>JADMNL010000030.1:218330000-220830000 GCA_016271365.2 Neoceratodus forsteri | reverse complement strand
ATTATGGGATACCCCCTTGTGGCCTCCCTTCAGATTCATTCACAACTCTGCTCCCTATTTCAGCTCTACCCCATAGTGACACATATCAACCCCTGCTTGGGAACCCCAATCATCATGTAGCTGGTCAGCCACTTTCAATAAAGTTTTTGCCTGACATGGGGGTCCTTACAGTGGGGGACCTCACTGCTAATTTCCAACTGTTATCTTTTCTGGAAGCCTGGAACAAATACTAGTGGCCTGTTACCACCTGCTTCCATTATTTTCAAGTGGCTTACATGCTCTTACATTTTTTTTGGTGCTGGCCCTTGGCTTAACACATTTGGCGACTTCTATTTTCCTCTTCTCAAGCAAGCTCCTGCCTCACACCACCTTTCATACTATTACCAAGCTTTACTTGACTCTCTGGTTACCAGAGAAGGGATGAGGGTTTACTACTGGGATTTATATCTTCCGTGTTCTTCTAACTCTAGAAACTTGATTGTTATCTGGAAGCATCTCTACATTTTTATCAAATGGGATAACTATCGCCTTATGGAATTTAAAATTGTACATAACCTTTACTCTATGCCTCTTAGGTTGTGTAAAATGGGTAGAATGCTCTTGGGCTCCTGTTTGAGATGCGGAAAAGAACGGGGTACCTTACTCCACATTTTATGATTTTGTGAAAAGGTGGCCCCCATCTGGGAATCTACTATGGCACAACTAGACCTCCTATTGGGGCTCTCTGATGCTTTTACTCCTAAAATATGCATCTTGGGGGACAACGCTGATTGTCTCCTTGGCAACCAGAGACCTCATATAGCTTTGATTTCAGCTTGAGCTAAAAAAAGTTATTCTCCATCATTGGCTCGATCAATAGATTCCCTCATTCCTTGAATGGCACTAAGAAATATTGTTTGCCCTTCAAGCTGAGTGCCTAATTTCCAAACTGACTGGTAATTTATCTAGGTATGCTCAAATCTGGGAACCCTTACAAACCTACTAATGCTCTGACTCCATCTTGTTTGTGCTTCTCATTGCCCCTCCCATGAATAATGAATAATGAATAATGAATGCTGAAGTGGGTGGCCCCTGGCATATCTCCCTATAAGCTGTGCTAGTTCATTCCCTGAGCATCCTGAGGTGGTTGTTGGGGGGTAGGAGGGTTGGGGGGAGGGATAGGGTAGGTTATATTTAGGGTGTTACATTGTACATTATTATTTGTATTCTGGATTCTTCCCTAGTCATCTGTACCTAAACTTGTTTCCTTATTATGATTTGTTGTTCTGGTTTTATTTTCAATAAAGTTTATTCAATTAGATAAAAAAAGAAACAGAGAATTTGTCAGCAGAAAAGGGCTGCTTGACCTACCCTGTCTGCACAGATGGTTCATGCCTAGTATCTCTCTCCGCATAACCTAGTTGGTCTCCAGCAACTCTGCCTCCTCCCTGCCTATTTCCTAATATCCCTATGTTTGTCCCACATATGCTTTAAGCTATCTTCTGTTTTCACCTCCACCACTTCCACTTTCAGTTTTTTCCAGGTGTCCTCCACTCTTTCAGTTAAGTAGTACTTCCTCACATCCTTCTCAGCTTATAAAAAATGCTGACATTCACTGCAGGCTATTGAATCTCCCATTGCTGCAGCCCTCCTCTGGTGTTAGCTGCAGGAGGGTCTGGCATTTCTGGTTACAGGAAATGTCAGCTTGCAAGTCAATGAAATTAGCCTGTTACAATCTACTACAGTGTAGTAGTCAGTAAGTAAAAAATGGGTTTTTGCACACAAAGGGTTAATTAGGATCAGCCTTACACTTGGGTGTGAGGCTCCTATTGCTGACAGTTCGTCTTTAATTCTCCATGTTGGATCCCACTCCCAGCCTGCTCAGTTTCTTAATCAGTCTCCTGTGTGACAAAGTGTTGAAGACCTTGCTAAAGTCAAAATAGACCATGTCCCTTGCCTGCCCCTGCTCTATTTCTCTTGTCACCCAGCTGAAGAAATCAATCAGATTTGCCTGGCATGACTTCCCCTTCCCCCCAATGAATCTATACTGCATTTGGTCTTGCCGCCTACTGGATTTAAGATACTCTACCAGCCTTTCCTTTAAAAGTGCTTCCAATAATTTCCCCACCTTGAGATGAGGCTACTGGCCTGTAATTACTAGCTTCTTCCCTGCTGCCACCCTTGTGTAGAGAAACCATATCTGCTCTGTCCAGTCCTCCAAAACCATGCCCAATTCCAGTGAACTGTTGAACAAGGCCATCAGCGGGGCAGCCAGCACCTCACTGAGCTCTGTCAGTACCCTTGGGTATATTCCACCCAGTTCCATAGCCTTGTCCACTTTCAGAGCTGCAAGCCCCTTCAGAACTCTTTCCTCTGAAAATGGACTTGAGTCCACCCCTCTCCCTTTGTTCCTGCTGACTGCTGGTGGTCTGTCCCCTGCTCCCTCCACTGCAAAGACTTGAGCAGAAGTACCTGTTCAGAATGACTGAAAGTAGCATAATGAAATTAACATAACAAAAAAGTACAGGAAGAACAAAACCAGCTGTCTGAACCCATTTTGGATCTGGGATTTTTAGTTAAGGGCCTCGCAGCATCCAATATATTTAGTTGCACAAGTTGAAGGGGATCTCCACATGCTGCCCAATCTAGTTTGAGTATGCCACACCTATTAGCTAGACTCTTCAGCCAGACTGAATGGACTACTGATCTATTTCTGCCTTGAAATTTCTGTTTCTTTTTAATTTAATTGCTTTCACCCTTGCTGCCGACCGCCCCCCCGTCAGTCCTACCCTGTCACTCATCCCCATCACCCTCCTTCTCCAGGACTTACCTCTCTTCATGAGAACAGACATATTTAGTTTAGTTGCTGTATTGTTCTTTGTAAGAAGAAATCCAGAAGCAAATGGTTTGATACCTTTTATTGGACCTACATTGATGTTACAAAAAGAACAACATGCTTAAGCTTTCGGACAAACCAAGTCCTTCCTTGGAAGCTTAAGACAGTTATTTAGAAAATCACATACTATTAACATCCAGATCATACATAGAAAAAACCCAGAAAGAATTTTCATCAGTATAAAATACTCATTAATACCATAACTGAAGTTTAAATAAGAAGAACTAGATTTCACCAGTTTGCTATTAGCTGAGAAACCTTTCATGGTCAAATGTCCACAGAATAAGATAAGAATCATTCAAGCAGAAGTTCCACTAACTTAAAAACTGAATGTCAGTGTGTTATGTGAAAACACTCTGTTAAAATGTGGTATTATTGTATGTTAAAAAACATTAAAACAGAATTTTTTATATATTGCATTAAGTGGGTTTGAAATAAAGTTTACCTAGTGTGAGAAACAGTTTCACACATTTATATAGTATAACACCTATCTGGAGACATTTTCCCAACTGTACACTCAACCAGTTACTATATTCCATAAACACTGAGACATTCAGTGCTGTAACAGGGTATTATACAAGATGATATCCATTGTCAGTGTACTGTAAGTGCAAAATTAAAAAACAAGCCTGTCAAGGACCCCCAAGTAAATTAGACCATGCATCCTGATACGTTCAGAGTTCAAAAAAGCTCTCATACATAGTGAATATATACTTCCTTCTAACTAGTTATCTTTCCCGGGGGGGGGGGGTAATTCCTTTGAGTTTTTATTCAAGTTCCTTATAATGTTTCTGTACATATAGTAGTTTGATTATATAGCAACACGTTTTTGAACTCTGAACATATCAGGATGCATGGTCTCATTTACCTGGGGGTCTTTGACAGGTTTTTTTTTGGCACTTATACTGACAATGGATATAATCTTGTATAACATCTTGTCACAGCACTGATGGTCTCAATGTTTATGGAATATAGTAACTGGTTGAGTGTACAGTTGGGAAAATGTCTCCAGATAGGTGTTATACTGTATAAATGTGTAAATCAGTTTCTCACACTAGGTAAACTTTACTTTAACCCCACTTAATGCAATATATATAACATTTCTGTTAACATACAGTAATATTACATTTTAACAGACTGTTTTCACATAACACACTTAGACATTCAGTTTTTAAGTTAGTGGAACTTTCTGTTTGACGGATTCTTACCTTATTCCATGGGCATTTGACCTTGGAAGGCTTCTCAACTAATAGCAAACTGGTGAAATCTAGTTCTTATTTAAACTTCAGTTATGGTATAAATGAGTATTTTAAACCAATGAGAATTATTTCCATTTTTTTATGTATGATCTGGATGTTAATAGTATGTAATTTTCTAAATAACTGCCATAAGCTTCTGAGGAAGGACTTGGTTGGTCCAAAAGCTTAGGCACTTTGTTCTTTTTGTAACTTAAGTGTTGGTCCAACAAAAGGTATCAAACCATTTGCTTCTGACTCTCTTCCTGAGTGCATCCTAGCTCCCCCACCGGGGAGGGGCCATATCGAGGGAGAGTAGTACCCCCAAATGTAGACTTGATCAGTGTTCTGGAAGATGGTATCTCAGTAAGTGGTGTGGGGACTGCAGTGAGGGGTGGACGTCCTCCTGCATCAATTGGGGGTTTCCTTTTCTCCCCTCCCTTGGATGCCAAGGCAGCTCCCACTGGATAAGTATGTGCTGCATGTGCTCTCATCAGAGCACATCAGCATCATCCTGCCCAGCTTTTCGGCTCCAGGTGCACCACCACCTGTGGTCACCCAGGTGGTGATAGTGCAATGTAGACTAAACTGACTTCCTCCCTGAGGTGGAGAGTGTCCTGTGACACTCTTGCCTTGCTTCCCCACCAGCCCTCTGACAACTCAGGCTTGTCCCTGAACCCAGGGTGGTGGCATTGCAAGCAGTAGGGCTACTGCTGGGCCAGTGGGCCTACCTAACTTTCTCTGTTTCCATTTATTTTCAGTTTTTGTTTAAAATTGGCTTTGATTTCCCAGTTTGTGACCAGCTGATGTTTTTGGAGTTTGGGACATTTCAGACCTTGGAGCCATCTGTAATTCATGTCACCCAAATGCAAGTAAGCTATTACATTGCAAGATTTTGGGTGCCGAGGTAATCACCTTTGGGTCATACAGTGTGTACTGTAACTGTCAGTGCAATGAGGTTATACTGGTTATGGTCAACCACTCCAGCTTTTAAATGGTGCCCAATTATAAGTGTGGTAGTTTAATAAAATATTGGATGAATATATCAAATGACACCCCAAGCAAAAGCTTTAACTAGCAGGGTGTTGGCCCATTATAAGTGAGCTCTCTAGTTCTGTTTAAGACAAGATAATTGGGTACTGGGCAGATGGAGTCCAGCAATTATATGCAATAGGCAGCATTCTGAAGCAGCAGATTTGGAGGCAGCACTTAAAGCACAAAGCACTTAAAAATTTACTGTGAAGCACTTTATCATTATGACAGTCCTGCTGAATAATGGGATGTATACCTGATGGTGTTAAGTCAGATCCTGATGTTTAGAAACACATTGCTGCTGCCAGACTATGGTGCAGTGGCCTAACTCAACATTCTTCTGTAAAGCAAAGAAAAGTAAGACGAAAACTAAGCAACTACTGGCTGCAGGGGGACCCAAAATTGTGCATGTTGAGTTATGTAACATACATGTTGTGGATAGTCTGCAAGTGCCAAAGAATTAATTCTGCAAGTGCCATTGAATAATAACACCAGAACATGATAAAGTGCATGAAGAATTCACAATGTGGATTACATATGTTTCAAGGATTGTCACAATAAATTGGGGGGGGGGGGCGCTGGAACATCCTAAAAGGAAAAAGTACCCTTTGTTTTTTTGCAAAAATGCATTTTTTACATCCTTTGACTCATGTGCAGTTCAGTTTTAAATTTCTCAGCTATTATCAATGCAGCCTTTACAGCTATGTTTGTAATTAATGACTCCCACCATTAAAGATGGTCGCCACTTGAAATTTTCAAAAATCTCTTTCAGTGAGTTTATCTGCTGAATGTACATGTTAGATTCATACTATGGCTATAATAAGATGGTGTAGTGTTATCATGGGTTTCTGATGTTAAACAGCATAATACTATATCAAAATATTTAATTTTATCATTGACAGGCATGGCATAGGAGTGGGAACCTTTAAAAACTTCAAAATCCCATATCTTGGTTCAGGAATGAAAAAAAACAAAAACAAATTAGGTTTCTTGATATTTTTTGCCAGACAAATACAATTGCTGAAATAAAATGATATGGTCACTAATGAAATATTGCTGCTTTAAAGTAAAAGAAAAAAAAACATGAAGTTAACCAGGGCCTGATATGTGCTACAAAGATGGTGTATAAGAACAGCTCATTTCCAGACATGCTCTGGTGACAGGGAAAGGATGAACAACAAATCTGTGCACAATTTTCAAATTTCGCTTTTCCAAAATCCACAGAATTTGTGAAAGGCCACCTAATTCCCGAAAATTCAGTTGAAAGTGGAATCCCAAACTTCTGAAGGCAGAATTTTACTACAGAATCCTATTTTGCAGTTAATATAAACCACAGATTCATGTTCTGCACACTACAGAGTATTATACAATTGATTACATAATCCCTGGAAAATTATACCATGGTTTACATAGAAATGTTTTTTGGAATTCCACTGGATTACAAAATAATTTTCAAAAAGCATTACAAAAGTGAAATGGCCATTTAATACTAATTCTGCTATTGGAATCCTAGGATGTCAGTGTGGCTCAGTTGGTAGTACATCTGCCTCTGGACCAGGAGGTCATAGGTTCTTGTCCCACACCAGGATTGGACTTGCACCTAAAAAATTGCTGGCATCTGAGTGCAGTATTGGGGGTGCTGTACTGCTGGGGTGTGCTGTCCTTTGGATGAGATGTTAAACCGAGGTCCCTTCAGCCCATCCTGGTGGGTGTCCAGGTGGAAGTAAAAGAACCCAGGGCACTCTTCGCAAAAGAGTAGGGAACATTCCCAGTGTCCTGGTCAACATTCCCCTTCCCATAAACTGGTTCATGCAATTATCCAGGTGTGGGTGATGATGTGTGATATGGCTGCCACCCCACATTCAGTCACTTCACTACCAGTCTAGCATTGCTTGTAAAGCACTTTGGATGTATGAAAAGCGCTATATAAATGCTGATTCTTCTTCATCCTGCATTATGTGCTGCTTTAGTGCACAAAAATAATTAAGTTGCAAATGCAACAAAAACAAGATAGATGTACAAAAAGCAATCCAATACAGGATATTTCAAAGACAGAAAAATAAAATGCGCAATATAGAACAGTGCAATTAGTACAAAAAAATAAAAAAAATTCAAGAGGCACTTTTGGTCATCAATAAAAGAATAGCAGGCCATGTCTAGTTTTAAGCAGGAACAGACCTCCATTAGTGTTAGGAGCAAGAGCACAGTGGGTGTAACTGCAGGATACCTGCTACCCTAACTGGGTGATTTGTGTGTGCTGGTGGAGAAGCTTTGCAATTCCCACACAGTCTGTGATTTAAACCATAAAATAAATAATGGCTTTACTCCTGTATATGTCAATATTAGTAATATTTATTTATTCCAAAACATGAGGCCAACATTTCATGGCAATAGCACTTCCTGTTAAGGGACTTAGACATGCCAGGTATTGAGTGGGATGAGGAAATAGGAAAAAAAACACACAAGAAAAAGACTTCCTCAAGCTAATGTTAGAAAATAACTTAAAATGGGTCGGCCTGTTGGCCCAGCGGAAACACTTGCGATGCCGTCGACCCGGGTTCAGGAATGGATCTGGGTTGTCGGAGGGCCGGATGGGGGGGGGAGATGGATAGAGCAACCTTGGACAGCTCTCCTTCTCTGGAGGGGAGGGTGGAGAGTATGTCCGGTGTTCAAGGGACCCCTGGCGGAGGCCATGGGTACCAAGAGCAGCTGGCATCTGGACATCTTAGGGGTGGGCAGACGTGGGATGTCATTGCACATCCCTGGCCCCAAGGAAAAAACAAGGGAAAAAAATCATTGCTGCCTGCATCCTCATGATGCCCCCTCACCATCCTTAATTCACTCCTGGGCCAGCTCCCTGACCTGCTGTGTTCTGCGGCACTTTGGCTGGTGCTGCAGCCCCGCTCTGGGGGGGCAAGCCAAGAGGGTAACTGAGAGGTCAGCTCATATGGGAGTCAAGGATGGTGGGGACCGTGACTGGGCTGAATCTACCGATACAGGACAGTAGACAAAAAAAGTATAATAAAATAAAAAATAAAAATAACTTAAGGCAACATGTGGGGAGCCAGACTAAGGGGAATGCAGTAATATAAGCGGTAATAACTTCAGCTGACAATCTAATCAAAAATGGCAAACTAAGAGAAGTACTAAGCAACTGTGACCAAAACATGGTGAGTTTTGAAATAAATAAAACAGATGTACAGAAAGCAGAGTTCCAGTGTATCTAGAGTTTGGAAAAGCAAACTTTGAGGCAGTTAGGGGCCATCCCATTGTCACAGGGACAGGGCCCTGACCTGTGATGCCAGTGACCCTGGTTCGGGAATGGACCTGGGACATCTGAGGGCCGGCTGGGAGAGCAGGATTGAGTGTTCACAGACTGCTGTCCTTCTCCAGGGGGAGGGGGGGGGAGTGTGCCGGTGCTACACAGACACCCAACAGAGGCTGGGTGTACTGCCTATGCTGGCGCCAATGTGTTTGGAGGGCAGGGTGGATTCTGGTTGTCATTGCACATCCCCACCCTCGTGCAAAAACAGGGAGAAAAATGGCCTCCTCACTGCCTGGATGACACTTGCCCCTCAGCTGCAATCAGCCCCCAGGCCAACTCATGACCTATCCCGTTGATTTGGCATCCTAAGAGGGACTCAGATGCTGTGACCCCACCCTAGGGGACAAGCCAGGGGGTATCAGGAGGGCAGCTGATGTGAGGGTGGTAGCCGAGGGGTCTGTGACTGAGCAGATGGCATTGGCAGTGGGTGGCTCCAAAAACAAAACAAACAAAAAAAGAAAACTTTGAGGCAGTTAAAACTGAATTCACAAACTGGAATTGGGAACAGGAATTAGGCAACAAATCAATTGAAACACAGTGGGGAAAAAACTAAACTAAAATCTTTATTCTAACAAATAAATATACTGAACACCTATAAGAAAAAAAGTACGATGAGAGAGGGAGAAAACTAAAAGATACAAAAAGAGTGCAAAAAAAAAATTAGAGTGCAAAACACTGGGATGCATAGGCATTGGAATCGTAAGACGAGGGGCTGCTCTTGCCCCATCACTGTTTTGCCCACAGGAGAAAGTGCCCCTCTTGCCCTTGTGCCCTTGCACCTGGACCTTCACTTTCAGAATCGCTGCAGTGACGTGAGTCAGTCAGAACTCTCTCTGACCGCAAACAAAAGTCAAGTGCAAGGCTAGCCTGCCTGAATGAATTTTTCAGTCTCAGCTTGTACTGTGTCACACACAGAAGACACCTAAAAGCTGATCTGCTGGCAGATAAATATTCAGCTTTGCCCATTGTTCATTGTAATCTTCATTTCGAAGCATGACAGCTGCATTTAAGTGGCTTATATGCTGCCCTGCCAGCCTTATGATTTTAAATGTTTTTAGCCTAAGCTAGACAATTCATATGTGGATTGGCTGCCCTAAATTGAAATGTACTTTAAATGTCTTTTAAAAAAAGACTAAGATGAGGTTCAATTAGAAAATGTAGGTAAAAAGGTCTCTCTCAAAGGCTCAAACTAAATGTTTGCTTCATTTTCAGTGTTTTGCTGTGGTTTTCTGTCCCAGACTCATCACTGCAAATGGTGATGCTGCATAATTTTATTTGCTCTCTTTACAAACTGGCTCTGGAAGTTGAAATGAAATTTTCTGTATCATAATACTAATACTGAACTTTTGACTTCCAGAGCCAGCTTTGTAAAGTGATCAAAATAAAAAATTATGGAACACCGTCTTCTGCATTAATGAGTCCAGGACAGAAAACCACAGTAAAACACTGAAAATGAATGAGGCATTTAGTTTGAGTGAGCCTTTTTTGACATTTTCTAATTGAATTTCAACAGTTAAATTTAAGTGACATTTAAAAAGGTATTAGAATATTACACAGAGGGGAGGTCTGATGTTGCTTTCAGGTTTAGTCCAGAACATACTTCAAGGTTTGATAGCTTTGATTTGTGCATTACAAAAAAATGCGCACTGCTGGCAAAGGAATTAAAGTGTTCCCTGACAGAGAAGTCAAAGTTTGCCTCTGGCTCCTCCAGGGTACGCTTTAATTCATTTGCTTACAGTACGTATTTCTTCCTCTTTTTTTTTTTTTGGTAGAGCACTCATGAGCATTAAGGAAAGTAAGCCATTCCTGGCAATATTAAATGTTTTCCTGTGGATTCATTGCCCAGGCAAGCAAGAAAAAAAAACACCAACCTTTTTTCTCTTGAAAAGTAGGAGAAAGGGTAAACTTCCTGTTTGTTAGACAGGTTGGTTGCTCCAGAATAAGGTTTTACAGATACAGAGATAAAGGGGTTGACCTTGGGCAGCTGCAGAGGTAGGGAACAGAAGGACCCTACCTGCATTTCAGAGAATGCAGTTTGCTTTTATATAGCCCCCACAACTCTCAACCTCTAAGCATTACAATTCATAGCACAGGTCTTCAAAAATTAAGAGCAAATGTCCAGAATGGGTAGGACTTTCTTATTTTAAAGAATAATATGTCTTCAAATAGTGGGCCCCATATACAGTGGCGTGAAAAAGTATTTGCCCCCTTCCTGATTTTCTCTATTATTGCATATTTGTCACACTGGATGTTTTCAGGTCTTTAGAGAAAATGTAATATTAGATAAAGGGAACCTGAGTGAACAAATAACACTTGTTTTTTTTTAATTTCACTTTTAATGAAAAAAGTTAACCAACACCAACTGGCACTATATGAAAAGTAATTGCCCCTTACACTTAACTGGTTATGCATTTAGCACACATTGGCTACTGCAACAAACACTTCCTATAATTCAATATCAGTCTTTCACATCGCTGTGGAGGAATTTTAACCCACTCTTCTCTTAAGAACTGCTTTAATTCAGTAACATTTGGTAGGTTTTCGAGCATGAACTGCTCGTTTCAGGTCCTGCCACAGCATCTCTATTGGGTTTAAGTCTGGACTTTGACTAGGCCACTCCAAAACTTTAATTTTACTTCTTTTTAACCATTCTGATGTGTGCTTGCTTTTGCGTTTTGGATCATTGTCTTGCTGCATGACCCAACTACGCTTCAGCTTCAGCTGATGGAAGGATGACTGGACATTCTCCTTAAGAATTTTCTGGTACAGAGCAGAATTCATGGTTCCTTTAATTATGGCAAGTCATCCAGGTCCTTAGGCAGCAAAGCATCCCCACACCATCACACTACCACCACCATGTTTGACTGTTGGTATGGTTTTCTTACTGTGGAATGCTGTGTTTGCTTTACGAAGACATTATGGGATCCATGTTGTCCAAAAGTTCCACTTTGGACTCATCTGTCCATAGAACATTTTCCCAAAGAGCATGGATCATCCAGGTGCTTCTTGGCAAATGAGAGATGAGCATTTATGTTCTTCTTGGTTAGCAGTGGTTTCCGCCTTGCTACTCTCACATGAAGCCCATTTTGCCCAGTCTCTTTCTGATTGTGGAGTCATGAACACTGACCTTAGCTGAGGCAAGAAAGCCTGCAGTTCTTTGGATGTTGTTTTAGGATCCTTTGAGACTTCTTGGTTGATTTTACACTGCGCCCTTGGAGTAATTTTGGCAGGCCGCCCACTCCTGGGAAGGTTCACTACTGTTCAAGTGTTCTCCATTTGGAGATTATAGGCTCTCACTGTGGTTAGATGAGTCCCAGAGCCTTAGAAATAGCTTTGTAACCCTTTCCAGACTGATAGGGGCAACAAATTTTTTCTGATCTTTTCAGAACTTCCTTTGATCATGGCATAATGTGCTTGTTGAATCTTTGTGCTGCAGCGTGACTCTGATGGTAAGGGCCAAAATAAGTGAGGTTTATATTGAGCAGGGCTGGCTGTAATCAAGCCTGGCTGTGTTTAATCAGCTGACTCTAATTATCCCTTTAATTGGGTTGATTTAACTAGGGGCAATTACTTTTTCACACAGTGCCAGTTGGTGTTGGTTAACTTTTTCATTAAATAAATGAAATAAGTAAAAAAAAAAAGTGTTATTTGTTCACTCAGGTTCCCTTTATCTAATATTATATTTTGTCTAAAGACCTGAAAACATCCAGTGTGACAAATATGCAATAATAGAGAAAATCAGGAAGGGGGCAAATACTTTTTCACGCCACTGTATGTTGTAGTATGGAATGTTTCTAAAGCTAGTTCAATGATTTTATAGTTTGTGTGTCTAGAAATGACTCTAACATTATGAGGAACAATTGTAAACCTTTGCAGAGCATGTGGGTAATTTTCTGTGTAAAAATCATAGCGCTATGCCAAATTCATAGCAGTTGAGAGGAGTGTTAGCAGCACCTTACATGCATGATATACAGTATTTTATAGAAGTTTACCTTGCTGCTAGTGGTTGGGCTTACCTACTAATTTCCATCCTGAAGTTAGTAGAACCAAAATCTCCAAACTCATATGTGTGAAGACTGTATGCTCGAGATTGATAACACAAATATTACTATGCCATCTTTCATTTTCACCTGGGCAGCCACTGTATCAGGTGAAGCAACGGATGGTTCAGACTTCATGTGGAGTTATCGGAGGAAATGGGTTGACAGCTAAGCTCTTACTATACCCTAGTAAATATTCTTATATGGTATAACTGCATTCTTAACATTATAATCTTCATCATAAATGTATATTTGTTGTATTTCTGTATGGCAAAAACTTGTTTGGAAAAAGTGCCCTTTGTAACCTAATAAGTGCCCTTCTGATCCTCCGCCCCCTCAGCTTTTACTATCTTCTGACACCCATGTTAGGATGGAAACACATTTGGCAAATAATGTGAGGGAAAACTATAAGCAATTGTATGCCTGTATTACTACAAAAGGGCAGAATGAGAAAAAGCTGGGCCCTCTAGTTGCAGAGGATGGAAAATCTGAAAACAATAAAGAATTGGCAATTACCTTAAATACAATTATTTTAGTGTGTTTTATGTTCAAAGAACATAGACACAGTGAAGAAAATCAGGACCATGGGGAAGGTCTCTTAGAAATTAGACTCACTGAAGAATTAGTATTCAAAAAATTAAGTAACCTAACAATAAATAAGCCACTTAGCCCTGATGACTTAAATCCTAGGGTACTTAAAGAACTGGCAGGCAACAAACATCAAAGAGGTCCACTAACATTATTCATTAATAACTCAGTTTCAAAAGGTAAAGTGCTAACAGATGGGAAAAAATTATCATAAGCCCATGTGGGGAATTACAGACCAATTAGCCTTACAAGCATACTGGGAAAGTCAGTAGAGGAGACTATAAAGGAAATCCTTGATTTATGGATGGAAAAAAATGTGGATAAGGATAGAACCCAGCAGGGGTTTACAAGGAACAGGTTGTGCAGCACTAACTTAATATATTTTTTTGAACCTGCCAGTAAAGTATTGGACACAAGAAAATCAGTTAATGCAGGATACATGAACTTGAATAAGGCATGTGACACCGTGCCACACACATTACTCATAAATAAGTTAATTCAACATAAAGTACCACAAGTATTTATAAAAAGCAGAAGATGCTGGTTATGCAATAGACAACAGAGTTAAAGTGAGAGGAGTAATGCCTGACTGGGGGAAAGTGACTAGCAGAGTTCCACAGGGATCAGTGCTGGGTCCTATACTCTTTAATGTTTACAGAAGAGGTATGAACGAAGGCTTACTCAGATGGACAACGTTTGTAGATGATGCAAAAGTGGGAGTAGAAAGTGACTGCTTATTAATGCAAGATAATCTTAGCAATCTAAGTTTAGGGTCATCGGAGTCTGGTATGAATTTCAACCCATATAAATGTACTATTATGCACTTTGGAAGGAAGAATCCAAAACATGAATACAACTTTAATGGATTCAAACTAAGGGAGAGCAGTAAGGAAAGAAACATGTGAGTTTTTTATTTATTTTTTATTTATTTAGCATTTGTTGACCAGGAAGCACCCTAGACAAGAAATGTCTGTTTTCAGGTACAACTCAGGAGATTACAGAGGAAAAATATATACAAACATTGTAACAAGGAGAGTTTACAGTATACATACACATAAGTAAAGAAGGCTGGTTAGACAATAAATTACATAAACAAAGGTAGGCAAGGCCAAAAAATTTGCAGCATACATAATCATGAGGCAAAAAACAGACAATTAATGCTTGGATGACAAAATATTGCTATAAATTTTGGAAAACACTTATTTTGTCAAGAGCAAAGACAAGGTATAGTACAAGATAAAGTGCACCAAGTCCTTATGTTAGAAACAGTTGCAGGTTGAGGCAGATTTGAGATGCTCCCATAGGGATCTTTTAAATATGTGGCGGGTGGTGGAGCACTGAATGCAGTAGACACTGGTAACTAACGATCTAAAACAGGAAGAACATATAAACTCAGCAGTCAGTAATACAAGTCCTGTGAGGGGATACATAATGAGAAACACTGTGAGGAGAAGAAGGGAGGTGTTAATGCCCTTGTGTTAGTGACTTGTGAGGCCACACTTGGAGTACATTGTTCAAGTATGCGAACCATAAAAAGGAAATAGTGAAACTGAAAAAGTACAAAAAACTATTCACTCAGAAGATTGGGGGCAAAATGGAAGGAGTTATGAAGAAAGACTGACATCTCAGAATCGGTACCCATGGGAGAGAAGGAGGTACTGTATAGAGGGGGCATGATCCTAACATTTAGAGCAAGCAGGGACAAAATGTATTTCAGATACACTATGGCCCAGATATTCAAACTGCGCTCAAAAGTAGCGCAACAGCAGGAGCAAGCACAAACCAGTTGCGCAGATGCGCAACAGGTGCGATATTCAAACATGGAGCAGAGCAAATAGCGCAAGCAACCAACGTCTGAATATCGCACATACTGCTCCATCGCGCAACCAGGAAGGAGAAGCTGAGCCAAAATGTTGCGTATGAAGCAACCATGGGAAAACTCAGCTGAGCATTCAACAGCTGCCATAAGCGCAAGCACAGCCCCAGAGCAATGGAACTGCACATCCAGGGAGGCAGGCTGGGGCCCACCGCCAACCATGCCACACATGGGCACAGGAACACACTGCAGAACCCACACACACCGGCACACCCAAGCACAGCATCACTGGGGGTGGGACGGATGATCCATGTGCCCATGGGGACAAGCCAACAGAGCATAGCAGAGCCCTGACACCCCAGCACAACTACTGGCAGGCAGAGAGTGCCACACACAGGGGGTTGACAACCACAGTGCACATCAGCCCCCCGTATGCACAGCGCACCCTGCACTGTGACCCCAAGACACCACCCATGTGCAGTGACTGGCACTACAGGAAACCATGCAGTCCCCTCAGCACTCATCAGCCCCGTGCAACACAGAAGCCTACAAGCCAGACACACCCTGTGCACCCAGCAGTGGGTGGAAGCAGATGGCAAGACCAACCGGAAGGCACTGCCATGCTGGAGATACCTCCCATGCACACACACACACACATACCCAGGACCATACCAGCCCAGATGGCATGTACACCCTACAACTGAGCACCCATAGCCAGCTGCAAATCAGAGACCAACACAGTATTCATATCAAAATAGAAATGTATATTTAAAGGACTAATCACAAAACCAAGTGAAACTATGTACAAGTGGGGGGACAGGTAAAGGCAGGGGTGTTGAAGGGGAGGAATAACAACTTGGAGAGGAAGGCAGGGTGATAGGGATGGGAGAAGTGGGAAGGGAATGTGGGCTATGGCCCAGCTGGCTGCTGGTCCTCCCCCTGCTGGCGCCCCCTCCTGTGGCTCCTTCGCCGATCACCATGGCGCTGTATGGCCTGCAGGATCTCCTGGTTCTGATCTGCAACCTGGCTGAGGTGCCGAAGATACTGGGACATCCTCCTGAGTACCTCAAGGCCTAGGAAAATGGGAACACAGTCAATGGCTGAGACTGACCACAACCCTGAACACCACCCAACCTGCAAGCCATATAGCCCAATGTCCCGCACCTGTGATGGCATGCACCCACCCACAGTGAACATGCACATGGCCATCACAAACAGGCGGCACCAGCTATCACCATCGCCCACACACACACTGCCCACGTCAATCACAGTACAAACTAGGCTGGCAAGTGATGTGGCAATGTAGTGCGATGCCAGTGCACAGCTATGTGCCCAGTGCATGCCTGGACCACCAGTGATGCATACACAGGCGTGCCGTGATACTGCACTGTGATGCAGGTCACCTGTGTCATGCCTACATACATGGATACATAGACAGTGTGGCAGATAAGGGCCTATGGGACACCCAGTCTGTCCATTTGACCTTGTCGTTCACTCTGTTGTCCTATAAGTCTGTTCCCCTACCCCTGACCTCCAGCATTCCGTTATAGCTAACCCATGCATTCACAAATCCGTGACAAGTCAGCCCCACCACTTCCTCTGGCAGGGTGTTCCCTTGTCCACCACCCATTCTGTGAAGAAATACTTTCTCATGTTTCCTCTGTAATCCCCCTCCAACTTCATCCCATGCCCTCTAGTCCTGGAACATCCTTTACGCTAAAAATATTGTTTTCCTGCACTCTGTTCCCCCTGTAAGATACTTGTATGTCTCCATCATATCCCCACACCCTCCTCCCTCCAGGAGTACATGTTCAGTTCATCAACCTGTCTGCATAGGACTTGTGATGCAATCCATGCACCATCCATGTCGCCTCCTCTGAACCCTCTCCACCAGTCCCTGTCCATACGTAGGTATGGTCTCGAACTGTACACTGTACTCAGTGTGGGGACTCACTAGTGTTTTGTATAGTGGAATTATGACCTCCCTTTGTTGTGTCCCGCATGGCTGGTGGTCTTGCCCCCAGCATGCAATAGCATCCATGAAGTAATGATACTCACACTCCTCCAGCAGCTGGGTCTGATGCTGCTGCTGCTGCTGCTGCTGTTGGGGCACAACACCCTCTGGCACCGGGGCCCTGGCATGGCCCACGTCACCCTGGTTCTGTGTCCTCACAATCCGGCCTGTGGGAGACATATGTTGAGACAAACATCAGTGTGACTCAAAAGCAGAGTGCCCCTGCCCCAGTGAGAGTGCCTGCCCACACAGCCATAACCATCCATCGCACAGCTGCACACACTGACACACCTATGCACAGCCACCCAAGCACACACACACCTAGAGAGATATAGGGTGCATAGATGGTACACTCACCTGGCCTAGGCACCACGCCCCCACCTGGCATGAATGCAGCCACGTCAAGAGTTCCGGCTCCCTCGATTGGAGGTCACTGTACTGGTGCGGCACTGCTCAGCAGACCGCCCGCCAGTGACCTCCACCAATCGTAGCCACTTGCTGCCACCGTGGGTCCTAGGCATGGTGAGGGGCCTCACCATACAGTGCCTCACAGTGGGGCTCCACCAGGGCCACCAGGTTGGCCACTTCAAGCTGGCTCCAGGACACCGCCCTCCTCCTAGCCATGGCACCAACTTTACAGCAGGCAATATGGCCCGCTGCTCCGTAACCCCACGTGGGTTGTTGCGCAATAGACCACCACAGGCTCAATCGCTGTTCGAACAGCGCCCGTCACTACATTAGCACTGTCACGGACAGCGCAATAGGGACGTACATGGCATGCCAACAGCGCCAGGGTCAGAGGGCATACACAAGGTCACGGCAATGACGCAGGCTATGCACAGCACCATGGGACGTATAGGCATCCTCGGCGGCTGCCAAGCTGAGCACCAGTGCCACAGTGGACTGCTCGGCGCGGTAGTGCCACAGCGCCATATAGTGCCCAGTGCTGTGGCGCCACTGGCACAATGGTGGCCATGGCCTGAATGCCCTATCGTGCTCGCGGGTCTGCAGCAGCGATGAAGCGCGTCACGTAAGCTGTCTGGGCATGTGCAATGCGGTGTGGACGCAGCCACAAACCTGCGCCATGGGCTCAGCTGGACCTTCCGTGATGCGCAGCGCCAAATACGCGACTATTCAACCGACATATGCAAATCATCCGATCAGCCATTCAAAGGCGCGGTGGCGCGATTAGCATGTCATTAAAGTTGAGCCACACCTCATTTGCATGTGTTGCGCTATAAAAATGCGACTGTGGGTTGTGCTGGCCAGATTTGGTTACTGCAGGTGAGAGGTGAGTTACATGCTGTGTAATGCTCAGGACAATGCTCATGGGTGGAGGATGATAAAGGCTGAGGGGCTGAGCATGAAAAGGGCACTAGAAAGGGACAAAGGCACCCTTTCTATCAGTATCTGCCATCGCGGAGAGGAAGCAGGGGGGCTTCTGCACCCCAGACCGGCAGCTATACTCATGGGGAAATGCTGTCGACTGCACAGTGACAGGTGTCCACTTCCACCCATACAGATCACCATGACTGACAGGCAAAGCTGAGGGTGTGGACGGGCGTAGGAGGAGGCCCGAACTCACCGCAGCAGAGACAGAGGCCCTCTTCCAGGCCTACCTGGAGGATGAGCCAACATTGAGTGGATGGAGGGCACCCCTCAGGGCGTGCAGCTGCATGGGAGGGTAGCTCGGGCCATCAACCTGCAGGAAGCCACCAGTGCTCCGTGCAGGAATGCAGAAGAAGATGGGGACTGACCTCGGGAGGCTGAAGGAGAAGGTGGCAGCCTTCAGGGTGGCGCGTGCTGGCACTGGTGGGGCCCACCAGTGGTGGTGCAACTGACCCCTACAGAGGAGACACTGGTCGGCCCATGCAGCCGAGTGCCATTGCGGGCGTACCAGGCGGAGGATTCCAGACAGGTGGGAGCCCATCACTGCACAGTATGACATGGTGATGTTGTTGGGGAGGGCTGTTGTTCACATGCACTCCATGTACTCTCTTTCTGTTACAGATCCTGTTCGCCTGCAGGAGGCGGTGGTGGTGGTGGGTCCAGACAGTGAGGCAGACCTGCTGGACGTGGAGGAGGAGCATCACCTCCGCCACCAGCCTGCAGGCACTGCAGCAGCAGGCACGCTGGGCCAACAACTCCGGTGTCAGTGATATGGGTGCAGAGGGTGCACAGCCTGTGTCACAGCAGTCTGGCATGCAGGTATGCCAGCATGCTGTGCCTATGGCAGTGCGCACCTGCACCATTGATGATAACAGGCCTGCAATGGGCAGTGATAGGTGTGTCCCATGCGGACACATGGCAGGCCAGCACATGCTCCTGGGCCTTCCTGGTTCACACCTGTGTACCAGCATGCTGACACAGTCCCAGGCTGTACCTGTCAGCACCGGTGGCTGTGCAGGTGTCTGGCACTGTTGTCAGCATGGAGGTGGAACAGGTGGACCTGGGGGCTCAGCAGTTGGAGGGGCGGCAGCAGCAGTTGCACACCAGGTCTGGGGGTACAGTGTCAAGCAGTGGCACATGTCCACTGCCCTCTGATCTGCCCATACCTGGTCCTGGCGAACAGCGTCCACCCTCAAGGGTGCTGTGTGCACCAGGACCGTCCACACCCTGGGGTCACGATGCCATTGGGGCACAGTACCCATTGGGCCTTACACCCGCCTGCTGCAGGACTCGGTACAGCTGCAGGGGCGGGTTACAAGGTCGTGGAGGCACTGTCTGTGTCCGTGGGCGGCATAGCAGGGAGTGTGCTCAGGACCGAGCCGAGCTGGTCCTTATGCGGATGGATGTGACCGCTGCCATTGACAGGCTGACCCAGGCAGTGGTCTCTGTCGCGGACGCGCGTGGCCACGGTGTCAGGTGCCCTGTACCACACACCACACAGTGCCTCTCCACTCCCCATTCCGGCGTTGTGTGACACAGGCCTGTCGACGCGGGTTCTGCTGTGGGCATCCCGAGCACCCTGGTGCAAGTTTGTTTGGCAGGATGCAGACCCCTGTGCGGGCAGGTGGCGTTCGCGCAGTGGGACCCCTGGTGGTGCACCAGCACCACCCGATGTGGCCCCTGCTCAGCCTGCCAGTGCTGCTGGGCCATGGCAGGGCCGCCCACGCATCCGTGGTGGCCGTGGAACAGTGCTACCTGACTGAACTGTCTCCCAGTGCAGGCCCTGTCTGGTGCTGCCCTGTGTGCAATGTGTGTCATGGTGGGCAGTGCGCTGCTGGGTGCTCTGCTCACCAAGCTGACACACGGACCACCTGCACACTCTCCCAACTGCTGTCCACAGGTGCGTGTGCATGATGATGCCTGCATTGCACTGTACACCAAGGTGCAAGGGTGCCCAGGTCCTGACACACGTACATGGACAGTCCAGGTGGTGGGGTGGTTGGTGGTGCTGTGTGTTGGCAATGTCATTTCCGCAGTGCTGTGCTGCTGCCCATGTATGCTGCCTGGTGTGTGTGTGTGTCCATATGAGTGCTCCCCCTCTCTGATGGTGTGTTGGTATGCCTGGAACCTTCAACTCCTGACCTTCATGCACGGTTTGTTCCCTGTGTGCCTGTGGTTTCGCATGGACAGTGTTGCCTGCACATGTCCCTTGACTTACCTGTGTTGGGCGTAGTGCTCTTCTGCAATGGTGTCCCGGTGCAGCTGGGCCTGCAGGTCAGTCGGGGGTCCCTCCCGTCCTGGGGGCTGCTCATCACCCACATCACGGCTCCACTGGCGTCCCCATCGCTGTCCCCTCCTTGGACCTGTCACGGCTATCCCATGGTCTTTGGCCATGTTGTGCAGATGCAACAGGCCAGGAATATCCCACAGGCCTTTTGGGGCTGTACTGTAGGGCTCCACGAGGTGTCCAGGCATCGGAAGTGTGCCTTGAGCATCCCAAACACCCGCTCTATGATGTTCGTGTTGCGGCATGTGCCTCATTGAAACCTAGCTGCGCTGGGGTCGTGAGGCGCCGGTATGGTGTGAACAGCCAGGGACGGAGTGGGTATCACAGTCACCTGTGTGGAGATAGTGGAGATCAGTGTCATGTCAGGTCCATATTGCCCATATCCTTGTGTGCCACTACCATGGCACCTGTGTCATTCACCCTTGCACAGAGTCTGCATTCCATACATGTGTACTCACCCACTAGATGACCCGTGGGGATGTTCCCACTCTCGAATCGATGGCACAGTGCAGACTGGTGCCATATGAAGGCATCATGTGCTCTGCCAGGGTGTGGCAGGCAGACATTGATAATGCGCCCAGTGGCATCACACACCACCTGGCAGTTGACACTGGAAAAGCCCTTTCGGTTCCGTCGCCTGGCGTCGGGGCCAGGTGGCGTCATGAATGCCACATGGGTGCAGTCTATGGCCCCAGCACACCAGGCATATGTGCTACCCTGTGGAACTCCTGCATGTTTTTATGCGCTCTGCCACGGTGCTGGGGAAATGGATGTACTCTGCAGCATGAGGCAGCAGTCGGCTGAGGAATTGGGTGAGGATCGTGAGATGGCCGACTGTGTAATGCCTGTGGTGTCCCCTGTCGGCCTCTGGAAGGTGCCCGTGGCGAGCAGGCACATGCAGGCTGTCACCTTGGTCTCCACGGACAGAGCATGACTCCGTCGTGAGGGTGCCTGCATCACATCACTGCACAGCTCGCAGAGCCATCTCAATATTGCCCTGTTCAGGCGGTACCGGGCCACAATCTCGACATCTGTGTACAGCTCGAAGCTGATGCAGGCACGATACCGCCTGTCGGGGGCATACCGCCGACAGGCCCCTCCTGCGGCCACGTCCCCTTGCAGCATGGTGTCTCACCCCCCTCATTACAGCTTCCATGTGGAAGCTGACACTGTCCATCTCCCTGGCTTCTGCCCCCCCGGCTGCTGTTCCTGTGTTACCCCCGCTGCCCCCACTGCTGCTTCACTGCACGGGCACCCCACTGGCCTCTCTGTCCTCCTGGACCCACTGTCCCTCTCTGCCCTTCCAGCTCCTGTTCTCTCTCTCTCTCTCTCTCTCTCTGTCTCTCTCCCCAGTTTGCGGCCTGCTAGGTTCTTAGCCGCTTCCTTGAGCCTTTTATTTTGGCTCAAAATCGGTACTGCGCAACTTCCGGCTAAGCCACTCTTGCACATTGCGCAAGTGTTCGGATATCGCATTGCTCACTTTATGCATGGACCCGCCCCCTTCGGTTGCGCATGCCTTCATTTCCATTGCGCTGTTGCTCAGCATGTTTTCGGTGGCGCAACTGGCCCCTTCTGAATATTGCAGAATGGCGCATTTTTGGAGTTGCGCACGCGCAACCCTGTTGCGCATGGCGCAACCCTTTTGAATATCTGGGCCTATATCTAAATGTAAAGGAGAATAAATCAGGCACCAGAGCTGACAAATACCAATACAATGAGGAACTTCTACAAACAGATCATAGAAAGAATTTATTTACACAAAGGTTGATATCTGGATGGGATGCCTTGCCAGGGGTGATTGTAGCTTGCAACATGGTTCCAAGTTTTAGAAATAATCTAGATTGTTTTATAGATTTATGAAGTGTGCCATGTCAGACTCTGTGAGAACAGGCAGGCTGTAAACTGGTATCAGAGCTATAGCCTACTTTTGCTTATAGACCCTAACTTTGTGTAATATCATCACTATGTCAATGGGCAAATACAAAGTTGTTATAAAAGTTTAATTTTTTTATTTATTTAAAATGTTGGTGACCGGGTAGGCCCACTGAGACCATTATGGTCCCTTTTTCAGGGGTGACCTGGGATTAATTACAGGCTGCAGGAGAATAAACAGTTGGAACAACTCAAGGGAAATTGAGTAATACAGACATTACAATATAAATGGTAACTTAAAAATCTTTATCCCAAGAATTATGACACATATCATACATTGAAACAGCACAAGAGCTGCATGAAATGTTGGCATGTAGTGGGGAGGTCTGTATTTCTGCTGCTATTATTGTAGCTCTGATTATCATTGATATGTGTCAATGAACTGAATTTTTGGACTTCTTTGAAACTGGGATTTATTTCCAATGCATAGAGAGTGTGTACCTAACTGTTGGAGACTGACTTGTGTGAATTTTTGTTGTGTGCACCACATGCCATTTAGGAACCACCTTCGAACTGCTATTCTATTTAAAATCCAGTGCTTGGAACTCACACTGTTACACCTCTCTGGTGTACAAGACTAAATCTTATGGTTACAGCAGCATTTGCTGGACCCTCCCTGACTGTTACATGGGCCTTATTACCACACTGTTACAATGCTGTGTACGTGCTGAAAGCTTGTACTGTACACGCGAGAGTAGCTGCCTCTTGGTCAATTAAGAGTTATTTATTTATTTATTTATTTATTTATTTATTTGATGCACACAAGGCCCGTTAGGCTGAGCCTATTTTCAAAGGGTCTAGGGTCATATAAGACAGAGAAGCAGTAAAAATGAGATACTACATATTTGCAAATTCAAGGTACAGAGTTCACAGTACAAAAGGGAATTAGGTAGTTACACTAAATTAGTTATTTTAAGCTGTAATCACCAAGTCAAGTGTAGCTAAATGGTGAAATACAATATATCATAAGTGCACATAGCAATGGGTAGAAACAGAGCCTTGTGGAGAAAGGTTCAAAGGCCAGAGGGGCCTATGGAGAAGTGGGAAGGGGGTCAAGTGATCAGCAGCAGCAGACACATGAGTTGGAGGGAGGGAGTGAAGATAGGAGATGGGATTTAAAGTTGGTTAAGGAGACAGTGACTTTAAGGGATTGGGTAAGGGAGTTCCATACTTTTGTGAATCTGAAGGAGAAACAAACCTGCCCTAAGGAGGTTTTCCTATGTGGGAGCACCAAGGGGTTACATTCTACACCTCTAGTTGGATACCTGGGGCCCAATTTTACAAAGGGTTATGGCCATTGCAAGGAGTTTCAGTCGAGACCCAGACTCATATGGTAACTTGCATCAATCTTTGCCGAAAGAGTGATTTTAGAAGCCACTTGATGCAATCTGCCTTCCACAAGGAGTTAGACCAGCTCCCTCCTGGTCTAAGTGTGTGTCTCTGAAGGTACCCTTTTTATGGGTGTACTGTGATGTGAGCAAGTATTATTGAGTGGTTCAATCTGAGTGACTTGACTTCCGGTGACGTCACGGCAGCAGTAACAGCCTGAGAGCCGAGCTCCCCTCCTGAGAGAACTGCAAAAAACCTCCTAATCGCCAAATTAATATAAAAAAATGAAAAAATGACACCTGGAGGTGTAAAACAAGATAAGGGAGACAAGGGACATCCAAAAGCAGCAATTAGAAAGCCGGATGGCAGTGGATTGCCAGAGAACCGACAGGCCCGTAGCAGGAGTGCCTCCCTTACAAGCCAACATAGTTCGGGATATGATATGGAGGGAGACAGTGAGACTCTATCACGATCTCGCTTCTAACAATTATTAAAAGAAAATCAGGACTCTCAAGCTGAAAATAAAAGGGAGTTTTTGAACCTAAACAGCAAACTTAGAAAAATGGAGCAGCGCATAAAGGGGGCAGAACAAAGGATCGCACAAGCAGAAAGTAATGGAGATACCCTGGCCCAGGCAGTGGGCTTCCTCTTCCAGCACACACTGGCCTTACAAGTGAAGTGTACCGACTTAGAGGCCAGGTCAAGGAGAGATAACCTTTGTCTGTATGGTCTGGTGGAAGGCGCTGAGATTCAACCAATGGCCCTATTCATAGAAGACCTCCTAAAAGATGTATTGGGGTTACCGCAGGATTACCGGATGAGAGTGGAGCGGGCACATAGATCGTTGATACCCAAACCTATGGACCACTCCGCTAAGCCCCGTTCCATTATAATAAAATTCTCGAGCTACCGTGTGAAAGAGGATATATTGAAACGTGCCTGGCAAAAGAAAGAGCTCAAATATTTAGAATCCCAATTGACCTTGTACCAAGATTTTCCACCTGAAATCCAGCAGGCCAGGCAATGCTGGGTCCCGTATTTTAAAATATGTAGGGAGCTCCAACTTCATTTTCAAACTCTCTTTCCAGCAAAATTTCGTGTGTTCTGGGCTGAGGGTCCGAAAGTATATAACACCACTGAAGAGCTGAATAAGGTGTTGGTAGAAAAAGGTATTCAGATGCCCCATCAAGATCAAGAATGTCCTAAGCAGAAGCAGATGGAACAGATGGACTGGCATTTGGTTGCTGGGGGGAAGAAGAAGGCTGGAACATCGTTGGAGTCAGCACGGGCACTTCTGGAGAAAATGGTTGGGGGAAAATTGCAGAATAGAAGGAACTTGGACTGGAATCGACAATCGTCAGTTTCCCTGGACTGAAAAGGTACTGATGGGATATGTTTAACCTGGTTCCTTGCCCCGAGTGAAAAGCAAGGGTGTGATCGCTTTGAGATAAGGGGGAAAGAGGGATGCGAGCAGTTGTCAGCCCTGATAGGAAAACGGAACTGGCTCGTAGGATCTTAATAAAAGGACTAGAGACTGAACTGAATCAAATTTTAGTAGTTCTGAAAGTTCATTTGGACTTCACAATTGTGTTGGCTTACGGATCTCCTTCTGCTGGGTACCTCTGAAGGCTGGTAAACAGTAGCTAGCTGGTACTCTGGTTCTTCAGAATTTGCAGGGGAGACCCGTGTAATTGAAGGGTCTGCTTCTTGGGCTATTAGAAAGAGGCCGCATTATACAGTACATGGTTCTTTGTTTCTTCTCAGGTTTAAATGAACAGATTTAAAATGCAGTTCGGGGGGAGGGAAGGAAGGAGTGCTCTCAGTATATTGGAAGTTGTAGCTGAGAAAAATCGCCATGACGTTCAATTTGCATGTAAACAGGGGCCTTGACATCTTTACAAGACCCCGGGGGGGGGGCCCCCCATTCAATTGAGGCATTTCAGTTCCTCCTCCTCTCCATTCCCCACTGGAAGGTTGGGGGAAAGGAGAAAAGAAATCTGAAATCTCAAATATCCTACCTTGGAAGGTCATTGAATGTTGCAACGAGGTTACCTTTATTGCCCTGTTGGCATTTATCTGTTTTATTACTAAGGGTCTCACATCGGGGAAAAATTATTTTGGCCTGATCCAGTTTGTTTGGGAGGGAGGAGGGGATAAAGACATCAGTTTTGAAGGCTAAATTAAAGCTCTACAATGGATTGAGATAGGACATTTTGTTCATATAACGTCCACGGGTTGTCTAGCCCAGTTAAACAGGCCAAAATACTGAGTTATATGAGAAAGATGGCTGTAAATTTCATGTTTCTACAGGAGACACATTTGTCTCCACGGGAGCACACTAAGCTTAGCTCCATGGGTTTTGGGAGCAGTGCCACAGCCTCTTATAAGAAAGGGCATTGAAGGGGGTGGCAATTTTGATTCCCAAGCATACTCCTTTCATAAAAACAGGTTAACTTGCAGATAAAGAGGGAAGATATGTCCTGATGCGGGGAATCCTCCAGGGCAAGCCACTGACCCTGGCCTTGGTGTATTTCCCCCCAGGCTCGAATTCAGCAACATATTTCAATTTTTTGACCACCTTACAGGAATGGGCACAGGGGGAGGTGATTTGGGAAGGGGATTTAAACTTGATCTTTAATCCTACATTGGATTCCATTACTCAAACACAAAAAAAAGACCAAGGTATAGCTAAAAAAGTGAAAAGGTTGGTAAATGAGTTGGGTTATGTTGATATTTGGTGCCATCTTGAGGGTGAAAGGAGGGAATACACATTCTACTCAAAAGTACATCAAGTGTATACCAGATTAGATTATTTTATGGTTCCCAGGGAATTGGTCGGTCGGGTCCGAGGGGTTTCTGTGGGGGAATTTTTACTATCCGATCATGCCTCGATTTTTATTACTGTCAGGTTTGGAGAGTTTAGAAGGACCACCTTTTGGAGACTGAATTTATCGTTGCTACAGGATAAGGAGGTGGGGGCGTCTGTCACCTGAACAATGGAACAAACATTGAAGGAAAATGATCTGCCAGGGACCTTGCCTGCAGTTCTATGGGATACCATAAAGGCAGTCATAAGGGGGAATTTCATTAAATGGTCCAGTAGAAGAAAAAGGGAACGAGAGGCCAAAAAAAATTGAATTACTATCCCAAATAGCACAGTGTGAAGCTCAGCAGAAAATTAAAATAGATGGAGAAAGGACTAAAATATTAAAACAGCTTAAGGCTAAATTAATGAATATTCTTGACTATGTGGTTGAACAAAAATGAATGTTTTTAAGGCAGAAATATTATGAGGGTGGACCTAGGTCCTTAAGACTGTTGGCAGCCAGACTGAGAGTTCAGAGGAGTAAGGCAACCATACAGTCAGTACAACACCCCCTGGATAATAGATTAGTTAAGGAAACAAACCATATAGCAGATTCTTTTAGGGTATATTATATCACATTATATAAACAAGGCACTCAACCATCCAGTACACAGATAAGAGAATTTTTGCAGAGGCTGGACCTCCCCTCGGTCTCTGCAGAACAGGCTGTCCAGCTAAGTAGGCCGATTGAGGATGTGGAGGTGGCAGCAGCCATTAAGAATCTAAAATCCTTCAAATGTTGGGGGACAGATGACCTACTGGAGGAGTTTTATAGGCAGTTTAGGGATAAGGTAACCCCCTTGTTGGGGAAACTATTTCATTATTTACAAGGAGAAGAAGGTGAGACACCCCCCTCCTTGTCCCAAGCAATAATATCAGTGATTCCCAAACCAGGCAAGGACCCCGTATTATGTTCTTCATATCATCCTATTTCAATTTTAAACATTCACTACAAAATATTGTCCTCAATTTTGACTAAGAGACTTCAAATATATGTCCTGCAGATAATTGGCTTAGAACAAATGGGTTTTATTCTGGGTTGACAGACCCAGGATAACCTTAGGAAAACTTCCCTTTTAATTGATCTTATAATTAGTACCAAAAAGACTGCCCTTCTGGTCAGCATTGACGCAGAAAAAGCATTCAACAAGGTATCTTGGAGGTTTTTAGATGAGGTTCTGGCCTGTTTTGGACTGAGGAGTGCTTTTCAGACCCTGATATCAAAAATCTATAAATCCCCAACTGCCTATATAAAAGTGAATGGCCACCACGCCCATAGGTTCCATTTAGAGAGGGGACTAGGCAGGGTTGTCCTTTGTCCCCTCTTCTTTTTGCTCTCTACATTGAGCCTTTGGCTCAGAGCATAAGAAGGGATGAGGGGATTAGGGGGGTGAAAATGCCAGGTTGTCATTGTAGAATATCTCTTTATGCTGATGATGTCTTGCTTTATCTGGAAAATCCGGACTGTTCCCTGAGAAGGGTGATGGACAGACTGACTCAGTTTTCTGAATTGGCAGGTTATTCATTGAATACCTCTAAAACAGAGGTCCTAAAATTCAGATATGACCCCCCCCCTTAGAAATTAGAAAAACCTATCCTATGAGATGGGATCTCACACAAATGAAATATTTGGGGATCAATATTAGTAATTCCCCCTCACAACTAAAAAAGCTAAATTTTGTACCTATGGTGCAGCAGTTAAAAATTGATTTCAATAGATGGAATGTAATGCCTCTCTCACGTTATGGTCATGTGTTGGTGGTAAAGATGAACGTCCTGCCAAGGTTTTTATATTTGTTCCAAGTTACCCCCTGTATAGTAACAAGGAAGGACCTGGAAATATGGCAGAGAATGCTAATGAATTTTATTTGGGCAAACAGAAGGCCAAAAGTAGGACAACAAACTTTGTTTCTACCTAAGGATTCGGGGTGACTTGGGGTCCCATGACTAGAGGGCTACTGGGAGGCTACACAATTGAGAATAGCTTTACTCTGGGGGAAAATTACATACAAGGCCACCTGGAAGGAGACAGAGTTGGGAGCACATCTGTCCCCTCCCCTACCCACATTATTGTTCCACCCAGTGGACCTCATGAGAACGTGGGATGAGATTCATCCCACCACTCGAACCACATGGGAGGGGTGGAAAAGGGATACCTTGAGAGAGAAGAAACATGGAGGTTACTGGAGATATGGATGGTGGGCGGTCGACCCCACTTTTGGTCTGGCAGCAGTGGATCCTTGGTTCCTGGATAAGGCTGGGAAAGGACTGCAGGCACCATGGCAGTTGTTAGAAGGAGGGGGGATTATTATCATTTGAGGGGGCACAGAGATCCTTCGGCCTTTCCCCCACAGACAGAATGCATTATTTCCAAATTAGTAGTTTTATTAATAAAAAATTCCAGTTGTAGCAACGTACAGGTTTTGGGGGTGTCAGGGAGCAGACCTTTGAGTATATTTGGAAGGCTGAGTATGCTTCAGGAGCTATCTCCCAGCTGTATAAGAGGAGTCTTAAATGGACTAAAGCGAACATGGATTATATTAAATTAGCCTGGGAACAGGAATTGAATATATCCATTTCTGAGGGGTCTTGGGGAAAAAACCTGGGGCAGCATATGGAGGGTTTCTTCCTCTCCTACTTGGAAGGAGTTTCTGTGGAAAATAAGGGTGAGATATTTCAGGGTACCAGTGGTGGTCTCCTAACAACATTGGGGAACAACCTCAGAGTGTTGGAGGAAATGTGGAGTAGATAAGGCCACACGTGTACATATTTTTTGGTCATGCCCCATCATTTCTCAATTCTGGTTAATAATTGCTACCTCTTTGAAGCAGATTTTTCAGACCCAGGACCAATTGGGGCCAGAGTGTCTGATATTGGGAGAACTCCCAGGAGAAATTAGGGGGAGGGAAGCTATTTATTTGTGGCAGATTTTAATAGTGGCAGCCTTAAAATCTATAACTAGGCATTGGTTACAACATTTTCCTCCAATAAAGGAAGATTGGATAGAAACAGTAGGGCAAATTCAACAGTTGGAGGAATTAACATTCAGGATACAAAGGAGAACTTCTGCCTATCTGAATTGCTGGACCCGTTGGATGACTTGGTTAGGGTAAATGACGGTTAGTGTTCTACAAAGATCAATGGACCTCCTTGATTGTTGGACGCTCCCTTCCCTGATTGCCAAACTTCATGAAAGTTTGGGGGTGCTGGCCCTCCATGGCTGGACAAAGCTGAGTGGTCTGAGCCGCGGTGGTTTCCTGGTACTCTCCATAATATACAGATGGTGGAATAAATAATTTTGGCCATTGCACTGATTTAATACCCTAAAATTAAATAAATTTAATACCTATAAGTAAGCTGATATAACTGAAAGGGTAATACGGTAGGAATGTGAGACCCTTTTTGTTTGTATTTTACAAGTAGTCATGATTAATTCATGGCTTTTTGTTATTTGTTTATAAAGTGTGTGTATATACAACTATTGAAAACACCTTATGGATGTATATGAAAAGTTCTGGCTGTGGAGAACTAATGGTTATACTCTGTTAACTAGATAACAGCATATGGATATATTAATGCTAAACAGATATATTGTATCTATCAAGGAAAGGAAACAATAAAGAAGTATAAGAAAAAACAAAAAACAATTTGAGTGACTCAATAGAATCGCCCGTGAGAAGAAGAGCGAGTGGTGAATAATGCCAAGGAGTAAGTTAGAGCAAGTGTAGCAGTGAGCTTCACTCTCTAGATGAAGATATTAGGAGTAGTGTGGCCAAGTTCTGCTAAGCTGGCCATTTGGTGTAGCGGCTAGAGCCACTGCCTATGGAGCTAAAGGACTCAGGTTTAGGTCCTGGGGTGAGATAGAAATTTTATTAATCTTGGAGTTTGTTTATTTTTTTCTAAGTCCGCCCCCATAGAGTTGAGAATCTTTCAGTTGAGGGGATGTGGGGGCCGCAGCCCCCCACATAAAGTATGTTTCTTTTTTTTGTTTTGTACTTTGAAAGTACTGACCGTCGCTATTTACGGTGTTCAATCTGTTGTTGCTCGCTGTAGTGACTTGGGGTGGTGTTTTAGTCTCTTTTATTGGTCTGCAGCTAAAACAATTTCTCTTGTCACATAAAACCCTTTTTATATGGCTTGTGCCACACCTTTGGCGCAGGCTGATGTAAAATGGGTAAAGTATCACAACTGGGCCAGCCATACTAATTCGGACTGCACTGCATCCTAGGGCTTTGGATGCAGAGATTTTTGCAAGACCTGTTTCCACCTTCTGAAATCTAGCCCTTGGTGTCCACTGGGCTCAGCAGGGCCAGGACCCCAGGAGATAACAGTCCCAGCATGACTTTATTTGCCTATGACTATGGTGCTAGATTGTAGTCAGGAGTCAAGACTCAGCCAACCTAGATTATTATATAGTGTGCATGTATGAGAATCCCACCTCAAGTTGAGTACATAGTGGCAGACTCCATTCAGCAAGCCTCTAACCCCAGCAAACACTCTGTCACAGGCAGCACTATAGGCCATTGGGCCATAACTTATGAGACTGAGGATGTAATTGCTTTACTTCAGAGAGGAAAGCATTCCTGTGCCTGTAAAGCAGGCCGAGCCTGGAGTTGACTACCTTAGTTAGTGCATCCACATGCGTTACATAGGTTAAACCAGAATCTGGGGTTAGCCCCAGATATTTAAAGGAGCACACCTGTTTAATCGGGGCTCCCAAGATGAGGGTAATGTCCAGGGAAGGGGGAGTAGGGAATTTACAGTGAATGGAGAAGAGCATAGATTTTTTTTTGTATTTAGGACAAGGAGATTGGCGGTGAACCAGTCATGGATTGCTGAAAAATCGGTTTAGAGGTTAAGCTGGAGTTTGGCTAGGATGCTGTTTGTTGAGGTAATACCAGCATATCCACATATACAGTAGGAGGAGTTTAATTGAACTGCAAGCTTCAGGAAGTACATTGATGAAGAGACTGAACAGAAGGGGACCAAGAATTGATCCTTGGGGGACACTCACTGTTACTGACTGATCGTCTGAAAGGGACACATGGCATTTTACCGCTTGCGTTCTGCCTGTCAGGTAGTTCTTCAGCCATTGGATGGCCTTAGCAGAGAGGCCTAGCTTGGTTAATATTTATCAGAGTGAGGCATGAATGACAAGGTCAAATGCCTGGGTGAGGTTAATGAAGATCAAGCTTGCAAGCTCCCCTCTGTCCAAGACACAGTAAAGATAATCAGTCTATTCCAACTGGGCAGTTAAGGTACTGTGGTTCTTTCAGAAACTATGCTGCTCATGGAACAGTAGGTCATACTGGCTCAGGTATTGAGCAAGCAGATAATTTATGATTGTTTTCAGCATTTTAGGAGGGCAAGATTGAGATGGGATGGTAGTTAGTAGGGAAGTCTTGGACACCCCCCTTGATGACAAGGGTGATGTGCTATTTTCCAGATCTTGGGCACTTGCCGAGTGGAGAGTGACAGGCTGAAAATGAGTTGGAGGGGCATGTGACTTCCTTTAAGGCAGATTTGGGGAGCTTCATATCCAGGTTGTCAGGTCCAACTTGTGTTGATATTTTTGTTTGGGCTACATATTTGTAGGTATCAGCCCAAGTTAGCCTATTAAGGTAGAATTTTTGGTGTGAAACGCTGGTTAGCGTAACATAGGCTTCAGCAGGGTGAATGGTGGATGAGGGAATGTAGGCAGATAGGTCGCTAAATGTTTTGTTAAAAGTATTGGCTATGTTCACATCTCCCTCAACCATAGACCCATCCATTTGGATGGAGTGAGGAAGAGGTTCTCTAGTATTGCTAAGAATGTCATTAATTCCACTCCATAGAAGTCTTGGCTAGTTGAGGAATGTAAATTGTTTGTTTTTATGATAATAAGTTTTGGCTGCTTTGACTTGAGTTTTTATGTTATTTCTGAGCTCTTTATATTTTTAGAGGAAGGAGGTGTAACCAAACACTTGGTACTGTGCCCAGATTCTGTCTCGTTCTTTAGTTAGTGACATAAGATTTGGGGTGAACCATGGCTGGGATGTGTATCTTTTGATCAGTGTCTTATATGGGGCATCAAGGTTGCACACTTTGTTGAATTGCCTGATGAAGTAATCCAGGGCAGCATCCACATCCTGAGTCTGCAGCAGGAAAGACCTGTCCATCTGCTGCAGCAGTGCACGAAGCTGGGGGAGCCTACATGTATGAAACACCCTGGCCCTAGTGCGGGAAAGAGCAGCTGGGGGCGTTTTTACTGACCATCTATACATAATAGGAAAGTGGTCACTCAGGAAATCGGATAGTATTTCAGAGGACAGGATCCTGTCATGGTGGCTCACCTGCACCCAATCTAGAAGCATGGCATGTTCAGTTTTGTAATTGACCCTGGTGGGGAGAATATAACTTGTGTTAGATAGAGGTTGGCTATTTTGTCGCAGTAACGTTTATTGTTACTTGCCACCCAATTACAGTTAAAGTCCTCGAGTATGATTTTTTTCTTGATGAAGGTTTAATCCAGTTATGGTATTGATCAAACTGTCAAGACTGTGGCCAACAGTACTCGAAGGAATATAGGCTACAACTAGGTTTATGTTTTTCTTGCTCCTAACACCTAGCATGAGGTTAATGGCTATGCATTTCAGGTCTGTAGATACTGGAATTGTAATGAGTCTAGTAGCTTTTCTTTTTTTTTTTATCATTTATTTATGCACCCTACCTTTGGAGCATCTCTCAGGGTCCAGCCGCCGGACACAACTGCCCACCTGAACCAACTACTCCGGGCTACGTCAGGTACGTGGGGACTGGGCACTCCCTCGGCTCTTAGGAGTGGCTCCAGACCCCAAGGAGAACCAGAGAGATGACTGGTGTTGGGCATGAGGTTGATCGGACTGCTTCTGATCACCGTCGCCTCACCCGAAGGAAGGGGGTATTCCTTGTAGTTTTGGCCCCTGAAAAGTGGACGTGCAATAATGTCCCACCCAGCATGTGCGTGCTTCTGCATGCACCCAGTAGATATCCCTGCCATGGTCCAATCCCCAAGCATCTGCTAACATGCTCTGCAGTGCCCCCAGCCACCACCAGGGGATGCCAGAGCAACGGGAAAGCCCCAAACCCTCCCCAGGACTGGGAGAGCTGTCCTCAGATGCTCAATCCCAGTCCTCCCCTGCCGACCCCCGCCTCCCCATGCTTGTTCCCAAACTCGGGTCACCGGCGTAGCGTGAGGTGTGGTGTCCAGCACCTCAACCCTCAGCGCCACTGGTTCCCGCACTAGTCTAGTAGCTTTTAAGTGAGACTTGGTGAACAGTAGGCAACCTCCACCATTTTTGTGATTTCTACCTGAATCTCTCCTAAATATGGTGTAGGAGTCTAGGTTGACTTCATTATCAGTGATTTGGGGGGTGAGCCAGGATTCTGTAACTGCCACAACATCAAACTTGGAATTGGATACCCACAGCCTAAACTCATCAAGCTTGGGCATAAGACCCCCAATGTTAACATGAGCCATTTCCAGGTATCCCCTATAGGGCCCTGTGTGGAGGTAGGGGGGCAGGTCTGGGGTTAGGATGAATATTACCTCCAAGGATTAGGAGGAGCAGTATGACCTGCCACACCACTAGGTGGTATTTAGAAATCATTTGGGGGGCACACCCTTATTGCACTTATGAAGCACCCTGAATTCCCAGTTAGAAGAAGGAGATTTTGCAGCAGGAGACAGGATTTACTTGGGCAGTTAGAGGGGTAGGTGAAGGGTGGTGAATCACTGATGTTATTTAGGAGGGTGTTGATTCCGGGGGGATTGCGGGGCAGGTTATGCCCATGGGGGTGGACTGGTTAGTGTGACAGGGCATTATAGAATCAGCAATAGAAAGCAGGCCAGTTAATGTTAGCATTATGAGGCCTGAAGCTTGCAAGCAGGGAGTGCTCACGTTGGGGACTCACTTAAAGGGGGACTGATTGGGAATTTTTTTAAGGAGAGGGTTAAATTAGGGAGGAGGTGATGGAGTACAATGAAATTAAGGTAACACAGAAAATATAACAGGGAGCTTCAGGGTCACGTTCAGAGGCAAGAGTTCAAAGTATTAAGGAAGAAAATATTAAAGGCACTTATGGCACTAATACTGAATCAGAAGAGAGTGGGCAGATATAGATCAAATTGGTGAGTCAGAAACAAGTTCAAGATGCAGGAATTATCCATCCACTTGTCCCTCTCCCACTTGTCTTTCAAAACAAGCCTGAGAGCCTGGCTCCTGACTGAGTCCACCTATAGCTATTTCCATGGACAGCACCAAGGCCTGTAAACTGGCCGTTCCCTAGGATCAACTTGCACTACCTGCCCTTACTCCCATCTCTGATTTTCACATGTCTTTGACTCCCTAGCATAATATACATTTCTGTGTATCTGCTTTGCTAACATGTCCTGAACTCTTAATTGTCCCTGTACTATATTTCAGTCCAAGAACGATAACGTTTTTATTACTCTCTGTAAGCTTAGTCCACTGCTACCTCTACCAAGTCTGTAAATTTGTTGTTTCCCTCTGCCTTTTGTGTTCAATTTTTGATTTCTGTACCTTATGTACATATTGAGTTTTTGTTCATACTGTATTATAACCGCATGTTGAGGTCTGCTCGTAATCTTTATTTCTTTGCATTGTATTATTTCGTGCTTATGCATGTTATTCACCACCTTGTGGCCTGGGTCATGACTGAAAATGGTCCTTAGGATCAGATCACTTACCCAGTTATCAAAGACATACATAAATAATTAAATAAATAAATAAAAATGAGCTGAGCCATATGGTAACTGATCAGTGACCAGTCCAAAGCATCCAGGAAGAGATCAGGGTGGAAGGAGGGATGAGAGGGAGGAGGTAAAGTGATAGTTGCAATTATATGTGCTGGGAAATTGAAAGAGATTTAGAGTAAGCAGATTAGGTCAATGTTTTAGTTTCGAGCCTGTAAGTAGCAAACCAGTATGTAGTCAGGCAGATACCATGTGGATGGGCAGTTAGAAGGAGCTAATTAGTTGGTAAGCTTAACTAAACTGCTAAATGGTGGAATAAGGAGAGATTATGGCAGAGTGAGTAGAAAATGCTTCTGTAACCTTAACATTTAGTCTGTAACAGTATCAGTTTAAAGCATTGCATTGTAAGTGTCATCATTTTAACCAGAGGAAGTGGCATTGCCATGAAACACTGGTCTTATTTGGTGGAAGCAATAAATATTATAAAAATAAATAGGAGAATTACCGTAAGCTGATTGACTGATGTAGTCTTTGACCTGTGACGATATCTGTGTATATCATCCAGGTTCAAAACTGATAACCAAGATTATTTAGTTTTTACACTTTGAGGCCATTTTATGATCTCAATAATACACTCCATGGTGTGGTATATCATGGGATATTGCCCCTCCACTGGTGATTAAAGGCACTTGGCATTGTCTAGTGCCTCATAACACACCCAAAGTGTGATATCAAATGACATATCACATCCAGTCATATATTATTTGCTTAATTAGTGTTCTGTAGAATTGTCTAAGTCTGAAGGAATGGAATTCCATGGAATTTTGGAAAATTCCACACATTTCTGTACAATTTAGTCACTAGAAGAATTCTGGAATTTCAAAAGCAGAATAGTTTTCACAGACTGATAATCTGTGGTTTACATAAACTGCTGATTCCTTTTTGACAATCAGTGGAAAAGTATTCCATGGTTTATATGATCCATGGAAAGTTATTCAATGGTTTACATAAAAATGCTTTTTTGGAACACCACAGAATAAAAACAAAATTCTTAAAAGTATTCCAGAACTGAAATTGTCATTCTGCACCAAATCTGCTGTCAAGAGTTCACAATTCTCACAGCTTTAGTAAATATTACTAATTGTAACATATACAGGAGGGGAGCATTCCTTTATTTTGTGGTTTGGGGCAGGAGCAGACATGAGCAGCATGTTCATGGAGTAGGGCTTTCAGGGTAGACGAGGAGGAGGAGGAGGAGCAGATAGGAAAGGTTAGACTTAAGTTCAGGGTAAGCTACAGTACAAGAGCTGGTGGCCTGACCAGCAGTGGATTTAGTATAGGGATAAGAGAAGGAGCATGGGTCAGAGTTATGTAGCAGACACCAGGAGTAAAGAGAACAAGAGAGTAGGGTCCTGAGGTATGAAGGGATGTTCCCTAACCAGAATTTAGAGACAAGGACAGAACCATAGGAGAGGTGTCTACCCCTACTACCACATGTATACTGCTGCATTTCTAAGTCACTTTGTAAGTACACAAACAAAATCCAGGCAGCTGTAATCACTTGGGAATACAGGCACTCCCTAGTTATGTGGTACATAAACATGTTGCAAAGCTAAAACTTTGCCAGTGAAGTTGGTGTGAAGTGGTAAAACCACTTCAAAAAAAACTTTCAGAAGTTCCCATCTCTGGCATCAACTTTACACTTTGCCATGTCACAGTGATTTTCCTGGTGAAGTGGCACTTGTTCTGATGAAGTCACCGCGATGTGGCAACTGTGCCAATTAATTTATACTGTATAACTGCACTGGAAAAAGTGCCACTTTACCTGCTGAAAAACTTGATGAAGTTGGGACCACATTCTTCCTGAAGTTTGCAGACTTTGTGAAGTAATTCATGAAGTGCAGTTTGCCAGCTTTGCACATCTCTAGTGCTGAGCAGTACTCAGACTATGGCCTCATGTCTTAGTGCACACACGAGCACACACACACAAACACAAAGACACACACACTCTGGAGTAATATTAATATCTTTCAATGAGAGCAGACTCAGAACCTACTGTGTGTAACTCCCCATATATACACATATTTACAGTTAGGGTTGAGCATGCATGCTAATGTTAAACCCCAATTTTTGTACTTTAATATCTTCCCAACCATTCAATGGATTTGCACAAAGTTTTTGCATGTGCAGTCTCATGGGGGTAGGTCTCTTGATGTGCCACATTTTGTTCTGGTTGGATATGCAGATTCCAAGATGCGGACAGCGACAAAATGTAAAACATCATTGTTTTTTTTGCTGGGTTTTTTTTCGCCTTGGCATAGCACCCAGACAGTCTGGAATTTTGGTCTGAAATTTTCAGAGTAGAAAGGGCTTGCCTCAAAAGAATTTCATCTGGCGGTTTGGTAAAAAAATATCAATCCATTCCAAAGTTATTACATTTTAAAAATGTGGGTTCTGCGCATACTCAGTCAGCACTTCAAAATAGCTGTCAAAATTATTATTCATTAGCTATGAGGTGGCTCTAAGCATCCAAGCCAGGATGCCTAGAGTCACATCATAGCTCATGAATAATAATGCCCTTATTTGCATATCATTTTTTTTAAATTGAGGGAACTAGGAAACTTGGGTGAAAACTACAAGCTATCCCTCCTTGGGAAGCTTTGTCTGTTCAAAATCACTGTTTACAACAATTTCTTCTTGGTTTCACCTGTTCATATTGCAAGAAGAACAGTTCCTTTTGTGCCCCACATTTTCAAAAATGTCGGTGTAAGCCAAGTTCATGAATAATCATGAACTTATTTGCATACCTTTTTTTAAATTGAAGGAATTAGAAAAATGGCTAGACTTTTCTGTACTCACTGTAGAAACAGGAGACTTCATCTCTCAGTAAATAAATCTTGTCAGCAATATTCTGTATGTAGAACGCCTCATTTTGAAAATAAAAATCTGAGATCTTATATTGTTTTAACCACTACAAAAATAGGAGACTGCATTTCTAATTAAGGAAAACAGAAGACAATTTATCTTTTACTTAAAGTGCTGTATTTTAAACATCTGCATATTAGGTGCTATGTTGTAGTCACCACTATCAAAATAGAAGACTGCACCTCTGAGCAAGAAAACTGTAAGTAAACTTTATAATCTACCAAGAATTTCTCATTGCTGTTTGTAAATTAACCTATTAGCTGTTATACTGCTGTAATAATTACCAAAATGAGAGTTAGCTACTTTATATCCAAATGCAGTTAAAATAACAAATTATAATGCTTTTGAAAGTAGCTATAGGATTTTGTTTTTTTCAATTTTACAACTTTAAAAATGTTTCTACACGTTATAATTTATAATGGAACTCTTGTGTAATTTAGCAGCTGTCCTACCGATGTCAGGAGGGCTCAGTTCTAGCCAGGATAAGTGTGTAATTTATAATGGAATTCATGTGCAATTGGGTAACTGCCCTACAGATGGCAATAGCGAGCATAAAATGTTGCACTTTAATATCTTTGCAACCGTTCAATGGATTTGCATGAAATTTTACATGTGTGACCTCATGGGGTAGATCCCTTGATGTGACAATTTTTATTCTGGCCAGATGTGCAGATTCCAAGATGCTGATAGCAAAAAATATAACAAATAGCTTATTTTTTTTTCATTGCCTTGCATCAAGACAGCTTGGAAATTTGGTCTGAAATATTCACAGTAGAAAGGGCTTGGTCCACAGATGTGCCTTTTGCTGGTTTGATGAAAAATATTAATCCATTCCAAAGTTATTATTAGGCATGTGTAAGTCTCACAACACACCACTTGTCATGCATTATTGCTTAAATAGAGCTCGTGTAATTCAGTGATGCCCTACAGATGGCAGGAGGGATCAGTTCTAGCAGGGTAATTGTATAATTTATAATGGAACTCATGTGTAATTTAGTGACTGCCCTACAGACTGCAGGAGGGATCAGGGTAAGTATATAATTTATATTATACAAAGGCAAGAAAGAATCCTGGGCTTCGACTGGTCAGTGGCCACCTTGAAGACTAATGTTATCCCAGCACAGCATCACTGTATCCAGGTCAGGCACATCTGTCCACACCAACAGGAAAAGAAATCGCTCTATCCTGCCCCTGCACCACTGCCCAATGTTATTCTCATAGTGTTCAGTTGCCAGCTCATCAGCCACAACAGTCAAAACACAAGCATCAGAACCCCCCCATAGTAATTTCCTCCTTCGCTCCACCACTTGGTGGTCATGCAAAATTCAAATTTCACCCTCCATCAACTGGAAAAAAAGGCAGGTTTCCCCCCAAACTGAGCAGCTTGACTGAAAAGCGTAGCTCTTAACTGACGGTCACGTGGTTTTGTTAAGGCTGAAACTGCTGTCATGAAAATTAAACTTACCAATCACAGTTTCCAGTAGTACTCCATACTTTTCAATACTGTTCATTTTCAACCCCGCCCTTCTCCTCCTGACTCATGGGCGAACAGCTTTTGTAAGTCCTCCTTGGCTGCAAAACCATGACAAGGCATGTGTGCTCCGCCATCTTTGAGCATCTCTTCCACCACAGGAAAATAAATAAATAGTTAAACAACAACAACAACAACAACAAAAACTTCAAATACAGCCCCTTTTCACGGGTGGGTGAACAGCCATTAGGAGTGACATTCAGCACCACGGCATAATGTTAATACATTGAAACAACAGTGAAAACCCTTGGCAGACTGCAGGCAGGATGATTTGGGTATCAGCTCCACCTAGTGGCAGAAGAATATACTGGACTTTTTTTTTTAAACATATTCCACCACATACAAAAATAAAAAGAAAAAGCATAAAAATATTTTTCTTTTTTCTGTTTTATTGACAAAGGAGCCATTGTATAATAACAATAATGCACTCCAGGGTGTGTGTCATGCTGGGATAATGTCACTTCACTGGTGTTGAATGTACTTGGCCTGCGGCCTCATGCCCAACCACCCAAGGCATGATGTTATACCAACATGACACACACCCTGTCATGTATTATAGCTTAAATCGAATGCATGTGTAATTCAGTGACTGCCCTACAGATGGCAATAGTGAGCATTAAATTGTGCACTTTAAAGAGCAGGTGCTTAGTAAGGGTGCATATCTTAAAGAATGAAGGTTTGGGGACTTTAGATGCCTCTGCAATCATTCAGTTTACTTTTATTTGTTTATTTACTTACTTTTCTATCTTTGTATTTGTATTTTGTCAGTTGCTAGTGAAAAGAGCCCAGTGACGTCCGTGTGTGATGTCATAAAATCCTTACTAGCAAGGCTACCAGTGTATTTCAATGGGAAACTACAAACATGTTTTCAGATTTTTATGGAGAAATAACACTTCCTGCCACCAAACTATTACATATTTAATAGAAATATGTGATGTTTCATAACATGTGATCTTTTGTTATAATTTAGCAGGTGACATTTTATTCATAACCAGATTTTACTTGGAAAGAATTAAAGAGAAGCTAATTATTGTATTCAAAAATGTAACATCTTACAGATGGAACACTATAGTGCAAACATATAAAAGGCACAGTTTGTTGATGAAATAAGTATCAATTTCATTTGAAAAAGATGGAAAAATTTATTTAGTTGGTTAACTAGGATCTGTAGATTATCCAATAGGTAGGGAAATGGGCAGACTGGGTGGGCTAAGCGGTCCTTATCTACTGTCAGTCTATATTTCCATGTAAATATTTTCAAAAGTAAGGTGCTGTCCTGGTGGTGTGGTGGCACAGGCAGTAGTGTCACAATCCCGCTATCCATTTGCATTGTGCTCAGAACGAAGAGAAGACTACAGTGGAAGTGAAAGTAGTGAGAGGGACTGGCAGGCAGCGAGGATGGGAGGTACTGGCAGAGGCACCAACTGGAGGAACACTTAGCTGAACAAGATACTGAGCTTGAAACTCAGTGTCTTGTTGAACTAATATTACTAATTAGAGTTCTTTGCTGTACTACTTGCCTCAGAATTGTGCATTGTGTCCTTTGACGGATATTAGGGTTAATTTTAAATAATATCTGGCTGCTATGGATGCCCTATATAGACGGCGGGTCACCCAAGTGGCTCTGGCTCATTTATCAATAGCTAGATTAATTTCCCCTGAAAAAACAGATCTGGCATGTAACCAGCATGCATCATATGGAGAATGGGTCTGTCAATAAGAAAAACTGATGTTCAAGGTAAGCAGTGCTGTATGAATAATCAGTTGGAAAGAACATGATGCAGCCCCCCTCCCCAATTTTTATGCTTTGTGTGTATATATGGTAGAAAGAAAAACAATGTCTATTAAGTAAGTTCACCGAACACGTTAAACAGTTAGCTATGACAAGTTTTGAAGCTCTTCAATACTGCAGAATGCAAATAGTCATTTTTATCACAGAGTAAGTAAGACGGAACTTGATGCTGGTCATTCGTGATGGGGTGTTGTTTTTTTATTGCTCTTCTTTTGTTGAAATATAACTGCCTGGCACCAGTTCTGGGGAACAGCAGGTTGTGGGGGTCATGTTTGTTTCATGATTTTCAAATAATTTTAATAGGCTCTAAGTAACGGCAGCTGTTACATCTCGGAGAGGGGCTTTAAGTTTCACATTTGTATACTGTAAGTGGCATCAAAATGTTTCTTGTTAATTTAGTTGGTATAGACAACAAGTATCTACAACAGCTCTTCCTGAAAGTTCAGAACATTTGCTGATATTTTTGGATCTGTAACAGCTTTGGCATTTAATGGGGGCATCTTAAAACCAAATGTCAGTTATGTTTAAGAACAAGTCGGTATTACTAAACATACAAGCTGTATTTTCTTGCTCCAGCAATAAAAAATAATCCTACATTGTTACCTTCTGAATGTTTAATCAGAATGAAAGAATGGTTATAGAATTCATCAGACAATTTAAAGTGTAATTCATAAAGTATTGTATACAGCAAGAGGGTCTGCAAATGGTGTTTCTGGTTGTGGGAGTTCAGTTATATTAAAAAAAAGCATTTAAAAAAAGTACTCATCTTGTTGACAACATACCAGAAGGGTGTCTCAAACACTTAAAGGCAGAGCCTTGTAGTCTGGGATTGCTGATTTGTCATTGTATCCAGTTTCTGAAATGTGCTAATAGTGTTTTTTAAATCAAATTATGTTATTTGCTGCCCCCAAATAGTAAGAATTTTGGGGGAATCTGAAATATTTAAAGTTTAATTTAGGAGGACGTGTCCTCTCTTGGTTGCTGTTCTGAAGCTATTGAAGAAGTCACATGTTTAAAAAGACATCTATAGACATGTACAGAAATAAAATATTTTGTTTTTAAAGAATATTAAATGCTGTCAGGGTGAAGTAAAATAGGCTCCATGAATCCAGAATGCAGAATGCAAAAGACAGCAGACTGCTTTTGAAATTAAAGAGATGGGCCACCTGCTTGCTTCAAAGGGCAACATTTTTGAACCATGCCCATGATAGTTTGAAAGACATTTGAAAGCTATTTTAAGCAAGATATTAAGCTCCTCTGTGGCTGGCAGGAGTCCTGAGATATAGATGGTTGTCAGCACCATACTGCTAGTACATTGAAACCATGTTTGTAACCTTGTGATGTCACTGACAATCAAGCTGTGCTTGCCTACACTGTGCTTAGCCATAGCTTGATCGTCAGTGACGTCACAAAGTTCTAAAAATAATGGCAATGTATTGTCAATATATAAATACAGATCACTACTATCAAAATGAGGCAGAGGCAACCATCACTATCTCTGGACTGCTGACAGCTACAGGTAAGTCCACTACATAATTGTAAAGAGGTGTACATTTTTACAAGCCTTGTTAAATCAAATGGCACTATTATTTTGTTATAATTTTCTTATAATAACTGGTGACCCCCAATATTATGCCACTCGTGAGGTTACCCAAGGTCAAACAGCACTTGTGTGCATAAATCTCGTAACACACAGATCCCCCCCGTGCATATTACATTTATGCAACAGGCCTTGACTTTGTGTATTTCTTTCTTTTTTTAATATTATTTATGAAAATAAATACATGTATTGAAGTATATGGGTCTGTTTCTTTAATAAGTGGTTGTGTGCCCTTTTTAAAATGTTGTTACCATGGCTGTTGCTATGGGCTCACTGTCTTGATCAGTGATGCTGTAATGTCACTGTTCATTGGTGGTCCAGTGGTAAGCCCAAAAAAGTTTTAAACAAGATGGCGGGCATTGTTAGCGGAGAGCTGCATGAATTTTTGGGAACATTGAACTAATTAGGACCATTTGGGAGTTTATATAAAAAAAAATTCCATTTAAGTTTAAAGTTAGTGACCATACTGAGCAGCGTGTGGCGGGAGAGCAGCGTTACCACTGTTGGGTGTTCCTTTTTAAAGGGTACCTAAACAAGCAGTTTTTAAAACTGCAAACTCCAAAATCTGTCTTCATAGTGAGGTAAAATAAAAGCTGCTGTTTACATTTATGATAAAACTGCATTTATGTAAATAACATAAATGCAGTTTCATAGCTTTTGAAAAATGTAAACATCAGCCTTTCACTTTCAAAAAACAGCATTGGTTTCTCCCTAAGATGTCTGCCAAGTGTGTTAAGTGATGAGTCATGATGACATCATCGGAGCCAGAGACAGAGATCCACTTCTATTTCTATAGTGCTAACTAGTTCTTGTTTCCCTCTTTATTTTGAATTGTTGTACCAGAATGATCAACACCATGTATTAACTTGTGGATTATTTTGATCAGTACACATGTTAGGCTATGATTTCTTTCATTTTGTTTACTTTAACTTGCGGAAAATGTTTTGCAATCCAGCTGACTTTTTCCTTGGCAAACTGCATTACAGTACAACACTTCAAATACCTGATGATCTAGTGGTTATGTGATGCACTGAATTTTGTTTTCTGTTAACCAGGAGAGACACACTAAGCTGAAAGCTTGTTTACGGTGTGGCCTGGGAGCACAAGGAAGTTTAGTGACTTGCTCAAGGTCACACAGCAAAGTACCGGTCTTGTTCAGTTACAAAGCTCATGCTCTCTTGTTAATCCAGAAATAAGGCTTTCTTTTTCCATGTGAACCCCCTGCACCTAGCCTGCCTTCTGTTGAACACCCCACCATCCATACCCTGTCCTTAGTACTGCCTGGGGCCGCATATGAGCTTGCAGTCTCATGAAGAGAATTATCACACCTCGGATTGTAATCTTGTACCTCAGAGAGTTGTGCACACTTATACTGATACGCATCATCAGCTGGCACTGTTAAAAAATGCCTCCCAAATCACTCTCCAGTCCACATTCTCAATGTTTGACTTCTGCTCTGACAGTAAACATTGAGTGGATCACCACCTGTCTGCACAGTGAAGGCAGTATATACTGTTCCCTGTTGTGTTTTTTTCCCACCTCATTAACCAACAACTAGGTCTTCCTGGAGGGCCAAGCAATAAGCATCATGACCCACCAGAAAAACTGCTGTTCATGCCCTCATAAAGGCTGCACTTACAATGGATAACAATATTAATAGCAGGAGAGGCATACTACTACCTTGAGCAAATCCACCTGACTTTCAGTGTCAGTCTACCCTTTACCTGTGATCTGCAGAACCCCGCAGGACAGTTCCCTGCAATTCTTCTCCAGTACTTTTCTGTGCTTTACTCCACAATGCGAGTTGGCTGGCAACCACCCTTTCAAATCTTGAATGAGCTATACACAACTACCTCAATACTGTCCTAACAAACGTCCACACCCCCCCCACCTGAGGGTAATCTCCCTACAGTGAATTCAAATAACAGCAGCCCTGCCACTCTGAGTATTTGTCATCGCTGGCTGCTCTCATCCATAGTCAGGTAGTGTTCACGATGTTGGCAGCCCCACATTTCAGATCTCACAGTGATCTGCTCAACGTCCTCCTTCATGTCTTCAGCTAACCTGAATATAGCTGAACCCTGCTGGAATGGCCTCTTCAGTTCCTCTCTGGCATTCATTCTTCTCACCTGCTCACCACATCAAAAACTGGTGAGTTCACTACCCTTCCTCATCATGGATGTGTTTAGTACAGTCTCCCATGTTACATTTACATATTAATAATAAACATGATCTTCTGGTAAGCCAGGCTGATAGCAGCATGGCACAAGTGGAACAATATGGTTTCCTACCCATATAAGATCTAAGCCATCTATGATTAAGCACTATTAAATGATGTGCATAATGATGTGCACAGTGGTCTAAGGCTCTGAGCTGCAAATTTAGTGACATCTAGCAGACCAGACCTGGGTTTGAATCCCACAGCTTCCACTTGCATACTGTGTGACCCTGTGTAAGTCACTTAACCTCCTTGTGCTCCCAGGTCACTCCTGTAAAAAACCTTTCAGCTTAGTGTGCTATACCTGGTTAAAAAAAAAAAAACATCATTTAATAGTGCCTAATCAAAGGTAGCCTAGATCTTTTAAGGATAGGAAAGCCCATCATTCCCCTTGTTCCCTGCTGCTATGAATCTGACTTACTGGAAAGATATGTTTATATTTGATAGGTCAAAATAAAACAGGGACTGTATTGCTTGCATTCATGATGCATCAGAGTGATGAGCTCACCAGTTTTCAGTGTGAGGAGGAATAGTGAAGAATGAATACCAGAGGGGGACTGAGAAGGCCACTCTTGCAAGGTGCTGCTGTATTCAGGGAAGGGGGGAAGATGGAAGGAGAGAAATATGAGCAGATTACTGTGAGAAATAAGATGTGGGGCTGCCAGCACCTTGATCACTACTGGACCCTGTTGTCCTGGCCAGTATTCACCTTCCCATAAAACCAGTTCATGCAATTGTCCAAGGCTGTGTGTGAATATTAATGTATGAAATGGCTGCCACCACATGTTCAGTCACTTCACTACCAGTCTAGTATTGCTTGTAAAGCACTTTGGGATACAATGTGTATGAACGCCACTATATAAATGCCAATTTTCTTCTTCTTCTTCTTCTTATTATTATTATTATTATTTCCCATGGAAAAAGAAGATGAGACAAGCATATATCTGAGTTTTGAGAAAGCATGAACTCTAACATTGGACTGCACAAGAACTCTGCTACAAAAAAGTGGCGGCTCTAGGGGGTGATGAAGGGTGTGGCTGCACCCTTCCCCACACACACATAGTAATGTACTCGCGTGCTGCTGCTGCATTTCACTTTGTTGAAGAAGTCTGATTTATTGATTGTACAAATGTTTACTTTCAAACTATGGATTACATTTGTAGGTTCTGTCAAAAACGTACTAGAAAAGAATAATAGCAGAAAACATAAAGGTTTAATAAACATGTTAAAAAGTGCATATTAAGCATGCACATAAAACCAGCACCCCCACTGTAGCATCCTGGATCCACTATAACCACTAGACCACCAGATTATTCAAGATTTGCACTGCACTGTGGTTTGCCACAGAGAAAGTCGGTTGGATTAAAACTCATTTTCAGCATGTTAAAGTAAACAAAATGAACAGAACCATAGCCTAACATGTGCATTATGCAAATAATGCACATGGTTTTGACCATTTGGGTGAAACAGTTCTATACAAGGGGAAAAAAGAACGAGTTAGCACTATGGAGAGCCATATATCTCTCCGACTTTGGCTCCAATGATGTCATCACACAACGCATTTGGCGGCCATTTTAGGAAGCAGGTAAGACAGTTTTTTTGAAATTGGAAGGCTGATTTTACAATTTTCAAATGCTCTGGAACCACATTTAGGTAAATTATGTAAATGTAGTTTTAGCATTAATGAATACAGCAGCCTTTCCTTTAGTCACCTACGGAGTCAGATTTTTGAACAGTGTGTTGTCAAAATGTTATTTAGGTATCCTTTAAGAGACGTGGAGCCCCACATGAATCAAGGAAAGGAATGTCAGCAGCAGGATGTGGGGAGAGGGTGCTTCTAAATTTGAGGTACAGTGGGTTGTTGCAGGGCGTGGAGAGGAGGAAAATGACTATTTATGTGTAGCCAAGGAGATTCTCTGTTTTGGTGGATGCCGAGGAGTGGGCAATGGATTGAGTCATCTGCACTTGTTGCCGGTTAAGCTGCATAGGAGGATTCATTCTACCTCAGCCGACACAGCCGGTGGAGCTGCAGAGGAAGATTCCATGTGTCTGAAATATGCATACGAGCTGTACTACAGTATAAGAAACAAAACAAAAGATATGCTGTAGTGGTGGCCTCGGCTGAGGGAGAATGAAGATCATGAGCTGAGCACGAGAAAGATGGTGATGGGAGCAGTTGGGGCAGCGGGGGTGAAAGTCATAGAAATGAGGGTTTCAAATAGGAGCGCTGGTCATCTGAGCGAGAGGGGAGACAAGTGAGTGTGCTGTCAGAGAAGGCAGGATTTTTTAATGTTAAGACTGTGAGGAGCAAGAGTACAATTCAGTCCATTGTTGAGTGTAAAATCAGTGCTGCGGTGGTCTGCTGGGGAAATGTAAGGGCTGTGGGTTTGGGCTGAAACTGCTTTTAACACAGATAGAAACTGCTGGAAGAAGTGCTGGCTTGGGGGGCATTGATGACAAGTCTACTGTTAAGATAAACAGCTGATGACGTGTCTACTATGTGTATAAATGTGAAATTTCACATTTATACATATAGTAGACTTGTCATCATCAATTTATCACTTGATAACAGCATTTATCAGTGGAGATTTATCTCCACCCCTATTGCATAAAAAGTTGTATCAACCCATGGGTTGATATGGCTTTTACAGTCTCGTGCCGGGTTTCTGTCTCCACAGACTGCCTGAACTTTAACCTTGGTGTCACGGCAACCAGAATGACCCGGGCCCATAGACAGGATGAATCAGCAATGCTGCAGACAGACATGTAATCTTAAGGACTTTGCCTAACTGGTTTAATTATTTTACCTACTGAGTCAATCATTTTTTAGCGTTTTTTGTTTACTTCATTGCTGTGATTGATGTTTATTTGAACTGTCCACTTTACCCGACCCAAACCCACTAACTACAAGGTATCGAAGTTTACTGTGTTTGTGTTACTGAAGTTGAATTTAAAGACGTTTACTGTGTTTGTGTTACTTAATGTTAAATATTAGGATGTTCTCTCCATTCTATTTAAACCTTGTGTTGTAATTTTCCAAGCATTTTAAAATCAGCAGTTGAAATTAAAGCTGAACTTGACTGTTACACTTGTCTTGTTTGAAATTCTTTTGCACCAGTTATAAAAGATAAAACATATGTAGGTGTGTGATCTGCAGTTTTTTTACACACCCGCAGTCTGTGATGATACAGAAACCTCTTGAGCTTTGCTCTTGAGGTTTCTATATTATCACACCTTGGGTGTGTAAAAAAACTGCATATCACACACACCTACATATGCATTATCTCTATATCCCACAAAGATATTTTGACCCAGTACCTCAACCTTCAGTTTGCAAGTTATGACACCCTTTTATACTATGTCTGCCTTTGTCCATTACTACTATAAAAGTTATTCAAGAGTCAAACAAGATCATATACTGTAGTCAAGCTGTCTAGTAGACAGCTTGCCCGCATGGTCTTATTTGAGTAACTTTTACAGTAATGGACAAAGGCAGACTGAGTATAAAAGGGTGTTGTAGATTACAAACTAAAAGTTGAGATAGTGTCTAGTTTAACACTTTATTTTGGTATGGTGTAATTTTCACATTCTAGAGAGCCCTCTGGCACCTCCGGAGAATTTTTATAGTTCTGCTTAGTGGCATGAGTTCATACGGGACTCATAGCCCTAAATGCTACTGCACAGAACTCCCCCATGGATGGCATTCATTTACAGTCCATCACTCACAAACCTCAGCACTCCATACCATATACCAATCTTGTGGTGATGCTACTGCTGCTACTTTCTCGGGACGTTGAGCCAAATCCAGGGCCAACCACCCCCCCACCCAGACTACCACGTGGCCTAAAACTAATGCACTTAAATATCTGCAGCCTACTGAATAAAATCACCTTGCTGCAATCAACTGTCACCTTCCTAAGGCCTGACATCCTGATTATTTCTGAAACCTGGCTTAAGCCCCACAATAAGGACTCTGAAATCACTATCCCAGGCTACTCCATTATCAAACATGACTGCCCATGCAACAAAATGGGTGGTGGAATAACTATATATATTTCATCCTCCATTCAGTTCACCCCAGTCAAGCTCCCACACCTGATCGATGCTTTATTAATCAAACTCTCTCTCACCCATACTATTCCAGTATTTATAGCTGGGTTGTACTGCCCTTCCGAATCCCGATGCTGGCTATCCTGGAACACGTGGGCACCCTGAAATCTTACGCCAAAGGAGGAGAGCTCCATATCTTGGGTGATTTCAATTTAAACTGGCTTTCCAGCACTACCTCCAAGATCTGCAACCAGGTAGCAGCACTAAACCTGTTGCAACTGATCTCTGAACCTACTCGTCTGAACACAAAATCAAAAAAGCACTATCTTCTGAACTGGTCCCTTACCTCTCACCAGCATCATATAATTGCCTCGGGCATCTTACCTGACTCATTGAGTGATCACCATATGACTTACTCGATCCACAACATTTTCAGGCCAAAAGTTCCCACTCCCCCACAGAGCCATTCTCACAAGGTCATTCAAATCCCTGGACCTTGCCTCGCTCCTAAACGACCTGACTGCCACTGACTGGGCCTTCATCCACTAGGCCTCCTCCATCGACACTGGACTGGAATATTTCAAGCTCAATTTCTTAACAGTTTGGGACCTCTGTGCTCCACTCAGATGGACTTTTGTGAGGGGTGCCCACTTGCCTTGGATCACGGCTGACATTATGTCTCTCATCAGAGCCAGAGACCAGGCATGGAAATCATTCAAAAACTCCAGCTGCCCTGCTGACCACGCTAATTACCGTTCCTAACATAATGCCTGCACTAGGCAAATCAGGCAAGCTAAGGCAAATTACTTCAAAACTTCCTTCCAGGCAAACCTAAACTAACCATCTAAATTCTGGAAACTGGTCAAATCCCTCTTCTCCCCATCCTCCCAGCCTCCAACCCCTGCATTAAATGTATGCGGTACTGCAGTAAAAGACCATCTAGCAGTAGCATCTGAATTTAACTCCTATTTTACAAATTGCAATGCAGCACTGCTGTCCGCTCCCCCCATTCCAGCCCAAACCCTCCACCGTAGCCCATCCAGCTCATGCCCCTACTTCTTCTTCTTCTTCTTCTTCTGCCACAACTTTCTCCTTCTGTCAGGTCACACCTTTGGAAGTTTTCAAAGCCTTAGTCTCCCTAAATCCTAACAAAAGCAGATGCTCTACCTAGCTGCTCCTGCCATCACCACCCCCCTGACTGTTCTGTTCAATTTCTCCTTCTCCTTCTCCTTAGCTTCAGTCCCCCTCAGAATGGAAACATGTTACTGTTATCCCACTCCCAAAGGGAGGTGACACCTCTGTTCCCGGTAACTACCATCCTATTTCCCTCCTCCCCATTTTGACAAAGCTCCAGGAGGACCTAGTTCTCTCTCAACTTTCCTCCTTCCTCGACTCCTCCTCCTCCTCATTCTTCTCACCCTACCAGTCTGGTTCCAGGAAGTCCCACTCCACCACCACCTCACTCCTACACCTCACTGACTCCAGCCTTGATGGCATAGACAAGGGCCTTATCACCTCTGCTATTTTTGTCGACCTAGCCTAGGGTTTCAACATGGTCTCTCATGCTCTTCTACTAGACAAGCTCTCCATTGCTGGGCTCTCTACTAAGGCCAACAGCTGGTTCCACTCCTACCTGGTAGGCTGATCCCAATCTTTTTTTTTCTTTTTTTGACTTTTCCATTAGCAGATTATATCCTCTCGCCACTAGAGGGCTATATCTCTTATATCAGTGACATTGTCTTTGTCTACTCCACTATTAGTAGGTTATATGCAGCTGCCACTAGGAGCTCCTATACTATCTGGCACGTCACACACTCTGTTCTTTTATCATCACAATGCTCCCTCCTCAGTGGGCTCTCCTTTTCCTCTCTCACTCCCTTCTTAAAAACTAGATAAGCCTGCCATCCACTCTCACCTCTAACCACTTGTGCTTCTAGCTCCAGTCAACCTACAGGGGTTAAATGGAGACGCTCTCCCACCATCTGTAAACACACCTAGGGAATTCTTTCTCTGTTGTAGCCCACAATATGTTCCTCCTTAGAACCCTCTTTCTATTTCTATTAGTTCTGATACTGGCCCCCTCTACAGGACAGGACCACACAAAACGCTTGTCAATATACGAATATGACTCCATCAAGGATGCATTGCAGAATATAAGGAGGACATTAATTCTCCACCTCCAGGCTGTAGTGCCACAATATCACCACCTGGATAACACAAAAACCACAAATGCGCAGTTGTCAGTAACACGGCACATCATACCCCCTACTGCATGGGTCTATATGAGCAGTGGACAGGCTGGCTATCCTCTCCCTCCACCTGGTAGTGATGTACCCCTAACCTACCCATGTACCAGGCCAAAAAAATCATGTCGCATTACACAATCGCAGGCCCTAACATATCCAAAATGGCAAGCTATAAGGATCACATGACTGCTCCTACTGATCTCAGGTAATATTCATCCGAACCCAGGCCCGATGATGGACACTGCAACAGGACATAAGAAACAGAATGGACTAACAATAGCATCAATAAATATCTTCAGCCTGCTAGCAAAATGGACACTGTCCAAGTCTGGGTCCAGCAGCACCAGCCCGACATTCTTGCGATAGTAGAGACCTGGCTATCACCTAGGGTGCCAGACTCTGCCATACAACTCACTGGATATGTTGCATTCAGACTAGACAGACTCAGTAGAAGAGGAGGTGGTTGTATTGTATATGTTAAAGACCACATTCAGGGCCAAATGCTTAACCCATGTGACACCAAATGTGGGGCTCAACTGATGGCCATAAAAGCAATACTTGGCAAGAACGGGAAAATCCTAACAATAGTCTCGGCCTATTTCCCTCCCAAGGAACAAGCGAATGGTTTCAATTCTGTCATCAGCTACCTCTCTGAAGGGGGACCAAACACAGAACTGATAATGGTTGGAGACTTTAATAGCAACTGGGCCTCTGCTGAAGCTGTGCACTACAAGGACTCATTAGCCACTCTCAATCTTGTGCAATTGATAGACTTCCCCACTCGGTATAACAGCAGAACAGGCATGGGGTCAGTAATCGACTGGGTGGTCACAAATCGGCCAGAAAGAATATCCTCCATCACGATTCTCCCTGATTCCCTCAGTGACCACTCCCCGGTAATCTGTAAATGATCAAATAAGGCCCCAAAGGCATCATCCAGGACTATTACTGCTAGACTTCTGAAGAAAGGCAAGTAGGGAACTCTAAGAGCACACTTCAGCCTCCAGGATTGGAGCTCTATTGACCACAAAACATATGTCAATACCGCCCTAGAATGCTTTATAAGTAAATTCAATGAAGTGTGCAATGTCTATGCCACCTACACCAAAAGAAAGATCTGTGACTATGACAGCCCCTGGATCATGACACAGCTGCTAGCCCTCATGAAAAATAAAGACAACTTGTGGTACAAAGCAAGAAACTCCGGTACCCAGACAGACTACCAGAACTATAGAGCTGCATGGAATAAATGCACCTGGGCTATTCGCAAGGCCAAAAACATTCACTTTAAAAAATGAGCTGACAAACTCATGGGGTGACAGTAGACGGTTCTGGGAGAACAGTAGGTCTCTAACCGATAAACCTGATAAAACTCCCCTCACCTTCCTGAACATTGAGGGCCAACCTACGCAGGATCACAGTCGCATAGCAAATGTCTTCAACAAAACTTTCACTGACCTCAGTGGAGTGTTGCCCCCTAGCTAGCTTCCTTCAGATACTTGCAGCGAATGAAACCCGGGGACCCAATCAAACTCCCATCCGCCTTTCTACTTCAGAGATATCACCTTTATGGAAAAAAAAAAGTACATCCTAAAAGCACTGGGTCATTCCAGAACTAGATCTGATCAACTGGACCTAAAACTAGTTAGGCTTACCCTGGACATAACTCTCAAACCCCTCACCAAAATCTTAAATCTCTCTCCTTAGTATCAGGCGAATTCCCACAGATCTGAAAGGTGGCAGTGGTTGCCCCTGTTTAAAAAAGTGGTGACAAGCTGGCCCGGTGGCGCTGAGGGTTGAGGCACTGGACGCCACACCTCGCTCCAAGCCGGTGACCCAGGTTTGGGAGCAGACTCGGATCGCCGGGGGTTGGTGGGGGAGGGAAGGATCGAGCGACCAACGGCTTGCTCTCCTTCTCCAGGGTGGGAAGGAATGCTTTCCCCGCCGCAATACTGCCGCCCACTGGGGAACTCAGGGGATGTTGGTGCAGCAGGGAAAAAGCCACTATATTGGGTCGATGCTGGCAGAGGACTGGAGCGGCCGCACGTCTTGGCGTGCGCTGGACTCCTTGTTTCTTATTGCTCACCAGCATCAGGGTACAGAGAGCAGAGGAAAAATTCCCTCAGATGGTCCTGGCAATGATCCTCCACTCCACTTCCATGAAGCCTGAAAGCAGACTCCATTGTGTGCGTCCACCTCCCTGAGGTCTAGGGAAGGTAAGAGGGAGGCCTTCCCTACCCCACCCGGGCACTAATTGAGGTGGCGTGCACTCCAGGGGAACACTCAGGGGTGGATTGGTAAGTGGTAGCCTGGGGATCTGAGAGATAGGAGGGTCTGGAGGCAGTAGTAAGTGGACAAAAATAGAGAGTAAAAAAAAAAAAAGTGGTGACAGGGCCAACTCTACAAATTACCCCCCAATATCTATCCTCCTTCCACTCTTCAAGGCCCTGGAGCAAATCGTGAGTGACCAACTGATGGAATATCAAGACAAGTATCATTTACAATGTCAACAACAACAAGAATTTCGAAAACAACACAGTACCACAATCACTCTAGTGGAGTTTACCAGCTTTATCCATAATGCTCTAGACAGAGGGCTCTTGGTGGGGGCAACATATATTGATCTCACCAAGGCCTTCGACACCATCAATCACAATCTGCTCCTGGATCAGCTCTCCTACACCGGCCTCTCCCCTGCAACAGCAGCATGGTTCAGAAGCTACCTCTCTGGAAGGGTCCAAAAAGTGAAAATCCTGGACACCTTCTCCAACATCCTTAGTGTTAACACAGGCATTTCTCAAGGCTCTATCCTTGGCCCTCTACTGTCTGTTCAGCCTGTTCTTAAACAACCTCCCTCATTTGGTAAATGACCAGCTACTACTGTATGCAGACGATGCGGTCCTATATTCATGTAATTCTGACCCCTACAAACTGGAAAAGCAAACGCAGGCTAATTTCACCACGGCTGAGCACGGGTTCCTTCAATCAAAGCTGCTCCTCAATTATAAAAAAACTAAGACTATGTTATTCGCATCATCACATAACAAACACTGCACTCACCAACTTTGCATTCAGAACAATCAGAATACTTCCCTGGAGGTGCTTCAAACATTTAAATACCTAGGATTGACACTGGACTGCACCCTCTCGTTTAACCAACACATAGACACAGTCGCAAAGTCACCAAATGCAAAACTAGGATTACTGTACAGACACCGAAAAGGCCTGACTTCTGAGGCACTCAAAACTGCTGTAAATAGCTCAGTCCTCTAAGTGATAGACTATGGTCTAGCAGTATATGGTGCTGCCTCCCAAACTGCTTTGAAACGTATCAAAACAAAACTAAATAAAGCATGTCGTTTAGTCCTAGGTGTACCCCGCCTCACTCACACCTGTGAGTTGTACACTCAAACAAAATAGCTCAACCTTGACAGTTGCCTCCAGTATCAAGTATGCATGCTCGCCAAGAAGTCTATGTTAGGACTTACCACCCCAGGCCTGCAAAGCCTCCTTAGCCGACCTAATTCCATCAGACACACTAGGGGTACAAACAACTCAGCTCTCTGCATCCCTTTCTGTAGAACCACACAAGGCCAAAGGTCATACGAATATCGGGCACCACTTTGGCTTAATGTGCTTGACCTAGGCATCACAAAAGAGGACAAAATAGACCCCTTTAAAGATAAACTCTGAGTGGCCCTCACCACAAACAGGAACTGTGACTGTGAGACCTGAACTTCCCCACACTCTCCCTTCCTCTTTCCTGCTACCCTCATTCTAACCTGCACCCTTGCCTCTCCTCTCTTCTTGCTAACTAACACTCCCCTAGTAGGCTCCAGGTCCCTGCCTCAGCACTTCCCCCCAGTGAGTCTAGCCCTACTTTATGAGTACACTCTTCAGCACTTATGACAAAAGAACTGTTGCCCATCAAGTTTTTGCCTCCTTGTGTATTGTATTAGTTAATTATTTTACAGAGTATATCATCTTCTGCTCCCTACCTGATTCACTCTATATCCTGTAGAATCTCAGGTTGTTCACTTAACAACCTGTCAGCCTAGCCTGCTTTAAATTATGTGTTTGTATATTTTTACAGATGTACTCCTTGTTATTGTAATTATGTAACCTCTGTAACCTGATGTACTCATGTCTTTCTAGGAACCAGCTTGTATCAGCTTATGTACTTGCAACCATTGTAAATGATGTAATGCCCATGTATTACTAGACATGGAACCTCTGTAAAAGAACCTTTGGCTCAAAGGTACTTCCTAGAAATAAATAAATAAATAAAATATATTGGAATTGGAGGTTCCACCTCTTCCCCTTACCAGTTACCTCAGGAGTCCCCCAAGTCTCAGTCCTCAGGCCACTCCTATTCTCCATCTTCCTAAATGACCTGCCCACACACATCCATACACATGTATGCAGACGACATGGTTCTGTATGCTTCACGCCCTTTGACCGCTGATGTAGTGACCAGGTTGCAGCAGGATTTCAATGACATCCAGCTCTGGTTTTGCACAAGCCAGCTATTCCTCAAGGCCAAGAAAACTATCTCCATGACCTTCAGCATGAGGCAGAGACTCTTTCAGCTCACCTGCACCACCTCCTTCCACACCTTGGATGGGGCCACTCCGGAGGCCTGCCCCTCCTTTAGCTATCTTGGGGTTTGGCTGGACCAGCATCTTTATTTTTCTGTATATGTCGATGCCACCCACAAAAAGCTCCACCCAAAACTGGGTGCCCTCTACTGCAATCATGGATGCATCCCACTGCCATCCCACCACGCACTAGTACAGAAAACGATTCTCCCTATCTTCGACTACGGAGATGTAGTCTACAGTGCCACTCCTAAGTCCACCCAAGCCAGACTGGACCCCTTTTCCACTCTTTCTGCCATTTCTCCCTTGATAGCCTGCCTTCCTCCCACCACTACATGCTCTGTCAGACTCTCAATCTTCCCTCGCTCCATGACTGGCAACAGTCTCACTGCACCAAGCACATGGCAAAGTACTAGTCCCAATCCTTGTCTCTGTACCTCAATGCTGTGATAACTGCCCATTCCCCTCCTGTCTACTCCCTCAGGAATTCGGACACCCACCTTCTGGCAGTACCACGCATGTCCTCTTTGATAGGCCAAGTAGCTTTCAGACATTGCATGCCCAAATCATGGAACTTCCTTTCCTGTAAGCATTCCGCAAAGGCCCCCTTCACAGCTCCTCAGCTACCTCATCAATGAGCACTTCTCCATGACCTGTGCATGTGGCTTGATGTGTCTGCAAATGAACTAATGGTTCAGCCACTTTCTGCTAACTGATATTTGACCCTGATCTTGGTGCTTGCTGTTTGCCTCAATACCGTGCCTCACGTGTTGTTATGTAATTATGTATTTGTATGCTGTGAACTCATACCTCTGTATTGTTCATGTAGTAATTATTGTACACGCTATGTATTGGATGGATTGTTTTTTCTCCTTGTTCCCCTCCCCTAGGACACACCTGGAATCGAGCAGTACTCTGCTCAGTGTGCCGTTCTGGTAAGACTTTTAAATAAATAAATAAAATGGTTCATACTTAATCTGCCTTTTTCTCTGTCAAAGGAAGTTGTTTGCATTCCTGACATGTGAGAAGTCAGGTTCTAATTCCAGAGCCAGGTCTTTAGTAAGAAAAGGTGGCAACCACTGAGCCAGAGGGGAGGATCTTTGACACTTCCCTGCTTTGTCTTGATATAAACAAGGCCAGATGCATGTCTTCCCTTAATACATTTTATATTTCCCAGAAGGTGCTTCCATTCAGATTCTGTAATCCTTTCTCTACTGCGTTGTGTTTAGTACTTCAGCACTTAAAATCTGTGTTGAAGCAGACTATCAGAAAACATTTTGCTGCCACAGAAAATCAAAAAATAGGTGTGGCAAAAGATGCAAATTGCCACATTTTGCTTTAATAGACCATTAACTATAGTGCTTTTGAGTTGGTAGGATAGGGAAGTGTTTCTGTGTATACGTGCTTTCATTCTGAATGGATTTTTGATTCAAATGTGTGAGGAGTTTGGATGGCCCTGCAGATTATAAACTTGAAGGGATCACTGTCGTCAGCCCCTTCAGAAGCACATTCAAGCTGAGTGTGCTTCTGAGGGGGTTGATGTCAGTGATCCCTAGTTGATAATATGCCACAACTACATGCTCACATACAAAGCCTACAAAAAAACAGTTAAAATATGCACAAAAGAACACTCCAGGGCACTCTTACACCTTGTGGAGTGGTAGCACTGTAACCTGAAATCCATATTTGGGGCATACTTGCAACACCTGGGGCATCAAAGATCCCTTCAGAGCACTCTCCTATGGGTCTTACCACATGGACAGGCATGAAAGAGACCCAAAGGGCACCCTTGCATCCTTTGCACTGGAGTAATGGTGTTGGTGGCATGCACATTCTAAAATGTATCAAAATACCCCCCAAATGCACCACAGAGCATGTAAAATCCTTTAGCTTCTGGGGTAGGGTTGCCACCTTTGGATGAAGCAAAAAACGGATCTTAAGCTACGCCCCTTGCCCCAACCCTTTTCATAACTCGTCATGCATTGCTCCTCCTAGAAAGCCATTTGTTATATCAATAAAAGATAACACTTAAAGCAGCAGTTCAACAAAAATCTTAAGATACGGTACTGTACCTGTTAAAGTTACTTTCCTTTCTTCATCCTAGTTATTTATTTATTTACGTATTTATTTATTTTTTGATCTTGGTTTATCAGATAAACACACAAAGACAAAAGAAATATCATTTACATATATGATCTGGGAGCAGACAAGGGGAATACTGTAAATAGCATACAACATTATACATGGCATATAATAACACATAAAGGGCCAGATATTCAAAACTTTGCCCCTGGGCTAAGTTAACTCTGCACGGTGGGCAAACTTAGCCCGAAGCACAAAGCAAGCTATATTCAAAAGGAGTAGCCTAGGGCAAACAGCTTCTGAATATGGCTTGGGATTGAGGCCAGGCAAACTGGGCTAGGAGTGCAGAGCAAACGTAGCCCTGGAATAAGACAGCACTGAATATAGCAGACAGGAAGTGCAAACCACAACAACAACACAGTGCACAGGGATGGGAGGGGAGGTAGAGTTGAACTATATGGCCAATGTGTGTGCCAGCAAATGTGTGGACCCACTACAGCTTCAGGCAGCAGCAGATGTGAAAGAACAGTGATCAAAATTGTATAATATTCCCTGAACCATTAGTGCGGAGCTAAGCTATTTGCCTGATGCAAACACGTTTGCCAGGAACTAAGATTTGCCATATTCAAAAGTGACATGCAAATAAGCCTACTTAGGTAGTCTCTGGGCAAACAACCATATTAGCATCTCATTATTCCCTGTTTTGTATGCAGTTTGTCCAGCATTACTGCAGGGTCCCACAGTTCCACCTGTAGGTCAGTCTGGAAGTACAGGGGCTGGCCAGGTCTGGCCGCAGCTCCACCTGTAGGTCAGTCTGACAGTGCATGAAGGTTGCTGCAGGCCACATGTATGCAGTACAGCATAGCATTGTGTGCCCCTGGGGACAACACAGCATAGGCACAGACGGTGGTGGTGCTGCATGCAACCATCACACTGTAGACCATGCTACAGTGCACAGCAGACACTACAGTAGCAAAGGGGCCGGTAGTGTGAGGGACACAGCAATGCCTATGGTATGTAGGGCAGTGATGATCACTGCACTGTACACAGTGACAGGCCCAGCTTGCAGGTGATTACTGACAGTGGACAGTACTGTTTTGCTGTTGTGCACTCCACAGATGCTGCACCTGTGGCAAGGAATGCTCACAGTGACATATGCATGGCTGGCTGTGTGTGCTGTGGCATCTGTACGGTTGTGTAGTATGTGGCTGGGGGGGGCATGTAAGATCTGACAGGCATACAGGTGGTGGGTTATTCCCACTACTGGCCCACGTGCACTGCATGATGTGTCCAGCCTTAGGACCACACCTGGGCTGGGGTGAAGTCGGGCCACCCATACACCCTCCCCTCCCCTCAACAGCCACCATGCTAACAGTGCTGCATGTGTGTGCTGGCATCTGTTGGTCACCACAGACGTATGGTCTGCAAGTGTGTGCTGTATATGGCCACACTACCATGATGTCGCCTGTGGGTCAGATCACCCCTTACTGTCTGCGTGTGGCTGGGACTGGTGGCAGCTGTTGGCATCATGGTGGTGCCATCAGTGAGCAGCATGTATCCTCCATGTCTGGCATTTTCTAAGTGTCATACTCATATGTCAGGGTCGCACAAGCCACGCAAATCCTGTGCAAAGCACCAATGTTGTGCAAAGCTGTTTGCCCAGGGTTAAGACCAGCTTTTCCTGGGCGGTAATTTGTACCACGCTATGGGTGGCACTAAGTCGCGCTAAACACCTTAGCGCAGCTCTAGTCACTGAATATCTCATAGCACCTGTATTCATGTTCACTTTGCCCCCTTGCATATAATTATTGTTTGTCCAAGGCTAATGCAGTTTGTGTGCACTATTTGGCCTTTTGAATATGACAGACCCAAGCTAATCCCACACTAAACCCATGGAAACGGTTTGCACACCGCGCAAAGCTTTGAATATCTGACTCAAAGAATTTGTTTCCTATAATCTGTACTTTATATCTTTTTCTGGCTCCATTTCCTTTTCATGTCTACAGTACTATTTCAAAGCCAATGAAGTGACCATACTTTTTTCTTGAGGAAAAAAATGAACATTTAAACATGCCTGAATTCTGTTAGAGATGAAAATGTTTACATGCAAATGAAAGTGGAAGGCAACTGGCTCTGTTACTGTTACAAAAGGTGGGGCAGACTTTTTGCTCAGCTTTGCCACTTTAAGGTGCAGTGGAAAAGATTAGATTAAATAAGTGCTAGTGGTGTTAATGGCCATACTTTACACCTACCTGGCTGACTGCTCTCACAAACAAAGGGCTATATTGACAACAGAATGTGTTTGTAAGATGGACATGCAGCTAAAACAATGAATGATATGACAAAATCTGTTTCAAAAGTATTTCAGCACTCAAAATAGCTAAAAAACCTGACTAGCACAGAGCAAAACCGGATTACCTGATAGGGACCCTGAAAACCTGATCACCAGTTAAAAACCTGACAGGTGGCAACCCTACTCTGGGGGCCTAGGCAGCCCCCAGACCCCTTGCCATTTAAAAGTGCCCTGAGCCACCACTGCATGTCTTGCTAAAAAAGTCACCACATACCACTGGTTTCACCTGTTCACACTGCAAGAAGAACAGTTCCTTATGTGCCCCATGTTTTCAAAAATGGCAGTGTTAAGCCTAGCTCATGAATAATCATGAGCTTATTTGCATACCTGTTTTAAACTTGAATGAATTAGAAAAACTGGGTGAAAACTACAAGCTATCCCTCTTTGGGAAGTGTGAATTGTTTTGAAACATGGCCTACAAATCTGTATGTTAAACATTAGGGGAATAGAAGGAAAGTAATAATTTTTTAACTTATGTTAATATAGACATTAGAGTATAGATGTTGTGTTCATGTGAACTGAAAAAGTTTCAGGCAATTCAGTGGCTTAGAAATATGCAACATTAAAAAAAGACTTTTGGCAATGCAGAGAAAGATGAAAGTATAATTGGATGTTTTAGTCAGGATCTGTCTTGACTTAGGATAACAGAATGGATAACTGAACACTAACACAATTATATCAAAGGAGGCAATGTAATGTAGTGGCTAAGGTTCTGGACTATGATCCTGGAGATCTGGGTTTGAACCTGACTGCCCTCAATGAATATGGCTGAAAGTTGTTATTGTTTTTTTATAGTAACTCAAGTATTTCTAAAAACTAATTACAGAAAAAAGTACTATCTCAAAAAAGTAAGGAAATTCATGCGTTTATAAAAACTAATTACAGAACAAAGTACAATCTCAAAAAGTAAGGAAATTCATTGTAAAAAACTTCATTAATGCACTAGTTAGGGTTATAATGACAAAAGTAGGGAAATGTGGCATAAGGTTTTCATTCTACACCCTTCCCCTGCACCGCAGGCAGCAAATACATGGAGTATGCCTTGGGGCCAACACCCTAACATGCCCCCATTCTCACATACTGTACCCATCTCAGCTTACTTACTCATGGAATGGGGGAGCGTTAGTGTTGACAACCCCAAGGCACACCCCACGCCTGCTGCTACCTGCAGTGTGGGTTGGGGTGGGGTGTTAGGGTTGGAAACCCTAATGTCACATTTCCGTACCTTTGTAACTTTAACCCTAACTAGTGCATTAATGAAGTTTCTTGCAAAGAATATATATCTTTCTATATTATAGGGGTGCGGTCATGCCCCTATAATTAGGGTTAAACTTCACTGCTATGTTAAACTCAAAATTTTGCACTTTAATACGTTTGAAATCATTCAATTGATTTGGATGAAATTTTGCAGGCTGTATCAGAGTCTGAAAATCTCTTGATGTGCCAAGTTTCATTCCAGTTGGATGTGTGAGTGCAGAGATACGGAGTGTCACAAATTGTGAAAATTACCACTATTTGTCAAATTCTTTGTCATGCTGCTGTGCAAAAATGGCTTGGTATTTTGGTCTGAAATTTTCAGGGTGGAAAGGTCTTGGGTCACAGATGTGCCTTTTTTTCTATATTATATTTATGCATCCAGGAGCTGGCAGGTGGCTCTGGCCTTCCCTTGGAGGACTCACATCCATCCTGACCTGCAACCTCATCACTGGTACCACAGTTGGAGCTTCACAGATCCTGCCAGCTTCATTTTTTTAAATTTTCTTCCTTCCCATGCCATGGCCGCGTGTAAATGTGTGGAGGCATGTGTACGCTATGGTTCTGCAGTGCCCTCCCTGTGTACTGCCTATCTGCCTGCACTACCCTCAGGCCTCCACCTGGGGCAGTGGAACATCGGGGGGCAATGAAGTCCCTCCCTGGGAGAGGAGAGCTGTTGAGTGGCTGCTCAATCCTGTTCCCACCCTCTCCCGGCCGACCCTTGATGACCCAGGCTCGTTCCCAAACTTGGGTTGCCAGTGTGGCACGAGATGTGGCATCCAGCACCTAAACCCTTAGCATCACCAGGCCAGCCACAGATGTGTCTTTTGAGGATTTGGTGAAAATATATGAATCTGTTCAAAAGTTCTTAAATTTTAAAATATCCCATTATTTTCAATGGGAAAAGTTAGATGTGAGCCTTGAAACAAGATTGTGTGTAGCAAATGGGCAATCTTGTGTCACAAATGGGTAATCTTTTTTCATACTGCCACCACCTTGTTGTCCAGTTAGTGAGAGAAACCAAATTAAATAACTGAACTATGTCATTTTTGTGGTGGGAAGCATCACATGTAGCTTGCTTATCGGGACACCCTCGACTCCATCCTGCAGTTATCTGTTACACAAATGCCCTTGAATTTACATTATAAATCTTTTTTCATGACTCATGATATGAAAAAAGATTCTTTTTTGTAAGGATAATTTTTCGTGATGAAAATTCAACACCAATAAAGAACAACAAGAGACTCAGGGAGACACTGGAAGCTGAAATTCCAGTACCAGATTATGTCACAAAGTGCAACTGCATTTTATAAGAGTGATGTCCCAGGGCTTGCACTGGCAAAGTGGAGCCTACTGTTTGATCCTCTACTTCTAAAGATGAAGGCTGGGGTCAGACTAGAAAATCAGGTGGTAAGAAGTCTGTTGGGGCGTCTTGTACTGCATTACCAGTAAGGCAGTTGCAAACCTTTCAATATACCAGTTCAGCGCAGAAGCACAGTTTTTAGCTGTCAAGAAGCATGTCTTATAAGAACCTACTGTGGTCATGTGTATTTTTTCTGCATTTTCAGTCAAGTTTAAAGAAACTTTTTGCGTGCGTGATTTGCCGTGTCAATTTACGTGAGCGATGTGACATGGATCAGGATAGACAACAGCAGACTGATCCAAAGTTCATTCTTTCTCTCCCATATCCCAGGCTTATTTGTGCTTCCAGCCAATACATATCTCCTGCTCTTGCAGTCTGTGGCCACGATTCTAGAAAAGTTACGCCTGGCATAATAGCACTTGTGCCAATTAAAATGGTGCAAATAGTAACTTACACCAGCAGTTGCGACATGAGCAATTCTATAATGTGGCTTGCGACATGACGCAGGACACTTGCGACGAAGAGCTGTTACGCCAGCAGTTGCACCATAAACCCCCTGTGACATGGCACTAGGGGGCTTACAGAAGCAGTTGCACCCCATTCCAGAAGGGCAGCAACAAACTCCCCAATGTCAGGATTATACAAGAACCCCCGGAGGAGAACCGTCAACGTAAGTTACACCAGCATTTAGTGGGTGTAACTTAAGGATGCCCCCCCCCCGGGGATTCTGTAGACCCGCCAGCAGCCCAGCAGGCAATCCACAGGTGCCCTCCCCATCATGCCCAGCATACCCCAGTAGGTGTCCTGCAGGGCTGCCCACACCTCCTGCCCCCCGAATCCCTGAATGGTGAATGCCCCATAGGGCTGCCCACACCACCTGCCCCTCCGAATTCCCCACTGCTAAATGCCCTGCAGGACGGTGCTGTCAATCCCCCCACCCATGCCCAAACCCCGAGTCACTGTTGCAAATGCTGCCCTTACTCCAGACCATCCCTGGTAGTCTAGTGGCTCCCCACCCAGTCATGCCAGTCCACCCAACACCCCCCACCCATTCCCAGCTGGTGACTGGCACAGCCCACCTCTCACCTCCATGGCCTGCCACCGACTGAGTTCAGTAGGAGAACTTACTGTATAAACGTGCTCAGAAATTAATTTCTGAGCCCATCTATTCAGTAAGCGATCCTACTGAATGAAGTCAGCAGCTAGCCATGGAGGTGAGAGGTGGGCTGTGCCATTCACCTGCTGGGGATGGGTGGGAGAGGTACTGGGTGGACTGGCATGGCTAGGCGGGGGGTGGGGGGCCACTAGACTACCAGGTACAACTGATATGTTTTGCACACACATTGGACTGTGTGTACTGTACATACTGTACAGTACACCAGTTGCATGGGGAGCAGGGTAGGTGTTGGGGGACCCTTGGTGGCATGACAGTGGGTGGGGGCCTCCAGCCCTGCGGGGCTCCGCTGGGGATTGGGCATGGGGGAGCACTTGTGACCTGCAATATACGTGTTGTGGCTTGTGACATTCTCGCCAGGTGCACCCTCTGTTCAGCTGTACTCTGGCTGTATGTCGAAGCCACAGGATTCTATGATGGAGACCCTGCCCCTTCTAGAATAGGGTGCAGGGTCAGTGTCACAGCTGCGTTTGGCGCAAGTTGCATTTGGAGGCAACTTGAGCCAACCTTCTAGAATCGGGCCCTGTCTCTTTTGAACTGAGTCCCAGGTCCTGAGTTGGAATCCCATGTGCTGCAGTTCTCTGTTCCTCCATCCTCTGTCTCACGTCAAGTGCTTCTACCTTAAAAGAGAACAGGAAATAATTTGTGGCTGTGTTACCTAATGATCTTTTTGTTTGTTTGTTTTTTGTTAAATGGAGCCAGAAATGATGAATGCCAAATTCCAGTTGATGTGTCATGCTGCTCTTGGCTGTGGCTGAAGATTTTGTTTTCATCTTGCCCTGCCCCCCCTCTACTGTCAGTAAAGATAACTTTCAAAATAACTTACTGTGATCTGTAATATTTGGATAGTGTGTAAGTGATTCTGGTCAAGTTGCTGCTTTGCTTGCAGGGGGTGTGGTTAGTGCAGTCAGCAGGATTGCATTTGGCATGGTCTCTTGCACTGCTACCAATTAACGGAAGTTACAGTATTGCCCCAATGAGACTGAGCAGCAGTTCCCTTCCTTGATTGAAAGCAGTCTCCAGAATGTGAGGTACTGCCATTGACAGTCCAAGTCAGTTCAGTAGAGCAGTGATGGGGTAGCTGTTGGAGGACCACTTAGGTCTGACATTTTGTCTATCGTATGCTGAAGATGTCTAAAGAACCTCGCCTGGGTAATATTTGAATGTTTTTAGCTCATTCCCTATCATATCTTACTAGGTGTAGGAAAGAACACTGCTTCTTGGTTTGGTTTGTGCTAGCGCTCAGCAATACAGGATATAATGAGCAATCATCTGAGAATTTATATTTCAACTGTTTTTTCCTTGACAGATGCTGACTAACAACCTACAGGGTCACTTGATGTAACATCTGTTTGTTTTTCCTTGTGTATAAAGACCAGCTCAGTCTCAAAACAGATGAATCCATATGACTGGTTAAGAGCAATACGCTCACGCAAAATCCAGTAGTTCACCATTGCACATTTGACTTATTCTAATAGGATATGTTGATTGAGAGACAGGTGTGTGTTTTCAGTAGATTAAAAAATAAAAGACTCATTTCTCCTTTAATCCATATACTTCAGTTGCAGCTTACTTGAAGACTCAGATGTATTATTCACCCTAGTCCCTTTCATTTGTCATATGTCTGTTCAATCACAATAAAACTAAATAAATACTACTGAATGAGAATGGTTTACATTTTGATAATATAATATCAATATTCTTCAGCAATTGTTATCTATTACTATATAGTACCTGGGGTTTCTTTTTTCCCATAGGGAAACCATGACATAAGCACATGCAACCAATCACTTCTACCACCCAAACAATGATGTTATTATCTAACAACATACAACCTAGCATGCCTTATTGCTATTATACAATGGCTCTTCTTTATTAATATTGTGGGGACAAAAATGAGCACATGTAGATGGCTGAAACATTTCATAGTTAGGCAGAGAACAAGTATTGGAGCATCCCTTTTATGTGTTCTTGTACAGTTTCATTTTTTAATTAATTTTTTTGAGGAAACAGTCCCCATGTGAAAGCACTGTATCATGGGTATGCAAATAATCAATTGTCTGGTATCACTGTAGTGTGTTATGCGATACAAGGTAATTAGGTATTTGCATACCCATGATGCAGTGCATTCATATGTGGTATGTTTCCTCATAAAAAATAAAACTGTAAAACTGATACTATAAAAGAGATGTTCCCACACTATAAAGAAGATATTCTGACTCTTGTTCTCTGCCAAACTATGTGTGGTCAAAATATATAAAAATGGTGAAGTTATGCACGTGTTTCAGTTTAACTACTCTTGCACATAACTTCAGTAATTTATATTTTTTCACCTCAAATTTTCAACATAACCATTTTTGTTTGCATCATGCCATGAATGTGATAGCTGTCACTTTTCAAATCCTGGCCAAAACTTTTTCTCACATGTGGTGTGGAGTGATGTTGTGGTGGCGTGGAATGATGTTTCAATCAATCAAATCTTTATTTATCCAGGCGAACATCATTGAGCACAGCTCATTTGCAAGATGGACCTGGTAAGGTCAAGGTTCAATTTACATAAATACATAATATAATTCAGTATACACACATTCTAAGGATACATTCTAATCAGACTATACACTAAATTCAGGTGTAGTGGTAATCAGGGGTGAAGGGAAGGGGAGAGGAAAGTGGTGTACATGGTTAGTGGTGGAGGAGGAAGGCAGGGAGGCCGATACTGTGGTAGGGATCAACAGTGGGCCTATGAAGAAGGCAGGAGGCTGGCACTGGGGAAGTGTATAGCAGGGGTATTAGGGCTGTGATGTATGATAAGGGATTAAGGGGAGGTGGATGGAAGGAGAGGTGGATGGAGTGTGAGGGGTGAGGGTTTTGGAGGAGATTTGAAAATTCTCAGCCCAGTGTTAATGAGGTGGGGTAATAACAAGGCTATGCTGACAATTTGATTCCTGTTTTGGTAGAAATGCTTCCACGGCAACATGGGAGCACAGGGCTCAGAGGGATCTGCGCTCCCACAACCAAATGAGGATATGATTATACTATCTCAAAAAGTGAGGAAATTTTTTGCAAAAAACTTTGTTAATGCATTAGTTAGGGTTGGTTACAGTGACAAATGTGAGAAATGTGGCTACAGAACACCCACACCCCACCCTGCAGACAGCAACAGGGATGGGGTGTCCTTGTTCTCAACCCTAACACTCACCCCATTCCATAAGAAAATAAGCAGAGATGGGTACAGTGCATGAGAGTGGGGTGAGTATTAGGGTTGACAACCCCAAGGCACACCCCACCCCTGTTGCTGCATGCAGAGTGGGGGTGGGGTGTTAGGGTTGGAAACTCTAGCATCACATTTCCCTGCTTTTGTTGCTGTAACCAACCTTAACTAATCCTCCGATTTTGAACTGGACTGCCCAATCCCCTGTGTATGCTGTAGAGATGGACACTGCATTTTCACCAAGTCCTGTTGTAATCAGTCTTGTCTTGCTGGAAGAACTTGAGTAGAATGAGGCAGAGAGACTTGCTCATGCTAATATGGTATACTGCACCACTGACTCCATAGGAATTTGAACCTGAGTCTCTGATTGTCTTCATCTAACTACCAGATCACACTGTCTCCTCGCTTCCCACTTTGAAGCCTTCCTGCACTCTGAAACCTGAACACTGCCTGACATCCTTGCCTCAGTTGTGCTGACACAGCCTTTACAGTTGAAAAGGCTAACTAATGAGAGCTGACAGGGAGGTGTGAGAGAATTTCATTAGCTCATTAGGAACTAAATTGCAAGCATCAATGTGAAAATGTACTCTGGTACAAGACTGGAAAAAACTGTGAGCAGTGTGATGGGAATCTTTACTACCCTGTTCAGAATACAGTATATTCCAGTTATGCTTTTCTGCACACACGTAACCCATGCTAAATTATTTTTGCTCAAATACTGAGTTATTGTTTTAGTCTAGAAGGCAGTCCTGCTGCCAATCTTGCAATTCTAAAAGGCACTAGCAAAATCTGGGAGTTTGGGTGGAATGCAGATAAAACCGCGAGTCTGTGTGATGTATATTTTGTGCAACTCCTGATAGGGCATATTATCAAGTGACTAGTGAAGTACAATGTTCATAGATACATAGATACATAGACAGTGTCGGCAGATAAGGGCCTATGGCCCACCCAGTCTGCCCATTTGAGCTTGTAAGTTCAGTTTGTTTTCGTAGAAGTCTGTTTCCCCTTACCCCTGACCTCTAGAATTCCTTTATGTCTATCCCATGCATTCTTAAATCCCGTGACTGTTTCAGCCCCCACCACTTCCTCTGGCAGGGTGTTCCACTTGTCCACCACCCGCTCTGTGAAGAAATTCCTTCTCATGTTTCCTCTGAATCGTCCTCCTCCAACTTCATCCCATGCCCTCTAGTCCTTGGAACATCTTTTTCGCTTAAAAATAGTGTTTTCCTGCACCCTGTTTCTCCCTGTAAGATACTTGTATGTCTCTATCATATCCCCTCTCTCTCTCCTCTCCTCCAGGGAGTACATGTTCAGTTCCTTCAACCTGTCTTCATAGGACTTGTGATGCAATCCATGCACCATCTTTGTTGCCCTCCTCTGAACCTTCTCTACCCTGTCTATGTCCTTACGTAGGTATGGTTCAGGTTACTTCAGTGCTATCATTCAGTTAGACAGAGTATACAAAAGAATAACTGTCTGATGTGAGTGAATAAATGCCGAGGCTGAAGGCCAATGCATTTAACGAGCCCTGACATCTTGAAAAGAACTTTGAACAACATAATATTTGGACACAAAGTAGCAAACATTTCTCATTTGCTCTTATTTCTTATCCCCATTATTTATTACTGAGGTAATGTGCATGAAAACGGGATCGTTGGTCCTTGAGAGTTCATCAGCTCCTGTTGCTTCCTCCCAGCCTGATGTCATACTACTCTGCTTGTGACATCACAGTTATTCCCATGGCAACAGATTGTGATGTCACAACAGCGTTATAATTTCAAGCAGGGAATAAGCTAAAGAGACGGATGAATCCTAAGGGATAAATATCGTGTTTCTGTGGGCATGTCTTCAGTAATAAATAATGAAGAGGACAACTCTATGGAAGATAGATGAAATACCAGCTGAATTATGTCCATTATGTTTTCCAAAGTTTTCCCAAAGGCATCAGGTGCTCTTTAATCAACCACAAAAGCCAATTATTCTGAGTACACTCCAGATAATTGAATGTTATTAATATTATATGACTAGGAATTTTGAACCCTGTCTTTTGAAAGTTCTGTGGTAGTTAAAAGTGGAACATGTCTTTTCTCCCCTTTTTTTTCTGTCAGCTAAATGGATAAACTACCGTAGGTGTGTCTAATATGTGAATAACCTACTGTGGGCATGTCTAAAATGTGATTGTAGTAGTTTATGGGATAGTAACTGAAGTTTTCCTGTGTTCTGATTGGCTTAGAACAGATACTTGTTTTATAATTGTTGCTATTCCATGTTGACACTGTTAACACTCAATAAAAGAAAGAAATTGATCTTTATTTTTATTTAGTCTTGTTATTATGGTGCTGAGTGAAAGAACAAGACACCGACATTCAGAGGTGGCCATTAGCATCACACAGACAAGAGCGGAACATGCAAAATAGCGTATGACCATCTGGGGGGCCATATTCAAACAGGCAGTGCACCCTGCCTAGTGCAGGCTGCCTGTGTGAATTTGGAGCTGTGTTAGCTCTGCAAAAGGTTTACGTGCAAAGTTGTAATACAGCCCCCTGCTGGCAACAGTTGGAATAGCACCTTTGCTCCTCGGATCCACATTCAGAGGTTGGCATGCTAATCACCAGATATGATATGCAAGGCACCAAGGGGCCATTTCTGTGTCATTATGTGGCCATTATCAGCTGTGTTCAATGCCTTTGTACACAAATGTATGGAGACATTGTGCAGAATCTTGGCTGTTGCCTTCCTCCTCACTCGATCCATAGTCAAGCATTGCCTGGTAGTCTAGTGACCCTCCCCCTCAATCCCCAAGATACTATTAGAATTAAACCTGGTAGTCTAGTGGCCCTCCCCCTGATCCCCAGGATACTGTCAGAATTATCCTTGGTATTCTAGTGCCCCCCCCAATCCCTGAGATATTGTCAGAATTAACCCTGGTAGTCTTGTGCCCCCCACATCCCCAAGATACAGCTGTTTCTTCACTACATACATGCTCACTTCCTGTCATTTTAGATGGTGGCTGGCCAAGGTGGTGAGCAGAGAGTCTGTGCCAGTTGCTGTTGGCTGATCTGCCAGCAGACTTGAAGGGTATCTTTATGGGCAAGTCAGGATGGATGGGGATGGTGGGTGCTGAGCAGATGGTCCGGAGGTAGATTATGGCTATTATAGCAGGGATTGGGCAGGATAGGAATCACTCGACTACCAGGGAATTTTTTGGCATTATCTCAGCAACATGTGGGGAGTACACAAAACTACCAGGGATAATTCTGATAGTATCTTGGGGGTCGGGGGCATTAGACTACCAGGGGTATATATATATTTTTTTAATAAAAGTTTATTCAAGTTGTCATTTATGTCAGACAGAACAAATGAGACATAAACATCAATACAGTCCATTGCATGATCCCTTATTCTAGTGCCTTCCTAGCTCTGAAATAGACCCTTCACTTGCACCTTGTTCACTCCTGTGAGATATTTGTAGGTTTCAATCATGTCCTCTCTCATTCTCCTCTATTCCAGGGAGTAAATGTTGAGTTCCTGCAGCCTTTCCTCATATGGCTTCTCATCTCATGCAACCCCCTCAACATTTTGGTTGCCCTCCTCTGTACCACTTTTTAGTGTCCTTGAGGAGGTGTGGCCCCCAGAACTGGATACAGTACTTCAGTTTGGTCATACCAGTGAGTTATACAACAGCAGCTCCACCTCCCTCCTCCTGCTAGAAATTCCACTCTCAATGCACCCCAATATCCTGTTAACCTTTGCCACTGCTTTACCACACTGGCCAGCTACCTTGAGATCATGAGATATGATGACCCTAGGTCTCTTTCTTGCTCAGTGACTATAAGCTCCACTCCTCCATCTTACACACAGCCCCTGGGTTCCACAGCCTAAGTGCATAACCTTGCACCTTTTGGTACTGAAACCTATCTGCCACCCCTAGACCATGCCTCTAGTTTCCTCAGATCACTTTGAATTCTCCCCACCCCTTCCCGAGTGTCAACCCGGTTTCACATTTTTGTATTATCCACAAAGAGACACATCTTACCCTCAAGCTCCTCTGCAATGTTGCTTATGAAGACATTGAAGAGAACCAGTCCCAGCACCAAACTCTGTGGTGCTCCACTAGTCACTCTTCTGTCACCTGAATGGCTACAGTTAACCACCATCCTTTGTCTCTTATTCTTCAACTAGCTTCTTAATACCCCCCCCAAGTCTGCATAGTTTCTTAACTAGCCTCCTGTGTGGCACAGTGTCAAAAGCCTTACTGAAGTCCAGATAGGCCACGTCCACTGCTCCCCCTTGATCCACCTCCCAGGTGGCAGTACAGCAGCAGAGACCAGGATCCCTTCCTCCCCCAAGGGGGTGAGGGTCCATGTATCGCTGAACCATCCTCCATCAGGCAGCTCTCCAGCAGCTCAGGATTGCTTCCAAACCTGGGTCACTGGCATCACAGGCAGAAGCACTACCCCTGTGCCGGCATGCCAGTTATGCAGAAGAGCAGTGGAGACCAGGATCCCTTCCTCCCATGACGTGGCGAGCGTCCATGGGATGCTGAACCATCCTCCATCAGGCAGCCCTCCAATGGCCCAGGATCATTTCCAAACCAGATTGCTGGCATTGCATGCAGCTCTATAGTCCATTATGTACTTAAGCCCAAAGTATTTATGTTCCATAAATACCAGAGGGATCATAAATCAGAGGCTCTGACCATTATAACCTTCTTATTATCCCTAAATAAACACCAACCATAAAACTACAGTATATACAGTTGGTGAAAAGAACTGACATAGTACTAAAATCATATTCATGTTTAAGGTGAGGGGGGTGATTGGTGGGAAGTCCTAGAAAGGCTAACCCATTTTCATCCCAAATGGTAGCAGGATGCCCAGTGATTCATGTCTCTGGGGACTGGGTCTTTCATGACATGTCAAGGGACAAAGTACAACTCTATCTCCATTATATAATGGACCCACTACACCCGAGTATCCTAGAACTGCTTGGCATGTTGGTTTTTCCCTCAGAGTTAGTTTTCTCATCATGTGCAAGCTGAATACATGGGGCTCGATTTTCAAAATGTGACGCAGGGCTTTGACACAACTGCACCCAATTTTAGTACATCAGGCACAGTTGAGACAATTTCCTCAATTTACAGCAGCTTGTGTCAAATCTTTGCTGCAAGTCCCATAAAATGGGTCCCCCAAATGGCACAAGTTAGACCAGGGAAAACTGGACTAACTTGTGGCATTTGGCACTTAGGATAGAAAATTCTGATCGCCTTTCAGGAGAGTGCCAGAAGCTCCTTCCACCAAACGATTGGAGCAAACTGTTGAATAAAGGGAGAGATTTGTGTTCTGTCACTTTTACTGCCTGTTTTTATTGTTTTAAATAAATGTTCGGACTCTAGAAGACAGTCTGTTTTCAAATTTTATTCAAGCTAGTGAGTGCTACAGCTCCAAGTCCTGCTACATTTCTAATTCATCTGGTTTGCACCACGCACTTGGGAACCACTACTGAGATTTGGATAATGTGTAGCTCCTTCCCCCAAGATGACCATTCCTTCCCCCTTAGGAGCCAATAAGTCAAAGAGCATTTTAAGAAAATATTCTGGGAGCTTTTGATGAGAAATATATATCCAGACCTTCCCTCCCCCCCAGTATGAGTACCTCTCACTATAATGTAGCCACCCTCTTTATCTGTGCAACTCTCCTCCTGAAACCCAAATGAATGTCTCATGAGAATAGCTACTCCTCACCTCTTGCCCAAATCATGAGCAACACAAAAACCTTTGCATAGCCACATCTTTGCAATTTTAACTCTCCTCCAAAGTCAGATATGTTCCTGTAAAAATATCAGTTCTCCCCTCACTTACATAGCAGAGATATCACCTTGTCTTGCTCTACAGGATTATGCAACCCATTCACATTAAAAAATAGCAAGGTATAGGGCTCCTAGCCATTTGGTACTATTAATTCAGCAATTCCCACCTTGTAGTCCCCCTCCTTGCCCCCCCCCAATCTTCTCGCAGTTATCTTGGGTTTAACTTGTACCTGAGGCAGTACAACATAGAAGAGAACAAATAGTAATGAACATGGAACAATAAGTGGTGAACCAGAAATAAATAACCCTGTGACCTCCAAGGTGGGAGAGGCTATTATCAAATAACTTCTCTGCCCAGTGCTGGGTAGAGTACGTTCCCATCCCAGCATGAAGGAAATTTGCAGCCATTTGTAGCCAGAGTTTCTTCAGCATACATGAGGAATGCTACAATGCTTCCTCCAGGTGGAGGTTGGGGGACGGGGTCTGACATCACTTAGAAAGTGTCATGACAACTCATTCGATCCTCCCTTAGGCCCTGCATATTTACCAAAGGCCCACAGGGAATGGTTGCATAATGACAAACCCCTTCTACCAGCAAGTCAGGACCAGAGCCAATTGGAGATGTCAGAATATACCAAGCATCCTCTCAAGATCAAAACATCACGTGTACCTCCTCTGCTGCCCACTCTGAGAAGTAGAGCACATCCTATGCTGAGGAAATTACAGACCAAGTAGGCATGTAACATGGAGATGTTGTAACCCTTGCACAGTAAAATGTTCAGGGTATCGTGTGTTCGAGATTACTGAATCGAGACTTTGGAACACACCACCTCCGGAGGTTAGAGGAGCCCCCTTGGTCAACACATTCAAAAACTGGCAAAAAACTATTTTTAATGCTTGTTATGGGTCTGGCAAGATCTGTTAATGATGTATATTTTTTTGTTCCGTAAGTTTTATACTGTTTATTTATTTTTTATGTAAGGAACCCAGAGCCTTAGACATTGGGCTCCATAAAAATAAAATTGCCTTGGCTAAATAACATTGCCTTGTCCTGAAACAAGTCATAGAAAATGAACAAAAGATTAAAGTTTCACAAGCCCAGTTAAAGTCCCTTCATACCTTCTAGTGGCATAAGCGACAGGTGATCGAACACAGAACAATCCAAGAAGAGCTAGAACAGAGTCCAATGGAGTTGGTCTTTCAGATGTTCTACATAATAGGAGAGGGGCTGGCCTTGATAAGGCCCATACTGAGATATCCAGTGTCAAATGAGCGACTAATAGAAAAAGGAGGGGGGAGCAGCAGATTTCACCAATCCCCTATCCTGATACAGCTAATCTAACCCTAAAAAGGAAGCAACACAAATGTGACAAAGATTCTGTGTGAGGGAAACCCCCTGGACCTCTGAGCCACCTAGCGATTCATAGGGTGTGACTTTATCTTACAGTCAAGGGGGATGAGCCAACCACTTTTGATGCCATCACTCAGCACTAGAGGAAGAGCTGAAGGAAATCACTGAGTGCATGAGGGAGGCAGTGTGTGAGCATGTAGCTCACTGTACCAAATTAGTAATGCAGGGCCACAAAATGCCCCCTCCATGGCACCCCACCAGAGTCCCAACATCCCCACCATCCTGGGTAACCAGCTGCTCTGTTTGGCATTCTGTCAGCATTCCATTTCGGGAATGCCACCCACTTCCTCCATCATCCCGTAATAAGGCTCCCCCAAAACCCTTCTCAGAAGCACCGGGGATCCTCCGTTTAATGTACCATCTCTGAGACACTTCATAAGCAAAATTAACTAGGGCATTTCGAAAGATTAGTGCTCGCAGTAAAGCTGTAGATTCAAACAGGCTGTGTTATTTATGCCAGTTTATCATTCAGGGTTGCACAGAATAGTCTGTAGTCACTGTGCTGTTCCTGTCCCCCACTATAAACCTAAAGGCTGTTACATTTCCAGTTTACAAAGACCAAGGACTGTCCCAAAGTGCATGAGTAAGCTGAGATGATCACGTACCCTGCTGTTGGCTGATGTGCAACAAGGGAGAACCTACTAGGTGGTCTATCAACCGTGTCATTGGTCCCCTACCTTAGCATGAGGAGTATGACTGTGAAAAGAGTTCTGCTGAGTCTTGACATCTGAAAAGCAGCTGTGCAGTGAAGGGAGCAGTCAGGCAGATATAAAGTTCTTTTTGAGAGAAGGAATCCTCTTCCTTTTTTTCAGCAAAATCACATTGAAGAAAGGGATTTTTACCAGTGAGCAGTCAGCCTGTTTAGCAGAGCTCACTCACACCCAGCCTCCTAGTCAGCCATCTTGGTTACCAAGCACTAGTAGATACAGACGTTGCTGAGGTCGGAAAGAGGTAGTCTGGCATATTTGACAAGAGGAATTGGCCTCGCTATTTGATGAGGTTAATCTGATCAAAGAAGGAGATGTAGAGGCACCGGAAGCTGTGGAAAATATTTCGGAATGCTGTCAATGTTTTTCCTCAGAAATCCCAGAGTAATTACTTAGTGGGTGTATATTCCTATGCCTATAGTACTGCACTACCTCAATTGGGGGCATATTAATGTCAACCAGTTTCTGAAGTCGAGTAAAGAAGGCAGCTTGTGACAGCATGGTACTCAGAGATCCAAAAGGAGCAGAAAGAACATGGAGGATCCAGCATTCAGCTAATGAAACTGCAAATAATTGTAAACTGGTGAGAAAAATTTATTTCTTATATCAAATACAAGTCGGGCACATTAGCTCTGCACAGTGCCATTGGACTGGATGGGCCAACATGCCTTTTTCTACTGTCATTGTTCAAGGTATGTATCTCTGAACCTCTCGGTTCCACTGAAACCTTTTAATACCAACAAAACTGGACTGTGGCCCTCCCCACCCATGTCCTGTACTTTAGTAGCTAGGGCATACTTTCTGTTTTTTGGGGCTATTGCCCTCATGTGCTCGCCAATCCTTTCTTTAAGTCTGCATTTAGTATACTCAATGTAAAAACACCACAAGGTAATGTGGTCAAGTATGTAACATTTGTGGTGTCACAGGTAATGAACATGATTATGTTTACCACTGTACCATACCTCAGGTTTAAAAAAAGTTGCTGTGTTTTCCACCACTGGGCAACATTTGCAGTGGCCACACTTTTTGCACCCTTTGTGCAATTGGGGAAACCATATAGATTTTTTTTCACAGGTTGGGCACTGTGCTGTATATCAGATTATCATCCAGGTTTTGGGGTCACCTATGTATAATCCTAGGTAACTGCTTGGTGCATTCCTGAAATTTTGGTTCGGCTCTTAAGATCCTCCAATTTTTTTGCATTACCTCCAGGATTGCAAACTTAACCCAGTGGGTGGTTGCTGCTACGTCTGCTGATGAACATCAGAGGGTCGTTCATTTTTGTCCCAGAGTCAACCCAGAACTAATGCTGTTGCTACTGCTAAAGCCACCCCCTAAAACATCTACTGATAACAAACCACTGTGGGAATAGCTTTCTGACTATGGTTTGATGAAAGGCACAAAGTCTTAGCATGGGATAGTGGTGCCAGACATGCCAGCAAACAAAATGCTGCATGACTGCCTGGATGAGAGGGTAGCACTAGCAGAAGGAGACGAGTCTGACACCACTTCTTCAAAGTGATGCTGGCCAGACAGAAAAAAATATAAACAGAACACACACACACTGCAGCTGGCCAAGGTGGTGTGCAGAGGGCAGCGCCGGTCGCAGCATCAGGGTGGAAACTGGGGGAAGAAGGGTGGATGGGCAGTGCCTGACTGGGTGGGGAGGGGGGGGGCCACTAGGTCACCAGGAACAATATTACCACTCTGCAATTGGGTGAGATAAGGGATCAAGGGGTGCAATCAGAACTTTGGAACATTACTAGCAGATGAGATCAGGGATTGGCGGGGGCGCTATTAGACCGGTGCTGGTGTAACATTGTAGAACACAAAAAAGGAGGTTTTGGTGCACACAGGTTGGTGGTGCTGTAGTTGGACAGTAGCCAGCTACGACAATAAATGCCAAAAAGAAGAGACACAGCACTCGAAGGTTCAGAAGTATCCAATATTGTGACATTTATTCAGCAAAAGTGCCTAGACATATCCCCCTAGCCCCAGCGCTTCAGCCGTTAAGCAGGCCTTCGTCAGGGGGCAGATCTAAGGTACTACAAATGTGCTCTACCTTTATAGTGCCTCATTCAATCAAAGTGCCACATCTGTGATTAATTAGTGAAAATAAAAACATTGAATTAATGAACAACAATGCTGACACACATTTCTCTATGTGATACACAAGCCATGATTCAAACCTAACTGTATAAGTTTTCTCTCTTGTTCTTATTATCTAAATTTGTTCACAAACTGTACATACAGACAACCAAATCTGGCTTGTGTTAAAGTAACATCCTGAAGGATTTTCAAAAATATACAAGACTATATAACAAAAACTTTTCAAGGGCTCCGAGGCTCAAACTTCCCCCCCAACACATACACACATACACACACACACACACATTTTGTTACTTATTGTTTTATACGCTGTCAGTCAGTTTCATTTAAGTTTTAGCTTCTAAGCAAACATTTCATATTCATTCAGACAAAAAATTAAATTAAGCAGCTTAAATAGACATTCATAGATGGCAGGTTGAATTTCTGTGCTAAAGGTCAAACCTTACCAGACTTTTTAATAGTCTAGTTTTGCTAGTACTTTAAAGTACTTTACTTCTTATATTGTATCTAAAGTAAACACCTTTTGCATACAAACATACGAAGAAGCCAGCACAAGAAGGCCATTTGGTCTATCAAGTCTGCTCATATTGCAGGGTCCATAGCTTGAGCTAATGTCCCTGCCCTCCCTCCTCACTCCTCCCATCCTCCCTTTCTCCCTACCCATGACCCTTGCCCCTCCCCCATGCCTGTCCCAGCCTTTCTTAAAGCTACCCACTGTCTTCAACGAGACATAATCATATTAATGAGATAGAGCACAGGAGCCAAAGCAACAGAAAAAAAAAGACAGCTCAAAGTTCATAAAGGTAATTGGGAAGGTAGAAGAATTACAGTTTTGGCATTAGAGTCCAATAGAAAGAGGGAATAGAACTGGAGGATTTTACTCATGAGGGGAAAAGTGCACAATTGGAAGAGTTGTACATAACATTGTAGGCAGGTGGGATCAGGGATTGGTGGGGGTCAACTACACCACCTGGACATATCATGACACATCTGGGATGGGGGGGCACTAGACTACCAGGGAATCTGCTTAATACAGGCAGTATTACGTTCTCATCACTGCAAGGGCACCCTGCCAGGGGCCACATCACTGCGGCTAATGCCCAGATGACCCTGACACTTCCATTGCCTCCTCTGGTGCCCCTAGTCATTCCCTATTGCCCCCTGCACTACTGCATCCCACTGACACAACCAGGCAGACCACCAGCTGACTGGCATAACTGGTGCCCCTTGCTGTATCCCTGTTGTGGCTTTGAAGATTCCATTTAAGGAAATGTTGCAGCCCAGCCATGGCGCAAGCTCTCTTGTGACCTGGCGCACTGGGTTGTGTGTTGCAACACTTGCACAAGGGGGCTGTGGCACAGGGGTGTCTGTGTGGGACACAGACTGCTTTAGAAAATCACATTTGATGCAAATGGTGATGCAAGTCACCACTTGTGCCAAACTCTTTTCATGCAAGTTCCTTGTGTCAGTCCAAGTCATTTGAAAATCGGGCCCCATGTGTTCACTCCAATGTAAACACTGCCAGATTAGTGTGGCACCATTCTGCATTCACAGTGCAGCTCTGCGACACTCCACTGTATAAAATGATACAGTGGAGCAGTGTGGAGCAGTGCTGTAAATGCAAAATGGTGCCATGCTGCTCCGGTAGTGTTTACACTGGAGCAGACACATGGAATTCAGTGAAAGCGTGTAGAGAGCACTCACCCCTGCTATGTAGAACTGAAAAAAGATGGCGCTTCACTCCTGAAGTGTTGTGCCATCAGATTTATTTTCTCCTTTGGTGCAGCATGACAATACAAATGAAAAGTGGTCAGGAGGACATGGAACTCAATATTACAGCAGTCAGGTTAGTACAAAACTATTTGAATGTCTCCTAAGTCTAATTTGGGGGCTTCCTTTGCGGGGTGAGCATTTAACAATAAATAATGTTTTCCTTTAATTTATATGAAGCTGTAAGCTGAATTTCAATCATAGAAGCTTTGTGTACTGGGTGCAGTCCTGCCATATTACGTGCTGCCATTTGAATAATGCTCATTAAAATGGACACACTGCCCTGTGGAAAACTCTTGCAGGATTGAAACTGAACTCACAGAGTCTTACCAATTAACATGTAATGCTCTAGGCACTGGGTGGGCAGTCAACAGTTGGATGTGGGGTGAGTGTTTTTTTTTTTTTTGCACATGAACAAGAAAATAACTACTTTTCCCTTGGAGGGGATCTTAAATGAAGCACTGCAGGGTGACTGAATGGGGAGAATGAGAAGAACTAGCACTTGCTTCTATTTTGTTCATGATAATCTACTGTGGTACACCTGAAGCTGCTTAATAGGGAGGGTTGGGTGCACTTTGGTTTCCTCCTATTAAGTGGCAGTCCTATTTAAGAGAAGCACCTGATTTTTGAATTAAAAAACAGAGATTCATTTGTTGGCTGTATTTCTTTTCTTTATGCACTACAATACTTTATTTTAACTGGTAGCGGGTACTAAAGTTAGAGAGTTAGTATAAAAGTATTAACAAAAAAGCAGATGGGTAGCTTAGCTTTGGAGGAAGGCTTTGAATTCAACTGGCATGGCTCTGCCAATATTGCACCCTAAATCTTCTTTTCCACCTTGTGGTCACATCTGGAAATGAGCCTAGGCTCTCTGTGCCTCAGCCTACCTTGGTTATCAATTTTCAGATAAGAAAATAAAAGTAAATAGCTTGTTCCAGCTCTTGATGGTGCTCCTCATCTGGTGCAGTGCAAAATGAATCAGAGGCTGCTGAGTGCTTCTTAGTCTGGGGTTAATGACATATGCCCCATGCATGTCTTTTTAGGTACATTAACATGTATCTAGCTGTTGTGTTCCCATCTGTGCTATTGCCCACTGCTCTACCCACACCTCCGGCAGCTGTCATTTACATGAGCGAGTTGTGCACCATTGCAGGAGTACTTCCTTCCAAGGCAGGTACAGAACTGGCACTACTGGCACCCTCTGGAAGATGTGCTTTCTGTACTATGCTGCTAGCTGAAATCTGGTCACTGCCATGGTTAACCTGCATGTAATAAATGCTGTGCCAAACTACTGCCACTGAAGAATGTACACAAACACTTGATGGATGCAAACTGTTAGGGGGCACATGTGATCGTTTTTCTTTAGGAATGTCACTTCATTTCCCTTTGCTATGGTGGCTGGAACTCCAAAAGCTGCTCCCAGTCTGTAGCAGTAATGGTTTTCACAGCAAGTGGGATTCTGTGGATGCCTGAGTGGTGCTTGCCGCGGGACTGCACTAGTGCAGGAGGAGCTGTGTGTTTATACACTAGCAAAAAGCAGATGCTCCAATCAGACTTGAAATGTTGACATGGGTATATGGGAGCTGGCTGAGGCATTTTTATGTTTGCTTGTACGCATGTGCAAGAAACATAGTGCCATCATTGGAGATTTCGGAGGTGTGTCACCTCCTCCTCCAATTCAGTCAGTGTGTTGGCAGGCGCAGTTCCTGTAAATATCGTACGCTGGAGCCGTCTATGACAAGCTCCAAAATGCAGTGGCATATGTTGAAAGGGGAGTTACGCTGGAGTGAGCAGCGATAAGATATCGGCTGCTCACGCCGCAGCTCCCCCAACACAGAATCCCACGCAGGCATGCACGCCTGCTCCCTACATGCATGACTGTATAGCCGACGGGTGCCCAATCCCCGCCGGCTGTGCTGTACCCCCTACCCCCTAAAGTTTTGAAATGCCACGCTGGGTGCTCACCCCAGCGTGCAAGGGTAATGATACAGCCGACGGGGTGCCCAACCCCGTCGACTTCACTGTCCTAATCCCCCCCTAGTAGTAAGTGCCACGCTGAGAGCCCACCCCAGTGTGGCAAACATCCCACGTTGTCCATTTTTTTTTACCTGTAAAGAAAAACGGTCCCACGTAGTCTCCTGGCCCTCTCCCACAACCCGCACTCCACCCACTGTGATCCCAGTCTCCCACACTCCTCACCCCATACTTACCTCTGAGCCTGCATGACGATCTTCAGTGGACCGGGAACACGCTCTGCACTCTTCAAAGCCACCGCGAACTGAGGAAATGAGGTGTAAGCTGTATAATGGGCTAGATGGGGTTTTTCAACTTTGTTGCATATCTCAGGCATTTTTGGAATTTTTGCGCCAAATTTTCAACATGGAGTTTTGGGACCCTTCTCATGATTGATATCACTGTCATGGCGTTAGAGGGCGGTGATTTCACAATCATGCGAAATCACCCAAAACCCTGACTCTTATGTATGTTTATCGAGGTCACAAAATCCAATATTAATTAATCAATATTCTGATGTGCGTGGGTTCTACACAGGCTCGTAAGTTCGCAAATTTTCAATATTTTCACTCCAGATTTTCAACATTGCCATTTTACCACACCTTCTTATGAGTAGTACAGCTGTAATTTTTCACATCTCACCCAAAATGTGTTTCCGCTCATGTAGCGCACAATGACGCAGTCGGTGTGTGAAATCAATGTACTGGACAAATTAAGAAAATCACAGTGACACTGTTCTTGAGCAGAGGTCTTAAAATGGCTATGTTGAAAATTTGGTGAAAAAATTCCTCAAAATGACTGTTTTATGAGCGTGCGTTGCGCAGTTCCTACGCACGCTCGTAAAGTCACAGATTGTCAATATTTTCACTTCAGATTTTCCACATTGCCATTTTACCACACCTTCTTATGAGTACTACAGCTGCCATTTTTCACATCTCACCCAAAACGTGTTTCCACCCATGCAGCGCACAATGGTGCAGTCGGTGTGCGAGATCAATGTACGGGACAAATTAAGAAAATCACAGTGACGCTGTTCATGAGGTGAGGTCTTAAAATGGCTATGTTGAAAATTTGGTGAAAAAATTCCAAAAAATGACTTTTACGACCGTGCGTTGTACAGTTCCTATGCACGCTCGTAAGTTCGTGAATTTTCAATATTTTCACTCCAGATTTCCAACATTGCCATTTTGCCACACCTTCTTATGAGTAGTACAGCTGTCATTTTTCACATCTCACCCAAAATGTGTTTCCGCCCATGTAGCGCACAATGGCGCGGTCGGTATGCGAAATCAATGTATGGGACAAATTAAGAAAATCACAGTGACATTGTTCATGAGTAGAGGTCATAAAATGGCTATGTTGAAAATTTGGTGAAAAAATTCCTAAAAATGACTGTTTTACGAGCGTGCACTGGGCAGTTCCTATGCACACTCGTAAGTTCATGAATTTTCAATATTTTCACTCCAGATTTTCAACATTGCCATTTTACCACACCTTCTTATGAGTAGTAAGCTGTCATTTTCACATCTCAACTAAAACGCGTTGCCTCATGTAGCTTACTAAATACGCAGTCGGTAAGCGTAAATCAATGTACGGATAAATTAAGAAAATCACAGTGACACTGTTTATGAGCAAAGGTCTTAAAATGGCTATGTTGAAAATTTGATGAAAAAAATTCCAAAAATGACTTTTCACGACCGTCGTTGCTTGTACAGTTCCTATGCACGCACGTAAGTTCGTGAATTTTCAATATTTTCACTCCAGATTTTCAACATTGCCTTTTATTACCCTTCCTTATGAACAGTATAGCTGCAATTTTTCATATGTTTCCCAAAATGTGTTTTCGCACATGTAGCGCACAATGGTGCTGTTGGTGTGCAAAAGCAATGTTTAGGACAGATTAAGAAAATCACAGTTACACTGTTCGTGAGCAGAGGTCTTAAAATGGCTATGTTGAAAATTTGGTGACAAAAGCACATAAAATGACTGTGATACGAAGTGAGCATTGCGCAGTTTCCACGCACCTCATATTTCAAGACTTTGTAATATTTTCAGTCCAGATTTTCACCAGTGACATTTTTCCACACTTCCTTATGAACAGTACAGCTGTCATTTTCACAACATGGCTGAAGTGTGTTTTCACAGTTTCAGCGCAGAGATCTCGTGGTGCGCTGTGGAAATCATTGTTAGGCACAGATAAAGAAAAACACAGTGACACTGTTCATGATCGGAGGCACCAAAATGCCTGAGTAGACAATCTGCTGTAAAAATTCCCCAACCTAATAATATTACGGGTGTGAATGCACAGTTTCTATGCACGCTCGAGACTTCACCATTTTTTTTTAATATTTTTAGTACAGATTTGCAACATTGCCATTTTTCACACCTCCCCATGAACAGTACAGCTGTCATTTTTTACATCCTGTTCGGAATGTTTTTGCACCTGTGGTGCTAAATGCCGTAGTCACTGTGCATAAGCAGCTTTTGGCTATCAAACTGATATTCCCCGTTCATGAGGTGGGGTCACAAAACAAACATGTTGAAGATTTGGAGTGAAAATACCAACGAATACCTGAGGTATTAGGGTTTCCAGCTATAACGCCCAACCCTGTAGAGAATGACAGGCATCAGGGGTGTGACTTGGGATTCTTGCTTGTGATGCTCATACCATTCCACACCCTGCAGTCAGTGAGAGGCATCGAGGTATGCCTTGGACTCTTCGGCCTCAAACTTCACCCCATTCTCCTATATTGCACCCATCTCACCATATTTCCTAATGAAATGGGGTGCATAAGGGCCAAAGACCCCAAGGAACACCGCGACACTTGTCAGTGTCTGCAGGTTGGGGTGTGGTGAAATGGCGTGTCCGTTATGCCTGACGACCCAAACGCACACCCCAATGCCTGTCACTCTCTGCAGGGTGGTGGTGGGGTTGGCTTCAGTTCAATACTTCACTGCCATTACTATTACGCAGCTCTGTAACTTCTACACTACCACTGCCAATGCCAGCAAGCAAACATTCGGCATTGACAAATGCTTGTTTAAAATGTGCCTGCCCCAGTATAACTCCACATTTCAATCCCTGATGGAAATTCCTGTATGACTGCTATCCATGTATTATAAAGTACTTTGTCTCATGTGCCAACCTTAATGAATGAGGTACTGGGGCCTCTGAACATTGTAGCTTACTAGTTCAGCTCACATAGTTTACTTCAGTCGCATTATCAGCTTTTCACTTGACCCTTCCTTCTAGCTAAACATGTGTGGGCTCATAAGCTACCTCAGAAATTCTGACTGCAGCATAGCAAGCTATAATACGTTTCTAGAAGCAACAGTACAGAAAGGCAGATCCAGTGATTCATTTGTTCTCTGCAGCTGCACCAAATGGAAATCATTATCTCTACTAGACTTATTGCTGTATATACAGACATGGAAGTAAGCAGCAAGGGCATCAGAACATCTGACTAGGATTCTGTGTTTTAAAAATCTCACCTACCAAGTCAGCTGTGGAGCAGGTTCACAGAACAGGGTCAAGCTGCTGAGATTAGGAAAAGGTTAATGGATTCAGTACCCTCCATGTTACTCATGTGAAGCAGATATGGAAAGTAGGAGGTGGTGACTGAATGGCTTAAAGAACTAGTGTACTGTCTGGAATTAATAGGAACTTTCAGAAGTAGTCAACTGTCACCTCATATCAGAAGTATTTTTTTTCACCCCCCCAATTAGACGTTTTTCTACCTGACAGTACTAGATGTGATGTGCAGAATGGTACTCTATCTCTAGGCTGACGTATTCAGTTCTAGTCCTCCCTACACATCAACAGCATTGTGACCTCATTGGCTGTGACATCACTAGTAACCAAGAAGAGCCAATCACCTGATCCTTGACTGGTAACTTGTGACACATGTTACCAATCAGGCAGAAGGGCTTGTGATATAAGAATGAGTGAAGTCACATGCTGATGATATAATGGGAGGAACAGAACTAAATATGTCTGCTTCCAGGTAAAGCGCTGCTTTCCACATCCTACCCAATACTATCAGGTAGAAAAGATTCTACGTGATATTGGCGAAACAAGATGAGCAAGGAGCATATTGGTGAAAACAAAATGCTGAAAACAAAGACAGCCCATACAACCTTCATGACCATCACAATTGTGATTCCCAGTCTACAACAGTAGAGCACCACCCATACCTATTTATAACTAACTCAGAGATTGCGCAATACCTATGCAGGGTCGCTGTCCTAATGCTCACTGTTTTTCCACTGTAGCCCTTTTTGCAGGCACTCCAACTGAGTTACTCTTATTGAGTCGCTCAGTTTGTCACTCATATCCCATGCTACTGGTAGAAAACCATCTAATAAGTACATAAAAAAAACACTTCAGAGTGAAAGTTAGTAAGCGACTACTTTTAAGCTTATTGAAATGTTCTGCCTGCTATTTGTAGTGCTACTGGCTCTTTAAGTAGGGAGACAGAGAAACAGAGAGGAGAGAGAGAGAGAGAGAGAGAGAGAGAGAGAGAAAGAAAGAGCCAGCTGCCACATTCAAAATACATTGTGCACATTACTTACGTAAGCAATAATACCCAACAAGGTGGACAGTATTGTGCTATACTGGACCACCCAGGGGTGTAATGAGGCCCGATGCCACAGGCAGAGGGCCTTATAGCCCCTGGAAGGTCCAGTATAACACACTACCGCCCACCCTGGAGGGTATTATTGCGCTTAGAAAATGGGCTATAGGTAAAAGTTATATAAAATATAAAAAAAAATGAATAAATAAATGATAAAGAAGTTAAAAACAATGAAAAGTCAGTCTTGCTGTAAAGTACTTCCTGCATTAGTTCCAGCAGAGGGCACTGCTGCTATTTACATTTGCTTGTTTTTTTTTTCCACTTCTCTTTTCCTGTTTCTTAGCAGTTTGTTAATGAAAAGCACCCCCCCCCACACACACACAGCAGTAACAAGTGAGAAAAACTGAACACTGTAGTTTGGGGCTTGTGGTTCTCTCACACAGACTACATCCTGAGTGGCTGTCACTGTTTTTTTCCCACGGTTATGTGGACAGTGATTGCAATCGCAAAAGAAATGGACATTTATAAAAAGCTGCCACCCATTTTGATGTGTAGTCAGTGCTGACAAAACAGCATTATAAAAAGATTTTGCTGACAGTTCTCTTCTCCCTCCCTACCTCAGAGTTGCTGTGAGCTGCTATAGGGATTGCGAGCGTGATCTCAAAAGGACCGGAAGTTTGAAATAACTGCTTCCTGATTTCAAGTATAGCACAAGTCTCTGGTCTCCAGAGCTAAGATATGAAAATGACTGTTTTTTATTTAAATAAAGAGGCAGTTTACAGTCCCCCAATCAATCATCAGCATGGACTATGATTGGGACAGCTACTACGCTGGGGGGCGGTGAAGGCTTGTAGTGGGAATGAACAGATCGCCGCACAAAAGTGAGTATTGGCAGCAGTATGTGGATGAAGTCCAAAGGTGCCCTTTTTCATTTATTATGATGTGATTTTTGCATGAACTTCCTGCTGTTGTTATGCGGGGGAAGGGCGCTCGCATTAATTTACTGGTTTCTGTGCCAAGTTCAGGACAGGAGAACATCATCTGACTGCTTCAGTCTCGCTAAGCGAGACAAACAACATGGCTGCAGTTGCCATTTTGAGAGTTCTACTGGCCCAATATTTATAGAACTATATGAGGCAACAGAGACTGGTACTAGATATTTCCCAGTCTCTGTCGTCTCACACCTGATGTTCCAAATGAGTGCGCACTGGGGAGTAGTGCACCAAAACCAAACAAATCGCTTGCCACACAAAAGGTTTCGGGCACATACAACTCATAAGAGAAATGCATGAAAAAATACCATTTATTTAAAAAGACATAAAACAAGATAAATTTCCTTTTTTCCAAAACAAAATAAATTTATTGTGATTTTATGATACAGCAGAGTTGTTTCTCTAGCCTCAACAGTAATAAAAGATTTGAAGTCAGACAGTTTATCAATTGCGATACACAAGGAGTTATTTATTAGGCAAAATGTGATTGTGATGCATTTTACATAGGTAGAACTATTAGAAGTTTTAAGATTAGGGTTGGAGAACATGTACGAGCCATTCAGAGAGGGGATATTACTTATGCTACGGCAGCACATGTTATTACGGCAAAGGAGCCTGAACGTCATACATTTAAATTTATGGCAATAGATAAGGTAAATAAAAATCCAAGAGGTGGAGATTATAATAACCTAGTACTAAAAAGAGAAAATTACTGGATTATAACATTAAAAGCCAATACAAATCCAGGACTGAATGGCTCTTTGGAGTTATATCCGTATTTAAAAGACCGTAAATACATTTTTCATGTTTTCATGTTATGGCTAGAAATAGGTTGGTGTAGATCCTTGGAATTATCATTTAAGGTAATAACTGATACTATATAAATATGAGACATTGGATTGAAATACTTAGATATTCCAGGTTTAATATGGAGAATACATTTAAGCTTTCTCTTCCCCCCCTTCTGAGAATTCCTTCTATTGGATTGTAGTTTTTTCATTCTGTTTCACTGTTGGATAAAGTGTTTTTAGTATAATTAATTTATATATGTAATTTATTAGCAAATAGAATACATTGGCCCAGATTTTCAAACTGCGCCATTCTGAGGCGCAAGCCCCTGCGCTGCTCAAAATAGTTGCGCAGCGGTGTGGCCGGGGTGTTATTCAAAGGGTTGTGCTGTTGAGCATCCTTTGAATATCACCCAGCCACAACTTTACTAAGCATGGCGCAGTGGAACCTGCGCCACCGCAGTTGCCAGAGTTGAGCATTAACTTGCGGTGGCGCAAGTACCATTGCGCCATGCTCAAATTTCCGATATTCAAAAGGTGACATGCAAATGGGGCCATAATTTATGCAAAGGCGCAGGGGCCATTGCATCTATTATGGCCCTATTTGCATGCCATTTGCATGTTGAGTGCACGATCCCTGAGGACTTGCTCCTGGCCACCCTGCCAGGCAGCAGCCGCCGGGGACCGGCGCACAATGCAACCCGATTGTGGGCATCACAGTTACATAACCCCACATCTCCCACAGCCCGATCGCGGGCAGTACAATCCATGAACCCCCATCTCCCACAGCCCGATCGCGGGCAGTACAAATATGAACCCCCACATCTCCACAGCCCGATCGCGGGCAGTACCGCGTACTGACCTCCCCACACACACATCTCCCACAGCCCGATCGCGGGCAGAACCTATATGAACCCCCAGTGCCCGATCGCGGGCAGAATGTAACCCTCCCCAACTCGAATAACTCCTTGGTGGTCCAGTGGACCGTAAAGCCCGATCGTCGGGCAGAATGTCTGCTTCAACCCCCCAAACATCTCCCTGGTGTCTAGTGTCCCCCCACCCACCCGAAGCCCCTCACCCGCTCCCCCCCGGCGGCGGGTGACAGCATCCACCCGCCTGCCGCCCGCCGCCCGCCGACTGACTGTCCGGTGGGCTGCCGCCCATTGGTGCAGAGCTACAGCCAATGAAGCGTGCAGCCCGCCAGCCCAATAGACATGACAGTCCAGATTTGTGATCATTTGCACAAATCTGGACTGTCATGTACGGTATGGGCTGCACGCTTCATTGGCTGTAGCTTCTGCACCAATGGGCGCAGCCCCACCGACAGTCAGTCGGCGGGGGGCGGGCGGCATGGTGGATGCTGTCGCCCGCCGCCGCGGGGGAGCGGGTGAGGGGCCGTGGGTGGGTGGGGGGGACACTAGACACCAGGGAGATGTTTGGGGGTTGTGCTGTGACATTCTGCCCGCGATCGGGCTTTACGTCCACTGGACCACCAGGGAGTTATTCGAGTTGAGGGGAGAGTTACATTCTGCCCGCCGATCGGGCACTCGGGGGTTCATACAGGTTCTGCCCGCGATCGGGCTGTGGAGATGTGTGTGGGGGGCAGCGACGGTACTGCCCGCGATCGGGCTGTGGGAGATGTGGGGGTTCATGTATTTGTACTGCCCGCGATCGGGCTGTGGAGATGTGGGGGTTCATGTATTTGTACTGCCCGCGATCGGGCTGTGGGAGATGGGGGGTCATGTACTTGTACTGCCCGCGATCGGGCTGTGGGAGATGTGGGGTTCATGACTTGTACTGCCCGCGATCGGGCTGTGGGAGAAGTGTGTGGGGGTTTCATGTAACTCACGATGCCCTTGATCGGGCTGGTGGGGGCACAGGGACCGAGTTGGGGCCAGCCAGGGTGGCAGCTGCTGTGTTGCGCCCTGCAATACAGCAGCTCACCTGTGGGTGGCCCTCAACTTGATCCTTTTTGGCTCAAGGTTGTGCAGGCGCAGGTTGGAGGTTGCGGCATGCACAACTCTGCACAACCCGACTGAATATCGGGTTGCGCAGGTTATGCATGGTTCCTCCCCCTCCTGTTGAGCATGCATTCATTTGCATTGCTCTTTTGCGCAACCTGTTGCCAGTGGAGCAACTGCCTCCTGCTGAATATCGCAGAATGGCGCAATGTAGGACTTGCGCATGCGCAACCCTGTTGCGCATGGAGCAACCCTTTTGAATATCTGGGCCATTGTGTAATATAAAAGGTTTTTAGTTAATGAGAGAAATTGTGTGAGGTTTAAAGGGCTTTAACGAAGAGAGCTCAATTTGTATTCAATTTATAGTAATTGATGTGTTGGATACTGTGTTTTCTGGGCTTTCCTTCACTACCTTTGATAAAGGACTGGGGGATCAGTCTGAAACATGTCAGGAAATTTGTCTTGTTTTATGTCCTTTTGAATAAACAGTATTTTTTCATGCGTTTCTCTTATGAGTTGTATGTGCCCGAAACCTTTTGTGTGGCAAATGTCTCATACCTGACCAGCTGATTGGCACTGTTGGCCAATCAGAATTAATCTTTCCATTTTGCCATTTTCTAAACTGTATATAAATTATAGGGGAGTGGTAGTGCCCCTATATTGAGGTTGAGTAGGGTGTTCTATATTAAACCCTTAACTTTGCACCTTAATAGCTTTGGCAGCATTTGTATGTGTTGACTAGGAGGCAAGATCAAAATCTATGGAAAGTTTTGTGTTGACAGCTTGTATGGTTTCTGAGACCCGCATTTGTCATTTTTTTGTAGATGTCTAATGTTTTCCTATATTTCACATTGATTTTTTTTTTTTGCTGTCACCTGCAGCCTACACAAAATTGAATTTTATCCCCAACCATTTAGGGTACAGGTGTGATGTCCTAAGGTAGTGCCTTTGAAAGGTTTTGTGAAAAATAATTAAATGGTTCCAGAGTTATAAGACTTTAAATTGTTGTGTTTTTCTGTTCTGAGCATGATCAATAAGGTTCTTGATATAATGCTCAGATACAACACCTAAACTTCTGTGTTGCAAGACCATGTTTGGTTTCCCAGCACTTGCTTCTCACAACACAAAATGTGTTTTGTGCCGTGAGAGCCACCATCTTGTTTCTTTTCCCCTCAGAATAAAAAAAATGGACAGTGCATAAAATGGTGTAATCTTAAAAAACAAACACCTAAACCTAGCTAAATGGGACCTGTTTAGCCAGATACTGGTGTTTGTTTCTTTAAAAAAAATTGGCTGAAATACCTTTACTGGGTCCCCCAAATCCAGGTTGCACAGCTTAGCGAGAAGAGCCATTAGCTCACGTTCTCTGTATGAAAATTGTGGGACTTTGTTGAGCTCTGCAGCTGCAGCTGTAGTCCTGCTGCTGGCTGCAGTGAGAGGAGTGAACCACCAATCCCCCATTCTGTCTGTCTCTGTCTGTCTGTCTATTAAGTGGATTGGGATACCCACCTTCAATATCACTTCTTTCTCTTCCCTCCCTTCCAGGTGTACTGCCTGTCCTTCCCAATATTTTTTTTAAGAAATATACAGTGGCATCCACCAGGATAAAACCAAATTCTGCAGCATTTTGCAGCACTCTGCAGAATGCTACAGCAGACCTACTGAATAAAACAATGTAATTTCAATGGCAATTAGTCCCTTTTGTCATTCAGGAAAATGTGACACTGCCAGGAGGAAGTGAATGCCATAGTTTCCTGCATGACAAAAGGGGCTAATTGCCATTGAAATTACATTGCTTTATTCAGTAGGTCTGCTGCAGCATATTGCAGAGTGCTTTAAAAGTGGGTTTCATCCTGGGAGACACCACTGTATGTAAGCAGACTGGGGTGTCCACCCCAGTACCACTTCTCTGGACCCCCCCTGTCCTCCAGGTTGCCCAATCCCATTTCTGTACAGTACTCCTACACTGGGGTGCCCAATCCCAGTGCCAGACTTTTACCTAAAATGAAGAAAACTGTCCCTCTGTAATTTCTTTTTGTTTACCTGCAAAAAAGAAAACTGTCTCTCACTGTTCTGACCCAGCCAACACAACATCCCACTCAGCACCCAGCACCCCCCACACACACACCCCACACACCCTCACTCACCTGAACATGACCCATGGCATAGATCCACTCTCCAGCTGAAGACACGTCTTGCTGCTGGATACGGTGACTGCAATATGAGAAACTAAAGTAAATGCAATTCAATGTATTTCAATGGGGTTTTCAACTGTGATACACAACTTTGCCATGTTTGCATATTTTGATCCCACATTTTTAATTTGGCCTTTTGGGACCACACCTCATGATTAATGGCTGTGGAATTATGCAAATCAGGCCTGTAAGGCATTTTCTTGGCCGCTTGGCAAAATCACCTTTCAGGCAGGATTTGAAAATTTTCACCACCCCACTTCATGAGTTGGGGTCATACGAAGGCTATGTTGAAAATATGGGGTCAAAATACTTAAAAGTGGCAAAGTTATCAGTGTATGATGACATTTGCACTCTCCCAATATTGGTGATTTTAAATATTTTGACCGCAAATTTTCAACATAGCCATTTTTTCATATCACATCATGAATGTGATAAATGCCATTTTTCAAATCCTGGTAAAATGCATTTCCACACCTGTGGCATGGAATGATGTTGCTATACAAAATCACCTTTTGGGTGGGTTTTGAAAATTGTCTCCACCCCTGTTCATGGGGGGTTCATTAGTAGGCTATGTTGAACATTTGGGGTAAAATATTACTAAACAATGTTATGAGCATACCTTAACATTTAGCAATGCATGCTCATAACTTTGGTAATTTTAAATATTTTGAGCCCGAATTTTCAACATAGCCATTCTCTCACATCACCTCATGAACATGATAACTGTCATTTTTCAAAAGTGGGCCAAAATGTGTTTTTGCACCTGTGCTGTGGAATGGTGCTTCAGCTGAGATTTCACCTATCGGGTTCTTGAGGTGGAATCGCATCAAGGGTATGTTGAAAATGTGGTGTCAAAATATTAAAAAACAATGCAGTTATGAAGGTACTACATATTGACATTTTCCTACACATTTTCATAACTTTGGTAATTTTTGACATCTGATGCTGCATAGAAGGGCAGGGTCAGCAGGGCCCAGCATTTCCGTAAGATGGACAGAGTCTTCCCTTGGTGCATGGTCCAAAGGGCCCTGTGCATCTGCATCTGTTCACACAGATCCCGAAGAGACCTGCATGAATAAGGATACAGCTCCATTATCTCAAAAAAGAAACATAGAAACATAGAATTTGATGGCAGATAAGGACTGCTTGGCCCACCTAGTCTGCCCATTTTCCTACCAGATAACCTGCAGTTCCTAGTTAACCAACAGCTTACTTCCTCCTACGCCCCACTAAGACTGCCTTATGTCTGTCCCATGCATTCTTGAATTCCTCCACTGTTCTTGACTCCACAACCTCCTCAGGGAGGCTGTTCCATGCATCCACGACCCTCTCTGTGAAAAAATACTTCCTCACATTACCTCTGAGCCGTCCCCCTCTATCTTCAAATTGTGCCCCCTTGTTCTTGCACATCTCTTTTTCTGAAAGATGCTACCCTCTTGGACTTTGATGATTCCCTTGAGGTACTTGAAAGTTTCAATCATGTCCCCCCTCTCCCTTCTTTCCTCAAGGGTATACATATTAAGCTCCTTTAGTCTTTCTTCATATGTCTTCTGGTGCAGACCCTGCACCACTTTGGCTGCCCTCCTCTGGACAGCCTCCACTCTGTCTATGTCTTTGCAGAGATGGGGTCTCCAGAACTGCACACAGTACTCCAGATGGGGTCTCACCAACTGTCTGTACAGAGGGATAACAACTTCCTGTTTTCTACTATTGATGCCTCTCCCTATGCTTCCCAGTATCCCCCCCAGCCTTCTTTACTGCCTTCTCACATTGTTTGCTCACCTTTAGGTCATCTGATATAATTACCCCCAGGTCCCTTTCCATTTTTACTGTTGTCAGTATCTCAACCCCCATTGTGTACTCTTCCCCATGGTTTTTGTTTCCCAGGTGCATTACCTTGCACTTCCTTGCATTGAATCTGAGCTGCCATACATTTGACCATTCCTCCAACCTTGCCAAGTCCCTTCTCATCCTTTCCACTCCATCTTGTGTATCAACCTTGTTGCAGATCTTTGTGTCATCTGCAAAGAGACATACTTTTCCTTCCAGTTCCTCTGCAATGTCACTTATAAAGACATTAAAAAAGGACCAGTCCCAGTACTGAACCCTGCGATACACCCCACTAGTAACCCTCCTTTCTTCACTGTGGACTCCATTTACTACTACCCTTTGCTTCCTGTTGTCTAGCCAATTTATTATCCAGGCTACCACCTTGGGACCTACTCCAAGGCTGGCTAACTTGTGTGTTAATCTTTTGTGCAGGACTGTATCAAATAACTTGCTAAAATCTAGGTAGACCATGTCCACAGCCCCTTCCTGGCCTACTACTTTGCTCACCCAGTCAAAGAAATCTACTAGATTCGTCTGACATGACCTTCCCATCATGAATCCATATTGTCTTGGATCCTGTGCCCCACTGGCCTCTAGGTACTCAACAATTCTTTCCTTCAGAAGTGATTCCATCATTTTCCCTACCACTGAGGTCAAATTAACTGGTCTGTAGTTTCCTGCCTCTGTCCTGCTCCTACTTTTGTGAAGAGGAATCACATCCACCCTCTTCCAGTCCTCAGGTACCACCCCATCCTCCCATTATTTGTTAAAGAGAGTAGTCAGCGGTGTCACTAGTTCTACCCTTACTTCTTTTAGAATTCTTGGGTGAATCCCATCAGGCCCCATTGCTTTGTCCACCTTCAATTTTATTAGTTCTTTCGGAACCCTATCTTCTGTAAATGGACTGGTATCAACCCCCATCTTCAGAGTATTTCTCTTGTTTGGTTTAGGTACCTCCCCCTCCTCTTCCTTTGTGAATACTGAGCAGAAATATTCGTTCAGTATCCCTGCTTGTTCACTGTCACCCTCTACCCACATTCCTTCTCTTTTATTAAGCCTCAGTATCCCTCCTTTGGTCTTTCTTCGCTCCCTAATGTACCTATAAAAAGGTATTATCCCCCTTCTTAACAGAGTTGGCTATCCTTTCCTCGGTTTGGGCCTTTGCTATTCCGACTGCCTTCCCAGCCTCTTTCTGCTTTAACTGATAAAGTTCTCTGTCTTGCTCCTTCTGTGTTTCCTTATATTTCCTGAATGCTATCCTTTTCTCCTTAACCTTCCCTGCCACCTCTTTTGAGAACCATAGCGTTTTTTTTCCTTCGTTGTGTTTTGTTGATTTGCTTTACACAAAGGCTTGTTGCCTCTGTCATGGCTGGTTTGATTACTCCCCATTCTTCCTCCACCCCTCCTTCTTGCCTCTTTGCTAGTGCTTTTCTGAGGCACTCTCTCATTTTCCCAAAGTCAGCCCTCCTAAAGTCCAATACTCTTGCTTTGTATGACTTGATTGTATGGCTGTGTTTATTGTGAACCACACTGTTTGGTGGTCGCTTGTTCCCAGATGGCTACCCACTTCTAAATCTGAGATTCTTTCTCCATCCCCATTTCAGAGTACCAGGTCTAAGACTGCTCCCTCCTAGATGGGTTCCAATACTAGCCCGACTGAGGCATACCCCTGTAGGGCATCAAGAATGACCCTGCTCTTGGATGTGCCTGCAGCAAAGGTGCTCCAGTTAACATCTGGCATATTCAGGTCCCCCATCAACAATATCTCCCCTTTTTCTGCCATTCTAAGGAAGCCTTCTATCATTTCCTTGTCCATTCCCTGCCCCTGAGATGGGGGTCTGTATATAACCCCCATGCAGATTGTGGTGCCATTTCCTGTCTCCAGGGTGACCCAGAGTGCCTCATCTGCTCCCTGTTTACTCTTTAGTTCTATTGCTTTGATCCCTTCCTTTACATAGAGAGCTACTCCTCCTCTTCTTTTACCCTCCCTGTCCCTCCTGTAGATTGTGTATCCTGGTATGTTGACATCCCAGTCATGGTTCTCTGCGTACCATGTTTCTGTGGCTGCCACAATATCCAGGCATCCCTCTTCCATCAAGGCCACTAGTTCAAGGAGCTTGTTATGCAGACTACAGGCACTGGTACTCATCACCCTCCACTTTTTGATGGTCTTACCCCTTTTAGCCTCATTTCTGTCCTTACTGCCTTTGCCTTTTTTTTACATTTACCTCTGTCCTGCTCCTTAATAACTTGTCTACCTTGGTGTTTACCTCACTAATTACCATGTTTTGTGGGGGGAGGCTGGGATTTCCCTGCTCCTTTTCAGTGCCTCCCCCTTTGGCTAGTTTAAATGCTTGCCAGTGAAGCAGTAAACCTCTCACCTAGGATCCTGGTTCTCCCCCTGGACAGATGCAGACCATCACACCAGTATAGGTCTGCATCCCTCCAGGTGGCTCCCCAGTCCCCAATGAAGCCAAAACCCTGAGCTCCACACCAGTTTTTCAACCATTCATTGAATTCCCTGGTGAAGAGTACCCTAGCATCACCCTTGCCATAGACAGGCAGCACCTCCGAGAAGGTTACCATATGTGCTACTTGTCTAAGGCCCCTCCCCAACTCTACAAACTCATCTTGCACTGCTATGATCCCATTCCTAGCCAGGTCATTTGTCCCTAGGTGGACAATGACATCCAGCTCCCTCCCTCCCTCATGTAGCCGCTCCCACGATCCTGAGGATTTGCTTCCTGTCCCTCCAAGCCGTGGCACCAGGCAGGCACCTTACCTCCCTCTCCCCTTCCTCCAACATGTCTACCCCATAATGATTGAGTCCTCCACCAGGAGTTGTTTCCTTCCCCTGTGGGGTCCCATGCCACCCTCCTGTGGGTCTCCTTTATGAAGGTTCCCAGCATCATCCTTGGTCTCCACTGCAGGTGTCTCCATAGAGGAACCACTATCCACCAGAAGAGAGAATGAATTGTGGAGAGGTACAGCTGGAGGGATGCAACTCTGTTCCACCACCCTCTCCCTCCCTCAGTCCACCCTGGTCCAGCCTTTCCTCTTTCTTGGCAACCTCTGAGGTAGTGGCATTGGCCCTGGCAGTCCCTGGGTGGGGGGAGCAGGTTTCACAAATCCTAGCCAGGTCAGCCTGAAGACGGGCAACTTCCTCCCTCAGACCAGAGAGGTACCTGCAAATAGGGCAACATCGCAACTTCCAGAAGGTCTCCCAGAACACTGCCGCCCCACAGCCATTGCACTGTACCACTCCCATCATGTCCTATTTTGTGTCCCCTCTCCTGTTTCTCTGTATGCTTACTCTCTCCTCTCCTTACAACTCTCACTCTTCCTGTTCTGGGACAGAAACTTCCTATATTCTTCAGTAGCCTCCTTCTTCCTTGCTCAGTGTCAGGAAGTTATAATTTGAGTCACCTGCTTTTATAGTGTCTAAGCCACACCCCCAATTAAGCTCTCTCTCCTCCTACTGGTTTTGCAAGTAAGTTAATACAGTACCCTTCCCAGTACAGAACACACACTGACTTTCTTTCTTTTCTTTCTTTTTTATCTCTAAATAAGACCCCTTCTACCTCTAATAAAGTATTTGTCTGTTTAATCTCAACAGACACTGACTCCTGCTGAGATATAAGTGTTAATTTAATAAGAAGATGTTGCTTCTTTTAATTAGTTGCTTTCTGCTTTACAAGCAAGGCTAGTAACAGGAAGTTGTAATTTGAGTCACCTGCTTTTATAGTGTTTAAGCCACATCCCCAATTAAGCTCTCTCTCCCTACTGGTTTAGCAAGTAAGTTAGTACAGTACCCTTCCCAGTACAGAACACACACTGACTTTCTTTCTTTTCTTTCTTTTTTAACTCTAAATAAGACCCCTTCTACCTCTAATAAAGTATCTGTCTGCTTAATCTCAACAGACACTGACTCCTGCTGAGATATAAGTGTTAAATTAATAAGAAAATGTTGCTTCTTTTAATTAGTTGCTTTCTGCTTTACAAGCAAGGCTAGCAACAGGAAGTTGTAATTTGAGTCACCTGCTTTTATAGTGTTTAAGCCACATCCCCAATTAAGCTCTCTCTCTTCCTACTGGTTTAGCAAAGTACGTTGATATAGTACCCTTCCCAGTACAGAACACAAACTGACTTTCTTTCTTTTCTTTCTTTTTTTAACCCTAAATAAGACCCCTTCTACCTCTAATAAAGTATCTGTCTGCTTAATCTCAGTAGACACTGATTCCTGCTGAGATATAAGCGTTAAATTAATAAGAAAATGTAGTTTATTTTAGTTAGCTGCTTTCTGCTCTACAAGCAAGGCTAGCAACTATCAAAGATAATTCTTTGCAAAAAAACTTTGTTAATGCACCAGTTAGGGTAGCTTAATACCACAAAAGTAGGGAAATGTGGTATTAGGGTTTCCAGCCCTAACTCCCCCACCCCCCACCCCAAATAGCAAAAGGAAAAACCATTAGAATGTTTGGGTCTCCAGAGTTTTTGTAAATCATTGGTGGGGTCTTCCTTGTGGTCGTCAACCTGAATGCTCACCCCCTTCCAGCCCATAACCTCCAATCTGAAGCACAAGGTGCAGCTCCAAGCCAATGTCTTATAGTGATACACTCTTCAAAGGTAGAGATATATGCCTTGCCACATGTTGCCAACACAGTTTGTTGTAGCTTTCTTCATGCAGGGCCAACAATAAATCATGTGTGATGTTCTTATGAAATGGGGTGAGGCATTAGGGTTGACAACCTCAAGGAAGACACCACCACTGATTCACCAAGACTCTAGAGACCCAAATTCCTAATGTTTTTTTTTATTTTTGCTCCTTGGGGTGTAGGGGTGGGGAGTTAGGACTGGAAACCCTAATACTACATTTCCCTACTTTTGTGGTGTTAAGTTACCGTAACTGGTGCATTAATAAAGTTTTTTGTGAAGAATATAGTATATGGTTAGGGCTTATTGTATATGGAAACCAGTGGCTACTCAAAAGTTATTGTACACATTCTAAAAGATGTTCTGCACATTATAAAAGTCATCAGTGCACCTGTGCACCTGTGTACCTGTTCACTCTGACTCCTGCCTGGCACCCACTTTTGTTCTTACTTAGTGTTACTATGCAGGCCGTAGCCTGCCATTGTGGTTCATGATACCTAGCATCAGGGTGTGTGAGGGTATTCTCCTAAGAGAACGGCAGCACTTATTAGGCAGAGCCACTCCTTGACTAGCTCACTATCTCTGTACAGGATTTAAATTTTTTTGAGATATAGGAAGTGCTTACTCAGCAGAGTTGCTTCTCAGCTCACTCTTTCTCTCTCTTTGTCTCTCTTTTTTCTCCACTCTGTACTGGCACTTGAAGTCACTTGCTAGTTTCCGCTGCAGAACCATATACTATAAAAAATAAAATATGGTTGCCCATAAACAACTCACCTTGTGTTTCCACCTTAGGGTCGAGATAATAGTATGAACCTCTTGAGCCTTGCTCTCAAGATTCCAGATACTGTTATCATGAACCTTTGATGGAAACACAGACTTGTTATGTATGATCAGACCACCCATACATTTTTCCTTAAGTTATTACTAAAACTACATGTCCAGTGTAAGTGGAACTCATCCTCCAATACCATCTCTAAATGAAGGTATCCAGTGATATGGGTGAAGAAAATTGAGTGACTCAAATATGAGTGACTCAGTTTGTGTGCCTGTAGGACCAGGGATGGTGAGGTTTTAGCGAGGGGAGGAAATACTGAAGGCTAAGGGAAAGAATAGTGACACTGAATGATGGGGGTTTGCCTGGTGCTATGGGCGAAGTGGGGAAGTGCTGCCTGCTGCTGCTGAGCTGGCCACCTGGCATGGCAGGTATAGATTCTACCTGTGGTGCTGATGGTCCTGGATTCAGGACTACCTGCAGGTAGATATTTTTGTAGCATTTCTTGTGGTGTTTTTCCTTTTTGGTTTCAGTCCTGTGGTTCTGGTGCCCCAGCCATGGTATCCATCTGTTTACTGTGGCCCTCCTCCCATGTAGTCTCCTGTCCCCCAGTGTCCACATCCCTCCAGAGATGATTATTTTAGTATGGAGGGTATGGGGGGCTCACCCCCTACATAAGAGGGCACGGGGGAGCATAGCCCCCACATTAAAGATTACATTTAAGGTCCTGTTTTTAAATATATTTGCATCACCCTATTGGTGGCTGCTGAGGTGGGTTCTGTGCCTGTTTAACTTTCAGCAATATGTATGCACTCTTTTACGAGTCGCCTAAATATTTTCACCATTATGACATGGAACCCTAAATGAAATGATATGAGAGCTACAGGATCATTAGGAACAAGTCCTCATCACAGGCATATTGAACCTCTCACTCTGTAGCTAGCTTTCTCCAGACTCCTTTGGACGCACTGTTTCTTTGCTGCAACCAGAGGCTTTGCTGGGATTCTGGCCCTCCCTCCTTTTTCTTCCCATGTTTATCTGCTCCTTTCCCTTTGTGCTTTTAGTCTTTCTATTCGGTTCGTGCCTTCAGCAACTTTCTAGGTCAGAACTTTGTTTTTCTACATTTCCTGGCTACAACTTTTGCTTCATTCTTTCTCTTAGTCAGCTACTTCTGCTGCGCGCCTGTCCTCATGTAACTCCAGCATTTCTTTCTGCTTTGGTTCTTGGTGTGCTTACTATTTTCCACAGTATGTCCTATCTATGTCATTCTGTTTTTTTTGGTTTGTGCTATTTCAGGTGTTTCCATTTTGCTGTTCATACCAAGTCATTTGCAAACCTCTCAGTTCAATTGCATCCCTCCTCAGTTGCTTTCACCTGGCTTCCTAGCAAAGTAGCCACTCTCATTCGGGCTTTGTCATTTTAAATAGTTTACTCAGTCAGTCTGCTTCAGCAGTTACCACCCTAGTCTTAGTGTGTATACAGCTTCCAGCCTTTCCTGCTGAGGCTGGGTTTTACCTTTTATTTTGACCTTGATGTTTGTTCAAATTACAGTACCTTTTCAGTCATTGTAGTTTCCATCAATATCTGTCATTTCATTTAGCAGTCATTATTTAGTTAGGATATTTCCCCCAGGGTTCTCCCTGTGAGTAGACAGCTCTAGCTCCACTTGAAGTCCACATCTTGAGGGCTAGTCCTTCATCTAAGATGGGGATTCTTCTCTGTAGGCCACTTATCTCCTATGGCATTTCCTCCCAGTCCCACTGGGCAGTAAGGTCCAATGCTTCTGGGGAAGCTTTAACCATCTAGACCTTTGGTTGCTGGCACCTCATGGGGTAGCTTTTAAGATTTCAGCCAGAGGGTGGGACCCTAAGCCCACAGGGATTCCATTAGCTATGCAGACCACATCAGCAACACCTCTGACAGCTATTCTCCCTACATCTGATTAAGGTCCTCATAGTCTCATTCCTTATCCCCTTCCTTTACTTTCCATTCAAGGATAGGCCTCCTCACAGACTGAAGGCTGGGTGATAGCTTTTCAGCAGTCCCTACTCTCCTCTTTCCATGCTTTTTGACAGGCGAGCCTCCTTCAAAGAGACATTCCTTTAGCTGCAGGGATCAATTTGCAGTACCCCACAGCATTATCCTAATAGAGGGATAGAGAGAGTTGTCCCTTCAAAGCTTCCCTGAATTTTGAACTTCAAATTAGCATTTTTGAGCTGTCACAATATAGTAAGTTCCCATGCCAGCAGAGATGGCAACAAAGGCCATGTATCTCCAGAAGATTCCTCCACAGGTTCCCCCCCCATCTTGAGTGCCGAAGGCCACAATATAGTATACACATTTAAAGAGCTCCTGACACTGTTAGAAACACTTGAAAAACAAGCATTTGTCAATGCCGAATGTTGGCTTACTGTCATTGGCATTGGTAGTGCAGGAGTTAGAGAGATGCATAATAGGAATGGCAGTGAAGTATTGAACTGATGTCAACCCACCCCCATGCTGCAGAGACTGACAGGCATTGGGGTGTCCCTTTGGGTGTTGGCCATAGTGCTCATGCCATTTCACCTCTCCTTATCCTGCAGACACTGACAAGTGTTGCGGTGTGCATTGGGGACTTTGGGCTTTATGCTCACCCTATTCCATAAGGAAATACACTGAGATGGGTGCAGTATAGGACAGTGGGGTGAACTTTGGAGCCAACGCATCTAAGGCACATCTTGATGATTGTCACTGGCTGCAGGGTGAGGGTGGGGGTTGGGGTGGAATGGTGTGAGCATTACGTCCGACAATCCCAAATCACACCCCTGACACCTGTCAGTCTCTACAGGGCAGGGCACCCTAATGCCTGAGGCATTTTCACTCCAATATTTCAACATGGACTTTTTGTGACCCTACCTCATGAACAGTGGCACTATCAGTTTGTTAGCCGAAAGGTGATTTTTGCACAGTGACTGTGCCATTTGGCGCCACAGGTGTGAAAACACATTTTGCACAGGATGTGAAAAATAACAGCTGTACTTTTCATGAGGAGGTACAAAAAAATGGCAATGTTGAAAATCTGGAGTGAAAATATGAAAAATTGTTGAAGTCATGAGCGTGCATAGAAACTGGGCAATGCACACCTGTAATGCAATTATTTGGGGGATTTTTTAACCAAATTTTCAGCATAGGCATTTTGGGACCTCTGCTCATAAACAGTGGCACTGCAATTTTGTTAATCTGTCCCGAAAGTTGATTTCCCAAAATGACTGAGCCATTGTGCGCCAGATGCGCGAAAACACAGTTTGGGCAGGATGTGAAAAATGACAACTGTAGAGTTCATAAGGAAGTGTAAAAAAAATGCCAGTGTTGAAAATGTGGCATGTAAATATAGCAAATTTGCGAAGTTACAAGGGTGCATGGGAAATATGCAACGCACGCTTGGAACACTGCCATTTTCTGGGCGTTTGGCACCAAATTTTCATCATAGGCATTTTAGCACCTCTGCTCATGTACAGTGTCACTGCTATTTCCTCAAAGTGTCCCAAGAAGTAATTCCACACAGTGACCATGCTATTCTGTGCCGGAAGTGCGAAAACACATTTTGGGCAGGATATGCGAAATGACGACTGTACTGTTCATCAAGAGGTGTGTAAAAATGGCAATGGTGAAAATCCAGAGTGAAAATATCACAAATGCTCGACAGTACAAGCGTGCGTGCAATCTGCCAATGCACGCTCATAATACAATCATTTTATGGAGTATCATCACCAAATTTTCAACATAGGCATTTTAGAACCTCTGCTCATGAACTGAGTCACTGTCATTTTCATAATCTGGCCCAAACACTGATTTCCCACAGCGACTGTGCTATTGTGGCCGGAAGTGCGGAAACACATTTCGGGCAGGATGTGGAAAATGACAGCTGTACTGTTCACAAGGAGGTGTACAAAAATGACAATGCTGAAAATCCAGCATTAAAATATCACGAATGCGTGAAGTTGAACCTCGCGTAGCAACTACTGTACATGCTTTCGTAAACAGCATTTATTGTTTTTCCACCAAATTTGGAACATAGGCTTTTTGGGAGGCCACCTCATGAACACTGGCACTGTCATTTCATTAATGGATCCCAAAAGGTGATTTTGGGCAATGACTGCAAAATCACCTTTTGAGGCTGATTAACGCCATGACAGAGATAGAATCATGAGGAGGGGCCCCAAAAACCCCATGTTGAAAATTTGATGCCAAAATTCCAATTAATGCCCGAGATATGCAGCAAAGTTGAAAAAACCCTATGCATTCCCTTATACAGCTTACCGGCATTTCCTCAGTTCGCGGTCAGCTTTGAAGAGTGCAGACGTGTTCCCGGTCCACCGAAGATCGTCATGCCAGAGTCCGGAGGTAAGTATGGGGTGAGGGGGGATGTGGGGAGGCAGGTGTGCAGTGGGGGGTGGGTGGGTGCAGGTGGAGGAGGGGCCACTGAGACCGTGAGGGACCATTTTTTCTTTTAGAGACTTTTTTTTATGGAGGATGACATGGGATGTTTGCCCTGCTGGGGTGGGCTCCCAGCGTGGCATCGGGAAGGCTGCTTGGGGGGGATGGAGCCGACGGGTGATTGGGCACCCCACCCATTGTCTGCCTCGTTGGCAGACAATGGGTGGGGTGAACTTATGCCGATGGGGATTGGGCACCCCTGTCGACACACAATGACAGCTGGAGAGGGAGGCAAGAGCCGAGAGGGATTGGGCACCCCCCTCGGCATATAAGAAATGTGGGGGGGATGATTTATGCTGATGGGGAGTGGGCTCCCCGTCAGCAAATTTCTGCAGCCACAGAAAGCCAGCTGGGGGATTGGGCACCCCCGAAGTCAGCCGTTGGACGGTCGCCCGCCATGCTGCTAATGTGGCAGCATGCAGGAAGGGTCCATTGTATCAGCTTTGCTCAGATTGTAGCGGACCTTTCTTTAGATATGCTCGCCACATTAGCATGCATGGTGTGGTGCGGGCATGCAGGCTGATTGGGGAATGAGGGACGCATCTACTGATGTGTGCCCTGCATTCGCCCAACAGTGGCCACGCCTCCAAATCTGCACTCTCCCAAGATGTTGACTTGCACGCAAGCATGGCAATCCAACATAAAAATGGAAGATTTAGACACAATTCAGTTTACAGTTCATGTATTTTCCATAATTCTTTCCCTTTTTTCTTTATTGCTCAGTGCAGTTGTATGAAAGAAGATCACTGTCCCTTACACTTTGTCTGCTCTTTCTGCTTGCCTACACCTGACATCATAATCCCCTGCTTATACTATCATAATTATCTCCGCAGCAATGGATTGTGGTGTCATAAACAGAACTGTGGTGTCAGGTGTAAGCAAACAGCCAGAACAGATAGGGCAGCAGTGCGGTTTACATGCAAATGTACTCAGTAATAAAGGAGTAGGGTTGAGAATTACAGAAAAAAAGAAATCTTAAATATAAGCTAAATTGTGTCTAAATATTGCAATTTTTTAGTTGCACCAGTGGCATCAGGGGGTCTTTGAAGCGATTTACCAAGTTTGGATATATGAACACATATACTGCAAGGAAGGTGACTGCATATAGAACTGATTTGCAATGTATTTTGATAGATGCATAACCTATTTTAGCAAATTAAATCAGGTTTTCACCCTCACAAACCAGGAAGTGTCATTTTGTGTATTGGAGACTGTATTTGGTGACCTTTGACACTCATTACCTTTGCAATGTCACCACAGGGAGATCTGTGCTCTGCAATTAAAATTAGTCCTTGGTCACAGCAATTCTATCTTGATAACAGAGCTCTTGGTCGCAGCATGCAGCACGACAATGGCAATGTCAAGTAGTTCATTTTCAGGGTCCAATGATGAAAGCATTATGTTGTCCTGCACTAACAGTGATCTTCCGGACACTGACATAGTACAACAATTTGACAGCCGCTGCATAGCAGATCCCCATAGGGATGACCCTATGACAGCAGCGAGTATGTTGTGGGCAGTAGCTCAGGCAGTCACAGCAGTAGTCCCGATCCATTCCAGTACAGCATTGAGAGCAGACTTAGCAACACGGACTGTTAATATTATATTTTGCTACTTAGTGCTGCGGTTTGGTTCCCATCATTGCTGTCATTTTACTGTGCAAAATCGAGGTATGGTGTGTGTTCTGTTACTCCCAGCATCGATCTGCCCACACAAATGCTTGTGATAGTACCCTGGATTTTCATTTTTTTTGGGGAGGGGGGATTGCTTTCCCTATGCGAATGAGTTGTTGGCCACTCCAGTTTGACACTAAGAGCAGGCTCGATATGGTGGCATTGCTTGAGCAGGATTAATGGCTCACAATTTGTCCAAATCCAATTTCTCCAAATTCCTCACCTGATACTAGTTAGTAGTGACCTCCCGCCAATTGATTTATCAGTCACTCACTCTGATGGAGCACAGGGTGGAAATTACAAGTAGGCACCTTGTACCCCAACCACTCCAAACCCCCCAGCTGCACACATACACTTAGAAAAATGTTGCAGCAAAGAACTTTTATTATCTGTAAATTATTTATACTGTTTGGGTCTGTCTTTGCCCTAGTGCCAACTGGTCTACGCTATAGCTTTCTTATCTTTGTATGTGTGTGTTTGGGGGTGGGGGGCCTGCTTGCACTTTCCCCTTTAGAGGTATCAGTGATTGAGTAACGTGTTGAAGTCACCAGTTCCCCTGTTTACGGTATGTTATAAATTTAAAACTACAAATTATTGCACCAGCTTTGCATTACCTCTAAGCGCTCAGGAACTATACAGACTGCAGCTGTCATTAGTGTCTGCATAAGCATCTGTAATACCATCCTGGCATTGGCTTATTGCTGCTACATGTGTGCCTCCAGGTGCATTATGAATTGAGCAAAAAATACACAGTACAGTCGGTGATCGTCCCCCACCCCCAAGGTTAAAAATGACACTGCTAATACCCTTCTCATGGAGAAAGAGACTGCATTTATGTTTAGATAGCCTAAGTACCGTTTGATTGGTCCACTACAAAAAGGGACATATCCTTGCAGTAGGTACTCAAGTGTTAGACTGTATTTGAACTGCCCTTCCTCACTTATGTCACCATACTTCATTACCACTTCGGTCTGTGTCAAGCCATTTGTGTTTTCCCATTTTTTCCATTACAGTGGATCTCTGATGCACATGCATAAAGTGTACAGCAAATACAGCAGATGCTGCACTATACTGTCTCCCATGCCTTACCAATGTCATGGTGCATTGTGTAGACTCCCTGCATTCATTGCTGTGCAGCCCATATTTTGGTTCAGACATTATTCCCTAAGTATGCCAAACTGACTAGCACACTTTGCAATATAACACCATAGAAGCCATGCATTGGTACCACAGTGTCGGGAGAGGATGGCAACTGCAGTCTCTTCTTTTGCTGATGCTCCGGAGCACATACAATGATGCTATAATCCTAATTATAAATAAAGACTGTATGTTAAAATGTTAAAAAACTAAGTGTTTAATTTTGAGATACACTATAAACTATGTAAAGCATAACTATGTACAGTATATAACTGATTTTATTGCATTCATTTTTAAACTTAACGAGGAGCTGGCAAGCTGGAGAAACAATTCAGTGCACCATGTTCCTTTATTCATGCACATCTAAGCATACTTTGGTGATCAGTGTTATGGTGCTTGCATGAGAACACCAAATAAGCCCAAGAAAACACAGGAGCACAGGAAAAAGTATAAACTGTCTATAATAATGGTGACAATCAGAAATGCAATAGCAAAGGCAGTTTACTGATGCAATCACACTGGAAGCAGCACTTGTCAAAAATACACAGTTTATTGCACTGTTCTTCTGGGATTGGACAGTGCAGCTCAGTGCTTATACTCTTACTGCCCATTACGATTCTGAACAGTTGAAAAAGTCATTCATTTAACACAGACCTCTATGTACCAATACTGAAAAGCTTACTGCAATTTATAGAACTGCCCAGTTCAAAAGTCGTTCTTTTGTGTCCCAATACGCTACAGATTACAGCTCCACTCAGTTAAAAAACATTTATTTTTTATACAGACTTGTTGTAATTATGTACTTGCAGCACTTACTAAAACTATAACACTGTACTCAAGCAATGTAGATTGTGATGTTCTTAGAACCGATGGACCTAGGACACAAAGCTTAGTCAGATGAGTAAAATTGAAAATCAGGAGAAATTACCACTTCTGCAATCCCAAAAGCAATTATCTGCCTCAGCTGCCAATATAACAAACAGTTTCAGTCATCAGTGCTGTAATTTTTGCCAGTTCAGTTTTGGATCTGCACTCACTGAGGCTGGGTCCAGGAAAGATGAATGAACAAGCAGTGAGAAAGGTGCAGTGAGAATACCTTCCCTGTGCTGATGTCACTCATGCATGTGGATGTACTGCTCATGGGCGAACTTCAAACAAAGAAAAAAATCAAGCAGAGACAACTGTGGCACAAAAATGTTAAAAAACTAAGCATCTAAATATATTTAATACTTAACTTCAGGGCAGCTGAGCTTTGCATCACATAATGAAAGGAAGGTGATCTGTAAACATGACATTGAGGGAAGCTGGTAAGTCACTTTAAGTATAACATTTACCCTAGCAATAATTTTCCACTGTGAGCTGGGGTTGGATGGTGGCTCTCTTATCCTTCAATCCTGCCATTCCCGCTTTCCTTACGAAAGCCATGCCTTTGTCTGCTATTAGTTATCAGTTGCTGTCAAGGCATTGCTCTAGTCAGTTTCTGTCTGTTAACAGCCATCATCAGTTGCTGTCAGTCAGTATTTCACTCAATTTCTGTGTTCACCACCTGCTGTGCTGTACTTTTGGGCTCTTTCCTAAGGTACTTTTAGCCTAAAAGAATTAGGTTCCTGTGGCATCTCTTGGGGTGGAACCCTTCTCAAGAGAGTACCTTTGCCTTCATGGTACCCCGACAGGGTGGTAGTCCCCCAAGGGACAGAGAGTGTAAACAGGTAAAGTATTCACATATAACAGTTAAAAAGCACATTAATTCAACTACCTTCAGACTATCAACAATGTTGCACAAGCATAACTCCTCACCAAGTTGCATATGCCTGCAGTTCAATGGGTGGCAGCTGCCAACCACACCCCCCCCTCCGGCGCTATTTAAGACAGCTGTCTTTTGCCTCATTCAGAAGCACTGTTTCCTTGCCCCATCATCCTCCCCTCCTTCTCCAGTGGCAAGCATATGTCCTTGGGGCTCCTTCCTAAAGTACCTTTAACCTAAAGGAATTATGTTCCTGTGGCACCTTTAGGGGTGGAACCCTCCTCAAGAAAGTTTGTTTGCCTTCACGCTACCCTGACAGTATGATAGTCCCCTACAGGGCAACAGCGAATGTATCCATGTATAACAGTCAAACACCCCATTCATTCAGCTGCGGTCAGACTATCAACAATGCTGCAGAAGCATAATTCCTCACCAAGTTGGGTACACCCATTGAACTGAAAATAAAAAAAGTATTAACATGAGTTCCAGAAGCTGCGAACAACATGCTGCTTAGTATAAATACCATTTTATTAAAGGGAAATATCCACCAAGAACTGGGCCATGCCTGGGTGTAAGGCATGGCCCGATTAGTTGTTTCTCAAAATTAATGTTTTTTTTGCCTTACAAATCATTAATATTTCCCTCGTATCTGGTTGATCCTGTCTCTGTCCCGCCAGCATTTCATGATCTGTGGCATACCCCAACCACTCATGGCTGTCTTCAGTATGACGTTATATGAGGAGCAGCGGGGCACGCCTTATAACTGTCTTTAGTAATGTGTATTAAAGCTCCAGTTTTCAAACCATGCATGTGTCCCAGCAGAGCTGAGATTTGTGCATGTGACTGACAGCTGAGTGCCAGTCTATACCTGGTCTTGCATGCTACCGGACATGTAGTTTGAAACTGGAGCTTTTAATAGCAGCATTTACATAGACAGTTTATGGAGTGTTTCCACGGTTGCTCCTATGAAATATCATACTGAGATAAAGCAAGTGGTGGTTGTGGGTATGGTACGCAATCATGAAATGTCAGTGGATAGAGGCAGGATCAACCAGATATAAGGGAAATATTTAATGATTTGTTAGGTAAGAAAAAACATTAATTTTGCAAAACAGCTAATCTGGCCATGCCTTACACCCAGGCATGGCCCAGTTCTTGACGGATGTTACCCTTTAATGAAAATAAGCCTCTAACACTAAAGGCTGGCATTATTTTATGATTCAGATGCATACTCATTAGTGACATTAATGGCAAGACAGAGAAAATGTTTTAAACAAAATCAGGGACTTCCCTGAAAATTCAGGGTCATTGAGAGGTATGCAGAGAGGTGTGCTCCACCAAACTGAAACAGCTGTAACTGAAACAACTATTTGCTTAATGGCAAGTGCTCAACGTGGATTTACCCTCCCCATTGGTAAGTGCATAACAGAAATTGTGCATGATGGAGAACAGCACGGACCCCACAATTCATTTGTTTCCTCTGCAAGCATTTGAAGTACTGTTTACCGTTCTGTTATTGTTCAATCTTTATTGGACTTTCAGTAAACACAGTGAGCATTTAGTGACATACTGTACCCACTGGTGGTCATGGTCAGTGCTAGTTTGGAACCGTGTAATGTAGTTTATGTCCCTTTCAGCCACCACACTCTAAGCAAAGACATAAACTATATCACACTGTTCTAAAATGATCCTTTCCAGCAGGACCAGCATCAGAAATAGCCGCAGTGTTTATTCAATGGCCAGTTAAGATGGAAAAATAACAGAATGTTAGCCATGGTTTGAAAATCAGCTTCCACAGAAACACAGACTTACAGGTTACATACAATACTCCTTCAATGGGAACATAAATATTGTTATTAACTGTTTTAACATAATTGGAAGGCTGGGCCTATGGTTCAATGGACAAGCAGCCAGCCACTCCCACTTCCTGACCCATATAAGCAGTTCCTCTCAGCCTCCTTCTGAAGCATTTTTTCTTTGCGTCCGGAGGTGCAGCTGGTCTGTCCTTTGCTGCTGGCTGGAGCCTACCCACCCCTCCCTTGCTGTTTTGGCTTCTGCTTGTTTCTGCTGGACTCTGTTGTCTGTCTCCTGTTTTGGTTTGTATTTTGCCTCTGGCTGTGTGCTTCTTTGTGTTGCTTTTCCCCTGTTCTGTGTTTCTGTGTCTTTTGTTTTGCTTTCTTTTGGGGGGTTTCTATTTCTAAACTCCTTGTATATTGCTAATCCAGAGCTCCTGCTATTTCCTCCCATTTACAAACACTGCAGCTGCAATCATTATCTGTGTGTTTCAACTCAAACCTCATAACTGCTCTCCAAGTTCTGCAATTTAATAATTTTCACCTGGTTCAGGCTCACACTGAATCCTAACTATACAGCTTAATCCTGCTTCCTCAACTCCTACCATATACCTCATTGCTGCAGTTGCACTGCACTGCCTGATGGTAGCTGCTTTCAGCATTGCCTTTCTTCAATCTATGTTCATTGAATCCCACAACTCAGTTACTCCACACAGATGCTGCTCTCTGTGTTTGTACACTGCTATTATACTCTTGAGGTCAGCTAAGCTATTGCTGATGCTGTAAACTAGTTTTATTTCTGCATGTGGATCTCGACTCCTTCCATCACTTTCTTGTTTTTCCTACGGCAGGGAACTTGGAGGCATTGGGAGAGTCATAGCACCGTGTGGCATACTTAATTTATATTTTAGTCCTGCCTCCACCACCTAAGATCCTCAGAGTATTTGTCACTTTCATTGGCTTCCTTGAATGCCTGGCTGGCTTGCCCCACTATTCATATTTGCTGCTCCTCTGACCTCCGTGCAGGTCCAGCCATTGCTACTCTGTTTTACAGACCTACATGCAGGTCCGACTATTGCTACTCTGCTTACTGACCTACATGCAGGTCTGACTAGTGCTACTCTGCTTAATGACCCACGTGCATGTCCACTCATTGCTTATGCAATCATTTCTCAATGCTCACTACTACCATCTGACCTCTGTGAGGTCCCAGCAATCACCACTTATTTAGCTTTTCTTCAGTTTTCTGGGGCATGCCAGCCATACCATTCCTGGTACAGAGCCTCCCTGCAGCTGACAGTCTCACTCTGCACCTGGAGTCCGCAACTTGAGCAAGCAAAGCTTGGGGTGGGGTCCTTCTCACCTGGCCCATAATTGGAAATGTCCTTGCTCTGTGTTGACCTTCAGTCATCAACCGTACCAATGGCAACTCAAGTTGTAGAATTTAGGACTCAGTGGTGAAGGGGTAGGGCTCTTACAGGCCCCTTTAGTGGAGTGGGTTCGGAGGCACCATTCAAAGTTATTCTCACCATGATTTCCTCAGGTTCACCTGGTTTGTTTTTAGGACGAATAGGTCAGGTGAGTGCCTCAGCAATCATTGCTCTCCTCTTCCCACCTTGGTTGCCTCCAATGTTGCAGAGCACTCTCGCAACCTTCCACATTGTTCCCGTTAGAGGGCTCGAATGAGAGATTTCCTCTAAATTGGAATATTTCCACCCCACTTTTTATTGGGTTTCTAAATTGCAGCAGCAGAGCCATCACAAAATAAACATCCCAAGCCTGGAAGGAAGGTAACCTAGGCCTTGGATCCCCAGAGATTTCCTCCGCAAACATTTTTTTTCTCTCCTCCATGCCTCAGGTCATAACCGTTAGTTAGCCGTAGTTAGTGTTCCCTAGTTCCTTTAGGTAGGTTCCACTGTTGGATGGAGGTGGATGGTGTCTCTACTTGACGTTCCCTCTCTCCTTAGGAGGTCCCCACAATCTCTAGCGCAGCTCATCGAACTCATGCCCTTGCTAACCTGCGCATCTCATTATGTTATCATGCTGCCTGATGCCTTATCTACTACTATGCCTTACAGCTACTGATTGCTAACATGCTTTGTACTACTACAATTCTTCTTTTGGGGTTCCTTCCAATAGTACCTTTAGTCAAGGGAATTGTCCCACAGCACTTCTAGGGGTGGAACCCTTTTTGAGGGTTCCTTGCCTTTGGTACCCCTACAGGGTGGTAATTCCTCTGGAATAGTGAGTGGAATGGCCAAAAACCAAAGTAACACAGTTGCACAAGCATAACACTATACTGGCTGCATAGGTCTTTGAATTGGAAAGCTGGGCCTGTAGTTCAATGGACAAGCAGCCAGCCACTCACACATTTTTTTCCTTGCCCCACCATCCTCCCCTCCTCCTCCAGCGACAGCGTCTCTCTGCTTGGGTTCCTTCCTAAGATACCTTTAGCCAAGGGAATCATCCCATGGCACCTCTAGGGATGGAACCCTCTTTGAGGGTTCCTTGCCTTTGGTATCCCTACAGGGTGGTAATTTCTCTGGAATAGAGAGTGTGAACAGTCAAAAACCAAAGTAACACAGATGCACAAGCATAACACTATACTGGCTGCGTAGGCCATTGAATTGTAAATATGGGCATGTGTAATGTCTGTTTTATGTTCCACATTGATGCCATTCATGCCAAGCTCCATCCTAAACTTGGTCCTTGTACTGAAATAAAGATTGTCTTTCCCTGCAGGTCCACTGGGAGTTCATCATCAGAATGGTGCTCCCTGTCTTTGACTACATGGACGTGGTCTATGGGTACCCCCACCACTTCCCTGGTCAGACTGGATACAATCTGTAACTCCTTCTGTCACTTTGTACCCAACTCACCCTCTCAAACTCATCACTGCTCACTGTATTTATCACTATCCATTCTTCCCCTTCCACCCAATGGTCAGGGGAACTGTGCCTCCTTTATATCTAAATATTGTTTTTGGGTCACTTCCCTCCTACTTCTCATCACTCCTCTCCATTGTTCCCTCTGCCTCATGCTCCCTCTGCTCCAGGGAGTATTGTACTTTTGCCTTGCCATGTCTCCTTACCTCAGCTGGCCAATCAGTCTTCATCTATCATCTCCCCTCACATTGGAATGAACTTCCCTCAGTTTCACTTCTTTCCCTGCCTCCCTCCAATAGCAACTAATACCCTTCCCTTCCCCCTTGCTCTTGTTTCCCCTTCCCTTAGCAATTCCTTTACACCTGGTGTAATGCTTATTTACCAGCTTTATTGGTTGAACATTATCCACTTTCTGTGGTCATTGTTGTGCTTTGACTTAGCACTTTTTGTAACACTATATTTTTGTGTACACTGTGCATTGCTTTTTCTCCTTTGCTCCCCTGCCCTGGGTTGCACCTGGAAATGAGCCTAGGCACAGTGTGCCTTTCTTGGTCACCAGTTTTCAAATAAATAAATAAAATGATCACCCCAGTGCACTGTTTTGTGTGTTTGTTCTGAAATAGTCCTTTTCTTTCCATTTTAGGGCCCCATATTAATGCAGCCATTTTCCAGGCTCAGTATTCATTTTAAGCACCAACAGCATAGCTGTACATGCCTATTCTGGCCATTCATACTCTTTCTTGCATTTAGACATGTTCAAAGGTATATCTAGTGTGAGGTAGTCAGCTGCATGATGTCAATGTTAGAACGTTTAGGTCTTGGCACTGGGTTTCAGACCTACGCATGCAGGGGTTCTAGCCCCAGTACAGAACAATTCTATCTTTACAATTTATGTAGTATGAGAAGAATTGTTAGATGTCATTGATGATGACAGTGCTATACGTACAGCAAGATCTGAAGTTCTATATTGTTGATAACGCATAAAGTTCTAGCACAGACTTTGACACTACTTCAAATAGACAGTTTGTTAATTAAGAAATCTATTTCAGCTGTGTACGTGTGCGTGGAGGGGAAGACTCACTGCTGGATGTTCTTTGACACCGCATGGATCTCCTTTATCAGATGCTTAGTATAGGGGCAGAGCTACAGGCTATCAAACTGTAGAGGACAGGGGGCCTGGGTTCGATTCTTCACAGTGGAACTTTTTTCTTTCTTACTACAGTTTATGCAGTATCATAAATTTTGTTGGATGTCATTGCTGATGTTAGTGATAGACTTTCAGCAAGGACAAACATTCTATATTACTCATAACGTGAAAGGTTCCAGCTCAGACTTTGAAGTTTAAATGAAACTTGGGAAACATTACTTTAAATAGACAGATTGTTCATTATGAAAATTCACTGCAACTGGTTGGGGGGGTCTGCACTCAGTGCTGGATGTGCTTTGCCACAGCATACAACTCCTGTCTAGGAAGCTTAGTACAGCATTAGAGCTACAGGCTACTGTGCAGTAGAGAGTAAGAGGCTTGAGTTTCCTCCCCAAGAATTCAGCATTTTTTTTTCTTTCTTAGTACAATTTATAGATGCTTTATCTCAGACACCTGTTCCCCATGCCACTTCCCATTTTATTGCCAGCGGAAGCCTGTCAGCCTTCTTTCTGATAACATAATTATTTCCTACCCGGTCAACAAAAACTAAATAAAAAAAAATACAGACCTTCTTTGGCACTTTTAGTACAATTGGTACTTTGATTTTAGTTGCTTTGCTGTTCTGGAACCCACTGACATCAGTTAAGCTGAAGACTGCAATGAAGGGGACCAGTGACATCAGCTGACCTGATATCATTATGTTTTGCTTCATTCTAGTCTGTAACTCAACTTATGTCACTGGGTTCCAGAACAGCTACGTAATTAAACAAGCATTTATCAGTCCTGCTTGCATGCTGTTACAAGTTACAACAACAGCAATATCTTCATTTTCAACTCCCCACAAAGCTGTTTCTCATTCCAGTCTTGTCTGGAAGCACCCCCCCCCCAGCCCTGTTACTGACCTTCTCACAGACTTACAGGTTATTAACCACTTACACAGGACAATAATGTGATGCTGGGCCAGTTGTATCAGTTGTGTAAGAGCCTGTGGTGGGCCAGCTTGGATGGTCAACATTTTTCTCCTGCCACCTGATGTTTCTCCCTGGGGTGGTGGGGGTAAAATGAGATAGTCGCTCATATGTGGCATAGCACGCATATGTGACAGGTGACTGGTGGCAACCCCTCCTCTCCTGGTGTTCCTGACCATGGTGCTAACCTGTTTCCACCAGTCAGCAGTCACACAGCAGGAACAGCCATCTCCCCTTCCCAAGGAAGGAAAGCAGATCCTGGGATGTGCAATCCTCCCTCCTCCGGCCAGCTCCTCACAGCCCACGCTTGTTTTCAAATGCACGCTGCTGGTGTGGCAAGTAGCAGCACTACCGTTGTGCTGCTTGGCTGGCTTGTGACCCTGCTTTTACCTGTTTTTAAAATGTATTTTTGCAGGACAGTCCAGAATTGTCAACATTGCCTTTTTATGACCCCATCTTATGATCAAGCCAGGTGGGTTTTGCCTGAAAGGTGATTTTTGCAGAGTAACAGTGAAAGCATGTTTCAGAGAAGATTTAAAAAACAACACTTGTCAAGCTCATGAGGTGCAGTAACAAGAGGGCTTATGTTGAAAATATGAGGTCAAAATCTGTAAAAATCACAAATTTATGAGTGAAAATTAAAACAATTCAGTCTCTTGATAATCACGTTGATGTTTTTACATTTTGACTCCCCCTATTCAACAGTCTTTTTATGACCCCACTGTATGAACAAGACAGGTGGAATTTTTTAAAATTCTGTCCAAAAGGTGATTTAACAGAGTGACTGTGAAAACATTTTTTTTGGTGGGTGATTTGAAAAAATTCATCTAGCTTGTTCATGAGGCAGGATCCCACAATGGTTGGGTTTAAATTCTGGTGTGAAAACCTTACAACATGACACAGTTATGAGTAAAAGTTCAAAATGCATTAAAAAGCCATTAAGCAAACTTACCTTGTCTTCCTGAGTTCCAAGTCAGTGTTGACAGCAGCAACAGGTCTTCAGAGCAGGACCAGAAAGGTAAGTAGGGGATGTTGCGGTATGTTCAGTCATGGGTGCTGAGAGGGGGGTTGGGTGGGGGAAACAGAGGACAGTGAGGGACAAGATGACAAGAGACTGTTTTCTTCTTTACATTCTGTATTTCTTTGCTTGGCAGCACTGGGGCTGCCCACCCTGGTGTTGGACAGTGCAAGAGTGGGGAAAGAAATAAGGCATCAGGCAGGTGGGGTATACTGGCAGCAGGGTTGGACACCCAGTGCTGGTCATGTTAAAAGCATGGGGGGGGGATACTGACTGTGGGGTTGAATGAACATCCACTGTCGGTAATGTTAAAAGATGGATCAGGCAGGCAGCAGATCAGTGGCAGAACGAGCAGCAGGAGGCAGGTTTGGTGCTGATCACCTCCAGCTAGTATGCTAATGGATGAAAACCCTCTTACTATAGCAGCAGCATCCTCCTTTCATATGTAAGAAGTTTCCACCCATCAGCAAGCTGACTAGCATCATCATCAGCCTTCTTCTAATGCCCTGCTCACAGACCAGCTTCCCCAATGCTCAACTGCAGTACCCCCAACACGGCCACACCTGCAAAATCCATACAGTACTGGCATGCTATCATTATGTTTGCTGCTCATGTGCATCGGCAAACATAAACAATGAATATGGAGCCCGGAATTCATATGGGGCCCTAACAAAGGGAGTAATAGGACCATTTTAAAACAAACTCACAAAATCGTGCATGGGGTGCTGAAACAGACTTCGTCCATGCTCACATTTTTATGTTTCCTTTAACTATTTTCGGTTCCCAAGCAAGCCAACAATGTTGTGATTTCCATTTACAGTTTCCTAATGGAGTGGGCTCAATGTACATTAAGGCACTAGTTTTTGAGTTCACAACTTTTGGAAATCCCAGCAACAGTTTACCAGCAGTTCAGGATTTGAACCTGTTTCCTCCAAGTTACTGTATGTGCTGTAGGTTGAACACAACAGTGAGCTGGGACAATGGGATTTGAACTCATCATCTTTGAGTGCTGTAGCATCAATAAACCAGTATTTCAGAGCATGTACAGGTAGAATTATCTCGGCGTGCCTATTAGAATGTTGCCTAAAAGACCAGAAACAGCTTTTTGTATCAGTAATACACACTCAAACTCCCACAAGGTCTGCCCACTTCCAAGCGCATACTAATGTTGAAAAATAATTTCTCAGCAAAGACATCCATATTCTGGACACACTGAAACAGAAAATCAGGCCTTGCTCATTGGATGTGCTTAACAATATTAAAAAAAAAGCCAATAACTTCGCTAACCATCTCTTTTCTCCTAGAAAATCAATCCTCCTCCCCACCATTGCACCCATCTGTCTTCAATGATTTATTGCACCAAGGAGAAATCGTATACATGTTGAATTACCAATTTTTCCAGATGAACTGTAGTGGCTTCTAATTTTTTTTTTCTTTCTTAGCTTCTGAGGCAAGGGCAACATTCGGACTTCCTATCTGTGTACTGGTGACCACTGGAGATTAATTCTGAGAGAGGAGCATAAAGCTGTGCTCTTGTTCCATAGTCCTACCTACAGTGTGATTCTAACAGGTTAATCTGTTCTTTTTCTAATAAATTTCCTGGTGGGGGTGATTCAGTTTTTACTGCTAGTCATAGGAGAGGATTAATGATACTGCCTTCAGATTTTCAACAGGTCCAAGACTCCGTACACAAGGCTATGACTTCCATAAGCCGCAAAGCTGCAGAAAGGTGAGAGGCTCTGGTTTTGATGACCAAACCCTCTATCTGTAGGTTCGTGTGTAATACAGATCTTGTCAGGGTGCCAGCCTTATCTGTGGCCTTGGAAAACTGTGTGTCAGTGGCTCAGTAGATAGCACACTTACCTCTGAGGCCAGGAGATCAGAGGGCCGTGGGTTCAGTTCCCACATCTGGCACTTGGGTTAATATCCTAGTACTGACACTGTAGTGCAGCATGAGAGGGGTGCTGCACTTCTGAGCTGCTGTCTTTCAGATGAGATGTTAAACTGAAGTCCCATCTGCCTGGATTGGTGGTAGTTCAGGTGGATGTTAAAGATCCCATGGCACTTATCGAAAAGAGTAGGGGAATTTCCTCAGTGTCCTGGCCAAATTTCCCTCATTCACTAAAAAAATACCACCAACAGCTTAATCTGGTTCAAGGTCAGTTGGCATTCATCTGTATCCCCCTCTCCCGGGTCATGCCTGAAAATAGGCAGGATTTGTCTAGTGCACTTACCCGGTCAACAAAATAAAAATAAACTGCACTTTTTTTTGCTGTGAATGGATTGAAATTGAGCTAACCATGCATGTGATGTGATTGTGTGCATGTATTACAACTCACATGAAATGGTATCACCAGTGAGTTCTTTGAGTTGTTCTAGCATTTCTCAATGCATAAGTGTTGCTGGGTGCAGCACAAAACCTTGCAAACACTTGCTGATGAGTGGCAACTCATTTTAACATTATACTGTGACTGAACTGCAGATGCATTTCTTTTGTGTTGGAAAAAGAATGATCAAAGTTTTTTAATTTATTTATTTTTATTTATTGAGATCTTGGATTACATCACTGAGCAGTTGCTCATTTATAGGTTCCATGTCAGTTACATAGACAATACAACACAGATGACAGGGTAACATATGGTACAGGTAAGTTACAGGGCACAACAGCATTAAACAGCTTATGCAGTATAGCAGCTAGCCAGAACTACTTGGAAGCTCTCCGAAGTGAGAAGAAGGAGGGGTTGCACACATGGAAGGAGTAAGATAGTTGGGAGCATCTGAGGGGGGTAGGGAAGTGGGAGAGATGTCACGATTGGGGGGTAGATGTAACCTAAAGTGTTGGGATTGGGGTCCCTCAACCCAATGAGTTGTCAGGAGGTAAGTGCAGGTAGTTGGTTGAGTAAAGTTGCTCTTGAGCTGGTTAACCCCTTCTCACCTGAACATTTTTTCAGTCCCTTCTACTGTTACCTTATCTTCCCTGACCAGCCACTCCTGGACCGGTACCTCCCAATCCCATCACCCAACTGCCCTAGGACATGCCTTACTCTGGTGTATCCTCACCATAGGACTTTGGTCAGAGAAGTCCAGCCACTGGTGTGGAGCCCATGGGGGACCAGGCCATCACCAAGTTGTGGTTGGAGGTTTTCCCCTCCATTTTTGCCCTGGCCTCAAGCAGTTCCACCATGCTGGGGTGACAAGAATATCACTGACCTCCCCCACAGCAACACATGGTTGACAAAATCCCCGACACCACCAGGTCCTGACCCCAACCAGGGACCACATTGACAGCTGTTTGGTGTTCATGTGGGGGGGGGGGCTCTGCCCCCCCATACCCCCTAGAGTTATAGATTCCAACTCTGGGGGACGGCAGATGTCGGGTGAGAGTGGCCAAACTCCAGAGTCGATGACATGGCCATTGCTCCGACAACCTGGTCGACACTGCAGGTGTTGACGGCTTGGTGTTGCTGTAACAGTGTCACTGTAAAAGCATTGTTGTTACAATGGTATATGGTCTCAAGCTTGTGCAATGGTGTGATGTGCATGCTCCACCCCTATGGAGATGCACTGGGTGTGGGGTCTCTTCCCAAGTGTCAGCAATCTTGTTGTACTACCACCCAGTTCTTCCAGGTGGCAGCTGATCAGTGGGATGTGCATTCACCCCTCCCAGAGGGAGGAGAGCTGTTCAAGGGACACTCAATCCTCCCTGCCCTAGCAAGCCTCAGAGTGACCCGAGTCTGTCCCTGAACCTGGGTCACCACATAGCTGGCTGTAACTCCACCACTATACTGCCAGGCTAGCTTCTCGCCTGAAATAATTGTAAGTCAATGCAAAAAAAGCCACACAAGTGGCTCTTGGATGTGTGAAGGGATTCATTGTTGCAAATAAACAGCCTAGAGGTTAAAGCAATGAGTTGTGAATGAGCTTGGCACATCCAGCAGATCTGGATATGATTCCCACATCCTCCACTTGTGTGAGCCTAGGATTATCCTGGGCAAATTACTTAACTTCCTTGTGCTCCTGGGACACACTTGGAAATGTGCTTCAGCTCTGCTCACTGTGCCTTTCTCCAGCCAAAACTTAAAAAAAAATGACAACAAAAAAACAAAATTGTCAATGCATTGTCAACTTTTAAAAACAATGTGCAGCGAAGTCAGCCAGGCTGCAACGCAGTAAAAGATGTTTCAGAAATTCTTGCATGACAGAAGGGCTTAATTGCCATTGAACTGCACTAGTTATTGCAGCGTACTGCAGCCCTTGGAAGAAATACTGCAAGGCGCTGCTCTGCACTGTGTCCTGGTTGACTCCACTGTAAAACCAACTAATTGGCCTGACAGTTTAATGTGAATTGTACTGTATACTACTAACTGAAATGAGTCCAACAAATGCATTGCACCTCTGCATGAAGCTGCTATCTTTGATCAGTAGATTTTTGTTACTTTAAAGAGAAGGGAAGTTCTGCAGTATTCTCTTTTCATATCCCCCCCCCACCACCACTCATTTTCCCTTTCTGTATGAATCTCACTTTTTCATTTTTTGTCTCCCTGGCCATTCAAAACAGCTGTCTGTATCCCTGCCCCCTTCACTTGCCCCCTTATAAAGTATCAACTTATGCAAGTATCAGCATCAGGAGGTACTGACTAATTGCAACCGATGGTGACACTGGTGGAGCACCTGTAATGACACAGTGGGGGGGGGGCATCCTGTTCCTCTTTTCAGAGGTACCTTGAGAAGGTATTTACCAGCCTCCTCTCTCTGCAGCTGCACTTGACTGCCCAACTGCTAATCTTGTTGCAAGTGCTGTACATGTCATGATTAGCAATCAGCTAGCCCAACTGCTATTCTTGTTCTAATTTCTGTTCATGTTATAATTTGTAATTTATGTAAATAGTTTGTGCCCACTATTCTCATCCAACTTTATTGTATTTACAACACTGTTCTTACTGTGTGATCACGTTTAATCGTCCTGTCCTGGGTCATAGCTGAAAATAGGGGTCTTATATCTTTTGTACCTACCTGCTTAATGTAACTAATTTAATAAATGCATACATACATGCATAAATAACTTAATTAATTAATATAACTGATTTTAAACACCAGGGAGGTGTGAAAAGATAGAGAGCTAGAGAGAGAAATGTACAGAAACAGAGAAGGGAGTAAGCAAATATGGACAAAGCACCTCAGTGCAAAAGGGCATTGACCATAAAGCCAATTTTCAAAGAAATACAGAATTACACATATCTACATAATGCAAAGCATCATAGGATGTACATGAAAATCACCATGACATTTTAGGCTGGTTCAGCTTTAAGCAGGAATGCATGAAGCCAAAGGGCCTCTCACACTATCTGCAAAAGGTGCAAACAGAAGACACAGACACGTGTTTCGTCCTACCCAGGACTCGTCAGTGTGCCTCATCTGTATGACACCTTAGAGGAAATAAACTAGCTCTAAGTTGCTCTTAAGAGTTTGAGTCGTGGTGAACCCTCCCCCCCCCAAAAAAAAAACAAGCTAAATGATAAAGAGCCTCAGTGTAAAAGGACTGAGGCAAGGGTTACCACAAAGGGCATTGGCCATAAAGCCAGGTTTAAATAAAGCAAATATGGCACTGCTTCCTTTCCCCTGTAACACATCTCACAAGAAGCTGGTGTATGATAAAGGCATTTAGGTAAATACTGTTTTGGGGGTGGTGGTAATCTCCAGGTTTAGCCTCACCCATCAGATCCCACCCCCCATGACAGTTGTAGCAGCTGTTCTAACTATGATGGGGCATTTGTCTTTGTTAATTGCTCTCTCTTGCCCTTATGGAGGGAGTGCTGCTGCCTCACATGGTAATTTTGTACATTCAGAATGTCTGTTCTTTTGTATTAGGTCCCTCTAATGTGTGATACAGTACTAACAGAAGAATCTTTTGCTTCAGGGAGCAAAGACTGAATTTATGTCTCTATGACTAGACAAGGTGTTGAATCTTCACGTTCCCCAAGCCTGAGTGCATCCCACACCAGTGTGACTAACGGGTGAGAAGGATATCCCCAGGAGTGCTAAAGAAAGATCCGATGTATACATTGATTGACCTTCTGTAATTTATCAGGCCTTTCAGAGAGACTAAATTATGTTAACATATTTCCTTGCACTCAGCTCCAACCAGCCGTGCACCATAACAATTCAGACTCCCTCAGTCAAGTTAATTAAAATGACCTTTATCAACCCCCGGAGCTCTGTGAGCTGCCTGTCTCAAGCGCAAACAGACATATCTTGACTTCTGTAAATGAGGGCAAGCTCATACACTTCAAGCAATGCATTTGAGTCGCCACGAAACATATGAGATACAAGGCTGGGAGATTGGGTTTAGCACTCGGGAAACATGAGCGTCAGATCTAAAGACTGAAGCCCACTTCATGTGACATTTCCACTAATGGTAAGGGTCACCAGCAATCATATATATATATATATATATATATATATATATATATACACACTGTATATATCCTTTTATGACCTAAGACCTAAGGTGTGCATGATTGATTTAAATTGCTATAAATATTTCCTATGCTTTGTTAACCTCCAGCACCCTCTCCCCTTATGACTTGTGAAGCTATGAAACTATGGAGGATGGTTTAAATAATTGTACAACTTGCTGCTTCCACCCTCTCACCTTATCACCTAAGGGAGTTGGGTTAAATATTTCCCTCAGTTTTGTTGCTGCTTCCCCCACCCTGTGCGATGTGGGTGTGCAAGGGCTGATTTAAATAATAGATTGCTGCTCCCACCATCCCCCTTATGACCCAAGGGGTATGAAGGTTCACTTAAATAATTGTATTGATTGCTGCTTCCTATTATGCCAGAATGATTTGCCGTGCCAGCTCGGTTGTGGCTGGAATAGCTCTGCACTTCTACTTAACTGATTCTGACTTCGGCTCTGAAGTACTATTGGCTAGCTATCCCTTAGCAGGTGCCCCTGCATGTGACCTTAGGAACACCTGCCTAACAACTATGGGCCCCGTATCCAAACCATTAATGGGGCACTAACCAAGCTCAAGGTACTGTGGCCATTGTAATATACAAGGGTGCACATAGCATGTTACTAAGGGGTTAGCAAGGTCGCATTAAATATACCACTGTACTCATCAAATGAGGCGATCTTCTTGCATTCAGAGTGTAGTGGTTTAGGAAGTGCTAAAGGGTTGCTGTGGCAGCACAATTTAATGTTTCCTGATCCCTACTCTTCTCCACGTGCACAGTGATGCACTAAACCCTCTAGGCAGCCCTGGTTTTACTACCCCGTTTCTCACCTGATCCCCAATGTAGCAACTAACATAGTCCTGGTAATTCAGTGTTACCCCCCCCAACCCCGAGCCCTAATTGGTATCCCTTACCTCACCCAATCCGTGATGTAGCAAATAATATATCCCTGGTAGCCCAGTGTTACCCCCTCCATCACCTAATCCGTGGTGTAGCAAATAATATAGCCTCTGTAGTCCACTGGTACACCCCTCCCTTCCCCAATCCCCATTTTAGGAAATTACATATCCCTGGTGTTCTGTGATCCCATATCCATCCCTGTTGCCAATGATCCTCCCATGTCAGCAATCACTCCACAGTGGATGTCATTTGCCCAGCGCTGTGCTCCATGTCACTAACAATGGATGTTGGGACAGAAGGTTGTCTCCCAAGTTTGGTGTCAAAAGCATTATATCTGGCCATATTACAGGCCACAGAAAATATTTTGTAGAAAAGTCAGAGCACATACACGGTAGTCAGTGTGAATGCACGGTAGCCAGTGTGCATACGCAGTAGTTCACAAGCACGCATGGTAGCCAGTGTTAATACGAAGCATTCAGCACACATACAAAGTAATCAGTGCACATGCACAACAGTCAGCATGCATGCATGGTACATAGTGTGCATGTATGGAAAGCAGCACACATGCACGGAAGTCAGAGTGCATGCACAGCAATCAGCACACATATCAGTTGTCAGTGCACATGCACAGTAGTCAGCATGCATCCACAATAGTCAGCACACATGCACAGCAGTCAGCATGCAATCACAGCAGTCAGCTCACATGTATGGTGGTCAGCGTGCATGTACTGCAGTCAGCGCACATTAGTGCACATGCACGGCAATCAGGGCACATGCATGGTGGTTAGCACACTTGCATGGTAGTCAGTGCATATGCACAATGCTCAACATACCTGCACTGTAGTCAGTGCCCATGCATGGTAGGTAGCATGCATGCACAGCAGTCAGCGAGCATGCATGGCAGTCAGCATGTACGGTGGCCTGCATGTATGCACAGTAGTCAGCATGCATGCACGGCAGTCAGTGTGTATGCATGGCAGTCTGCACACACGCATGGAAATCAGTGCACATGTACAACAATCAGCGCACATGCGTGGTAGTCAGCACATATGTACAGTGCTTGATATACATGCATAGTAGCTGGTGCACATGCACAACAGTCAGCTCACATGCACAGTGGTCAGCAGGCAAGCATTAGTGCATATGCATGGTGCTCAGCATACATGCACAGGAGTCAGTGTGCATGCACAGATGGGAGCACACATGCACGGCAGTCAGCACACATGCATGGCAGTCAACGAGCACACACAGTGGTCAGCACACATGCATGCAATTAGCATGCATGCACAGCAGTCAGCACACATGCATGGCAGTCAGTGAACATGCACAGTGGTCAGCACTCATGCACAACAGTCACTGCACATGCATGGCAGTCAGCACACATGCACAGTAGTCTATATGCATGTACCTTAGGCTGTCCACATGTACAGTGTTCAGCACAGGACTTGTGCCTGTTTAATTCACAACTTCTCTCTGTTTCTCTCCCATTAGGCAGTGGGGCCAACCTCAAGCACATCCAAAGCAGTAAAGGCCAAAAACAGAGAACCAGATAGCCTGTACCCTCCTCTGCCACCCCCATCCAGCCTGCAGCCCAGGATTCGAGTGCTCAGGTACGGCTATCACAGACCAGGCACTCTGCTGGTCTTGAATTTCACACCAGGCACCCTGATTGGCTACAGCCAAAAGACCAAGCCACTGATTGGCCAGCGTACAAGCCCTGTCTGGACTGACTTTTTGCCATCTCCCTGGTGCTCCCTCGCATTTCAGAATTCTCTATATTTTCTCCCGCCTGCCCTCTCCGACCCCAGCCTCTATTAAATACTCGATAACCATGGGCTGCATGCAACCCCCTCCTACAAATAGTCTCCTTGCCTGACCACAGACTCTTAAAGTGGTAAAACATATTCCAGCCAACCAATAAAGCGGTAAAAACCTAATCAGCCATCCCTGTTCTACAGGATGAGCAGGTTCACAACTGAGCTAGCTTCATCTGCCTTAACATGGGGTGCTCTCTCCTCCTACTCCTTGTGACCTATCTTGGCACAGCTGGCCCCTTTTATAGAAGGGGACCACTGCCACCCCTACCAGAACTGCAGCTGGGAAGCCATGGGCTGTCAAACGCACCCATGGCAACTGCCTCACTTGGATGCAAACTGCACTCTACCTTTATACCTCCCAGCAAGCATGGGACCCCCTTTGCTCACCCCTAGCCTCAACATATTAATGATTATCTCCACCTTAAAACTACAACTGGTGCCTGACCACCCCTCTCACTACAAGCTTAGGCGGTGGAAATAAGCATCTACCTCTCATCCAGGAAGGTAATCTTCATGCTTTTGCTCCTTTCTGGCAATGTCCAAGCCAACCCAGGCCCATCAACTTTGACAGGCTATGGTGATTGCAAGGTTTAAGGCCTGAGAATAGCTTCACTGAATATCTGCAGCTTAACTGCCAAATATGTTCAGCTCCAGACATGGATGGCCCACCATGCTCCTGTCATTCTATGCCTGACAGAGACCTGGCTGTCTAGCAGGATTAAAGATTGTGAAATAGCTATCAATGGATACCAAGCCCTCAGGATAGACAGGATAGGTAAGAAAGGTGGAGGATGCCTCATCTATGCCAGGGAATCCCTGCAATGCTCCGTCCTCCCTGTCACCAGAGTGGCAGAGGATCATGAGATACTAGCAGTAAAAGCACAGGTCAGTTAGCATGGCAAGACTCTAATCCTTGCCACAGTCTACCTACCACCCAAAAAAGCCAAAGAAGGCCTCTCTAAAATTCTGGATGCAACTGCCATCCTCCCTAAGGGTAAAGAACTCATCATCACAGGTGACTTTAACATTAATTGGGTTGGCAAGGAGGCAACCCCTTTCAGGGATATGGTAGCTACCTCCAACCTAACACAACCTGTCTCATGCCCCACCAGGTGGAACTACAGGACAGGAAATGATACCCTCCTTGACTGGCTCCTATCAAGCTCACCATCCTGGATCTCTGAGCTCAGGGTTCTACCAGATGCATTAAGTGACCACTCCCCAGTCACATTCCTGTGGTCCAACAAATTTACTAAATGCCCACCCACACTAATTAAAAGCAGGGTCCTGAGGAAGGGCAAACTTGGATCCCTCACCTCGGCCCTCACCCTTCATGACTGGTCCTCTATTGACCTGGCACCCCCTTGCGACCAGACCTTCAGCTACTTTATTGATTGTTTCAACAGCATCTGTGACCTCTTTGTCCCACTCATGAAAAGGAACATTCAGGGACATGGATCATAGGGGAGCTCCTGTCCCAAATGAAAGAAAGAGATAGCCTCTGGGAGAAAGCCAGGTCCACACATAGCATGCATGACTACCAGTGCTACAGAGCAGCAAGAAACCACTGCACTAAACTTATCCAGCTTGCAAAAGCCAACTACCACAAGGCACAGATTAGCAATTCCTGGGGTGATGGAAAGAGGTTCTGGGACAACATCAAAAACATCCTTGGGAAGGACAACAAGAAGCACCCTCAGCTGCTCAATATCAGCAACTCCTCCACAACTGCCCCACTACTTATAGCGGACTTCTTCAGCACGGTCTTCACTGACCTGACCTCAGTATTACCTCCTGACTACCTGCTCCCTGATGCAAACCATCCCTTTTGCAAGCCATTCAATAACACACAACTGGACTTCCACTTTAAGAGGGTGATGGGGAAGGAGGCCCTAAAACATGTAAAAAAAGTACTAGGCAAGACCAGATTGGGTAGTGATGGGATAGACATGAAACTCCTATACCTCACACTTGATGTTCTCATAGTGCCTATAACAAAGCTATTCAAACAAGGCACTGGCCCTGGCTCAATTCCCAGAGATCTGGAAGCAGGCCCTTGTTACACCCATGCACAAAAATGAAGACAAGACACTGATAACCAACTATAGACCAATCTCCAGCCTCTCCCCCTATCCAAGGCACTGGACAAGATAGTGGCAGGTCAACTCACCAACTACTTCAACAAATACCATTTGTTATGCCCTAACCAGCACGGCTTCAGACAAAACCACAGTACCGCCACTGCCCTGCTGGAGTACATGGATTATGTGCACAAGGCTCTGGATGAAGGAAAACTGCTGGGGTCCATGTTCATTGACCTCACTAAAGCCTTTGACACTGTTAACCACTCTCTTCTCCTGGTACAGCTACAAAATCTGGGGGCGGCAGCCAGTGCCACATGTTGGTTCCAGGAATACCTGACACATAGACGCCAACTCATCAAAATTGGGCAAACAGTGTCCAGCTCCAGAATAGCATCCTTAGGGGTCTCCCAGGGATCAATACTGGGGCCTCTACTTTTCAGCCTCTTTTTAAACAATCTTCCTAAAGCATGTGACACTAAACTCATCCAATACGCTGATGATGCTGTTCTCCTTAACAGCAATATATCCCATGGCGCCCTTCAATCCGAACTACAGAACTCCTTCAACAAACTTGAGGACTGGTTCAGCAAGCATAAACTTCTACCAAATTATAAAAAGGCCAAGGCCATACTTATATCCAGACCCCAGTACAAAAAGAGCCCCCCCCTTCGTCATCACCAACAAAGTCAGTGAACCACTGGAATAAGTGCACTCGTTTAAGTACCTGGGGATCACACTAGATGACACACTCCCATTCACACAACATATTGACTCAGTGGTCAGGGTGGTAAACATCAAAATGGGTGTCCTATATAGACACAGGAAATATCTCACACCAGAGGCCCTCTGCCTCTAAGTCTCCAGCTCCATCCTATTACCCATCAACTATGGACTGGTGGTCTATGGAACAGCAACAGATACAGCACTCAAGAGGGTTACGACTGTGCTCAATAAAGCCTGCAGGCTCACCCTGGCTGCAGATTGCCTCACACATACCTGCTGTCTGTATGAATGGTCTAATTGGCTGCCATTAAGAAACAGGATCAAGTTCCAAACCTGCCTCCTGAGGAAGAAGGCATTACTGGGCAAAACCCCACCCTCTGTAACTAACAGCTTCTTGACGACCACCACCTTGCATATCACCAGAGGTAGTATGAGAGGGGCCCTGTCTACACCCTTCCGTCAAACCATGCTTGGGCAATGCGCCTTCACCTATCGGGCTCCCCAGTGGCTTAATGAAATCCCTGTGCCCATTATGGCCTCCAAATGCCTGGCTCAATTCAAAACTGGCCTCAGACAGTACCTTAAATCAATCACAGAGTGTGACTGCCTCTGAAGGCTAGCCTCTGACTCCACAGTCCTCCTAGTTTGCCCTAAGGCAGCACTGCAGCACCTCTCCCAGCTGATCTGCTAGTGTCTACCTACCATAGCAGATACCCATACCCCTTGGGCAAGGGCTCACTCCATTTTTTCACGCCATGCCCTGTATGTCCTTTTTTTAGTTCAAGCACCTTATCATGCCATGCCCTTATCTAACCATTTAGTCAAGCACTTCTCCACCCCGTTGCCCCCTTCCCTCTCTTACCTCTCCCTACCCGCACCCACCAGCCACATTTTCAACCTGCTATCTCAACAAGACCCCAATCTGAGGCTGATCCCCCATGTTCTCTCACCACTGCTCTCTATCTCATTTACTGTCACAGAACCAAACCCACGGAACTAGTGATACTCACTATAGTACTGTAAATAAATGAATTATAACTGTGTCATGCACTATGCTCCATCTAATGATAAATACTGTAGTATTGTAACCAATTGTATTTTTAGTGGGTTATGTACTGTAATTCATCTACTGTTTTGTTAATCTGACATGGAAACTTTGTAAAAGAGCTCGTGTTCAAAGGACTTTTCTGAATACCAAATAAATAAATAAATAAGATAAACATGAACAGTACTCAGCACACATGCATCTTGGAGCAGATGCATGGTAGTCAGCATGCATGGATTGCAGTCAGTGATGTGCATGCAAAGCAGTCAGCACACATGCATGGCAGTCAGTGTGCATGTATGGTAGTCTGCGCACTTGCACGATAGTCAGCGTGCATGCACAGTACTCAATGCGCATGCACAGTAGCCAGTGCGCATGCATGACAGTCAGCTCCTGCACATGCACAGTAGTCAGTGCACATGCACAGTAGTCAGCATGCATGCATGGCAGTCAGCTCCTGCACATGCATAGTAGTCAGCATGCATGCATGACAGTGTTTTTTTGATGACTTAGTGCATTTTCAGATTAGTCCTGCAGTGATATACAGCTTCGTGTATCACTACAGGATGTGTCAGAACTGCATTTTGCCAGTCTGATAACCCTGGTGGAGGGATGCCTTCCCTATCTTCTTTTTCCTACTGAAATCTGTTGTGCAACAGTATATTCCAGTTCTATACGTTACCTTTTTCCACCCCAGTGTAGGTTGACTACCTGCTGTACATCAGTCTTTTCTATCTCTCACTAAACATTTTCCTACTGCACTTATTTCTAATTTCCAAATTTTCATCCCTCACCAAGAACTCCCCAAAATAATGCACCAGGCTAAGACCAGCTGGCAGAAATGAAATAAGGTGCATTCATGGCATTTGATGCCAAAAGATATAGAGTGCCTTTAAGTATATAAGGTGCTGGTTGAATAAAGTGCATTTTGTGCCATATTATAAGGTTAAAGTGCTGCAGTACTTAAGTTAATGCTTATGCCATTTTTATGTATACGGTGCCAGCTTACCATGGAGAAGTCTGTAGCATGTGTATAGCCAGTCTAGGCTGCTAGAGTGGCAGGCTTACCAAATCCATACAGATCCCATAAGCAGAGCAGCTACAGTAGACAATGATTGTTTAGCCCTATGTACTGTATGTGGAAATGCTATACAGTTGAAGTAGCCCTCAGAAAAAAAGAGGGGGCTGCTAGATAAACTAAACACAATAAAGAAATTATACACATTATAGAATAAAGAGAGACACTGCAGGTCTCTAAAGGAGCCCCATTACGTATAGAACCCTGAGATATAAATTAAAGGGCTAGTGTCCATATACTATAACACTACAGCACATCTATACATACAATAAATATTTGCACTGGTTGCATATATAGAAAATAAGGAACTTTCCATAAGTAAAACCTCAAGAAAGGGATTTCTTATAGAGTGACTTCTCCAAAGTAAAACCTCATTATGTAATAGAGGAGTTTCTCTATTTAGGGACCATTCTAGAACTAATTGGATGTTATAGGAGGGACTTTCCCATAAGTGGGAGGGCTACATAAGCCCTCCTCAAATACCAAGTGTCAGATTAGCTGGATAGCCAGTCTCTCTTACCTGAAGGAAGGTATGCAGAAGGACCTGTACCTGAACAGGAATTTTATCTCTAACAGCAGGGAAGTTGATAAATCATTTTGAGATACCTGAAGGAAGGTGAAATAGCCTTGAGCTATTGTTTATTTTCTTGTTTTGCTTGAACTGTTTCATTTCTATTTATTTATTTTTTCTATTTCTGTATAAAATAAAACACACAGCGGGTGTGTTGTACCCAATTACTGTGTCCAGTGTTATCTTTATATCTACATACCTGTGACACAGGTCTTGCACCGGGCAGATGGTAGCCAGACAGGAAACAGACTGGTGATAAGTACCAATCACTGTCTAGGTGGGTGGGGTGATAGATGTTACTTGATGAGAGAGGGGGCCTGCACACTGGGGAAGAAGTTTAATGTCTATATCAGATGTTTAACTGACTGAGGGGGACATTAGGTCTAGAGTAACCATGGTGACAGCTGAGAGGAAAGGGATCATATCTAACTCTCCCCCACATATGGGGGCGTGTAGCAACACAGTGGGTACAAAACGAGCTGTTCCCCTTTCTGGACTAAGTGAAGTTATATTAGAGGGGGAACCCAAAGAGTGCAAGAATCACAGATAAGAAAGGATGAGAGGACAAGGGAATCACAAGGATAGTAGAAAAGTAGACTCAGGGGTCAGATAGAAGGGGTAGGCCTTAATGCCTGGAGCTTATGTAACAAAATCAATGAGCTCCAGGCACTGGTGGCAGACCCTGAGGTGGACCTGATGGCAAAGCAAGGCAAATTTTATTTGAAAGATGCCCATCCTGGAGGCTCTGGGTGCCGTACATATTAAAAAGATTCCGTATACATACAAATATACAAATAAATAATACACTTATAAGCATCAATACACATCATTAGATTTAAAAAAATACCTTCAGCAGCAGTAATAAACTCAACAGAAGCCAAAATTATTTTAAGTATCAAATTCAGAAATTGGGTCAGGGATATGCAACACAGTTCAGGAAGGCCTGATTATATAAGAAGGCCTTAAGGTGGACCTTGAACACCTCAACAGAATGGGCCTCCCTAATAGCTGGAGCAAGCGAATTCCACAGGATGGGGGCAGCGACACTGAATCCTCTGTCACCAGCTGTCTCCAACCTCTCCTGGGAATCACAAGGAGGCCCCTAGAGGAGAAGGAGTGGAGGGGGCGGACAGAGACAACAGGAGTGAGAAGGTCCTTCAGGTAACCAGGGCCCAGGACATGTAGGGCCTTAAAGGTGAGTAAACCCACCTTAAAGAGGACCCTCCACCTGACCGGGCAGCCAGTGCAGTTGATATAGCACCGGAGTGATATGACAGTACTTAGACTGTCCCATTAACAATCTAGCCGCTGCGTTCTGCACCTTCATATAAACATGGGCTTTGGAAAATAATGACTGGGAACTGGCAGCTCCTCGGTAATCAATGTTCAGGAGGTATAAAGGAACAGGTAAAGGGGAGGAGTAACCCTTTTTTTCAAGGAGGGCATCGAGGTAGTGAAAGATAGGGGCATCAAAGGTAGTAAAAGGGAGACAGAGTCAATGTCAGTGCAACTCATGGCACCCTTGGACAAGAAACTTCACTGGGGGATCTATAGGCCTTCAGAGCAAGGGGAGGAGAAGGACAAGGAGCTCAGGGAAGAACTTGAAAGAGGGGCAGCAAAAGGGGGAAGTTGTGGTAGTTGGTGATCTGAACTTAACAGACAGACTGGGATGTTCCAGTGGCAAGGAGCACCAGAGGTCAGGCCTTGCTGGATGAATTCCAGGATTGTGTACTGATGCAACTAGTTAAGGTACCCATGAGGCAGTCCACAATTCTCGATGAGGTGCTTACCAACTCAGAGATGGCAGGTGCTGTAGGTGTAGGGGAGCCACTGAGGAACAGCAACCATAACTCTCTTTGGCTTAAACTGACTCTCAGGTCTGGTAAGCAACAATCAAGAGCTGAAGTCATGAACTTTAGAAAAGTGGACTTCAATAGGGTGAGGGAGCTGGTAAGAAATACATTAGTAGGGGTGGATAACATAGGTGGGGTGGAAGAGAGATGGGATACCTAAGTCAGCTATTCTGGAGGCATCCAAGATATGCATGAGAATGGTAACCAAATAGAACAGGTTCAAAAGACCACTATAGTTCTTGGCAAGTGTCATGGCAGTAGTGAGGGCCAAGAAAAAGGCCTTCTGCAAATATATAGAAAAGCAATGGGGAAGAAAAATGGAAAAAAATATACTGAAAAATAGTGAGGTAAGTAAGGAAGTTAGGGAGGCAAAAGCAGACGCAGAACTGCATGTTGCAGAGGAGGTCAAGAACAGAGATAAACAGTTCTTCAGATATATTGGGGGAAAAAGGAGGGGGAATTGTAACCTTAGCTGAGGTGGGGTAGGGTGATAGAGAAGGATGGGCAAAAGGTTGCCATCCTCAACAAGTACTTCTGCTCAGTTTACACTAGGGAGGATGGTGGCCCTTGCCAGAGAGTGGCATCAAAAGCAGCCACCAGGGGGTCACAGAGATGAGTCAGCCAATATTTACTAGCAAATGGGTCCTGAAGGGGCTGGCATTCCTAAAGATAGATAAGGCCTTTGGGCCTGATGGGTTGCATCTGAGGATAGTCAGGGAATTGGCAGTGGAACTGGCTAAACTCCAGGTAGGTCAACTTAACAGTTCACTAAGGACAGGGGAAGTTCCAAAGGACTGGAGGGTGGTTTACGTAGTTCTGTGCCATAAGAGGGGGGCAAGGAACAAGTAGGCAACTACAGACCTGCCAGTCTTACCTCTGTTGTGGGGAAGCTTATGGAATCACTGGCCAAAGAAGACCTTGCGGACTACTTGGAGAGCAACGATCTCCAAGATAGTAAACAGCACAGACTTGTGGCAAGAGGGTCTTGTCAGACTAACCTGATAGCTTTATTTGACTGGGCGACAAGGGAATTAGATGAGGGCATGCTCTGGATTTGCTGTACTTCAACTTCAGCAAAGCTTTTGACTTGGTGTCTCACAGATGCTTGCTAAAGAAGATTGAGGATCTGGGTGTGACTAAGGTCATAGTGAACTGGGTAGGTAATTGGGAAAAGGGGAGGCATCATAGGGTTGTAGTCAGTGGGGTTAAATCAGAAGAGAGGGAGGTCACAAGTAGGGTACCACAGAGATTTGTCTTGAGTCTGATCCTCTTCAACATGTTCATCAGTGACATTGGGAGGGAATCTAGGGTAGGTTGAGTCTCTTCACAGATGACACTAAGCTCTGTGAGAGGGTGGATAGCGATGAGGGAATCAGCAAAATGCAGAGTGACCTGCAAAGGGTAGAGATGTGGTCTAAGATTTGGCAGTTGAAATTCAACACCAAAAAGTGCAAGATGATGTACAGTATCTAGAGGACAGGAACCTCAGAAATAAGCACTGGATAGGCGGGGTAAGACTCAGCATTACGGCTGAGGAATGGGACCTAGGAGTAATCATTAGCAACACCTTCAAACAATCAAGCTAGTGCAGCATGACCTTTAACAAGGCAAACAGAATGCTGGGGTATATCAGGAGGGATGTTGACAGCATTAACAGCAGAAGAAAAGAAATATAAGGACAGGCTGGAGACAGTACAGTGAAGGATGACTAAGATGATTTGGGGCTAACAGGGAAGGTCTTAACAAGGAGCACCTCAAAGCACTGAGCATGTACTTACTGGAGACCAGAAGGGAGAGGGAGGATATGATAAAGACCTTCAAGTTCCTAAAGGGAATTAAAGTGAACTGCTAGGAATGTTTTCGCTTGAATTCTAACTCAAGGTCAAGGGGACATGAGTAGAAACTAACTGGAGGGCAGTTCAGGAGGGATATGAGAAAGTAATATGTTACACAGAGGGTGGTGGAGCAGTGAAACAGTCTGCCAGATGAGTTGGTAGGTGCAAAAGCTATCAGTGGCTTCAAGCACATTTGGGACTGTATCAAGGGTATTGCGGTTACTACGGGTGGCAGAACCAGAGTGAAGATTGGGGGAGGATGGGGAGGTCTAAGACCCTGGAGAGACAGTAGGACTCAAGGGTAATAGGGAACTCAAGCAGACTAGATGGACCATTGGTCTTTTTTCTGCCATCATTTTCTGTGTGTCTATATGTGTTTCCTAGGGGAGTTGGAGGCTACTGGGAGGGGTGAGAGGCCACTGTACACCAGGAATATGTTATTTGCCAAAACTGGGATTGGGTGAGAAAGGGAGTACCACTGAATTACCAGGGATATGTTGTTTGCTACATCAGGGATCGGGTGAGGAAGGGAGTACAACTGAATACCTGAGATATGTTATTTAACACATTGGGGATCAGGTGAGGAAGGGGGGACCACTGAAGTACCAAGAATATGTTATTTGCTACATCAGGGATCATGTGAGGAAGGGGGGGGGCCACTGGAGTGCCACAGATATATTATTTACTACATTGTGGTTTTGGGTGAGGGAGGGGTACCACCGGACTACTAGGGATATGTTATTTGGTACATTGGGGATCAGGTGAGGAAGGGGGCACCACTGGAGTACCAAGGATGTGCTATTTGCTACACTGTGGACTGGGTGAGGGAGGGGCACCTCTGGAGTACCAGGGATATGTTTTTTGATGCATTGTGGATTTGGTGAGGGAGGGGGTACCACTGGACTAGCTGGGATGTGTTATTTTCTACATTGGGTATTGGGTGAGGGAGGGAGGGAGGTAACATTGGACTACCAGAGATATGTTATTTGCTACATCGGGGATCATGTGAGGAAGGGGGCACCACTGGAGTACCATGGATGTGTTACTTGCTATGTCAGATATCACATGAGGGATGTGGGGACCACTGGAGTACCACCAATATGTTATTTACTACATTGTGGCTTTGGGTGATGGAGGGGGTACCACTGGACTAGCAGGTATGTTTTATTTGCTACACTGTGATCAGGAGAGGGAGGGGGACCACTGGAGTACCATGGATATGTTATTTGCTACATTGTGGGTTGGGTAATGGAGGGGGCACCACTGGAGTACCATAGATATGTTATTTGCTACATTGTGGGTTGGGTAATGGAGGGGGCACCACTGGAGTACCATGGATATGTTATTTGCTACATTGTGGGTTGGGTAATGGAGGGGGCACCACTGGAGTACCATAGATATGTTATTTGCTACATTGTGGGTTGGGTAATGGAGGGGGCACCACTGGAGTACCATGGATATGTTATTTGCTGCATTGTGGGTTGGGTAATGGAGGGGGCACCACTGGAGTACCATGGATATGTTATTTGCTGCATTGTGGGTTGGGTAATGGAGGGGGCACCACTGGAGTACCATGGATATGTTATTTGCTACATTGTGGGTTGGGCAATGGAGGGGGCACCACTGGAGTACCATAGATATGTTATTTGCTACATTGTGGGTTGGGTAATGGAGGGGGCACCACTGGAGTACCATGGATATGTTATTTGCTACATTGTGGGTTGGGTAATGGAGGGGGCACCACTGGAGTACCATGGATATGTTATTTGCTACATTGTGGGTTGGGTAATGGAGGGGCACCACTGGAGTACCATAGATATGTTATTTGCTACATTGTGGGTTGGGTAATGGAGGGGGCACCACTGGAGTACCATGCATATGTTATTTGCTGCATTGTGGATTGGGTGAGGAAGAGGGTACCACAGGATTAGCAGGGACGTGTTATTTGCTACATTGGGGATCAGGTGTGGGGCAACATTGATCTACCAGGAATATGTTATTTGCTACATTGGGGATTAGGTGAGGGAAGGGGTAACACTGGACTACCATGGCTATGTTATTTGGTACATTGGGGTTCAGGTGAGGAAGGGCACCACTAGAGTACCAAGGATGTGTTTTTTGCTACATTGTGGACTGGGTGAGGGAGGGGGTACTACTGGCATGCTGTAGATGTGTTTTTTACTACACTGTGGATTAGGTGATGGAGGAGGGACCACTGGAGTGCCATAGATGTGCTATTTGCTACATTGTAGACTGGGTGAGGGAGGAGCACCACTAGAGTACCAGGGATATGTTATTTGCTGCATTGTGGATAGGGTGAGGGAGGGGTACCACTGGACTAGCAGGGATGTGTTATTTGCTACATTGGGATCAGGTGAGGGAGGGGGACTACTAGAGTACCGTATATATTTTATTTGCTACATTGTGGGTTGGGTAAGGGAGGGGGCACCACTGGAGTGCCAGGGATATGTTATTTGTTGCATTGTGGATGGGGTGAGGATGGGGGTACTATAGGATTAGTAGGGATGTGTTATTTGCTGCATTGGCATACGGTGAGGGGGGTAACATTGATCTACCAAGGATATGTTATTTGGTACATTGAGGATCAGGTGAGGAAGGGGGCACCACTGGAGTACCAAGGATGTGTTTTTTGCTACATTCTGGATTGGGTAATGGAGGGGGTACCACTGGACTAGCAGTGGATTAACTGAGGAAGATGGTATCATTGGAGTACCATGGATGTGTTATTTGCTACATTGTGGACTGGGTGAGGGAGGGGCTCCACTGGAGTACCAGGGATATGTTATTTGCTGCATTGTGGATTAGGTGAGGGAGGGAGTACCACTGGACTAGCAGGGGTGTGCTATTTGCTATATTGGGGATTGGGTGAGGGAGGGAGGTATGTAACATTAGACTACCAGGGATATGTTATTTGCTACATTGGGAATAAAGTAAGGGAAGGGGCATCACTGCAGTACCATGGATGCGTTTTTTGCAACATTGTGGATTGGATGTGGGGGGGGTACCACTGGACTACCAGGAATGTGTTATTTGCTACACTGGAGATCGGTTGAGGGAGGGGGGAACAACTGCTGCTTTGAGCAATGTCTCTGCACATAAAAAGACATTCTCAGGGATGCCAATAGCCATATAATTGCCTGCAAATGGCCCCTTAGCCCCTTGCATGTCTTTTACAGTCATTCGGATGCTGGCCTTTGAATGTGGCATACAGGAGCAAAGGCATTAACCCATTTGGAACATGATATACTCCTTTGTTCTGGCTGCTTGTTGCCAACAGGGGGCAGTGGCACACTGCTCATTTGCACTTTGCACCCTACTACCACAGGCTGATACTTGCACATGCAGTGGGTGCCAGACAGGGTGTTATGTAAGTACAAATAAGGTTCCCTATTGGCAGCATGCTAATTAGCATGCTGTAATATGCTTTGCTTGACACAATCAGATGCTTTTGAATATGGGCCTTGTATCTTTTAATGAGAGGGCTGTATGTTATTATACAGCCTGGAGGTTATAGTAATGAGCTGTGAACAAGCTTGGTACATCCAGCAGACCTGGGTTTGAGTCCCACAACTTCCACTTGCATACTGTGTGACCCTGAGCAAGTCACTTAACCTCCCTAGTACTCCTGGGTCACCCCTGAAAACTGGCAATTGTGTCTAATGGGCCTTACCCAGTTACCAAAGAATAATAAAAAAGCTTCATCTGCTAGCATTAGGGTCAGTCATGTTGTCCTTTACAGCAACCTCTCTCCTCTTCCACTGCCTACTGGGCCAGAAAAAACCTTTTTCCACTTCTACTTTTATTGGTATCTAGTGACATCGAATTGAACCTAAGTTTGGATACTGCCACCTCTGTCACATGACCCTACTGGGGACTTAGTCGTGGCTTAAAGCTGGTGCACCTAAATGTATGTAGTATCCCCTCTAAATTCTCAGAACCGGAGGCATGGGTCACCTTATACCAACTAGACTCACTGAGGATAGCAGAAACCTGGCTATGTCCCTTCTTACCTAACTCATCTCATTTACAGAAGTCTGTAATTTTATTTCCAGGGATAGGCAAGTAAAAAGAAAGGTGGAGGAATCATGACATACTTCAGATGCCACCTTGTATTAACAGAATTGACCCACTCAACCTATGTCTGTGAAAGGATGGATAATAGCTGAAAGGACTCTGGTAAATAGGGCTGTGTGGAATTTTCAAACAATTCTGACTAATTCAGCAGGATTCCATCGGAAGTGGAATTGTAGAATTCCGCAGCTGTTATTGCATTATGTTCCATTGAATTTGTTGTTCCACCCCTTGGCAGAATGTAATTCCACTGAATACATTCTGCAGTAGTCTGCATTTACAAATTGGAGTTTAATTGTTCAATGAATGCATTCCATGACCATTTTATTTTCCTAGTATGGAATTAAGTGATCACATTAAGTCAGAAGTGCACCTATTTATAGAACTTCCAAGTCGGCACTCCTCAAATGAGGGAGATCTCCTGATTTTGACCAGTAAAATCAGGGAGATTTTCACAGGGCCCTAATGTATATGCCTTACTGAATTTAAGGTGCTACAAATGGATTACTAACATAATTTAGACAGGATGAATAGTCTGTTCTTTGATTCTGTTGAATTTTAGTTCATGGACTGGTACCATAAAAGCAGGGAAAATCTCAAAAACATGGCACAATCAGAGAGACTCCCTGAAAATAGGAAGATTTGGAAAATATAGATTTCATGGAAGGTAACCGAGTCAGTCAGCATAAGCCAAAGGTGACTCTTCACTTATCAGTGGTATTGCCTTACGCATTTAATGTTTTCCTCCTGCCTCATGCCTGTTGTGGTTATGATTTGGATTAGTGATTCCTAAATTCAAGTTTTTCAATTTGCTGATATTTCACCAGTTTCCATGAATCTGGGAATTTCTTCTGCAGAGCATGCTGTTTGGTGGATTTCTGTTCCATGGAACTTTCTGAGGTCACATTGAGGCACTCTGTGAGATCACATGATACTGCATTCCACAGGGTCTTGTACCATGTGACTCCTCCTGCTCGCTGCAGAACTTAAATATTGTTGAGAGGGAAGGATCTTCTCTAGAGTGCCAGTCTCTAAATTGCCCTAAAATAGTAGAAAAACTTTATTTTCAAAAAAGGTGTGCTGTAGGACTGTCGTATACCAGTGATAGAGTGATGTGTGGGTGTTGGAGCTGCTTTTTGTTTGCTATTTATTTTGTGATTTTACTTAGTTCTTAGCTGTAGGAAGTTCTGAAGTGTACTTAGTAGTGGGGGGATGGGCAGAACAGCTGCAGGCTCCAGTTAGTTTGTGACACAGCTTCTGCTGCTATAGTGCTGTGCAGTGTAGTATAGGTGTTTCCTTTTTAGGGCTGGTCTGCACAGCAGCCCAGTTCCTACTGTGATCAAAGTCAAGAAGTGTTTTGCATCTGTCAGTGAGAGTGTGTGCCCTGCCTCTTGCTCCTTGCAACTGTCTGTAACCATTACTAACTTTCTGTTGGCTACAAGGAGGACAGGGCATGACAGCTGGAAAAAATACAAGCAGCGCCCATCTCAGGAACGCTCGATGAACCCTTGACCATGATGCAGATGACCAATGTGATAAAGATGAATGTTTTGCCAAAATGTTTGTTTTTATTTCAGGCCCTCCCTTTCAGAGTCCCAACTTCCTTTTTTGAAGACTGGGAAATAATTTTAAGAGATTTTTTATGGAAGGGAATGCATGCTAGAGTAAGTCTAGAACAAGCATTTGTCAATGCCGAATGTTTGCTTGCTGGCATTGGCATTGGTAGTGCAGAAGTTACAGAGCTGCATAATAGGAATGGCAGTGAAGTATTAAACTGAAGCCAACCCCACCACCACCCTGCAGAGAGTGACAGGCATTGGGGTGTGCCTTTGGGTCGTCAGGCATAACGGCCACGCCATTTCACCACACCCTACCCTGCAGACACTGACAAGTGTCACGGTGTGCCTTGGGGTCTTTGGCCCTTATGCGCACCCCATTCCATCAGGAAATATGGTGAGATGAGTGCGGTGTAAGAGAATGGGGTGAACTTTGGGGCCGAAGAGTCCAAGGCATACCTTGATGCCTCTCACTGGCTGCAGGGTGTGGAATGGTATGAGCATTACAGGCAAGAATCCCAAATCACACCCCGATGCCTGTCATTCTCTACAGGGTGGGGCGTTATGGTTGGAAACCCTAATACCTCAGGCATTCGTTGGTATTTTCACTCCAAATTTTCAACATGTTTTTTTGAGACCCCCACCTCATGAACAGTGGCAATATCAGTTTGTTAGCCGAAAGCTGCTTATGCACAGTGACTACGGCATTTAGCACCACAGGTGCAAAAACACATTCCGAACAGGATATGAAAAATGACAGCTGTACTGTTCATGGGGAGGTGGAAAAAATGGCAATGTTGCAAATCTGCAGTAAAGATATAAAAAAAACTGGTGAAGTCACGAGTGTACATAGAAACTGTGCAACACACACCCGTAATGTAATTAGTGTGGGGAATTTTTACAGCAGATTGTCAACTCAGGCATTTTGGGACCTCTGATCATGAACAGTGTCACTGTGATTTTCTTTATCTGTCCCGAACAATGATTTCCCACAGTGACCACGCATCTCTGCGCTGAAAGTGTGAAAACACATTTCGGCCATGTTGTGAAAAATGACAGCTGTACTGTTCATAAGGAAGTGTGGAAAAATGCAACTGGTGAAAATCTGGACTGAAAATTTTACAAAGTCATGAACTTACGAGGGTACGTGGAAACTGCGCAATGCTGACTCATAACACAGTCATTTTATGGACTTTTGTCACCAAATTTTCAAAATAGCCATTTTAAGACCTCTGCTCATGAACAGTGTAACTATGATTTTCTTAATCTGTCCCAAACATTGCTTTCACACACCAACAGCACCATTGTGCACTACATGTGCGGAAATACATTTTAGGCGACATGTGAAAAATGGCAGCTATACTGTTCATAAGGAAGTGTAATAAAATGGCAATGTGGAAAATCTGCAGTGAAAATATAGAAAATTCGCAAACTTAAGAGCGTGCATAGGAACTGCGCAACGCATGCTCGTAAAACAGTCATTTTAGGAATTTTTTCAAATTTTCAACATAGTAATTTTAAGACCTCTGCTCATGAACAGTGTCACTTTGAGTTTTCTTACTGTGTCACACATTAATTTTACATACCGACTGCGCCATTGTCACTTCCTTAAGTGAAACAACGTTTTAGGCAAATGTGAAAAATGACAGCTGTACTGCTCATAAGGAAGTGTAATAAAATGGCAATGTTGAAAATCTGGAGCGAAAATACTGAAAATTTGCAAACTTACGAGCGTGCGTTGGAACTGCGCAACATGCGCTCGTAAAACAGTCATTTTTAAGAATTTTTTCACCAGATTTTCAACATAGCCATTTTAAGATCTCTGCTCATTAAATGCATCATTGTGATTTTCTTAATGTGTCCCATACATTTATTTTGCACACCGACTGCGCCATTGTGCGCTACATGTGCGGAAACACATTTTGGGCAAGATGTGAAAAATGACAGCTGTACTGCTCATAAGGAGGTATGGTAAAATGGCAATGTTGAAAATCTGGAGTGAAAATATTAAAAATTTGTGAACTTACAAGCCTGCGTAGGAACTGCGCAACGCACGCTCGTAAAACAGTCATTTTTAGAATTTTTCCCAAAATTTCAACATAGGCTTTTGAGAGCTCACATTATGAACAGTGGCAGTGTCATTTTGTTACTCAGTCCTGAAAGGTGATTTCACGCAGTGACTGTGAAATCACCCTTCAGGCCCGAATAACGCCATGACAGTGCAATAATTCATGAGGAGGGGTCCCAAAAACCCCATGTTGAAAATTTGGGCCCAAAATTCCCCAAAATGCCTGAGGTATGCAAAAAAGTTGAAAAAACCCTATCTATCCCATTATACAGCTTACCGGCATTTCCTCAGTTCGCGGTCGGCTTTGAAGAGTGCAGACATGTTTCCGGTCCACCGAAGATCATCGTGCCGGAATCCGGAGGTAAGTATGGGATGAGAGGGGGTGTGGGGAGGCAGTGTGTGCAGTGGGTAGGTGAGGGTGGGGGCAGACACAGCGAGGGACCGTTTTTGGTTTTCAGGTTTTTTTGTTTTTTTAATGAGACGACGCGGAACGTTTGCCATGCTGGGGTGGGCTCCCAGCATGGCAGAAGGATCGTTGGGGGGTGTGGAGCCGACGAGATTGGACACTCGCCGGGCATAGATCTGTTGCCACACTGGGGTGGGCTCCCAGCGTGGCACCCTGTACTCGGGGAGACACTGGAGCGGCGGAGTTGGGCTTACGTCGGCTATAATGTAACCAACGCTGGGGTGGGCACCCAGCATGGCACATGGAACTGTGTTTCGGGGGCCCAGCACGGCTGATGGGGATTGAGCACCCCTGCTCGGCTATACAGTGTGTGCGTGGGGGTGGCAGCCGCATATATGTGTGTGTGTGTGTGTGTGTAGAGGGAGCGCTCATGAGCAGGTGATATCTTATCGCTGCTCACTGAAGTGTAGCTTCCTCTTTTAACTGTACTCCACTGCATTTTGGAGCTGTCATAGACAGCTCCAGCAGGCATTGGAGAACTGCGGCCGTGCCTGCAAACACACTGACTGAATTGGAAGAGGGCTGGCACACTTCTGAAAACTCCGATGATGGCACTATGTTTCTTGCACATGCGTGCAAGCAAACATAAAAATGATTTGCATCTCAGCAGCACACAGATCTCCAAGTCCTAGTCTTGTACTGATACTCTATTACTTCCCAAACTGATCCTACTTTATTTTGGTTTGATGAAACTGACATATTGCCATAATGGGCTGAGGTATCAAAGTGTTAAAAATGGCCTTTAAAATCTATACTCTACATAAGCCCTAAATCTAAAAAGAGAACTGATAATGTACTCTGCATAGCAAACTGTATTGTAGAAATATGCAGGGATTGTTATGAAATTCTAAGTTATTTGAATGCTATGCCCCTGCCAGCTGGTGCTATTCCAGGTTAGCATGAAAAAACGCAGTTTGTACTGCGCTAACCTTTTGAAAATGGATCCCCAAAATGTATAATTGTTTCTAGAATAGAAGTGAGAGAAGTGTAGGTGGGAAGCATTATGTAGCCCTGTTCAGTGACCCCCTTGGTTAGTGGGTATGTGATGATGGACTCTCACTTGTGTGCTTGTCACATTTCAATGAGAGGGAAGTAAAGTACAAGAACTGGAGCCTTCTGAACTAAAAAAAAAAAGAAAAATAATAAAAAAAGGTATGCTTAGTGAAGCTGCTTGCAGTGACGGCTGCACTTCTGTTTCTCCCCATCTAATGATGCTAACCCCATTGCCACCAAACAACAGCGTCCCCTCTCATCTCAGATTGTGACACTAGAGTGCCACCCACATAGCTGTCAAACAACAGCACCCCTCTCATCTCAGATTGTGACACTAGAGTGCCACCCACAGAGCTGTCAAACAACAGCACCCCCTCTCATCTCAGATTGTGACACTAGAGAGCCACCCACAGAGCTGTCAAACAACAGCACCCCCTCTCATCTCAGATTGTGACACTAGAGTGCCACCCACAGAGCTGTCAAACAACAGCACTCCCTCTCATCTCAGATTGTGTCACTAGAGAGCCACCCACAGAGCTGTCAAACAACAGCACCCCCTCTCATCTCAGATTGTGACACTAGAGTGCCACCCACAGAGCTGTCAAACAACAGCACCCCCTCTCATCTCAGATTGTGACACTAGAGTGCCACCCACAGAGCTGTCAAACAGCACCCCCTCTCATCTCAGATTGTGACACTAGAGTGCCACCCACAGAGCTGTCAAACAACAGCACCCCCTCTCATCTCAGATTGTGACACTAGAGAGCCACCCACAGAGCTGTCAAACAACAGCACCTCTCATCTCAGATTGTGACACTAGAGGCACCCAGAGCTGTCAAACAACAGCGACCCCTCTCATCTCAGATTGTGACACTAGAGAGCCACCCACAGAGCTGTCAAACAACAGCACCCCCTCTCATCTCAGATTGTGACACTAGAGTGCCACCCACAGAGCTGTCAAACAACAGCACCCCCTCTCATCTCAGATTGTGACACTAGAGAGCCACCCACAGAGCTGTCAAACAACAGCAGCCCTTCTCATCTCAGATTGTGACACTAGAGTGCCACCCACAGAGCTGTCAAACAACAGCACCCCCTCTCATCTCAGATTGTGACACTAGAGTGCCACCCACAGAGCTGTCAAACAACAGCACCCTGTTCCCATTTTCCCTCTCAGCGGATCCATGTTGCACCACTCCCTAAACAGGATGTGACACCAGAATGCCTACCCCGGTGTTGTCAAAACAGCAAACTGCTACTGGGGTGCCCAATGCCCCATGCTGGTATTTGAAATAAAAGAAATAATCCTTCATAGTCTTTTTTTAAACCCCCTGTCCCTCAATGAGTTCTGTACTCCCCACCCTCCACCTGGACCACCCTCTCTGCACCCACACCCTTACAACTTCCCCCACTTACCTATCCAGTGGGTCAGTCGCTGCCCTATGAATGTCCCTGCTGCTTCCAAAATGAGCCACAGCTGACTGAAAACAAGATAAGTTTGGTTAAAGGCTTTTCAATGTGTTTTCAACTTTTACTCATAGCTTTGTCATTTTCTGATACTGTCGTCCCAAATTTTCAACATTTTTTTACCCCATGTCATGACCTAGGTAGGTGAAATTTTTCAAATCCCTCCCCGAAATGTGTTTTCACAGTCGCTCTGTGAAATAATGTTTTGGAAGGGATTTAAAAACTGTAATCTGTCTTGAGCATAAGGTTGGGTCATTAAAACTCTATGTTAAAATTTGGGGTCAAAGTGTCAAAAAACCAAAAAGTTATGATATGAAGAAATGTATTTTGTCAACATTTAATTGTAACTTTGTGAGTTTTGCAGATTTTGTCCCCACAGTTCAAACATAGCTGTTTTGTTACTCCACCTCATGAACATGACAGGTGCAATTTTTCAAACCCCCTCTGAAACATGTTTTCACAGACTTACCAAAAAAATCAGCTTTCAGACAGGATTTAAAAATTTGTCCTGGCTTTATCATAAGGTGGGATCATAAAAAGACAATGGTGGAAATTTAGGGTCAGAATTTCAAACCCTACTGAAATTGAAATATTGCTTCTCAGCTGGCCTATCCTGGTTAAATACATTGTAAAAATGGGGAAAAACAGGACCCCAGTGAAAATTAGATATTGCATCTCTGCAGTGCTATCCTGGGCACATGTAGTCTAAAAAAATGGGCTGTCCTGTGCAAATATACTGCAAAAATGTATAAAATCAAGACCCCACTGAACAATAATCATAGTAATAATAATAATAATGATAATACATTTTATTTATAAGGCCCCTTATCCATAACCAAGGCGCCTAACAATTTAAAAAACAGATCAACCATCAATACAATTAACATTAAAATAGCAGTATACCATTCATCAAAAAGGAAGACCAGTCACTGAATGCCAGGTGCCACAAAAAGGTTTTTAAATCTTGCTTGAATTCCTCCACAGTTGTGCACTCCTGTAACCAATGGGGTAGAGAATTCCAAAGGGTAGGGGCTGCATATATAAATGCTCTCGCCATGGATGATTTCAAACACGCTCTTGGAATCTCTAGCAACCCCTTGTGGGCCAAGCAGAGTGATCATCCAGGCCAGTAAGGAATCAGGAGCTCTTTCAGATCATATTGGCCCAGTCCGTGTAGGGCTATAAAAGTCAGCAAACCGACTTTGAAGGTGATCCGCCACTGTACTGGCAGCCAGTGCAGTTCGCACAGCACTGGCGAAATATGACAGGACCAAACAGATCCCATCAAAAGCTAGGATGCCACGTTCTGCATCAGCTGCAGGCGGTGGATTTCCACCCCAGGAAGCACTAGGTAAAGGGAGTTGCAATAATCTAAGCACGAGGACACAAAGGCGTGGACCAGAGTAGGAAGGTCACCCGAAAGAACCAGATGCTTAATCCTGGCGATATTCCTGAGATGATAAAAGGAAGATTTGATGACAGCTGACACCCGCGAATGCAGGGTCAGCCCTTCATCAAAAATTACCCCCAGGTTACGCACCCGTTCAGAGGTCGGGAGTGAGATGCCACCGAGAAAAAGTCCCGAGGGTGAACCAACCCCCAACCCCCCTATCTGGTGACCTGGGTCCACAACCAGCACCTCAGTTTTTCCGGAGTTCAACTTCAGCCAGCTGGAATCCATCCACTCCTGGATTTCTTTCAGACAGTTATTAAAGACCAAGAAAGCTCCATCCTGGTCGGGTGCAAAAGAAAGGCAGAGCTGTTTATCATCAGCATAGCAGTGAAACCTCAGCCCATACCTTCTTACAATGTCTCCAAGGGGTAGCATGTACACCGTGAACAACATGGGTGACAGCACTGAACCCTGAAGAACCCCACACAACAGAGAAATAGGGCTTGAAGAAAAGACCCCAGACACCACTCTCTGTGTTCTACCCATGAGAAATGATGTAAACCACCTGAGGACTGTTCCTGACAGTCCACAGATGTGCCTCAGGCAACCAAGCAACACCTCATGGTCCAAGGTGTCAAATGCTGGTGAGAGATCCAAAAGAACCAAGATGGAATGGCTCTTCTGATCTCTAGCCATCAGAAGATCATTGAGCACCCTAACCAGTGCTGTCTCGGTGCTATGTCTCTTTCAAAAACTGGACTGGAGTGGTTCATAATCATGGATGGTCAAATGGTCCTCCAGTTGTGCTGCCACTACTTTCTCAATCACCTTCCCTAAAAGGGGAAGGTTAGAGATAGGTCTGTAGTTTGCATGGCAGTCTGGGTCCAAGGTAGCTTTCTTCAAGAGTGGTGTCACCACCGCCTCTTTCAGGGAGCTGGGAAACTCTCCAGATTCCAAGGAGCACCAGACTATCCGTGCAAGGACCAGACTGATGACATCAATACAACCCAAAATTAGGGAAGTTGGTCCAGGGTCCAAACTACAGCACGTAGGGCACACACCCTGGATGATCCGCATGACATCCATGAACTCCAGTCGGCTGAAGGTATTCCAAGAAGCCCGAGGTGCAGTGACCTCTTACTGAGCAAAAGCAATGCCCATAGAGTGTGCTGGTTCGAGTGCCGCCCTGATGTCAGCCACTTTATTAGCAAAGAATCGAGCAAGTTCTTCGCACTTTAAATGTGAAAAGACTTTCCGAACATGTAGACAAGCTGGGCTGCACAGTCTTTATACAGTTCTGAAAAGCTGAGCCGGTCGATTCTGAGCTGCTGGACAGGAATTCTACCTTCTTATGGGTGATTGCAGATTGATAGGCTTGATAATGGTCGATCAATCTAAGGCGGTCAGCATCAAGGGCGGACTTCCACCAGCAATGCTCTAACCTTCGTCCTTGTCTCTGCATCACCCTTAAAGTCCCATCAAACCAAGGGGATCGAGGGCAAAGGGAGAGAGGATGAACATGGACTGGAGGAATGGAATCCAGAGCCACTGAGACAGCCAGATTATAGGCCATCACGAGGGTCTCTGGGTCACTGCTTTCTGGCGAGAGGGCCGATAGGTCAAGCACCGCCGCTACGCTATGAGAACTTATATCTCGTAAAGGATGGTATCTAACCATCTCCACAGGGGTAGGCTTACAAAAAGGGGTGCTAAAACTAAACCACATGGTGTAGTGATCTGACCACCCAGCTGGTTCCACTCCCAAGTCAGATGTTTCGATCCCTAGGAGGAAGACTAAATCAAGGGAGTGTCCATGTTTATGAGTAGCAGTGGTAACCACCTGTGTAAGGCCCAGAGATGTCATCAACTGGAGAAAGTGCAGACCAAATTGCAAGAATTCGTCGTTGACCCAGGCGTTCAAGTCACCCAGAACCATCAGTCTGGGTGACTCAAATGCCATGTCGATGATGAAGTCCGCCACTTCCTGAAGGAATCGCTTCTCATCACCAGGTGGACGATAAATGAGGGCGATCAGATAACCTACACCAGCTACTACTGCTCGAATGATTCAGCCTCCTCAATTAGTACACTCGTGAGGTGAAGTTCAGTCTTGAAACAGACCGCACCCCCCCTTCCCCACGGTCCAGTGCGGTGAATGCCGGCAGCTGACAGGCATTTCAGGAGTGCCTTATCCTTGCAGATGGACAATCCTGCATTTTCTTGTGTGCCTGAGGTTTAGCCCGTTTCCTTCAGGGGCCACCCTCATATTAACTTACCTTTTCATCGTGTCGGCAGAGTACTGTTCTTTTGGTTGGGCATACTTTCCGCTGTTAACCACTGGCATACTTCTGGGATTCCTGGACAACTGAACAGTTCACTTTTTGCCCTTGGAAATTGAACATTTCAGTATGGACTAAATACTTCCCTTATGCTTCTATTTATTAATCTCTTGACTACTCTGCCATTTTACAGTATATAAATGGACTTTTCTTTCAACTCCCCAGATGTTTTGTTGTTTTTTGGATATTCCCTAGGAACACAAGAAGAGTGCTTGTTTTTCTCTCCTGGGAAATCTTTTCTGCATGTTCGCAATTAATGTTCAACTTGTTCATTGCAGTTTTTCTGTTTTATTCATAGTAATTGCACAGTCTGGGCATAGGATGTTGTTATTTTAAAATGTTTTTACTAGGAGCAGCCAATGCTGTTAGATTTTAGTTTCTGGCCTCACTGGAGGTCTGTTTGATAATGTTACTCATGGGGCTTTTGTAACTCATTTGACTATATGGTTCATAATTCTACAAATTACACTGGAAGATCTGAGGGTGGTACTTGCCCTTATACTTACATTCTATCTTCCCCCTTTATTATCTCTGCATTTAGTATTTAGTCCACTGACCAGACTGGAAACAAGGGCAGGAACAATGGGGGGAACTTTATATTTTACCTTGTCCTCTTCCAGGCCCACGTGAGCGTCGGCTTATCGGCCCCCCATTGTCTTCACTTAAAGAAGCACTCAGTGTATCTCTGCTGAGTTTGGGACTGCTCAGCTCTCTTTTTCTTTTTTGTTTTAGTGGCTCTCTTACTTTTTATTGTCTGTTTTGGTTTCTGTGTGAATCTTTCTCTGTGTTGTTTAGTTTCTGTTACCAATCTAGTTTGTTTCAGTGTATTTTCTGCTTTGTGTTCTAGTGTGGGGGTGGTTGTGTTCGGGGGGATTTCTGAAGAGGTGGGTTGCTAGGGGGAAGGGTATCTGGATGCAAGTGGTATAATTTTGTTCTTTTTAAATCCAATTTCTGTACAAGATATGGCCAATGTTAATCTTTTGAAAGTAATATCCTCGGAACGTCTGGTAGTTCAATGACCCCAAGAAACATCAACTGTCTTACAGTACCTACAAGATGCTAATTGTGATGTCACCTTAATCCAGGAAACACATCTGCTTGAGGAAGATTCTAAATGTTTGGGCTGAATGTGGGTAGGCCAATGTTTTTACACCTCCTATTCAGCTTGACAATGGGGAGTTGCTATCCTTTGTAGGAAAAACCTCCAGCTGGGCATTTCCTGGGAATACAAGGACCGAGAGGGTCACTGTATTTTGATTGCTGGGACATACGTGGGGTCTCTTGTATTCCTTGTCAGCTTTTACTCTCCGAATATTCCCTCTTTTCAATTTTACCAGGCCCTGCTTATGAAGCTTCCTCAGGATCCAGCTGCTATAGTGCTAGGGGGAGAGCTCAACTTGATATTAAATTCCTCCCTTGACAGAACAGTCCCTGGACCTGGATATGAGCTCTTTCTGGCACCCCAAATTTCTTCTCTTCTCTTCTGAAGGACTCTAGCCTTATTGATATTTGGCATGCCACTCATCCTGGCAAAATTGACTTTACCTGTTATTCATCATCTCACAACTCTTATAGCTGAAGAGATGTTATCTTAACTTCCTCTGACCTTCTGTCATGGACTTGGGGTTTCTCCATGGGGAGCATTCTTATTTCTAACCATGCTTCTCTAATGTTTTCTCTCCCTAGGATAAGACCATGGGTTGGAGGAATACCTGGAACCTTAAAATCTCTCTGCTATCCCAGAAGGAGGTTCCTTCCCGAGTAGCTCGCGTTATTCAGGAATATTTCCTCCTTAATGATTCCACCGACTGTTCATATGCCACTCTCTGGGAAGCCCTCAATGCCATGTTGAGAGGTCAAGTGATAGCTTGCTCCTCCCATCTTAAACGCCAAAGAGATTCTATATTGGAGGGCCTTGAGGCGGAGTTGAAATCCTTACCATCTCATGCGACCGATGGCCCTAGTGAGGATTTGGATAGTAAACATAGGATGTTATCTCTTAAAAATAGGCAGTATTGGCTAGTGTGCTTACCCAGTTACCAAAAGCAAATTAATAAATAAAGCCGAAATCGAGGATATTTTGCAATATTGCACAGAATTTGCTCTGTATAAACTTAATCAGCAATACTGTGAGTCTGGTGAATGTTTGGGGAAGCTTCTCACCTCTCAGTTTTGAGCACAAGCCCAGGAAAAATATATCCCACAAGTTATGGTTGCTAATGGGTCCTATATCACCATATCGGGCGATACTAACCAAGCATTTCTTGGTTATTGCCAAAAGCTATACTCTTCCGAGGTAAACCTGTCCACTAACCAGTTCGATTCCTTCTTTTCTGGCCTGTGTCTTCCTACAGTACTAGTGACATATCTTCCTTCGCTGGTAGTGCCCATTCATACCTCAGAAGTTATTTCTGCAATCCGGAATATGTCATAAGGTAAATTCCCGGGCCAACGGTTATCCATCTGAATTCTATCAGATCTTTGTTGATTTCCTAGCACCTTGTCTGATGAAGGTTTTCAATGAGGCCTGGGAGGCAGGCAGGTTCCCCTGATGTTCACTGAGGGTATTATCACATTGATTCCAAAAAAGTGTAAGGACAGTATTCACTGTTCTCAGTTTTGGCCCATTTCGCTTTTTAAATTTTGATGTCAAAATTTTTGACAAGATCATAGCAAAATGGATGGAACCGGTTATCCCTTTCCTCATTCACTCAGACCAAGTCGGCTTTGTTCCTGGTAGACTTGGTTCCGACAACATCAGACGAGTCCTGGACTTAATGTGGGAGGCTCAATCTGCGCAATACCCCATTGCTGCCCTGTCATTAAACGTCAAGAAGACCTTTGACAGAGTAGAACATTTTTTTTTTGTTTGAAGCTCCGCAACAGTTTGGTTTTCCTTCTCATTTCCTTTCCCTGATTTGCATTTTTTATTCTACCCTTAAAGCGGAAGTATTGACCAGTTTGGTTCTTTTGCTCTACTTTGCGCTGCATAGGGGAACCCAGCAGGACTTCTCCCTCTCCCCTTTCCTTTTTTTTGGCCATTGAACCACTTGCTGCTAAAATACAAGCAGAACAGAATTTCCCTGGGATAACAGTGGGTGCAACAACTCATAAAATTGTATTATTCTTGGATGATATTACCCTGTTTGTCTCAAACCATGAGCTTTCTTTGTAGTCACTTCAGGAATTAATTTCCTCTTTTTTCACCCTGTCCGGTTATAAGCTAAATGACAGCAAATCCCAAATTCTTCCTCTGAATGGGCTCTGTTCTGTCAACCTTTTTGTCTGTTGTCCTTTTCAATGGTCCTCGGATGGTATTACTTGTCTGGGGATCATCTTGAATACTGCTATTTCGGACACTATTTCTGCGCATGTAAAGAAGGTACCAGATACTTTTGAAGCAGACCTTTCTCATTGGCAGGCCTTGATCTTATCCCTGTGGGGTAAGGTCATTGCTTTAAAGTTTGTGGCCCTTCCAGAAATTCAGTATGTTGTCTCCAATATCCCATTGGCCCTTCTGAGAGACTTCTTTAAGAGGCTTGCTTCCACAATGTCCTCCTTTATCTGGGATGGCAAGGCTCCCAGGATTAGGTATTGTACATTACAGAGGCCCTGGGCAGACGGGGGTTCGGCCTTCTGGATATGAGGTTGTTTAATGACTTCACTGTTATGCGTCAGGCTGTGTTGTGCCATACCTCTAATCTACTCATGACCACACCAAGACGGTTCTCCCTGGAGTTAACTCAAGGGAAGCTTCTGATCACCTTAGCCCTTCTTTTTCTGGACTGGTCTCTTCATACACCTGTCTCTCCTTGTGCCCATTAGATGAGATTTATCTGGGGCAAATATACACCTCAGCTGGGTTGGGTGCTCTGGATCTCACCTAACCAACCTTTATGGCATAACTCTAGTTTGACTATTGATAACAGACCTATGGATTGGCGGGACTGGGAGGTCCCTGGTATTACCTCTCTTGGGGACCTAGTTGACCCCCCCCACTGGTATCCTCCATTCTTTTGCAGAACTTCAATCAAAATTTAACCTCCCTGCCTCCCATTTTTGAAGGTTTTTGCAGATGCGCAGCCTCTTTAAGCAATGTGTTTCCAATACCCTCACCATCCCTCTTGCAATTCCATTCAAAGCTTGGCTGGACAAACTTCCAGGACCTCATCATCTGGCTTCCAAATTGAAAGCTTATTGTCTTAAAACTGCTCCAGTGTCTCCTCCAGTATGTCCTAAGAAGAAATGAGAATTGGAGCTGGGGTAGACATCTCCCCTCTGGAGTCGAAGCAGGCCTGGACAAATTCCTGTCATTCTACTAGATATTTGCAGGCCATTCTATTCAATACAAAATTCTTCACAGAGCCTACAAAACTCCTTTATGGCCTTACAAAGCTGGTTTTACTATGAACAATGACTGCTGGAGATATACTGTAACTTCCAGCAGGCATCCCTTACACATGTTCTTTGGTCATGCCCTAGACTGGAGTCATATTGGTCCAAAGTTTGGGCAACTTGTTCCTTAGTAATTCCTTTACTTGGGGTTAAAGACCCTTGCCCAGCCTTTTTGGGCCTGCCTCAACAGTGTCTCTCTCTCCTATTCCCAAAATGTGCTGGTTCAATAGTGCATGTATTGCAGCCAAAAGAGTTATCCTCAGACACTGGCGTTCTCCTGAGCCTCCCTCTTATGATGAATGGTTTCATTTGCTGTCACTGGCGGCCTGTTATGAAAGAACCTCTCATCAGCTGCTGGGCAAACTAAATTTATTTGAGTGAATTTGGCATCCTTTTTTGGCTAAATTTCCCAGACCTGATTTCATGAGGCGACCTAATGGTTGATTCAGCCCCTGCTTTTTCCATTGATCTAACTCATCTCTTCTCCCCTCTGTGAGAGTGGACCACCACCCACCCCTTGTGCTTGGCATGCCAGCCACATACCTTTACATTTTTATCCATGTACCCTATATCTATATTTAGCCTCTTCATCCCTTAATGGACTAGATGTGTGTAAGCCCTTTACTATTTTCGGTTCCATTTTACTCACCACCTGCCCATTTTTGATGTTTTGCCCCTTTTTGACTCACCAGTGCAATATTATTTCAGGTTACTGAGGTTACTGATACCTTTACATACTGGTTTTTGATTTCTGTTTTATTTCTCTTGTCTACAGCATAACTCATTGACTGATTATGGTCTACTAGTGTATTTGCTCTTAATATTTTAAATTGTTCATTGTATTTGTTTATCTTACATCTGTGTCTGTTACCTTATGTCAGTGTTATTCTTAAAAATGAATAAAAATCTTTATGGCAAAAAAACAAAACAAATTCTTACAAAGATTCTAGCCTCGTGTATCAGTCCTGTCTGGGCTGGGCTTTGCTCATTAGCCAGGAATAGGTGGGATTCATGCCCACCCACTCTTCAGTGGATCATTTATGCAAACTTAATCATATGTTCTCCGTGTCCAGGGATTCTCTCATTCCTATGGCATTGGTCTCCCTGGATGCGGAGAGGGCTTTTGACAGAGTCAATTGGAATTTCATGTTTCTTACATTGGAAAAATGTGGTTTTCCACATGCTTTTTTTCTTTGGATTAAGGTTATATATTCTTGTCTTAGTGCCAGAATTTATCGTAATGGGGTATTCTCTTCCAACTTCACCATATTTTCTGGCACTCACTAAGGATGCCCCCTATCCCCCCGTTATTTAATTTATACTTGGAACCCCTGATATGAAAACTTAAGGCTAGTCTGGGACTGACTGGAGTTGAAGTGGGTTCCAAGAACTTTCAGTTTTCAGTATATGCAGATGATATATTGTTGCATATCACCTACCCCCAAGTTGTGATCCCAGTGACTATATTTGTTATTGAGGAATTTGGCAGTCTTTCAAATTACAAGCTTAACTTACATAAATCTGAAGTTATGCCCCTTACCTTGTCTGTGAATAAATCAGACATTACCTCTCTCGGGATGAATTGAGTCTTTCATCATCTTAAATATCTAGGCCTTTACCTTTTGAGGAGTGTGTTCCTTATGCGGGAACTTAACTTAGGTGATTTAGTAACTACACTGCAGCAAGACCTGAAGAGATGGCAGGCTCTCCCTTTAACTTTATGGGGGGAGAATTAGTATTGTTAAATGAATTTTTCCCAAGACTAGTTTACCCTATTAATATGCTCAATTTCTGGCTTCCCCTTTCTTGGTTTTGACGTATTCATAGCATAATTTTGGATTTCATCTGGGCCAACAAAGCCCAATTAGATCTTATAAGAAGCTGTCCGCCTGCAAACAATATGGGGGCCTTCAGCTATCACACTTCATGGTTCATTATTTTGCTAGCAATTTTAGGAAGCTTTTTAAATGGTTTTCTTTACCTCCGCAGGATCTTGCAATCCTATGTCCCTATTTGGTTGGAACTGGAATTAGAGTTCACTGGTATCTCCGGTTTTGCACACGAACATACAAACATACAAAATTTGCCAGCAGATAAAGGCCTAGAGGTCTATCAAGTCTGCTCGAATGTGCAGCTAGCACCCCTTATTCTGCAGCTGCCCCTCCCTTCCACCCTTCCCCTTCATTAACCCTCCCCCTTGTCCTGTCCCATCCTCGTTTGAAGCAGTCCACTGTTCTACTGCATACCACTTCAGCAGGTAACGCATTCCACCCAGCCACCACCCTCTCTGTAAAAAAGTGCCTCCTCATCTCCCTCCTGAACCTTCCTGCCTCCAGTCTCATATCATGGCCCCTGGTGTCCCTCCCTCCCTTAATTTGAACAGCCCTCTGTATCTGTCTTGTTTATTCCTTTCATGTATTTAAAGGTTTCAATCATGTCACCCCTGTCTCTCTCTCCTCCAGTGAGTACATGTTCAACTCCTTCAGCCTCCTCTCGTGTGATAAGTCCCCAGCCCCTTGATCATCTTTGTCTTCTGCACCTCCAGTAACTTAATGTCCTCTTCGAATCTGGACGCCTGAGTACTGCATGCAGTACTCAGGTGTGGTCTAACTAATGACCCATACAGTGGCAGAATCACCTCCTCCTCCCTCGAGGATATACCCCTTGCAATACAACCCAGCATTTTGTTGGCCTTGCAGCTGCCTTCCTACATTGTGCCGAGTTGTTCATTGACCCTGTAATGAGCACACCCAGATTCTTCTCCTCCTCTGTCTGGGCTAGCTGCACTCCCCCTAGCTGGTAACTCCTCCTTGGGGTCTTCATCCCAAAATGCAGCACCTTGCACTTTTTGGCATTAAAGCCCAGTTGCCAGGTGTCTGACCAGGTTTCAAGCTTTGCCAGATCATCCTGCAACCCCTGCCATCACCCTAGGTCATCCACCATTGTGCCTACCTTGGTATCATCAGCAAACAGACTGATCTTGCTCTTGATGCCCCATGATATGTCTGCAATGAATATCCCAAACAACACTGGTCCCAACACCGAGCCCTGTGGAACACTGCTCGTCAATGCCCTTGGGTGTAGGAGCCCACCCACCACCACCCTCTGTTGCCTTCCTGCAGTCAGTTTCCTACCCATCTCACCAGCTTTGCACCCGCCCTGTGCCTACCAACTTCCTTCCCAGCCTTCCACGTGGCACCTGAGTCGAATGCCTTACTGAAGTCCAGATACAGGACATCCACTGCATGGCCCCTGTCCAGTTGCCTAGTTACCAGTCATAGAACTCGACCAGGTTGGTTTGGCAGGATCTGCCATGTATGAAGCCATGCTGTCTGCTGTCCTGTAGTCCTTTGACCTCTAGGAGGGCCACCAGCCTCTCCTTCAGGATAGTCTCCATTAGCTTACCCACGATGGATGTGAGGCTTATTGGTCTGTAGTTTCCCAGTTCATCCTTGGGGCCACTCTTGTGGAGGGGCACCACATGAGCCATCCTCCAGTCCTGAGGTACACACCCTGAATGTAGTGAGGCATTAAATAGGTTCTGCCAAGGTCCTGCAAGGACCTCTGCCAGCTCCTTCAGTACCCTGGGGTGGATGCCATCTGGGCCTGGTGCCTTGTCCACCCTCAGTGCCTTCAAACCCTCTCGAACTCTGCTCTCCATGATTTCCCCATCTGTCACCACTTCCCACCCTGCTTCTGCCATTTCTCCCACCCTTGGCTTCTCCACCCCTCTTCTTCTCTTTAGTAAATACTGAGCAGAAGTACTCATTTAGTGCTTCCGCCTTATCGCACCCTGCTTCCACCCAACCCCCCTCCTTCCTAATCCTTACTATGTGGTCCTTACAGCTCCTTGTCTCCCTGATGTACTTAAAGAAATCCTTCTCCCCCTTCTTAATGCCTTGTGCCAGCCTGAGTTCCGTAGATGCTTTGGCTCCCCTTACTGCCCTTGTCACCTCCTTCGATTCTGTCAAGTACTCCTCCATGTCCTCCCAATGTCCTTTGCAATGTCATCCATGCCTTTTATTCCCTTGAAAGCACTCCCTGAGGGTCTGAAAGGCTCTGTTATAGGTACCTTGCTTCATGTTTATTCACAGTTTTGTTCCTTACTGAAATATCTGGTTATTAAAGATATCCTGCAACCTCTCATCCGCAATCCTAATTTTAAGTTTGGGGGTTGACTTATAACTGAGGATTGGTTACCCCACCTAGCAGATGTAAGGGTGTGTGACTTGATTCAACATGGGGTTCTATGCTCCTCAAAGGATATTCTGGATCACTTTCATTTGAGCAGTGCTGCAATTTTTAAGATATTCCAGATATGACATGCCCTGCTTCAGTGGGTTGGGCCTTGTATCTGGGAGGTTGATCAGTTTGATCTCCTACATTCTATCTAGGATCTTGTTCTGAAACCACATGCAGTTTCCAGCTTGTATTCCTTTCTCTTCTCTAAATTATTCCTGGAGCTTGATGGGACTTCTCCCCACTGGGACTTACATTTCCCGCTTAACCTTTCACAGTGACAAAAAGTTTGGAAGGCTCTATATACATACTGCATGTTTCCCAGGATAGGCTATGGCTTACCCAGTTTAACATTTTAAATAATTTATATTTTACACCTAAGAAAGTTGCTAAAATGGGTAGGTTACCATCATCTCTCTGCACTAGATGCAGACAGAATGAGGATTCCCTTCTTCATATTTTTATGTTGCTTGCACACATGTGCAAGAAACATAGTGCCATCATCGGAGATTTCGGAGGTGTGTCACCTCCTTCTCCAATTCAGTCAGTGAGCTGGCAGGCGCGGCCCCTGTAAGCCAATGCATTTTGGAGCTGTCTATGACACGCTCCAAAATGCGAGTAACTTCCCCAGTTGAAAGAGCTAGGCTTCAGTGAGCAGCGATAGAAGCGTAGCTCCCCACACATAGGCGTGCAGCGCCCCTTGAGCTGTGCTAGCCAATGGGGTGCCCAATCCTCGTCGGCTGAGCCCGTCGTTCCCCCAGTAGTTGGTGCCACGCTGGGGCCCACCCCAGCGTGGCAATCAGTCCTTTGGCCGACAGGGGTGCCCAATCCCTGTCGGCTGAATAACCCCCATCCTTGTGCCATGCTGGGGCCCACCCCAGCATGGCAAATATCCGACATCTTTTTTTAAACCTGAAAAGCAACGGTCCGGTGACGGCGTCTCACAGCCCCCCACAGCCGCACCTACCACTGCGCACCAGCCTCCCCACACCCCCCTCACCCCATACTTACCGGACTCCGGATGCGGCGATCTTCGGTGGACCGGGAACCGTCTGCACTCTTCAAAGCGACCAGCGAACTGAAATGCGGTAAACTGTATAATGGACTAGACAGGGGGGGTTCAACTTTATTGCATATCTCAGTCATTTTATGGAATTTTTGCACCAAATTTTCAACATGGGGTTTTTAGGACCCTTCTCATGAATGATGACACTGTCTTGGCGTTATTGGGGCCCGAAGGGTGATTTCGCACAGTGACTGCGCAGTGACTGTGAAATCACCCTTCAGTCCTGAATACCACCATGACAGTGACATCATTCATGAGAAGAGTCCAAAACCCATGTTGGTGAGTCGTCAAAAAATGACTGTTCTGAGATATGCGTTCGCGGTTCCCTCGCTGAGCTCGTGATTCACAAAATTTCAATATTTTCACTCCAGATTTTCAACATTGCCATTTTACCACACCTTCTTATGAGTAGTATAGCTGTCATTTTCATATCTCACCCAAATGTGTTTCCTTCCTTATGGCGCCAGAGATGGCACAGTCGATTGTGCGAAATCAAATATATATGGGACAAATTAAAAAATCACAGTGACACTGTTCATGAGCAGAGGTCTTAAAATGGCTATGTTGAAAATTTGGTGAAAAAATTCCTAAAAATGACTGTTTTATGAGCGTGCGTTGCGCAGTTCCTACACAGGCTCGTAAGTTCACAAATTTTCAATATTTTCACTCCAGATTTTCAACATTGCCATTTTACCACACCTCCTCAATTGCAGTATAGCTGTCATTTTTAACATCCTGCCCAAAACATGTTTCCACCCATGTAGCGCACAATGGCGCAGTCGGTGTGCGAACTCAGTGTATGGGACACATTAAGAAAATCACAGTGTCACTGTTCATGAGCAGAGATCTTAAAATGGCAATGTTGAAAATTTGGTGAAAAGAATCCTAAAATGACTGTTTTACGAGTGTCGTTGAACAGTTCCCACGCCTTTCGTGGGTTTGCAATTTTCAATATTTCACTCCAGATTTTCAACATTGTCATTTTACCACACCTCCTTATGAGCAGTACAGCTGTCATTTTCACATCCTGCCCAAAAGTGTTTCTGCCCATGTAGCCACAATGGCGCAGATCGGTGTGCAAACTCAATGTATGGGACACATTAACAAAATCACAGTGACACTGCTCATGAGCAGAGGTTTTAAAATGGCTATGTTGAAAATTTCGTGAAAAATTTCCTAACAATGACTGTTTTACGAGCGTGCGTTGCGCAGTTCCTACGCACGCTCGTAAGTTCGCAAATTTTCAATATTTGCACTCCAATGACTTCCAAATACCTAAACAGCACATAGAAGCAAGCAACATTTGGCATTGACAAATGCTTGTTTGGACTTGCCCCAAGATGGCACCATTATGGAGCTGAATTGAGGCAAAAGCAGATCCCCTGCTGGGATTAAACAGTCTGGCCCAGATATTCAAACTGTGCTCAAAATGAGCGCAACAGCAGGAGCAAGCACAAACCAGTTGCGCAAATTCGCAACAGGTGCGATATTCAAACATGGAGCAGAACAAATTGCGCAAGCAACCAACGTCTGAATATCGCACATACTGCGCCATAGCGCAACCAGGAAGGAGAAGCTGAGCCGAAATGTTGCGCTATGGCACAACCAGGGCAGCCCAGCTGAGCATTTCAGAGGTGCCATAGCGCAAGCAGAGCCCCCAGAGCAATGGAACTGCACATCCAGGGAGGCAGGCTGGGGCCCACCGCCAGCCATGCCACACATGGGCACAGGAACACACTGCAGAACCCACACCACACCTGCACACCCCAAGCACAGCATCACTGGGGGTGGGATGGATGATCTACTGGCCCATGGGGACAAGCCAACAAAGCATAGCAGAGCCATGACACCCCAGCACAACCACTGGCAGGCTGAGACTGCACACACAGGGTTGACAACCACAGTGCACATCAGCCCCCGTGCACACAGGCACACCCTGCACTGTGACCCCAAGACACCACCTATGTGCAGTGACTGGCACTGGGAAACCATCATCCCCCAGCACACGTCAACCCCTGCAGCACAGAAGCCTACAAGCCAGACACACCTGTGCACCCAGCAGTGAGTGGCAGCAGACGCAAGACCAACAGAAAGTCACTGCCATGCTGGAGATACCTCCCCATGCACACACGCACACACACACACACACACACACACACACACACACAAGACCATACCACCCCAGATAGCATGTACACCCTGCAACTGAGCACCCATAGCCAGCTGCAAATCAGAGACCAACACAGTATTCATATCAAAATAGAAATGTATATTTAAATATAGTAAAGAACCAAAACAAGAGAAACTATTTACGGGGGGGCAGGTACAAGGTAAGGGTGTTCAAGGAGGAGGGATGAAAACTTGGAGAGGGAAGGCAGGGTGGTAGGGATGGGAGAAGTGGGAAGGTAATATGAGCTATGGGTCAGCCGCTGCTGGTCCTCTCCTGGTGGCGCACCGTCCTGTGCCGCCTCCTCCAAGTCCATGGCGCCGGATGGACTGCAGGATCGCCTGGTTTCCATCCCCAGTTGTGTGAGGCCCAGACATCACGAGCAATCCTCCTGAGAACCTCGAGGCCTAGGAAGATGGGAACACAGTCAATGGCTGTGACTGACCACAACCTGAACACCACCCAACCTGCAAGCCTATAGCCCAATGTCCCACACCTGTGATGGCATGCACCCACCCACAGTGAACATGCACATGGCCATCACAAACAGGCGGCACCAGCTATGCGCACCACTGCACACACACACACACTGCCCATGTCCATCACAGCACAAACAAGGCTGTCCAGTGACATGGCAACGTGGTGCGATGCCAGTTACACAGCTATGTGCCCAGTGCATGCCTGGACCACCAGTGACGCATACACAGACGTGCTGTGATACTGGACAGTTATGCATGTCACCTGTGTCGTGCATACATACATACATAGATACATAGACAGTGTCGTCAGATAAGGGCCTATGGCCAACCCAGTCTGCCCATTTGAGCTTGTAAGTTCACTTTGTTTTCCTAGAAGTCTGTTGCCCCTTAACCCTGACCTCCACAATTCCTTTATGTCTATCCCGTGCATTCTGAAATCCCATGATTGTTTCAGCCCCCACCACTTCCTCTGGCAGGGTGTTCCACTTGTCCACCACCGTTCTGTGAAGAAATCCTTTTCCATGTGTCCTCTGAATCGTCCTCCTCCAACTTCATCCTATGCCCTCTAGTCCTGGAACATCTTTTTCACTTCAAAATAGTGTTTTCCTGCACCCTGTTCCTCCCTGTAAGATACTTGTATGTCTCAATATCATATCCCCTCTCTCCCTCCTCTCCTCCAGGGAGTACATGTTCAGTTCCTTCAACCTGTCTTCATAAGACTTGTGATGCAAGCCATGCACCATCTTTGTTGCCCTCCTCTGAAACTTCTCTGCCCACTCTACGTCCTTACGTAGGTATGGTCTCCAGAAATGTACACTGTACTCCAGGTGGGGCCTCACTAGTGTCTTGTATAGTGGAATTATGACCTCCCCTTTCCTGCATGGTTGTATTGTGCAGGGCTAGTGGTCTCCCCCCCCCAGCATGCAATAGCATCCATGAAGTCATGATAGTCACATTGCTCAAGCAGCTGTGTCTGCTGCTGTTGCTGCTGCTGTTGCTGCTGCTGCTGCTGCTGCTGCCGGGGTGCAACTCCCGCTGGCACTGGGGCCCTGGCACGGCCCTCCTCAACCCGGCCCTGCATCCTCACATCCCGGCCTGTGGAGACATATGTTGAGACAAACATCAGTGTGACTAAAAAGCAGACTGCCCCTGCCCCAGTGAGGTGCCTGCCCACATGCCATTCATCTCACAGCTGCACACACTGACACAGCCAACTGTGGCCGAGCCATCCCCTATGCACAGCCACCAAAACACACACACACTCCTACAGAGATACAGGTGCAAGATGGTACACCCACCTGGCCTAGGCACCACGCCCCACCTGCGCGCGTGACCGCAGCCTCTCCAACAGGTCGGATCCCTCCGGAGGTCACCGTGCATCGTGCGGCACTGCTCAGCAGACCGGCACCGTCCAGTGACCCCACCAGGTCAGTGGCCACGTATGCCACACCTGTGTGCGGGCAATGGTGAGGCGCGCCGACATAAAGTGCCCCATAGTGGGGCTCTACTAGGGCCACCAAGTTGGCCAGTTCCAGTTGGCTCCAGGACACAGCTCTCCTCCTAGCCATGGTACCAACTTTACAGCAGGCAATATGGCGCCCCGCTGCCCCATAACCCCACGTGGAGATGTGCAATAGACCACCACAGGCTCCAATCGTGCTGTTCGTGAACAGCGCCGTCACTTACATAGCGCTGTCACCAGACTAGCGCAGCCAGGGGCGTAAGCAGCGCAGGCGAACAGCACCAGGGGCAAAGGTGAGACACAAGGTCATGGGCAATGACGCAAGGCTACGCACAGCGCCATCTGACATATATGCATCCTGCGCGACTGACCAGCTACGTACCAGTGCCACAGTGGACTATTGCGCAGTAGTGTCACAGCGCCATATAGTGCCCATTGCTGTAGCGCCACTGGCACAATGGTGGCCATGGCCTGAATTGCCGATCGCGCTCAGCACGTCAGCAGCGTGACAGACGCCTACGTAAGCTATCTGGGCATGCGCAATGAAGTGTACCACATAGGCACAGATCTGCACCATTGGCTCAGCCGACTCTTCCGTATTGCACAAAGCGCAGATTCGCGATATTCAGCCGACACATGCAAATCAGCTGATCAGCCATTCAAGGGCGCAGTGGCGCGATTTGCATGTCATTATAGTTGCTCCACTCCTAATTTGCATGTATTACGCTATAAATGTGCGACATTGGGCTGCGTTGGCCAGATTCGGTTACTGCAGGTGAGAGGTGAGTTGCATGCTGTGTGATGTTCAGGACGATGGTCATGGGAAAATGCTGTAGACTGCACAGTGACAGGTGTCCACTTCCCCCATACAGATCGCCATGACCGAGCAGAGTCAATGTGAGGTGAGGGCAGTGGGCATAGGAGGAGGCCCAACTTTACAGCAGCAGAGACGGAGGCTCTTCCAGGCCTACCTGGATGAGGAGCCAGTGCTGAGTGGACGGAGGGGCACCCCTCAGTCCCGTGCGGCTGCATGGGAGGGGGTAGCTCAGGCCGTTAACCTGCATGGAAGCCACCAGCGCTCCGTGCAGGAATGCAAGAAAAAGATGGGGACAGACAGCAGGAGGTTGAAGGAGAAGGTGGCAGCCTTCAGGGCGGCACGTGCTGGCACTGGCGGGGGCCCGCCAGTGGTGTTGCAGCTGACCCCAACTGAGGAGACACTGGTTGCAGCCATGCAGCTGAGCACCATTTAGGGCGTACCAGGCGGAGGATTCCAGACAGGTGTAAGCCCATCACTGCACGGTATGACATGGTGGTGGTGTTTGGGGGCGGCAGTTGTTCACATGCACTCACATGTACTCTCTTTCTGTTACAGATCCTGTTCGTCTTCAGGAGACGGTGGTGGTGGGTCCAGACAGTGATGCTGACCTGCTGGACATGGAGGAGGGTCCATCCACCTCCACCACCAGCCAGCAGGCACTGCAGCAGCATGCACGCTGGGCGCAAACTCTGGTGTCAGTGATACGGGTGCGGGTGCACAGCCTGTGTCTCAGCAGTCTGGCATGCAAGCATGCCAGCGCGCTGTGACCATGGCAGTAGCACGTACCTGCACCATTGATGATAGAAGGCCTGCAATGGGCAGTGATGGTTGTGTGTCCCATGACGGACACACGACAGGCCAGCACGTGCCCCAGGGCCTGTCTGGTTCTAACTTGTGTACCAGCATGCTGACACGGTCCCATGCTGTGCCTGTCAGCACCCGTGGGGCAGCACCGGTGGCTGTGCAGGTGTCTGGCACTATTGCCAGCACAGTGGTAGAATGAGTGGACCGGGGCACAGCGGTTGGAGGGCAGCAGCAGCAGTCACCCACCAGGTCTGGGGGTACAGTGTCAAGCAGTGGCACATGTCCGCCACCTTGATCCGCCCATTCCTGGTCCTGGTGAACAGCACCCACCCTCAAGGGTGTTGTGCATCAGGACCGTCCACACCCTGGGGTCAGGATGCCGTGGGGCACAGTACCCATTGACGAGCACACCACCTGCTGCAGGAATCAGTACAGCTGCAGAGGTGGGTTGCAAGTCATGGAGGCACTAGTCTGTGTCCGTGGAGCGGCACAGCAGGATTGTGCTCAGGACCGAGCCCAGCTGGTCCGTATGACGGCGGATGGACCGGCCGCCATTGACAGGCTGACCCAGGCAGTGGTCTCTGTCATGGACGACTGGAACACAGTCAGGTGCCCCTGTACCGCGACACCCCACACAGTGCACTCTCCACTCTCCATTCCTGGCATCGCATGGACACCAGGCCTGTCGATGCCGGTTCTGCTGTGGGCATCCCGAGCACCCTGGTGCAGGTTTATTCGGCATGCTGCAGACCCTGTGCGGGCAAGGTCGCGCTTGCACAGTGGGACCCCTGGTGGTGCAACAGTGCCACCCCATGTGGCCCCTGCTCAGCCTGCCCATGCTGTTGGTCACAGCGGGCCGCCCACGCATCCGTGGTGGCCGTGGGACAGTGCTACGTACTGAGCTGTCTCCCAGTCGCGGGCCCTGTCTGGTGCTGCCATGTGTGCAATGTGTGTCATGGTGGGCAGTGCACTGCTGGGTGCTCTGCTCACCACGCTGACACACGGACCACCTGCACACCCTCCCAACTGCTGTCCATAGGTGCGTGTGCATGATGATGCCTGCATTGCACTGTACACCAAGGTGCAAGGGTGCCCAGGTTCTGACACACGTACTTGGACAGTACGGGTGGTGGGGGTGGTCGGTGGTGCTGTGTGTTAGCAATGTCGGTTCTGCAGTGCTGTGCATCTGCCCATGTACGCTCTGTGCCTGGTGTGTGTGTGTGTCCATGAGTGCTCACCCTCCCTGATGGTGTGTTGGTATGCCTGGACCCTTCCACTCCTGACCGCCATGCACCCTGGTGTGTTCCCCTGTGTGCCTGTGGTTTATGCATGGACAGTGTTGGCTGCACATGTCCCCTTGACTTACCTTGTGTTGTGCATAGTGCTCCTCTGTGATGGTGTCCCGTGCAGCTGGGCCTGCCGGATCAGTCGGGGTCCCTCCGCCCTAGGGGGCTGCTCATCACCATCATCACCGGCGCCACTGGCGCCCCCATCGCTGTCCCCTGTTCGACCCTGTGGCTATCCCATGGTCTTTGGCCATGTTGTGCAGGATGCAACAGGCCAGGAATATCCCACAGGCCTTTTGGGGCTGTACTGTAGGGCACACGGAGGTGTCTAGGCATCGGAAGCATGCCTTGAGCATCCCAAACACCCGCCTATAAAATGTTGCGTGTTGCGGCATGTGCCTCATTATAGCATAGCTGCGCTGGGGTCATGGGCGCCGTGCGGTGTGAGCAGCCAGGGACGGAGGGTATCCGCAGTCACCAGTGTGGGAGATAGTGGAGAGCAGTGTCATGTTCAGGTCCATATTGGCTATCTCCTGAATGCCACTACCATGGCACCTGTGGCATTCCCACCCTTGCCCAGAGTTTGCATTCCATACATGTACTCACCCACTAGATGTCCTGTGGGGATGTCCCCACCTCGAATCGATGGCACAGTGCAGACTGATACCATATGAAGGCATCATGTGCTCCACCAGGGTGTGTGGCACAGACATTGATTCATGCGCCCAGGCATCACACACCACCTGGCAGTTGACACTAGGAATCCCTTTCTGTTCCGATATGCATGGCCATCGGGGCCAGGTGGCGCGCGGTGCCACATGGGTGTGTCTATGGCCCCTAGCACCAGGCATACGCAGCTACTCTGTGAACTCCGTGCATGTTTGCTGTACGCCTGCCACGGTGCTGGGGAAATAGATGTACTCCGCGGCATGTGGCAGCAGTGCGCTGAGGAATTGGGTGAGGATGCATGATGTGGCCAACTGTGTGATGCCTGTGGTGTCCCCTGTCGGCCTCTGGAAGTGCTGCGGCGAAGCAGGCACATGTAGGCTGTCACCTTGCCTCCACCGACAGAGCGGACTCCATCGTGAGGGTGCCTGCATCACATCACTGCACAGCTCACAGAGCCATCTCAGTATTGCCCTGTTCAGGTGGTACCGGCCCATGATCTCTACATCTGTGTACAGCTGAAAGCTGATGCGGGCACGGTACCGCCTGTCGGGGGCGTACCACCGACGGGCCCTTCCACAGCCACGTCCCCCTGCAGCATGGATTCTCACCCCCCTCATTACAGCTTCCATGTGGAAACTGGCACTGTCCATCTCCCTGGCTTCTGCCCCCCCAGCTGGTGTTGCTGTGTTACCCTCACTGTCCTGGCTGCTACTTCCACTGCACACGGGCACCCCCCGCTGGCCTCTACAGACTATGGGACACACTTTCCTTGCCTGCCCTTTGCTGTCTGTCTGTCTGTCTCTGTCTGTCTCTCTCTCCCCACTTGGCAGCCTGGTAGCGTTCTTGTGCCACTTCCTTGAGCCTTTTTATTTTGGCTCATTTCCGCTAGTGCGCAATTTCCGGCTGTGCCGCTATTGCGCATTGCGCAAGTCTTTGAATATCGCATTGCGGTCTTTATGCCAGAACATCACGAGCAATCCTCCTGAGAACCTCGTTGCATGGATCCGCCCCCTTCGGTTGCGCATGCCTTCATTTTCATTCGCTGTTGCTCAGCATGTTTTCGGGGCCTTCTGAATATCACAAAATGGCGTTTGACTTGGCGACAGACAAGAACCCTGTTAAGCATGGCGCAACCCTTTGAATATCTGGGCTCTGTTTACACAAGAGATCTGTGTTCTTGGTGATTATAGTGCAGTCCCAGTGAGGAAGAGAAAGTACTACATGTCTTTAGTTTCCCTCTCTGTGAAGAAAGTAGTTCTAAGGCATTGACTTGGCCAAGTTTCTATTTCATACCGGAAGTGGATACAGAGGCTCCTAATCAACCTTCATTGTGGATCACATGATCATGAGTCTCTGTCATAAACCCATACTATCTGATAAGAAACTGGATAAGTTCCACACCCGTACACTATTTAAATTCAACAGCTGTACCTTAGTAGAGGTATGGCCTGGGATCCGTGGGCTTTGATCTTGTCTCCGGATTCAATTGTTATTTTGTTTTGGTGCCTTAGTGTGTTGCTTTTATGTGGTCTTTTAAGGCATACTTATGGTCACTCCACCAGGGTGGGATAAGGGCAAGGGGAAGGGGTTTATTACTTGATGTTTGACTGATTGTTTTCTTGTTTCACTCTGTTATGGTGTTAATATAGAAACAATAAAGTTTATTAAATTAATAAAAAAGAAATTATAGGGGTGTAAACTGCAACACCTAGCTACACTGGAATGACACCCCTTCCCATAGCATTCAGTCAGTCCACATGGAGGCATACATATTGACTGTAGGGAGGGGACTGTCAGATGAAAGGGGGGTACAAATATTTTTATTTCTAAATTTACATAATAAAAGTGGAATCTTGATGTTTTTTCCAAGGTGACTCTGCATTTTTCTATATTGATCCAGGCCTTGCAATATAAAGTGAATGCCTTTCTTTATATTTTAAAAAGGACATTTTAAATTGGCCTTTAACACTGAATGCAATCTGTTTTCTGGTTCTCAAAATGATTATCTCAGGTACTTTGAGTACCCTCATGGATAGAAGTTTCCAGCAGGGGGCCTGCATCCTGGGGGCACATCACCACAAACCTTCCCTCAGTAATTAATAGGAATACTGTCAGCATTAAGGCCTGAATCCAGCACTGGCCTAAAGCCTTCTTGTCACTCAAAAATGCGGGTCAAATTGTTCTTGCAAATCTACTGTCTATACATTTCTTTATTATTTGCCACATTGCAAGTGATTTCCTCAAAATGAATAAAGTGGTTAAAAAAATCACGGTCGAAAATTGTAAGGAACATCCTTGGCTATGTGTCATTAGTATGTAGACAGTGTCTGGATTATAAATAGAATAATAGATAGGTTCCTGTGCATTACAAGGTAGTAATTCCATCGAGAGGTCCTGGGGAAACATGGAACCTCGAGAGCGAAGCTCGAGAGGTCCCATGTCCCTAGAATGTCGATATAGAATTACTACCCTGTGATGCACAGGAACATATTTTTTAATTTTTTTAATATATGGATGCGATTTTCTGATTTTTTTGTTGTTGTTTTCTATCAGGCGGTTGGCCACCGCAGCAAACAAGTCTCTCCATCCTGGCCACCCGTCATACTGTCTCACTGCTTGGTGCCCTACCGTCCTCGGAAATATTCTGAAAATTGAACCTTTTTTTTTTTGTTTTGCTAAGGACAGCCTACCTTTTCCATGTCTGGGGAATGCAGAATCAACCAGATATCTTTATTTTTCACATTTTTGAAACAAAAAAGCTCCAAAATGTTCGAGTTGAGAAACACTTTCGTTAAGTGAGAGACTGGCCACCATGTTTTTGGAACTGTTCTGCCCGCCTTAACAGGAAAAGCAGCCAATTGGAAGGCACATTTTGAAAGACGTTGGGAGCTAGACTGCATATGTGCTGTTGTGTTTTGGTGATAATACTATCGTTCAGATCCCGAACTATAGTATTACAGCACCTGAACGATGGTATTATCACTCCTGAAGTGTAGTATTATCACTTTGGGAGTGATACTATTATGGGGAATTTTTTGTATGCTTTTCTACTATATTATTTTCATGATCCATATATTAAAAAAAATTAAAATAAACAAAATCTCATAATGTAGCTAACTCAACATTGGTATACAGCTGGGTACTATCATAATACAGTAACTTCATACAGTATGTACCTATCGTAGTGTCACCACTCTATGAGTAGAATATTGTTTCACTTGTGTTCCCCTTGCTCGTTGCATATATTATTGTCCATTTGATTATCATGTATGTGCAGTGTAGTACAACATAAATTATGTGTGCCACACAGTTTACAGTACGGACATTGCGCATATTAATAATTTTACACTGTATCCATTTGAATCACATAACCTGTCACACATCATACACAGAAACATCAAAACTGATGGCACATAATGACCACTGGGCCCATCTAGTCTGCCCATTTTTAATTATGATCACTTTTGCTGCAGACCCTCCTTGATCTAAGGCACTGTCTCTTCCACCCCTTCGTTCCTCCTCTGATTCCCTTCTGCCTATCCTAGGCATTTTTGAAACCCACCACTGGTTTCACCCCCACTACCTCCCATGGAAGGCTGTTCTAGGAATCCACCACCCTTTCTGTGAAGAAGTTCTTCCTCACATCTCTCCTGAATCTACCCCTTCTAGGTTCATATCATGACCCCTTGTTCTAGACCACCTTTTTCTCATACAAATATCTCCTTCCTGTACCTTATTAACCCCCATAAGGTCTTATCCTTCTAGGTTGGCCCACGGTCCCCAGTGTAGCCATACATCTCCTCTCTGCACCATTCATTCTACTATTTCTTGAAGGCTTTAGTGCCCAGCTCCTTCTCCTTCTCCATATAGTGCAAGACACACTCTCCACTTGCGTCTTAAACACATGGAAAACATAGGATCAACCTGATAAATGCTCTGACTTTACCAAAAATGTAATTTACACACGGAGCTGACTCTAGTAATTCATCTTTACATTTAAACCTATGAAAAACCCTTATCAAGTTAATGCATTAGCAGCAGTAGTGGCTCTGACCACAGCTTATTTATTTAGCACTTTAATTTTACTCTTGATTATCCTGACACCTCTCTCTCTCTGTCACCTAACTTTCACTCTGGGTAAAGTTAGACGTGACATAATATTTGCAAAGCATGGAATGACATTACACAGATCATATGCTACATTCCATTGCATTGAACAAAGTTGAATATATCCTTGGAATAATATTTAGGCAGTTTTTAAAAACGTCATTGAAAATGTACAGCGAAATACGGTTCCATGGTACTGTTGAACCACAGAACGGCATACAGTGAAACTCCATGAACAAATCCTGTATGTTTTAAATGAAACTTCCGGCACTCAGGACGACTTTATGGACCTCCAACTAGATGTGTCCTGGTTATTAGGAAGCCAGTGGGTGCATTTTAATTTAAATTCACCCACTTGATTCCAGGGAAATTCCATCAAATGACTGTGGAATGGTCATCCATGCAATAATGACAATCCACAGAATGTAATTCCACACATTGCAAACAACTGAAAATTCATGGAATGAACCTGAAAATTCCACTAGCCATTCCACTGTTGGAATTAAATCTACCATCAGAATTCTGCATTCTGCACAGCACTAGTTTATAGGTATGTCCTTACAGGAATACAAGTGTGTAGCATGCGTGCAGCATGTATGCCGCATGCTTATTAAGTATTCTGCATGCATGCTGCACACACGCTGCGCAGTTGTGTTTCTGTAAGGGTGTAAAGCATTTAGCATACTGTCTGTTAATACTGTTCAGGAGTGGTCTCATGTGCATTCTTAGGGTATGAGAACCGTGAACTGAAGGTCAGTGGTTCTGATACCCTAAGAATGTTAGGCATACCACTCTTACAACTGTAACAGTGTTTTCAGTGGCAGTATTAATATATTATTGATTGTGCTGAATCAATAATATATACACATTTTTTATAAAACCTTACCTGACATAGTCATTTCCAGGACAACTGCATGTGAGACACTCTTCACAGAATAAGAGTGTTTCACACGCAGAGTAAAGGAGCACACTAGTTGGTCAGGAGTGCTCCCTCAATCTATAATACAGAAAATTTGGATTCACTGCAATGCAACCCTGCAGATCAGTGGATGTATTATAGGACTGGAAAGCAGAAGACAGGTTCAAGTTCTGGCAGAAACTCCAACTTTTCATATTTTTAACAAGAAGCAATGGTTAACATGGTTTTAAATAATGAAATGGATTTTTTAAATGTTACTTTCAGTTCTAATATCACCGGAGTGGTAATCCATGTGAGTTTGATGCTGGAATCATACAGTTACAGAAAAGAAATGTAGTTGTAACCGCACACCTCTGCCTTTTTAGCAAAACAACAGGTGGCATGCTGTTGAAGCTGACAGCAGTACCTGGTGGGGACTGGGTTCGGGGAGGATGAGGTTACTCGGCACAGGGGGCCTAGGTTTGGCTACTCTGAACAGGGGCACCCAACTAAATCCGAACACAGGAAGCAATAACTGTAATGTCCAGAACCAGGAATGGGATTCTTCAGTGTGGCTTTTATTCACTTCCAAGCTGAACAAACAAAGCATAGACGGACCTCCATGGGGCTACATTTCCTGGTAATGCAGATTAGAGACAACAGAACACTTTATCACTATTTCCAGCCCTCAGGCTCTAAACCCACCAGGCACACAGCCCGGACTTGCACGCATCTTTGGGTACACAGCCCGACTTGTACACACTTGGGTTTTCCCCACTGGCCCGGCTCCCCCAACGGCCACTTGATCCACGGTCCATTGGAAGAATTAACCAGTTATCCTGTTCATGGTCCATTGGAAGAATGAACCAATTATCCCACTCATGGTCCACTGGAAGAATGAACCAATTATCCTGTTCATGGTCCATTGGAAGAATGAACCAATTATCCCACTCATGGTCCACTGGAAGAATGAACCAATTATCCTGTTCACGGTCCATTGGAAGAATGAACCAATTATCCTGTCGTGGCTCCCCAAACCACACTAGAGTCTGCGACTCCTAGAGAGAATTTTCCTTACAATCCCATGTCTGGGTACTTCCCCATCACTAGCCAAGTGTCTGAGGCAAAGTAGAAATCCACAGAAGAAATCTGTAGAGGTGGACCTGGTCACTAAAGATGGGGGACCACCCACCTCCAGCTCCCACAGCCCATACCCGGCCATTTCTCTGGAAACTGAACAATTCCGTTACTGAACTTTCAAATGTAGATTAAGGGTAGACGTCTGTCACATCACCTCTACATATTATTTGCATCCCAACAAACTCTGGAACTTGAAACTACTTTTAACTTGCTTAGCCCATTATTCTAGGCTTCCCAATATGTAGTAGTTCAATCCCCACATTGTCACACAAGTCCCAGGGTGAAAAAAACATAGGCCCTTTTAGCCAGAGCAGACACTCACCCTCACATTGCAGGTGCCCCACAGGCAACTCACAGATCTTCTTTTCTCCCAAATAAATACTGGAATAAACAGGCAGCTTTTCCTCCACAAGCAGAACTAGGGGGTTGCCCCAGGAATCTGCAGGGAAACCTCCCCCCCCGGAGGGAGGGGGCACTGAGACCCAAAAACAATGGTCTCCACCACTTCAGTAATCTTCTGTGTCTCTCTTTAAGGTGGAGACACACACCCTTCTAAACTAAAAGTAGCCCTCTGTCAGGGCTGAAGGCTCCTAGAGCCTTCACTGAGCTGCTTTACCAGCAATCTCCCAACTACAAACACACTCACTGAAGACTGACTGAAGACTCTGACTTCAGAACTCCCAAACTTCTAACTAACTCCCTTTGCTGCAGATTCCAATGTGGCTCATGCAGCTGCAATAGTTCTATTGGTGATGTCATCCCTCAGTCTCAGCTCTGACTGAGAACAGAGTGAGACAGTGTGAAACCCATTTAACTGGAGTTTCACAAGCTGCCTTCCCTGCCTACCACTAGGTCTTACTGGGATTCTAGTAACCCTGGGTAACAAGGGGGTTACACTCGCCCTTGACCAGGAAAATGACTGTCCGTAGTCATTATTTACCCGGTCTTAGGCCATCCCACCCTATGTGCTACCTGTGGAGGGGGGTGATCAGGCCCCCTCCTACCATGTGCAAGCACAGGCAGGCAACACTAAGGGCCTAGAGGCCTTGAGCTGACATATCAGCCTTTACACTATCCACTTACTATGGACACCTAGTGGCTCTGGTAGAACTATCCAGAGCATAGCCCTGATAGATCAGCACTGCAGTCCCAATGGCCACTCAGGACCACAGCCTGTCTATCCCCCCTAACCCTCTAGGGAAAACCTATCTGCCTTTTAACCTAATACCCCCAAAACAAAAACAACCCGGGGACCTCCCTGACCTTGGGCAACCTGCAACCACACACCATTGAAATACCGCATTACTGCCTTCTCCCCACCCCCACAACCACACCTGTGGAAGGAAAGGGTTAAATACAGTAATAACAACAATAACACCACAGTACTTTAAATTTCTAAACGCACTAAAGCACTCATGAGGAACTCCGATGAGCCCCTCCTCCTCTTCTTGTCTTCTCTTCTGTCTTCCCAGAAACACCTGTAAGAAAAAGAAAGACAACACACACTCCTAATCTGCATACACAGTCTGCCTAGACTGCTACCATCAAAACACTGCAGAATCCCAAAAAGATTTTTTAGAAAAAAGGTAGAAAAACAATATTTAAATTAGAAAACAACAACGTTATTTACAATACACATTTGGGGGGATGGAGTGCCCTAAAAGTCCAAACTAGTGACCACAATGCCCTAAGGTTAGTCCAATAAAGAGTCTCTCCCCTGGGCCAGAGCCCGGTGAAGCACAGTTCTAACAGGCCAAAGTCCCGAAGGGGAGAGTCTTTGAGGACAGTTCACACATTTTGAAGTCTGCTAGTGTAGGGTGTGTACTGCAATATCATAAAGATAGAAAAGTTCGGACTTACCAGCCATTTGTAGAATGGAAATTTTGGGACCGACCTGCACCTCTGACGAAGATGCTCCCTGGCAGCATTTCTTCCAATACAGCTCGGCGGACATCTTCCGGGAACCACAGGAGGGCACATCTGGGAACAGCTGGGCTAATGTCATCTCTGGAGATGGAATCTTAGAACAGGAACAAAAAGAAAACAGCTGGTCCGACATCATCCGATTACCAGGTGATGAACAGGATACAGCTGGGCTGGTGTCCTCTCTGGATCTGAAGTCATCTGGTGGGCCAGTCGATGGTTTCTAGAAAGGCCAGTACACTGTAGACTGATGAATGTGGGGCACCTGAGTTCTGGATGTCCATATTGGCAGATCAAAAAAGGCACTTCACAGTCTGGTGTGGCAGTATTGACTACCACTGCTCGGCTCTCCATTTTGTAGGCACGGGCACATTTGCTGAGAGGTCCTTGCACTGAGGCCAATAGTAGCCGGGGTCAGGAGCTTGAATTATTACCCCGTCTGGGCGCACATAATTCACACAGTGGGAGATTTCACGTCCCTCTCCATCCACTATTCTCACTCTGCTATAAACAGTGTCCTGCCTCTCTTCCACTGGGTATACTTTTCGTGGAACAGTCTATTCTTTACATGCTTATTGGCCCCAGGATGCACACTTTTCATTGCTTCATCCCAGATCCAGGATTTCCTGCAGTTCTCAATCTCCTCCCAGACTTTCCAAGGAAAGGTAGGAAAGGTTATACCATAGATCTCATTTACCTTCCTATGAACCAGTCTCTCCTCTCCTCTTTACTTGCTTTGGTCAATCTGAGACCGCTGGCCTGGCTTGGGGGTGGCTAGTCCTGGTTCTGCCAGCTTCCCATCCTTAAAGAAATTAGAAATGGATCCCTGACTTCTTTCTCTTGTGAAGCCAGGGCAGTTGCATCACCACTTTCTTCCATGCATTCCTCCAAGGCAAGATCTTAAGGCTGTGTACCCGTTCCTTTTTCACAAGGCCACATAGGTTCCCCCTCATCTTCCTCTTCACTGAGCATCTGAGCTCAGGAGTGAGCAGTCGTTCTCACTCCTGAGACTATCCACTCATCACTAGGCGTGGAGGTCGACACCTCCCACTCAAAGGCCTCCCACATCTCATCTTCATCTAAGAGACTTGGGCTAGGCCCCCCCCCCAGGGGTCTATTGATGCTTTATCCGAACTTTCTTTCTGGGATCCAGCATCCGAAACTTCAACGTCAGGTTCTGTCTCTAACTCTGCACCCTCTAGCTTTGTGCCACACTTCCCCGAGGGGCCTTCCTCCACAGGCTCCGCCTGGTGCTGTGTGTTGCCAACTGCAGATTCCTGAACCTTTGTCCATGTGGGAGCCAACTGAATTTGAGGCGCTTTATACAAGCCATATTTTTCTAGGCATCCAGCACAGTGAGGAATCATGAAGACGTCCCTTCCAGCTCTCAAGCATATTTGACATACATGCATTGGAAAACCAGGAATCGCCACATAAGGAGACAGCTGTCCTCCATAGCACCACTTTTCAATATCCCTCAGTCTAGTCACTGCTGCTGTTACTGCAACCCGGGCATGATCCAGGTAACGAGCTGGTCCTGAGGCCATAACTACAGAAAACAAACAAAAGTTCACTGTAACTGAAAGTCCCACTTTATTGAACACACACTTTAGTTGTAAAATGGCTCCTCTGCTGCTGTGTTTACTCTACTACCCCACCCTGTAATGGCGGCGGCAGCACTCCTGTGCATCAACATTCAGGATCTGGGTCACGTCACTGCGCACCCGATTTACACAAACTACTGATAACTTTTGCTCAAACTGCACAACTTGCTCTGTTCTTGCTTTAAACACATTTACAGGATTTTCCACGGACTCTTTACATTCTGGAAACATTTCTTTTATTCACAATCCCTTAAAGCTTCAGGTTTTTAGCACAAGATTGCCTGTATAACTAGTGCTGCACATTGGCTACAACCCACAGTCTCTCTCTGGCTTCAAACTTTAAACTGAGGCTGAATTTATTTCTATGCACACAGTCAACGGCTTAACAGACTTGCACTTGCTGGCAGGACTTGACACAGTCGTTACTTGCAAAGCGACTACACTGCTGCACACACATTTACATGGCATAGGGCAGAAAATCACTGTTTGATCAGTTTTTTAGGTTGTTACTTACTGTTATCAGTAGCAGTTTGCTGCAATGGGGAAAAATGGCCTGCAGCCAGTTCTTGGAGGCCTCAGAACAGAAACGGGCGGGCAGTTCTGCCGATCGTCTTTTCGACCACCACACTTGCAGTTTCAATGATCGATTAGCAGGTTGAGCCCAATTTTAAATTAGAAAGTCTATTTTTAACAAGTTTACAGTGATTTTAACACTCCGCGATGCTCCTCCACTGCCAGTACACGCACTCCACTCACACTCCCTCTCGAATGCTGGGGCAGTCTCTGTAGAGCTGGCTGAGGGATGGGACTGATTGCAGCTTGACCAATCACATGACGCCATGCAAATGAGCTTCTTCTTCCTCGTGAGGGCTCTTCTCCTCACGGCGATCGTCGAACAGGCAAATTTAAACTGCAGAATGCAACTTTTTTTCTTTTTCAACTGACTCCACGGCAGGAGCCCATTTCAGCCATTTAACATAGCCATTTAAACTGCAGTCTCTCTTTCAATTCAAAAAGCATTTCCAACATCCAGGGCACAATTGTCCTGTTGCTACCCCTAGTCTTCCACACTTTTCTTTACCACAGTTTATTTTAAAAGCATTTCAAACGTCCAGGGCACAATTTTCCTGTTGCTACCCCTAGTCTTTCACACTTTTCTTTACCACGGTTTATTTTAAAGCAGGCAAAACGCTGTAAACAATTTGATGCAGGACAAGGGCACACTCTTTGGCTTTACTTCTCCTTGGTAAACAGTTGGCATTTTTAAACAGCAGCACAAGATCCACAGCACACAGCAACACACTAGGGAAATTGCTTCAGCTTTTTTGGGCTACCCACTGCCAGATAGCCAAAACGCTAGCCCCCTTGCCCAAGACCCTTCCTCCCAGAACAAAATCCAAAGCAGTGCCTCCATTTTTGTAACCCCTCACCACTGCCTTTTTAACAAAATGACAGGTGGCATGCTGTTGAAGCTGACAGCAATACCTGGTGGGGACCTGGGTTCGGGGAGGATGAGGTTACTCGGCACAGGGGAGCCTAGATTTGGCTACTCTGAACAGGGGCACCCAAGTAAATCCGAACACAGGAAGCAATAACTGTAATGTCCAGAACCAGGAATGGGATTCTTCAGTGTGGCTTTTATTCACTTCCAAGCTGAACAAACAAAGCATAGATGGACCCCCACGGGGCTACATTTCCTGGTAATGCAGATTAGAGACAACAGAACACTTTATCACTATTTCCAGCCCTCAGGCTCTAAACCCACCAGGCACACAGCCCAGACTTGCACGCAGCTTTGGGTACACAGCCCAACTTGTACACACTTGGGTTTTCCCCATTGGCCAGGCTCCCCCGCCGGCCACTTGATCCGCAGTCCATTGGAAGAATGAACCAATTATCCTGTTCACGGTCCATTGGAAGAATGAACCAATTATCCCATTCACGGTCCATTGGAAGAATGAACCAATTATCCTGTCGTGGCTCCCAAACCACACTAGAGTCTGAGACTCCTAGAGAGAATTTTCCTTACAATCCCACGTCTGGGTACTTCCCCCATCACTGGCCAAGTGCCTGAGGCAAAGTAGAAATCCACAGAAGAAATCCGTAGAGGTGGACCTGGTCACTAAAGATGGGGGGCCACCCACCTCCAGCTCCCAAAGCCCATACCCGGCCATTTCTCTGGAAACTGAACAATTCCATTACTGAACTTTCAAATGTAGATTAAGGGTAGACGTCTGTCACATCACCTCTACATATTATTTGCATCCCAACAAACCCTGGAACTTGAAACTACTTTCAACTTGCTTAGCCCATTATTCTAAGCTTCCCAATATGTAGTAGTTCAATCCCCACATTGTCACACAAGTCCCAGGGTGAAAAAAAACATAGGCCCTTTTAGCCAGAGCAGACATTCACCCTCACATTGCAGGTGCCCCACAGACGACTCACAAATCTTCTTTTCTCCCAGATAAATACTGGAACAAACAGGCAGCTTTTCCTCCACAAGCAGAACTAGGGGGTTGCCCCAGGAATCTGCAGAGAAACCTTCCCCCCCAGAGGGAGGGGGCACTGAGACCCAAAAACAATGGTCTCCACCACTTCAGTAATCTTCTGTGTCTCTCTTTAAGGTGGAGACGCACCCTTCTAAACTAAAAGTAGCCCTCTGTCAGGGCTGAGGCTCCTAGAGCCTTCACTGAGCTGCTTTACCAGCAAGCTCCCAACTACAAACACACTCACTGAAGACTGACTGAAGACTCTGACTTCAAAACTCCCAACGTTCTATCTCACTCCCTTTGCTGCAGATTCCAATGTGGCTCATGCAGCTGCGATAGTTCTATTGGTGATGTCATCCCTCAGTCTTAGCTGAGATTGAGAACAGATTGAGACAGTGTGAAACCCATTTAACTGGAGTTTCACAAGCTGCCTTTCCTGCCTACCACTAGGTCTTACTGGGATTCTAGTAACCCTGGGTAACAAGGGGGTTACATAGTTATTGGACAAAAGGCATGCAAGGAGGAATGGGCTGTTTTAATTGTGGAGAAGTCAGCTTTTCTCAGCAAGCGCCACCTTGTGGAATTCCTTACATCCATCAATTAGGAATCAAGATTCATTGAGCCTGTTCATTTTTTTTTTTAATTTATCAAGTCTAGGATTACAAATACCTTTGAGCCATGGCTCTTTTACAAAGGTTCCACGTCAAAGAAATACAAATCATGGGGAACATCAAGACAGACATTACAACAATGTGGACATTGCAAACAGAGTACAATTAATACAGTTTCAAGGGTAGCATTGTAACAAGGCAATGGCGGCATTTGTCAGAAAATAGACAACAGATAAAGTGCCAGAGTCATAGGGAGAGGGAAGAGGGGAGGGGGGGAGAAGGAATGTAGGAAGGGTGGTGAGAGGGTGAAAAGTGCAGCATTGGGTACACCAAGATGCGAGGGTAGAATCCAGTGAGGAGGGGGGGGAGACAACTAGAGCAGAAAGGGAAGTGGAAAAACAAGGTTAGTTGGGCAGTCACAGGAGCTGTTGGTAGTGAGATAGTCCTGGAGCCTAGTTTTAAACATACCAATATTTGGGGCAGAGGAGATGGTTGGGCTGAGGCCATTGAACCAGAGTGGCACTCGATAAGCAAAAGAGCATTGTCCCTGTGAAGTGTGACAGTGGGGGACTTTCAGTAGCTGTAGCGTGGATCTCCTAAGGCACCATTTGTTAATTCGGTGTTGTAACAGAGTTGAGACCCCAGAAGGCGCAAGGCCAAGGTAGATTTTTTTCACCATGGAGCAGGTGAGAAACTTTATGCGGTTTGATAGTTCATGCAGTGAGAACATTTTTTTTTGCAATATGTGTAATTGTGTTGCATGATTTTCATTTAGCATGTTTTTATTGTGACTTGTGCATTACATATTGTTGAAGATTTGTGCTTGTATTGTATCTGATGTGTTATGGATCTGTCAGGATGTTCATGTGAATGAATCTTTTTGGACTCATTGAACGTATTATGTAAAGCAATGTTTAATAATTAAAAAAATAAAAAGTAAAATAAATGTGCAAATAAATAATAACTTGGCTTTTATAATTAAAGGATCACTGCCATCTTTTAGTTGATTTATTTACCCATTTCAAAACTATACCTGCAGACACTTTTATCACTGTTAATTACTGTATATGCATGGTGTCTGCTTGATATTAAATAAGCAGTTATACAGTTTTTTCATATGTTGAATATTTACCACACACGATCAAACCTCCAGTAATCTGCTCTTCCTGCACATGCACTGGTAACATATAGTGTTGTGCAAAATTGTGAAATTTCACTCAGCAAAATATTTTGTGAAATTTGCTTATTTCACAAAATATTTCATGGGTGTGAAATGTGAAATTCCACTGGTGAAATTTGGATTTTTCCTCTCACTGGTGAAATTCCGCAACTAGCAGGTGAAATTCCACATTTTGCTGGCAAAATTCTGCATTTGGCACCCGTGAAATATTTTGCAGAATGTGCAGAATTTCACAAAATATTTCATGCATTGAGATTTGCGATTTCATCAGAATTTTGCCGGTGAAATATAATTTCATTGCATCTCTAGTAAAATGGTGCTGAAGTGCCCGTACCTATAAGAGTTTGTGTTTTCCCAACCTATGTCAGACAAAGTGGCTTTCTAACAGGGGGCAGTTCCCTGATCACTACAAAGTGAAGTGTGGTCTTAACACAAGTGTTATATAATGCTTAATTTAATGCCTGAAATAGTAAGCCATGACTCAACATGTGCAGTAGGGCAGCGATACTAAATATGTTAAATTTTATGTTGCTTCAAGTGTACTGTATGTGTCATCTAGATGGCCTGGATTATACCTGAAAATGGTCCCTTGGACCACTGTACCTACCTGGTTATAAACTAAGTAAATAAATAACTAAATAAATAGCTCCTAAATAAAGCTATCCTGCAGTTTTTTGAAGGGGTGGAATGTTGGGCCAAATGTCTTCGCAACATCTGGGTAACCTGGATCCCCATATCATAAAGACTATGGGTACCAACACACACCAAGGGCTGAGAAGGTGCTTGAAGGTAATATGGAGTGAGAGGCATGATCTCTGCTTTCATCTGGTTGGCTTGACAAGAGGGAAAATTCTTGCAAAAGGGGGAGAAGGGGAGTGATGGCAGCTGTGGCATCCTCTAGGAGGATAAAAAAAATCATCCACACATAGCATCATGGTGTAAGAGGAGGAGGACACTGTGATGCCCTGAAGGGTTGGGTGTTCATGAATTGCAATGGCCAGGGTCTCAATTGCCAACATGAAAAGAAGGTGAGCAGGGGGCAGCCTAGCCTAGTCCTTTTAGGTAATGGAAAAGAGTGGTAGTGGAGGATGTTGGTAAGGCTTTCACCCTAGGGGCTGAGTACAGGGTGTGGATCCAGACAAGAAAGGTGGGGTCAACCCCCATGGTATGAAGTACACAAAACAGGTACCCCCCACTCCACAGAATTCTTAAAATCCATCACTAGCACTGGAGATGGAGTAGTGGAGGTATGGGTCTTATACAGGATATTCATCAGGGAATGCAGATGGTCTGAGGCCAGCTGACACTGTATAAAAACTGCCTGAAAGGGATTCTCAGGGAGGGAAGATTGGAGTCAAGCCTCCAGGGCTAGGGCCTTTGCCAGAATTGTGGGATCAGCATTAAAGGGTAACTGTAATCTTCAGGATTTCTTAATGTCTGAAAGCCCATAAAAAGCTAATTTGAGTGAGCCATTGTGTTTATCTGTGAGTCTTTGCAGTCCAGAATTATTCATATGTAAATCAGCCTGTAGTTAAGGGCTGGGGGCAGCCATGTGTTTTAAACTTATGACAAACAATGATGTCACGGTGGGTCTTGGCCCTGCTATGACGGTAGATAATCCAATAGGTTAAATAGGAAATTAACTGTTTTATTAAGTGTGTTTTAAGGTGTTATTACAACACTTTCTACATTTATAACAATTGTTTTGTATGTGCATTGAAACTAGTGAGCTATCACCTTTATATTTAAAACTGTTCCACAGAACTGGCACTGCCACCTCAAAAGAACAATCACTTGAGGTTTTGAGCTTGGGCTTGGGAACTGCTAGGATGCCCTCCTCTGCAGAGTGGAGAGAGCGCAAGGAGGGGGCAGGAGTAATGAGGTCATGCAGACAGCCCAGATCCATACCTTATAGGGCTCTATAGGTGTGTAAACCCAACTTGAAGGAGATCCTGCACCTCACCGGTGGCCAGTGCAGATTGTGGAGGACTGGGGTCACATGACAGGACTGCAAGTGTCCCATTAGCAACTTGGCTGCTGTGTTCTGAAGCAGCTGCAGGTGGCAAGAGACTCCTCAACTGACCCCAAGATATAGAGCATTGCAGTAGTTGAGTCTGCATTTATTTATTTATTAGAAAAGTTGAATTTACAACCTTTGAATCATGGACTTATTTACAAAGGCACCTCGTTGCGAGGGGGTAGACAGAGTTATATAGTGTAGTTACAACAGTGAGAACAGTACAGGTGCAGAACATTAAACATACAGTACACATAGGTTACATAACAGTGTTACTTATAATAGGTTACAGTAATATAAAAGGTACCCAAGGGTTACATTGGGGGACAGCCCTGGACATACCTAGATAATACCTGGAGAGGGTGGAGGTAGGGATGGGGAGTGGGGTGGGAGGAGGGGAGAGGATAGGCTGTCTGGAGGACATTGTCAAGTCAGGGAGGCCTGACAGGAGGATCCCACAGTGGGATTAATAAGGTGCATCTACAGCAATGAGCATCGAAGAGATGGTTCCAGAGGGCGATTTTGAAGGGAACAATTTTGGCAATGTCTGTGATGCAGGGTGGGAGGGAGTTGAACCAAGCAGGGGCTCGGTAATGGAAGGACCTCTGGGCTAGCAAGGTCTTGGTTCTGGGCACCAGAAAGGTGGCCTTGACAGAGATATGAGTGGCAACAGATGGGGGCCTGTAAGCAAAGAGACCCCAGAGCCCTAGAAGAGATTTTTTGGCGAGTAGGCAGGTCTGGTAGCGCAGACACTCCTTAAAGGTGAGTAGGTTGGAGGTGGAGTACAGCAGGCAAGTGTGAGTGTGGCTAGGGGCTCCGGTCAGGAGCCTGCCAGTCTTATTGATTGAGAGTTGGATTTTAGTCAAGACGGTATTGTCCGCTGCAGTGGATGTCATGAAAGCATGCACTTGTGATGGTAGATCATCTGGGGAGATTAAGACTTTAATCCTGGCAATGTTCCTAAGATGGTAAAAGGTAGTCTGGACAACAGACAACACCTGAGCCTCAAATGTCAATTTACTGTCTAGGATTACACCCAGTCTTCTTACCTTCACAGATGCCAGAAGAGGGACCATACCAAGAATCAAGTCTGTTCCAGCCCTCATAGCATCTGCCTCCCTCTGGTGATCAGGCTAGATCACCAGCACCTCTGTCTTATCTGGGTTGAGCCTCAACCAGTTAGAGGATATTCAGTCCTGGATCTCAACTGGACATTTATTTAGTACTACCACTGGATTACGTGTCCCAGGAGCAAAAGACATATACAGTTGGATATCATCCACATAACAGTGAAACTCCACACTCTAACATCTAATGATCTTTTCCAGGGGCAGCATGTACACTGTGAACAACATGTGTGAGAGGATCGAGCCTTGGGGAACTCTGCGAAGCAAGGGCTTTGGCCACCTCTAATGGTCACCTTAAAGGCTTCACAAAGTGTATTATCAGACATATAGCCCATATAATTGTGGGTGAAAAAGTCTGTTGTGTACTTCATAAGTCAATTCAGAAAGACTTTGTCCCACAAAAGGAAGTGGGTCTAGCTTCTAGGAGTGGGCAGAAAACAGAGAGTGGTGGTAAATGGTATACAGTCAGAAGAGATGCAAGTCACAAGTGGGGTACCTCAGGGATCAGTCCTGGGGCCAGTCCTCTTCAACATCTTCATTAGTGACCTTGCAGATGGACTAGAGGGTAAGGCTTGTCTGTTTGCAGATGACACCAAGATCTGCAACAGAGTAGATGATCCAGACGGGGTGGGCAAAATGAGAAGAGATCTGGATAAACTAGCAGAATGGTCAGAAGAGTGGCAACTGGGATTTAATGCAAAGAAGTGCAAAATCATGCACATAGGGAAGAGAAACCCTGAAGCCACCTATAGGCTGGGAGGGGAGTTGCTAGCAGTCACAAAGAAGAAAGAGACTTGGGCATCATCATCACTGATGACCTAAAATCATCAAGCAGACCTCTAAAGCAGTAGGTAAGGCTAGGGGATGTTAGGGTGTATTAGTAGGGGTATCACAAGTCGTAGAGGGAGGTAATAATCCTCTGTACAAGACACTGGTTAGCCCCATCTGGAGTACTGCGTGCAGTATGGAGGCCACACCTTCACAAGGACATTAACCAAATTGAGGCAGTCCAGAGAAGGGCAACCAAAATGGTGCAGGGACTGCATCAGAAGACATATGAGGACAGATTAACGGAGCTCAATATGTATACCCTTGAGCAAAGGAGGAGAGAGGTGATATGATCAAGGCATTTAAACACCTTAAGGGCATAAACAAGGTAAAAGAGTCTAACATGTTTAAATATAAGAAAAATAGCAGGACAAGAGGACACAGCATGAGATTAGGGGAGGCCGATTAAGGGGAATGTGAGAAATTCTTTTTCACAGAAAGGGTGGTGGATGCATGGAATGGCTTACCACAAGAAGTGGTGGCTATGAATACAGTGCAGGGCTTCAAACAGGCATGGGATAGGCATAAGGGAGCAATACAAATGACTATGAATAGATAGGCCACTGACAGAGCAAAGGCCGATGGCACATTTATAAGGTAGAAAAATAAATGGGCAGACTGGATGGGCCTTGCGGTCCTTATCTGCCGTCAACTTCTATGTTTCTATGTTTCTATGAGGCTTTAGGTGTTTCAGAGCCCCACAGTACAGTCAGGCAGACAAGAAAACAATTCACCAGGGCTATAGGGTGTATAGTAGCTTGAATCACAGCTTGAGTATTCTTGGGAGAAGTAAGCAAGAGGTCTAGGTGGCTGTATGAGCTGTGAACATGGGAAAATATGGCTAGTTTCACAGCCTATGGTAGAGAGATTGCCACACATCCAAGAAAGAGAAATCCTTCAGCATGGTTTCATCCATGTGAACAGTCCAAGAGTGGTGTTCAGTGATCCCCCTGACATTTCCAGTGAGGCCTATAGTGTGAGATTAAAATCCCACCGAGATTAGGGGGGACTGCCGGCGATGAAGTCTGTTACGTGGCTCAGATCTAGAAAAAACTGTGGGGAGCCACAGCTGGGGGGCATACTGATTTCCTAGGACAATGGAACCCTCTAGAATAGTGAGACAGAGGAGCAGCCACCATTCCTGTATCTGATTGCTAAGTTTCAATGGACCAGTGGAGGGATCTCTGAATCAAAATGGAAATCCCCCTTTTGGTAGTCTGGACACAACCATGAGCTTCTATCCCCACTCATTCTCTGCAGAGTTTCTTTGCCTCAGAGGTGACCAACTTTTTTTTGTAGGAAAGAAATATGAGTTTTCAGGTGCCAGAGTTGAAGAAGGACCTTTTTTTGTTTCCTAGGAGAATTTAAACCCAGAATGTTCCAAGTAGTGTATATGTGATGTCAACAATAAGTAAATTCAAGGAAAGGGTGGAGGTGATTAGAACCAAAAAGGTGAAGGGGTAGCTGATCAAGAAGGGGTCTATCGGGTGTTGGGTCCAGGTCTCACGGAGGTATACCCCATGAGCCATTTTAAGTCCACTTGCTACCCCCACTTGTGTGGTCATGAAAAGCAGGACTAAAGAAAGCAAAAGGTGAGTAGCTGTGGATAGGCAATGTGAAGTCCTTGGGCCTACCAGAGGAGTTTGGGAAGAGCCAGCATGACTTGATAAGTTATTGAGGGCCTGGCAGTTGGGAAAGAGAGTATCTGCCTCTCCAGATCACACTGGAGACTATCTGAGGACAGCACTTAGAATGGACAAAGACAGGTTTAAGTGCTGGCATGGTGGGATCGGGACAGACCAGGAAGTCCAGGGATGGGGTTTGCTGAGGCAAGTGGGAGAACTACTGCAACACAGAGTTTAGGGAACTTACACCTGCTGAGTCCTGGGAGGGGAAGAAATGTGTGTAGTACAATATATAGCATGGCTCATTTCCAAGCCTGCACCCACACATTCTCCTCAGAGTCATAATTGGAAAATGAGCCATAACCCAGTTGAGATAAACATTGGTAGGGAAAATCCGTACTCACAGCTCACCTGTCAACCAAGACTTGGAGAGGGTGAAAGAACTTTCTTGAGTGAGGCGGTGAGGTCATCAGTTCTTGAACAGGATGCAGCTGGGAGAGGTGTGGTCATCACCACAGAGGCCCAGGATTTAAGTTAGTGGCCTGTTGCAGCAGGAAGAGGGTCCAGAGGACAATGAGGCAGGGCAGAAGCTTGGCTCTGTTGGTGACAGTATGCATAGTGCATCATATTTGTTGGGGATCTTTGGAATCCCCTGGCAGTCAAGTGAGGATGGCAACAAGTGAGAGCTGTGCCTCCTACTTCTGGATTGATGGCATGGAGCTAGAAGAACAGCCATGGAGGGGTTTATATTGCAGTTTCTCCAGTGACCTGACCCCACTTTGCAAGTTCCCACATGACCCCTAAAAATAAGAAGGGGGGCTCAAGATGGGGTTGCAAACTGGTAATGAGGGACACCAGCTATTGGGGGGCGATGTCCATACTTGTAAGCAAGGGTTGGTGAGGGCAGTAAGAGGATGCTTCAGAGGTGTAAGTACTGCTGAGTCATGAAAAACTTTGGACAAAATCTGCCATTGCTTTAGGTGTAGCCAGGTTGTGGGGTGTGCCATTGACAAACACCTAAAGAGTGGCTGGGTAACATAAGAAAATGTATGCCCTAAGTTGGTGAGTTGCTGCTTCACTGTGGTATAAGCTAATTGACACTGGGACAGGTCCTGAATAGCGCAGTGCGGAATGCAGAATTCTGCTGGTGGAATTGGAATAGACTGGCTATTCCACTGGCAGAATTTCTGCTGGAATTTCATTGGTTCTTCAGTGGAATTCCACCTACTGTGATCTGCAGAATAATATTCTGTGGAACAGGAATTTTTCCATGGAAAATTATTCCGCAACAATTACAGCAGAAAATATTGAGAGAACTTTTTTTGTTTCTGTGGAAAATCATTCCACAACTATTTTCTACTGCGGAATTTTCTCCATTCCGTTTGTGGTGAAATTCGGCAGAATTTCAGTGTAATTTTGAGAATTCCACAGAATTTCATTCCACACAGCACTAGTCCTGAGAGAAGTCCTGGAAATAACTGATGTGGTGGCCTTGTGACTAGAGTAAGCCCCTTTCTGTAGCCAGGTGGAGGATGTTTTATTTCACTGGGTAGCAAAGCAGCCTGTCTAGGATGTGCCAGGGCTGGGCTCAATGTGTTATGTGTGGTGCCTGTGAGTAGTGAGAATGCTCAATTTCTACAGGAAGGCAGTTTCATGCATTTAATAGTTTAGTAATCACTTTTCTGATAAAGCCTGACTGGTACATCAGAACCTGCTACACCCTCAAGGAATGAATATGTTTTCCAGGCCATGTTTTCCATGTCATCCACTTTTCTCAGTGAATATCTGATTTTAGAGGCCTGTTTCCTTAGCTGGGCCTGCATCATGTGCCCTGCAGCCTTAGCTGCTTGTATGCAGGACTCCAACTGTGCAACTCACAGACCTGGGGCTGCAAGGTCTTGTGGTGGTGTGTGTGTGCTGTTGTGGCCTTTAATTCAGTAGTATCTAGGAGAGTTTTATTTAAAAGTACCAAAATGTGTTTCAGGTACACAGTCAGCCCCACTATGATCACCATGGTGAGAGTCGTCTGAAGGGCTGCTGGGGCTGCCACATGGAGAGACCAGGTCATGCATCACCGAGTCAAAGCTGGCAAATAGCTGAGCTGCAATTAATCAGACCAATATGGAGAACTCTCACCCATGGCCAAGGTACAAAAGGAGGGACTGTTCAGATCCCCGTTGCTTCTCGAAGTATGGGGCAATACGTAGTACACAGCTGGGCTAGTTCAAAGCTGGACAATGGAGGACTTAGGCTGCTATCATGGCCACTATCAGGCCACACCCCCTGACAATTTGCTAAAGATATCCACATGAACGCAGATTCTTTCCCCCTTCAACTTCATCTGTTCCAGCTGCTTCTCCTGCCCTTAAAGGTGATATGCAATGATATTATAAAGTAAACTGCTTTCTCATATTCCTTTCCCTGCTAGTTATGTATTCTGTAGGTGGCCCTCTTGACTCCTCAGTTCCCCGCCGGAGACCAGATTGTGACCTTGCCCTTTGAGAGGACTGAGGAGGGTAGGAGTTAGGCTCACCCAAAATAATGCATGGAACAGAGAGGTAACTGTTTTAGAGAAGGAGGGGGCTGGAGGGAGGGTCAACATGACCTGCTGCAAGAGATCCTCTTGAAGATCTACTGTTATGATAAGTTCCTATGTAACTGTACTATCTTTGTCAAGATTATCTCTTGCAGCAGATCACACATTTGGGATTGATTACCAAGCAGTTGCTGGACAGCAATGGTGAGGGTAGAAATGAATGGCAGAGTTGGAGAGTAGGCCTTGAAGAACTGTACGGTTGAAATTTGCTCTCCTCTTAGAGGCAATGTCCAAAGTGTAATGTTTTGTGAAAGTGTGTACCTTAAACCAGGTAGCAGCTTGATAGATTTCCATGGTTGAAATGCCTCTGAAACATGTAGCGGAGGTGGTACTGGCCCATGTGGAATGTGGTTTGACAGTTGCGGGGCACAGTTTGCTGTATTTCTTTTAATGAAAAACTATGCAGTTTGCCAACCATCTGTACAGGCACAGCTTCACCACTGGTAATCTTTCTGGATGCAAAGGATACAGTATGATGAGATGCGACATCATTCAGCAGTCCTTCATATTAGCAATGTAACATCTAAGTGTCCTATGAGTGGCTACAGTATGGAGTAATGCTTCTCCTGGATTGGCATACTCCGGATATGGTACTGGAAGGTTAATAGACTGGTTAAAGTAAAGTCAGAAACTACCTTTGTGAGAAACTTTGGGTATATCCAAAGTGGTACTGTGTCTTTATGAAAAATTAATTAGGGTTGCTCACACAGTGGTGCTTGGAGCCCCAAAGTTCTTTGAGCTGAAATAAAAGCAACTAAAGAGGACACTTTCCACAACAGAATGTGTAACTCACAGGTTGCGGCCTGTTCAAAAGGTGATGAGGCTACTTTTCCAAAATTAAATTGAGGTCCCAAGGTAGAACAGGGTTACGTATCTGAGGATTTAAATGCAATATGCCTGTCAACCATTTGCACTTCATAGCATATCAGATACGCCAAAATAGACTTGCAAAGTACAACAAACACCATTAACACAAGTGTGACAATTTTACATAGGAAACCCAGAAGGTGTCCTGGGGAGACTCCAGTTGTCCAAAAGGATGAGGAGGGGAGTAGTCATCCATCACAGAACTCCAAATAAGTGACCTCAGATCTACATAGAGTTTCACTTTCCTCTGTCACTGTTGCTCTTTCTTTTCATATTTCTAAAGCATTTCATGACATCAGTTACACCATTCCATGCTGTTCATCTGAATGGCCTGGAATGGTATTACTGATGTCGGAGAATATTCAGGAAACATGAAAAGAGAGAAGAACAGTAGCCGTCAGAGAAATAAGATTTACGGTAATTACAAAGACAAAAAAATGTTAGCACAAGTTATTATATGGGTCTCAGGAATGCTGTAATCTGATTGGTTGTCAGCATCCCGAGAGCCTTATGTCAGTCTCATTATTAATGTACTTATCCAGCTGAATTACAAGAACATTAATCTGCCTGGAACTAGTTTTTTTTTTTTTTCACAAATTCCATAGTTAGAATGTAGAGCCACCATTATGTTATACAATAGACGTGATGGACAGTGTAAAGTCTAACATGAAATTAGCATAACAGTAATTTGACTAATAAATGATTTGAAAATTATCCATTTCATTTCTGTTACCATGCTCTTTTTCAAAGGAATACTAGCCACAGTGTGTCTGAAATCATGTGTAATAAATGGTAAAAATCCAGAACATAACTGATCAATAAAAGAGTCGACTCCCCACTCCCTGTCCACCGTCCGAGTCCTGACAAGTAAAGTCTCCAATGTGGTCCTGTTTTGTCCCTCCCAATCCTATCTACAACACCAGTATCACAAACGCACTCAGCAGGTCAGGCCTTCTGCTCCCACAGTGCCAACCTCAGAGTGCAAGAGTGTGAACAGGTAACAGATGTGGTAACCCTCCTGTCTGCTTGTAGGTCCGAATCACCTTTGGTCTCAAGTTCTGGGGGGGTTCAAACTGTGAACCTTATTCTAGCGTACCCAGATGTACAGGCTCAGATAATATTTTCTTCGGGAGGATGCAATATATCTTTCACCTAAGAGCACCTAACCAGGTATCCAAAATGAACCCTTAAAACTCTATAAAAGACCTTAGGTATATTCTTTCCTTTTCCCAGTTTAGTAAAACCATCAAGCTTTTGAACAGCTATTGTTAGTCTTAACCCTGTATACGTCACATGCAAGAAAAAAGAACTGGCAGACCCAGGCAGTCTTTCAAAATAATGTATTTACTAAAATGGATAAAAATATGTTAAATGTAAACACAGAACACTATATTAAAGAGCATACAGTCACTTAAAATAATATGGGAAAAATACAAAACAAAAACTCTTATCACAATACAATTAGACTTTTTCAATCTAATGTATTACTTCTGTACAGTGCTTAAGTTAGATCAGAGATCTTGCTTCTTAAGAGTCCAAAAAGATATGTCACCACACAGTTCAGACACAGTATAGTTTAAACTGTCTCACCACACCCCTTCTGTGAGTCATCTAGCTCCTCCTTTTAGAATATTAAAAACATACAAACAAGATAACCTATCGGGAGGTATACTAAATAAGGTGACATCAGCAAACACTAATTTCCCAAATTATAAGTCTTTGATTTCCCAGTTCCTTCTCCCAAGGCATTTCAAAGGGTTTTGATAGTTTTCGAACACCAGTTGATATTAAATGTTCTTCCTCTTACGACGTCATAAAAGTTTATGATTTTCATCATCTGGCAGACTCATAAAGTCCCATTTCGTTTCCACTTCAAAGAAGCAACAGGTCATAAAAAGGCGATAAAACACAATGTCTCAAGGAGGTTAATTACATTAGAGAGATCTCCTGGTTTAATATATACTGTATATCCTGTCATTTCTCTGAAACCTGGGGGTGGGGGTACCCATGGAAGCACTGTGACAATCACACGCTATATTTTTATATTACAAATATCATCCAATAATCATAACCAGCTGGCCAAGTGTCGCAATCCTCCCCTCCTAGACTGAATTTGGCAGCTCCATCCCCTGCATGGGATGAGCTTCCCAAGTCAGTTCACTTCTCATATAGATGTGATAAGCCATCTGTGTTCTGATTGGTTGCTCCAGCCCTATGTAAGATGGTCTTGTCACACCTATGCAAGGCAAGACTCCATCTTAATAGTCTACCATTAGTTTTACCCATTTGCATCAGCTAAACCAGGTGGTTGTGGTCCATTTGTACCTCAAATGCTACCCGTACAAGTATGGCACTAACTTCTTTAGGGCCCACACTATGGCAAGACACTCTTTTTCCACAGTAGAGTAAGCCTGCTCCCTGTGAAGTAATGTTTTGCTCATGTACACTACAGAGCAATCTTTCCCTTGGTTGGAGGTCTGACTCAGTATTGCCCCAATACCCATGTCTGAGGCATCAGTCTGGACTATAAATGGTCTGCTATAGTCAGGGCTTGTCAATACAAGAGCACTGCACAGTGCCTCTTTAAGTTTGGTAAAGGCTTTTTCACAGGCTGGTTCCCAGGTAATTTTCTTAGGTATCTTTTTCTTTACCAGGTTGGATAGGGGAGCATCCAGGGCACTGTAATTGGGTACAAATTTCCTATAGTACCCTGCTGTCCCTAGAAAAACTCCTGACCTGCTTCTTCATTTCTGGTCTGGGTCATGTCTTGATTATCTCTATTTTTACTTGGTTAGGACGGAGCTGTCCCTGGCCTACAACATGCCTGAAGTATGTCACTTCAGCCATGGCCACCTGGCACTTCTCAGCTTTGACAGTGAGCCTGGACCTCTGTATCCTGCCCAGCACTTCCCTAAGGTGGGATAGGTGTTCCTCCCAGCTAGCACTAAAGATGGCAATGTCATCCAGGTACACCACGGCGTACTCCTCAGTACCATTTAACACCTGGTTCACCAACCTTTTGGAAAGTGGCTGGGGTGTTCTTCATTCCAAAAGGCATTACTTTAAATTCAAATAAACCTATCAAAGTGATGAAGGCTGACCTCTCCCTAGCTCTGTCAGTTAACTCTACCTGCCAATACCACTTTGTGAGGTCAATAGTCATAAGGTAGGTTGCTCCTTCCTACTTGTCCAGGATGTCATCCGACCAGAGCATTGGGTGGGCATCTGACTTTGTGACTGCATTCAGTCCATGACAGTCCACACAAGGACCGTGGGTGAGGCCCAGGGGCTGTGGGATCTCTGGATTACCCCTAAATCCAGAATTTCCTCCACCTCCCTCCTAATGTCCTTTTGGACAGCATCTGACACCCGATATGCTGTCCACCGTATGGGCGTCTGTGTCCCTGTCTCCACATTGTGCATTGCTAAGGGGGTTATTCCAGGCTTGTCACTAAATAGTGGGGCAAAGTCTGCTAAAACCCCCCTTACTTCCTGGATCTTGTCTGGGGCCAGCTGGGGAGACAATCTAACTGCCTTCACAGAGGAGTCCCTCTTGCTTTCTTCCAGCAAGTCCAGAAGGGGATCTCCTTTATCTGTCCCATCACCAGGACTACATACTGAAAACACCATGTCAGCCCTATTAGCATATGGCTTCATCATGTTGACGTGGTATACTCTTTCTGTCTGTCTTCTGTCAGGTAACTCTAGGATATAGTTCATGTCATTTACCTTTCTAACTACTTTGTATGGTCCTGGCCACTAGAGATGCAGCAGTGTCAGTGGCTCAGTAGGTAGCACACTCACCTCTGAGGCCGGGAGATCAGAGGGCTGTGGGTTCAGTTCCCACATCTAGCACTTGGGTTAATATCCCAATACTGACACTGTAGTGCAGCATGAGAGGGGTGCTGTACTTCTGAGGTGCCGTCTTTCGGATGAGACGTTAAACCAAGGTCCCATCTGCCTGGATTGGTGGTAGTTCAGATGATGTTAAAGATCCCATGGCACTTATCGAAAAGAGTAGGGGAATTTCCCCAGTGTCCTGGCCAAATTTCCCTCATTTCACTAAAAATACCACCAACAGCTTGGTCTGGTTTAAGGTCAGTTGGCATTCATCTGTATCCCCCTCCCCCGGGTCGTGCCTGAAAATAGGTAGGATTTGTCTAGTGCACTTACCCGGTCAACAAAAAAAAAAAAAAAAAAAATTTAATTCCACCGGCGAAGTGTCCATGGCATGGACACTTCATGTTGCCACTCCGCTACGTGGAGTGGGCAATGCAAAGTGCTCACTCCGTCTTGTCATTACCACTTCATGTTAAGGCAGAATGACAATGCGAAGTGAGGCAAAGTTGTTGTTTTCAATGGACTTTGCCATGCTCTTTAGCCATAGCCAGGCAGGAAAAGGAAGGAAGTGAGTCATACAAGCAGACACTTTCACTTTCTCCTGTGCAGACGGAGACAGAGAGAGGAGAGTGTGTTGTTTTGTCACTGCTGAGACTTGGAGATCAGAACGAGGAGATTTAAACTTTGATTTAGACCCAACAGCTTTTTTATTAGCTACATGTTTTTATCTTTTCTTTACTGTTTTTTTACTTAATGTGTTCTTTCTGTAAATTTATTTTTCTTACCTTTATAAGTAGTTAGTTGTTTGTCTGTGTCTGTGTGACTGTGTGTGTTGTGTGACAGTGTGAGTAGTCATTGCTCAGACTGAGGGAGCACAGTAGGAGAGATGGACCAGGGTGAGGGTCTGAGGGAATGTCTGGGGTGGGGGCAGGTCTGGGAGAGCATGATACTGGTAGGCATCACACCATGTGCATGTGTGGTGAGCATGGTCGCTGGTTACTGTTGAACCAATCGAAAATTCTGAGTGTCCCCCCCAGAAGCAGAACCAGCACCGCCTCCTGACTCTGAGGCAGTTGAACCACCACCACCACCACATCCAGAACCAGGTCCTCTGGAGCAGGATGTGGCTGTGCTCCTGGGCCCAGGTGTGGATCCCAACCCTGATGAGCACCATGACCAGCCACCTGCCAGTTCATCTGGCCCTCCCCTGCCTGGTCCTCCCCGCACTTCCATTGTTTGGCAGTTTTTTGACTATGTCTGGGGGGACAGCAGCATGGGCAGGTGCTGCCTGTGTGAGGTGGAGGTACACCATGGCCCCTGGGGGACTCACCTGGGGACTGGGGGCCAGCGCACCCATATGCTCAATCACCACCAGTTGGAGTGGCAGGCTGCCACAGAATGAGCCATGCCTGCATCTGCTGGCCCTTCTGTGGCAGAGGGTGCAGCTGTGCATGGCGGTGGCCCTAAGAGGAGGAGGGCAAGAGCAGCACCTGCTGCTCCATCAGCACCCAAACCACCACCACCAGCAGATCAATCTGTAGAATGTGTGGACCCCAGAGAACTGCATGTAATGCACGCTGACTTGGCAGTTCTCTGGAGTGCTGTCAAGGAGAACAATGAGAGGGTGAGTGCTGTCGAGCAATGGCTGGATCATATAGAGGGACATCAGTTGCAAATGATGTCCATACTGGAACTGCTGCTGGATCACCATGGGATCCCACATAACATTTTTTTTCCTCACACCATGTGCCCCCCCACACCTTCCTTGCTGTGTTATAAAATGTATTCCTCCACCATCCCCGACCCTTGTACTGTATGTAATTATACCCTTTTTTTGTTGTCTTCCGTATGCGTGACACTTTGTATTCTGGCACCCCTTCCTTCTGTTAAGTGTGTGTGTTCTGTTTTGGTGCCTCATTAATGTTTACTTTCTGTCGTGGAGTGTTTGTGGAAAAGCAGACTGAGCAGTGCAAGTATACTGTGCTAAACTGCATGTGTGCAGTCAGTCTTCTTTCCAGTCTGTGTATGTACTGCAGACACTGTCCAACTCCCTGGCTTAAAAACACTTATTAATGAGTACAATGGTGGGATGGTGAAGCCTGGAGACATACTAGAAAACAGGCTTACCATATATCCAAGTAACTAGTGAAAAAATGAATGTTGTGATTAATGACGTGATCATAAATCATGATTTGTGACTGCATTTGTGACCGTGATGATGAAGAATGTGATTTGGTGTCAATGGTGTGAGATAAATATGGAATTGTATTGGAAATGCAAATGCCTATGGCTGTACTTCCCCGGGCCCTGATGAGGTGTAGCACAAAACTCCCTGACTTAAAAACACTCATTAATTAGTACAATGGTGGAGTGGTGAAGCATGGAGAGATACTGAAAAACAGGCTTACAATACATCCAAGTAAAGAGTAAAAAAATTAATGTTGTGATTCGTGACGTAATCATAAATTGTGAATCGTGATTTGTGACTGCATTTGTGACTGTGATGATGAAGAACGTGATTCAGTGTCGGTGGTGTGAGATAAATATGGAACTGTATCAGAAACACGAATGCCTACAGCTGTACTTCCCCGATGAGCTGTAGCACAAAACTCCCCGACTTAAAAACACTCATTAAAGAGTACAGTGGTGGGGTGGTGAAGCATGGAGAAATACTACAAAACAGGCTTACAATACATCCAAGTAAGTAGTAAAAAAAAGTAATGTTGTGATTCGTGAGTGACGTGATCATGAATTGCGATTTGTGACTGCATTTGTGACCGTGATGATGAAGAATGTGATTTGTATCACGAGTGACTCATGAACGTGCTGATGGTCCTGACTTAAAAATGCATATTAATGAATACAATGTTCATGCAGAATTATGCACCACACCAGTCCAGTACTCTGAAGGGAAGCCAAAGAAACAACTGTGACTTAAGTTACAGATGGAGATTGGGCCCTAAAGAGATGTACATGCACAGACAGATTAAGGTTGGACTGTGTACTGAAGAGATGCAGACGCAAAGGCACAACACCTAACCAGTGTTCACCATCAGAAATTCAAATCTGGAAAAGAATACCTTTGCCGGTTGTGGCGAGCCGCGGAGCGGGGGCAGTGTACTGCAATGTTGCAGTAACTGTCACTAGTACTAGTTCCAATACCGTAAAGATACCACAAAGAAGTACAAAAATCACACAGCTGCAGTGGGTAGCAGGTTCACATTGCTGAAATTACTATGTGGCACAATAAAAGGTGTCTGATTTGATGACACGCGTCACACACATACTCACACACACTAAGTAATGCATAGCAAATTGAAAACTTCAGTAATATAACCACATATTTTAAATAAACTAAAATTATGCACTGTTGCTCTACAACAATCAACAAAAAAATTGCAAGAATTATTGAAAATATTACTGTGTGTGCATTAACACAGTTATACAAGAAAAATATCACCAAAACAGAAAGAACTACCTTTTTCTCCAAGTTAATCTACCTACACCACAGATACACCCCTCCCCAAAGCACACTTTCACTGTCTCTTAATACATAGACACAATGTTGTACATTAACATTCAAAATCCACACACAAACAATAAACGCTCAATGATATGAGCACAGGAGGGTTTCCTACAATCAAAGAACTAAGTTTTGAGCAAAAAAAAATACTCAAAAAGGCTTTTTGAACAGCTTTTAGAAGGTTTGAATCTCAGAGATCGCTCACAGCAGACTGTCTCCTACAGCTTCCTACACACGCTACCCCAAACTGAGGCTGTGCAGAACAATATAGAGCCCATGTGACCTGAAATCACATGAATCACTGCAAAATTCGCCTTCAGAGCTTAAAACAAGGTGAAGTGAGGCAAAGTACATTGTTTTCAATGTACTTCACCTTAAGATTTGGTGGACTAGTGGTTTGGGAAGGCGGAGTAACACGAAGTCATTGTTTTCAATGGACTTCGCATTACCCATTATAAGGCAAAGTACTCCGCTTCGCATTGTGGGGCACTCTGCAAATCCGCTTTCGCTTTGCGATTCACTTTGTGGAGTGAATTGGGGCCACTTCGCCCATCTCTACTGGCCACTCAGACTGCAGTTTATCTTTCTGGACTGGAACAAGGACCATGACTTCCTGACCCACCATGTATGAACGATCTCTGGCTCTGCAATTGTACCACACTTTTTGTTTCTGTTGGGCAGCTGCCAGGTTGCTCTGGGCTGTCCCCATAATCTCCTTCAACCTTTCCCTAAACCTAAGGACATAATCCACTATGGGAGTTCCCTGGGTGGTATCTTGCCTTCCCAGTCCTCCTGGATCAAGTCTAGGGGCCCACATACCCAGCATCCATATAAGAGCTATAAGGGGGAAAATCCTGTCACTCTTGGCGCTCCTCCTTATATGCAAACAACAGGTGGGGAAGGTATTTCTCCCAGTCCCTCCCATTCTGTTCGGCAAATGCTTGGAGCATTGACTTCAGGGTACCGTTAAATCTTTCCACAAGCCTATTAGCTTGTGGGTGATAAGGTGTCGTGTGCCTCTGCACCACCCCACACTTCTCCCACAAACATTGCATCAGGTCTGACATGAAGGAACCCCTTCAATCGGTGATAACCTCCTGCAGAAACCCAACGTGGGAGAAAATCCCAAGCAAGGCATCTGACACTTTGTCTGTCCTTAGTGATGATAGGGCAACTGCCTCTGGATACCTAGTGGCATAATCCACCACAGTCAGGATGAACCTCTTCCCAGAGGAGATGGGGGTATTTAAAGGCCCCACAATATCCATTCCCACAATCTGGAATGGCTCTTCCACTATGGGCAATGGAATTAGGGTGGCTTGGGTTTTCTTACCTGCCTTCTTTATTTTATGGCACCGGTGACAACACCTGTAATACTCCTTCACCTGCTGGGTGAAGTTGGGCCAATAGAAATTCTGTGCCAACCGCTGCATAGTGCATGTGATTCCCAGATGGCCAGACAAGGGAATACAGTGTGCAATCTTGAGCAATTGCTCACAGTACCCCTGGGGAATGACAAGATGCCTGCCTATCACCCCTCCCTCTGTCTTCACAGCCTGAGTATACACCAATCCATTTTCCCCAATAAACATTATGTTTACCATCACCTCCCTGTGCTCCATCAGAGTCTGCCCAATCCCTCAGTTTATCTAGACCAGGGTCATTTTTCTGAGCTGTTGCAAACTCCTTACACATTCTCAAGGCATGGGACAGGTCCCTTTCAGTCTCTAAACTAGGATCCCTAGCACTAGAGTTAGGGCACTCAGGACCACTGTCATCCCTAACCCTCTGACAATGGGTCACCCCTCCTTCTTTGGAGTAACCCTCAGTAGCTGTGTGGTTAACTGCCACTGGGGAAATTTCTACCCCCTTTTCGTTAGTCTCCATATCAGGAGACACAGGCTGGGGAAGCAGCCTCCCAGTGGTTTCCACAATGGCTTCTGTGGGGTCCAGGGAATTACAATTTTCCCTTGCCACTTGGCTATGAGTAACTACACACACCATCCCCTGTTTGAGATTGTTGCCATGGATGACGTCAACTGCTTACAGTTTGGCTGCAGCCACCTGTTGCACAGTTCCCTCAGTTTCACCCCAGTCTAGGAGAACATTAGCGAGTGGCAATGTGGTCTCCTCACCAGTGAACCCTTGTACAGTTACAAATTTATTGGGTATAAGCTGACCAGGTTCTACCAGATCCCCTTTTACCAATGTCATGGATGCCCCTGTGTCCCTTAACCCTTCTATCTGTACACCATTCACCATGACTGGGTGCATGTGTTCCCTCATGTTCACAGGCATGCTTCCAGGGACACACAAACAACCCACTTCTTTCCTAGCCCCATGTTGCATATTGCTCATCCTTTTGGGACACTGTCTGGCAATATGCCCAGTTTCTTTACAAACCCAATATTCGTTTCTTTTCTCAGAAAAATCTTTTCTTTGAAACCTGGGGCTAACTGGTTTCAGTGGAGGCAGTGAGGGTTTTAGCTGCCCTGAAGGTGTGCTTTTCCCTTTCTGCACTGCCATGCCCACCCCATTCGCTCTCAGAGGAGGTCTGCTCTTGGCATAGCAGTCTGAGAGTTCAGCAGCCTCTTACACTGTTTTGGTATCTCGGTCCTCCAGCCAGGTTTTCAACTCTGCTGGGCATGCCCAAAAAAACTGTTCTAACAAAATAGCATTTTCAATTTTATCTACAGCGTTTGCTTCAATTCCCTCCCACCAGCGTTTTAAACATTGACGTTGTTTCGTGGCTAGCTCCTCATAGCTCATGTCAGGGTTTCTCCTGAGCTTATGGAATTTAGCTCTGTTTGCTTCTGCAGTTAAATCAAACTTTTTCAAAAGTGCAGCTTTAAGTTTGCTGTAATCATTAGTGTCCTCATTGTCCATTTGACTCAATGCATCCCGAGCTTTCCTGGTAAGTAGCGGGGATAGCTGGAAGCTCAGAACCCTCTAGGAATATTTGCCTGAATGCAAACTTTTTCAAAGGAATTTAAAAAGGCATCCATAACCTCCCCCTCTCTAAATTCAGCTATCAATTTGGAATTCAATTTGTAACCCAGTCCTGTAGTTCCAATTAAACCCAAGCCACTTACCTGCTCTGGTACTGGTGGTTGGAGTCGTAACTTCTCCAGTTCATGTCGCCTCTGGTGCTCACGCTCTTCCCGGTCCACCTCTCACTGTTCAGGGTCTGCTTCTTGCCATTCCTGCTCCTGATTCTCCTCTGCAGCTCGCTGTTCTCACTCCCTCTTCTCCTCCATGGCTCACTGTTCTCGCTTCTCTTCTCTTCTCTCTGGAACTCCAACTCCATTCTGCGCAACTCAGTCTGGAGCCTGATTGCTTCTGGCTCCAGAATGCTGGTGATCTTCCTTTGCTACTGTGGCCCTTCACTTGCACTGGCCCTGCTGCCCTCCTCACTGGATCTGGATACTGCACTGGCCTTTAGCCCCTCCACGCTCAAGGTTTGGTCCTTTACAGTCACAGTCTGTGACTCGATGCTCTGGGCATCTGCTGCCATCAGGGCATCCATGAGGTTCTGCTTGATGGCTCTTGCCTCATGCAGGACTCCTCTGTCCTGGCATAACTGCCTCAAGTAGTATGTAGTATACCCACTGTAGTTGGAAGCCATCTTCTTCCCTAACTGTGGCTACTCTAACTTGCACTTTAGAAAAAAAATAAAACAGGTAGGAACTTGACTGTAAGCAAAGTGATAAAGTTCTGTTTCCTTTTCTTTAAAAAATAAATCACTGCCTTATTTTGCAAGTGAACTGTACAATATTAAGCTGATATACTGAACAGTTAAAGCTTGTGTTACCAATTGTGTTGCACCGCTGCTAACCAAATCTGTCACAAACGCACTCAGCAGGTCAGGCCCTCTGCTTCCACAGTGCCAACCTCAGAGTGCAAGAGTGTGAACAGGTAACAGACTGGGTAACTCTTCTGTCTGCTCGTGGGTCCGAATCACCTTTGGTCTCAAGTTCTGGGGGATTCAAACTGTGAACCTTATTCTAGCGTACCCAAATGTACAGGCTCAGATAATATTTTCTTCGGGGGGATGCAATACATCTTTCGCCTAAGGGCATCTAACCAGGTATCCAAAGTGAACCCTTAAAACTCTGTAAAAGACCTTAGGTATATTCTTACCTATTCCCAGTTTAGTAACACCATCAAGCTTTTGAACAGTTTTTGTCAGTCTTAACCCTCTATACATCACATGTAAAAAAAAAGAACTGTCAGACCCAGGCAGTCTTTCAAAATAATATATTTACTAAAATGGATAAAAATATGTAAAATGTAAACACAGAACACTGTATTAAACAGCATACAGTGACTTAAAATAATATGGTCAAAATACAAAACAAAAACTCCTATCACAATACAATTAGACTTTTTCTATCTAATGTATTACCTCTGTGCAGTGCTTAAGTTAGATCAGAGATCTTATTTCTTAAGAGTCCAAAAATATATGTCACTAAACAGTTCAGGCACAGTATAGTTTAAACTGTCTCTCCACACCCCTTCTGTGAGTCATCTAGCTCCTCCTTTTAGAATACAAAAAAATATAAACAGGACGTCCTATGAGGAGGTATATTAAATAAGGTGACATCAGCAAAAACCCATTTCCCAAATTATAAGTCTTTGATTTCCCAGTTCCTTCTCCCAAGGCATTTCAAAGGGTTTTATAGCTTTTTAACACCAGTTGATATTAAATGTCCTTCCTCTTAAGATGTAATAAAAGTTTATGATTTTCATCCTCTGGCAGACTCATAAAGTCCCACTTCATTTCCACTTCAAAGAAGCAACAGGTCATAAAAAGGCCATAAAATACAATGTCTCAAAGAAGTTAATTACATTACAGAGTTCTCCTGGTTTAATATATATCCTGTCATTTCACTGAAACCTGGGGGAGGGGGTGCAACCATGGAAGCATTTGACAATCACACACTATATTTTTATATTACAAATATCATCCAATAATCATAACCAGCTGGTCAAGCATCACAACCAGTACCAACCATTTTCTGTTTTTTTTTATTTGCCTGCAGCTTAACTTCTAAACATACAAGCAGTCACTAGAGGAGAGAAGTGCCTGTAGTCTGTAGATTAGTAAAGTACTGTAAATTCAGTTGTAAAGAAGCACAAGTTCCTGTTGCCAGTGCCATTGCCTCCCAGACCACTGAAGGGTCTGAGTCCCTATCATCAATGGAGAAATGCTTTTTGTTTAAAAAAAATAAAAGTAAACTGACAAATCAACCTGCTGCGATGAGCTGGCTGGGATGGTGCTTATAAAACATGTAGACCACCACATCTCACTGCTGCTGTCCCATTCCCAACAGAAGCACAGTCGGCTGGACAAGTATATGAATAAGGATAATGATCATTTTATGCAAGCTGTTACCGCAATGATCAGGGGAGCTGGATTAAATTATGGGAACCAGAATAACACAAGGGCCTCATTTGCATTTGTAAAATTTTTGTAAGGCATTTAATTTAAACTTGTGTTACACTTGCAACAGGTGGGTTACCCCAGGGGTTGGGTTGGTGACATTTTGTGTTATTAGTGCTGTGCGGTGCCCCCATAAGTATCCCCCTAGCTGGGACCTAGGTTTGGGGAGAAAACTATTGCTCAGTATTTTGGCTAGGTTTGACTTGTAGTCAGGGGCATCCAAGTAACTCTGGACACAGGAAGCAATAACTGTAATGTCCAAACCAGGAGTGGGATTCTAATGTGTGGCTTTTATTCACAACCAACAGAATAACAAAGCGTAGATGGACCCACACAGGGCTACACTCCTGGTAATGCAGATTTATGGAGACCAGAACACATCCTCATACACTGTAGCCCTCTGGCTTAGAAACACACTGGGCACTCAGCCCAAACTTGTACTCTTCTTTGGTTTCCCTGGCTCGGCTCCCTTGCCAGCTCTCTGGACTACCTTCCTTCCATGGCTCGGCTCCCTTGCCAGCCCTTGGACTACTTTTCATATAGCATGGATCATTCTCGGTGGCTCCCTAAACCACCTCTGAGCACTTCTGGCTCCATCAGGGAATCTTCTTCATCAATTCCACGTCTGGGTACTTTCCTCAGGCACTGGCCAAGTACCTGACAGAAAGCAACGGATGTCCCAAAGCAAACCCGTAGAGGTGAATTTGGTTACTACTGATGGGAGGTCTCCCACCTCTCGCTCCCATTATCCATACCCGGCCATTTCTCTGGACTTTAACACCTCATCCACTGAAAACACTTTACTGTGTAGATTCTCTTTAAATGTATGTCACATTTAATCTACTTTTTCTTCCATCCCATATGTGCTGAACTTGAAACATACTTAATGAGTGGTTCTGTCCATTTCTCTAGACCCCACAGAGTTAAGCAGTCCAATTCCCACAACTCTTAAAACTGTACTTGGCTGTCTTTTCTTGACCCCACAGTAACAGTCATTTAAATTCATCTTGTCTCAGGTGAAAACACATTGGCCCTTTATCAGAGCAAACTCACCACTTGGTTACAGGTACCCCACAGGCTTTTTCTCTTCAAAGAAATCTCACAAACTTCTGGTGCCTCAGCATGAACCTAGATTTAGGCATCTTTTTCTTCCTCTTGCTGGACCAGGGGATTTGCCCCTGGAAGTAGGCAGAATCCTTCCCTACATTCCCGCAGGGATGGGGCCCTGAACCTTTGTAAGTGGTCTCTGCCACTTCACTTGGCTCTTCTTGTGTTCCTCTTCAGGTGAGAACACACGCCTCAACAAAAACATAGCTCTTTATCAGAGCTGAGGGCTATAGGGGCCTGCAGCTGCAGCACACCTCCTCCCTCTTCAACACTCTACTACTGACTACTTCAAATTCTCCAACATTCTATCCTAACTTCCCTAGCTGCAACATTCCAAAGTGGCTTATGCAGCTGCGACAGTTCTAAAATGATGTCATCCCTCAGTCTCAGCTGAGACTAAGAACAGAGTGAGACAGTGTGAAATCCATTTAACTGGAATTTCACAAGCTGCCTTCCCTGCCTGCCACTAGGTTTAACTGGGATTCTTGTAACCCCGGGTAACAGGGGGGTTACACACTACAGTTAATTCTGTTTGTGACAGATTCCGGGACACGCTCTAGCCAATGCTTGCTGTTCGGCATCCATGCTTCCACATCTAGGCGCTGCAGATTCAGATTTATAGGGTAGTTTAAGGTATTGAGGGTGCCATCTCCATCCTGCCTGAATACTTTTTTTTTTTTAAGACAGATGAAGAGTGTCCTGCACGGGGATTCCCTGACACAGTCAAACATTTAAACTCCTTCAGGTTGGGGTATGACACAAATTCACATAGGACTTGCACAGTGTAAGGGTGTGTGTGTGCGAGAGTGAGAGAGAGAGATTTGTGGTGGAGGATGGCACTTTACACTAGCAGGGCAGGAGCGAAGTAAAAAGAAAAAAGTTTTGTAAGAGAGCAGTTTAGACAGCATACCTTGCATACTTCAGGGATCTCATCATCATCATCAGATCGGCTCACAATGACTCTTTCACTGAAATGCCATTTGCAGAATCCCCGATAGCAAGGTGTCAGATACTGAGATCATGGTTTATGCATTCAAATATTGACGATCTCGATTGCAGTTCTCAGATGTCAGTAGCGCTCACTTGCATTACTGACATATAATTAACGGCTTCCTCTTTTTCCCATAGGGAAACAATGGCTTATTTTGCCGTTATAAAGGAGTGTTTATAACGGCAAACACGTGCACGGTTTCCCCCACTCTGCAAATGCACCTGCTCGAACTCCTCAATTCTCGGTCACGGTCTCCCGAACCACAAACTCAGCATGGATACAAACTGCCACAGACACTCGGCAGTAAGTAACATTTTATGACAAACTTAAATGTGCCACATTTGCTACCAGATCACCCACCATCACAGTATTTAAAAAAAAGAAAAAACATTTGAAATAAAAGTGAAAGTCGACCGCACACCATGCCGTAATCGGACTGTGGCACACAACAGCCTCTTTTATTTTATATAATTGCTGAGGTGAAAAAGAGAAACCCCAACAATTATATAAAATAAAATATGATTCTGAGTGTGTGTAAAATCAAATTTACACACACCCTCGGGGTTTGATGCTACGCATAAACCCCTCGAGCTTCGCTCTCAGGGTTTATGTATTATCAAACCCCAAGGGTGTGTGTAAATTCTCATTACACACCCAGACCCATACTTTATTCTTTATGTACTGTACGTACCGGCTCCCAAGAGTGACACTCATTGGTGGCAAGTAGCACAAAACCCCACAAAAAACTTGGTTACTTTTTGACACACTCAGGAATGTGCATTCAAACCACAATTTTAATGTTAACCTTTGGTGGAGGGACTATTTTATGTCAATATTTAATAATATCTGAAGTAAATGAAGTATAACATGGTAAAACTGCAATAAAATTAAACCCAGTTATAATAATAACAATAAGGTACTCCCAGGGGTTATGTTAATGTTCAAGTTAATCACCCCCGGGGCAATATGGCACTGGGCTGTGCCTCGTGCCACATTACACTCCCGGGGGTGATTAACAAGAACACTAATATAACCTCTGGTCATACCTTATTGCTTCAAAGGAAATCAGAATATTGGATAGACACTAAGAAAAAAACAAAAAAACAGGAGAGCATCTAGAGGTGTTTCCTCTTCTGTTTCCTATCACCTTTAAGTCAGAATCTGCAGCTTGTGACAGGCTCATTTCAGTGGCATCAGACTGATAGCATAAGCAGATAGTGCTGTTCATTATGTGAACTGGCATTTCCACTTCTGAAATCATTTTTGGAATTTCTTTTTTTTTAATTCTGTGGAATTGTGGAAAGCATTGCTATTACATACTATGATCCAAGGAATATTACTCTGTGGTTTGCAGAAACTGAATATCTTGTTTGTTTCCGTAAACTGCCGAATACTGTTCTGCAGTTCATGTAAACCACAGATTTCTGATCCACAGTTTTTTAATACAGTATATTCCATCCTCAGAATGTTGGAATTCATCTTCTAATGGAATTCTATGATGTTATGTAGAATTTCCAGAATTCTGTGGCATTCTGGCAGAAGTGGAATTTGAAAATTCTGTGTAGCTGCATAAGCGGAGGATTCTTATGTCATGACAGGAATAAGCGACATGAACAGATGAGGCCAAATGGATAAAAAGATCCTGTACAAAAGACAGTGTCCACAATAATAAAATTTACATTCAGGGGAGTTTTGTGTAAATAAGTTTTGTTGATGCCAACTAGGCATCTTTTGTGGAAACTCAGGAAATCACTTTAAAGCATGAAACCAACCAGCAGGAACTGAGGCTGTTGTATTCTATTATGTTCACTGAGTTCACAGACTGGAATGCCTCAGTTTAGGTCAATGCTAGCTGAACCCTGGTGTAAGGTGGACAGTGGGCACATTTTCTGTTTCGGTAAGGCTGGTGGCCTGCGTGCAGTCCCAGATTTATTTTATTTATTTAAAATGGGCAATAGGGAGAGGCACAGGTGCATTTGCAGGTGTGACCCATGGGGAAAGGGGAATGGGACAAGTATAATTACAAACAAAATACAGCCAGTCAAATGATATGGTTACAATAAGAGTGGCACAGTGTACCTTGAGTGCAGTACAGACAGAATGGTGAAACATTGCATATGCAAGAAAATGAATTATCATGTGAATGTTCTGTGCAAATTGGAGACTGGATTCATTGGAGAGAAAGTGTGTCCAGCCTGTCTGGTACCATTCCCAATCACAATTTTGAAAGACAACCCGAACGCACTCCTATGCAGTTGCTTGAAAAGCCCCTAAGCTCCAAACTCTTTCTGCTTCACATGGTATCACATCATAAGATCGACTCAAAATGAGTGACTAGAAATATAGCGACTCATTTTGGATGCTTTTATTGTGGGCTACCCTGCAGAATAGTGGGGGTATAGGATAGTTACCAGGGAGAAGGGTGAACAGAAGGGAGGAATAGTGAGGGGAAGGGGTTTTATTTTATGCAGTTATATGTTTATTGATGTATTGGAATTGCAAATCTTTGAGCCAGAGGTTCATTTCCAAAGGCTCCTCGTCAAGAGACAATACAGTGCGACAGTACAATGAAACAGGTTACATACAGAGTAGTGATAAGAGCATAGTGGAAATAAACAACAGAGAGGTCCTATACAATGGCGTAGCTAATCAAGTACACATTACATCAAACAATAACACAAAAAATACAAATAATGAACTATACCAGGTAGGCACAGAGTAGTTACATACGCATTAATATGTACAAGGCAGAATATTCATTGATGGAGAGCCTATACATTGGTGTAGCTAGGCCATCATATATAGCATCAGTGGGAGAAGTAGTGGACTAAGCACAGTTACATAAGTGGGAGGCAAAGAGATGTTGCCAGAGGGCAGTCTTTAAGGGCCCAATCTGCTTTTCTGAAGTGATACAAGAAGGGAGTGAGTTAAGCCAACTGGGAGCTCATTAGCAGAAGGATCTCTGGGCCAGGGATGTTCTGACTCTGGGCACCAGAAGTGAGGACTTTGAGGAGCTATGGATTGAGGTGGTTGAGATGGCAGGGCTGATAGTGGAGGAAAGGCCAGGAGGGGTTAGGCCAGTGACAATTTTCTGAGCAAGGAGGCAGGTTTGATAATGCAGCCTTTCATCAAGGGAGAGTATGTCAGCCAGGGGGTAGATGGTGCAGGTGTGGGTGAGTCTGTCAGTGCCGGTGAGTAATTGACAGGCCTTGTTCAGGGGGAGTTTGACCCTGTTGAGAGCAGTGTTGTCAGAGGCTCCGTAGACCAGGAGTCCATAGTCCACGAGTGAGAGGACTGAGGAGTTGATGGCTAGCTTTAGAGCTTCAGGGGGGAGACAGGTCCTATGACGGTATAATAGGCCTATGCAAGAGTTGACCGCAGGGCAAAGGGTGCGCATACGGTTGTGGAAAGAGAGGGTAGTATCAAAGACTATACCTAGGTATTTGTAGGTATTAACTTGCTCTATGGGGAGGAGGGAACTGGACTGGACTATAAAGGGGGAGTTTTCGCATCTGTTCTAGTTGTGTGCAAAGAGCATGGTCTTAGTTTTTATCAGACAGAGCAGAGGTCTGTGGTCCAGGAACCAGTGCTCTGCATGGGAGAAAGAGCACTGTAGCATATATTGGAGGTGGGTGGTGTCAGGGTGGGACATGAAGAGGACTGCATCATCCACGTAGAGGAGGATTTTTCCAGTACAGGGTTTGAGAAGTGTGTATGGGTACAGACTAAACAGTAGTGGTCCAAGGATTGAGCCCTGAGGGACTCCATAGAGGACCTGGAGTGGGTCAGAGAGGGTGTTGTTGATTTTTAAACATTGATTGCGGGATGGGAGCCAGGAGATGGGGCCCTGACCAAAGCCCACCTTCGATAGGGTGGTTAAGAGGAGTGGGTGACACACGGTGTTGAAGGACTTCAATAGGTCTATAAAAACAGCTCCAGCAATGTGCCCATCATCAAGAACAGAGTGTACGAAGGAGGAGAACTCAAGGAGGGCAGTGGTGGTGCTAAATTCCTTGCGGAAACCATGTTGTTCCACACTGAGGAGGTTATGGGCAGTTAGGTATTCAGGAATCTGTTCAGAAACAATCTTTTCCAATGCTTTGAAGAGTGGGGGAGGATAGATATGGGCCTGAAGTTCCCAGGGGAGGTGTGGTCACCGCCTTTGTGTATTGGGGTAATGACAGCAGATTTCCAGGCTTGGGGGAACTGTCTGGGCAGAGGGAGTGATTTAAAAGGTCTGTGAGAAGGGTGAGAACAGCATCCAGTACTAGACACCGGAGTTTTGGGTCATGTAAGTCACTCCTGTGAGCAGTGCCATTTAGGGCCTTGAGTAGATATGGTTTTGCTTTTGAGGGAGAGAGTGCCCTGAAATGGAGGGTAGGGTGCAAGGGGGGGGATGGGGGGAGGGGGTAAAAATGCAAGGGGGGAGGATTGCACTGAGGTCAGAGAAAGCTTTGTTAAGGCTGTTGGTGATACATTGCGGGTCAGTGGAGATGGAGCCATCAATAATGAGTTGGGATGGAGATGGAGATGTGGATTTGCTGTTAAGTTCCTTAAGGTTGTCCCAAAATCTGTGGGCAGAACTCCAGGAGGAGGTGATGGTGTTCCTGTAATGGTCAGCCTTTGCTTTTCGAATTGCCCAGGTACACTTGCTGTGTGCAGCCCTGTAAGTTTGCTTGTCAGTTGGAGACCCAGAATCAAGGGTCCTGTGCCAGGAGGTTATCTCTATGTCTCAGCTGAGTGTGGAGGGAGGAGGTGATCCAGTGGGAGTCATGCTTCTTCACAGTCCACTGGAGAAAGGTGCATAGATGTCGCAGGCCGAATTCAAGGAGTTGATGAAGTAATTTAGGGCTGAGGCAATGGTGGAGGCAGTTTTGATGGGTGACCAGTCCCAATGGGCAAGATGCTCCTGGAGCTAATTCAGATTGTGGGGGTGCATGCGACGCTTGTATATGAATTTGGGCTCGGGCTTAGGCATCTTTCAGGACCATGAGTCCAGTGGACTGTGAAGAAGCATGACTCCCACTGGATCACCTCCTCCCTCCTCACTCAGCTGAGATGTAGAGACAACCTCCTGGCACAGGACCCTTGATTCTGGGTCTCCAACTGTAACTGTCATTAAGTCTCTTCCTTCCCCATGTGTGCCATATTTATCCACTGCTAAGGTATAATTGATTTGTCATATTAACTGCTTTCCCTTCCCCTTCTACTCCTGGCTTTATCTATGCTTACACTCCACTGCTACTCTATCAAATCACTCCTCCTCCCCATATCAGTTGTAGACTGTTGTTTGTTCTAGCTGCCAAAATACTGTATATGTATTGCACACACCAGTCATCATGTTTCATTTATCAGTATGCAACCTGTAAGTCGCTTCTGTCTCATATCAATGTTTACCACCCGGTCACCCTTATGTGGTACCCTTGTATGTATATCCAGCCTGTATCATGTAACGTGCATTTCATGTATATACTGTTATTACCTATCTGTGTTTGTACTTTAAGTGTTTATGTCACAGGACCTCCTTGTGAATGAGCTTGCTCAATGGAGTTTTCCTGCAATAAACTTGAAACTTGAACTTGAAACTTGAGAAGAGGATTGGGGAATGATCACAAAGGGCATTTGGCAGGACAGTGGTGTCTGAGATTTTGTGAGGACTGTTTGAGAATACAACATCAATAAGGGTGGCAGTACCACTTGCCGTGTGGTAGGATGTGGGAGAGGTAACTAGTTGAGTGAGGTCGAGGGCAGCAAAGACGTCTTTGGCCTGAGATGAGGAACTGGCAAGCCAGTTAATGTTACAATCACCCTTTAAAATTTGTTCCATATTAGCTGGTTGGTTGGCGAGGTGCTCAAGGAGGGATTGTATGGCGAGATTCAGGTGATGTGGGAGGATGTAGGCCGTGTTGATGATGAATGGGGCCTTTGAGATGCCTGGAGTGATCTTTAGCGAGATTGCTTGGGTTCCATGCTCCAGTTTGGACTGGGGAGGACATGTTCTAGAATGGAGTCATGGAGGTAGATGGCACAGCCACCACTATGCTTCCCAACTCTGTCCTCTCTGAAGAGTGTGTATCCAGGTAAGGAGATAAAGGAAACTGGAATGGACTTGGAGAGCCAGGTTTTGACTAAAGCCAGAATATCAGGTTGGTGTTGTGCTATCCAACCCTGAAGGTCAGCAAACTTTTTTAGGATACTGCATATGTTAATGGAGGCAAGATGGAGCCCAGCCATTGGCGGGGAGTGGGAGGAGGTAGCAGTAGTTGGGCCAGGATTGGGATGGGCATTGCCAGATAGTAGGAGGAGTAGTGAGAGTATCCTAAGGAGAGCAAGGCTCTGCTTATGGCGAGTGGCATATGTGACAGGGAAGAAGGAGGAAGTAGGCAGGGAGATAGGAATGGGGAGGGCTCTAAGAGCAGGTATGATGTGGAAGAGAGGGGGCCAGTGGGACCCGGAGGATGGGGAAGGCCACAGAGGCTTCTGTGGTGGTGTTGTTGAAGGCTTGATGGGTGCGAAGGAGAAGCCTGTGGAGAAGTGAAGGGCTATTTGTCCCTGGAAGAAGGAGGGTGGGAGTTTGGTGGGGCCCATGAACGGTGTTTGTTGAAACGCTGCAGAGAGTGTGATGGGTGGGGTGGTGCCTGGGGCGGGGGGGATCCAGGAGGGGAGTGAGGCATGGGTGGGCACTCCTGCTTCGCTGGCTGAGAGGATGGTGGGAGGAACAGTAGGGGGTCCCTCAGGGAGAGGATTAACAGAGGTAGCAGCATGGTGAAGAGGGCAAGAAGTGTTACCAAATTAGGCTGTTTGGATGTGGGGAATTGGATATCGGTGGTGGTGTTAGTGGTCTCTAGTGACAGGTTCTGATAATCTGCAGATGAAGAAGTACACTGATTGGTTCAGTGGTCAAGTGACTACCACTATAATCATAGAAGACCACCAAGGGTGGTGGGGGTGGCGGGGCAAGCAGTCCTTCTTTTCTCTGCACTCTGCTTTCTTCATGGGGAAAGCCAGGATGGCTGGTGGAGGCTAGAGCTCCAGGCGTTGCAGGGAGGGCAGAACAGGGAAGTCCTCATGATCCTGAATATGTGGATGAGCTATGGAAAGAACGGAGAGGGAGACAGAAGTTAAAAGTAGGTAAGGGGGGGGTGGCTGGCCTAATGGGGGAGGGAGGAACCAATAGTGCAAGCTGCCGACTAGTCAAATCAGTCCCAGGATCTAAATTAAATTAATGTTCCCCAAAGAACTCTAAACAGGTAAACTTAAATTAAACTCAAAGTAAGCAAACAGTCACAATGAACGCAGCATAGTAACTACAATAAAAACAACAGATGCTGAGCTGCGAGTTAATTTCAGCGCTGGCCAGTCGGGTGCAGGGAGTAATGCTAACATAAATCAAATGCTACTTCTTTAAGTCTTAAGTTTGAATTTAGCTACCACAGCTCCTTAAAGTAACATTTCAGACAGTCAAAAGATGGCAATTTGTAGCATGAGTAGTAGCAGAGAAAACTATCTGTACTACTGCTCTGACTTTTGAGCCCCATAAAGTTTGAAATTGAAATGGCGCCAAAACTTCCACTTGCGCTTGCAGTCCTTTCTTTTGTACCTGCTTGCTTTGGAGGAAACAGATGGCTGGCGAGGTGAGAGCTCCAGGTGTTGCTGGGGAGGGCAGAACAGTGAAGCCCTCATGACCTCCGATGTGCGGAGGAGCTATGGGGCACTGGTGTACTTGCTGCTGCCAAGCTAGCCATGTGGTGTGGTGATGTAGGAGGCTGTCTCTGGCAAAGCAGGTACTAGATCCAGGAGCGGGGTTACATTTTGCCACAGCTCTGAGCTGTGGCACTTAATGTTTTGTGAGATCCAGATTTTGGCCCTCCCCAACATGTACCCTCTTGGAATTTAGAATCCTAATTCAGGGGGGTGTGGGGAGAAAGCCCTCCATGGGGGGGGGACATGACGGGCACAGTCCCCCACAAAAACACTTTTTTTTTTACATCTGGAAGTCAGGTCACCTTGAAGTGTATATTGCCGACATCCTTTGCTGTGAGAAGCACTCGCTATAATAGCGATCGCTATTATGACATGGAACTGCTTCACACAGTCTATGTCATTTGCCTGACTCTGGACCCATGTATACCAGTATTGCTTAAAAGATCTCTTCGCCTGCTATTGCCTTGCCACCCACTCTGCCCCATCAATCAAGGGTTTTCTCTTTGTCATCCAGAGGGCTCAGAGAGTTGGGAGACCAAGCTTTTTTGGTGGTGGCCCCTATTATTTGGAACTCATTATCACTCCATCTTAGGAGTCCCCACCCCCAAACTGGAGGCATTTAAAAAGGGGTCAAAATACTTTTTATTAAAGCAAGTTTTCAGAACCGAAAAAAGTATATTGGCTTGTTTTCTCAAAGTGTCTCATTGTTTTTAATATAATTTATTTGTTTATTAAATGGGGATTTTATTAATGTAGCTATAAATCTGGCTGTGTTGTAACTGTAAAGTGCCCCGGGCCTTTGGGGGCAAGAGGCTGCACAAATAAAATTGCCTTGCTAGTAATTACTGACCTGACAGGTTATAAGTAGTGCATATGGTGAATTTTTATTACGCTTGCAAAATTGCATGGAATTGCCAATGTTACATTCACTTAAATCAAACTCTGGTGTAATTTCGCAAGTGTTATTTTGTCCCAAATTGTTAATTTTCAAAAATGTGGGTTATTAAAAATGTGCAGATTTAGAAACTATAATCATTTTTTTACAAATACGAGTTGTTAAAAAATGTGCACTTTAAACCTAAATTGCCTATATTAAACATACTGCTTTAGTTCGAGAAATTGCACAAAAGTATGTGAAATTGGCACAGTTTTGCAAAAAATGTGCAGATTTTTCAAATTTTACCTGACACTAGTTATGTGAAAAAAAGTTACTGAAATGGATTTATTTGAGTTCCTCAAGGCATAAAGATGAAGCCTGTCTCTCACACACACTGATGGATCAGCTAGCCAGGTGGCTTCCCAAGGTGTCCTGCTCAGCTCAGGGTACCAGTTTTGTATCTTGAGATTGTGTAGTATTGGGGTAAAGTCCTGCAACCAAGAGCTGCCAGGGGCTGAAGTAGTTTGAATTTACTGTGGCTAAGGTACAATAGATGATGCCCTGAGCGAAGGCTGGTAGTACTACCCATTTTGTTGAATACTTTGGTTCAAATATGGACGAGTGGTTTTATATCACCATCCGCCATGCAATTCAAATGGTCAAATATATATTTTCTGGGTTTTGTTGTGGATTAGGGTTTGATGCCCTTATGTAGCATACGGTATACTGACACAGTGTTCAGACTTTTGTCAGTCAGTATTTCTGAATTAAAGTTTTCCAATGGTGGCTCTATGTAGAATTGAATGAGCTGTGCTGATTTTTCAACAGAATCTCTACTGTTATCCTGGAGAAATGTAAATCTAAGGTGATTATATAGAGAATATTGTATATGCAAAGGAGTGTTGTGAAGTTTTTTTTTACACACCTGTGGAGAGTGATGTCCCATGAACCTCCAGAATGAAGCTTGAAAGGTTTATGTTGACATCACACTCCGAGGTTTCGTAAAAAATGCTTCATAAACACACAGTTGCTTATGTTTTATTTTTATAATTACTGATGCAGGGAGTCCATAATGAACAAAGACAAGCAGAACTGTTTATTTTTCTTGATTTAGCCGTTAATGGACAGCGACTGAGAGAGTACGCTGATAGGGACACAGCGTGACACAGAAGGAAAACGACAAACCAAAGGGGTGAGTCAATGTTTATTTTCTATGACAGTGGCAGGTGAGTGGTCTTTCCTGCTTGGGGTTTGAATGGGGGAGGAGTGAACCGTGAGCACTCGGAAACACCACAATAACTGGGTGTGATGACATACCCACTTATTATGGCCTTTCAGCAAACATATTATCGGTGCATTAAAGGTGGTCACCAGTAATTATACACTTTCAAACATTTACCATAGAGGTACAGTATATTTTTGCAGCAAGCTTTCTGTGTATGTAAATGCTTAATTTAATTCAGTAAAACTGTATCTATTGTGCAAGAGTGCCCTCTAGAGGAAGATCAATGCAATTTTCATTTGAAAAGCATAGCTGTATACAACACGTGCTGAAAAGATGACAGGGCCCACAGTCTTTATAGATTAACTGCCATATAGAATGTGTCTGGAGTCTGGTCTCCAGCATTAAGTGGGGAATGGTGAGATTTTAACCAGGGCTACATTTAGACCAAGTGTGCCTCTATCAAGCTAATGACTTTCTGTCAAATGCTCCAATTTTTACTAGGGGATGCATTGAGTAGTAGAGACAATTCTGAAAAATCTGTTTACAATGTACTCTTTTAATTAGTGCAGTGCAGAATGCTGATTTCTACTGGTGGAATTCAGGCAGAACTGGAATTCCACCTCTGAATATCCTGGCAGAATTTTGTGTTGAATACCACAGAAATGTGTCAAATAAACTGCAATTTTAAGTAAACCATGAGTTTTTAATGTGAACGTTTTTTTTTTTGTTTTGTACAGTAAATCACAGAAACATGTTGTGTGCAAGAACTGTAGAAACCACAGAATTTTGCCATATTCAGCATCATTTCGCATCAAGTGGTGAAATTCTGCATTTTCTGTGATTGTTTACAGCTGAAAAAACATCCGGCCTCAGGCGCAGTTCCATGGAATTCAGAAGAAGCTGAATTTTGCAGTTTGAGACAGCATTACTTTTTATGAATGTGTGCTCCTCAATAAACAGCCTTGCCATTTTATTGTTAGACAGAAAGTGAAGGAATGTCAAGCAGCCAGGTGGGTAGCATAACAGACCAGCACTGATCAGTACCTCAATATCTGCTTGTGAGTTTTGTAGTGAAAATGCTATGCTTAACACATGAGGGAAGGTACATTAATCTAAAGGATTTCTGCTTTTTACTCATTTTTACTAAGGTTTCTTTTCATGTGCAGTTTTATTTCAGCAATAACTATTTTACTTGAAACACTAATCCAATGAATCGTGTGTGTGTGTGTGCGCTCGCGCGCGCGCACGTGTGTGTGTGTGTGTGTGTCTTATTTTCCACCATCCTAATACTACCACATAAGTGGGCACTTGTAAATACCACCCAAAATGTGTTTTCACAGCACCTGTGTGTCAAAGATGGCAGATGGCAGACAGCTGTAGAGGTGAGTGGAAGGTAAGTGCTGGCTGCCATCTCGGGCCACAGCGAGATATCCACTAGACTGCCAGGGATGATATATTTATTATGGACATGGGGATCAGATTGGCATTATGCTAACATTGACTCACATGATCACCTTATCACCTCTGCCTCCCACCTATTTCTAGAGCTATGTGTAAATAAATATGCAGCCTGAACGTAGTCTTGAGTATGCTGTGTTGTATTGTACACAATTGTGTAATCTGTGTATCTCTGCCTGAAGTGTTGTTCTTGTTTGCTATTGTTGTTTTATCTGGCTATACCTTTGTATACACTACTGTGGTCATTTTATGTATGAATTAACCTGTACAACTGTTGCATCAACTGCTACACTTTCAGATGTACTGCTCTTCCCAGGTTGCCCCTGAAAAAGGGACTGTCATGTGTCAGTGGGCTTACCTGGTTACCAAAATTCAAATAAATAAAATAAAAATAAATAAATTATGAGGATAAGAAGCCAAACTAAAAGTTACTATTTTCAGAATAACCAAGTGGGATGAGGTGGGAGGAGGTTACAAGTTATAGCTTTGGTATGACTAAAAGTTGACTCTAAAAGTGTTAACATAACGAAGCAAGGGGAGGATATAAGTTAAATTACAGCTGCAGAGCATCATGGATTGTTGTAAATGGGACTAATGCCCTAACAATTTGCATCCTGTATAAAAATAAATGTTATCAAATCAAAAAAATCAATGTCGGCTGTGCCAGAATAACCGATTGGTGGGGCAGGGAGAGACTGGAAGTTACAGCTATCGTGTGAACTGAATTCACAACTGTTGGTGCCAGTATAAGACAGCGGGGGGGGGGGAGGTTAGAAGTTACAGTCAAGGTGTGGCTTCTCTGATGGCTGTCCATATCAGCCAGATATTTGATAGGGCTGAATTGAAGGTGAAAGGGTTGATTGTAGCACATTCACTGAACACAAATTCATCCTTATTCAAGAGTGTAGGGGCAAAACAATTGAAAGTGGACTTACCATAAGAGGTATGGTACAGTATGTTGTAGTGTCTACGTAGATTACAGAGTTAATCCTTAGGCCGTATGTGCATGCAATTCTTTGCAAAAATTCCATGACATGCAATGGTAAATTATTCAGCAGGGCTTTGTAGATCTATAGAGAGATTTTTAAACATCTTTCAACATGGAGTGGATCAGCCTAGGGCAGAATAGGTGATGCAGTGATGCATTCTAGGTCTCAGGGGAGTTATAAAGTGAATAGCCCTGTGATATAACATGTCTAACTTAGAAATATAGTCAGAGGGGCACGTCCTGTGTATTAGGCCTCCCATAGTCCATGAGAGGCAAGAATATCCCTTACACCACAAATTGCCTTCACAGCACAACTCCTTCTCAGTTAAAAGGAAAAAAATAGTTTGAGACAAAAATGAAATTCAACCACTTGCAAATCAGTGAACACCACGCTTGGGTATCCTGCAAAATCAGACAAAACCTCACCCCACACACCAGATCAGCCCTTGCCAAAGGTATGCTACTATCTAAACTCCTTTACAGTGCTCCAGTCTTTATATTAGCCTCCAAAATGACCCATTGCAAATGGGATGTTGCTTATAACAGTATCTACCACTTTGCCCTAGCATTCCATATGATATGATACGATAGGCTTGGTTTGCTTCCTCCATTCCATGCTCATGATCTTACATTAGGTGGTGTCACTTTTAACATCCTCCAAAATTGTATGCCTCTGACCTTTGCCTCACTCCACAAACCAGCATGCAACAATTATCCCTTGAGGTCTGTGGTCAATGCCTTGGTTGCAGTTTCAAAACTTAAAATGAGTCTGGGGGAGTCCTCCTTTGGTAACTCGACTCCATCGTTAAGGAACTCTGTTCCTACAGAGGTCAGACATAGTCTCTCAGCTTCATCTTTTCACAAAAAGTGTGGTGACCATCTCTTCAGGGTGTCCCAGTACACCTGCCCTTAATCTGTCTCCTGTCGATTGCTGATATTTAACATAGCTATTTGTCTGTCAACATTTTTTTTAAATGTTTGTGCATTTATTGGTATTCGTATCTGTTGTTATGCATTATTTTTCTCTTAATTCATACAATGTTCTCCATGTACTGATTTATTGCCATTTTTGCCTTGACTCAACACTTTCTGTCATTGCCTTGAAAATGTTCTCTACAAAGTATTGTAAATTGTACTCTCCCAAGTTGTGACTGAAAATAGGCATGTTTGCCTAGTGCACCTACCTGGACAGCAGAAACTAACTAACTAAATAACCCCCCTACACACATACACACACACAAATACAGAGGAAGAAGAAGAAGAAGAATTATTTATATAGCACTTTTCATACACATTGTATACCAAAGCACTTTACAAACAATGCAAAACTGGTAGTGAAGTGACCGGTTTAGCACAGAAAGAACTCTGAAATACAAAAACCAGCAGGACTTTGCAACATGTGCATTTACTTATTTATTTATTTATTTATTTATGTTTTGGCCCAGACCCCAATTTTGGACTGGAGCTCAGCCCCTGCCCCGCACACAATACCACCATGCCCAGGCTTACCCCCGCTGGGTGGGGCCACCAGACGGACATCCTCCACAACACACACTGGTAGCATGCCCTGGCTTACCCCCCAGGGCGGGCCATGGGAGCAGGCCCCCCCCCCCGACAGACAATGGTGGCAGTAGAAATGGTGGTAGAGCAGGATGTCATACCTGGGGACTGGATTTTGTCAATGCTGTAATCCCCTTGGAGATGGGACCTGCAATGATGTTGACGTCTGTCCCACCTCGCAACTCCCACATAACTAGGCACTGTTTTTTTTCATAGATCCCCTGGCCTCTGCCAGAGGTCACAAATAGGCCAGACATGCTTTCCCTGGTGAAAGAGAGCTGCCCCTTGGACACTCAATCCTTCTCCACCCAGCCAGCCCTCTGACTCCCATGTACGTTCCTGAACCCAGGATGTCAGTGTCACAAGTGGATGCCTTGCCACTGCGCCAGCAGGCCAGCAGCAACACATGCATTTAATCTGAAAAAAAAACAACTTTTTCAGAGCAAAAAAACAGGCACTTTTCAAAAGCAACGTTTTAATTAATTAGTTTATTTATTTATCTTTGGTAATCAGGTGAGGTGCACTAGACATAGAGATGCCTATTTTCAGGCATGACCCTGGAGGTTACAACAGTGCGGTAACATAGCAACAGGCAATACAACATAGAGTTAAAATGGGTTACAGTGACATATAAGATACAGTCAGGGAAAAATTAGCAAACAAGGGCATTTAAAAATAACCCAGAAAGTTACAACAGGTACAATAACAAATTAAATATGGTCATAACACAGTTAACAGCAAGGGCAAATAAAATCTAGGATTACAGCAAATGCAGAAATTCTGCCATACGTAAGTGCCAACGTGGTCTTAACAAACACATTTTCAGATCAAAAAGACGGTAACAGTGTAAAGTGAATGTCAATTTGTATCCACAGATACCTAAAAAACTTTTAAGAGCAAAAGCACGGAGATGCAGTGACGTGGTGACAGTACTGATGCCTGCATGTTAGGGTTGAATTCATGTTTGTGCCAAAATAGGCAGCTCATTCATAGCTTGGCAACCTTAGGGCCTAGGAATTTGCTGTGCACTCTTCTAGTCCTAGGGCCTAATTATTTCCAGTTTTGGTGTGAGTCATTTCTGTTTATCATTAGAAATACGAAATTAAGACTTTTTTGTGTTCGTCTGTCTTCCATTCCACTACTGGCGGGGAGTGGTTACATTCTTGCACAACCATGCTGTTCAGAACAAAACCAAGCAGTTGGCAATGGTGAAAACTGAAAACAGAGTGAAATGTTTCCCACACAATTAACTCATTTATTTCAGCCCCGTGCAGGCAATTTACAAAGCATACGGTATATTTCAACTTGTAATAAACCAACCTTTCAGAGAGTAAGCTGATCATTCAGTACACAGCATAAGACATCCTTATTGCATGCACGAACAAGCAGCCATCCTGGCTGTGGAATCTCATTGCCTTTCCTTGCTGCATCTCCACCACTATAAATATCTTGGACTACGTCTGGATGAGCATCTCATATGGGGTAACTATTTGTAGATAACTGTAAAACTGTTTATTTCATGAATACGTTCCCTCTGTCTGCCTAAGTTTTTTTTTTTTCTCAAGAGCTAAGACTGAAAGTAGTGCAACCTATGATGTTACCATTACAGGATTATGGTGATACCACTTTCTCTAATGCTGCCAACATTCATCTGTACAAACCAAACACTATATGCAGTATTATAAATCAGTTTTATTTTGTAAGCTGTTAGGAATACCCACCATTGTAAGCTTTTCAAAGACCTTGGTTGCCTTTCCTTGAACAGAAGACGTTTCTTGCACACTTTGGTATTAATGTGGAAGTGTGTTAAATTTTAAATGCCCCCCACATAAATACTTGATAATATCTCTAATGGACCTATCAGAAATACCTTGAAATTTAAAGGGGAACTGCAGCCAGAATTTACCAAAAAATATGTTGTGCAGAGTGTTTTGTGATTCGTGTGTAGTCCTAGTGTGTCCCTCCCTTTCTTTGCTGTTAGGATCTTTTTCTAAATTTTTCTTTTTGTGTTACCACCCCTTGAAATCTCCATTCTAGCTTTCTGTATTATCTTTCTTTTGACCACAATATATCTTGTCCCATGTGACAATGATGTGTTGCAGATCACTGATGATTTTTTTTGCCCTGTCTGCAGCTGCGCTCTGATACATTAAGTAACTCTTTCTAATTTAATATTTAGCATCCCTTAATGTGCTCCTCGACCTGGGTGTCACTGATAATGTTCCATTCACAGGCCTAGAAACATAGGCCAACATATTCAGACAAGATGTGTGGTGCATCCCTGAATGTGCCACGCATCTCTGGACTTGTATGAGCTGTCAGGGGCATGGCCATATTCAAAGGCTACCAATGTGCCACCCACCCCCAACTGTGCCTCCGTGCACACAATATTGTGATGCTACTGATGCAAATGAGGGAACCTCGCGGCTGTGCTGCGACATGACAATATTGGACTCCCCAAGCATAACTATGGCCAGTTGTGTGGTATATTTACGCCTTGAAATGCGACTTTAACTAAGCGCAGGGTTGGTTTGTGCCCCACGCATAGTCTAGGGCTGGATTCACAGTCCCCCAACCCCAATGAAAACAACAGTCACAGCCCCCATTTCCATAATGTGGTGTCTTCTCCCCAGTTCCAATCCTGGTGAAATGAGAATAATCACATTCCCCCATTTCACAGTGTAGTGTCCCCAACCTCGATCCCAACGAAATGACAATAATCACAGTCCCCTGTTTCCATAGTGTAGTGCCCCCCCCCGAGCCCAGATCCCTGTGAAATGAAAATGATCACAGATACCCATTTCCATATTGTAGGGCCCCCCAGTTCCAATCGCTGTGATGCCAATCAAAACCCTGATCCCCATACCCTGGTGGCTAGTGGCACCCCATCTCAGTGGGCAGTAACCCACTACCACACCACACCCCCCTTCCGGACCCATGCTGGTGACTGGCACAGCCCTGTTCACCCTGCCATGGTCAGCCACCAACTGAGCTGTACTGGAGCGCATATATAGTACGTGCTCATTGGTTACACCCTGAATGTGCCGCATCACAAATGGCAGCCGCTTGCTGTGTGCCACACATCAGGGGTCTGATATTCAAATAGATTGCACAGTCATTCTGAATGTGCATTCTGTTTGAATATTGCACCAGAGCCAGCTAGCCCAACTTACTTGCATGGTGTATTGTTATGCGTGTATATCCTGCTGGCTCTGAATATGGGCCCATAGGCTTTGTTGACAGAAAAAAAAACTGGTAAGCCGATTTAGTTTGCCCCTTTTTCCTGCCTGTTGTGACTCTTCTGATCCTATTTGATTATTGGTGTCCTTCCCTTCCTCACTCTCTCCCTCTATCCAATTTGCCCTAGTGCCTATCCCATGCATGCTTGAAACTCCTCACAGTCTTTGTCCCCACTTCCTCCTTTGGCAAGTTGCTCCAGTCATCCACTACCCTTTCCATGAAGATGTATTTCCTCACATCTATTCTCAACTTTCCCCCTTTAGCCTCATTGCATTCTCCTATGTTCAAGTGCCTTCTTTTCTCTGAAAGAAACACCGCATTTGTACCTTGTTCACCTCTATGAGTTACTTGCAGGTCTCAATCATGTCACCTCTCACTCTCCTCTCCTCTCCTCTCCTCCATGGAGTACATGTTGAGTTCCTGCAGCCTTTTCTCATATGGCTCGTGCCATTTTGATTGCCCTCCTTTGTACCACCACTACCCTGTCAATGTCCTTGCAGAAACGCAGTCTCCAGAATTTAACACAGTACTCCAGATGAGGACCTTACTTGTGATCGATACAATGGCCACACCACCTCCCTCCTGCCAGAAATCCCCCTCCCAATAAACCCCAACATCCTACTAGCCTTTCCCACTGCTTTGTCACACTGACCCATTACCTTGAGGTCATCAGATATGATAACCCAAGGTTTCTTTCTTTCTTGCTTGGTGACTATAAGTACCTCCCCCCCTCCCATACACTGTTCCTGGGTTTCCCTGCCCCAGGTACATAACCTTGCACTTTTCATCATTAACAACCAGCTGCCAGCACTTTTTCTAGTTCCCCAGATCCCTTTACATTCACTGTACCACTTCCTGTGTGTCCACCCTGTTGCAGATTTTTGTATCATCAGTAAAGAGACACACCTTCCCCTCCAGCTCCTCAATAATGTCACTTATGAAGCCACTGAAGAAGACAGGTCCCAGAACCAACCCCTGTGGCACCCAGCTAGTCACTCTCCCATCCCCCTCATGTCTGCCATTTACCACCACCCTTCACCTCCTATCCTTCTACCAGTTAGACGCCCAGCTTGCCACTTTCTCCTCCACCCCTAACCTGCTTAGTTTCTTAACTAGCCTCCTGTATGGCATAGTGGCAAAACCCTCACTGAAGTCCAGATAGGCCACATCAACTAATCTCCCTTGATCCACCTCTATAGTAACTCAATCAAGGAAATATGTGAGATTTGTTTGACATAACCGCCCTCTATGAACCCATGCTTAGATTCAATGCAAAGAAGTGCAAAGTAATGCACCTGGGAAACAAAAACACAGGAGAAGAGTACACAATAGCAGGGGAGATACTAACAACAACAAAAATGGAAAGGGACCTGGGGGTAGTCAGATCAGATGATCTAAAGGTGGGTAAGCAATGTGAGAAGTCAGTAAGGAGAGCCAGGGGATACTGGGATGCATAGGAAGGGGCATCATAAGTAGAAAAAGGGAAGTGGTTATCCCTCTGTACAAACAGTTGGTGAGACCCATCTGGAGTACTGTGTGCAGTTTTGGAGACCTCATCTACACAAGGACATAGACAGGATGGAAGCAGTCCAGAGGAGGGCAACTAAAATGGTGCAGGGTCTGCATCAGAAACCATATGAAGAGAGACTGAGAGAGCTTAATATGTATACTCTTGAAGAAAGGAGGGACGGGGGACATGATAGAAATGTTCAAGTACCTCAAGGGAATCAACAAAGTCCAGGAGGGTAGCATCTTTCAGAAAAAGAGATGTGTAAGAACAAGGGGGCACAATTTAAAAATAGAGGGGGGACAGCTCAGGGGTAATGTGAGGAATTTGTTTTTCATGGAGAGAGTGGTGGACGCATAGAACCGCCTTTCTGGAGAAGCTGTGCGGTCTAAAACAGTGGAGGAATTCAAACATGCATGGGACAGACATAAGGCAGTTATAGTGGGGGCTGCAGGAAGCAGGCTGTTGGTTAACTAGAATCTGCAGCTTATCCAGTAGGTAGAGAAATGGGAAGTCTGGGTGGGCCAAGTGGCCCTTATCTGCTGTTAAAGTCTATGTTTCTATGTTTCATGCTGCTGCTGGTGGTCCTGCAGTCCATTTGCCTCCAGGTACTCCATGAGCCTTTCTTTCAGTAGTGTCACTATTAATTTCCTCACCACTGATGTGAGACTGACAGGCCAGTAGTTGTTAGCCTTCTCTCTGCTGCCGCTTTTGTGCAGAGGGACCATATCGTCCCTCCTCCAGTCCTCTAGAACTAACCCCCCATCTGCAGTGAGGTGCTGAATAGCATTGTTGATGGGGTGGCTAGTGCCATGCCCAGTTCTTTTAGGAACCTTTGGGTGAATCCTGTCCAGCCCCATTGCTTTATTCTCCTTTTGGGCTCCCAAGCCTTTCCAGCCTCTCTCGCTCGGCTCTCTCTCTCTCTCTCTTCCTGAGACCGAACTTGTGTCCACTCCCCCTCCCCCTCCCCCGGTGCTTGCTGCCACACGTTGGTCCGACTCACCTTCCCTCTTCTGTGAAGACCAAACAGAATTAATCATTCAAAATTTCAGCTTTCTCTTGATCTTCCTCTCCACAGTCTCCCTGCCTTCCTGATCTTCAGTATTCCTCCCCTTGTCTTCCTCTTTTCACTCATGCATCTGAAGAAGGTCTTGCCCCTTTTTTTGACCTCCTTGGTGATCCTCTCCTTTGTTTTTGCTTTAGTTGTCCTCACTCTCTTTCCTGCCTTCCTTTACTAGATATACCTCCCTGTCTATTTCCATTCGGATTTCTTTGTGTTTCCTAAATGCTGTTTTCTTCTCCTTCACTGCCTTTGCCCATCCTTAGAGAACCAGTCTGGCCTCTTCCTACTCCTTCCCTTGCTCACTTCCTTCAAACAGCATGCTGTTGCTTTGGCTGTTCTCTCCTTAATCCTTTTTATGTTTGCTTGCACGCATGTGCAAGAAACATAGTGCCATCATCGGAGATTTCGGAGGTGTGTCACCTCCTCCTCCAATTCAGGCAGTGTGCTTGCAGGTGCGGCCCCTGTAAGCCAATGCATTTTGGAGCTGTCTATGACACACTCCAAAATGCAGTGGCATACTGATTGAAAGGGGAGCCTGCGGCTTGAGTGAGCAGCGATGAGAAGCTGCTCACGCGCGGCTCCCCAGCCACAGGCGTGCGCACCCCTGCACGCAGTGTATAGCCGACGGTGCCCAATCCCGTTGGCTGAACCTGCGCCTGTCTCCTCCCCTCCTCCCATTGTTGATGCCACGCTGAGCCCACCCCAGCATGGCAATCCGTCATGTTACCGGCAGGATGCCCAATCCCCATCAGCTGAACGCGCCCCCTCCCCAAAGTCCTTGTGCCATGCTGGGAGCCCACCCCAGCGTGGCAAACGGTCCTGCGTTTTTTAAATTTTTTGCCGACAGGTGCCCTAATCCTCGTCAGCTGAACGCCCCTAAAGTCCTTGTGCCACACTGGGAGCCCACCCCAGCATGGCAAATGGTCCCACGACGCTCTTTTTTTTTTTTAACCTGTAAGAAAACGGTCCAGAGGTGCATCTCCGACCCCTCCCACAACCCGCACCCACCCACTGCGCACTCCAGCCTCCCCACACCCCTCATATTTCATCTCGGACCCAGCGCCGACGATCTTCGCTGGACCCGTGAACACGCCTGCACTTCTTCAAAGCCGACCGCCGAACTGAGGAAACGCCGCAAGCTGTATAATGGCTAGATGGGGGTTTCAACTTTGTTAGATATCTCAGTTATTTTTAATTTGCACCATTTATGGTTTAGGACCCCTTCATCAATGATAAACATTGTCATGGTGTTATCGTACATGGGCGATTTGCATGTGACTGCACAGTGACTGCGAAATCACCTTTGACCTGAATACCACCATGACAGTGACATCATTCATGAGAAGGGGGCCTAAACCCCATGTTGAAAATTTGGTGCCAAAATTCCAAAATGACTGTTTAACGAGCGTATGCTATGCAGTTCCTACGCAGGCTCGTAAGTTCACGAAATTTCAATATTTTCACTCCAGATTTTCAACATTGCCATTTCACCACACTGTCTTATGAGCAGTACAGCTGTCATTTTTCACATCTCACCCAAAATGTGTTTCCACCATCGTTATGAGAATGGCACAGTCAGTGTGCGAAATCAATGTACTGGACAAATTAAGAAAATCACAGTGACACTGTTCATGAGCAGAGGTCTTGAAATGGCTATGTTGAAAATTTGGTGAAAAAATCCTAAAAATGACTGTTTTACGAGCGTGCATTGCGCAGTTCCTACGCACGCTCATAGGTTTGCAAATTTTCAATATTTCCACTCCAAATTTTCAACATTGCCATTTTTCCACACCTTCTTATGAGTAGTACAGCTGTCATTTTTCACATCTCACCCAAAACGTGTTTCCGCTCCATGCAGCTGCTATAAATGGCTTAGTCACAGTTAACTCAGTGTATGGGACACATTAAGAAAATCACAGTGTCACTGTTCATGAGCAGAGATCTTAAATGGCAATGTTGAAAATTTGGTGACAGAATTCCTAAAATGACTTTTACGAGTGTGTGTTGCACAGTTCCCACGCACGCTCGTAGGTTTGCGAATTTTCAATATTTCCACTCCAGATTTCCAACATTGCCATTTTTCCACACCTTCTTATGAGCAGTACAGCTGTCATTTTTCACATCCTGCCCAAAACGTGTTTCCGCCCATGTAGCGCACGATGGTGCTTTTGGTGTGCGAAAGCAATGTTTAGGACAGATTAAGAAAATCACAGTTACACTGTTCATGAGCAGAGGTCTTAAAATGGCTATGTTGAAAATTTGGTGACAAAAGTCCATAAAATGACTGTGGTACGAGTGAGCATTGTGCAGTTTCCACGCATCCTCGTTAGTTCATGACTTTGTAATATTTTCAGTCCAGATTTTCACTAGTGGCATTTTTCAACACTTCCTTATGAACAGTACAGCTGCCATTTTTCACAACATGGCCGAGGTGTGTTTTCACACTTTCAGTGCAGAGATGCGTGGTCGCTGTGGGAAATCATTGTTCGGCACAAATAAAGAAAATCACAGTGACACTGTTCATGATTGGAGGCACCAAAATGCCTGAGTTGACAATCTGCTATAAAAAATCCCCAACCTAATTATATAACGGGTGTGCGTTGCACAGTTTCTATGTGCGCTCGTGACTTCACCATTTTTTTAAATATTTTTACTACACATTTGGTAACATAGCTATATTTTTACACCTCCCCATGAAAGAGTACAGCTGTCATTTTTTACATCCTGTTCGGAATATTTTGCACCTGTGGTGCTAAATGTCAGAGTCACTGTGCATAAGCAGCTTTTGGCTACCAAACTGATATTCCCCTGTTCATGAGGTGGGGTCACAAAACAAACATGTTGAAAATTTGAGTTAACATACCAACGAATGCCTGAGGTATTAGGCTTTTCAACTAAATCGCCCTAACCCTATAGAGAATGACAGGAATCAGGGTGTGACTTGGGATTCTTGCCTGTGATGCTCATACCATTCCACACCCTGCAGTCACTGAGAGGCATCGAGGTATGCCTTGAACTCTTCAGCCCCAAACTTCACCCCATTCTCCTATATCGCACCCATCTCACCATATTTCCTAATGAAATGGGGTGCACATAAGGGCCAAAGACCCCAAGGAACACGTGACACTTGTCAGTCTCTGCAGGGTAGGGTGTGGTGAAATGGCATGGCCGTTATGCCTGACGACCCAAACGCACACCCCAATGCCTGTCACTCTCTGCAGGGTGGTGGTGGGGTTGGCTTCAGTTCAATACTTCACTGCCATTTCTATTACGCAGCTCTGTAACTTCTACATTACCACTGCCAATGCCAGCAAGCAAACATTCGGCATTGACAAATGCTTGTTTTATTGAGTCTCCTTTTTAGGTTAGCTTGTGTGCATGTGCAAGCAACATCTTGTAGTAGTAGCACATTTCAAAGGTGTATCAGCGTTGTGGCCAATGCAGGGGACACTTTTGTGGGTGCGTCCCTCAGCCACCAATCAGCGAGCATGACAGTAGACTTCAAAGAGAGCCAAAAACTTGAAAGAAATCTGCTGCTGCAGTCAGGTGCAGTTTCGTCATTGCAGTGGCAGATAACAAGACTCTGACCATGTGCATTATAGTGCACAGTAATGCACATGGCCAGAGTTATGAGCAGCTTATGAAATGGCATAAATCTGGCACACTGGGAGCCCACCCAGTGTGCTGAAACATGGTGGCTCCTGCCACCCACCACACAGTCCCAAAAAGTCGACATCGAGGGTGCCCAGTCCCTGCGTCAGCATGTATCCCCCCCCATTAAATGTGACACACTGTGAGCATACCCCAGCATACCAAAACACAGTGGCCCCTGCTGCCTGACACACACTCCTGAAAAGCCAACATTGGGGTGCCCAATTCCTGTGTCAGCATGTATCCCCCCTTCCCCCATTAATGTGGCACACTGGGAACCTAGCTCAGTGTGCTGAAATTTTTTTTATTTTCGTCCAACATTGGGATGCCCACTCCCAGTGTTGAATGGGCCCCCTTTCCCCAAACCCCTCTAAATGATTTGCCGATATCGGGATGCCCAATCCTCATGTCATCACTGGGAGCCCACCCCAGTGTGCCCATATTAATAAAACAATGTTTTCCCTGTGAAAGAAGAAAACCATCCTTCACCCCTCCTCATCCCAACCCTCCCTCTGCATATCCACCTCCCCGCCCCCTCACCCCATACTTACCTCTGGAGGTCAGGTACTATCAACTTCTGTGGACTGGGACACACCTGCACTCTTCAAAGCCTAACTGCAAAATGCAGAATCGAAGGTAAGCTGTATAATGGGAGTCAGTGGGGGAGAGGGGTTCAATTTATGTTGATATCTCAGCCATTTTTTTGAATTTTGGCCCCACATTTTCAACATGGGGTTCTTGGGACCCCACCTCATCAACACTGGCACTGTCATTTCATTTCTCAGTCCCAAAAGGTGATTTTGTGGTTGCTGCACGGAATCCCCTTTCAGGACCAGTTAATGAAATGACAGTGCCACTGTTCATGAGGGGAGATCTCAAAAAGCCCAAGTTGCAAATCTGGTGAAAATATTCCAAACTATGACTTCATTATGAGCGTCCATTCTGCAGTTTCTACGCACATTCGTAACTTCACCATTTTTTTATATTTACACTCCAGATTTCCAACAGTGCCATTTTTTCACAATTCCTTATGAACAGTACTGCTGTCATTTTTCATATTCTGTCCAAAATGTGTTTTCGCATCTGTGGCACAGAATGGCATGGTGGCTCTGGGAAATCAACTTTTGGGACAGATTAACACAATCAGTGTCACTGCTTATGAGGGGAGGTCCCAAAATACCCATGTTGAAAATTTGGTGGAAAAATTTCAAAAAAATGATTATGTTACAGGCGTGTGTTGCACAGTTTCTATCCATGCTCTTAACTTCAATTTTTTATATTTTCACTCCAAATTTTCAGGATTGTCATTTTTTCACACCTCCTCATGAACCATATAGCTGTTATTTTTCACATCCTGCCCAAAATGTGTTTCTGCATCTGTGGTGCTTAATGGCACAGTCACTGTGCAAAATCACATTTCAGTATGGAGTAACAAAATTATACTGCCACTGTTCATAAGGTGGGGTCCCAAAAAACCCATGTTGAAAATTTGGAATGAAGATACCAACAAACACCCAGGATGTTAAGGTTTCCAGCTGTAAAGCTTCACCCTGTACAGACTTACAGGTGTTGAGGGTGCGACTTGGGTTCATTGGTCGTAATGCTCACAGCTTTCCACCTCCACACTGCAGCCATTGACAAGCATTGAGGTGTGTCTTGGAGTCTTCAGCCCTAACATTCATCCCATTCTCCTATACTGCACCCATCTCAGCTTATTTCCTTATGGAATGGGGTGAGCGTAAGGGCCTAAGACCCCAAGACACACTGCGATACCTGTTGTTGTCTGCAGGGTGGGGTTAGGTGGAGTGGCATAAACGTTATGGCTGACAACCCAAAGGTACACTCCCAATGCCTTTCAGTCTCTGGTGGGGTGGTGGTTGGTGTTAGTTCAGTACTTCACTGCCATTCCTATTATGCATCACTCTTAACTCCTGCACTACCAATGCCAATGCCAGCAAGCCAACGTTCGGCATTGACAAATGCTTGTTTACTGAGTCTCTACTCCCTCTCCCTTGTCATCCCCATCTTGAGGAATTTAGCGAGACAATTTCCCATTTCTTTAAAATCTACCTTCCTGAAGTTTAAGACCCTTGTCTTAGTGTGAATGTTCTTCTGCCCAGTCCATGTGCCAAACCATACAGCACATGATCACTTGTACTCAGGAGACTACCCTACTGCAACATCTGCAATGCTGTCCCTGTTTGTAAATACTAGGTCCAGCACTGCCCCATCTCTAGTGGCAGCCACAACCAGCTGCCTGAGAAATGCGAAATGTAGGGAGTCAAGGATGGCGCTGCTCCTTGTTGTAGCAGTGGTTAGAACGCTCCAGTCTACATCCAGCAGATTCAAGTCCCCCAAAGTCAATACTTTCCCCTTGCTTGCCATTTTGCTAATGGCTTCCCCCCAAAGCTCTGCCTAATTTCAACCCCTGTGTCAGTGGTCTGTACACCACCCCATGTGAATAAAGGCCCCTGACACTGACTCTAGGCTGATCCAAATAACCTCCAGCACTTCCTTATACCTGTGGTGACCCTGTATATCAATGGCCTTTATATTTTCCCTCATAGATAAAACAACACCCTACCTTTCCTCCCTGACCTGTCCTTCTGGAATATGGTGTAGGCTGGAATGGCCACTTCCCAGTTGTGGTTGCTAGTGCACCATTACTCCATTATGGCCACCAGATTCAGATACAATTCTAAGTCTCAGTTGCTGAACAGTATGAAAATTCCAGGGTTAAAGGAGAACTGAGCTGAATCTATAAATCATGTTTACCCACTATTTATTTATTTATTTACAAACATAGGAATTACAACCCTTTGAGTCATAGACTTGTTTTCAAAGGCTCCACATCACAGATATGATAGGAACATTAACAATGGAAAATTATGACATTTGAGTACAGTAAGGTTACATACTGGTGAGTAGATGCCTATACAAGTGGTAGCTACGCTGGAGTTACATAACAGGATACAGGCTGGTACAGAGTAAGACAATAATGCAAGCAAGATTGAGAAGAATTAAAAAAACAGTCTGAAGACAAGCAGGCATGTGGCATACATACAGATAAGGAAGTTTGCCTATGCAGGTGTTATATAGTAGAAGTTGCATCACAGTTTCAGTCACATATACAGGTGCTACCTCCAGGGAGGTATTGTCAGATTCCTATGAGAAGGAGTGAGCTCTTTAGCTTATTTAGGTGTACATTTGGCCAGAGACCTGCAGAGGGCGACAGAGTGCAGCCTCAAGTGAGGTATTGTCAAGGCCAGGGATGACCTATTGTGAGTGAGCCTGGCCTGGGAAGGCGAGTGGTCACATTGGCAGCTATGTGTAGACAAGATAAGGGATTTTAGAGCTGCCTTAAAAGGACCTAGATTGGTAATTGAGGTAATAGCTGGGGAGAGGGCATTGTTAGGAGGTCTAAACCTCACTTTCAGATTCTTGACGATATTGGGAATGCAAGTAATCACAGACACATTGCATTAGAGTAATAAACAAGTTTATTACTACCAAAGGGATAAATCACAGTTGCCCTAAGCAGTTCTTACCAATACGAACTCAAATAGTGCTGTTGTCTCACACCCTCAAGGTTTCTCTGTGTTCTGGGGTCTCTCAGGTCTCTGAGGTATATGGCTTGTGCATTACATTACATACCTATGATAATTACTATGGTTACCAAAAGATAGAAACATTTCTAGTTACAGAGATTAGTCCTATTGACTAAATTAGAGGTGGCTCCACGGTCCAAGATAACATTATACAATTCCGTAAAGTCATCAGTTTGAGAACAAAAGAGTTCTTCTACAGAGTCTTACATAACTCAGTGTAGTGGTACAAATCACCAAAAGGTGGCAATGCCGTCTTACATACTATAATTACTCCAAGGATACAGATGTCCTGGCATCTTACAAGTAAGAAATACACAGAAAATACATAGCAGAATATATGTATTAGCAAGCAAAGTGTATTACAACAATATGCATTCATATCCTGACATCTACTATTGTACAGTAGATGCCTTTAGCCCTATATGTTAGTATAACATATACTTAAGTGCTAGCTGTCTATGGTGTACCTTTAAGGGTACCAATTGGGGTGCAGGGACCTCGTGTAACAGCATTATGCAATGATGGGGCTCAGAATGAGAAGGATCTCTGGGTTTGAGTGGACCAGAACCTGGGTACCTTCCAGACAGCTTTGAAGGCCATGCGGGTAGCAACGAGGGAGCTGGCAGCCTGTAGGGAGGTGGCAACCCCTATCGGGGTCAGTCCTAGGTGTATTTTTTTGGTAAGTAGACAAGTCTGATATTGTAACCACTCCTCTAGCGAGAGGACATTGGTGAGAGCATAGAGGGTGCAGGTGTGAGTATGTTTGTCTGCATCAGAGATGAGACAGCAGGCTTTACTGATGCCCAGTTCTTTGGTAGTACTGGGCTAAGGTCAGAAAAGGTGGAGTTGAAGCAGTTGGTGATGGAGAGTGGATCCATGGTGATAGTGCCATCAACTTTCATTTGAGATGGGGGGGTCATGACTTCCCATTAGCATCTTTGATATTATCCCACGAGTTTCATGAACTACCCCAGGAGGAGGCCAAGGTGGTTCTGTAGTGGTCTGCCTTGGCTTTACGTATTGCCCAGGTACACCCATTGCAGGCGGTGTTGTGTGCCTGCCTGTCCACCAGCAATCTAGAATCTGTGGCATGATGCCAGAGGTTGTCTCTTTCCTTAAGCTGTTGTAGTAGTGCAGGGGTAATCCAAGGTTCGTTACACTTCTTGGAAGTTGTGTTAATGAGAGGGACAAAAGCATCACAGGCTTTATTGAAGATGCAGGTGAAGTAGTTCAAGGCATCGCCGATATTAGAGGCCTTGGAGATAGGGGACCAATCACAGTGTGACAGGTGCAGTTTGAGTTTAGTGAGACTGCTAAGCCTTAAGCGACAATGGGAGGTGATGTTGGGTGGTGGTTTTGGAAGTTGGCAGGACCAAGTGAATAGGATTGGGGAGTGATCACTCAAGGAGTTAAGGAGGATCACTAGGTCAGTGATCCTGTGAGGGTGATTTGTGAGTAGTATGTCTAGCAGAGTGTGAGAACCATTAGATGGGCTGATCCTTGTGGGTTTGGATACGAGCTGGGACAGATCAAGTGAAGCAAAGATGTCCTTTGACATGAGCAGCTGAGCTCGCCAACCAATTTATATTGAGGTCCCCAACCAGTATCTGCTCCAACTTGTGAGGAAGTGTGGCTATGTAGTCTGACAGTGATTGGGTTGCTGTTGATTGGTTGCGAGGGGGGATATAGGCAACTGTGAGAATTAGCAGGGCTCTGTTAGGGCCTGGCATGAGTTTTATTGTATGGGCTTGGGCATTACTGTCCAGAGTAGGAGCAGGTAGAGCTTGATAGTGCAGTGAGTCCCAGACATAGAAGGCGCAGCCATCATCATGCTTTCCCTTTCTATCTTCCCTAAGAAGAGCAAAGTCAGGGATAGAGACAAAGGAATCAGGCGTCCTTTGTGAGAGCCAGGTTTCGGTTAGAGACAGGACGTCAGGTTGGTGCTGTACTAGCCAGCATTGCAGGGACGCATTTTTTTTAGGTAAACTGCAAATATTCATAGAGGCTATTTGAAATCCCTGGGTGGACTGCAGTTGGCTATATGCTACTGGTCCAGGGTTGGGATGTATGTTGCCAGACATTAGCAGTAGTAGGGAGATTATTTGAAGGAGGGCCGCATTGCTGGCTTCCAGCTCAGTAGTGATAGAAGGAGAGCTTGGAGGGGAAGAGCAGGGGATGGGCATGCAGAGAAGGGCTGTGAAGGTTTGGTGGAGAAGATGGCAAGGGGGCAGATGGGGTGAGGTGTAGGGGATGTGCTGGCATTGGGGAGGGAGGGGAGAGGTGGTGGACAGAGTGATAGAAAGATGGAGGAGGGTGGGGTAAGAGTTGAGTGTAGTGACTGATTGCATGTGGGGTAGGCTTGTGGGTTCACTATGATGAGTGACTAGCAAAGGATAACAGCAGGAGCATGGTTAGTGTGAGGAGGTTGGTGTTTACACTTGTCACTTCAGTTTGTGGGGCAGACAGGTGCAGGTACAAGTAGAGCATACAGGCAGCCATCATTGTGGTGATCTCTGTGGCGCAGCATTAGGGTGGCAGCCTTTGGTGCGGGAGGTGCTAGGTTTGAAACCCAGGAGAGGACACTGGGTGATGCACCACCTGGCAGCAAGGCAGTACAGAGAGCCCTGGATGTGGTGGGCAAAAGTCAGGAACTGGCAGGGTCAAGAGCGACTCCTACTGGTGGACATGGGAAGGCCAGCAAGTGGGACTGCAGGCAGTAAGGTGGGGCAGGTGGGGTCTGTAGGGCACACAGGCTAGTAATAGAGGAGTAGGTCTAATAGTAGAGAGGAGAGGAGGACTAGAGAGTCCAGGATCACTGAGAGGGGGAGGACCAGAGATGTGCAGGAAGAAAAGCCCTCTAGAGGGTAGTCAATATAATCTGCAAATGGGAATCTAGGGACTTAGAAAAAAACCTGAACGGGAAGTCACATGACAAGGTGGTCCTTAAATTGAGGGCCAGCCTTGGGTAGGAGAAGCTGTTTTTTAAATACTGGTTCAAATTCTGTTAGTGCTGTAGCTATCCATGCATTTTAGCTATCCTAGGAGTGTTCCTGATTTACATGCTGCTGGTAAGCCCCATTTTAGAACTGTACGATGTAGTTTATGTCCCTGTTCTACTTTTCTGTTGTTGACACAATGCATTCATGTTCTATTACAGAACTCTGTGGCTGAGAGGGACATAAACTACATCATACAGTTCTAAAATGGCACTTAACACCAGGCTGTAGAGCAGAAACACCCACTGAGGTTACTAAAAGGCCTGTATAGATGGAACAATAACTGAAATTTAAATAGTACTTACAAACAGCTTCTACTAGAAAAAATGACTTTCAGGTCCAGCACAGTGCTCCTTTAAAAAAATGTTCACAATTTTTTTTTCTAAATACAGAAATATGATTACTGTGCATGCTTCTGGACATAGAATTTGTTTTATCTTTTTTAGCATTTAAAATAGCTTTATTATTTTTTTGCAGTTTTTAGCCCAAATTGTCAAAGTGGCCAAGTCACCACCCCACCCGATGACCATTAAATTGGTGTCTTTTAAATCCAAGCAAAAATATATTTTTTTGGGGGTCAACCCACAAAAACACATTTAGGGTTAGATTTACAAGGTCCCACTTATGTGGTCATCTGATGGGGTGTTGAATTGCCCACCTCAAAGATGTGGAATGAAAAGCATGGACTTTTCTGAACTTTGAAAAAAGAAATTAAAAACCTTGAAAAGTTTTTTCTAAGTCCAACAGGAACAAAAAAAGTCACAAATATTTTCTTAATCCATCTCAATCAAAAACAAAACAAAAATTCCTGAATATATTTATAAGTCCAACATAAACAGTGCTGAAAGCAACAAACCTATTGAGGGGCCCTGGAGTCATGTCATGTTTCAGACAGGGTCTGAATGGAGCTATGGCCTTGTATGAAGAAAGCTAGGACTTAGTTTGGGCCCTGAGTAGAGGTGGGCGAAGTGGCCAAAATTCACTCCGTGAAGCAATTTGCGGAGTAATGAGGAATCTGCGCAGTAATCCGCAACGTGAACTGGAGTACTTCGCATTATAAAGAGAAACGTGAAATCCATTGATAACAATGGTATCTTTACGGGTCCCACAGGGGTCAATACTGGGGCCCTTACTATTCAGCCTCTTCCTAAATAATCTTCCTGAAGCCTGTGACATTAAACTGATACTTTATGCAGACGACGCTGTACTTCTCACCAGCAGTTCATCAATAGTCGCCCTCCACTCCGAGCTGCAGGCATCCTTCTACAAGCTGGAAGACTGGTTCTGTAGCCATAAGCTTCTATTAAACTACAAAAAGACCAAGGTGATGCTCACAGCCAGCCCACACCACAAAAAGAAGCTCCCACCCCCTCGCCATCTCCAATAAAGTCAGTGAGCTGCTCGAACAAGTCCACTCCTTCAAGTACCTGAGGATCACCATTGATGACTCTCTCTCACCTTCACCCAACACATCGACACAGTGGTAAAGGCAGTGAACACCAAGCTGGGTGTACTCTATAGGCATAAAAAGTATCTCACTCCAGAGGCCCTCCATCTCTCAGTCTCCATTTCCATCCTTTCTACCATCGACTATGGATTGGTGGTCTATGGTGCAGCAACAGATACTGCACTAAAAAGGATTCACATTGCCCTCAGCAAGGCATGTAGGCTCACAATGGCTGCAGATTGAAATACCCACACCTGCTCCTTATACAAGGAGACCAATTGGCTGCCACTAAAGAACAGGATTATATTCCAAACATATCTCCTTGGAAAAAAGGGGCTAATGGGTAAAACCGCCCCATGCATTTCTAGCATCCTAACACCAAGTGCTACCAGCTATACCACCAAAGGCAGGATGAGGGGGGCCCTATCAACACCTTTCTGTCGAACTGCACAGGGAGAGCATGCTTTCAGCTGTAGGGCCCCCCAATGGCTCAATGAAATCCCAGTGCACATTATAAACTCACAATGCATCTCACAATTCAAAAATGGCCTAAGGCAACACCTTCTTACTAGGACAGGTTGTGACTACCACTAGGACTCTAACACCCATAATGCCCACTCACCCACACTCTCCTTCCCCTTCCTTTTTACCCCAGCTCTTCCCCCTTGCCCTATCCCTCTGTCTTCCTCTCCCCCTGTGCCTTTTCCCCATACTGGATCAACCTTAAAACCAACCTACTACCACTACCTCCCAACTTCCTAGACAAAACCACTTCTTTTGGCCACCCACTCCCCCCCCAGTCTTCCCTCCCCCTCACCTAGATTCCTCCACAGACTCTCACACTAGGTGTCACACCTCTTTATCTCTTTCGCTACATATAATCACTGTCCTTTACCCTAGTCGAATGCTCTTGACACTGTACTATCACCATTGGTACTATGAATGACATTGCAACCTTATTGTATACTAGCTGCCTACTATTCGAGTATTGTATATAAACTGTTTGTTATTGTTGTCATTGTCATTGTTTGACGTGGAACTTTTGTAAAAGAGCTCTGAGCTCAAAGGTATGATCTGAATCCCCTAATAAATAAAATAAATAAATAAAAACAATGACTTTGCATTACTCCGCCTAGTTTCACCTGAGCCTAGCTTCACCTGAGCTCTTTCCTTCTAAGACTGCTTGAAAGGCAGAGTAGAGAGTAGACAGTAGAGAGTATAGAGTAGAGAGTATAGAAACTTACCAGAGCAAGGGAAAAAGATTAAGACTTCTTTTGGCTAAGCAGATTTACTGTGTGGTGTTGTTTTTATTTTTTACTCACAGGGATTGCTACTGTTTGTTGCTAACATTTCATTGTTTTATTTTTCTCAGTAGCAAAGTGTTTCTTACAGCGTATATCTTCTCTGAAATTATTACAGGTGGTGTTTTCAGGTTTTACAGTTTTATCTAACATTAGGATAAGCTTTCAGGGTTACTGCATTTGTTGTTGACTGATTGTTTCTGCTCTTACCTCCTTGTTCTTTCATCAGTGGTTCTTCCTTTTGGCAGGGAAGGGCCAGCCACCCACCCCATCCCCAACCACCCCACACTACACCTCTTTATAGGGTAGCACAGTCGTGACATTTCCTGTAGCAAAGCAGGAAGGGCAGATCAGTGGGGCATCCACAAGGTGAGCTCATTTACAGGGCACTAGTAATTTAACTTGTTATAACAAGTAAAACAAAAACAAAACACAATCAAACCATTACTTGCATTTTTTTTCCTTCTGATTACTCTGACTAGGTTATAAACTCAGCAACTTATCTGGAATGGATATCATTAACTGCAGGTACTGTGGAACAATTTTCAGAAGGACAGTCTTACAGGATTTAGGACACTGTCCTACATGCTGGGCCATTGGAGATCTTAGGGCTCAGCTCCAGGCAACATGGGCAGAGATTGCACACCTCAAATTTCATATTCAAGAGGAAATACATTATAAGAACCACCCGCCATTTCCCCAGCATCCAACAGAAAAACCTCGACCGCAGAGGGTAGTTGGTCCAGGAGGTTGGCAGGTGGTTAGAAGGGGCAAATCGGGTGCCCCATCACTCTCTGCTCTCCAACATATTACCTCCAAAAACCATATAAACACTACAAACAGGTATCTGCCTCTATCTATGAAATCAAACAAAGAGGCAGAGGACACTGCAGAGCAGGACACTGCGGCACAGGAGCTAGCACACAAAACTCACCCAAATCAGGAACCAAAACAAAAAGCAAAAGGAAATCCAAAAACTTCTGATCATAGAAGACTCCATGATTCGGGGAGTTGATACCCATCTCAGCCAGGGGTAATGGTCAGATGTCTCCCAGGTACATCAGCATGGAGAGACACTGGCCCATTACTAAATTGTTCACAAAGCAGGAGAAAACATTGATGTCCTAGTACACACAGGGACTAATGATCTTGCCAGCCGGTCAGTTGTGGAGACCAAGGAACACCTGACCAGGCTGGGTGACAAACTATCATCCATTTCGTCCAACATCTCCTTCTCTGAGATCCTGCCAGTCTGGGAGAGGGGGGCAGATGGACGGAAGGTCAGAGAAGGGGAGATAGGGGAGCTAAACATGTGGCTCAAGGCTTGGTGCCAGGAAAAAGGACACAGATTTGTAGGGAACTGGCAACAGTTCTGGGAGCGAAAGTTCTTTAAATTTGATGAACTGCATCTGACTAAGGAGGGAGTCAGTGCATTGGGGCAGAAGTTTGACGTCTTTGCAGAATATTTAAACTAGCAAATGGGGAGAGGGGTGCAGCACCCCATACGCGAATGGGAAGAACACCCTCCCCTCAGCTAGTGGTCAAACAGGGATTCAGCATGTTTGCAGTTCATTTGCATCACCAGGTAAGAAAAAAGGTTTGTCTCCCCATACGACGCACAGGGGTAATGCCAAACCTCACCCAACAACTAACACACTGAAATCTGGCCAATAGAAAGTCATGTACACAAATGCTCACAGCCTGGGAAATAAGATCCCAGACCTGCAGGCAATAATGTCAGAGGCTAAACTGGACATAGTAGCAATTAGTGAGACGTGGTTTACCAGTAACCACACTTGGGAGACTTCAATACCTGGCTATGTATTGTTCAGAAGAGACCGAGGTGCAAAAAGGGGGGGAGGAGTGGCCCTGTATGTCAATGAAAATATCAAAGCTACAGAAATTCAGAATACACATGAGGAGCCAGAAGAACTGTGGGTCACCCTGGAAACAGGAAATGGGACAGCCTTAAGAACTGGGGTTGTCTACAGGCCCCCAGACCAGAGGGACGACATAGACACATTACTGTTAGAAGATATACAAAACATGACAGCTAAAGGGGCGGTTCTGATAATGGGAGACTTCAACATGCCAGATACAGATTGGTCAATACCAGCAGGAACATCTGCCAGAACTAGACACATAGTGGATTCCCTGCAGGGGGGGGAGGGCCTCAAACAACTGGTACAACAACCCACAAGAGACAGGGCTATCCTAGATCTAATACTGACTAACAGGGAAGGGATCACAGATCTCCAGGTAGAAGGTCACCTGGGGGCCAGTGACCATCACATGGTATGGTTCAATTTGGCTACTATATCTAAATCATCCCATTTTAAGGCAAAAATATGGGACTTCAGAGGAGCTGACTTTCATAAGATGGCCAACAGAGTTAAGCTAGCCCTGGCAAAAAGAAACACAGGTGAGGGGGTACAGGCAAAGTGGGCAAGCATTAAGGATGCAATACTTGAAGCAACATCCCATTGTTTTAGACAGAAAAAGGAAGTGCAAAAGAAGAAGGAAACCACTTTGGTTCTCAAATACAGTAGCAGAAAAGGTCAGAGCCAAAAGGCTAGCCTTCAGGAAATATAAGGAAACACAGCTGGATGAAGATAGGGAGGCATACCAAATTGCCCTAAGGGAAGCAGGGAAGGCAGTAAGGCAGGCAAAGTCCCAAACTGAGGAAACACTAGCACGAACAGTAAAAGAAGGTGACAAGACTTTCTATAGATACATTAGTGAAAGGAGAAAGTCCAGAGGGGGTATTGCTAAGCTTAATGGCGAAAAGGGAGCATGTGAGGAGGAGGACCATGTAAAAGCATTTATCCTAATTAGATACTTTTGCTCAGTATTTACTGAAGAGAAGGCAGGGCAGGGCCCACAGCTCAGCACCATGGACACAGGGGGGAGGGAGGTGAGCACTACTCCCTTCACAAAAGAAAGGGTCCTACAAGAGCTTGCTAAGCTCAGGGTGGATAAGGCAATGGGACCTGATGGCATACATCCCAGGGTACTTAAGGAGCTAAAGGTGGAACTAGCAGAGCCATTTGCAGAACTGTTTAGTAAGTCTCTGAGCACAGGAGAGGTCCCAGAAGACTGGAGAAGGACTCATGTGATCCCACTCCACAAGAGTGGTAGCAGGGAGGAGGCAGAGACTACAGACCAGTCAGTCTTACCTCAGTAGTGGGCAAGATTATGGAGGCACTCCTTAAGGAAAGGATAGTGCAACACCTGGAATCCATAGGGGCACAGGATCCAAGACAGCATGGGTTTACAAAAGGAAGGTCCTGTCAAACTAATCTCATAGATTTCTTTGACTGGGTAACCAGAGTGGTGGACCAAGGGGGAGCAGTTGATGTCGCCTACCTTGACTTCAGCAAAGCTTTTGACACTGTTCCACATAGAAGATTGATAAATAAGCTGGGTAGGCTCGGGATGGGTCAGAAATTGGTCAACTGGGTGGCAAACTGGTTGACGGGCAGAAAACAGAGAGTGGTGGTAAATGGTATACAGTCAGAAGAGATGCAAGTCACAAGTGGGGTACCTCAGGGATCAGTCCTGGGGCCAGTCCTCTTCAACATCTTCATTAGTGACCTTGCAGATGGACTAGAGGGTAAGCCTTGTCTGTTTGCAGATGACACCAAGATCTGCAACAGAGTAGATGATCCAGATGGGGTGGGCAGAATGAGAAGAGATCTGGATAAACTAGCAAAATGGTCAGAAGAGTGGTAACTGGGATTTAATGCAAAGAAGTGCAAGATCATGCACATAGGGAAGAGAAACCCTGAAGTCACCTATAGGCTGGGAGGGGAGTTGCTAGCAGTCACAAAGGAAGAAAGAGACTTGGGCATCATCATCACTGATGACCTGAAATCATCCAAGCAGACCTCTAAAGCAGTAGGTAAGGCTAGGGGGGGTGTTAGGGTGTATTAGTAGGGGTATCACAAGTTGTAAGAGGGAGGTAATAATCCTCTTTACAAGACACTGGTTAGGCCCCATCTGGAGTACTGCGTGCAGTATTGGAGGCCACACCTTCACAAGGACATTAACCAAATTGAGGCAGTCCAGAGAAGGGCAACCAAAATGGTGCAGGGACTACATCAGAAGACATATGAGGACAGATTAACAGAGCTCAATATGTATACCCTTGAGCAAAGGAGGAGAGAGGTGATATGATCGAGGCATTCAAACACCTTAAGGGCATTAACAAGGTGAAAGAGTCTAACATGTTTAAATATAAGAAAATAGCAGGACAAGAGGACACAGCATGAGATTAGAGGGGCTGATTAAAGGGAATGTGAGGAAGTTCTTTTCACAGAAAGGGTGGTGGATGCATGGAATGGCCTACCTCAAGAAGTGGTGGCTATGAATACAGTGCAGGGCTTCAAACAGGCATGGGATAGGCATAAGGGAGCAATACAAATGAGTATGTATAGATAGGCCACTGACAGAGCAAAGGCCGATGGCACATTTATAAGGTAGAAAAAGAAATGGGCAGACTGGATGGGCCTTGCGGTCCTTAGCTGCCATCAACTTCTATGTTTCCATGTTTCCCCAACCACTTCTGCACCAATTTTAATGTGAAGTACATAGAAATCAATGTACTTCACATCACTTCCCCTTGTTATTGAGATCCAAGGCACATTTTGCAGTGATTCAAGGGATTGCAGGTCACATGGGCTCTAGATTGTTCTGCATAGCCTCAGTTCTCTGTAGTGGGTGTGTAGTGGTAGATGGAGACAGTTTCCTCTCAGAGCTCTGTGATTCAAATCCTCTAAAAGCTGTTAAAAAAGCCTTTTTGAGTCATTTTTTTTGCTCAAAATTTAGTACATCGATTGTAGGAAACCCTCCTGTGCTCGTATCATCGAGTGGTTATTGTTTGTGTGTGGATTTTGAATGTTAATTTAGAATATTCAGTATGTGTCCTGACAGACACTTGAAGTGTGCTTTGGGGGAGGGGCGTATCTGTGGTAGAGATAGGTTAAAACTGGGAGAAAAAGGCAGTCTTCTGTTTTGGTTGTATTTTTCTTGTATAACTGTGTTAATGTACACATAGTAATATTTTCAGTAATTCTTGACTTTTTTTGCTGATTGTTGTGATGCAGCCATGCATAATTTCAGTTTATTTAAAAGATTTGGTTATTACTGAAGTTTTCAATTTGCTATGCTTTACTTTTGGTGTGTGAGTGTGTGCGCGATGCGTGCCATCAAATCAGACACATTTTATTGTGCCACAGAGTAATTGCAGCAGTGTGAACCTGCTATTCACCGCACCTGTGTGATTTTGTACTGCTTTGTGGTATCTTGGTTTTGGACTGTTACTGCAGTGCACTGTACCACACCCCCCCCCAACCGGCAAAAGGTATTCTTTTCCAGATTGGATTGTGACTTGTGAGCACTGGTTAAGGTGTTGTTGTGACTTTACGTCTGTATCTCTTCTTGATTGCACAGTACAATCTTAATCTGTCTGTGTTTTTGCGTTTGTTTAGTGCCCAATCTCCATCTGTAAGCCACAGTTGTTGTTTTTTTGAGGGTTCACATCCACCGTACCAGATTGAAAGTTTAGAAATCTAAATTTGTTTAGAATTTTCTTGGTGATCCCCAAAATGCCTGCAAAGAGATTTGCAAGCAAAGCTGTTTCAACCATGGCAGTGCCGCATGTGGCAAGATTGTCTGTGGGCGTGGTAGTCTGCAGAAGTGCATAGCTGATGTCAGTAAAGGGGTTTCTCCATCAATGTTTTTTACAGCGCAATCTGTAGCTTCTCTCATAGTTGGAGGAGATGATGTTGTCTCAGTCGGTGGTGTTAGTGCAGTTTCATCTGGCATGAGTATTGCTGCCTCAAGTTCCACTTCTTACCAACTAACCATTTCAAAAAAATATAGTGGAGTCTTAAGCTGTGACTGACAGTGTAGATGATGTCATACTCCCGATTAACATCCCCATGGTAGTGGAACATGATTCTGATCCTGGCAATGATAACTCACAATGTCACATTTCTTCCAGCATTGTTGAGGTCATGTCTTTCCCATCCAATGATTCAAAGTGTGGCGCAAAAATATCGGGTGATGATGATGATGATGATACTGTGGTTGGAACATGTTCTCCACATGACAGCTTCCAAGCTGAAAATGTGGATGCGGATGATGTTGATGAATATGATAATGATGTCAGTGACCCCTGTTGGGAACCAGAGAAAAAGAAAGTCAAGGTGGCTGTGTCTGGGTCTGTTGGCGTTAAATCTCCCCCTCCTCAAAAAAGTTGTGATTTAACAGTTCCTGTTGATAATGATGATGACCCAGTAATGATCATAGGTAGTTGTGGTGGACAGTTAGAGTCCAAGTGTGTCCAGCCTGAAAAATCATGTAGCACACCCCCCATTTCAGGGGTTAAAAAAAATAGAGTCCAATAAGCAGCCTCAGGGACATGTTAAAAGTAGGGGATCACAATCCCTTGTTTGGGATTTTTTTGTCCACGATGCAAATGGTGAGTCAGTTGCAATCTGCCAGCTTTGCCATGCGTGTGTGAGTCGAGGTAAAAAGGAGAGTCATCTGGGCATGGGGGTCCAGCATATGCATCTTAAGAACAGGCACATGGCACTGGGGATCCGGCACCAGATGGCAGCTAATGCCATAGTGGGGTGTTCACCCTCATCATCAACCTTACTGAGCATGTTATCCCCTTCCATGAGTGCAAGACCAAGTAGTAATTTCTATAGTAGTGATGAAATAACACCAGAGGATTACTACAGGCATGATGAGGGGGAGGATTATGATTTAGAAATCTTGTCAAGTGGTGGTCAGAGTAGCAGTGGTGGTGGTGGTCAATGCAGTATGTCTAGTGCAGGTGGTACATTAACCCCTGTAAGTAAAATGGGGAAAATAACTTAATTTGTGGACTTGTCACCTGTGCACCCCTCTTCATCACACATACACACCCCACCCCCGGCCATTCGTAGAGCCAAGCCATTTGTCACATCCCATGCAAAACATATAAGTCAGCCCACATTGGAGAGTGTTTTTGCCCGTAACCTCCTGCCTGAAGCATGTGACCTACACTGTGTAAGCCATGTGATGTGTGTGGGCTGCCTGTGAATTCTCACTCTGCCTTAAAGCAAAATAAGGTGGAGTGCACAATGCGAAGTCATAATTACAATGTGAAGTGGCAAAGTGAGGGTTTAAAACAGGCACACCATGTAGCAGAATACTAATGGCAAGTGGCCATTTCGTGACCACTTCATGGGCAGAATTTTACTTTGCTGCATCTCTAGCCCTGAGTAAAGAAAGTTATGATACTATTTTTTCTGAAAGTAGGGAAATTAACTGGAAAATAATATAACAATATTAATGCACTGTTATGGTACCATTGACAGAAAAAGAGGGAAATGTGGTATTAGGGTTTTCAACATTAACACCCATTGCACCCTCACTCAGCAACTAGCCTCATGACCCAAGGCCAAGATACAGATCTGCTGCATCAGGCTAGGTCTGGGGCTGTGTCCAGTGGGTTTACTACTTCAAGCTAAAGATCCAGGACCCTTAGTGAAGAAAGTTATGACTGATTTCTGCTTTGGGCAGGGCCCTGCACAAAGTATATGATTTTGTGCTTTGCATTATGAAAATGGTCTTGTTTGTTATGCAGGGCCTGATGGGCCCTGTAGAAAGAAACTTTTGACTGACCCCAAGGCCCTATATGGAGCAGAGGGTTTGTGTGGCACAGACCCAGATCTGTAACTTGAAGCTGCAGACCCATGGGACATGGCATTGGACCAGGAGCTTGGATTTTAGTCCCAAGGCTGGAGGCTGGGTATGGAGATGGGTTGTAAAAACACTAATGCCACAGTTCCCTCCTTTTGTGGTCAGGGAACCCTTACAATTTATAGACATAGTTTTCTGCAATGAATATGTGTGTGTATATATATATATATATGTTTGTATTAGAGGGGTGCAGTCGTGCCCCTATAGTTAGGGTTCAGTATCATATTTAATGTTAAACCTCAGATTTTGCACTTTAATAACTTTGCAATTGATTAATGGATTTGCCCAAAATTTGGCATGTCCTATCCTCTCTTGATGTGACAAGTTTTGCTCCAGTCGGATGTACAGATTCTGAGATCCAGACAGTGCAAAAAACATTTTAATGCAGTTTTCCTCATTGCCTTGCACCCAGAAGGTGTGGAATTTTGGTGTGATTTATATGTTGGCTCACACTTGTGCGCCAGCCAACATATTGCATTAGTAGCAGATTTGGAGGCACGGTCACTGTTGAGTGAATGCAGAGCACGCATCAGTAGGTGCGTCCTTCATTCCCCAATAAGCTAGCATGCAGGTGCCACACCAGGAATACATAATGTGGCGAGCACATCTAAGGAAATGCCCACAGCAATGAGAGCAAAGCTCGATATATGCAGCAGCACCTCCCAACGTGCCTTCCCTGGTGAAACAGAGTAAATATGGTGGCACACTGCCTGCCACAATGCTGACTTAGGGGTGACAAATCCCCCTGTTGGCATGCCCTGACCCAGTTTATGTGCCGACCGGGAGCCCATCCCTTCTGCATAATGCAGCCCCCATTTGTTATGGGTGCTGGCGGGTGGTGCCCAGTCCCCTTGGCTCTTGCCTCCACCTTGTATAGCCGACAGGGGTGCCAGTCTCCCACCGCCAGCCCTAAAACACTCAAGTGGCATGCTGGGAGCCCGCCCCAGTGTGCCAAATGCCCCTGTAAAAAAAAAGTCCCAAAATGTTGTTTTTTTTAACCTGTAAAAGAAGAAAAGGGTCCCTCATGGTCTGTCCAGCTCCCTGGCCCAACTTGCACCCACCGTCTGTACACCCTGCCTCCCCACACACCCCTCACCCCATACTTACCTCTGGAGTCTGGCGCGACGATCTTAGGTGGACCGGGAGCACGTCTGCACTCTTCAAAGCCAACCATGAACTGAAGAAATGCCAGTAAGCCGTATAATGGCATGAATAGGGTTTTTTTCAACTTTGGTACATATCTTGGTCATTTTTTGGAATTTTTGCACCAAATTTTCAAAATGGGTTATTGGGGCCCCTCCTCATGAATTCAGTCACTGCCATGGTGTTATTCAGTCCTGAAAGGTGATTTCGCAGTCACTGCATGGAATCACCTTTTGGGACTGAGTAATGAAATGAAAGTGCCACTGTTCATGGGGGGGGGCTCTCAAAAAGCCTATGTTGCAAATTTGGTGAAAAAAATCCCAAAAATGGCTGTTTTACGAGCATGCGTTGCGCTGTTTCCACACACTTTCTTAACTTCGTGAATTTGTAATATTTTCACTCCAGATTTTCAAAATTGGCATTTTTCTACACCTCCTTATGAACAGTGTAGCTGTCATTTTACATGTCCTGGCTGAAATGTGTTTTCGCACGTTCGGCACAGAATAGTGCTGTTGCTGTGCAAAATCAGTTTTCGGGATACTTTAAGAAAATGATGGTGACACTGTTCATGAGCAGAGGTCCTAAAATGCCTATGTTGAAAATTTGGTGACGAAAGTCCATAAAATGACTGTTTTACAAGTGTGCATTGCGCAGTTTCCACGCTCTTTTGTAACTTTGCAATTTGCAATATTTTCATGCCAGATTTTCAACATTGGCATTTTTCCACACCTCCTTATGAACAGTACAGCTGTCATTTTTCACAGCCTGCCCCAAATGGGTTTCCGTACCTGTGGCGTACAATGGTGTGGTCGCTGTGGGAAATCAACTTTTGGGACAGATTAACAAAATCACAGTGCCACTGTTCATGAGGGGAGGTCCCAAAATGCCTATGTTGAAAATGTGGCTAAAGAAATCCCAAAAATAATTGGGTCATGGACTTGTGTTGCGCAGTTCCTATGTATGCTCATGACTTCACCAATTTTTCATATTTTCACTCCAGATTTTCAACGTTGCCATTTTTTACGCCTCCTCATGAACAATGCAGTTGTCATTTTCCACATCCTGCCCAAAATGTGTTTTCGTCCCTGTGTTGCCAAATGGCGCAGTCGCTGTGCCAAACCGCCTTTCAGCTAACAACCTGATTATGCTGCTCTTCATGAGGTGGGCTCACAAAAAGCCTATGTTGAAAATTTGAAGTGAAATTACCAACAAATGCCTACAATGTTTGGGTTTCCAACTGTAACACCCCACCCTGTAGAGACAGCCAGGTCTCAGGGGTGTGACTTGGGATCATTGGCTGTAATGCTCATGCCATTCCACCCCCAACCCCACCCTGCAGCCAGTGACAGGCATCGAGGTGTGCCTTGGAGTGTTCGGCCCTAAAGTTCACCCCATTCTCCTATACTGCACCCGTCTCAGGGTATTTCCTTATGGAATGGGGTAAGTAAAAGGCCCAAAGACCCCAAAGCACACCACAACACCTGTCAGTGTCTACAGGGTAGGGTGAGGCCCATTCTCCTATACTGCACCCGTCTCAGTGTATTTCCTTATGGAATGGGGTAAGTAAAAGGCCCAAAGACCCCAAAGCACACCACAGCACTTGTCAGTGTTTACAGGGTATGGTGAGGTAAAATGGCATGAGAGTTATAGCTGATGCCCCAAAGGCACACCCCAGCACCTGTCAGTCTCTGCAGGGTGAGGGTGGGATTGGCGTCAGTTCCATACTTCACTGCCATTCCTGTTATGCATCTCTAACTCCTGCACTACCAATGCCAATGCCAGTGAGACAACATTCGACATTGACAAATGCTTGTTTATGGTAGAAATAGCTTGGGTAACATAGCTGCCATGCATTTGTATGGTGAAAAATATTAATCTGTTGCAAAGTTATTCAGTTTCTAAATTCCCATTGTTTTCAATGGGAAGATCACATTACAGGATAGAGGGAGAAAGTTAAAAAAATTATTAGGCATCATGAAAAAGGATTATTTTTTGTGAGGGGGCCAATCCTTTTCAGCAAAATTCCTTCTCGTGAGCTGCCATGTTGTTTTTTTTATGAACTAAAATGCATGGAAAATACATAGAAATGCTGTCATTTTACAAATCAGACACCAGAACCTAGCTAAACAGGCCCTGCTTAGCTAGATTCTGATGTTTGTTTAGGGCAAGAAATACTTTTTCTTGGCACCCAAAATCCCGGGTACCCAGCTTAGTGAGGGGAGCACCTCTCCCACGTTCTCTGTAAGAGAACTGTGGCTTTTCTTGACTTCTGCAGCCAGAGCTGAACTTGTGCTTCTGGCTGCAGTGTGAGCTGTGAGCCCTCTTGGCCTGATGTCTAGTGGCACCCCTCACTCCCTGATCATTGTCCCCCTAAATAAAATATATATTCCCTGGTGTCTAGTGGCACCCCCACCATCCGATCGCCATCCCCGTAACTTTTATTTTAGTCCCTGATGTCTAATTGCACCCCTCCGATTGCCATCTCCCTGTTTTCTTTCTTAATATTTATATCATACGACATCAGGCTGCCCACCCCTGGTGACGGATGCCCACCTGCCGCCCATTGTTTTACTAACTGCATCCAACATCGGGGGGGCCTAATTCTTGTGTCAGCAGTTGGAGCCCCCCCCAGCAATGTGGGACACTGAGAAGCCCACCCCCCAGTGTCCTGAGATAGTTTACTAATGTTATATTGGTACCTGCAATGTGAAAACCATTCTTAGATGTCTTTGTTTAACCTGAAACAAGGAAAACAGTCCCTTATCGTCACTGGTGACCCTTCCCCCATCCATACCCCTCCACTGAGCACCCACCTCCCCACACCCGCCCTTACCCAATACTAACTCGACGATTTTGAATTCTGTTATCTTTTGTGTACTGAGACATGTCTGCACTTTTCAAAGCGAACCGTGAACTGAGGAATAAAGTTTAGTGCCGTATAATGTATTTCAATGGCGTTTTGAACTTATATTCATACCTTTATCATTTTTAGAAATGTTTTCACCAAATTTTCAACATGGCCTTTTTCAGACCCCACCTCATGAACACTGGTAGTGTCATTTCATTAATTGGGCCTGGAAGGTGATTTTGTGGTCATCTTTCGGGACTGAATAAAGAAATTTCACCACAAGAGTTCATGAGGCGGGGTCCCAAAAAAGCTATATTGAAAATCTGGTGAAAAAATTCCTAAAAATAATTGAGTTATGAGTGTTCATTGAAATGTTTCTATGCACATGCAAAACGTTGATAATTTTCAATATATTGACTCAAGCTTTTCAGCATAGCCATTTTTCACACCACCTCATGAACAGCACATCTGTCATTTTTCACATCCTGTCTGAAAACATGTTTTTTCAACTGTATCGCTGAATGGCATTTTGGCACAGATTTGAAAATTTTCACCTACGGAGTTTGTGAGATGGAGTCATAAGAAGACTATGTTGAAAATTTGGGGTCAAAATATAAAAAAAATGGCAACGTTATTTCTTGTAATTTCACTAGGCCCACTCGTAACTTTGACCCCAGATTTTCCACATAGCCTTCTTATTACTCCACCTTATGTATGTCACAGCCGTCATTTTTCAAATCTTGCCCAAAATGTGTTTTCACACCTCTGGCATGGAATGGTATTGCAGTTGCACAGAATTACATTTTGGTGATGATTCAAAAGTTGTCTGTACCAGTTACATGAGGTGGGATAATAAGATGGCTATGCTGATAATTTGGTCACTGTTGTCCTATAAATGGAAGCGCAGGGCCAAATGGCCCTGTACTTACACAGCTACATACATATATGCATCTTTGGAGGGATGAAAGCACAGGGTCCAATGGGTGAGTGTTAGGCTTGAGAAGCCCAACGCACCCCCATACCTGCTTTCCTGCCTGGTTTGGGAGGGTGGGGTGTTAGGGAAACCCTAATGGCTCATTTTCCAACTTTTGTTGCTTTGACCATAACTAGAGCATTAACAAATTTTTTTGCAATGTTCCTTACTTTTTGAGAAAGTATAATAGTAGCCTTATTTTACTGTGGGAGCGCAGGGTTTGACTGACTGGTTTGGGAGGGTGGGGGATGTTAACAAAATGCTAATGCCTCATTTTCCAGCTTTTGTCACTCTGACCCTAACTGGAGCATTAACAACGTTTTTGCAACACACACACACAGACACACACACACATATATATATATATATATATATATATATATATATATATAGTTATACAATAGGGTGAAGTGATATGCTATGAAGTAAATGGTGTTATTTTCACAGCCATTGTATAACCACTGTGATGACATCACCACTGTGGATTTATTTCCTTATAAACCCACAGTGTCTACATCACCAGCAAATACACAACAATGGTGATGTCACCAGAGTGAGACCATCTAGACTGCAGCCTGCATATAATAGCTTCACAGTTTCTCTTTCTCACTGAATCCTGCAACTAACTCAATTAGCATTGTAAAAGACAATCACCTGTGTCTCATAGTTATTCTGACAATCCTAGCCCATTACTGTGCTGCTCTAATCTTCAAACCAGCCTCCTTCATAAACCAGTTTCTCTTTCTGAGTGCTGACTGCAACAGTTTCTCTGTCTCAGTGAAGCCAGCAACATACTGAAAAAAGAGTCTGTTTCTCACTCCTGGCTGCAGGTAACACAATTATCATTGCAAATCACATGCACCTGTTTCTCATAGTGCCTAACAGTCTCAGCCCATTCAGAAGCACTTACACACATTCAGGCCACACACAAACAGTGCTGTCAGTATAGCCTAGAGTTTAGAGTAACAAGCAATGAACAAACCTCCTACATCCAGCAGCCCAGTCCAGTGTTTGATTCTCACAACTTCCATTTCAGTACTGTGTGACTGAACAAATCACTTAACTGCCCAATGCTCCCAGCCCCCCCCAAAAAACCTAACCCAGTTACCAAAATAAAAAAAACCAGAGAAAACACAGACAAAATGTTCCCAATGGATAGTAGCCCTATTGTATAAATCGCACACATGATGTGCGACTTGTGGAATATGGCAAACATTTGCACTCATGCAGAGTGAACTGCAATAATATCACTCGTGCCTTCGCACTCATGATATTATCACAGTTCACTCTGCACTCATGCAAATATTTTCATATTCCACACTCGCCCATCATGTATCCTATATATATATATATATATATATATATATACACACACACACACACACACACAGACTTATACAGGCACAGTAGCTTCTTGAGGTAGTGTTTGTGTGCCAAAACAAGGGTTGCTGACAACATATATCTCAACTGTCTTAGCCCCTAAGACTGCGACATTTGTGTACTATCTCAGTCCTAGGGGGCTAATTGTTTGAGAAGTTTTGCAAAAACTGGTTTTGTGGTTCAAAGTCATTAAATTTCATAAAAGTTTCCATTTTTGACACTTTATCTTGCTGATGACTAGCAAAAAATGGTATTGACTTAAGTTATATAAGTTATAGGTTTATTGGAGTTAGTTCCATGGAATTGCCTTTTGATGGTTTTAAAACAACATTTTAATTTGTTTTAAATTATTTAGGTTTTGTGTACTGTTTTCTCTTTTGAAAAGATAGCTAAAAAACACAAATCCCCCCATTAAAGGTGACTACAAACAAAAAGCATTAAATGTCAAAACTTTAAAAATACTTTGTTTCAAAAGTTAATTAGTTATTTGTTTAATTAAAGGAGTTACTTTTTGTAATTGCTTTGACAAATGATTAAGATGAACCCGAACAAGATCAGCACATCAAGAGTGGGACCAAATTACAGATTATCTGAATGCTAGGGTATTATCCACAAAACTGCAACAGATATACTTTAATGTTCTACAGAGGATTTATTACACTCCCCTTCAAATTCATCAAGTGAATAATGAACTCTATATCCACAATGCCACACCTCCCGGGGATCCCTGGAACACATGTTGGTGATGTGTTCATCATTCGAAGATTTTTAGAGCACAATTTTAAAAACACTATCATTAGCCTCTAAAATCATCACCCTGGAAAGAAAAACTGAACTGATACTACTTAGTAAAGGTCTGGGTCCCAAAAGGTGCAACCTAAACCAACATAGAATTATACTGTTGGGATTAATAAATGCCTTTAAATGCATTCTTATGAAATAGAAAGCTTGCACCCCACCTAATTGTAGCACATGGTTGAAATTTATGACAACAAGAAAAAGTACACTATACCGTAGAGAATAAGTCAGCATAATACAAGCAAATCTGGATGTAATTAAGCATGACTATGAAAACTCCAGAAGTGCTAAGCTTTTTGACCTAATTGGTCTCTTAAGAATTAGGAAATACTCTTAAGGTAATTATATTTCATTTTACAGGTCTGCATTCATTTTTGATGTTTGTGAAGGGCTATATTATTTTTCATAAGCAGCTGAGAATATTGTTATTTTGGCTCTATATTTATTGTCACTTGATTCTGCTCTGTAGGCTTATAGGTAAGATCAATTTATAGTGCACTCTCAGATGGACATTGTTTTTCTATATTAACTGACACCCCTGTTTATATACTTGGTCTGTTTGTTCATTATTCATTTTGTACCCTGCATATTTTTTCAACAAAAAGATAAAAAAAAAAACAGACTCAGCACATGCACATAACATGTAGCTTATGTAGTTAGTAACACATGAGCAAATGGCAAACACTGTTACAGAAAGTGTACTAAGCTTACAGGAACAAAAAAGCCCACAAACATTGTAAAGAATGTTACTAAGTCTGACACAAAAAATGTTTAAAGCATCAAAACTAACAAGAAAAATGGACTACACGAACAAAATTATTAAATGAATCAACTTGGAAAATGGTCAAGAAAATGACCAAAAAAGAGTTATGTGAATTGTGTACTATAATTGAAATCATACCTGAACAAACTACTAAGAATGTTATGTCTCATCTTCTGTTTTGCAGATTGTCAGGGCTTATGCACAGGGCCCAAATGGCCCTGTGTGTCCTTCTTCCTGCAGGGTCCAAAGCACCCAGTATTAAGCAAATTACTGTACGACTCACCTCCCCCCCCGTACACACATTCTTCTCACTGCACAAAAAGGGGTCTTGTCCTAGCAAATTATGACTCTTCTTCAAAAAATAAGAAAATTAATTGAAAAACTACATTAATGCACACATTAGGATTACACAGCCATAAACCCATGGAAATGTGAAATTATGTTTTTTCTTATCCTAACAGCCCTCCCCCCCCCATTCCCTTCCCTCGTGACCCAATTCCAAGCAGCAGTTTTGGGATGTGCTTCAAATGTCTTCTGCTTCAAGTTACAGGTCTGGAGCCTGTGCAAAGAAGATTATGACTGATCTCCTGTTTCATGCAGGGCCCTGCATGAAGAAAGTTATGAATGAGCTACTGCTTCAGCCCTGTGCAGAGAAAGTTATGGCTAGTCTTGGTCTTTGCATGGCCCTGCATGCAAAAAGTTATAAATGATCTCCGACTTCATGTAGGGCCCACAGAGCCCTGTGCAAAGCTACAGATCTGAATCCATGCTACAAGCATGAACTGGTTCATGTGAGTCTCTATTAGAGATGCAACAACGTTAAACTTTGCCAGGGAAGTTGCTGCAAGGCAGCTGAAATTCATCTTTGTGAAACTTTTCGAAGTTTTCATTGCCCTCAGCAACTTTGAATTCTCCAAAAATTGTGAAGTTTTCACTGTGAATGTGTGAAAATCACACAGGAGCTGCAGTTTTTGGGTGAATTTTGCAGTTCATGGGTCAATTCCACATTTCACGATATGCAAACTTTGTAAATTCAGTATTCATGAAGTGCTTGAATTTTGTAAATTAATGTGCAAGGTGAATTTTGACAACTTTGTGTCTGTAGTTACTATAGATCTAATGGTACATTGCACAGTTACCATACAGTATATGCTTGCTAGTGTAGGGCCTTGTATTTATTTATTGTTTGGTAACTAGGTAAAGTCCACTAGACACAAGTGCCTGTTTTCAGGGGCGACCCAGGGGCTTTGGGCTGGTTAAGTGACTTGCTCAGAGTCACACAGTATGCAAGTGGAGTTTGTGGGAATCAAACCCATGTCTGCAGGCACCAAGTTCATTTACAGCTCATTACTCTAACCTCGAGGCTCCTGCCAGCCCATAAACCATATGTACAGTATAGCATCCATAAAAAAAAGGAATATTTAGATTCATCTTAATGTTACCTGCCACTGTATTGGTGTTTTAGCCAAGAGGTTATTATCGAACACTTGAGCATGTTTTTTTGTAATATATTTTTCTAAAATGTATGTCCTTGGTTTGGGTTCTTTATCTACTGTGTGCTGTATTTCTGTCCTTTATAGCACCAAGCCTTTTTCCCAGATGTGACCGCTCTGTTTGTTTTGTCACATATCACCCAGAAATATACAGTATGTACCATCTGCCTGCAGCTTGTTTCATACAGCTAACAAACCAACCCTGTGTAAAATAGTATGCATGTCCCAGACATGTAACTTGCTTTGAGTAGTTCCAAGTACAGTAAGTTACAAGTGTGCAATGTTTACAGCACTTACAAATCTGTAACAAGTCTGCTGCTTTATGTAGGGTCCCTCATACTGTACACAATGGAAACCATTTGGTAAAAGGAGGCACAACTTCTTAGCTGTGTCCAACAAGTATTCTGATTATAGGCCTGGAATGCAAGGGTTGTGTGTGGATCAGCAGACCTATGCGACTCCAAACCTGTAGCTTGGCTTTGGGTCCTGATTGTAGGGATTGGGGAAGGGGTATGGATTTAGGGTTGCTATGTACAAATTTTGAATATGTTGTCACTGTATGAGGTGCCACTCCATTGACATATAGTCCTATACCTGTAGCTTGACATTGGACAACAAAGGGAGGGAGGGGAAGGGGTGAAAACCCTAATAGCACATTTCTAAACTTTGTAGGCATTGGCATGAAAACAGTAATAGCACATTTCCAAACTTTGTGAGAACTGAGTCTTGTGCAGCAGCAACCCTAATCTGCATTAACATAGTATTTTGAAATGAATTTTCTTCAATTTTCAGAAAAGTGGAGTGGTAACTTGCTTTGCACAGAGCCTCACAGGAGGTGACTCCTAACTTATTTTGCACAGGGCCCTTCATGTCCTGCAAAACCCAAAGATGTGCAGGGTACTTTGGTTCCTGTGAATGTCTTTACCTTCATTGTGCAAAGCCCTGAGGGTCCTGCACAAAGCATGAGATGAGACATAACTTTCTTACTATTTTTTATGCATGACTTTATTTGTAGTCATGTAGAACAAAATGCACAGTTTTTTTTTGTCACTCATATTCCTTTTTTTTTTTGTATCTTCTATTTTTGCTTCCACTGAAGCCTGGGCATCCTTCTGGGGTGCTCGCTTGACTACTTCTTCCTTGACTACTACTTCCTGCCTGAACCCCTCATCTCCATATGGACTCACCTGACCACCCAGGCAGGTCTAGTCTCCCAGATCACCCCCAGGGTGAGTGTGCCTTCATCAGGTGGCCTATCTGTAATTAGAGAGGTCTTACCTGAGTGACGGGTTGGCCGTGGAGTACCTTGGAGTGACAGGCCAGTGGTGGGATGTGAGCCTGTCCCTGGAGCCCCCTTCCTCTTTGTGGTGCTTCAGCAAGGGTTTTCCCATGTTTTTGTGTGTCCGCTGAAGTGTGGCAGTGCAATGACATCATTCCGCCGGTGTCTGCTGCACTCCTCCCTGTACTTTGGCCCTAAACTTGAGTAGTTCCTCCAATCTACGCCGGGGGCCACTACTATGCTGGGCAAGCACTGGATCCCTCCCTAGAGAGAGGAGAGCAGTCCATCAGATGCTCAGTCCTCTCTCTCCCCCCCCCCGTAAACCCCCGGCATCCAAGTTCATTTCTGAATTCAGGTCACTGGCGTGGCATGAAGTAAGATCATCTGCGCCTCAGCCCTTAGCACCACTGGGCTGGTAGTCACTCATATTCTTGACCATTTTCCTGTTTCTCGACTTTAAAATTTTGTTAATGTAGGACTTGAGTATTTCCTGTAAGAGCAGGAAGAGGATGAAGCCAATCTGGTTCACAATGGAGGTAGTGGAAAAGGTAAGGGTGAAATAAACTAACCTTAATAAAATACAAAAGAACTCAGAAGGAGAAGGATAGGGAATGTTACCAGGACAGGCAAAAAGGAGGCAGAGAGAGCAGTCATGAGGGTGAAGGAGTTAACAGAAGAGACTATAGCCAGGACAGTTAAAAAGAGGTGGATAAAACATTCTATAGGCACATTAGTGAACGGAGGAGAACAAAGACAGAGAATCTTCATGAAATCTTTCTTTATAAATGATTTGAGTTTAATTAAAGATATCGCATTGTTAATTAAATTAAAAAAAAATGGTTTGCCTCATTATACCCCATCCCAGAATCATTGAAGTGTCACCCTTAAAACTAAAATATTTAATGATTTATCATACATTAAGTTTTTGTTCATGTGGAACATAAACACTAACTAAAAACATTCACACAGCATGTACAGTATGTAAGAACCCTCTTCTGCCAGCAGGGGGTTGAGGGCTTGTTTGCTAGAATGTTGGCCATGGAGCCTCCTGACTTGTCGAGCCTCTGAGAACAAGTAGGTGGGGTTTAGAATTCTAGTTGGGCGATGCCATAAGAAGTATCAAGATGGCAAAGTTATAAGAGGTATAGGGATGTTGCTGGGACACCCTTGACTCAGTGCTTTTGCCAAACCACCTGAGGAATAGGTCCATATGAAGTTTACACTTTGCCAATGAAGTTAGTGCAAAGTGGGCCACTTTGCTCTTTGTGAGATGTCTGCAAAGTGGCTACTTTGTGATACACCTCAATTTGTGAAGTTAATTTCCTGCATTCACAATTTCACAGTCAAAAACTACCACAAAATGGGCACATTAGTGCACTTTGCAGTTTTTACGATGCAAAGTGGGGACTTTGCACTCCATGGGTGCACAAAGTGGGAACTTTGTGAAGCATGTTTCTATTTGAAGTTCCACACTTCTTGGTGAAATTCATGAAGTGATAAGTTTTTTTCATTTGCATGGAGCTAGAGTACTGAGAAGGCAAAAGCCCTTTACTTGCAGCAGCTTTTTGGGAATCCAGTGTGTGAAAATAGCTGAACTCATTGTCTTGTCATTTGACAACATCCAAGGACAGACATCAGGATAGTGACAATAATTTTAGGAACTTGCAGTCTGAAGGCCATTTACTGTAGATCACCAATAATTCTGGTGGGAATGTAAGGGATCATGTTGTTTTTTTGTAGTTTCTTTATCACTTCTCCCATCGGAACGCTCTCAGGCATACCCCACTCGCCTCAACCACTCTACCACCTACCTGATCCCCATCCCACCTGTAAATCAGAGACAGACACTGCCCACCTACCAACATACAAAAAATCCAGCACTCACCACAACATATCATGAAGGACGCTGCTCTTTAAAGTTATAGAAAATGCCCAAATTTATTAGTGCCACAGTGCCTGACGATGACATGCAATGGATCCTTTATCAAAAGCCTTTTTGATAAAGGATCCATTTGTATCCGAGACTTGTCAAAGCACTGTGGCACTTTAATAAATGTGGGCATTTTCTATAACTTTAAAGAGCAGCGTCCTTCATTATATGTGGTGGTGAGTGCTGGATCTTTTGTATGTTGATATCTGTATTTTATCCTGAGCACCTATACCTGGTGCATTTACTCTTTTAGTTGATTTCACTCCCCACCTACCTCGATCTGGCAGACCCCAGACTAGTACCAAACTCAAGGCAAGGCAGGGGATTGGGACAGCCAAAGTGGCAAGTTTGACGTTCGGTGTGTGGCACCAGGCACTGGATGTTGCCATCACCTATCTGAGGGACCAGGGCATTTCTAGTGCTGTAAGTTCCCCTGGGAGTGCAGATGTGCAATGACATCTGCACGCCAACATGCTAACATCCACTGCTGCTCCACCCCATTACCGCATCATGTCCTACAGTGCCCCCGATCTCCATTGGGGGTTGTCATGGAGAGATGGAAAGCCCACTACCCACCCCAAGAGAGGAGAGCAGTCCTCTGGATGCTCATTTCTCTTTCTCCCTGCCAAACTCAGGAAGCCCAAGTCCATTCCTGAACCTGGATCACTGGCATGGAGTGAGGTGTGCCATCCAGCACCTTAACCCTCAGTGTCACTGGGCTGGCTATCACTGGAATTAAGGAAGTATCCTAAGCGGCAGTCCTTCAAGGAAGTTCCTGGCAGCTTTGTAATGCACAGAGGATTTGACCAAAGTGTTTTTTTTTTCTATGTGGGGGCAGTTGTGGCCCTGTCTGTACCCAAGAGATGCTGCCAGCTGTGCTGAAGATGGTGATAGATCATGTGCCAAAGACCAATTTGTTAAAACAGATAGAAGATGACCCTACTATTTGTGTAGGGAATCCCAAGCTGGTAGGTAAATGTAAAATATGCCAATGGCAGAGGCCCTGGGGACATTGCCAGCCTATACCAGCGGGCAGGCTGACATAGGTGCTGGGGCACTATTGCCCAGCACACTGTCCAATGAGAGTGAAGACATGGTTGATGTGAGGTGCGCAAAGCCAGGGTGGCCATTAGCTGGGGTACATGAGTGAATGTCCATACAGTGGTGCTACTTCATGCACAGCAGATGAACTGATGCTACGGCATTATGGTGCTAATTTATTTATTTCAAAAGTTTCACCAGGAAAGACATACTGAGCAGATAACAGCTCATTTCTAAATGTGTTCAGGGGGAGAGGTAAAGGAGGAAAATAAAGCAGTCAGGGCAACAATTACATTGTAAAAAAACAACTAGTATCATATACAAGCATCATATACAAAAAGCTAAAAGAGTCAATTAATGCAAAAAAAGGCAGAGACTATAATCCAGTGGCTAGCAAGGAAAAGATAAGTCTAAGCACAAGTGCAGTTTATACAGAGGAAGGGGGTGAGGCAGGGAATGCTAATTCAGTGGGATTCAAGGAAATATCATTTAAAGTGCAGAGGTAATGGGGGAATTAACAGTGTGAGCTAGGGAGGGAAGCATGGATTAGGAGGAGCGTGAGAGTAGGGTGGGGTCAAAAAGTAGTAGGTAGTGAAACAGAGAAAAGTATCAGGTGCAATTGCAGGTGTACAAGGTGAAATAATGGAGAAGAGAGGAGAGAAAGCATTGGGAAGTAGTAACTGAGAAATGTATGAACCAAAACTGTATTTCAAGTTGGAAGATCTGATAAATCCAGGTATAACCTCACCCATTGGTGAACTGCAAAGAATATGAGGAGACATGGGGCTCCCATAAGAGATGTGTAGATGGTACAGCCTTTTTTTAAAAAGCACCAGTTGTGGTGCTTAAGTTTTACCCCCAACAGCATCTTGCCTTAATAGGACTTTAAAAGTTCACTTTTAAGATTTTATTAACAGTTCTACATGAAAGGCGAAGAGATCATAAATCCTTGGTTGGAGGTGCCAGCCACCAATTCACTTCCTCTTTCTGGTTTACAAAAGTAGAAGGCACTCCCCCTGCTCGCTAACATTTTGTAATGTATTAATTTGGGGTGCGCAGAGACGTGCTATTAATAGTAATGGGGGGTGGAAACTGTATTTTTGAGATTTTAGAGAGGCCATGGAGTCAAATGAAAGCCACTGCTCAACTGACAAGGGCCCTGTTAGTTGAGCACTAGCTTTCGTTTGACTCCTGTGGCCCTCTAAAATCTCAAAAATACCATTTCAAACTGCACCCTTGGTATCAATAAAGCATGTTCCCATGCTCTCTAAACTAATAAAGCACAAAACGTCAGAGCATGGGGGCAGCACCTTCTACTTTTGTAAACCAGGAAGGGGAAGGGACTGGACAGCTGGCTCCTCTGACTAAATGATTACAATCTCTTCCCGTTTCACATAGAACTATTATTAAAGTCTTAAAAGTGGACTTTTGAAGTCCTGATAAGGTAAGCTGCAGCTGGGGGTTGGGGGACTTAAGAAAAGATTTCAAAAGGAGCACAATTGGTGCTCTTTAAGGGACCCCAAAGTTCTAACTTGTGGCTGAGGTCAGAATCAAGCCTTTCTTGCAGCGTTTACAAGGAGAGTGATTGGGAGGTCATATTCCAGTATGTGTAACTGCAAATATGTTAGTAAACATGACAGCAACCCATTACACAGCAGCGTGATTTATTTCTGCCAAGACAGAAGGGGCACCAAGCAAACGCTCACCAAGGACTGAATGGAAAGGAAAGGAACTGAAAATAGCTAGAGACAATGTATTTCATTGAAATAGAGTATGCAACCTTCTGGTACACAGTTGCCACCTATCCCTAGACATGGAGGTCATTCCTGGAGTTATACTCTCTCCTAGCTTCTGCCTGCAGCCAGGAGAGAGCTATTATGTGGTATCATCCCCCAGCTGAAAGAACAGTGGCAATAGTCACAGCTGAGTGGGAATCTTGCACTGCATGCCATCTGTTCTGAGACACAAGTGGATCAGTGTGGAAACTAGAGTAAAAATCAAGGGGATTTGCAGGTGTATTTTAAAAACCATTGTGCAATAAATAGATTTTGAAAATGGTCACATAGTGTGTAGATTTTCAAAACAATCCTGAAGGATTTCTGTGTGAAAGTGCTGTGAAAGCTATCATGCAGTATATAGATTTTTAAAAGTATTATGCAATGCATAGATTTTGAAAACCATCATGCAGCATGTAGATTTTGAAAATTGTCCTGTGCCATAAAGATTTTTAAAATTCTTGTATAAATGTTCAAAATATTCAAGCAGCATGTAGATTTTTGGATAATTTGTGAAGGATTATTGTCGAACATTTTGTTTTTAATAAAATATACTGTATTTAATTACAAATTAATTAAAATAATGAATTGTCCTCCATATTGAGTTGCAGCTGTTTGTGCTATGCTAACCCCGTGCTGCACTAAAAATGAGTGTTGTGCAAAATTGGAAAATTACGCTCTGAGAAATATTTTGCATAATCCTAGCATTTTGCAAAATATTTCACAAAGCATGAAATGTGAAATTTCATCCCTGGGGCCAAATTTCACCTGCAAAAGGGCAAGACTTGATGCTCATGGGCAAAATGTCACCATGGTAAAATCTTCTCTGGTGTCTAGTGGTCCCTCCCCCACCCCCTGGCTGATCACCAGCCCAAATATAACAATTCCCCATCCCCATGCTGAGCTGAACATCCCTGGTGTCTAGTGACCCCCCCAGATGGTCATCAGCCCAAATTGAATAATTTTCCCTGTCCCACCCCCACTGAGATTTGGTATAAAAATAAAAATAAAAAAACTCCCCGGTGTCTAGTGGACCCCCCCACCCTGTCATCAGATAGTTCCACTTCCCCCCAAGTACCACAAGCTGGCCACTGGCACAGCCCTCCACTCACCTCCATGGTCAACAACCTGACTGAGTACTTCAGTGAATGAATGCGTGCTTGTACAAGCATGTACTCATTCATTGAAGTGCTCAGTCAGACTGCCGGCAATGGAGGTGAGTGGAGGGCTACTGCCGTGGCCCACTCAAGGTACTGGGGAGTGGGGGAGGGAACCATCTGATGACAGGGTGGGGGGTCGGGGTCCAATAGACACCAGGGAATAATTTTTTTTTTACTGAATCTCAGGAGGGAAGGAAAATTATTCAATTTGGGCCAATGATCGGCTGGGGTAGCCACTAGACACCAGGGATGTAAAGCTCTGTGGTGGGGGGATGGGGAATTGTTAAATTTGGACTAATGATCAGCCAGGGGGGTGGGACCACTAGACACTAGGGAATGGGATATGCTTAAGGGCACCGGCAGTAGTGTACTGAGCTGCAAACTTTTGGGTGAAATGTCACAATTTCACAAAATATTTTGTGTGGCAAAATTGCACATTTTGCAGCAATTTCACTGGTAAAATTTTATTTCGCAACATCTCTACTAAAAATAGCACTTGGCTACTAGGGAGTGATATTCAGATAGAGAGTGCCCCCTGGCCATTGCATACAGCCTGTCTGAATATCAGGCTATGATAACAAGCAAGCACATTGTATTGAATATAGTGCCTCACCTGAGAACTTGCAGCGCTGTACATGCAGTGTCAGTTACTCAACCAAAAACATTTAAAATATTTATACAAACAAATAACAAGCACAGCTGAATCCCTCGTGTACGTAACATATTTAAAATGAGCTATTAATCACCAGGGAAAAAAGACTAGTGTTAGGAGCCCTTTTAAAAAGTTCAGCAAAGAAGATTTGGCAAAGCTGATTTGATCAGGTAGGCATTCCAAATACACTGGGTGCTCACAGAAAAGGAATTTTCACCTGAATGTTTCAACTGGGCACCTGATGCCAGTAAGGCCTTCAATTTAGAAACTGTAAATGCATGAACCATATTTTGGCACTTTGTAAGGCATTCCTGAATCATTATTAGATCCAGAAACAAATAATTTGATACCTTTTATTGGACCAACATGGATGTTACAGAAAAGAACAAAGTGCTTAAGCTTTCGAATCAACCAAGTCCTTCTTCAGAAGCTTTGTGGCAGTTTTTTCAAATATCCCATACTATTAACACCAGATTATATAGAAAAAGCAGAAATAATTCTCATTGGTTTAACATATACATTTAAAACATAATAGAAGATTATGTCAGAGAAGCTAATTAACACCAGTATGCCTTTAACTGAGGAGCTCAGAAGGGCAAAGGTTATCAAGAATTCTCTACAGCCAGATAGTTCTTGTCACATAAATTTTAAAATGTCTCAGCATGCCAAGAAAGCATTCTAGTGATAAAAAAAGCCTTGGAGTGGCATTCTCTCTAATACATGTAAGATGAGCTTACAACTTACATTCCAATTGTCCTGGTATATTAAAGGACAGATAATGAGAGACAAAATCCTGAAATTAGGTATAACTGCAAGTTGAAAACAAGCCTCAAATTAACCTACACATACAGGGAAGAAATCACAAACAGTAAAAATACTATGGATAAGAAAAATATACCATATAAGTCTATTATGTTTTAAATGTATATGTTAAACCAATGAGAATTATTTCTGCTTTTTCTATATAATCTGCTGTTAATAGTATGGGATATTTGAAAAAACTGCCACAAAGCTTCTGAAGAAGGACCTGGTTGGTTCGAAAGCTAAAGCACTTTGTTCTTTTCTGTAACATCCATGTTGGTCCAATAAAAGGTATCAAATCATTTGTTTCTGGATCTGTTCTTAAAAGGACCAATACAGCACCTACAACATTTTTTTGAATCATTATTAGAAATTATTCAGCAATTTTATCATAAACCAATGGCATGCTTTTTATTGAATAATAATCTTACACATCAAACTATCATGCTAAACGGAGTAAGGCAGAGATGTCCCCTCTTATCAACTATGTTTATTTTATCCTTAGAGCACTTACTCCAAGCAATCAGATCAAACATAAATATACGAAGAATTGCTTACACCAAGAGAAAAAAATATTAAACGTATATGCAGATTACACCCTTGTTTTATTTAAGAACAGTTCTTCCTCTGTCTTTGCACTTTTACAACTAATACACAACTTCCCACAATTCATGGGATGCAAGCTAAAATCTAAAAAAATTACTCTTATGCAAATTTCCCACAGGGACAGGGATAGGGAGTATGACAGATTAAATATTTTTAAAAAGGAAGATAAAATAAAATATTTAGACATACTTCTTACTAACAATGTACACATTAATATTGCATTACATTGTGGAACAGCAAAAGAAAAGATTACAATTAAATTGGAAAAATGGCAGAACGTATCCCTGTCCCTCTGGGGAAGAGAGAAAGTGATCATGTTGATGGCTTTACCATACTTCATTTTGCTATTCAGGGTATGTTTGGGGAACTGAATGTTAAATGGTTTGCTGGCTTAAAACTAATCTTTAGTAAGTTTTTATTGAAGGAGTTAAATCTTGAATAGCTTGGAGTGATATGTCAGCTGATAGGGTGCAAGGAGGTTTCAGCTGTCCTGACCCATATATATATATTTTTTTGGCCCTGCTTCTAGCGATTGCCTGGGAATGGAACTTCTTTCCTAAAAAAGAACAAGAGATAATCCAACTTATTATTAATGGAGCAAATGGACATATACTATTAAAATATATTTTATTTAAAGCCAATTTGAAAGGAATTAAGGACATTCCATTAATTCACTCCTTTTTATTCACCATGCAGATTGTAATTAAATATGGTAAAGATAAAAGGCAGTGGTTGCATGTTAACCTTAATGTTACTTATACATTCCATTCAAACATTGGTAGGAAATTGATTTTTATGTAATAACAACAAAAAATCTCAAGATGGATGGATTTACTGAAAGAAAACAAATTCCCTAATTTTACTGACTATTTGTATGTGGTTGGTAAATGTTCTTCAAGCAACTTCATGATATACGATGTGCTTCAACAAAATGCCTGTTCAAGGGGAGGAACAAGATGATGTAATGCTGTGCAGCTATGTTACCCAAGCTCCAAGAGTTTTGTTACATGTTGCACTTTACAAGTTTACCGACCAGACCACGTACATTTTCTAATGACATCTTTGGATCAGAAAATGCTAAGGAGTATGGCAAAGCAATTTTTACACCAACACTCTCACTGTTGGAGGAATAGTATCATCCTGCACTTAACAGCTTGGTGAGTGGTGGAAGCACAGAGGGCCCTGAGGCATCTGTCACCCCACAGTTAACAAAACAGCAATCCTCAGGTACTAGACCTAAAACAATTTGGCAGCAAGAGACGCCAGAGTACAGCATGAAAGAATAGGGGTACATTCATGAACTAGGGGTACCAATGTGCCCAATACTTTGTATGTTGATTTAAAAAAAAAATAACAACAGTCACTGCAGTCATGGGTCCAGATATTCAAAACTTTGTTTTGGGCACAAACTGTTTGCACAGGTTTAATGCAGGATTAGCATGGGTCTGCAATATTCAAAAGGCCAAATAGTACACGCAAACTGCATTAGTGCTGAGCAAAACCATAATGTATGCAAGGGGCAAACTGAACATGAATAAAGGTGCTATGATATTTTCAGCAACTAGCACCGTGGTAAGTTGTTTAGCGCAACTTAGCGTGACCCTTAGTGTGGTACAAATTACTGCCCAGGAAAAGCGGGTCTTAACCCTGGGCAAACAGCTTTGTGCAACAGTGTGGCTTTGCATGGTGGTTGCATGGCGTGTGCATGGCTGTGTGCTACCCTAACATATGACTATGACACTTAGAAAAAGCCATGCATGGAGGACACATGCTGCTCACTGATGGCACCAAACAGATGCCAACAGCTGCCACCAGTCCCAGCTATGCCAGGTGGTAAGGGGTGTCCTGGCCCCCAAGGGACACCACGGTAGTGTGGCCATACAGCACACTCCTGCAGACCATTCATCTGTGGTAACCAACAGGTGCCAGCACACACATGCAGCACTGTGGGCATGGTGGCTGTTGAGGGGAAGGTGTACGGGTGGTGAGGCCTCACCACAGACCAGGTGTGGCCACAAGGCTGGGACACATCATGCAGTGCACATGGGCCAGTATTGGGAATACCCCCACACCAGTGTGCCTGTCAGACCATACGTGCCCCCTGCCACATACCACATAACTGTACCAATGCCACGGCACACACAGCTGGCCTTGTATATGTCACTGTGAGCATCCCATGCTGGAGGTGCAGCATCTATGGATCACACAACAGCGTAACAGTACTGCCCACTGTCAGTAATCACCTGCACGTTGGGCCTGTCACTGTGTGCAATGCAGTGGTCATCACTGCCCTACATACCATAGGCATTACTGTGTCCCTCATACTAGTGGCCCCCTTGCTACTGTAGTGTCTGCTGTGCACTGTAGCATGAACTACAGTGTGACAGGTGCATGCAGAACCACCACTACCTGTGCCTATGCTGTGTTGTTCCCTGGGGTGCAATGTGCTATGATGTACTATATACATGTAGCCTGCAGCTGTCATCATGCACTGCCAGACTGACCTACAGGTGGTGCTATGGGTGGACCCAGCCAGCCCCTGTACTGCCAGACTGACCTACAGGTGGTGCTGTGGGACCCTGCAGTAACACTGGGCAAACTGCATGCAAATCAGGGCATAATGAGACGCTAATGTGGATGTTTGCCCAGGGACTACCTAAGTAGGCTCATTTGCATGTCACTTTTGAATATGGCAAAGTTTAGCACCAGGTAAACGTGTTTGCACAGGGCAAACAGCTTAGCTCCACACTAAACCCGTGCAAACATGTTCACACCGCGCAAATGGTTAGGGAACTATTATACAGTTTTGCACACTGTACTTTCACATGAGCTGCTCCCTGCAGCTGTACTGGGTCCACGCATTTGCTGGCACACACATTGGCCACATAAGTCATCTCTACCTACCTTCACATCGCTGTGCACTGTGTTGCTGTTGTGGTCTGCACTTCTTGGTTGCTATATTCAGAGCTTTCTTATTACAGGGCTAAGTTTGCCCTGCATTCCCAGTCCAGTTTGCTCGGCCTCATTCCCATGCTATATTCAGAAGGTGTTTGCCCAGGCTATTATTTTTGAATATAGCTTTCTTTTTGCTCTGGGCTAAGTTTGCCCACAGGGCAGTGCTAATTTAGCTCCAGGGCAGAGTTTTGAATATCTGAGCCCTGATAAGTAAATTTAAATGGTAGCCTCAAATACAGATACATTTCATAGTTTGAGAAACCTAGGTGCACCCATTTTATTTTTATTCCATGTCCAGTTCCAAAATGTCACATTCTGTTGCTTCTATGAAGACTTTATTTTAGTTGCACTTCAATAAATTTATGTTAAAAACTGCCTTAGGTGTTGTCTTATGTTAATGAAAACATTTTCACCCTAGTTTTTCAATGCATATAAAATATCTGGTTCACTCAAGTTTTGCATGGCACGTGCAACTGTAGTGTCAAAGCAAATTGAATTTTTTACATGTTCCCAAAATTTTCAACAAAAGCAGCCATCTTTTTTGAGAGAGTGATTTCTTTTGGGATTGGGTCTTAAAAGTACTGCAGGACATTGGTGAGAGAGGGGTGAAGGCAATGCTTTTTTTAACTTAAATAGTTGTGTAGTGTCCACTGTTGCACGTGCAATGCTTGGTGTCCCCGTTGCACGTGCAACACTGAAATTGATTTTCTCTCATGTCTGATATGGAGTTATCCCATAACATAGTCCCTTTTTCATTCTTGGGTCATAGTGTCTTGAAATGCTTAGTAAAATAAGGTAAAAAGAAAAATACATTTTTTTTTCCAAGTTAAACACTAGTTGTGTCCACTGCTCCACATGCAACGTTTGGTGTCCACACTGCATGTGCAACACTGAAGGTGATTTTTCTCAAATCCCTGCTAGGGAGTTATCTCATAATCTGGTTCCTTTTTGACTCTTCAGTCACAGTGTCTTGACAAGCTTAATAAAATTGATTTAAAAAATTCACCCTCATGTCACACTCTGGTAACCCTTTTTCATGAACTTATCCATCTACTATGGACTCTCTTGGGCACTCTTTGAGTAAAGCTTTGGTGTGGATTGAAAGGTTTAACTTTGGGTATGAAGCACTCTCTCAAAAGACAGTGGGCTGGATTTTCAGCCCATCCCAGAACTTACTCTTGCTCCACAACAGCCTCTGCAGTCCAACATCTCTGCATCTGTGGAGTTCTATATTTTCAGCGAGCACAGCCGTGGAGGATGTCATGCCAGGTCCCATCAGGCATAACTTTTCCCTGCAGTTGCACCGGAAGATTGGCCACAAGCTGCTATAAATTGGGGAGCCAGTCCTAAACTGACTCCCACTTTGAAAATACTGCAGCTGTGGGAAAAACTGTGGCTCCACAAGTGGTGACTCACTTGTGTCAGTTTTTTCCTGCAGCCTCAGGACTGACAGGTGCTTTGAAAATCTAGCCCAAACTTTTTACAGCAGGAAGTTAAACTGATTGAGAAAGGGAGCAGCAAAAGGAAAAAGCTACCACTGAAATGAAACACAACCAAGAAAATATAGACAAGCAGGTCATGACAGTGAAATATACCATGCAAGTCATCCTGAAAGAAAATGACAATGCTGCACCCAAGCTGGATGCTGCCAAGAACCAACTTAAGTTCAGAAGTATTCGAATTGTTGGCATACCCAATACCTTCGACAAAGATTTCCCAAATACAACAGATTTGGTCAAGGATGTTCCAATAATGACTTTTGAGCTCCCATTTGACAATCATGCTCTCTTAGGAAGAATTTTTTAAATGTATAAAAGAAATCAAAATCCCAAATTCAGCCGTGAAATCCACTGTTATGGCTACACTTGCATTTGAGTCTGATAGAGATGTTTTGCTTATGTTGACAAAGATAAAGGGTGTATTTGAATATCAATCAATCAATCATTCTTTATTTGTATAGTTAATCCAAAGGTAGTCTGCTGTAGGAGGCAGTATAGCACAGTGGTTTAGGGCTCTGAGCTGAAAATCTGGAGACCGGTGTTTGAATCCCACAGCCCCCACTTGCATACTGTGTGATCCCGAGCAAGTCACTTAACTTCCTTGTGCTCCCAGGTCGCATCTGGAAACAAGCTTCCGCTTAGTGTGCCTTTCCTGGTTAAACAATTTCCCCCCTGCTGTGCTCAGAACCAGGAGATGGCCACATACACAGGGAGACAAACCCTCAAATTAGAAATACAAAAACTTCCAGACTGTATGCGCTCGAAAAGGAGAAACATAAAGCTGTTTAGTACAACTGCATAGTTGATTTGTTAACACCACTGTAGAAGCCCCTAACACCTTGGCAAAGTGCCTTCAAAGGGGGCTTGTTACAATCTGGCAAAATCACTGAGTTTAAATAACACTCCAAAAAGTGACATCATCAATCAATACACCAATCAGTGACACACAATACATATTTACCCATTTAAGACCAATATACTTCAAAACAGCTTAAAGCTGATCAATCTATTCACTTTTTAGAAATCCTATACTAAAAGGGAGGCAGTTTGGCACAGTGGTTTAAGGCTCTGAGCTGCAAATCTGGTGACATCCAGCAGACCAGACCTGGGTTTGAATCCCACAGCTTCCACTTGCATACTGTGTGACCCTGAACAAGTCACTTAACTTCCCTGTGCTCCCAGGTCGCACCTGTAAAAAAGCTTTCAGCTTAGTGTGCTACTCCTGGTTAAACAACTAAAGAAAAAAAATATGTACAGTTCACACATGCAATTTCGGATAACTTATGAGCTAAGCAGCATAGCACTTAAACTAGGGTATTTTGTGTAAAAAAGGTTACTGCGCAGCTGAGCTATTTCATTTGGTAAGTATTACTGTCAGGTTCACCTAATCACATAGGGATACACCAATACATGTTTTACATCCAAATAACATCAATAATGCTGTTCTAACAAATTAGTTCTATTTCACATGATCCTTACTGATACTGGAAAAAGAAGGAGAAGCACTCCAAATAGCTGCTTCAAGGCCCATCTGTACCAGAAACAGTATGTCCATAGGTAAACCTATAGAATGCAACAAAGAGAAAAAGGAAATGTAACCCCTCACCCCTGCCTTTTTAGCAGAATTACAGGTGGCATGCTGTTGAAGCTGACAGCAGTACCTGGTGGGGATTGGGTTCGGGGTGGATGAGGCTACTCTGCACAGGGGGACCTAGGTTTGGCCACTCTGCACAGGGGCACCCAAGTAAATCTGAACACAGGAAGCAATAACTGTAATGTCCAGAACCAGGAATGGGATTCTTCAGTGTGGCTTTTATTCACATCCAAGCTGAACAAACAAAGCATAGACGGACCCCCATGGGGCTACATTTCCTGGTAATGCAGATTAGAGACAACAGAACACTTTATCACCATTTCCATCCCTCAGGCTCTAAACCCATCAGGCACACAGCCCAGACTTGCACACAGCTTTGGGTACACAGCCAGACTTGTACACTACTTGGGGTTTCCCCACTGGCCCGGCTCCTTTGCCGGCCACTTGATCCACGGTCCATTTGAGGAATGAACCAATTATCCAATTCACGGTCCATTTGAGGAATGAACCAATTATCCTGTTGTGGCTCCCCAAACCACACTAGAGTCTTCAACTCCTAGAGAGAATTTTCCTCACAATCCCATGTCTGGGTACTTCCCTCATCACTGGCCAAGTGCCTGATGCAAAGTAGACATCCACAGAAGAAATTCGTAGAGGTGGACCTGGTCACTAAAGATGGGGGGCCACCCACCTCCAGCTCCCACAGCCCATACCCGTCCATTTCTCTGGAAATTGAACAATTCCTTTACTGAACTTTCAAATGTAGTTTCTGGGTAGACGTCTGTCACATCTCCTCTACATATTATTTGCATCCCAACAAACTCTGGACTTGAACCTACTTTTACTTTGCTTAGCCCATTACTCTAGGCTTCCCAATATTTTATTAGTTCAATCCCCACCTTGTCACACAAGTCCCAGGGTGAAAAACATAGGCCCTTTTAGCAAGAGCAGACACTCACCCTCACATTGCAGGTGCCCCACAGGTGACTCACAAATCTTCTTGTTCTCCCAAATAAACACTGGAACACATAGGCAGCTTTTCCTTCACAAGCAGAATTAGGGGTTGCCCCAGGAATCTGCAGGGAACCCTTTCCTGGCCCCCCGAAGGGAGGGAGCCCTGAGACCCGGAAACAGCGGTCTCCACCACTTCAGTAATCTTCTGTGTCTCTCTTTAAGGTGGAGACACACACCCTTTTAGACTAAAAGTAGCCCTCTGTCAGGGCTGAGGCTCCTAGACTCTTCACTGAGCTGCTTTCTCAGCAAGCTCCCAACTTCACACTTCACTGATTCACACTCAACTGAAGACTGACTTCAAAACCTCCCAACGTTCTAACCAACTCCCTTGCCGCAGATTCCAATGTGGCTCATGCAGCTGCGATAGTTCTATTGGTGATATCATCCCTCAGTCTCGGCTGAGACTGAGAACAGAGTGAGACAGTGTGAAACCCATTTAACTGGAGTTTCACAAGCTGCCTTCCCTGCCTACCACTAGGTCTGACTGGGATTCTAGTAACCCCGGGTAACAAGGGGGTTACAAAAACATGTGTTATGTTATAAGAATCTTATAAATTAAGCATGTAAAATATAATGCATCATGGTACACTGGAAATAAACAACTGTCAGTCAGACTCAAAGTGAGAATAATGATGAGGAGGGGGGTTAAAAACAAATAAACAAAAGGTCATACAATTTACAGAATATATTTTACAACAAGATATTTCATATTATTGTACACCAGTAATAAAGTTCAAAATTTCAAAAGCCTTTATAGAAGCATGTATTATTTATCTCTTAAAAAAGGTTTAAGGTCCCACCTGTTATTTAAGCCTTTTGGGGCAACCGTGTCAGCTTTAAAGATCCATCTAGTTTCTTTTTGTAATAGTCTATTGGATCTGTCACCACCTCTTATATCCTTTTTCACAAATTCAATACCCATAAATTTCAAATGGGACGTATCCCCATTATGTACACTGTAAAAATGTCTTCCTACTGGTGAGTCCATCTTTCTGTTAATTATGGACCTCAGGTGTTCTTGAATTCTTATTTTCAAGGGTCTCACAGTCTTCCCTATATAACATAGACTGCAGGTACACCATAGAATGTATATGGCAGAAGATGTTATAATGGTGATAAATTCTCTTACTTCAATTTGTGTACCATTTGGTAGGTGACAGATAGATCCTTGATTCATATATTTACAGATATTACACCTACCACATTTGTGATTACCCTTAGGTCTAGGTGGTAACCACAATCTCTCTGGTTCTTCTTTTCGAAAGAACTGACTTCTGACCAATTTATCTTGTAAATTAGCCATGCATCTAAACGTGATTCTAGGTGTTGCAGGCAAAATAGTTGCTATCGCTGTGTCACTTTTTAATATGTCCCAGCTATTCCAGATAATATTGTTCACCTTGCCAGATACTGTGTTATGTTCTAAGGAACATGTTATAATGTTTTTTGCATTTTTAGTTTTTTATACTTATCTGTGTCCCCAATAAGTTCTACTTGTGTTTTGTTCTTTACTTTAGCTAGTGCTTCTTCCAATACAGTATCTTGATAACCCATCTCTCTGAATCTGTCTTCAAGTTCTGCAGATTGTTTTTCAAAATCTAGATCAGAGGTACAATTCCTTCTAATTCTAACCAGTTGTCCGTATGGTATCAAATTTTTTAGTTTAACTGGATGAAAACTATCACTTCTGAGTAGACAATTTGTACTTGTTTCTTTTCTAAACCCTTTTGTAAACACCTGTTGTAAATCTTTGTCGCCCTCTAGTGCAATATCTAAGAAGTTAATACTTTTCTCATTCATCTCTGCTGTGAATCTCAGATTTATCAAATTATGATTAAGCCAATCAATAAATTATTTTGCCATTTGCAATCCATCACTCCAAATACACATACTGTCATCTATGTATCTCCCCCATTGTACTATATGACAATTCTAAGGATTGACCTCACTATTGTATAGTGTTTCTGCTTCCCATAATCTCAAGAATAGATTAGCATAAGAAGGTGCCATTGAGGTGCCCATTGCTGTTCCACAAATTTACTGAAAGAATTCATTGTTGAATTCAAAATAACCATGTTCTAAAACAAGTTTTAAGGATTCCATCAAAAATTCCACTGGCGTTCCAGTGACCTTCTGATCCTTCAAAAGAAAATATTTAGCAGCTCTTAATCCATCTTTATGTCTAATAGATGTATATAATGGTTCAACATCCACTGTAATCCATATAAATCCTTCTTCCCATTTTACATTTCCAAATCTCTTCATTGTATCTCCTGTATCTTTTAGATAAGAAGGGAGACTTTCATGCTGTATTGTAAAAATAAATCTACAAATTCACAGAGATGTTCAGAAATGGAACCTATGCTAGACACAATAGGTCTACCCAGTGGATCTATAATACTTTTATGGATTTTTGGGAGGCAATAAAAAGCTGGAATTACAGGAAATTCACAGTACAAATACTTACATTCTTTGTTATTTATATCCCCCTCTGGGCTGCCCTATCCAAAAGCTCAGAGAGACTTTTCCTCTATTGCTGTGTAGGGTTGAATTGTAATTTTTTTGTAATGATTCACATCAAATAAAAGTTTCTCAACCATGTTTTTATACTTGTCTCTGTCCATAATCACAATATTACATCTTTGTCAGCTTTTTTTACAATCAAATCTGGATTCTCTACTAATTCATCTAGAGCCATTTGCTCAGTGACAGACACATTTGGATTAGTATAATTCCTCTTATTAGCCAACATTTTCCTTACCTTAAGGAGTGCTGTACTTTCAAAGACAGATGCCTGATTATTTAATACTAAAGGACAAAAGTCCAATTTGCATTTGAACATAGTGGCCCAGATATTCAAACTGCACCACAAAGAAGCACAATAGCAGGAGCAGACGCAAGTGCAGTGTGCCCATGCACAATACATGCGATATTCAAACACAGCACAGGCCAAGGTGCACTTGAGCAACACAACTGAATATCGTACCAGCCATGCCATGGCACAACCAGGGATGCGCAGTGATGCAGGGCTGATGTGCAGTAGCACAACCAGGGATGTGCAGTGGAGCAGGGTAGCAGTGCAGTAGCACAACAAGGGATGCACAGGGACAGGATGTAGGGGTGCACCACCCATGGAAGACATGGGCAGAGGAGCACACAGCAGACCAGACAGTGCCCCCTGCACCCCATGAACTGCACCACCTGAGGTGAGCTGGATGAACCACCAGACAATGAACACCAGCACTGAATCCACAGCCAGGGCATGGTGTCCCAGAACACCCCTTGGCAAGCAGTGACCATAACACAAGGAGGTCTGGCCACCCTGTGCCACCCCATCCCACCAATGCAGAGCACACCCTGCACAGTGATCCCCAGACACCCTGCCCAGGAGCAGTGCCCAACAGTGCATGGCTCTGCATGCATGTCACCATCCCCACTGTGACAATGCAACCCTGTGCACCATGGAGCCATGCATGGCAGCCCCACCATGAGCACCCCACAGCAGGCAGCAGCAGCCACTGATGCAACAACTGCAGACACAGTGCTGCCCTGCATGGCCCCCCCAAGGCACAGCCAAGAGGTTGACCCTGCGTTGGCACCTGAGGTACCCTGCATGTGACAGGGCCTGCCCTGGACCCCACCACCAGTAGGACAGCACCCCGCACACCCACCCAAGCACACACCCTGTCCCAGCACTGGCCTCAACAGCCAGTACAGACACCCACAGTGGTGCATGGAGGCATGCGCCACACAGGATGCAACACAGGGCATGGACAAACCCCCACCCAGACCCAAGGGCACCCCAACACAGGGACACAATAGCGGGGCAACAAACCCACTGGTGTGCGAGCCCAGCAGCTATGTATCCATGGACAGCACCCCACCATGGCACAGGTGTACCAGCCACCCTGCGCATGGACCATGAATCCGTCCACCACCAGCATGCGGCCGGAGCACAAGTGACAGACATCGGAGCATAGACCCTGCAACAGACACCAGTGACAGCATGGAGGGGGGACAACAACAGCAGAGGCCACAGTGCCACCTGAGGCAGACGTGCACCATACCGGTGACAGGAGGCACTCCGCCATTGCGCCGGGTCCAGTGGGTGGCCAGCATGGACGGCCACCACTGACATGCCAGCAGACCATGCATAGCACAGACATGCAAGGGTGTCAGCTGCACGGGCCATGGACAAACTTACAGGGGCACCATGGACACAGTGCATGCACCAGGGACTACTGCACACAGGCATCCAGTGCACTGGGAACAACACACATACCACAGACAGTGACTGAGTCCCGCACCCACACCATAGGCAGGTCCCTGCTGGACACATACATGCCCAGGCCTGCACCACCCCCGATGCCATGCACACCACTGCAGCCAAGCAGCATTAGCCTGCTGCAAATCAGAGACCACCACAGTTGTCATAACAAAATGTATATATTAAATGAATGTGAACAACAAAACATATGTACAACTATATACAATAGGGGGGAAGGGCCACAAACCAGGTGGGGGCAGGCATGGGGCATGGGTGAACAAATGGGAGAGGGATGAAGGGGATTGAGGGTGAGTCAAGGGGGGAATTCAATAAGGGGGCATAGAGGGCCTATCGCTTGTCCCTCTCCCCACTTCTGTGCCTTCGCCTTCCTCCATGGCGCTGTACCCTGTCCCGCTCCATCCTTTGCAGAATCTCTAGGGTGGCTCTGGTGAACTGCAGCAGCTCCTGTACCCCTCTCTCCAGCACCATCCAGCATTGTCCACCTAGGACAAGGGAGCAGAGTCAATATGCGTGACTGTCCAGACCCCTGCAGCCCACCCATTGTGCATGGCATACAGCCGTGGGCCACGCCCCTGTGATGGCATGTGACCACCCACAGTGACCACGCCCACAAGACCTGCCTACCCAGGCACCCACAGCCATGTGGACCGCTGCACACACCCACCACCCATTTCCTGCACAGCACCACCGTGGCTGTACAGTGACATGGCTATGCGGTGCAAAGACAGTGGCACAGCCATATACCCAGTGCACACACGGACCACCAGCAATGCCCACCCACACATGCAGTGCCACAGGACAGTGCTGAGTACACCGTGTGGTGTGCGCAGTGGTGGAGCTAAGTGCTGGTGGCCATGCCCCACCGCCAACCCTAGAACTCAGCATGCACAGATGTGAGGGGAAAAAAGGCACTCACCTGCATCCAGGCCAGCTGGGCACTGCTGGCCCATGGCACCTCCTCCATGACCTTGCTGCAGCTGCAGCGCACCAGCCCTGTCCTGCTCTGCTTGAGCTTGCCTCACCCTATGGTGCTCCTCCGGGCCTAGGGTGCAAACACGGAGAGGGGAAAATCAGTACAAACCAGTAGCAAAGCCCCCCCTCGATGTGTGCATTCCCACACAGCCCAGCCATGCCGCATCCCCACCACCACCACCACCACCCCCACTGGATGGCCCCCACCTCCCTGCGGGGTGGACACATGCACACCGTGATACCAGAATGGATGGATGCTACCAGTGTATGGATGGAGCACCTACCTGGCCATGGCACGGCACCTCGCCGGGTGCATGCCTGCAGACACCCCAGTCTGTCTGGGTCCCTCCACTGGAGGTCTCCATACCATTGACGACACTGCTCACTGGACCTGGTGATACCAGTGGCCTCCTCCATGCCCTCAGCAACCTCCTCCGACATGGCACTGCGTGGTCTGTTTAGTGGGTCCTGGCTGAACAGGGCCCCAGCATGGGGCTCAACAATGGCCACAAGGTTTGCCAGCTCTATTGTGCTGCACTGCTGAGCTCACCTGGGTGACATCCTGCGGTGAGTACCGATAACAAGATGGTGCTCTATAGTGCACGTTCCCCATGTGCGGAGGCTGCGCAGTACAGTGCTGCCATTCCCCCATCATGCTGTCACCGATCAGCATGTCATCAGCGCGGCACATGTCGGCGTCAGCACCCCGGGCATGCGCAGTGCGGTGTCTACTGCACACATCACAGAGCTGCGCCATAGCCTGAGCATGTTCAACAACATTGCGCAAGGTGCAACAGCACAATATTCAGCCAGCATATGCAAATCAGCTCATCAGCAATTCCATGGCACAACCACTGCATTAGCATCCACTTAAAGTTGCGTCTCACCTCATGTGCATGCGTTGCGCTTTATAAATGCGACATGGGGCTGCAGAGGACATAGTCTGGTATTGCAGTCTATTGTGGTGGGTTACATGCTGTTGGGATGTGTGGGCTGTGGTTTGTGAGGGCCGAATCAGACTGCACATTCAAAGGTAACATCTGTCATTCCCACAGGCTCGATCATGACCGAACAAGAGGATGAGGAGGAACAGGGATGGGGGAGAAGGAGGAGGCCCAAATTCACCCGGGCTGAATCAGATACCCTGTTCGAGGCATATCTCAACAGGGAACCGCTGCTCAGTGGACAGCGGGGATCACCACAGGCCCATGCTGCTGCATGGGGTGAGGTGGCGCGTGCCATGAATCAGCATGGCAGCCACCAGCGGTCTGTGCAGGAGTGCAAAAAGAAGGTCGGCATGGACAGGATGAGGATAAAGGATAAGGTGGCTGCCATCAGGGCAGCACATACTGCCACCGGTGGTGGACAGCCGGATGTGCCACGCCTGATGCCACAGGAGGAGCAGGTGGCCGGAAGCATGTGGCGTTGTGCCATAGAGGGCGTTCCTGGTGGTGACTTCCAGATGGGTGGCAGCACATCACTGCATGGTAGGTCCTGTGCTGTCATTGTGTGGGTGATGGGGGGAAATTCCACAGAGCAGGGTGGAGACAATAACACTACTGTGTTCCCTTACAGCTCCTGAGCATCTACATGGGTCAGTGGTGGTGGGTGTGTCCACCAAGGGTGATGCTGAGGACACAGAGGAATGCCTATCCACCTCCACAGGTGTCCAAGGGACCGGAACAGTGCATACTTGCCTGCCTGTCCGGACTGAAGATGGTGGTGCTGGTGCGGACGAGGCCCTGCCTGTGTCCCAGTGTGACTGCACCCACAGACTCCAGCATGCTGGGACACAGATTTGTGCCAGATCCTTCACAGATGATGATGGATCACATGTCCTGTACAGTGATACGTGTGGGACGCAGGATAGTCCCACAGCAGGAAATGGCACGGGTGTAGCCGTGGGTGGTGCCGCCGTGGAGGACTGCATGACAACACAGTCCCAGCCTGTGCCTGTATGCTCCAGTGGGGCAGCACTGGTGTGCGTCCAGGCCAGTGGGGCTGTTGCGGCCACTGCAGTGGCACCGGTGAGCCCTGGCGATTGGCAGCCGGAGGGGCAGTGCCAGCAGTTGGCCAATGGCATCGGGGGGACAGTGTCGGGGCGGTGGCAGTGCACCACGTGTGGTTGTGCCCCGGCATGGCTCTGGTGTGCAGCGCCCATCGTCAAGGGGTGCTGCCCAGCAAAGCCAAGAACACCACGAGGGACAGCATGCCAGACTGGCGGATGACCTCTTTGACGACAACAGCCATCTACTCCAGGCTTCAGTGAATCAGCAGTTGCGGCTTGTGACTGCGGTGGATGCTCTCAGTGTGGTTCTGTGCCAGGCAGAGGAGTGGTGCAGCAGAGACCACGGTCTGCTCCTGGCAGAGATGGTCCAGCAGTGGGAGGATGTGACCGCTGCCATTGACAGGCAGACACATGCATTCACAGCTGTCATGGCCACATTGGGCACCCAGTACGGTGCCCATGCATCGCAGACACCATGCAGTGTCATGTCCACCCCCCATTCCCATCGCTGTGCGACACCTGCTATGTGGACACCGGGTTCAGCTGTGGGCATACCGAGCATGCCTGGCGCAGGCATGTTTGGTGAGCTGCAGACCCCTGCACGAACATGGTCGCGTTCACTTAGCTCAACCCTGGGGGACCAATGGTGCCACCCCATGAGGCCAATGGTCAGCCTGGCATGGCTGGCAGGTCTCAGTGGGGCCACCCATGCATTCGTGGCAGCCATGGCACTGTGCCGTGTGACTGGCCTGTCCCCCACCATGTCCACTGTCTGCCACTGCCCCATGTGCAGTGTGGCATGCATTGTGCGATGCACGGGTGGGGTACCCGGCCTTGGACACACACGGTCCCTGTGCACACCCTCCCGACTGCTGGCCACTGTGGCGTGTGCATGATGATGCCTGCGTTGCGTTGTCCACCAGTGTGCAGTGGTGCCCAGCGTCTGAGGCACACACAGTGACGGCCACTGGGCGTGGTCATGTGTGGACCTGTGTGGGGGTAGGGGTGGCACTTGGGGTTGGTGTGCCATCTACCCCTTGTGGATGTCTTGTGGTGTGTGTGTGTGTGTGTGTGTGTGTGTGTGTGTGTGTGTGCGTGTCGTGTTTGGCCCTGCCCATCCCTGACACCATGTGCGGTGCTGCACTCAGACCCATTCCCTTACTGCCATCCACCCCTGGGGTTTGTCCCTGCCTGTCTGTGGGCTGTGCCCTTGCCATTAGTGGTTGCACATGGCACCATGACCTACCTGTGTTAACCAAAGTCCTCTTCTGTGATGGTGTCCCGGTGCAGCTGTGACATCCGGATCAGGCAGAGGTCCCTTCGCCCAGGGGGTGGCTGCCCATCACCATCTGGACCGGTGTTCTCATTGTCCCCACCGCTGTCCCGCTCTTTGGCCTCTACAGCTATCCCACAGTCATTGGCCATGTTGTGCAGGATGCAGCAGGCCAGAAATAGCCCGCAGGCCTTCAAGGAGCTGTACTGTAGGGCACCGCCAGACGTGTCCAGGCACTGGAAACATGCCTTCAGCAACCCAAACACCCACTCGATGACATTCTGTGTTGTGGCATGTGCCTCATTGTACCGTAGCTGCGATGGGGCCGTGGGACACCGGTATGGTGTGAGCAGCCAGGGACGGAGTTGTTAGCCACTGTCACCAGTGTGTATAGGGTGGACATTAGTATGGTGGTCTGCATCACTTTGCCATGGGCCAACAAGGCCGGTACCCATGGCACCTCTGACTATGCACCCCCCACGTCTGCTCATGTCATCCTGCGTGATATGCATACTCATCCACTAGGTGGCCAGTGGGGATGTCCCCACTCTCAAACCTGTGGTACAGTGCAGACTGGTGCCAGATGAAGGCATCATGTGCTCCCCCAGGGTGTGTGGCACAGACATTGTTTATGCACCCCCTGGCATCGCACACCACCTGGCAGTTGATGCTGGCATATACCTTCCGGTTGATGTAGGATACACCATCCGGCCAGGTGGCGTGCGGATGACCACATGGGTGCAGTCAATGGTCCCAAGCATGCCAGGCAACCATGCTACACTGTGGAACTCTTGTATGTGTGCTGTGCGCCCCACCTGTGTGCTGGGGAAATGGATGTACTCCGCAGCATGTGGCAGCAGTGCGCTGAGGAATTGTGTGAGTAGGCATGACACGGCCGACTGGGTTATGCCTGTTGTGTCACCTGTTGGTCTCTGGAAGGTGCCCGTGGTGAGCAGGCACATGACAGCTATCATCTTCATCTCCACTGACAGAGCATGGCTCCGTCGTGTGGGTGCCTGCATCTCATCACTGCACAGCTCATAGAGCTGCCTCAGGATCACCCGGTACAGGAGGTACTGGCCCACAATCTTTGTGTCACAGTAGTGTTCGAAGGTGGTGCAGGCTCAGTACTGCCTGTTCTGGGTGTGCCGCTGACGGGCCTTTCCACGGGGGCACCCCCTGCTGCCTTCCTTCTCACACCCCTCATTACTGCCTCCATCTGGAAGGTGGCACTGGCCATGTCCCTGGCTGGTGTTCCCACTCCAGTGGCTGTTATCCCATTCCCTCGCTGTCCATTTATGATGCTTCCCCTGCACCGGGTACACCTTCGGCCTTTGGCTGTGACTGTCCTGACTACTGCCACTGCCCTCAGTCCACTGTGGCACTCCACTTACAATCCTGCACAATGGCACAGGCTCCCCACTCCTATCCTGTTCCTGGATAACTTCAGGTGTGTCCTGTCCTGCTCCTGCCCAGTCCTGCTCACTGCTACCCTCTGCCTTGTGCCTGTCAGCTCGCTCCCACCTGTGGCTTCCCTGTACCGTCTTGCGCCCCTCTCTTGATCCTTTTTATTTTGGATCATTTTCGCTGTCACGCAACTTCCGCTAGCTCCCCTATTGTGAATGGTGCATGCTGTTGAATATTGCACTGAGCATGTTATTCATGGTTCTGCCCCCTACGGTTGCGCATGCATTCATTTCTATTGCGCTCTTGAGCATTGCAACTTGCACTGCACAGCTGCCTCCTGCTGAATATCGCACAATGGCGCATTTCCGTACTTGCGCTGGCTCATCCCTGTTGTGCATGGCGCATCTCTTTTGAATATCCGGGCCCATGTCTCTAAGTTCTTTAAAGTCCCAAGATGTATCTATATTCCCAGCCATGTTGCTTGCTTCATCTTCCAACATACTCATTACTTCATCAAAATTACTTTCGGCAGCTTCAAAAAGTGTTTCATAAATGGTATTCATCTCATTACCCATTAAGTTCTCACCTTGGTCAAATCCACCAATAGATAAATCCAGTGTCTCATTCCATAAGTCACCATCTGTGCAATGCTCCAAATAACCCATATTTACTGATGCTTCTGTAGTAGCTTGTTCTCCAAAAAAGACTTTTAGTCTAACTTTTCTGAAGAGCTTAAATAGATCTACATAAATCAAGAATTCATTTACCGGAGGTGTTGGTACGAAGTTAAGGCCTTTTCTGAGGAGGGCTTTATGTTTTTCACTCAGTGAAAAGCTACTAAGATTAATTAGTTGTTTGTTGTCTTCTGGTTCCTTAAACCGTGCTGCTTGTTGCTTTTGTTTACCGTGTTTACCTCCTCTTGTTCCATGCCTTATTCATCTCTTCCTATTTCTTTCTCCTCCCTCTGCTCTAAAAAAGGTTTTGATATTAAATCAATAGTTATGAATTTTGACCCTTTAGAAGAGCCAGTCGACGGTCTCTCGTTGTCTTGTAATTGCGCTACTCCAGATTTTCTATATTGAGACTTTTATTCCTTTGTTGATAAGTTTTCCGACTTCTGGACCTTCCCCTGCTTCTAGACCGGCCCCTCAGAAATTTTTACAGGAACACATGCTAGGTCTTTCTCATAGATGTTGTCATCTCTTAAATGCTTTGTTTGTTTTCTCTCAATAACTTCCTTTTCATGTCTTTCTATCTTATTTTTCAAGGCTTTATCTAAATGAAGAAAATCACTATGTTCCTTAAATTTGACTTCTTTTTTGGCCTCTTTTAATTCCTTTTCTAAAGTCTGATAGTTCTCATTATCTTCCTCTAAATCAGCCGAGTATAAGCTAAAGAGGCGGTTTCTGAGATTCTCAATCATTCTTCTATTCTTTTAAAGTTGTCCAAACCACACAAGGGAGTCTTTAAGACTTGTACACCTCATGGGTGCTTGATTTTTATCAAGGTATTTTTCAAGTGAAATGATGTTCTAACTAACATTAACTTTTTTTAATAACAAGCATTCTAATTTCAGAAAATCAGTTTTTATGTTACCTTTATCAGCATCTAAGTTCCCGGTTTCTTTTTTCGAAGGCTTTTTTTCCAAATATGCATGAAGCTCACGTCTCCTTGATTGCAGTGAACTAATGTCAGCCAGACAGAAACTCGTATTTTCTACGTCCTGGTTACCACATCTGGGGTTTTCAGACATCCTTGCAATATTCTGTACCTGGAAATATATATTTCTTTGCAGCAAAATTTAATGGACCCCAGATATACACTTCAAATGGATAATAGCAGTCCCTTTTTAACTGAATCCATCCAAAAGTAACAATGGACTTGCATTTTGAGTTTTTGATGAACAAAACACTAATTCCACAAATCGTGGTGTAAAGCTCCAATATAAATCTCCTCGAACATGCAGCTCGACTGTTCACAGCAAAAAAAACTTCATTTCACACAAAGAATCCAAAGGTAGACTGCTGCGGTCAGAACCAGGAGATGGCCACATACGCAAGGTGACAAACCCTCAAATTAGAAATACAAAAACTTCCAGACTGTATGCGCTTATAAAGGAGAAACATAAAGCTGTTTAGTATAACTGCATAGTTGATTTAGTAACACCACTGTGGAAGCCCCTAACACCTCGGCAAAATGCCTTCAAAGGGGGCTTGTTACAATCTGGCAAAATCACTGAGTTTAAATAACGCTCCAAAAAGTGACATCATCAATCAATACACCAATCAGTGACACACAATACAATTTTACCCGTTTAAGACCAATATACTTCAAAAAAGCTTAAAGCTGGTCAATCAATTCACTTTTTAGATTGGAAGATTTTTTATTTGTATAGTGCCTTTCAACATCAAGGCGCTGCACACATTGTTACAACAAATATAAAAACGAATATAAAAGCAAATAAAACTAACAGCAGAATAATTATTCAAAAATCACTTAGTCTGGGATGGCCAGTGAAAATAAATACGTTTTAAAAATAGATTTAAAACTACTGACGGTCAGGCATTCTCTCAACTGATGAAGTAGAGAATTTCACAGGGTTGGTGCTGCAAATGAGAATGCACATACTTCAGATGTTTTAAGATGAACCCTGGGAATCTCTAGCAATCCCTCATTGGTGGATCAGAGTGGATGATTTGGGGTGTAGGGAGTCAGAAGATCTTTCAGGTAGTTGGGTCCCTGTTTGTGTAGGGCTTTAAAGGTAAGCAAGCCTACCTTATAGGTGATCCACCACTGAACTGGCAGCCAGTGCAGTCCGTGCAGCACAGGAGTTATGTGACTGGACCTAGAGGTACCTGTCAGCAGCCTGGCTGCAGCATTCTGCACCAGCTGCAAGTGGCAGATATCAACCCCAGACAGCCCTAGGTAGAGGGCATTACAGTAGTCAAGACGGGTGGTGATGAAGGTATGAACCAATGTTGGAAGGTTACCCGGCAGAACCAGGTGTTTCACCTGGGCGATACTCCTCAGATGGTAAAATGAGGATTTGACTACAGCTGACACCTGAGATTTTAGGGTCAAAGCATCATTCAAAATAAAGCCCAGGTTTCTCACCTGATCTGTGATCCTGTGCTGGACACCGTCAAGCCGTAGGTCAGGCACTTGCTCAATACCCAGACCCGCCCCAGGTGACCCAAGTCCACAACCAACACTTCTGTCTTATCCAGGTTTAATCTCAGCCAACTAGAGCCTATCCAGTCATTGATCTCAGAAAGGCAATTATTTAGCACAGAGATAGCATCAACCTGTCCGGGCACAAAGGACATATACAGCTGAGTATCCTCTGTATAACAGTGAAAACTCAAGCCATATCGCCTGATGATATCTCCAAATGGTAGCATGTACACTGTGAACAACATGGGCACCAATATGGAGCCCTGCGGCACCCTGCAGGACAGAGGGAGGGTGTCAGAGGAATAAATTCCAGTGACCACCCTCTGGGATCTACCTGTGAGGAAAGATCAAAACCAATTGAGGACTGTACCCGACAATCCACAAAGAAACCGTAGGGTCTCCAAAAGCACTCCATGGTCCACAGAGTCAAAAGCTGCTGAGAGATCAAAAGGACCAAGATGGTACAAGCCTTTCAATCCCTCACCATTAGGTCATATAGTACTCAGACAAGAGCAGTCTCTGTGCTATGCCGTTTCTTAAAACCAGACTGAAGGGTTTCATAGACATTGTGAGTTACAAGGTGACCATCCAGCTGCAGCACAACCACCTTCTCAATAACCTTCCCCACAAAGGGAAGGTTAGAGACAGATCGGTAGTTAGCTGGATTGTTGGGATCCAAGGAAGGCTTTTTAAGGAGTAGTCGAATGACCACCTCCTTCAAAGGATTCAGAAAGATCCCCTCTTCCAAGGATCTCCATACAATTTCAGCTAGGATTTGGCAGATAACATCTACACACCCCACTAAAAGGGGGGGTAGGATCCAGATCGAAACTACAACAAGTTGGGTGCAAAGTCTGGACAATCTTCACAATGTCCATGAATTCCAGTTGGCTGAAATCCGTCCAGACAGACCGGGTGCTCACCCCTCCAGCTGACCTTCGCAACCCCTCATAGAGAGAGCCAGGCTGACTCTGGACCTGATGCTGGCAACCTTATCTGTGAAGAATCGAGCTAGCTCATCACACTTATTCTGTGAAAAAGCTCTTCCGGACTGGAGACAGATTGCACAATCTGTAAATGGTTCAGAAGAGTTGAGCCGGTTGATTCTGCACAGCAGAATTCTCCCTGGACAGGAACTCTGCCTTCTTATGGGTGATTTCTGATTGAAAGCCATTATAATGTTCTGCCAATCTAAGCCTGTCAGCATCCAGGCCAGACTTCCACCAAGCTCTCTCCAGCCTTCGACCGACTTACCTCAACTCCTTCAAGGACCCATCATATCAGGGGGACCTTGGGCGAAGAGTGAGTGGTCGAACATGAACAGGAGTAATCAAGTCCAGGGCATCTCTCACTGCCTTATTATAGGCTAGTACAAGATCTCCTGGACTTGTGCTTTCACCCAGCAATCCCGATAGGTCCAGAACTGCTGATAGACCATCTGAAGTAACTCCCCCTTAAAGGGCGGTACCAGACCATCTCTGAAGGGGTAGGTCCAATTGAGGGGCCCCAAAACTGAACCTTATGGTGAGATGGTCAGACCAACTAACTGGTTCCACTCCCAAATCAGAGATATCCATCCCCAGAAGGAACAGCAGATGCAATGAGTGACTTCCTATATGGGTAGAGGAGGTAACCACCTGTGTGAGGCCCAGCATTGTCATAAGCTGGAGGAGATTTTGACCAAATTGCGAGAGTTCATCGTCGACCCAGGCATTGAAATCTCCCAGAATTATCCATCTGGGAGACTCCAATAACCATATCGACGATGAAGTCCACAATCTCCTGCAGGAATAAAGCCCCATCACCAGGAGGACGGTAAATGAGGAGTATCCTGCAACCTACACCCTCTCCCATGATACATTCAAAGGATCTGGTGGTCCCCACTGGAACATCCATAAGGCCCAGCTCAGTCTTAAAAAAGATGGCTACACCCCCAACCCTTCAATCCAACCTCAGGTGGTGAATCACCGAGAACCCAGCCGGCACTGCAGAAGCCAATACTGGGTCTGCATTTTCATCCAGCCAGGTCTCAGTGATACAAACCAGATCCACCGTATCAACAAGATCAGCTGTAATAGCTGTCTTGTTTTTGATGGACCTGGCATTGCATAACACCACCTGGGTTGGATGAGATGCTGGGGAAGATCTCAACTCCTGACCAGTATTAATTACTGGGCCCTTGGGTATGGAGACAAGGCAGGGATTACCCCTGTCCTGGCACCATTTCACCCCAGGGTGTCGCCTGGTCCCTACGACACCAATCTGTCCCCCCTCTCCCTTCCCCCACCTGGCCCAGTTCTCACCCCTTTCCTGCGCCTTCTAGCAATCCTCAAGGATTGACAGTGGCTATAGATCTCAATTGGCAAATAAGGGCAGTTAAAGGGGGCCAAGATCCCTGAGCCTGGTGGGGGAATAGAAACATAGAAGTTGACAGCAGATAAGGACTGCAAGACCCATCCAGTCTGCCCATTTCTTTTTCTACCTTATGAATGTGCCATCGGCCTTTGCTCTGTCATACTCATCTGTATTGCTCCCTTATGCCTATCCCATGTCTGTTTGAAGCCCTGCACTGTATTCATATCCACCACTTCCTGAGGTAGGCTGTTCCATGCATCCACCACCCTTTCTGTGAAAAAGAACTTCCTCATATTACCCCTTAATTGGCCTCCCTTTAATCTCATGCTGTGTCCTCTTGTTCTGTTATTTTTCTTATATTGAAACATGTTAGACTCTTTCACCTTGTTAATCCCTTTAAGGTGTTTGAATGCTTCAATCATATCACCTCTCTCCCTCCTTTGCTCTAGGGTATTCATATTGAGCTCCATTACTCTGTCCTCATATATTTTCTGATGCAGTCCCTGCACCATTTTGGTTGCCCTTCTCTGGACTGCCTCAGTTTGGTTAATGCCCTTGTGAAGGTGCAGCCTCTAGTACTGCACGCAGTGCTCCAGATGGGGCCTAACCAGTGTCTTGTAAAGAGGGATTATTACCTCCCTCTTCCGACTTGTGATACCCCTACTAATACACTCCAACATCCCCCTAGCCTTACCTACTGCTTTAGTGGTCTGCATGGATGATTTCAGGTCATCGGTGATGATGATGCCCAAGTCTCTTTCTTCCCTTGTGAATGCCAGCAACTCCCCTCCAGCCTATAGGTGGCTTCAGGGTTTCTCTTCCCTATGTGCATGATCTTGCACTTCTATGCATTAAACCCCAGTTGCCACTCTTTCGACCATTTTGCTAGTTTATCCAGATCTCTTCTCATTCTGCCCACCCCATCTGGATCATCTACTCTGTTGCAGATCTTGGTGTCCTCTGCAAACAAACCTTACCCTCCTGTCCATCTGCAATGTCACTGATGAAGATATTGAAGAGGAATGGCCCCAGGACTGATCTCTGAGGTACTCTACTTGTGACTTGCATCTCTTCTGACTGTATACCATTTACCACCACTCTCTGTTTTCTGCCCACCAACCAGTTTGCCACCCAGTTGACTAACTTCTTATCCACCCTGAGCCTACCCAGCTTATTAATCAATCTTCTATGTAGAACAGTATCTAAAGCTTTGCTGAAGTCAAGGTAGGTGACATCAACTGCTCCCCCTTGGTCCACCACTCTGGTTACCCAGTCAAAGAAATCTATGAGATTAGTTTGACAGGACCTTCCTGTTGTAAACCCATGCTGTCTTGGATCCTGTGCTCCTATGGATTCCAGGTGTTGCACTATCCTTTCCTTAAAGAGTGTCTCCATAATCTTGCCCGCTACTGAGGTAAGACTGACTGGTCTGTAGTTCCCTGCCTCCTCCCTGCTACCAATCTTGTGAAGTGGGATCATAAGAACCCTTCTCCAGTTTTCCAGGATCTCTCCTGTGCTCAGAGACTCACTAAACAGTTCTGCTAATGGCTCTGCTAGTTCCATCCTTAGCTCCTTTAGTACCCTGGGACGTATGCCATCAGGTCCCATTGCCTTGTCCACCCCGAGCTTATCGAGCTCTTGTAGGACCCTTTCTTTTGTGAAGGGACTAGTGCACACCTCCCTCCCCCCTGTGTCCAAGGTGCTGAGCTGTGGGCCCTGCCTACCGTCTCTTCAGTAAATACTGAGCAGAAGTATCTATTTAGGATAGATGCTTTTATAGAATACTGCCTGATCATCATTTGGCCTCCCCAACACATTCTTAAATTAATAAATACACTCTAGATTAACTTAATTCCACCCAAACCAACTAAATATAAGATACAAGCTAGAAACAAAATATAAACAATAACAAACTAAAAATAAATTATTCTATCCATATAAAGCTTTATTTTAAATAAATCATATACTTAACAACATATCAATAATAAATGGATGAAAGAGTCGGGTCTCTTTCTTAGTAATCAACAGTACCAAAAAATCCATATTTTAGCCAATAAGCAATTCATTTTGGCATAAAAAAAAGTAAATTCATGAAAAGATTATCAACAGAGCATATATGATCCCTAAACTTCTTGCCTGGCTAAATCCCACTTTCACTAACATTTAAAAAATTTTGGAATTCCCACAAATTCAGAGATGGTGGCAAAACATGTCATGCTTATTTTCTGAATTGTTGGAGACTGAAATATCATGTAATCCATTGATGGGCCAGATATTCAAAACTTTGCCCCGGGGCTAAATTAGCACTGCCTGGCGGGCAAACTTAGCCTGGAGCACAAAGCAAGCTATATTCAAAAGGAATAGCCCAGGGCAAACAGCTTCTGAATATAGCATGGGAATGAGGCCATGCAAACTGGGCTGGGAGTGCAGGGCAAACGTAGCCCTGGAATAAGACAGCACTGAATACAGCAACCAGGAAGTGCAAACCACAACAACAACACAGTGCACAGAGACGTGAGGGTAGGTAGAGAGGAACTATGTGGCCAATGTGTGATCTGGCAAATGCAGGGACCCAGTACAGCTGCAGGCAGCAGCACACATGGAAAAACTGTGCTCAAAACTGTATAATATTCCCCGAACCGTTAGAGTGGCTTTAGCGTGGAGCTAAGCGGTGTGCCCGGTGCAAACACGTTAGCCCCGTGCTAAGCTTTGCCATATTCAAAAGTGACATGCAAATGAGCCTACTTAGATAGTCCGTGGGCAAACAGCCACATTAGCATCTCATCATGCCCTGATTTGCATGCAGTTTGCACAGCGTTACTGCAGGGTCCCACAGCTCCACCTGTAGGTCAGTCTGGAGGTACAGGGGCTGGCCAGGTCTGACTGCAGCTCCACCTGTAGGTCAGTCAGGCAGTGCATGATGATAGCTGCAGGCTTCATGTAAACAGTACAGCATAGCATATCGTACCCCAGGGGACAACACAGCATAGGCACAGGTGGTGGTAGTGCTGCATGCAACCTTCACACTGTAAGTCATGCTACAGTGCACAGCAGACACTACAGTAGCAAGAGGGCTGGCAGTGCGAGGGACGCGACACTGCCTATGATATGTAGGGCAGTGATGACCACTGCACTGTACACAGTGCCAGGCACAGCTTGCAGGTAATTACTGACAGTGGACAGTACTATCACGCTGTTGTGTGATCCACAGATGCTGCAGCTGTGACATGGGGTGCACACAGTGTCATGTATATGACTGGCAGTGTGTGCTGTGACATCTGTACAGTTGTGTGGTAGGTGGCTTGGGGGGCATGTAGGATCCGACAGGCACACAGGTGGTGTCATAATCCCACTACTGGCCCATGTGCACTGAGCGATGTGTCCCAGCCTTGTGGCCACACGTGGGCTGTGGTGAGGTCTGGCCACCCATACACCCTACCCTCACTGGCCACCATGCCCACAGTGCTGCATGTCTGTGCTGGCATCTGTTACACACCACAGACGTATAGTCTGCAGGTGTGTGCTATATGGCCACACTACCATGCTGTCCCCTGTGGGTCAGATCACCCATCACTGTCTGTGCTTGGCTCGGACTGGTGGCAGCTGATGGCATCATTGTGGTGCCAGCAATGTGCAGCATGTGTCTTCCATGTCTGGCTGTTTCTAAGTGTCATACTCATATGTTAGGACCACGCAAGCCACGCTAATGCTGAGATAGCACCGTGCAAAGTGCGCAAAGCTGTTTGCCCAGGGTTAAGACCATCTTTTTCTGGGCGGTAAATTGTACCGCGCTATGGGTCGCACTATGTCACGCTAAACACCTTAGCGCGGTGCTAGTCGCTGAATATCTCATTGCACCTGTATTCATGTTTGCATTGCCCCTTGCATATAATTATAGTTTGCCTGGCGCTGATCCTGTTTGCCTGCACTATTCAGCCTTTTGAATATAGCAGACCCGCGCTAATCCCGAGCTAAACCCACGCAAATGTTTTTTGGCCGGCGCAAAGCTTTGAATATCTGGCCCGATATATTTAAAAATACCACCAACAGCTTAATCTAGTTTAATTTCAGTTGGTTTCGATCGATATCTCTCCCTTCTGCCCCTGAAAATAGGCAGAATTTGCCTAGCCCTCCTTTCTCAGTCAACAAAAACAAGTTATATTCATTTTCAATAAGTTGGATTCTCTTAGCCTTGCACAAAAATTATAAAAAAGATCTTTGTGTGCTTGCCCTTCTATAGTTATTTTTAACTTTGGCTCACACTCCACACCAATCAATCAATCAACCAATCAACCAAACAGTCAAATTTTATTTCTAAAGCGCTTTTCAGAAACCAAAGCGCATATTATAAAAGCAGACATTTAATCCAATAAAACATATAACATAAAAAGGCAGCACTAATAAAACTAAACATTATCCTCAAAAAGCCAGGACAAATAAGTATGTTTTCAATGAGAATTTACAAGTCTCAGTGGACAGGTACTCTCTAATTCGATGAGGTAGAGAGTTCCACAGGGTCGGGGCTACAAAAGAAAAAGCCCTAGCACCTGATGTCTGGAGACGGACCCTGGGAACCTCTAGCAATCCCTCGTCAGTGAAATGGAGTGGATGGAGGAGGCAGTAAGGCTGAAGGAGGTCTTGCAAGTAACCCAGTCCCTGTCCATGTAGGGTCTTGTAGGTCAGCAATGTGACCCGAAGGTGATCCTCCATCACACTGGCAGCCAGTGCAGTTCGCGCAGCACAGTCGTGACATGGCAAGTTCTTGACAACCCTGTCAACAACCTGGCTGCAGCATTCTGCACCAACTGCAGGTGATGAAGATCCACCCCCGGTAACCCTAGGTATAGAGAATTTTAGTAATCAAGACGAGAGGACACAAAGGCATGACCCCATATAGGAAAGTCATCGGGCGGAACAAGGTGCTTTATCCAGGCAATGTTCCTCAGATGATAAAATGAGGACTTGACAACTGCTGACACCTGTGGTTTTAGCGTCAGTTTGTTATCGAGCACAATGCCCAGATTTTGCACCCATTTGGAAGGCCTCAACTGATTTCCCCCAACACAAGGCCAGACAGTTGCCCTGGAGTCAATTTCTCTACCCAGTGACCTAGGTCCACCACCAACACCTCAGTCTTGTCTGGATTCAGTCTCAACCAGTTAGCACTCATCCAGTCTTGAATCTCAGTGAGGCAGTTGTTAAAGACTGAGATTGTGCTATTCTGTTCGGGGTACAAAGAACATGTAGAGCTGAGTATCATCTGCACTGCAGTGAAAACTCAGCCCATACTGCCTTATAATGTCTCCCAATGGCAACATGTACACCATGAACAACATGGGGGACAGCACGGAACCCTGCGGCACCCCACAAGGTAGGGCGAAGGGGGACGAGGAAATAATTCTTGACACCACTCTCTGAGTCCTGCCTGTGAGGAAAGAATGGACCCACCTGAGGACTGTCCCCAACAGTCCACAGAGGAGCCGCAGGCATTCCAGCAACACCCCATGATCCACAGTGTCAAATGCTGCAGAGAAGTTCAAGGAGGACCAAGATCGAATGACTCCTCCAATCCTTCGCTATTAGGAGATCATTAGGTACTCGAACTAATGCCGTCTCGGTACTACGTCTCTTCCTGAAACTGGACTGGAGAGGATCATAGACTTCATGGGTGGTAAGAAAGTTCTTGAGCTGCAACACAACTACCTTCTTAATAACCATGCCCAAAAAGGGCATGTTAGAGACTGGTCTGTAGTTTGCAAGACAGTCTGGGTCATTGGAAGGTTTCTTTAAAAGGGGCATCACCACAGCCTCCTTCAGGGGGTCCAGAAACACCCCCTGGTCCAGTGAGCACCAAACTGTCTCAGCAAGGATGGGTCCGATGACATCCATACACCCTAAAAGAATCTTCACGATATCCATGATCACTGGCTGGTCAAAATCTGTCCAGACAGACCGGGTGCCTGTGCCCTCACATCAACCACCGATGTACTCATTTGAATAAATTAAGCAGATCTCTGACCTAGAAACATAGAAACATAGAATCTGATGGCAGATAAGGACTGCAAGGCCCATCCAGTCTGCTCATTTCTTTTTCTACCTTATAAATGTGCCATCGGCCTTTGCTCTGTCAGTGGTCTATCTATTCATACTCATCTGTATTGCTCCCTTATGCCTATCCCATGCCTGTTTAAAGCCCGGCACTGTATTCATAGCCACCACTTCCTGAGGTAGGCCGTTCCATGCATCCACCACCCTTTCTGTGAAAAAATATTTCCTCACATTCCCCCTTAATCGCCTCCCTCTAATCTCATGCTGTGTCCTCTTGTCCTGCTATTTTTCTTATATTTAAACATGTTAGACTCTTTCACCTTGTTAATGCCCTTAAGGTGTTTGAATGTCTCGATCATATCACCTCTCTCCCTCCTTTGCTCAAGGGTATACATAATGAGCTTGGTTAATCTGTCCTCATATGTCTTCTGATGCAGTCCCTGCACCATTTGGTTGCCCTTCTCTGGACTGCCTCAATTTGGTTAATGTCCTTGTGAAGGTGTGGCCTCAGTACTGCCGCAGTACTCCAGATGGGAGCCTAACCAGTGTCTTGTAAAGAGGGATTATTACCTCTCTCTTACGACTTGTGATACCCCTACTTATACACCCTAACATCCCCCTAGCCTTACCTACTGCTTTAGAGGTCTGCTTGGATGATTTCAGGTCATCAGTGATGATGATGCCCAAGTCTCTTTCTTCCTTTGTGACTGCCAGCAACTCCCCTCCCAGCCTATAGGTAGCTTCAGGGTTTCTCTTCCCTATGTGCATGATCTTGCACTTCTTTGCATTAAATCCCAGTTGCCACTCTTCTGACCATTTTGCTAGTTTATCCAGATCTCTTCTCATTCTGCCCACCCATGTGGATCATCTACTCTGTTGCAGATCTTGGTGTCATCTGCAAAAAGCCAAGCCTTACCCTCTAGTCCATCTGCAAGGTCACTAATGAAGATATTGAAGATGACTGGCCCCAGGACTGATCCAAGGTACCCCACTTGTGACTTGCATCTCTTCTGACTTATACCATTTACCACCACTCTTGTTTTCTGCCCGTCAACCAGTTTTCCACCCAGTTGACCAACTTCTGACCCACCCGAGCCTACCCAGCTTATTTATCAATCTTCTATGTGGAACATTGTCAAAGCTTTGCTGAGGTCAAGGTAGGCGACATCAACTGCTCCCCTTGGTCCACCACTCTGGTTCCCAGTCAAAGAAATCTATAGATTAGTTTGACAGGACCTTCCTTTGTAAACCCATGCTGTCTTGGATCCTGTGCCCTATGGATTCCAGGTGTTGCATTATCCTTTCCTTAAGGAGTGCCTCCATAATTTTGCCCACTACTGAGGTAAGACTGACTGGTCTGTAGTTCCCTGCCTCCTCCCTGCTACCACGTTTGTGGAGCAGGATCACATGAGCCCTTCTCCAGTCTTCTGGGACCTCTCCTGTGCTCAGAGACTCACTAAACAGTTCTGCTAATGGCTCTGCTAGTTCCACCTTTAGCTCCTTAAGTACCCTGGGATGTATGCCATCAGGTCCCATTGCCTTATCCACCCTGAGCTTAGCGAGCTCTTATAGGACCCTTTCTTTTGTGAAGGGAGTAGTGCTCACCTCCCTCCCCCCAGTGTCTATGGTGCTGAGCTGTGGGCCCTGCCCTACCTTCTCTTCAGTAAATACTGAGCAAAAGTATCTATTTAGGATAGATGCTTTTACAGGGTCCTCCTCCTCACATGTCCCCTTTTCTCCATTGAGCTTAGCAATACCCACTCTGGACTTTCTCCTTTCATTAATGTATCTATAGAAAGTCTTGTCACCTTCTTTTACTGTTCGTGCTAGTGTTTCCTCAGTTTGGGACTTTGCCTGCCTTACTGCCTTCCCTGCTTCCCTTAGGGCAGTTTGGTATGCCTCCCTATCTTCATCCCGCTGTGTTCCTTTATATTTCCTGAAGGCCAGCCTTTTGGCTCTGACCTTTCCTGCTACTGTATTTGAGAACCAAAGTGGTTTCCTTCTTCTTTGCACTTCCTTTTCTGTCTTACACAATGGGATGTTGCTTCAAGTATTGCATCCTTAATGCTTGCCCACTTTGCCTGTATCCCTCACCTGTGTTTCTTTTTGCCAGGGCTAGCTTAACTCTGTTGGCCATCTTATGAAAGTCAGCTCCTCAAGTCCCATATTTTTGCCTTGGAATGGGATGATTTAGATATAGTAGCCAAATTGAACCATACCATGTGATGGTCACTGGCCCCCAGGTGTCCTTCTACCTGGAGATCTGTGATCCCTTCCCTGTTAGTCAGTACTAGATCTAGTATAGCCCTGTCTCTTGTAGGTTGTTGTACCAGTTGTTTGAGGCCCTCCCCCTGCAGGGAATCCACCATGTGTCTAGTTCTGGCAGATGTTCCTGCTGGTATTGACCAATCTGTATCCGGCATGTTGAAGTCTCCCATTATCAGAACCTCCCCTTTAGCTGTCATGTTTTGTATATCTTCTAACAGTAATGTGTCTATGTCCTCCCCCTGGTCTGGGGGCCTGTAGACAACTCCGGTTCTTATGGCTGTCCCATTTCCTGTTTCCAGCGTGACCCACAGTTCTTCTGGCTCCTCATGTGTATTCTGAATTTCTGTAGCATTGATATTTTCATTGACATACAGGGCCACTCCACCCCCCCCTTTTTGCACCTCGGTCTCTTCTGAACAATACATAGCCAGGTACTGAAGTCTCCCAAGTGTGGTTACTGGTAAACCACGTCTCACTAATTGCTTCTATGTCCACTTTAGCCTCTGACATTATTGCCTGCAGGTCTGGGATCTTATTTCCCAGGCTGTGAGCATTTGTGTACATGATTTTCCATTGGCCAGATTTCGGTGTGTTAGTTGTTGGGTGAGGTTTGGCATTTCCCCTGTGTGTCATGTGGGGAGACGGACCTTTTTTCTTACCTGGTGATGCAAATGAACTGCAAACATGCTGAATCCCTGTTTGACCACTAGCTGAGGGGGGAGGGGTGTTCTTCCCATTCGACGTATGGGGTGCTGCACCCCTCTCCCCATTTGCTAGTTTAAATATTCTGCAAAGACATCAAACTTCTGCCCCAATGCACTGACTCCCTCCTTAGTCAGATGCAGTCCATCAAATTTAAAGAACTTTCGCTCCCAGAACTGTTGCCAATTCCCTACAAATCTGTGTCCTTTTTCCTGGCACCAGCCCTTGAGCCACATGTTTAGCTCCCCTATCTCCCCTTCTCTGACCTTCCGTCCATCTGTCCCCCTCTCCCAGACTGGCAGGATCTCAGAGAAGGAGATGCCGGATGAAATGGATGATAGTTTGTCACCCAGCCTGGTCATGTGTTTCTTGGTCTCCACAACTGACTGGCTGGCGAGATCATTAGTCCCTATGTGTACCAGGATGTCAATGTTTTCTCCTGCTTTGTGAACAATTTTAGCAATGTCTCTCCACGCTGATGTACCTGGGAGACATCTGACCATTACCCCTGGCTGGAGATGGGTATCAACTCCCTGAATCATGGAGTCTCCTATGATCAGAAGTTTTTTGATTTCCTTTTGCTTTTTTGTTTTGGTTCCTGATTTGGGTGAGTTTTGTTGTGCTAGCTCCTGTGCTGCAGTGTCCTGCTCTGCAGTGTCCTCTGCCCCTTTGTTTGATTTCAGAGATAGAGGCAGATACCTGTTTGTAGTGTTTATATGGTTTTTGGAGGTAATATGTTGGAGAGCAGAGAGTGATGGGGCACCCGATTTTCCCCTCTTAACCACCTGCCAACCTCCTGGACCAACTACCCTCTGCGGTCGAGGTTTTTCTGTTGGATGTTGGAGAAATGGTGGGTGGTTTATGTATTTCCTCTTGAATATGAAATTTGAGGCACACAATCTCTGCCCATGCTGCCCGGAGCTGAGCTCTAAGATCTCCAATGGCCCAGCATGTAGGACCTGATGAAAGACACCTTATCAGCAAAGAACCGAGCAAACTCATCACACTTAGATTGTGAAAAAGCTCTCAGGCCCTGAAGGCAGGCTGGATTGCACAGTCTGTCCACGGTCTGACAGAGCTGAGATGGTCGATTCCTTGTTGCAGCAATCTCCCTGGACAGGAACTCTGCCTTCTTACAGGAGATTTCTGATTGATAATCTGAATAATGGGCGATCAACCTAAGTCTGTCCTCCTCCAGGCCAGATTTCCGCCAACAACATTCCAACCTTCGCCCCACTCTCCTCAACTCCCTCAAAGTCCCATCAAACCAAGGGGACTGAGGACGCAGTAGGAGGGGGGGAACTCTGACAGGAGCTATGGAATCCAGGGCCCTCAGCACCATACTATTATAGTGCACTACTAGGTCTCCTGGATCCAAGCATTCCAATGGCCAACTCGATAGGTCCAGCACTGCCAACAGACTGTCTAGGGTTACACCCCTCAAAGGGTGGTACTGAACCATCTCCAAAGGGGCTGGTCTCACAGAGGGAGCTGTGAAACTGAACCTTATAGATTGATGGTCTGACCATCCAACTGGTTCCACCACCAAGTCAGCGACCTCCATCTCCAGGAGGAACACCAGATCCAGGGAGTGACCCTGAATATGAGTTGCAGTGGTAACTACCTGTGTGAAGCCCAATGAAATTATCAGTTGAAGTTTTAACCAAAATGCAAGAATTCATCGTCGACCCAGGCATTAAAATCCCCCAGGGCCAAGCACCTGGAGGATTCCAACACCATGTCGACCACGAAGTCTGCAACTTGCTGCAGGAAAACATTTTTTTATGTCCGGGTGGATGGTAGACGAGAAGAATCCTGCTACCCACGCCTGCTCCCATGATACTCTCGAAGGATCTAGTGGTCCCCACCGGAACCTGTACAAGGCCCAGTTCCATCTTAAAAGAGATGGCTACACCCCCACCCCTTCGATCCAATCTCAGGCGGTGTATCACTGAGTACCCAGCTGGAGCGGCTGACTCTAATACCAGACCAGCATTTTCATCCAGCCAAGTCTCGGTGATACAAACCAGGTTAGATGACTCAACAAGATCAACAATAACTGCTGTCTTGTTCTTTATTGACCTGGCATTGCACAACACTGACCGAGTTGGATGAGAGGCCGTGGGAAGAGTGGGCAACTTGCCCACTATCAGTGGAGCCCTTGGGTATGGGTACCAGGCATGGAGGACCCCTTTCCTGGACCCATTTCACTACAGGATGCCTCCTTGACCTCACCACCTCTATCCGCCCACCCCTCTCCTTCCCCCAGGTCCAGGGGCCCCTCCATGCACTACCCAAGGCACAACAGCACCTATATACCTCAGGTTGTAATTGGGGACTACTGAAGGGGTGCAGTTCCCTCAGCCTGGAGGGGGAATAGCATCTGCCTACTGAAGCATGATCCCAACACATGCTACCTATTAAAAAAGCTTACTATAAATATTAAATTACAGCCACATCAAAATCAATTCCAATACTCTATCAAATTAAATACCGATAAATCAATATAAATCAAACAAAATATCTAAAATATGTCTAACCCAATACCCCTCGAACTCTCACTTCGAGGGTTTAGAATATATTGAGTTCCCATGGGGAAAATAAAACACTCATCCATATGAACACAGTTCATTCAGTCAAGCGAACAATCGAATCCCAAAAGTTCAATTTGATCCAAATTAAACACACAGCCCAAATCAAATATTTCAGCCCATATAGCACAATAAAAAAGTCCAAATATTTTCAGAACAATCACAGTCAAATTCCTTCAGGCCTTATAGTAGTGGTGTCCATCAGAGCTCTCACCTCCGAAGGATAAAACCAAATGATATTTCAGACAAAGTCAGCTCTCACCTTGACTCTGAATGAATACACTAATTTAATAAATAAAATGTAGGCAGATTGCAGGCACTCTCACTGCCTGGGCCAGGTCTTTACACAGGCAATCTTAATCCAAAAGTAAAGTAAAATATATTAAATCTTTACTTAGACAATTTTCCCTGCAGTTCAACTTCAGTTTCCAGCAATCTAACAGCTTCTCCAAGACAGGAAGGAATAGGGAGCCACAGGAGTAGTCAGTCCTGCATTCACTCAGGAGGCAATCCCAGCCACCTAGGCAGACCCCCTACTATGGCTCCCAGGTTGCGCCCGCTCTACAGCAAGCCCCCACGAGAAAACCTAGGTGGCCCCAGTAAACTGCATCCACCTTCTGGTGTACGCAGACCAGTTGTCTACCACAGTGGGATAACCCTACAGTGTCAACCTCCAATGCCAGCACCGTGCAGCCCCTCCAAAGCTCCCCCCTACCTTCCCCTACCTTCCCAAAGCACCGACAGTCCACTTAATCCACAGATGAGACCAAAATGTTCTCAGGTTCCAACAGAAGCATCTCTGCTCAGTAGTCCATCCTAGTAATACAGAAATACTCTTATATTCAACTTCCCCCAAACCAAGGAGGTAGGGCACCCAAAACTCCACTCACAACTCCAAAATCCAGTAAACCTTCAGGAAAGGCACTCACAGACTACACAGCAAAAGTTTCATCCAGTGGTGCGGAAGTAACTCCAACTCCAAAACAGTCGGACAAAACCGACTTTGTACCTGCAGCTTATTCCACTTCATTTGTCCAATATAATAAACATTGGATCCAGATGCTTTGATAACACCAACTCCCAACGTTGACACAGCAAAACGGTGTGCTTGCAACTTGCAACTTGCTTGCTTACTCATTAACCCACTTCGTGGTAAATCCAAAATTAAAAACAAAACTGTGACTGTAACTCCAAGCACTAGCAAACCAAAACAGTGTGCCTAAAAAATGAACAAATGAACAAACAAATAAACAAAATATAAACTTAGTAACTGATTTCCCACAGTGACAGTGCTATATTGCGGCAGGAGTGCAAAACCATATTGTGGCCAGGATGTGAAAAATGACAGCTGCACTGTTCATAAGGAGGTATGAAAAAAACGCCTTTGTTGAAAATGTGGTGTGAAAATATTACAAATTTGTGAAGTTACAAGGGTGCGTGGAAACAGTTCAACGCACACTTGTAACACAGTCCTTTTATGGACTTTCGTCACCAAAATTTAAACATAGGGATTTTAGGACCTCTGCTCATGAACAGTGTCACTGTCATTTTTGGTCAGGATGTGAAAAATGACAGCTATACTGCTCATAAGGAGGTGTGAAAAAATGCCAGTGTTGAAAATCTGGTGTGACAATATTACAAATCTGCAAAGTTACAAGGATGTGTGGAAACTGCGCAACGCACACTTGTAACACGGTCATGTGATGGGCCATCGTCACCAAATTTTCAACATAAGCATTTTAGGATCTCTGCTCATGAACAGTGTCACTGTCATTTTCTTAATCTGCCCTGAACACTGATTTCCCACAGTGACAGCGCTATTCTGAGCCAGAAGCGTGAAAACACATTTCAGCCAGGATGGGAAAAGTGACAGCTGTACTGTTCATAAGGAGGTGTGAAAAAATGGAAATGTTGAAAATCTGGCGAGAAAATATTGCAAATTCGTGAAGTTACGAGCGTGCTTAGCAACTGTGCAACACATGCTATTAAAACAGGAATTGTTTGGATTTTTTCCACCTTATTTGCAACACAGGCTTTTTGAGAGCCCACCTCATGAACACTGGCACTGTCATTTTGTTAATTGGTCCCAAAAGGTGATTCTGCGCAGTGACCACAAAATTACATTTCAGGGCCGAATAACACCATGACAGTGGCTGAATTCATGCGGAGGGATCCCAAAAACCCCATGTTGAAAATTTGGTGCCAGAATTCCCAAAAATGCCTGAGATATGTAGCAAAGTTGAAAAAAAACCTGTTTATGCCATTATACAGCTTACCAGCATTTCCTCAGTTCGCGGTTGGCTTTGAAGAGTGCAGACATGTTCCCAGTTCACCGAAGATCATCGCGCCAAGCTCTGGAGGTAAGTATGGGGTGAGGGGTGTATGTGGGGAGGTGGGGTATGTAGTTGGATGGAGCAGGTTGGGGGAAGGGGCTCAGACAGCGAAGGACTGTTTTCTTCTTTTCAGGGTTAAAAAAAAATAGACATCGTGGAACGGTTTTCCATTTTACCAGGTACTTTTGGCACGCTCTGGTGGGCTCCCAGCATGCCACCTGTGTGTTTTGGGGGGGGGACTGGAGCCAATGGGGATTGGGCACTCCCATCAACACATACTGGTGGGGGGGCTCATGAGCCGAGGGTGATTGGGCACCCTCTTGGCACACAAGAACTGGGGGAGGAACCTGCTGACGGGGATTGGGCACCCCCCGTCGGCCAAGAAACAGGGGACATGATGTCGAGGGGGATTGGGCACCCCCTCGTCAAACAAGACAAACTGACAGGGACTGGGTGCCCCATCAGCAACTGTTCGGGGAATGCAAGGGAACCCTGCAATGACGGGTTGCTCCCTCATTGCAGCGGATAACGCTGCAATGACAAGGCGGCCCCTGATTGCAGCGGCTGAAACTTTTCAAGGTTGTGGCACACTGGCTGAACTAGTGTCAGCATCAGCATACCACAGCATTGGAGAATAGGGGCCAAGCCTCAAAAGGCAGTGGGGGCATTGGCCACAACAATGCCGTGCCTCCACAACCTGCTTCTGCAGCAAGCTGCCGTAACATGTTTCTTGTGCATGCGTGAAATCAACATAATAAAAAGGAGGGGGAGACAAGACAGCTGGGAACATATGCAGCAGTGAGGCATTGTCAAAATAAACAGTATTAAGTACATAGAGTATACAGTATCACAGTAATGTCAACAATAGTACAGAGGTCACAAAAATTTGGAACACCAGATCCTGTCTGCCGCAGCCAAGAACAAGCTTCCCCAAGAGCAGGACAGATCCTAATGAATATTTATACTGATCAGGACTCTGGCTCATTAATATTAATGAGCCCTGATCATGAACAACTTGTGAATCCCTTTATTGTTTCTGAAAAGTAGGCTCTCTCCACCCTGTCTGTTGTCACCGGGCCACACTGATCAGGTGGGGACACTAGGACTGTTGAACACTTCCGCTGTTTGACAAAGAGGTGAGCGGTCACTAGATCAAAGGTGCTGCTTGCACCTATGTGATCCCCACCACACTGGAGTGCTGTGGCAGTGCAGGTGATCTCAGTCTGAACTTCAGAGCCAAACAGCGCTTGGATTTTACACAGGGGCTATTCTGGGGCACCAGAAAGGGCACAGAAGTACTGGAAGTACTGGAGGGACAGAAAAAAAATATGTAGGCAAGGAGGTGCCTGAAGGAGAGCGGGAACAGGAGCTATGGGCTGCAGGTAAGCCCCCAATTTGGGAGGGGGTTACACAGTTAAGAAAATAAGTTAAGTGTTGCAAGTATACCAAGTAAAACTAAACAATGTGACATACCAGTTACAGTTAAAGTTAAAGCTAAATGGTATTTAAAATGTTTTTACTGCAGTTAAAGTTTATTCCAAAAATTTAAATAAGTTACCTGTTATGCCAGTAAACATATCTATTTATGCAAGGAACTATTTTATGCAGTGGAAGAATACATTCTGAAAAATGATAAAAAGAAAATCAGTTTAAAAACCAAAAATATCTGCTTCTTTCTTACTGAAAATGCATTTTATCATATGTATAATTGCAGTAATCTACTCCAGGGAAGGGGTTATGCTGGGTTTTACTCACACCTGGTGTGGATTTTGTCACTTGGCCAACCACACCAGGCGTGAGTAAATCCCAGCATAACTCACACCCTGTCATGGATTATTGTTTAAATAACAGCTGGCATAAAGCCCATAGTCATCTTGAATCTTAATCTCATTTGTGCATCCTTTAATTTGGGGGAAGGAAGACCTAAAGCTTTAAGGTTGAGACTAAACACCAGCCTTCTAGGATCTAAAGACTTCCTAGAGTGGCTAAAAAAGAGACTGAACGCCTCCATTAATGGCAATGACAAAGTCTCACAAACCTCCCTATGAGGAGCCTACAAAGCCTGTATAAGAGGTCAATTTCTTTAATTCTGCTCTAATAAGAAAAAAGTGGAAAGCTACAGATAATGAGGCATAAGCTTAAAGAATTTGTAAAAGGAGTTAAAAAAATCTAGGAAACCAGACAGAACCCACAAAGATACTGGGAACCGAGGAAAGTCACATAAACTACTGGCAAACCACCTAAAGAAAATCCAGTCTGAAAGTATTATAGCAGGCAGCAAACAAGAGAAAGGGCAAAATGTTGCTAGCAAACCTAATATCAGCAGAACTTTTAAGACATTTTTTTAATCAAAATTACTCGAGAGGTGAGATTAATCCCCCAGAAAAAAAGTAATAACTTTCTTTTTTCCTTAGGGTTGCCATCCTTACTAGAACCAGAAAAATTATCTTTGAACAAGAATTTTTCTGAAGAGATTTCACAGGTTAGTAAAGAACTGCCTAATAAGTTCTTAAGTCTTAAGTTGGTTCCTTGCCTATTTTGGTGCCCTGGCCCATTCTAACCCTACAAATTCCAGAAGTGACAGGGCCGGCTTGCAGGCTCAGCAATAGCACTACTGCCTGCTGCAGTGGCAACATGGGATCAGGAGTGATCTTTGGTTGTAGGGTCAACTGTGGGGGAGAGGATGGAGCATCTGATAGACTGCTTTCCTCTCCCGGGGAGGGGAAGCTGCCCACTCTGTTGCATGACTGCCACCAGGTGGAGGCCTGGTGGTAGGACAGCTGGGGAGCAGCAAGAAAAGGAGGGTGCTGCAGGACTTCTGTGGTGCATGCATGCCTTTACATACATACATCAATGTGCACACTGCAGCAATGGGGAGGGACAAAATCAGGAGGAAAATAAATGGAGGCAGGCTTTATGAAGCCCTGCCCATGCAGTCGTAGTCTGCTCTGCCTTCTAGCCAGGTGCACTCAGGTTATCTCTGCACTCTGGGGGGGGGGGTGACCCTCCACTCCCTGGCCCCAGTCCACTCTGCCTTCCAGCCAGGGCAATTCTGGACATGTGTGCATTCTGGAGGTGGGATGGGCCTCCCCTCCCTGTCCCTGCTACAGGGGGGAAACCCACAGGGGAACTAGCCAGTGGCTGGCAGAGGTCAGGGATGACAGCAACTCACAGGGACAGGGCTGAATGCTGTCTGTCCTGCATTGGAGAATAAAAATCTTTGTGGAAAAGAAAAACAATCAGAGGTGAGGGGTCTGAGTTGTGGTGTTGTTTAAAATAAACTGCTAGGGGTCGCCTCCTTTTCATATGCAATTACCTTCTGGAAGTATTTATATAAGAGATTGGAAACACATTGCTAAGTACCCCCTGGGATAATTACATGTGCGACATGTAGTTTGTGATATGATTGCAGGCTCACTGGACTTTTGGTCTTCTTACTGCCTAGCATTTTCTGCTTTCCTGTGATATGAAGAGCAAAATAATTTGTCTATTAAAATGTATGAAGGTAGAAATATATTACAGTTGTTTGAAGGATGCTGGGATGATTGTGAGTGTCTGCACTTGCTGAAATTGGATGGAGGGTCTAAGTTCCCCTGCATGATCTATAAATGTAAAGGCACATTAAAAGGCTTTGAAGGACTTCCCTGAGGGACATCTTTTGGATAATGAGGATAAGAGCAGACATGTCTCTACTAACATAAATTCTGCACTATCCAGTCCTTATCCTGGTCCACCTTGATGGAGCTGAAATTATGATGAACTGTCAAAGCATAGCATCTATGACTTTAAAGTAGATGCGAACTAGAGCAAGGTGAAATAATGAGTTAGTATTAGCAGCAACTATGACTGGTGGAGCGTTACCAACATTTTTTTTTTATTTCATAAGTACTTTAGGTGGAAATCCAAGGGAGGAACTTCAAGTTTCATTAGAAAGCTGATAGCTGTAAATATCTAACTGAGATGAAAATTGATGCTGTTTCTGCCATGAACCAAAGCTGTGTTATTGACTCGAAAAGTCTATAGATATGAAAGAACTTGCTGTTTTGCGTACTTTATGTAGCCAGATGTGACTGTGTAATAAATCTGCTTTCTGGAACTGATTGCAAATTAGCATTTCCTACAGGGGAATAAGAGGATCATTGATTTTTCAGTCTATTTTAACTCACATATTTCTCTTGCAGTCTGAATTTGGGACTGTATCATTCACACCAGAACAGTCAGACATTATGTGTTTGAATACTGTCTGCATTTCTATTAGGTCCAGTAGATTACCAAAACATACACAGATACACAGAAATGTGACGGCAGAGAAAGGCACCACGGCCCATCTAGTCTGCCCAACACCCTACCTCCCCCCTCCTGTTATGCTTCCACCCTCTTTTCCCAGCCCCTTAAATCTATCCCAAGCCCTCTTGAACCCCTCCACTGTTTCAGCTGCCACTACCTCCTTCTGCAGCTTGTTCCAGGCCTCCACCACCCTCTCCATGAAAAACTGCCCCCTGATGTAACCTCTGTTTTGCCCACCTTCCAGTTTGAGGCCATGTCCCCTCGTGTTCACTCCCTTCTTCAATTTGAACAAGCTGTTACCCTCTACCTTATTTATTCCTTTCAGATACTTAAAGGTCTCAATCATGTCCCCCCCTTCCTCCTAGTCTCCAGAGGGTACAAATTCAGCCCTCTCAATCTTCTCTCATAGGGTACATTCTGCATCCCTCGCACCATTTTGGTTGCCCTTCTTTGCGCCCTCTCCATCAGCTCAAAATCTCTTTGTAGGTGAGGCCTCCAGAACTGCACCCCATACTCCAGATGCGGCCTAACCATGGTTCTGTATAATGGCATTAGCACCTCCCTCTTCCTGCTATTAAAACCCCTCGCAATGCAGGCCAACATTCCATTTGCCTTTCCCACCGCCCTGCTATACTGGCTGCCCACCTTGAGGTCACGCGATACCATAATCCCCAGGTCCCTTTCTGTTTCCTTCTCCTTATTCACCAACCCCCCAAGGGAGTAAGTTTCCCTCCTATTCTTTCTACCCAGGTGCATCAGCGAGCACTTTTGTGTATTAAACTTCAATTTCCAGGTATCAGACCACCTCTCCAGCATCTCCAGGTCCCACCTCATGGCTTGCACCCCACTAGGTGAATCCACCCTATTGCAGACCTTTGTATCATGTGTGAACAGGCACACCTATCCCTCCAGACCCTCCATTAGGTCACTAACATAGATGTTAAAGAGTATTAGTCCTAGCACTGACCCCTGTGGCACCCCCACTGGTCACCATCCATTGCCTGGAATGTGTCCCATTTACCACCACTGTCTGACTCCTTCCCTTCAACCAGTTTTCCACTCACCTGGTGATCCTGTTGTCCACCCCTAGTCTGTCCAGCTTATGTACCATTCCACAATGCGGAACGGTGTTGAAGGCCTTATTGAAATCCAGATAGGCCATGTCCACTGCTCCTCCCTAGTCCACTATCTGTGTCACCTCATCGAAAAACTCTATCAGGTTAGTCTGACAGGACCTTCTCTTGGTGAAGCCATGCTGCCTCTCATCCTGCATGCCATTCATCTCCCAAGTATTCTATCAACCTGATCTTAAGTAGTGTTTCCATTACCTTCCCCACCACTGAAGTAAGACAAATAGGACGGTAGTTTTTGATCTCGTCCTTCCGCCCCCTCTTATGTAGTGCGACCTCCTCTGCCCTCTTCCAGTCCATTGGCACCACCCCCTGTGACCAAGGACAAGTTAAACAGCCTCGCTAGATGTGGTGCCAGTTCATCCTTCACCTCCTTGAGAACCCTTGTGTGTATTCTATCAGGCCCCATTGCCTTGTCTACCCTAAGTCTACCCAGCTCTTCCCTTACTCCTTCAGCAGTGAATTCTGCCACAGCTACCTGCCTGTGGCTGTCACCCTCCCCACCCCTTCCTGGTTCCCTACTCTCCTTTTCCTCCGTGAAGATTGAGGCAAAATAGCTGTTTAATGCCTCTGCTTTTTTGAAGTCCCCTTCCAGTATTGTTCCACTTTCCCCCTAATCCTTCCAATCCCATGCTGTGCCCTCCTCCTCCTTTCTCCAACGTACCTAAAGAAGGTTTTGTCCCCCCTCCTTCCCTGTCCTCATCCTTTTGTGTCCTCCTGTACCTCTTGAATGCTCTAGTCTTCTCCTTGACCCCTAACACCACCTCTCTAGTGAACCATAGAGGTCCTTTCTATCTTCTATTCTTTCTTACCCTTCTTATACTTGAGTCCATGGCTTTAAATACCCCTCTCTTGATGGCTGCCCATAATTCCTCCACCCTCTGCACATCTCCTATCCTCAACATTTCTTCCCCAACTACCTTCCTCATTCTATGAAAGTCTGCCTTTCTGAAGTCCGTTACCTTGGTTCTTGTCCTAACCCTCTCCCTGCCCGCTGTCACCCTGAACCTGACAGCCCTGTGGTCACTGGTGCCAAGCTCTTCCCCCACCTCTACCTCCTCCACACTGTCCCCATTTGTGAGGACCACATCTAACAGGTTTACACCCCTAGTGGGCTCACTGACTCTATGTTGCAAGAATATGTCCTGAAGAGCCTCTAGGATGCTCCTGCTCTTTGCGGAGATTGCTGTCTGGCCTCCCAGTTGATGTCCGGAAGGTTTAAGTCCCCAGCTAGCACAATTTCCCCTTTCCGTGCCATCCTCACTACTGATTCTACAAAGTGTCTATGCCCTTCCTCCCTCTGCATAGGAGGCCTATAGACTACCCCAACATGCAGGTTTTCCCCCCGTCCCCTGTCTAGGGTGACACACATTATCTCTGTTTCCCCCTCCTCATCCTGCCCTTCCATGGCCCCAATCCCTTCCCTGATATATAATGCCACCCCTCACCCCCTCTTCCCCTCCCAATCTTTCCTAAACAACCAATACCCTGGGATCACTGTCTCCCATGTGTAGTGCTCATTCCACCAAGTCTCACTCACTGCTACAATATCTAGGTTCTCCTCCATCATGGTGGCCTCCAGTTCTCCCATTTTGTTCCCCAGGCTCCTGGCATTTGCAACCAAAGCCCTCCAACATGTAGCCCCATCCCGTCCTTCCCTGCTGCTAAGTGTTCCCTTGATGAGTGTTGTGACTTGGGGGGGAGGCTGATAGCCTCTCTGCTCTGCCTCACGTAAGGATAGCCCTGTCCATAGCCCCCCCTTATTTAGTTTAAATTGAACTTCCTTGCTATGAAGTCCCCCAGTTTACTCTTTAGTGCAGCTGCCCCTGAAGAGCTTAGGGGCAGCCTGTCTTGGGCATACAGCCCCTCCTCCTCCTCCTCCCATGTAGAGCCCCAGTCACCTATCCAGCCAAACCCATCCAACTGCACCAACCTTGTAGCCAATTGTTGAATGCCCTTATCTTCTCCTTTCTGGGTGTGCTCCCTCTTGGTACTGGCAACACCTCAGAGAAGGAAATGGAAGGAAAAACAGTGTTGCTCCTACAGAACCTAGCAAGTTCCTCAAACCTTGCCTGTACCTCCATCAGACTGTTCCCTTCCAAGTCATTTGTGCCCTGGTGAAACACCAGATGTGTCCTTTCATCCTGCTGCTTACCCCAGGAAGGAATATGATGCTTCACCTCCAGTACCATCATCTCTGGCATGCACTGTACCCATACTGCATTGTTTTTTGCTCCCTTCCTTCCCCATTGTAGCCCCTTAATTATTGAGTCCCCCAAGAGTGCCACTCTACTGTCCCCTGCTTCCTGGGTGTCCTTTTGGCCTCTAGCTTTGTGTTGCGGGGTTTGGCACCCTTTGGACTCTTCCTCATGTTCCATCCTGACTTGATTTCTGCCCCAGCTCATCTTTTGTTCCCCATCACCTAGCCTATCCTGATTTTTACCCACACCCAGCATCTGTACCTCTTCTCCCTCTCCCTTTAGCCTTTCATCAGACTTCCCTCTCCTGTAAACATGATTTGTTTCTGTAGTGATTTTGAATTTTTGCATGTTGTGATGGAAATGTCATAGTAGTAGCAGTAGTAGCAGATTTTATTTCTCTTAGGCACCCTTCCCCTGAAGTCTCAAGGCACCCTTTCAAAATATAACAAGCATTTGTCAATGCCGAACATTTGATGCTTTAGAAGATGTCTGCTCCTGCACCTTGTTTATGTCCGTGAGGCACTTGAATGTTTTGTGCCATGTGCCAGACTACCCATTTTGTTAATCGGCCTTTGATGTTGGTGGGTGTCAAAGGCTTTCTTGAAATCAAGGTAGGTGACATCCACTACCCTTCCCTGATTTACTTCCTGACTGAGGTATCAGGGTTTCCAATTGTAAAGCCAACCCCCCACTTCCACCCTACAGAGATTGACAGGCATTGGGGGGTGTCTTTCGGTCATCAGCCGTAAAGCCCATGCCATTCCACCTCACCCCACCCTGCAGACACTGACAAGCATTGCTGTGTGCCTTGGGGTGTTTGGCCATTACACTCACCCCATTCCATAAGGAAATAAGCTGAGATGGGTGCAGTATAGGAGAATGGGGTGAACATTAGGGCTGAAGACCCCAAGACACACCTTGATTCCTGCCACTGGCTGCAGAGTGGGGGTGAGGGTGGAATGTCATGAGCAGTACGGCTGACGACCCCAAGTCACACCCCCGACACCTGTCAGTCTCTACGGAGGGGTGTTACAGTTTGAAACCCTAATGCCCCAGGTGTTTGTTAGTATTTTTGCTCCAAATTTTCAAAATTGGCTTTTTGGGACCCCACCTCATGAACAGTAGCACTATCATTTTGTTACTCAAATCCCACAAGGTGATTTCACACAGCAACCTCACCATTCGGTGCCACAGATGAGAAAACACATTTTGGGCAGGATGTGAAAAATTACAGCTATACTGTTCATGAGGTGGTGTGAACAAATGGCAGTGTTGAAAATCTGGAGTGAAAATATGAAAAATAGGTGAAGTTGCAAGCGTGTGAAGAGACTGCTGCAACGCATGCCTGTAATACAATCATTTTTTGGAATTTTTTTCACCAAATTTTCAACATGGGCATTTTTGGACCTCTCCCCGTGAACAGTGGCACTGTGATTTTGTTACTCTGTCCTGAAAGTTGATTTCCCACAGCGACCGTGCTGTTCTGCGCCACAGGTGTGACATGTTTTGGGCAGATGTGAAAAATGTTAGCATACTGTTTATAAGGAGCTGTGAAAAAAAATGGCAATGTGGAAAATCTGGTGTGCAAATATTAAAAATTGACAAAGTTGTGAGGGCGCGTAGAAACTGCGCAATGCATGCTCATAACACAGGCATTTTTTTGGAATGTTTTCACCAAATTTGCAACATTGTTTTTTTGGAACCCCACCTCATGAACAGTAGCACTGTTATTTTGTTAATCAGTCCCAAAAGGTGATTCAATGCAGCGACTGCAAAATCACCTTTTGGGATTGAGAAATGAGATGACAGTCACAGTGTTCATGAGGTGGGGCCCCAAGAATCCCATGTTGAAAAGTTGAAGCCAAAATTCCTAAAAATGGCTGAGATATCAACTTAACTTGAAACCCTCCCATTGACTCCCATTATACTATTTACATCAGTTCCTCAGTTCAGAGTTTGGCTTTGAAGAGTACAGATGCATCATGGTCCACAGAAGACCACAGTGCCGGACCTCCGGAGGTAAGTACGGGGTGATGGGGTGCTGGGGAGGTGTGGTGCACAGAGAGAGGGTGCGGGTTGGGGATGAGGGACTGGGGAGATGACAGTGGACCATTTTCTTTTTTTTTCAGGGGAAGAAAAAGACTTTGGGGGACCGTTTTCCTTCTTTTACAGATAAAGACTTCGGGACCCATTTTCTTTATTGTACAGGTAAAACAATTTAAATTTAGGCACACTGGGGCGGGCTGCAAGTGTTCCACAATATGGGGGAGTATGCCAACACAGAGATTGGGTACCCCAATGTTGGCAAAGAATGGGTTTGGGGGAAAGGATCAGTCTTCCCTGGGTTGAGCCACAACCAATTCAAACACATCCATGCCCAGATCTCGGACAAGTACTTGTTCAGCATGTCAACCACATCGGATCTTCCTGGTGTGAAAGACAGGTAGAGCTGAGTGTCACTGGCATAGCAATTAAATCACAGCCCATACCACCTTATGACCTCACTCAGGGCAGCATGTACACTGCGAATAACATGGGGGAGAGGACAGAACCTTGGCGCACTCCACAGGACAGGGCCATTGGGCTTGAGGAATAATTCAACAAAACCACCCTCTGGGACCTGTCCTGGAGGAAGGACTCAAACTAGCTGATGACCTTGCCAGTGAGTCCAACATACTCCCTCAGCCTGTCCAACAACACCCCATGATTCACAGTGTCTCATGCTGATGAGAGATCAAGGAGAATGAGAATCAGTCGCTCTCCCCTATCATTCCTCGCTCTGAGCAGGTCATTCAACATCTGTACTAATGCAGTTTCTATGCTGTGCATAGCCCTAAAGCCAGACTGGAACAGCTCTTTAATCTGGAAGTCCGTGAGGCTACTCTCGAGCTGCTCCGCAACACTTTCTCAAGAACCTTCCCCAAAAAAAGGAGGTTCAAGATAGATTGGTAATTTGCCAAGATGTCGGGGTCCAGAGATGGCTTTTCAACAAGGGCTTCACCAGATCCAATTTAAGAGGCTCAGGTAAAACCCCCGTCACTAAGGAACACCTGACTATCTCAGCAAAAAGCGGTCCCAGAACTCCAGGAATCAACAAGTAATCAAGGGCTGGAGTAATCGCTGGGCTGGGAGGCATCAGCAAGGGCTGGGAGTATCAAGTTGGGCCTGGGTCCAGGCCGAAGAAGGTTGGTTTCAGCTTCGAGATCACCTCACAGACCTCTGCTCTCATCACCAACTGCAACTTTCCCCAGAGAGACTGAATGCGTCTGTCTCCCCAAGGCTCTACCCTGTCAGATGATGACATTCTGACTGGAGAAATCCCAGACTTAACAGAGGACACTCTGTCTGAGAAGAACCAAGCAAACTTCTCACATTTTTGAGATGAAAATGCTCTAACAGGTTCAAGACAGGCCGGATGTAAAAGCCTGTTCACTGTCCAAAAGAGCTGCACTGGTTGTTTTTTCCCAGCTGCAATCATCCTAGACATAAAAGCTGCCTTTTTGTGGGTGATTGCATTCTGATACTCATCATAATTAGCTATCAGAACCAGCCTGTCCTCCTGGGTTCTGTTTTTCTTCTAATGCCTCTCTAGCCTCCACCTCCTGGTTTTCAGTGCCCTCAGCTCACATCAGACCAAGGCGAGCCAAGACGCAAAACCAGCGAACATACACAGGCCAACACCAGATGGTCCAAGGCCCCCATGACAACCCTATTATAGGCAGCCATGGCCTCCCCGAACCCTCCGTACATGCGTCCAGCACAGACAAAATGTCCAGTTCTGCCAATAGTGCCTCCAGTCATAGCCCTTTTAAAGGGCGGAACTGTACTATTTCAGCAGGGGAAGGGACATTAGCAGGGACTCTGAAGCTGAACCTGATGGTGCAGTAATCCAACCAAATGACCAGATCGGTCTTGAGGGTTCATCTCAAGCTGCAGGATGAACACCAGGTCGAGCGCATGTCCAGAGCGGTGGGTCCCGGCCGTGGTTTCAAGAGTTATGCCAAGTGCCTCCATGTTGGTCAGGAAGTCTCTGACACTAGACAAAGCCTTGTCATCCTCCCAGGTGTTGAAATCACCAAGAACAAGCCATCTCAGTGATTCCAACACCCTCTCAGTGACAAAGGCTGTCATCTCTTTTTTTTCCAGTTGTTTAACCAGGAGTGGTACAGTAAGCTGAACGCTTGTTTCCAGGTGCGACCTGGAAGCACAGGGAAGTTAAATGACTTGCTCAGGGTCACACAGTATGCAAGAGGGGGCTGTGGGATTCAAACCCAGGTCTTGTAGGAAACTCCTGTCCCAACCAGGTGGATGGTATACAAGGTGAACCCTAAAATGCACTACGGGACCCCAACACACCACCACACACTAAAAAGAACAGGTGTCACCCACTGGGTGCACTGCCAGGCCCAGCTCTGACCTAAAACAAATGGTGCCCCCCTTCCCAGCATTCCTTCTTCAGGCAGTGAACCACAGAGAAACTGGCCAGGACCAACACTTCCAACACAGGGTCAGAGACGTCCCCCAGTCAAGTCTTAGTGATGCATGCCAGTTTGCCTGATGCCACCAGCCCAGCCATTATGGCAGTATCATTTGCCATCGACTTGGCATTGCACAACACTGCCTGAAGAGGATGAAATACTGAGGCTGGTCCCTCAGCTACCTGCCTCTTCAGTCCGGAGGATTCCCTAGTCAGACAGACAAGGCACAGGGGAGCCCACTCCACCTGCCTCCCTGTCCCAAGGCATCTCATGGTCCCCACCACCTGAATCAGTCTCTCCCTGACCACAATCCCCATAAAATCCCCCCTTCTGCCCCTTCTCACAATTTCCAACTCCCTACAGCGCTAATGAACTGTGGCCGAAAGGGGTGGGTTGTGAAAGGGATGCAAGGCTTTAGGAGAGAAGGGGAGTCTTATAAGCCTTATAAGGTGGGTTGCCTATTTAAAGGCTAGCCCCAATTGTCAGGGGTTTCCTGATGGAAATGCCAGGAGGTGTCTGAAGGAGAAAGCAGTTGGGAAAGAAGGGCAAGGGGAAGGGTGTGTGGGAGGGAGGGAGTAGCAGAATGATGAATCATGGGAAGACCAAGGAGGAAAGTGAGGATTGGTTAGGGAATGCAAGGAGATTGCCCAAAGGATGTGGGTTTAAGAAGGGGTGAGAGAAGGAATTCATCCAGCACATTGGTTGGCAAGAGGATTGGAGAGTATGATGGAGTTTTCAGATGAAAGCAAGGGACAGAAGTAAGGGGGATTGGTGGCGGTTTGGGAGGATTGCCTGTGAGGGGCTGTAGTTTACTTTTAAGGTTTGGCTTAACTGTAAGCGACTGTTTGAGTTTGAGGACATGTTGGAGTATTTGTCTTGGTTTGTGGCTTGTCACGTAGTGGTGGTGGGGGGTCTTTCCGGCAGTGTTTCACTACAAGCATCGGCATAGGGTTGTCACAGAGAGCCGGCTGGCTGGGTTGTGGTGTTTGGCTGTGTTGGTGGTGTGGGGTAGTTAACTGTGCGGTTTTGGGGTTGCAAGGCAAGTGGCTGCATGAGGGTACAAGGTGCAGTCTAGTTGGGTTGTGTTTTTTCGACGTGGTAAGGAGGGACCAGTCTTGGGACAGAGGTTGGGTCAGTTTTATTTAAAAAAAAAATGAAACAGCATAGGATAATCTTGAAAAACTAGCAAGCATTTCAGAGTTTTGGGGTCTAGAGAAGCTGCAACCAAGGGCAGGCAAGCAAGGGATGGGGCAAGGGAAAGGATCTGCTAACAATGGTTATGGAAATAAGGGTTTGTTTTTAACAATTAGTACACATTATTAAATGCATGCTATTTAACTGGGGCCAAACGTGTTATGTTAATTAAGAGTATAAGGGTAATCTTGGACACATGCTGGTGGATAAACTGTCAGATCTTGGCAATGGGCTTGATTAATTTTTTTTGTCTGGTGTGTAAATTAAACTGTATAGTGTCATGGCATACTGGAGTCGGGAGGACATTACAGCAGCAACAAAGGGATGCATTGGAAGGAGCGTAAGCATGGTGCCAGGCCAAGATACAGGGGGAGCCATGATGGTGGAGACCACGTGGCCTACAGGGACAGGAACATGGTTGGGGGAAGTTTTTAGAGTTTGCGGGCACACTGAGGGGAGGCCTTTGGCAAGGTGTATGTGCACACCAAAGGCATCCATCCTTGGCATGGCAGAAGGCAGCTCACATGCATGGGGAAGGGACAGCTACCATTTTGTGTGGGTGTGGACAACCTGTGGTAGGGGGACAACATGGGCGTCTGATGTTGTACACCAAATCAGTGACGGAAGAAATGTTTCGGCTTTGGTAAACACTAAAAGCAGATGGCTATGTCATTTATATTCGAGGGATGAGCGGGCTGAGAGGGTGCATGAGTTGTATCAAGTCTGTTCCTTAGGAGCAGTGCTAAAGGATATGCAGTGCCCCTCCTTGTGTGGACATATGCAAAAGAAAAATCTGGTCTTAGAATTTTACCCATGCACATTTGGGGAGGGGGGGACAAACAAAGTCAGCATGAACTAAAGATATGATAATACCTATTACCAGAAAATAGGCACGCTGTGATGATAATATTGCACGGAAATACACACTTAGAAAAATGGGTGGGAACTCACACATGGGTAGAAGGAGAGCGGTTCTCTTAAAACATTACCGTGATGCAATGGTGGTGGCCATGATAAACACCAGCCAAGTGCTGCAGGCTCTTGCAGAGTAGGGGGTGAGCAAAACAAAGAAAAAAAATGCACACCTAGGTTTAGAACAAGTGGAGGCTAAGGGACACAGGGCACTGGATGGTGGCATGTTGATAACACTGTGTTTTCTGTTATGGAGTTTTGTGTAGGCATGGCACCAAAGAAGAATGGGAAAAGGGAAGAGCTGTCACAGACCCCAGGAGCAAGGGCCAGCTGGTGAAGGTCCAGTGATGACCTGGTGCAGAAGGCAATGGAGCTGATGGGGTAGGCGCAGACCATGTTGTACGAAGCAAGGAAGAAAGACGGGGTGAAGAAGAATGATGGGAAGAGAAAGGCACCATCAGGGGCACTGGAAGAGGGGCACAAAGTCCTTCAGTGACGGGAGACAGTGCAGCAGTGGAACCCGAGGGTGAGAACTCATTGGTATATTTGACAGTGAGAGGGAGTTTAAAGGACTATTTGGAAGAGATTATTGGTGAGAGAGAGGGGCCAAAGGGCTGGAGGAAATGGAGACAGTGGTGCAGTAAATAAGAGGCAAGGAAGGGGCAGGGGATGGGAGTAGGAGGATAGTGGTAGAGGGGGCACTGGGGGTCATATAGGGAGATCACATGCTGCAGACATCAAAGGACAAGATTTGGAAACGGGAATATGTTGATATGTTTACTTTGGGGAATACGGAGGCGGCCAAAACAGTACAAGGAAAAAGAACGAGTAGGAAAGACAAAAATGGCAGCGGCCCTAGTGTTGAAGTTGAAAACCAGGATGAAAAGAATTTCAGGGGTAAGACCATAAAGTCATGACTGTCAGGTTTCACACACTTCAGTGCTATCACGCTGCAGAAACAGCTAGAGTTGGTCATCTCCCTATTATAGAAACATAGAAGTTGATGGCAGAAGGAGACCGCTAGGTCCATCTAGTCTGCCCATTTGTTTTAGACCTGTTTTGACACTCTAGTTGCCCTTTGTAGTCAGGGCTCCCTTGTGTCTATCCCATGCATTCTTGAATCCCTCCACAGTGTTGACCCCCACAACCTCTTGGGACAGGCTGTTCCAAGCGTCCAGCACTCTTTCTGTGAAGGAAAAACTTCCTGGTGTTACTAGAGAACCTCCCTCCATGCAGCCTGAGATCATGTCCCCTGGTCCTGGAGCTCTTCTTGAAGTGAAAAAGTTCCTGTACCTGTACCTTGTTAACGCCTTTTATATACTTAAATGTTTCAATCATGTCCCCTCTCTCTCTTCTCTGCTCCAGGGAGTACATATCCAGTTCCCTAAGTCTTTCCTTGTAGGACATGTACTGCAGACCCTGAATCATTTTTGTCGCCTTTCTCTGTACTGTTTCCACCCGGTCAATGTCCTTCCTGAGGTGAAGCCTTCAGAATTGGGCTCCATTATCAAGGTGAGGCCTGACCAGTGATCTATAGAGTGGTAGTTTCACCTGCCTCTTCCTGCTCGTGATTCCCCTCCCAATGCAGCCCAGCATTATATTGGCCTTTATTATTGCTTTCTCACACTGCTTACTAACCTTCAAGTCATCTGAGATTATGATTCCCAGATCTCGTTCCTGGTTTGAGGCTGCCAGTCTTTCACCTGGTAGGTAATACTCCTTTCTTGGATTTTTCTTTCCTATTTGTATGATCTTGCACTTTTTGACATTAAATCTCAGCTGCCACACTCCAGACCATTCTTCTAGTTTTTTGAGGTTAGCTTCTATCTTGCTCACTCCTGGGGTGTCCACCCTGCTACATATCTTGATGTCATCTGTGAACAGACACACCTTCCCTTCCAGTCTGTCAGTGATGTCTGCTATAAAAACATTGAAGAGCACAGGCCTTAGCACTGAGCCCTGGGGCACTCCACTGGTCACCCTGCCTTCCGTTGCTTGCACTACATTAACCTGTACCCTCTGGGTTCAGCCTTGTAACCAGTTTTGTACCCATCTGACTGCTTCTGGACCAGCCCATGTGTGGTCAAGCTTCTTTACCAGCCTTCTGTGTGGAACCGAGTCAAAGGCATTACTAAAGTTTAGGTAGACCACATCCACTGCCCCACCGTCATCCACTATTTTTGTAGGGGAGTCAAAAAACTCAAGCAGATTTGTCTGGTATGAACTACCAGCTGTGAAACCATGCTGTTTAGGGTCTTGTCGGCTGCTAGTTTCAAAGAATGCTATGCTCTTCAGTTTAAGTAGTGTTTCCATTAGTTTCCCTACTATAGACGTAAGGCTTACCGGTCTGTAATTACTAGACTCTTCGTAACTGCCTGATTTGTGAAGTGGAACCACTATTGCCTTTTTCCAGGCTTCAGGTACCACACCGCTCTTTAAGGATTTCATGAATAGAAGTGCCAGAGGGGCTGCTAATTCTGCCCCCAGTTCCTTAAGGATTCTGGGGTGCATCTCGCCTGGTCCCATGGCTTTGTCTACTTTTAGTTTATTTAGCGCCTCCCGTACTTTGGCTTCTGTAAAGGGATTCATGTCTACCCCTGGTCCGGGAGTGTTGTATTTTTTTCAGAGCTGAACCATCCCCTGGGTCCTCTTTGATAATTACTGAGCAGAAGTATTTGTTGAGGATTTGGGCTTTCTCTGGGTCATTTTTGGTGCATTTCCCTTAATCAGTAGTAATCTTTACTATCCCCCTTTTGTCTTCCTACGTTCCCTAATGTATCTAAAAAATGATTTGTCTCTCCTCTTTGCCCCTTCTGCTATCTTTTCCTCTGTCTGGGCTTTTGTCTTTCTAATTTGTTTGTTTGACTCTCATTTTTTCCTTGTACAACTCCCAGTCTTTCTTGGTTTTGGTTTCCTAGTATGTGCTTTACGCCTTCTTTTTTTCTTTGACTGTGGTATCCACTTCCTTGGAAAACTATAGAGGATTTATTTTTCTTTTTGCTTTGTGGACCCATCTGGCACATTGATCTGTTGTACTCTTTATTGCTGTTTTGAGTCTCCCCCACATGACCTCCACCTCCTCAACCTCTGTTTCCATTAACTGGCTACTTATGTTGTTCCTCATTTTTTGGAAGTCAGCCTTTCTGAAATCTAGCACCTTTATCATTGAGTGGCTGGTGTCCTACATAGATACATACATACATAGACAGTGTCGGCAGATAAGGGCCTATGGCCTACCAAGTCTGCCCATTTGAGCTTGTAAATTCACTTTATGTTTTCCTAGAAGTCTGTTGCTCCTTAACCCCTGACCTCCAGAATTCCCTTATGTCTATCCCATGCAGTCTTAAGTCCCGTGATTGTTTCAGCCCCCACCACTTCTTCTAGCAGGATGTTCCACTTGTCCACCACCTGTTCTGTGAAGAAATTCTTCCTTACGTTTCCTCTGAATCATCCTCCCTCCAACTTCATCCCATGTCCTGTAGTCCTGGAACATCTTTTTTACTTAGAAATAGTGTATTCCTACACCCTGTTCCTCCCTGTAAGATACTTGTATGTCTCTATCATATCCCCTCTCTCTCTCCTCTCCTCCAGGGAGTACATATTCAGGTCCTTCAACCTGTTCTCGTGGGACTTGCGATGCAATCCATGTACCATCTTTGTTGCCCTCCTCTGAACCTTCTCTACCCTGCCTATGTCCTTACGTAGGTAAGGTCTCCAGAACTATACACTGTACTCCAGGTGGGGCCTCACTAATGTCTTGTACAGTGGAATTATTACCTCCCTTTTCCTGCTGGTGATGCCCCTGCCTATGCATCCCAGCATCCTAGTTGCTTTACCTGCTGCCTTGTTGCACTGTTTCCCTACCTTGAGGTCATCAGAGATGATTACCCCAAGATCCCTTTCCTGCTTGGTGCATGCTATATCCTCACCCCCCAACTGATATATTGTGCCAGGGTTTTGTGCCCCATATACATTATCTTGCACTTCTTTGCATTGAATTTCAACTGCCAAACCCCTGACCATTCTTCAAGTTTCTGCAGATCTCTTCTCATTCTGTCTACACCCTCTGGTGTGTCCATTCTGTTACAGAGCTTTGGGTCATCAGCGAATAGGGAAATTCTGCCTTCTAGGTCCTGCGCAATGTCACTGATGAAGATGTTGAATAGGACCAGTCCCAGCACTGATCCCTGTGGTACCCCACTGGTCACTCTTCCCTCTGTGGAGTGACAGCCATTTACCACCACCCTCTGTGTCCTGCCGCCCAGCCGGTTACCTACCCACCGCACTACTGTCCTGCCCACACCCATATTCCTCAGTTTGTGTAATAGCCTTCTATGTGGCACAGTGTCAAAGGCCTTGCTGAAGTCCAGATAGGCCACTTCCACTGCCCTTCCCTGATCCACCTTACTAGTCACCCAGTCGAAAAATTCAATGAGGTTGGTTTGACATGACTGCTCCTAGGTGAAACCATGCTGCCTTGGGTCCTGTAGTCCGTTGACAACCAGATGTTCCACCAATCTCTCCTTCAGTAGTGCTTCCATGATCTTCCCCACAACTGTGGTGAGGCTGACTGGTCTGTAGTTCCCCACTTCCTCTTTGTTCCCACTTTTGTATAAGGAGACTACATCTGCTGTCCTCCAGTCTTTGGGTACCTCCCTGTTTCAAGTGATTGGCTAAACAGGATTGCCAGTGGTTCAGCCACCACCTCTCTTAGTTCTTTAAGAATCCTGGAGTGCACCCCATCTGGCCCCATTGCTTTATCAACTCTTTTTCCTTCTAGTTCCTTCAGGACCCTTTTTCTTGTAAAGGGACTTGTGTCCATTTCTGCATCATTCCCACCCCTTGTACTCCCTTCAGACCCATTACCCTCCTCTTCTTCAGTAAAGACTGAGCAGAAATACTTGTTCAATATGTCAGCTTTACTGTTGTCATCCTCCACACAGCCCCCATTCTCCCCCTTCAGTCTCACTACCCCTCCCTTTGCCTTTCTTTTTTCACTTATGTACCTGTAAAAGGTTTTGTTCCCTCTACCCACTGATTTTGCAATGTGCTCTTCTGTCTGAGCTTTAGCTTCCTTTACTGACCTCCCTGCCTCCCTCTGCTTCTCCTGGTACTTCTCCCTATCCCTTTCTGCCTGTGTCTTTTTGTGTTGCCTGGATGCAGTCTTTTTGGCTTTCACTTTCTCCGCTACCTCCTTGGAAAGCCATAATTGCCTCCTCTTCCTTTTCCCCTTGCTAACCTGCTTAATGCATAATTCTGTTGCTCTTGCAATCCCCATTTTAAATACTGTCCACTGTTCCTCAACCCCTGATTCCCACCCCATTCCCCTTAATGCCTCTTTCAAGCATCTCCCCATTTTCCCAAAGTCTGCTCCCCTAAAATCCAGGATACATGTTTTTGTGTGGTTTGGTTCTGCTCCTTCTGTGATTTCAAACCACAATGACTGGTGGTCACTGTTCCCCAGGTGCTCCCCCACTGTTACCCCATAACACTGTCCCTGTTTGTGAGCACAAGGTCCAGTATTGCCTTCTGCTGAGTTGGTTCCATGACCAGTTGCTTGAGGAAGGCATCTTGAAGGGCGTCCAGGATAAATCTGCTCCTGGTTGATGCTGCTGCTGGGATGCTCCAGTCCACGTCTGGAATACTGAGGTCTCCAACCAGCACTACCTCACCCCCTCACCCTTGTCTGCCATCCTTTGGATGGCTAACATCAGCTCCTTATCTGTTTCTTCCTTCTGGGCTGGTGGTCTATAGACCACACCTGTGCGGATGGCTGGCCTCATTTTCCTTTCCAGCTTAACCCACAGTATCCCTCCCCCATTTTGTTCCTCCTGGATCTCTGTGGCATTTATGTCATCTTTCACATAAAGTGCCACTCCTCCTCCCTTCTTACCTGCCCTGTCTCTTCTGAATATGTTGTAGCCAGGTATGGCCATCTCCCATTCGTGGTTATCATTACACCAGGTTTCTGTGATGGCCACAATGTCCAAGTCCGATTGCACCATGACAGCCTCCAGATCCTCCATCTTGTTGCTAAGGCTCCTGGCATTGGCACACATGGCTTTCCATGATTTGAACTCCCTAAACTGTTTAGTTGTTCTACTCCAGCCCCTTCCATGGTTGTCCTTTATCCCTGGTTCTCCTTGCTGTCTGCCCTTCTGTTGAATTTTGCCCCTTTTCTGCCTATCCACCTCTTGGGTGCTTATCTCCATCTTTTGCACACTGCTTTGTAGAGATAGCCACTCCTCCTGTTCATTGGTTCCACTGCTAGCTGTGGGGGGTGGTGTTATGTACCCTCCTTGCTGGCCTGCCACCCCACCTTGGATAGTTTAAATGTTTGTCCATGTAGCATTTAAACTTATCATTGAGTACTTGGATTCCCCTCCAGGATGGATGCAGGCCATCAGGCTTGAACAAGCCTCCATCCCTTCAGGTGGGTCCCCAGTCACCAATGAATCCAAACCCTTCCTCACAGCACCAGTTCTTCAACCATGAGTTAAAGTTCCTGGTGCATGTGCCCCTATGCTCTCCCATGCCTCTCGCAGGTACAGTACAAGTCACATTAAACTGTTCCATCAACTCACTGGTGTAGCATTTTTTTTTTGTGATTCTACTGCAGTGGCAACTTGAATTGTTGAAGCTTTTAATTGTTTTCCAACCATTCTTCACTGCCTATTCAACTCACTTGTACCTGTTTAATGATATGGCAGTAGCTGTTTTGCAGTGTTTATGCAATGCATTTTCATGGCATTGTTTATAAATATCACAGCATTCCTTAAGAGCATTGTTTATAAATATCACAGCATTCCTTAAGAGCATTGTTTATAAATATCACATCATTCCTTAAGAGTTGTTTAGTTTGCCTTCTGAAATGAAACTCGTAAGAACTCAGCTGAAAATAAAGCTTATAGTCCTAACAGCAAGTTGCAAACCAATAGTAACCTTTTACTAATTCATTGAATTAAACACTGCGCAGATTAGGAAACTAATTGAACAATGCTACACCTGTGAGTTGAGGGAACAGTTTAATGTGACTTGTACTGTAGTACTTCCGAGAAGGTGACAGAAGTAGCTACTTGCTTGAGACCCCTCCCCAATTTCTTAAACTCTTCCTGAACTTCCTTTGGCTCCCCATTTAACAGTTCATTAGTAACTAGGTGAATTATGGCATCCAGCTCACCCTCCTGTCTTGCCTTCCTGGTGATCCCCTGGATCTTCCTCCCATCCCTCCATGCCATGGCACCTGGTAGGCACCTCACCTCCCTGTCCTCCCCCTCCTGTGTTCCTAGCTGGATCCCTCTTATGATGCAGTCCCCCACCAGGATTCACTTCCTCCTCCTCTGGGGTCCACTGCTCTCCCCACTGAGGTCACCTCCTTGGCTGACCTCCACATCCTTCCCTTTCCTTTTTTCTGGGTACCTCTATTTTGTTGTTTCTGTTTGCCAGTGTGGCATATGAGTTTTGGAGTGGAACAGGATCTGGGATGTGCCTCTGCGTGACTGCCCTAACCCTCCCTGAGACCATTGTCATCCAAGTGCTCCTCGTTCTCAGCATCCTTTGAGGCAGCGGCTTTAGGATGGGTGGTCTCTGGATAGGGGTGATGGTACTCCTGACCCAGTTTACTTCTGCTCTGTGTCTGGCTACCTCATCCCACAGTCTAGAGAGATGCATGGAGATAGGGCAGAACCTCTGCATCCAGAAGGTCTGCCTGAATATGGCTGCCCCACAGCCACTGCATTGCACCTCTCCCCACATTATGCTGAACTTATGCTGCTATTCCAGTCCTTGTCTGTTACTGAAGCTCTTCTAGTTCCTTTTTTATTAATTTACTATCCTACAATTCCTGCCACTGATTCTCAGATACTTTTCTTTAAAGAAGGAAAAAAAGAAAAAATCTGTTGTGAGTTATGTTTGCCTTAAAGCTTACCATGCGATGGTTGCTGTTGCCCATATGACATACCACTTCGATGTCCTTGATCCTTTCTGAGTTTGTGACGACAAGATCGAGTATGGCATCTCCCCTTGTTGGGTTTTTAACAAGTTGGCACAGTCCCGTGCCTTGTAGTGATAATAATAAGTCCCAACTTCTTGTTGTTGCTGCTGTTAATGTGCTCTAGTTAATATCTGGTAGGTTGAAGTCCCCCACCAGTATTACTTCACCTTTATCAGACATTTTGTGGATTTCCTCTATTAGGGCTTTGTCTCCTTTAACTCCCTGATTTGGGGGCCTGTATATGATGCCGATTCTGAAAGGTTTTCCCTTGTCCATGTCTACTGTTAGCCACAGTGACTCAAAGTTCTCAGGTTGCCCTTTTACTTCTGTGACTTTTATTTCCTCCTGAATGTAAATGGCTATTCCCCCTCTCCTTTTTTGCCCTACCTATAATTTCTGAACAGATTATAATTGGGAATGGTTGTATTCCATCCATGGTTTTCCGTGAACCATGTTTCTGTTACAGCCACCTAGTCCTGCCTTTCTGTTTCCAAGACAGCTGTTAGTTCAGGAAGTTTATTGGTTAGGCTCCTAGTATTTGCAACCATTGCCTTTCAGGAATGCACATCCTCTTTGGCGTGACCTATTCCGCAATCATACAAGATGCATGTAAGATGTAAGGGGGATATGGGGGAGCTAAAATATGATGAAAAGTTCAGGCAGCAGATGGCATCCCATGAGGATGTTCACTGGAACAACAGGTACATTGACATATGGTTCAAGACAATGACATTGCTAATGGTGGGTGGGGGTGGTGGAAGGCAGGGCTTGAAGGCCAGCTGAAAATGTGCTGGGAATACAACAAAGCAGCATGCCACTGGACAAGCTGTAAGTTCAAGCATGTCTGCTCAAAGTGTTCAGAATTGCACCTCATATCCAGGTGCAGGGGCATAGGAGAGATGCATGGGGACAGGCCTATAGAGGACAGCCTTTTCAAGGGAGCTTTGGGGGAGCAAGAGGGGGGACTATGGGACAAAGAGGAAGGGGAGGGGATTTAGTGGATGGGGGTTTCAGTGCAGGGTTGGACTGGAGAGCAAAGGGCCCACCTGGAAATGGGCCCTGGGGGCCCTGGTATTGACCGTGGTATGCCCTAGTGTACAAACTGTATCCCAGATTTTACCAGCACTGATATGCCCTGGCACACAAACTGTAGCCCAGTTGTAACCTTAAAATAGCATATAAGCATTCCATTTGGAATAAAGCTATTGCAATACTGGTATGAGTTATAGTATCTTACTATTCCAGAGGCTTCAGTCCCATTTATTTCAGGTGAATGCTCAGCTACCCTGCAAAAATACTGAGAGCCATGAAGTCACAGCTCCCTCCCTTGCAGCAATGCTGCTGTAATGTGTTATCCGAATTTAGCTAAATGCAATATAATAAATTTTTATTCACTTACTTAAAAGTAGCGTAGCCTTTTATATAGTTGATTCTGTGCATACCCTTCCCTGCCCACCAGTATTACATTGCATTTTCTACATCAGGACCACAGTCCTGCAACAAGGCTGCAAGGGAGCTGAGAGTTCCCCTTTAAAACTAAGTCAAAGATTAATCTCAACACCCCATCAAGGCACCTCCGGGGGTTGAGCCCTACGCTTTCCATACTCTTTCTGGAGATAGTTCTTGTGACATACCAGGATGCAAACAGATAAAGATGCATACTGTACTTCCAGTTGTTTGCAGTGCAATGTGTGCTGTGCCAAGATGATTCTAAAAGGTCCATATTCCCCCAGCATAATGTAGTTACAGTGCTATTGGTAGCCCTATTTAAACAACATGTGAATGGAACTAGTAATGTTCTTCAATTTTATATGAAGACATGAAACAGAAAGAATTTACTGACGCCAGCTCCCCGAGGGCCCATGAGGGCTCAGGACGCCCTTCCCACCCGCAACCACAGAAACAATGAATTTACCGACGTCAGCTCCCCGAGGGACCGTGAGGGCTCAGGATGTCCTCCCCCAACCGCAACCACAGAAACAGAATGAATTTACTGACGCCAGCTCCTCGAGGGTCCGTGAGGGCTCAGGACACCCTCCCCCACCCTCAACCACAGGTACTGCAGAAATCGCTTTGGAGAGCTGTGGGACCCTGCTCAGTGCTCCGAACGGACTTGGCCCTGCTGTCACTGCGCTCCGGCTCCCCACCACCCCCACCACCACCTTTGGTCATCGCTCTATTATATAGCTAGTGACACATGACCATCGAAAACCAATCAGTCCATTTATCCATCTGCAAGCTATCAAATTCCACCACTAGTGGCCACTGCAATTTCCAAAAAATCCTCCAAACTTGCAAGCTATCTAGCTGTAACACCTGAGACCACTGACATTCTCCAAAAACCTTTTTGACCATGTCACTCTCAGCATTATTTGTTCTTGCTCTACACTCTTGCATGCCATTTCAATCCCTCCCCTCGCTCTCCGACATCACCACCCCATCTAGTTCTCCTTCACCTCCCTCCCCTCTGCCCTGAACCTTCCCTTGTGAAACCCCTCCCTCTCTCCCTGGCACATCACCTCAATTCAAATCCATGATCCCTCTGCCCCCCTTCACATCAAATCCCCCTTTCCTCTCCCCTCAACCTTCCCTACCTTTCACCCTTCCCTGCTCCACTCACATATCTAAACCTAGAGGCCTTTCTCCGTGCCTAAACTTATGAAGCTTCACCCACAAGCCACTCAAATAGCAGACACAAGCAGCCCACCCACCTCTCCCTACTCCCCTGCTACTCCTACTCCTGGCAGGTGATATACATCCCAACCCAGGCCCCACAGCAACAAAGATTCTCTAGCCATCTGCCCCCCAACTCAGTTTCTCACCAAGCTCACTCCCAAAGGGTCTCCGCATATTCCACATAAACGCCAGGAGCCTTCTTCCCAAACTAGACGCCCTCTCTGTCTGGTCAGTACAGTACAAACCAGACATACTTTGTATCATAGAGACTTGGCTCTCAGCCAAAATCTCCAACCCCTCACTCACCATTCCGAACTACATCTTGTTCCGGCAGGACCGTGGCAAGCGAGGCAGGGGGGTAGCGCTGTATATCAGACACTCCATAAAGTGCACGGTTATTTTCAAAGAATCGCGCCCATCCTCCCATGAATCCTTAGTCGCTCACCTATCCTTCCCCTCATCCTCCCCTTTACATAGGTGTTCTGTATACCCCCTCCTAAGCCTTCACCCGACTCCCTCATCTCAGCCATCTCCTCCATCTCTTCAACCACCTCAAATGGCAAACTAATTCTATTAGGCGATTTCAACCTAAACTGGCTCTCCTCCTCCTCCACAAAACCAGCAGCCCTGAGGATCGAAGCCCTAAATCGCACCCAGCTAATCCAGGAACCCACCCATCTAAATCACCGATCACAAAAACACACCCTTCTTGACTGGATTCTAACCTCCCACCCCCACAGGATCGCCGCCTCAGGTATCCTTTCTGATGCCCTTTGCCGACCACTGTATAACCTATTGTATCCGTAAAATCCATTCACCCTACTCCAGCCCCAAATTCATCGTAACCCGCCCCCTTCACCTCCTTGATGAATCCGCCCTTCAACGTGACCTGTCAAACACAGACTGGCTCCCAGTCCTTGCCTCACTCAAAGTCGACACCGCCTTCTCCCACTTCTGCAGAATCTTCCTAAGCATATGGGACCGCCACGCTCCGCTCAGGAAAGCCAGAGTCAGGAAACATCACCACCCCTGGATCACAGCTGACCTCATCTCCCTGGGTCGTGTCAGAGATAAGGCTTGGAAGCATTACAAAACCTCTCTAGCAACCAGTGACCTCCTATCATACAAAATTCTTAGAAACAATTGCACAAAAGCTATTCAACAATCTAAGGTCCAGTATTTCAAGGCCCAACTTACCACTCACCAAGCCTCCCCAGCGTCCTTCTGGAAGGTGATAAACTCTCTCATCAACCCACGCTCCAAGCAAGCCAGCTCTAGCCTAAACATTGACGGCAAAATAGCCTCTGATCCTGCCGTAGTCTCTGAACTCTTCAACTCTTTCTTCATCTCCTGCGCCATGCCTGACTCATCCCCCCAACCTCATCCACAAATCCCCCACCCTCATACCATGGTTTCCACTTTCCCCCATTCACACCCCTGGAAGTTTACACTTCTTTCACCTCTCTAAACCAGTTAAAATCCAGTCCAGACGGCTTGCATCCCAGCCTGCTCCGCATCTCCACAGCGGCCATAGTCGCACCTATAACCCACATTCTAAACCTCTCGATCGACACAGCCACTGTCCCCTCCACCTGGAAACTTGGCAAAATCCTACCTCTCCATAAAGGTGGTGACCCCTCCCTCCCAGGAAATTATAAAATTATAGACCCATCTCTCTCCTCCCCTCCCTTGCCAAAATCCAAGAATCCCTCATGCTATCAAAACTGTCCCCCTTCCTCTCTACAAACAGCTCCCTCTCCCCTTTTAAATCAGGTTTCAGAAAATCTCATTCTACCACCACCTCCTTACTACGAGTAACTGACACCATTCTCTCTGCCATGGACACCGGGCAAACCACTACTGCCATTTTCATTGACCTAGCCAAAGCCTTTGATTCGGTCTCCCACCCTCTACTGCTAGGAAAATTGAGCTCCTTCGGCCTTGTCAACCAGGCCATAAACTGGTTCCATTCCTACCTCCAAAACAGGATGCAGCAAGTACAAATAGGAGACACCCTCTCCAACCCTCGACCCATCCTCATGGGTGTCCCCCAAGGCTCCATCCTTGGCCCCATCCTTTTCTCCCTATTTATAAATGACCTTCCCTCAGCCTGTCTCACCTCAAATGTGCACCTATACGCTGATGATACCATTATCTACGCCTCTGGCCCCTCCCATGACAGTGTTCATCCAAATCTCCAGAGCGATTTCAACCGAGTACAAGCCTGGCTCTGGGAAAATCAGTTAAAACTCAATGCAAAAAAAAAACTGTCTCCATGGTATTCAGCACAAGACAAAAACTCGCCTCCCTACCTGTCCCCCCTCCGATCTCCACCCTGGATGAACTACCCCTTGAGTCTGTACCCCCTTTTAAGTACCTGGGAGTCTGGCTGGACACAAACCTCAACTTCCCACCCACGTCGACACCGTCTGCACCAAACTCCGGCCCAAACTTGCCATCCTCTACCGCCACAAAGCCTGCCTCCCCCTCCCTACTCAGAGTGAACTCATACAAAAAACCATCCTACCAGCACTGGACTACGCGGCCGTCATTTACGGCACAGCCCCTTCCTCCCCCCTTGCAAAACTCAACGTCCTGCTAAACTCCTTCATGCGCTTTGCCACTGCCTCCCCCCCCCACTCACTCATCACTGCAAACTATTCTCAACTCTATCTCTGATGTCACTCTCACATAGGCGGACCACCCACAGCGCTTCACTCATAGCAAAATATTGGCTTGGCTCCTTCCCCCTCTACCTTTCCTCCCGCCTCTCTCAAGCCAACCCCCCTGGCTACTCACTTCACCACAGACATGCACGTACCTTCCACCTCTCACACCCCCTCTCAGCCTCTGGGCAAGCTGCCTTTTCCTACCGGCTCCCACTCCTGTGGAACAACCTCCCACCCAACCTCCACCTGGCCCCCTCCCTATCAGCCTTTCAAGAGCTCCTCAGACTTCTCCCTCCCACCCCCTGCCACAGCTGTGCGCCCAATCCCTCCTTACCCAGATCTAGTACTACCCTCAGTAGCCTCGCCAGGTAAAAAATAACTCCTCATGACAGCTCTTACTGTTAAACCACCACCCCCACCGGTACCTACTCCCCAAAAACTCAAATATTCGGTAAATCCACTACTGTAAATATGTAAATATGTAAAGACACACACTTGGAATTTAAGGTAAAAATGGTCTAGAAATGTAATAAATCAATGTTTTCCACTCTGCCGTTCAAACAAATGTGAAAACTCACCACCAAACTCAATGTAATGTACTATACTGTATTATTTCATCTGTTACTTGATATTTGCTGTATTTCCCTGTCTCCCACCTTGTACTACCTGTACCCGGGTCGCACCTGGAAACGAGCCTCGGCTCAGTGTGCCTTTCCCGGTCACCAAATTTTAAATAAAATAAATAAATAAAATTGGGATGGTGGCTTACTGTATACTGTGAAGAAAAATCGCCAGGGAATTGGGGGGGGGGAGACAAATAATGGTGAATCTGCTGTGCCAATATTATTCAAAAAGATCAATGTGGCCCCAGCATAATGTAGTTACAGTGCTATTGGGAGCCCTAATTAAACAAAATGCTAATGGAATTAGCAGTGTTCTTCAGTTTCACATGAAGATATTGGCACGGGGTCATGTCACCGTACACAAAAACAGAGCAGCAATGTACTGCACTGTAAATACAGTGGATACATTGTCTGCACTGGAACAGAATGCCGACAGTAAAGCTGGCACACAACGCAAAAGACTTCTTTGTTTTCTGTGGGGGGTTCTGCCCTTTGCACCCTCCTGTTACTGGGAGCTGCTCCCCTGAACTCCCCCCCAATAATATAATCAACTCTGGGGGGGTCAACACAGGGATGTGGAGAAACACCGGTGGGAGACAAAAAATTAAAAAATGCACAATACCATCTGCAAAAGTCTAGGGCCGGGATTCGAGCCCCAGTCCACAGACGCATAGCTGCCCTGCACTGCCACAGTTCATCCCTCTGAGCCATGGCAGATGCTTGGTGGACAACCTCCCCAGCAGAGGTCTTGAACTTGGTGTCACTCCTCCTCACCAGCCATGCACTACAGGGTACAAAAGCACATGTAACATTTGTGTCTTGTGGGGTTTTGTACTGTATGCAGTTTCCAGTTTTGACTTCACTGTTAAGCCTACAGCGAATTGACCCAGTACTAAGGCATTGGAATGGTGACATATTGTATACTGTGAAAAGAAAATCACCAGGGAATTTGGGGTTAAAGAAATAATGGCAAGTCTGCTGTGCCAGTGTTATTAAAAAGGCCGGTGTGGTCCCAGCACAGTGTAGTTGCAGTGCTATTGGGACCGTGAGCCCTAATTAAACATAATGTGAATGGCGCTAGCAATGTTCTGCAATTTTATATGAAGACATTTGGATGGTGGCTTATTGTGTACTGTGAAAAAATCACCAGGGAATTTGTGGTGAAACAAATAATAGTTAGTCCACCAGCAAGTTCTAGTAGCTGCATTTTGAGGCCACTGGAATTTTACATCTGAAGAACCCAGGGGGTTTGTTTAATTTATTTTAAGTGGAAGTCTAAAATTTCCATGAGTCAAAATCTGGAAGTCATTCCAATTGTTCGGAAGTCAAAATACTTCCAGAAACCCACTTGTGGAAGTAAGTAGTCTAGTACAGACCAATTTATGGATGTTAATACAATACATTAGTGGTAAAATACAATTTCATTCAGAAAAATCTATAATTTCTGACTTCCATGCCTACAGTTTTGGAAGTCATCTAATTTTTTGTTTTACATCTGGAAGACAATGACTTCTTCCCCTTTATTCTAGAAGTTTTTGCCTTATTTTTAGAAGTCAAATACTCTAACAATGGAGTTAACTGAACCCCTGGAAGAACCAGTATGTTCTGATATGTTTAATGTGCAATATATATATATATATATATATATATATATATATATATATATAAATATGGGGTGGTGTGTGTTACAAGAAGTTTATGCACTCCCACGGTGTTACTGTATATGCTACATAAACCCCAAGAGCAAAGCTGACAGATTTATGAAAGCATCTAACACCGAGGGAGTGTGTAAACTTCAAATTTGCACACACTACCCCATATTTTATTTTATATAACTGCTTGGTCTTCCTTTTAGGCCACAGCAATTATATAAAATAAAAAAAGATGTTCTTGTACAGTCATGGTCCACTTGGGTTCTAGTGCGTGGTCCACTGTCATTTTTATTTACTTACTTAGACTTTTTAAAATAATTTCTGCCCGCAGCCAAAATGTCAATTACAATTTTTAGGTGCTGTTTTTTTTTTCTGGTAGTCACTTACCACTGAGTTTCAGTGGCAGTTCTGACTCCCTCCTGTGGAAAGAGAAGGTCGCCAGTGGTCTGGGAGGAAGAGCTGAGGCAGGCGTATGCGCAGAGGTAAAGAAACCATATACATGTTTGCTGTAATAAACACTCCTTTATTACAACAAATTATGCCACGGTTTCTCAATGGTAGAAAGGAAGAGCCAGTTATTATTGTGGTATTCTGAACTGGTATAATGTATATGGATTTTTGTTGTGTGTAAGTGTTGTATCATACTGTATTATTACATTTCATCATTTTGCATCATATTGCATTGCATTGTATTGCATTGCATTGTATTGTATTGTATTGTGTGGCATGCATTGCATTGCATTGTATTGTATTGCATTGCATTGCATTGTATTGTATTGTATTGCATTGTATTGTATTGTATTATATTGCATTGTATTGTATTGCATTGCATTACATTACATTAGTATTATATTATATTATATTTATTATGGCATGCATTGCATTACATTACATTATATTATATTATATTTTATTATATTTATTACATTACATTACATTACATTACATTATATTATATATTATTGTATTGTATTGTGTAGCATGCATTGCCCTGGGGCACTTTGAAAAAATGGGTCTTTGGCTGAAGAGCCTTTCTCTCAATAAACGATGTGTCAGTACAACCTAATCTTTCCCTGTACACATTCCCTATCTCTAGACAGTACCTGCATTTTTACATTTCTTTTTAATGTTCATTCCTTATGTCATTTGATCAGTTTACTTGGTTTGCTTGCTTACAAGGGACAAAAGAAGGCCAAAGCCCATCATGATTGTCCCCCACCACTATGGTGGGATAAATTACACTCTGGTACTATTTGACTCCATCCACTGGTCCAAACCTCTTTTAAAAGACAGAATTGAATTACTATCCACCAAATACTGTGGTAATCTATTCCATAGTCTAGGGGGTTCTTACTGTGAAGTAATTTTGTCTTTTATTAGTTCTTGATTTTGCCACATCAATCTGTTTATTGTGTAACCATGGGGAAATCCTTCTATCTGAGAATTTGAGGCTATATTGATCCATTAGATCCTGAGAATTTTGAATTTTATATAATAATAGCAATTCACCTCTGATTCGTCTGGTTTGTAAGGCATGTAATCTGGTTTCCTGTAGTCTGGTAAGATAATCACTATTGGCAAATCGAGGCACTAGTTTTGTTGCCCTCCTCTGAATTCTTTCAACTCTATCTATATCTTGTTTTAGATATGGGTTCCAGAAAGGGGCCCCCTAATCGGAATGTGGCCTAACATGGGTCCTAAAAAGAGGGGGATAATGCATTCCTGGGTCCTAGAGATGAATGTTCATTTAATTTGGGTAAGGAGTGCATTTAATGTTTTGGCTACCTTGATACAATGATCAGTAGAGGTCAGTTTGTTGTTAATAATAACTCCTAAATCCCTCTCAGATTTTGAGACTTTAAGGTATGTATTATTTAGAGAATAACTCTCTCTCGGGTTCTTATTTCCATACTGTAACACAGAACATTTGTCAGGATTGAGCATCTTTCCATTATTAAGTGCCCATTCTTTTATAGATCTTAAGTTGTTTCTAAGTGCAGTCCTACTAGAGGGTGTAGATACTATCCCCCCTAACTTAGTATCATCCGAAAATTTAGATAATAGATTGTCTGCACTGACCTGTATGTCACTGATATATACATTAAATAACATAGGTCCAAGGACCGAGCTCTGGGGGACTCCACTAGTAACATTCCCCACATCAGAGAGAGTGCCAGTAATCCTGAATTGTTGTTGTCTATTGGCCAGCCAGCAGGAAACCCATCTAACCAAAATCTGGGAAATCCCCTGGTTCAGCAATTTGTCCACAAGTTTACCATGGGGGACTTTGTCAAATGCCCTGCTGTAATCAAGAAGGATAACATCCATGGGCTCCCCCCTTTCAAGTCCTTCACTTACATAATTGTAAAAGGAGACCAAATTAGTAGTGCAGGAATACCCAGACCTAAAGCCATGTTGTGTATGATCGATTTTATTATTAGTAATAATTTCGTGTTCCAGTAGTTTTTTAATAATTTTCTCCATTAATTTACTTATTTCTAATTTTAGGCTTATAGGACGATAATTTTCTGGTTTGGAATGATTGCCTTTTTATATTGATTGCACGCATGCACAAGAAACATGTTACGGCAGCTTGCTCCAGAAGCAGGTTGTAGAGCCATGGCATTATTGTGACCAATGCCCCCACTGCCTTTTAAGGCTTGGCCCGCTGTCCCCAATGCCATGGCACACTGCTGCTGACACTAGTTCAGCGAGTGTGCTACAACCTTGAAAAGTTTCAGTCACTGCAATCAGGGGCCGCCTCATCATTCATTGCAGCGTCATCCACTGCAATGAGGGAGCGACCCATCATTGCAGGGCTCCCTTGCATTCCCCGACCAGTTTGTCAACGGGGAGCCGAGTCCCCATCGGTTTGTGTTATTTGTTGAGGGGGTGCCCAATCCCACTCGGCATCATGTCCCCTCCCCGGGTTCTTTGCCGATGGGGGTGCCCAATCCCTATCAGCATGTCTCCCCCCAGTTCTTGTGTGATGAAGGGGTGCTCAATTCCCCTTGGCTCATGAGACTCCCCCACCAGTATGTGCTGATGGGGGTGCCCAATCCCCATCGGCTCCAGTACCCCCACCCTAAAACATGCAGATGGCGCACTGGGAGCCCACCCCAATGTGCCAAAAGTACCTGCAAAAAGAAAAAACATCCATAGCGTCTTTTTCTTTCTAACTCTGAAAAGAAAGCAGTCCCCACCGTTCGCCCCCCTCCCCAACTAGCGCCCTCCACTGCATACCCCACCTCTCCACACCCCCCCTCACCCCATACTTACCTCCAGAGCTTGGCACAATGATCTTCGGTGGACTGGGAACACATCTGCACTCGGCAAATCAGACTGCAAACTGAAGAAATGCCGGTAAGCTGTATAATGGCATAAATAGGGTTTTTTCAACTTTGGTTCATATCTCAGGCATTTTTTGGAATTTTGGCACCAAATTTTCAAGATGGAGTTTTTGGGACCCCTCCTCATGAATTCAGCCACTGTCATGCCGTTATTCAGCCCTGAAAGGTGATTTCACGGTCACTGCATGGAATCACCTTTCTGGACCAATTAATGAAATGACAGTGCCAGTGTTCATGAGGTGGTCTCTCAAAAAGCCTATATTGCAAATTTGGTGGAAAAAATCAAAAAAATTACTTTTATGGCGTGCATTGCACAGTTGCTACGCATGCTCATAACTTTCCGAATTTGCAATATTTTCTCACCAGATTTTCAACATTGGCATTTTTTCATGCCTCCTTATGAACAGTACAGCTGTCATTTTCCCCATCCTGGCTGAAATGTATTTTCGCACTTCCAGCATAGAATAGCATGCTAGCTGTGGGAAATCAGTGTTCGGGACAGATTAAGAAAATTACAGTGACACTGTTGATGAGCAGAGGTCCTAAAATCCCTATGTTGAAAATCTGGTGATGAAAGTCCATAAAATGGCTGTGTTACAAGCATGCATTGAACTGTTTCCATGCACCCTTGTAACTTCACAAATTTGTAATATTTTCATGCCACATTTTCAAAACTGCCAGTTTTTCACACCTCCTTATGAACAGTACAGCTGTCATTTTTCACATCCTGGCCAAAATATGTTTTTGCACTCATGCCACAGAATAGCACGGTCATTGTGGGAAATCAGTGTTTGGGACAGATTAAGATTGAATGAGTGAGAAAAGGGAGTGACTGAGCTCAACAGAGCTGTTGGGACTGCTGCAGATTTGGGCAGAAAAAGGCCCCAATGCAGTAGCCCTGTACAAAAGGGCAGCTTGCAGTACTGGAAGAAATGGAATGAGTGAGTGAGGGGAAGTGAGCAAGCTCAATGGAGCTCTATTGGGACTGCTGCAGATTTCTTTGTGGGCAGAAAAAGGCACCAATGGAGGCAGGATCCCAGTACAAAAGGGCAGCCTGCAGCACGGAGAGAGACAGAACGAGAAAGTGAGAGAGGGGGCCAGAGTGAGCTCAACGGAGGTGTGTCGGGATTGCTGCGGATTTGTTTGTGGGCAGATAAAGGCGCCAACGCAAGTAGGAGTCCAGTACAAAAGGGCAGCCTGCAGCGTCGGGAGAAATAGAATGAGCAAGTGAGAGAGGGGGGAGTGAGTGAGCTCAATGGAACTGTGGCAGAACTTTAGAGTTGCCCACCCTCCTGCCCTTGGTCCTCTGTGGTCCTATATTACAGCAGGGTCTCTGGAATGGAGACAAAGCAATGACTGGATACTTTTAGGATTGCTCTAATAATACAGATTAAGTTGTCCTGTTTATTTCTCTAACTGGGCTGAGTAATAAATATGGCGGAAATAATCAAAAAAATGACTGTTTTACGAGCGTGCGTTGTGCAGTTGCTACATAGGTTCATAACTTCAAGAATTTGCAATATTTTCACTCCAAATTTTCAACACTGGCATTTTTTCATACCTCCTTATGAACAGTACAACTGTCATTTTTCACATCCTGGCCAAAATGCTTTTTCACACTTCCAGCGCAAAATAGTGCGGTCGCTGTGGGAAGTCAGTGTTCAGAACAGGTTAAGAAAACCGCAGTGACACTGTTCATGAGCAGAGGTCCTACAATGCCCATGTTGAAAATTTTGTGATGAAAGTCCATAAAATGACTGTGTTATGAGCATGCATTGTGCAGTTTCCACGCACCTTTGTAACTCCGCAAATCAGTAATATTTTCTGCCAGATTTTCAACACTGACATTTTTTCACACCTCCTTATGAATAGTACAGCTGTCATTTTTCACATCCTGGCTGAAATGTTTTTTCATGCTTCTTGAGCAGAATACCGCAGTCACTTTGGGAAATCTGTGGTTGGGACAGATTAGGATCCAGAAAGTGAGAGAGGGGGAGTGACCGAGCTTAACTGAGCTTTGTCAGGAGTGGTGTGGATTTCTTTGTGGACAGAAAAAGGCACCAATGCAGACAGGAGCCCAGTACAAAAGAGCAGCCTGCAGCACTGGGAGAAACAGAATGAGCGAGTGAGGGAGGGGAAGGAGCAAGGCCAGCGGAGCTCTGCTGGGACTGCTGCAGATTTCTTTGTGGGCAGAAAAAGGCATCAGTGCAGGCAGGGGCCCAGAACAAAGGGGCAGCCTGCAGCGGTGGGAGAAACAGAACAAGCAAGTGAGAGAGGGGGAGTGACCACGCTCAACAGAGCTCTGTCGGGACTGCTGCAGATTTCTTTGTGGGCAGAAAAAGGCGCCAGTGCAGGTAGGGGTCCAGTACAAAAGGGCAGCCTGTACCGCCAGGAGAAATGGAATGAGTGAGTGAGAGAGGGGGAGTGAGCGACCTCAATGGAGCTCTGTTGGGACAGCTGTGAACTTCTTTGTGGGCAGAAAAAGGCACCAATGCAGGCAGGAGCCCAGTATAAAAGGGCAGTCTGCAGTGCCTGGAGAAACTGAACAAGTGAGTGAGAGAGGGGGAGTGAGCGAGCTCAACAGAGCTGTGCCGGTACTGCTGCACATTTCTTTGAGGGCAGAAAAAGGTACCGATGCAGGCAGGAGCCCAGTACAAAAGGGCAGCCTGCAGCTCCTGGAGAAACAGAACGAGCGAGTTAGAGAGGGTAGTGAGCTCGCTCAATGGAGCTCTGTTGGGACTGCTGTGGATTTCTTTGTGGGCAGAAAAAAGTGCCAATGCAGGCAGGAGCCCAGTACAAAAGGGTAGCCTGCAGCATCAGGAGAAACAGAATGAGTGAGTGAGAGAGGGGGAGTGAGCGAGCTCAACAGAGCTGTGTTGGGACTGCTGCAGATTTCTTTGTGGGCAGAAAAAGGCGCCAATGCAAGCAGGAACCCAGTACAAAAGGGCAGCCTGCAGCGTTGGGAGAAATAGAATGAGCGAGTGTGAGAGGGGGAGTGAACGAGCTCACTTTACACTTGCCCACCCTCCCGTCTAGTGTCCTCTGTGGACCTCTATTACAGCAGGGTCTCTGGAGTGGAGACAAAGCAATGATTGGATACTTTAGGATTGTGTAATAATACAGATTTACTTCTTCTGTTTCTTTCTCTAACTGAGCTAAGTACTGAGCTATACTGTTATGATTGCTGTAATAATACATATTTATTTGTTCTGTTTATTTCTCTAACTGAACTGAGTAATACTTGGAGTGCAATAGGATTTCTAACTGGGCTAAGTGAAACTATATGAGAGCAGAGAACAAAAAGTATGGTAGCTGAGGGGTGAAAAACGGACAAGGAGGCTTTAGGATTGCTACAATAATACAGTGTCTTACGGATGGCATTTGAGCCTGAATTACCCTCGTTGGCAATGGATCAGTAGGAGGACTAGTGTGGGAGGGGCAGGAATTTGAGTAAATAGGGGCCTAACAGTTGTAGTAGGGTACAGACAGGACTCTAGATAAGATTTTTTGGGATGAGTACCTGTACTCCTCATTTTGAAAGTGAGGTGAGTAAAACGAATTTCAGATGTGTACAAATGTCTTGCTAGAGTAGACTGAGGAGTACATTTATTAAAAAAACATAGTTTTTTTTCTAGATAAAATTTCAGGTGCCAAAATACTCCAAATAATGTTGGCAAGTAGGAATTTACTCACCAGTTTTAAACCATAGTGAGTAAGACAAAAGTAGGATGCATACAAGTGCTATAAATCTAGCAAAAACACTGTTCCTTTTGAATCACCAGTTATGTTATGAAGCACTATTCTTTGGCGTGTGGAGTATTTACAAAAGTTGAATGAGTACTGGTACTCATTCAAAACATTTCTGAAGAGTATTTCCTAAAATGATGTGTGTAAAATAGGTCAGTACACACCTTATCTGGAGCACTGGGTACAGAACCTGGGAGTAAGAGCCCTTAGCATAAGATGGGGGCAACAATGGGGCAGGTGCCACATGTCACTAGGGCGGGCACCTTTGAAAGGATGGAGGGGTGTACAGGGTGTGGGTGTGCCATGATCCTGGACTAGGCTTGGAGGATGGGGAGGTGTATGGTTTGTAGATGACTGGCTAGTTTGAGGGAGGAACTCTGGAGGTTAGGAAGGAGTGTAAGTGGCAGGGTAGATGAGTATGATAGGCATCCTGAGGTGGGGAACAGGGGATGGAAAAGGGGGACAGAGGAAGAATAAATAGGGACTGAAACCAACCACAGTATCAGAGGCATTAACAGGAAAGAGAGGAGAAGGGAGGGTGTGCCCAAGGCGAGGGCGGGACTGCCTCCTGATGGGGGAGGAAGATACCACAAGGAGTACCAGGGAAGAGAGCAGATGGCTGCAGGTAGGGAGGCACCAGTGATGGCACGGAGGGGAACAAGTAGGAGGGGGGAACCAAAATTGGGAAGAGATGTAGGACAGGTATCGATTAAGAATAGATTTGAACCTCTGCTATGGGACAGAGAAGGGGGAGCAGGAACATATTGAAGGGAGGACAAGCAGGGCATGAGAGGGATGGCAACAGGTAGAGAAGAGATAGCGAGGACAAAAGGTGAAAAAGGGAGCTAGTAAGGAAGGACGGGTGGTGACTGAAGGAGAGAAGGCTACAGGAAGGGGGAAGGATGGGAGGGACATCACTATCAGGGTAGAAGGGAATGGGGGTTTCTAAATCAACAACAGCGGGGTTAGGAGAGGGGTTGGAAATCAGCAGGGGAGATGGAGAACTCGACATGGGAAGCCCAGTAGGAAGTAGTCAGGCTGGGAAGGTGTTCAAGGGGGACAGGCGGAATAAGGCAGAGAAAAGGGGTGAGGCAGAAGTATGGGGTACAGATATAGAAGTCACAGAGGGTGCAGTTGTTGAGGGTAAGGGACAGGGAAGAACGAATACTGGGGTGGTAGAAGGGACATTAGAAGGAAAAGGGGTAAGGGGTTGGGGTACTCGTCCTGGGGGATTCTATACTGAAATGGGTGAGATGGGTTGGAAAGGGGAATAGGCACACCCATATTTGGATTGAAGCTGTCCCCAAGTTAAGTGCAGGAGGGGCAGGGCAGGCACTGCTTAAGCGTGCAGCAAGGGGCAAGAAGAACCCTCATTTACTGTTGCATGTGGGTACAAATGACTTGGGGGACACTGTGGAAGTAGTGAGGGGAAGGTTTGAGTACTTGGGCAGGCAGAGTGAGGGGTGATGAAGTCAATGGCGTTCTTGGAGGTACTGCTGGTACCAGAGCCCCCCCCAAACACACACGTGCACACTCCCCAAAAAGCTGCTCAAAAGCCTGCAATTCATTCAAATCAATTTCATTTTCTTACTTACTTGTGGTTCAATGCCAACATGTATAAAATCATGTACCTAGGGCACAGGAACCCCAGTGCTGGGTATAGGATGGGGGAGGTATTGATACTCACTAGACATGAAAGGGTCCTTGAGGTTATTATATCAGAGGACCTCAAGATGGCAGTACAGTCTGACAAGGCTATGGGCAGGGAAAATTGAATTCTAGGGTGCATAAGGAGCGGCATCTCCAGTAGGAGGATGAGGGATGTTGTGCTGTCATTGTATCACTCCCTGGTATACCCCCAGCTGGAGTACTGTGTCCAGTTTTACAGTCCACACTTCAGAAAGGACATAAGGTGGAGGTTTTTCACAAGAGGGCAACTAAAATGGTTCAGAATTTTCACAGGAATCCCTACAAGGAAAGGCTGAAGAATCTCAACATGTACACTCTGGAAGAGAAGAGGCCGAGAGGTGACATGATCAAGACCTACAAAGTACCTCACAGGGGTAAAGAGGGTACAGTTGGGGCATTCCCTTCAAATGAGGATGAGCACCCAAACCAAGGGACATACAATGAAGCTGGGGGGGGGGATTCAGGATAGATGTGCAGAAATATTTCTTTACTGAGAGGGTGGTAGATGCCTTGAACAGACTGCCAGGAGAAGTGGTGGAAGCAAAAATGGTAGGGGGCATTAAGTATGCATGGATAAATATAGGGGTATATTACAGAAAGGAGAAGGAGGGGTCAATGGAAATCAATAGGGCCATGGACGTGGAGTAGGTTCAAGTTCATTGCAGGAGAAATCCCTTAAGCTCACTCACAAGGAGGACCTGATGGACGCAGGCAGAATAAGGCATGCACTAACATATACAGGCAGGAGTTACACATAGGTAGAGAACACTTGGCCAGACTGGGTGGGCTGAGTGGTCCTTTTCTGCTGACGAATTCTATGTTTCTGTCGCATCATGTGTTAATTCAGGTGCAGTGTTTATTTGAAGTTGGGCCTACCATACATCAACATGTATGGTACAGTAAATTACTGAATTAGATGCAACCCACTTACACTGCAATAGACAGAACCCCAGTGCTTCGAGAAGCCTTTACTCTTCATAAGGCTGCTTAAAGAGCTGGGGTTCTATTTGTAGTGTCCACACCAGTATGCTGATCTTAAAATCGACACCGCATCTGAATGAGTACTTGATTCTTGCTGGCGCAGTTTCTTCCCCACTTTGAAACCTGCTTGTCCTGAGTTACTTTTGGGCTGGCAGCGCTTCGCCTGTGTGGGAAGATGACCAATAAGCGGCACTGAAAGACTTCAGACTTCACAGACTGTGAAGGCAGCTGCTCACGGACAGACATAAGGCAATTGTATGGGGGTAGGAGGAAGTAAGCTGTTGATTAACTAGAATCTGCAGCTTATCCATCAGGTAGGGAAATGGGCAGACTAGGTGGCCCAAGCGGTTCTTATGTGCCAGCAACTTGTATGTTTCTATGTTTCTCACCCACCATCTTGGCAAGATGAAGGCTGAAGCTGTGGCCACTGATGACTGTTGGGGTGTAGGGATGGGGGGGACCAAAGGGGACAGACATAAGGAGATAAAATCGTAATAAAAATTGTGAGACCTTCACCAGCTTTCCAAAACGCTTACCTGTAAAAGAACACTCTGAAGTTTTTCAAATGGCAACACAATCTGGTGAGCCCTCTGTCTGCCATCTGACACCAGGCATCAACCCAGCATGAACTTGCCTAAAGAAGGCAGTGTGGTCCTGTGATTACTGAAATACTGGAGATTACAGATCTATAGGAACAAAAGAATATCACACAAAAGCTGGCACATATCCCTATAGCAGCTGTCTCCTGCTTCTCAGTAGTTCAATTTATACCCTTCAGGTACTTGAATGTTTCTATCATATCCCTCTTTCCCTCCTCTCTTCCACTGAGTACATATTGATGTCCCTTAATTTCTCCTCATAAGTCTTCTGTTGCAAGCTCTGTACCATATCATTCACCCTTTTCTGGACCATCTCCAGCCTGTTAATATCCTTACGAAGGTGCAACCTCCAGAACTGCAGACAGTACTCCATGTGAAGCCTGACCATGGTTTTATATCATGGCATCACTACCTCCCTCCTTACCTCCCTCCTTATGCTGCTGATACCCCTGCCTATGCACCCCAGCATGTCACTGGCCCTACCAGCTGCCTTACCACTTTGACATTTTCAGGTCATCTGAGATAAGAACCCCCAGGTCCCTTTCCTTCTTTGTGACTGTCACCAACTTCCCCCCTCATTCTGTACCTATCCCCAGGGTTTCTGTCGCCCAGGTCCATACGTTTGCACTTTTTTGAAGTACAGTTCAGTTGCCAGTCCTCAGACCATTTCTCAACCGTCCCCAGGTCCCTCCTCATTTTCTCCACCCCCTCTGGGGTATCCACTGTGTAACAGATCTTGGTGTCATCTGCAAACAGGCAGACCTTTCCTTTCACCCCTTCTGCAATGTCACTAATGAAGACATTGAACAGGATTGGCCCCAGGACCAATCCCTGTGCACCCCACTGGTCACTCCCTCTCCCCAGACTGTGCCCCATTTATCACCACTCTCTGCTTCCTGTCTCTTACCCAGTTTCTAATCCACTTTACCACCCTTTCCCCCATGCCCACCCTACTCAGCCAGTTTATTAGCATCCTATGTGGGACGGTGTCAAATGCTTTGCTTACATCAAGGTAAGCGTTGCCCACTGCCCCACCCTGATTTACTTCCTTTGTCACCCAAAGAGATCAACCAGATTTGTCTGCCATGACCTCCCCACTGTCAATCCATGTTGCCTATGGCCCTGGGCTCCGATGTCTTCTACATGCCCCACTATCCTTTCTTTAAGCAATGTCTCCATGATCTTCCCCACTACTAAAGTGAGGCTGACTGGCCTATAGTTCCCCACCTCCTCCCTACTGCTGGATTTCAATAGAGGCACCACATGTGCCCTCCTCCAATTCTCTGGTACCACCCCTCTGTTGAATGACTCAGTGAACATGGCTGCCACATGTACTGCTATTTCCCTTCACAGTTATTTTCAAATCCTTGGGTGTATGCCACCTGGTCCCATCGCTTTGTCCACCTTCAGTTTACTCACCTTCTGCCTGTGAATGGACTATTGTCCACCTCTTCATGCCTTTGCAACTGCTGTACTGCTGTGGTCCTTGCCCCTCCCCCTCTTCTGTGAATACTAAACAGAATGACACAGTGGATGTCAGTGGGGGAGGGCACATGACACTTCTTGGGCATGGTACTTTCACTTCCAAATACCTAAGCAGCACATATAAGCAATCAACATTAAGCATTGACAAATGCTTGTTTAAGTATAGGTATGACAGTGGCACAGGCCTAGTCATGAGGAATATGACCTTCATGTAAAGACATATTAAAAATTAGGGTTAGGGGTTTAGCTATAGCATGGGCTGTCTCTAACAAAAAGCTTATATTTATGTTGTCGGGTCCTGGACTTGATGTCTTTCTTAGGGATTCTATAGCTTCAAGTGTATCAGTGACAGAAATATTATAGTCAATAGAGGTATTTGCTAAACACAAGTTAAGTTTGGGATCTTCTTTTTTTGTAAAGACGGAACAAAACTGCTCATTAAAAGCATCTGCAATCTCCTTTTCTGTGGATTTTAGAAAATTGTTAACTGTTATAGGACCCATATATCTGTTGTTAACCTTTTTTTTATTAAGACAGGAATATAAAGATTTATAACTATCTTTGCAGTGTACCAAAAGAAACTCAAGTTTCTTTTTGGGCTGTATGATAGTATGTTTCAACTGCTTTAAAGTTTTTCTGCATTTAAGTAGTAATTGATCTTTATTGGCACCCTCACTCTTTTTTAGTAGGGAAAACAATCTTTGTTTCTTTTTGATTCATTTTTTAATGGTTTTATTTAGCCACAATGGGATCTTCTCCTTCTTATTATATTTGTTTTTTGTGGGGACAAATAGTTCTTCTAAGTCATAAATTGTTGTTTTCAAAAATTTCCAGGCTTCCTCCACTGAAGGGTGGGGTAGAATTTCCTCCAAAGAAAGGTTATTTAAATGTTCATTAATAATAAGAAAGTTAGCTTTATCATAATTTTTGAACTCAGCATGGCTTAAATTCAGTAAAGTATTAAAGGTTAGTGCTAATGAGATAGAGTGATGGTCATTAGAGCCCAAAGGATCCCCAGTGCAGATATTTGATATATTGTTCCCTGTATTGGATATCACTAAGTCCAGTAAGTTATCACCCCGGGTTGGCTCGGTGACAAGCTGTTCCAAGCTTAGACCTACAGTAAGTGAGATCAGTTCTTTTTCACCCTGAGTTTACCCAGACAAGGTGGTCCAATTTATAGATGGCATGTTAAAATCTCCTAGGACTAGGATGTTACCTTTAGTAGCCATGTCTGATATTTCTTTAAGTAGTGTGGTAGTATAGTTAACATTGGCTGATGGAGGTCTATAACAAGTGCCAACCAGTAGTTGAGGTTGTCTCCTTAATTGAACATTTACCCATATGGTGTCAATGCCATTAGACTGGGGTAGTTGAAAGGAAGTTATGTGCTCCCTGATATATAAACAGACTCCGCCACCAGTACGGCCTAGTTGTTCCCTATGGTATAACTTATATCCTGGTGATCGCCTAATCCATGCATAGTCTGGGTCCCATCATGTTTCCGTTACAGATATAAGACCATAATTGGCCATTAGACATTTGGCTTCAAGTTCAGCCATTTTAACCTGATGTAATGATCTGGCATTCAGGGAAAGAACCTCACAGACAGTGTTATTACTGTCAGAATTTTTTAGAGAACAAGAAAAAGACCTGTTCTCCCCCTTAGCATCTAGTTTCAAAGTTTGTTGATTGCTGATGTCACACGTTTACCTAATAAGGTACTACCCCTTCTGCTGAGGTGCAATTCATCCCAGCAGAACAAGTTTTTATGTTCGCTTGCGCACATGCGCAAGGAATGTCTTGGGAGAATGGGACACTTTGGAGGTGTGCCTGCCCTGTGCAATCCCCTGCTCCGTTGAGCAGGCGTGGCGGTCCTGCACCAATCGCTGCGGTGCTGTGTATGACAGCGGTGGTCTTCTCTTCAAAGAAAACCACTGCTGTGTGCTTGCAGCACGTCACCTCCCCCAAATCTTTGCTGCCATGCTGGGAGCCCACCTCAGTGTGGCAAACGTCCTGCGCCGTCTGCCGACGGGGGTGCCCAATCCCCCGTCGGCTCCACCTCCCCCCCAAACAGCTTTCCCTGCTGCCACGCTGGGAGCCCACCCCAGCGTGGCAAACATCCTGCGTCATCTGGACGGGGTGCCCAATCCCCCGTCGGCTCCACGGCCCCCCCAGCCATCCTTCTGCCACGCTGGGAGCCCACCCCAGTGTGGCAAACGTCCCGCGTCATCAATTATAGAAAAAAAAAACCTGTAAAGTAAAAACGGTCCCATGCAGTCTCCCGCCCCTCCCACAACCCGCACCCACCCACTGTGCACCCTGCCTCCCCACACCCCCTCACCCCATACTTACCTCCGGAGCTCGGCGTGACGATCATCGCTGGACCGGGAACATGTCTGCACTCTTCAAAGCCGACCGCGAACTGAGGAAATGCCGGTAAGCTGTATAATGGGCTAGATGGTTTTTTTCAACTTTGTTGCATATCTTAGGCATTTTTTGGAATTTTGCACCAAATTTTCAACATGGGGTTTTTGGGACCCCTTCTCATGAATTCTGTCACTGTCATGGCATTATTCAGGCCCGAAGGGTGATTTTACGGTCACTGCATGAAATCACCTTTCGGGCCCCATTAACAAAATGACAGTGCCAGCGTTCATAAGGTGGGCTCTCAAAAAGCCTATTTTGAAAATTTGGTGGAAAAATTCTTAAAAATGACTGTTTTACGAGCATGCATTGCACAGTTCCTACGCAGGCTCATAAGTTCACGAATTTTCAATATTTTCACTCCAGATTTTCAACATTGCCATTTTACCACACTTTCTTATGAGTAGTACAGCTGTCATTTTTCACATCTCACCCAAAACGTGTTTCTGCCCATGTAGCGCACAATGACGCAGTTGGTGTGCGGAATCAATGTATGGGACACATTAAGAAAATCACAGTGACACTGTTCATTAGCAGAGGTCTTAAAATGGCTATGTTGAAAATTTGGTGAAAAAATTCCTAAAAATGACTGTTTTACGAGCGTGCATTGTGCAGTTCCTACACACGCTTGTAGGTTTGCGAATTTTCAATATTTCCACTCCAGATTTTCAACATTGCCATTTTACCACACCTTCTTATGAGCAGTACAGCTGTCATTTTTCACATCTCACCCAAAACGTGTTTCCGCCCATGTAGCACACAATGCTGCAGTCGGTGTGCGAAATCAATGTATGGGACACATTAAGAAAATCACAGTGACACTGTTCATTAGCAGAGGTCTTAAAATGGCTATCTTGAAAATTTCATGAAAAAATTCCTAAAAATGACTGTTTTACGAGCGTGCATTGCGCAGTTCCTATGCACGCTCGTAAGTTCGAAAATTTTCAATATTTGCACTCCAATGACTTCAAAATACCTAAACAGCACATAGAAGCAAGCAACATTCGGCATTGACAAATGCTTGTACTTCTTTGTCACTGATTTTTTTAAGCCATGCCCAACTGCCAAATACCACTGCAAATACCTGCAAGCGAACGTTCGGCATTGACAAATGCTTGTTTTTTTTTTTATAAAAGTGTTCCCAGTGTGCAAGGCATAGAATACCCTGTTGGAGGCACCATCTTCTGAGCCAGTCATTAAAGGCCTTAATTTTGATGGTCATAGAATTAGTTGCCTTCGGAACTAGCAACATTTCAGAAAAACAAACAAGACTATCTCTTTCTGCCAGTATGTTATTATGTGCAATAACATCCTGTTTGAGATCTTCCAGGCTGGCTCTATTTATATTGTTGGTGCCAGCATGTATGACAAACACAGGATTTTCTCCTGCCCCCACAAGTACTTCTTCAACCACAGTGGTGACATCGGAGACTCTTGCCCCTCTTAGGATGAAGCATGTAAGAGTAACTTTATCCACTTTATATACTGGATGGTCAATGTGTTTAATAATAGAGTCACTGATTACAAATATTTGCCTGTCTTTATGTGAGTGAACAGGATTTGTACAAAGGGAGGTTAAATTATCATCCTTTAAACTAGTGGATGTATCCCCTGGATTAGAATGAAAATCTTCTAGAGAGATAGTTTTCTTAATTTCTGTCACTGGAGAAGATTTTAAGGGGGGCAGGCTACATGATTTTTCTCTGGGGGAATGGGTGAATTCGTATCCTGGGGAAATTCAATGTTTTCTACAGTGAGGACCTCGTAGCTATTATATAGGGGTATTAAGGGAGCGCTGTGAAATATTTGTCCTCCCCTACATTTTGTTTTGTACTTTGTGACTACTGACCAGTTATCTGGCTCATCAGGGGGTGGGGGTAGGAATGCTAGTGATATCATTTTCTTGAACAGGAGTCTCAGATTGGTTTACTGGTTCCTCTGGAGGTGTTATCTGACCTAACATCAAGTCTATATAGTCTTCCAGGGCCTCAATCTCTGGGCTAACTCCTCTTGCTGTAGACCGGTTGTTTCAGCTTGTAATGTCTGTAACAACAGACATCTATTACAGACAACGTCCGTAATCTGTGGGCCTCAACCAAACATCTGGCATGAAGAGAAATAATTATTAGGTTCTTCCATTTCAGTTTTTGCTCAGTTTGTATGGATATAAATAATATAACCTACTGTTTTACAAAAGTGTTCAATGGAGATCCCCTTTTCTCTGCTGTCCCAGCAGACACAACGAACCGCGCATGGTGTGTGTCTCTGCATGCATCTCGCATCACGGCAGCACGCTCGCCTACTCGGCTCACCCTGCTCACCACAGGGTGGACTTTCCTACAGTCCCATGACCCGGAAACAACCCAGGGGTCACGCAGTGAGTCAAACACCTGTTTAGCCCAAGATGTAAAATAAATGTTGTACAAAGCCTTTAGAAAGGTGTTCTGAGTAAAGATATATAAAAAGCCAAAATAATTGAAGCTATTTGCTCCACTGTGATGAGATTGTAGTTCAAGGCACTAGTGTGAACTACTTGTCCTCTACCTGTTCGTCTGAACAGGGCTCAATACCAGCAGTACAGCAACACGTTCATTCACAGATCTGGACCTGTGTAGTACAGTATGGTCTGCACGCCCATTGGTCCACACTGTGGCTCAATGGGCATACGGTTCCTATTATACACTGTCATTTGGTGGGTGGCTGGGTGGTATGCGGAGGGGTGCTGCAGCCCGCCAATGACAGGGGTGCTGGGTGGTGGGGGTCCTCTGTGGGTGGGAGGGAGGGGATACCACTGGACCACCAGGTAGCCATCAGTTTGTGCTATGGCCCATGATCGGGCATTCGGGTTGGGTTGCACTAGACAACCAGGGATCCAATTCATTACACTACAGCCAGTGATCAGGCATAGGATATTTAGTCAGCTGACGACTGCCCACAATAGGGCATATGGGAGGGGGTCCACTAGACCACCAGGATATATGTTTATGGTACAGATGCCCACGATCAGGAAGCGGGGGGGTCCGCTAGACAACCAGGTTATTTATCTTCATCACTGATGCCTGCAATCAGGCTTACGGGGTGGGACGGGGGTCCACTAGACCTCCGAGGGGTATGTCAATGTATCGACAGTAACACCATTGGGCGGGTGGCCACCCAAGGCTGGCGGCTGCTTTGTTGAACCTGTAACACAGCAGCCCACCTGTGGTGTGCCGGCCTTGTTCCTACTTTTCTGGGGCTCAACTTTGAGGCCCCTATGTGGCGCAATGCAGGGTTGCGCCGGCATATTTGCTGCACATCCCGGGCTGAATATCGGGATGTGCCGCATATGCATGGGCATGCCCCCTGCATCTGCACCACATAGGATTACATTGTGCACCAGCACATCAGGGTTTGCGCTGTGCCAGGCAGCGTTTGCAATATCCTGTTGGGGCTCAATGCGGGGTTGCGCCAGTGCGTCTCTGTTGCGCCAGGCACAACCCCTTTGAATTTCCCAGCCAATGTATACAGCTCTATTTAATCATATCAAGAAATAAAGGTCAAAGAAAAATGATTTGTTGGAGAGGGGGGATAAAGATCATTATGTTCTAAACCACTATCAACTTGGGTACCCCTCCTGAACAAGGAAAGTTTAGGTTGGTTACCTGGCTACACCTCAGTCAAGATCCAGGGTGCCTCAAATTGCACATTTTTGGAAACACTCTGATGTTACAACGTACAGTGATATGTATTGCTTCACCTAAAATGTGAAATCCACGTCCTGTCTACACGAACAGATGTCCATCATAGCCAGAAGTAAACAATACATACTCACATAGGCCACAAGGGGTTAAAATGCCAAGAGAATGTATTTATCTGATTATATTACTGTGTAAGTGCAGTGGGACACATGACCCTTTTACAGTTCAACCCTGACATAAATAAAAACATACAATTGTACAAACAGTACAAAAACAAAATACATGTTCGGTTAAGTCACTTGATCTTAATCCTAGGGCTGCCAAAAGAAGTAGAATGCATTGGAATTCTGGACTGTTATCAGCCTGCAGCACAGCAAAAATCAAGTTCAAACTTGTACTTTTGACATTTACAATGTCTGTCATAATGCCCCCATCTCCCTTATGGCCAAGTCTGAGGACAAAGACACTGGAATTTTAAGTATCCCTTTCCTTATCCTTCAACTACCAAGAACATCTTGCACCCCTTGGTACAACTGGACAGTAGCCTTCCTGGACACTGTTTACTAACCTGATAAAAAAAAGTGTAATAAAATTAAACTTATACAAAACTGTCACACTGACAGTAGTTTTCTGTACACTTCTTTCCATTAGTGTCTGAATGACCTCTTCTGCATGCACTCCCTTGAGTAGGTCTCTCTCTCTCTCAACAGCCATAATCATAAACACCTCCAGTTTCTCTTGTCCCATCAGTGAACACAGTTGAGTTTTGCTTACTTTTAGTTTACTAAAAGCTCTCCTGCAGGACACCTAGGTCAAGGACAGACTCAGCAGGTATTCGTAGATGATGAACAAAGTGGAAAACAATGATGAATGCATGTTGTATTGTGTTAATATTTTATAACAGCACTTTAGACATTCTTTGCAGGACTTGCCTTGGCTTTATGTTTTTGGCATGCTTTCCAGTTTCTCTCTTTGCTCATTCTGAGCACCATCAGTTTCTCCTTGTAAACAAGCATATTCAGAATCTTGAAGGTTATCATCTTCTTCAGTTGTGAACACATCATTGTACTCATCAGGCAAGGATCTTTGCAGTCATGGAGACATTTTTTGCAAAAGTCAATAATTTCATTATAAGTTTGTCATGCTCCACTTCTGATAATGCTGCCATTTTCTTAAAATTGTCATCTGTTTTACCATCTTGAATCATAACTTCAAAGTGACATTGGCCCATGTGGTATACCATCGCTGCAGTGACTCCCCGATGGTGAAGACCATCACAGCGACAGGATTTGGGCAAAATCTGCATGTCACTGTGATGGTCTCTGTACAGCCAGGGAACTGCCTCGCAGAGTGTTTCACTCCCCCCAGTCGAACTCTGATGCAGCATTTAAATCCTAGAGACCAGGGTGTGTGTGGGCACAGCCCCCACATGGGGGGTTTGGGGGGGCACAGCCCTTGATGGAAACATGGAGGCATCCCTGACACCACATTGCCGACATTCAACAATGTGGCTGTCACTGTTGGGGATGTCTCCATGGCCGCTGTCACTGCCGCATGGTAAAACTGGGCCCATGCAGCTTGTATCCACAATTAGTTGCTTGTTGTTATCAAAATGAATGGTTAAGTTCATTTGAGCTTCATCCATAATGTGATTGTATACTTCGACTTCGAAAAGCTCCACTGGATCAGTCACTTGTTCATAATTTACATTTTCCCCAGGCATTTGCTTCTTTCTGGCAATCTTTTTATTCACTAGATGATCCTCAAGTTCAATATCAAGAGAAAAACTGAAAATTTCTTCTTGTGCTTTTGCAACAAAGTTTGTTGCTTTTGCCTGGATATCCTTGAAATTTGACTGCTGCAACTCCACCTTTGCTTCAACCACCATGCACCATGCTGAAAGACAGTCCAGTCCTTTCATCTGTAGGTACTTTGATGCCAGCCCAAACACAGTAAAGATCTTCAAAAATAGAAAATATATCAAAATAATGTGAAATGTGGTCCATTTCTCAAGCAGCAAATTAGCATCACTTGCTACTTTGGCATCAAAATGTCCTGAAGTACTAATGAAAAGCAGAGTCCTGAGAAGTGTCACACACAGATTCTTTTCTTGATTTTCATACATTCTATAGATACATGCCAATGTTCTAGGTTTGTCCCACCACCTTGTTTCACCAATCTTTTGAAGCCATCTAAGTTTGTCTTGTCCAGTTCCATCAATGGTCGATCTCCATATGGCTGTCCTCTTATGAGATTCGCTCATGAAGATGGATATCAGTTGTAGCAAACCAAACAGTGTCTTGGTCTCAACTACAGCTTCAGTAGTGTCTGCAACACACAAGTTTAGAACATGTGCATAACATCAGGTATATACACTGTTTGGTGAATCCTTTTTAATTAAAGCATGCAACCCCACAAATTCACTTCTCATGTTGGCTGCACCATCAAAAGACTCCCTAACGATGTTCTTCACATTTAGACCATAATTTGCTCTGTCATTTAAAACTTTGTACATTCCTTTTCCAAAGTGTTCTGCACCTCTACCACAGCAAAGAGATGCTACTGAACTTGAAGGTCTTTCACATAGCGCAGAATGATAGTCACTTGGTCAATCGCACGATGTCTTGTGTGGTGTCCATCTGAATGCTTATTTTCAGGTCTGTAATATCCTGTACAATGCCATCCCTCATTTTCTGCAAAATAATCTCCATGATGAGGTTTACCGTTGTCTTTGATAGCAAAGTAACCAGTACACCATGGCCACGAGCTTCTGTAGTGCTGTTTTCTTTCTTCAATCTCTGTTTCTTTCTCTTGCTCTGCTCCACTGATTTCTCGACATGTTGATTGAGAGGAACATCAATGTGAGACAGCAGAAGAATCAACTCCAAGAAATTTCCATGGTTGAGTTCTGGGTTCTCTAAGCTATACAGAGCTTCCTCTTTTCCTTGATAAGGCAGTGACTGACGTCCAAAAAACTTAACGGCTTCAATGATCTGCTTCATGTCATCTATGTTTTGCTGGACTTGTTTTATCCGACTGTCAAGCATCTCTTTGTTAATGAAGGTTTCAATATTTCCATCCATTTTGCAGGCCAAATAAGCATTCACAGCAGCATTGTGGGCTTTGGAATCTTCATGTTCTTCCATGCCTTGATAAATGTGTTTGATGTCTTGGTAACCTGTAACAAATCTTGTTTCCATGTCAGTAAATGCCATGCAGATGCTGCAGAGGACAGATTGTACTACAGTGTCAATTACCTGTACAGTTACCCAGTTTTTTGGAATGACTTTGTTGCTCCCTGGAAGGGTCCCTTGTAGATTCTGGCAGAATTGTAAGTCAGGTACTTTAGCATTGCCAGGACCAGGCTGAATTGGATACATGTGAACAAAAGTAACTTTCTCAAACTGAGAAGCTGACCTTTTGGGGCTTGCAAATCAGCTGGTATTTTGGTGTTCTCTCATTTGATTGACCACTTCTTTCCATTTCCGAATCTTCTGACTATATTTCTTGAATCTGCTGCATCTGACTTCCATTATGACTGGCCATACACTGAATATGTTTGGTCCATCTTCTTTTCTTGTTTCTGCCTCTCGAGAGATAGCCTCCTTGTTTTGCTGAATATCTTCCTTGTTTCATGAGCACGCAAAACGTGACAGCTTCCTTTGTTTTGGGTCTCATGATACAGCCAACAGAGCAGACAAATTGGCTTGTCTTTATTTCTGTACCTGATTTGGATTTATTCGTTGTGGTGGTCTGCTTGTTCATCTCCGTCATGGTTACTCTTTTTTGTGTACTAGTCAACTTGCAGTTTCTCTCTCAGTGTGCTTTTCCTACACCTAAAATCTGGTCCTACAGTTTCTCAAGTACTTTTACTACTGTAACATGCAACGTTATCAATGTGACTAAAGACTAGTACAACTGAATCAATGACAAACCAAAGTTACACAAAGCAATGAAAGCAGGTTAACCTTTTCAAGTGCTGTTCCTCTGTTCAGGGCACCCAGCTGCTTCTGCAGATGTTCTGCAATATGCCAGGCTCCTTCTGCAGTCTACCTGTCAAGAAAATGTTTAACCTAGAGGTGAATTATATGCCATGCACATGTCATGCAACCAGAACCACTTTACAGGTTCCTTTACTTTTCACTTAACTTTTTGGGCCCAACTCCAGACTGTGTAAGTAAGTAGGAGTCAGTGTTTTGGTTCTCTGTTTTTGGGGGTTGACTTTTCTTAGTGTAACTTTTATTTCCATGGAGGAAATCTAGCTGGGAGAATATTTGCAGTCATTTGTGACTAGGCCTGTTACTTAGACTCTGTGAAATAGGTTTCTGATAAGGGGAGGAGCTGAAAGGGGCTTGGGGAACTGTTGATTCAAAACAGGAGTTGTTAGTGGACTCTGTCTGCTGTAGCTGAGAGAGAAAGAGAGAGAGAGAGAGCAGCCACCAGCTTCCTTAAAGCAAGAAGGTTATTTAATAGAGTATACACTGAATTGAATTCTTAATTTTGGGGCCTGTGTAAGTAAGTAAGTAGAAGTTAGTGTTTTGGTTCTCTGTTTTTGGGGTTGACTTTTCTTAGTGTAACTTTTATTTGGCAGGGAGAAAATCTAGCCTGGAGAATATTTGCAGTCATTTGTGACTAGACCTGTTACTTAAACTCGATGAAATTGGTGTCTGATAAGGGGAGGAGCTGAAAGGGGCCTGAGGAACTGTGGATTCAAAACAGGAGTTGTTTGTGGACTCTGTCTGCTGTAGCAGAGAGAGAGAGAGAGAGAGAGAGAGAGAGAGATAGAAGCCACCAGCTTCCTTAAAGGGTACCTAAAAAAACAGTTTTTTAAAACCGCAAACTCCAAAATCTGTCTTCATAGCAAGGTAAAGTAAAGGCTGCTGTTTACAATTATGCTAAAACTGCATTTATGTAAATAACATAAATGCAGTTTCATAGCTTTTGAAAAATGTAAACATCAGCCTTTCACTTTCAAAAATCAGCCTTGCTTGCTCCGTAAGATGTCTTCCAAGTGTATTAAGTGATGAGTCATGATGACATCATTGGAGCCAGAGGCAGAGACCCACATGGCTCCCTATAGTGCTAACTAGTTCTTCTTTCCATCTTTGTTTTGAATTGCCTTACCAGAATGATCAACACCATGTGTTAATACATGGATTATGTTGATCAGTACACATTAGGCCATGGTTTTGTTCATTTTGTTTACTTTAACTTGCTGAAAATGTTTTGTAATCCAGCTGACTTTCTCTTTGGCAAACCGCAGTACAGTACAACACAACACTTCAAATACCTGATGATCTAGTGGTTATGTGATGTCCTGAAATTTGTAGTGAAGTATTGATCTGTTCCAGTTTCAAAGCTCATGCTTTCTTGGTAATCCACAAACAAGCTTCTCTTGTAGTCATTTTCCATGTGAAACCCCTGCACCTAGCTTGCCTTCTGTTGAACACCCCACCATCCATACTCTGTCCTTAGTACTGCCTGGAGCCACATACGAGCTTGCAGACTAATGAAGAGAATTATCACACCTCAGATTGTAATCTTGTACCTCAGAGGGTTGTGCACACCTATACCGATACCCTTCATCAGTCGGCACCGTTAAAAAATGCTTCCCAAATCACTCTTCAGTCCACTTTTTTCAGTGTTTGACTTCTGCTCCCACAGTAAACATTGAGTGGATCACCACCCTTCTGCACAGTGAAAGCAGTAGGTACAGTCCCCCTGTTGTGTTTTTTCCCCACCTCATTAACCAACAACTAGGTCTTCCTGGAAGGCCAAGCAATAAGCATCAGGACACACCAGAAAAACTGCTGTTCATACCCTCATAAGGGCTGCACTTACTATGGAGAACAATATTATTAGCAGGAGAGGCATACTAATGCCTTATGCAAATCCACCCGACTTCCAGTGTCAGTGTACTCCTTTACCTGTGATCTGCAGAACCCTGCAGGACAGTTCCCGGCAATTCTTCTCAAGTACTTTTCTGTGCCCTACTCCACAATGCAAGTTGGCTGGCTACCACCCTTCCGAATGTTGAATGAGCTATACACAGTTCCCTCGATACTGTCCTAACAAATGTCAAAATCCCCCCCACCTGAGGGTAATCTCCCTACACTGAATTCAAGTAACAGTTTAGGTGCAGCCCTGCCACTCTGAGCATTTATCATTGCTAGCTGCTCTCATCCACAGTCAGGTAATGATCATGGTGCTGGCAGCCCCACATTTCAGATCTCACAATGATCTGTTCAACTTCTCTTTTCCTGTCTTCCCCTAACCTGAATATAGCTGTACTCTGCTGGAATAGTCTCTTCAGTACCTCTCTAGCATTCATTCTTCTCACCTGCTCCCCACACCAAAAACTGGTAAGCTCACTACCCTTCTGCATCATGAATGCAGTTAGTACAGTCTCCTGTGTTATTTTTACATATTAATAATAAACATGATCTTCTGGTAAGCCAGGCTGATAGCAATAGGGCACAAGGGGGAACAATAGGCTTTCCTACCCATATAAGATCGAAGCCTTCTATGATTAGGCACTATCAAATGACGTGCATAATGATGCTGACACCCATCATTTAACAGTGCCTAATGAAAGGTAGCCTAGATCTTTTAAAGATAGGAAAGCTTATCTTTCTGCTTGTGCCCTGCTGCTATTAGCCTGACTTACTGGAAAGATTTGTTTATTTTTGATATGTCAAAAAACCCGGGAACTATACTACCTGCATTCATGATGCAGAAGGGTGAGGAGCTCACCAGTTTCTGGTGTGGAGAGAAGGAGAGAAGGATGAAGACCAGAAGGGGACTGAGAAGGCCACTGCTGCAAGGTACTGCTATAGTCAAGGAAGGGGGAAGACAGAAGTGAAGAAATATGAGCAGATCAGTGTGAGATATAAGATGTGGGTCTGCCAGTACCATGATCACTACTTGACCCCATTGTCCTGGCCAACATTCTCCTTTCCATAAAACCAGTTCATGCAATTATCCAAGGCTGTGTGTGGGTATTAATGTATGAAATGGCAGCCACTACACATTCAGTCACTTCACTACCAGTCTAGCATTGCTTGTAAAGCACTTTGGGATACAATGTGTATGAAAAGAACTATATAAATGCTGGTTCTTATTCTTATTATTATTGCCCATGGGAAAAAAGAAGACAAGACAAGCATATTTTTGATTTCTGAGAAGGTATGAACTCTGTCATTGGACTACGCAAGAACTTTGCTACAAACAAGTGGTAGATCTAGGGGGTGATGAAGGGTGCAGCTGCACCCTTCCCCTCCATTGTAACGTACTTGCTTGCTGCTGCTGCATTTCACTTTGTTGAAGAAGCCTGAATTATTGATTATACAAATGTTTACATTCAAAACTATGGATTATATTAATAGGTTCTGTCAAAACTGTACTAATAAAAAATAACAGCAGACAATATAAAGGTTTAATACAAATGTTAAAAAGTGCATATCAAGCATGCACACCACCCTAGCACCCCCCATTGTAGCATCCTGGGTCCGCCATAACCACTAGACCACCAGGTTATATAAGACTTGTACTGTACTGTGGTTTGCCAAAGAGAAAGTTGGTTGGATTAAAGCCCAATTTCAGCATGTTAAAGTAAACAAAATGAACAGAACCATAGCCTAACGTGTATTGATCAAAATAATGCACATGGTTTTGACCATTTTGGCGAAACATTTCTAAACAAAAGGAAAAAAGAACTAGTTAGCACTATAGAGAGCCATATAGCTCTCTGACTCTGGCTCCAATGATGTCATCAATTAACATATTTGGCGGCCATTTTAGGAAGCAGGTAAGGCAGTTTTTCTGAAATTGGAAGGCTGATTTTACATTTTTCAAATGCTTTGTAACCGCATTTGAGTAAATTATATAAATATAGTTGTAGCATTAATGTATACAGCAGCCTTTCCTTTAATCCCTATGAAGTCAGAGTTTTGAATAGTTTGTTGTTAAAATGTTGTTTAGGAATCATTTAAAGCAAGGAGGTGATTTAATAGAGTACACAGAATGGAATTCTTAATTTTGGGGCCTGTGTAAGTAAGTAGGAGTCAGTGTTTTGTTTCTCTGTTTTTGGGGTTGTCTTTTCTTAGTGTAACTTTTATTTGCCAGGGAGGAAATCTAGCTGGGAGAATATTTGCAGTCATTTGTGACTAGACCTGTTACTTAAACTCTGTGAAATTGGTGTCTGATAAGGGGAGGAGCTGAAAGGGGTCTGAGGACGGTGGATTCAAAACAGGAGTTGTTTGTGGACTCTCTGCTGTAGCTGAGAGAGAAAGAGAAAGAGAGAGAGAGAGAGAGAGAGAGAGAGCAGCCACCACTTTCCTTAAAGCAAGGAGGTGATTTAATAGAGTACACTGAATTGAAGTCTTAATTTTGGGGCCTGGGTAAGTAAGTAGGAGTCAGTGTTTTGGTTCTCTGCTTTTGGGGTTGACTTTTCTTAGTGTAACTTTTATTTGCCAAGGAGGAAATCTAGTGGGAGGATATTTGAAGTAATTTGTGACTAGACCTGTTACTTAAACTCTGAGAAATAGGTGTCTGAAAGAAAGGAAGGCACTTACCGGGGTGATGGGTCAGAGTAGTAGTTAATTGTTTCTGGAGGGCACGGGCTTGGTCCCACTCACCCTGCCCCTCACCCCACCCACCTCAAACACATCATTTCCTTCATATCAGGGGTTCTGACATCACTTCCCCAAACGTGCAAAGGACATACACCTGTTCATATCCTTAAAAGCACAGCACACTGAATAGGGGGTAAAGACAGTCCCACACTTGCACACACTAAAAAAAAGAAAGAAAAAACATTTTAAACAGGAAGGGAGGCACACATTTGGGGAGTGGTGCAATGCATTGGCTGTGGAGTGGCTGTCTTCCAGGAGATGCTCTGGAGGCTGCATTGCTGGGCTATTTGCAGGCACCTCTCTAGTCTGAGGGAGGAGGTTACTTGTCTCCATGCTGACCTGGTGAGGATTTGAGAAACCTCCTCCCCCACCCAGGGACTACCCAAGTTACTGCAACTGTCTCAGAGATTGCCAAGAAAAAGGAGCAGTTGGACCATAGTGGGCTTAGGGAAGGTGAGGGTAGTGGAACAGAGACATATCCCTCCAGTTGTGCCTCTCCACAATTTATTCACCATTCTGGCAGATCATGAGTCCTCTGTGGAGGCACCTGTGGTGGAGACCAAGGAAGATGCTGGGAACCTCCACAAAGGAGACCCACAGGAGGGTGGCATGGGACCCCACAAGGGAAGGAAACAACTCCTGGTGGTGGACTCAGTCATTAGGGGGTAGAACTGGGGAGGAGGGAGGGGAGAAGGAGGTAAGGTGTCTGCCCGGCGTCATGGTTTGGAGAGACAGGAAGTGAATCCTCAGGATTGTGGGAGCAGCTGAATGGGGAGGGGGAAGGATATCATTATCCACCTAGGGACCAATGACCTGGCTGGGAATTGGATCAGAGCAGTGCAGCAGGAGTTTGAGGAGTTGGGGAAGGGCCTTAGACAAGTAGCATGCACGGTAACTTTCTTGGATGTGCTACCTGTCTATGGCATTGGTGAGGCTAGGGTACTCTATACCATGGGATTCAATGACTGGTTGAAAAACTGGTGTGGAGCTTAGGGATTTGGCTTCATTGGGGACTGAGATCCACCTGGATGGATATAGGCATATACTGGCATAATGGTCTGCATCTGTCTGGGAGGGGAATCAGGACCCTAGGTGATAGGTTTAAGTGCTTCATTGGCAAGCATTTAAACTAGCCAAGGGGATAAGGCACTAAAGGGAAGCAGGGAAATCCCAGCCCCCCCCACAAAACAGAATAGTTAGTGAAGTAGACACAAAGGTAGAGAAGTCAATAGGGAGCATGACAGGGGTAAAGCTAGAAAAAAGGCAAAGGCAGTAAGGACAGGAATGGGACTAAAAGGGGTAAGGCCATCAAAAAATGGAAGACAATGAGTACCAATGCCTATAGTCTGGGTAACAAGCTTCCTGAACTAGTGGCCTTGATGGAAGAGGGATGCCTGGATATCGTGGCAGTCACAGAAACATGGTACACAGAGAACCATGACTGGGATGTCAATATACCAGGGTACACAATCTGCAGCAGGGATGGGGAGGGTAAAAGAGGAGGAGGAGTAGCTCTCAACATAGGGGAAGGAATCAAAGCAATGGAACTAAAGAGTAAACAGGGAAGGGAGGAGGCACTGTGGGTCACCCTGGAGACAGGAAATGGCACCACAATCCACACAGGTTTTTTTTTACAGACCCTGTCTCAGGGGGAGGCAATGGACAATGAAATGATAGAAGGAATCCATAGAATGAAAGAAAAAGGAGAGATATTGTTGGTGGGGGACCTGAATATGCTAGATGTTAACTGGAGCACCTTTACTGCAGCCACATCCAAGAGCAAGATCATTCTCGATGCCCTACAGGGGGAATGCCTCAGACAGCTAGTGTTAAAACCCACTCAGGAGGGAGCAATGTTAGACCTGGTACTCTCAAACAGGGATGGAGAGAGGATCTCAGATTTAGAAGTGGGTAGCCATCTGGGAACAAGCGACCACCAAACAGTGTGGTTCTCAATAAACACAGCTGCAGAGTCAAGCCATACAAAAGCAAGAGTGTTGGACTTTAGGAGGGCTGACTTTGGCAAAATGGGAGAGTGCCTCAAAAAAGTACTAGCAAACAGGCAAGAAAGAGGGGTGGAGGAACAATCGAGAAAAATCAAAACTGCCATCACAGAGGCAACAAGCCTTTGTGTAAAGCAAATCAAAAAAACAAAATGAAGGGAAAAGTCACTATATTTCTCAAAAGAGGTGGCATGGAAGGTTAAGGAGAAAAGGATAGCATTCAGGAAATATAAGGAAACACAGAAGGAGCAGGACAGCGAACTATATCAGTTAAAGCAGAAGGAGGCAGGGAAGGCAGTCGGAATAGGAAAGGCCCAAACTGAGAAAAAGGTAGCCAACTCTGTTAAGAAGGTGGATAAAACCTTTTATAGGTACATTAGGGAGTGAAGAAAGACCAAGGGAGGAATACTGAGGCTTAATAAAGGGGAGGGAATGTGGGCAGAGGGTGACAGTGAAAAAGCAGGGATACTGAATGAATACTTCTGCTTAGTACTCACAAAAGAAGAGAAGGGGGAGGTACCTAAACCAAATAATGGAAACACTTTGGATAGGGGGGTCAATACCAGTCCATTCACAGAAGAAAGGTTTCTGAAAGAACTCGTAAAACTGAAGGTGGACAAAGCAATGGGGCCTGATGGGATTCACTCCAGAATTATAAAGGAACTAAGGGTAGAACAAGTGACACCACTGACTACCCTCTTTAAAAAATCATGGGAGGATGGGGTGGTACCTGAGGACTGGAGGTAGGCAGATGTGATTCAACTTCACAAAAGTGGGAGCAGGGCAGAGGCAGGAAACTACAGACTTGTTATCTAACTTCAGTAGAGGTGATCACTCAGGGGTGGTGCCTCTCTATTGGACATATTAGCAGTTCTCAAAATTAGTAGAGAGCACTCACCACTGCCTGTAACTTTCACAACAAATGATTCTTCACAAACTGTGGTTTAAATCATTCTTTTAATCCTCTTTCCAAAAGATGCACATAGCAGGTGCAGTGTTAAAACACTGCTATCTTACGTTTCACCCATACAACATGGGCTTTATCAGAGACTCTGAATTAATCAATAACATGTGCTTAAATACTTTTTTACCCATGATTCACATAATGTTTAATGAAACACAGAAGGTGCTCTACCACCCATCACCCTAACAAGTGATTTGAACATATTCATTACCAGTACCATTGAACAGTGAAAAAACACAAGTCCTTTGCATTTATAAAAAGTCCTTCTTTTCAAAATATCTGCTTCAAATAATGCAGTAGCAATAGTTTGCCATTTCTTCCCAGTTTTTGGTGATCATTTCATATACAAAACATATATTCCACCTTGTATCCTTGACTTGTAAAGAAGCAAAATGATGTAAAACATCCATTTTTTATGTTTGCTTGTGCACATGTGCAAGAAACATGTTGCAGCAGCTTGCTGCCAAAGCAGGTTGTGGAGGTGCAGCACTGTTGTGTCCAATGCCCCCGGTGCCTTTTGAGGCTTGGCCCACTTTCCCCAATGCGGTGGCATGCTGCTGCAGACACTAGTTCAGCCAGTGCCACCACCTTGAAAGGTTTTTGCCACTGCAATCAGGGGCCACCTCGTCATTGCAGCATCAGCTATTCCGCTGCAATGAGGGAGTGACCCATCATTGCAGGGCGTACCTTGCCCTCCTGACCCAGTAATTTGCCGACATGGGAGCCCACTCCCCGTCAGCACACTGTAACCCCCCGCCCCTATTTGTTGTTTGCCAAGGAGGTGACCAATCCCCCTCAGTTTCAAGCGCCCACCAAGAGTCTTTCTTTGCTGATGGGGGGGTTCAATCCCTGTTGGCTTCAGTCCCTCCGTTAAATTTGCCGATGGGGGAGCCCACTCCCTGTCAGCATAATTCCCCCCTCCTGATTTGTTGTGTGCCGAGGGGGTGCCCAATCCCCTCAGCTCTTCCCCCTCTTATGTGCCAATGGGGGTGTCCAATGCCCTGTTGGCTATAGCCCCCCCCAAAAAAACACTCAGGTGGCACGCTAGGAGCCCACCCCTGAGTGCCAAATGTACCTGTTAAAGGGAAAACAGTCCCGTGATGTCTGTTGTGTTTTTAAAAACCCTGTAAAGAAGAAAACGGTCCCTCGCTATCTGCGCCCCCTCCTCCAACCCATGCCTACCCACTCATACCCCACCTCCCCCTCACCCAACACTTACGCGTAGTGATCATCTGTGGACGGAACACGTCTGCACTCTTCAAGGCCAACGCAAACCAAAAAATGCCGGTAAGCTGTATAATGGCATAAATAGTTTTTTTTCAAGTTTGGTGCATATCTTGGGCATTTTTTGGAATTTTGGCACCAAATTTTCAACATGTGGTTATTGGGACCCCTCCTCATGAATTCAGCCACTGTCATAGTGTTATTCAGTCCCAAGATGTGATTTCACCATCACTGCGTGGAATCACCTTTCGGGACTGATTAACAAAATGACAGTACCAGTGTTCATGAGGTGGGCTCTCAAAAAGCCTATGTTGCAAATTTGGTTGAAAAAATCCCAAAAATTTCTGTTTTATGAGCGTGCATTGCACAGTTGCTACGCCAGCTCGTAACTTCACGAATTTGCAATATTTGCACTCCAGATTTTCAACATTTGTATTTTTCCCACACCTCCTTATGAACAGTACAGCTGTCATATTTCACATCCTGGCTGAAATGTGTTTTTGTACTTCCGGCGCAGAATAACACGGTCGCTGTGAAAAATCAGTGTTCAGGACACATTAAGAAAATCACAGTGACACTGTTCATGAGCAGAGGTCCTAAAATGCCTATGTTGAAAATTTTGTGATGAAAGTCCATAAAATGACTGTGTTACGAGTGTGTGTTGCGCAGTTTCCATGCACCCTTGTAACTTCGAAAATTAGTAATATTTTCACACCAGATTTTCAGCACTGGCATTTTAAGTACAGCTGTCATTTTTCACACTCTGGCTGAAATGTGTTTTTGCGCTTATGGCGCAGAATAGAACAGTGGCTTTGGGAAATCAGTGTTTGGGACAAATTAAGATCGAGCGAGTGAGAGAGGGGGAGTGAGCAAGTTCAGCTGAGCTCTGTCAGGACAGCTGTGGATTTCTTTGTGGGCAGAAAAAGGCACCAATGCTGGCTGGTGCCCAGTACAAAAGGGTAGCCTGCAGCACCAGGAGAAACGGAATGAGCAAGTGAGAGAGGTGGAGTGAGTGAGCTCAACAGGTATCTGTCAGTACTGCTGCAGATTTCTTTCTGGGCAGAAAAAGGTGCCAACAGAGGCAGGAGCCCAGTAAAAAAGGGCAGCCTGCAGCACCAAGAGAAACAGAACGAGCGAGTGAGGGAGGGGAAGTGAGCGAGCTCAACGGAGCTCTACCGGGACTGCTGCGGATTTCTTTGTGGGCAGAAAAAGGCGCCAATGCAGGCAGGAGCCCAGTACAAAAGGGCAGCCTGCAGTGCCAGGAGAAACAGAATGAGCGAGTGAGAGAGGGTGAGTGAGTGAGCTCAGCGGAGCTCAGTTAGGACTGCTGTGGATTTCTTTGTGGGCATAAAAAGGTGCCAATGCAGGCAGGAGCCCAGTGCAAAAGGGCAGCCTGCAGTGCTGGGAGAAACAGAACAAGTGAGTAACAGAGGGGGGGTGATCGACCTCAATGGAGCTCTGTCGGGACAGCTGTGAACTTCTTTATGGGAAGAAAAAGGTGCCAACATAGGCAGGATCCCAGTACAAAAGGGCAGCCTGCAACGCCAGGAGAAATGGAATGTGTGAGTGAGAGAGGGAGTGGCAGGCTCAGTGGATCTCTTCCGGACTTTAGAGTTGCCCACCCTCCCACCCAGGGTCCTCTGTGGTCCTATATTACAACAGGGTCTCTGGAGTGGAGACAAAGCAATGACTGGATACTTTTAGGATTGCTCTAATAATACAGATTTAGTTGTTCTGTTTATTTCTCTGACTGAGCTAAATATCGAGCTATACTGTTATGATTGCTGTAATAATGCATATTTATTTGTTCTGTTTATTTCTCTAACTGAGCTGAGTAATAGGATTTCTAACTGGGCTAAGTGAAACTATATGAGAGCTGAGAACAAAATGTATGGTAGCTGAGGGGTGAAAAACAGACAAGGAGGCTTTAGGATTGCTACAGTAATACAGTATCTAATGGATGAGATTTGAGACTGAATTTATCCAGTCAGCAAGGGAGCAGTAGGGGGACTAGTGTGTGTGTGTATGGGGGGGGACAGGAATTTGAGTAAATAGGGGTCTAACAGTTATAGTAGGGTACAGAACCTAGGAGTAAAAGCCTGTAACATAAGATGGGGGCCAAAATGGGGCAGGTGCCACTAGTCAATAGGGCGGGCATCTTTGGAAGGGTGGTGGGGTGTACAGGGTGTGGGTCCTCCATGATCCTGGACTGGGCTTGGAGGATGGGAGGGTATGGTCTGTAGATGACTGGCTAGTTTGAGGGAGGAACTGTGGAGGTTAAGGAGACGTCTAAGTGGCAGGGCAGATGAGTATGGTAGGTATCCTGGTTGGAGGGGTAGAGGTTGGTAAAGGGGGATGGAAGAAGAACAACTAGGGAGTGAACCCGACCCCAGTATCAGTGGCAGTAACAGAAAAGAGAGGAGAAGGGAGAGGGTGCCTGAGGTGAGGGGGGGCCTCCTGATGGGTGAGGAAGAGACCACAAGAAGTACCAGGGGAGAGAGCAGATGGCTGCAGGTAGGGAGGGACCAGGGGTGGGGCCAGGGGTGTCATGGAGGGGACAAGATCGAAGGGGGGAACTGATAGGCGGAAGAGATGTAGGAGGGGTATCAACTAGGAATAGATTTGAACCTCTACTATGGGAGGAAGAAAGAGAGGGGGATCAGGAACACACTGAAGGGGGGATGACAAGCGGGGCATGAAAGGGATGGCAACAGATAGGGGAAGAGATAGCGAGGATGAAAGGGTAGAAGGGGGCTAGTAAGGAAGGAGCGGTGGTGACTGGAGGAGAGAAGGCTACGGGAAGGGGAAAGAATGGGAGAGGCATCACTATCGGGGTAGAAGGGAATGGGGCTCTAAATCAACAACAGCGGGGATAGGAGAGGGGTTGGAAATCAGCAGGGGTGGAGGGGAGGTCAACATGGGAAGCCCAGTAGGAAGTAGTCAGACTGGGAAGGTATTCAAGGGGGATGGCAGGGATAAGGCAGAGAAAAGGATTGAGGCGGAAGTAAGGGGTACAGATACAGAAGTCACAGAGGGAGCAGCTGGCGTGGGTAAGGGGGAAGGAAGAACGAATACTGGGGTGGTGGAAGGGGCATTAGAAGAGAAGGTGGGTAAGGGATGGGGGGGTTCTCATCCTAGGGTATTCTATACTGAAAGGGCTGAGATGAGGCGGCAAGGGGGAAAGGCACAGCTGTATTTGGGTTGAAGCTATCCCCAGGTTGACTGCAGGAGGGGCAGGGCAGGCCCTGTCAAGTGTGCAGTGAGGGAGAGGAAGAAACCTCATTTAGTGTTGCATGTGGGTACAAACAACTTGGTGAGGGGGACTGTGGAAGCAGTGAAGGGGAGGTTCGAGTAGTTGGGCAGGCAGTGTGAGGGGGTGGGGGAGTCGGTAACAGTCTTGGAGGTACTGCCGGTACCATGTGCAAGCATGGGGAGGAAGGGTAGGCTTGAGGAGTTCGAGTGGTTGAGGGATTGGTACCACACCAAAAATTATGGGTTAGTGACTAACTGCGGTAGGGTCTGGAGGGAATAGTGACTTGTACATGGAGGACAGGGTACACTTGAGCAGGGAGGGGAGTATTAAAGGCAGGATTACAGGGGCATATCTCTGCCAAGGTGGATTAAACTAGTGGGGGGGGGGGTGGCCAAAAGACTGAGGTTGGTAGAAAGGTCCAGACAGGGGAGCCTAATGACCTCACCCTCCCCTAGATATAGGTTAAGGCAGAGGCTTAGTAACCCTGGGAGGGGGCAGGCAGAGTGGTCTGAGTGTAATACAAAAGGCACCGCCACCCGGTAAGAATAAGGAGGAGAAAGGGTGCGGACTACCGGGAGGAGGGACACAGGCTAAGGAGGAGAAGAGTGAGGAGAAGGAGGTGTACGGGTGGAAGGTGGTCTGACTAAATGGATAGAGAACTGGTTACAGGGGAGAGTGCAGAGGGTGGTGGTGGTGGTGGTGGTGGTGGTGTAGCTCTCAGCACCAAGAGCAGTGACAAGCGGGGTGCCACAGGGGTCAGTGCTGGGCCCAGTGCTATTTGGGCTCTTTATCTCTGATATAGCACATGGACTGGGGAGCAGGGTTAGTCTGTTCGCACATTATACCAAATTGGGGGCTGTGGTAGATGAAGAGGATGGATGGGAAAAACTGCAGGGGGACCTAACCAAACTACAGACATGGTCAGTGGAGTGGCAGCTAGGATTCAGTGCAAAGACGTGTAAGGTGATGCACTTCAGGGCTAAGAACCAGAAGAGGGACTATTGGTTGGGGATGACAGAAGAGGAGAAGGACCTAGGGCTATTGGTAACTGGGAGCATGAACAACTCAGCCCAGTGAGGAAAGCAGCAGCTAAGGCAAACAGGATGCTGGGATGCATCGCAAGGGGGTTCTCATCCAGACACAGGGATGTGAGCCTACCTCTCTACAGATCATTGGTCTGACCGCACCTAGAGTACTGTGTGCAATACTGGAAGCCATACCTGAGGAGAGATATAAAGTTACTGGAGGGGGTGCAAAGGAGGGCAAAAAAATGTTAAAGGGGATGGAAGGAAAGGAATATGAAGTTAGGCTGATGGAGCTGAACATGTACACACTGGAGGAGAGCAGGGATGGGGGATATGATTGAAACATTTAACTACCTGAGGGGGTAAATAAACGTAGCATTGAGGGGGTGTTTAAACTGAGGAGTGGAAGAGAGAGATGAGGCACAGACTAAGGTTGGAAGGGGGAGGTTTCAAGAGGGAAATGAGGAGGCACTACTTCTCTGAGAGGGTGGTGTCTAGCTGGAATGCCCTTCCAGAGGGGGTGGTAACATGTATGACAGTCAATAGCTTGGAGGAGGGGTGGGATAAAGCAAGAGAAAGAGTTGGGGGGTAGGGGCTGGGAAAAGCTGGGGAGGAACTGAGGGGGAGGAGGCTGGGGCATCTGTAATCTAGGGCGTTAGCTGCACACTCAGGCAGACTTACATAGACCGATTGGTGTGTTCTTCTGGCAGATTCGTATGATCGTATGTAAAATCACAGTGACGCTGTTCATGAGCAGAGGTCCTAAAATGCCTATGTTGAAAATTTGTGACAAATGTCCATAAAATGACTGTGTTACAAGCATGCGTTGTGCGGTTTCCATGCACCCTCATAACTTCTCAAATTTGTAGTATTTTCCCTCTATATTTTCAACATTGCCATTTTTCCACACCTCCTTATGAACAGTACAGCTGTCATTTTTCACATTCTGCCCAAAATATGCGTTTACACATCGGATGCAGAATGCTGTGGGAAATCAATGTTTGGGACAGATTAAGAACATCATTGTGACAGTGTTCATGAGCAGAGGTCACCAAATGCTTATGTTGAAAATTTGGTGATATAATTCCACTAAATGACTGTGTTACATGCATGAGTTGCGCAGTTTCCATGTACACTCAGACGTTTGAGCATTTTTAATATTTTCACTACAGATTTTCAACATTGCCATCTCTTCACACCTCACTATGAATGGTACAGCTGTCATTCTTCACATCCTGCCCGATCTATGTTTTCGTGCATCTGGTGCACAATGGCAAGGTCACTGTGGAAACTCAAATTTTGGGACACATTGACAAAATCACAGTACCCTGTTCATGAGAAGAGGTCCCAAATGCTTTCATGAAGTGGGGGCCACAAAATGGCCATGTTGAACATTTGTACTGCAAATACCAACAAATGCCCGGGGCGTTATGGTTTCTAACCATAAGGTCCCACCCTTTACAGACTGACAGACACCAGGGGTGTGCCTTTGAATTGCTGACTGTAATGCTTATGCTATTCCAACCCCACCTCCAGTCACTGACAGGCATTGAGTTGTACCTTCGACTCTTCGGCCCCACAGTTCACCCCATTCTATATTGCACCCATTTCAGCATATGTCCTTATGGAGTGGGGTGACTGTAAAGCCGAACACCCCAAGGCGCACCTCAAAACTTGTCAGTGTCTGCAGGATAGGGTGAGGTGAAATGGCATGAACGTTATGAGTGACAACACAAATGCATACCCCAATGCCTGTCTGTCTCTACAGGGTGGAAGTGGGGTTGGCATGAAGTTCAATACTTCACTGCCATTCCTACTCTGCGTCTGTCTAACTCCTGCATTTCCCAATGCAAATACCAGCAAGCAAAGATTCGGCATTGACAAATGCTTGTTACTTTAGATACAGTTCCCAAGTAAATGTGTAACTTAGTTCTGCTAGCGTGAACACACATATTAGAGTCTAAGCCCTGCACATTTCTATAGTCAGAACTGGGGGGAAGGGTTATGTTGTTTATACATGTTAATCAGTTTAAAATTGTGTGAGTGTGTGTGTGTGGGGGCTACTTATAGGCCTGAGTTATTCACCTTCTTTTTCTCAAAAATGGTTTTAGCTCAATTTTGTCATTGAGTCCTGAACCTTTCATAGCACGTAATTTATAGAGCCAACGTTGTTCTTTCTCATTTAGTATGGCTTCTAGATCACCTCCTCTCACCTCTCAGGGTATATTTTCCAAACCAAAGGCCTTCACTTTATGATCCTTTTTCTGTTTGGATTGTTTAACATGTGCTGCCATTGCATACTCAGCATTTTCATTTTTAATGGCCAAAATATGTTCATTTAATCTCAATCTGAGCTATCTTTTGGTCCGTCCTACCTACAATTTTCCACAGCTACATGACAACATATAAATAACAACTTCACTGTTACAATTTATTCTGCCAATAACTTTTTCATTTTCACCAGTCTTAGGGTTTGTAAAGGTGTTTACTTTGTTCATTGTATGACATATTTTACAAAAGCCATCAGGTTTGGAGCCCCACTGTAATCTGGAATCCTGTCTCTGCTGTTTCGGCTGATAACTTTTTGCAAGTTTATCCCTTAGATTATATCCCCTGCGATATGAAATCCCGAGTGGTTTCTCAAACAGTACTTGCAATGGTTTGAGACCCCTCAGGATTGGTAGGGTGTTCTTTATTATATCTAGCACCTCTCTACTTCCTCCCCCAAATGTGGTTACAAAACTGACAGAAGGATCCCCTGTTGTCTGATTCCTATCTCTGTATTGTAACAGCTGTTCTCTAGACATGCTGTCTACTGTTTGTCTAGCTGTCATGATATCCCTCTCAGTATATTCTCTACTTCTGGGTCTATCTGCCAACTCATCAGCTCTCTTGCGGTATAACTCCTCATTTCCAGTTTCTTTTTATTCTCATAAATTGCCCTTTTGGCAGGTTATGAACAACATGAGCAGGATGACAACTGGATGCTAACGGCAGACTGTTCCTGTCTGTAGGTTTCTTAAATAAATCTGTAAGCAGGGCACCATCATTTTCCTTTAAGATGGTTAAATCAAGAAAGTGTATTGTTTTTTGATCTGTTGTAACCTTAAATCTCAGATTATTATTAAAGCTTTCTAATTATTCCATAAACGTGTTTAATTCATTTCGGGTTCCTTTCCATATTATCAAAACATCATCTATAAAGCATTTATATAGATCAATCTGTTCATAGAAAGGACTAATGTCTGCATCAAAAATACACTCATCTTCCCACTTAGCCAGATACAGGTTTGCCAAACTGGGTACCAGTGTGGCACCCATGGCTGTACCCTTAACCTGCTTATTGATGTCACCTTGGAACATAAAAATGTTGTTAGTAAGTACTATTTCTGTCATGTCAGCCACCATATTGATTTTGGTTTGTGATAGCGCTGTGTATTTTATTAAACTGTACTCTATGGCTTCCAATCCACCTTGCTGTGGTATGTTCGTATACAGAGAGTCTACATCAGGTGTCACTAACCACCATTCACTCTTCACCTCAATTTCCTTCAGTACATTGAGTACACTGCTAGTGTCCCTAATATTGCTACGTATGTTAGGTACTATTGGACTAAGAAAGCTATCTGCATATCTAGATATGGCCTCTGTCAACCACCCTAACCCGCATACAATTGGGTGTCCAGGTGGTGTTGCAGGATTTTTATGAATTTTAGGAACTGTATAGAATGCAGATTTTATTAGATTCTGTACAATCAGAAAATACAATTCATTAGTAGTTATATGATCATTCTGGTACTGATCCAAAAGAAACAGTTCTATATCTTTTTTTCATCTGTGTGGATGGGTCTAATGTCAGATGTGTATAATATGTGTTATCTGACAGGTGTTCTTTAATTTCAGCAACCTATTGTTCCACATCCTGTACCACTATGCTGCCCCCCCATCCGCAGGCTTGATAACAATATCCTGGTAACTAGCTAGTTTATTCAGAGCCTCTCTTTTTTGGTTAGTGATATTACAATATTTTAGTCTAGGTGGTTGTGAAAACACTTGTTCTAAATCTCCAATACAGCATTCCATAAAACTTTCTATACCTCAGTGTAGAGGGGGACAAAACGTGGAGGCTGGTCTAAATTCTACATGGGGGGTACAAGTATCTGGTATTACATTCTCTCATGTAGGTTCAGTTGTTCTTATGTTTATCTCACCACCATGTGTGTCACTGAGTGTCTCCTGATGGTTTCCCTCATTTTTATTTGCATAAAACATTTTTAAATTCAGTTTGAGTGCAAATTTTTGTATATCAATAACTGCATCAAATTCATTTACTGAATATGAAGGGACAAAGGATAAACCTTTGCTCAGTATCAGGACCTCAATATCACTGAGCTCAGTCCTTAACATGTTTATCACAGTCAGTAGCGGTTGATTGCTCACTGAATGTGTCCTCTTCCTCATCTGAACCTTCCTTTTACTCCTTCTCATCTTCCTCTTCTTGTTATTTCCCCTTCAAATTGGAAACAGGTTCTCTGAACACTCCTTCTGGGTAGGGACTCCCCAGACCAGTTAGTTTGACCTCAGTGGTAGGTAAAATGATGGAATCACTTCTGAAGGTAAGAATTGTTGAGTACCTAGAGGCCAGCGGGGCACAGGACCCAAGGCAACATGGAGACACAGTGGGAAGATCATGTCAGATGAATCTTATAGATTTCTTTGACTGGGTGACCAAAGTATTAGACCAGGGAGAGGTTGTGGACATGGCCTACCTAGACTTTAGCAAGGCGTTTGTCACAGTCCCACACAAAAGATTAATTTACAAGTTAGTCAGCCTTGGAGTGGTTCCCAAGGTGGTAGCCTGGGTAAAAAAGTGATTGGATAACAGGACGCAGAGGGTAATAGTAATCGGAGTCCACTCTGAAGAAAGGGGGGGTACTAACAGGGTACCGCAGGGTTCAGTACTGGGACTGATCCTCTGTCTTTATAAGTGACATTGCAGAGGGACTGGAAGAAAAAGTATGTCTTTTTGCAGATGACACAAAGATCTGCAACAGGGTTGATACACAAGGTGGGATGGAAAGGATGAGAAGGGACTTGGCAAGGTTGGAAGAATGGTCAAAAGTATGGCAGTTTAGATTCAATGCAAAGAAGTGCAAAGTAATGCACCTGGGAAACAAAAACCGAGGGGAAGAGTACACAATGGGGGGTGAGATACTAACAACAAAAATGGAAAGGGACCTGGGGGTAGTTATATCAGATGACCTAAAGGTGGGCAAGCAATGTGAGAAGGCAGTAAGGAGGGCTGGGGGGATACTGGGATGCACAGGGAGAGGCATCAACAGTAGAAAACAGGAAGTTGTTATCCTTATGTACAGACAGTTGGTGAGACCCCATCTGGAGTACTGTGTGTGTTCTGGAGATCCCATCTCCACAAGGACATAGACTGGATTGAGGCTGTCCAGAGGAGGGCAACAAAATGATGCAGTGTCTGCACCAGAAGACGTACAAAGAGAGACTAAAGGAGCTTAATATGCATACCCTCGATGAAAGGAGGGAGGGGGAGACATGATAGAAACTTTTAAGTACCTCAGGGGTATCAACAAAGTGCAAGAGGGTAGCATCCTTCAAAAAGAGATATGCAAGAACAAGGGGGCATAATTTGAAGATGGGGGGGACTTCTCAGCGATAATGTGAGGAAGCATTTTTTCACAGAGATGGTGGTGGATGCATGGAACGGCCTTCCTGAGGAGGTCATGGAGTCAAAAACAGTGGGGGAATTCAAGAATGCATGGGAGAGACATAAGGCAATTCTAGTGGGGCATAGGACAAAGTAGGCTATTGGTTAACTATAATCTGCAACTTATCCATTAGATAGGGAAATGGGCAGTCTAGGTGGGCAAAGCGGTCCTTATCTGCGGTCAAATTCTATTTTCTAAGCAAACTATACTTTAACTCCACATACAAATCAATACCATGCACACTACCCCCCCACCTCTGACATACACAAACACACCACTTGTCTTAGCAGTCATGACTGCTCTCGATCTTACAGTTAGAGCATAGGCCACTATATTACAAAGCGATGCAACAATTTCTTAAGAAACACAAACCACACTGATTAAAGTGGCAACAGAACTTACCAGTTTAACTCCAGCATCATCTTTACAGTGCTTTTCAAACTCCTAGTTTTATACAGTGAATTGATGCCATTCGGATACATTCTGCTTCCCAATATACGTTGTGCACAGCATCTTCAAAATGACTACTTCAAATGGGGGGGGGGGGGATGAATACCATTCTGAAGAGGTCCACTGTTTTAACCATAAAACTATGTTAGCCAAGACAGCCTTAGCCCACCAATAAAAGAATGCATTTTATGAGATGCAGTGACCTAGCAAACATTCAAAATTAGCAAGCCAAAAACCCCACAAAGCCATGTTTTGCTTTGCTAAAATTTATTGAAGGGCACTACTACTTCAGGAATCACTAAAGTTAGTTCTCACTGGTGCACACCTTAGTCACATCTTATAAAGACTTCCCAACAGGGCTGGCCAATCAGTTTTCAGGAGTCTGTAGTTCTCAGAGAGCTGAACTGAATTGTGGGTACAAACTCAGCAACCACATCAGGGTAAACTGCCTGGGCTGGCTTGGGTCCGTACCTTTCTTTACTAATCTGACAGAGCTGTTACCATTACTTTTAAGCCAAAATATCTCTAAAAGCATTGATGGGGTGCAGGCCCTATATTCATTGCAATTTAAACTCCCAGAAAAGAGACCCTACATATTATCAGAATGAAAGGGCAAATAACTACCAAATTACACATAAAATAAGCCTGGAAAATCAATGGTAGGATACAGTTTTGCATCTATCAAGCAAAAGTGTGACATGTTCTATCAAGTGCATAAATATTGTAAATCAAGTAAAGTCAGTAAGTAAAATTTTGTTTTTTAAGCGCTTTTCAAATCCAAAGCGCTGTACAGAATTTAAAAACAGACATTTGAAAACAACAATAGTTAAACAGACAATAATAAAATAATTCTCCATATGTTTTCTGAAACAAAAATGTTTTTAGCTCTTATTTAAAACTCTCGACGGTCAGGCATTCTCGTATCCGACGAGGTAGAGAATTCCACAGGGCAGGGGCAGCATACGAAAATGCACGTGCCCTAGATGTCTTCAAACAAACCCTGGGAATCTCTAGCAATCCCTCGTACATGGATCGGAGTGAGTGAGAGGGGCAGTAGGGAGTAAGGAGATCTTGCAGGTATTGTGGTCCCTGTTCATGTAGGGCTTTATAGGTCAGTAATCCGACCTTGAAGGTGATCTGCCACTGAACCGGCAGCCAGTGCAGTCCGCACAGCACAGGCATAATATGACTAGTTCTAGATGTCCCTGTCAAAAGCCTGGCCACTGCGTTCTGCACTAGCTGCAAGCGGCGGATATCAACCCCTGGTAGCCCTAGGTACAGGGCATTGCAGTAATCAAGGCGGGTGGTCACGACGGCGTGGACCAAAGTAGGCAGGTCAGCCAGAGGAACCAGGTGTTTCACCTGGGCGATATTCCTCAGATGATAAAAGAAAGATTATACAATGGCAAGAAAGAATCCTGGGCTCTGATTGGTCAGTTGGCCATCACAGCGGGGATGTTATCTTGGCATAACATCCCTGCTGTTCACAGGTCTACTGTCATCATTATGGTTCTTATGGCTGCCCTCTTTTTTGGCATCTTCTCTTAAGAAATACAAATATTTTTCCACACTAATAAAACATTCTTTAAAATTATTTTTTTATTTTATATATAACAACAAGCCATTGTATAATAGGAATAATGCCCTCCAGGGTGGGTGTTATGCTGGGATAACATCCCTTCTCGGGTGTTGGATGCCCTCGGCCAGTGGCCTCGGGCCCAACCACCCAAGGTGGGATGGTATCCCAGCATAACACCCACCCTGTCAGGCATTATTCCTTTACTTGACAACGGCAGACACATGTGATTTCAGGGTCAAACTGTCATCAGTAACAATGCCCAGATTACGCACCTGGTCTGAGCTCGAGAGCTGGGCACCATAAAGCCATAAGCCTGATGGAACCCAGCCCTACAACCCACCTCGAGGTGACCCGGGTCCACAACCAACACCTCGGTCTTATCCAGATTTAACCTTAGCCAGCTAGCACTCATCCAGTCTTTGATCTCAGATAGACAGTTGTTAAGCATAGAGATCGCATCGTCCTGTCCAGGAGTAAAGGACAGATACAGCTGGGTATCACCTGCATAGCAGTGGAAACCCAGACTGTATCACCTAATGATATCTCCTAATGGCGGAATATAAACTGCGAGCAACATGGGTGCTAAAATGGAGCCCTGCAGCACCCCACAGGACAGAGAGATGGTGCCAGAGGAATAAATTCCAGTGACAACCCTCTGTGTCTGACCTGTGAGGAAAAATTGAAAACCAATGTAGACCTGTACCAGACAGTCCACAAAAAAGCCACAGGTGCTCCAACAGCACATCATGGTCCACAGTATCAAATGCCACAGAGAGATCAAGAAGGACTAGAATAGTACGAGCCTTTCGATCTCTCACAATTAGGAGGTCATTTAAAACCCAGACAAGAACGGTCTCGGTGCTATGTCTTTTCCTAAACCCCGACTGGAGAGTATCATAGACATTGTGAATTGTGAGATGGTCATCTATCTGTATCGCAATCACCTTTTCAATAACATTACCCACAAAGGGCAGGTTAGAGATAGGTCTGAAGTTTGCTGGGCAGTCTGGATTCAAGGAGGGTTTTTTAAGGAGTGGTCAAATGACCGCCTCCTTTAGAGGATCAGGAAAGATCCCTTGCTCCGAAGACTTCAAGACAATTTCAGCAAGGATCGGGCAGATAACATCTACATGTCCTAATAATCGTGGCATAGGGCCCGGATCCAAACTACAGCTGGTTGGTCGTACAGTCTGAACAGTCCTCACAATATCCATGAATTCCGGCCTACCAACGTCAGACCAGGTAGCACGGGTGTTCGTTTCCTCCCGCCGATCTCTGCAATCCCTTAAAGAGGGAGCTGGGCCGATGCCCGACCTAATGCTGGCAATCTTATCTGCGAAGAACCGAGCAAGCTCATCACACTTTATTTGTGAAAAATCTCTTCCAGACAGCAGACAGTGTGGATTGCACAATCTGTTGACAGTCTGAAAGGGTTGAGCTGGTCAGTTCTATGCAGCAGCAATCTCCCCGGAAAGGAACTCTGCCTTCTTATAGGTGATTGCTGATTGATTGACAACATAATGGTCCATCAATCTAAGCCTGTCAGCATCCAGGCCAGATTTCCGCCAAGTCCTCTCTAGCCTTCACCCCACTCTCCTCAGCTTCTTCAAGGACCCATCAAACCAGGGGGCTCTTGGGCACTGAGTGAGTGGCGAACGCGAACAGGAGCAGTTGAATCCAGAGCATCACCCACTGCCTTATTATAGGCAAGTACGAGGTCCCCTGGACTCATGCACTCACTTGAAATACCCGATAGGTCCAGCATCGCCGATAGACCTTCTGGGGTAATTCCCCTCAAAGGGCGGTACTGAACCATTTCCGTAGGGGCAGGCCTATTTGGGGTGCCCCAAAGCTGAATCTTATGGTGTGATGGTCTGTCCAGGCATTTGATTCCACCCCCAGCTGCATGATCTCCATCTCCAGGAGGAACACTAGGTCCAATGAGTGACCCCCCTATATGGGTAGCAGAGGTAACTACCTGTGTGGGCTCAAGCGTAGTCATAAGTTGGAGGTTATTCCCAAAATGCAAGAGTTCATCATTGACCCAGGCATTGAAGTCACCCAGTATTAACCACCTGGGTGACTCCAATGCCACGTCGACAATGAAGTCTGCGAACTCCTTCAGGAATTCTCCACCATCACTGGGTGGACAGTAGATGAGGAGAATCCTGATCCCTACACCTGCTCCCAGAATACACTCAAAGGATCTAGTGCAACCTACTGGTACATCCACAAGACCCAGCTCCATTTTAAAGAAAATGGCTACACCCCTGTTCCTACGATCCAGCCTCGGGCGGTGCATCACCGAGAACCCAGCCGGAGTAGTAGTGTCTGGCTATGTGTGATGCGGGTGTTTAAATTTAGTCTCCTAATTTACAAATGTAACCCTACCATTGAATTACCTGCTTAGCTTTTTAACCTTCAGTCACATTTGCTGAGTTTGGGATTTATAATATTAACCCTAAATTGTTCTGGGATACTTTTATTATTCTTACAATGAATATAATATATGAAATTTATGTACACAGTTACTCAGATAAATGGATTTATCACACTCTGTTTATCTCTACCCCATTGCATAAAGTGTCTTATAAAACTGTCATTGACACTACAATACAGTATGCTGGACTTCTGTCTTTTTGTCATATCAGATGTTTCTATACCACACAAATTACATATCTAGAATTATCAGGTTCCTTTTAATTTATACATAGTTTTCCAGACTGAAGAATTATCAAAGTAACCTAAGTCTGTCCGGCAAAGGTCAGAACTATAAGTAAAGATAAGAAAGGTAACTTATTCTTCTGAAACGTAAAAACATGTCAGTTACAGGACACTCAAAATATATGATGCTTGATTACAAAATTGTATACCTTTAAAGGTGAATGTATTTTCTTTTTACGGGTGCCATGCCATGCACCACCATGGCAATGAAGGAACAGTCAGAAATGCATGCTAATATCACTATAGGCCATACCAAATTTTTATGGGTTTCAGAGAAAATCAATAACATCACCAAATCTGCACACTGGTAAAACTAATAAAAGGATTGCCTGACATTTGACAGTTTAATCCAAAGCAGCGCATCTCCATATGCTTTTTGATGTAATTGTTTTCATATACAGTATTATTGTCATTTATATATGAACATACTGTACGAACATACAAAATTGCCAGCAGAAAAAGGCCCACAGGTCTATCAAGTCTGCCCGACTGTGCAGCTCTTAGTTTCATACTACTAAAGCTGCTCCAGCTCCACCCAAACCCCTTCCCTCCTCCCCTTTCCTGGTCTTCCCCCCCTTTGTGCTCATGTCTGTACTAATCCTGCCCTTGACTCTATCCCAACTCAGTTTAAAGCTATCCACTGTCCTCAGTTCGATTAACTCCTCCGTCAGTGTGTTCCATCTCATCACCACTCTTTCTGTAAAGTAGTGCCTCCTCATCTCCCTCCTGAACCTTCCCCCTTCCAGTTTCAGACTGTGCCCCCTAGTGACCCTTCTCCCCTTTAAGAAGAACAATCCTCCCTCTCTGACTTTATTTATGCCTTTCAAATACTTAAAGGTCTCTATCATGTCCCCTCTTTCCCTTCTCTCTTCCAGAGAATACATGTTGAGCTCCCTCAGTCTTTCCTCATACGGCAACTCCCCCAGTCCCATGATCATTTTAGTCCTACGCTGCACCCCCTCCAGTAATCTCACATCCTTTCTGAGGTATGGGCACCAGTACCGCACACAGTACTCCAAGTGTGGCCTCACCAGTGATCTATACAAGGGCAGGATGACCTCCTCCTTTCTAGAGGTGATCCCTCTGGCAATACACCCCAGCATCCTAGTTGCCCTTGCTGCCACCCTCCTACACTGTGCTGATACCTTCATGTCCCTTGTGACTATTACCCTGCGGCCGCTTTCTTCCTCTGAAGCTGTTACCTGTACCCCCCCCAACCAGTAGCAGGTCCTGGGATGTCTTGCTCCGAGGTGCAGGACCTTGCACTCCTTAGCCTTAAACCCCAACTGCCACTCCCCAGACCAGTGTTTGAATTTAGCTATATACTCCCTGAGTACTTGCCTCCCTTCCTTATTGTCCACTTTTGCACAAATCTTAGTGTCATCTGCAAACAGGTTGATCTTACTCTTGACCCCCCTCTGCAATGTCTCCAATGAAGACATTGAACAAAACAGGGCCTCAGCACTAAACCCTGTGGTACCCCACTTGTTACTGGCCTTGGCTTGGATGTCCCCCCCCCTTTACAACTACCTTCTGTTGTCTGCCCTGCAAAAAGCTCTCAACCCACCCCACCAGTTTCTCCCTCACCTTCATGTCCCTCAGCTTGCTCCTTAACCTTCCATGGGGCACTGAGTCAAAATCCTTGCTGAAGTCCAGGTACAGGACATTCACAGCGTGTCCTTCATCAACCGCCCTAGTGACCCAGTTGAAGAAATCGATCAGTTTAGTTTGACATGATATTCCCAAGACAAATCCATGCTGTCTCTTATCTTGTAAACCATTACTTTTGAGAAAGGTTATCAACCTCTCCTTTAGAATGGTCTCCATCAATGTCCCCACTATGGAGGTCAAGTTCACCAGTCTGTTGTTACCTGGTTGGTTCTTGGGTCCACTCTTGTGAAGGGGCACCCACGTGCAACATCCTCCAGTCCCTGGGTACCTTACTCATCTCCAAGGAGGTGTTGAAGAGGTCCATCGGGGGCCTGCCAACACCTTCACCAGTTCCTTCAGGATCCTTGGGTGTACACCGTCAGGTCCTGGTGCCTTGTCCACCTGCAAGGCTTTAAGGCCCTTCAGAACTCTATCCTCTTGGATGACTCCATCTGTTATCTCTGCCCCCCCTTCACCCATGCCCCCTTTCCCCTGCGGTATTGGGCCATCCCTCTCTTTTGTGAACACTGAGCAGAAGTACTTATTGGGTGCCTCTGCCTGTTCTTCCCCTTGTTCCGACCATCCTCCACCCCTCTTGATTCTAACAATGTCATCTCTACAATTCCTCTTCTCCCTTATGCATTTAAAGAACCCCTTTCCCCTCTCGATCCCCTGTCAATTTCAGCCTTTGCTGCCTTGGCTGCCCTGACTACCTGGTCACCTCCCCAGATGCCTTTGTGAACACCTCTATCCTCCTCACACCCCGATGTTTTGAACTTAATGAAAGCCAGTCTTTTTCCCCTCACCTTCCACACCACTTCCTTGCTGAGCCAGCTAGGTTTTTTGGACCTGGACTGCTTACTCCGAGATTTGGCACACATGTTCTTGGCCTCATTCAGCCCCTTCCTAATGATTGCCCACTTCTGTTCAGCATCCATCACTGTGTTATTTTTAGCTAAATACCCCTCTAGGATGCTGCCCATTCTGGCAAAATCTGCCTTCCTGAAGTCCAACACTCTTGTCCTAGTCTTAGCTGACTCCCTCCCTGTGTTGAGGAGGAACCACATTGAGCAGTGATCGCTTCCTGCTAGAGTGCCCTATAATATCACATCCTGGACTTGATCACCATTTGTTAGCACCAAATCCAGTATGTTCCCTTCTCTAGTAGATTCCATCACCCCTTGCACTAGGTAGCTGTCTTGGGCAGCCTCCAGCAGCACCTGTTCCCTGGCATGTGCTGTAGTTACTGTCTGCTAGTCAATTCCAAGTAGGTTGAATTCTCCCACTATAACAATATTTCCCTTGCCACTGACCTTCCTGATTTGCTCTCCCAGTTCCCTATCTACCTCCTCGCTTTGTGAGGGTGGCCTGTACACCAACCCCATTCTGAGCTTCTTACCTTTAGGGCTTTGGAGCAATACCTATATGGCTTCTGGCCTCCCCTCCTCCCCCCTCATCCTTGGTACACAGTATCCCCTCCCCTCCCTGACACAAATAGCCACCACTCCAGCCCTTCCCCCCTCCCAGTCCCTGAGGAACACCTTGGGGGATCGTAAGATCCCAGTCATGGTATTGGGTGGCCCAGGTCTCTGAGATGGTGGCAATATCTACCTCTGCCTCTACCATTGTTGCTTGGAACTCTGCCACCTTCTTTGCTAAGCTCCTTGCAGTCAAGGATACCACAGTCCACCTTGTGCCTTGCCCCTCCTCTTCCTGTCTCTCCCCCTTCCACTTTTGCCTTGGTACCTTCCTCTCATACTCCTCCCTCTCTTGGGGGGGGAGATGCCTTCCAGTCTCACCAGGAAGGTGCCTCCTCCCTGCTATCCAACTCAGCCCTCTCCCCTCCTCAGTTTAAATCTATGTTGCTTTTAATGTACTTCTAAAGCCCCTGTCCCAATGCCCTTGTACCCTCGATGCTGAGATGCAGCCTATCCTTGGCATAAAGCCCCTTATTGTTCCATATCTCGCCCCACTTCCTTACTACCCCATACCCTATTTCTGCACACCACCTCTTCAGCCACCCATTAAACTCCGGTATTCTTAGCTTCCTCACCGTGCTTGCCCTAGGTACTGAGAGTACCTCAGAGAATATCACTGAGCTTCCCACCCAACTACAGATACCTCCAACTTTTCTGAACCTCTCCTGCACTTCTTCCACTGTACTGCCCTCTAGGTCATTTGTTCCTAGGTGCACAATGATACGAGGCTTCCCTCCCACCTTCTTCACACATTTCTGAATGCACTGCCCTACTCTCCCTGCTGTCATACCTGGCATGCACTCCACCCAGGTTCTGCTCTTCCTTGCTCCCTTACTTCCCCATCTCACCCCGGAGCATAGAATCTCCTAATACAAGTACTCACTCCCCCATCCCTTGCACTTTCCCCATGGATTTCCCTCCTACAATCCCCTTTTCCTCATTGTCCTCTCCTTCCATACACTGCCCTTTTCTCTCTCCCTTCTCCTTCAATTGCACCTCCACCTGCTCTTCTCCTCCTCCATCCCTTCTATGCTTGCTCCATTCCACAACCCCTTCCCCTCTGCTACGTGTACCTCCTCCCACTACCTCCTGCATTTTGACTATCCCTTCCCTCCTCCCAACATGTTTTGGCCTTCCTCCCATTTTATTTAGTGTGTTCGTGCTAACTCTACATGCTTCCCTGCCACTCCCCACAGTCTTCCCTCTCACCTTGTACCCTGTATCTCCCCCTTCCCTCCTGGTCCCCTGACTCTTGTTCTATTGTGCCTTCCCCAACCTCCTGCTCTGTTTCATCAGCCAGTACTGCATACCTGTTTGTTGTCTCCAACTTCCTGCCCCAGTCCCCCCCATAATCCCTTCCTTCCTCTGCTTACCCTGAACCTCTTTTCTACTTCCTTTCTGCCTGCCCATGTTCCCTACCACCTGCCAGCATCCCCTTTCAGCACTCCCAGGACCTTGTAGACTTGATCCCCCTGGCCAAGTGTCCCCTTCTGGCCCTTGGCAGCCTGGTCTAACTATCTTGTGATGGAGCCCTCCCTACCCCTCTACCCCATCTCCTCCTCACCCTCTCATTCTTGTCCCTCCCCAGTTTCCATCCCAAGTCTCTATTTCCAGCATAAGCTGTCTGAGCAGCCTGCACACTGGACACCCCCTACCTTCCACCAGGTTCCCAGAACCAGTGCTGCCCCACGCCCATTGCAGCTCACAACCCTCCTAACCTCACAGTGCCCCTAACCCCAGTCATCTCTATCCCTCCACTCTTCCCTCCCATTCATCCAACTGCCTCTTTGCCTTGGCCTCCACATCTTCCCTGTATTCCCTAGGCTCTAAATATTTCACAGATCTTTACAATTGCGTCCGTATTACTTAAGAAATGTAAATCTGCATTTCTCTCAAAATATTGTCCCCAGAATAGCCCTTACCTCAAAAAATGTATTTAATTTACTGGATCAATATGTTTTGTATATTCTGCATATTTATGCACTTAAAATGCTAGATACTACACTCCCAATAACATCTGGAAATTAGAATATAAACTACCAGTGTAATTCCCCGATTTTCAAACCTTGAAAATGGAATGTGACAACTTTAGCAACTGTAAATCATTACCCATGAATACAGGTTCTGTATGCAAATACTACATTCATCTCATTGTCTACTTGGCCACTACAACACATCTCCGAGCTGGACCAGGACTAGGAACAAATATCCCCCATGAATAGCAAACTAGTGCATCTAACTGCATAACCCATCACCCTGTACAACAGTACTGGAGGGAGCTGGAGTAAAATAACAACACACTAACAAGTTACTGTCTTTTACATGACAGCTGTGCCCACGTTTTCCTTCTTCATCATTAATTGGGTGAAAATAGAACAAAATAAGACACCCATGGGCCCATATTATAATGTGAACAGTACACTACTTACATTGCTAAAATTGCCTTGTTTCTTATGTTCCTAATATTAATAATGATGCACCAGAGCCATTTATAAAGTGATGCACTGTTATGGATGATTACAAGTTACTGTACCCAGGCACACATACCTCTGCTCCACCTGTAATTTAAGCGCCTTTAATAGTTCACTGGAATATATCCCTGTGTCTAGGCATTTGCTCTGCCCATGCTCTGGTGCTATATCTGGCACATTTATTAAGTTACCCAGTTTGTGCTTACATTTCTTTCTTGCTCTTTTATAAAAAGTCTGTCTGACTACTTGACGCCTTTCAAAAACAAGGATGTAATTTTACCAGTTGATCCACCCTTATGGTGGTAATATGATGAACATTTCAACTCTGACTTGGTTGTCATCTCAATCGCCACCTTGCCTCTGTCTTTTCTTATACTGCACCTTATCCATAACTGTGCATCACTTTATTAATAGTTCTGGTGCATCATTCATTACTAATATTAGGAACATAACATGCAATCTTAGCTATGTGAGTACTGTACTGTGCATATTATCATTTGAGCCCAAGGGTGTCTTATTTTGTTCTATTTTCACCCAAATTTGCAAAACATTTAGGTCAATTTTCAGTTTGAGCATAACTGTTGCAAAGGACTATGCGCATGGCGCAAAGTAACTTGCGCTAACAGGAATGTTGCAAGTAGCACTTTGCACCATTAATTTTGTGAAAGGATTCACAAAAGCAACCTGCTACAAGACACAGGCTGCTTGTGCCATAGTGGACTTGTGCCATGGTTGCACCAACACCATGGCTGCGACATGGCACAAGGGGGTTTATGGCAGCAGCTGTGCCCTATTCACAAAGGACAGCTGCCACAACCCCTAATTTGGGATTCTCAAACAACCTCTGGAGGACATACGTCAAAGTACATTTACACCAGCTATGAGCCAGTGTAAGTGAACTTTGCCATCCACAGAGGATTGTGCCGATGTAACAGAAGTGACCCCACAGCCCCCCCATGATCATACATAGGAAGTATATCCTATGCACAATGTACCCTGGTGGTCTAGTGCCCCCCCAAAGCCCTGATCCTCCCATGCAGTGCCATCTTAATATAAAATGTCAACCCAGGTGAGCAAGTGCCCCCCTCCTCAAACCGATCGGCCAGTAAAATGTTATAATAAAGTACATTACAGTAATTCAGTGAAGTAAATCCCTGGTGATCCACTGGCCCCCACCCCCCCCCCCGGCAGGTAATGCCCACCACCCCAGTCCCCCATCCCAGCCCCAGATCCAGTGACTGGCACATCCCTCCTCACACCACCATGGCTGGCCACCAAATTAACTGTCAGAGTGCATACTGTATACAGTATGCACTCTGACAGTTCATTCAGCTGGGAAGTCAAAAGACATGTAGAGGAGATGTGACATACGTCTACCCAGTAATCTACATTGCCAAGCTTTCAGAAAAGAGTTGTTTAGTTTTCAGAGAAATGGCTGGGTATGGATTGTGGGAGCTGGAGGTGGGAGACCCCCATCTTTAGTGACCAGGTCCACCTCTACGGATTTGCTCTGTGGAGTTCTACTTTGCCTCATGCACTTGGCCAGTGATGAGGGAAGTACCCAGACATGGGATTGGAAGGAAAATTCCCTCTAGGAGTTGAAGGCTCTAAGGTGGTTTGGGGAGCCACAACAGAATAACTGGTTCATTTCCCAAAATGGACTGTGGATCAAGTGGCCGGCAGGGGAGCTGGGCCAGTTGGGGAAAACCCAAGTAGTGTACAAGTCAGGCTGTGTACCCAAAGCTGCGTGCAAGTCCGGGCTGTGTGCCTGGTGGGTTTAGAGCCTGTGTGCTGGAAATGTGAAGAAGTGTTCTGTTGTCTCTAATGTGCATTACCAGGAATGTAGCCCCTTGGAGGTCCGTCTATGCTTTGTTTGTTCAGTTTGGATGTGAATAAAAGCCACACTATAGAATCCCATTCCTGGTTCTGGACATTACAGTTATTGCTTCCTGAGTTCGGATTTACTTGGGTGCCCCTGTGCAGAGTAGCCAAACCTAGGTCCCCTGTGCCAAGTAACCTCATCCTCCCCAAATCCAGTCCCCACCAGGTACTGCTGTCAGCTTCAACAGCATGCCACCTGTCATTTTTGCTAAAAGGCAGGGGTGAGGGGTTACATATTTTAATTTGTTTCTTCTGATTGTGGATTTTCCAATAAGGTGTTGTTCGATAAACAAAATAGTAATTTTATTCAAGTAACCAAAGAACGGTCTGACTTCGTAACCTCCCGCATTGTGTCTGAAAATAGTCCTTTTTTTTGGCTAGCACACTTACCTGGTAAACAAAAACTAAATAAATAAAATAAATAAAAACAGTAACACAAACATTAATCCAGCATACACACCGCATGGCAGTCAGTAATTGATTAAAAAAAAATCTTTACACCAAGTCTCCCGATCACGTCTGTGTTCTGCTTATCAGTGCTCTCCAGTGATGTTATTCTGTGGTCTGTAAGGAAGAGTAAAACCATGCTCTTTCCTTGGATTAATTGGAGAAAATATAATGTTATCCATATCAAAGCAGTGGGGTGTCGGTTGTTCGGGCTTGCGAGGTATGCGATGGGTGTAGGGACTGGACAAATAGAGTCAGCATAATGATATCAGTAAAAAAACCTGCAGCTTGTTATACTAAAGCAGTGGGGTGTTGGTTGTTCAGGCTTGTTTGTGGAGAGACCAGACAAATAGAGATTAGAGAAATAAGAATGTAAAAAAAATGCATCTTGCTTTGGGGGGTCTTAATTGTGTTAATCTCCCTAACACACCACAGAATAACATCAGCTAACATCACAAGAGAGTAGAACACAGAACTGATCAAGAGGCGTGATTTTTGTTTTTTCAAAATTAGTAACTACCATGTGACGTGTAGGCTGGATTACTGTTTAAGTTACTGGTTTCTTTGAGTTACTTCAATAAAATTATTGTTTTTTTGGCAAACAATAACTCAGTTGATTTTTTTTTGCAAATAGGTGTTAGATTATATTAGTGTTCCATTTATTTTTACTATTAGTTGTTTAACCAGGAGTAGCACACTAAGCTGAAAGCTTTTTAACAGGAGCGACCTGGGACCACAGGGAAGTTAAGTGACTTGCTCAGGGCCACACAGTATGCAGGTGGAAGCTGTGGGATTCAAACCCAGGTCTGGTCTGCTGGATGTTATCAGATTTGTAGCTCAGAGCCTTAAACCACTGTGCTATACTGCCTCCCCATACTATAGATTGACAATCGCTAATATAGCGAAAATAAAATGAATGTGAATATAACTGTAACCCCTCACCCCTGCCTTTTTACTAAAACGACAGGTGGCATGCTGTTGGCGTTGGCAGCATACCTGGTGGGGACCTGGGTTCGGGGAGGATGAGGTTACCTGGCACAAGGGACCTAGGTTTGGCTACTCTGCACAGGGGCACCCAAGTAAATCCAACTACAGGAAGCAATAACTGTAATGTCCAGAACTAGGATTGGGATTTTTCAGTGTGGCTTTATTCATAAACTAGCTGAACATGACAAAGCATAGATGGTCCCCCAAGGGGCTATGTTCACTGTATATGCAGATCAGAGACTACAAGGCGGTCCACTTGAAGAATGAACCCATTTCTACTGTGGTCTGGCTCTGGACTCACCAGGCACTCAGCCCGGACTTGCATGCGCTTTGGATACACAGCCTGACTGGCCTGGCTCCCCTGCCAGCCACTTGATTGACGATCCATTTGAAGAATGAACCCAACTTTACTTAGAGTGACTCCCATCAAACAAGGAGTATATTTCCCAAACTGTGGCTCCCCACACCACTTAGAGTCTGTGACTCCTAGAGAGATTTTCCAAGTTGCGACCCACGTCTGGGTACCTACCTCATCACTGGCCAGGCGCATGAGGCAAGTAGCAAATCACAGAAGAAATCCGTAGAGGTGGACCTGGTTACTAAAGATGGGGGGTGTTCCCACCTCCAGCTGCCACAGCCCATACCCAGCCATTTCTCTGGACAAACAGAAACTTAAACTTTGAAAATGTAGATTAAACGGTGGATGAGCTGAAGCACCCCCTCTACAACATTACTTGAAATCCATTAAAATTTTAAATTTTTTTGACTGCTCCATTTGTTTGTCCTAGTAAAATAGTCCTCCCAAATAGCAGTCCACATCCCAGCTTTCTTTATATTTCCAAACTGATGAAACAATTTGTTTGCCCCTTCAAATAGAGCAAAACACTCACCCTTTCGTTGCAGGTGCCCCACAGGCGAAGTACCACTTCTTTCACTGTTATACCAGAACAGAAACTGTAACCAGGCAGCTTTCTTCTGTAGTGGAAAATTAGGGGATTGCCCCTGGAATCCACAGAGGGACTTCTCATCCATCCCCCCCCCCGGAGGGAAGGGGCACTGAGACCTGGTTACTAAAGATGGGGGGTGTTCCCACCTCCAGGGGGCACTGAGACCTGGACAGCAGTCTCCACCACTTTAAACTGGACTCTAACTTTCTCCCAAGGAGGTAAACAGAAAAACACTTCCTTCCTGCTCAGAGGTAAACAGGAGACCTCCTTCTTGCTTTAAGACAAACAGAAGACTTCCTTCCTGCTTGACAGTAAACAGGAGACTGACTTTAAAAACTCCCAAAATTCTAATTCACTCCCTGTGCTGCAGATTCCAATGTGGCTCATGCAGCTGCGACAGTTCTATTGGTGATGTCATCCCTCAGTCTCAGACTGAGAACAGAGTGAGACAGTGTGAAACCCATTTAACTGGAGTTTCACAAGCTGCCTTCCCTGCCTACCACTAGGTCTTACTGGGATTCTAGTTACCCCGGGTAACAAGGGGGTTACATAACCTACCGTACAGTATTTTTCTATGGAAAGCACTGATTCAAAACAGGCAGAAAAAAATTGGAATCCTGTTTGGGGCCACTAGGCACCGTGTTTTTGCCAACATGATCCTGTGTCAGATTTGCTTTGATTTTTTTACAGAAATGTTCTCCCCGCCTGTTGTTGTTGGGTTTAAAAGATATGGAGAGTGGTCCCCATGTATAGGGAGTTTGTAGAGAATGGGCTAGAGGTAAGAGATGGTCTTGTCTCAGAAATACTTTTATAGAGGCTTGCAGCATGATTCAGAATCATGATCGTGGAAAAGAGGAGCAAGCAAGCCAGCCAGAAAGAATAAATCTTAGCAGGTCATTTTTTTACGTTTGCTTGCGTGCATGCGCAAGGAACGTTTTGTAACAGTATGACTTTTTGGAGGTGTGTGACCCTCCTGTGCAATCCAGTGCTCCATTTAGCAGGCACAACAGTACCGCTCCAATGGATGGGCAAGCTGTCTATGACAGCAGTTCGGCTGCCCCGGTCTTCACATCTAAGAAAACGTCCGCCGCAATCAGCAGTGGTAACGTGTATGTATTTAAGATATTTACGTTACCCTTTGTCTGACACTTTCTTTGCACCTTGCTTCAATGGCACTGATCTCTAGTTTTAGATTTGGTTTGGGCTCATATCTGGACAGCGGTCTCAGCCCAAGTCTTCTCTAGCCTCTGGATATGTAAAATTGCCGGTTTGCCATCGAGATCTGACCCCCTGCTGACCTTTAAGCTGCATTCGCCGAGCCACTTCTTGCATCTTTGCTACAAATACGACTATTAGAATTAACTTACATCTTTGTGCATTGGCAAAACGGCAAGATCAATCACTGTGTACGTATGTATAATCGTTGCGTGGTAGCTCCCTCTACTGGCTTCATTGGGGAAGAAGCTTCACACAACCCTTGGAAATGGAACAAGCGAGATGCTACTTAAAGGGTCGGCGGTCCTGGAGCTCTGAGTGCACACACAGCCATTGACATGAATGAGCCTGTCAGGTTCGGCTGTCCCAGAGCTCCGACCGAGTGCACACACACAGCCACTGAGCCTGTGTCAGACGGTGCAGACTTGCCCACTGGGCACCCATCTGCAACGTCGGGGCTTGCTCAGTGTTGATCTCCAAGTGTGCGTGTGTAGGCACTGAGTTACAATCCACAACTTCACGTGCAAAGCAAACAGTGTCAGATAATGGGAGCGGATTATGCAGAGGTGTTATACTTCCATCTACAAACCGGGTTAATCGTAGTAAAATGTCTCAATTGTTTATTATGATGATGTGTAAGGACACCAGACATGATTCATCAAAAAACCCTGAGTCATCAAAGAGATTCAGCAACTTCAAAGGCTCTTCCAAGACTTCTTTCAACTTTGCAGCCAGGTTGAGTTCATCCTTGAATCGGCTCAGTAATTTCTTTTTTAATATACAGATTGGAAGTTTGTCTGCTGTGCACTTCTTTACAACCACACAAGGCAATATCATGTTGCTGAAAAATTGTACACACTGCAATTAACCAGTAAGCTTTTTTGTTGTTAATATTTCATTTATTATATAACGTAAACGTTATTTTTAATCAGCTACACCATAACCACGGGTACAAGCTCTATGCATTTTACCAAGGGGTGCATTCATTTTATAAAGGTGGTGCTGTTCACAGGCTCCATGATCCCTTGGGTCTGTTGATTTGCTCCCATGATGCAGAGAATCCTTATCTTTGGTGGGATCTTGTCCCCCTTTTGGCAGGTCAGGGAAGAGGGAAAGCATTGATTGACCTGGAAGTCTGAGGGGGTACATCATGGCAGTGCTCACAGTGGCTTGGAAGGACAGAGGGACATCATCTAATGTGTCTCAGCCAGGGCCATGTTATCCCTCACTTCACCCATCCTCCAAAATGCAGCTTGTCTGTGTCGGTGTCCTGGGGGGTGCTGAGCAATGCATGGTCACCCACGGTGCTCAGGGTACTACCACCAGGAGACTCCCCCAGGAGGACAGCATCCTTGTGGACACTGTTACCCTCCATGGCAGCATCTGTTCCTGCCATCCTGGGCTTGAGCAAATTTTTTTTTATTATTCTTAAAAGTACATAAGTTGCATGTGCTTAGGTTTCAGTTTTTTAAACATTTATTTATTTTGTATAGTTAGTTCCAGGAGTGTCAGTGATTTACTGTACTGAACTGCCAAAATTATAATGCCACAGTGAAGAGTATGTAGAACATTTATAAGTAACTCACATTCCGATATTGGAAGGGATTCACATTTCCCTGTTTTGTGTCAACACAGTTTAAAGCATAGCAGGGTTTGACACTGACTCATGAGCAGTGCGTTGTTGTGAGGCTGCTAAGTTTACAGGAAATGTGTTGAGTGTTGGGGGGGTTGTGCAATTTCACTCTTTGAAGAGCTACTGATTTTTACAAAAGTATTTTAAATTCATATCATACAGCTGGCAGTATGGCCCCATGCAGTATCTCGTTTTCATGGGTGTCTCTTTGTACACGTAGGGTTGTGCTTAAATTTATTTATTTGAAAAGTTTCACCAGAAAGAACATACAGAGTTGCAATAGCTCAGATGCATCCGGGGTGGGGGAGGACACATACTGACATACTAAAAAAAAAACAGCAGATTATGACCTATGGTCTTTCGAGTCTGCTTGGGGATTGGTGCCTACCTAGGGCACCATTATAACCCCTTCTCCCCTCCCTACAGGATTCCCAACCCCCAGTGGGGCTCTAGGATGCACCCTCTCCCTATACCTATCCCAGGCCTTCTTGAACCCCTCCACAGTTGTAGCACCCACAAACTCCATGGGCAACCCATTCCAGGGCTTCACCGCCCTCTCAATGAAGTAGCGTCTCCTTGTTCCCCCTTACTCTCCCCCATCTAGCCTCATTGAGTGTCCCTTGGTGGCCCTACCTCCCTCAGCTGAAGCACCCCCTCAAGGCTTACCCTATTCATTCCCTTGAGATATTTGAAGACCTTGATCATATCCATTCTGTCTCTTCTCTCCTCCAGTAAGTACAGTTTGAGTTCCTCAAGTCTCTTTCCCCACAGGGCTTTTCCTTTAGTCCTTGCATCATCCTGGTCACCCTCCTGTGGACCCTCTGCAGAAGAGCAATATCCCTTTTAAAGTAAGTATGCTGAAACTGCACACAGTACTCAATGTGTGGTCTAACCAGGCAATTATACAGCAGAAGGTACACCTCTCTACTCCTTGAAGTCATCCCCTTCCCGGCTATGCACCCCAGTTTTTTATTTGCTTGGGCTGCAGCCCTTCTACATGGCTCCAGGTTATTCATTTTAGCATCCACCACCACACCGAGGTCCTTCTCCCCCCTCCAGTGCTGCAGTGCTTCACCCCAAGGTGTATACATGAGATGGATTATTGCCCCCCAGGTGAAGAACCTTGCATTTCTCAGTATTTTACTTTACTTTCAAGGCATGTGACCATCACCCCAGAGTCTCCAGGTCCTCCTGGAAAGCCAGCTTCCCCTCCTCCCCATCCACCACCATCCACAGATTTGAGTCATTGGCAGACAGGCTCATCCCACTCCTGATACCACTTCTGATGTCTGAGATATAGAACAGTAGTGGGCTCAGTACCGATCCCTGTGGGACTCCAGTAATGACTCTCCTGGGGGATGACACCCCCCTAAACCCTCACCTTCTGTACATCCCCGCTAGCCAGTTTCCTATCCACCTGGCCATCTCCCCCCCCATCCCCATATCCCCCAGCTTCCCCAGCAGCCTGGGGTGTGGCACCAAGTCAAATGCCCTGCTAAAGTCTAGAATGAGGACATCTTCTGGCCTGCCCAATCCCCGTTGGCTCCAGCCCCCCACCAAACAAACACCCAGGTGGCATACTGAGAGCCCACCCCAGTGTGCTCATACCCTCCCGGCTCGCTGAATGGCCAATGGGGTACCCAATCCCCTTTGACTCCAGCCCCCTCAAAGAAACACCCAGGTGTGCCGGCATGCTGGGAGCCCATCCCAGTGTACCCAAAGTGTCCCACGTTGCTGTTTACTTTTTTTTTCCCTGTGAAAGCAGGAAACAGTCCTTGCAGTCTCTCATGCCCCCTTCCCATACCCACCCACCCTCTACGCACCCCAGCTACCCATACCCCATACCTCTGGAGCCCTGCATGACGATCTTCTGTGCACACAGGAGCACATCTGCACTATTCAAAGCCAACCACGAACTGAACAAAGCTGGTAAGCTGTATAATAGCACACATTTTTTCTCAACTTTGGTGCATGTCTCAGCCATTTTGTGAATTTTGACACCAAATTTTCAACATGGGGTTCTTGGGACCCCACCTTATAATTCAGTCAATGTCATGACATTATTCGGTCCTGAAAGGTGATTTCTTTGTCACTGCATGGAATCACATTTCAGGACCAGTTCTGAAACGACAGTGTCACTGTTCATGGTGGGGTCCCAAAAGTCTATGTTGCAAATTTAGTGAGAAAAAATCCCAAAATGACTGTGTTATGAGCGTACGTGCACTGTTTCCACACACTCATAACTTCTTGAATTTGCAATATTTCCTCCACATTTTCAGCATTGGCATTTTTCATACCTCCTTATGAACAGTATAGCTGTCATTTTCCATATCCTGGCCAAAATGTGTTTTCACATCTGACACACAATGGCATAGTCGATGTGGGAAATCATATGTGAGGACAGATTATGAAAACCACAGTGACACTGTTCATGAGCAGAGGTCATAAAATGCCTATGTTGAAAATTTGGTGAGAAAATTCCAAAACATGACAATGTTATGAGCGTGCATTGCGCAGTTTCCACACACACTCCTAACTACGCGAATTTGTAATATTTCCAATCCAGATTTTTGACATTGGCATTTTGTCACACCTCCTTATGAACAGTACCTCTGTCATTTTTCACACGCTGGCCTAAATGTGTTTCCACACATGTGGCGCACAATGTCGCAGTTGCTGTGGGAAATCAATGTTCAGGACAGGTTAACAAAATCATAGTGACACAGGTCATGAGCAGAGGTCCCAAAATGCCTTTGTTGAAAATCTGGTGAGAAAATTCCACAAAAAATGACTTGGTTACCAGCGTGCATTGCGCAGTTCCCACACAGGCTCATAACACTGAGAATGTCTGGGGTGTTAGCATTCCTAAGACAAGACAGTTAAGATGTATGATGCTGAAGTGTAAATCAAATGTAAGAGGAGTTGCAGAGAGGTACTTTGTTGGGACATGGTTGCTGAAAGGACATGGATACAACTGGGGGGGAGGGGGCTGCATCAATGCCAAACACCTCTGCAAATACCTGCAAGCGAACGTTCGGCATTGACAAATGCTTGTTCTATTATGGTACTGGCTTTTTCTTTTGACTAGTGAGATAGGAGGGCTGCTGGGAATTACCCTATGCAGTCCTGTGTTTGGGACAGTGGCTGAAAATGTTTAAGTCATGATTTTATTTGGCAAGATTGCATGTTTTGTTTTAGATTGGAAGGCAGTGTGGTTAGAAGTGCACTGTGGTAACAGACTGATAAAGAAGCTGACACAGCAGTTATCACCTGATACTCGGGAATGAGCTCATACAAGAAACCAATAGCATTGTGGGAGTAGAGGTAGGAACGCCAAACATGGCAGCACACAAATTAATATATAAAATTATTTAAATTACGCATAACAAAAAAATACCAAAAAACAAACATTATATTCTAAAACCAGAATGAATGCCACATCACACAGTTAGGCAAAACATGTACATTTATTTTTTTTGTCTGTTCGCTGCACTGCTGCTTTAAATCTGGAACAGAATTTCTGAAGGCAGAGGCCCTTTCTACCAGGATTTCCTTAAAATTGGCACACTGTCTATAACTAATTAAGGCATAGTAATTAAAACAGAGGCAGAAACTACAATGTGAATACCAATAAAAAGAAAAGAACATTTGTATAGGCATCTTTGAGCATAATAATAATAACATTGAAAATCTCTAGCACTGCACTGAACAATCTTTCAATTACACAAGTGGATTTAGAGTTGTTGTCATCTCTCGGCATTCTGCGTACTTGACATAAGAGATTAGCAGTATTGACTATACACAAATCTAAACTTACATACCCTAACAACTACTAGTATCACAGTATTGACCAATCTTAGGACATAAATTGCAACAAACATTAATGGTAATAAAGCTAAAGCCAAAAGGGTAGTAGTACAAATACTAATTACTACTGAATTAAAATTAAATCCAGCAGAGCAGTTTAAGTACTGTGCAAACAATCTAGTGTACTGTGCAGTGTAGTGTACTTTTAAGCATTATGTATTAAGTACTCCAACAGATATCCCAAAACGTGACACTGAAGGGAAATTCAGTGTCTTTCAATTGTTACAGGGCCAGCAGTAGGTGGCAGCAAAGTAAGCAAATTAAGCAGCATAAGAATGTAGAAAGCTGCAGCAACCAATTAGAAATAAAGTGGTTTTGTTAGGCTCACACAGGATCAGGGTGACCTTTTATGAACATACCAAGATGGCACTCAGAGAAGAGGAGAGGTAAGGAAGAATAATCAGCACCCCAAGCACCAGCTGTTCTGCGCTGTCAGTCACACTGGTCATAACTATTCCTTATACATAAAGACAAAGTTTTATGCAATAGAAACAATAAAGGGCAACCTTCTGCTGTAAATCTGAACTTCCTAATAACTGCATGTGATAAAGTATGTGAGCGGCCATGATGGACTGACCAAACTCCCTTAGTCCCCGCTGAATGATTACTCAGTCCCAACTCCTACATCAAACTCTGGATCAACAGCTAGGGTTTGGGTTAAACTCCTCAGAGATAAATAAATAAATAAATAAACAACACTATGAAATTAAAACAACAGGACTGAACTCCCTGCAGTGCACTAGGAGCAGACTTCCAGTTCTATTCACATTTAATAATTTGCCAAATAATCCATCCACATCTCATCTCCCTGCAAACAGACAAGTCTGATAAAACAAGATAGCACTGCCCCAAGCAACGGGTCGGTTGGATGATCCTAGTCCCTGCCAGCCATAGGTGTGGCTGTGGCATGATGAAAGAGATATCCTAACCTTGAAGAAGGTGGGATAGTTCAGAGAAGCAGCAAATGTTAACTACTACCACTTCAGACTGACAGGAAGAGAGTGACGTGAGGCCCCGCTGCCCCAAAGGAGCTCAAACCTTCTGACTATCTGGTGAAGTCTGTTGATTTTCTAGCATCACTCCCCAGTCCACTGCATGTCGGATGTCTTGGATGGGTTTTCTAAGGAGCTGAGCACCACCAAGGAAGCTGTGCTACATCTCACTGGGGAGTTACAGTTTATTAAGCTGAGCTGGCCTGGCACGCATGGAATTAATGCAGTGGGTGTCTGATGCAGCAGAAGCCTGCATTAGCTCCCTAGAAGACAGGGCTAGTTGGCAGATGGTCATGACTCATGGACGATCCGGTGGAATTCTAGGAAGAATTTTTTTACACTTACACTTACCTTTTTGGTCAGCAGGCTGCTCAGGCCTGGGAGTCGGGTGGATTGGGTCACAGACTCAGTGTCACTGTCAGGCAGCCACCAAAAATGGTACGGCACTGTTGGCACAACACGCGGGCACCTCTCTCTCTTGAGGAATGGATGCCATCACCATCTAAGACCCTCGGTGTCAAGTCAATCTTAAGAAACCGCCTCCCGAAAGAAGCAAGGAAGGATCTCTGTCAGCAGGCCAGTCAGCAAATGGAGCAGTCAGACACCACCGCTGCACTGTCCACAGACCACAGCAAAGAAAGGTGTGATACTTACAGCCTTTTGGAGAGCTGGCTGCCAGTTACCATCACTCCCCCACACAGACACCACTGACCAATTAGCTTAGGGTCAAGACTCTTGACCCTAACCTAATTGGTACAGACCCCCCTTTGCTGCAGGTCTCTTCAGTCAAGTCACCTGCATAAGGGCATGACAGGGTTTGTTCTTCCTTGCAAATTGCAGTCTGATTTCTTCCATCCTGTCTGTGCGTAATCCGCACCTTTTGTTTTATTTCTGCTTGTTTGAACTGGAGCATGTACCGTATCTGATTGCTTGCTCCAGCACCCCGTGGTGAACAACAAATGATGGCCCAGCTCAATACAGAACACAGTCAGTTTGTTGAATCACTTGATTTCACTTGTCCTCCTCCCAGCTCAGCTTTTCATTCAATGTTTTATTTTTTATTTTTGTTTTGTTTTGCTGGTAGGGGCCAACCCAGAAATCTCTGGGCATCTGGCCAGGCCAGTCTGACCCTGTTTTAGTGTGAATCAAGGAGGGTGGTGAAAAAGAGATAAGATGGACAAGGGAAAAGAAGAAGGTTCAGGATGACGAGAATGCCAATCAAGTTGGAGGTGGTGATGGAGTGGACAGAGGGATATCCAGACAAGGAGGCAAGGTACATGTTAAGGGAAGGTGTCAAGGAAGGTTTTAGCTTGCATTATGAAGGGCAACAGAGAGCAATTAGGAAGGCAACCTGGGGGTCAACAAAGGATAATTAGGAGACGGTGGCAAAGATGATACAGAAATTGTTGGTGGCAGGCTGGGTGGAGAGCCCATTCGAAGATTTAGGGTGTCAACACTGGGGCTGGTACCAAACAAAGAGGCCAGGTGAGTTTTGGCTAAATCACTACTTATTGTACCTGAAGGGTGCGTCAGCCAATGACTTCATTATCAAAGATCAAAGGGTGGTGCCCGTGCAATGCTGGATCAAGTGGTAGAGATGATCCTGGCAGTAGATGGGCATGGTTAGCTAAGATAGATATCAAAGCTGCTGTTAGACTGCTGCCTGTCAAGGTGAATGATTGGGAGTTACTGGGATTTAGCAGACTTTATTATTTTGACAAGGCAATGCCCATGGCTTGTTTGGTAGCATTCAGCATTTTCAAAATGTTCAGTACATGGCTGCAGTGGGTATCTGGGGAACAATATGTAAACAAGGCAGAGGTGCATTACCTAGACGATTTCCTCCTAATAAGGCAAGGGGAGGAGGGAACCACAGGGATGCTAAGGTGTTTCCAGGAAATGTGCAACAGGTTGGGGGTACCACCGGCTGAAGGGAAGACGGAGGATCTGGCTTGTAAACTGGAATTTTTAGCGATAGAAGTTGACACTGAAGAGGGGGCATTCAGGTTACCAGCTAACAAGATCCAAAGGGAAAATGGTAGACACAAGGAAGCAAACAGCGGGCAATCTGCTGGGAAAATTGGTTGAGTACATTAAATAGCATTTGCCACTCTAGATACGAGGCATGCCTGTTCATAGTCATCTTTATAGTAATGTTTCAGGATGCTTTCCGGGTGAGTGAGGTAGTGGCATGGAGCAAGAGCAACAGGGTTGGGAGATTGCATTGGAAGGATGTACAATGGTTTACAGATAAAGTGGTGATAGGTTTGAGCAGGTCAAAGATGGATCAGGTTGGACACTGGGCACAGATAGTGATACAGTGGGCACACACAGGAAACAGATGTGTGGTGAAAGCCGTGGATGAATACAAGACTGTATGACTGGCAGTAGAGGGTAGTTTGTTTGTGCACAGCAACGGGTGCCCAGTCACTGGGTGCCAATTAATGTCAGTGCTTAAAAAGGGATGGAATTTTTTTGGGAGAATGCATCCAGATTTTCATCACATTCATTCAGGACAGGTGCATCAGAAGTTGCTGCATGAGGGGGTTAGGCCACAGAGGTCAAAAAAGGTGGGTAGGCAGAAGTCTAGCTGTTATAAAATGTATGTTAGGAAGATCGGAAAATAATGTCTGATGATGTGCTCCTCTCAGATGCGGGCCACAAGAAGAGTGCATGAACCGTGAGCCATTCTTTCACATTCTGGGCAGACAGAAGGACTGTGATGAGGCCTGGTGGGAGACAGCTGAGGAGGACAGTAGAGCCAATCAGTGTGCATTGCAAAGGGGTTTGTGGAATGAGATGGTCCCAGCTACTGCCACTGCTGGAGGAAATGAAGTTAAAGATGCCAAGGCAGGATTTGTTATTGTTTCATTTGGGGGGAAATTACTTAGGGGAACAGCTGTGGTTGGACTTAATGCGGGAAATGGAAAGGGATTTGGGGACAATCAAGAGCTGGTAGCCAGTCTAAAGGAATTAGAATGGTAGGAGATCTTATTGATCAGTATACTGGGGTATTTTGTAGCTCCAGTCAGTTGCAGAATGACTTTTTGATGCCTTCTCAAGATTTTGGGCAGTATTTACAACTGACACATGCATGTCAGCCATGGCTTAAACAAGATTTGTCTTTAATTTTGAAGGATCTGGGGAAACACCTAATTCAATGGTCCAAATTAACTAGAGGTCAGATAAGTGTTATATATAAATGTTTTCTGGATTTACATTGGCCTAATTGAGAACTTTGTAAAACCAAATGGTCAGATGAACTACAGATTTCCATTTCTGATGATATTTGGAACCAATGTTGGGCAGAGGCACATAGATCATCCCCCAGTCCGCGTCTACAATTGATACAAAAAAAGGTTCTCAGTCAATGGTATAGGACCCTGGTTCGGTTGTTCTCAATGGGTTTTATTTCCTCTAATATTTGTTGGAGGTGTTCCGAAGAACCAGGAAATTTCTTTCATGTCTTGTGGGGTTGTTTAGACCTAGGAGACTGGGGGGAAAGGATGTTTTGGCATTTGGAGACTATTCTTTATATGCAACTTCCCCGATCCCCAGGTTTTTTGATTTTGGGAGACCCAAGTCTGATCCCACAATTGACTTTGAAGTATAAGTTGCTACTGTATTCTGCTACATTAGAAGCAAAGAGACTGCTGATTTGGAACTGGAAATATACGCATATTCCAAATTTTGTAAATTGGCAGAAAGCCTTGTCCAAAACTGCATCCTTTCAACAGGTTCTCTATTGAAAGAAGTGGAAATCTGTGTTTTTTTCATTCAGCATGGGGACATTGGCTTGATTTTGTAGGACTGAATCATGGTACCTTGTGATCAGCTTTATGGGGTGATCAATGTAGCTTATGTTCCACTTTAGTGTTTTCGGTTTAGATCCAGAAATTCTTTTGGTTTAGCAATGTTGCAGGCTCCTTTAAGATTCTCAAGATTTATTAGTTGTTTTGTTTTTGGATCTTAGGTACGTGTTCTATTGTATATTGGTTCCTGTAGAGCAGATGGTGCTATGGAGTTTTTCTTTTCTAGTGGTTCTTTCCTGGTTGCTAGTGAATTATATAATTGAAGCTCACACAGGTATCTGTGAACACTGCTATTGATTACTACCTGTGATGCATACGGTTACAGTAGTACTACTATTTGTAGATGGATTTCTGGGCATGTTTTATGTTTTATGTAAGTTTCTATGCTGAAATGGAATAAAATCTTTACATATGAAAAAAAAGTTGGTGGCCAGAGGTGACCCATCAGATGGTCAGAAATTATCCAGAGGAGGGTATGGCAGCAAGCAAGGGATATAAGGGCAATAGAGAAGGCAAGGAAGTGTTTAAACAGAAGGATGGCAGGAATGGTGAGGGGATGGGGGAAAATTATAACTCACCATGATATTTCATAGGTGTGTGCAGGTTTGTACAGAAATGACAGGGTACATCAGATGGATGTGGGCCTAGATGTGTTTAATTTGCAGTTGAAGCAGGCCCTGGAAGAACTGAAACAGCTGAGGTATTATGGGGGAAGCCCATTGTCCATCACAATTGCGGGAGATGGTCTAGTGGAAAGAAAAGAGAAAAGAGGAGACGGAGGAAGAGGCACAGGTAAAGGACTCAGGGGACACAGGAGGTTACGGGGTGGTAAAACCAAGGCACGGCCTGAGTATGCATCCAGTCAGATTGAGTACTGTACCTTGTGGGGTTTGCATCCCAGAGGGTTGAAGGTGAGTGTCGGGTATGCATCTGAGCTCAGAAGCAGCAAAGTGGAATGTCGGAGGATCACATAATAATCATGTGATAAATCCGATGTATTTTTAAGAAAGTATTCAAGATGTAAACAAAAGATTTATGGACGTTAGGATGTAAAAAAAGTTTTGGTGATGGAATGACTGTAAAAATGTTGACAATAAAGATGTCAACTGAGCACCCAATAAGTTTTTATAGTGGTTCAACTCTGGAAGGGAATCCCAGGATAAGGAGCGCTGCAATTTTTGCAGAACTGTGTGAGATGAGACTTAACAATTGATACCATATTGCCAACTGCTAAGCAAATAAGCATACAGTGGTGGCCAGTGACATGGTGCAGAATACCCAGATATAGTATATCATGATATGTCACAAGAAATCCCCATTCATTTCAACTGGATTTCCTGAGATATTTCTCTGTCTATTACAATAGATTGTGTATTTTGTCACTGGCTACCACTGTAATAGAGCAGTTAGGAGGACCATTAGAAAAGTGTTCCTAGGACTTGTGTTCCATTGCCAGTTAGGTCACATTATTTCTTTCCCATTATAGTTTGCATAAAAAGGCTGTAGTTTCTATAACCCTGAAGGACTTTAAAAAGCTAGTGTACTGTTAACACATCACCTTAGAGAAGAGCTACAGTAAAATGAAAGAAATGCAGCTTCATTTACATTGTAGTTCCTGTCATACATAAGGTTGCAATCCTAAAATGGCTGGCAGAAGTCTGCAATGGTGTTCAAAGACAGGTTCTGTTACAGATGACAGTACCCTTAAACTGGTATCACAATACCCTAGTCTTAAGGAACTGGTGACATGTTCAGGAGAACTTTAACAGAACATAATATTTAGGCACTGTCCAGCTTGTATTTATCATTTGTTCTGTAATCCTCCCCATTATTTAGTAGTGAGGTCATTTGCATTAAAACAGGATCTTTGCCCCTGAAAAGTTCCTCTATTCCTGCTGCTTTCTCCGTACCTGAAGTCATAGAGCACTGCTTGTGACCTCACAGTTACTCCCATGGCAACAGATTGTGATGTCACTACAGAAGATTATGACTTGAAGTAGGAAGTAAGCTATAGAGGCAGATGAACTCAAAATGAACTGTAAGGGACAACAATCATATAATGTATGGGGAGCCCTTCTTATTGTCCAAAATCACCAAATTTATCTCATTGTTATGGTACTGCTGTGACATTAGCAGGTTGTTAACTGTATCTCAGTACATCACTGTAGTACCATAACAACTTAGAACACTTCTCCCTGCAGAGTTCTGTTTTTAGAACTGCGATCACTACCGTCTGCATGCTTGTCCAACTGTTCAGGTTAAATTTATTTTTTTATTTTATTTTAAACCTTTGTTTACCAGGTAAGTACAATGAGCCAAGGCCCATTTTTGTGTATGACCCGGGACCATAAATATACAGTCAAGATGTTATAAAAAATTATTAAGCATACAATACAACATTACATTACTAACAATTATTGAACATACAATACAAAGTTCTTAAACATACAATACAACATTACATTACTAGAAATTATTGAACATACAATACGACATTACATTACTAACAATTATTAATATACAGTACACATAATAACACTTATTCAAAAACATTGACATCATTAAGGTATTACCAGCAGATGGCAGTGATCGTGATGGAGCCCAACATGTACTCACTCAGCAGCACAAGTGATTGGCTTTCTTTCTGTCTGTATCTCCTCGAAGCAACTCTTGAATGAATGCCCAAATAACATTAAAGTTTCCCCATACATTATAAAGGATAATGGATTGGAGAAAGAAAATAATCACACTGAAATCACATCTTGCGGTTTACTTGACAACTGTAAACCTCTCGAGCTGCACTCTCAGGGTTTACACTGCTGTCAGGGGACAGCAGTGTATTTTATTTTAAACCTTTGTTTACCAGGTAAGTACAGTGAGCCAAGACCCATTTTCATGTATGACCCGGGACCATAAATATACAGTCAAGATGTTATAAAAAATTATTAAGCATGCAATACATTACATTACTAACAATTATTGAACATACAATACAATACAATACAAAGTTCTTAAACATACAATACAACATTACATTACTAACAATTATTGAACATACAATACGACATTACATTACTAACAATTATTAATATACAGTACACATAATAACACTTATTCAAAAACATTGACATCATTAAGGTATTACCAGCAGACGGCAGTGATCGTGATGGAGCCCAACATGTACTCACTCAGCAGCACAAGTGATTGACTTTCTTTCTGTATGTATCTCCTCAAAGCAACTCTTGAATGAATGCCCAAATAACATTAAAGTTTCCTCATACGTTATAAAGGATAATGGATTGGAGAAAGACAATAATCACACTGAAATCACATCTTGCGGTTTCCTTGACAACTGTAAACCTCTCGAGCTGCACTCTCAGGGTTTACACTGCTGTCAGGGGAAACCACTCGATGCAATTACAATGTGGTTATTGTCTTTCTCCCATCCATTATCCTCTATATATTCATACACATTTCTTCAGCATTAAAGTATAGGATGGAGAAATATACAAAATATAAATGGAATGCAAACAGAATTGTACCTATTTATTATGTTTTTCAAAGTTTTCTTCGAGGCATCAGTAGCTCTTTAACTGGCTACAACACTAAGAATAACTTTGTTTAACATGAGTTCAAATTGATAGGATTAGACATTGTAAGAGGTGTGCAGAGCAAAGAATTCTGCTGCAAAAATTCCAGTTCCAAAATGCTTTTCCAGATTTCTTTTTTAATTCCACATAATCCCATACATCCTTTCTGTGTAAACCATGGAATAACTTTCCATGGATTATGCAGACCATAGAATAACTTTCCACATATTGCTGAAAATAAATCTGCAGTTTATGTAAACTGTGGCTTATTATTCCAAAAAAAAAATTTCCGCTTTTAAAAATTTCCAAATTTCTCTACCAACTGAATTCCAGAAAATTTATTGGAATTTTCAGAAATTCTTTGGAAATCCATTCCATTGGAATTTGAAAATTCCATACAGAACCAAACATCAATGTTAACCATACTTACAGTAAAAGGTATCTGAACTGGAGATATCTGAAATGTTTAGATCTACTAAGGCCACATGTACAGTATTTATCAAGTCTTGAAATTATGTAATATTATAGGAGTTAGACAATTGTCCAAGAAGTTAAATGAGGCACAAGGGTCCTCCAGCAGGTTAAAGCTTGGTCTGTTTGTGTTGGGGTAAATCTGGGGCACTCTTCTTTGTGAGTTGCCATCAGTGGGCTATTGCCAGTGGAGAGTTCCTTGAGAGTGTCCTTCCAGACCTGAAGTGCATTTTTAGTCCATGGATTCTGGAATGTTCTAATGTTCTGCCTGGTGACCTGAAAGAAGGCAATACATTTAGTTTACTGTGGACCCCATGGTTTTTGTATGTCACCACCCCATCTACATCTTTATCTCTCCCCAAATATTAAATAAGAGTGGTTACTTGGGCAGCCTTATAATAAGTTTCTAACTCCAGGACTACAGTATGTACCCTCTTACTTCCAGTTACCACTTACGTCTAAGCTTGTGCCTCTCCAACCAAATTTTATGATGGCCTGCCAGAGCTCTTCCCAAACATTTCCTGGGATCCCTATGAGGAGAGTGGAGAACAAGAAGAGGAGCCTTGGGAGGATGTTCAGCTATAATGCTTTCACCATCCTGAAGCATGCGATGGGCATTGTTTTCCACCTTGCCAGATCTACCCTAACATTTTGAAACAGCAAGTCATAATTTACTTATATAGTTCAATAAGCTTTGTTGATATTTTGATTCCTAGAAACCTCCCTGGTTATGCTGTCCATTTCTAAGGAATCTGTCTCTTACTTTCTGGTGGGATGTGCTCATTAAGTATGAGGACATTGGATTTAGAAGTGTTTATTTTTAGCCCGGAGACCCCACCATACTCCTTCAGTAGGTGTGCCAATGTATGGTAGGAGTGATATTGATCATTTAATAATATGATGGCGTTGTCTGCATACAGAGACGCTATGCTCCTCCCTTGCCACCCTAATTCTGTGTGTATTGGGGTGACATTGCATTCATTCTGCCAGTGGCTCTATGCTTAGGCAAAGAGGACGGACACCAGGGGACAGCTCTGCCTGTTTCCTCTTCCAATATTATTCTGATACCATGCTATTGACTCTTACTCTTGCTCAAGGAGTGCTACAGAATGTTCTAATACATCTGCATATTGTTTTTCCCAAAGCCAAATTTCAACAAAGGTGTTTGGGGAAAGCTCCAGTCTGGTTTGGTAAAGACTTTCTCCACATCTACTGTGAAGGCTGTCTGAAGTTTCTGCAAACCCTATGTAGCTGTAATGCTGCTGAGTAGCCTTCTGATATTATGGTTCAAATGGGGTGGACCAACTTTGGTGTAAATATTTTTCAGTGCTGTGTCGGTATTTCTGTGAAGATTTTGGTGTCTTAGTTTAATAATGAAATAGTTGGTAATTCTCACAAGCAAGCATGTTTTAACCTATTTGCAAATTACTGAAAATTTTTTTTTAGTTGTTTAACCAGGAGTAGCACACTAAGCTGAAAGTTTTTTTACAGGTGCAACCTGGGAGCACAGGGAAGTTAAGTGACTTGCTCAGGGTCACACAGTATGCAAGTGGAAGCTGTGGGATTCAAACCCAGGTCTGGTCTGCTGGATGTCATCAGATTTGCAGCTTAGAGCCTTAAACCACTGCACTATACTGCCTCCCTATAATTATAGCCTCTTCCACAGCTTCAGCATTTCCTATGGTTTGTTACATATATTAATAACATTCCGCAGGTGTTCCCTAAGATCTTCTCTGAATAAGAAAACCAGCTGGGTCCCATGGCTTTTACACTTTTGTTGGCTTTAAGTGTCACCTTGACTCCAAGGTTGCGATAGGTTTGTTATTCTATCTCTGTTCCTTCTCTGAAGAGAAAGTAATGTGATAGTTTCCAGGAAATGTTAAGCGGAAGTGTCTTCCTTTCCTCCACTTCTTTCTGCTATATACAGTATAATTACTTGTAGAAGTTTTAAAACTTTACTGCTATTTCATTGGGTGTGTTTGTTTGTTGGTTTATTTGTTTGCTTGTTTGATTGGCTGTCCTACTAAGCTTATCCCTTTTACTGTCTGTGTCACCTGTGGCTTTCAGAATCCTACTGAAAGGAGCCTACTGGTGCTGTTGTCATGTCGGTAATATTGTTATCCTGTATATTGTAAGGTGCCTTCTACTATATTGTTGAGTAATTTACTTAATTATGTACGTGCCTCCTCTAGCTGTTTCAGTGTCTGCCTGCCTCCTCTGCTTTTGTGTTGTAGTTCCTTATACTTCAGGTTACCTTCCAACTGCTCCCTAATTATTGGAAGTCTATTTTTTCCTTTCCACTGCATCTGCAATGACGTCACCCTTAAGCACCTGTCTTCTACACCATCCCACTTTAATTTTTGTGTTGTTTTCCTGCCTGAATTATTTGCCACATACTCGTTCATTGTGCTCTTAATCTTATTTATAAAACGTTCCTTATTTAACAAAGATGTATTGAGCAACCACACTGATTGTGCAGACATCCTAGCTTGAGGGTTATTGAGGGTAACACGTCAGTACAGTGAAGGCAATATGGTGACTCAATAATGGTGATGGCACAATCATGAAAATAATAAAGGTGACTGCAAATGAACTGCGACAGTGTGTAAACAGTGAACATGGTGCTATAGCCTATCCCTGTGTCAAGGAGTGCCTTGCAGTAGATATCTAGAAATAGCAGGGGGTCTGGGGTGGAGCCCCCACTAACAGAAAAAGGGCAGCAGATGCATTGTGCAAGATGGCAGCCACCTACCCTGTGACCTGGAGGGGGCATCCATTGTTGCATCATGCAAGATATCTGTATCACTGGGATAAGGTGGTGCTGCTGAAGGTGTATTGGTGATGCATGGAGAATCATAGGCTGAGGTGCTGTGCCCATGTCCGCACTACTGGGGAGGAGGTGGTGGCTGTCAAGAAGAGCCATAATCATGTGGCTGATGTGACTTAGTTTTCTAACCCTGTTTCAGTGTTATGCGCTATGGAATGGTAGCGGAATTGCTCAATATGTCAGTTACCATTATTTATGGGTGCCAAAATTGCGGTCGCCCTATTAGTTTCGCTGAATTGTCGTTTGGCATATTTAGTTTGCAGTATTGACATGGGGCCTTATTGAGATATGTACTGAGCTGTTGAACCAGTGACCTAGAGATGAAAGGCTCCTTAACCCATTACCAATCTCCTGAGCCATCCAGTTTCACAAGAGAAGTTATCTTTCCTGGAGTATGTAGTGCTCTGGTCTGATAAAAAGGAGTAGTATCTCTCTTTATGTTAGGTCCTCCATATACCTACTAAACCTTTCTTCTTACTTAGAGCATTACAGGCCCGTGCTAATATTCAGTTTACAGTACAGAGGTGTTCCCCGATGATCTATCCCTGGACGCAGATGTTACACAGTTAAAGTCTCCCCACAGCACCAGCATGCCTTTGCTGCAACCACCTGTTTTCCCAGTAATGTCTGTGTGCATCCCCATCCTCAGTGGGGGCAAAGTTATTGATTAAATATAGCCAGAGGGGGCAAAGTTATTAATTCAATATAGCCACTTTCCATTGTATTCTATCAGTGCTGAGACTACTATACCTTCTGTGTCCTTCTGTGTAAAATTTCAATTGGCAACCCCCTGTTAATTAATATGGTGATGCCCACCTTTTTGCCTCTAGGGTACAAAGACACCATCACCTGTCCCACCCAGCTTCTATAGAGTTTCATGTGTTCTAATGGAGGCAGATGTATCTCTTACGTAACTTATATCACATTTTATTCTGTTCATTTCTATGGGTCATTGTTGCATTTTAGTGGGTGGTTTACTCCTTTTATATTTATGAGAAATGATCCTAAGTTTACTTATTAGAAGCTTGTATAATATTCTTAGCAGATAGTAGGGTAACATGACCTGAGCAACAGGCCCCCTACGTCTGACGCGTCTCCCCATGCAGTCCCCATTTCTGATGGGCTAGCACTTGGAATGGGCTCCTGCTGTCTGTGCAGTGTTGTTTCTCCCAGTATTTCAGCCCTTGCAGAAGACTCCTAGGTGTATAATCCAGGCTTTTGAGAGGGGCAGACACCATCACTAGTAATTCTCAAATCGAGTTCTCTGGGTAACCCCTGATACCAATATCATTCTAATGTGGGTGTGATCTGGGTAAGGGCCCTCTTCCTTTCACATCCTTCCTCTGTTGGCAACACATTTACCCTCTTTTTACCTTTTTTATCAGATGTTTTGGTATCTTTGTTGCATGTGATCACCACTTCTACCTCTGCTGTGGTGAATATGATTAATCATACAAAATGCATAACAAGTAACAGTTGCCCTTTAAAACTGGGCTATTGTCAGAATTATTGTTGCAAAATATTCTAAACATAATAAATCTTTATACAGAGTGGCCAACGTGGCCCAGTTTTGGAGCATGATCTCCTCTTTTGCCTTTTGAGTCAAATTTATTCTCAGGAATTTCAACCACCATAAGCTGTGTTGTCTTGAATCCAATATGGCCTTCTGAGTAGGAGCTTATGATCAGAAAGCTACTTCCCCCATCAATAGTCTTTCTAGATTAATTGTTCCTTTAATGGTGTGGAGGATGGTGTAGGTCCTTATGTGGGTTATCTGCAATTCACCCAGTAGGATTCTGTTTCACATTTTACATTAACTAGCAACTGGCTGTGCTCAGTTAGTGCTGCTATCTTCAGTACTATGGACGTCCAAGCTTTTCAGCCCACCAGTTAAGTGTATTTTGTATTTTTGTCATTTACACCTATCCCTTTCCTCTGTCACACAATGGCTGCATCTGTAAATGTCTGAAGGATACCTAAATAGATATCTCAATCTTCTAGGATGGGAATTTCAGTTTAAATTGTAATCTAGATTTAGAGTTTGCATATTGGTCCTTGTAAGAACAGATCCAGAAGTAAATGATTTGATACCTTTTAATGGACTGAAATAGATGTAATAACAAGAACAGAGTGCTCTAGCTTTCAGACCAACAAGTCCTTCATTATGCTTCCGACAAAGGACTTGTTGGTCTGAAAGCTAGAGCACTCTGTTCTTGTTGTTACATCTATGTTGGTCCATTAAAAGGTATCAACTCATTTACTTCTCTGGATCAGTTTAAATTGTACACATATTGTTCATTAGTGCCTAGGATGAGACCCCACATAGCTTCCTGCACCATTCTGATCTGGTTCACCAGTCTTATACTATCTGAAGGGTACACTTTGACCTTTGATATAGCCCCCAAATTCTGTGTGGTCACTCTAGTTCTCAAGCTTCCCATCTTTGGGGTCAACATAGGAGAGCTTCTGGTGACCCAGGCAGCAGGAGAGAGTATGCTTCTCCCACTCCACCCACCCCACATCTGACAGGGTTCAACATAGGGATAATGCTTCCCACATCATGTATACATGCAACTAAGGCTTGTGGTCCCCATAGCCTTTTATATCCCTATAATTTTTGGAGTAGTTTGCTGGAGGAAACAAAAATTGTGGCTCAGGTGGCATCAAAAACAGGAGTGGAAATAGGGGACCTCAGACCATGTCTGACCATCTCCATGGGCATCGAGACCCTCAGTGCCCTGTATTTGCCTTCCTTCATGGATTTCCCTGGGATTTCCTTGTCTTTCTCTCCCTCTCTCTCCTCACAATACCAGTCAGCCTTGTCACTCTCTCTTCACTCTCTCACCTTAGAGTGCCAGTCAGCCTTATGGTTGCAGGGACTGAGCCTCTGTGTATTCATTTCATTTCGCCCTGTCTGCTATTCCCAGCCTTCAGTAGGCGGTGTGGTAGTAGTGCAGTGTACAAGCATATAGCTCCCCCAATCCCAGCCCCCAAGCCTTATCAACCTCCCAGAGTCCCCAGGCCCAGAAAGCCAATTTCCACACAGACAAGGGTCTGGTTCATCCATCTTCAGGACAGTGTAGGTCCACACCCCCTCTAACAAGGGATCAGGCTTACAAAACAAATTCAGTCCAGTTTACCCACATACAAATTAACCTAACCGGTGGTAAATATTGTCCTACTGCAGTAACCTTTACTTGTAAGTAGAATTTTCCTTGGAAAGACAAGGTGATAAATGTCAGAGCAAATTCTGACAATTTAACAAGGAGTGTTTTGCATTCTTCAGAAAGGGAAGTGCCATTATCCAACCAAAACTGCAAAGTCAAAAGACCGCCATCATGTGGGCCCTTGGTATCAACAGATTTGACATTCAGAGAAACCAGACGCCACCCTGATTCCAATTTGATATCCTCCAGGACCCTAATATATCCACAGTATCATGGATGTAGCAAGGAATCTCTCTCACCCGGTCTTTATTGTGGGCACCAACATATTGTGAAAGAAAATGAGTCAATATCTACTACAATAGAGCATCCTGTTGTTGAGTCCTGTTTGGATCTTCAGCCTGATGTAAAAAGCATACTTAATTGAACTCTTTGAGGTAAAGAATTCCTTATCACAACAAATCCAATTAGAGATTTGTTAGAAATCTGGCAGTAAGTTCACAGCTTGACAAGACTGACATTTGGGAATGGTACATGGATGATACACTGATGATGTGGATGAGGATGTTGAGGAATTACAGCAATGCATCTCCCTCCTATAAAACTCCAATCCTTACATGACATCTTCATTGCAATATGATCAAATTAAAATTCTTTTTTTTTGGACTTAGAGATCAGTAGAGACTGTGAGGATGGTCTCTATACTGATCTTAACAGAAGGAGATGAACTGCAATACACTATAACTGTACATGCTGCCAGTCATCACCCATTCAATACCATCTACAATATACCTGAGTCACAACTCCTCAGGTTGAGAAGGAAATATAGTAGGGAATGTAATGAAGATTTTGAAAAATAAGCTGACTAATTGTGTAACAGGTTTGTGAAAATGTGTTATAGTATTGCTATGATAGACAGATGGATGGATGAGGATGAAGTCACAGTCATTTAGAGTACAGTCCAGCACAGGAATATGTGTCTGAAGCTATTAAATTATTAAATTCTTATTTATTTATTCATTTATTACGTTCTCAGATTATAATACCTTTGAACCAATGGTTCTTTTACAAAGGTTTCATGTCAGCATAACAAGAGAAAAAAGAATGAAAAATTTAAATGAAACACAACAAGATCCATTGGGTTAACATAACAAATAAGTTACATAGGATAAAGTTATGTGTGAAGATACAGGAACTCAAAATAAGTGCAGAGAGGGCAGGGTACTGATTACAAGCAGCCAAGGAGGCATTCTACATAGAGAGAAGATGTACTAGTTGGTGAGGGGGGTGGGGAAACAGGAGGTAGGAGAAAGGGAGAGGAGAGGAGGCAGATTAGGATGGAGTGGGGAAGAGGGAATCAGGGGAGAAGGTAGGCAACTAAGTGAAGGCTTTATTGAGAGGATGTGAGGACAGGGGAGGGGACATGCTAGTGGTTGCAAAAACATTTGCTGGTGGTAGAGAGGTGATTAAGGAGATTGCATTTGAAGGGACCTATGTTCGAGAAATCATGTGCAGATTGGGGGAGATCATTTAGCCAGTTGAGAGTCCAGAACTTGAAAGAGTGTTGAGCCAGGGATTTATGACAGTGAGGGACATAAAAGACTTGACCAGTCATGCCTCTAGTGTGGTCAGAGTTGGAGGCAAAAGAGAGAAGATTTTGTAAGGTAGGTGGGGGTAAGTGCTGTGCAGATTTTCTTCACAAATAGGAAGGTCTGATAGGTAATGTAGCCCTTTAGGTCAAGCCAGCCAGTCTGAGCATACAAGATACATGTATGAGTTAGTCTGGAAACTCCAGTAGCTAATCTGCAGATTTTGTTGAGGGCAGTGTGTATTCTTTTAAGTGTAATGTCCATAGATGCTCCATAGGTAATGAAACCATAGTCAATAATAGAGAGTAAGGAGCTGGCAATCTCAAGGCGGTGGGCATTAGGGGTAAGACAGTGTCTATGCCTGTAGAGGAGACCCAACCTAGTGTTAACCACCTTAGTTACATGGTCCACGCGAGTGGCAAAAGACATGGCTGTGTCCAGTGTTACTCCTTGGTACTTGAATTGCTGAACCTCTTCCAGAAGTACATTGGTGTTGTTGAAGGTGTTGAACTGGTGGTGTCTGTACCTGTTGTGTGTACTGGTGAATAGCGTATTTATTTATTTTTTTGTAATTAAGAAGAAGTTTGTGCTCAATAAACCACTGCTCAATTGCAGGGAAATCATTCTGTAGTTGTTGTAGAGGGAGAGGGTTGGGGAGACTTGAAAAAAATGACAGCGTCATTCATGTATAGTAGTTGATTTGTGGAGCATACTTGTGGTGGAGAGTTTAGAAAAAGTCTAAATAAAAGGGGGCCTTGTAATGCACCCTGTGGGACACCTGAATGAACATGGCAGCTATCAGAAAGTGATCCACCGATTTTTACTTTCTGAGTCCGGTCAGTTAGATAGCTTTGGAACCTCCCAGTTACATCATCTGAGAGACCAAGGGATGTGAGTGCGTCAAGCAGAAGGAGTGGTTCACAGTATTGAAGCTTTAGTGAGGTCAATGAAATGTCCCCACTAAATGTCCAATGTCGAAAGCTTAGTGGATGAAGATAGAGAAATGTAGCAAGGCAGTAGAGGTGCATTGTGTTTTCCTAAACCCATGTTGTTGTGGGCACTGAATTTGATGTTTCTCAAGGTATTCAGTAAGCTGGTCAGCGGCTACATGTTCCAGTACTTTGGAGAGTGGGGACAGGATAGAGCTCAGACAATAGTTAGTGGGTGGGGATCTGTCCCCACTTTTGAAGATGGGAGTAACAAACACAGCCTTCCAGCATGCAGGGAACTGCCCGAGGCAAAGGGATAGATTGAGGAGTTTAATGAGGGGTAGAAGGACTGCATCCAGAGTTAGATATATAAATTTGAGGTCCAAGGTGTCACTGCTGGCTCTAGCTTTTCCGAGGGCATGAATAAGTTATTGTTTCACTTCCACAAGGGTAATCCTCTTAAAGTGGAACGGTGTGGGGTCTGGCAAGGAATGAGTGGTATAGTCCTTGGTGTTCCCGGATGGTGTAACAGGAGTGTCAGGGGGAGTATGCTGCTGAGGTCAGAGAGACTGTGTTTAGGGCATCAGTTATGCTTTTAGAATCTTGGAGGGTGGCATGCCAGCTTCTATTATGGTGGAAGAAGACTTGCTAGGGGGGCCTATTAATTCTTTGAGGTTGTCCCAAAACCTCCTGCCATCACCCCATGAGTTGGAGAGCTGTGATTGTAATATTGTGATTTAGCATGAAGAATTTCCCTGGTGCAGGCACTCCTACTGTTTTGTATTATTGTGGGTCAGATGGCTTACCAGTGGCCCTGGCATGATGCCAGAGGTTATCCCAAGTGGCCATTTGTTTAAGAAGGGAGACTGTAATCCAGGGGTTGCATGCTCCCTTGATCTTCCATTTGTTGAGAGGGGTGAAGATGCCACAGGCACTGTTAAAGGTAGAGAGAAAATATTCAAGTGCCTGATCAATAGTTTTTGTTTTATTGATGGGTAACCAGTTGGTGTGTAATAGGTATGCTTGAAGGAGCTGTAGTTGTCCTGTCTTCAGGACTGTGTTGGTCATGGTTTTAGAAGGGGACTTTGGGGATCTGTTAGACCAGAGATACAAGACACGGGAGTGGTCACAAATTACATCTGGGAGGACGGTGGTCTCAGGAATTCTTTTTGAGTGATTGGTGAGAATCCAATCAATGACAGAGCTGTAACCTGTCCGATGACTGGAACGGGTGGGGGAGGAGACTAGTTAGGTTATGTTGAGACAGGAAAGGGTGTCTTTGTAAGGGGCAGCATCAGAAGCCAGCCAGTTTATATTAAAAGTCCCCAAGGACAATGAATTCTGTGTTAGGGGAGAGATTCGACAGGCGATCGATGAGGAGATTGAAGCCTCTTGACTGTTCCTTGGGTGGGAGATACATGGAGATTATTGAGAGAGATTTCCTGTTGTGAACTAGGATTAGTTTAATATGGAACAGTTGGATATTTTTGCTGAAATCCTCTGGTGGTTATGCAAGGCCCTGGAGTGTATCTTTAACATAGAATGGATACCCACCTCCCCTTTTAACTAGTCTGTCCCACTGGAAGATAGTGTGCCCATCGAGGGAAACAGCTGAGTCTGGGACCAACGGTGTTAGCCAGGTTTCAACAACAGATAGTATGTCAGTCTTGTGCTGTTCAGTCCAGACCTGGAGGTCAACCAGTTTTGGAAGAAGGCTCCTTATGTTTATGGATGCTAGCTTCAGGGAACTCAAGTTAATGTTACAGTGGCATGGGGCAAGGGGTGGGCCAGGGTTGGGGTGAATGTTGCTTGCTAAGAGGAGAAGCAACAGGGTGATCTGTGGTAATACTTAATGTAGCAATTTTAGCTTAGGTAGGGGTTTATGTAGCTGGACCCCGGCAACATGATTGGCGTATTTGGTATTAAGAAGTAGAGGTATTAGTGCGGGGGTTTTATAGTTTTGATCAAGAATGAGTAGCCTGGTCAGTGGAGTGCCACCAAGATGGTGTTCAAGGGTGATACACAATGTTTCTGGTCCACCATATAAAGATTTAATAGTAAGGGGCATTGGTTGGTAGTGAGTTTTCAGGAGGTAGAAGGGGTGAGATGAAGATGCAGGATAGCACAATAATGACAGTGCTAATAAGGAGCTTCATGATTAATGGAGTGTGACACTAGTTGAATTAGGGCATTTGTAAGGTGCCATCTGGGTCACTGGGAGTATCAGGGGTTGAGATGCTCAAAGACAAGGAAGAGCCTGGTAGAGAGAAAGAGAGTAGTAAGCAGGAGGAAAGCTTAGAGGTACATGTGGGGTGTGGAGAGAGAGAAAAAGATAGAGAGGAGAGGGGGTAGGAGGGACTGTGAAGGGTGGAGGTAGCCAGCAAATTTACCAGAAATAAGGGGCAAGGGAAATTTAAGGAAGTTAGGGGTAGGGTCAGAGAGACATGATCATTTGGGCAGAAAATGGATCCAAAGAGTGTCAGGAAGAGGGTGGGTGGGTATGAAGAATATTTCAGGCAGTGGCTCAGCTAAATTTCAGGCAGTGGCTCCGCTCGATTTGTCAGAGGTGTACTTTTATGCTGGGCTTGCTGACAGGTGAGGGTAGTGGGTGGTGGCCGCAGGAGAAGAGCTGCACCTCTCAAGCGAGCAGGGAAAGAACACCCAGTAAGGGGTCTCAAACCTATAGAAGAAAATAAAGGGAGTGCACAGTTAATTAAATAGGAGGTATTTGATGGGTATGGGAAGAGACAGGGAGCAGAGACAGAAGCACAGCAGGTAAGTAAAGACAGAAGCAGGTCTAAATCAGAGGGAGGGCTGGAAAAGAGGAGTCAGGCAGAGAGAGTGAGTGAGAATAGGTGTGGGGGGACAGACACCAGAATACCAGCCAAAAGGACTGTGCTAAAGGGTGAGACTCCAGGTTGCTAAGGGAAATTAGGAGGGCTGTGAGAGAATCGAGAATGAGTCCAGAGAGGGGTATCAAACTAAGATAGCAGGAGGGGGTTCGGAGAGAAAGGAGCCAAGTCCCAAATTAAGAAGGGGCAGAGAAGGTAGCAGAGCAAGCAAAAGGCTACAGTTGCACTAGATACTCTATGCAGGCTGGTTACAATCCTACAACAATCTAGGGATTTAAACAGTTCTAAATGAATTGCTTAATTTTACATATAAAAAATTCAGCAGTTACACAATGCAACTAGTCTGCCTAAAAAATAAACAAGAACAGAAAAACAAAATACAAAAATAATGCGACTAGTCTGCCAAAATCAATCTAAGCTAGGAGCAGCCAATCAGAGTCCGCAGGTCGGGCAGAAGCACCAATCGGAAGAAAGCTGTGGAAAGCGCCAAAAAGAAAATTTCAGGCAGTGGCTCTGCTCGATTTGTCAGAGGTGTACCTTTATGCTGGACTTGTTGGCTGGTGAGGGTAGCGGCCGACGTCTGCAGGATTTGGGGCCACGCCACTCAGGCTAGCAGGGAAACAGCACCCAGTCAGGAGCCTCAAACCTTCATGCTGGGCTTGCTGGCAGGTGACAGTAGCAGGCGGTGGCTGCAGGAGTAGAGCTGTGCTGCTCAGGTAAGCAAGGAAACAGCACCCGGTCAGGGGCCTCAAACCTTTATGCTGGGCTTGCTGGCAGGCGTGAGTAGTGGGTGGCGGCTGCAGGAGCAGAGCTGTGCCACTCAGGTGAGCAGGGAAACAGTGCCTGATCAGGGGCCTCAAACCTTTATGCTGGGTTTGCTGGCAGGCAAGGGTAGTGGGTGGTGGTCACATGAGTAGAGCCACACCACTCAGGTGAGCAGGGAAAGAGCACACATCTAGCTGAGGATCAAAAAATAGGGTGAGGACCCTGATACATAATGTCTCAGAAGAATTGTAAGCAGAAAATGGCTCCATGACTGGGAAGTGGAAATCCAGCAAAGTAGCTTTAAAGGAACTCTGCAGTTCTATGCAATACCTAAGGATCATAGACACTCACAGAATCCACTGGAGAGACCCAGTCTAAGGCTTTAGTTTGATACTGGAACCACTCTCTTCATTTATTAATATACATCTACATCCAATAATTGAGCAACCCCGCATGTTTCTGAAAGATACCACACAAGTACTCTAAATAGCTGAGAGCTAAAAAAAGTCAGGAGAAGGGCAGAGCCATGGGTTGCACTCCGGCCCCAACTTATGCAAGTGCACAAATGCATAAGTTTGAAAGAAATATTGTGTCAGAGGAGAGTAATAATCCATCTAAACAGGAGGTAAAAATCTGGAGATGCTTTATAGATGAGATTTGGTTCACCTGGAGCTCCTCTGAAAATAGATGAAATAATTGTTGCTATATAACATGCATCTGATGTGAACCTTTCATTCAAAGTCGTCCGTAATTGAGAACACATGATCTTCCTTGATAATAGCCATCAAAGCTGTGAGTGGGTGCTTGGGCAATGACTCTTTTCAGAAAAAGCACAGAACAAAATACTAGTTTAGATGTTTTAAACTTCCACCGAGGTGGGCTAGTTGAGAGTATTACAAAATCTCAGCTCCTATGCACTAGAAGAAATTGCAGTTACTGTAAGCCCAAGATTTTGAAAAGGAATAAGCAATCATAGTGCAGTGCTTTAGGGACAGGGGGTACTGTAGGAGAAACATAGAAACATATTTTGTTGTCAAAAAAGGATCCTTAGTTCCATCTAGTCTGTCTGTTGTCCCTGCCTAGTCTTGTCACCACTGAATCTAGTTACTCATAGGTGTCACTCCCTCTCCCTCTTCCTCTACCTAATATATCCCTCTGCCTATCCCATGCATGCTTGACACTCCCCACAGTCTTCACCCCACTACCTCATCTGGCAGGATGTTCCAGTCATTTGTCACCCATTCTGTATTTCTGCACATCTCTCCTAAACCTTCCCACTCTTAGCTTCATTGCATGCCTCCTTGTTCTAGTGCCCACCTTTCTCTGAAATAGGTCCTATACTTGCACCTTGTTCATGCCTATGAGAATGCTGAATACAGCAGTACATAAAGTAAATAATATTCACATATAAGAAACACTTATGCACTGCTCAAAGGATACAGCAAAGCAATATGGGGTGCTGTTTGTCACAACATTTAATAAATCCTTACCATAACTGAACTGTGCTGTTAACTAGCATTAGCACATGTTACAAGGAAATCCTGAGACAGCAGATATTTTTAGAGAGAAAGTATGAGCGGCAGCAAAAAAAGCACCAAAGCTAAGACAGAAGTTGGTACATTCAGCACAGAGACCAACAGAAATATGAAGCAACTGTTGCTGGGACTTCTAAGGTCAGGGATGCAGCCATATGGCCACTGTGCAGCCTGTGGCAACTCATTTAAGAAAGATGTATTTAGGCATGCCAACACAAATTGAGAATATATATCCCATTCTGCCCATTAGCTTCTCCAGGTGGTGGTAAAAAACTCAACCTTTGTGTCCTGTAATGCCTGTAGGTGGCGGCTTAAGTGTCCTTTTATGCTATACAAATGTCTGTAGAAGTCTTGCACATATTGCTTACAAACCACAGCAGCTACACACAAAGTTGTTCAGCACAACATTACCTTTCTAATGATAGTAAGCAAGCCAATGTAATCATTTCAGTTTTTTCTATACCTTGAGAAATATCCAACAAACAATTTTTTCAACAAAATGCAACACAGCAACACAATTGTTTTTTGTAAAATATAAAACATGTGAAACCTAAACTGCACATACTTAAGTAGTACATGTGTAAATATATGCACGTGCAGTGTGGGTTTGATATGTCATATTTTATAAAATAAATTTTGTTTTTGTGTCGGATTTTGTTGACAAGAAATCTGCTTTTCATTATTTTCCCCAAGGTAACAAGGTATAGAAAAAAAAATAATTATTACTTTGGCTTGCCTACGATGATCAGAAATGTGATTCTGTGCTGAACAACTTTGTTGTTCATACTTAGTGTGCAGCTATTATGTTTTTCAAAAATATTGAAATTTGTTTAAGGTATGGGGCCTTGGACTGAATTTCAAAGTTCCAACTACAAATAGAAATAAATCTGTAAAAAAATACATTTTCACATCTATAAAATGTATTTATGTTAGTACACTGCTTAACTGTAAATTACATATGCATGTGGAGTTTGGGTTAGCTATGCATTCTATTTGAAACAATATTTTGTTATTTTGGTGGATTTTGAAAAAAATCAGTTTTCTTGGTGTTTCATAAGGTATAGAAATAAAGACAATAATTGTATGGGTTTATTTAGCATCATTAGATAGTTTTGTCATTAACAAATTTGCCAGTCACACTTTGTGTGTAGCTATTATGGTTTGTGAGATATTTGCATTTGTTTGAGCTATGGTATATTGAGCTGCATTTTGGCTGTACAACCTCAGGATAATGACAGCACTGAAAAAGTGCATACTACAGCACACAAATACTGTTAGGACTTGAGGAATGTTCAAGTGTTGCATAACATTTTAAAGATTGTGGCCACTCAACTAGATTGTTCAGGTTTGGGTGGGGGTCCAGCATGTGCTATTGCCCCCAAGAGGACATGATTACAATAAAATGCTGTAAAAGGAAGAGATAAGGTGGATGCACCAAATGCGTACTCTCCCCCCCCGTGGGGCCTTAATGAGGAGACTAATTGGGCAGCCTGTTGGTAACATGCCTTAGTGGGACCAACAACTCCCTATCTCAATATATTATGTAAAAAAAATTCTTGAACAAGTATATTAACAGGTTCAGTTGCATCATTGAAGACATGAAAAATAAAATATACAGTATATTCTTTACAAAAGATCAAAAATGTGGATGGCTACTATGAAGTACACCCAATTTCCCAAAATGCAGCTGTGCCATGTAAGGATAATGATTATTTTATTTATTTTATTTTGTTATTAAATCCAGCAACTGCTCCCACTTCCAGGATGACAGTCTGTCTCAAGTCACAGACAGTACCATAACTAAGGGTACTATCTAACACAATCTGCTATTTTCAAGTAGCAAATGATTACTGCTATACAGTTCCATAGCTATAATCTACTAGAAATACCCCTTCACAGTTGAATTAAGAGAGTTTTTACTAGAGAGAGAGAGAGAGAGAGAGAGAGGGCCATGTTGATTGAGTGCCACTTACTCATGTCAAATGCTGCAGCACACACAGACTGGAGTGCTGTGAGTGGTTGCTAAGTGACAGATGCTTGAAGTGTCATGCTGACATCATCAGTTACGTCAGTGCACTCTGCTTGCCATGAGTACAAGAGGCAACACCTAAGAGTGCCTCTCACTGCCACCCGAGAGTCAGACCCTGCATCTGGACCACGAGGTAAGAGGAAATACGCTCTGTAATGCTGTCTAATTTAGAGCAGTAATAGTTAGATACATTACTCACGGAGGTGTTAAAACACTGAGACACATTTGTTTTATCTCTCTCCATTCTTGTACCAGAGAAGGCCTATACCAAACCTAGGATGTGTGAAGGAAAAATAATCTCAGGTAAAAATAAAATGACAGGACAAGACTCTCAGTAATGAACAATCAGACACAAAGGGCAACCCTAGGAGGCATACGTCAAGTGCTGTCCAGCCCCTAGCTTTACTGTCTGCTGAGCTTCACTGATCTTCAATATTGTTGTTGATTGTTTTTCCGTAGCAGGGGCACCTTCAAATCCTCCCTCCCCCTAATTCCACCCTCACCAGAGTCGTCTCCTTATATACTCCCTCACTTCCTCGCATTCCAGGAAGGAGACGCATCACCTGACCATTACTAACAGGAGACACCTGGAACTATCTTCAGCTACTCAAACTCTCTTTCCCCAGAGTACACTAAAATGATAATAACACCCACCTTCAGTCACTTTTTCTCTCCTGTAGATCTCTTGCCTTTCATTCACTAACTTATCCTAGCCAGGTATATCCTACAACTTTATTCCAAACATACCTAGAAGAAAAAAGGAAAACATTTCTTTTTTCCTTTTTCCCCAGCAACTTTTTTGCATTTTGTCCATTATCGCACTCCTAAAGATATATTCCACAACTTTCTTGTGTCCACAGAAATCATCCTGTGCTTGACAATACCACAGACCTACCACAGCTGTGGTATCATCACTAAGCTATATAAAACAAACAGACATGGACATTGTGAATTGTAATCAAGGTGGCTCACTCTTTTACAGGGCCTGGATCAACACAATATGCCATTGCCCAACATGCTAGGCCATAGAAGACCTCCGAGCCCACCTTCAGGAAGCACGGAACACAATTTCCCACCTAAATCATACATTACAGCAGGTCACAAGGGCTTGGATTCCACCCCAGCACCACCAACACCCTGATACTGTCCCCCTACCACAAAAGACAGTCCATCCAGGGGGTTGGCAGGTTGTGCAAAGGGGCAGAGCCAACCACAACAGGGCTCACCAAATAGGCAGCAGTCACAGGAAGGACATGCAGCTGCAAAACAGGTTCACCCTACTAGCAAGGACACGCAAGGAATCAGGTAGCTGCTCAAACCAGGAAAGTAGTGTGCAGCAGCACCAGCCTAGCACCAACCTAAAAGGCACTACAAAACAAAACTTCAAGTTCCCATGAGTGACTAAATCAGGAGAGGAAGCAAACACCAATGTGGATCAAAGGGACAGGGTGCCATGGCACCACTCACATCAACAGGAAAAATGCTCCTATCAATGGAAAAAAAAACCTGATCATTGTGGGGGACTCCATAATTCGAGGAGCTTAATCTCAGTTGCAGGATACAGACCAAGTGGGAATAACTGCCAAGTGTATCCCTGGGGCCACAGCAAAAAGGGATACAGGCTTCACTGAGAACCTTGTATGTAGGGTGGGTAACATCAAAGGCATCGTCGTTCACCTAGGAACATATGATATTGCTAACCATTCTGTCGAACAAGTAAAAGTGCATATCTCTAATCTAGGGGATAGATTGACCTCTCTTTCATCCACCCTTCTCACAGGTACTCCCAGTATGGGAAAAGGTATAGGGAAAATTAGGGAAATCAAAATCAAGGAACTAAACTCATGGCTCCACAATTGGTGCTCAGACAAGGGACACACCTTCATTTGTGACTGGAATGATTTTTGGGAAAGATCTTACTTTAAATTCAGTGGCCTTCACCTCAACAAGGAGAGGGTAAAGGCACTAGGGCAAAAACTCAATGTATTCACCAGTCATTTAAACTAGAGAGAGGGGAGGTGGTAACCAAACAAATCCATGGAAATGGAACCTCAGTCACCACCACCCCAAATCTTGGCAAGAACTCATCCTGTCAAGATCATAAGCAAAAACAGAAAGAGCACAGTAGGATCGAACAAAAAGTAAAAAGGATGCCAGTTACTGGAAAGCAATGGTGACTAATGCCCACAGTCTAGCTAACAAAATCCCAGAACTCATGACCGCAATGGCAGAGGCTGGACTGGACTGGGTGGCAGTAACTGAAACATGGTTTAACAACAGTCATACATGGGATATTACCATCCCAGGCTACAACCTGTTCAGGAAGGAAATGAAGGGATGGGGGGGGTAGCCTTGTATACAAGAGAGGCCATAAAAGCCATGGAAGTCCAGTGAACCCAAGACAAATCAGAGGTTCTCTGGATCACACTCGAACCAGGAAATAAATCAGTCCTCATACTAAGGGTGATATGTAGGCCTCCCTTGCAGGTGGCAGAAGCAGACAAAGAACTACTGGAAAGCATACTGAATATGATTGATAAAGGAGAGGTCGTGTTAATGGGTGATTCCAGTCTCCCAGACATAGACTGGATTTCCTGCACAGCATCCACAGCTAGAAGCAGAAACTTCCTAGATGCACTGAGAGGGGCTGGTCTAAACCCTTACTAGAGAAAACACCATCCTGGACCTGATGCTCACTAACAGTAGCAAGGTAAAGAAGGTGGAAGTGGGTTGCCAATTGGGATCAAGCAATCACAAATCTGTCTGGCTTAAGATCAGTAAGATAGAGGAATCAAGCCACTCTAAGACAAGAGTCCTTGATTTTAAAGAAACAGACTTTGCCCAAATGAGAAGTTGCTTCAGAGCTAACTTCAAAAAAGGGCAAAATGAGGGGTGGAAGAATGTTGGGCGTGTGTAAGGAAGGCACTGGAAGAAGTAACTGAGAATTGCTCCAGGCTGGTCAATAAGACAAGAAAAAGAAGGGATCTGCTATGGTTCACAAAAGAGGTAGCAACTACAGTAAGAGAAAAGAGACAAGCATTCAAGAAGTACAAGAGCTGTAACAGTGACAAGGATAGGGAGGCATACAGGAGTAGCATGAGGGAAGCAAATAGGGTGATCAGAGCAGCAGAGGCGCAAACAGAGGAAGACTTGGTACAGGGGGGAAAAGAAGGCAAAAACACTTTCTTTAGGTACATAAGTGACAAAAAGAAAACAAAGGAGGTATTGTCAGGCTCTTAAATAGGGATGGGAAAAAGGTGAAAGAAGACATAGAAGGACTTCAGGTTTAGCCGTCAGCTCTAATGACAGCCTAAACTGTTACCTCCATCTCTCTCTCTACTAACAATCCACAACAATAGCCCTATTTTCAGGAGCAAACTGTCCTTTAAAGTGAGGATCATGGACTACTGGATGCTGGTGAGACAGCGACATAAAGATTGTCCATTGGGAATGGTCGGAAAATGATCTAAAAATCAGTTGGGAGAGGGGCCTATGAAAGCGGCCTGTAAAGACACCTCACTGTCATTGCAGGGTGAAATATTGAACCAACAGTCAGGAAATTCGCAATTACTTCCACTCAGCTATGTGAAAAACTACAACAGATGAATGCAGCACTGCAAAGGCTGGAGGCAAGAGCATCTGAGGATAGAAATACAATAAATATTATGAAATGGGTAGAAAGAATGCTGAATTCTGATTGGCCGAGAGCTGGTTTCAGCTGGGTCGATATTCCAGCACAACAGCCCAGTTTAAAGTATTATGTTTAAAAATGCATAAAATGTACTAAAAATTACCCATTTCATAATTACAATAAGGCACTCTAGGGGGTGTGTCATGGTGGGCTAACAGCCCTTCTTGGGTGGTGGAAGCCCTCGGCTATGCCTCGTGCTTCAACCCACCCCGAGGTGGGCTGTTATTCCACCATAACACACCCCCCTGTAATGCCTTATTGCTTAATTTAAAGCCAGAAAATGGATGAGATAGAGAAAAACATTATCGAATATAACAACATTACTGATTCTCATGACACTGCACTCCTGGAACTTCATAAGCAATCACAATACCTAGAACAAAAATAGAAGAGCTGGAGAACAGAAATCATAGAAACAATATTAGAATACATGGTGTACCGGAAGAGACAGAAACAGACAGTACGTTGACTTTAATTTGATTTTTTCTGAAGGAGATTCTGGACCTGCCCAAAGGAAAAGAGTTGGGTATAATTAGAGCACATAGATCGTTAACAGCTAAACCTAGAGATCCAACAGCATGTCCGAGATTCATAGTCTTAGCATTTCTGGACTTCAGAACCAAAGAAGAGATCTTGAGTATAGCCTGGTCAAGCAAAATCATTAATTTTGGGGATGTGAGACTTTTTTCGATCAGGATTACACTCCACAGTTGCTAGCTAAAAGACGGCAAGTACTCACAATAATCAGGCAACTTCAACAGAAGGGAGTGAAAGTTTTCTTAGAATACCCAGTGAGGATTCCAATAATAACTTATAAGGGTCCCATGATTTGATAGATGCCAAGGAAATGTTGGAATCATTGGGAGTTTCGATGCAGAAAGCGGGGGTCCTGGAGAAGTTCGAGGAACTTAAAAACAAAGCTTGGGTTCCAGGAGGAACCAAAAGGTGAGGGACTCAAAGGAAGAAGGGGTTCTCAGGAATGTAGCACAAGCTATCAGAGAAACACCAAGAAGCAGAAGAGCACATAGTTGCCTGAGATGGAGAAGCAGGAGGAAAACACGATCTTGAGGAAGAAAACTTGGAGAATGAGGACACTTGAAATGTCGGTGTGGTAGGAGAACTTTGGCAAAATTTAAGCTTAAAAGCTATCACCTGAAAAGGCTGGCGTGATAAGTGGAGAAAGCTAAAGGGGAAAGAAACTATAAAGAGAGACCTGAACTGAACTGAAATGGACAGAATGGAACATATTAAATGTTGTATGGGTAAGAGGGGGTGGATAAAACCATGGGTTAAATGAGAACTAGACTAGAAGCTGTGGATATTTGGTAATATACTTTGCAACTGGAGACTGGGTGGAAGGGGGGATTCGGGTGGCTGGAGGTAGGCCCTGAGTTGGTTCCCTAGCTCACTTGTGGAACCTCAGGGACCAGTAAAAGAGAGAGTGGAAATGTTGTGAGACACACACTATTGGAAGGGTTGCTGGGGCCCTGATGTGGGGGGGGGTGTCGGCCACTGATTCTCTCAAAAAAGGTATAAGGCACTTAATGGAGTGGGAGAGAGGTAGTTATGGCTCAGGAGACTGGGAGGGGCTCACCTCTGGGTGCCCAGGGGCTGGACCTCGGTTATCTCTTAAGCTCCTGAAGTGAAAACAGAGTGGATATATACATTGATGGGAGTAAGCCTGCCAAAAGGAGAGTATGTGGTTGTTGGCTACCCCATCCTTGCTGAGAGGCTATACAGGGACATGTATTAACTGGAATTATGAAACAATTTAGTTACCTGGTCTTACTGTTAGAAGACAATAAATTAAAGCAGGTCTGGGGGATATGCGGGGAGGGCGGGGGGACAGTGGCTTGGGACTAGCCTTCAGATTGCCTCAAGGAGTGCCGTCTTCACGTCGCGCAGGCTCCACAGTAACAAAGGATTGCAGTTAAGGAGGGGGAGGGAATACTAGAAAGTATAAACATAGGGGAAAAAATATTTATTCTCTTTTGAAGCATTAAATAGTAGAGATATGGGGTGGAAAGGCTGACCATAATTTGTTTAATAAAAACCAGCTGGTAACTTAAGGGGGGGCTTATACAGGTACCAGACATAAAAACAGCTGGTCAAGGGGAGGAGTTCCTCATAAAAGGAACAAGATGTATCCTCTCTGTTCCCTTCCAAACAATACCTGAGGAAAGGAGGGAAACAGGAATCCAGAGACTTGGATTCCCAATACTGGAAGTCATAATACTGGATAAGGAATGTTGTTTTATAGGTTACAGTTGTTGTGTTTTAATAACTATGTGGTTAAAATGTTTAGTGGTCACAAGGCCTGTCAGAAATGTGCAGGGAAGAATTATGGGAATTGGTCTAGAGTCTGGAGGGAGGATAAGGATCCCATATCATGGACACTGTTTAATGAAACATAATGGCTAGCCCAGATATCTGCATATGTTCATACAACGTTAGAGGTCTTACAAACCCAGTTACAAGAAGCAAAGTAATAGCTTTTGTTAAAAGAGCAAAGTCTGATGTGTTACTACAGGAAACTCATATGTCAGCATTAGAACATACCAAGTTAGCCAAATTTGGATTCCAGGAGGTGGTTGCTGCATCATACAAGAAGGGTCGTAGAAGGGGAGTAGCTATATTAATACCAAATAGGGTTAAATTTAAGCAAGAAGGGGTGTTGAGAGATAAGGAAGGTAGGTATGTTCTAGTGAAAGGACAGCTAATGGGTAAAAGGGTTACATTAGCATGTGTGTATTTCCGACCGGGGTCAAGATATGAAGACTATAGAACATTTTTATTAAAATTCCAGGAATTGGGGAGAAGGGATGCTGCTGGGTGGAGGAGACCTACTTAACCCTGAATCCACAAGTGGATACCACATCCAGAATCCCTAGAAAGGAACTCAAAATAGCTACAAAGGTTACTAAACTACTAATGGTACTAGGTATGGTAGATGTCTGGCAGGCAATGAATGGGAGTAAGAAAGATTATACATATCATTCAGCCCAATATCAAATGTATTCCAGACTAGATTACTTCATACTTCCTAAGGAGGAGATAACCAGGACTTGTGATAGCTGGATAGGGGATTTTGTTATGTCAGATCATGCTCCCATTTATATGAAAATAAAAATCAGCAACATAAGGAAAAATACTTTTTGGAGGCTGAACGCTTCACTACTGGGAGATGCAGAAGTAAAGGAGATTATTACAGATACATATAAGCAGTATGTGAGGGAAAATGATGTGGAAGAAATATCCCCAGCTATTCTATGGGATGCTGCAAAAGCAGTATTGAGGGGCAAATTTGTGACAATCTCCTTGAAGAAAAAAAAGAAAGGGAAGTCAGAAGGGATAAAATAACAATACAAATAAGGGCCCTGGAGGATATGCAAAAAAGGAAAAATAAGTAAAGAAAGGATGAAGGAATTACAACAAACAAAAAGGGAACTACAGAATATTATGGATTATCAGGTGAAGCAGCAATTACTATTCATGAGACAAAAATATTATGAAGGAGGACCTAGGGCCTTAAAGTTATTGGCAGGATGCCTATGGGGGCAAAGGGCAAGAGCGTGTATAAATTCCATTAAAAACCCTTGCACAGCAAAATTTGAGACCCAGATACCAGAAATAGCAGAAGTCTTTAGAGACTTTTATTCCAACCTATATAAACCAGACCCAGAACCAGTGAGAGAGAGAAGGTAACTACCTTTCTGAATGATCTCAGGCTACCGAAATTAAATATATAGTAAGGGGAACAAGCATTTGTCAATGCCGAATGTTGATTGCGTTAGTTTGTTGAGCTCGCTCACTGCCCCTCAGTCACTCGCTCATTCTGTTTCTCCTGGCGCTGCAGGCTGCCCTTTTGTACTGGGCTCCTGCCTCTGTTGGTGGCTTTTTCTGCCCACAAAGAAATCTGCAGCAGTCCAGACACAGGTCTGTTGAGCCTGCTCACTCCCCCTCTCTCATTCACTCATTCCGTTTCTGCCAGCGCTGCAGGCTGGCCTTTTGTACTGGGCTCCTGCCTGCTTTGCCACCTTTATGCCAACAAAGCAGTCCTCAGCAGTCATGATACAGTTCGCTGAGCTCTCGCCAATTTCCCGTCTCACTCATTGTGTTTATCTCGCTGCAGGCTGCCCTTTTTTTTTTTTTTCATATTGAGTAAGCTTTATTGATTTTTCTGATGTCCTCTTAAGGCATATATATATAACAGTTTCAGTTACAGAGATGAGAATTAACAGTGAAAATATATAAAATAGATATGGATACATGAGTTACAAGTATTATTTTCATCTAGTATCCTGAGCATTCCACCCGATGTCCACCATTTTCTAGTATATTATAATAAAACCAGGAAAAGATAACAAGAAAGACCCATTTAGTACTGATACCACATAGTATAATGTAACTGTTCCTTTCCATCCCTCCCTCCCCGTCTCCCCTTCCCCTTCCTCCCCTCCACCCTATAACCCCCTCCCCCCGGGTACACCTCAACTGCTCGAATTAATGTGGAGAGTGTCATCTTCTCTTTCAATTGTCCATATTGTAAAATAATTTATATTGTTAACAAAGTATGCAGAGGGGCCCAAACTTCATTATAATAATGCAATCTATCCGACAGCTGGGCTATTATTTTTTCAGCCTGTAAGGCAAATAGAATCTCTTTAATCCATTCAGACCTGGAAGGTACTGCTTGATCAAGCCAATGTCATAAAATAATTTTTTTTGCACATAGAGATATCATAGCTATATGTTTATACTGCTTCCCAAGTAATACTGACCTGTAATTACCTAAAATACAAATTTCAGCTGTGAACGCTTCAGAAAGACCCAATAGGGGATCCAAATTATTTTTAATATTTGCCCAAAAAAGTACCACTTTATTACATTCCCATAATATGTGTAAAAGATTACTGGGCACTTCCCCACATCTGGAGCATAAATTTGAATAAAGTAGCCCCATTTTACATAATTTCACCAGAATATAATATAAATCATGTATAACCAAAATTGTAGTAATTTATATCTATCCCACTTCACATCTCTGTATAAATGTTGCCAGATCTTATCCCATGACCTTTTTTCGAGAGTAGAGATAGGCATTACTTGATCCCACACATACTGTAGGCGGTATTTATGGGATTCGAGATGATCTCTCAAACTATGATAAAAATAAGAGATAAACTTTGATGTAGGCGGTGATGAGAATGATTGTAGCACCGGTCCGGCTAAATACTGGTCCCAGAGACCCACCCCAAAATGTGAATACAGCATATGGGACAACTGCAAATACTTAAAAACAAATTCTGTCGGTTTTTGATACTTATTTTTAACCTCCTGAAATGTCAATAAGTGATGATCACTTACTAAATCAACCACTTTAACTATATTATTAAAAGGCCAGAATTTCTTATTTAAAGGTTTGCCTCCAATCTTTAAATTGGGATTTCTAAGAATTGGTTGTGAGATGTCTTTCTCCACAAAAATCTGAAGTTTAGCGTTTATCCTATTAAAAACCTGCAGAGTAATCCCAATTGTAGTATCATATAAAGCTCTAGGAATATTCTTAAGAGATACATAACTGAGTGTACTTATATCTATCCCCTGGGAGGCACACAATATCCTTTCAATTGGAGCCATTGTGGAACATAATTGTGATGATCTTCTATCCACATCCCTCGGCTCCATCTAAGTATTGTCGGACATGTAATAGCATAATAATAAAGAAGAAAATCTGGCAACTGCAGACCACCACTTGCCTTGCTACACTGGAGTTTTGCTATAGCCCTTCTCGGTTTCCTTTTACCCCAAATAAAATTAGCTATTATATGATTCACCTGTGAGAACCAAGATTTGGGGAGGAACAAATTAGTCATATATAAGGGATACAATAACTGTGGAAGTACATTCACTTTTATTACATTAATCTTTCCCCACAAGGAGAGAGGAAGTGTACTCCAATGATTAAGATCTTTACTAATTTGGGCAAGAGTTTTATCTAAATTGTTTTGTTTCATTCGTAAACAGTCCGTAGAAAGATATATCCCTAAGTATTTCATATTATCTTTAAGCCATCTTAATCCGAATTGGGATATCTCTGCTGAGTAAGTATATTTATTTAAAGGCATCATTTCTGTTTTGGCTATATTAAGCTTATAATGTGAACATTTTCCAAATTGTTCAATATCAGTTAAAGTCGATTTTATTAAAGAAGAGGGATGTAGAATATGAAGAAGGATGTCGTCCGCATACACTGATAGTTTATATTGCTGAGGCCCAACCTTAATACCTTGTATTGAAGGGGAAAGATTAATGTAATGAATAAGTGGTTCTAAATAAAGATTAAATAAAGAAGGGGATGGGGGCATCCCTGTCTAGTGCCCCGTTTTAACTCCACAGCTTTAGAGAGCATTCCATTACAGAGAACACGAGCTGTCGATCGAGTATACAAGACCTTCACCCATTGTATAAATTGATGAGGAATGTTGTATTTGGGCATGAGGTAGAACAAGTAGTCCCACGATACCCAATCAAAAGCCTTTTCTGCATCCAGGGACACCAGAGCAGCAGGTATTGAGGAGTTCCTGGATGCAGAAATAAGATGGCTTAACTTCTGTATATGATCCGAGGAGTGCCTATCAGCCACAAATCCTACCTGTTCTGGGCTTATTAAACCTTGCCACACTTTCACCAGTCTATTAGCTAGAATCTTTGCCATTATTTTTAGATCAACATTTATCAAAGAAACAGGTTGGTAATTAGTTACCAATAGAGGATCTTTTCCTGGTTTCAGGAGAACTAACACTGTGGTCTCTGTAAGGGAATAATCTGTAACACCATGTTCACAAACATAATTATAAGTTTCTAAAAGAATAGGGGCTAACTGACTTTTATAGGCTTTATAGAATTCTGCAGTATATCCATCCGGACCCGAAGTTTTATTCAATGGTAATGCATCAATAGCTGAGCATATTTCTGACACCAAGATAGGAGTTTTTAGATATTCCGCTTATTGATTATCTAAAGAGGGAAGTGTTATTCTTTGCAAAAAAATGCTCCACATCTGTATAATCAAACAGGGTCCCCAACTGGGAGTACAGATCAGAGTAATATTGCTGAAAACAACAAAGAATATCCTGTGGTGAAGTAACCAAGGAGCCGGCGGCATTGTATATCGAAGGGATTATTCTATCTGCTGCTTGCGCTCTTAAACGAAAAGCAAGTAATTTACTCACTTTATCTCCTTGATCGAAGTATCAAATCTTGGAACTCTGTAAAAGATACTCCGCTTTATCTGTCAATAAGGAATTGTATTGATCCCTGAGGATTTCCAAATTGGTAAGGGAGATTTGATCTGGGGAAGAAGGAATTGATAGTTCCACAGATCTTATTTCCTGGAGAAGGTGGGACGTTACATGTACATTTATCTTTTTTTTAATAGTAGCTAGTCTAATTATCTCCCCCCCAAGAGTACACTTTAATGCTCCCCACAGAATATCTAATTTAGGCATAGATGGTCTATTGTTTTTGATAAACATTGAAAAGAAATTTTGGAGATGAAAATGAAGCTTTTTAGATTTTAACAGCTGGTGATTAAACCTCCATACCTTATCGCGGACTGTATTAAGACCTGGGTCCCAGTGTATCAAAACAGGGTGGTGGTCTGAGATAACCTTAGCCAGATCTAGACAAGATGAAACCAAAGAAAGGTGCCCAATATCCACCAAAAAGTAATCTATCCTATAAAATGAATTATGTGGTATTGAGTGAAAAGAGTATTCTCTCTTGGATGGAAAAAGAGCCTTCCAAGGATCAATGAATCCCAGAGTATCCATCATTTCCCAAATGGCTATTTGTGCCTGTGAAAGGGTGGGACTACCAGTCCTGGACCTGTCTAGTATATTGCAAAAGGCCAGATTCCAGTCACCTCCAAGCAGCACTGGGTATTTTGCCCACAGTACCAAATTTTGCATAAGACTAGTAAAAAAAACAGGATCGTCCATTGTTGGTCCATAGACTGAACCCATTACCACTTTGGAGTGACCTATTATAGCTTTGATTATAATAAATCTATGATGCCCGTCTACTATTGTATCAAGTAGATGGAATGGTAGACGGCGTGATATAAGTACAGCCACTCCGCCGCTACGAGAGTTAGGTGCTGTCCCAAAAACTTGTCCCACCCAACTCTTCCTAAAAAGGAGTATCTGGGAGGTAGGTAAGTGGGTCTCTTGAAGAAATACTATGTCTGTTTCTAATTTTTGTAAATGCAAAAGTATTTTTGCTCTCTTTGTTGGAGCTTGGGCACCTCTCACATTCCAAGAACATATTTTATATACTACCATATACACCTAGCCACTTTGAGAATTCCTCTATAAGATAAGTAACATTATCACTTTCTCTCCCCTTTTAAACCCTTTAAGCCAAAATGTGTATACCCTTATCGCCCCTTATCCTCTTTCCTATAACACCTCCCTCCTCCCGTATGTAAACCCCATCGATGTTTAAGATCTTGAATATGAAAAGCCCCATATTTCACTCTATCTATCCCCCCTTCCCCTATCATCTTCTCCCTTTATTTAGCCACAGCCAAATAATAAAAATCCTCTTTCAGTAGTAACAGGAATCCACCAACCCTCGAGATTTGCCATATAAAATTAAACCCAACACAATTTGAAAATAAAAAATATACGAGTATCTCAACTGTATAATTGGCCATAACCAAATAATGATAACCTTCTTTCAGTTGCACTAGCCTTTTATCAACCATCGGGGTTGGTCCTTTAAGAAAGAACACAGTAATACTCAAAGTCCAGTAGTTTATATAGAAACTAGCTGTGGTGACCCTCCACCCTCTTATATAGCACGTAATGCTTTGCAGCCCTTCAACAACTACCAATCGGCTCCCGCTCCAGGAACCAGCCTAATTTAAACAAGTTTAAACAGTTAACACCGAGAAAACTAAACAGTATCACATTCCTTAGCTCCGAGAAAAAATGAGCCCTTCCTCTTCCTCGTCCTAAGTAGTAACCCCTTCTTAGCCTCCATTTGACCAGTATGCACTAGAACCCTTTTACATTCCCGTGCTAGTGCAGACCTGAGTGGTGTTTTTTGTTTCGGTCCAGCCAAATTAAATAAAAGTAACAAAATAAAATTATAACTGAAGAGACTGGAGCCATGCAGTCATTCTTTAACATTATGCTGCCCTCAGGTGGTCATGGTGTAGATCCACTTCATTTCTTTTTTTTAAACTTTTAAAACTTGCCAACTTTAGTAATACCCCCGTTACTATTCAATACTTTCTTTTTTTTTTGTCCCTGTAATCTTCCGCGAGGGGGAGAAAGATCTGGAAGTAGAGATTGCAGTGCTGGTATAGCCTGTTGTGCAGACTCGTAATTATGCCAAGTCCCAGAGACCAATACTGCTAATTTTGATGGATACTGCACTTTATATTTTATGCTTGCAGCTGTAAGTTTGGATACCAAAGGATGATATTCCGCCCTACACTGTCGGACTGTGGCAGGCAGATCCTGTGCAAAGCAAAGCTGCTGACCTTCCCAAAGCACTTGTTGCATATCTCTAGTTTTCCCCAAAATATGAACCTTATCTAAGTAATTCAGGAACTTTATTATTAGCAGTCGAGGTGGTCGATCAGGGGCTGGTTTTTGCCTCAATGAACAGTGTGCCCTCTTGATAACATAGGTGCAATTATTAGGAGAAGGGCCTGCGATCTTGGTAAACATCTTTTGCAAGAAAAGAATAGGTGCCGACCCCTCTGCCTCCTCCGGTAGCCCGAAGATAATGATATTGTTCCTTCGACTTCAACCTTCTAAGTCTTCTAGCTTCCCTTCTGTTTTTTGGGCTTGTTGCCTTAGAGAGGTAATTTTTGGTTGCATAGTGGCCTTCCAGCCCTCCAAAGATGATACTCTAGCTGCTGTATCTGCAATGGTTCTATTGGTGTCTGCCAGCTCCCCACGTATATTTCTTAATTCTGCAGTAATTTCCTGCAATGCTGCTTTAAAAGGATGTAATTCCTCCATAAATGTTTTTTCTGTAAGAGGTGGTGAGATAGATGCTGAAGTCGATGCAGCTTGCGTTTTGGCTATAGCCCCGGTCTGGCTTTTTGGCCCTTCAGGCCCTTTCTCTGGCAATTGCAGGGGAGTATGGGGGGGGTGTCTGGCACATCTCTGCTTCCATTGGGGAGGTAGGCCTCTTAGACTGCTCACCGGTAAGTTGCTGTAGCATTTCTCTTTTACTCAAGATTTGTGCTTCTAGTCATTTCAGCACTAGACCGATCACTAAATCAAGCACTTTTCAATGGAGTAGTGTTTTAAAAAAGAGAGTGTTTCTCCCAAAACCGCCATTTTCCGAGCAGGAGCCGACTTAGGTGCTGTTAGCCAGCCATGCACATCACGTGATCTCTCAGGCTGCCCTTTTGTACTGGGCTCCTGCCTACTTTTGCACCTTTTTCCTGCCCACAAAGAAATCTGCAGTAGTCCTGACAGAGCTCCATTGAGGTCACTTACTCCCCCTGTCTCACTCAGTCATTCTGTTTCTGCTGGTGCTGCAGGCTGCACTTTTGTACTGGGCTCCTACCTCTGTTGGCACCTTTTTCTCCCCACAAAGAAATCTGCAGCAGTCCCGACAAAGTTCTGTTGAGCTCGCTCACTCCCCTTCTCTCATTCGCTCATTCTGTTTCTGCCAGCGCTGCAGGCTGCCCTTTTCTACTGGGTTCCTGCCTGCGTTGTCGCCTTCTTCTGCCCACAAAGAAATTTGCAGCAGATACAATAGAGCTCCATTGAGCTTGCTCACTCCCCCTCTCTCATGCACTCATTCTGGTTTTCCCACCACTGCAGGCTGCCCTTTTGTACTGGGCCCCTGCGTACATTGCTGCCCCTTTCTGCCCGCAAACAAATCTGCAACAGTCCCGACAGAGCTCCGTTGAGCTCCTTCACTCCCCCTCTCTCACTCACTCATTCTGTGTCTCCCACCACTGCAGGCTGCCCTTTTGTACTGGGCTCCTGCCTGCATTGGCGGCTTTTTCTGGCCACAAAGAAATCTGAAACAGTCATGACACAGCTCCATTGAGCTCGCTCACTCCCCCTCTCTCACTCACTCATTCCGTTTCTGCTGGTGCTGCAAGCTGGCCTTTTGTACTGGGCTCCTGACTGCGTTGCCGCCTTTTTCTGCCCTCAAAGAAATCCACAGCAGTCAAAATAGAGCTCTGTTGAGCTTGCTCACTACCGCTCAGTCACTCACTCATTCTGTTTCTCTTGGTGCTGCAGGCTGCACTTTTGTACGGGGCTCCTGGCTGCATTGGTGCCTTTTTCTGCCCACAAAGAAATCCGCAGCACTCCTGATAGAGCTCCGTTGAGCTCACTCAGTCCCCCTGTCTTACTCGCTCATACTGTTTCTCCCATTGCTGCAGGCTGTCCTATTGTACTGGGCCCCTACCTGCAATGATGCCTTTTTCTGCCCACAAAGAAATCCTCAGCAGTCCTGACAGCGCTCCGGTGAGTTCTCTCACTCTCCCCCCCCACTTGCTCTCTCGTTCTGTTTCTCCCAGTGCTTCAGGCTGCCCTTTTGTACTGGGCTCTTGCGTTGGGGACTTTTTCTGCCCATAAACAAACTCACAGCAGTCCCGACTGAGCTCAGTTGAGCTCGGTCACTCCACCTCTCACTCGCTCGATCTTAATCTGTCCCAACACTGATTTCCCACAGCAACCATGCTATTCTCTGGCAGGACTGCAAAAAAATATTTTAGCCAGGATGTGAAAAATGACAGCTGTACTGTTCATAAGGAAGTGTGAAAAAATGCGACTGTTGAAAATGTGGAGTGAAAATATTACAAATCTGTGAAGTTACAAGGGTGCATGGAAACAGTTCAAAGCACACTGGTAACACAGTCATGTTATGGAGTTTCGTCCACAAATTTTCCACATAGGGATTTTAGGACCTCTGCTCATGAACAGTGCCACTGTCATTTTCTTAATCTGTCCCGAACACTGATTTCCCACAGTGACCACGTTATTCTGCGCCGGAACTGTGAAAACACATTTCGGTCAGGATGGGTAAAATGACAGCTGTACTGCTCAAAAGGAGGTGTGAAAAATATTACAAATGTGTGAAGTTACAAGGGTGCATGGAAAGTGCTATCATCACCAAATTTTCAACATAGCCATTTTAGCACCTCTGCTCATGAACAGTATCACTGTCATTTTCTTAATCTGTCCTGAACAGTGATTTCCTACAGTGACCACTTTATTCTGCACCAGAAGTGCGAAAACACATTTTGGCCAGGATGGGAAAAAGTAACAGCTGTACTGTTCATAAGTAGGTGTGTGGGAAAATGGCAATGCTGAAAATCTGGAGTGAAAATATTACAAATTTATGGGTTACGAAAGGTGTGTGCAAACTGCGCAATGTACGCTCGTAACACAGTCATTTTATGGAGTATCATCACCAAATTTTCAATATAGGCATTTTAGGACCTCTACTCATGAACAGTGTCACTGTCATTTTGTTAATCTGTCCCGAACACTAATTCCCACAACGACCGTGCTTTTCTGCATCGGAAGTGTGAAAACACATTTCAATCAAGATGTGAACAATAACAGCTGTACTGTTCACAAGAAGGTGTGAAAAAATGCCAGTGTTGAAAATCTGACATGAAAATATTGCAAATTCACAAAGTTATGAGTGTGCATAGCAACTGCACAACACACGCTTGTAAAACAGTCATTTGGGGGAATTTTTCCACCACATTTGCAACATAGGCTTTTTGAGAGCCCACCTCATGAACACTGGCACTGCCATTTCATTAATTGACCCCAAAAGGTAATTCCACCCAGTGACCGTGAAATCACATTTCGGGGGCTGATTAACACCATGACAGTTCCAGAATTCATGAGGAGGGGTCCCAAAAACCCTATGTTGAAAATTTGGTGCCAAAATTCCAAAAAAATGACTGAGATATGCATTAAAGTTGGAAAAAACCCATTTATTCCATTATACAGCTTACCGACATTTCCTCAGTTCACTGGTCAGCTTTGAAGAGTGCAGACATGTTCCGGTCCACCAAAGATCATCATGCCAAGCTCTGGAGGTAAGTATGGGGTGAGTGGGGTGTGGGGAGGCAGGGTGCACAGTGGTGGGCGTGGGTTGGGAGGAAGGCAGGGAGACCACCGAGGCACAGTTTCCCTTTTTACAGGTTTAAAAAAGGAAAAGACATTGTGGGACTGTTTTTTTATTTTACAGGGGCATGTGGCATGCTGGGGTGGGCTCCCAGCATGCCACCAGACTCTTTCTTTTGTGGGGGGCAAGCTGTAGCCGACAGGGGATTGGGCACCCCCGTCTGCACACAACAAAAAGGGGGGGTGACATTATGCCAACGGGGATTGGGTACCCCATCAGCAGACAATCTAAGTGGGGTTTATATATGTTGACTGGGAATGGGCCCCGTCAGCAACATACATATTGGGGCACTGAAGCCGACAGGGATTGGAGCCCCTGTCTGCGATAAACACGGTGGGGGATTAATATTGTTTGTGGACACGGCGGCAAACTGCCGCCATGTTCACAAACAATATCAGTGGTTCAAGATCTTGCCCTGCAATGACAGGTCACTCCCTCATTGCAGTGAATGGCTTATGCAGCAATGAAGAGGCGGCCCCTGATTGCAGCGGCTGATTTTTTACAAGGTTGTGGCACACTGGCTGAACTAGTGTCAGCAGCAGTGTGCCCTGGCATTGGGGGAAGTGGGACAAGCCATTAGAGGCTGTGGGTGCATTGGCCACAGCAGTGCCATGCCTCCACAACCTGCTTGTGGAGAAAGCTGCTGCAATATGTTTCTTGCGCATGCACGCAATCAACATAAAAATTACTTGTAACCATAGAAGCAGAGGAATTTTAGGAAGTTATTGGGAATTTAAAAACAGGAAAATGTCCAGGAACAGATGAGTTACCTCCAGAATTCTATAAAACTTTTAGGGAATTGATACAACCTTTGTTAATGAGAGTTTATAAAGGGGTGATGGGAGAGCAGAGATGTGCACCACCATCGTGGACCAGGGACATTATTTTGGTACTGCCCAAGCCGGGAAAGGACCCAAGCATATGCCCCTTATATTGTCCAATCTCACTATTGAATAATGATTATAAGATATTAACAGCCATACGGACTAGGAGACTTCAACAAGTCCTTCCAGGTCTCATACAGCTCGATCAAACAGGGTTTGTCCCAGGACGACAGGCACAGATAATTTAAGAAGAACAGTCCATATCATAGGTCAAATTATTAAGACAAAAATACCTTCAGTCCTGTTAAGTTTAGATGCTGAAAAAGCATTCGACAAGGTATCTTGGAGTTTCATGGGAATGGTACTTTCCCGGTTTGGGCCACCGAAGGAGTTTCAGAGAGGGAATTTTTGGCTTTATGAAGGAGCTAATGCCTATGTAAGAGCTAATGGCCATAGCTCCTCGAATTTCAAGCTGGGCAGGGGCACCAGGCAAGGATGTCCTATGTTACCATTGTAATTCGCCTTATATATTGAACCATTGGCTCAGGCCATAAGGCAAAGTACAGAAGTAACAGGAATTAAGGTGGGAGGGGCAGGACATAAACTGACATTGTATGCTGATGACATACTCTTATATGTGAGTGACCCAGACATGACATTAGACAAAGTATTCAAAATAGTTGAATTTTACTCAATTATTTCTGGATATACCCTGAACAGAACAAAAACTGAAGTACTCAGCTTTAATTATGTCAGCTCCGTGAACATCAGAGACAAATACCCAATGAATTGGGATAGGGAGTGTATTAAACATCTAGCTATAAAACTGGGCACAGTGAACACACAACTATATAACTTGAACTACCCACCTCTGATAGCTCAGCTAAAGAAATATTTTGGGAGATGAGTTTTGCTACCACTGTCACTCCATGCTAAGGTACAATCCTTAAAGATGAATGCTTTGTCACGATTATTATATTTATTTAAATGTGTTCCATGTTCTGTCCCACAAGGAGAAATAGATAAATGGCAGAGGATGTTCCTGGGTTTTGTGTGGGGAGGGGGACACCCCAGGATCAGGAGAATTTTGTTGTACCTCCCAAAAGCTGAAGGGAGCCTGGCATTACCGAATCTTCTTGCCTACTGGTGTGCAGCCCAGATGAGGATAGCTTTGTTATGGGGTAACCTTCAGTATGATGGACTTTGGAAAAGGATAGATATACCTGACCATTTAGATATCCCACTATGTGTAGCATTGTTTAGGGGAGAAGGGGATAAACACTTAAAATCAAACTATACAGGAACTATAGCAGTACTAGAAGGATGGAGAAGAGGAACTAAGAAGGGGAACACACAGAAACAGATGTGGCGATACAGTTGGTTTGTGTATAACGCACAATTTACACCAGCAGTACAGGATGATTGGTACAAAAGGCAAGTGCAAAGAGGAATGCTTTCCCCAGGGCATTTATTCATGTGGTCCACCATGATGTCCTTTGAAGCTGCTAAACAAAAATTTCAATGGGAAGAAAAGGATCAAATACGATACTATCAAATTAGGAATTATATACAAGATATGAGAAGGAAGTTGGGAAAAGAGGGATTGGAGATGGGTGAGGATGCAGTATTCCACAAAATTTGGGCTTCACCAACTGGAGAAAGGGCTATCTCCATTCTTCATACAAGTTACATAGCAGATACTCAGTCTACATCAACATACATAAAGGATAAATGGGAGAGAGAACTGGAGGTGTCACTAACTGAAAAACAGTGGGAAATAGTTTGGGTAAACACATGGCATACAATGACTTCCCCAGTGTGGAGAGAATTCAGCTGGAAAATTCAAACAAGATACTTTATGGTCTAACACAGACTGTTCATGGGCCAGTAGGTGGGTCTAGTATGTGTTGGCGAGGATGTGGGGAAGCCAGAGCCTCACAGACCCATATCTTCTGGTCATGCCTAGAGATTCGGGAGTATGGGAGACAGGTGGGTGGACATGTATCAAAGGTGTTTGTGACACCTACACCACCCAATCCGGAACATTTAGTACTGGGAATAAACCCTTTAGACATGAAAAGGAAAGATGAAAGACAACTTTGGGGTATTTTAATTGTTGCTGCACTTAAAGCAGTAACAAGGAGATGGCTGAGGCTTGAACCACTGACAGTGGGAGTGTGGAGAGGGATATTAGAGGAAATACAGAGAATGGAGAGAATCACAATGGAGCTCAGAAGACAAACACCCAAATTCCAAAATCAATGGACAAGGTGGCTGCTATATGAAGCTCAGTTAGGAACAATCTGACCAGATAAGTGGAGTGATGTGGGGGAAAGGAGAAGGGCATGATTAAGACCTAACAAGGGAACTACTGAATTGGAGAAGACAATTAATACTTCAAAGTTATATGCACAACAGACAGATGACTTTTTAGGGGTGACCAATCTTTATTTTAGTATATGTTTAAGTGGAGCTTTGATAGCTGTTTATCACTACCATTGGATATAAAGTAACTGATAAGAGAAAATATGTGGTATATATGAAACAAACATCTGTGTAACATAAATCATTAGATAAATAATGTGGTAAATGTAACAACTTATGGATGTATAAAATGAACAGGATTGAAAGCTGCGATATATGATCTAATGTTCATGTAGAAAAGAAAATTTTATCTGACCTAAATAAAAGATAAGTATAAAAAAAAGACCTAGAAAAGCAGATGTCTTGAATGAGTACTTCTGCTCTGTCTTTACAAAGGAAGAGCCTGGCAATGGACCCACCCTGAAGGGGAACCAAATAACAGAAAGGGGGGGTGCACACAAGCCCGATCACGGCACAAAGGGTAAAGGCAGAATTTAAAAAACTGAACGTGGATAAAGCCATGGGTCTGGACAGAATCCACCAGCGCATGATGCGGGAAGTGAGCGTTGAACTGGCTGAACCCCTAGCAAACCTGTTTAGTAGATCCCTAAGAGAAGGGATTGTCCCACAGGACTGGAAAAGGCAATAGTGATCCCCATCTACAAGAGTGATAGCAAAGAGGAAGCAGGGAACTATCGCCCAGTTAATCTCACTTCAGCGGTGGGAAAGTTGATGGAATCACTGCTCAAGGAAAGAATAATAGCATTTCTGGAAGAAACTGAACAGTAGGACGCCAAGCAGCACGGGTTCACAGTGGGAAGGTCTTGCCAGAAAAACATGATCAAGCTTTTTGACTTGGTTACTAGGGTGGTGGACCAGGGGAATGCTGTGGATGTCACCTACCTAGACTTTAGTAAAGCCTTCAATTCTGTTCCACACAGAAGACTGCTAAATAAATCTGAGAATACAGGAGTAAGGAAGGAAGGATTCCATGTCATAATAGCGACCGCAAAACAATGATCGCTATTATGGCATGTGTGTATCACTGAAAACCAAATAGTTGATATACACTTTAAGGCGACCCAACTTCCGGATGTAAAAAAAACTGTTTTTTGGGGGGCTCCACCCCCCCAGCATCCCCCTGAATTAGGATTCTCAACTCCAGGAGGGTGCATGTCAGGGAGGGGGCAAAATCTGGATCTCGCAAAAAATTAAGTGCTGCGGCAAAATTCAACCCACTCCCAAACCCAGTACCTGCTCTGCCAGAGCTACCCTCCCACACCACCATGCCACATAGATAGCTCATTGGCAGCAGGTACAACAGTGCCTGAAAACCCCTTCCCTGTCCCTCCTCTTCTCCTCGCTGTTCTTCCCTTCCGTTCGCCCTTACCTCTGGTTGCTATCCCATACCCTTGTTATTTTTCAGGGTAGCCCACAATAAAGCACCCAAAATAAGTAGCTATATTTCTAGTCACTCATTTTGGGTTGCTGTTATGATGTGATAATGAAGGAAGTGGTATCATGGGTAGGAAACTGGCTTTAACACCAAACGCAAACAGTGATGCTACATGGGGCAGCATCAGAAGCCAGGGAAGTGGCCAGCGGTGTGCTACAAGGGTCCATCCTGGGACCTTTGCTCTTCAATGTGTTCATCAGTGACATCACAGATGACTTGGGCCAGAAGGTATGTCTGTTTGCAGATGACAGGAAGCTCTGCAACAGAGTGGATACAGCACAGGGGGTGGAGCAAATGAGAAGCGACCTTCTCAAGCTTGAAAAATGGTCAAGTATGTGGCAGCTAAAATTCAATGCAAAAAAATGCAAGTTCATGCAACTGGGTAAGGACAACCCAGGTACTGATTAGGATTACCAGCTGGGGGGGGGGGAGAGACTAGCAATCACCTGGCAGGAACGAGATCTGAGAGTTATCATTTTAGATGATCTAAAAGTAGGCAACCAATGCAAAAAAGCAGCAATAACAGCCAACAAAATGCAAGGATGCATAGGTAGGGGCATCTCAAGTAGAAGAATGGAGGTGATCCTGCCAGTGTACAGGTCCCTGGTGAGGCCCCACCTTGAGTACTGCATCCAGTTTGGGAGGCCTTACCTCAGGAAGGACATAGACAGACTGGAGACAGTGCAGAGGAAAGCAACTAAAATGATTCAAGGTCTCCATGAGTTGTCTTACGAACACAGATTAAAGGTGATCAACATGTACTCCCTGGAACAGTGGAGAGATAGGTGGGACATTAATGGAGACATTCAGGTACCTAAAGGGTATAAACAGAGTCCCCACCCAAGAGCTCTTTCTCATTAACTACTCCACAAAAACAAGAGGCCAAAACATGAAACTCGGGGGGGGGGTAGATTCAGAAGCAACATGCGCAAGTTTTTCTTCACAGAAATGGTGTTTGATCTGTGGAATGGCCTACATGCAGAAGTCATTGAATCCAAAACAGTATGGGGATTTAAATCAGCTTGGGATAGGCACAATGAGATAGTGACGAAAAGTATCTGAGTAGGGGGTTAGGATCTGGGCTGACTAGATGGACCCTTGGTCAACATCTGTGTCACTTTCTATGTTTCTATGTTTTAATTAATATTGTGGATCATGCAAAGGCATTTTTAAAACAAAATGGAGTACTTTTTGTTAGGTTGGGCAAAATAAATAAATTCCAGTTTCACAGAATTTTTGTGAAATTTCTTCAATTTTGCAAAATTTCACAAAATTTCAAACTTTTGTTTGAATTTTTAAAAATTATTTAATTAGTCATAACTCAGTCAGTCTTATAGCTAGATATCTTTGGCCAGATTCACAAACTGTTGCCATGGCACAAACCCAGTTTGCGTGGTTCAAAAAGGGTTTTGCACTGAAGTGGTATTCAGAAAAGCCCATTTTGCATGCAGAAACCAGGTTTGCACCGGGGGAAAGTGTGGAGGGGAAGGGACCTGCATATTGGCACAGTCCAATACACAAAGCATTAGCTCTGCGTAAGGGCCTTTGTGGGATCCCCTTGCATGTAGAAAACATGACTGACCGAAACCTTGCTTTAAAACTCCGTAACCATAATGGTTGGCAGAGGTACTGCAGCACCCCCTCCCAGCACCGATCACCAGCCCAAGACGTAAACAATAAGTTCATTCCCTGGTGCTTGTGCCCCCCCATACTCTGATTTCCAGCCTGATTGGTCTAAAAATCATTGGAATCCCTGGTGCTAGTGGTTCCCCGCTACCCCGATCACCGGCCCCAGTACAGAAAAGTTATTTCCCTGGTAACTAGTGGTCCCTCCCCCCACCAATCACTGTCTGGATCACATAAATAAATACATGTAAACTTCTCTGTTGGCTAGTGGTCCCTATCCCCCCACCCCACAGATTGCCATCTGGATCACATAAATAAATATATTTAAACTTCCCTGGTGGCTGGTAGTCCCTCCTCTACCCAATCACCTGCCCACTGTGTATCAATATTTTCACTAGTGTCCAGTGGTCCTTCCCCCACCTGATCACCCACCTGCAGTGTATCAAAGGTTTCCCTGGTGTCCAGTGGTCCCTTCCACCACCAGATCACCTGCCCAACATTGACATAATATTCCACGGTGTCAGTATAAACCCCCCACCCTAATCCCCTGTATAGTTAATATAAACCTTTCCCTGATGGTCCAGTGACCTCCCCCTTTCCTATCTCCAATCCCCAGTACACAAAGTAACATCTGTTCCCTGGTGGTTTAGTGGACCCCACCCCCCACCCAGGCAGATAGTGTCCCACTACCCCGATCCCCCCATCCTGAATCTCTGTGTGGTAAGCTGAAACATTTCCTTGGTGGTCTGGCAGACACCAACTTCCTATCCTCTGTATAGTGAATTAGACCTGTCCCTGGTGGTGTAGTGAACCTCCCACCACCCCACCCCAGCAGGCAGTGCCCCACCAACCCAATCCCCCAACTGGAATCTGAGCCAGCATCTGACACAGCCCTCCTCTCACCTCCACAGCTGGCCACTAACTGAGCTGTTAATGCATGTGTACTAGTACATGCTCACTAATGGACAGCCCAGTCACTGAGCTGTCAGTCAATGAGCTCATACTGTCTACAGTACTCATGCATTGACAGCTCAGTTGTTGGCCAGCCATGGTGGTGAGAGGAGGGCTTTGCTGGTCACTGGCTCAGATTTGAAATGGGGGAAATACGAACATATGAATAAACCATCAGCAGAAGGCCATTTGGTCTATCAAGTCTGCTCATATAGCAGGGTCCAAAGCTTGAGCTAAAGTCCCTGCCCTCCCTTCCCACTCCTCTCATCCTCCCTACCCATGACCCTTACCCTCCCCCTATGCCTGTCCCAGTCTCTCTTAATTTCTCTTGAAATGGGGTGGTAGGGCACTGTCTGCAAGGGTGGGGGTTCACTAGACCACCAGGGAAATGTTTCTATTTACCACACAGTGGTTCAGGATGGGGGGAGTAGGGTGGTGGGCACTACCTGCCTGGTCAGAGTTCGCTAGACCACCAGGGTTAGATGTTACGTCATGTACTGGGGATCAGGGATGGGAGGTTCACTAGATCACCAGGGAAATTTAAATAGATTTATTTTTGTGGTCCAGACGGTGATTGGTGGTGGGAGGGATCATTAGCCATTAGAGGAGTTTCAGTATATTTCTTTGTGTGGTCTGGACAGCAATCAGTGGGGGTCGGGACCACTAGCCACCAGGGAAATATCTTTGCTATACTGGAGGTGGCTATGGGGTAGGGGGAAACACTAGCACCAGGGATTACCATTATTTGTTTACCTATTGGGCCAGTGACTGGGGGGCACTAGCACCAGAGATTACACTTATTTTTGTACCTATTGGGCTGGCAATCAGCATATGGGGTGGGGACCACAAAAACCAGGGAATGAACGTATTGTTTACCTATTGGGCTGACAATCAGCATATGGAGGGGGGCATGCTAAACTCTTGCTGCAGCCTATGAAAATGGACCCATAAAGAGCATGCAGGTGGTCACATGATGCCTTGCTTGCCCAACGGGCTGATTTGTGTGTATGCTTTAGTGAATAGGAAGTAGCACACCTGTGCTATTTGTTGTGGGGTAGTTCTCCTGGCTGCATGGTGGGGCAGTGCTAGTGGTGTTAGCGGTGACTGTACTGGGTTAGCACTGCCCCGTCCTGGCCCTGTTCACAGTCGGGTAGCGGTGTGCTATCTAACTGTAAATAGCAAGATTTTACACCTATACAACCATAAAGTGCAGTGGAAACTTTTGCACTGTGCTACATGATTTTTTTGTGAATCTAGCTCCATATTATTTGGAAGTGACCCTAAAAGGATGCCAAGTTTCATGATATTTGGAAGAGGGGTGGGGAAGTTATAGGGGCTCAGAGTCTAACAATTTGTTATGCATAAGAACATTTCTGAAAATATTTCTATGCTTACATCTTAGCCACTTTTGAAACTAGATAACTGAAAATGTATATGCAGACTTTCTTGGATGAGTCTTAGGAACTGCTCAATAGGGACGTGGTTGGCTATGTAAATTTTATGTTACAGGAGTTCAAACTTAATTGTAACCCCCCCCACACTACTTTGCACAGTAAACAGTTTGCAGCTCTTAATTTGCAGCAATTGATAAATACACCTACTCGATTGCATAAATCAAATAATGAAAAACATACTTTATTGGATTTAATATTTACAAATAGGCCTGAAAGTTATATATCAGCAGTTCATGAAAATGATGTGAGTGATCACTGTTACATTTCTTATATTAGGGACACTCAGATGGAGAAACGACAATCACAATTTATTTATCTAAAGATGTTTAATCATTTTAATGAACAGGCATATTAAAATGATGTGGCAAAAATTCAATGGAATTTAATGTATACTTGCCCAGATGTACACACAGCATGGCTTTTCTTTAAATGGTCTCTTTTGAAAGTTATAAATAAACATGCCCCACTTAAATTAAAAAAATGTAAATAAAAGAAAAAGAGTGCCTTGGATAACACAAGAATTGAAGGATTTAATAAAAAAAGGAGGGGCAGAGCAGCTATTTAAACCTCTTGCTGCTATTTCACTGACCAGGTACATATTTTAGCACTACAACTGCTGTGTAAATGAAAGCTGCAGTAACTGTGTCATCCAGCTAGTTTGTGAACTGTGCCATTGCTCTACCTGAGTGCTTGTTACAGCCTGCAGTCTGCTGAAGCTGATTCAGCTGTGAGGGAGCTGCAGACAGCATCTACATCGCACTGGAAGGAGGGGCAGAGTAGCTATTTAAATCTCGCACTGCTACTGCGTGAGCGTGAGTGGTGTGAGCGCCACCCGGAAGAGAACATTTTTACACCACAATAGTCTTTGCTTTTATTTTTGAAGTATAAATTGCATGTTTGATAATTCAGTTTGTTTTATTAGACTTTTAGAAGTTATGTACGCTGTTGCCATGCGTGTTATACTGGTAGTTTTATTAGAAATACTGTGTACTGTGGGAAGGGATAACCCTAATGGGGGAAATTATGTTCCCATACAATTTGTAGGAAATGAGATCTTTCTTCCCAGTGTATATGTAGAGAGGTTTGATTTGACTGAGAGCTTTGTTTTAGTATTAACTGAGGGCTGTGGGATTTCACATGTGCGTGCACCTGAGATGTACTATAAACATACTAGAGATACACAAAAATTGAAAATATATTCAAAAAAGAAGTTTGCATGGATTAGGAAATTGATATTGATTAGTTTGTTTATCTTTGGTGATGTACATGTGAACCCCGGTCCTCAGTTGGGAAATGACTATTCTTTGGTGGATTTTGGGGAGACGAAAAATTTGGGTTTTTTACACGTAAATGTTAGAAGTGTATTACCCAAATTGGATATAATAAGAACTCAAGTTGAAACAATTAAACCAGATGTATTAGCTTTAACAGAAACTTGGCTCTCATCTAAAATCTAAGATGTTGATATATCCATAGAGAACTATAATGTTTTTAGGCAGGATAGACAAAATAAGTGGGGGTTATGTTGTATTTAAATAACATATATAAGGGTCAATTGAAACTTGCTAAAACATTTCCAGATCAATTGGATTTAATTGTACAAATACAACGAAATACATATCTTTTATTAAATATGGTCTGTTATAGACCCCCATCTGCTAAAAGGTTTGCATTACAAACTTTGTGTGAACATATTACTCCCTTTATAAATTGTGAGACAATATTGCTTGGAGATTTTAATTGGAATATGTTAATTCCTCAATTAACGATTCTAAATCAGATTGCGCTCTTAATTTGCAGCAATTGATTAATACACCTACTCGACTGCATAAATCAAATAATGAAAAGCATACTTTATTGGATTTAATATTTACAAATAGACCTGAAAGATATATATCAGCAGTTCATGAAAATGATATAAGTGATCACTGTTACATTTCTTGTATTAGGGACACTCAGATGGAGAAACGACAATCACAATTTATTTATGTAAGGATGTTTAATCATTTTAATGAACAGGCATATTTAAATGATGTGGCAAAAATTCAATGGAATTTAAGCTATACTTACCCAGATGTACACACAGCATGGCTTTTCTTTAAATGGTCTCTTTTGAAAGTTATAAATAAATATGCCCCACTTAGATTAAAAAACGTGAATAAAAGAAAAAGAGTGCCTTGGATAACACAAGAATTGAAAGATTTAATAAAAAAATCAAAATTATGGCATATATCTTAAACTATTAAGGAAATGAAAGATATATTGGCATTTAAGGTTGTTAGAAATAATTGTACTAAAAATATTAGGAAACAAAAAAGGAAATATTATGAAGACTATTTCTTCTTATCAGAAAAAAATCCATGTGCACTATGGAAAGGCATAAATTTGATGAAGGAAAGTCAAGGTTCAGTTAACTTGCCAACATCTTTGTCATTTGAAGGAAAATTTTGTGACAGATGTTGACAAGATAAATGTATTGAATTCCTTTTTTGTCTCTGTTGGTGATGCATTTAATAAAATGCATCCAGACTTGCCACTCTCTGTTTTGGATATTGATTTTGGTAGTGGACTTAAATGACCTGTGTTTTCATTTAGTCCAATTCAATTATATGATGTTAAAAAAACAGTTACAGACTTTAAATATTAGAAAAGGTCCTGGATGTGATGAGATCCCCCCTTCCCTTTTCTGAAATTGGCAGCTGAATTATTAGCACCTCATGTTACATATAGTTTTAATTTTTCTTTGGATAGTTGTGAATTACCAATTGATCTGAAAACAGCTTTTGTTATTACAGTATTTAAAGGGGGTGACCTATCAAACCCAGGATCTTATTGACCAATTTCAGTATTACCAATATGTGCAAAAATACTTGAAAAACTTATGAGTATTCAATTGACTAATTATCTTATTAAGAATAATATAATAACACATTTACAATCAGGATTTAGAAAGGGGCATAATACTACATATACAATTTTAAAAGTAGTTGATGACCTGTTGAATGCTTTTGACAAAAACCAGGAAGTTCCATCATTATTTCTGGATTTGTCGAAGGCATTCGACACAGTTCATCATAATATATTACTTAATCAGTTAAAAAATGTTGGATTAGGTATTCCAGCATTAGGCTGGTTTCATAGTTATTTGATTGGGAGGTTACAATCTGTTAAAATAGGAGGTATGTGTTCAACATCAGCTGCCCTATTAAATGGGGTACCTCAAGGGTCTGTGCTTGGCCCCCTCCTTTTTCTATTATATATAAATGATTTACCAAATTATTGTTCACCTAAAACTTGTATACAACTTTATGCGGATGACACAGTTTTGTACACCATGAGTGATGATGTGGATATGGCAATGGTTGTTTTGCAACAAGATTTTAATAAAATACAGAGGGAACTTGTTAATTTGAGATTGCTTCTGAATGAGAAAAAAAACACGGTGGATGATGTTTGGTAGAAAAGATTTTAAAGATTCAACTATAAAGGAACTTAGATCTTTAATAGCAATTGACATAGAAAGAGTAAACTCCTATAAATATTTAGGAGTTATACTAGATAAAAATGTGACTTTTGAATTGCATATAATTTCTATGTCAATGAGACTGCAGAGACTTCTGCGTTTCTTTTATAGGGATAGAACTCTCTTTAGTTTAAAGATTCGGAAATTATTGGTTTCTGCCTTATTTTTACCAATATATTAGATTATGGTGATATAATTTACAAAAATGAAAAAAAATCATTGCTGAGTTCCTTGGATGTTCTCTTTAATATTGCGTTGTGATTTATAACAAATCTTACTTTTAGAACTCATTGTTGTGTGCTATATCAAAATTCGGGTTTCCTTTCATTATTTGATAGGAGAGATTATCATTGGAATTACTTGCGTATAAGTTTGTACAATGGTCATTGCCTATTTTTTTGTTAAATATATTGCAAGTAAGAATAAGAGTAAATATAATTTAAGATCTTGTGTCCGGAAAGGTTTTATTAGATCTAGAACCAGAACAAAATTTGGTGATAAAACAATCTCAAATTTAGTGCCTAAAACTTGGGAACAAATATCCAAAAGGTGGAAATGCACAGTATTGCTACCATTTAATCATTTTAAATCTTATTTAATGACTTTATATAGCAAACACTGTAATTGTTATGGATAAATTATTGATATTTGGGTATACCTTAAATTAATCGATATTATATTGAAACTGAAATTATGTATGTATGTCTGTTTATGTGATGTTATGTTAAATGTGGATTCAATTGCAAAAGAAATAACTTAATCTCAATTTGAAATCCAATAAAGTTTGACAGTTTGAAAGTTAAGTACCCTGTACTGGGCATTCAAACTATTTTGGAACAATCAGTGCCATCCCTAGTTTTGGGAATGTATACCAGGCTCATTACTTCTAGAGGTCAGAAAGGGGTTGGGGTGTACAAAATCAAAACTACAAATTACCAAAATAAACCCAGGTCCTGTGGAGAGAACTTATGGTTAGGGCTGTACTAGGTCTGTACTTCTGGAGGGGTAACCAGTAATTCCACACAGGGAGCAGTACCATGAATGTCCAAACTGGGTTTGGGTTCTAAAGTGTGACTTTATTCCAAAGATGGTACACTAAAGCAAAGGTGGACCCCCCCTAGGTTTACACATTGTGGCACAAGGCAATGGCAGAACAGAAATCTGTCTCAGACAGAAACTCTACATATCCCATATGTCATAGGACCTTAAATTCTCTTCAGTGGCAATGGCCTCAACTGAAACACACATTTTCTTCTAGTAGCACTGGCCACAACTGAGCACACATTTCCCATATAGCATAGGACTTAACATTTTGGCAAGTGGCAACTGGCCACAGTGGAGCACACTGGCACACATAATTAGCCCAACCCACAGCAGGGGGTAAACTTTCTCTTCAGGCATTGGTCACTATGTCCTGAATAACCAGGCACCCTTATGGAATCTGTAGTGCTGAACTAGTCACTCCAGATGGGGGCTGCCCACCTTTTGCTTCCATGTCCATACCCAGACATTCTTTCAGAGCTACACCTTAAAACATCTGGAAAAACAATTAGAAATATGCATCTTGGAATGACTTTCACATCCTGCATAAGGAAACACTACTTCTGAGTGTAGAACTAAAGTCCTGAATAATGTGTCAAGTCTCTCTCTGGGGACCCCATGATTTTCAGTCAACTTTAAAAACATGAAAACAGTCTCAACTTACAACAGACTGGTGTATATTTCCCTTTATCAGAGAGAACATCCCAAAAATAGGTCCTTTCTTCTGGGAAGCACAAAGTCTGATTACCCACAGTCAGTAAACAAAACAGGTAGCTTCAAAGTCCTGGATCACAATAGGGGATTGCCCCTTGGATCCATTCTGGCAGTCCTTTCTATCTCTCTGGGGATGAAAAATCAGGAACTCCTGCTCTAGACACCTGTTTCCACCATTTCTCTTGCAGGCAAATGTTTTTTCCACACTTGGGTGAGAAAATTGGCTCTCCTCACAGAGCCCATACTGCAGCTCTCACTCCTCCAACTGCTCACTACTGCTGCTGACACAGAACTCCACCCAATATTCTAAAACTCCCTCCTCACAGCCAGCTGCTGTGGCTTTTGCTGCTGTGAGAGTTCTAAATGACATCATATCTCTCCTCTCTCCTCTCAGCTGAGACCAAGTAAACAGAGAGTGAGTAGGTGAAAACCCCATTTAACCAGTTATTCAACAGCTGCCTTCCCTACCTAGCACTGACACTGATGGAATTCTAGTAACCCTGGGGGACTAGGTGGTACATAATCATTTGTTAAATTGTGTAAAGATTGTCAAACTTTTTGGATGTTTACAGCTCCACTGCAGTTGCAGGTGTACACTCAAAATGTGACATGCATACCCAATGTAAATATGTCCTGGAATCTAATTCAGCTGAAAAATGTGGCTTAGTAGATGAGCATTTATTGTGGGTAATTTAGAAATTAGTAACTGGCAAAATGTGCTCAAAATTTAAACGGAGACATAATAGGTAATGCCACTAAAATTCCATGTGTGGAATTTAAGTTTCATAAAAGCACATACTGTACCACCACTGAATCACCTTACCCACACCAGCATCCTGGCCCTGCAATACCTCTCCAATGCTACTTGACAGTGTTGCCCAGAATCATGCTCCATCATGACTAAATATATCCAGATACTTCTGTCGCAGTAGTTGTAAAGCTTGGTGTCACTTGGTGCTGCTGTTTTCAAATAGTAAAACTATACATTGTTATCTACAGAGTTGTTAAAGAGTCAGCAGGTGGCATTGTGCAGAAACAATGCTGCACGTGCATGTGCTTCCACAAGTCTTTAAGTCAATGAGCTCTAGTGGTTTTGCGGCATATTGCAAGAATTCAGGCTGGTGCCCAGTGATGTCCATGACTTTTCTTTGTGGTTTGTCACTCAAGTAGTAGCAGTAATAGCAGTCTTTATTTGTTTATGACACCCTTCCCTGTAGGCTCACAGTGCCATTACAATAACATACAGCAGTAGGATAAAACCACAATCCATATATACAACCAACTGAAACATCATAAAGATAAAACATATCAATAAATAAATGAATAAATTGATGGACTATATTAGAAGGGTGCACAATTGTTACGTGTTCACCTCAAATGCCTTCTGGAATAAAAAAGTTTTCAACCCCCATTTAAAAACCTCCACTGAGGGAGCCTCCCTCAAAGCTCCATGGAAGGAATTCAAGAGGACTGGCCTGTAACTTCAAAGGCCCAATCCCCTGTGGTCTTAAGCTTTATACTGCAAAACACCAGGAGGCCCCCCCTCAGCAGTGCGGAGAGGGTGCTCAGGTATATGATGATGCAGGAGCTCAGCCAGGTAGCCCGGGTCCAGCCTGTGTAGGACCCTGTAAGTTAGTAATCCCACTTTAAAGGAGATACACCACTTTGCCAGCAGCCAGTGCAGATCATACAGCACTGGAAAAACATGACACGATCGCGGAAGGCCCGTTAGTAACTGAGCCGCTGCATTCTACAGCTGCAGGTGCCACAGCATACTTCCACTGACCCCAAGGCAGAATGCATTGCAGTAGTAAAGCCTTGAAGTCATGAATGCATGAACCAGTGTGGCCAGATTACCTGGAGGGATATGGGTCTTAATCTGGCTGATGTTCCACAGGTGGACAACGTCATTCTGAACTATTGCCAACACCTGAGCCTTCGTTGTCAACCCCCTATCCAGAATGATTTCCAGATTTGTCATCTTTGTGGCAGCTAATGCCCAGAGGAATTGAACCAAAGTCCAGTCTCTCTCTCGACAGCCACCACTCCCCTCCCCATGGCCTGGCCCAATCACTAGGTCTTCAGTTTTCTCTGCATTTAGTCCCAGCCAGATCAATGATATCCAGTCCTGTATCTCAGACAGGCACTTATTAAGCACGTCAACTGCACCCAATGTCCCACGTGCAAAAGACATGTAGAACTGGGTATCATCAGCACAGCAAATGACATTCAAGCCCATGCTGCCTAATGACCTTACCCAGGGGCAGCATACAGTCTATACAGCAAACAACATGGCAACAGAACCGAACCCTGAGGTATGTCACAGAACAAAGCCACCGGGCGCAAGGAAAATCTTCCTAGCCCTACTCTCTGAGTTCTGTCCTTAAGATAGAACTTAAAACAGCAGATAACCTTGTGGTGAGCCCTGCATACTTCTTGAGCTGGTCCAAAAGCAGCCATTGGTACATAGTGTCAAATGCTGATGAGAGATCAAGGACAATGTGAATTTACCATTCTGCTTTATCCCTTGTCCTGATCAGGTCATTATGCACCCTAACTAGTGCAGTTTCTGTGCTATGCCTGGATCTAAACCCAGACTGGAGATGCTCAAAGATGTCAAAGGTTGTGAACTGTGCCTCAAGCTGAAGTGCAGTAACCTTCTCAGTAACTTTTCCCAAGCAGGGGAGGTTAGAGTCAAAACAGTAATTCACCAAGACATCTGGGCCCAAAGGTGGTTTCTTCAGAAGAGGTTTCACTAGTGTTCATATAAGCTCCACCTGGAACACCCCCTCTGACAAGGAACACTGGATAATCTTGGTGAACAGCGGGCCCAGATGCCCAACACTACTCACTAGTAATCATGTTGGGCCTGGATCCAGATGGCAAAATCTTGTCAAAAGCTCCAAGATCACCTCACACACTTCTTTCATTGTCACTAGCCGAAACTCCTCCCATGACCAAAATAGTGACCTGTCACATGGCACCACTATACTTTTACTATGGAGCCTCCTATGAATGCTGCCTTACTGCTACTTTACCCAGCCTTTACCTTCCTCTGCAAAGGCAAATTAAGTGTATGACAAAAGTGTCACAACATTCTACAATTTCACAAAAGCTCATGAAAGCCAACTTTAATTACTGATGCTGTTGTATACTCTTTGGCTGCTTATAACTTGGCCAGCCTATGAACAAGAGATTAGAGTAGAAATGCACTACATCTTTTTTGCTATATATTTTTTTCCCAGTCAGCAGCTCGTCTTTCAGTAATATACCCTGTTCTCTAGGATATACCGTGATTGGATATACCCTGATCAGGCTGAACCCAGCTGTCATTCAGTTGACTACTTTTTTTTGTTTTCCACACATCTCCCCTCCCACCTCCCCAGGTGGGGGCAGTGCTTCTGTCAGCCTTGCATAGCCCCACAGATCTTCCCTCTCACCTCCCCTGGTGGGGGCAGTGCTTCTGTCAGCCTTGCATAGCCCCACATATCTCCCCTCCCCTGGTGGGGGCAGTGCTTCCGTCAGCCTTGCATAGCCACAGCTTCATCTGCAGCAGGCACAAGCTCCCTGGCTTAGTCAAAGGGGTCGCTGTGTTGGTGGAACCCACTGCCAATGTTCCCCAACTGAGAAGCACTGCTGAGTGGCAGCTGTATCGGCCATGGCCTACTTCCCAACATGACTTACCAGGCTCGGTTCTGAACCCGGATTGTCAGTATGGCAGCTCAATGCTTTGCTGCTGGAACATGGGCTTGGCCTCAATGCCAAATATTTAGGGTCAACGTACCTAACAAAATTGCTGATGTGCTGTTCTGTGGTTTTAAAGTTATAGGGGCTTAAAATTCTGCAGTTTACATAATTGCAAAATGTCATTTTAAAATATCTGAAAGTGTGGAGGCTTATAACCCAGTTTTTCCAGATAGAGGTTTGAAACTCAGTACACTTCTGTATGGCCCTTGGTAGACCCAGCATACCAAATTTGGTGCAATTTTCAAAACGTCTTGTTAAATTAGACAGCGATAACTGACATTAACATTTTTGTGAAATTGTATGACATTTTCTTTGAAATTTCTTGAAATTTCACAGAAGCAAAAGCATAATTTTGCCAGAATTTTGTCAGTGGAAGATAAATTTTACCCAGCCCTATTTTTGTTTCTTGCAGCTAACCAATAGTTACTAATACCAAGCTTGTGCCACCAGTGAATTTCTGCAACACTGGTTGCTCTTGCAAACTGATTTCTATGTACTGCATCATTGTACTGCATTGTTGCTGTGATGTATTGCTCTCTTGATGGGGTACCTTTGTAAATGAGTCTCTGACTCAAAGGTTTGTGAACCGATGATCTAATAAAAGAATAATGCATGACAGGGTGTGTGTCATGCTGGGATAATGCCACGCCTGGAGGGATTGGGCACAAGGCTGCAGGCCAAGTGCATCCAATGCCCCAGGCGTGGCATCATCCCAAACGACACACCCTGGAATACATTATTCCTATTATACAATGGCTCATTGTTATATATATAAAATAAAAAAATAATTTTAAAGAATGTTTTTATTAGTGTGGAAAATATTTTTGTTTCTGAAGAGGAGATGCAAAAAAAAAAAGGTAGTGGTCGATATCCATGTCATCTATATTGGTTCACAGTGAGGCTGAGACTAGACCTGTGGTGTCATGCTGGGATAACACCATGGGTCCAGCCCCAAACTGACCAATCACACTCCAAGATTCTTTCTTGCCATTATATAATTAAGCAATAAGGCATGACAGGGTGTGGTATATCACGGGATATCATCACGCCTCAGGTGGTTGGGCATGAGGCCGCAGGCTGAGTGCATCCAATGACCTGAGAAGTGATGATATCCCATGATATACCACACCCTGGAGTGACTTATTGCTATTATGAACTGAATTTGATTTTTCATAAATAAAAAAAAGAAAACAAACAGGTTTTTAAACCTTTTATGAACAAGTTTTTGGGTGATGTAGGAGTATATTTTGAAAAAATAGTTCTCAGACAGAACAGAGCAAGGAGGCTGGTGGCACCGGAACTTTTTTGCAGCCATGATGATGTAGCCCGATATCATCATGGCTTCAAAGAGCTCTCGGCCAATCAGATTCCTCTATTTACGATCCTCAGTTCTTAATAAATAAATAAATAAATACATATTTACATATGATGTCTCTAGCCTAGAGTAACAGCAGCTCGTGAAACACTGAAGACTACAAGCAAGAGTAAGAGTGATAGTAACACATTCTAATAATCAGGATCACTGATATAAATGAAAGCAGATGAGATGAAACAATTTTATAAAATTATCTTAGTTTTGTTTACACATATTCTTGGTAACCAGCAAGATTTGTAGGTGCAGAAGTGTGGAACTCTGGCAGGATGGGGTGCAGTGCGTCCTAGGTGGGGTTATAAGGGAGGACTGCACAAACTGGCAAATGCAGTGGCACAACGATAGTAGGTCACTGGCAGAATAACTGTTGACTGCATATAAAACAACTGTATGCTGTGCAACAAAAGGGCTGTCGTGTTTGTGTATTTGTAGGCAGCCTGTAAAAACACTTATAAAAAAAGAAACAGAAAGCAAGAGAATTGATTTATGAGGTACAGACAAAGCAGTGCAGTTATTGTTTTCCAAATTACAAAACATATTTATTTATTTTTATTTTACACATGGTCACACAGTTTTTTTTTTTTTTTACTTTTGTTAACCAGGTAAGCGCAAGGAGCCAAGGCCCTTTTTCATACATGACCCGGGACTGTAGATAACTGCCAGGATGTTTCATAAAATTAATAAAATAGTATCGAATGGGAAGAACACCCCTCCCCCCTCAGCTAGTGGTCAAACAGGAATTCAGCGTGTTTGCCGTTCATTTGCATCACCAGGTAAGAAAAAAGGTTTGTCTCCCCATACGATGCACAGGGGTAATGCCAAACTTCACCCAACAACTAACACACCAAAATCTGGCCAATGGAAAATCACGTACACAAATGCTCACAGCCTGGGAAATAAGATCCCAGACCTGCAGGCAATAATGTCAGATGGCTAAACTGGACATAGTAGCAATTAGTGAGACGTGGTTTACCAGTAACCACACTTGGGAGACTTCAGTACCTGGCTATGTATTGTTCAGAAGAGACCGAGGTGCAAAAAGGGGGGGAGGAGTGGCCCTGTATGTTAATGAAATATCAAAGCTACAGAAATTCAGAATACACACAATGAGCCAGAAGAACTGTGGGTCACCCTGAAACAGGAAATGGGACAGCCATAAGAACTGGGGTTGTCTACAGGCCCCCAGACCAGAGGGAGGACATAGACACATTACTGTTAGAGGATATACAAAACATGACAGCTAAAGGGAGGTTCTGATTATGGGAGACTTCAACATGCCAGATACAGATTGGTCAATACCAGCAGGAACATCGGCCAGAACTAGACACATAGTGGATTCCCTGCAGGGGGAGGGCCTCAAACAACTGGTACAGCAACCCACAAGAGACAGGGCTATCCTAGATCTAGTACTGACTAACAAAGAAGGGATCACAGATCTCCAGGTAGAAGGTCACCTGGGGGCCAGTGACCATCACATGGTATGGTTCAATTTGGCTACTACATCTAAATCATCCCATTCTAAGGCAAAAATATGGGACTTCAGAGGAGCTGACTTTGATAAGATGGCCAACAGAGTTAAGCTAGCCCTGGCAAAAAGAAACACAGGTGAGGAGGTACAGGCAAAGTGGGCAAGCATTAAGGATACAATACTTGAAGCAACATCCCATTGTGTTAGACAGAAAAGGAAGTGCTAAAGAAGAAGGAAACCACTTTGTTCTCAAATACAGTAGCAGAAAAGGTCAGAGCCAAAAGGCTGGCCTTCAGAAAATATAAGGGAACACAGCGGGATGAAGATAGGGAGGCATACCAAACTGCCCTAAGGGAAGCAGGTAAGGCAGTAAGGCAGGCAAAGTCCCAAACTGAGGAAACACTAGCACGGACAGTAAAGAAGGTGACAAGACTTTCTATAGATACATTAGTGAAAGGAGAAAGTCCAGAGGGTATTGCTAAGCTTAATGGAGAAAAGGGAGCATGTGAGGAGGAGGACCCTGTAAAGGCATCTATCCTAAATAGATACTTTTGCTCAGTATTTACTGAAGAGAAGGTAGGCAGGGCCCACAGCTCAGCATCATGGACACAGGGGAGGAGGTGAGCACTACTCCTTCACAAAAGAAAGGGTCCTACAAGAGCTTGCTAAGCTCAGGGTGGATAAGGCAATGGGACCTGATGGCATACATCCCAGGGTACTTAAGGGCTAAAGGATGAACTAGCAGAGCCTTTAGCAGAATTGTTTAGTGAGTCTCTGAGCACAGGAGAGGTCCCAGAAGACTGGAGAAGGGCTCATGTGATCCCACCCACAAGAGTGGTAGCAGGAGGAGGCGGGGAACTACAGACGGTCAGTCTTACCTCAGTAGTGGGCAAGATTATGGAGGCACCTTAAGGAAAGGATAGTGCAACACCTGGAATCCATAGGGCACAGGATCCAAGACAGCATGGGTTTACAAAGGAAGGTCCTGTCAAACTAATCTCATAGATTTCTTTGACTGGGTAACCAGAGTGGTGGACCAAGGGGAGCAGTTGATGTCGCCTACCTTGACTTCAGCAAAGCTTTGACACTGTTCCACATAGAAGATTGATAAATAAGCTAGGTAGGCTCGGGTGGGTCAGGTTGGTCAACTGGGTGGCAAACTGGTTGACTGGCAGAAAACAGAGAGTGGTGGTAAATGGTATACAGTCAGAAGAGATGCAAGTCACAAGTGGGGTACCTCAGGGATCAGTCCTGGGGCCAGTCCTATTCAACATCTTCATTAGTGACCCCGAGATGGACTAGAGGGTAAGGCTTGTCTGTTTGCAGATGACACCAAGATCTGCCAACAGAGTAGATGATCCAGATGGGGTGGGCAGAATGAGAAGAGAATCTGGATAAACTAGCAGAATGGTCAGAAGAGTGGCAACTGGATTTAATGCAAAGAAGTGCAAAATCATGCACATAGGGAAGAGAAACCCTGAAGCCACTTATAGGCTGGGAGGGAGTTGCTAGCAGTCACAAAGGAAGAAAGAGACTTGGGCATCATCATCACTGATGACCTAAAATCATCAAGCAGACCTCTAAAGCAGTAGGTAAGGCTAGGGGGTGTTAGGGTGTATTAGTAGGGGTATCACAAGTCGTAAGAGGAGGTAATAATCCTCTGTACAGGACATTGGTTAGGCCCCATCTGGAGTACTGCGTGCAGTATTGGAGGCCACACCTTCACAAGGACATTAACCAAATTGAGGCAGTCCAGAGAAGGCAACCAAATGGTGCAGGGACTGCATCAGAAGACATATGAGGACAGATTAACGAGCTCAATATGTATACCCTTGAGCAAAGGAGGAGAGAGGTGATATGATCGAGACATTTAAACACCTTAAGGGCATAAACAAGGTGAAAGAGTCTAACATGTTTAAATATAAGAAAATAGCAGGACAAGAGGACACAGCATGAGATTAGAGGAGGCCGATTAAGGGGAATGTGAGGAAATTCTTTTTCACAGAAAGGTGGTAGATGCATGGAATGGCTTACCACAAGAAGTGGTGGCTATGAATACAGTGCAGGGCTTCAAACAGGCATGGGATAGGCATAAGGGAGCAATACAAATGACTATGAATAGATAGGTCACTGACAGAGCAAAGGCCGATGGCACATTTATAAGGTAGAAAAAGAAATGGGCAGACTGGATGGGCCTTGCGGTCCTTATCTGCCGTCAACTTCTATGTTTCTATGTTTCTATGTTTGCAAGTGGGGGCTGCGGGATTCAAACCCAGTTTTCCAGGTTTGCAGCTCACTACTTTTAACCACTGGGCTATATTACTGTAGATAAACTGAATTAGCCAGAAGAAGCCATTAGGTGAAACATTGGGATGATAACATTTCAATAAAGAACATTTGTGGTCATTTACAAGTTTGGGGGCTTTTTTCCAAAAGCAGTGGGTGTAGCCACAACTTATTTTTTCAGACTGCATGTGTGAGAAAGAGCCAGAACAGCTTGAAATGTAGAGTGAATACTGTGGGTGTATGTCTGGAGTGGTTTTTATCTACCAAAGGTGTTTGATCTGAATAAATGGTTTGTCTAAAGAAGGATCCTTACTTTGTTTACTTTTGGTAAACTGTTTGAGGCCAGCTTTTTACTACTTTGCTTGTGTATGCCAGAGCTACCTTAACCACTAAATTACGGATATGTGGTGATGTCCTGTTGCATATCTTGTTTGGACTAAGGGAGAAAGTGTGGCAACATGGAGAGAGAGAGAGAGAGAGAGAGAGAGAGAGGAGGAGGCAGGGAAGGAGGGAGGGAGAAGAATGTCTGCTAGGGATAATTCCCAATACTAGGCAGGATTATGGGATGAATGAATGGGCTGCAAGGCCTTTATTTGCTAACAGTATCTACATTTCTTTGCTTCCATATATCATTTTTTGTGGGGTCCTGCCTCTGCCCATTTTTTAGACTATAGCTCGCTACACAGCAGAATCCATCTGAGCTGCAATATCTCATCTTCAGAGGGGTCTTGCTTTTATCCATCTTTGCACTAGACTGTATGTATCAAGGATAGCCTAGCCTAGCTGAGTTGCAATATCTCATCTTCAGAGGGGTATTGCTTTTATCTATCTTTGCACTAGACTGTATGTATCAAGGATAGCCCAGCCTAGCTGAGTTGCAATATCTCATCTTCAGAGGGATCCTGCCTTTACCTACCTTTACACTATATTTACCAGGATAGCACAGCCCAGCTGAGACACAATACAGCAACTCCATGTTTGTGGGATCCTGCTGTACCCCATTTTTGCAATGTATGTACCTAGGATAGCACAATTATGCTCCAGTATCTTATTTTCAGTGGGGTCCTTCATTTACTCATTTTCAGTTGTATATACTGTGGACAGCCAAACTGGGATCCATTATCTTGTTTCCTCTGAGGTTGTGCTTTCCCCATTTTTAGACTGCATTTACCCAGGATATCCCACCCCATGTGAGCTACAGATTTAAATACCCAGAATTTGACAGCAGAAAAATAAACAATGGCCAGTCTAGTCTACCAATATCATATACCAACATAAAGCTGTGCCCAGCCTACACTGGACTGGAGTTATTATCCGATAGCCAAATTGATTTTCACTGACCCCTCCCCAGAATACCCCATCCCTTTTTCTGTAGTTTATATGGTTCCCTTGTGTGTGTGTCTGACTCATGTTTGAACCCTGTCACAGACTCAAAGTGGGCGACCTCATTGGGTAATCTGTTCCATTACTCCATTACCTTTTCCATAAAGAAAAACTTCCTTCTATCCTTTTTGGAATGTTCCCCCATTCATTTCCACATGGGACGTCTTGTCATCTTGTCCTCTTTCTCTGTGAATAGTTCACTTTCAGTCCACCTTGTTTATAACCAGCAAATACTTATACAGTAAGGGCGGGTTTTTCATAGGGCTGGATACAGCACTTGGGTCTCTATTTCAGGTGCACGCTGCATCCAAGCAGATGTGTCCAGGCATTTGCTTCCTATTCACAGGCATCTGGACACATTTGCGACATTTCTTGCAGTTTACAGCAATTTTTGCCACAACTGAGGGAGTTGCATCTGTTTTTCCAATATAAGTACTAAATATCATCTAGGAAGTTAGACCAATTTTGTTTTTCTCTAACTTCCTGGATGGATTTTGGCAGCTATATCCAAAAAATGGATGTGAGACTTTAAAAATTTCACCCTAAGTCTCTGTCGTGCCTTCCCTTTCCTTCTGGCCACCAGATTTAAATACTGAGGCTTGCCAGCTTCTTCTCATATGATTTCCCCTGCTGCCACTGGATGATTTTTGTAGCCCTCTTCTGTATAGACTTCAGTCAGTCCCTGTTCTTTTGGTGTTGTAGCAGCCTCGTGTAACTGTTCCACCTAGTAGAACAGGGATAGATACAGTTAGTTTTACAGTATCTAAAAAATAAGTTGTCAAGGACTTAGATTTGAGTCCCAGAGTAGGTAGGAGCTACCCGCTAGGTATGGGGTGGCCCCTGCAGTAATATAAAATACAGCATCAGAATCTAAAATTAAAATAAATACTTAGCAAGTTTAAAATAAATCAACTATCAGAAGTCAGCATGAGCATATTATTAATTGTATTTTATTTATTTATATTTTATTAAACTCTAGGATTACAAATACCTTAGTATAATAGGATGCAGCACAGGGCGGAAGTTGCAAAGGATTTCTGGCCCTGGCGTTCCTTACATACAGGCAGTTTGGCTCAATTTTATATGATTGGCAAAGTTTTGCACAGAAAATGTAGTATTTATAGTCAAAAATGATAATCTTGGCCATTGGTGGCCAGTAGGCTAGTAAATCGATTGCCCTGGCTACTGTAACATACATTGGTGGTCCAGTGATTTATTTGGTCTGCCTGGGTTGCCTAATAGTTTTAATTATTTTACGCTATTTAAAAGATCACTCCTGGAAAAAGAGAAGCTGCTCTGTTGTAAATAAATAAAAAAAATGCAGAGTGGCAGCTGCGGTTGCCCAGTGTGCCAAAAGGAATGAGGAGGGGAGCGTGAGTGACCGAGAGCTGGTCCTACAGCAGAGGGCTCCATGCTCAGTGAATGGAATCACCCAGCTTGCTTGCAAGCGGCTGCTCCTCTACTATGATGCTGATCGGAAGTCAGGCTTTGGCCTAAAGTGAATCCTGCTGTGTGAAGCTGCAAGGCGGAGACACAGGAAGGTTCTTCTCAGCAGGATCAACCAGATATTTTTCCCTTATTTTAGATGAGCAGGTGACAAGTGCCAGGGGAAAATACTTTAGGGACCGGCTCACACTGAAAATAAATAAGGAACACAGTCACCCAGGGACTCTGTAAAGTCTCACACAAACTAAGGGAGCAAGCATTGTATAGAGCTCTCTGAGGAGCCATTTTGTAACACAGAGGGTGCGATCTGATGCAAAGGAACCCACAGTTTCTCGTTTCATTAAACACATTAAAAATACATTTTTTAAATAAAATAAAGCCATGGAGGGGCTAAAGGAAGTCTTTGGTAATTAATAAAGGTACACAAGCCGGCCCACCGGCGCAACAGTTGGATTTCCGCTTGCAACACCAGCGACCTGGGTTCGGGAATGAGCCTGGGAAGCTAGGGGCTAGCCGGGGAGAGAAGGCTTGAGCATCCCAGGGACTGCTCATCCTCTCCGGGGGGAAGGGTAAACCAGAGCTCGGCTCTTGTCTGGCCATGGGTGGAGACCCGAGGTACAACAAGCCCGATGCCTAACAGAGGGTAGATGTGCCAGACGTCAACACTCAAGTACCTTGACATCAAGAGACATGGTACATCACAAGAACATCAGAAAAACACCTTGCAGCCTCCTAGTAGATGGAGCACCAGGCCCCGACTCTCAATGCCCCTACCTGCCCAGAGACAGCATCCCGACGAAAGATAGATGCATCGGGGTGTATGGGCACCCACCCCATACCCCACCTGGGGGGTATAACCACGGCTCCATGGGGGATGGACTGCACTGGTCATCAGGTAGGACAGCAAGGGCTGAAAAGGCTGTAGGTGACTCCCGAAGAGACGGGGGCCGCGAGGAGGAGGGAGCAAAAAATAAATAAATAAATAAAGGTACACAGATTTTTTTATACATAAACACAAGTTAACACAGAGCAGTTTTAAGTGAGGCTCTACTGGGGAAAGTCGTATACAGTCACAAAACACTTGCTGCACATATCTGTTGCTCTCAGTTGTGCTGCCAAGACGTTTATCACTATATTCATACCAAACTTGGTAGGCTGATAGATTTACATGTTCTACAGAACACAAAAATAGTTTCAGCTGATCAAAATGTGAAATAAAGGAGTCACTACATCAGAAAGGGAGAGTATGTCCTTGAGAAAATAAATCCATGCAGTCAGTTACACAGAAGGTGGACCTAAGCATGGGGAAAATGAATATTCGATTTCTGAGTGAAACAACTGTTGTGGTTAGTGTAATTAAAGGGGAAATGACTGTTTTTAATAGAAAGTGAAGAGGAAAATGCTATTCAGTTTAATAACAAAAGATTGTTAGTCTTAGTGCCTTAGCTTTCCTGAGGGTTATTTTGAGCAGAAAAACATTCAGCAGAAAGCTAAAGATGACAGCTTTCTCTAGCTATTACAGTGAAAACATGCTTAAACTTAAAGAAAGTGCTTATTCTTGTGACAAAGAAATGTATCTAAAAATAGGACACAAAGTTATAAAAAAAGGAACCCTTGGAATGTTGAGAGGGCAGTTGAATTTCAAAACTGAGTATTCCACTGAAGCTTATGCTGCTGCAGAAAGGATTTTGATTGGTGCTGCGCCCCTGGACAGGTCAGTGTCCACGCAGTAACCACAAATTAGAATATGCAGATTAGTTTTAGCTATAAAAGTAACTGCCCAGCCAGTGTGCAGGGAGTCTGAGTAGGGAGAGTGACCGAGAAGGAAGGTGCCCAAGCCAAGTGGGTGTCCTGCTGAAGGGGCCTGATGCAGAGATACAGCCTGAGAGAGATAGCCTTTATTTAAATACAGAATAGGATTGGGGGTGACCTGAATCCTGATGTAGGGTCAGATAGGCAGTAAGTGAGAAAAGGATGAGACTAGAAAGTTTGTTGTTTCAAGTGCCTGATGATGTTATGCCAAGTTTTCCTCACAAAAGCAGAAAAGCTGCAACCTGAAGAATTATTCACTTCTTCTGATGACACCAAGAAACTGCCAACTCAAGAGGGACCTCCAACATCAAACCTTCAACAATTCTTCAGTAAAATTCAACAAAAGAATTTCTTCAGAAAAAACAGAGGAGTGTGGTGTTGTACAAAAACTTATTGATACAGTTTGGGAACTTTTGTAAAAGACAAGTGACATTGGTTTTACAGAGAATTTACCTCAATCCTTCCAAATATTTTTTTTTTTGCAGTTAATCTTTTTATTTATTAATAACGTATATATACAGAGAATAACAAAACATCATCTAATACATTGTTATATATATGAGCATATAGGAAGTGCTAGAAAAAACTTGGTATCTGAAACAATGTTCCGCTAGTATAACAATAAAAGATTAGAGATTAAAATAGGTTGTGTATACAATGCAATAAAATGAAGTTTAACATTTTATGAATAAAGGAAAGGTAAAAAAAGAAACAGATGAAATCAAATTAATACTATATATAATCATGGTTGTACTTTGCTGTGGTATAAGAACTGTAGCAATGTGATAAAAATATATAACGGAGGATGATTATAGAGTAAATAAGAGAATCAAAAGAGATATAAAAGAGAAATAAAAAGAGAAATAGAGTAATAAAGAGAGGAGAGGGAAAGAGGAAAGGGTAAAGAGTAAAAAAAGAAAGAAGTGAGACAGCTGCAGACTAATTGATTAGTGTATCAGTGAGAAGGAGCATTATTATGTATAATGAACCATACATTAGTTATCAGATGGATTGAATGATGCCAAAAAATTGAAAAAGCCCTGCCAACAATTATTGTATATGGTGAGTCGATCAAGAGATATAAGTGTCATATGGTCAAAAGAAGCATAAAGAGATAATTGTCTGAGAATGTCAGGAAATGAGGGGATTACATTTGATCTCCAATGTGTAAGAATACTGCACTTAACTTGGAGAAACAATATAGATAGCCATCTATTCGCAGAGTGGGATATTTTATGGGAGTGAAAATTAGAGATACCGGCCCAGATATTCAAACTGCGCCATTATAAGGCACAAGCCCCTGCGCTGCTCAAAATAGTTGCGTAGGGTGTGGTCAGGTTGATATTCAAAGGAGTTGCGCTATTGAGCAACTCCTTTGAATATCACCCCCCCAGCCACAGCCACTGCGCATGGCGCAGTGGTACTTGCACCACCGCAAGTTGCCAGAGTTGAGCATTAAACTTGCGGTGGCGCAAGTACCACATTGGCACTACGCGCAATCTCCGATATTCATATGATGATGCAAATGGGGCCACAATTTATGCAAGGCGCAGGGGGGGCCATTTGCATCTATTTATGGCTCCATTTGCATGCCATTAGCATGTAGGTGCGCCGATCCCTGAGGACTTGCGCCTGGCCGCCCTGTCAGACAGCAGCTGTTGGGGACCGACGCACCCTGCAGCCTGATTGTGGGCAGTATCTCTGTGTCTACATTCCCCCCCAACACACAGATCCCGAAGCCCGATCACGGGCACACAGTAACATGCCCCCCACCCACACATCTCCCAAAGCCCGATCGCGGGCAATAAAGTAACATGAACCCCTGCCCCGCATCTCCAAGCCCATCGCGGCAATAAAGTAACATGACCCCCTGCCACACATCTCCCAAGCCCGATCAGGCCAAAGTAAAATGAACCCCCCTACACATCTCCTGAAGCCCAATCACAGGCACAGTAACATCCCCTACACACACAAAGCTCCCAAGCCCGATTATGGCATAACCTGTATCAACCCCACCAGTGCCCGGCCACGGGCAGAATGTAAAAGCCCCCAACCTGAATATCTCCCTGGTGGTCCAGTGGACGTAATGCCCGATCATTAGCAGAATATCAAGTTACAACCCCCCAAACATCTCCCTGGTGTCTAGTGTCCTCCCACCCACCCACTGGCCCCTCCACCTCGCTTCTCCCCTGAGTAGCCGGGCAGGCGGCAGCTTCCCCACCCACCTGCCACCCCGCCCACCCGCCGACTGGATTGTCAGGGGCTGCATGCCCATTGGTGCAGAGTTACAGCCAATGGGCATGCAGCCCATACCATACATGACAGTCCAATTTGTGAATGAATATCAATTTTGATGAAAAAATAGAGGGAATTATTAACGGAATATTAGAAAAAAGATATAATATTTTGGGGACTATTGACATTTTAATAGCAGAAATGTTCCCATTAAAAGATAGATTAAGCAGTTTCCATCTATCAAGCATGGATTTAATATTTGTTAGTAATGGTGAAAGGTTGGCAGCCCAAATTTTGACTAATATCAGGATAATCCGAATAACAAGACGGGTGATGTTTTGGGGGGCCCAATGGTCACCCAGTGGGGTATTAATAAAGGGTTAACAGAGGTCATTCAGTGGTAGCATTTCAGACTTGTTAAGATTCAGAGTTAGCCCAGAGAGCGAGGTGAATTCATTAAGTAGTTGTATTAGAGGATGTCTGGAAATTTCAAGATTTTCTAATAGAATAAGAAAGTCATCTGCATAAGAAAGTGAGCTATAATGTGTGTTACCAATAGGGATAGCGTGGATTTTACAAGATTAATGGATGGATGCAGATAGGGGTTCCATGGCAAGAATAAATAAGAAAGGTGATAGAGGGCATCCTTGTCTAATGCCTCTCACAAGATAAAAAGAGGAGGAAAGAATAGAGTTAGTAAGTACACAAGCAGAGGGGAAGGTATATAGTAATTGAATCCAAGCACAAAATTTGTTAGTAATGCTGAAATGGGATAGTACCTGACATAAATAGTTCCAATTAAGGGAGTCAAATGCTTTCTCAAAATCGATGGCAATAGCTGCGGTTGGGGTGTTAAGGGATTTGCTTTATGGATTAAATTGAATACAGAATGGTAATGGTCAGAGCCATGTCTGTTTTTGATAAATTCTGCTTGAGATGCATGGACAAGTTTCAGAATTAAAGATTCTAAATGAAGGGTTAGCACTTTTGCAAATATTTTCCCATCTGTATTAAGAAGCCATATCAGTCTATAGCTAGAGGGTAGGGAGGGGTCTTTATCTTTTTTTGGTAAAATAGTTATAATAGCTTTGGTTAAAGTATGAGGGAATCCATCACTTCTGGGTGACTTGCTGGGTTTTAGGGAGGCTAATGCTGATTGGATCTCTTGTAAGGTAAGAGGTTCATCCAACATAGCCATATCTTGGTGGGAAAGGTGAAGCAGCTGCAAATTATCCCAAAAATGTTGTATTTAGTTTGGATGTATTAAGTTTTGATATGAATATAATTGATGGTAGAAGTATTGCATTATGTGGTTGATTGAAAAGTTATCCGTATGAAGTTGGCCCGAGGAATTTTTCAGGCCAGCAATGTGTCTTTCCATCTGTTGTGATTTGAGCTGGTATGAGAGTAATTTACCACATCTGTCACCTTGTTCCCAATAGCGATGTTTGAGCCTTAGAAGTGTGAGTTCTGCTTTCCTAGTTATTAATTCATTGATTTTAATTCTTACTAACATTCTAACATACTATTTGCCAGCAGATTAGGCCTTAAGGTCTATCAAGTCTGCTCAAACCTCAGATCTCTAGTTGTGCAGAGCCCCCCCCCCCCGTAGGATTTGCTGATGGAGTTGTGAGTTATGGTTAGGTTTATTTGTTTTGTAATATAAAGTTTCTTTTTCCTTAAGGGATTTCTCTAGATTGGATAATTGTTGTTCTCTCTGTTTTTTCTGTGAACTGCATAACTAATCATTTTGCCTCTAATTGTGGCTTTTAATGCTTCCCAAATAATGCTGTGTGATACATCCGGAGTGTTATTAAAAGAAAGAAAATCTTGAATTTGGGTTGTAATCCAGGGTATAAATTCTGGGCCCCTCAATGAAAGTGGATCTAGGGGCCAGGAAGGAGATTTGGTAGAATGTGGACCCCAAAGTAAATGTAAACTTATAGGAAAATGATCTGATATGTTAATCGGGAGAATAGTTGTATCAACTATTTTTTCAGTAATGGAAGGGGATGTGAACCAATAGTGAATCTGACTGTAAGATTTATGTAATGGGGAATATAACATGTAGTCATGTTGTCTAGGGTGGTGAAGACTCCATATGTCAGAAAGTGCAAGATTAAAGTCTCCACTAATAAATATAGGTAAATTGTTGTTGTGATTACACATAATTTGTTGAGCCAGGTTGTGGAAGAATTCAGGGGAGTCTAAGTTAGGGGCATAGACATTTACTAGCATAAGGGGACCTGCCATAGATTTCAGCATAGCTATAACCCATCTACCATCTGAATCAGTGATGGTATTAATGGGAGACCAATCAAGGGATCTGTGAATTAAAATTGCAACCCCATGTTTTTTTGAAGGGGAGGAGGATGCATGTACTTGACCGACCCAATCCTTTTTAAGCCTATCAACATCTTCTGGTAAAAGTCTAGTTTCTTGTAAGAAAGCAATATGAGTTTTATGTGTTTTAAGATAAGTATTTGCTTACTCTTACAAGGTGAATTGAGTCCCTTAACATTATAAATGAAAAATTAAATCACTAATGACAATAGTAGATACAGTAAAAGGTCATAAATATGAATAAGGGACTCTTCAAGTAAATGTTGGAGAATGTCATAGGCTTAAGAGGGATATCCATAAAATAAATATATGTGTGCAGGGCTGTTAAATTGTACGGTTTCAAAGATTTTGAATGATTAAGATTATCGGGTCTCGCTAAAGAATAGTATAAATGGATAGCATGGAGAGTATAAACATTAATACAAACAGAAACTTATATACTACAACAAAGAAAGAGAGCTGGTTAAAGAACATCTATGAAATGTTGAGCGATAAGAGTCGGTGAAAACACGAAGACTCTCTCGCTACACTACTGGGCGTGTGAAGAAGCAAGCAGTTTAAGAGAAAGCAATGTGCTCTAATCTTAAGCTACAAACTATATTCACAATATTAGAAACTCTTAATTGTGATTAGTATTCAGGTAATTAGAATGAGTCCCTGGGAGGAACCATCAACATCTTACCATTTATATAATAGAATTATTGCATTTTTAATATTAATAAATCCCAGGCATAATAATATGGCATGAACTTATAATTAGCAACATAGTGCTAAGAGATCTAAATTATGTAAAACAGAATAGAGCTTACTGTTTAACAAAATTGTCCACATAGCAGTATTTATAGTTAGGAATTAAGAAATGTGTGAAGATTGGTTAAATAACATAAGAATTTAGAGGGAAAATAACCTAGTCAATATAATATAAATTATATATAGGGCATCAGAGTGTTATGAGGTTCATTATGGCAAAATAATATTATGTAAGGTAGAGGAATGAGATTATAAATCGAAATATATATATATATATCTATATAGTCATCTTGGTTTAATATAATAACAATGATAGAGAAAGCTTCAGGCTTCAAGGATCTAGATTATCAAATAAAAGTATCAGAATGCATTTGCTAATGGCACATGACTCGAATATAGCCAAAAGTGAATAGCTGGTTATTTTATAGTGGGGTAGCCAGGTCTATTGAAAGGCCTGGCAAGCCCCTACTATGAAAGAATTTAGGGAGTGTGATTAAGCTGTAGAATATTGGCTTCGAGTATACATGTGCTATTATTTTATTAATAAAGTATGAAAGCCTTGAAAATTGCCTGCGATGAAGTAGTAGAGTAAAAAAAAAAAGCAAAGCCCCATATATCAATAGCTAATAAGCTAATATTGAGTAATCATCTACATTTAAACAATTTCCACACTAAAATGATCCGTGTGGCAAGCACATTAAATTATTAACAGGAGCAAAAGGCCTGCTAGATATGTATTAGAGAAAGAAAGAAAAAACTTCATATAAATGTGTATGCACAATTAGACGTCTTAATACTGGTGTGAATATAAGATTGCTGCACATGTGTATCGCTGAATAAGCTAGCGCAATATCTGGCAATACACCAACTATGTGAGAAGGACCTTACCCTAACCATTTGTACAATGAAGAAAATGTTTACTGTACGTAGGAATTCACAAAATGTTAAATAGTTGAATGGCTCTTAAGCCTATTGAGAGTTTTAAAAAAATACTACCCCTGAGCTTGCAATTGCGGTTTACAGCCTTGCGCATTCCAAACCGGTTATGTGCAATACTGGTGCACACTTTAGGAATGCGCTATGCGGTTAAAGCAAAAAAATGATCTAGATGGTTAATTAGACTGATGGGGTAGAAATGACATTAAGTTTAGCAACACAAAGTGTGGAAAGAGTCAGTGATTCTTGTGTTTGTGTGCATTGGCAGTAGCAGCAGTTGTTTTATTCTTCAGCTTCGCTTTTCTTTTCTTTTTAGGGGGTTCAGCTGACTTGAAGGGAGAGCTGGACACCAGTTCAGCCCATGAAAAATCAGGAGAGTTGCTAATGGGCAATGTCTCTTTCGGAACTTGATTCTGTTCTTCCAGATCATTTTCATGTAGTTCCTCCTGCGATGAATGCGAGTCTTCGTGTAAAAGGGAGAACTTATTGGAGAGGGCCAGAGGAGTGGAAAAAGCAATGTGTCACTCGGGTTGAGAAGAGGAGACTGAAGGAATATCATCATTCGAGCAGCATGAATGACCACCATGAGATGAACTAGAGGATCTTTTATCTTTCAGGCGAGCAGAAATATGGAGAGAAGGTGTATCTGTAGATGGGGTTGGAACAGAGTTCTCTTGCTTTTTGAGACTGAATTCGGCAGAAGGAGCAAAGCAGTCCGAGGGTGGGATGCCCAAATCGGAGCTATGGGGAGCCACAGTGTTACTATCCAGTGGGGTGAGTACAGATTGAGGTGCAACAAGAAATGCTAATAGTGCTTCGGGGGTACAAAAGTCTCTGGTAGATTCCCCTAAAAATAGACACATTGTGGCTGCATATCGTAATGCAGACTTAATGCCTTTCTGATGTAGTATTGTTTTAATAGGATTGTAGGTTTTGTGCTTGTTGGAAAGATCTTTTGAGAAGCCTCTAAAGATTGAGATTTTATGTTCCTGCCACATAAGCATTCCAGCTTGCTTTGCTTTGTTAATTATTAATTCCGTATGTGCGTAGTTTAGGAATTTAGCAATGATGGGCCGAGGTTTCTGGTCGAGGTTAGGCCTCAGACTGAGAGTGCAATGAGATCTTTCAATAATGAGGTCTTGACCAGCTGATAGTTTGAGCAGAATAGGCAGAACATGCATTAGGAGCGCACTGGTATCACCGAGCTCTGCACCTTCAAGGAAACCCAGGAACTGGCGGTTATTACATCTGTTTCTATTTTCAATATCATCAATTTTGTCTTGTAAGCTTCTAATAACTCTGTCCTGCTCCCTGATAGTTGCTTGCAGATCGTTAATTGAGTTTTCATTGTGGCTTGCTTTAGTCTCTGTAGCATTGATTTTTTGGTCTAGGACTTGCATATTGGTGGCATTCTGTTTTGAAGTTATTTTTAAATCATTTATTTCATTAATTAACTGCTGAAACATTGATTCCACTCTGTTAAGGGAGCTGTCTTGAATAGGTTGGTCAGCCATTGTTGTAAGCCCTCACAGAGAATCACTGTCAATACTGCTGTAGGTTCTAGAGGTAGAAAACTGTGAAAATACTTTACCAGAATTGACCTATTTAGCAGGCAAAGTAAAGTCTCAATTGTTGGCGAAGGTTGAATGTCTGGGAGCAGATGGATGCATGATGATGGTTGATGTTCCCAGGAAGAAGCAAAATTAGGCAGCCATCTTCAGGACAGCCAGGCCACGCCCCCCAAATCCTTCTGAATTTTAAAGAGACTTTTGTCATCTGAAGGACTGAGCATTGCAAGGACCGGGGTGCTAATGTCACAGTATCCAGTATGTTTTATGCTACTGTCATTCCTGAATGTTTACAGTAATTGATGTGTAGAAATGTATAGTGATTTTTAAATATTTTAAGGTATGGTGATAAGTATAGCAACTGTGTGAAAGATACCAGGCTGGGTATCTGGCAGAAGGGGTCAGTGGGCTGACTGTCTGGAGGTATAGGCCCAATAGTCACTATATGCCCTTAAGGCAAGTGAATTGTATGGCATTGGGGCCTGAGGTATAGTCTAGTGCTAGGTAACTGTGTAACTGGATACCAGGGAGGGTATCTGGCAGAAAAGGTCAGTGGACTGACTGCTTGGAGGAATAGGCCCAGTACTCCTTACAGTATATCAAAAGTGGTTAGGCTTAAGGATCAAGACCAGGGAGGGTGCTTATCCTGGGACCTGTGCGTTATCTGGAGGGCTGGTGGGCGGTGAGTGGCTTCAGTCTCCAGGGGAGAGATACAAGCAGGTTAGTGGGGTGGTGTTGCCCTGCTGGGAAAGAAGTAAAGTGATAAACATACTGCTAATTTATGCACTTCTATTTGTCATTTATTCACAAGCTGAATTATGCCACTGATGGCTGGTATTTCTGAGAATTCTTTTATATTTTCAGAAACAATTTACCTTTTTTCTTAACAATCCAGGTGTCAGTGTCCTCACTTACAGAGCCAGTGTCTCGTATTCCTGCAGGTCTCTGGGTCAGGTCCTGTGCAACATTCCCTACCCTTGGCAGCACTTACTGCTCCACTTGGGGAGGTACGGTACTATACCCAGGAAGTACCCACCTGGCAAAGTGTTGTCGTAGGGGAAGGAAGAAAGAATCCTTGATATAACCTGCTGGTATCTCTGTGTGGAATTGCCCCACCTGTAGCCAGAGGTTAATGCAGTAGTGTGTGTGTGTGTCATCACAGTGTGGACTCCAGAACTGCACACATCATTCCATGTGTGGTCTCACCAGAGATCTGTAATTGATAACTAGTGTTTTCAGTCATGTTCACAATGTGTTTATCCAGAATAACCCAACAGAAATGCAATATCTTGTTTTCAGTGAGGTCCTACTAAGTCACATTTTTGCAGTTTATTTACCAGGGTAACCATGCTGATATGCAACATCTCATTTACAATGGGGTCCTGCTCTATCCCATTTTATGCTGTATTTATGAGAATTGCACAGCCAAGCTTCAATATTATGCCAAGTGGCTAAACTGAGAATGTTTAGGTGGGGGAAATTTCACCTTTAGATTCGTAGGTGGGTAAACTGTCACCTGTAGATTTGTAGGTGGGGGGACTGTTATGTCGAGATGGAAGAACACTCCTATACTATTCAAATGAGAATGATGAGAGAGGTGAGAAAACTCTTATACCAATTTTGTCAAGAGGTGCATGAACTGAGCTCCTGTGGGTTGCTGCCAAATTTAACTCCTGGCTATACCCACAATAGAAGTTTAACTTCTGATCCCTGGTGACTGTGCAAGAAACAAGATTCTAGTCAACCATACGCTTGCTGCTGGCCACCTATATGGCAGCAAGGGGGGGGGAACAACTTCAGAGATTGTTAACTCAGAATGACAATTTTTATTTAATTTTGGGGCCCTGATAAATGAAACTTCTACTGAGATTATGCATACTGGCACAGACCGCAAACAGTTATGTCCTATAAAATTGATTGCATCCCTTTGCACATATCACCAGTTCAGAATACTTGTAATTTATATTTTATTTATTTACATTTTGATATGAATGCTTGCATTCATAACCCATCACAGTTCTGCTCCCTTTATATGAAACACAGTTCATACTGTTATAATCCCCATGTACAGACATTGTGAGTTCTTATCATTTAGTGGTTACTGACAGGTAACTTTACACTTCAGCTTCATTGTCTCTAACTCGCTGTAATCACTGACATCCTAGAACTTTGCACTTACAAGGTTTTACAATCACCGATAGATTAGCCGTACACACTTCACACAGGTGATATCCCTATAGGAGTATAAGATTGTGTAAGTTGAAAAGGTTAAGGTTAAAAGGGCAGCATTCAGAAGGTATTAGGAGATGCAGAGGGAGGACAAGAGGGAGGAGTATCAGGAGAAACAGAAGGAAGCAGGGAAAGTAGTAAGGAGCCCAAAGGCACAAACTGAAGAGTGAATAGTCCAGGAGATAACAAAAGGGGACAAGACATTTTAGGTATATAAGTGAAAAGAGGAAGACTAGGGGTAGGATTGTAAAGTTTAAAAGGGAAGTGGGGGACTGTGCAGAGGTGAACCAGGAAAAGGCAGACATCCTGAACAAATACTTTTGTTCAGTGTTCACAGAGGAAGGAGAAGGGGGGGGCACAAAAAAAGTAACAGAAGCTTTGGATAGAGGGAGGTGGACACTAGTCCTTTTTTGGTGGAGACAGTCCTGAAGGGACTTGCTAACCTGAAGGTGGAAAAAGTAATGGGATCAGATGGGGTGCATTCAAGGGTATTGAGGTAGCTCAGGGAAAAACTGGCTGCACCTCTGACAGTCCTTCTTTAGAGCTCATTGGAAACAGGCGTGGTTACAGAGGACTGGAAGAGGGTGACTATAGTCCCACTACACAAAAGTGGTAGCATGGAGGAGGCTGGCAGTTAAAGTCCAGTCAGCCTAACATCAATGCTGAGAAAGTTAATGCAATCACTGCTGAAGGAAAGGGTTGTGGAAAATCTTGAATCCAGTGGTGTACAAGACCTGAGGCAGCATGGTTTCACAGGGGAGAAGTCATATCAAATGAATCTGATTATTTTCTTTGGCAGGATGACAAAGGAGTTAGATCAGAGTGGAGCAGTGGACATGGCCTACTAGATTTTAGTAAGATGTTCAAAACCATTCAACGTAGGAGACTGATAAGCAAGCTGGGTCAGTTAGGAGTGGGTCCAAATGTAGTAAACTGGGTATGAAACTGGTTAGGGGATAGGCAACAGAGTGTGATTGTAAATGGAGTTCACTCTAACAAAGTCAGGGTGAGCAGTGGAGTGCCTCAGGGATCATTGCTGGGAGCTCTTTAATGTTATTATAAGTGCCATTGCAGAGGAGTTGGAAAGGAAGGTTTAACTCTTTGCAGATGGTACCAGAATCTGCAATTGGGTGGACACTTAAGGGGGAGTGAAAAGGATTAGCAGAGACCTGAGATATCTAGAGGAGTGGTCAAGGGTATGGCTAGGTTTCAGTATGAAAAAGTGCAAAATAATGCACTTAGGGCACAGAAATCTAGGGATAGAGTACAAAATGGGTGAAGTGGTATTGATGACCACCAAGCAGGAAAAAAACCTGGGGGTTATCGTATCAGATGATATAAAGGTGACCAGGCAGTGCGACAAGGCAGTTGGGAGGGCAAGTGGGGTGTTGGGGTGCACAGGGAGGGGTATCACCAGCAGCAAGAGGGAAGTGATGTTACCTCTGTATAGATCTCTGGTAAGACCCCACCTAAAGTACTGTGTCCAGTTCCGAAGATCACATTTCCAGAAGCACAATGACAGAGTGGAGGCTGTACAGAGGAGCGCAACTAAAATGGTTCAGGGTCAGCATCAAAAGCCCTATAAGGAGAGATTAAAAGAATCTCAGTATGCACACTCTGGAAAAAAGGAGGCGGGGGATATGATAGAGACTTTTAAATACCTCACAGGAGTAAATAAGGTACAGGAATATTTCTCAGAAAAAAAGGTGCTGAGGAACAACAGGACATGCTATGAAGCTGGAGGGAGGTAGATTCAGGAGAGATGTTGGAAAGTACTTCTTCACAGAAAGAGTGGTGGATTCCTGGAACAACCTTCCAGTGGAGGTGGTGGGGGCGAAGACAGTGGCAGGTTTCAAGAATGCATGGGATAGGCACAAGGGAATCATAGTGGAAAGGAAAGGGGGAGGGGAAAAGAGTTGTAAATCAAGTACAGTCCACGTAATAATGTAGGTAGGAAAAGGGGGCAGACTGGGTGGGCCAGGTGATCTTTGTCTGCCATCAGGTTCTGTGTTTCCATGTTATTAATACACTATTACCTCACAAAACACTCTACAAACCTTTGTTTCACATGTAACGGGTTGCTGACATCACCCTTCTCTGTACCGTTAGGCTTTTTCAGCCAACCCTTTTGCTTAATACTGCTACCAACAGAGGAAGTTACAGCCTGAACAAGGAAAGGTTTTCCCCTTTGTCTTGTTTCTTTTTACTCCATATGCCTGTTCATTCAACCAGTTTTAACTCCTTCAGACAATTAACAAAGAGAAACGAAAAACACCCTTTAAAGCATTTTACTCTTCAGTTCAGTATTCCTTTAACCTACATTTTATACATGTCTTTGTATGTTCTACAGAACCTATGTGGGCTTTCCAAAGCATATAGAACAAGCTGAATCTGCACTGAAATACATTAAATAGACTTAACATGTTTCCTCACATTGCAGTCACTGGTTCTGGCAGCAAGACGTGTTTTCAACTGAAGAGTGGATCTATACCATGGGACACTTCTAGGTGAGTGAGGGGTTGGTGGGAGGGTTGTGGGAGGGGTGGCGGATGCTGAGTAGGGGGTTGGGGTGAGGTGGGTGGGGGTGTTGAGGGTGTCACAGCAGTGAAGGACCATTTTCTTTTTACAGGTTTAACTAATGTAAAAAAGATCAATGAGAGATGGTTTTCTTTATTTAAGAGAAGCCAACACTGGGGATTGGGAACCCGTGTTGGGATGATCTTGTAGTATCAGGGTGGACACTCTGGTGCTGCCACCTATTTTTAGCAGGACACTTGGAGGGAGATTTGAAAACAAGAAAATAGGTGGGGTACCCTTCTGCTATTAATATTAGTAAGAGGGGTGAACAGGAGGGAGGGCGTAGAGGGAGTAGTGGTACTGGGGGTGGGCACCCAGTCTGCTTTAGATAGATTAGTTTACGGGAATCAGAGTGGGCAGGTCACAAATTATTTGAGCTGGGTGGAAGTTGCAAATTCTACTGTTGTGGAATTTTTATGAAATTTCATAAATTTAGTAAAATGTTATAAACTTCCATCTTTGGTGGACTCAGAATCTTCTGATTGTGTTTGGTGAATTTTCACCCTGTTCCACACATTTTCTGACTGAATTGTGGAATAATATACATGAACTGCGGAATGACAGTTCTGAGGAATTCCATTCAGTTTGATACATTAATCTGCAATAAATGTAATTATTCTACAGTTCAGTGATTAGTTCTGCAGAATTTCTTTCCGCAGTTTAAAACATTAATCCACAATTTATACATTCATTCTGCAGTTCAGTGACTCACTGAACAGCAGAGTAAATTTAGGAATTGCAGATTAATGTATTAAACTGTGGAAAGTAATTCTGTAGAACTGACCACTGACAGTGATCAGTTCTGTGTAATTTATTTCCACAGTTTAATACTACATTAATCTACAATTCATACATTCATTCCAACATTTTAAGTCAGACTTTCTGCAAACATTACCAAAGTGCATTCTGAAATTTCATGAAAGCAAAATCCTGACTGTAGCCAAAATTCCCCCAGCAGAAGTTTAATTTTGCACAACCCTATGGATTATAAAATGCAACAGCAGCCACTCTGGCTATGAACTGAAAGTGTCACAATCAGCAGAGAAGTGTGAGTCAGGCAGGCTGTTAGGGGTTGATATTGAAGTCTGTGAGGGGATCATAATAAGTAGGATGCGCTGATTATTCTCACTGTGCTAACATTTGCTTCTGTTGTGCTGTGCTGCTGCGAGCATTAGAACTAACTTTGATAAAAAAAAATGCAGTGGATGGAATTCAGGTCACTCACTGTGTGTGATTTTCTTTTTGACCTTTTCATACTGAGCTGGTCCCATCCAGGCTTCCCATGTATCTGCAAAACATATCCAGGAACTTCTTCTTAGTGCCCATACCCATAGCAGCAGATGACTGCATGCAGAACAGATGCATCAAGATGGCTATTTTGGCAACTGTTGGTGTGGGGAACACTGGTGAGTTTGACCAGATAAAGCAATAGTATAGATATGCAAAAGCATTAATAACACAAATTGGCCATATCCTACAATGTATACCACTGCATTGTTGCTTGCTTGAGGTAGAATTGTGCAAGCTGAAGTTACCTGGGAAACCAGTTTTTTGGTTAAGTGGTTAGATAGGCTAGGTAGATAGGTAGGTAGGTAGATAGATGATAGCTAGCTAGATAGATAGATAGATAGATAGATAGATAGATAGATAGATAGATAGATAACATGAGAATGTCAGTTCACTAGACTGCCACTGAAGCCAGCAGCAGCACTCCATCTGAGGCTGCAGATATCAAGAAATGCCTGCTGTTCTCACACAGAAAATGCAGATTAAGGCTCTCCTTGCTAAGCTGGGCATTCAGGATTTTTGGGTGCAAAGAACATTATTCACAGGGCAATTCTCAAAAAACAAACACTAGAAGTTAACAAAACAGGTCCTATTTACATTGATTTAGGTATCTGTTTTTTGAAAACACATATTTTTTAACGTTTTGTAAAATAAAAAACAAGATGGTGGCCATCACAGTCGATAATTTTTTCTCATGATCAATAAATCATGAATGATAAGCTCTCATGATCAATGTTTTTTATCATTTGTCTTACAGTGTTAACTTAAAATCCTGTTGAGCATGCTCAGAAAAAAAGCTTCAAAATCCTTACAACTCTGGAACTATTTAAGATTTTTTCCAAAAATCTTTGCAAGGCACTACCTCAACACAAGCTGCTTCTACCCTCAAAGTTTTGTGAACAAATTCCATATTGTCTGGGCTGTATGTCAGAGCAGAAAAATCCATGTTAAAGGGCCCCTAGCAAGGTTCCCTAAATGCCTTTTTCACATAGTATGTCATTGCCAGCCATGCTTCAGATGTTGACACTGCAAGTCATTTCGTAAAAAAATCTGTCATAGTCATTTTTTTTATGTTTTATCAGCACTTTTTTCTGCCTGCCCCCCAATTTTGTGTGTGTGGCCACACCCCCAGAATGATGTCATGCAAGGGATGTTTTACATACAGCAACAAGGAATTCTGGGTAAATTATAAAGGTGACTTCAATGTTCATTGCTCAGAGGTGCAGTCCCTTATTTTGGTAATGACCATTGTAGTACAGCACCTAATATGCGGACGTATTTATTTATGTATTTATTTAAAGGTTTCACCTAGAAAGACACACTGAGCAGACAAGCTAGTTTCCAGATGCATCCTGGGGAAGAGGGGAAAGGGGCACACAGTAGGTACATATGTAGCAAGCCATTATGGGTACAGTACATAGCTGATTTTTCTGTCTCCCTAATCATATTTTGCTAAAATACCAAGACTGACCAACAGAGGTCTCTGTTCCAAACCAGCAGGTGTTTACTTCTAATAAAAAGAATACAAATATTATTTGTTGTATTTTAATGTGTTACTAATTACTTTTTACTTTAATGATAAAATATCTGTTAGTGCAGTGACACAAGTGGATTTTCACCTTTGTTTCTTACACTGCTAGTAAAAAAGAATTCAGCAGACTTCTGGTATTGTCATGTCAGAAACTGCCAGCTACTTAACTGGATTCTTTTTTCACTAGCAATTGGTGACATACAAATAAGATTTTGGAAAAGTATGCAAGGAGACAAATAAAAGAAAACTGAATGACTACAAAGGCATCTAAAAGCACCAAACCTTCATTCTCCCTTACTAAGCATTAGCTCTTTAGAAGCTTTGTTTACCTGGCATGATGTCACAGTTGTGGGCTGCAGCACTGAGGGGCCAAAAGGGCTAGGTTACGCAAATGAAGCAGAGCACAGAAATAAAAGCATTTTTTCATGGAAAATAGCACTTTTGGTCAGTTTGACTGTTAGGAGATTAAATCACAACTCTTATAGGTTACTATTGCCATTAAGTATAAGGAAACATTAAAAACTGATGTTCTGTATCTTGTAAACTGCACAAAATGATGTCACAAAACTTTCCAGGTCTTGAGACCCTGCCAACCACACCGTGCATACAGACCTTTGGGCTATTTTGTTGAACACTGCCAAAGTTATTAAGGTGTAAAATTTGGGGTTTGCATTAAACGCCATATCATACAATGTTAAAAAAAAATTCCTGAATTCTAATTGGCCAGTATGCGCCTGGAACAGTAATATTATCTCAACCAAACTACATACATGGCTCCCTTACCAAATAAGTTTGATGTCTTGTAGATAAAGTAGAAAAATCTTAGTTTTATATAAAAACCTTATTTATTAATATTGTGGGGACTTACATAGTTGTCATGGCAAAAACATTTCATAGTTAGGCAGAGAACAAGTGTCAGAACATCTCCTTTATACTGGGGGAATATCCATTTTATAGTATTAGTTTTACAGTTTTATTTTTTATGAGGAAGCACACCTCATGTGAATGCACTGCATTTGGGGAACAACTGTGAGTACATGTTTTGGATGAGATATGAAAAATGACACCTGTCATGTTCATGGGTGGGGGGGTAACAAGAGGGTCATGTGTCATAACTTTGTTGTTTTGTAACATACTGACCCCAAATTTTTTTTTTTCCCCTCCTCTCCCCTGCAGTCCCCCTCTCTTCGGGAGACACTCAACGGCCTTTTCAGCCCTCGCTCACCTGCCTGGAGACCTGAGCGGTCCATCCCCCACGAAGCCTTGGTTTACCCCCCAGGCAGGGTACGGGGTGGGGGCCCTACACCCCGAGATTTACTGAAGTTTCGTCTGGATGCCGTCTCTGGGCAGGCAGGGGCTTTGAGGGTCAGGGCCTAGTGCTCCGTCTAACGGGGTACCGCAAGGTGCTTTTTCCGGTGTTCTTGTTTACTCGCGACGTGCCATGTCCCCTGACATCAAGGCGCTGAGCGCCGACGTCTGGCATGCCACCCCCTCCTTCTTCCCGCCATCGGCCTTGCTGCGCCTCAGGTCTCCACCTGGGGACAGTCAAGTGCCGGGCTCTGGATCCCCCCTCCCCCCCGGAGAGGACGAGCAGTCCCTGGGACGCTCAAACCCTCTCCCCCGGCCAGCCCTCCAGCTTCCAGGGCTCATTCCCGAACCCGGGTTGCTGGCATCGCAAGAGGAAATCCAACCGCTGCGCAGGTGGGCCGGCGAACCCAAATTTTCCATATAATTTTCCCTCCTTCTGAACAGGACAGGTTACATTTATAAAATACTGGCTGAAAAGTCATTTCATGCCATAACCGTAAAAATACATTTTGGCCAGGATTTGAAAAACACCTGTAACATTCATGAAGTGGTGTGAAAACATGACTATGTTAAAACTCTCAGGCCAAAATATTGAAAATTGACAAAGTTGCAGTACGAGTGAGCATTGAAAAATTCCAACATACCTTCATAACTTAGTTGTTTTGTAATACTTTGGCCCAAAATTTTCAACCTCGTTTTCTTATGAACCCCACCTCATGAACCCAGTAGGTGAAATTTTCAAATCCTGCCCAAAAGGTGATTACATAGAGTAGCAGTGAAATCACCTTTTGGACCAGATTTCATACACCTTGTTCATGAAGCGAGGTTCCAGAAAGGCCATGTTGAAAAGTTTGGGGGAAAATATTAAAAAGTGACTAAGTTAAGGGTACAAGTTCAAAAAGCTTTGAAGTGCACTGACTGCACAGTACCCAATTTCCTTAGTTTCTTGTCCAATGTTGAAGACTGATAACATGTCTCCAGTCAAGAGTGGATCATGGCATTGGAACCCCGATAGGTAAGTATGGGTAGGGGTGTGGGGGATGGGTAATGAGTGTGGGGAGGATAACAGTAGCAGGCAGTGGCAGCAAGAAACATTGATGGCCCATTTTTTTACATGGTGTAAACAAATAAAAAAGACTATGAGGGACAGTTTTCTTTATTTCAGGTGTTTGAAAGTGGCACAGGAAGCAATGGGGATACTTGGCAGTGGGAAGGAGTTGCTTTTAATGGACGGGACAGTGGGGGACAATTGGGAGGTGGATGGGATGCTTGGCAGTCAGAAAGAGTCACTTTTCATGGACAGGGTACCAGGGGGACAATCAAGAGGAGGATAAGATACATGGCAGGGAGAGGGAGTTGCTTTTCATGGATGGAACAGCAGGGGGCACTTGAGAGGTGGTCGGGACACTTGGCAGGGGAAGGGAGTTGCTTTTCTATGGACAATGCTTGGGGAAGAATCAGGAGGTGGTCAAGATACCTGGCAGTGGGAGGGAGTTGTTTTTGTGTATCTCTGTCTGCAGTGTGGTGGGGGTGTGGAACTGATTGTGAGGCCACTGAGTTGCTTGCTAGGCAGCTACATGCATGTGAAAGCATTGAGGTACTCTCTTATAGGAGCTCATTGGTCCTTTGAACTACAAGAATCTTCTGCCCTGCAAGCAGTGTCCAGTGTCTTGATCAGCCTGGCTGATCATTGGTTTCACAGGGTTGAGCCTACTGCAGCTTGAGGTGCATTGAACCCAACATTGATACACCTTTGAAGTGTGGTTCTTCAAAACCAAATGTTTGCTGCACATGCATGAAAAGATAGAAAAGCAACCTGTTTGAAGGGGCTTGCATGTGAAATGAGTAACAAAAGACTCCCTTTTGTGTTAATCCTCCAGTCCCTACCTCTCCCACCCCTTCCCCTTCCTCCACTCTACTCCCCTTCTCTGGGGATCCCCCTGACATGTCCAGGGGCTTCTCACTCCGCTTATCTTTTTGTCCATGTACTATTAGTGAATATTGCTTGTTATTTGTGCCATTTACTGTAAATCAAAATTCCTGTATTTTGCAGCCTTGTATCTTGGATAATATTGTATTCTTGTTTTTGTTTCATTGTTCAACTGCCTTCTGTTCTATGTACTGTGCTTATAGTTTACTTCTGTGCCACTGTATGTGGCCCGGGTCGTGCCTGAAGCGGGCCCTGGGATCAGTGCACCTACCCGGTTACCAAAGGAATAAATAAATTAATAAAATGTAACAAAAGAAAACAAGTTGGTCTGAAAGCTTAGGCACTGCTTTCTTTTGTTACATCTGTGTTGGTTCACTAAAAGGTATCAAACCATGTGTTTGCAGTATGCTGCAGGGATCAGTTCATGAGGAATGAAAACATAGTAACTAGAGGGCATTGGTAGAAGCTGGCGGAGGAGAAAGATACAACAGGAATGTTTTGAAGGACTCTTTCTTGGAGAAAGCTGTGGAAGTCTGGAATAGTCTATCAAAGCCAGTGGAAAAAGTGAGTTCTTGACAGGTTTCAAACATGGATTAGATAGGCACATGGGGACAGTAAGACCTAAGGGGTTGAGGATATGCAGTTTTGTAGTGGGACTCTGGAGCACTGAAAGGGCAAGAGGCCTGGTAACTCTGGTCTAATGTCAGTTTGAACATGGAGTTAGGTAGGACATGAGCAGACAGGGTACACTAATGCACAAAAGCTGTGTACAGTATCTATGTATCAGAATAAGAAAATTTTTGATTTCATTTTATTTAAATGAAGGCCTTTGGAGACATATTTCCAATTTTAAAAGGTGTCTATGGTCAAAAACACAGACAAGACATTACATTTATACAATTACAACATACAAAGTTTCAAAAGAACAAACATTCTTCTTAAGTTGATATATATATATATATATATATATATATATATATATATATATATATATATATTATACACATATAGATATAACCTTTCACTGTCCTTTAAATATTTTGGCATATAATTCAAAAATGAGTCAGTATGATAATAAAAAGACAATTGCCCCACACTTTTTTGTTTTACATTTAAGCAGCTTGAGAAGTAAGTCAATAGAGGATATGGTAAATATTTCAATCTGAGTAGGGGCCATGGCCCATAACTAATGAGATTAGTTTGTTGGGGACATCATTGTTCTTCAATTTCCAGGCCCAAAAACCAAACTGATAATACATACGCTGGTCAGATTTAATCAGGACCAACATCAGTATCAAAATAAATTAGCCTAAAATTACTAAACACAATACGAACATGTACACGGTGCCACCCAGTGTTTACATGGAACAATTTTTCACTGATATAACTGGAGCAGAGTTTAAGGGTGGTGCCGATATCATACTTATTTCATAGTTTTAAGCTGATTATCCACACAGCTGCTGGTGCATAGATTTGTGCAGAAAACTGCATTTTGACTTTCCCCATTAAAGGTTGACTTGCTTCTGTAGTTCATTTCCAGCACCGGTTTATACAGTAGCATCCAGACTCTGATTCTCATGCACATACAGAATGCTTAATGTGCCTTTGGCATTATCTGGAACACTGGGAAGAGGCGTACACAAAAGCAGTACATCATTCACTGGGTCAATTTACTGCTTTTTCCTGCTGACCTACACTAGAGTGGTCACAAGACATCAGGGGCCATATATTTAGAAATGGGCAAAGCAGAGTGCAAAGGTTTGCACTGCTCTCGCCCATGCTCATGACTCTGAGGATGCTATATTCAGTCAGATAGCACACTGGCACCATCTGACTGAATATAGGGGAATGTCAGCATAGCACTAAACTGAGTAGCAATGCCCCAACATGGAACCTGGCAGTGCAGGGAACAATGCTACCAGACCTGATAGCATCAGTAGCTCACAGCACAATATTCAGAAGGCCCCATGTAAATGTGCCCACTGGGCATGCAAAGCACTAAGGGGCTATTTGCATGCCCATTGTGGGCACATTTGCATAAGAAGTGGCAACAGGTTTGCACCTCTAAAACCGGCTCTGCCACCCACCCCGATTGCCTGGTCCCATAAAATGGACAGATTCTCTGGTGTCTAGTGGCACCCCAAACTGAGGCCCCATTAAAAGCAAAAAAGTCCCAGGTGTCCAGTGGTCCCCCACACCCTCTGATCACTGGCCCTGCTATGTAAAATATAATTGCCTGGTACAGTAGACAGTATGCTTGCTCCATTTACAGTACAGGGAATGCGTGCTTCCTGTCATCACATATAGCAGCTAGTTGAGGTGGTTAGAGGAGGGCTGTACCAGTCATCATATGGGCTTCCACAGTGCTGTTGAAACTGGTAAGGTGGGGGAGTGACAAGGTGGATTAGCCACTGCCCACAGTTAAGAGGGGCCACTAGATGCAAGAGAATATGTGTTTGTTTATGGGGACGGGGGTGGAGGGTGTGACACTTAGACAGCTGGTTCTGATAACTCTATGATTTTTGTAATATAAAAATGTAGTGGGCTTGTCTGTCATGAAAAATCCTGTGCCTGGGATGACAAAACCCCAGCCCCCAGGTATCAGTTCAAATAACAGGATATATGTTAAATGAGCAAATCTCTGAATGCAATTAACTTGTCAGTTTGCTTTAAAGCCAGGAACTAATATATCAATTTTATAACATCCTCAGGAAAGTCATTTAATTGCACCTGGTGTCATAAGGAAGTGGAATATCCATTTTATGACATCTTCGGGAAAGTCAATTGATTGCACCTGGTGTCATAAAAAGTCCTTTGATGTGTTTGAGAAAGAGAACTGCTCATGGATCAAATGGACTGAGAAATTACAGTCTTAATTAAGAGTGTCATCATTTGGACAATGAGTCTTGCTGGAGTCACAGAATTTTATGCCTTGATGGGACTTCCTGTTTTGTATATATATATATATATATATATATATATATATATATATATATATATTATATATCCTGAAAGGAGGAGCTAGATGATGACATCACGAAGAGGGATGAAACATTTTAAACTGTAGTCAGTTTTCCATTGATACACATTCATATACTTGGACTAAGAGAAGGAAGATCTAAGAGCACTGAAAGATGATAAGAAATACCTTAGATCAATAAGTCTAATGGTTGGTAGGAATTTTGCACTTTTAAGCCTGTTTTGTTTTTAAGATGGTATGTGTGTGATATTTTGTTCTGTATTTACTGTTTACCTATTATTATCCATCTTAAAGTAAAGATACATATTTTAAAAGAGAAACTGCCTGGTGTGCCTTGAAACTTCTTTTTTTTTATAAGTGAAGCTTAGATGGTTAAAGTTGACACTGTGCTTAAGCTTATATGGTAATACCAAATTAGGAAAAGGTAAGAGTAATCTGAGGTCTTTATTAGAGTGTTTATGGGTTCATTTTGTACACCTGGTTAGGTGCCTGTAGGCGAAATATATCTGGTCACCCGAAGAGCAGAACTATCTGAGCCTGTACATTGGGCATGCTAGCAAGAGGATCACAGTTTGAATCCCTCCAGAACTGAGACCAAAGGTTGATTCGAACCCACAAAACAAACAGGGAGGGTTATCCTGTTTCTGTTTCCTGTTCACAAGACTGTGCTCGGAGGTTGGCACTGTGGGAACAGTGGACCTGACCTGCTAAGTGGGTTTGTAACAGACTGGTTGTCAGCAGCGCAAAAAGGTTGGTATTATAAGCTTTATTGCTCAGTGTGTCAGCTTGAGATTGTTCAGCCCACTTAAAAAAAAAAGAAAGGAAGTGTTTTATTTTAAAAAGGAAACAGAACTATATCTCTTGGCTTACAATCAAGTTCCTAGCCATTTTTTTTTTCTAACGTGCCGGTCAGAGTAGCAGTAGTTAGGAAAGATGGCTTCCAACTACAGTAGGCACACTGTGGACTACTTAAAGCAGTTGTGCGGGGACAGAGGAGTCCCATTCAAGGTGAAAGCCAGCAAACAGATCCTCATGGATGCCCTGATGGTGACAGATACCCAGAGCAGTGAGTCACAGACCGTGACTGAAAAGGACCAGACCTCAAGTGTGGCAGGGCTAGCAGCCAGTGCAGTGTCCAGATCTGATGAGGAGGGAAAAAGGGCCACTGTCAGTGAAGGGCCACAGCAGCAGGGGAAGATCATCAGTATCCTGGATCCAGAAGTACTCAGGCTGCAAATTGAGTTGTGCAGAATGGAGGAAGTTCCAGAGGGAGAGGGACCGTGAACAACAGGAGGCAGACTGTGAGAAGCATGAGTGCAGCAAGCTGCAGAGGAGAAGAGGGAGCAAGAACGCCAAGAGGTGGAGCGAGAATGCTGAGATGCAGACCGTGAGGAGCAGGAGCGCCAGAGGCAAAATGAACTGGAGAAGCTTCGACTCCAACCAGCGGCACCAGAGCAGGTAAATGGCTTGGGTTTAACTGGGACTGCAGGACTGGGTTACAAACTGAATTCCAAATTGATAGCTGAATTTAAAGAGGGGGAGGATATGGATGCCTTTTTAAATTCTTTTGAAAAAGTTTGTATTCAGGCTAAAATTCCTAGAGAGTCCTGGAGCTTCCAGATATCCCCGCTACTTACCGGAAAAGCTTGGGATGCACTGGATCGAATGGACAATGAGGACAGTGATGAGTACAGCAAAGTTAAAGCTGCACTGTTAAAAAGTTTGATTTAACTGATGAATCATATAGAGCTTAATTCCGTAAGCTCATTAGAAGCCCTGACATAAGCTACTAGGAGATAGCAATGAAACAACATCAGTTTTTAAAATGTTGGTGGGAAGGAATTGAGGCAAATTCTGTTGATAAAATTGAAAATGTGATTTTGTCAGAACATTTTTATTGGGTATGCCCAGCAAAGCTGAAAACCTGGCTGGAGGACCGAGATCCCAAAACAGTACAAAAGGCTGCTGAACTCTCAGATCGCTATGCCAAGAGCAGACCTGCTCTGAGAGCGAATGAGGCAGGTGTGGCAGTGCAAAAAGGGAAAAGCGCTCCTTCAGGGCAGCTAAAACCCTCACTGCCTCCACTGAAACCAGTTAGCCCCAGGTTTCAGAGAATGAGTTCTCTGAAAAGAGAAGTGAATGTTGGTTATGTAAAGAAACTGGGCATATTGCCAGCCAGTGTCCCAAAAGAATGAGCAATAATATGCAGAATAGTACTAGGAAGGAAGTGGGTTGTTTGTGTGTCCCTGGAAGCATGTCTGTGGACATGAGGGAACACATGCACCCAGTCATGGTGAATGGTGTACAGACACAAGGGTTAAGGGACACAGGGGCCCCCTTGACCTTGGTAAAGGGGGATCTAGTACAGCCTGGTCAGCTTATACCCAATAAATATGTCACTGTACAGGGATTCACTGTTGAAGAGAAAACATTGCCACTGGCCAGTGTTCTCCTGGACTGAGGTGAAACCAGAGGAACTGTACAAAAACATTAGCAGCAGATGTGATCCTGGGCAACAATCTCAAACAGGGGATGGTATGTGCAGTTACCCATAGCCAAGTGGCAAGGGAAAATTGTAGTTCCCTGAACCCCACAGAAACCATTGTAGAAACTACTGATAGGCTGGTTTCCCCAGCCTGTGTCTCCTGATATGGAGATTAATGAAAAGGGGGTAGAAATTTTCCCAGTAGCAAGTAACCACACAATGACAGAGGGTCACTCTGAAGAGGGAGGGGTGACCCATTGTCAGAGGGTTGGGACTGACAGTGATCCTGAACGCCTTGACGCTAGTGCTAGGGACCCTAGTTTAGCAACTGAAGGGGACCTGTCCTATGCCTTGGGAATGTGTGAGGGGTTTGCAGCTGCTCTGACAAGTGACCCTAGTCTAGAGAAGCTGAGGGCTTGGGCAGACTCTGACAGGGCACAGGGAGGTGATGGCAGACATAAGGTTTATTGGGAAAATGGACTTATGTATACTCAGGCTGTGCAGACAGAAGGAGGGATGCTAGGCAGGCAGCTTGTCATTCCCCAGAGGTATCGTAAGCAGTTGCTCAAGATTGCACATGATATTCCCATGTCTGGTCATCTGGGAATCACATGCACTACGCAGAGGTTAGCCTAGAATTTCTGTTGGCCTAACTTCACCCAGCAGGTGAAGGAGTATTGCAGGTCTTGTCACTGGTGCCAAGAAATAGGAAAGATGGACAAGAAAACCCAAGCCACCCTGATTCCATTGCCCATCATAGAGGAGCCATTCCAGAGGGTGGGAATGGATATTGTGGGGCCTTTAAATACCCCCATCTCTTCAGGGAAGAGATTCATCCTAACTGTGGTGGATTATGCCATCCAGTACCCAGAGGCAGTCGCCCTATCCTCACTGAGGACAGACAAAGTGGCAGATGCCTTACTTGGGATTTTTTCCCATGTTGGGTTTCCGCAGGAGGCTATCACTGATCAAGGGGATTCCTTCATGTCGGACCTGATGAAATGTTTATGGGAGAAGTGTGGGGTGGTGAAGAGATGCACGATACTGTATCACCCACAAGCCAATGGGCTTGTGGAAAGATTCAATGGTACCTTGAAGTCAATGCTCCAGGCGTTTGCTGAACAGTATGGGAGGGACAGGGAGAAATACCTTCCCCACCTATTTTTTGCATACAGAGAGGTGCCCCAAGAGTTGACAGGATTTTCCCCCTTTGAACTCTTATAAGGACGACAGGTACATGGGTCCCTAGACGTGATCTGGGAAGACTGGGATGGCAAGCACACCACCCAGGGAACTCCCAATAGTGGATTACGTCCTTAAATTTAGGAAAAGGCTGAAGGAACTTATGGGGACAGCCCAGAGCAAGCTGGCAGCTGCCCAACAGAAACAAAATATGTGGTACAACCACAGAACCAGAGCTCGCTCATACATGGTGGGTCAGGAAGTCATGGACCTTATTCTGGTCCAGAAAGACAAGCTGCAGGCTGAGTGGGCAGGACCGTACAAAGTGATTAGGAAGGTAAATGATGTGAACTATATTATAGAGTTACCTGACAGAAGACAGACAGAAAGGATGTACTATGTCAACATGATGAAGCCATATGCAAATAGGGTTGACATGGTGTTTGCAGTGTGTAGTCATGGGGAGGGGATGGACGAAGGAGACCCCCTTCTGGATTTGCTGGAAGAAAGTAAGTGGAAGTCCTCTGTGGAGGCAGATAAATTGTCTCCCCAGCTGACCCCAGACAAGATCCAATAAGTAAAGGAAGTTTTAACAGACTTTGCCCCATTGTTTAGCGCCAAGCCTGGACTAACCCCCTTAGCGACACACCTTGTGAAGACAGGGACACAGACGCCCATACAGTGGACAGCATATCATGTGTCAGAGGCTGTACAAAAAGACATTAGGAGGGACATGGAGGAGATGCTGGATTTAAGGGTAATCCAGAGATTCCACAGCCCCTTAGCCTCACCCATAGTCCTTGTGCCTAGGCCAGATGGCTCTACTCATTTCTGTGTGGACTATCATGGACTGAATGCAGTCACAAAGTCAGACGCTCACCCAATGCCCCAGATGGACAAACTCCTGGACAAGTTGGGAGGGGCGACCAACCTTACGACCATTGACCTGACAAAGGGGTATTGGCAGGTAGAGTTGACAGAGCTAGGGAGAGGTCAGCCTTCATCACTCCAATAGGCTTATTTGAATGTAAAGTAATGCCTTTCAGAATGAAGAACGCCCCGGCCACTTTCCAAAGGTTGGTGAACCAGGTGTTAAATGGTGCTGAGGAGTACGCCGTGGCATACCTGGATGACATTGCCATCTTTAGTGCCAACTGGGATGAACACCAATCCCACCTTAGGGAAGTGCTGGGCAGGATACAGAGGGCTGGGCTCACTGTCAAAGCCGGGAAGTGCCAGGTGGCCAGGAAAGGTGGCATACCTTGGGCATGTGGTAGGCCAAGGACAGCTCCATCCTAACCAAATAAAAATAGAGGTAATCCAAGCATGGCCCAGACCAGAAATGCAGAAGCAGGTCAGGAGTTTTCTAGGGACCACAAGGTACTACAGGAAATTTGTACCCAATTACAGTGCCCTGGCTGCTCCCCTATCTGACCTGACAAAGAAAAGGTTGCCCAAGAAAATTACCTGGGGCCCAGCCTGTGAGGAAGCCTTTTCTAAACTAAAGGAGGCACTGTGCAGTGCTCCTGTTTTGACAAGTCCTGACTATAGCAGACCCTTTACAGTTCAGACTGAAACCTCAGACATGGGTATCGGGGCAGTACTGAGTCAGACATCCAGCCAAGGGAGGGATCACCCAATAGCCTACCTGAGTAAAAAGTTACTTCCCAAGGAGCAGGCATACTCCATGGTGGAAAAGGAGTGTCTTGCCATAGTGTAGGCCCTAAAGAAATCGAAGCCATATTTATATGGGCAGCATTTTGTGGTGCAGACTGATCACAACCCTCTGGTTTGGCTGATGCAGATGGGGAAAAACAATGGTAGATTGCTAAGATGGAGTCTTGCTTTGCAAGGATATGACATGACCATTCTACATAGGGCTGGAATGACCAATCAGAACTCAGATGGGCTGTCTCGTGTCTACTAGGAGTGAACCGATTTGGGAAGCTCATCCCATGCACGGGATAGAGCTTCCAAATTCAGTCTAGGTGGGGAGGATTGTGACACTTAGACAGCTGGTTCTGTTAATTCTATGATTTTTGTAATATAAAAATGTAGTGAGATTGTCTGTCATGAAAAATCCTGTGCCTGGGATGACAAAACCCCACCCCCCAGGTATTAGTTCAAAAGACAGGATATATGTTAAACGAGCAGATCTCTGAATGCAATTAACTTGTCAGTTTGCTTTGAAGCCAGGAACTAATATATCCATTTTATAACATCCTCAGGAAAGTCATTTAATTGCACTTGGTGTCATAAGGAAGTGGAATATCCATTTTATGATGTCCTCAGGAAAGTCAGTTGATTGCACCTGATGCCATAAAAAGTCCTTAGATGTGTTTGAGAAAGAGAACTGCTCATGGATCAAAGGGACTGATAAATTACAGTCTTAAATAAGAGTATCATCATTTGGACAATGGGTCTTGCTGGAGTCACAGAATCTTATACCTTGATGGGACTTCATGTTTTGTATATATATATTTTTTTATATATCCTGAAAGGGAGGAGCTAGATGATGACATCATGAAGAGGGATGAAACACAACATTTTTAAACTGTAGTCTGTTTTCCATTGATACACATTCGTATACTTGGACTGAGAGAAGGAAGATCTAAGAGCACTGAAAGTTTATAAGAAATACCTTAGATAAATAAGTCTAATGGTTGGTAGGAATTTTGCACTTTTAAACCTGTTTTGTTTTTAAGATGGTATGTGTGGGATATTTTGTTCTGTATTTACTGTTTACCTATTATTATCTATCTTAAAGTAAAGATACATATTTTAAAAGAGAAACTGCTTGGTGTGCCTTGAAACTTCTTTTTTTTATAAGTGAAGCTTAGATGGTTAAAGTTGACACTTTGCTTAAGCTTATATGGTAATACCAAATTGGGAAAAGGTAAGAGTAATCTGAGGTCTTTATTAGAGTTTTTATGGGTTCATTTTGTACACCTGGTTAGGTGCCCATAGGTGGAAGATATTTGGCCGCCCGAAGAGCAGATTTATCTGAGCCTGTACTTTAGGTATGCTAGCAAGAGGTTCACAGTTTGAATCCCTCCAGAACTAAGACCAAAGGTTGATTTGAACCCACAAAACAGACAGGAGGGTTACCCTGTTTTTGTTTCCTGTTCACAAGACTTCGCTCAGAGGTTGGCACTGTGAGAGCAGAGGGCCTGACCTGCTGAGTGGATTTGGGATAGAGGGTGCCACTAGATGCCAGGCAGTTATTTTTTTACACCAGTGCTGGCAATTGGAGGATGTGGGCCGAGTCGACATCAGGGACTTATAGGTCACATAATGGGGCTGGTGATCAGTGGGTGGGGGGACCACAGGACACTGGCAATGTTTGACACATATGCAGGATGGCAATCAAAGGGTGGCGAGACCACTGGACTCCAGGGACAGTTTTTTTGTTTCATGGGACAAGGATTGGATGATGGGGTGGATTACTAGGCACCAGAGAGCAAGTAGGCTTCCCCAACTGCCAACATGGTTGTTGGCTGCAGTACCTCTGCTATCTGCTAGGATTATCAGAGTAAGTCAGGCTTCTTCTTGGCAGTATTTGTGCTGTGCAAAGTGGCCTGTGATAACCCCTTTGTGCAGTGCAAATATGTGGAATATTGTGGTGCCCTAGTATTCCTGTCACCGCCCCTCCCTTTTCCCACTGCATATATTATTTTTTTGCCTGCACTAGTCCTTTTTGCACATGCCACAGCCCCCTTTCAATTTTGAGTAGGAGCACAGACCCCGGGCAAACAAGGTGTAATGACTTTGCCTACTTGGAAAAGATTTGAACATCTGGCCCCAGCTGGCAATGCCAGGTAGCCACAGAAATGGGGAAAGAATTACAAAAAAATGTATTTCCATACACTGCTTTTTTCAATGTTTTCCAGCTGTGCTGTGGGCTCTTTAGAAATATGCAAAGCGGTTGCTTATGGGGTGGTCATATATTGTACAGTTGTGTCCAAGGAAGAAAGAAGTAAACTTTAGATAAGGAGGACCAGTTATTAACAGGGTATTAGTAGAAGTTATAAACATAAATAGAATGTATAACATTTAAAACACAACCTGAAAATTCTAATGAGCTCTTTGTAAGTGTAAAGTGTCTGTATTAAAAGGATTATTTTAACTTGGTGTTCTTTACTTTCCATTCTTTGAAGGAAGTTATTCACATACTGCCCACCTTCGGCAGTATTTTGTCATGTGGAATATATCCAAACACTGGGTGTAATTATATGTTAATAAATACATACATTTACTATTGACTAGCTCTCTTTGCTTCTGTAGAGAACCACATTAGAATCTCCCCTAGAGTAGCAGAATGTCACCATACCAGCCACAACATTTTCATAACCCACAGCTTCCTGTGTTGTTCTTAAAGCTCGTTCCTAAGAATATGTACGCTGGTATGAGATGCAATCTTTTTTTTTTCTAACAAGATTGCACCTCAAGAATGATATTATCATACTATAAAGTATAGATGTGTGGGCCGGCCCAGTAGTGTTGAGGGCTGAGGCGCTGGATGCCTTACCTTGTGCTACACCAATAACCTGGGTTCGAAAATGAGCATAGGCTGTCGGAGGCTGGCGAGGAGGGATGGTGGAGCTGGATGGAGCTGCCATATGGCAGCCCTCCTTTCCTGAGAGGGAATGTCACATTTCTTGGCTATTGTCTGCCTCAGCCAGGAGACAGTACAGGCCAGAAAGTGCATAGGTGCTAGGCCGACAGATGGGAGGAAGGGGTCGTAACTGGGGCTGTAGTACACATGCATGCCTCCACATGCATGTGATTACTCCTGGGGACCCAGGAGAAAATCAGGAGGAGAAAAAGCACCTCAGCTGCCAGGATGACACCCAACCTCCTGCAGGCACTGATTCCGGGCTGGGCATATGGTAAGCCCCACTAATTCTGGGTGTTGGGGCTGAGGGGGTGGGTCGGGCTCTACAGGGGCAGCCGGAGTGGATGGAAAAAAGAGAGATGATAAAATACAGTATAGATGTGTGTGCATATACTGTGTGTGTGTGTGTGTGTGTGTGTGTGTGACCCCTCTGGGGCTTATGCTTCTACAGACACATACACAAATCCACAAAGGTGCTACTGCTTTTGTGTCCTCTGGAAAAAGTTGTATGTTTGTCTTACCTTATGATGGCTATCTGTGGTGGCTTGTGTGGTCTTGTCTTTTTGCTGCTTTGGTGGTGGTGAGCTAGGGTTGGTAACTCTAATGCCACATTTCTCTACTTTTGTTGTGTTAAGCTGAACCTTAACCCTAACTGGTGCATTAATGCAGTTTTTTTTGCAGAGAATATGCATATATAGGTATATTTATTTTTATATATATATATATATATATATATATAGAGAGAGAGAGAGAGAGATTATACATGTATGTTCTTTGCAAAACAATGCATTAATGCACCTGTTACGGTATAAGTTAATGCCATGAAAGTAGAGAAATGTGGGATTACAGCTTCCAACCCTAACTACCCCACCCACAAGCTGCAAAAGGAAAGGAAATTGTATTTTAGGTCTCTGGAGTCTTGGCAGATCAGTGGTGGGGTCTTCCTTGGGGTTGTTAACCCAAATGCTCACCCTTCCCCATGGCCTGTAGAGTCCTGTCCCAAGCACAAGATATAGTTGCAAGCCACTGCCTCATAGCAATATACTCTTCAAAGGCAGAGAAGTCTGTCTTGTCACATGTTGCCAACAAAATCTGTTGTAATTTAATTCCCACAGTGCCCTGTGTGGAGAAGAGAGATGATATCTGACCTTGTTTGCTCAGGGTAGATGGTGGGCATTAGGGTTGACAACCCCAAGAGAAAACCCACCACTGATTTGTCAAGTCTCAAGAGAACCAAAACCCCAATGTTTTCATGTTAACTTGCGCTTGCGCACCAGCCAACATCTTGCAGTAGTGCAGATTTGGAGGCGCAGTCACTGTTGGGCGAATGCAGGGCATGCATCAGAAGGTGAGTCCCTCAGTCTCCAATCAGCCAGCAGCAGGCGCTGAACTCATGCATCCCTAATGTGGCCACCAGATCACAGAAAAGGTCCGCTCTCATGCAGCAGGACCACAACATGCCTCCCGACGTGCAGGCAACATGGCGGCAGTAACTGTCGCCACCGCCTGTCACAATGCAGATGGGGGAGCCCACTTCCCATTAGCATAATGACCCGCCCATTTAAAATGTATGCCGAGGGGGTGCCCAATCTCCTTCAGCATAATGCACCCCCAACAGTTTTTTTCTTTGCTGATGGGAAGCCCAATCCTCATTGGCTTTTATCCCCCATCCACATTTATTTTGCAATTGGGGAGCCCACTCCCCATTGGCATAATGTCTCCCCTCCGCTTTTGTTGTATGCCGAGGGGGTGCCCAATCCCCCTTGGCTCGTGTGTCCCCCTCTCAGTATGTGCCAATGGGGATGCCCAATCCCCATCAGCTACAGAATCCCCAAAACACTTAGGTGGCATGCTGGGAGCCCATCCCAGTGTGTCAAATCCCTGCAAAAAAATCCTGCAATGTTTTTTTGTTTTAAACCTGTAAAATAGAAAACGGTCCTCATGGTCTCCCTGCCCCACCCACAATCCGCACCCACCCTCTGTGCACTCTGCCTCCCCACACCCTTCCCCTCACCCCATACTTACCTCCGGAGTCCGGCTCAATGATCTTTGGTGGACAGGGAACACGTCTGCACTTTTCAAAGCCGACTGCGAACTAAGGAAATGCCGGTAAGCTGTATAATGGCATAAATAGGTTTTTTTCCAACTTTGTTCCATATCTCAGTCAATTTTTGCGCCAAATTTTCAACATGGGGTTATTGGGACCCCTCCTCATGAATTCATGCACTGTCATGGTGTTATTTGGTCCCGAAAGGTGATTCTGGGGTCACTGCGTGGAATCACCTTTCAGGACCGATTAATGAAATAACAGTGCAACTGTTCATGAGGGGGGCTCTCAAAAAGCCTATGTTGCAAATTTGGTGGGAAAAATAAAAAAAATGGCTGTTTTACGAGCGTGTGTTATGCAGTTTCCATGCATGCTCGTAACTTCGGGAATTTGTAATATTTTCATTCCAGATTTTCAAAATTGGCATTTTTCCACACCTCCTTATGAACAGTACAGCTTTCATTTTACATATGCTGGCCAAAATGTGTTTTTGCACATCCTACATAGAATAGCCCAGTCGCTGTGCAAAATCAGTTTTTCGGGACAGTTTGAGGAAATGACGGTGACACTGTTCATGAGTAGAGGTCCTAAACTGCCTATGTTGAAAATTTGGCGCTGAAAGTCCATAAAATGACTGTGCTACACGCATGCGTTGTGCAGTTTCCACACACTCTTGTAACTTTGCAAATCTGCAATATTTTCATGCCAGATTTTCAACACTGGCATTTTTTCACACCTCCTTATGAACAGTATAGCTGTCATTTTTCACATCCTGACCAAAATGTGTTTCCACACCTGTGGCACACAATGGTGTGGTTGCTATGGGAAATCAACTTTTGGGACAAATTAACAAAATCATAGCACCACTGTTCATGAGGGGAGGTCCCAAAATCCCTATGTTGAAAATGTGGCTAACAAACTCCCAAAAATAATTGGGTTACGGACGTGTGTTGCGCAATTTCTATGCATGCTCATGACTTTACCAATTTTTCATATTTTCACTCCAGATTTTCAATGTTGCCATTTTTTACGCCTCCTCATGAACAATACAGTTGTCATTTTCCACATCCTGCCCAAAATGTATTTTTGTCCGTGTCGCCAAATGGCATAGCCACTGTGCAAAACCATGTTTCAGCTAACAAACTGATTGTGCCGCTTTTCATGAGGTGGGCTCACAAACAGCACATGTTGAAAATTTGGAGTCAAAATACTAACACACACCTATGGTGTTAGGGTTTCCAACTGTACCACCCCATCTTGTAGAGACTAACATGTATCAGGGGTGTGACTTGGGATCATCGGCTATAATGCTCAGGCCATTCCACCCCCACCCCCATCCTGCAGCCAGTGACAGGCATCATGGTGTGCCTCACACTGTTCAGCCACAAAGTTCATCCCATTCTCCTATACTGCACCCACCTCAGCGTATTTCCTTATAGAATGGGGTAAGTATAACGCACAAAGACCCCAAAGCACACCATGACACTTGTCAGTGTCTACAGGGCAGGGTGAGGTACAATAGCACGAGCGTTATAGCTGATGACTCAAAGGCACACCCCAATGCCTGTTGCTCTCTACAGGGTGGGGGTGGGGTTGGCATCACTTCAATACTTCACTGCCATTCCTATTATGCATCTCTAGCTCCAGCACTACCAACGCCAATGCCAGTGAGACATCATTAGCCATTGACAGATGCTTGTTTTCTTTTGCAGCTTGGAGGCTGGGGATTTAGAGCTGGATGACCTAATGCCATATTTCCCTACTTTTGTAGTGTTAACTTAAATCCTAATTGATACAGTAATGCACTCTTTTGTAAAGAATGTCCTTTTTTCTCTGAGATAGTGGAACTATATCCTTATTCAAGCAGGTCCTTTCAGGACCTGCATGAACAGATGCAAATGTATACTGAGGGAAGACTCTGTCTGCCTATGAAAGTGCAGGGCCCTGCAGACCCTGCACATCCATATAGCAACGGATGCCAATAATTAATGGGGCTGTCTGGTGGACTGCAGAAGCACAGGGCCTCTAGGTCCTGCATTTTCAATGTGGCCATAGACACAGATACACAGGGCAAAGAATTCACCTCTCAGCTGAAGCACCCATGGGTGCAAAGCTGCAGGGCCCTATGCCAAGAGAAGAATTATTTTCACTAAATGGTACTTGGGCCTCTGTGGGCAACCCTTCACCTATCTTTCCCAGACTGGGGGTTGATGTTGTATAACAGCGCTGTTCCCTCAGCCTTGGCCCATCTTGCTGAGTCACTGAGCTTCCCCCCAAAACAGCTCACTAGCATGCGATCATAAAACACTACTCAATGGGGAAAAGGCTGGTGCTACACATAATATTTCTTAATAATTATTACTTTTTTTATTTTTACCCCAAATTTTCAATTTAATTGCTTAATGACTTCACCTTATAAACATGACATTTGGCATTTATAGAATACCACATGTGCAAAAACACATCTCATCCAGGATTTGCAAAACAACACCTGTCACGTTAATGATGTGGTGTAAAACATACCTATTTAGAGTCAAAATATTGATCCTTAGCAAAGTTATGAGTGCACATTGAAATATTTCACTCATAACTTGATAATTTACCATATTTTTACACTAAATTTTCAACATAGTGCACAGGGTCATGCTGTCTAAAACAAAAACTGCACTGCACCAGTGCCACAAGCAAAAGGGTGTGTGCTGCAATAATACTGAGTAAAACACTGTGAGAATACAAACAGCACATGGCCTTGTCAACAATATCATTCCTTGTGGTTTTGCAGGGAGCTTTGCCCACCACACCCCAGACGTGGGGAGCTTCGCCTCCACACACCCTGGACTTTGTGTAACAAACTCTGGGGAGGTGGGGGGTGAAGTTAGAGAATGGGGAGAAACTTGGGGAGGGACTTTGTTGTTTTTTTTTAGAAAAAAAACATCAACTGCAAAAGTTGTAGCACAGGGACACTTGGGAGGAATCAAACCGCAGTCCGAGGTCTCCTGATTCCACCAGGTGATGGTGTCTTACCCACTCCACCATAGGAGTTGCTCAATCAGGCACTCAGCTCACAGCAACTTTAGTACTGCATGTAAATACCATACAGTGACAGAGGTAGCAGTAATTTCCTACTGATGTTATACCCCTGTCACTGTAAAATCAGTCGCGCTCTACACAGCATGGCTAATACCATGCTGTCTTACATTCATGGTATACACCCAGTTACCTCAGCATTGAAATTTGAATGCAAAAATATAAAAAAATTATAAAGTTATGAGTAAAATTTCAAAACCTTTTGAAATACATTAAACCAAACTTACCTTATTTTCTTGTATCGCAGTCGGTTCTAGCAGAAAGACATATCTTCAGTCAGAGAGCAGATCTGCATCATGGAACATGTTCAGGTGCAGGATGGCGTGCGGGGAGAGTGGGGTGTGGGGTGCAAAGTGGGGGGTTGGGTCAGGTGATTGGGGGTGGGCAGTTAGATCGGAGAGGTACCGTTTTCATTTTTACAGGTTGATTAAAAAAAGGAAGACACTGAGGGACTGTGTTCTTTTTTGCAGGTTGATACCAATTATTGGATCAGGCACTGAGGATTGGGCACCTCATTGTTGGCTTAACACTATGGTGACAAAGGTGTTGGGCAAATATGTAAAATAACAACTAAAAGATGAAGATGTACCTGTAGTGGGATGTAACATAAGCCTGCAAATATGACTCCAGGCTAGCTCCAGTTGCAGTTTAATTGACACTCATATTTCAGTGTTTCCTCCATGTTTAGTTGGTTACAACTACTGTAGCTGTCTCAGTGTGGTAAATTTTACTTACAAATGTACCACTTTAACATGTCTTACACTATAAGGAAGCAGTATAGTGCAGTGGTTTAAGGCTCTGAGCTGCAAACCTAAAGACCTGGGTTTGAATCCCACAGTTTTTACTTGCATACTGTGTGACCCTGAGTAAGTCAGTTAACTTCTTGCGCTCCCAGGTCACCCCTGGAATCAAGCTTCAGCTTAGTGTGCCTCTCCTGGTTAAACAATTTCTCCCCCTTTCCCATAATTAATAATTTTCCTTTGACTTTTTCCTCTCTATAATTACTAGCAGAAGAGACTGCCATATTTTTACCTATCCTGTGTAAAATGTAGCAGTCTTGTGTGCAGCTATGACTTTGTAAGTCATTGGACTTACAAAGTCATTGATTTTTATAAACAAGGGTACTTGGCTTCCTTGACAGAATTTTCTCATTTGATATATTTTTCAATAACAATTCTGCATATCTCCTCCTAGAGAATCTCAACAGAGACACAGTACACTGGACTGTAATCCATTGGTATCAGGACACCATGGAAAGCCTGCCCAAGTGGCCAAAATTTGTTTTGTAAATGAATTCATGAATTACACAAAATTCATGGTGTCAATTTGCCAGATTTCTAAAGTTTTGACCAACAAAGTTGCCATTTTTTGGCAAATTGAGCAAAGTTGGCTTGCAAAGTGGCAGTTTCATGGAACAAAATGGCCACTTCATGGCAAAAAGTTTGCAATTTCAGTAAAGTTGATTTTCCTAAGTTCTGTGGACATTTTGTGAAGTTTTGCAAAGGCAAATTTTGGGTGCTTCACAGCAACTTCTCCAGCAAAGTGTAAATTTTCTGCATTTCTAATTGCATGTCATCGGTACTCATCATTGTCTATTCAAGGTGGCTGGGCCCCAACCACCTCAGTGTTCTACTATCGGTGAATGCAATTTCAAACAATAAACTCAGAATGCACTGGAGGCATGGAGAGTGGAGCTTGCCATGGATGGAAAGACACAAGGGGGCATTCCAGATGGCACAGACCCTTCAATGGTTTGTGCCAACAGTGGAAGAGACACCACATGGGTCCACATAGAAAAAACTGTATCAGTGCAGTACAGAAGTATGTGAGAGATACCAAGAATGCATATACAACTATGCTAGTCCCCACGTGGTTGGCCCTCAAGAAAGGGTAGGCCAGTTGGATATACTCAGCCTTTAGGGATAATATCCCCAGTCAATTTAAAATATCCAAAGCCAAATGGGAAAAGGCCCTGTGAATTACTGTAACTAAAATGCAATGGAATGCCTGCTTGAAGTTTGGACACACAGCCTTTAAAGACCCAAAAAGCCAGTTAATCCAAAATAAGATATTGCATTCATGGTGCAGAACTTTTGCAGTACTTCACTCTGTGTGCGTCCTCAGTACTGATACGTGCTGGAGCTGTAATACCACCACAGGAGACCTACTGCACATAATCTGGTCCTGCACAAACCTGCAACCCTTTTGCTTCTAGGTAGGCTCCATTGGTGCAAAGGTCCTACATAAGAACATCCCTTTTTCAGCACATTACTGACACTGGGTATGAAAGAGACTGCCCCACATTTATCACAGCCAGAATACAGAAAGTTAGCTCTGCTCGCCATGCAGGCCAAATGCCTCATACTTAGCAGATGGTGGACCATAGATACTCCTACAGCCACAGAGCTGCTGTCGGCAATTACTCAAGTGTCTAATCTGGACTGGCTCTCACATCTGGCCACCAACACTGTACTCAAACATGAAGACTGCTAGCACCCCTTCCTCAGCTATGTAGACCCCAGAGTAGGAGTCAGCTAAATAGCCAGCCCAACTACTCCCTCACACACACATTTAGAGCACCAGGCTAGCTATGTATAATAGGGACTGCTTGTTATTTTCAAAATTTCTGTTTGTAAATAGTTAAGTGTATATAGTTTTATGCAGACTTGGTTCTTTTTGTCTGCTACATTTGCTTGCAGGGAGAAGGCTGCCTGGACTGTACCTGTCATAAATCTCCATGTTGTATTAGGAGATCATTAGGTGAGTGCACCTATGTATAATACTGTATTTGCAAAATGCTATAGTATATACTGCATATAAACCCTCTACCCGGCATTGTTAGTATATCCACAGTTGTGATGGTTGAAGTTTGTAAAATGAAAATAATCAATAAACAGTTTAACTGCAAAACAAAATGTCAGTGGCTGACATTAGTGTCATGCCATGCCTTTCTGGGGTACTCTTAGTCTCAGTGCTGTGCAGTCACTGCAGCATGCTCAAGGGAGTCGTTGAGTCACCACTGAGTGAATAGGCATGATGTAGGGTCAGGACATCAGTTCAGAAGACATCAGAGAAGAGAGGAGAGGACAGTGATCATGCAGGGATCATGCTCTTTGCGCAAGATGCCTGCACCTTCCAATTTATTTATTTATTTTATTTTTATATTGCAATCAGTTTACAACCTTTGAGCCAGAGGCTCATTTCCAAAGGTACCTCGTCAAGAGAAGAGAAGATAATACAGGTACAAAATACATGTTATAAGCGAACATATGCATAAAGAGACAGGCATAAATGGATCCTGGTTACAGTTTACATTGGTTGTATTATAAAGTGCAGATTCAGGTATAATAGATAACAGGGTTGGTTACAGGGTTTAGCAGCATAAATGTATGACATTTGCAAAATGAAACAGTCAAACAGGTTACACGGTATTAGATTACAGAGATAGTAAAGCATGTGACAGGACAGTACAGCAGGTAGTTTGATTTGGAAACAGTGGTGCATACTAGTAGGACAACTTAGCAAGCAGTATAATAAGATTGTCATACATGGTACGTTCTTGACAGTAGTGAGAGGTAGGCAGTTGGATAAGGCAGTAATGTAGGTGGTAGGAATAAGATGGAGAGGAGACGGTGCAGCCCAGAGGGCATTGTCAGGCCAGAGGTGCTTGTGCGCCCTAGTGCACAGGTGCAGCAGCGCTTGTTGAACAGCTCGCTTTTGAGTGCAGTTTTGAATTTGGAGATTGTGGGGATTTCAGTGATGGCGCGAGGAAGTGTGTTGTACCAAGAAGGGGCTCTGTGGCAGAGAGACCTCTGTCCATGTGAGGTCCTAGATCGAGGAACCAGGAAGGTGGCCTTGCAGGAGGTCCGAGTACTGACTAGAGGTTGGGCTAGGAGGAGAGATGATGTCAGCCCGGGTGGAGAAAGTCCTAGCAGGGTTTTTTTAGTTATAAGGCAAGTTTGGTATTGCAGCCATTCATCAAGGTTTAGCACTGTTGCCAAGTCAAAAAGCTGGCATGTATGTGTGAGCCTATTTCTTCCCCTGCCAGCAGCTTTATCACATTCTCCTCCTTTCTGATCACATTGGTACTCTAACACTTCCCCAGCACTCCCATCTTGGACTGGTGCCATGCCATCACAGTGCCACAGTGCTAGCATCATGGAAACTGCAAACTGCTCCAAAACAGCAGATGTAAAATTGTGCAACACTCTCACATGAAAACAAGGCAGTGATGGTGACTCTGATTCAGTGGTAGTGCAACACTTATTGGCTTAATACATGGACCTGGATGTGGATGGGTACTCTCTCACAATGTGGATCAGATGAGAGTTAATATTGTTTTTTTATATTTTTTTTTATGTTTGGCTCTTCGTCCATGCCCATCTATCTGTCTGCCACTTTGCTCCACCCCACGCTGCCACCACAGCTGCCAGCTCCCAAAAACCCCTGACTTGCAGGGGCAGGGCTGCCAGAGGGTCACCCTATCCTTCAGACAGAGACAGGTGTGTAACTTGTGGACCAGGAGCCCAGGCAGCAGCACAATGTCAGCTCCATAGGGCAGATGTCATCTATCGGAGAAGGGACCTCCAATTTTTTCATATTAAATCTCCGGGAAGTGTGACATGCAATGACGTGGGTGCTCATAGCTCAATATCTGTCACACCTCCCCATAGAGCTGGCGCCAGTCACTGCTGATCCCCGGCCTCTGCCAGGGATCAATACTATACCAGTCACTCCCCCCACTCCCCCTGGAGAAGGACCACTATCACCAGGACACTTCATCCTTCTCTCCCTGATCAACTCTCCAACTCCCGGATCCAGGATGTTGGCATCTGAGATAGAAGCCCTACCAGGTTAACTTCTTATGATCGCTACTGTCAAACATAAATAATACTTTTTTCACTCTGTGTCCTCCCAGCACACTCCTAATCAGCTGATTTTCATGTAACATAACCACAGCACCAAGCCTGAATTTAAACTTTTCAGAAATGCCTCACTCACAGACTTGAAACAGAACTTTCTCACATCATCCCGTATTGATCCGAGTCCCTGAGTGAGTGCTGGGTTTTTCTTTGGGGGCGATCTTCTGGGCTGGAACCAGGCAACCTTAACCAAGTCTGCACAGATGGTAGAGAGAGAGAGAGAGAGAAAAGTGTACTTTCTTTAAAGTGCTAAAATGCTTTTAACTTAAAAGAGAATTCTTTGATTCTTGTAAGTGCAACATGGCATCTCCTCAGGAGAAACTATTCTCTGACTCAGAAACTCAAACTTCCTCTTAAAGACTTTTTCTCTTGGATCATGAGCATTTCTGGCCAGCAGAAGCATGTATCCATGATATATAAAATCCTTCTGGAAGCACAGGGCCATGACACCCTCCAAATTAAGGCAGGTGGGAAGGAGATCCCAATCAGTCACAGTGGGGGAGGAGTGGAACAAGTTGCTAGAACACGGCTGGAGGGTGTCTGCATCATAGAGGTAGAAGGGGTTTCACTGGAAAGTGCTGAGTGTTTTTTCGTTCACACACCCACCACAACAAAGCACTTTGGGCTGTAACAGGTCTCTGTTGAAAGAGATGTAGCTAGCAGTGAGACAATTTTCACATCCCTTGTGCTTGCCCAGTCATCCAACTATACTGGATCCAGATACTTGCTGAAATCAAGAAAATACAAGGGCACCACTTTCTCTGCTTTTTTGAGGATGGATTTAGTCTTTGTGTTACCACCATGAGGATTTACCCTTAGATGCATTGCAAAAAGTTCCTCTTCATGGGCCTATCCCACCCTATTTCCCCTTGCCCAGTCACTGAACAATGAAGTAAGATAACCCACTTAACCCAGCCCGCATAGCACCCCAAAATAGGGAAAGGAGAAGTCAGAGTTCAAAGGTAAACTCCAGTACATGAAAAAATTATAAAAACACATGCAATGGGTTTTTGTTTCTCTAACTGTTTTTGGTGTTCAGTTCTTGGTGTCTGTCCTAATTTTTTTTACTTTTCTCTGCCAGTTTTATGGCCCTTGGGGGTAGCAATGCAGGCTTCTTTTATGGCCTTTGATCTGTTGGAATTTTCTCAGATTGCTTCTGGGAATGATGTCAGTTAGATCCAAGACCTTCAAAGGTGTATCAGTTTTATTATCATTCAGTGGCAGCGCTTCACAAAGAAAATTGCCCCACAGCCATGATAACAACAGCCACCACTTAGAGAAATGTGACTTTGATTGGGGAGGGAGGGCAAACACTTTTTCGAAGCAGTTAACTTTCATAAGCAGTTGCAGTTAGATGGCGTGACTAGATTATAACTAGGGTCCAGGTCTCTTAGTTATAGTCCTAGTTCAAATTGACATCATTCCAAGAGGCATTCTGGGAAAATTCCAACAGATTAAAGGCAATAAAAGAAGTCCACATGGCTACCCCCAGCGGCCATAAAACTGGCAGGGAAAAAGAAAAAAAGCCTTGCCATAGACACACAGAAGAGAATACCAGCAACAATCAGAGAACTAAAAACCCAATGTACAACATGTGTTTTTATCAGTATTGCATGCATTTTTCCTTTAAAAAGGAGATGATATTTTTTAAAGTTAAGTTGTTTTAACCAGGTATAGCACACTGAGCTAGAAGCTTTTTTACAGGAGTGACCTGGGAGCACAAGGAGGTTAAGTGATTTGCTCAGGGTCACACAGTATGCAAGTGGAAGCTGTGGGATTCAAACCCAGGTCTGGTCTGCTAAATGTCACCAGATTTGCAGCTCAGAGCCTAAGACCAATGCGCTATACTGCCTCCATGATATGAACAGTGCATTGACTGAGAGAGTTTCTTTCTCAAAAGTTGCAGGCAATTTGACCTCAGCTATCCTTTTGTATGAGGCAGATAAGAAGATAAGACAGAAAAAGAGTAAAGTTTGGTGGACCCAAAAGTGATGCAGTGCTGCTGAGTATCAGAAATGATAGGTAAGTTTAGAGCAGTGTGGAATTTGGAATTCTGCTGGTAGAAATCAGGCCCCATGGTAGTTCTGCTTCTGATATACTGTGCCTTTGGGAAATTTATTGCTAAAATGCATGGAATTTTGAAAGAATTTCACATTTTATTAACTTAAACCATGGGTTGGTGTTCTGCAGTTTACACAAACCATGGATTAATTTTCTGCAGTGTACACTGAAGACCAAGGGCTCAATTTTCAGCTGGCTGCTAGATCAGTGCACATGCACCAGTCCACAGCTGCAGCAAACTCTTTGTGCATCAGGGACCCTGCACCCTATTTGAGAACAAAAGGGTCCCTGCGCCAAAGCCCTGAGAGTTGCTGCAGCCACAGTGTTGCAGAAAACCTTTGACGCACCAGAGGGGTTTGACAGAGGATCTCATCAAGCCCCCCCAGCCCAGCACAACCCCAGCCTAGACTGCCGATGTTGTGTGTGTGTGTGTGTGTGTGTGTGTGTGTGTGACTAAGAGCAGCTGGACTATTGGGGGTGCCAGTAATGGGCAGAAGGAATACGGCGGGGTGTGGGAGAGTACACAGGTGGCACTGGAGCAGTTGTGTCCTGGACTGGGCAACAGAACTACCAAGTGGTCATGGGCTGTATGCTTGCTCAGCCTGTGTTGCAGATCCCATGATGCTACCAACCCTGCCAGTCTCCTGCATTATGTAACCACCCCATCAGGGGGTGACAGACCATGGTGGCACAGGATAAGGTGCTGCACTTGGTGGTGAATGTACTTCAGGCAGTGCCACCTGCCCTGATGCACAGTCACAATTGCCATAAGAGTTATGGCAGGTGGGATGGATGGATAGACACCCCAGTTGGCGGAGCCCATCCCGACATCTGCTAGTCAACATGTTGGAGATTGTCCATGCCATGGGCTAGCTGGCTGGTCTGGCAGCATCAGGGGTCTGGGACATAGTCTGTGTCAGCATAATGCCTATTGTCACTCAGTAGAACTCTGTCACAGTCCAGGGCATGCCTTCCCCAGTGTCACCAGTGTTCCCTCCCACACCCCGCCATGCCCATTATGCCTAGTAGTGGTACCCCCACCACTCTGGCTACTCTATGCCACGCACCCTCGTCCCAACACAGCTTATGCCAGACACCTGATGCAAGGATTGTTAAACCAGCTCATGACTGGTTTAGCCTCAGCACCAAGAAGTGGCCATGGCAGGGTTTCCAAAATCCCCAAAAAGTGGATGCTGCAGCTCCACCATGGTGCAAGCCCACTTGTGACCTGGCACACCTGCACTTTCAGCAAAGGGGTGGTGCAGGGTGGCTTTGGCACAAGGAATCCCGATTTTGATGCAGCCTGCATTCAAAAATTGAGACTGCCACAAAATATGGTGCAAGGTGCCATTTGCATCAATTTCTTCTGGTGCAAGGACCTTGCAACAAATTTCCACGTTTGGAAATCATGCCCCAGATGTCAACTACTGAAAAGGAATCTGCAGTTTATGTAAACTGCAGAAGACTAATTGTGCAGCTCATGTAAACTGAGGGAAATGAATATGCAATTTATGAAAAATGCTTTTGAAATGGCAGCATTCCACTTCCAATGTAAATCTGCAGAATTTGGTAAAATGTTTGAAATTCTGCAGAATTCCATCGGCAGTGGAATTTCAATAATTCCACACAACCATAGGTCAGTTTATAGTCTGAGATATGATGACTAAGGGGAGGGAGTTCAATTGTAAAGAAAAGAGGCCCCTGGAAAGAGCCTTCTTAGTTTCCATGTAAGAAAGGAGGTGAGACAGAGAAGCTATTGCCTATGACAATAAAAGAACAGTTAGAAAGATGAAGTCAGAAGCTGGAGCGGAGGATACTGGAAAAGCTATCATATTAAAGATGTTGAATTATCATTTGGAGGGTCAGTAGTGTCAAGGGCAGAAAAGTCTCAAGTCAAGAAAGGTGAGGTGAGAGAAGGAGACATTACTGGAAGATAGGAGTCTGTCAGCAATTATGAGGAAAACAGTCTGAGTACTGTGTCCAGGACAGAAACCATATTGGAATGTATGTAAAGCAATCTTTGTTAAATGAGGCCGCCAGCACAATATTCTGCAGCCACAGACCTCTTTGCATTACAAAGGCAGTGGAATGGGCCATTACTTGCCTTTACAAAATATCAGCAATGCATTTCAAGTGAAAATGCATCAGGGGCTTGATTTGGTGTATACTGTGTAAAGATAAAGGTGTTATATCAAGGGGACTGGGGCATAACAGTAGGTTTGGAGTGAAACCAGTAAGGAGGGAGGCCACCAGTAAGTTGTGGTGGCTGCATTTTGAGGTCCTTTTTTCAGTTAATTTTGATTCTCTCCTCCCTAGTATGGCTCCTATTCTGCTGACCTCCCCTCAAGCCCCATCGCCCCGACTAAGCCAAGGACTTACTGGACCTGTGGCATGGTGTTGGGGAGTACCCTCAATCCACCGGTTCAAGAATCCAGAGGGACCATGTCTGAGTCATCTGATGCAGGGCCTGCAAGGGGCAGGGATCATCCTGCAATCCAGGACAATGTGCCTCTTTTTCTTTTCCTCCCCCATCCCTTGTGGCACAGAGGAGCTTGATTGCAGTAAACAGTAATACCCAACATGATGGGTGGTATTGGGCAATACCGGACCACCCTTGGTGTAATGAGCCCCAACATCACAGGAAGAGGGCCTTACAGCCCCTGGAAAGTCCAGTATTGCCCAATACCGCCCACCCTGGAGGGTATTATTGTGCATAGAAAATGGGTTACATGTGACATTTTTAAGTAAAATTAAAAAAAAAGTTTCCCCAAATGAGTAAAAATCCATTGAAACACAATTTTCATGCAAAGTAGTCCCTCCACTGGTATACTTACCAGTAGAGGGCATTGCTCAGACTAATAGGTTTTGTTTTAATGTGACTGCTGCCTTTCTTGTGTCCCTCCACCACCACTCACACACACACACACTCACACCACCTGCCATTATTATGAGAAGTGTTTTTTTTTTTTTTTGGCTGAGTGACACAAATGAGGATAGGAGCATGGCCAAAAACAGAGTCAGGACTGTGCTGGAATCAGACAGGTAGGAGACATAAAGAGGGTGTGCACTTGCAGCTGAGCATCTTTGGAAGGTAGCATGGCTTAGCATAGTAGTGAGAGACAGAGACAGAGACAGACACAACAGTACAGTTTAATGTGCTGGAATATAAAGCCAGGAAGTTTTTTTATTTAATAAGAAAAGAAGAAAGAAACAAGTACATTACTCCCAGATGTTACTATATGCTTTGATTGACTGGTGTAATTTTGTGCAATGTTTCCTGTGGTGCACCTGCCTTCCCTTCATCCGTGGCTTCTCAGCTGATATCCGTTATCATTTTATTTTTTGCCCACCCCTCGTCCTGTTTCTGCATTTGCAATCATAATCCTGTCTGCCCACTGACATCCTGCCCATCCATTGACATGCTGCCTGGCCTCATGTCCTTAAGTGGACCAACTGCTATGAGACTGTGGTGAGAGTGGGAGACCAACAGAGTAAGTGCTTCCAAAAAGGTGACTTAAAAAAAAAAAAATAATAATAATGTTACTGATCCAGACCATTAAGGGATGGAGGTAGGACCGAGAGCTAGGAAGCTAAGTCTGACCACGTGCACAAAACTGGTCCAGGAAGCAGCCAAGATTAAGAAAATGTTAAGCTGCATTTTATGAGAAAAGGAATAAATGGAGGACTTTTAAATGTAATTGCCATTATATACCTGAATACGGACAGGATACTGTCAAATCTCTTGACAGTGGGGTTATTGTATCTCTTGCTAAGTGAGACAACAAGATGGATGCTGTTTTAAATGTAAAATTCAATGGGTACAATGATTTTAGAAGGAAATCAGGCAATGGAGACTGGGACTTATTATTTCCCAGTCTCTGTTGCCTGATACCAGACCAACTGGTTGACTGCCTTAGCCAATCAAAATGAAGATTTGTCTCTTCTCATTTTCTACAAGGCATCAATGGTGATGCCACATGTATGGTACGCTGGATGCCTGCCACCCCTCTGCTGCCCACTATACTGTCCCTAAACCTCCAGTAGGGGACGGTCAGACTCCAAGCGCTGTGCCACCCCCCTCTCCAGATGAGGAGAGCAGTCCCTTGGATGCTCAATCCTCCTATCCCCGGCCAGCCCTCTGATGTCTCAAGCTCCTTCCCAAACTCTGATCGTCAGTACCACAAGTAGTAGACTATCTCTGTACCAGCAAGCCAGCTGTCTCTTTGAGGCCATTTGAAGCCCCCAGAATGTGGGGGTTGAAAACCATGGACCTGAGATATCATTAAACGATAAGCTGGTGAAAAGGTGAGTAAATGCCCCCTCTTTAGTTTGTTTATGAATGGAAGGTTTGAGATTGGATAATAGTGAAAAGAGTATTAGGGTCATGATTTTTAAAACAGGGGAGAGCAAGACATTTTTAACTGATTCTAAAATATGAAAGATTTTCAGGAATGGTGGCTAATAACAGCAATGTAGGGGCAACAGTGAAAAACTAGAGTGGGAAAAGAGGAAGACAAGGCAGTAGGCAGTAGTGTTCAAGGCAGTAAGGGTGTTTTTTTCAATGATAGAATACTGTCAGATATTTGATTTAGAGCAGGCGGAGGAGGCATGAAATCATTACAAGATGACAGATAAGGGTTGATTAAGATCAAGAGCAAGGGTGGAAAAGGAAACAGTAGGATGATAAGGTCACAAAGTTTAGAAATAGCTATTAAAGAGTGACAGAAATACCTTACATTTACAGTTAGGCGGTTTAAAAATAAACATTGTGAACATCTCCATTAGTTTGTCTCCTGTTTCTTATTGGTTCTATCTAAATGAATATCCATTTTAATATTCAAAGTATCTTCCATAACTAGTTTATACTAGGAGTGTTAGAATACCTGTTTTTCAGTACTATGCAAGTATCTGTATTCGGCACTTCAGATACTCAGCTATTTGACATTTGGTATTAAGGCTATTTGACCAAATTTAAAACAATTAAAAAAAAATCTTTCCAATCCCTTAACTGGGTTGTCAGAGAGAGTCATTGGCCATTCCCACCTGACTCTGTCAGCTTCTGCCCTCCACTCCACTCAACTCTCCCAACTTCACAAATCATGATGTACCAAAACAGTTGCTAGCTTTTCCCAGCACTTTGCCAAGAGACTGGCCCAACCCACCCAATCTCCAGAAGTGGCCCCCTCCTTCTGACCCCCAATCCACATTTTTGATGGCTAATAACAGCAGTTACCAACTAGCCCAGTTGCCCCCCCGAACCATACCATATCCCCTTAGTTTGTGCTAATGAATGAATGCATGAATGCAAGGAGTAAGGGATCACAAAGGGAGGAACGATGCGGAATGAGAAATGGGCTAGTCAGGATTGCTGCTACTTCCCCCACAAATCATGGAGTGGGGTAGGAAGGGGGTGCATATCAAATTGATACATCTCTTGGGATTGTGAAGTTCAAACTAGATAGGGTGATATGATTCAATGAATGCCAGGAACTAGCAATTTTCTTTTTTGGAAATCATAATAAGGTTCATACTAAGGGTAGCAAAGACACAAGAAGACATATTTGTCTATTGGGAATGCCTTCCTGCTATCTTAGCAGATGTTTTCCAGTCATGATTTAGAAGGTCAGGGGATCAGATTGTGAGATGACTGGGTTGCTTGAGGGTGGCCACCAACTTCACTGGCCATCTGGAGAGGAAACAGAAGGCATTCATTCATTCATTCATTCATTCATTCATTCATTCATATTTTAAATTTTTTCAGTGCCCCAAGTATTATTGTTCCCCAAATACCAGTGGAATAATCAGAATAATTCATGATTTGTTTCCAAGTACTCGTGACCTCATTATTCATGGTATTCAGGAAATAATCTTTGGGGTATGCACACTAAGGTATGCACACCCCTAGTGCATATACCTCCATATCTACTTTTTCCATATAGCTTTTTACCTGTAGGGCTGTTGCAGGCAGGCTCTCTCAACCCTGTCCCTCCTCCTTGCCTGGCATCCATCTCCTTGATTTACTGAGCCCAAGATCCACCACAGATTGCCCTCTGTGGTGGGGACAGAAATGGGAGGGCCATCCTCCCCCACTCAGTTACATAATCCAGATGGGACCAGGTGAACTAGTGATAGTGCGGGGTAGAGGCAGCCAGGCAGGGCTTCATATAGCCTGCACCAACCCTTTTTTTCCATTTTCTCCAGTATTCCCTTTGCTGCAGTTGCACTTAAAATATGTGGAGGCTTGCACACACTATGGAACCATGGCCCCTCACTTCGTGTCACTCGGGGAACAGGCACTACCTTCTGGGGGAAGCCAAAGGCCAAGCTGGCAAGCCTCCCCACTATAGGAGAGTAGAGCTGTCAGTCAGATGGCCAATCTTCTTCCCCATGCCAACCCCCAGTGACCCATGCTTGTTCTTGAACATGGGCCACCAGTGTGGTGAGAGGTAAGGCATATAGCACCTCATACAAGAACAAGAGAACCACAGAACATACAGCTCATGGGCAATGTCCATCCACCAGAAAATAAGAGATCAGAATAAAATTTTACATAAAACAATTACAAGTAATCTGGGGCTATTGCCTGCAGTCCTAGCAAAGCCAATTTTAAATATTGAATCATTCCCTTTATCATTATCTATCATCCATCCTTATCTACACTAGAGATGCAGCAAAGTTATATTCCTCCCGCAAAGTGGACGTTAAGTGGCCCACTTCGCGTTACCATTTCATGACGCGAACTACCCATTTTAAACCCTCACTTCATCACTTTGAGTTGTAATTATAACTTTGTGTTACTCACTCTACCTTACTTCACTTTAAGGCAGAGTGAGAATTCACAGACAGACCACACACATCACATGGCTTACACAGTGTAGGTCACATGCTTCAGACAGGTAGGAAGGGACTCATGCTTGAAAGAGAGTTTCACTTTCACCTTGTAGGAGGAGAAAGAGGTTGTGAATAGAGATACTGTGAAGTTAAATTTCGCCAGCGAAGTAGATGCCAAGTAGACCACTTTGCGTTACTTTATGGCTAAGCAAAGTGCCCATTGAAAGTGCTACTTCACCACTTCACCTTGCGACGATAGTGATAATGACTTCGCATTGGTTGTAGAATTTACAGGCAGCCCACACACATAACCTGGCTTACACAGTCTAGATCACATGCTTCAGGCAGGCAGGAAGTGAATCATGCTTGAAAGAGAGTTTCACTGCAGCAGCAGCAGTCCTTGGCTCCAACAACACCTGGGCCCCCCCTCCACCTGTGCCTGGTCCTCCCTACACCTCATTAGTACGGGAGTTCTTTACTACACTACCTGGTGACAGCAGTGCAGTGAAATATAATCTGTGTGGTGTGGAGGTGCGCTATGGCCCCAAAGGAACTCACCTTGGCACAGGTGGTCAGCACACCCACCTGTACAACCATCACCATGTACTGTACAGTGGCAGGCAAAGGTTGAAGAATAAAGCAGTAATGCACCTGCTGGCCCCTCTGGGGAAATGGGGGCAGCATGGCATCCATCTATGTGTGGTGGTGTGAAGTGGGGGAGGGCCATGGATCAAGCAGCTGGCTGCTCCACCAGGTGGCAACTCTGTCCAAGTACCTGCCACATGGGCCGATTTGGGTCTGATGTGGAGTGAGTTGGAGGTGGTTAACCACTGTCTAAACAATGTTGAGCAGCAGTTGGAGCGAATTGAGGGGCACCAGTTACAAATTATGGGGGTGGTTCAACAGCCACTGTCCCATCAGAATGTTGATCATTAGTTTTGTTGTATCATTGCACCCATCACCCTCTGTGTGAAAAAATAGTTCCTGATGTTGCATCTGATCCATCCCCCCTCTATCTTCAAATTTTGGGCCCTTCCTTATGCACATCTCTTTTTCTGGATGATGCTTCCTTCTTGTATGTTGTTGATTCCCTTTTGGTACTTGATATTTTCTATCACGCCCCCCCCCGCCGGTCATCATCATCATCTTCAACAGGAATCACTACATCACAACTTTTTTGAGGAGGGGAGGATTTAATACCAACAGAACCAGGCACAGCTACCTTGACTCTCTTTTTCTCTTGTTCCCAATCAGTGTATCATCAGAACTGAAAAAAATATATATAACTGCTGTGATTTGTGAAGAACGTGATTTGTCTCATGATGAGTGACTGGTGTGACGTGACTAATGAACTGTACGGAAATACGGCTGTACTTCCTTGACCTGTACCACCCCAAACACCTTGACCTGAAAACACATATTAATGAGTACAATGGTCAAGCTGAGATACTACAAAACAGGCTTATATGCAACTTACAACTCAAAAACTGAAAGTTTTGTAATTCATGAATCATCGTGACCATGAAGATGAAGAAAGCGATTTGTATCATGAGCCAATCGTGATGATCACCCTGACTTAAAAATGTACATTATTGAGTACAATGTCCACGCCAAGATATGCACCACACTGTACTCTAAAGGGAAGTCAAATAAACAACTGTGACTTAAGTTACAGATGGAGATTAGGCCCTGAAGAGATACAAATGCACAGACAGATTAAGGCTACACTGCACACTCAAGAGATGCAGATGCCAAGGCACAGCAACACCTTAACCAGTGCTCACAAGTCACAAATCCAAATCTGGAAAAGAATACCTTTTGCCGGTTGGAGGGGATAGTGAACTGCAGTAACAGTCCACTACCAAGATACCACAAAGCAATACAACATAACGCAGGTGTGGTGAGTTGCAGGTTCACACTGCTACAATTGCTCTGTGGCACAATAAAAAGTGTCTGATTTGATGGCACACGTCGCGCACACGCTCACACACACACTACAAGTAATGCGTAGCAAATTGAAAACTTCAGTAATATAACCAAATCTTTTAAAAAAACTGAAATTATGCACTGCTGCAGCACCACAACAAAGCAAGAAAATGTCAACAATTACTGAAAATATGACTGTATGTACGTTAATAGTTATACAAATTCTGATAACAGTTTCCTAGTTTTAACAAACCATAATTTGGGAATGTGATATGGAGCTAAATATATTGGATATAATAACCTGGGCAAAAGGTTCATTTTAACTAACCCCAGTCTAGCTGCAAAGGTCAAAAGAAGCTTATTCCATCGAAGTATGTCCCCTTTAATTGCTGACAGGATCATATCCATGTTTGTTGCCACACCATCTTCCATATGAGCCATGATCCATATACCCAAGTATTTAATCCTGTCCAGCTCCCAGTGTAACTGTAGTGGTTCAAAATCTGCTCTGCTGACATGCACTGTCAAAGGGAGAATTTGTGTCTTGCTCAAATGTAACTTATAATTCAAGACTTTAGAGAATTTCCCAATAATTTCGGCTGTTCTCTTAAAACTTAAGGCCGGTTCTTGCAAATGCAGCAAGATATCGTCTGCAAAAACGTAGGTCCCGCCCTGCTATCGTGATTCCCTTGATGTTAGCATCATTATTGATTGCCTGTAACAGAGGTTCCAGATAAATATTAAACAATATTGGCGAGAGGGGGCATCCCTGTCTGGCCCCATTTTCTAACCGAAGCTCATGTGAAATATACCCATTACATAACACTCTGGTCGTGGGGGCCACATATAGGTTTTTAATATCTCTGAGAAGGCCCTCAGGGAAACCCATCCTCTCCATTGTGGCAAATAGAAATGGGTGGGAGACCCTGTCAAAGGCCTTCTCAGTTTCCAGAGATATCAAGGCTAGGGGAAGTTGGGAATAATGAAGCCTGACCAAGTAATTGGGTAGCTTCCTAAGGGCATCCTGTGCCCCCTACCCAGCATAAATCCCACCTGCTCATGGCTAATTAAATTTGGGGTAATATTCAGTATTCTATTAGCTATGATACTCATAAGAATCTTATTATCTTGAGTCATCAGGGCTATGGGCCTATAACTACCAGGTAAATCCTTAGGCTTGTCCGGTTTTGGAACCAGAGAGATATATGTCTGGTAGAGGGGAGGGTGGCACACCCCCTCCTGCATTACATGGCCAAAAACTCCCTTAAGCAGGGGGAGTATAGTATGGAGATGTGTCTGATAAAACTTTGCCATTATGTCATCTGGTCCCGGAGTTTTGCCGGACGGCAGAGAGTGAATCACATCTATTATCTCAGATTCTCTTATTGAAGCTGCCAACTCCCTAACCTGTGCAGCATCCAACACTGGTAATAATATCCCCTCTAGGAAGGACCTAATTGCTGTCTCCCCAGCAATATGTTCTGCTTGGTAAACATCCTTATAGTAAGAGGCAAATGCATCTACCATTTTCGGAGGATCCGTTAATCCCTGCATACTGTATGGATGTAACTGTCCTAGCAGCTTCCCATTCCTTAACTCTAGCAGCAAGAAGGAGGCCCGGTACGTCTCCCTGCAATAAATATTTAGCTTGAATCTTTTCCAACCAAAATTCTACTTTACCATGCATGATATCCGACATTTCTCTTCTCAGACTTTGAAGTTCCACATCTATTTCTGCGAAGGACCCCTCCAGAGGAGTCAGTGATTCAATTGCCCCCAGGATAAACTCCTCCTTTGCACATCTCATTCTGTTTCTCCATGCTGAAAAAACCTGGGCTTCACCTGCATATAACACCTTACAGGTTGGCCATGCTAATGTTTTATTCTGAAAAGTGGGCAATTGTTTTTGTATTATCTCTAGTAGGGCTTCCTTTAATTTGCTCTGGACTGAAGTCTCAGTCAAAAGCGTATCATTCAACCTCCATCTATACAGCCTAGGGGGAGCAGCTGTGGGGTCCCAAGTTAGTTGAATTGGGGAATGATCTGAAAAAATTCTACACTGGGTTGTCACCTCCTTAACCTCACAAAGTGCCACCCTATTAACCAAAAAGAAGTCAATTCTGGATTGAATCTTATGGGCCGCAGAAAAAAAAGTCATGTTATTGCCCCCCTTAGAATGAGTCCAGAGTGGATCTACCAGAGCAGTGACCTCCAGTAATCTAATCATGGCTTTCTGAGCCATGGACAGAGGCCCTCCAGATAGTGGTATCCTATTCTCTCTGTTGTTTAAGCATAGATTTCAATCACCTGCCAAAATGAGGGAGTGCGGAGAGAATACAGTAATATTCAACTCCAATGAAGCAAAGAACTCAGGAGTCGAAGGGGTTGGACCATAGACAGAAGTAACTGTGAGCTCTTTACCCCAAATATTACCTGAAAGGTAAATCCCTCTACTATCATCCCTTGTAATCACCTGTGTTATGTGGTATGGACAGGTTTTCCCTATTAAGATCACCACGCCTACTGAGGCCGTTTCCTTGCCTACCCCATAAACCTGATCCACACACAGCCTGTTAAGGAAACTCAGCTCCTCTGTCAATAAATGGGTCTCCTGTAGTGCAGCTATGTGAGCCCCTATCTGTCCGATATGCCTCAAAATTACCATTCTTTTACGTCTAATCCTGAGACGTTTTACATTCCATGAAATAATTTAAATACACAACATTGGTAAACATAAAAAGGATTTTGTCCCAAACCATCACACTTTGCTCTTTCAAGGTCTACATCTTGCACTTGTACTTTATTGGACTCTCACTCTTTTCCAGATCCCTTTAAACCCCCCATCCCCTGATCTCTGGATCATCCTCCCGTCAATCATCGATTCATGGACAAGTCTTTTTCTGTGCACCCCTCACCAGCCCTCCAAAGTAACTGAGCAATTCTCAGGATCCTACCCCTAGCTTAGAACAGATGATGCTGCAGTACATCTGCTCTCCTGTACCCCCTGTTACCTGAAAGCCCCTACAAATCCCATGTCCCCATAGTTCACCCCTTATCATATTCCGATTGTGCCCCCCTTCAGATGAAGTTAATAAATGCTATCATCTAGCTTGTTTAGCTGATAAAAGGTTAGTTGAAGGGAGCGGTGCCCACCCCCTTATTCTAATCTTGGAGGGAATCACCACTCGCCAGGGGAGTAGTATGCTCCGAACTGTCCCCTTCAACTCCCTCTTTAGCCTGGTCACTACCCAACCCCCATCCCTGCCTCTTATCCTAACCCTTCAGAGATGTATGATCCCTCAAATCCACTAGAGTCCTTATCAGCCCTCAAAAGGAGTTGATCACTTTGTCAAATAGTTGAACACCAGCCCCACCCCTAGTCCACTCCTACATCACACCCTCAGGTGAGGGGAGAGCTCTCTTTCCCTTGACCCATTACTTATGTCCATCCACTCCAGCATATCCCGAACTCCCTTCAAAGTCCCCACCTTATGATCGTCAGTGCTGCAGTCCATGCTAGCAACCCCCCCATACTCAGACTCTAGAACATCAAACCCAGTGTGACCAAGAACCCCTCCACATACAACAAAAACTGCGCACCCACATAACCTGATCCGCCCCTCTCCTCCCGTGAATCACCAGGCTCCAACTTTGAATTCTGCTATCTAATAATGATGACCATCCCCCTATGGTACCATTCGAACCCCACCATAACCCCACAGGTTTAACCATAACATTCTACCCAATCATATTCAATACATATCGGAACATCTGAAAGAAAAAAACATATATTGCATCCCCTTTCCATTTCTAAAGTTCCAACTGGTTAGATCATACCAGTCCGCAGCTTATCTTCAGGAGCTCAAGTCATCAATTTAAGCAGCATTGGGAGCTCCACCCGTGGCCCCTCCATGGCACCACTCGCAGTTAGGTACTTCATTTCGCCCGATTGAAGTTGAACCATCAGATTCACAGGATCTTGCAAGCAAAACTTAATTCTAGCAAAATACAACCTTTTCTTTGTCTCCGAGTATTCCTTTTGCCTCTCCCTGACCGATGGTGTTTGATCTGGAAGAGCCAGATGGACGTACCATTCCAGTGCAAAGTTTTATTTTGCCTAGCAGTGAAGAGCACATGGGATTTTTCTTTATAGTTCAGAAACCACATTATTATGACCCGAGGTCTTGCCACTGGCAGGGGCATCACTGTTAAAGCTCTATGTACTCTTTCCAGGTTATAAGCCTCACCAAATGGCGTGGGGACTAACAGTTTAAGCAGGAGATCTTGCATAAAAGAAACACAGTCAGACCCTTCAGCCCTCTCTGGGAGCCCTGCTAGAATAAGGTTGTTTCTCCTACTTCTGGATTCTTGGTCTTCCATCCGATCTTCAAGCTTCCTAACTTGTTTACACACTGCCACCAGATCTTGATCTATAGTGGATACCTTCCTTTCTTGAGAGGAGACTCTAGCTTCCACGTCTCCCATCTTCTGAGCCAGCAAATGCAGAGCCAGTTTAACTGTAGCAAAATCAACCACCAGCCCTTGCAACATCTGTTTAATTTCTAGAATATCCTCTGTAGTTGAATTAGTACCCCCTTCCGTATCCTGCTGGTCCGCCTGTTCATCTGGTATGGGCAATAGAGGTTTTGGTCACTTTACTGCTGGCGTACGTGCCACCAAGGGCTCCATGGCTTCTGTGTCCATCCCAATGCTGTAGTTTGGCCTGTTGCTGCTGCTGAAAGTGCAATGTCTGACAAGTACCTGCCGATTACACTCGCTCTGCCCACTGCGTTTCTGCACAGAAATCCCGTTGGATGCACCTCGCTGACTAGAAGAAGGAAATTAACTTTTGTTGGAAAGGTCCCGAAAAAGTTAAAAGCTAGTTTATAGTAACCAGGCCTAGGAGCAGCACAGAAGATGTCTTCTCATGCCAGGCTCATCACGTGATCAGCAAGAAGCAGTTCTGCAAGTATCAGTTGTACTTGTGTGGCCCATGATGAGGGTGATGTACATGGTGAAAATGTTAGAAGGAGAAGGACAGAGACAAGGAGTGGTTTCAATGCTGCTGTCTGAGACTGACAGGTGTACTAGGGTGGATCATATAATAGTGTGTCCAAAGAAACCATGGGGACTTGATAGTTCACAGAAGTCAGCTGGTTGTATGCCCACTGTAAGCAGGAACTTTCCCAGTCAGTCACAGTCAGCGCCTAGTAGTGTATCTGGTCATGCTGAAACCAGCTGGTGCAAAGCAGAAACATACAGGTCTTCCACTGTTTGTGGTCCTCCTTCTCCAAATACCTTGCTTTCCCCTACTGCCCAATGTGGTGATGTGATGCCTAGGGATCCTCCATCCCATTTCTAAGATGAACAGGCAAGTCTTCCTCCTCTGTGTCTTGTGCAAACCACATGACAGCAGATGGCAGTACCAGGTGGGGTGCCAACTCAGCAACCTGTACACCTGCACCATGGTGAGCACCAGGGGCAATTTCCTGTCTACTGCCACCAGCTTGAGATACTATATGATGCTCCTTCTCCAAGTGTACTCAAAGACCCCAAATCAGGGAGCGAGTCTGGGTCTGACACTTCTATTATCCTGCCATCTGAGGAAAAAGAATTGCTTGATGTACACAGACAAGGTGCTGCTTGTGGTATACCAACTTCTCTGTTTTATAAAAGCAAGCCAGTAGCATGTCCACCACCAGCACAGTGGTGGCAGGGGAGGAGACCACCACAGAGGAAGAGAATATGGAAGTGGAGGTGCCAGAGGAAGGAGAGGTGCTGGTGATGCAGAAGGAGAAAGCAGAAGCTCAGGAAAAGGAGAAGACAGCAGGAATTGGGCATGGGAAGGGTGAAGCATCAGTGAAAGCAAAATGGTGCTGGTTGGGAAAGGAGAAGTTGTGGGAGGAGAAGCAGGGAGCATAGGAGGAGGAGGAAGCAGAAGAAAGGGAAGAGGAAGTGGAGGTTAAAAGGCTGTTGTCAGTTGTGACAAGCTCCTTTGATGAGGACTATGATTCTGAGGCGTGGAGGCCACCAGCAACACCAGTATGAGAGGACAAGAGTAGGAAAGTAAGAGAAACAATGAAGAAAAGAACAAAAGCAACTTGGTAAAGCAGGGAAATCCAAATACCGGGCCAAATTCCCAGTCTCACCTAATAAATGTGGTACTACTGCTTCTGTAGCTGCTTCTAGTGGGCGTGTGGAGCAGCCACATCATTCCTCCTCCATGGCCAGGAAAGAGAAATCTTGCAGTGATCACCCTATCCCTTCTAAGGCCCTCCCAATCCCTCAGTCTGGTGGTCATATAGCTAAGAAAGTTGAGAGATTTTCCACAGTATTTTAGGAATGACCCCATAAATCCTCTGAGAGCATGTTGTAATATGTGTGAGAAAAAGATCAGCAGGCTAAATCCAGATGGACATTGAGAACTAGTGTTAAGGCTGATCACCTACAGCATGAACACACCATCTTGCTAACAGTCACATCCCTTCACAATCCACACACAAGTGAGACTCAGCATCAACAGCAGCCAGGTATGGGTGGCGGGATCAGACAGTTTTCTATAATTATGTAGCCCCCATGGCAGCAGCAGTCAAAGTCAAGAGGTGCAAACAATTATGGAATGCTTGCATGATGGCCTTGTGTGAGGCAAAAGCCATTATTTTGCCTTCAGCCTTCAGAATGGGAGGGCTAAAGCCCGAGGTTCAATGTGGGGGAATAGCTCCTCCCACATCCCCAATAAAAGCCAGCCTCCTTCAGCAGTTCTCTGCTTAGTGAGCCATGGAAACAAACCACCATCTTCCCCTGCCTCCTCCTCCTCCCGCAATCTACTCACCCTTAGTGCTGGGCCTTCTATTCTCTACTCGCTACCTAACTTCATTTATTTATTTGTTTAGTTTTTGTTGACCGGGTAAGTGCACTAGACAAATCCTGTCTATATTCAGGCACAACCCAAGGGAGGGGGATACAGATGAATGCCAACTGACCTTGAATCAGATTAAGCTGTTGGTGGTATTTTTAATGAATTACCTACCAAGGGTGGGAATAGAGAAAAGTCAAAAGTTCAAACTATGTCAGAATACACAAGCACTACTCTATTCACCAAAACATTGAACACTGTTAATTCCCCATTTATGTTTTGGAGGGTTATCCACCTTTATATTTAACCCCCTCCCAGGTATCAGTCCCCACTCTCAACTTTGGTAACCCACCTCAGAGGTCTTATCAAACTGTGATGTGGTGGCTGCTGCTTTTAACACACATTTCATCACTTGCACCATTTCTTCCTCCTGTTTCCGTAAATCCCCCACCCCCACTCCTCCACTCTCCCCGCACTGCCTTTTCTTTTTCTCTGGTTACTGAAACAGAGATCCTGTGTCCTCGGCTGTCCCTCAACCCCTTCAAAGGTCATAGCCCTGATGGTTGTGACCTTAAACATCTTCAGCTTTCTGCTCAGGCTATAACTGCTCCCTTCTAGCTGCATGGAAACCTCTCCATCCAGCTTGGTTCAGTTACTCAGTGTTGGAAGCAAGCAAAGGTCCTCCCTCTTCAAAAAGAGGGCGACACTTGTAGCCCTGGGAATTTTTTTATCAATCAATAAAATAATTTTATTGTTTAGCAAAGAGCTTTTACAATTTTGGCATACAAAATCAAGGCCTTTAAAAACATTTTATAATAAATACATGCAAACCAAGTACATTGCGCAAAATAGAGACAGATTATTTTTTTAAGATTACTGTCTAATGGAATTCATATATTCAATCTGATTATTTTGTACCGGGTAGTCATTTGATTTGAATAATGTCAACAATAGTTGATTTGGGGGAGGTCAAGATTCCTCAGTATGGGACCTAACCACTTTTCCTATGCTTCTCTAATAATGGGCAAATGAGGATGACATGTTTAAGATCATCTAGAACCTGCATATTACACCTACAATATGAAAACTTATTGCCTTTGTGTTTTTTGTTTGGATAATAAAAAATTACTTTTGAATAGTTCAAGTCTGAATCTTGTCATTATTCTCCCTTTATTGATGTTAATAAATGTTGTTAAATAGAATTTGTAATTATGAGCTGTTTTAATTTGCTTGTACCAAGTGAAAAGTTCTTATTTATTTAACAGTTCCATGTCAGAGGCAAAATGGATTTCTCTTAATCTGGTTTTGATCTGTAATTTTATTTCATTATATGGTCTACTAAATACAGTAGCCCCTTGTTGTAGCAAATCCTGCTATAGCAAAGTCTCGGCTAGTTTGAATGAAGTGTGTGGCTCCCGGGAGAAATTGAACAAGCTCTTCAGACTGCTCCTGGAACCTCCCAATCTACAATGATCTAAGTCTCGTATTCTTTTAACCTATGAATCAGATGTAATACTACTAATCATAAAAAATAACTTTAAAATGTAAGCTTACATTTCTCTCTCTCTCTCTCTCTCTCTCACCCTCTCTCTCTCTCCCCACCCCCCCCCAGGAAAGTGACAGTATAAGATTGCAATTGTCACCTTGGATTGTAAGACATGTACTGTAGAATGTGAGTTATGGGAGCCATCTAAACAGCTTGCTATCAATCTCTTCTGTTGTCTCTGCTGTAATTAGAATAGCCCTGGGATGTCAGTGTTCTGGTGAGAAGGGATGGCTGTCACTGAACACAAAACCACCGTCTGCCCCTCCCTGTCGGCCCAACAGGTCTCTCTCTAACACGTCTCTGCTGTCTCATGTACCTCTTCATGCTGTTTGCAAGCACTTGCAATGCCAGCTAACCCATTTCACCAGACTAAATTCAAGTGCTTCCTCGGACTCCTCACCCACCAGAAACATTGTTCTGCATTTGGCCCTCAAAACTCCTTGGGCCGTCAGTTGCCCTCTCACTTAAACCAATAACCGCCCACTTGCAAGACCAGCAGAGCGCCCCTTGTACTACGAGTTTTTCCATACTAAGTACAATACAGTATTACTAAGGAAGTAAGGATTATGTAATATCAGGTGCAGCCATAATTTCTCTTTGGCACAGGTGTGTTTTCCAGTGGAACTGGATCACAAAACAAAAACCAAAAACTCCTCTTTATCTCTCAGGCAATCACCTCACTTTTTTTTTTTTTTTTTTTTTAGTATTCCTCACTATAACAAACAGGGAGCTATAATGAACATGGGTTGTGGCTCCCAAACTGTTTGTCATAATGATGATAATAGCTTTAGTTATAGAGCGCCTTTCAAATTATCAAAGCGCTTTACACAAAAGAGATAAAACAAGATGAAATAACACAATAATATAACACAAGTAATCAGTAAATTCCAATATTCAACATACTCAGAGTATGCCTGGTGCCACAGGTAGGCATTTAATGCTTGTTTAAAGCTCCTCACGGGCTTGCACTCCCATAGCTGATGGGGTAGAGAATTCCAAAGGGCTGGGGCTGGATACATAAATGCACGGGCCCCAGAAGATTTTAGAGATACCTTTGGATCTCTAGCAAACCCCTTGTCAGCCGAGTGGAGTGATCACTCTGGGCAGTACGGAGACAGAAGCGCTATTAGGTAGTCAGGGCCTTATAGTGAGGGGTTACTGTATTTGGTGAAGAATATCAGTCATTCCAAATGTAATCATGTATTTTTTATAGTATCTATTGATGGCGGGTAAAAGCCCCTTTAATTATACTCTATTTCCTCTTCAATGCAGATTCTAGGTAATCTGGTTTCATTTAGCAAAAGCATCTTTAAAACATGGTTTATATTTATTTCCATAATATATACCGACAATGGGAGCTGTCACAATTCAGCTCTTATAGCAGGAGCTGGAAAAGATTTGGGAACTCTCAATATATATCTATATAGTTTATTGTGCTATATTTCCAGTTGATTCAGTGGTTTGGTTGCTCATATTTCAGCTGCGTATCAATGACTTGCCCTAATTTTTGTTTCTGTTGTTTTCAATCAATCAATCAATCAAGTCTTTATTTAACCAGGCGTTCATCGTTGAGCAGAAGCTCATTTGCAAGATGGACCTGGGTCTAATTGTCTAATTGTTAATTGTCTAATTACAGAGCCATTTCCCATCTTATTGGGGATATTTTAAAAGCATTAAATGATGTTATGGCATGCTGATTTGTTATGTTTATGTGTTAATTCCACAAGAGATCAGCTAAAAAGCAAACACTCAGGTATGTGTAGTTGGTAACAGTTGAAATCTTGGCATTATCAATGTATATGGTAGGCAGTCTCTGTTGCTTATGACCAAATACCATATTTGTTTTGTGTTTATTGATTATTAATTTATTCTCCAAGCACAAATTATAAAAATGTTTCACTTTTCTTTGCAGGCCTAGAAGTGATATGGAAAAAAAGATGAGATTGTCTGCATAGGCTAAGAGTGATACTTCCTTACCTTTTATGGTTGGAGAATTGTATTTAGGGTCTTCCAGTTGCTCTATTATTGAGTTAATATATGTGTTAAACAGGGTTGCTGCTAATAAGCAGCCCTGTCTAATGTGCACATTTGTCTTTATTGTTTTAGTTAGCTCTCCACTCTGGTTATATTGTACCTTCAGCCATGTATCGTTATGGAGCCTTATCAATAGATCCAACAAGGTTTGATGTATATTATATTCTGAACGTTTTCCCCATAGTAAATCTCTGCTAATCAGATCAAAAGCTGATTTGAAGTCTACAAAACAGCAGAAGACTTTGCTCTTTTTGATTTTAACATATTTCCATACCAAATGGGCAAGGGCATAGCAATGCTGCACTGTAGACCAGCCTAGTCAAATCCATTTTGATATTCACTGAATATATTATTAGTTTCTAATCAATTTTACAGTCTTGTCAAAATGATTCTGCAGAATATTCTCTGGGAGTTGTCTATGAGGTTTATTGGCCTATACATAGTCAGATCCATACTGTTACTTTCCTTTTTGTAAATGGGAAACATACAAAGATACATAGATACATAGACAGTGTCGGCAGATAAGGGCCTATGGCCCACCCAGTCTGCCCATTTGAGCTTGTAAGTTCATTTTTGTTTTCCTAGAAGTCTGTTGCCCCTTACCCCTGACCTCCAGAATTCCTTTATGTCTATCCCATGCATTCTTAAATCCCGTGATTGTTTCAGCCCCCACCACTTCCTCTGGCAGGGTGTTCCACTTGTCCACCACCCATTCTGTGAAGAAATTCTTCCTCAAGTTTCCTGAATCGTCCCTCCCTCCAACTTCATCCCATGCCCTCTAGTTCTGGAACATATTTTCACTTAAAATAGTGTTTTCCTGCACCCTGTTCCTCCCTGTAAGATACTTGTATGTCTCTATCATATCCCTCTCCCTCCCTCTCCTCCAGGGAGTACATGTTCAGTTCCTTCAACCTGTCTTCATAGGACCGTGATGCAATCCATGCACCATCATTTGTTGCCCTCCTCTGAACCTTCTCTACCCTGTCTATGTTCTTACGTAGTTATGGTCTCCAGAACTGTACACTGTACTCAGGTGGGGCCCTCACTAGTGTCTTGTATGGCGGAATTAGACCTCCTTTTCCTGCTGTTAATGCCCCTGCCTATACATCCCAGCATTCTATTTGCTTACCTGCTGCCTTGTCACACTGTTTCCCTACCTTGAGGTCATAAGAGATGACAACCCCAAGATCCCTTTCCTGCTTGGTGCATGCTATATCCTCACCCCAACTGATATATTGTGCCAGGGTTTTGTGCCCCATATGCATTATCTTGCACTTCTTTGCATTGAATTTCAACTGCCAAACCCTGACCATTCTTCAAGTTTCTGCAGGTTGCTTCTCATTCTGTCTACACCCTCTTGTGTGTCTACTCTGTTACAGAGCTTTGTGTCATCAGTGAACAGTGAAATTCTGCCTTCTAGGTCCTCATGAATGTCACTGATGAAGATGTTGAATAGGACCGTCCCAGCACTGATCCCTGTGGTACACCACTGGTCACTCTTCCCTCTGTGGGTGACAGCCATTTACCACCACCCTCTGTGTCCTGCCACCCAGTCAGTTATCTACCCACCACACTACTGTCCTGCCCACACCCATATTCCCCAGTTTGTGTAATAGTCTTCTATGTGGCACAGTGTTAAAGGCCTTGCTGAAGTCCAGATAGGCCATGTCCACTGCCCTCCCCTGATCCACCTCCCTAGTCACCCAGTCAAAAAATTCAGTGAGGTTGGTATGACTTGACCTCCCCCTGGTGAAACCATGCTGCCTTGGGTCCTGTAGTCCATTGACAACCAGATGTTCCACCAATCTCTCCTTCAGTAGTGCTTCCATGATCTTCCCACTACCGAGGTGAGGCTGACTGGTCTGTAGTTCCCTGCTTCCTCTTTGTTCCCACTTTTGTATAAGGGGACTACATCTGCTGTCCTCCAGTCTTTGGGTACCTCCCTGTTTCAGTGATCGGCTAAACAGGATAGCCAGAGGTTCAGCCACCACCTCTCTTAGGTCTCTAAGGACCCTGGGGTGCACCCCATCTGGCCCCATTGCTTTATCAACTCTTATTACTTCCAGTTCCTTCAGGACCCTTTCTCGTGTAAAGGGACTTGTGTCTATTTCTGCACCATTCTCACCCCTTGTACTCCTTTCAGACCCATTACCCTCCTCCTCTTCAGTAAAGAAATGAGTAGAAATACCTGTTCAATATGTCAGCTTACTGTTGTCATCCTCCATGCAGCCCCATCCTCCCCTTCAGTCTCACTATCTCTCCCTTTGTCTTTCTTTTTCACTTATGTACCTGTAAAAGGTTTGTCCCTCTACCCACTGATTTTGCAATGTGTTCTTCTGTCTGAGCTTTGGCTTCCTTACTGACCTCCCTGCCTCCCTTGCTTCTACTGGTACTTCTCCCTATCCCTTCTGCCTGTGTCTTTTGTATTGCCTGAATGCAATCTTTTTGGCTTTCACTTTCTTTGCTACCTCTTGGAAACCATAATGGTCTCTTCTTTTCCTCTTGCTTACCTGCTTAATGCATAATTCTGTTGTTCTTATAATCCCCATTTTAAATACTGCCCACTGTTTCTCAACCCCTGATTCTGTCCCATTCCTCTTAATGCCTCTTTCAAGTATCTCCCCATTTTCCCAAAGTCTGCCCCCAAAATCTAGGATACGTGTTTTTGTGTGGTTTGGTTCTGCTCTTTCTGTGATTTCAAACCACAATGACTGGTGGTCACTGTTTCCCAGGTGCTCCCCCACTGTTACCCCCATCACACTGTCCCTGTTTGTGAGCACACGGTCCAGTATTGCCTTCTGCTGAGTTAGTTCCATGACCAGTTGCTTGAGGAAGGCACTCTGAATGGAGTCCAGGATAAATCTTCTCCTAGTTGATGCTGCTGCTGGGATGCTCCAGTTCACGTCTGGAATATTGAAGTCTCCAACCAGTACTACCTCACCCTTGTCTGCCATCCTTTGGATGGCTAGCATCAGCTTCCTATCTGTTTCTTCCTCCTGGGTTGGTGGTCTATAGACCACCCTGTGCGGATGGCTGTCACCATTTCCTTTCCAGCTTAACCCACAGTATCTCTCCTCCATTTTGTTCCTCCTGGATCTCTGTGGCCCTTATGTCATTTTTCATACAGTGCCACCCTCCTCCTTCCTGCCTGCTCTGTCTCTTCTGAATATGTTGTAGCCAGGTATGGCCATCTCCCAGTCATGATTATCATTACACCAGGTTTCAGTGATGGCCACAATGTCCAGGTCTGACTGTACCATGACAGCCTCAGATCTTCCATCTTGTTGCTAAGGCTTCTGGCATTTGCACATGGCTTTCCATGATTTGACCTCCCTAGACTGTTTCACTTTTCTACTCCAGCCCTTCCTTGGTTGTCATTTATCCCTGGTTCTCCTTGCTGTCTGCCCTTCTGCTGAATTTGCCCTTCTCTGCTTATCCACCTCTTGGGCACTAATCTCCATCATCTGCACACTGCATTGCAGAGATAGCCCTCCTCTGGTTCACTGGTTCCACTGCTAGCTATGGGTGGTGAGCAAGTAGGTACCCTCCTTGTGGCCTGCTAATTTCTCTTTGTTAGTTTAAATGCTTGTCAATGTAGCATTTAAACTTATCATTGAGTGCTTGATTCTCCAAGATGGATGCAGGCCATCAGGCTTGAACAAACCTCCATCCTCCAGGTGGGTCCCCAGTCACCAATGAATCAAACCCTTCCTCACAGCACCGGTTCTTCAACCATGAGTTAAAGTTCCTGGTGCATGCACTCTATGCTCTCCCTTGCTCTCAAGGTAGTACTTGAGAAAGTGACAGAAGTAGCTACTTGCTTGAGACCCCTCCCCAGTTTCCTAAACTCTTCCTGAACTTCCTTTGGCTCCCCATTTGCCAGGTCATTAGTACCTAGGTGGATAATGACATCCAGCTCACCCTTCCATCTTGCCTTCCCAGTGAGCCCCAGGATCTTCCTTCCATCTCTCCATGCTGTGGCACCTGGTAGGCACCTCACCTCCCTGTCCTCTTCCTCCTGTGTTCCTAGCTGGATCCTTCTTATGATGGAGTCCCCCACCAGGATTTGCTTCCTCCTCCTCTGGGGTCCACTGCTCTTCCCGCTGAGGTCACCTCCTTGGCTAACCTCCACATCCTTTCCTTCCACTTCTTTGGGCACCTCTATTTGGTTGTCCTCATTTGCCAGTGTGGCATATGAGTTCTTGAGTGGAATAGGATCTGAGATGTGCCTCTGCCTGACTACTCTAACCCTCCCTGCACCCACTGTCATCCAAGTGCTCCTCGTTCTCTGTATCCTTTGAGGCAGTTGCATTGGACTGGGTGGTCCCTGGATAGGGGTGATGGTACTCCTGTCCCAGTTTACTTCCGCTCTGAGTCTGGCTACCTCATCCCACAGTCCAGAGAGATGCATGCAGATAGGGCAGCACCTCAGTGTCCAGAAGGTCTGCCTGAATATGGCTGCCCCACGGCCACTGCATTGCACCACTCCCCACATTATACTGCAATTCCACTACTTGTCTGCTACTAAAGCTCTCCTAGTTCCCTTTTTATTAATTTACTGTCCTAAAAATCCTGCCACTGATCCTCAGATAATTTTTTTTTAAAGAAAAAGAAACCAATAAATAAATAATGAGTCAAAACACTTGTCGTGCTGAGGGTGTGCTTCTTCCTTCTTATGCCCCTCCTACTTCACACCCTTTACTATACCCTGTGTTTAGCTCCTGTCAATAAGATTTAACAGGGCATATAATAAAGAGTTGGGGGAAGGGGAGGGGGGCAAAAATTTGCAGCAATTAAAGACAGCACAGAATTACACCACCACTATGTTTTAAATTCTTACATTAAACTTCCTCTCCAAGAGTATGGTATTTTGTTGCCCTGAAGCAGTCCATTAAAATATATAGAATTGGGAGCCACCAATCTATAAAGTCTTTGTATATCTCTCCTATAATTTTCTTTTGGCCTTATAATTTTTCCTTTGGCCTTATTATTTCTAAAGGCTAAGATGGCTTCGGCCAGTTCTTCTTTACTAATGTATATTGGTCTTTGGAAGTGTTCAGACTTGAGTTTTGCTCTCATAGTATGCTGTTCTTCATGGATGGAAAAGTATAAGCTCTCAAAATAATTTTCCTAGGTACAGTACTAGGTATAATTGTGTCCTCTATATGTTTAGCCTACTGATTATTGCCCATACTTACCAATGTCCAGAATCTTTTGATGTCTTTATTTTGTACTGTAATCCTGAGGTTTTTCCCACATTTTATTTTGATAGTTTTCCCTCTCATTTTCCAAAATTAGCTTGTATCTTTTTCTGGCTTAGTACAACAGTTGTGCCTGTTCGGATATTTTATGTAAGCAATAACACACAACGAGGTATGGGTTATTGCCTGATAAGAGCATGCCCAGGGGTTTTGCCGAGTGCCTTATGCCCCAGGCGTGCTCTTATCAGGCAATAATCCACACCTCAGAGTGTGTTATTGAGCTTATAAAATGGGCCCTCGGTAAAGAAAATGGGCATCTAAGTAAGTATTTAAGAGTAAAAAAAAGAAGAAAAACACAGCAAAAAATGTAACAATTTAACTAAAATAGTGAAACAGTAAAAAAATAGTCCCCATTGATGATTTGTGATGGCCAGTACAGGGGGCTGCTGCCTCCCACCCCAGACACACACAGGTAGTGGACAGGTTGTCCCCATACACTGTATTTCCAATGGGCACACCTTAATTTTTATTTAGTTTGTCTTTGGTACCTAGGAGAGAGCATGTTTGTTTCAGAGGCAGCAAATAAAGATGACCAAGATCTAAGAAGTGCTGTCTCATGTGACGCCCCCCCCCGACGCACGCAGTCAGAGACACACAGAATGTTTTTGTTTATAAATGTGGACGTTTTCATCTTAACTGATGCCTGGCATGTGTCGTTTGTTTTTACCTTAAAATAGTGAAAGGTGCCCATTTGCCTTACAGCGAATGTTAGATTTCAGTGAGAGCGAGTGTGTCTCACTGTAGCCACGAGTTTTCACTCAGCGCATCATACATTGCATTTGTAACCGTCAGGTGGTCTGTCATTGAGGAATTGTTTTTCTTTTTCTTTTTTGCAGTTTGGATATGTATTGGTGGAGAAACGGTTCTGATATGGTGATGTGAGGGCATATGAACGAGTGGGTTTTTAGCCACGGGGCTGGATTGTTGGACTTTTACTCGCAGCTTGGAAGTACAGCAAGGAAGGAACACAGATTAGGTTGCCGTTTAAAAAAAAAAAAACACTTTTGTGATTTAGGCTTCTGGATGAGGATGTAAATGCCAGTGCCCTGTTACTGTGCTGCCGCGAGTGCCATTTTGTTGGACTGCTGCCGCTTCAGTGAGCTCTGCCAGTCAACGTTTCTGTTTACGCTTAGCAGAGCTCACTGATTCGTTGTTGTCGTGGGGCATCTTGGTGGGCAGTAGTCCCAGTTGGCTACTATATCATCTGATAAGGACACGGCTCAGATGATGTACTAGCCAATCAGAGACTTGGATTTCTAAAGCCCATTTTATAATTACTTTCCTAATCAATTTATTAAGTTTCTTCTTTTCCTTCTTACTGGTATAGTTAAACCAGGTATATGTAATTTTATTAGGCTTCCTGAGTTCCTGAAACATAGGACCTATAAATTTATTTTTTTCTAGTCCAGTAAAGCTGTTGTGAAATTTTCCATATTGATTATTTTATTACAAATTTTGGCTAGATAATCTGCTGTTGGTAATACATTAAAACTCCTCTTATTAGACAAGTTCCAACATATCATGTGCATATTTAATATTTCATACTCTGTATCTATTTCTGTTATTGTCCTGCCACAGTTATTGGTTGTTAACAGGGTAGTTGAGAGGAGTAAATGAGAATGTGCAGAATCAGGCCTGTCTAATATTTTCAAGTTAACTAGATATTCCACTGTCACAAGATTTACCCAGCCCAAGTCAATGGTTGAAGAGTCATTAGGCCCTTTAAAGGTAAAGGATCCTTCTAAACTTCCCCTCTGTTCTCCCATTTAGAATATAGCAATCAATATTTTCCATGACTTTTAGTAAGTTCTTACCTTGTTTATTTAATTTGTTGTCTTTATTTTGTCTTAATAAGGGAGGGGGGGTGCAGTGTTTATGAATTTATCCAAAACATTTGATAAAGTAGATCATGAGATGATAGGTAAAAGGTTACTGGACTTGGGGGTGGCATAAGACACGTGTAAATGGTTTAATTCTTATTTGAGTGGTAGATTGCAACAGGTTCAGTTAGGAAATACAACCTCAAACAAAATGATGAACTTAAGGGGAGTTACCCAAGGTTCAATTTTGGGACCAACTCTATTTTTGATTTATTTGAACCAAGTCTCAGAATTTATGGAAAAAAATCAAATACTAGACTTTATGCTGATGACACATTACTTGTTGCCAGTGGTGTAGATTTAAATGAGATGGAAAATAATCTTTAGCATGCTTTCCATGCTTTACGTGAATGCTTCACAAACTCAAAATTAGTTCTAAATAGTTAAAAAAACAAAAACGATAGTTTTTGGATCATCCACAAATAAAAAGGAAGAATAAATATGTATAAAAACAAATAAAGAAGACAGACTAGATCAGGTAAAGGTATATAAATATATGGGTATCTGGATAGATAGTGGCCTAAAGTTTGAACATCATATAGAAGAAATGGTCAGGAAAATTAATTCTAGACTAAGGTTTTTTAAACGCACCAGGTTCTATCTAAATAATAAGATGAGGGCAATGATTGTAAACCAACTACTTATTACAATTATGGACTATGGTGACCATATTTAAGGGTTATCAAATATAAAATCATTAAATAAAGTAAATCAATTATATAATAGGCTAGCAAAATTTGTGCTAAGGTGTGATTTTTACACACATCACCGTACTATGTATAAACTATTGGGATGGTGGGACCTGACGAGCAAAAGAAACATAACGTGGACCTGTTAAATATATAAAATGTTTTATACTAATAGCCCTAAATATTTAAAGGAAAAATTACAAACAAAAGAACATAAATACAAGTTATGAAATGGTAACACAAATAATTTCACATATTCTAGTAAAGCCAATAGATCAAGAGATATGACTTTTCCATATTTAGTGGGAACATATTGGGATACATTAAATTCACAGAATAATAAATTTGAAAAAAATCCTTAACAATTTCAAAAATATTTCAAAGAAGGATCTAAAATTCAGTGTTTATGTGACTAATGTACAATGGAGAAAATGTAAAATGGGAATTGATAAATTGACCTCTGCCTATAAGTTACAAATGGATTATGATAAGAATTTATAAATCAGTATTCTGTAAATGTTTTATATTTCATGCATGTTCTTGTGTAAGTTTCAATGTATTGTATTGTTCTGTGTGCACAGTATTGGAGTTTTAGTATTTTAATAATGTAAATTTCTTAAACAAGTAATTTTTGATACTATGTAAACAGGGCTACCTTGAAAACAGGCCCTTCAGGTCCTAATGGTGTGTTTTACCATCTACCTGTATAAAAATAAATATTTTACTACTACTTAATGTTAGAATTAAGAATGGCCAGGCCATAGTTGGTTTAAAAGGTTTTAATGAAAATAAGATTTTCAGTACTAACTCTTGCGTTAAAATCCCCTATAATAAAAATTACATCCATATATTAAGCGTCCATAATTGTTTCTACAAATCTTGTGTGTTCATTCCAGTCAAAAATATGGCTGGTATTATTGATCAAGGTGATATATATATATATATATATATATATATATATATATATGTATATAGATATATATATATATATATATATTTTATGCAAGAGGGTGGACATATATTCAGTGTGATAATAGTGTTTATCCGAGTCACTGTATGTATAAATAAATTTATACATACAAAGACCATTTCTACATACAGTGCTGGACTACTTCCTAGTTCAACACACTTTCACTTTCTGACACTCACACACAGTCTCTACTGCTGTCTGCAGATCTGGCCCCATCCACAGTAATGCATCCACTTCAAAAATCTATTTTCTATTTTTTTTTTTTAATCTCTCCCCAGCATCATTCATCTGAATTTCTTCCTCACACCAAAAACACTGTGTAATCACAGACAATGAAGCAGTGTGTCTCACTCACAGTTCTCTCACCACTATCTCCTTTCCAACTGCATCCCACACTGCCTCAGCCCCCGACTTTCTAAACAACTTCCAAACAACCAAACCACAGCTCTTTTTTAAAATAAATCTCACCCCTGCATCCATCACCCACAAACAACAGAACTGCTGACATGAAAATAAAATGCTTCATCTTGAAACCTGCTGTTTTTTTTTCCTCTTTCTGGCCCACACACTCACTCACATTGCCACTACAGGCCCCTCAACTTGGTTGCTTCTTCTCCCTGATACCACTCGCTCCTCTCCGAATTTCCAGCTTTCATACAAAAATAACTTTAAAAAAAGCACTTTATAACAGCCAGTACAATTCTCTCAACGAGCGCTTGCTAAACTCACCTGACATTTTCCTGTATTCTTTGCAGCAGTGCTCGCTAAACTCAGCCACCATTTTTTTTCTTTCAAAAGCCCTCAAACCACACTTTAAGCCAATCAACTGTAATGAACCACCGACTATGGCACATCAACCTGGCAAAGCACAAAATAAACCCACACACATTTCCACATTTGTTTATTTCAAAAAAACATTCTTTAAAAACTACAGATGTACACAAGGTCCTTCCCTATTGCATAAATGAAATATGCAGGCGGAACCTTGTGTGATATATGATTTATCTACACTTGTGCTGATTGCCCTTGGCCACCACACTCATGGCTTATGCCACTCGTGAGGTTACCTAAGCTCAAACAGCACTCGTGTGCATAAATCATATAATAATAATAATAATTTTATTTTTAAAGCGCCTTTCAAATTTTCAAAGTGCTATACAAAACATATAGTAAAAAGAAAACCAAACATTATAATACATTATAAAACATTCATAAAACCACAATTTCAACAACAATTCATATAATACTATAAAAAGGCAATTTGGTACTGATGTGTTTTTAAGCCACTCTTAAATTCCTCCAGGGAGGTGCACTGCCATAACTGATGGGGTAGAGAATTCCAGAGAATGGAAGCAGCGTAGGAAAAAGCTCTACAACTAGATGATTTTAGACTCACTCTGAGAATCTCTAGCAACCCCTCGTCAGCTGAGCAGAGCAGTCGGCCAGGGCAGTAAGACATTAGAAGATCTTTCAGATAAGCTGGACCCTGGTCGTGTAGGGCTTTAAAAGTCAATAAACAGACTTTAAAGGTGATCTGCCACTGAACAGGGAGCCAGTGCAGTTCGCACAGCACCTGGGTAATATGACAGGACCTACTGGTTCCCGTCAAAACCTGGGCCACCACGTTCTGTATTAGCTGAAGGCGTCGGATTTCAACCCCAGAAAGCCCAAAATACAGGGAGTTGCAGTAGTCCAGATGAGAGGACACAAAGGCATGGATCAACATAGGTAGCATGTCAGATGGAACGAGGTGTTTCACTCTAGCGATATTCCTAAGATGGTAAAAGGAAGTCTTAATGACTACTGACACCTGCGAATGCAGTGTCAGCCTGTCATCCAAGATAACCCCTAGGTTACGCACTCATTCAGAGGTCAGAAGTGACACACCCCCTAAGAAAAATTCCTGAGGGTACAACAACAGGCGACCCTTCTATCCGACAGCCCAGATCCACCACCAAAACCTCTGTCTTTTCTGCATTCAACTTCAGCCAACTAGAATCCATCCAACCCTGGATTTCTTTCAGACAGTTGTTAAACACTGAGAGAGCTCTATCCTGGTCAGGAGCAAAAGACAGGTATAGCTGGGTATCATCTGCATAGCAATGAGACTTCAGCTTATACCGTCTTATAATGTCTCAGAGAGGCAGCATATACATCACTAATAACATGGGAGACAGCACAGAACCCTGAGGCTTCCCACATAACAAAGATGCTGGGCCAGAGGAGAAAAAGGCCTGACACAACTCTTTGTGATCTCCCAGTGAGGAATGAGGTGAACCATTGAAGGACGGTTCCTGTTATTCCACAAATCTGCCTCAGGCGTGCTAGCAATACCACGTGATCCACGGTGTCAAAGGCTGATGACAGATCAAGAAGAACTAGAATAAAATGTCTCTTCTGGTCTCTCACCCTCAAGAGATCGTTAAGCACCCGAACCAGCGCAGTCTCAGTGCTATGTCTTTTACGAAAACCTGATTGGAAGGGTTCGTAGATGCCATGGATGGTTAAATGGTTCTCCAATTGGGACGCCACTACCTTCTCAATCACTTTCTCAATAAATGGTAGGTTTGAGATGGATCTGTAGTTTGTGAAACAGTCAGGGTCCAAGGTAGCTTTCTTCAAGAGGGGTGTCACCACCGCCTCTTTCAGGGAGCTAGGAAACTCACCTGATTCCAAGGAGCACCAGACTATTTGCACAAGGATTGGACTGATGATGTTGCAACAACCCAGTATTAGGGAAGTCGGTCCAGGATCCAAACTACAGCTCGTAGGGTGCACACCATGGATAATCCTCATGACATCCATGAAATCAAGTCTGCTGAAGGAACACCAAGAAGACTGAGGTACTGTGAACTCATGCTGTTCAACAGTATCCCCCTTAGAAGCCGCTGGACGCAGATCAGTCCTGATGTCGGCCACTTTATTAACGAAGAATCGAGTGAGCTCCTCGCACTGTAATATCACACAAGCCCCCCGACATATCCCTTATATATATATTTAGCAATATTAAATTAAAATTTGGAAAGTGAAACACTAAAGTCAATATAAAATTAAGTTTACAGGGTATAACTGTAACCTTTAAATTTAAGGCCATCTTAATATAGGTTGCTATGTCTGCTTTAGCTCTGCCATGTCTATTGCACTTAACTGCAGAAATAGCATAGGCCACATAGCCTGAAATAATAGGAGGTTCTAAGTCAATAAGCCAGATCTCCTGTATACATAGTATATCATGGGATAATTGAAATTATCTTGTTTCAAGATCTGCTAGTTTCAAGTTAAGCCCCTCTATATTCCATGACACTACATGGATGCCTGGCAAATTTTCAGTTTTTTGTCAATTTCCTGCTCCATTATTTAATATTGCAAAGCAGGTTTTAGTTTCCGTACTAGTTAGATGTGAATCCATTTGGTATCTGGGACTTTTGGTCCATACAGCAACCTCCATAACATGTATTTCTAAATTATCCAAAATCAAGGCTTTTCCAAGGACTGCTTTAGCCAAAGTCATTTCATGAATGTCATATCTATTTGTGTTTGCAATTTCTTATTTTTAACATTTTTAAAATTTCTGAATTACAACCATTAAGTCAGAGACTCCTTTATAGGCTCCACATCAGGATACAGTATACAATATTCTAACAGTCAGTGCAGCATCAGGCACACAGTTAATGAATTGGCAGTACAAAAGCAAAATGGTACAGAAGAATTAAGAACTTTACATAAGATTGAAAGCATTATGATAGCACACCAGTACAGGCGAATAAACACATGTCAAAGGCTATAAGTCCTGTGTCAAGGATGATAAGGAGCAGAAACAGTCAAGCAGATGGCATATAGACTAGCCCTGAGTCAATGTAAACATCGAAAGATAGAGAGTTGGAAGGAGTAAGAAAAACAGGGGAAGTTCAATTGCAGTCACAGATGCTGGAGGAGAGTTGAAATGCCCTGAAACTAGATTTGAAGGGGCTGAGTTGAACTTCAGAGGAGATGGCTGAGGGTAGTTCATTCAGCCAGTAAGGTGACCTGTGGCGGAAAGCATGTTGTCCTATTGAGGTTCTACACTGGGGGACAAGTACTGTAGGGCCAGATATTCAAAACTTTTGCTGTGGAGCTAAATTAGCACTGCCTGGCATGCTAAATGAGCCCAGAACAAATAGTCCACCATATTCAAAAGGAATAGCCCCGGTGCTAAAGCTGCTGAATATAGCATGCTAAGAAAGCCAGGCAAACTGGGCTGGGAGTGCAGTGCTAATGTAGCCTGGGAAATAAGACAGCTCTGATAATAGCAACAAGGAAGTGCAAAATGCAATGGCAGCCCAAAGGACACAGGTGGAGCAATTTGGAGCTGCAGGTGGAGGACAATGTGTGTGATTGCAAAGAGGTGTTCCACACCAACTGCAAAAAACAAAGCAGGCCCCACACTGCAGAACTGTGCTATGCTGATGTGAGGTTTGCCTGGGGCTAAGCTGATTGCACAGTGCCAAGACATTACCATGGTGCAAATAGGTTAGCCTGAGGCAAAAGTCTGCTATATTCAAAGCACATATGCAAATGAGCCTAGTTAGGTAATCAGTGGGCAAACAGTCACATTTGCATCTCATTATCTGCTGCTTAGCACACATGTCCGTGTAGTTTGCCTGGTGCTACTGCATGGAGCACACAGCTTCACCTTTTGGCCAGAATGGAAGTACAGGCTGGATTCTGCAGGATATGGGTGTAGGCTTGCACAAGCAGTGCATACAACCACCCATGCATCACTACAAGTAGTATTCTACTGCTCTCTCTTTCTTTCTCTCTCTCTCTCTCTCTCTCTCTCTCTATATATATATATATATATATATATATATATATTATATATACAGCCTATGTCCATATGTGCCCAGGAAGACACGCCCCCCCCGGGCCCTGGACACAACATAGGCACCCCAGAGCAGTTGTGGATGCTGCAGGATATGGGTGTAGGCAGGCACAAGCAGTGTATACAACCATCACAAGCAGTGCATACAACCTGCCCAAGCATCACTACAAGCAGTATCTCTCTCAGTTTCTCTGTATATGTCCATATGTGCCCAGGAAAAGAGCTCCCCCAGGCCCCCAACACCAACATAGGCACCCCACAGCAGCTGTGGCTGCAATAACAGCGGGGTGATGCAAGAATGCATGGGACAGACATAAGGCAGTCCTGGTGGGTGGGGAGGACGTAGGCTGTAGGCTAACTAGGATCTGCAGCATATCCATAATGTAGGGAATATGGCAGACTGGGTGGGCCAAGCATTCCTTTTCTGCTGTCAAAGCCTCTGTTCCTATACATGTGTGTTACAGTCCCTGATAGTCTAGTCCCCCATCCACATGATCCCTGACTCCCATTCTGTTTCATATATCTGGAAATCCCTGGTAGTATAGTGGCCCCCTACCCCCCAACATGATCCTCAACCCCAAATCACTTAATTCTCTGGTAGTCTAGTGACCCCCCAGCAGTGACAACCCCCGCTCCCCCAAAATCATCTTCCGAATGGAGCCGGCAACCAGCTCAGCCTTCCTCTCACCACCACGGCCGCTCACCGTCTGAGGTATGAATGAGCGGTACTGTATTGAATGAGCACGTCCTTATGAAAGGATATGCTCATTCATTACAGTATCGCTCATTCATAACTCAGTCAGTGGCCGGCCGTGGTGCTGAGAGGAGGGCTTAGCCAGTCGCTGGCTCTGTTCGGAAGATGATTTGGGGGGGTCATCACAGCTGGGTGGGAGTGGAGGGACACTAGACTACCAGGAAATTAAGTGATTTGGGGTCAGAGACTGTACTGAGGGGTGGGGGGACCACTAGGGATTTCCATATTTTTATCACAGAACAGGAGTTGAGGATCATACTGTTTGGCTGGAGTTGGGCCACAAGACTACCAGGGGATTTGTTTCTGTCCTGCAGCTACAGGAGTCAGGATCGTGATGGGGGGTGGGAGGACCACTAGACTACCAGGGGATTTGGTTCTGTCCTGCAGCTACGGGGGTAGGGATCGTGATGGGGGGTGGGGGGACCACTAGACTACCAGGGAATTTGGTTCTGTCCTGCAGCTACAGGAGTCAGGATCGTGATGGGGGGTTGGGGGACCACTAGACTACCAGGGGATTTGGTTCTGTCCTGCAGCTACGGGAGTCAGGATCGTGATGGGAATGGAGAGGCTACTAGACTACCAGGGGTTTCCATAGCAGTAATTCAAAATGTATCAACGTTACACTTTGAATTACTTAGAGTACCACCACCACTGCATTACTGCATGCTTTTTGCAGGTGGTATTTAGCACTGCTCTACAGGTGGCACTAAAACCTTTAGCATGGTGCTAAACTTATGAATATGCTGCTGCACCAGCATTCATGGCCACTCCCCTAACCCCCACCCATGAATACATTAACATTTAGCGTCAGTGCTATCACACAACATCAACACTTTTTAGGGCTTTTGAATATTGCAGCCTGGTGCAAATCCAGTGCTTTTCCAGTGCAACAGATTTGTGCCAGGTGCAAAGCTTTGAATATCTGGCCAGTAGTGTGGTTTAAAGGTGCTCTGGGTTACCTGGGGGCTGAAAGAATGAGGTTCTGGAGGCCCGGTGGGGAGGGGGATTGATTGTCAGAGATTTTCTTAGCCAAGAGGAAAGTATGGTACTTAACCCTTCCATCAAAATTCAGCAAGTTAGAAAGCTGGTAGAGATCACAGGTGTGAGTCCACCTGTCACACCCTGTAACCAACTGGCATGCTTTATTCAAGGCAACCCTAATTCGGCAGAGGGTGGAGTTATTGGTGGCACCATAGAACATGATTCCATAGTTATTTAGGGAAAGGACTGAGGAGGTCATAGCTACCCAGATGGCATTGGGTGGCATACATCTCCTATTCCTGTGCAGGAGTCCATTTCTTACATTGATGGCTGTGCTCAGCACCTGGAAATGCTTGTGGTAAGTAAGTGCTGAACCAAGTGTGACACCCAAGTATTTGAAGGATGTGACTAAGTCCAGGGGGATGTCCTGGTAGTTGAGGATATTGAGAGGAAAGTACTTGTGTTTGTTTTGGTAGTGTGTAGAGACCGTCATCTTAGGTTTTTGTAGTTCAACACCAGTTTGTGCTCAGAGAACCAGGTTTCAGCTTCAGAGAATGAGTGCTGGAGGGAGAGTTGTAGTGGGGCAGGATCAGGGTGGCTTACAAAGATAACAGCATCATCCACATAAAGTAGCATCTGTTCAGAGCAGGCTTTGGGGAGTGTGTTTAAGAAAAGGCTAAAAAGGAGGGGACCCACAATGGAGCCCTGAGGTACCCCAGATTACTGGCATAGAGACGGATAGGGTGGAGTTAATTTTGACTCGCTGTGAACTATTACTTAGATAGTTTTGAAACCAGGAGGTTGCTTTGGGGGATGATACCAGGGCAGGCAGTGACTTGATGAGGAGGGCATGGCTGACAGTGCCAAATGTTGGTGTCGGGCTGGCAGTATAGCCTAGAGTTTAGAGGAATGAGCTGTGAATGAGCTTTGTACATCCAGCAGACCAGACCTAAGTTTGATTCTCACAACTTGCATTTGCATTCTGTGTGATTCTGAGCAAGTCACTTAACCTCCCAGTGCTCCCAGGTTGCCCCTGAAAACAGGCACTTGTGCCTAGTGGGCCTTATCCAGTTACCAAAGACTAAAATAAATTAAAAATAAATAAAATGCCTTAGTTAGGTCAGTGTACACTGACGCAACTATGTGCTCATTATCGAGGGCTTTGCTGATAAAGGTGCTGTAATCCAATAAGGCAGTTGTGGTACTATGACCCTTTCTAAATCCACGTTGTTCAGGACAGAGGAGGTTACATTTGTCCAGGTACTCAGAGAGCTGATCGGAGACTACTTTTTCTAATGCCTTGGAGAGGGGGGAAGGATGGAGATTGGGCGGTAATTGTTCACGAGGTGCGATCACTACTTTTAAAGAGTGGACTGATAACTGCCAATTTCCGTTGGGTAGGGAACTGGCCGAGACAAAGGTATTTGCTGAGTATCTTGGTGAGTGGGGTAAGGACAGAGTCAAGGATGAGGTACAGGAGTTTTAAGTCTAGAGAGTCACCACTGTTACGGGTCTTGCATAAAACTTTAGAGAGATAAGTTCTGGACTCCCGGGTGGAGATAGTCCTGATGTATCAGACCTACTAACCTTTATCCATTCTATACAGTTTGAGCCTAAATGTGTACGCAGAATTTTTGAAAGGAAAATTTCCAATTCATTTTTAATTTTCTTAATGCTATCTTGCCTGAATGCCTTCCAGCCAAATATGGTTATTGATTTATTTTCCCAAGCTGAATATTTTTCTTGTTCATACTGTAATTTGATATTACCTGTAAAGATCTGTCGTACCAGTCATTAGTCTTTTCTATCTGTTCTAAATTACTATCTGATATGGCTGGTATCAGTTGTGGAGGAAACAAACATTCCTCATTGGCTTAGCTCTTTTTTCTTTATTCCAGATTTTCTTAGCAAGGTGTAAAGTGGTACAATAAACCAGCACGCAATCAATTCCTTTTTTGGGGGTCTGGTAATATATATTTTATCTTTGGTTTCAGAAATGTTTAGCAATTTACATAACCAAACTGCTAGTTTGTCTTGTGTTTCCTCATATAGATATTTTACCCTGTGAAGCTCTATTAGACATTCTATTTGTGCCTTTTTGCATTTTTTCGTTTGTGTAGCCTTCATTTAGGCTTGCAGTATAGTTTCTGTCTTGATTTCTTGCATTATTTTCTTGTGTTCTGATATCGAATGATTTTTTGTAAGCACTGCCTGTTCCTTTGCTCTTTCGGGGGAGCGCTCCTATTTTAGTTTGTGACTACATAGTCAGTTAATACCCTAGTCTCCTCACTGTGCCATCTCACGCTTGAACCATTCATTGTAGGGATCAAGGAAGGGAAACTATATAACTTTTCTTGAACATGGACATCCTCTTCTCTTCCCTGAGTTTGATCCTTGCTTTGCCCTTCATTGTTTTGCTGCTCCCCATTGTCTTGTAACGTTATAGCACTAGCCACTTCTCTCCTATTACTAGACTCTGTTTTTTATATTTGTCTTTCGATGCGTTGTACTTTTTATTCCTTTACATAGAAACATAGAATTTGACAGCAGATAAGGACCACTTGGCCCACCTAGTCTGCCCATGTCCCTACCTAATGGATAAGATGCAGATTCTGGTTAACCAACAGCCTACTTACTCTTGCCCCTCCCCCCACTGGAATTGCCTTATGTCTGTCCCATGCATTCTTGAATTCCCCCACTGTTTTTGACTCCACTACCTCCTCAGGAAGGCTGTTCCATGTATCCACAACCCTCTCTGTGAAAAAATACGTCCTCACATTACCTCTGAGCTGTCCCCCCTCTATCTTCAGATTGTGCCCCCTTGTTCTTGCACAGCTCTTTTTCTGAAAGATGCTACCTGCTTGTACTTTGTTGATTCCCTTGAGGTACTTGAAAGTTTCTATCATGTCCCCCCATCCCTCCTTTCCTTGAGGGTATCCTTTAATTTCTCTTCATACGTCTTCTGGTGCAGTCTCTGCACCATTTTAGTTACCCTCCACTGCACAGCCTCCATCCTGTCTATGTCCTTGTGGAGATGGGGTCTCCAGAACTGCACGCAGTACTCCAGATGGGGTCTCACCAACTGTCTGTACAGAGGGATAACAACTTTCTATTTTCTACTGGTGATGCCTTTCCCTATGCATCCCAGTATCCCACCAGCCCTCCTTACTGCTTTCTCATGTTGCTTGCCCACCTTAAGGTCATCTGATATGACTACCCCAGGTCCCTTTACATTTTTGTTGTTATTAGTATCTCACCCCCATTGTGTACTCTTCCCCTGGGTTTTGGTTTCCTAGGTGCATTACTTTGCACTTCTTTGCACTGAATCTAAGCTGCCATACATTTGACTATTCCTCCAACTTTACCAAGTCCCTTCTCATCCTTTCCACCCCACCTTCTATATCGACCCTGTTCTAGATCGCTGCAAAGAGACATACTTTTCCTTCCAGTCCCTCTGTAATGTCACTTATAAAGACATTAAAAAGGACCAGTCCCAGTACTGAATATTGTGGTACTTCACTAGTAACCCCTCTTTCTTCAGAGTAGACTCTGTTTATTATTATCCTCTGTCTCCTGTTGTCCAGCCATTTTTTTACACAGGCTACCACCTTGGGACCCACTCCAAGGCTGGCTAACTTGTATATTAATATTTTGTGTGGGACTGTGTCAAATGCCTTGCTAAAGTCTAGGTAGGCTATGTCCATAGCCCCTCCCTGGTCTACTACTTTGGTCACCCAGTCAAAGAAATCTATTAGATTCATCTGACATGACCTTCCCACGGTGAATCCATGCTGCCTTGGGTCCTGTGCCCTGCTGGCCTCTAGGTACTCAACAATTCTTTCCTTCAGAAGTGATTCCATCATTTTCCCTACCACCGAGGTCAAACTAACAGGTCTGTAGTTTCCTGCTTCTGCCTTGCTCCCACTTTTGTGAAGTGGAATCACATCAGCCCTCCTCCTCGGGGTACCACCCCATCCTCCCATGATTTGTTAAAGAGGGTAGTCAGTGGTGTCACTAGTTCTACCCTTAGTTCTTTTAGAATTCTTGGGTGAACCCCATCAGGCCCTATTGCTTTGCCCACCTTTAGTTTTAAGAGTTCTTTCAGAACCCTTTCTTTTGTGAATGGACTAGTATTGACCCCCATATCCAGAGTGTCTCTATTGTTTAGTTTAGGTACCGCCTACTCCTCTTCTTTTGTGAATACTGAGCAGAAGTATTCATTCAGTATTGCTGCTATTTCACTGTCACCCTCTGCCCACATTCCCTCCCCTTTATTAAGCCTCAGTATCCCTCCCTTGGTCTTTATTTGCTCCCTAATGTACCTGTAAAAGATTTTATTCCCCTTCGTAACAGAGTTGGCTATCTTTTACTCAGTTTGGGCCTTTGCTAATCTGACTGCCTTCCCTGCCTCCTTCTGCTTTAACTGATATAGTTCTCTGTCCTGCTTCTTCTGTGTTTCCTAATATTTTCTCAATGCTATCCTTGTTTCTTTAACCTTCCCTGCCACCTCTTTTGAGAAACATAGTGGCTTTTTCCTTCATTTTGTTTTGTTGATTTGCTTTACACACAGGCTTGTTGCCACTGTGATGGCGGTTTTGATTTTTCGCCATTGTTCTTCCATGCCTCCTTCTTACCTGTTTGCTAGTGCTTTTCTGATGCACTCTACCATTTTGCCAAAATCAGCCTTCCTAAAGTCCAACACCCTTGTTTTTGTATGGCTTGACTCTACAGCTGTGTTTATTGTGAACCACACTGTTTGGTGGTCGCTTAACCCCAGATGGCTATGCACTTCTAAATCTGAGATCCTCTCTCTATTCCCATTTGAAAGCACCAAGTCTGAGATTGCTCCCTCCCTCCCTCCCGAGTGGGTTCCAATACTAGCTGTCTGAGGCATGCCCCCTTTAGGGCATTGAGAATGATCCTGCTGTTGTAGGTGGCTGCAGTAAAGGTGCTCCAGTTAACATCTGGCATATTCAGGTCCCCCATCAATAAAATCTCTCCTTTTTCTGCCATTCTAAGGATTCCTTCTATCATTTCCTTGTAAATTGCCTCCCCAGAGATGGGGGTCTGTAAGCAACCCCTGTGTGGATTATGGTGCCATTTCCTGCCTCCAGGGTGACCCACAGTGCCTCCTCCCCTGAATATTTACCCTTTAGTTCTGTTGCTTTGATTCCTTCCCTTATGTAGAGAGCTACTTCTCCTCCTCCTCCTCTTTTACCCTCCCTGTCCCTCCTGTAGACTGTGTATCCTGATATGTTGACATTTTAGTCATGGATCTCTGCTCTGTGTCCCATATTTCTGTGATTGCCACAATATCCAGGCATCCCTCTTCCATCAAGGCCACTAGTTCAGACAGCTTGTTACCCAGACTACTGGCATTGGTACTCATCGTCCTCCATGTTTTGATGGCAAAGCCCCTTTTAGGCCCATCCTTGTCCTTACTGCCTTTGCCTTTTTTGATTTAGCCCTGTTCTGCTCCCTATTGACTTCTCTACCTCTGTGGCTACTTCGTTAACTACCCTGTTTTGTGGGAGGGGCTGGTAATTCCCTGTTTCTCTTCAGTGCCTCCACACTTGGCTAGTTTAAATGCTTGCCAATGAAGTATTTAAACCTATCATCTAGGATCCTGGTTCCCCTCCAGGACAGATGCAGACCATCATGCCAGTATAGGCCTGTATCCCTCCAGGTGGACCTCCAGTCCACAATGAAGACAAATCTCTGATCTCTGCACCAGTTTTTTCAACCAGCCATTGAATCCCATGGTGAGGAGTACCCTAGCCTCACCCATGCCATAGACAGGTTGCACTTTTAAGAAAGTTTGCTGTCTATTTTTCCTTTGTTTGTCTTCTTTTGAATTTACTTTGGATGTTTGGCATTTTTCTTTTTGGTTTTCTGGATAGTTCTTGCATTACCATTGTCTTTATCATGTATAATTTCTTTATAGTGTATGGTGGAATGGTATTGCCACCAAAATTCAGTTGAACCCAGTCTTGTTATGGTATCATTCTGACATCTTCCTTGTTGCTAACCACTGTAGAACGATACCATACAAGAAAGAATGCCACTGTCTGTCGCATTCTACAGCAGCAGTGCTCCAGCGGTCGTCACTACCACATGGCACTATTCAAATGGCAATGGTGGTTTTGCGCACTGTACTGAATAAAAAAAAGAACAAAAACATTTCAGTCTCTCCAGGTAACTGTATTGCAATTCCACTGCATGGATTTGATGCATCCCTTCCATGAGTGAACTGTTGGCTCAATGACACTACCTGAAGATGTACAGAGCATGTACCCATTTTGACCTGACCTGGTTTGACCCCTTTGTTCACCAACCACTTCTGAGTGTGGTTGGACTGCTTTTGCAAGTGTTTTTCCTCTCAAAATAAATTATTTGTTATGATGTAGTCTCAGAACTGAATTAATTACTAAATGCTGTTTAAATAAAGCCTGTCTTTCCAGTCACAAAAGAATCATGTCAAAATATGTATTTCAAGGAAAGGTACTGTGCAGTTTAAAGATGTTTTTTTTTTTGGTTTTGCAATACAATGGGGCCTTTTGTCCACTCCTAAACTTATGCCCATACACTATAAAAGAATTTGTATCTCAAGGGTACCATGGTAACTATAAACTTCTCGAGCTGTGCTCTCAAGGTTTACAAAGTTGCCATGGTACCCTCTCGATGTGAATACAGCATGGTTGTTAACTGGTGCCCATACATTATCCTCTGTGTTCTGTTTAGATGTATCATAATGTGAGAATGGGGCTGTTAAATTAACTTTTATAGCCTTGCTCACTCTGCCAATTTATTTATTTATTGCTAGGATTAAAATACCTTTGAACCAGAGGTTCTTTTACAAAGGTTCCACGTCAGTTAAAAAAGTCAGCAGTTATACATACAAAATTTGGATTTTACATTACAAGGGAGGAAGGTAAACAAGTAACAAATGACAATATATGCATAAACACTCAGTTACATAATATACAGAATAGCATGCTAGTTGGTATATGAAGTAAGTTGCAATAGGTATTCAGCCCATAAGACAATCACATGAGTGGCAGGATAAGGAGATGAGAGAGTGGTGGGGTGCAGTCAGCTAATTATGACTGTCAGCCAGGGTTCAGAGAGAGGAAAAGCAAAGAAGTGAAATAATAAGAAAAGGATAAGGGAATCAAAGAAGAAGGAGGACAAAAAAAGAGGGGGTGAAGCAGACAGCAGGTGTCCTTGTCAAGTCAGATAGAGGAAGTTGGGAGTTAGTTGGGGAAAGGATGTGTGGAGAAGGAGGAGGGGGCTAGGGGATATGTAGAGGGAAGGAGGGGGTAGTTAGCCAGGTAGGGGTGAGGAGCAGACCAATTGCTAGAGCTGATCTGGGTCTAAGTCTTAGGGGGCAGTCACAGCTGCTTAGTTGGGTGAGGTGCTGGCACAGATTAAGTTTAAAGGGGGCAATGGAGGAGATGTTAAGGATCATTGGGGGGAGGTTATTTAACCAGGAGGGGGCTCTATGGCAAAAAGATCACTGACCCTGGACTGTCTAGCAGTAAGGGACCAAGTTTCATTGAAGATTCTCTGTGTGTGTTGCAGCAGAGTTACAGTGGAGTCTGTTACAGAGTCTGCAATCATAGAATCTTGCCTCAAGATGGGGAACCCATGTGAGATAAGCTGTACGATGACTTTATTAGGAAACACCACTACAGGCAGGCTCTTTAGATTTTCTGTTATTACCCAAACATTTTCCAGGGTGTCAACACTTGCATAATATGGGTTCTTAATAGTTTCCAATGTCTGCTTTGACAGAGCAGAACAAGAAGTAAAGTCTTCTTTATTAACAGGATGTTCTGCATCATGTACTGTCTCATTTTCACATGGTATCTCTCTCCTAGCTAATAATTCTGAATCAATTTGAGTAGTTTTGGGGGAGAATTTTGGTGAATCCATATGATCTATATTTTGCCTTATGGGTGAGTTTCTATTTTTTAAATTACTAATGCTGTCCCTTGGTTGATGTACAGAGTGCACTGAGTGCTCCTGGTTTAATTGTACTGACTTATTCTGAGGTCCACTCCTATGTGTTTTCCTATCTTGATGACCATTGGGGCTCTGGCCCATACCGTTTATATCCTCACAGGAATCTATTGTGTTTGAAAAGTCTAAGTAAAATGATTCTTCATTACAGTGTCCTATGCTTTCCATTGTATCATTCTGAAATAAATTCATTGATGTCTTAGGGTAACCTGTAACTCAGTTCTTAGGTTTATCCTGCAGGCTCCGTATCGTACTCATTACTGTTTTCTTTTTCAGTTGTCAAATTGTCTATCCCTCGACCATAGGATCCAGCTTAAACATTGAATGCTTTTGTTTAAGATTATTTTAGGCCATCTTCTTACTTTGGTCTCTGGTCTATTTCCAGGGTCTATTAATGGATGTGGTACCTGATCCCAGGATAAATACACATTTAAGTTATCACTTTTCCATAGGACTATTGGTCAGAGATCACTATTGTTTAGGGCCCCTAAAATGTTCAATTCACTTCTGTGTGACGTCCTTTTCCTAAAATCAATCTGTGACTTTAAACACAAACTTATTATGCACTTTAGAAATTTACAGAAATGTGTTTGTAAATGAATATTGTTTTAATTGCATATTGTACCTTGTTTGTGATTGTTATTGTATTATGTTGCTTGTTGTTTGCTATATATTTTATCTGTTTTTTGTATTCTGGCTTGTCACCTGTGCAAATGTGCAGTTTGTTCATCAGGCTTACAAGAACAAAAAAAAAATGAAAAAAAATCTCTTCTTCAAAGGGGGTGGTTAGCTTGGGTGAACGTAAAACCAAAGAATTGCTATCTTTGTTCAGAATTGGGGTATGAACCAAACTTGTATAAGACTGCTGAAAGTAATTTGTTATTTTCAGATGCCTTTGTACGATTCCTACACTAGATGTGCTATCTGTAGTATTAGCACAAGCTTTTGTCTTATGTAAATGTTGGATTCATTTTTTATCTTTGTCTGGTAGTTTAGTTTTACTAGTTTTTTCCACCAGACTTTCCCTCCTCCTGTCCATATTTGGAAAAGCAAGTTTTCGACTTCTGGTAATTACCATGTTCACACACAATATAGTATCAACATGGCAATATACGAATTCTATAAGAATTCTAGCAGCAATATCGCCTGTTGTTACTAAACCTGGAGTAACAACAATTTAGGATAATAAATAGAATAATAGATAGAGGACCATGTATTATAAGGCAGTAAGACCATCGAGAGATTTTGGGGACTTGGAACCTTGAGAGTGAAGCTTGAGAGGTTCCTAAAGTCCACAAAACCTCGAGATGGTCTGACTGCCTTATAATACATAGTCCTTTATTTGTTATTTTTTATAATATATGGACCCCTTTGCGGAGATTCCTTTTTCTCATGTGCTTTTTGTTAAACGGGCTGGCCGGCGGCCGCACTCACGCATGCGCTGTCTCTGAACTGCCCACAGCACTGAGTGTCCCATCGCACGTTTCAAAAAAAAAAATTGTTTCCATTAATTTAGTTGGCAGTCCTATCTTTCAGCTTTTTTGTCATTTGGGAAATGCAAGATGAGTGACATAGTCCATTATTTGTTCAAAAAATGAAATTACAAATTGAACAGATTCCTCTCGCTAAGCGAGAGGAAAAAGACGACATGTTTTTCATGCTGTTATGCTCGCCTACTAAAGAAAAGCCACCAATGGAGATGGACGCCGTCAGTATGGTTGTGCAGGAAGGGACGTGTGACCATTGCAACTGGGTTTGTTGGCAGGAAGATCTGGACATGCATTCTGTGATTCTAGTGATAATACTATTATTGAGAGCTGAAACTCTAATATTATCAGCTCTGAATGGTAGTATTAACAGGAAGAAACAAGGGTATTATCACTTTGGACAGTGTTGTATTACAGGTTTTTTTTTGTATGGTACACAATGGTATTATTTGACCATGTCCATATATTACAAAATAAAAAATAAACAGTTACCTACAAATATTGTAGATAATACTTGTCTAATCTGAGCCAAATCAAGCTTAAGAGGAAATCATATACAATAAACTATAGAGCAATAGCCTCATATATATCTAAAGTCTCCTAGCAGCAAAATGTTCTTGCTGAATAGACATAACTATATCTGTGTTAATAGGGTTGTACAATGAATTCTGATCTACCAGATTCAATAGAATTTTGTATTAAATTGATTGGTTAAGTGATTGGTTAATAGAATGATTAAGATGTTCCTCTCTAAGTCACAGAGAAATTCCAGAGTATCATTAAATTCCAATAACAGATGGACTAGCAGTCTAGTGATTTAGATTTAACACAAGATTATTTAGTGCATTCCAGCAGGGTAATATTCAGTCTTAAATGAATGCACTTATGTAAATTGAAATACTTGCAGCGTTATGCTTTCTGGCTGCTGTTCATCTCATGACACTCTCAGGAATTAGTTGTTTAAATTTTGAAAGACAAAATCCGTAACAGTCCTTCCTCTGTATAATAGGCAAGGTAGTATTCAGATAAAATTCAGGTACATCAAGCAAAGTAGGTAGATGTAAATAGAGGAGGAAAAAATGGCTGATGTAGGGCAACCCCATAGGAGAGAATGAAGTCCCACTCTTTGTTTTTGCAGTTTTACAGTTTGGTAGGCCCAACAGTTCTGACAGGTTCCAAAAAAAGGTTCAGAAATGGGTTTGATCTGTTTTGGTATGTTTCAGCTGTGTTCACTTCAGGGTTCAGTTTGAAGAAATATTGTAGCTCCACAGCTCTGAAGAGACTGTGAACAGCCACTAGAAAGTAAAATAGACCCAAGTGATAGTAATCAGAAACAATAGGCACGCTAATCAGTCTCTATTTCTGTGCTCTGTATTGCAATACTTAAATATTTAAGATACTTTAAAATAAGCGTTAGGGTGTAATATCAGAATACTAGACTACTAAATGATAAAAGTTTTCAAAAGGCTCCTAGTCACCAATCCCATATAGGGACTGCATGAGCTGCGGCTATCAATCCAGAATAAGCTGCAATGCATCACAAACAAATAAATAGGGCAGTTTGTGTAACTAAAAATACACAGTCAAATAAGCAACATACTTACTCATGAGAAAAGTTTTGGTTCTCCAAAATGACACAATTAAAAAAATCTGATGGAGTAAAGGCTAACCATTTCCTAGTTTTTCAGTGAAGTATTCTGAATAAATGGAGCCAAAGACTTTCTAATTTTAGCACGGCATGTACTGCTTGTTCTAACGCTACCATTGAACTTGAGAGAAGATGGCAAATCTACCTGAGAGATGCAACACATGCACTTTCAAACCTCTCTCCTTCCAGCTCTAACTTGCAACAGAATAAGGGGAAACAGATCACCTGACTACCAGCAGCTTGGCAACATGATTGTGTGAGCACTCCCGAGAAGTTTCCAATTACATCAGTTAAAGAATTAAAAAATAATTAAAAAAATATATTGGTAAGTTTAAAGATTTCACTAGAGTTTTCACCAAGATTTAAATGCAAATAATTAACATTAGTCTTTTAAAACTTGGATTTTAAAACTAGATTATTTTTAGCCAGTATAATTTTAAATCCACTATAGTTAGTTGTCTTCCAAAAGGAGAACAGTCTCTTACTCATGCAACATGAATCAAAAATATTAAAACTAAGTACGATGGTGAATCAGTTTGCTTAATAGTATTTATGTAATGGAAGAATGGAAGGACCATACAGCAATTTATACACAGGAAGGTAAAGAGACAAGGTGAGTGTTCTTGTTCTTACTCAGTGGACCGAGAAACATAAATTACAAAGGTTACCAAGCTCACAGCTGATCCGCAGAATGTTCGACCCTCCGCAGGGTCATCCCTTACATTCTGCTTCAGGAGTGGGCTCCCCCACAGCACAGGATTCCTGGCTCTGGAAATGATATTGCAGAACAGTAAGGACATCTGAAACTGTCTGTCAGCACAAGATAGTCCGGAAAGCACACTAATGGTAAGCCACTACCTTGGACTCTGCTTTTTACTTACAAATCCACGGCAATATATTAGGTTATGCAGGCAACTGTGGCATACCTGTTGTAAGAAAGGGGTAAGTGTGTCTGTGTTTCTGCTAGTCAGCTTCTCCACAGTTGAGTAGCATGCAGCTGTACAGTCTCTCCAACTTCAGTTGTGGACCAGCCCTGGGAATTACTTCCCTATTTCACTTCTCCTCCTCTACCTGAGCTTCAAGAAAGACTTGTCTTCTTTCAGCTCTCCAACTTTCTTGACTCCTCTTCTTTTATGACACCTTTCCAGTCTGACATCTGGGAATCCCACTCCACAGTTTCCTCCATACTTCAGTTTCTGCCACTATTTTTGTCTGTCTTGCAAAAGCCTTTTACTCAGTAGCCCACCCTTTACTTTTAGATAAGCTAAAGTATGCTGAGCTCTCAGTCTTTACATTGAATGCAGTCAGTCTGTTCAAGTTGGGGAATCCCTCTCCTGAATTCCAGTGTCCCACAAGGCTCCATTTTGGGGCCAATGCTCTTTTCCATTTTTCTTAATGACCTCCCCTCTGCTCGTGTTCCCACAAACATTCACATGTATGTTGATGACACAATACTTATTGTCACAAGAGCATCTGGCTACCTATTGGAGTATGAATTACACTGGGATTTTGACATTGTGCAATGCTGATTCAGTGCTAACCACCTCTCAATGAATACCAAGCACAGTGTTATGCTTAATTTTGACACTCACCAATAGCTGAGTTGGTCTTCTACTTTCTCTACTCTTGATGGCACTCTCCTTAACATGGCTTCAAATAAATAGGCATGTGACTTGATAGTCATTTCGACTTCCTGGTCCATGTTGACACCACTGACAAGAATTTGCACCCTAAATTAGGAGCCCTTTTGAGGAACAAATCCTGTCTTCTACTCCCAATTGGTGGGAGGTTATGATTAGAATAATTCTACCTCTATTAGACTATGAGGATGTGGTCTATGGTGGGGATCCTAAATCCACCATAGCCAAACTGGACCCCCTCTTTCATTCCTCCTGTTGATTTAATGACACTAACCCCTGTCTCCTCACCCATCACTGTACCCTTTACCAGCTCCCCCCCCCCGTCTTACCTCTCACCACCTCCTCTCATGGTGCTTCCTTTATTTGTAAATTCTGGTTTTCATCACTTCCCTCCTACCTTTCTGACTTTCTTTGCCCTTCTGCTCCTTTCTCCAGCTCTTTACATTCCTCAAACTTTCACTTTTTTGTTACCTCCCATTTCTCCTCTTTGGCAGGGTAGCCTGCCCTCACTCTGGAACTCACTTCTGCTCTCTATCCACCCCCCCTTTACTTATTGACACTCAAACTGTGCTTCCCCTCGTACCTGTCTTCACTGTGCTGCTCTTTTACTCTGATGAACCATGCCTTCAGGCCCCCTATTACTGCTGTAGAACATCCCCCTGCAGGGCCCCTACTCATGAGGTAGGAGAGCATGAACAGAAGGTGTCAGATGTGTCTGTGCTTGCTGAACAATGTCAGTCAGAGCAGACTGAAAAATATCAGTTTCAATTAAATGATTTGCTGAGTTGTATTGCTTACAGTTTGTAGAAGGGATCTGAGAAGGTTTTATTTTCAGAGAGAAAATAGTTTTAGGGTGCATTTTATGAGAAATACAAAGGTATTCATACCCCAATGATGCAAAGCATTATTGGATATATCAAATCACCATGATCAAATACAGACTGGTTCTGCTTTAAGCAGGAGATTATCATATCAAATGGCCTCTCATACAATCAGCAAAGATTGAGAATAGAGGACATAGCCATGTTTTTCACATTTGTTTACTCAACAGTGTGCCTCATCTGTATCTCAGCCATGTGGAAGAATGAACCATTCCTATGATGGTCTTACAAGTTTGGGTCATGGTGAATCCAAAATAGGAAAGCAATCTAAAAGTCAAAGAACCTCCGTACAGGGGCAAGAGTTACCTGGGAAGGGCACTGGCAACAATGCCACGTTTCAAAGAAATACACAATTACACATACACCAAAAATGCAGGTAGCATTGCAAGTTTATGCAATTCACTGTGAAAGAATTTAGACTGGCTTTGCTTTATGCAGGAGTATATGGTTCCAAATGAGTTTTAAAATATATGTAAAAATCATAGCATCCAATCACAAGCCAGAACTCATGCATAATTATGTCATCATGGTGGGCATTGTAATACCCTCGAGAACCCATAACACTGAGTTATTCTATCAGATTTAGTGGTCATGCAATAAGTGGTTTTCAAGGGAATGTCAAACATGGAAGAGTGAATCGGGATAGCTAACCTATTATTGAGACAACATGGATAGCATAAGTATAGTGATATTCACAAATGTAACAATCCATCATTAAATGAAAACCAATATATGCTGGCCAAGTGGCGCTGAGGGTTGAGGCACTGGATGTCACATCTCACACCATGCCAGCAATCCAGGTTTGGGAATAGGCCTGGATTATTGGGGGTTAGCTAGGGGGAGAAGGATACAGTGTCCCGACAGATGCTGTCCTCCTCCTCCTCTGGGGGGGGGTACACTAGTGCCTGTTGTTCTACCACTGGTGGAAGCACCGGCAATGGGGTGAACACAGCTCTCATGAGTCTGGGGAAGGGAGGAGAGGGCACTTTTAGGCACCTGACTACGACGTGCATCAGCATGTCATCAGTCTGGACAAATGTTCTTCACGACGGTGCCCTCTAGGGGTTTGGACCACACAGAAAAACTGGAGAAAAAACAAGAAAATCTCTGTGGCATCATGAAACAGAACACTGGGATCCCAATGAGCCAGGACCCAGCTGAACACCAGGGAAGGGAAGGTGAAGGAGGCTGAGGCCAAAGAACAAGTAAAAAAAAAAAACATATATAATATAGAGGATTATGTATGAGCGATCATGCACAACAAGGCTATTTTGTGATCCAGGGATTTCCAAGGTAACTAGAGACCTCGAGAGAACAGCTCAGGAGGTCTCATTACCATGGAAACCACAAGATAAAAAACATAGCCTTGTTGTGTATGGCTCCCATATACAATCTTTTATAGTATATGGGCAGCAGTAGCAATAAAACTAAGTCATTACTGCGCAGTTTGTTTTGGTCGCCGCTATTTTCTAAGGCCAGATCTCACAGTCACGGCCACTTCCTAAAGTTCAGAGGGTTCAAGTCCGCGCATGCGCAGAGATGTTCTATGTTGTTGTACTGCACTAGTGACATAGCTAGTGCAGCGTAAAAACAATGTGACATAGTGAGTGCAGCACAGCAAGCCAATTCAAGTAACCAAATTCTATCGCCAGTCATGTTCCTCCATACACTATAAGGTCAATAAAGCAAAGTGACAACCTTAAGAACTCATGACAATAATTGCCTATAACAAGGAGGGTGACAGTATGATGTGGTTTTTCAGATATAAGCAAACACATAACAGCCAAGGGTGTACTCACCTCACTGGACTCTGGCTCCCTAGCAGGTGCAGTGTTCACTGACTTATCAAAAGCCTTTGATACTGTCTCCCACCCCCTCCTGCTAGCTACCCTTAGTCACTTAGGCTTTGACACTGGGCCTGTTTCCTGGTGCTCCAGCTACTTGTCGGCCCGCTCACAATGTGTGAAAATCAACAGGAAACTTTCCAGCACCTGCCCTATCCGCTCCGGAGTCCCTCAGGGTTCTATTCTTGGGCCCTTGCTCTTTTCCCTTTTTCTCTACTCCCTGCCCAGTGTATGCACTGGAAAAATCCTTCTTTATGCAGATGATGCTGTACTCTTTGCCTCTGACCGTAATCCCATCTCACTTCAGGATTCTCTGCAGGAATCCTACAATGACGCAGAAGCCTGGTTTACTGAGCACAGGCTCATAATTAATCTAAACAAAACCAAAACCATGCTCTTTGCCCACCCCCAAAATAAATCTGGTAACTATCCTCTCGCAGTCCACTCCACCTCTAAACTCCCTATTGAGCTAGTTCACTCTTATAAATACCTAGGTATAACCTTTGACCCTGCCCTCTCTTTTCATGCCCACATCTCTGCCCTTGCCTCAGCCTCTAACTCTTGGCTGGGTATCCTCTATCATTACAAAAACTGCCTCCCCACGGATGCCCTCCGACTTGCAGTCACGTCCTCTGTTCTATCTCTGGTAGACTATAGCCTACCTGTGTATGGTGCAGCAGACCAGACTGCCCTGAACAAGATATGCCTCACCTTAAACAAGGCCTGCAGGCTCATAACTGGGGCTCCAAGTCTAACCCACACTTGCCATCTTTACACCATGGCTAATCTACTCAACCTAGATGAGTGCCTCAAATACCAAACCTGCCTCCTAACAAAAAAATCACTCCTTGGGCTATCCCCAACGGGTCTGTCTACCACTATCCACCGTGCTAACCCTACAGTGCATACCCGCATATCCCGCAAAACTGCACTGGTTATACCGAGGGCGAGACCCTCACAAGGTCAAAGGGCTTACCCATACAGAGCCCCCTGTTGGTATAACGCCCTCCCTGCCAGAGTCACTGATGCCGCCTCATTATGGTACTTCAAAACTAGTCTTAGAAATTACCTGCTCTCAACACGCAGCTGTACCTGCCTCTAAGCCTACTCCTATCCTCCCAGACAAGGCTCACTGAGCCGCTCTCTCACCTTCTGTCCAGCGCTACCTTTACTTGCTACTATCTTCCCCAGACTCCTTCTCTGATACCTCCCACCCAGCCTTACCTTTATTCTTCCCACTGAATCAATCTCTGTGTAACTACTGTATATTGTCTACTCTGTAAAGTGCACATGTAAGCCTGTTTGTATACTGTGTTTGACAAATGCCTGCATTTTCTGGCTGCTTCCTAATTGTTCTCAGATGTTTTGTCTGCTTGGTTGTTTGTTTTCCTGCACTGTTTTGTCCTCACTGTGACGAGGTACCTTTGTAAATGAGCCTCTGGCTCAAAGGTTGTTAAACTGATGTTCCAATAAATAAATAAATAAATACTATTGTATGAGGCACACGTCTGAAAATATGACTGCAACAAAAGACTGTTAGAAAGTAACATAGAAACATAGAAACATAAAAACATAGAAACATAGAATTTGATGGCAGATAAGGACCGCTTGGCCAACCCAGTCTGCCCATTTCCCTACCTACTGGATAAGCTGCAGATCCTAGTTAACCAGCAGCCTACTTCTTTCTACCCCCACCCCCCAGAATTGCCTTATGACTATCCCATGCATGCTTGAATTCCACCACTGATTTTGACTCCACAACCTCCTCCGGAAGGCCATTCCATGCATCCACAACCCTCTCTGTGAAAAAATACTTCCTTAAATTACCTCTGAGCAGCCCCCCCATCTTCAAATTGTGCCCTCTTGTTCTTGCACACCTCTCTTTTTGAAAGATGCTACCCTCTTGGACTTTGTTGATTCCCTTGAGGTACTTGAAAGTTTCTATCATGTCCCCTCTCCCTCCTTTCCTCGAGGCTATACATATTAAGCTCCTTAAGTCTCTCTTCATATGTCTTCCGGTGCAGACCCTGCACCATTTTAGTTGCCCTCCTCTGGACAGCTTCCATCCTGTCTATGTCTTTGCGGAGATTGGGTCCCAGAACTGCACACAGTACTCCAGATGGGGTCTCACCAGCTGTCTGTACAGAGGGATAATAACTTCCTGTTTTCTACTGGTGATGCCTCTCCTATGCATCCCAGTATCCCCCCACCCTCCTTGCTGCCTTCTCACATTGCTTGCCCACCTTTAGGTCATCTGATATGACTACCCCAGGTCCCTTTCCATTTTGTTGTTGTTAGTATCTCACCCCATTGTGTACTTTTCCCTGGGTTTTGTTTCCCAGGTGCATTACCTTGCACTTCTTAGCATTGAATCTAAGCTGCCATACATTTGACCATTCCTCTAACCTTGCCAAGTCCCTTCTCATCCTTTCCACCCCACCCTGTGCATCAACTCTGTTGCAGATCTTAGTGTCATCTGCAAAGAGACATACTTTTCCTTCCAGTCCTTCTGAAATGTCGCTTATAAAGACATTGAAGAGGACTGGTCCTAATACTGAACCCTGCGGTACCCCGCTAGTAACCCTCCTTTCTTCTGAGTGGACTCCATTTACTATTACCTCTGTGTCCTATTCTCCAGCCAATTCTTTACCCAGGCTGTCATCTTGGGACCCACTCCCAGGCTGGCTAACTTATATATTAATCTTTTGTGGGACTGTGTCAAATGCCCATAAAGTCTAGGTAGGCCATGTCCACAGCCCCTGCCTGATCTACTACTTTGGTCACCCAGTCAAAGAAATCTATCAGATTCATCTGGCATGACCTTCCCGCTGTGAATCCATGCTGCCTAGGGTCCTGTGCCCTTCTGGCCTCTAGATACGACAATTCTTTCCTTAAGAAGTGATTCCATCATTTTCCCTATCACTGAGGTTAAACTAACAGGTCTATAGTTTCCTGCTTCTGCCTTGCTCCCACTTTTGTGAAGGGGAATCACATCTGCCCTCCTCCAGTCATCAGGTACCACCCCATCCTCCCATGATTTGTTAAAGAGGGTAGTCAGTGGTGTCACTAGTTCTACCCTTAGTTCTTTTAGAATTCTGGGATGAATCCCATCAGGCCCCATTGCTTTGTCCACCTTCAGTTTTAAGAGTTCTTTCAGAACCCTTTCTTCTGCAAATGGGCTGGTTTCAACTTCTGTTTCCAGAGTGTTACTACTGTTTGTTTTATGTACCTCCCGCTCTTCCTTTGTAAATACTGAGCAAAAATATTTGTTTAGTATCTCTGCCTTTTCACAGTCTCCCTCTGCCCACCCTCCCTCCCTTTATTAAGCCTCACTATCCCTCCCTTGGTCTTCCTTTGCTCCCTGATGTACCTATAAAAGGTTTTATCTCCCTTCTTAACTGAGTTGGCTATCTTTTCCTCGGTTTGGGCCTTTGCTGTTCTGACTGCCTTCCCAGCCTCCTTTTGCTTTAACTGATACAGTTCTCTGTCCTGCTCCTGCTGGATTCCTTGTACTTCTGAATGCTTTCTTTTCTCTTGAACCTTCCTGCCACTTCCTTTGAGAACCACAGTGGTTTCTTACATCGTCTTGTTTTGTTTATTTGCTTCACACAAGGCTCGTTACCTCTGTGATGGCAGTTTTATTATTCCCATTGTTCTTCCACCCCTCCTTCCTGCCCATTTGCTAGTGCATTCCTTAGGCACTCACCCATTTTAGCAAAGTCAGCCCTCCTAAAGTCCAGTACTTTTGTCTTTGTATGGCTTGACTCTATTGCTGTGTTTTATTGTGAACCATACTGTTCGATGGTCGCTAGTTCCCAGATGGCTACCCACTTCACATCTGTGATCCTTCTCCATCTCCATTTGAGAGTATCAAGTCTAATATGCTCCCTCTTGGAGTGGGCTCCAGTACTAGTTGTCTAAGGCATGCCCCTGTAGGGCATCTAGAATAACTGCACTCTCAAGTGGCAGCTGCAACTGCGCTCCAGTTAACATCTGGAATATTCAGATCACCCATCAGCAATATCTCCCCTTTTCTGCCATTCTAAGTACACTTTCTATCATTTTTGTCCATTTCCTCCCCCTGAGAAGGGTGTATCTAAACCCTGAATGCGGATTGTGGTGCCATTGCCTGTCTCCAAATTTACCTCACAGTGCTTCTTCTCTCCCTGTTTACCCTTTTGTTCTGTTGCTTTTATTCCTTCCCTTATGTAAAGAACTACTCTCCCCTCTTTTACCCTCCCTGTCCCTCCTGTAGATAGTGTATCCTGGTATGTTTACGTCCCAGTCATGGTTTTGTGTGTACCATGTTTCTGTGACTGCCACGATATCCAGATGTTCCTCCTCCATCAAGGCCACTAATTCAGGAAGCTTGTTACCTAGACTACGGGCATTGGTACTCATTGCTCTCCATTTTTTGATGGCCTTACCTTCTGTTGCAGCATCCCCCACTGACCGTTCTACCTTGGTCTTTCTCATTTAGTACCCTGTTTTGTAGGGAGAGGCTGGGATTTTTCTGCTGCTTGTCAGTGCCTCCCCCTTTGACTAGTTTAAAAGCTTGCCAATGAAGCATTTAAACCGATTGCTCAAAAGACTTGTTCCCTTCCTGGACAGATGCAGACCATCCTGCCAGTATAGGCTGGTGTCCCTCCAGGTGGAACCCCAGTCCCCAATGAAGCCAAACCCCTGTGCTCCACACCATTTTTTCAACCATTCATTAAACTGCATGGTGCCAATTACCCTCACCTCCCCCATGCCTTTGACAGGCAGCACCTCTGAGAAGGATACTGTGTTTGCTACTTGTCTTAGGCCCCTCCCTAACTCTGCAATGTCCTCCTGCACTGCTCTAACCTCATGATGAGCCAAGTCATTTGTCCCTAGGTGGACAATTACGTCCAGCTCAGAATCCTTGCAGCTGTTGTTGTGATCCTGAGGATGCGCCCTGTCCCTCAAGCCATGGCACCAGGCAGGCACCTTGCTCAGATTTCCCAGCTCCTCCCAGTTCTATCCCCTAATAATTGGAGTCCCCCACCAGGAGCTGCTTCCTTTCCTTGTGGTGTCCTCTTGCCTCCTTCCTGGGGCCTCCCTTGTGACAGTTGTCCTCAGCCTCCTTAGTCTCCTCTGCGTGTATCTATAGGGAGCTATGCTCCCCAGAATGGCGATATGGATTGTGGTGTGTAACATCTGACTGGGTGTGCCTCTGTTTCACCATCCTCATCCTCCCTGAGCCCACTGTGGTCCAACTGCTGTGCTTTCTTTGCAACCTCTGAGGTAGTGGTGGTGGTTCTGGTGCTCCCTGGATGGGGGAGGTTCCCTTCCTACTGTCCATTGTGGCCTGGGGGAAGGTCCACGTACTACTGTCCAGTGTGGCCTGAAGACGGGCAACTTCCTCCCTCAGGGCAGACAGTTGTCTGCAAATAGGGCAGCATCTCAGCCTCCAGAAAGACTCCCGGAAGACTGCTGCCCCACAGCCATTACATTGCACTACTCCCCACATTTTTTTTTTTTGTGTGTGATTGGTTTGTAATGTAGAAATATATATTTATATTATACAATGTTTATGCTTATATTGTCAGTGCAGTGTGCTAGAGGATATGACAGTGACATGCACCTTGCACTCTTGAGGAAATGATGTCAGAACCCCAGGTATAAAGGAACTATTTCAGGGGTGGGTGGCGTGAGGGGTGGGAAGGGTTGGGCCCTAAACTGTGTCCTCGCAAAACAATCAGCTAGAAGCTCTGACCCACTGCTGCAATGAGTGCCTTCCTGTCAGGAAGATGCCCTACACAACAATTTGATAGAGAAATACCCTGCTAATCAATCAGAGAAAATCCACACATCCAAGTCAGACACAGGTAAACCTTCCCAGCCCCAAAACAGGCCTGGTGGTTTGTGCTCTGAGAGCTGTCCTTCAAATAAGTCAGCTGTGCTTTAAACTCTTCCTGCACTGAAAATCTTAAGAATTGTAACAAACAAACGTAAACCTTAATCCACCACCCTCTGTTGCTTGAAAGACCGTCTTTTCCTGTTTCACACTGCAGGTTTTTCTGTGACCACTCCTAACCCCAGTAACTCTGTTTAAAAGAGTTTAACTATCACAAACTCCCACGCACCAGTAAATTATTTAAAAATAGTTTCAGTCCCAAAAGCCTAGTAGTCAATCCAGCTACCCCAAGGGACAACCAGAATGAAGTATTTAAACACTTATGAGGTTACTTCCAAGATAAGCAGAGTTTGCAAGTTTCTTTTTCAACTCCTCAGCCACCTGAAATTTAAAAATAGTTTAACTGTCAGCAAATCCTAGTAGACAATCTAGCTACCTCCAAGGACCTACCCAAATGCAGTATTTAAATCCTTCTGAAGTTACTAACAAGATAAATAGAGTTTACAAGCCCCTTCTTGGTTAAACCCTAAATAAATATGTGAATAAAAAGCAATTACCAAGGGTAGTTAGTTTCACCTCCCACAGAATTAAGTAAAAGTGCACGTTTGTTGCAGATATCAAGTGCAATATAGAATTTCTCACACAGCTCGCAGTTGAAGAAAGCAGTATCCTTTCAGCTCCAGCAAATGTGCTTTGTAGAACATATGCATTATGCATGGTTATGTCCACTTGGGCTACACAGTATTTTGATACAATGAAGAACTCAAAGCTCCACCTGTTTTTTACCAAATGTGGTGAAACTGGTCCAAGATTCACAGAAAAAAGCAAACTGCAGCACAAATGTTTGTGCTGCATCTTGCACTTGTGGGCAATTCTGCTATTCACAGTCAGATAGTGTGGTGTGTGATCTGACTGTGAATAGGGGCAGGAGGGGGCAGTGCTAACCCAGGGAAACCACCAGGAACCCCAGTAGCGCTGCCCTCACAGCCAGCCAGGAGAATGGGCCGGCAACAATAGTGCACATGTGCTAAGGTCCTATTCATGAAAGTGGCCATGCAAATGAACCCACTGGCCATGCATGGTGCAATAAGCTATTATCATGCCCATTATGGGCCAATTTGCATGGCCCATGTCTGGCCTAATGCAACCCCCCCACCAGCCCAAGACCCATGAAGATGCAATCCCCTAGTGTAGTGCCCCCGTCCTTTGATAACCATCTCCAATGACAGTAATGTACCCCGGTAGTCCAGGGTCCCTCCCCCTCCCCGATCACTGACCTCATTATAAAAAAAACCTTTCCATAGTGCAGCGGTCCCTTCCCCGTCCCAATAGCAGACCTCACAATAAAAAAAAAACCTTCCTGTAGTGTAGCTGTCCCCCCCATGAACGTTGACCTCATAATAAAAAAAACCTTTCCATAGTGTAGCATTCCCTGCCCCTCTCCAGTCACTGACCCTATAACAAATGTTCCCTTTCCAGAGTGGTCCCTCTCCCCTTCATGGTCACCAATTGCTGTCCCCATGACAAATATCACCTTTCCATAGTGTGGTGGTGCCCTCCCTCCTGGTCACCAATCACCATGCCCAAACCCAAAAACCCCTATTCCTTGGTAGTCTAGGGTCCCTCCACCACTCAGTTCAGTGTGGGCAACCACCCCCCACTCTTTCCCATCCCAGTCAGTGATTAGCAACCAGCCCAGCCCATGTCTCACCACTGCAGCTGGCTGTCAACTGAGCCCTCGTGGAGTCTACAGTAAGGCTCAGTGACAGTGATTGACTAATCACAGTCACTGAGCCATTCTGTAGACAGTGTGCTCAATAAGGGCTCAGTTGGAGACTAGCTGTGGTGGTGAGAGCTGGGCTGTGCTGGTCACCAGTCACAGATTGGGATTGGGGGAGTAGGGTGGTAGGTCACACTGGATGGGGTGGGGGACCCCAGACTACTGGGAAATAGGGGTTTTCAGGTTCTGGCACGATGATCAGTGACGGGGGTGAAGGGACGGCACCACTAGACTATGGACACAGTTCTAATAGGGCCAGTGATTGGGGCAGGGGAGGGCACCACTACACTATGAAAAGGTATTTGTCATGGGGTTAGTGATCGGTGACCAGGGAGGGGAAAGGGACTGCTACACTATGGAAAAGGAACATTTGTCATGGGGTTAGTTATCAGAGGAGTTCAAGGGACCACTACACTATGGAAAGTTTTTTTTTTATTATGAGGGGAGGAGGGGGATGGACACTACACTCACGGAAAATGGGATTTTCTTCGGGGTTGGCAATCAGGATCAGGCAGCACACGTTAAGATATGGCAAACATATATATATATATATATATATATATATATATATATATATATATATATATATATATATATATATATATATATATATATATATATATATATATATATATATATATAATGTTATGGTAGCACGGTAGTGCTACCATAATTAGGGTTGAGGAGCCATTTCTATGTTAAACCCCAAAACTTTGCACCTTAATAACTTTGCAACCGTTTAATGGATTTGCCTGAAATTTGGAATTTATGATCAAGAACCATAGGCCTTGGGATCTGCCGTGTTTTGTACTGGTCAGATATACGGCTGCAGAGTTATTAAGTGTGATCTGTGCACATGTTTACACTTTTTCTGCAATTCTATGGTCGAGCCTACAGGTCATACAGTTTGCGTGACTGGCTCGAAATCTTCAGGGAACGTGCAGCCAGGGTCCCCGATGTGCCTTTTAAAGATTTGGTGAAAAAATATTAAACGGTTCAAAAGTTATTCAGAAAACAGTTTCCCACTATAAGTCAATGGGAAAAGTTAACAGAAAGTTCAACACTTTCGCAAATGCATTTTTACTTTCGCAAATGGGCCTGTTACTTTTGCAAATTGCCCATTTGGTTTTCAGTTGGTGATCAGAAAAATGGTTGGCATTTAAATTTGAGACCGTCTAGCAACCTAATTATTTTTGTATTCACCTAGTAGGGCCCTTAGGATGCTTACCATGTCTTTATTTTGTGGTAAAGCACCCCAGAAATATGTTTTTCAAATTTCTGGAAAAATACTTTGCAATTATTACCAAAGTGCCTAACTTTTTATGGTAAAGCTTTCGTGAAATTGCGATAAAGTAGTTTCCATCTGTGGGACAGTGACAGCGATTCTTTGGCACTGTGCTGCAAAAGAACCGTTGGGAGTTTTGGGCTGAAATTTGGAGGGAACTGAGCTGACATCTCACAGATGTGCCTTTCACTGTTGTATAAAAAAAATATTACATAGCGGCAAAGTTACATCACTCCATATTTGACGGTTTTCCCATAGGATAACATTACGGCTCCCGATGCATTACAGAAATCATTTGGCACCCTGCTGCAAAATAACGGTTTGGTCTTTTTTCCTGAAATTTGGAAGGAAGACAGCCAACAGCCCACAGATGTGCCTTTCAGTAGTTTGGTGAAAAAATATCACATGGCGGCAAAGTTACAGCACTCCAAATTTGACGATTTTTCCCATAGGATAACATTACGACGCCCAAAGCATAACAGAAATCCTTTGTATCCCTGCTGCAAAATAACGGTTTGGTCTTTTCTCCTGAAATTTGGAGGAAAGACTGCCAACAGCCCACAGATGTGCTTTTCAGTGGTTTGGTGAAAAAACATTACAGGGAGGCAAAGATATGGCGCTCTGAACTTTTCTTTTTCCCGTTTGATAACTTTAAACATTACGCCTTTCAGGGCCGATATCTAGGAAGCTTGGTGCCAGATCACGGATTTTCGTTGGAAAATTCTTAGCCCCTAATGAGGCTAAGATTCAAATTAGCCAGGATAGTTGTAAATAATATGACTTTTACATTTTTTTTCACGTCGTACGGTTCCTGAGATATAATGTATTTAGTATTCCAAGATCTCATTTTCTGTGCCGATACTCATTATTTTGCATACATTATTTGTACTCATTGTCTTTCTCAATGCAGGTTTTGGGGAAACCAGCCTGAGCGCTTACATTACTGTTACTGTTGCCCTTTCCGCTTGCAGATCCGCTATCTGCTTCACTTACCATTGACGCTCATGCCACCATGTGCGATACTTGTGTGTTTTCATTTGCGCTATGCTTGCTATTATTTTTTGCCATTTCTGTCTACAGCACTGTTTATCTTTCTGTTTCACTTTACATCAGCATGCCCATTGACATTTTTGTTTGCAGGCACCATGTTACTATGTGACAACACATCACGTGGCAGACCATTCCCATCTACGCCACCATGTGCGTTACCCTTTCTGTTCTCATTCATGCTTGTGTTACCATGTGCACCACTGTTAGCATTTCTGTTTGCGTTGCTGTCCCTGTTAGTATGCCACACCCCGCGCTCCCGCCGCTGCATTACATTCACTATTTCTTGTTATCGTTCTCAAAAAGAAGGGAAATTAGAGGCAAAAAACTCTGTTTAATGCATTAGTTAGGGTTGTTCCACAGTGACAAAAGTGAGGAAATTCACTGTTAGGGTTGAAAACCCCCCTTGCACCCCCCACTCACCCCCCCAACCGGCATTGGGGTGTGCATTGGGATCATGGTTCCTAACTCTCCCGCTTCTCCTATACTTCTGCTGCTTTACACATGTCATGGGGTGAGAGTTAGGTTGATGATACCAATGCACACCCAGTGCTCCACGCATCATCCTTTGTGCTTTCATTTGCGCTTGCGTTTTTGTTACTTTTTTTGCCATTTGTGTGTACCGTACTGTTTCTCTTTCTGTTTCACTTTGTGGCACCATGCCCATTGACATTTCCATTTACAGGCACCATATCACTATGTGACAAGACATCACGTGGCACACTATTCCTGTCTATGCCACCGTGTGCATTACCCTTTCCATTCTCATTTGCGCTTGTGTTACCATGTGTGCCACTGTTAGCATTTCTGTTTGCTTTGCCGCTCCTGTTACTATGCCACAAGACATCGGGCCCCGTGCTCCCGCCACTGCATTACATTCACTATTTCTCAATAACATTCTCAAAAAGTAGGGAAATTAGAGGCAAAAAACTCCATTTAATGCATTAGTTAGGGTTGTTCCACAGTGACAAAAGTGAGGAATTTGCTGTTAGGGTTGAAAACCTAACTCGAATTGACCCCCAGCCACACACACACACACACACACACACACACACACACACAGACACACACACATGCAAGTATGGGGAGGACCAAGTCAACACAACCAATGACAGACATCCAGCAGCGGGTGACAGAAATAACAAACAATTGTCTAAATGTACTACGAGATCCCCACCCACCTGACCAGGTACTGCATGCTCAGTGGAGATCAACAGCAAAATGAGGCCATGTACACCAAACGTACATCCCTGATTGCATCTGCACACAACGTACTATACTTAGTAGTTGCATGGCCTTACTTACCGATGCCCTACACCACACCACAACTGGTACTGTGCCGTTATTCAATATAAATGCTGAAGGTGCATGATGACAGTTGTAGAAAGGTTTTAACACTAGTGAGTATACATTAATTAAGAGAAGCACATAAATTAACTACAAGACACTAGCATGCTCAAGATAAAAGTAGTGATACATTTAGTAGGTCATTTACATAGTTGTACATTTACTGCAATGGTTTACTCAACATAGAGAGGCTGATGTAAACGTATGGAAAAGCATTGCCTGTTCAACGCTGTGAAATTGGTACTGCCAGTATCACATGCATTCTTACTGATGAAGGTGTACTGCTGATGTACATACATAGACCTTCAGTGTGTTTCAATATTAAAGATGCAGTAAGTATTCTTTGTAAGCAAGATTGTAATTGCATGGATCAGGCCAAGCAACTTCTAAATATCATAGCACGACAAAGCCAACAATGATGTACCTGTATCGGAGATGTATATAGGATAGATTTTCCTGTAGGCACTTACTGAGTATGTTGTACCTGATAAAGACAATCTCATTGCATCTGTGATGACTAACTTATTCAAATAGTAATACATTTGCTATTGTTGCAATGAGTGATCTATGTCACTTATGGACACAGTGTGATTTTTTTTAACAGTTGTTTCATACTCAGGCTGTATGCCTACTGTTTGTGTTTGCCACACTTCTGTCACTGATGCTATCAAAGTGATAACTATGTTAATTCCGCTACAACAGGAATCAAGTAGGTATCGTGTAGATATAAACATAATGTCTTTTAGTATTGATTTAACTCATAATGAGGTAAGTGTACTAGGACAGAAGGGGTTATCCTCTATCACTGAGTCTGTCAGTTATAATCACACTAGGGTTTTGATGACTGTAATGATCAAGTTACACTGTTTATCTTCATGAGTTCATATTCACAGCCATTCTCCAGTAACTAGACAGTGTATGGTGTAACTGGGTGGGACACTGTGTTGCAAAGCTGCTGCAGTGCCTAGCAGAGGGAGAGTATCTACTCATAACGACAATTAAGCAATAAGGCATGGCCAACAGTTATGTTAAATGGTCTGTTAATCACCCTGTGGGGGTTTAATGTTGAATGAGGCATATCCGAGTGACACATGTTGCTAGACAGTAATAAACTGACCATTAACATAATACCTGGGAGTGGCTTATTGCTATCATAATAAAACTGTTTTTTAAACAACATTAAACCATGTTCATCATATGGTTAGGCTCTACATGTATGTTAATAAAAACTAAACATAAGGCTGTTACAGTGTTTACAGTCAGTTAGAAAGCTGCATTTCTCAAACTCTTGTTATAATCAGACATATTATACCTGTACAACTCCTTGGTTTTGCTTAACTCTATTGCTCAGGTTTCCCACAAGTGGTGTGGTCTAGTGTGGGGCATTGGTAGGTAAGGCCATGCAACTACTAAGTGTGGTACATTGTGTGCAGCTGCAATCAGGGATGTGTATGTTTGGTGTACATGGCCTCAGTTTTGCTGTTGATCTCCACTGAGCATGCCGTACCTGGTCAGGTGGGTGAGGATGTCTCATAGTACATTTAGACAATTGTTATTTCTGTCACCTGCTGCTGGATGTCTGTCATTGGTTGCGTTGACTTGGTCCTCCCCCATACTTGAATGTGTGTGTGTGTCTGTGTGTGTGTGTGGTGCTGGGGGGGGTGAATTCGGAGTTAGGGTTTTCAACCCTAACAGCGAATTTCCTCACTTTTGTCGCTGTGGAACAACCCTAACTAATGCATTAAACAGAGTTTTTTTGCCTCTACTATATATATATATATATATATATATATATATATATATATATATATATATACACACACACATACATATACATATAATGGGTAGGAACAAATATCTATGCTGGTTGGTAGAAGCACATTACATGACTATGCATATATCATATATGCATGCCTTGGGTGGTTGAAGCACTCAGCCTGAGGCCTCCTCTGTAATAATGCACACCAAGGCATATGTATATCAGAGTGTGACTACATACCTTAGAATGTGTTATCTAATATATATATATATATATATATATATATATATATATATATACACACACACACACACACACACACACATATATATATATATATATATATATATATATATATATATTCATTGCAAAAACTCCAATAATGCATCAGTTGGGGTTGATTTCCACACCAACAAAAGTGTAGAAATTCAACATTAGGGTTTCCAACCTCACAACTCCATGCCCCCCCCAACCTCCACACACCAACAGGCACTGGGCTGTGTGTTGGGATCATCAAGCCTCATTCATTCTGTAAACAAGCTGAGCTGGCACAATATAGGAGAATGGGGTGAGAGTTAGGACTGACAACCCCAACCCACACACCCTGATGTTTGATGCTGTGTGGAGGGTGGGGCTTGGGGAAGTAGGGTTGGATACCCTAATGACAAATTTCCACACTTTTTTAAGTGTGGAAATCAACCCTAACTGATGCATTAATGGATTTTTTTGCAATGAATTTCCCATCTTTTTCAGAACATGAAATGTTAGTCATATGGAATGGATTGGTGTGAGTGCAGGCCCTCTGGGCCTGCACTCCCCCCATCCATAACTGCCTCCTCTACCCACCTATAACTATATCCTCAGGTTTGCAAAGTGGTATCCATAGATGGGGCATGGTCTCTCTGGGTTCTGTGCACCCACTCACCCATGAGTGTAATGCTCCCAGTTTAGCATAAGTAGTATGTGTAGGTGGAAGTGTGAGCCTTCTGGCCCTGCATTCCCACCTACACATAAGTGCAGACACATAGCAGAGGCCTAGAGGCATTACAAGCAACCCTTGTAATGATTATTTGCCAATATCTCAATAACCATAGCAAGTGCTGAAAATATTCTTTTGCAGTTGTATTCATGACCTAACCACCTCCACACATGTTCACTGCATTTAGTGACAAATCCATATCAAAAGTCATTTCCAAGATATAGGAGCTGAAAGGCACCGTGACTGTCACAATGCAATACTATGGGAAAATTCTCAACTTTATAGTGCTGTAACTATGTAACTGGTGAAATCTTTTTTCACCAAACAAGCAAAAGGTACATCTGTGGTGCAAGGGCTTGCCACCCTGCAGATTTCAGCTCAAAAGTCCAATCCATGTAGTGGCAGTGAGGTGACAAAGAAACCATGATTTTGGAGAGAGTACTGTCGTAAATTGCGAACGTTTGGCAAATTTTGAGAAAGTACTGTGCAACACTTTCGCAATTTGCAAAAGTGTCATGCTCCCATTTGTAATGGCACAAATGACTGCATCAAAATATGCATATTTCTGGATCTTTTTGGAAAAAACTAAAGCATGGGTGCTGTTCTTCAGATACTGTTTAAGTAAACACAACAGTTGGTGTTTACCTAGGGGCACTATTTTTTGAACTATAACATTTTTTCACCACCACTAAATGAAAACAAGATCATGGTGGCATGACACTACTGAGGGCATCTGTGACAGAAAAAAGTACTTTCACAACACTACAACTTGCTTTCATGTGGAACATATTTTTTCCCCATAGGATACAGTGGGAAACTTTAAACTTTAATAACTTTTGACTGGATTAATATTTTTTCACCAAACCTTCAAAAGGCACTTTCCTGACCCAATCCCCATATACCCTAAAAATTATGGACCTGATGGGCAACCTGCTCAGGCTGTAAAGACAAACAAAGAATTCACAAAAGTTGAGGATTTTTCACACTTTTTGCCACTCCACAGCTCCACAATCGAAAATCCAACCAGAATAAAATTTCCAGATCCAGAGCATCTATGGTACAACAATACACATGCCAAATTTCAAGTGAATCGGACAAATGGTTGCAATGTTATTCAAGTTCAAAATTGTGGATTTGACATATAAGTAGTCAAGCAATCCTCATTATATCTGCCCTATTGGGCAGGTACAACATATGAACACACACACACACATACATACATACATACATACATACATACATACATACATACATACATATATATATATATATATATATATATATATATATATATATATATATATATATATATATATATATATATATATATATATATATATATATAGATCTCTCTCTCTCTCTCTATCTCTATATATATATATCGACAGATATATATATATAAAATAATGGCAAAAACTCCATTAATGCATCAGCTAGGGTTGTTCCACAGCGACAAAAGCTGGGAAATTCAGTGTCAGGGTTCAGAACCCTAACTGTGCATTCCCCCCCCACCACCACCACACACGTACATGCAAGTTGGGGAAGGACCAAGGTAACACAACCAATCACACACAACCAGCAGGAGATGTATACCTGTGTTACTGTAGCAAGTAGGGTAAAAATTCAACTTGAGCTATCATATAGTATTTCCAAACTTGTTCCATGAGGTTAGTTCATCTAAAGGTGAGCCAAACTGTCAGTAGTGAAAACTGTGTGCCTCGGTTTGTTTTCAACACATGAGTGGCAAAAGGTGTCATGGGTGACACAATGTTAGTCTATGAGAAATTGCTCAATTTCAGAACAGTGCAACTTTGTCATCCATAACTATTTTAGCATCAAAGCAGAAAAAGGCACATCTGTGGGACCACGGCTTGCCACCCTGCAAATTTTAACACAAAGGACCCAATCATTCGCTTACAGGAGGATGGCAAAGATATGTAGTTATCAGGAACATGGTTTCACAAAATACTTTCGTGAACATGAAAGTGTCACAAATGGAAGACACGACAGTTTCACATTTGCAAAAGCATGTAAAATACTTTCACAAACACGAAAGTGTCACAAATGCATAGCACAACAGTTTCACATTTGCGAAACTGATTTGTGAATGTATTCTCAGGGAACGTCCAAAATCCTGTTTTCGGGCTTGTAAACCCCAAAATATCATATGTGTAGTCTGTGTTATGTGTTGGTTGCAGCGTGGGGCTCAGGATGCCCAGTTGTCCATAGCGATATGTGTTTGGCAGAGTGTGGAATGTCCTGGATCAGAGTTAGCAGTGACGACCCCATGCCACACCCTGACATCTATGTGTGGAATGTGGGAGCATGGGCATGTGGTTGTGTTTTTTAGATAGTTGTGTGTTATTTCTGTTACCTGCTGCTGGTTGTGTGTGATTGATTGTGTTGCCTCAGTCCTTCCCCTACTTGCATGTTTGTGTGTGGGGGGGGAATGTGCAGTTAGGGTTTTGAACCCTAACATTGAATTTACCAGCTTTTGTCGCTGTGGAACAACCCTAGCAGATGCATTAATGTTGTTTTTTTGCCATAAATTTCCTTTCTTTTTGAGAATGTGCAGTATAAATAGTGAATGGTATGTGGTGTTAGGAGTGTGGGGCTCACTATGCTGCCCATTTGTGCGTAATAACCTTAACAGCAACATTAACGCTAACAGTAACGGTAATGGCAACAGTAACAGTAATAGTAATGACAACGGTAATGGTAACAGTAACAAGAACAGGAATGGTAACGGAAGTGCAGATGCAAATGCTAATGGTTATGGTAATGCAAATGGTAATGTTAGTGCGAACGCTAACAGTAATGATAACAGTGACACAAACGCAAATGTTAAAACCAACGCAAACATGAACACAAATGCAAATCCTAGCAGTTACGGTAACACAAATGGAAATGCAAATGGTAATGCAAACAGTAACGAGAATGCAAATGTAACAGTAACAGTGACAGAAACACAAATGGTAATGGTAACATCAAAGCAAACGTGAACAGAAACAGAAATGCTAATGGTTATGGTAACACAAATGCAAATGCAAATGGCAATGCAAATGGTAACGGAAATGCAAATGGTAATGGTAAAGGAAGCACAAGTGCAAATGCAAATGGTAATGGTAACGGTGACGCAAATGGAAATGTAATGCAAACAGTAATGGAAATGCAAACAGAAACTGTAATACAAATGAAAAAATGCAAATAGTAACAGTAACACAAATGGAAGAGCAAAACCAAACACAAAAAAAACCCGGTAACGGTAGCACCAACAGTGATGCAAAAGGAAATGATAATGCAAACGGTAATGGAAACGAAAGTGCAAGCGCTAATGCTAACAGTTATGGTAACGTAAAAGCAAATGCAAGTGATACTACAAACGCAAATGGTAAAAGTAATCCAAACGCAAGCACAAACACAAATGGAAATGGTAATGCAAAGCGTAATGGAAACACAAGAGCAAACATAAACACAAACACAAGTGGTAATGCACACAGTAAAGAAAATGCAAATGGTAATGTAACGCAAATGGAAGTGCAAACGCAAACAGTAATGTCAACAGTGACGCAAAAGGAAACAGTAACACAAATGGTAATGGAAATGCAAACACAAACACTAATGGTAACATTAATGGTAACACAAATGCAAATGGTAATGCTAACGCAAATGGTAACAGTAACACAAACACAAGCAGAAACGCAAATGGTAATGCAAATGGAAATGCTAACGCAAGCAATAACGGAAACACAAGTGGAAATGTAAACACAAATACTAACGGTAACAGTAACGGAAACACACACACTTTGTCTCCAAAAAAGGTTCATTCAGAAGCACAGTGAATACAAAGAGTGTGGGCATAATAATGGCCCTCGGACCAGAAAATGAGGACTTGGAATACTAAATTGCTTATATCTCAGGAACCGTATGATGTAGAAAAAAAATAAAACTCATGTTATTTATTTGCAAAGAATTTTTGTTATAAAAAGTCCATATCTCAAATTGTTTTCAAGATACGGGGCCCGAAAGGCGTGGCAGATGCTGTAATGTTATCCTAAGGGGACAATTGTCAACTCTGGAGTGCTGTAACTTTGCAGCCCTGTAATATTTTGCCATCAAACCACAAAAAGGCACATCTGAGGGATGTTGGCTTTCTTCCCTGCAAATTTCAGCCCAAAAGACCAAACTGTTGTTTTGCAGCAGGGTGACAAAGATTTCCTGTCATTTTGGCCATACTTTCGTAAGTTACTTTCGCAAATCAAGCCACTTTTGTAAAAAAAAAAAATCTTGAAAATGTCACATTTGAGACAGTATTTTGTGAAAGTACTTTTCACAAAAATGTTAAAAACATATTTCTGGGGGGTTTAACCCCCTCAAAAAAGATATGGCTAGCATCCTCAGGACTCGACTAGGTGAACACTACAACAATTATGTCCCTAGAGGGTCCCAGTTTTAAATGCCAGGCATTTTTCTGAGCTGTAACTGAAAAAAAATGTCCGACTCACGAAAGTAAAAGGGTAATTTGCGACAGTAAAAACTACATTTGCAAAAGTGTTGCAATTGTTGTAAACTTCACCCATAGACTATAATCAGATTTAGTTTTTTTTTAATAACTTTTGAACTATTTGATATTTTTTCACGAAATCTTTGAAAGGCACATCAGTGACTCTGGTTGCATGTTCCCTGAAGTTTTCAGACTGAATGCACAAACCGTGAGGCCTGTATGTGCGTGCAAAGAAAGGAGCAAAAAGTCTGTTATTTTGTGTTATTTGGTGCTCTATAGCTCCACAACTGTACATCTGATCATAACGCAACTTGCCAGATCCAGAGACCTATGGTACCAGACCATGCTTTCCAAATTTTAGGCCTATCCATCGTATGGTTCCAAAGTTATTAAGGTGCAAAATATGAGGTTTAACATTAAAGTGGCTACTTAACCCTAACTATAGTGGCACTACTGTGCCACTATAATATATACACATATATATATATATATATATATATATATATATATATATATATATATATATATATAGTGGCACAGTAGTAACACTATAGTTAGGGTTCAACAGTCACTTCTATGTTAAATCCCAAATTTTGCACTTTAATAACTTTGCATTGTTCGACCTATATGCCTGTAATTTTGCACGCACCATCTGGGACCATAGATCTCTGGATCTGGTAAGTTTCTTTCCAGTCAGATGTACTGTTGTGGAGAAGTGTGGTATCAAAAGATGTGAACATTTTCATTAAGGTGCGAATCTTTTGCCGTGCTGCATCTCCAAGAAGGCTTGAGGTCTGGTCTGAAATTGTTAGGGTGTATGGGAACTGGATTGCAGATGTGCCTTTTAAAGGTCTGGTGAAATAATAATAATCTTTTCAAAAGTTATTCAACTTTAAAGTTTCCCATTATATCCCATATGAAAGATTAGATGTGCTGTGCAAAAGCACTTTTTTGCTCTCGCAAAGGCACTTTTTGTTTTTGCAAATGGAAAAGTAGTTTTATGCTCCCGTCATCTTGTTTTCAGTTAGCGATGTGAAAAAAAGTTATATTTAAAAAAATAATGCCCCTAAGTAAACGCAGATGTTCCACTGGCGGTCGACAGTAAATTTGCCAACCTCCTGCACAGCAACGGCATAATACCAACACCTTATTGTGCTGCCCCAAAAGGAAGTTCTGCCCCCCTGCAATCCCCCCCAGATTTTTATATAATCAACTCCAGCTCTGAGTTGTTCCAGGGACGGGCAGAACACTGGAAGAAAGGCATCACCCAAAAACAGACCATTGCAGCAACTGTCACTATAATGGTCTGTTTTTGGGTTTCGCTGTCGGGTGTCGTGCTGGAGGGAGTAACCTGGTAAACACCAGTGGTTCTGTTTACCTAATCGGGGCCCAAGGAACATGATGCTGTCATCATTTTTTTGATTAGATGTCCAGAAATATGTTTCTTTTAATCGGGCCATTTTGATGTCACAAATTTGCGACAGTACTTTTGCAACACTTTCACAAATTGCAACACTTCTTTGCGAAAGTGTCACAAATTGAGGCACTGTTTCACGAAACACCTGCAGTAATGCCACAAACTGCGACAGTTTTGCAAAAGTAGTGTAGCAGTTTGAGGTACTACTTTCAAACAATTTCTGTTTCTTTGTCACTTCACTGCAAATAAACGGTTAGGACTTTGGGGCTGAAATTTGCCGGATAGAAAGGGCTTGCCCCACATATGTGCTTTTGCTTGTTTGGTGATAAAAGTTACATAAGTTCCATAGTTATACTGATTTGAAGTTTAGGAATTTCCCATAGGATAACATTGTGGTGGTCGCGGTGCTTTTTGGCTGCTATATCTCAAAAACGCTTTGAGATACGGATTTGTTGCTAAACACAGCTTAGTACACTGGTGTACTATATAAGTATGCATGTAGCCAGGCCTTGATTGCAGCTGTGGTGGATATTTTTCCAGTGTCCTTATGGTTACTGTGATACTGTGCCATTTGCAGCACAAGGGTTTCTTGGAATTTCTGTAGTCCTGCGCACTGTCTCTAAACTTATGAATAGATGATCCTGCGCTCCCACATATGGATACCATTATACAGTAATGGGAGCGCTGGGCCCTCCATTATGCTGTAATAGATGAGGGTTAATTACAATGTCTCTACACTTATGGATAGATATGGATAACATTAAGCAGTAATGGGATTGAAGGGCCCACAGGGCCCTGTGCTCCCACAAGGACATGAGGGTTAATTACAATATCTCTACACTTATGGGTAGATGAAAATGTAGTGCCCAAAAGCATGGGACCCAACAGTAATTAAATGAATCAGGTGCCCTTTTGCAGTGTGTTCTCCCCCAGGGCAGAGCATTGGTGGCACAGGGCAGAATAGGGGTCCCACCTTTGTGTCTCCCCCCCCTTGCCAGCAGCAGCAGCAGCAGTGCAAATGAAAAAATATAAAAAATAAGTTTTCTTCTTTGCTTCCCTTGGCTGCCTGCACTCTGTTCTGGACTCCCCCAAGGAAAGCAGTGCAAGCCAGGGGAGCATTTTATAAAGTTCAACTCATGCTTAACTGTTGGGGAGCGGTCAGCGTTGCCAGGGTCACAAGTCCCAAATACTGGCCGGTTAGGGTGTAGAGTAGCTGTGGCCATGGAAGGTGTCACTGCCAGTTGCTGTGGGCACAGGAAAGGCCAAAGTGAGTGCTTTCAGTCACTCCAAAGAAAAAAGCCCAATCATCACGGTGGTTGTGTGAGAGAGGGAACACAGGTCTAAAGGCATTGGAAAAAGGTTTACCTGTGGTCTGCCTCTCATCCCTCCTTGTTGGTGTTAAGTCCAGTGTTGTGGCACTGCAGTCCTAGTCCCATTCCTGTGCCATGGTGTGGGTTCAGTCCAGCCCTGTTTTTTTGTTTTAATTTCAAAGTTTGTCCTGTCCTTCATTGGTGGTGGGCAGCAGAGCCGCATCAAGTCAGTGGGTGTCGGGAGTCACAAGATCCTGTAAGTCCCTCTAGCTGTTCCTCACATTGCCTGTTTCTGTCCTTCTGCAGAGACCTCCAGACTCCTGATCCATCCTTCTTCACCCCAGGCTGGGGCGGTGAGTTGGCAGCAGCACCAACAGACAGGTGCTAACTGCCTGAAGTTTATTTTAGAAAAAAATATATTAATTGTTTCAGTGCTCAGGGTGCTTAAGATGGCCGAGTGCCATGGAGCGGGCAGGACAGAAGGGACTGATTATAAATATTAATAAGAAGCACTCCTGGAGGTAGAGCCAAGGGGAGGGGCCATGCATACAGGCCAATAGATACTTAGTTAAATATTCATTAGGGCAGAGCTAAGGCACAGCAAGGAAGTGACCGAACGAAAGGTACTATGCGGGCCAAGGAATATTTAAAGGGGCAATTATCTGGGGAAAACTTAAAAGGGCAAGGCCAGCCCTATAGTTTAGACAATCTCTGCAAGATAAAAGGGGCTCAGCCAAGAAAGCCCCATTGTTATTGATGCCAGCCAAACAAGCCCTGAAACTTAAAGGAACATAGCCACAGGAGGCCCTATAATTTAAAGGGACCCAGTTGGGGAAGCATCCTGTGATGAAAGGGGCCCCAGCTCAGTACACCCAGGTGCCCTGCATTACACCCTAGTCCCTACATTATTACATCCCTACCCTGATAAGGAAAGTCTAGTCAGCCTAGAAGCTGCCCTGACTCAACAGTTAGGGCTCTGATTCATAGTCTAGTGGGATTTTGTTTAAGGGATGATGAAAGCTGCAAGATAACGAAAGCTGCCAGATGTCTTCGTCATTGGATTCCAAGTTTCTGACAACCATAGTTGGTGGTTTAACCTGATCTTTCACCGATGCCCAAAGGAGCCTGTGGATAAAGTATCTGTCTTACCCAGTGATCAGCAGTCTGCCATGATCTTTAATTGATTGACCAATTCCTTGTGCTTCTTGGCTGGTGATCTGGGTGTACTGGACATCCATCATTTATCCTGTGTTCATCAGTTCATCTTTCTCAAGTGCATCTGGCCTGGCTATCTGTTATGATCTATTCTGGGCTACAAGTCCATTCTTTGGGGATGAGAAGCATCCTCTGTTGATCCCCACTTCATAGGCAATTGCCTCTGAATCATTGGAAAAATCTGTGCTTGGGCCCTGTGTGGTTCACTCATCCCTGGAAGTCTTTTCCCTAAGTACCCTTTTGTCTGCACAATGTCGCTTCACAGCTGCAATGTGGGTTAACCCAGAATGTACTCTAGTAACCCCTGGCCAGGGTGATGGAGTCATTGTACTGACAGAGTAGTTATCTATGGGTCAGCCACAGAAACGTCCCTCCATCACATCAGAACAGCACTTAACAGAACCTGCTGGCTCCAAACTGGTTCTGTGTGACTGACTCATACCTGTGACCTGTATGCTCAGACTATTTGGCTCCAGTTCAAAGGCAAACTTATGTACCAAACATGTCTGCTGGCAAAAAAGGTAAGCCTTGGAATGTTGCACCCTGGTGTACAGGAACTCCTCATCCCCTTCACCAACTCATGCCACACCAGATGCTCTGATAGTCAGGTATTCAAAATTCTCTGTTTTCCCACCACCCAATGTTAAAGGTCATTCACCCACCGAGCCCACTTTGGTTCAATTCTCTTCACTCTGACATATCCTCTGCATCCACACTGGACTCTTTTAAATGAAAGCTTAGACAACATCTGGTTGCTAATGCCAACTGTGACTGCTTCCTCTAACTTGTTCCAGTAAGTGTTCTGCACTTAACCCTCAGTCTCTTGCCTCCCTCCTGGTACTTTACAACCTTTAGCACTTCCTTGTCACCCTTAAATATCTCCTTCCTACTCCCTCCGCATCTATCTTATGGACCCTACATTACCTACCCTCTTCACCCTAGGACTAGGCCTTCTGGGCTGATCCTCCCTCTCTCCCACAGTAGTCCCTGGTTTTTAATCCCCTCCATCTTATTTTGGCCTTTTGGCTGTTCCTCTTGCCCCCTTACATGGTAGTTCTCTGTCTACAATGTTCACCATTTTACCTGGCCTCTTGGCTGATCCTATCTTCCCTCCTTGTTGCAGTACCTGTCTGTCTCTTTTTCTCCCAATTCCTGTATTGTATTTTGCACTGTGGCATACATTGTACAATGCCACATTCCAAATATTAATGTGATTGATTTTCTTGGTTTACCAATGGCATCTGTAGAGTTGTTTATGTATTTAGCCTCCTACCAGCTTGTATTGTTTCCTCCGTTTCTTTTTTTTAATCTTCTGATGTGGAATCTATGTAAGGAGCTCTTAGCTCAAAGGTGTTAATCTGAGATATCAATAAATAAATAAACAATAAATTAGAGTTATAGTAGTGATAGAGTTGCAGTACCGATAAAGTCATAGTACTGATTAAAGTCATAGTAGTGGTGACAAACACAGTAATCTTATAGAGTTATAGTGAATTCTGCAAGTTCTTAGAGTAAAGTATTTCCAGTGTGCCTGTGATTGCTGCCTACAGTGACTGCATCCCTGCCCTTATCTGTGAATAAACCATTTGTTGCATTTTAAGTTGTCATCTGCCTCTCCTTGCAACCCTTTTCCATCTTTCTAGAACAAACCCGGAGCATTTGGTAAGCAGTGAAAATTTATTACACTACAGGTCGGGTGCTCACTACAATCTGTGATCACCACAAAAGTGCAGGGACAGGAGGGCCCTGAGTTTCCACAGGGAGATGATGAATACTTACAATGTTTGTACATTTATGGATACATGGGAGCACAGGGTCCATAGGGCCCTGCATTCCCACAAATGGATACCATTTTGGAGTGATGGGAGCACAGGGCTCAGAGGGCCCTGCACTCCCACAGGGAGATGAAGGTTAATTACAATGTCTGTACACTTATGGTTAGATAGAAGCACAGGGCCCAGAGTGCCCTGCACTCCCACATGAAAATCAGGGACAATTACAATATGAATGCATGGGAGTAGGCCCTGTGCTTCCACAGCACACTAAAGACTGATGGGAGGGACCCTGCACTCCCACAGCCACATAAGGGTAAGTTTACATTTTGTCAAAAACTAAGGAAATTCATTGCAAAAAACTTCATTAATGCATCAGTTAGGGTTCACATTAATAATAACAAAATTTATTTAATTGAGCGCCTTTCAGAATCTTAAGGTGCTGCACAGCAAATACAAACATGAAAACATATTCAAATACATTCAATATAAAGTCAAATATAAACACATATTCAAATACATGCAATATAAAATCAGAATAAAGTAGGAAATGCCTTTTCCCATAAATAAGTCTTTATTGCCTGCTTAAAACTCCCCACCATCCTGCACTCCCAGAGCTGATGGGGCAGAGAATTCCAGAGGGTAGGTGTAGCAAATCCAAATGCACGAGCACCAGATTTCTTCAAATTTACCCTCGGAATCCCCAGCAACCCCTCGTCAGCCAAGCGGAGCTGTCACAGAGGAGTGTAAGGTACCAGGAGCTCTTTTAAGTAATCGGGACCCAGATTGTGTAGGGCTTTGTAGGTCAAAAGACCCACTTTAAAGGTGATCTGCCACTGTATTGGCAGCCAGTGCACAGCACGCAGCACAGGGGTAATGTGGGATCTTTTAGAAGCCCCAGTCAACAAACGTGCTGCCACATTCTGCACTAGCTGCAAGCAGCGAATATCAACCCCAGGATGTCCTTGGTAAAGGGAGTTACAGTAATCAAGGCACGATGTCACAAAGGCATGGAACAAGACTGGCAGGTCACTTGGTGGAACAAGGTACCTAATCCTGGCAATGTCCCTAAGATGGAAAAAGGCCAGCTTGGTAACTGCAGACACCTGATGTCGAAGGGTCAAACCAACGTCAAGCTCCACTCCCAGGTTACACACCCATTCAGTGGTGAGGATCTGGTCCACCCCCAGGATTAAACTGGAGGGAAGACCAGTCCTCAATCCCTCTACCCTATGACCTGGGTCCACAACCATAACCTCAGTCTTTCCTGGGTTCAACTTTAAACCGCAGGAATTCATCCAGTCTTGGATGTCTGTGAGGCAGTTGTTCAGTACTGAGATAGCGCCAACCTGGTCAGGTGTGAAAGACAGGTAGAGCTGGGTATCATCAGCATAGCAGTGAAACCTCAGCTTGTACCATCTTACAATGTCTCTGAGTGGGTAGCATATATACTGTGAATAACATGGGGGACAGCACCGAGCCCTGAGGCACCCCGCATGGCAGAGAGAAGGCCCCAGATGAAAACAAACCTGAGACCACTCTCTGCGTTCTCTCTGTGAAGAAAGATGAAAACCATCTAAGGACTGTACCCGACAGCCCACAAATGGACCTCAGGCATTCGAGCAGAACCCCATGATCCACAGTATCAAAAGCTGATGATAGATCAAGGAGAACCAAGATAGAACGGTGTCTCCAATCTCTCACCATCAGGAGATCATTGAGCACCCGAACCAGAGCAGTCTCAGTGCTATGCCTCTTACAAAAACCAGACTGGAAAGGTTCGTATAAACTATGGATGGTTAAGTGGTTATCCAATTGAGCAGCTACAACTTTCTCAATAACTTTCCCCACAAAAGGGAGGTTAGAGATTGGCCTGTAGTTTGCTAGGTCATCCGGGTCTAAAGAAGCTTTCTTCAGAAGGGGATCACCACCCCCTCCTTCAGTAAGCTGAAAACACTCCCATATCTAAAGAACACTGGATAATCTGAGCTAAGACTGGGCTGATGATCTCGCTACAACCCAAAATCTGGGAGGTAGGGCCAGGGTCTAAACTACAACATGTGGGATGCATCTCCTGGACAATCCTCATAGTATCTATGAGATCCGGCAGGTCAAAGGCACTCCAGGAAACTCCAGGCTCTGTGACAGGGCACTGATCAACTGCAACACCCTTAGAATGAGGTTGGAGGCACTTACTCCTGATGTCTTCAACCTTATTCACAAAGAATAGAGCAATCTCCTCATAATCAATTTGAGTACAAACTCGACGGATCTGCTGATAGACTGGGTTGCACAGTCTGTTAACAGTTCTGAAGAGCTGAGCCAGTCGATTCCATGCAACAGAAATTTCCCTGGACAGGAATTCGGCCTTCTTATGGGAAATTTCTGCTTGGTAGAGTTTATAATGCTCTAGCAAAATAAAGTGGTCGGCATCAGTGGTCATCTTCCTCCTACGATGCTCCAACCTACGCCCCATCCTCTGCAACCCTCTCAGAGCCACATAAAACCATGGCGTACCAGGACAATGTGGAAGGGGGCGAACAAAGACTGGCGCAATCTGATCGAGTGCTACCGATATGGCCCTATTATAGGCCACTACCAGCTGCTCAGGATCAGTGCAAAACTCATCTAATGACGAGAGGTCAATAACTGCCATCAGGTCTTCAGGGACCATGTCCCGCAATGGGCGGTACCTGATCAAATCCACAGGGGCTGACCTACCCGGGGGGGGGGCCTCAAAATTGAACCCAACTGAGTAGTGATCGGACCAACTGACTGGTTCCACCACCAAATCGGAGGCTTCGATCCCCAGGAGGAAGACCAGGTCAAGAGAGTGACCTCCCTTGTGTGTAGCTGAGGAAACAACCTGTGTAAAGCCCAGAGATGTCATCTCCTGGAGGAAATGTTGACCAAAAAGTGAAGATTTGTCATCGACCCAAGCATTGAAGTCACCGAGAACCATCAGTTTGGGTGACTCCAAGGCCATGTCAGCAGTGAAATCTGCTATTTCCTGCAGAAAAAGCTTCTCATCACCTGGTGGAAGATAGATGAGGGCAATCCTGCACCCTATACCAGCTACCACAGTACACTCAAATGACCTGGCCTCCTCGACTGGTACATCAGTTAGACCAGTATCGGTCTTGAAACAGACCACCCCCCCAAGATCCAGTCTCGGGCAGTGTATAACCGAGTACCCGATGGGAACAGTGGCCTCTAAAAAAGGGGCCACATTCCCATCCAACTAGGTCTCAGTAATGCAACCCAGATCTGCCCTCACAACAAAATCAGCAATAAGGCCAGTCTTGTTGCAGACAGATCTGGCATTGTATAACAATGCCTGAGTTGGACGAGGTTGGCGAGTTGTCCCTACCGCTTGCCCTCCAAACTGGAGGTGTCCTTGGGTATGGGAACCATAACAGAATCACCACGTTCTCGATACCATTTCACCCCAGGGCGTCTTCTGGGCCTAATCACCCCTATGGGAAGACCCCGCTCACTCCACTGTCCACAACCCCCACTCATTCCCTGACCCCCTTGAGCAATCCCCAGCACCCGACAATGATGATAAACATAAACAGGTGATGGGGTGAAGAGAAGGGGGAGGGCATGGAGGGTGGAGGCCAAAAACACAAGACAGGAGGGCAAGTAGGCACATCTAGCTGCTCAATTTATAAAAAAATATATATAATAAAATTACAAAAACGCCACTGATCCTAAGCTACTCTCGAACTTCCTACAACTAAAATTATACAACTTCAAATTATAAGAAACAACTAAAATTAAAATTAAACTAAACCAACTCCCTAATACAAAATCTAATGTATTGATTAAACCCACAGGTCCTCTCACAGCCTGAGGGTCAACCAAAAATTAACCAAAAACAATTTTAAATTACTCCCAGGTCCTCTCACTACCTGGTACTTAAAAAAAACACAACAAATTAAGCACTCTCACAAAAAATAAACAAACAACAAAATAATAATAATTACAGAATAATGATAAAATAATAAACAAAGGAAATAATTTAGAGGCCACCCTCCGGGAATCTCTCACAATACCAGAAAACAGGTGGAATCAAAGATGTTATAAGGCACTCTCACTGCTCATATTATTTCCGCTAAACAAACAAAAAGAACAAAATAATTGCAGTCAGCATAGGTCCTGTCTAGCTGTGGATATTTTAAATACAACTACTGCATAAACACAGGATACAAGTATCAGATAACCCGCCCGAATGTCAGTAAAAGCAGTAAACAATATAAGTCAGTCTTCAAAATCTCAGCCTTCAAATTCCATCTCCGATCTGAATCGCAGAAAGGCCACTAGCAGGCCGCAGGTTCCAATCAGCATACCAAGGCATATTAAAGCGACAAAAGTATGGAAATAAGGTGTTAGGGTTCCAAGCCCTAACACCCCACACCACCCTCCCCCCACAACCAACTATACTGCCCCACCCCCACCCTACACACAGCAACAGGCATCACAGTGTGCCTTGGAGTTGTTGACCCTAATGCTCACCCCATTCTCCTATGCTGTAAAACCTCAGCTTCCTTACATGTGGAATGGGGTGAGCTTAGGGCCAAAGACCCCAAGACATGCCCCAACACCTATTGCTGTGTGTTGGGTGGGGTGGTACAGTTGGTTGTGGGGGGAGGATGGTGTGGGGTGTTAGGGTTGGGAACCCCAACACCTCATTTCCATACTTTTGTTGCTTTAATATGAACCCTAACTGATGCATTAACAAAGTTTTTGCAATGAAGATGTACATCTATATATATATATATATATAATATATATATATATATATATATATATATATATATATATATATATAGAGAGAGAGAGAGAGAGAGAGAGAGATACAGTGGAGTCAGCCATGATGAAGTGCAGTAACTTGCAGTAATGATGTGTCACAAAATCCTGCATGACAAAAGGGCTTGATTGCTATTGACTTACAATGGCCCTTGCAGTAAACTGCAGCATTCTGTGATATTCTGCAGCACTTTTGCATTGCACCCTGGCTGTCACATCTGTATATATGTGTGTGTGTATATAATGTATGTATATCATATGGGGTGGGGGGGGCATCACTGCACTACAGCAAATTTATCTCACATATGGGGATGGTGATCTGAGAACAGGGAGGAGGGCTGCAGTACCTCTGCCAACCACTGGGGTTGCACAAATTACTGCCAGGTTTTGGTCAGTAGTCATTTCTACATGCAAAGGCCTTCACAAAAGACCCTTGCATGGAGCAAAACCTTTGTGAATTGCACTGTGGGGATATGCAGGTGCCCTCCCCTCATTTGCATTGCAGCCCCCCTCACAACTTTGCCCAGGTGCAAACCCTGTTTGCAGAGGCAAACTGGACTTTATGAATACAAACTCCTGGCAAAACCCAGTTTGCCCTGGGCAAACTGGGTTTGTGCCTGGGCAAAGTTTTATGAATCTGGCTCCTGATGTAGTTCTCCAAATATAGCTAAAATGCACGTATGATGCATGTTTGTTGATATGTATACAGTGTATGGAGACCTTCACTGTATCCCCCTTTTCAGACTACAGTCCCCACAAGGGGAATATGACCTGGGTGGATAGCTCAGCTACTACTCTGTCATTACAATAGCTGCTTACTATTAAAATGGGACGATTCAGTATTGTGAAGATGTCTTCTTTTACGTATCTACAGTACTTCCCATGATAGTTCAGAACTAAATTAAACATGCTTCTCTCCATTTGACTTGTCACACAATTCTCATAGGAGTACTCAAATTGTGTAGAGGCAGAGTTAAAATGTCTATTAATTATGCACGTTTGCTGAGTCAGAATGGGATTTGTGGTATTTCTCATGATCAGGTAGTATCTGACTGTGGTGAAGGCATCAAAGTAGCTCTCGTTGATATAGATCAGAGGAAACTGTGGTAAGCTGATGCTTTATAATCTGACTTGTGCTCTGCTAGTAGAAGAAAATAAAGAACAGCTCTATAAGCAAACATTCTGCGATACTTGTTTTTGTAACAAAGGGGTAATTCTCAGCTTATCTCCATGTTTCATTTTTCTGAGAAATTGTCAGCCTGTCTCTAGTGCTCAGTAAGAGAGAAGTATATTTTTAAATTTGAAAAGAAAAATATTTGCTAAGATGACTCCATTGGTTATGTGGTCAACTTACCACAATGACATGATGGGGTATTCCCTGGTACATGGCATACCAGCTGTATTGACTGATAGCATTTTTGCAGGTGCTTTCCAGTCCTCTGACATAGAAACATAGAAGTGATGGCAGAAGGAGATGCTAGGTCATCTAGTCTGCCCATTTGTTTTAGACCTATTTGACACTCTAGTTGCCCTTTGTAGTCAGGACTTTCTTGTGTCTATCCCATGCATTCTTGAATCCCCCCACAGTGTTGACCCCAATAACTTCTTGGGGCAGGCTGTTTCAGGTGTCCACCACTCTTTCTGTGAAGAAAAACTTCCTGGAGTTGGTAGAGAGCCTCCCTCCTTGCAGCCTGAGGTCATGTCCCCTGGTCCCGGAGCCCTTCCTAAAGTGAAAAAGTTCCTGTGCCTTTACCTTGCTAATGCCTTTTATGTACTTGAATGTTTCAATCATGTACCCTTTCTCTCTTTCGCTCTCTTCTTTGCTCAAAGGAGTACATATTTAGTTCCCTAAATTTTTCCTCATAGGACATGTACTGCAGACCCTGAATCATTTTTCTTGCCTTTCTCTGTACTGTTTCCATCCGGTCAGCTTCCTTCCTGAGGCGAGGCCTCCAGAATTGGACTCCATATTTCAGGTGAGGCCTGACCAGTGATCTATATAGTGGTCGTACCACCTCTCTCCTCCTGCTTGGAAAATTTCCTAGGAAAACCAAAGAGGATTTATTTTTCTTTTTGCTTTGCCTGTCCCCTCACTTTCTGCAGTAGTAACATAGAAGCATAGAATTTGATGGCATATAAAGACCGCTTGGCCCACCTAGTCTGCCCATTTCCCTACCTAACAGATAAGCTGCAGATCACAGTTAACCAACAGCCTACTTCCACCTACCCCCACTAGTACGGTCAGGAAGGATTGATGGTATGTTTCAACCCCTCCGACTGGGTCAGAGAGCCTGCTATCTCTGCAGGGGAAGCTGAGGCTGTGTAAGGCTAACAGAGGCACCACCTTCACCAAGGGATATGGGAAGGAAAAACGTTGGAGAAAAAGCTGGCAACCAACTAAATGATGCCTGGGTTCAGCCTGATCAGGGTATATCCCTGAGAACAGGGTATATCCTTGAGAGACGAGCTGCTGGCCAAGGGAAAAAACAATATGGAAAAATAGAGGTAATGTGTGTCAGCTCTCTAATCTCTTGCTCATAGGCTCTCCAAGTTATAAGTAGCTAAAGATTTCAAAATAACATCAGCAATTAAAGTTGAATTTCATGAGCTTTTGTGAAACTGTGAAATGTTGTGATACATTTGTCGAAGCCATGTCCATACATTTTGCCCAGTCATACACTTTAGTTACCATTGTAAAGGAAGGCAAAGGCTGGACAAAGTGGTAAAACAAATTAACATTTCATAGGAGGCTCCATAGTAAAAGTATAGTGGTGCCATTTGTCAGGTCACTATATCGAGTGATGAATCTTGAAGCATTGCTACTGAAATCACAATGCACTGGCCTGAATTCTTGCAATATGCCAGATAACCACTAGAGTTCACTGACTTAATGACTTGTGGAAGCACATGCACGTGCAGCACTCTTTCTGTACAATGCCTCATGCTAATTCTTTAACAAGTCCATAGATAACAATGTATATTATATATTTACTATTTAAAAATAGTGGCACCAAGTGACCCCAAACCTCAAGCCTTACAACTAGCTGTGACTTAGGCCACTGCGACAGAAGTACCTGGATATCTTTAGTCATGATGGAGCGTGATGCTGACCATCACTGTCACAGGAGTGTTGGAGGGGTATTGCAGGACTATGATGCTGAACATCACTGTCACAGGAGTGTTGGAGGGGTATTGCAGGACTATGATGCTGAACATCGCTGTCACAGGAGTGTTGGAGGGGTATTGCAGGACTATGATGCTGAACATCGCTGTCACAGGAGTGTTGGAGGGGTATTGCAGGACTATGATGCTGAACATCGCTGTCACAGGAGTGTTGGAGGGGTATTGCAGGACTATGATGCTGAACATCGCTGTCACAGGAGTGTTGGAGGGGTATTGCAGGACTATGATGCTGAACATCACTGTCACAGGAGTGTTGGAGGGGTATTGCAGGACTATGATGCTGAACATCGCTGTCACAGGAGTGTTGGAGGGTATGCAGGACTATGATGCTGAACATCGCTGTCCCAGGAGTGTTGGAGGGTATTGCAGGACTATGATGCTGAACATCGCTGTCACAGGAGTGTTGGAAGGGTATTGCAGGACTATGCTGCTGAACATCGCTGTCACAGGAGTGTTGGAGGGGTATTGCAGGACTATGATGCTGAACATTGTTGTCACAGGAGTGTTAGAGGGGTATTGCAGGACCATGATGCTAGTCTCAAGTCTTGAGTGTATACCTTCAAGAGCAGCAGTGCAGTAAACATCCAAATATTTTGAACATTTTCACACAGTTCAATGCATATTTAAGTTGTGAAATTTTGAATGACTATAACTTACAATTGACACAACCAATTGCCTCTCTATTTAACACAATAGGACTTTTTCAAGAAGGTATGCATATAATTTTTCATATATCTAGCTCCAAAGGTGGCTAAGTTGTAGGCATGGAGATGTTTTCAGAAATTTTCACATGGATAATACATTTCCAGACTTTGACAACCTATAACTTCCCTGTCCCTCCCTCAAATGCCATGACACTTGGTATCTTTTTAGTGCCCTTTCTAATCAATACACATGTCGTACTTCATATTTCTAGCTGTAATACTAACTGAGTTATGATCAATTTAAGAAATTTGGAAAATTCCATGAAATTTCATGGAATTTTGCAAATATTCCATGAAAATGGAATTTACTAATTTCGCCCAGCCCTAGACATGCATAACAGTATAACTACACACGTCACAATTAAGATGAAACAATCACTTTACACACATACAGACTGTAATCACATGTGTTTGTACAGTTATTAGTATTAGTTACCAAGAAAAGAATGTGGGTATCACTATAAGTAACAAACTAAAGTAGGACCACAATGCAAAGTCTAACAGAAAATAAAGCAAATAAAGTCCTTGCATTTAATAAGAGGCAAGTCATAAGTAGATCAAGAGATATAATAATGCCAGTGCCACTCTTCAGATGTTTGCTTAGGCACAGTCTGAAGTACAGCGTGCTTGTCTCATCATTGAACTATAGAAAAGGGTATCATGTGAGCAGGGTGACCAAAATTGGGCTCCTACAAAAAGAGTGGCTCCATTACGGTGCCTGTGTTCACGGATACCGAACAGGAGGGGTGACCAGATACTGGGGCGAATAGAGCAACAGGAAGTATGCGCATATATGCACGTGCACACATGTGGGGGAGGAGAGGCAGGGAGGGAGGGATGGTATATGGGAGGGGTGGCAGGCAGTTGCTGAGCTGGTCCGCTAGTGTGGTAGAGAGGGTGATCAGCTGGGAGGTGCAGGGTGCAGGATTCAGGTCTAGGCGCAGTTTTTTTTTTTTTCTGAGTGGCTTTCCATTTTTTAAGTTTTAACACCCTCTGACATGTATCCCTGCAATTGAGAATCTGTAAGTAGGGAGTGGTGCAGGGTGCACAGCCCCCTGCATTAATCAGATTCACTCGAGCAATGACTCCTTAAACTAGTGGCATCATTGATTACCTCGCCACTGGCCAAGATTTTCACTCTGTCTCTCTCTGTCAGCATTGTCCCAGATCTCTGGAAGATTGCCCGAGTTATGCCTATCCTTAAAAAAGGAGAACCAAAGGATATCAACAACTACAGGCCCATAGCCATCCTCTCTGTGCTAAGCAAGCTACTGGTGAAGCTTGTTGCAACCCAAACTATTGATTATCTCACAAAGAACAACCTTCTCTCAGACACTCAGCGTAGTTTCAGAATAGGACACAGTACATCAACTGCTCTTCTCAAATTTTCCACCAATATACGCTGCAACATGGACAAAGGCCTACTCACTGGAGCAGTATTTATTGATCTTACCAAAGCTTTCAATCTTGTTGATCATCCGCTGCTTCTCTCAACCCTGCATAGACTTAACTTCTCATCCTCTGTAGTTGACTGGTTTAACAACTACCTATCAAACAGATTACTACTTGCTAAATTCAACTCTGCTCTCTGGTATGTGACCAGCACTAACATCGGAGTACCCCAGGGCTCCATCCTGGGACCCCTTCTTTTCTCGCTATACATCAACAACATAGATTATGCCATACTCTCCTGCTCAGCTATCCTATATGCTGATGATCTCATCCTTTACTCCAGGGCTGACAAAGTTAACATCATTAACAAAAACCTCTCCTCGGATTTCAGGAATGTGTAAACATGGCTAAATGCTAATAAGCTCATCCTCAACACAAAAAAGACCCAAGCCATGCTATTTTGCACTGTCCTCAAACTGAGGGCCTTTAAGGAACCCCTCCTAGTCCATGACTCTGGGGGGGGTTCTCGATGACTATGTCACATCCTTCAAATACCTGGGAGTGCTCCTTGATAAATCCCTTGATTTCAGTCTGCACATCCAGTCAGCCTGTAAAGCAACAAATGCCAAACTTGGAATCTCTTAAAAAACTTGTCACCTGCTAACACGATCTGCCAAATTGGCAATTAATAAGGGTATTCTGCTTCCAGTGCTGACATACGGTGTCTTCACTTTTGCTAATGCCCATAACACTGCTCTCCATAAATGGAATGTCGCGTATAACAACATATGTTGGTATGCCTCCTCTTCCCATCACCTCAAGCACCGCTGCACATTGTATAGCGACTTAAGCTGGCTCTCCCCAACTGCCTACTGACTATACTCCCTAGGGACTCGCACAGACTCTGTAATCCATAAACAAACCCCCCCTCCATTGCACCTCTATTTGTACCACAGACACCTTCCCATGGACTACGCTCGGCAAACAAATTTCTACTTACCGTACCCAGGTGTCTTACTTGGTGAGGCACTGGAGCATTTCAGTGCACCGCCTCGGCCACCTGCAACTCCTTCTTTCCTGCCCTGAGGCAGGCTAATTCCCACCCAGTCTTCAAAAAAGAACTATATCGCCATCTATCCTGGGACCCCTGCACATGCTTTGATACCACTTAATGCCTCACAGCTAACCACCCTATTTCACCCAAGACACTGCTGCACTTCTAAACAAGCTTTGCTGTAAAATGTCATTATAGCTGCCACTTAGCCCAGTTTCAGGTGTTATTTGCATGTACTAATGTCACTTTTGTCATCTCTGTATAGCCATATGTATTATATTATTATATTATTGTTGCATGTATGCTCCCACATGTGTACATGGAATGCATATAGTGTACCTATTATTTGTAAGTCTGTTTTTTTACTTAAAACATTTTGTGCATTGCACCGCCAATCTATGTATGTATAACTATCCTTGACAACAGTAGGTCCACCTTGTAAATGAGCTTACTCAACGGTGATCGCCTGGATAAATAAAGATTGATTGATTGATTGATTGATTATCTCAAGTACTATCTAACTTGATCTGTATTCTAACCTACCTGTACTATATACTATGTATTGTATAATCTCATCTCATTTTATGTATGTATTCTCCCCGGCTCATGCCTAAAAGTAGTCAACTTTGGCTAACACCTAACCCGGTTAACAAAAACGAAATAAATAAATAAAAAGATAAATTAAAAACTAAACCTGTGAGCCTCGGGTGCCATTTTTGTTCTCTTCATGAGGTAAGGTGCTACGTCAAGTAACACATTTGCAGGCAATTGTGCATATGATTGTTCCTATGTTACCTCCACCTTTAATAAAGCCTGCTATCTCTTTGCTCCCCTCTCTGCCGTCCGCTCCAAAAGATCTAACCTGCCCTGGATTACCCCTGCACTCTCTATGTTGCTGAGGCACAGGGACAACCTTTGGTATCGTGCCAGCGAAACTAGGTGCCCGTCTGACAGACAGGCCTACAATGCTGCGTGGAATAAGTGTACATGGGCCATCAGGAAAGCCAAAGCTGACCACTATCAGGCTACCCTCACTGCCTCCTGGGGGAGCACCCGTACCTTCTGGGATAAGGTCAAACAACTGAATGGGAACACCCGCTCCCCTCCCCCATCCCAGATTACCACCAACAACACCACCATCACAGACCCCGCCGACATTGCAAACCTCCTCAACACCGCCTTTACAGACCTTAGCCCCATCCTCCCCAGTAACTTCTTTGATCAGCCACCCCCCCATCCTACCCCAGCCCCCCATCGCCCTTGCTTCCACCTTCGTAGGGTTACTACCCAGGAAGCCAGACTGCACCTGACCCTTGCACTAAAAGGCAACAGTACCAGTGACATCTCCCTAGATCACAAAATTCTCCGGTTAGTCCTGGATCAAGTCCTCACCCCACTCACCTGCCTTCTTAACAAATCACTCTGCCTGGGTCAATTCCCCTCCTCATGGAAAACTGCAATGGTCACTCCAATCCATAAAGGGGGTGACAGGTCCTTAGCTGGGAACTATCGACCAATCTCCATTCTCCCTCCTCTTTCCCAAGGTGCTGGAAAAACTAGTTGCCGCACAAATATCTGAATACCTGACCAAATACAATGTCCTCTGCCCAGAACAGCACAGCTTCCATGCAGGACACAGTACTAGCACTGCCCTTATTGAATTTTCCTACTTCCCTCACTCCTCATTGGATACTGGCTCCCTGGTGGGGGCTGTGTTCCTTGACCTATCAAAGGCCTTTGACACTGTCTCCCACCCCCTACTTCTGGGAGCCCTCTGTCACGCTGGGTTTGCCTCTGGACCACTGGCTTGGAGCTCCAGCTACCTTTCCGCCCGCTCCCGAGTCAAAATTGGTGGGACTCTTTCTGACCCTCGCCCGATCCACTCTGGGGTTCCACAGGGCTCCATCCTGGGGCCCCTTCTCTTCTCACTTTACCTTAACACCCTGCCCAGTGCTTGCCCTGGGAATATTCTGCTGTATGCAGATGATACCGTCCTCTTTGCCACTGACCATAACCCCACCTCCCTCCAGGTTTCCCTACAAAGAAGACTATGATGCGCTGAAGCTTTTAAAGAGCATAGATTGGTCATAAATCTTAAAAAATCTAAAACCATGCTCTTCGCCCATCCTCAAAATAAATCATCGAACACCCCTCTCTGTATCCTTTCCGGCTCTAAACTACAACTGGAACAAGTCCAGTCCTATAAGTACTTAGGGATCCAATTTGACTCAGCCCTCTCCTACCATACCCACATCGATGCACTCGCTTCTGCTACCAATATCCAACTTGGTATCCTGTACCGCGCCACAAAAACTGTCTCCCCCCAACGCACTCCGGCTGGCGGTTACTTCCTCCATACTCTCCCTGGTGGACTATGGGTTAACTATCTATGGGACTGCCAACATGACAGCCCTCAACAAAATCCACCTCCTCCTAAATAAGGCTTGCAGGCTAATCACTGGGGCCCCTAAGCTCACTCATACCTGCCAACTCTATGATCTGGCGGCAATGCTTGACCTCGATGAATGCCTGTTATACCAAACATGCCTCATTTAAAAAAAAACCCTACTAGGACTTTCTCCTTCCGGGCTGACTTCTGCCCTCCGCCCAGCACAGCCCCTTGACAGCACCCGGACCTCCAGCAAAGTCACCTTCCTGGTCCCTCGTGCCAGGACTTCACTTGGACAGAGATCTTTTTGCCATAGAGCTCCCGCTTGGTAAAACTCTCTTCCTCGAGCCATCACTGATACCACCACCATCTCCACCTTCAAAAAATGCCCTCAAAAGTGAGCTATTCAGCAGGCGCTGCTGCTCCTGTGCCTAACGGATGCTCTAACCCCCCACTCTTCACTGACAATGCCCTCTGGGCTGCTCCGTCCCCTCCCTTCCTTATTTCCTATTCAACTTCTCTATTCCCATGATTCCATCTACCGACTGTATCATAACTGACTGGAACAAACCACGTTGCACTCCTATGCTCCTCATAGTTATCTTAGTTCTACCCAGCCCTTTTCGGTTCGTTCCCCTGTCTTTTGTACTACTTCTGTTCCAGGCACTGCACTTTGTGTAATCAGATATCAAGTCACCTGTGTGACTGCTCTATCGAGTTACCTGTACTGCGACTGTCTCATGCAGTACATTCCCTGTAATCTGGCACAGTAGACCTGTTTGGCTGTATTCACACCCACATGACATACCGTTATGCTGCTAAACACCTTTTATTCTTCATTTGTCAATTATACCATATTTTGCTCTGTACCACACTACCAATGTTGCTGTTATCTTGTGCCATTAATGCGTGTCTGTTTTTATTAATCATGCGCTGCTCTGTATGTACCCTCTTTCTGTATTACCTGTATTTTTTCTGTGTTATCTGTATTATTCTGTATTTCCTACCATTGTTGATGAGGTACCTTTGGAAATGAGCCTCTGGCTGAAAGGTTGTAAACTGATTGCATTATAAATAAATATATATAAATAAATAAACTAGGCCAGTTCAGACATAAGGTATGGATGATGGGAGGACTTGCATATTACAGGATCACCTGGATGGGCATTGACATTTGGATTCTGCTAGGAGCCAGGTTCTGAAGTGTTCTTTGAAGGTGAAGTGTGAGTCTAGAGAGTGGAGGGAGGGAGGCAGGGAGTTTGTTCCAGTGGGTGGGGGCAATGATAGATGTGGCATTATTGCCCATGCAGGTGGACACCCTAGAAATTCCAGTGGAGGGATGGAGGATTGCCAGAGTTTGCGAGAGATAGTTTTGTGCTTTAGCAGGGAGGAGTAAGGGGACAGATTTCCCTCCCTAGTGGCATTGTCTACTATGCATCCAAGGGCATGGTTGCACTTGGCTTGCAGTGGGAGCCAGCCTAAGGATTTTTACAAGATACAATGGTGCGTGGGTAGAAAGCTAGTAGCACAAACCTGTAAATTTGTAGGCTGTGCTGAGTCTTGTGAGCAGGTTGGTGGATGTGTGGGAAAATATAGGGGTGCAGTAGTCAAGTAGGAAGAGGAGGAGATTGCCTTGGGCTATGTTGAGGTGAGCCTTCCGGGTCAGAAATTGTTAAGTCGCTAGCTCACTCCAAGTTTCCGGTTTATATGCTTCACTGTAGAGTTGATGCACACATCAAATGTGAGTGAGGCATTCAGGGTGACACCCAGATACTTAAAATAAGGTACATTCTGCAGGAGGTGAGTCCTCAGGTGATATAACCGTTAGTGTAGAATTTGCTGTGATGAATTTAGATAGATTTGGTTTGGATCCTAGGAGCATGGCCTTAGTTTTATTCACATTCACTAGGAGCCTGCTGTTGAAAAAACAGTTGTGGGATATCATTCCAATTCCCCACCTACCCAGCTAAATATTCCAAAAACAAACTTTCTGTAGGGCCTGGTCTCCTCTTCCACTGACCAGAGTTCCCTTCACTGAGTAGAGGCAGCGTGGTAGTGAGCTGCAGGCTCTGAGCCTGGAGTTCATATAGTTTGACTGCGCAAAACCAAAGTGGGGCAAGGCTTGAACTATAGTAGGTGCTCCAATTAAATAAATGTACTGTTGACCAGGACCTGGAATGCTAGGTCTGTTGTCTGCAGCTCACAGCCATGCTGCCCTGGTCAATGGACAAGACTGAGGGGAGGATGAAGAGGGATCCAGGTGTCCTGTACCCACCCACATCTGAGTTAGGTATAGGGTACAATAACACACTTTGACAGTCCAGGTATCATATAAGGGTTACTAGGGGTTGTAATTGAGACCCTAAGGATTTCTTTGCATCCTGTATGATACCCCTAAGAACTGTATAAGCACAATTTTCATAAGCTTTGATTATATAAGACGTAGTGGGAGGGGAAGCTTTGAAGAACTTTGTCATGCCCTTGATAATTATAACTGCCAAAGTTAATCTTGAAGGGACCAGTAATCTCCTAGAGCTGTCTTGCCACAAAAAAAAAAAATTTTAAGAAGCCTATCATAGAAACACAGGAACATCAAATTTGACAACAGAAGGAGATTGATGCCCCCCCATTCTGTCCACAGTTGGTACTTCCTCGCCCCACCAGCCTAGCACTGCAGTGGGTTATTCAGTGCGACAGTGGGTTATTCAGTGCCAGAGTGGGTTATTCAGTGCTGCAGTGGGTTATTCATTACCTCCCTCCTTTTTGCTGCCTCCTTCCTCCTGGTTTCTCCAAGTGGGATTATAAGTCCCCTGGCCTTGTCTGAGCCATGTTTCAACCCATTAATGGTCCTTTCTCCCACAATCTCCACCAGTAATTTGTTTCAAGGCTCCACCACCCTTTATGTGAACTAAAACTTCCTCACATACTTTTTGATTTTATCTTCCCTAGTCTCCAATGATGCCTCCGTGTGACTGCATCTCTGTTTCAAACATTAAAGTCCTGCTTATATCTGTTAGGAAATTCTATGTTTCTATCATAACTCCCCCTTCCCCATCTGGCCTCTTTCCAGGACATGTTCACCCCCTTCAGAAGTTCCTTGTATGATCGGTCTTCTGACCTTAAATCATTTTTGTGATCCTTCACTGCACTGGCTCCAGCCTATCAATGCTCTTTGTCAGGTGAGGACTCCAAAACTGAGTACAGTACTCCAGGTAAGATCTCACCAGTGATCTGTATAGGGGCAGTATCACCCCCCCCCCAAACAGATGGGTGCACTGAAGCACAGGGATATTGTGTGGCTTGCAATGGGTCTCACAGGGAGTAGGTGGCTCTGGTGGGATTTGAACCTGAGTTTCATTGTTCACAAGCCCTTGTTTTAACCAGTATTCTACATGACCTCCCAAACATTCTCATTCAAACCAGAACTGTGCCAGTGACCTAAAGATCACTTTAATTTTTACTACAGTCCTCTGCTTTACCAGGTGAGCTATAGAAGGGATATAAATGTTCAACATTGTGAATCAAACTCAGACCCCTCCTACCAACTACTGTTCTGGTACTCTACCACTGTGCTATCTATCCTTCAACTGTAATAAAGTCTTGTCTTATTGGTTAAAACATTTTTTGTTCTAAACAGCGTTCCATGCAGAACTATATTTTGGAAGGAAAGTTACTCCCAGGACTATATTTCCATATTAGTGTAATAAGTACTCAAGCAAAATGAGAACTCAGGAATAAAAAAATTAGGAAAGACTTCAGTTTTGGTCACTTGCATGAAAAGCAGCGAGGTGCTAGAGTTCCCTTCCATCCATGCATAGAATGCCCCATTGAATAATTTGATATTATTCCAAACCAGAATAATGTCTTCAGATATAGAATCTCATTTTTTCCCTCACATGTATTTTCTGTGCCTTGTCACAAGGTGGCTACACAGTCCTGCCCCCACCCCCACCCAAGCCAGCACCCGTTTACCCCAGGACTCACCTGGCCTGGAAAAAAATTCCCCTCCTTGTGGGGCTGAAGGAGGGAAGGAAATCCTCACCCCAGTACAAGCAATCCAGAGCAGACCAGTGGAGAATCCTGGGTGCCTGTGTGAACCAGGGGATGGGTGGGCAGGGCTTCATGAAGTCCCAGACACCATTTTACCTTGATTTTCTGCCCCACCTCTGCCACAGGACATCAACAGCTGTGTGATGGCACACAAGCATGGTGCTCCACAGCCTCCTCCCATTATGCTACCTGAGATCCACTACCACCAGACCTCCACCTGGGGGCAGTCTGAGGTTGGGCCAGCATCCCTCCTCTCACCAGCAGAAGAGAGCGGTCCCTCAGATGCTTAATTCTCTCCCACACCAGCTGACCCCTGGAGACTTGTATCCATTCTGGAACCCTAGTCACCATCATGGCAGGAGATAAGGTGCCAGGACCTCAGCCCTCCAGACTACCAGGCAGGCTACAGTATCTTATTTTCTAGGCATCCCATGGAGGATAGCAACTGTCAACAGGTTAGCACATTCCAACAGGAATAGTCCCATGCAGGCTAAAATATTCCCTGGAAAAATAAAGTGTAACGGTAAGCACATCCAAGCAGTAATCAAAGCAAACTGGCAAGGTGGGGTCACAGCAAGCAAAGAGCATGAGCACAGTTATGCAACATACGCTATGCCACCATGGTAACCAGAGACAAATGTAAAAGTGTTGGATGAGATTTTAGGAAGATTCAGGAGAGAAAGAAAGAGGATGATTTTGTTAGGTCAACATGATACCTTTATTATGATGAAAAAAATTAACAATATAAAGGAGATATAAACACACTTTGTGGTGCTGGTTAACACATAACAGGGACTGAACCAAAGGTGTTAAGAAACTATTAACACTGGCTGTTGTTAAGGTGCAGTCTTGTGTAACTGTTTAATACCAAAGGAAATGTTCTGTGGTAAACTCAAATACTTTTAAGTGCAATAGTGTGACATGAAGCCTTTGTCACTATTTTGTGCTGGGAGTGCTGAGGGGAAGTGAGGACAGAGCAGCTAGCCTAGCCTACAGCAGAAAAGGTAATTTATTTTGTTATAAGTTGATAAGGGTGCTAGGAGGGCCTCTTATGGATATGAGAGTGTTGCCTTGCGCATTCTTAGGACATATTCAAAATGTTGCATTACAGAAGGTAAGCAGTTCTGGTGCCCTATAGATACAAGAGTCAACACTCTTGTATCCATAAGTGGCCCTCCTAGTGCCCTTATAAAGTAATCATAGATAGAGGCACCATTAAAAAAAAAACTTGTTTGGGATCAGTTTGCATGGCTTGAGTGGCTATTATCAGAAATCCATGATGGTGTGAGCTTATGAGGTGCTCTTATAGCAATAAGAGTACCTCATGTGCAACTGAAGAAAGCACTGTGATTGGTCAGGGAGCATCACATGATGTCCCCATGCTCTATAATAATACTTAAAGTGGCAGTGTGAGTGTGTAGTCAAAAGTATTTTTGGGTCAGTGTTTTGGGTGGCTCTTTAACATTTACTCGTCAGGGAAGGGAAATTAACTGGGAGAATAGCTCACTTTCTAGTGGGTTGAGTGGTTAGTTACAAGCTGTGAAACAGGTGTCTGATTAGGGAAGAAGCTGCAGCAGCCATAGACAAGACAGGAGATTTGAGCTACATGCCTGGAAGCATCTGTACACTTGGTATCCCGACATGTGAGTGCCACATTATAGGAGTACAGCACCGGCATCTGTAGCAGGCATCCACAGGTAGTCCACAGTTCTGCAGGGGACTCTGCTTATGATACATACAGTACAAAATGGAAACAACAGGAAGGTGAGACACAGAGGGTACCAGAAGGGGTGTAGGCATTGAGCAAAGGTAAGATAACTTCTGTATATGTAAGTGCTAAGCCAACTGAGCTTGCAAAAAAGGGACTAAATTTAAAAGGCATGATAAAATGCCATCTAGGGCACTGCCACAAAGGAGTTATTTAGCTGTAACTGTAATAATTCTGTGAAATCAAATAAAAAAGTGTGAACATCCATGTTGGGCCTGAAGACTATATACAAGTACACAAACGTGTGTGGTGGGGGCACACTAGAGGGGAATGAAGGAGGAGTGCATGATGGACAGTGGAGACATAGAGCGTGCTCTGGGAATTAGGCCACTACCTGAACTGTAGGAGGTTCTAGGCCATGAGAGTTGACCTGGAGGCAGCAAGGGCTGAAATATACCACCTGAGGGCTACAGCCACTATGCTACTTAGGATACTAGTGAACTGGGCACCACAAAGGCCTAGCCAGGCCATAGCTTGTGACTGGACAGCAGTGGAGGGAAGGAGGGGAAGAGGGGGGAGATTGAAGCCTGTGGAACCAGAGACGTTCATAAGGCAACAGGTACTTTCCATACTGAACTGTCAAGGGGAAATCAAGTTTCTTCAGACCTGCTTTGGTGGTGTCCAAAGCATTGAATGTTGTCACATTTACTGAATGTAAATTTGGCATCCATCCATTTTTGTGGGTAAACCCAGATGATGAATTTGAGATTCAGATAGAGCTGGATAATCTGAATAGTGTATTAGGATAATGACCCAATTCCCTTGTTGTCTACTCCCAAAAAACAGTTTCAAGCCTTAAGCTGCCACTACACTAGGTATCCTAGAGATATCAGAGGCTTCCCAAGCATCTCTTACTACAACATGATAAAATATTGATATCAGAGGAGCTGTGGGTTAGTTGACTCTGCAGGGGAAGGAAATATGTGACAAAGAGATGCAAATATGCTTGGGAACTGCATAGATTGGATGACAAGAAACAGCCATGTAGACAGCTGGAAGGTTTTGTATTTAGGTATAAGAAACAAACTGTGGAAATAGTCAGGTCATGTGAAGTAACATTGTACTTTCAACAGTAGGTGGTGGTAACGCAATATTTAGAATACCACATACATTTCCAGTCTCCGAATATGGTGATGAAGAATGAAGGGGGTGTGATAACTATGGCACTAGTGCAGCTGAAGCCCTGCTGGCCCTGATGCAGGCAGCCTGAGTTTGGACACAGAGTCTGGAGCATCACAGGGCCCACAGGAGGAGGACTGTGTATCCCAGGGGAGGGAAGACAGTGTAACTAACTGCTTTACTATCACTGGACAGCTGACAGTCTGTACCGCCTCTGGTATGGTGCTCACTGGAGGGGAGGAATGCAGATGTGCTGCAGTCTGATACACAGTCATGCCTCTGTGTCCTGAGAGCAAATATTGGGAACTTAAACAGTAAAAAGGAAAGTCCCTCATAATAGCTGTAGCTGAAACACCTACTGTCAACCCAGTTGCAGAAGACAGACCTTGGTCTTCTACCATCTACACTCCTTATTTAAGAAACTGCTCCAGTGGGGATGTAGTGAGGCTCTGGTTTGCCCCACAGGAGTCTGACTCCAGTCAGGTATCAGAAGGCCCTACCTGAATAACAACATGCCCTGCACACTGAGGGTATGTTTAGCTATTATAATTATTGGTTTTAAAATTATTTCTATGTGAATGAGACAGATGTAAGTCATAGCTGTCAAAAATGTCTTTCTTTAAATGTGTTTCAGTTTCACTTTATGGGGGACAGTTTAAGAAAAGCAGCAAGTACAGTAAATGTTTGGAGGCAAGTTGTAAGATTACTTTCACAGCATCAGTGCATCCAATCAAAATAGTTAAACCTGGACAGGATTGCACAGCGAAACGTTTACATAGAACTTAGGAGATTTCAACAAAATCTAGCCAGAGCTGATACAGCTGTGGTGAGCAGCCAAATGACCAAAGTTACATGCATGCATAGAACATTTTGAATGACCTGATGTAACCCAGCCATTTTTTGGAGTTGTTTCGCCAAATTTTCAACATGGCCTCTTTCGGACCCCACCTCATGAAGAGTGCCACTGTTAATTCGTTCAGTTGTCCCGAAAGGTGATTTTGCAGCATGACTGTGCCATTCTGTGCCACAGGTGCAAAAACATGTCTCTTGCAGGATGTGAAAAATGACAGCTGCACTGTTAATAAGGAGGTGTGCAAAAATGGCAATGTTGAAAATTTGGAGTGAAAATATTAAAAACTGGTGAAGTTAGGAGCGTGCATAGAAAGTACACAATGCATGCTCATAATGCAGTCATTTTCTGGAATTTTTTTCACCAGATTTGCAACATGGACTTTTTGGGACCCACCTTATGAACAGTGGCACTGTCTTTCGTTAATCAGTCCTGAAAGGTGATTCTGAGCAGCAACCGCGAAATTACCTTTTGAGACCAAGCAACAAAATAACAGTGACAGAGTTCATGAGGTGGGGTCCCAAGAAATGTTGAAATTTTGGGGCCAAAATTCCTAAAAATGCCTGATATATCAACATAAGTTGAAAACCCCTTTGACTGCCATTTTACCATGCTTACCTTTGATTCTTCAGTTTGAGGTTCGGCTTTGAAGAGTGCAGACATGTCTTGGTCCAAAGAAGATGACAGCGCTGACCTCTGGAGGTAGGTATGGGGGGTGCAAGGAGGTGGGTGCTAGTGTGGGAGGGTGTGGATGGGGGAGGGGGACTAAGGCAATGACAAGTACTGTTTTCTTTTTTACAGGAAAAAAGACGTTGGGGGATGGTTTTCCTTATTTACAGGAAAGAAGAATAGAACATAAATTTGGGCACACTGGGGTGGGCTTCTAGTATGCCACATGAGTTAGGGATTACATGATACTGACACAGGGATTGGGCACCCCAATGTTGGCACGGGAATAGGGGGCAGAGGGAGCGGGGAGGAGAGCAGCAGTGGGAGGGAGTGAAAAAAACATACATTTGGGCACACTGGGGTGTGCTACCAGTGTGCCACATGAGTTGATGGGGTACATGATGCTGACAAGGGGATTGAGCACCCCGATGTCAGTGCAGGGATAGGGAGCAGAGAGCGAGGAGGACTGCAGCAGTGGGAGGGAACGGAAGGGTTTTATTTGCTGCCAGAACTGGGATGGAATGGAGGGAGTGGGGAGGACAGCAGCAGTGGGAGGGAGTGGGAGGGCTGCCATCCACAAGATGGTGGTGGCAATGCAACTGCAAATGCATGGCATTCACACATGCATAGTTGCAGTGAATAGCATTCTGCAATTCCCAAGATGGTGGCACCAGTAGAGCTACGCATGTGCACAAGGTGTGCTTGCACAGTTCTCGTACCAGAATGCAGAAATAACAGCTGAAATAGTGTGGCTGTTACTCCATAGCAGCCAACCATGGTGGAGTACTCCCAGCTCTGTTGGACTTTTGGAAGCATGCCACGATCAGCCGTTTTCAGGCTACAGATATCAAAATAGCTGTAGGCTCTGCCCACAGCCATATAAATGAGATGCTCCACAGTGACAGTTAATAGAGTGGGCTTCGACGGCTTGCTTAAAACAGGTGGTACTGAGTACAAGGTTCATACCACATCAATGTATCTAGTGCACAGATCTCAGAATCTATCTATTAACCTTGCTGTGCCATGGACTTTTAAACACATCTTGAATCACTAAGCATTTTAACTTTACTGCCAGCCTAAGGTTAATGAGGCAGACCAGTAATTACAGAAAGTTTTAAAGTACACCTGAATACTTTATCAAAACTTGAAATGACAGGTTATGGGAACAAAGCAGCTCAAGACTGTGTAGCTAGTAGAATAGAGATAATATAGGAAGTATAAGGAGACACAGAAGGAGCAGGACAGAGAACTGTATCAGTTAAGGCAGAAGGAAGCAGGAAAGGCAGTCAGAATAACAAAGGCCCAAACTCTGGAAAAGATAGCCAACTTGGTTAAGAAGGGGAATAAAACTTTTTATAGGTACATTAGGGAGCATAGAAAGACTAAGGGAGGGATAGTGAGGCTGAATAGAATGGACAGTGGGTGGGCAGAGAGGGACAGTGAAAAAGCAGGGATATTGATTGACTACTTCTGCTCAGTATTCACAAAAGAGGAGGAGGGTGCGGTACCTAATCTAATTGACAGAAGCGCGCTGGATGGGGGTCGATCCCAGTCCTTTCACAGAAGAAAGAGTTCTGAAAGAACTCCTAAAACTGAAGGTGGACAAAGCAATAGGGCCTGACGGGATTCACCCCCGAATTCTAAAAGAAATAAGGGGAGAACTAGTGGCACCACTGACTACCCTTTTAAAAAAAAATCATGGGATGATGGTGTGGTACCTAAGGACTGGAGGAGGGTGAATGTGATTCTCCTTCACAAACATGGGAGCAAGACAGAGGCAGGAAACTACAGACCTGGCAGTTTGACCTCTGTAGTAAGAAAAATGATGGAATCACTTCTGAAGGAAAGAATTGTTGAGTACCTAGAGGCCAGTGGGGCACAGGACCCAAGGCAGTATGGATTCACAGCAGGAAGGTTGTGTCAGATTAATCTAATAGATTTCTTTGACTGGGTGACCAAAGTAGTAGACCAGGGAAATGCTGTGGACATGGCCTACCTAGACTTTAGCAAGGCATTTGACACAGTCCCACACAAAAGATTAATAAACAAATTAGCCAGCCAGGGAGTGGGTCCAAGGGTGGTAGCCTGGGTAAAACATTGGCTGGACAACAGGACACAGAAGGTAATAGTAAACAGAGCCCACTCTGAAGAAAGAGGGGTTACTAGTGGGGTACTGCAGGGTTCAGTACTGGGTCCAGTCCTTTTTAATGTCTTTATAAGTGACATTGCAGATGTACTGGAAGGAAAAGTATGCCTCTTTGCAGATGACACAAATATCTTCAACAGGGTTGATACACAACGGGGCATGGAAAGGATGAGAAGGGACTTGGCAAGGTTGGAGGAATGGTCAGAAGTATGGCAGCTTGGATTCAATGCAAAGAAGTGCAAATTAATGCACCTGGGAAATAAAAACCCAGGGGAAGGGTACACAATGGGGGTAGTAACAACAACAAAAAAGGAAGGGGACCTGGGGGTTATCATATCAGATGACCCTATGGTTGGCAAGCAATGTGAAAGGCAGTAGGGAGGGCTGGGGGGATACTGGGATGTACAGGGAGAGGCATCACCAGTAGAAAACAAGAAATTGTTATCCCTCTGTACATACAGTTGGTGAGGCCCAGTCTGGAGTACTGCATCCAGTTCTGGAGACCCCATCTCTGCAAGGACATAGACAGGATGGAGGCAGTCCAGAGGAGGGCAACTAAACTAGTGCAGGGTCTGCAAGAGAAGCCATATGAGGGAGACTAAAGGAGCTTAATATGTATACCCTTGAGGAAAGGAGGGAGAGGGGGGACATGATAGAAACTTTTAAGTACCTCAGTGGAATCAACAAAGTCGAAGAGGGTAGCATCTTTTAGAAAAAGAGATGTGCAGGAACAAGGGGACAAAATTTGAAGATAGAGGGGGGACAGTTTAGGGGCAATGTGAGGAAGTATTTTATCACAGAGAGGGTGATGGACACATGGAACCACCTTCCTGAGGAGGTTGTGGGGTCTAAAACTGTGGGAGAATTCAAGAATGCATGGGACAGGGTAGGAAGAAATAGGCTGTTGGCTAACTAGGATCTGCAGTTTATCTAGTAGATAGGGAAATGGGCAGATTAGGTGGGCCAAGCAGTCCTTATCTGCCATCAAATATGGGACTTTTTTAAACTGAAAATTATGAGATATTAGGTTTCTAGACTGCATCAATTTTAAAATGCTAATGACATCATAGTCACCCACACTTCTATTTGATTTACAGGTCTTTTGTCCTTGGATGCAGGTTTAGCAATGGGTGTTCTACTTTTAAAGCATTGGATCCTCTGTTGGACCTTTGACCCCTCACACTCGCTGAACTAAAATCTGGCCCTGTTCAGTCTAACACAGTGGGGCAGCCTGAATTACACTCCCCAGAGTGTGTGTTGATTTGGAACATGCTGCTGTCTACGTCTGATCTAGTTTATCAAACACCATCTGTATCAGAGCAAGGCTGCCCCGCCCACGGCTGTGCTATGCACTGGAAAGGATGAGGTAGATAAGCCCTGAGAAACAGCTCAGGTAGGAAACTACACCACTGCTGGAGTAGTGCTCTCTGTACTGTTTTAACTCTTTATGCAATTACTTTGACTTTGAGTATAATATGGCTGAATTCATCTGAACTCTGACCATAGGCCTTTGTTTTACATTTTTCGGAATTTAAATGTGGGACAGAAAGGAGGCAAAATAAAAACTAAGAAGGAAAATGAAACTAGAACCAATGCTTAATCTGTACCTATAACCCCGGCCTTCTATATTTTTTGTGCCCATGGATAATTAGTCTTTGTCCTCTAGTACCTTTCCAGCCTCTCTAAAAAACTGCCAAAATAATCTCCTCCTTAACAAACATTAATTGGGGTTCACCTGATAATACAGAAGTTGCAAGTTAAAAGCCATCTCCAAGAGAAGCACTAATGATACTATTCAGAACATGTTCCAATGTCTCAACTTTAGCTTTCACGAGATGAGCTGGGGTAGGATCCAGTCTTGTATAGGTGCTTTGCAAATGTATAAGATGTGACCCATAGCTTTGTTATCCAATTGCTAGATATCAGTCTGGGATACTGGACAACAGTACATGTTCCCCCACAGACTGTGGTCCTGGTGCCCAAAGTAACAACAAAGGTTGCAGTATAGTCCCAGATGCCAATAATCTGGACCTTGAAGAATACTATAGGTTACATTGTTCTCTATTCTCAGTTCTCCAAATAATATTTTTCTCTATTGTGCAGACAAATAAGAAGTACATAGCTGGCCTTAGTATGGAAAAGTGCTGCTTCCAAGGGTGGGTGGATGTGTGGGATATGGTGATAATGAGGGGAAAGAAAAACAAATTAACCAGCAGACATTGTTTCTGAATCCCATCTTCACTTTTGAGCCTGCTCCTCTCCCTCTCTAATCACCAGTCTGAAGGTTGAATGGCAATCCCCTGGGGGCAGAATTGGAATTCCTACAAGATGGGGCAAATTTCAGGAGAGTTGAAGAGCACTATGTGATCCGTTTTTAGATAAATTGGTATGCTTCTCCTAAACAGTCACCCCCTGTGGGCCATAACTCCAATGACCTCTCGTCCTAATGCTCAATGACCCTGACCTCAACATTGTCTGGAAAGCACAAGATCCAAGAGTGCCAGCAGCTGTCATGCTATTGTAACCCCCTTCTGGGAAGGAGGGCTTACCTTAATGGGGATACAGCTCCGTAGTGTCCTCAGCCAGTGGAACTGGGGTGGGGGGATCAGGACAGTGCTTGTGCTCAATGTTCACAGCTATAACCAATAGAATCTTGATAATGGCCCCATGTAGAGAAAGGGGCCGAGGTCTTGATGATGTTTTGTGCCTCTGGGCACTGGAGGAGAAAGTTGACTGGTCCAGGGAGTTGTTGTGAAGAGCAACGAAGAATATAAATAGAAAACATGGCCAACATGCACCGTTTGTGCATACGTGGCCATAAAATCTTAAAGCAGCTGCAGTTCCAATGCTGGCAATGCAGTTCAGGGCAAAGGGCAAAAAAACGGGCCCCTGAGGTTTCGGGAGCCCCAACTGGCAAAAGGGGCTCCCCTTGAATAAAGTAAAATGTTCCTGGCCTTCACCTGGCCATTGGAGCCAGGATATATAACTGTTAACCCTCAAATGGACTTAAAAGTAAGTTTATGGGGCTGAGTTGCTAGGCAGCAAATACATACAGGTAAACAAATATGGCAGCCCCCATAAGTTCCCTGCAGCGAGGTTGCCACTGGGATAAGTCAGAGAGCACCAGAAAGACCCAGGAAAGCTGCAGCCAGTGAAATTGGGAGTTTGGGAATTCTATAAAAGGAACTTACAGCCCGCATAAGGGGGGATTCCCCAAGATAGATCCAAGAGGGAGAGACAGCAAGAGGGCATCAATTGGCCCAGGGCATGTTTGGGGTGAGAAAAGGCCCCGACAAGTGAAGTCTTCAGGCAAATCACCTCGAAACTTGTGAACAACCTGAAATGGGAGACAGTGGCCTATCTGAATTTCTGTGGAAAAGAAATTGTGACTTTATATGTAAAGTGCAGCCTGTAAGAGAAGGGCAACCTGCATGGATGTGGAGCAGAAATGGGATATTATTAAATGTGGGTTTGCAGAGGCAACAAAAGCCTGCACAAAGGCACAGAGTAAGAGAAGCAGAGCAAGAAAACCATGCTGGTTGAACAGCGAGGTTGTGGAGGTGGTGAGGGCAAAATGAGTGGCACACCAGAGATTTAGAAGGAAAGGGAAGGAAGTGGACAGAGAGAAATATGCAAGATGGTCCAGGGAGGTGACTAAAAATGTGAGAGAAGCCAAGGCCCAGACAGAACTGAGATTTGCACAGGGAATTAATGGGGGGAGAAAGACTTTTTCAGATGCATCAGGAAGAAGAGGAAGTGCAAGGAGACAGTAGTGAGGATAAAAAGAGGTGGGGAGTGGATGGAAAAGGGGAGGAACAGGCAGAAGCACTGAATGAATACTTTTGGTCAGTGTTTATGGAAGAAAGGGGGGGGCCGCTACCAACATGGGCTGGGAGGGTGAGGACTGGGGGAAAGGAGGCGACAGATGGAAGAATTGGGGCAAGTAGAGTCCTAGAGGGACTGAGGGCACTGAAGGTAGACAAGGCACCAGGGCCAGATGGTATCCACCCCAGAGTGCTGAGGAGATGGCGGAGGTGTTGGTGGAGCCACTGGTGGATCTGTACAGCACCTCACTGGAGTTGGGATGTGTGCCACTGGACTGGAGGATGGCACATGTAGCACCATTGCACAAGAGCGGGCCAAGGCATGAACCAGGAAATTATCGTCCAGTATGTCTCATCTCCATAGTGTGCAAACTCATGGAAATGATACTAAAGGAAAGACTGGTGTTGTACCTGAAGGACAATTGCCTCCAGGATGTGAGGCAGCATGGGTTTATTTCAGGGAAGTCTTGTCAAACCAACCTCATACAATATTATGACTGGGTGACAGGTGAGCTGGATAAGGGTCATGCTGTGGATGTACTTTACTTGTACTTCAGCAAGGCCTTTGATTCAGTGCTTCATGGGTGGCTTGGGAAGAAGCTAACTGGTGTAGGGGTGGGGCAAAAATGATGAACTGGATTACATGCTGGCTGAGTGGCAGGCTGCAATAGGTGGTCATGAGAGGGGAGCTCTCTACTCCAAGGCCAGTGACAAATGGGGCACCATAGGGCTCTGTGCTGAGGCCAGGATTGTTTGGGCTATTCATATCAGACATTGCACACAGGGTGGTGAGCAAGGTAAGTCTGTTCACTGACAACACCAAAACTGGAGCAGTGGTGATTGGAGAGGAGGGATGGAAGCAGCTGTAGGGGGACCTATGCAAGCTAGAGGAGTGGTCAGAGAGGTGGCAGCTGGGGTTCAATGCAAATAAGTGTAAGGTTATGCACTTTGGGGTGAAGAATCCAAGGAAAGAATTCTGGCTTGGAAGGGGGTTAAGCTGGGAATCACTGAGGAGAAGGACCTAGGGGTAATGATAACAGGGACCATGAACAACACTGCCCAGTACAGAAGAGTGGCTGCAAAAGCGAACAAAATGCTGGGGTGCATAGCGAGGGAGTTTTTGCCCAGGCAAAGAGAGGTGATCTTGCCCCTCTACAGGTTGCTGGTAAGGTTGCACTTAGAGTATTGTTTGCAGTTTTGAAGGCTATGCCTAAAGCGTGATATCAGGCTACTGGAGGGGTGCAGAGGAGGGCAACAAAGATGATATGTGGAATGCAGGGGAGAGACTGTGACAGCAGGCTTGGATACCTGAATATGTACACCCTGGAGGATAGAAGGGACGGGGGGACATGAGAGAGACATTCAAGTATCTGAGGGGAATCAATAAGGATGGGGCAGATACAGTCTTTAAATTAAGGAGGGGGAGGGTCACCGGGGGCACGGGCTAAGAATAGAGGGGGGAAAATTTAGGAAGAAAATGAGGAAACATTATTTCTCAGAGAGGGTGGTAACAAAATGGAACGCCATACCAGAATGGGTGGTATCATGCAAATCTGTGAACAGCTTCCAAAGGGCAGGGACAGTGAACAGGGGAGAGTGAGGGTTGGGGAGGTGGGGGATGGCAAAAGGGGGGGTGGGACAGTTGCAAACTAGGGGTGTTGGCTGCACACTTGCACAGACTTAGATAGACTGAGTGATCTGTTTCTGTTGGCACATTCGTATGTTTGTATAAGTTCAGAGACTATTTGCCCTGTAGAGTGTGTGTGTACCGTGATCCCCCTTGGAGGGACAAGTATATGAAACTGCCTGAACTGCTGCATAGCCCGAGAAAAGTGCATGAGCTGGGGTTAGAGACTGAGCCAAAGCCCAAACACATTTTGCTTGGAAACAGCTGTGTGCCCAGTTAACAGTCCAGAGGATCCTAGCCTGCTCAGATCCCCAGAACCAATGAGAGCCCATTGGAGAAGAAGATGTTGAGGAGTCCTATCAGGCAAAGACCACATATAAAGGCCTTAGAGGTGAAGCTTTGAAAGGCCTGATAGGTGAAGTCCAGCTGCTACTCTTCAGCATCCTGCTGCTGTGATGCACCACCCCAACTGTTAATATAAGAATGGTACCATTGAACTAAGTTTCCTGCAACCCCCTGAAGCTCCAGACTGTAAGTACCTCTGAGCTGCTTCTTAATTTAGCTAGCTAGTTAGTCTTCAAAGGGGGTTATGCCCTGGGATGGACTGTGCCACCCTCCAAGCTAAGCCCAAGGTGGAAATTTGAAAGTGTTTCTACAGTTTAAGGTTATCGGGCCCCAATGAAAGTATTTTTCCAAGCTACCAGACTGCTTACACCCACAGCATCCCAGTCTTTGGAACAACACCCTGGTTTGGTACCCACCACAACTAACTGTGTGCTACATAGTGGCCATAGTGGTGAAGCCGGGTACACCCATAGGTGGGAGGTGTGGGAGTCTGTGTGGGGCACAGTTGTTTGATAAATGTGTTGTGTTGTGTTGTGCCATCCTCCCCTTGTGTCCCTTCCCTCAAATATAATTGTAAGTGGTTCATACTACATTCTGTTATTGGGTATTATTGCCAAGTGGGTAGTGTTAGTGTGTGGAGAAGTGGCTGTGGGGAAAGTTTTTGTATTTTCCTGGGGGGTGTTAAGCTGGAATTTGTCCAACAGGTATCCCATATCACTACCCCAGGTGGAGGCACCACGCCATTTCACAATTGTTAGCCTTGTCAACCAGTGAATCCAGGATATCGCCTCAGAAGGTATGTCTAGGTGGGACCTGAGGGCCCCAGAGCAGCCAAGGTGAGTCAAAGGGCTGTTACACTATAGCTACTGCGGCTTCAGCCACAACTGTAAAAACAAATAAAAACAAACTTTCACCTGCTCATGCTGAACAAACAAATTAAAGAACAAACAAAAAAACCTGACAAATACCTCGCTGATCTGGGTGGTTTTGCTAACACGCTCATTGTATAAACTGGACATGGTATGTGTGAGCATGTCATAGGTTTTTTATCTTCATCTGAGGTATGTGACCTTGCCACTCATGAGGGGTTAAGAGGTCACAGACCTCTCATGAAGATAAAACCATATGACATGCTCAGACATACCATGTCCCCTATCTCTCACCTCTGTGATAACTTTTCTCTTTTCTGTGCTCACCAATGTCCAGTGTGGTTCTTCTATTCATGACAGCACAGCACAGCAACTGCACAAATTCATGTTGCCAATATCTCTCTTCTTTTCAATAGTGACTCCATTCCTTAACATTCTAATGGACCTTGGAGCAGCCTTTGACATAGTTGAACACTCCATCATCATAGTCACCTCCAACAATAAATTGCTGCCACTGGATCATTTAACTCTAAGGATCTATCTTTCTCCATCTATTCTTCTCTATCTGCCATCAACCTTGGCTTCCATTCTATGACAGTGGTATGATGTTTTATGTTTTCTTTTAATTCCTTTACTGTTGCCGTTTTTCCATATTGGAATCAGAACAGTTGCTGACTTTGGTCTGTCTTCCTTCACCCTAATGTACTGTACTGAAGATGAAAGTACTTTATTTGGGTAAGAACAGCATCATTAACTGCAAGCCTTTTACTACCAAGTCCTCACTAGTTGCTAACCACTCCTTTGTCTCCACTGTAACCTTGGTATTGTCCTCAGCCCTAAGTATTTCTTCTCCTTCCAAATCCTGAAAGTCCAAACTGTAGCTCTGCTTGTCTTCACCTCTGTAATATTTTTCATGCCCCTAATCTCTATAAACACACACTACTAAAATTGTTCATCTTTTTATCTGCTTTCTCTTAGAGTACTGCAACTCCCTGCTTCATGATCTCTCAGGTTACGATCTATGGTTTGTCCACATGTGGCTGGATGTGTCATCATTTGCTCATATAAGTGAGATCATATTAATCCCAACCTCAGAACACTCTGTTCCCTCCCCGTTTCCTTCAGTATCTAGTTTAGGAAATGGTTTATTTTCTATTTGAGCAATAAAGCTCAACAGGTGTGTGCTATGGTAGATTATAAAATGGGCCAGAAAAATTCAGTCATCTGATTGGTCAGTAGCTATCTTGATCTGTGCAGTAGTTGAACAATAATTGTACATGTCTGGAAAGTGTCCTGCAAATCTTATAACTTGTTTTCTAGGCTGTCTCAGTATCTGAGACAGTTGGGGGAAAAAAATTAAAATTAAACTACCAGCATGAATGATTCACTGCCAGTCAGTTTGACCTTTTTGATGGGGAAAACCAAACTATTTGATGAGAGAACAGAATCAACAGTGATGAAGACTGATTTATTCTTATTTTAAAGACTAGTTTTGTCTTGTGTTTTTTATTATTTTGGTACCATTTTATAAACGCGATAACACACTTCAGACTTGTGGTTATTGGGTAATTATCACACTCCCCCAACCCTGTGGTTGAAGGGCACTCGGCTAATACCTCATTCCTCCAACCCCCAGAGTGTGTGTGTGTGTGTGTGTGTGTGTGTGTGTGTGTGTGTGTGTGTGTGTGTGTGTGTGCAGTAATTAACCAGTAACCACATACCCTGTCATGTGTTATTGCATACATAATGTCAAGCTGAGTACTAAATTCTAAATTTTAACAGTTTTTCTTCTTGTGTACATTTTAGTCTGTTTGTAACTATTCCTGTTGGACTATATGCAACCCTTAACCCTGCCAAGAGCAGCATCTTGCAACCAGAACCCTCCTAACTTGTACCCAGAAAAGGCAACAAACCACAAAATGGCAAAAAATAGATACCACCCCTGGCTTTAGGGTGAATACCTGGCTCAGCATCTAGAGGTTGGGGGGGGGTAGGGTGCAAAATAACATTTATATTTACTGTACACCGAGTTCTGGAAAAGAGGTGCTAGGGCTATGCTATGTCTATCTTCTGAGGGGCCCATAAACAATTTCACACTGGGAAGCATAGATGTAATATCCACTACTGGAATTGGGATTGTACAGTATGGCTTTATTCTGATACAGATTGACACAGAATGGGGTGGTCCACCAGGTTTAGCAACTGTAAATGAAGACTTCACAACAAGCACATTCTTTTCCAGAATAGGCAGTTTGGGTTTTTGTACTTTTCTCTCACAGAACCTCAAACAGTCCTCCCCTCTGTACTAGGGACCAAAAGGACATTCTTTTTCTACAAATGTCTATTACATGAGGGTTACCACACACTTAAAATACATTTTATCCTGACAATGGGCTAAGTTAGCATCCCCAAGGTAACCTTGTTCCCTTCCGTGAGCCAGTTAGCCCTGACTGGAGTTATACATGAGGGTCTGCCCACCCTGGACCCATCCAATCTCTGCCATTCTTTCTGGGTTATACACATTTGGATACTCCAATTCACCTTCATTACAAAGCCATCCACACATTTAAAATCTACACTGGGGTTCTGGGTGGTGCAATCTAGCCTTGTCTCTGGGCACGTAAACCACCAGTCAACTCCTTAAAAGAGCACTTCCATGTTGCCGTACTCACAATTTGTTTGTCCTTTTGTTACAGACAAGGGCCTTAGAGGAAACACATTTCTTTCCTTTTCTGGTAGTTTTCACTGAGACTTTCTCCATCTCTGAACTGGGCAGCTGGACAATCTTCCAGTCCCTCAGGGATTTCCCTTTGGACCCACTGGATCTCACAGTCCCATTCACTTCTCACAAAAGTGACACACTGGGGTCTTGCCAGCAACAGTCTTCATCACTTCCAGTGGTACTGCTGATGTCTCACTCACTAGGGTGAGAAAGAATACCAGCCTCAGGGCAGGCTGGCAGGCACCTATCCCTCACAGCACTGCTTTCTGATGCTGACTCTCACTCATTCTGCTCTGAACTTTCTCTGACTGACTACTCACAGCTTAATATTCTGAAACTAGCCCCTGACAGCTGATTCCAATGTGGCTCAGGCTGCTGCAAGAGTTCTAAATGACCTCATTCATTCCTCACCCAGCATAGCTAGGTAAGTAATGAGAGGTCTGTAGAGAGCTTCTAATAAACTCTTTACCAGCTGCCTACTACATTCCAAGTCTAACACAGATAAGATTCTAGTAATCCCAGGGGACTGGGTCATTACATATATTAACCTGCTGACTGCTGTTATTCTCCCTGGGACCAAGGTGTGTTCTTTAATCCTCCTTGGGACCCCCACAAAAACAAGCTGCTGCATGTCATGGGGTTATCCCAGTAAGAATAATTTCAATTAAATACATTGATCAATCAATCAATAAAAAACTAAAAAAATGATTGCTATTATAAAATGGCTTATTTAGCCAAAACGATAAATGCGTTTTAAAATTGTTTTGATTTATGTGTGCATATGGTCACATGTAAAGTATTATACTTGATTTATGTGGAAAAAGTTTGGAGTTACTGTGGTACTATTGCAGAGACTACATATACACACACACACCTTTGGTAATTGTGGAGGACATTAGACCAGTGCCACATATTAAGTTACTTACAGTAAGCAAGGAAAGGAGTAATCAAGGATTGCGTAGACTTCTACTCAGTGCTTACAGGAAGATGTCTTCTGTTGTACATAAAGCAATGTTTTCATCTTTTTTCATGTTTTCTGTGGGGGTGCTCTGTCCCTTCCCACCCACTGAGTAAATAAATACAACTTTGCTCGGTGCACCTGGGGAGTGGAGATTTAGGTCTCAGAGAAAGAATATTATCACTTAACATAAAGTTGCTGTCACTGGAAGTTAGCAAGTTCTTTTGTTTTGTAATATTCAGTGATATTCTTCCTTTTGTGGGGGCGCTCCGCCCCCACACCCCACGGGTGCACCGATAAAGTTTTATTTCTTTACCTAGGGGGTGGGGGGGAAACTGCCCCACAGAAAGAATTATACCACTGAATATTACACAACACAATATCAAACTGGCAGAGAAGAATGAGAAAAATTCGAAGCCGCAATACTTTAACTGTCTGAGAAAATAATAGTGGTGTCAGGTGGGGTGTGCTAAATGTTCCATGCAAAACTGTGGCTTTATTTTGTTTGTCTGGTAGAGTTTTCAGTGATTGTTTTGATTTCAGCAAGCCCACTGCATGATCATGTCTCCACTGTCATGTGTGGAGTTTCCAGAAAAGAGCACGACTGGTCCAACGTCCTCCACAAACACCGCACCTTGTATACTAAAAGATTACTTGTTTTGCAGTATTGCAAAGTGGCAGCACAGAATGATGTGGTTGTTAGTGACAGGTTTGTATGGTAATGGGGTGAGAAGCTATTAAATGAGCTGACTGGTAAATTGTTATTCTGTGCAGTGCAGCTGACATGAAAGGGCATCTGTAAACTATCACTCACAGTGGCTGTGTGAATGTTAAACACTAACCGAGGAAAAGGTACTAAACAAAATCCTGTAAGAATTACTGAAGAAAAGGTAAAGAGTGTTTGTCTTGTTTTGTGATTGTTTTTGACACAGTGAAGGGAGGGAATAATCACTTAAAATTAAGGACTTGTACTGGCTTGAATGAAGGAAGCCATATTAAGTGAGGCAAGATGGAGCAGGGAGCGGTAGTATGATTTTTACTTTGTCCTGTGGTCAAGTGTGTGCTGGGACTTGATCCCATGATGTTATCAGGATAACATCATGGGTGAATGTTCAAACTGACCAATAAGCTCCTGGTATTTTCTCTTGCCATTTTAAAATGATATATTTTCAATATCATACTATATTAGTACATTCATAAATGTCTGTGGTAACAGTAATACAATATATCACAGATCAGACATTACAAGAAAGGGAAGAACATTTACAGTATATTACACCCAGAGTTCCAAATATTATGGGGTGGAACTTGCAGCTGATGGAGGAAGTTGCACTCATATGAGCTTTGAGGGACAATCCTTTTAATTTTCTAAAAAACAGCTGAAAAGTTTTTTAAACTTCAGCATTTTACTTTGTTAGAAGTAGTGCATGGGAGCTGCAGTTTGATGTAATTGGTGTCAGACTTTGATGAATAAAATGGTTAGGCCTAAACAACATGCAGAGACCACAAAGGGAAATAGTTAGTGGCTTCCATGGGAGGAGGATCAGAAGCTAGCAAGAAATGAGAGAACCCTGTGGGAGAAGCAGAATCAACCTTTAAGGCAGTACTACAACCAATGAGAAAATTAGACAGAAAAGTAGAAATTTAACTCATGGGTATCTCTCACTGAAACAGAAATTGACTTTGTTGTGGGTGAAACTAAGGAATCTTTGGGTTCAACATAAAAGGTGTTAGCTGCATCAGCAGAAGTTGCCAAAGAAAAGCAAATATGGAGACCAAGGCTTGAGCACTAAGAGAACCATGCCAGATCCCAACCCCGTCTGTGAGTCATTGGGATATTGGAGGGTAAAGAAGGGACGACAAAGGCACACAGTTTTAATGAAACCTACTTGCAATCAGTGCTGCAGTTGGAAACTTCTGTGACTGTACAGACAGCATACGGGGTTACACCCCAGAGAAAACCACAAATGATCAACTACCCTACTCCCTGCTTGTGGTTACAGATGGCCTATGTGAGAGGGACTGAGCATTGATAGAAGTCAAAGGATAGGAGCCTAAAGTACACTAATGGAGAACAGCTATATTTGTTTCCAGATTTGAGTTATGCAACTCAACAGAATCGTAAAAGTTTTGACGTTGTTCATGGATGTCTGAAGAAACTAGATATTACATGTTCCCAGCAACTCCAGATAGAGTTTTGTTTAACATAGCAACATAGGGCTAGATTTTCAGAGCCCCCAAGAATGCTAAATGCCCCTGGTGTGCTGATCATATGGTGCACTGGGTTTGTAGCACTCTTCTGAAAGCAATCAGGATTTTCACTCCATGCACCAAGCACCACAAGTCAGACCAGCTTTCCACTGGTCTAACTTGTGGCATTCATGGGACTTGCACCAAATATTCTGCATAAGCTGCCATAAACTGAGAAAGCTGTCGCAAAACAACAGGTTTGACATAGGGCTTGATGCAAGCCTTATGTCACCCTTTGGAAATCAGCCCTGTAGACTGATGGCAGAAAGAGAATAAATGCCCATTAAGTTTACCCATACTATTCATACCTCACCTCCGGCCTATCGTCCAGGGATCATCCTTCTCTGCACCTCCCACATTTCCCCCAGTGGGACAATGAGTTCCTTTGCTCTGTCCCAGTCATGTCACCCTTTCAGTAAAGAAGAATTTTCTCACATCCCTGATGAATTTACTGCCTGCCAATCTCCAATTGTTCCCTCTCATGACTGCATCCTTATTTCTAACAAACATTTCTTCACAATTCACTCTATTTCTACCCCTTATGAATATATAGGTGTGACAGGAAAGGGGACCAGATTCATAATTTTTTTTTTCAGTTAGTTTAAAAACATTCTTCTCTTACAGGCTTGGCTTATGATGAACACAAGATAACTGCCAGGTCAAATATACAGTTTATGAGAGGGTCACCTACTGCGGAGGAGCTGATGCTCTCAAGGGAACGTTAACAGTAATCACTGCCAGAATAAACATGGAGAAGACAATTAAGTCATAATCCCAGTGAGTAGTCTTTCTTGGGATATGTTCCTATGTCAAGCAAAAGACCCAGGTGCATGCTGTAAAAGCTTACAGATAGTGAGGAAGTGCTAAAGATGAGGTCACACATACATGTGCACACACACATACACACACAAACACACACATACACACGTGTGCACGTGCACACACACATACTGATGTGGGGTGGCGAACTGTGGGAACTGTCACTCAAAGGGTGAGGTTACTCCCCACAGTCAGAGGTGTATAAATGAGGGAGCTGGCGCTCTCTGTCTTAGACATTCAACATCTAAAGGAAGGGGCCCTGTCAAATGAAGCTAGATTGATATGGAAAACAGCCTAGGGTGAATGTCTTCTGTAGCTAGTGGCAGATAAAGAGTCATAGGTGAGTAAAGTTCAGATTTTTCTAACCATCAACTGTCTTTTTAACTTGTTTTGTTTTCTGTTCTTAGTAAACATGTAAACCTTTTGTCTTACTGTAAATATATTGTGTTTGTAACTACTTGTAGTATCTTCTAGTAAATAATCTATTTTTGATAGAACTAGTGACTGCCTCATTATTGAAAAGGCAATGTTATTATTTCTGTTGGACTCTGTCTGTAGCCCGTCTCTGAAGTGCACTCTACCAATAGTTACAGTGTTGGCCTCCCTGACTCATAGCATAGGGCCAAAAGGTGGTTTCCTGATTCCTGATAGAAATCAGGTGGTGGCACAGAATTAGAAGTCCCCAAGAATACTGCTCTGTAAGCTGAGATGGCTCAAGGGGCAGTTTTTGTCAGAATGGGTCTCTATCATGGTTCCACCTCTCCCATCTGGCCTCCCAAGAGTACATGTTCAGGGTTTACTGCTGTTCCTCATGGGATCTGCTCTGCTGGCCCAGAATCATTTTCATGACCCTTTGCAGCACAAGATCTAGTCAAGCTATGTCCTTTATCAAGTCAGGAATTCCAGAACTTGGTGCAGTATTCCAGGTGAGGCCTCACCTGTCATCTGTAAAATATCACTTCCCTTCTCTTGCTATCAAAACCTAACCTCTCCCAGTATATCCCAGCATCCTTAAAGCCATGCCATAGGACTTATTACATTGGCTGGTTTACATGAGTGAATCATTGATGACTTCCAGATCTCTCTCTTCGGCTATATTGTCCAGCCTACCCCACTATCCATTATTCCGTTTGGGGGTCCTTCTTCCCCAAATGTATCACCTTGCACATTTTGATGTTGAATCTCAACTGTCAAAGTTTTAACCACCTTTCCAGGTTTTCCAGATCTTTATGAAGTTCCCTCACCCCTTCCTCATTGTCCACCCTGCTGCAAAGCTTTGTGTCATCAACAAAGAGACACATCTTGCCAATGATACCTTCTCCTGTGCCACTAATGTATATGTTCAATAGGACAGGTCCCAGGACTGACACCTGTGGCACCCTGCTTGTGATCCTTCTGTCCCCAGATTTGTCTCCATTTACTACCACCCTCTGTTGCCTCCCCCCTCAACCAGTTCCCTACCCACTTGACTATACACTTCTCTACTCCTAAGTCCTCCAGCATTTTCAGCAGCCTCCTGTGAAACACCAAATAGAAGGCATTGCTGAAGTCAAAGCTGAGCAAATCTACTACCTACCCTCTGTCCATCTCCCCAGTGTCCCAGTAAAAAAACACAATGATGTTGGTCTGACATGACCTTCCTGAGAGATCTGTGCTGCTTGCCATCCAGCAACCTGATATCCTGTAAGTAGACCACCAGGTGTTCCTTTACTATGGGATCCATAAGCAAAAATTGAACATCTATTCTTTGAAGTTGTCACTTATCCCACACCCTATTACAGGAGGTAAGATTGACCAGCCTGTAGTTGGCCAGATCTTCCCTGTCCCCTCCTTGTTGAGTGGGACTACATCTGCAGATCTCCAGTCCCCCAGCACTATGTCAGACTCCAGTGAGCCATTAAATAGTGGGGTCAAGGATTCAGCCAGCTCTTAAGCCATTTCACTCTATTACTCAAGAGTGTAGGTCATCTGGACTCACCAGACCTATGTCAGTATATTAGCGGTGAAAATCAAGAAAGACTTTGCTGCCCAGTCGGGCTCATTGGATTTAACAGACTGATGAGGAAGACTGATTTTGGATTTATATGTAATACTGTCTATCATCCACAATGTTTTACTGTGTGGGTCCAGGGTAGGTTGTGAGAGTGTACATTGATATATTTCATGAAGTCTGACTCAGCTGCGGGTGTGTGGTACTATATGTCAGGTGCTAGAGGAGATGAATGTTAAGCTTTCCTACCCATTAAAATATAATAACACATGCGTAAGGGTACTGTAAAACTGCTCATTTTCATGCAAGGTAATTTTAGCACACACCCAAATACAACCATAACTGCAGCAATTTAATTTAGTGCTAAGTCGTTAGTGCCACATGTACTATGATTTGAAAAAGTGCTAATAGCATTAATTAGTGGAAATGTATTTATAGCATGAATTACTGTAGTATTTTAGTGAAAATAATTTGATAGTGAAAATTTCAAATTTTACAGTATTTTCAGAATTTTCAATAAGGAAATGGTGGCAGTCATGTGGCTTAAGATGATGGTCCTGGGATCACTCTGGATTGACAAGACGATCTTTGTCATGGTGTCAGAAGTCTCCATAATAGTGCACAGATATGTACATAGAATTTGTCAGCAGATAAGGACCGTCTGGACCATCTAGTCTGCCCATTATTTCCTACCTTTACTTACACTATAGACTGTAGATGATCAGCAGCTTTCCCACCCTTCCCTGTTTCTAGTATTCCTTTGTGTCTGTCCCATGCATTTTTTAATTCTTCCACCATTTTTGCCCCCACCACCCTTCAGGGAGGCTATTCCATGGATCCACCACCCTTTCTGTAAAGAAGTACTTCTTCATATTGCCCCTGACTCCACCTCCTTCTAACTTCATATCATGTCCCCTAGTTCATGTGCATCCTCTTTTTCAAAAGATGCTACCCCCTTCCCACACCTTATTTGTCCTTTTAAGGTATTTGAATATCTCTATCATGTCCCCCCTCTGTCTCCGCATTTCCAGAGTATACATATTGAGGTCTTTCACAACTATAATCACTGAGCTTGCATGGTGAGCAATTTCACTCATAAACCTCTTTCTCTCCTTCCCAAGTTTCTTATACTAAGTAGCTTATGTTTGTTGTTTAGCTGACCCAGCTAGTCAGTTATACTGTTTAAAAATTAAGACAACGAAGTTAAAAAGGATCTGTATTATGCTATTACTGTAAGTCTTCTTTTTTGACAGTTTATTTCCAATATTTTGACAGTTTATTACCAGTACTCTAAATGATAACTCTTAATCGGTCTCTCAGGTTAACGCAGTGCTAAAAACACATTTCTTTCAAACTGTTTGGACATATATAGACCCTACAGTAACTTGATAGCTTCCACATGGACTTATTATCCAATATTTCAATGAGAGGAAAGTATGTCTACTTCCAAAAAATTAAATTACTAGTGCAAACATGCAGAGGAGCACATAATCTATGCAACCCCCTGCAACTAAGACTCCTAGGCTACTGCCTGTATATGATAGGGGTTTCCTGGGGTCTATGTATTACTAATTCAAGCATCCTGGAATAAAAAAAAGGTTAAATACTAAGAAAAAATAACAGAAGTTCTGTGTTCCCAGAAACCATTGCCCTCCTCCCAACTAGCCCTTCTATTGTGAGTTAGGATCAAAACAGAAACGACCTAGGTAAGGCGGTTCTATCGCTCCCTACCCTGCTAAGTATAAAAAGCAGTAATAACTGCAGTATAATCTTATTTGAACAACAGTTCAAAAGACAGAAACCATTATAAAGCTAAAACAGTAAACATCCTAATACTAAGCGGAAATTATATGCTCAACAATTGAACATTCTAGAAATATGTAACTGTCTGAAAGGTAAACCATTAAGTTTAGTGTAGTGCCCAGGGAAGTCCCATGAATACAAAGTTCAGTTCCAAAACATGAAGTCAAATAAATTAACTACTCTGTAAATTCGCAGTCACAGATCTGTAGACAGTTATTTTCAGGGGCAAATATTACTTACAAAACTGAAAGTAAACTTCGCATTTAAGAAGAGAACTTAAATGTCACAAGTATCAGTCAACAGCACTCCAACAAACACAAACAATAGTCTAGAACTGATCCCTTTGCGATTCTAATTTAAAAGGAAAAAGGAAACCATAGAATTATAATAGTATAATACAGGCATCAGAACAATTTAAAGGTTCAAAACAGGTAGCTGAGATTATATTTGCCAATCAGCCAGAGGGTTTGGATCCTGAAAAGTTCGGGGAAATCTTCATTTCTACTAGAGATGTTGTGCAGTTTTATTCCACTTGAAAAGTTTGTTCTAAGGTGCCAAATTCACCCCATGAAACATTTTGCAAAATTGCCTTTTAATGACAAAACTTCACATGTAACTTTGCAGTTAACTTCGATTGTTAACTTCGACTTTTATTCCTAACTTTGAAGTTCTTGAAAAAAGAGTGTGTCATGTAATTCACATCCTGCATGTCACATGGGAGGCCCCAGTCAGGCAGGAAGTGTGTTTCAGTGCAATTTTGCCATTCAGAGCTGAGTGAATCAGCAGACAGCAGCAGATGTCAGAGCTACCTAGCAAACCAGCCCTATTTGAAATATTTAATTTTGTACATTTTCTAATTTTATTTTCACCTTCCTGTGTCTGTCATTGATATCTTTATTTATCTTTATTTTGCACTGAAACATTTTGCAAGTGTATATTTGTTTTGGTTAGTTTAGAAAGTGTAGGGCATGTAGTATGTGTGTGTGTTTGTGAGTGTTTATGGTGTCTTTTTTTCTCATTTTCTTAATTTGTTTTGTTTTAAATGGAAAGAAGTGGGAATGAGATCAGGAAGGATGGGGCATCTGGGATTAGGATCAACAGGAGAGCATTTGAGAGTGGACTGAGCCCCCCCCGGATCAGGATAGGAGTTCTGCTGTTCCATTGCAGCAGCAGCAGGATCTGCAGCCCCCAGCAGGATCCACAGCCCCCCAGCAGGAGCCCGTTGTGTCTGCCCCAGTGATTCTGAGTCCCAATGCTGCCAGTGCCACCCCTGCAGCTCAACCACCACTAGCAATGTTCAGCACCCTGCCACCATAGCATCTGGTTCTCCCCCTTTCCCTGGGCGATCTGTTGTGTAGCAGTTCTTTGATGTAGATGCTTCAGATGAAATGGTGGCCGTCTGCAAGGTCTGTGGCCACACTGTAAGGCAGGAGAAACAAGGCAGATGCCCTGGGACTGGTGGCCAGCGGACACACCTCGGGATCCACCCCTGGCAGAGTGGCAGGTGAAGGAGCATGAGGTGGGAGGAGCACATGGTGGTGGTAGTGAAGGAGAGCCATGGGATGCGGTCTGTTATGCTGCTGTGTGTCTGCATGGCAGCCATAGGGAGGAAGACAGCAACTGTCAGCCGCAGACAAGATTATAGGCAGCAATGGCAGAAGGTGATGTGGACTCCACAGCACCCGCCACACAGAGGAATGTGGCGGTACTGTGGGACAAGGTGCAACATGACTTTTTTCTAGCACAGGTGTGCACACAGGGACACAACAATTACTCTGGTTAAATCGCAGTCAGGAGGACAGTGATTTTTTTTTCTAAATAAAGGTGTGCTGGCAGAGACACAACAATCACTCTGGTTAAATCGCAGTCAGGAGGACAGTGATTTAATTTTTCTAGCGCAGGTGTGCACACAGGGACACAGCAATCACTCTGATTAAATCGCAGTCAGGAGGACAGTGATTGTTTTTCTAAATAAAGGTGTGCCGGCAGGGACACAACAATCACTCTGGTCTAGTTAAATTGAAGTCAGAAGGACAGTGAGTTTTTTTCCTAGCACAGGTGTACATCCAAGGAAACAACAGTCACTTGGTCTGGTTAAATCAGAGTCAGGAGGACAGTGAGTTTTTTTCTAGCACATATCTGCATGCAGAGACACAATAATCACTCTGATTAAATCTCAATCAGGAGGATAGTGATTTTTTTTGCTAGTATAGGTGTGCAGACAGGGACACAAAAATCTTTATGATTAAATCGCAGTCAGGAGGACAGTGATTTTTTTCTAGCACAGGTGTGCATGCAGGGACACAACAATCACTCTGGTTAAATTGTAGTCAGGAGGACAGTGATTTTTTTTCCTAGCACAGGTGTGCATGCAGAGACACAATAGTCACTCTGGTCTGGTTAAACCACAGTCAGAAAGACAATGATTTTTTCCTAGCACATGTCTGCATGCAGATACACAACAGTCACTCTGATCTAGTTAAATTGTAGTTAGGAGGGCAGTGATTTTTTTCCTAGCACAGGTGTGCATGCAGAGACACAACAGTCACTCTGGTCTGGTTAAACCACAGTCAGAAAGACAATGATTTTTTCCTAGCACATGTCTGCATGCAGATACACAGCAGTCACTCTGGTCTGGTTAAATCACAGTCAGAAGGACAGTGATTTTTTCCTCGCACAGGTGTGCATGCAGGAACACTGAAATCACTCTGATTAAATCACTGTCAGGAGGACAGTGATTTTTTTTCTTAGTACAAGTGTGCACACAGGGACACAACAATCACCCTGGTTAAATCACGGTCAGAAGGACAGCAATTTTTTTTCCTACATAAAGGTGTGTTGGCAGGGACACAACAATCACTCTGGTTAAATCAAAGTCAGGAGGACAGTGATTTTTTCCTAGAACAGGTGTGCACACAGGGACACAACAGCCACTCTGGTCTGGTTAAATCACAGTCAGGAGAACAGTGATTTTTTTTCCTAGCACCGGTGTGCTCACAGGGACACAACAGTCACTCTGGTCTGGTTAAATCACAGTCAGGAAGACAGTGATTTTTTTCCCTAGCACCGGTGTGCTCACAGGAACACAACAGTCACTCTGGTTAAATCACAGTCAGGGGTACAGTGACTTTTTTTACTACCACAGGTGTGCATGCAGGGACACAACAGTTATTCCAGTTAAATCTCAGTCAGGAGGACAGGGATTTTTTCCTAGCACAGGTATATACACAGGGACACAACAATCACTCTGGTTAAATTGTAGTCAGGAGGACAGTGATTTTTTTTCTAAATAAAGGTGTGCCGACAGGGACACAACAATTACTTGGGTTAAATCGCAGTCAGGAGGACAGTGATTTTTTTTCTAATACATGTGTGCTGACAGGGACACAAACACCAATCACTCTGGTTAAAGCATAGTCAAAAATGTGATGTTTTTCTTCAGAAAATACAGGACACTGGGCCAGTGATGTTGTTACTGAACACTAGTGTGCCTTTTAAATTGCTATTACCCTCTCCCACACAAGCCACCAAACCACTACTTGTCAGTTAAAACAAAACTAAATACTTACAGTAAAGAATACAGGAGACGATCAACATAAAACATACTATGTATACACAGGGCACTCACAAACACAGTTTTGAAAAAATGTAACCACCAAAATGATCTTTTATATTATATTATTTAGATTTAGATTTTGACTCCAGGCTGCTACAATAAGCACAAGCTCTCAGTCTCTCTACAACACACTACTCTCAGAGAACAACCAAACTAGCTTCTAAATGGTTGTTCAGCAACATGTGACCTCCTATTCCATGGTACATTGCAAACTTCAAATATTATACAAAATGTTGATACTTTGATGATTGAATTAACATGCATCGAAGTTTTCAAATTAGAAATTTCACGAAATTGCAGCTAGAACACAAAGTGCAAGTTCAAACTGCAGAAAACTTTGCATATCGGTTAAAATACATGAAACTTTTCCACGGAGCAAATTTTTGCAACTTCACACATCTCTGATTACTACTGCCTTGCCTGACTCACTGAATCAAATCTTCTAGTTCCTGAGTCAGTAGTTCAGTAGTCACCTCAAGGCAAGCAAGATAAAGCATTTTATGACTGATGTGTTCCGCCCACAATTTGGATTTTATGTCCTTATACTCTGACTTTTCTGGCACACTTATAGTGTCAAAACCTGTGCTAACTAAAGCTGGCGTCCTTACCATTGTAATGACTGTAGAGAGTGGACCTGTTTAAGGATATATACCTGATCCAAAAAAGTTAGCAAGTGGAAAATCAAGGGCCTGGGCCTCTCTCCTGGTGCTGGTGTTGGTCATACAGCTTGATGTTCCCTCTTCACGAAGTAGCTGAGACCATTCAGGTAAGAATCTCCAACTCTGGTACAAAAACATTTGAAGAAATTCAACCAGGTTTGCACCTTTCTCATTTTCAGGAAGCCCAAGGAGCACCAAGTTATTTCTTAGTGACCGACCTTCAAGATCATCAACCTTTTCAGTAAGTCGGACCACAGTGTGGCAAAGTTGGACAATCTCTGAATCTATCTTAGATTGCTTATCATCTATTGAACTTGTACGAGTTTCGGTATCTGACATCTTGACCGCTAAGTCCTGAAGCACTGGTTTAAACAGTCTGAAGTCAGAAATGAAGTCATACACCACTATTTTAATTTTTGTCAGCTCTAAAACATTGCTCCATAGTAAGTTCTTGTGGTTCTGCCACCAGTGGTGGTGTTGAGGGTGAAATGGGTGTTTTGGCTCCAGTGCCAGTGGAGTAATCGGCTGCTCAGCTTTGTCTGCAATGTTGAGAGTCTCAGTGACCAGCATTACAGCTTCCTTAGCTCTCTCGGTAGCATCCATGATGTTGGCAATGTTAGTGGCTATGTAGTGGTAGTGGTGGTAGGGGCTAACTTGGTAGGGGAGTTCAAAAATGTATGGGATAGTTATAGGGGAATCATAGTGATAGGAAAGAGAATAAAACAGGAGATCAAGTAGGGTTTATGTTTTTTTGCAGCAGGTAGGGAAAAAAAGGGGATACTGGGTTGGCCTAGCAATCTTTTTCTGTCATCAATTTCTTTGTTTCTATGTAGATTAGAAAAATACTACAAATAAGCCAAACCACTTGGGAAAAGATAAACTTTATGTAGGGACTGATTGGAGCTCACCCGAAGTGTGTTTAGCACCGAGCTAGCATCATGTGACTCCCAATTTACAGCTCAGTTTTAAAAAAATGTTCTTCAGCAGTTTAGTTAGTTTAGTCTGATTAGTTTTTGTTGACGTTGAAAGGAGAGCTAGATAATTCTGCCTATTTTCAGCCTCATCCAGGGGGAAGGGAGACATACAGATGGTAACCAACTGAAATTGAACCAGGTTAATAATTAATGTTTATAATTTCCTACTATAAAAAGGGGGGAAGGCCTCGGCACCCAACTAGGGATCTGAGGTTCGAGCAGATTCGATAAACCATAAGGCCTAATCTGCTGGCAATTAGTATGTTAGTATATTGCCAATTCCCCCAAAGTTAGTAACAAAAGAGGACAGGGATTGTGCATTAGAGATACTGTGAATTTTAACTTTGCTGGTGAAATTGCTGCAAAGCGACTGATATTCATCTTCATCAAGCTTCACAAAGTTTTCACAGCCCTTAGGAACTTTGACTTTGCCAAAATTACAAAGTGTTTATTGTGAAGGGTCCATTTTTTGGGTGAAGTGGCCACTTTGCAAATAAATGTTGGTCCATTTGCTAAAAAAATGGCAACTTTACAGATCCTAACTTCACAAAATTGGAAAATTTGCACTTCACAAAATCTGCAGAATTCATGAATTTATTTCTGAGGTGAATTTTCACCACTTTGCCCATCTTTTTGTTAAGATATTGTAAATATCAGGCAAAATAACAGGTGTAGCTCTATATGACCGTGAGGGCATAGAGGCTGCAGAGACTGGACACATCAGGGAAGAGGAGATTCAGAAAGGTTGACACCGACACCAGTTGCAATTCCAAAAAGTTTTTATTCAGGGACACAGAGCCCTTGCAGCTTGCCACAGTACAAGCAGCTAGTGAAAACCCCTTCACCGTAACAAGTTTTGCGCATGGGCATTTTCTCATGGTGCCCTCTGGCAAGAAAACACAGGTGGGATGATCTATAAACCACCAGGACAAGGGAGGAGAGAGAGAGAGAGAGAGAGAGAGAGAGAGGAATAGAAGCTCAGTGAAAAGCTGACAAGGGGAGAAAAGAAAAGGGGAAATGGTGGTGGTGGTGGATGATCTGAACTTGCCAGATATCAGTATACCTATGCTACCACAACAATTTTACATCACCTGACACTACAGCAACAACAGCACCAGGTCGCTGTAGTGTCAGCGCAGGACTCTGGCACTGCTTTCTGGGGGGTATTGCACCACCTCCCTGAAACAACTCTGACTTGGAGTTGATTATTTTAGTAACAGGGGTGTGGGGGGTAGAGCCCCCACATGGGGGGGGTTAGAAAACAATGTTTCTTGTGACTCCCTTTATGCTGACCACAAATGCGGTCAGCATAAAGGAGTCTCTGTAATGTTGGTCAACAACTAAATTGTTGACCAACTGTCATGGATTCCCCAAAATCTACTAGGACAGTTCAGCAGCCAGGTGCATCAGAAGTCAGTCCTGTTGTATATATTGCAGGACTGCCTGCCGGTGCAACTGGTTAGGGGACCTACTAGGCAGGCAGCCATTCTTGATTTGTTGCTCACCAACGTGGAGATGGTGAGTGGAGTGAGGGTAGGGGAGCCACTACCAGGACTCCAGTGACCAGATCTCAGTTGGTTCTGTATAGCCCTTGGGATGAGAATGCCCCTGTCAAAAACTGAAGTCCTAGGTTTCAGAAGAGCAGACTTCAAACAGATGAAGGATCTGTTCTGAGACAAACTAACCAGGGTGGACAGCAGTGGGTGTACTGTAGAGAAAAGATGGGGGACAGTTAAGGATACCATCCTCCAGGCAACAAAGTTGTGTAGGAGAACTGTTACAAAAGAAAACCGGTACTGTAGAAGAGACCAATATGATTCTTGGAAAGGATCACAGAAGCAATGAGAGCCAAGAAAAGGCTTTCACTAGGTTATAAGAAAAAGCAGGGGGAGGAGGAGGAATCGGGAGAGTACCAAATAAAAACTAGGGAAGTGAAGAGGATGGTCAGACAGGCCAAGGCAGACATTGAGCTGCGTATTGCAGAGGGGATCTAGGGTAAGTAAAAACAATTCTTCAGATACATTAAGGAAGAAAGAAAGAGAATAGGGGGCATTGTTAGGCTACAAGATGGGGAGGGTACTAGAGGACGAAGAACAAAAAGCAGCTGTCTTAACAATTGCTTCTGCTATGTCTTCACAAAGGAAAACAGTCAGCCCCTGCCAGAAAGTGGCATCTAGGTAGTTGTCAGACGCATTCCTGAAATGAAGTATCCAGTAGTTAGCACAGGGCTCAGAATGGGCTTGAAGCCCTAAAGGTAGATGAAGTCCCTTGGGCAGATGGGATGCACCCAAAGGTACCCAAGAAACTGACTGTCAGACTGGCTTGACCTAGTGGTATCTTGTGATAACAGCAAAGCAATATGGGTGAGTCAAAAATAATGAGTGAAAAAGAGCCAATGCATTTTGAATGACATGGTTAATGCAGTGAGTGGTTTTGTGAGCAGGGTACTACCAGAATAAAGGGATGTAGTTTGCTGGCTGTTGCATGGTGAGTAGTGAAATTCACTGCTGAGAGGTGAGCCGTCTATCTGTAAATGTGGCGTAGCAGTTACAGCCATTGGCTATGTGTATGTTAGGTGTCCTCGACCTGGGTCCTATGGGTGTTTCTGTTTTTTTTAAATTATGAGGTACTGTGTTGTTGTTTGCATCCCCCTCAGTTTGTCATTGCCGGGATTTTGAATTTGAAGTTGCCTCCTTCTCCTGTCTTGTTTCCCCCCTTCTGAGTTGCTTCCCCCACTGAACAACCCCGTACCTTGGAGCTGATTATTTAATTTAAATAGGGGTGTGGGGGCTTCACCTCCCAGAATAGGCAGTGCTTGGAGCAAAGCCCCCCCCCACAAAAAGTCAGTGCAGCAGTGTTGTGATTTGTGATGATCGCTGTAGTGTACAGTCCCTGTATGTGTAGGCACTAGTTTGCAGTCACTGTTTTTGCTCTAGCTGTTTTTTTTTCTCAATATTATCATATAGAACCAACCTAGTAGAGGCATTTAGTAGTTCAGTTCAGACATTGATAGTTCTGAAAGACCGGAGGGTAGTGGACATAGTCCTGCTGCACAAGGGGAGGACAAGGAGCATTCTGGGAATTCAAGACCTGTCTGCCTTACCTCTATAATAGGTAAACTGATGGAGTCACTGATCAAAAAGAGGACCTTCTGGACTACCTAGAGAGCAGCTGTCTCCAGGATAGTAAACAGCATGGCTTTGTGGCAGGGAGGACTTGTCAGACCAACCTGATAGTTTTCTTTGACTGGGTAACAAAGGTAGTAAGTATGAGCCATGCTGTGGATTTACTTTACTTTCATGTCAAAAAGGCTTTCAACTCTGTGCCACACAGAAGATTGCTGAAGTAGCTGCAGGATCTGGGAATGGTTAGGGATATAGTTAGATAGGTAGGGATCTGGGCATGGCTAGGGATACAGTTAGATAGGTAGAGATCTGGGAATGGCTAGGGATATAGTTAGATGGGTAGGGATCAGGGTATAGCTAGGGATAAAGTAAGGTAGGTAGGGATCTGGGCATGGCTAGGGATATAGTTAGATAGGTAGAGATCTGGGCATGGTTAGGGATATAGTTAGATTGGTAGGGTTCTGGGCATGGCTAGGGATATAGTTAGGTAGGTATCTGGGCATGGCTAGGGATATAGTTAGATAGTTAGGGATCTGGGCATGGCTAGGGATATAGTTAGATGGGTAGAGATCTGGGCATGGCTAGGGATGTAGTTAGATGGGTAGGGATCTGGGCATGGCTAGGGATATAGTTAGATGGGTAGGGATGTGGGCATGGCTAGGGATGTAGTTAGATAGGAAGGGATCTGGACATGGCTAGGGATGTAGGTAGATAGGTAGGTATCTGGGCATAGCAAGGGATGTAGTTAGGTAAGGATCTGGGCATGGCTAGGGATATAGTTTGATGGGTAGGGGTCTGGGCATGGCTAGGGATATAGTTAGATAGGTAGGTATCTGGGCATGGCAAGGGATATAGTTAGATAGGTAGGTATCTGGGCATGGCAAGAGATATAGTTAGATAGGTAGGGATCTGGGCGTGGCTAGCAATTTAGTTAGATGGGTAAGGATCTGGGCCTGGCAAGGGATATAGTTATATAGGTAGGTATCGGGGCATGGCAAGGGATATAGTTAGATAGGTAGGTATGTGGGCATGGCAAGGGATATAGTTAGATACGTAGGGATCTGGGCATGGTTAGGGATATAGTTAAGCAGGGATCTGGGCATGGCTAGGGATATAGTTTGATGGGTAGGGGTCTGGGCATGGCTAGGGATATAGTTATATAGGTAGGTATCGGGGCATGGCAAGGGATATAGTTAGATAGGTAGGTATGTGGGCATGGCAAGGATATAGTTAGATACGTAGGGATCTGGGCATGGCTAGGGATATAGTTAAAAAGGTAGGGATCTGGGTAAGGCTAGTGATATAGTTAAGTAGGTATATGGGCATGGCTAGTGAAATAGTTAGAAAGGTAGGTATCTGGACATGGCTACGGATATAGTTAGATAGGTAGGTACGTGGGCATGGCAAGAGATATAGTTAGATAGGTAGGGATCTGGGCATAATTAGGGATATAGTTAAGCAGGGATCTAGGCATGGCTAGGGATATAGTTAGATGGGTAGGGATCTGGGCATGGCTAGGGATATAGTTAGATGGGTAGGGATCTGGGCATGGCTAGGGATATAGTTAGGTAGGGATCTGGGCATAGCTAGGGATATAGTTAGATAGGTAGGGATTGGGCATGGCTAGGGATATAATTAAATAGGAAGGGATCTGCGCATGGCAAGCAATATAGTTTGATGGATAGGTATCTGGGCATGGCTAGAGATATAGTTAGATAGGTAGGAATCTGGGCATGGCTAGGGATATAGTTAGAAAGGTAGGGATCTGGGCATAGTTAGTGATATATACAGGTAGGAATCTGGGCATGGCTAGTGATATAGTTAGATGGTAAGTTATCTGGGCATGGCTAAGGATGTAGTTAGATAGGTAGGGATATGGGCATGGCTAGGGATATAGTTAGATAGGTAGGTATCTGGGCATGGCTAGGGATATAGTTAGATGGGTAGGGATCTGGGCATGGCTAGGGAAATAGATAGGTAGGTATCTGGGCTTGGCTAGGGATATAGTTAGATAGGTAGGGATCTTGGCATGGCTAGGGAAATAGATAGGTAGGCATCTGGGCATGGCTAGGGATACAGTTAGATGGGTAGGGATCTGGGCATGGCTAGGGAAATAGTTAGATATGTAGGTATCTGGGCATGGTTAGGGATATAGTTAGATGGGTAGGGATCTGGGCATGGCTAGGGAAATAGATAGGTAGGTATCTGGGCTTGGCTAGGGATATAGTTAGATAGGTAGGGATCTGGGCATGGCTAGGGAAATAGGTAGGTATCTGGCATGGCTAGGGACATAGTTAGATGGGTAGGGATCTGGGCATGGCTAAGGATATAGTTTATAGTAGGTATCTGGGCATGGCTAGGATATAGTTAGATGGTAGGGATCTGGGCTTGGCTAGGGAAATAGATAGGTAGGTATCTGGGCATGGCTAGGGATAAAGTTAGATGGGTAGGGATCTGGGCATGGCTAGGGAAATAGTTAGATAGGTAGGTATCTGGGCATGGCTAGGGATATAGTTAGATAGGTAGGGATCTGGACATGGCTAGGGAAATAGTTAGGTAGGTATCTGGGCATGGCTAGGAATATAGTTAGATGAGTAGGGATCTGGGCATGGGTAGAGATATAATTGGAAGTGTAGGGATCTGGGCATGGCTAGTAATATAGTAAGATGGGTAGGTGTCTGGGCATGGCTAGGGATATAGTTAGTTGGGTAGATATATGGGCATGGCTAGGGATATAGTTAGATGGGTAGGTATCTGGGCATGGCTAGCAATATAGTTAGATGGGTAAGGATCTGGGCATGGCTAGGGATACAGTTAGATAGGTAGGTATCTGGGCATGGCAATAGGTATAGTTAGATAGGTAGGTATGTGGGCATGGCAAGGGATATAGTTAGATAGGTAGGGTTCTGAGCATGGCTAGGGATATAGTTAGAAAGATAGGGATCTGGGTAAGGCTAGTGATATAATTAGGTAGGTATATGGGCATGGCTAGTGATATAGTTAGAAAGGAAGGTATCTGGGCATGGCTTGGGATATAGTTAGATAGGGAGGTATGTGGGCATGGCAAGGTATATAGTTATATAGGTAGGGATCTGGGCATGGTTAGGGATATAGTTAAGCAGGGATCTGGGCATGGCTAGGGATATAGTTAGATGGGTAGGGATCTGGGCATGGCTAGGGATATAGTTAGATAGGTAGGTATCTGGGCATGGCTAGGGATATAGTTAAGCAGGGATCTGGGCATGGCTAGGGATATAGTTAGATGGGTAGGGATCTGGGCATTGCTAGGGATATAGTTAGATGGGTAGGGATCTGGGCATGGCTAGGGATATAATTAGATGGGTAGGGATCCGGGCATGGCTAGGGATATAGTTAGATAGGTAGGTATCTGGGCATGGCTAGTGATATCATTAGATAGGAAGGGATCTGTGCATGGCAAGCAATGTAGTTAGATGGGTAGGTATCTGGGCATGGCTAGGGATATAGTTAGATAGGTAGGAATCTGGGCATGGCTAGGGAAATAGTTAGAAAGGTAGGGATCTGGGCATAGCTAGTGATATAGTTAGGTATAAATCTGGGTATGGCTAGTGATATAGTTAGATGGGTAGTTATCTGGGCATGGCTAAGGATATAGTTAGGTAGGGATCTAGGCATGGCTAGGGATATAGTTAGATAGGTAGGGATCTGGGCATGGCTAGGGAAATAGATAGGTAGGCATCTGGGCATGGCTAGGGATACAGTTAGATGGGTAGGGATCTGGGCATGGCTAGGGATATAGTTAGATGGATAGGTATCTTTGCATGGCTAGGGAAATAGATAGGTAGGTATCTGGGCATGGCTAGGGATATAGTTAGATGGGTAGGGATCTGGGCATGGCTATGGAAATAGTTAGATACGTAGGTATCTGGGCTTGGCTAGGGATATAATTAGATGGGTAGGGATCTGGGCATGGCTAAGGATATAGTTAGGTAGGGATCTGGGCATAGCTATGGAAATAGGTAGGTATCTAGGCATGGCTAGGGATATAGTTAGATGGATAGGGATTGGGGCATGGCAAGGGATATAATTAGATGGGTAGGGATCTGAGCATGGCTAGCAATATAGTTAGATGGGTAGACATCTGGGCATGGCTAGGGATATAGTTAGGTAGGGGTCTGGGCACAGCTAGCGATGTAGTTAGATAGGTAGAGTTCTGGGCATGGTTAGGGATATCGTTAGATAGGTAGGGATCTGGGCATGGATAGGGATATAATTAGATGGGTAGGGATCTGGGCTTGGCTAGGGATATAGTTAGATTGGTAGGGATCTGGGCATGTCTAGGGTTCTAGTTAGATAGGTAGGTATCTGGGCATGGTTTGGGATATATTTAGATAGGTAGGGATCTGGGAATGGCTAGAACTATAGTTAGGTAGGGATCTGGGCTTGGCTAGGGATGTAGTTAGATAGGAAGGGATCTGGACATGGCTAGGGATATAGTTAGATGGTAGGGATCTGGGCATGGCTAGGGATATAGTTAGATGGGTAGGGATCTTGGCATGACTAGGACATAGTTAGATAGGTAGGTAGGGATCTGGGCATAGCTAGGGATGTAGTTAGGTAGGTATCTGGCATAGCTAGAGATGTAGTTAGATATGTAAGTATCTGGGCATGGCTAGGGATATAGTTTGATTGGCAGGGATCTGAGCATGTCTAGGGATAATGTTAGATAGGTAGGTATCTGGGCATGGCAAGGGATGTAGTTAGAATAGGTAGGTATCTGGGCATGGTTAGTGATATTGTTAGATAGATAGGGATATGGGCATGGCTATGGATATTGTTAGATAGGTAGGTATCTGAGCATGGCAAGGGATATAGTTAGGTAGGTATGTGGGCATGGCAAGGGATATAGTTAGATTGGTAGGTATGTGGGCATAGCTAGGGATATAGTTAGATATTTAGAGATATGGGCATGGCTAGCAATATAGTTAGATAAGCAGGTATATGGGCATGGCTAGGGATATAGTTAGATAGGTAGGTATCTGGGCATGGCAAGGATATAGTTTGATGGATAGGGATCAGGGCATGGCTAGGCATATAGTTAGATAGGTAGGTATCTGAGCATGCTAAGGGATATAGTTAGGTAGGGATCTGGGCTTGGCTAGGGATATAGTTAGATAGGTAGGAATCTTGGCATGGCTAGGCATATATTTAGAAAGGTAGGGATCTGGGCGTGGCTAGTGATATAGTTAGGTAGGTATCTGGGCATGGCTCGTGATATAGTTAGATGGGTAGTTATCTGGGCTTGGCTAGGGATATAGTTAGATAGGTAGGGATCTGGGTATGGCTAGGGATATAGTTAGATAGGTAGGTATCTGGGCATGGCTAGGGATATAGTTAAATGGGTAGGATCTGGGCATGGCTAGGGGTGTAGTTAGGTAGGTTGGGATCTGGGCATGGCTAGGGGATATAATTAGATAGGTAGGTATCTGGGCATGGCTAGGGATATAGTTAGATGGATAGGGATTGTGGCATGGCAAGGGATATAATTAGATGGGTAGGGATCTGAGCATGGCTAGCAATATAGTTAGATGGGTAGGTATCAGGCATCGCTAGGGATATAGTTAGACTGGTAGACATCAGGGCATGGCTAGAAATATAGTTAGGTAGGGGTCTGGGCACAGCTAGTGATGTAGTTAGATAGGTAGAGTTCTGGCATGGTTAGGGATATCGTTAGATAGGTAGGGATCTGGGCATGGATAGGGATATAGTTAGATGGGTAGGGATCTGGGCTTGGCTAGGGATATAGTTAGATTGGTTGGGATCTGGGCATGTCTAGGGTTCTAGTTAGATAGGTAGGTATCTGGGCATGGTTTGGGATATATTTAGATAGGTAGGGATCTGGGAATGGCTAGAAATATAGTTAGGTAGGGATCTGGGCTTGGCTAGGGATGTAGTTAGGAAGGGATCTGGACATGGCTAGGGATATGGTTAGATGGTAGGGATCTGGGCATGGCTAGGGATATAGTTAGATGGGTAGGGATCTGGGCATGACTAGGGATATAGTTAGATAGGTAGGGATCTGGGCATGGCTAGGGATATACTTAGATGGGCAGGATCTGGCATGGCTAAGGATATAGTTTGATAGGTAGGATCTGGGCATGGCTAGGAAATAGGTAGGTATCTGGCATGGCTAGGGATATAGTTAGATGGATAGGATCAGGCATGGCAAGGATATAATTAGATGGGTAGGGATCTGAGCATGGCTAGCAATATAGCTAGATGGGTAGGTATCTGGGCATGGCTAGGGACATAGTTAGATAGGTAGGAATCTTGGCATGGCTAGGTATATATTTAGAAAGGTAGGGATCTGGGTATGGCTAGTGATATAGTTAGGTAGGTATCTGGGCATGGCTAGTGATATAGTTAGATGGGTAGTTATCTGGCTGCATTAGGGATATAGTTAGATAGGTAGGTAGGGATCTGGGCATGGCTAGGATATAGTTAGATAGGTAGGTATCTGGGCATGGCTAGGGATATAGTTAAATGGGTAGGATCTGGGCATGGCTAGGGGTATAGTTAGGTAGGTTGGGATCTGGGCATGGCTAGGGGATACAATTAGTTAGGTAGGTATCTGGGCATGGCTAGGGATATAGTTAGATGGGTAGGGATCTGGGCATGGCTAAGGATATAGTTAGGTAGGGATCTGGGCATAGCTATGGAAATAGGTAGGTATCTGGGCATGGCTAGGGATATAGTTAGATGGATAGGGATTGGGGCATGGCAAGGGATATAATTAGATGGGTAGGGATCTGAGCATGGCTAGCAATATAGTTAGATGGGTAGGTATCTGGGCATGGCTAGGGATATAGTTAGACAGGTAGACATCTGGGCATGGCTAGAAATATAGTTAGGTAGGGTCTGGGCACAGCTAGCGATGTAGTTAGATAGGTAGAGTTCTGGGCATGGTTAGGGATATCATTAGATAGGTAGGGATCTGGGCATGGATAGGGATATAGTTAGATGGGTAGGGATCTGGGCTTGGCTAGGGATATAGTTAGATTGGTAGGGATCTGGCCATGTCTAGGGTTCTAGTTAGATAGGTAGGTATCTGGGCATGGTTTGGGATATATTTAGATAGGTAGGGATCTGGGAATGGCTAGAAATATAGTTAGGAAGGGATCTGGACTTGGCTAGGGATATAGTTAGATAGGTAGGGATCTGGGCTTTGCTAGGGATATAGTTAGATAGGTAGGGATCTGGGCATGGCTAGGGATGTAGTTAGATAGGAAGGGATCTGGACATGGATAGGGATGTAGTTAGGTAGGTATCTGGGCATAGCTAGGGATGTAGTTAGATATGTAAGTATCTGGGCATGGCTAGGGATATAGTTTGATTGGCAGGGATCTGAGCATGTCTAGGGATAACGTTAGATAGGTAGGTATCTGGGCATGGCAAGGGATGTAGTTAGAATAGGTAGGTATCTGGGCATGGTTAGTGATATTGTTAGATAGATAGGGATGTGGGCATGGCTATGGATATTGTTAGATAGGTAGGTATCTGAGCATGGCAAGGGATATAGTTAGATTGGTAGGTATGTGGGTATAGCTAGGGATATAGTTAGATAGGTAGGTATCTGGACATGGCAAGGATAATGTTTGATGGATAGGGATCTGGGCATGGCTAGGCATATAGTTAGATAGGTAGGTATCTGAGCATGCTAAGGGATATAGTTAGGTAGGGATCTGGGCATGGCTAGTGATATAGTTAAGTAGGTATCTGGGCATGGCTAGTGATATAGTTAGATGGGTAGTTATCTGGGCTTGGCTAGGGATATAGTTAGATAGGTAGGGATCTGGGCATGGCTAGGGATATAGTTAGATCGGTAGGTATCTGGGCATGGCTAGGGATTTAGTTAGATGGTTAGTGATCTGGGCATGGCTAGGGATATAGTTAGGTAGGTTGGGATCTGGGCATGGCTAGGGATATAATTAGATAGGTAGGTATCTGGGCATGGCTAGGGATATAGTTAGATGGGTAGGGATCTGGGCATGTCTTGGGATATAGTTTGATAGGTAGGTATCTGGGCATGGCTAGGGATATAGTTAGATGGGTAGATATCTGGGCATGGCTAGAAATATAGTTAGGTAGGGGTCTGTGCACAGCTAGCAATGTAGTTAGATAGGTAGGGATGTGGGGTATGGCCAGGATAGAGTTAGATGGATAGTATCTGGTCATGGCTAGGGGTATAGTTATATAGGTAGGGATCTGTGCATGGCTAGGAAAATAGGTAGGTATCTGGGCATGGCTAGGGATATAGTTAGATGGTTAGGGATCTGGGCATGGCTAGGGATATAGTTAGATGGGTAGGGATGTGGGCATGGCTAGGGATGTAGTTAGATAGGAAGGGATCTGGACATGGCTAGGGATGTAGGTAGATAGGTAGGTATCTGGGCATAGCAAGGGATGTAGTTAGGTAAGGATCTGGGCATGGCTAGGGATATAGTTTGATGGGTAGGGGTCTGGGCATGGCTAGGGATATAGTTAGATAGGTAGGTATCTGGGCATGGCAAGGGATATAGTTAGATAGGTAGGTATCTGGGCATGGCAAGAGATAGTAGATAGGTAGGGATCTGGGCGTGGCTAGCAATTTAGTTAGATGGGTATGGATCTGGGCCTGGCAAGGGATATATGTTATATAGGTAGGTATCGGGCATGGCAAGGGATATAGTTAGATAGGTAGGTATGTGAGCATGGCAAGGGATATGTTAGATAGATGAGGGATCTGGGCATGGTTAGGGATATAGTTAGCAGGGATCTGGGCATGGCTAGGGATATAGTTTGATGGGTAGGGGTCTGGGCATGGCTAGGATATAGTTATATAGGTAGGTATCGGGGCATGGCAAGGGATATAGTTAGATAGGTAGGTATGTGGGCATGGCAAGGATATAGTTAGATACGTAGGGATCTGGGCATGGCTAGGATATGGTTAAAGGTAGGGATCTGGGTAAGGCTAGTGATATAGTTAAGTAGGTATATGGGCATGTGGCTGGTGAAATAGTTAGAAGGTAGGTATCTGGACATGGCTACGGATATAGTTAGATAGGTAGGAATGCGTGGGCATGGCAAGAGATATAGTTAGATAGGTAGGGATCTGGGCATAATTAGGATATAGTTAAGCAGGATCTAGGCATGGCTAGGGATATAGTTAGATGGTAGGGATCTGGGCATGGCTAGGGATATAGTTAGATGGTAGGGATCTGGGCATGGCTAGGATATAGTTAGGTAGGGATCTGGGCATAGCTAGGGATATAGTTAGATAGGTAGGGATTGGGCATGGCTAGGGATATAATTAAATAGGAAGGGATCTGCGCATGGCAAGCAATATAGTTTGATGGATAGGTATCTGGGCATGGCTAGAGATATAGTTAGATAGGTAGGAATCTGGGCATGGCTAGGGATATAGTTAGAAAGGTAGGGATCTGGGCATAGTTAGTGATATATACAGGTAGGAATCTGGGCATGGCTAGTGATATAGTTAGATGGTAAGTTATCTGGGCATGGCTAAGGATGTAGTTAGATAGGTAGGGATATGGGCATGGCTAGGGATATAGTTAGATAGGTAGGTATCTGGGCATGGCTTGGATATAGTTAGATGGGTAGGGATCTGGGCATGGCTAGGAAATAGATAGGTAGGTATCTGGGCTTGGCTAGGGATAGTTAGATAGGTAGGGATCTTGGCATGGCTAGGAAATAGATAGGTAGGCATCTGGGCATGGCTAGGTGAGTTAGATGGGTAGGGATCTGGGCATGGCTAGGGAAATAGTTAGATATGTAGGTATCTGGGCATGGTTAGGGATATAGTTAGATGGGTAGGGATCTGGGCATGGCTAGGGAAATAGATAGGTAGGTATCTGGGCTTGGCTAGGGATATAGTTAGATAGGTAGGGATCTGGGCATGGCTAGGGAAATAGGTAGGTATCTGGCATGGCTAGGGACATAGTTAGATGGGTAGGGATCTGGGCATGGCTAAGGATATAGTTTATAGTAGGTATCTGGGCATGGCTAGGGATATAGTTAGATGGTAGGGATCTGGGCTTGGCTAGGGAAATAGATAGGTAGGTATCTGGGCATGGCTAGGGATAAAGTTAGATGGGTAGGGATCTGGGCATGGCTAGGGAAATAGTTAGATAGGTAGGTATCTGGGCATGGCTAGGGATATAGTTAGATAGGTAGGGATCTGGACATGGCTAGGGAAATAGTTAGGTAGGTATCTGGGCATGGCTAGGAATATAGTTAGATGAGTAGGGATCTGCATGGTAGAGATATAATTGGAAGTGTAGGGATCTGGGCATGGCTAGTAATATAGTAAGATGGGTAGGTGTCTGGGCATGGCTAGGGATATAGTTAGTTGGGTAGATATATGGGCATGGCTAGATATAGTTAGATGGGTAGGTATCTGGGCATGGCTAGCAATATAGTTAGATGGGTAAGATCTGGGCATCATAGGGATACAGTTAGATAGGTAGGTATCTGGGCATGGCAATAGGTATAGTTAGATAGGTAGGTATGTGGGCATGGCAAGGGATATAGTTAGATAGGTAGGGTTCTGAGCATGGCTAGGATATAGTTAGAAAGATAGGGATGGGTAAGGCTAGTGATATAATTAGGTAGGTATATGGGCATGGCTAGTATATAGTTAGAAAGGAAGGTATCTGGGCATGGCTTGGGATATAGTTAGATAGGGAGGTATGGGCATGGCAAGGTATATAGTTATATAGGTAGGGATCTGGGCATGGTTAGGGATATAGTTAAGCAGGGATCTGGGCATGGCTAGGGATATAGTTAGATGGGTAGGGATCTGGGCATGGCTAGGATATAGTTAGATAGGTAGGTATCTGGGCATGGCTAGGGATATAGTTAAGCGGGATCTGGGCATGGCTAGGGATATAGTTAGATGGGTAGGATCTGGGCATTGCTAGGGATATAGTTAGATGGGTAGGGATCTGGGCATGGCTAGGGATATAATTAGATGGGTAGGGATCCGGCATGGCTAGATATAGTTAGATAGGTAGGTATCTGGGCATGGCTAGTGATATCATTAGATAGAAGGGATCTGTGCATGGCAAGCAATGTAGTTAGATGGGTAGGTATCTGGGCATGGCTAGGGATATAGTTAGATAGGTAGGAATCTGGGCATGGCTAGGGAAATAGTTAGAAAGGTAGGGATCTGGGCATAGCTAGTGATATAGTTAGGTATAAATCTGGGTATGGCTAGTGATATAGTTAGATGGGTAGTTATCTGGGCATGGCTAAGGATATAGTTAGGTAGGGATCTAGGCATGGCTAGGGATATAGATAGGTAGGGATCTGGGCATGGCTAGGGAAATAGATAGGTAGGCATCTGGGCATGGCTAGGGATACAGTTAGATGGGTAGGGATCTGGGCATGGCTAGGGATATAGTTAGATGGATAGGTATCTTTGCATGGCTAGGGAAATAGATAGGTAGGTATCTGGGCATGGCTAGGGATATAGTTAGATGGGTAGGGATCTGGGCATGGCTATGGAAATAGTTAGATACGTAGGTATCTGGGCTTCATAGGGATATAATTAGATGGGTAGGGATCTGGGGCATGGCTAAGGATATAGTTAGTAGGATCTGGGTATAGCTATGGAAATAGGTAGGTATCTAGGCATGGCTAGGGATATAGTTAGATGGATAGGGATTGGGGCATGGCAAGGGATATAATTAGATGGGTAGGGATCTGAGCATGGCTAGCAATATAGTTAGATGGGTAGACATCTGGGCATGGCTAGGACATAGTTAGGTAGGGGTCTGGGCACAGCTAGCGATGTAGTTAGATAGGTAGAGTTCTGGGCATGGTTAGGGATATCAAGTAGATAGGTAGGATCTGGGCATGGATAGGGATATAATTAGATGGGTAGGGATCTGGGCTTGGCTAGGGATATAGTTAGATTGGTAGGGATCTGGGCATGTCTAGGGTTCTAGTTAGATAGGTAGGTATCTGTGCATGGTTTGGGATATATTTAGATAGGTAGGGATCTGGGAATGGCTAGAACTATAGTTAGGTAGGGATCTGGGCTTGGCTAGGGATGTAGTTAGATAGGAAGGGATCTGGACATGGCTAGGGATATAGTTAGATGGTAGGGATCTGGGCATGGCTAGGGATATAGTTAGATGGGTAGGGATCTTGGCATGACTAGGGATATAGTTAGATAGGTAGGTAGGGATCTGGGCATGGCTAGGGATGTAGTTAGGTAGGTATCTGGCATAGCTAGAGATGTAGTTAGATATGTAAGTATCTGGGCATGGCTAGGGATATAGTTTGATTGGCAGGGATCTGAGCATGTCTAGGGATAATGTTAGATAGGTAGGTATCTGGGCATGGCAAGGGATGTAGTTAGAATAGGTGGTATCTGGGCATGGTTAGTGATATTGTTAGACAGATAGGGATATGGGCATGGCTATGGATATTGTTAGATAGGTAGGTATCTGAGCATGGCAAGGATATAGTTAGGTAGGTATGTGGGCATGGCAAGGATATAGTTAGATTGGTAGGTATGTGGGTATAGCTAGGGATATAGTTAGATATTTAGAGATATGGGCATGGCTAGCAATATAGTTAGATAAGCAGGTATATGGGCATGGCTAGGGATATAGTTAGATAGGTAGGTATCTGGGCATGGCAAGGATATAGTTTGATGGATAGGGACTGGTATGGCTAGGCATATAGTTAGATAGGTAGGTATCTGAGCATGCTAAGGGATATAGTTAGGTAGGGATCTGGGCTTCATTAGGATAGTTAGATAGGTAGGAATCTTGGCATGGCTAGGCATATATTTAGAAAGGTAGGGATCTGCGTGGCTGAGTATAGTTAGGTAGGTATCTGGGCATGGCTCGTGATATAGTTAGATGGGTAGTTATCTGGGCTTGGTTAGGGATATAGTTAGATAGGTAGGGATCTGGGCATGGCTAGGATATAGTTAGATAGGTAGGTATCTGGCATGGCTAGGGATATAGTTAAATGGGTAGGATCTGGGCATGGCTTAGTGTAGTTAGGTAGGTTGGGATCTGGGCATGGCTAGGATATAATTAGATAGGTAGGTATCTGGGCATGGCTAGGAATAGTTAGATGGATAGGGATTGTGGCATGGCAAGGGATATAATTAGATGGTAGGGATCTGAGCATGGCTAGCAATATAGTTAGATGGGTAGGTATCAGGGCATCGCTAGGGATATAGTTAGACGGGTAGACATCAGGGCATGGCTAGAAATATAGTTAGGTAGGGGTCTGGGCACAGCTAGTGATGTAGTTAGATAGGTAGAGTTCTGGGCATGGTTAGGGATATCGTTAGATAGGTAGGGATCTGGGCATGGATAGGGATATAGTTAGATGGGTAGGGATCTGGGCTTGGCTAGGGATATAGTTAGATTGGTTGGGATCTGGGCATGTCTAGGGTTCTAGTTAGATAGGTAGGTATCTGGGCATGGTTTGGGATATATTTAGATAGGTAGGGATCTGGGAATGGCTAGAAATATAGTTAGGTAGGGATCTGGGCTTGGCTAGGGATGTAGTTAGGAAGGGATCTGGACATGGCTAGGGATATGGTTAGATGGTAGGGATCTGGGCATGGCTAGGGATATAGTTAGATGGGTAGGGATCTGGGCATGACTAGGGATATAGTTAGATAGGTAGGGATCTGGGCATGGCTAGGGATATACTTAGATGGGCAGGGATCTGGGCATGGCTAAGGATATAGTTTGATAGGTAGGGATCTGGGCATGGCTAGGGAAATAGGTAGGTATCTGGGCATGGCTAGGGATATAGTTAGATGGATAGGGATCAGGGCATGGCAAGGGATATAATTAGATGGGTAGGGATCTGAGCATGGCTAGCAATATAGCTAGATGGGTAGGTATCTGGGCATGGCTAGGGACATAGTTAGATAGGTAGGAATCTTGGCATGGCTAGGCATATATTTAGAAAGGTAGGGATCTGGGTATGGCTAGTGATATAGTTAGGTAGGTATCTGGGCATGGCTAGTGATATAGTTAGATGGGTAGTTATCTGGGCTTGGCTAGGGATATAGTTAGATAGGTAGGTAGGGATCTGGGTATGGCTAGGGATATAGTTAGATAGGTAGGTATCTGGGCATGGCTAGGGATATAGTTAAATGGGTAGGATCTGGGCATGGCTAGGGGTATAGTTAGGTAGGTTGGGATCTGGGCATGGCTAGGGGATACAATTAGTTAGGTAGGTATCTGGGCATGGCTAGGGATATAGTTAGATGGGTAGGGATCTGGGCATGGCTAAGGATATAGTTAGGTAGGGATCTGGGCATAGCTATGGAAATAGGTAGGTATCTGGGCATGGCTAGGGATATAGTTAGATGGATAGGGATTGGGGCATGGCAAGGGATATAATTAGATGGGTAGGGATCTGAGCATGGCTAGCAATATAGTTAGATGGGTAGGTATCTGGGCATGGCTAGGGATATAGTTAGACAGGTAGACATCTGGGCATGGCTAGAAATATAGTTAGGTAGGGGTCTGGGCACAGCTAGCGATGTAGTTAGATAGGTAGAGTTCTGGGCATGGTTAGGGATATCATTAGATAGGTAGGGATCTGGGCATGGATAGGGATATAGTTAGATGGGTAGGGATCTGGGCTTGGCTAGGGATATAGTTAGATTGGTAGGGATCTGGCCATGTCTAGGGTTCTAGTTAGATAGGTAGGTATCTGGGCATGGTTTGGGATATATTTAGATAGGTAGGGATCTGGGAATGGCTAGAAATATAGTTAGGAAGGGATCTGGACTTGGCTAGGGATATAGTTAGATAGGTAGGGATCTGGGCTTTGCTAGGGATATAGTTAGATAGGTAGGGATCTGGGCATGGCTAGGGATGTAGTTAGATAGGAAGGGATCTGGACATGGATAGGGATGTAGTTAGGTAGGTATCTGGGCATAGCTAGGGATGTAGTTAGATATGTAAGTATCTGGGCATGGCTAGGGATATAGTTTGATTGGCAGGGATCTGAGCATGTCTAGGGATAACGTTAGATAGGTAGGTATCTGGGCATGGCAAGGGATGTAGTTAGAATAGGTAGGTATCTGGGCATGGTTAGTGATATTGTTAGATAGATAGGGATGTGGGCATGGCTATGGATATTGTTAGATAGGTAGGTATCTGAGCATGGCAAGGGATATAGTTAGATTGGTAGGTATGTGGGTATAGCTAGGGATATAGTTAGATAGGTAGGTATCTGGACATGGCAAGGATAATGTTTGATGGATAGGGATCTGGGCATGGCTAGGCATATAGTTAGATAGGTAGGTATCTGAGCATGCTAAGGGATATAGTTAGGTAGGGATCTGGGCATGGCTAGTGATATAGTTAAGTAGGTATCTGGGCATGGCTAGTGATATAGTTAGATGGGTAGTTATCTGGGCTTTTCAGATATAGTTAGATAGGTAGGATCTGGGCATGGCTAGGGATATAGTTAGATCGGTAGGTATCTGGGCATGGCTAGGGATTTAGTTAGATGGTTAGTGATCTGGGCATGGCTAGGGATATAGTTAGTAGGTTGGGATCTGGGCATGGCTAGGGATATAATTAGATAGGTAGGTATCTGGGCATGGCTAGGGATATAGTTAGATGGGTAGGGATCTGGGCATGTCTTGGGATATAGTTTGATAGGTAGGTATCTGGGCATGGCTAGGGATATAGTTAGATGGGTAGATATCTGGGCATGGCTAGAAATATAGTTAGGTAGGGGTCTGTGCACAGCTAGCAATGTAGTTAGATAGGTAGGGATGTGGGCATGGCCAGGGATAGAGTTAGATGGATAGGTATCTGGTCATGGCTAGGGGTATAGTTATATAGGTAGGGATCTGTGCATGGCTAGGAAAATAGGTAGGTATCTGGGCATGGCTAGGGATATAGTTAGATGGTTAGGGATCTGGGCATGGCTAGGGATATAATTAGATGGGTAGGGATATGAGCATGGCTAGCAATAGAGTTAGATGGGTAGGTGTCTGGGCATGGCTAGGCATATAATTAGATGGCTAGATATCTGGGCATGGCTAGGAATATAGTTAGGTAGGGATCTGGGCATGGCTTGGGATATAGTTAGATGGGTAGGTATCTGGGCATGGCTAGGGATATAGTTAGATGGGTAGGGATCTGGGCATGTCTTGGGATATAGTTTGATAGGTAGGTATCTGGTCATAGGTAGTGATATAGTTAGGTAGCTATCTGGGCATGGCTAGGGATATAGTTAGATGGGTATTTGTCTGGGCATGTCTAGGGATATATTTAGATGGGTAAGGATCTGGGCATGGCTAGGGATATAGTTAGATAGTTAGGGATCTGGGTATGGCTAGGGATTTAGTTAGATGGGTAGGAATCTGGGCATGGCTAGGGATATAGTTTGATGGGTCAAGATCTTGGCATGGCTAGGGATATAGTTAGATGGGTAGGTATCTGGGTATGGCTAGGGATATAGTTAGATGGGTGGGGATCTGGGTATGGCTAGGGATATAGTTAGATAGTTAGGGATCTGAGCATGGCTGGGGATATTGTTAGGTAGGGATCTGGGCATGGCTAGGGATATACAGTAGTTAGATGGGTCGGAATCTGAGCATGGCTAGGGATATAATTAGATAAGTAGGGTTCTGGGCATGGTTAGGGATATAGTTAGGTAGGTATCTGGGCGTGGTGAGGGATATAGTTAGATGGGTAGGGATCTGGGCATGGTTAGGGATATAGTTACATAGGTAGGGATCTGGGCATAGCTAGGGATATAGTTAGAGAGGTAGGTTTCTGGGCATGGCTAGGGATATAGTTAGATGGGTAGGGATCTGGGCATGGCAAGCAATATAGTTTGATGCGTAGGTATCTGGCATAGCTAGGGATATAATTAGATAGGTAGATATCTGGGCTTGGCAAGGGATATAATTAGGTAGGGATCTGGGAATGGCTTGGGATAGTTTAGTTTAGTTTAGTTTATTAGTCTAGGAATTAATACTTTTGAGCCGGGGCTCTTTTACAAAGGTTCCACGTCACAAAGAACATTTAACAAAGCACGATACACATTACAGGTAAAACCAGACAGGAAAGTTACATCATAAATTTTGTATTAACAGTTTAAGGCAGTAACATTTTTAAGTTTCATAGAAACAAGTTATAACAGGTTCAGCGAGTGAACAATTTAGATTAAGGAAACTTCCAGGAGAGGGTGATCATTAGGCCAAAAGGAGGCTAGAGAGGAGGAAAGGTGGTGAGGGAGTAAGTGAGTGAGAGGGACAGTAAAAAAGGGGGGAGGAGTTTGGTGGGAGACAGGAAGTAGTAGAGTACCAGAGGGTTCATTAGTCAGGGAGAAAGTGGCCTCAGATGTGAGGATGGACATGAGGAGTAGTAGTCTTTATCTAGCGCAGTCACAGTTGCTAGTGGTGGAGAGGTGGGCATAGAGCATGGATTTGAAAGCTTCAAGGAGGTTGAGGATAGAGTAGGTGGACTAAGCGCATTGAACCATGCCGGGGCCCTGTATGTGAAAGATCTTTGTCCCTGTGCAGTCTGGCATCTTGGAACCAGGAAAGGTTGGCATTCAGATCTGGTGGAGGGTCGTGAGACAGGATTCAGTCGGAGTAGGTTTTGAATTCATAATGGAGTCAGTCCCAAGATAGATTTTTTTGCCATTGTGCAGGTGAGATAAATAAGATGATTTGATAGGTTCAACCAGCCTGATTCATAGTACAGATCGCACATGTGAGTCAGTCTTTGAGCACCCGTGAGGAGCCAGCAGGCCTTATTTAAAGTGATTGTGATACGCCTTAGAGCAGTGGAGGTAGCTGAGCCATAAATAATAAGGCCATAGTCAATAATTGAGATTATGGAACTCCATATAGCTATTCTCAATGCCTCTTGATTTAGAAATTGACGGTTACGGAATAGTATTCCAAGATGTTGGTTCACTGTTTTCGCAGTGTTGTCAATGTGGGTTGCAAAGATGAGCCCTTGGTCAAAAGTGATGCTAAGGTATTTGAAAGTATTTACTTGGTCCAGCTTAATTCCTAGATGATGTCTGGGATGGTGAGTGGAGTATGCCTATTTTTGTTTTGGTGATTGGTGAAAAGCATGGCTTTTGTTTTATTGTGGTTTAGCACAAGTTTACTCATCCAGGAACCACCTTTCAACACTCAGAGAAAGCAGTTGCAGGCTTTTTCGTAGGAGTTTGGATCCTTGAGGAAGAGAGAATTACAGCATCATGTGCATATAAGATTATTTTCTCCTGGCAGATATCTGGGAGGAGAAGAAGGAACAGGCTAAAGAGGAGCGGTCCAAGAATTGATCCCTGTGGTACACCCGAGAGAACTGGTTTGAAGTAGGAGAGTTCATTAGAGATTTTTACAGCCTGTGACTGATTGGACAGGTAACTTTTTACCCAAGCACAAGGACCTTCATCCAGGCCTAGGCTAGAAAGTAGGGAGGTAAGTAGGCCATGATGAACTGTGTCAAAAGCTTTTGTAAGATCGATAAAGACTGCACCTGTTTGGCACCCTTTGTCCAGGGCTGAGTGGACTTCTCCAGAGAAATCAAGTAAGGCTGTTGTTGTGTACTATGTCCTTTCCTAAAGCTGTGCTGTTGATTACAGAGTAGATTGTATTTGTCCAAGTAATCAGAGAGTCGGTCTGCCACTATTCATTCAAGTGCTTTGGAGAGGGGAGGGAGTATTGATATTGGTCGATAGTTTCCTGTTGAGGTTTTGTCCCCCCCCTTTGTGCACTGGCGTAACTATGGCAGATTTCCGTTGTTGGGAAATTAACTTTGGCAAAGTGACAGATTAAGAATTTTGCAGGAGGTGAATTACTTCATCCAGGGTGAGAGACAGGATTTTAGATCTAGTGCATCACTACTTGTTCTGGATTTGAGCAGGCCTTCTTATGTACTTTATAAGTCAGGCACTTTGATTTTCTTGAAGTAAAATTGTGGTTTGTCACTAGGGTGTTTTGTGATAATAGGCTAGGCACAGGTAAGTCAAAGAAGAAATATGGGGAGGACCCCACTAAGGTCTGTGTGAATGTCTTATTAAGCGGATCTGCAATGACTTTGTCAAGACTGGTGGATCCATCAACTTTCATAATGGTAGGTGACGACTTTTGATTGTTTACCCATTATGTTTCTGATGTTGTCCCAAAAAGCTCTTCCATCACCCCAGGTGGATTCAAAGTTATTTTGAAATAGGCGCTTCATTTGCCCTAATTTGTGAGGTACATCTATTTTGTGCCTGCTTGTATTTTTAGGGTATCATGAGGTGAGCCTGTGTTCTGGCAACTGCCTAGAGGTGGTCCCGAACCTGAGGGGATGTAGGCATGGCTAGGGATGTCAGTTAGATAGGAAGGGATCTGGACATGGCTAGGGATGTGGGTAGATAGGTAGGTGTCTAAGACATAGCAAGGGATGTAGTTAGTAAGGATCCTGGGCATGGCTGGGATATAGTTTGATGGGTAGGGTCTGGGCACAAGGCTAGGGATATAGTTAGATAGGTAGTATCTGGGCATGGCAAGGAATATAGTTAGATAGGTGGGTGTCTGGGCATGGCAAGAGATAGATTAGATAGGCTAGGGATCTGGGCGTGGCTAGCAAGTTTAGTTAGATGGGTAGGATCTGGGCCACAGCAGGGATATAGTTATATAGGTGAGGTGTCGGGGCATGGCAAGGGATATGGATTAGATGAGTGGGTATGTGGGCATGGCAAGGGATATAGTTAGATCGTAAGGGATCTGGGCATGGTTCAGGGGATAGATTAGCAGGGATCTAGGCATAGCTCAGGGATATAGTTTGATGGGTGGGGTCTGGGCATGGCTAGGGATATAGTTATATAGGTAGGTATCGGGGCATGTAGGGATATAGTTAGATAGGTGGGTATGTAGGCATGGCAAGGATCATGAGTTAAAACGTAGGGATCTGGGCATGGCTAGGGATATAGTTAAAGGTAGGGATCACGGGTAAGGCTAGTGATATAGTTAAGTGGGTATATGGGCATGGATAGTGAAATAGTTAGAAGGTAGGTATCTGGACATGGCTACGGATATAGAGCAGATATGGCAGTCACGTGGGCATGGCAAGAGATATAGTTAGATAGGTAGGGATCTGGGCATAATTAGGGATATAGTTAAGCAGGGATCTGGGCATAGACAGGGATATAGTTAGATGGGTAGGGATCTGGGCATGGCTAGGGATATAGAATTAGATGGGTAGGGATCTGGGCATGGCTAGGGATATAGTTAGGTAGAGGATCTGGGACATAGCTAGGGATATAGTTAGACAGGTAGGGACTGAGGCATGGCTAGGATATAATTAAATAGGAAGGATCTGCATGGCAAGCAAATATAGTTTTGATGGATAGGGTATCTGGGCATGGCTGAGAGATATAGTTAGATAGGTAGGAATCTGGGCATGGCTAGGGATATAGTTAGAAGAAGGCAGGGATCTAGGCATAGATTAGTGATATATACGGTAGGAATCTAGGCATGGCTAGTGATATAGTTAGATGGTAAGTTATCTGGGCATGGCTAAGGATGTAGTTAGATAGGTGAGGATATGGGCATGGCTAGGGATATAGTTAGATAGGTAGGTATCTGGGCATGGCTAGGGATATAGTTAGATGGGTAGGGATCTAGGCATGGCTGGAAATAGATGAGTGGGTATCTGGAGGCAGCTAGGGATATAGTTGAGATGGGTAGGGATCTTGGCATGGCTGAGGAAATGAGATAGGTAGGCATCTGGGCATGGCTGAGGATACAGTTAGATGGGTAGGATCTGGGCATGGCTGGGGAAATAGTTAGATATGTAGGTATCTGGGCATGGTTAGGGATCATAGTTAGATGGGTAGGGATCTGGGCATGGTAGGAAATAGATAGGTAGGTATCTGGGCTTGGCTAGGGATATAGTTAGATAGGTAGGGATCTAGGCATGGCTAGGAAATAGGTAGGTATCTGGCATGGCTAGGGACATAGTTAGATGGGTAGGGATCTGGCATGGCTAAGGATATAGTTTATAGTGGGTATCTGGGCATGGCTGGGGATATAGTTAGATGGTAGGGATCTGGGCTTGGCTAGGGAAATGAGATAGGTGAGGTATCTGGGCAGCTGGGATAAAGTTAGATGGGTAGGGATCTGGGCATGGCTGGGAAATAGTTAGATAGGTAGGTATCTGGGCAGCTAGGGATATAGTTAGATAGGTAGGGATCTGGACATGGCTAGGAAATAGTGGAGTAGGTATCTGGGCATGGCTAGGAATATAGTTAGATGAGTAGGGATCAGGGCATGGGTGAGAGATATAATTGGAAGTGTAGGGATCTGGGCAATGGCTAGTAATAGTAAGATGGGTAGGTGTCTGGGCATGGCTAGGGATATAGTTAGTTGGGTAGATATATGGGCATGGCTAGGGATATAGTTAGATGGGTAGGTATCTGGGCATGGCTAGCAATATAGTTAGATGGGTAGGATCTGGGCATGGCTAGGGATACAGTTAGATAGGTAGAGTATCTAGGCATGAAGCGGTATAGTTAGATGAGGTAGGTATGTAAGGCTGGCAGGGGATATAGTTAGAAAGGGTAGGGTTCTGAGCATGGCTAGGGATATAGTTAGAAAGATAGGGATCTGGGTAAGGCTAGTGATATAATTTAGGTGGGTATATGGGCATGGCTGAGTGATATGATGAAGGAAGGTATCTAGGCATGGCTTGGGATATAGTTAGATAGGGAGTGTAAGGGCACTTGGCAAGGTATAGTTATGAGTGGGGATCTGGGCATGGTTAGGGATATAGTTAAGCAGGGATCTGGGCATGGCTGGGGATATAGATTAGATGGGTGGGGATCTGGGCATGGCATAGGGATATAGTTAGATAGGTAGGTATCTGGGCATGGCTAGGGATATAGTTAAGCGGGATCTGGGCTTGGCTGGGATATAGTTAGATGGGTGAGATCTGGGCATTTGCTAGGGATAGAGTTGGATGGGTAAGGACCGGGCATGGCTAGGGATATAATTAGATGGGTAGGGATCCAAGCATTGGCTAGGGATATAATTAGATAGGTAGGTATCTAGGCATGGCTAGTGATATCATTAGATAGAAGGGATCTGTGCATGGCAACGCAATGTAGTTAGATGGGTAGGTATCTGGGCATGGCTAGGGATATAGTTGAGATGGGTAGGAATCTGGGCATGGCTTAGGAAATAAGCTAGGAAGAGGCAGGGATCTGGGCATAGCTAGTGATATGGTGGAGTACAAATCTGGGTATGGCTAGTGATATAGTTAGATGGGTAGTTATCTGGGCATGGCTAAGGATATGGATTAGGTAAGGGATCTGGCTATGGCATAGATAGATAGGAGTAGGGATCTGGGCATGGCTAGGGAAATAGATAGGTGGGCATCTGGGCATGGCTGAGGGATACAGTTAGATGGGTAGGGATCTGGGCATGGCTAGGGATATAGTTAGATGGATAGGTATCTTTGCATGGCTAGGAAATAGATAGTGAGTATCTGGGCAGGCTAGGGATATAGTTAGATGGGTAGGGATCTGGGCATGGCTATGAAATAGTTAGATACGTAGGTATCTGGCATGCTAGGATATAATTAGATGGTGGGGATCTGGGCATGGCTAGGATATAGTTAGGTGGGATCTGGGCATAGCTATGGAAATAGGTAGGTATCTAGGCATGGCTAGGATATAGTTAGATGGATGGGATTGGGGCATGGCAAGGATATAATTAGATGGGTAGGGATCTGAGCATGGCTAGCAATATAGTTAGATGGGTAGACATCTGGGCATGGCTAGGGATATAGTTAGGTAGGGTCTGGGCACAGCTAGCGATGTAGTTAGATAGGTAGAGTTCTGGGCATGGTTAGGGATATCAGTTAGATAGGTAGGATCTGGGCATGGATAGGGATATAATTAGATGGGTAGGGATCTGGGCTTGGCTAGGGATATAGTTAGATTGGTAGGGATCTGGGCATGTCTAGGGTTCTAGTTAGATAGGTAGGTATCTGGGCATGGTTTGGGATATATTTAGATAGGTAGGGATCTGGGAATGGCTAGAACTATAGTTAGGTAGGGATCTGGGCTTGCTAGGGATGTAGTTAGATAGGAAGGGATCTGGACATGGCTAGGAATAGTTAGATGGGGGATCTGGGCATGGCTAGGATATAGTTAGATGGGTAGGGATCTTGGCATGACTAGGATATAGTTAGTAGGTAGGTAGGGATCTGGGCATGGCTAGGGATGTAGTTAGTAGGTATCTGGCATAGCTAGAGATGTAGTTAGATATGTAAGTATCTGGGCATGGCTAGGGATATAGTTTGATTGGCAGGGATCTGAGCATGTCTAGGGATAATGTTAGATAGGTAGGTATCTGGGCATGGCAAGGGATGTAGTTAGAATAGGTAGGTATCTGGGCATGGTTAGTGATATTGTTAGATAGATAGGGATATGGGCATGGCTATGGATATTGTTAGATAGGTAGGTATCTGAGCATGGCAAGGGATATAGTTAGGTAGGTATGTGGGCATGGCAAGGGATATAGTTAGATTGGTAGGTATGTGGGCATAGCTAGGGATATAGTTAGATATTTAGAGATATGGGCATGGCTAGCAATATAGTTAGATAAGCAGGTATATGGGCATGGCTAGGGATATAGTTAGATAGGTAGGTATCTGGGCATGGCAAGGATATAGTTTGATGGATAGGGATCAGGGCATGGCTAGGCATATAGTTAGATAGGTAGGTATCTGAGCATGCTAAGGGATATAGTTAGGTAGGGATCTGGGCTTGGCTGGGATATAGTTAGATAGGTAGGAATCTTGGCATGGCTAGGCATATATTTAGAAAGGTAGGATCTGGCATGGCTAGTGATATAGTTAGGTAGGTATCTGGGCATGGCTCGTGATATAGTTAGATGGGTAGTTATCTGGGCTGCTGGGATATAGTTAGATAGGTAGGGATCTGGGTATGGCTAGGGATATAGTTAGATAGGTAGGTATCTGGGCATGGCTAGGGATATAGTTAAATGGGTAGGATCTGGGCATGGCTAGGGGTGTAGTTAGGTAGGTTGGGATCTGGGCATGGCTAGGGGATATAATTAGATAGGTAGGTATCTGGGCATGGCTAGGGATATAGTTAGATGGATAGGGATTGTGGCATGGCAAGGGATATAATTAGATGGGTAGGGATCTGAGCATGGCTAGCAATATAGTTAGATGGGTAGGTATCAGGGCATCGCTAGGGATATAGTTAGACGGGTAGACATCAGGGCATGGCTAGAAATATAGTTAGGTAGGGGTCTGGGCACAGCTAGTGATGTAGTTAGATAGGTAGAGTTCTGGGCATGGTTAGGATATCGTTAGATAGGTAGGGATCTGGGCATGGATAGGGATATAGTTAGATGGGTAGGGATCTGGGCTTGCTAGGATATAGTTAGATTGGTTGGGATCTGGGCATGTCTAGGTTCTAGTTAGATAGGTAGGTATCTGGGCATGGTTTGGGATATATTTAGATAGGTAGGATCTGGGAAATGGCTAGAAATATAGTTAGGTAGGGATCTGGGCTTGGCTAGGGATGTAGTTAGGAAGGATCTGGACATGGCTAGGGATATGGTTAGATGGTAGGGATCTGGGCATGGCTAGGATATAGTTAGATGGGTAGGGATCTGGGCATGACTAGGATATAGTTAGATAGGTAGGGATCTGGGCACGATAGGATATACTTAGATGGGCAGGATCTGGGCATGGCTAAGGATATAGTTTGATAGGTGGATCTCGGCATGGCTAGGAAATAGGTAGGTATCTGGGCATGGCTAGGATATAGTTAGATGGATAGGATCAGGGCATGGCAAGGATATAATTAGATGGGTAGGATCTGAGCATGGCTAGCAATATAGCTAGATGGGTAGGTATCTGGGCATGGCTAGGACATGATTAGATAGGTAGGAATCTTGGCATGGCTAGGCATATATTTAAAAGGTAGGGATCTGGGCATGGCTAGTGATATAGTTAGGTAGGTATCTGGGCATGGCTAGTGATATAGTTAGATGGGTAGTTATCTGGCTCATTAGGGATATAGTTAGATAGGTAGGTAGGGATCTGGGTATGGCTAGGGATATAGTTAGATAGGTAGGTATCTGGGCATGGCTAGGGATATAGTTAAATGGGTAGGATCTGGGCATGGCTAGGGGTATAGTTAGGTAGGTTGGGATCTGGGCATGGCTAGGGGATACAATTAGTTAGGTAGGTATCTGGGCATGGCTAGGGATATAGTTAGATGGGTAGGGATCTGGGCATGGCTAAGGATATAGTTAGGTAGGGATCTGGGCATAGCTATGGAAATAGGTAGGTATCTGGGCATGGATAGGATATAGTTAGATGGATAGGATTGGGGCATGGCAAGGGATATAATTAGATGGGTAGGGATCTGAGCATGGCTAGCAATATAGTTAGATGGGTAGGTATCTGGGCATGGCTGGGATATAGTTAGACAGGTAGACATCTGGGCATGGCTAGAAATATAGTTAGTAGGGTCTGGGGCACAGCTAGCGATGTAGTTAGATAGGTAGAGTTCTGGGCATGGTTAGGGATATCATTAGATAGGTAGGGATCTGGGCATGGATAGGGATATAGTTAGATGGGTAGGGATCTGGGCTTGCTGAGGATATAGTTAGATTGGTAGGATCTGGCCATGTCTAGGGTTCTAGTTAGATAGGTAGGTATCTGGGCATGGTTTGGGATATATTTAGATAGGTAGGGATCTGGGAATGGCTAGAAATATAGTTAGAAGGGATCTGGACTTGGCTAGGGATATAGTTAGATAGGTAGGATCTGGGCTTGCTAGGATATAGTTAGATAGGTAGGGATCTGGGCATGGCTAGGGATGTAGTTAGATAGGAAGGGATCTGGACATGGATAGGGATGTAGTTAGGTAGGTATCTGGGCATAGCTAGGGATGTAGTTAGATATGTAAGTATCTGGCATGGCTAGGATATAGTTTGATTGGCAGGATCTGAGCATGTCTAGGACAACGCTAGATAGGTAGGTATCTGGGCATGGCAAGGGATGAAGTTAGAATAGGTAGGTATCTGGGCATGGTTAGTGATATTGTTAGATAGATAGGATGTGGGCAGCTATGGATATTGTTAGATAGGTAGGTATCTGAGCATGGCAAGGGATATAGTTAGATTGGTAGGTATGTGGGTATAGCTAGGATATAGTTAGATAGGTAGGTATCTGGACATGGCAAGGATAATGTTTGATGGATAGGGATCTGGGCATGGCTAGGCATATAGTTAGATAGGTAGGTATCTGAGCATGCTAAGGGATATAGTTAGGTAGGATCTGGGCATGGCTAGTGATATAGTTAAGTAGGTATCTGGGCATGGCTAGTGATATAGTTAGATGGGTAGTTATCTGGGCATGCTGGGAGATATAGTTAGATAGGTAGGATCGGGCATGGCTAGGGATATAGTTAGATCGGTAGGTATCTGGGCATGGCTAGGGATTTAGTTAGATGGTTAGTGATCTGGGCATGGCTAGGGATATAGTTAGGTAGGTTGGGATCTGGGCATGGCTAGGGATATAAATTAGATAGGTAGGTATCTGGCATGGCTAGGGATATAGTTAGATGGGTAGGGATCTGGGCATGTCTTGGGATATAGTTTGATAGGTAGGCATCTGGGCATGGCTAGGGATATAGTTAGATGGGTAGATATCTGGCATGGCTAGAAATATAGTTAGGTAGGGTCTGTGCACAGCTAGCAATGTAGTTAGATAGGTAGGGATGGGCATGGCCAGGGATAGAGTTAGATGGATAGTATCTGGTCATGGCTGAGGGTATAGTTATATAGGTAGGGATCTGTGCATAAGGCTAGGAAAATAAGTAGGTATCTGGGCATGGCTAGGGATATAGTTAGATGGTTAGGATCTGGGCATGGCTAGGGATATAATTAGATGGGTAGGGATATGAGGCATGGCTAGCAATAGAGTTAGATGGGTAAGTGTCTGGGCATGGCTAGGCATGTAATTAGATGGCTAGATATCTGGGCATAGCTAGGAATATAGTTAGGTAAGGATCTGGGCATGGCTTGGGATATAGTTAGATGGGTGGGTATCTGGGCATGGCTAGGATATAGTTAGATAGGTGGAGATCTGGGCATGTCTTGGGATATAGTTTGATAGGTAGGTATCTGGTCATAGGTAGTGATATAGTTAGGTAGCTATCTGGGCATGGCTAGGATATAGTTAGATGGGTATTGTCTGGCATGTCTAGGGATATATTTAGATGAGGTAAGGATCTGGGCATGGATAGGGATATAGTTAGATAGTTAGGGATCTGGGTATGGCTAGGTTTAGTTAGATGGTAGGAATCTGGGCATGGCTAGGATATAGTTTGATGGGTCAAGATCTTGGCATGGCTAGGGATATAGTTAGATGGGTATCTGGGTATGGCTAGGATATAGTTAGATGAGTTGGGATCTGGGTATGGCTAGGGATATAGTTAGATAGTTAGGGATCTGAGCATGGCTGGGGATATTAGTAGTAGGATCTGGGCATGGCTAGGACATACAGTAGTTAGATGGGTCGGAATCTGAGCATGGCTAGGGATATAATTAGATAAGTAGGGTTCTGGGGGATAGGTTAGGATATAGATTAGGTAGGTATCTGGGCGTGGTGAGGATGGATATAGATGGGTAGGGATCTGGGCATGGTTAGGGATATAGTTACATAGGTAGGGATCTACAAGGCTTAGGAGGATATAGTTAGAGGAGGCAGGTTTCTGGGCATGGCTGAGGATATAGTTAGATGGGTAGGGATCTGGGCATGGCAAGCAATATAGTTTGATGCGAGGTATCTGGCATAGCTAGGGATATAATTAGATAGGTAGATATCTGGGCTTGGCAAGGGATATCAATTAGGTAGGGATCTGAATGGCTTGGGATAGTTTAGTTGTTTAGTTTATTAGTCTAGGAATTAATACTGAGCCGGGGCTCTTTACAAAGGTTCCACGCACAAAGAACATTTAACAAAGCACGATACATTACAGGTAAAACCAGACAGGAAATTACATCATAAATTTTGTATTAACAGTTTAAGGCAGTAACATTTTAAGTTTCATAGAAAACAAGTTATAACAGGTTCAAGCGAGTAGACACAATTATAAAGTAAGGAAACTCCAGGAGAGGGTGATCATTAGGCCAAAAAGGAGGCTAGAGAGGAGGAAAGGTGGTGAGTGGGAGTAGAGGTGAGAGGGAGGCAGTAAAGAGTGAGTTTGGGTGGGAGACAGAAAGCAGAAAGGCAAGGTTCATTGTCAAGAAAAAGGCCCACCTAATAAGGAGACAGACATGGACAAATGCTCTACAACAGTCACAGTTGCAGGTGGTGAGGTGGGCATAGAGCATGGTTGAAAGCTTCAAAGGTTGAGGAGAGAGTAGGTGGACTAAGCGCATTGAACCATGCCGGGGCCCTGTATGTGAAAGATCTTTGTCCCTGTGCAGTCTGGCATCTTGGAACCAGGAAAGGTTGGCATTCAGATCTGGTGGAGGTCGTGGAGACAGGATTCAGTCGGAGTAGGTTTGAATTCACAATGGAGTCAGTCCCAAGATAGATTTTTTTGCCATTGTGCAGGTGAGATAAATAAGATGATTTGATAGGTTCAACCAGCCTGATTCATAGTACAGATCAGCCACATGGAGTCAGTCTTTGAGCACCCGTGAGGAGCCAGCAGGCCTTATTTAAAGTGATTGTGATACGCTTAGAGCAGTGGAGGTAGCTGAGCCATGAAAACAATAAGGCCATAGTCAATAATTGAGATTATGGAACTCCATATAGCTATTCTCAATGCCTCTTGATTTAGAAATTGATAAGTTACGGAATAGTATTCCAAGATGTTGGTTCACTGTTTTCGCAGTGTTGTCAATGTGGGTTCCAAAGATGAGCCCTTTGGTCAAAAGTGATGCCAAGCAGATGAAAGTATTTACTTGGTCCAGCTGTAGAATTCTAGATGTTCGGGGATAGTGAGTGGAGTATGCCTATTTTTTGTTTTGTGGTGATTGCTGAAAAGCATGGCTTTTGTTTTATTGTGGTTTAGCATCAAGCCTATTATCCAGGAACCACCTTTCAACACTAGAGAAAGGGGTTGCAGGCTTTTTCGTAGGAGTTTGGATCCTTGAGGGAAGAGAGAATTACAGCATCATCAGCATATAAGATTATTTTTCCTGGCAGATATCTGGGAGGAGTAAGGAACGGAAGGCTAAAGAGGAGCGGGTCCAAGAATTGATCCCTGTGGTACACCTAGAGAACTGGTTTGAAGTAGGAGAGTTCATTAGAGATTTTACAGCCTGTGACTGATTGGACAGGTAACTTTACCCAAGCACAAGGACCTTCATCCAGGCCTAGGCTAGAAAGTAGGGAGGTAAGTAGGCCATGATGAACTGTCAAAAGCTTTTGTAAGATCGAGCAAAGACTGCACTGTTTGGCACCCTTTGTCCAGGGCTGAGTGGACTCTCCAGAGAAATCAAGTAAGGCTGTTGTTGTGTACTATGTCCTTTCCTAAAGCTGTGCTGTTGATTACAGAGTAGATTGTATTTGTCAGGCAATCAGAGAGTCGGTCTGCCACTATTCATTCAAGTGCTTTTGGAGAGGGAGGGAGTATTGATATTGGTCGTACAGTTTCCTGTTGAGGTTTTGTCCCCTTTGTGCAATTGGCGTAACTAGGGTGAGTTTGTTGGGAAATTAACTCTGGCAAAAGTGACAGATTAAGAATTTTGCAAGGGGTGAATTATTTCATCCAGGGTGAGAGACAGGATTTTAGATCTAGTGCATCACTACTTGTTCTGGATTTGGAGCAGGCCTTCTCATGTACTTGTGTGTACGTGCACTTTGATTTTCGAAGTAAAATTGTGGTTTGTCACGAAGGGTGTTTTGTGATACTAGGCTAAGTACAGGTAAGTCAAAGAAGAAATATGGGGAGGACCCCACTAAGGTCTGTGAATGTCTTATTAAGCGGATCTGCAATAGACTTTGGGTCAAGACTGGTGGATCCATCAACTTTCATAATGGTAAGGTGACGATTTTTGATTGTTTACCCATTATGTTTCTGATGTTGTCCCCAAAAGCTCTTCCATCACCCCAGGTGGATTCAAGGCATTTTTGAAATAGGCATAACTTCATTTGCCCAACCAGTGAGGTACACTCTTATTTTGTGCCTGCTTGCATTTTTAGGGTATCATGAGGTGAGCCTGTGTTCTGGCAACTGCCCAGGAGGTGTTCCCCAACCTGAGCTCAAATAGTTTAGCAGCAATCAGTGGATTTGATAGTGCTTTGATTTAAGTTTTTCAGGGGCACATAAGTCGCATGCAGGTTGGAAAGATTTAATGAAGCATTCTAGTGCGGTATTAATATCAGTTGATTCAAGGATTGACGTCAGTCCTGTTCAGGAGATGGGTTTTCAACTTGATAAGATTCCAAAAGGCAATACTTTGCTTGTTATAACTTTGGGGGTGGCTTGAGAAATTTATTAGACCAGGTACAGGACAATGGGAGTGGTCACTGAGGGACTGGAGGACTTAATGTTTTTTATCCGGGTCAGGGTGATTCATGAGAACCCAGTCAATAAGGGTAGCTTGTACCAGTTTTGTAATTTTTCCGGTGGGGAGGTTACCATCTGAGTCAGGTTTGCTGCTAGGATGTCATCTTTGTAAGAGCCAGTGCCAGAGGCGAGCCAGTTTGTTGAAATCCCCGAGGAGTAAGGAGCTCATTTTCAGAGGGCTGCAGACTAACAAAATCAAGTACAGACTTAATACTGGCACGGTGGTCCTTGAGGAGGATATAGACTGCGCCACTGTGAGAACTTTGTTTTGTGCACCAAGGCAGTTTGATAGGAGGAGTTGCATCTGTGTATTTGTGGGGTGAAGCTGCTGCGTTGACAGGAGAGGTTGTCCTTTATGTAGATAGCACAGCCCCACTTTTCTTGCTTGCCCAGTCAAGTCTGAAAGATTGTAGCCTTCAAACCAGACCGCATGATCCGGGTGCTGGGAGATAGCCGAGGTTCCCACAATGGCTAGTATATCAGGTTTTTTGTCCAGCGAGTTGAAGAGAAGCCAATTGGGAAGGAGGCTGCAGATATTTAGAGTGATAATGGAGACTAACTACCAACTTTCCCTGTTTTTGTCGCCTTTAGTGCAACAGGACCAGGGTTTGGGTGTCCCACTCTGATATTAAAAATAGGAGGAGCAGGAGTCTGAAATGCCATTCAGTAGTTCAATAATAGGCTGGAGTGAGTTTCTGCTTGTACTTTTTAAGATGCTTGATTGTCTTCTGGAGTCCCAGTACAGGTGATCTGTAGTGAGTTATAATGATGGCAGTTTCCAATTTACGAAATATGGCTCTTGCATCTCAGGTATTAATTAAGTGATGTTTGTTTAAGACTTCCAGAATAAAAGCTTATGGTACAAATGCTTCGGTAGTAGTATAGAAAAGAGAGTAGGTGGAGGGTAGGGTAGGGGGAGGGGGAGTTGGATAAAGGAAAAGGAGGTGAGGTGAGCAAGAACACGGGTGAGGACTAAGCCAAAGCATTTTTTAGCGAGGCAGGAGAGCCAAGAAGAGTAAGGGCTAGGCAGTCGGGGTGGCGAAAGCAACAGGAGGTGGTAAGCACGGATTTTAGTGGGCTAAGGTGGATTACTAAGCACCATGATGAAGTACAGAAAAATGAAAAGAAAAGACTGGGGAGGGTTTTGGTGCCAGAGGTTTAAGAAGAAGTACTATAGTACTGTTGAGATCCAGGTCACATAATGGCTCAGATATTCAAATCCGCACTCAAAACAGCAACAGCAGGAGCAGTAAACCAGGCGCGAACAACGCAACAGGTGCGTATATTCAAACATGAAGCAGAGCAAATTGCGCAAGCAACCAACGCCTGGAATATCGCATACATACCGCGCATCGCACAAACCAGGAAGGAGAAGCTGAGCTAAAATGTTGCGCTTATGGCGCAACCAGGGAAGCTCAGCTGAGCATTCCAGAGCTGCCATAGCACAAGCACAGCCCCCCCCCAGAGCAATGGAATCACACCCAGGAGGCAGGCTGGGGCCCACTGCCAGCCATGCCACACATGGGCACAGGAACACACGCAGAACCCACACCACACACCTGCACACCCAAGCACAGCATCACTGGGGGTGGGACAGATGATCCACGTGCCCATGGGGACAAGCCAACAAAGCATAGCAGAGCCATGACACTCAGCACAACCACTGGCAGGCAGAGAGTGCCACACAGGGGCTGACAACCACAGTGCACATCAGCCCCTGTATGCACAGCACACCATGCACTGTGACCCCAAGACACCAACGCTGTGTAGTGACTGGCACTGCAGGAAACCATGCAGTCCCCCAGCACTGCCAGCCCTGCAACACAGAAGTTCTACAAGCCAGACACACCCTGTGCACCCAGCAGTGGTGGCAGCAGATGGCAAGACCAACCGAAGTCATTGCCATGTTGAGATACCTCCCATGTACACACATGCGCACGCACACACACACACACATACCCAGAACCATACTAGCCCAGATGGATGTACACCTGCAACTGAAAGCACCCATAGCCAGCTGCAAATCAGAGACCAACACAGTATTCATATATCAAAATAGAAATGTATATTGAAATATATCACAACAACAACAATAAAAACTATTTACAAGGGGGGACGGTACAAGGAAGGGGTACCAGGGAGGGATTAAAACTGAGAGGGAAGGCAGGGTGGTAGGGATGGGAGAAGGGAAGGTGATCAACATGTACGCCCAGCCGGCTCCTGGTCCTCCTGCTGGCGCACCGACCCTGTTCCGCCTGCTGCCGTCCATGTCGCCGATGGCTTTGCAGGATGTCCTGGTTCTCCATGCTGACCCTGTGTGAGGCACCTGACATCACGCACCCAACCTCCTGAGAACCCGAGGCCTCAGGAAAATGGGAACACAGTCAATGGCTGTGACTGACCACAACCCTGAACACCACCCAAACTGCAAGCCACATAGCCCAATGTCCCGCCTCCCTGTGATGGCATCACACCACCCACAGTGAACATGCACACGGCTATCACAAACAGGTGGCACCAGCTATGCGCACCACCACCACATACTGCCCACGCCAATCACAGTACAAACTAGGGCTTGCTAAGTGATGTGCAACGTGGTGTGATGCAAGAGTTACACAGCTATGTGCCCAGTGCATGCCTGACCACCAGTGACGACACAGACGTGCTGTGATACTGCACAGTGATGCATGTCACCTGTGTCATGCCTACATACATGGATACATATGACAGTGTTAGCAGATAAGGGCCTATGGCCCACCCAGTCTCCCTATTTGAGCCTGAAGTTCACTCTGTTTTCCTATAAGTCTGCTGTTGCACCTTACCCCTGACCTGCAGAATTCCTTTTATGTCTCATCCTGGTGGCATTCTAAACCCATGGACCAAGTCAGCCCCACCACTTCCTCTGGCAAGTGGGTGTTCCACCTGTCCACCACGTTCTGTGAAGAAATTCTTTCTCATGTTTCCTCTGAATCATCCCCCTCCAACTTCATCCCATGCCCTCTAGTCCTGGAACATCTTTTACACTTAAAAATAGTGTTTTCCTGCACTCTGTTCCCCCTGTAAGATACTTGTATGCTCCCATCATATCCCCTCTCCCTCCTTCTCCTCCAGGAGACATGTTCAGTTCCTTCAACCTGTCTTCATAGGACTTGTGATGCAATCCATGCACCATCGTGCTGCCCTCCTCTGAACCTTCTCTACTCCAGTCCATGTCCATATGTAGGTATGGTCTCCAGAACTGTACACTGTACTCCAAGTGGGGCCTCACTAGTGTCTTGTATAGGTGGAATTATGACCTCCCTTTCCTGCATGGTTGTGTTAGCATGACTGGTGGTCTTACCCCCCAGCATGCAATAGCATCCATGAAGCAATGATACTTACACCTCCAGCAGCTGGGTCTGCCGCTGCTGCTGCTGGGCAAGACACCCCGGCACCGAGCCCTGGCACGCCCAACCTCACCCCCAGCCCTCAGAGTCCGCCCTGAGGAGACATATGTTGAGACAAACATCAGTGTGACTCAAAGGCAGAGTGCCCCTGCTCCCAGTGAGAGAGAGTGCCACTGCCCACACAGCCATAACCATCCATCGCACAGCTGCACACACTGACACAGCCAACCGTGTCCAAGCCGGGAAAAACCTATGCACAGCCACCCAAGTACGCACACACCCCTACAGAGAATATAGGCATAGATGGTACACTCACCTGGCCCAGGCACCGCCCGCCTGGCACGCGACCGCAGCCGCGTCAAAAGGTCTGGCTCCCTCTGGCGGAGGTCACTGTACCGGTGCCAGCACTGCTCAGCAGACCGGCCCCGTCCAGTGACCTCCACCAGGTCAGTGGCCACTTGCTGCCACAGCTGACTCCTTGCACTGGTGAGGGGCGCCTCACCATAAAAGGCCATCATAGTGTGGCTCAACCAGGGCCACCAGGTTGGCCACTCAAGCTGGCTCCAGGACGCCCCGCCTCCCAGCCATGGCACCAACTTTACAGCAGGCAATAGCACCCTCACTGCGCCTGGTGAACTCCCACGGAGTTGTTGCTAATAGACCACCACAGGCTCCAATTGTGCTGTTCAACAGCGCCATTGCTGGCGCTGTCAACAGACAGCGCATTAGGGTGTACATGGCGCGAACAGCGCCAGGGGGCAGAGGGCAGGTTGCTGCTGTCACGGGCACGATGCAAGGCCATGCACAGCGCCATCAGACATATAGGCATCCTGTGCAACTGCCAAGCTGCGTACCAGTGCCACAGTGGACTATCGCGCAGTAGTGCCACAGCACCATATAGTGCCCAGTGCTGTAGCGCCACTGGCACAATGGTGGCCATGGCCTGAATCGCCTATCGCGCTCAGCAGGTCTGCAGCACGATAGACGCATGCGTAAGCTGTCTGGGCATGCGCAATGCAGTGTAGCACACAGGCACAAACCTGCCCATTGGCTCAGAGACCTTCTGTAATGATAAAGTGCAAATTTCGATATTCAGCCAACATATGCAAATCATTCGATCAGCCATTCAAAGAACGATGGCATGATTAGCATGTCTATTAAAGTTGCGCACACACCTCATTTGCATGTGTTATGCTATAAAAAAGAAACTCAACAGTGGGTTGTGCTGGCCAGATTTGTTGCTGCAGGTGAGAGGTAAGTTACATGCTGTGTGATGCTCAGGGCAATGCTCATGGGCAGGGGTGCCAGAAGGATGATAAAGGCTGAGGGGCTAGACATGAAAGTACACTTAGAAAGGACAAGGGCACCCTTTCTATCAGTATCTGCCATACGGAGAGGAAAGGGGGGCTTCTCGCCCGGGCCGGGCAACAACTATGCTCATGGGGGAAATGCTGTCAATTGCACAGCGATAGGTCCACTTCCACCCCACAGATCACCATGACTGACCAGAGCCAAGCTGAGGGTGTGGACGGCAGGTGTAGGAGGAGGCCGAACTTCACAGCGGCAGAGACGGAGGCCCTCTTCCAGGCCTACCTGGAGGATGAGCCACTATTGAGTGGACGGAGGGGCACCCCTCAGGAACGTGCAACTGTATGGGAGGGGATAGCTTGGGCCGTCAATCTGCATGGAAGCCACCAGTGCTCCATGCAGGAATGCAAGAAGAAGATGGGGACTGACCACAGGAGGCTGAAGGAGAAGGTGGCAGCCTTCAGGGTGGCACGTGCTGGCACTGGTGGGGGCCCACCAGTGGTGTTGCAGCTGAACCCAATGGAGGAGACACTAGTCGCGGCCATGCAGCCAAGTGCCATTGCGGGTGTACCAGGCGGGAGGATTCCAGACAGGTGGAAACCCATCACTGCATGGTATGACATGGTGGTGGTGTTGGGGGGGGGCTGTTGTTCACATGCACTCACATGTACTCTCTTTCTGTTACAGATCCTGTTCATCTTCAGGAGACGGTGGTGGTGGTGGGTCCAGACAGTGATGCAGACCTGCTGGACATGGAGGAGGGACCATCCACCTCCGCCACCAACCAGCAGGCACTGCAGCAGCATGCATGCTGGGCCAACAACTCCGGTGTCAGTGATACGGGTGCGGGGGGGTTCACAGCCTGTGTCTCGGCAGTCTGGCATGCAGGTATGCCAGCATGCTGTGCCTAGGGCAGTGGCATGCACCTGCACCATTGATGATAGCAGGCCTGCAATGGGCAGTGATAGGTGGTGTCCCATGACGGACACATGGCAGGCCAGCACGCGCCCTGGCCTTCCGGTTCACACCTGTGTACCAGCATGCTGGCACAGTCCCAGGCTGTGCCTGTCAGCACTGGTGAGGCAGCACCAGTGGCTGTGCAGGTGTCTGGCACTGTTTCCAGCACAGAGGTGGAGCAGGTGGACCTGGGAGCTCAGCAGTTGGAGGGGCGGCAGCAGCAGTCGCACACCAGGTCTGAGGGTACAGTGTCAAGCAGTGGCACATGCCCACTGCCCTTTGATCTGCCCTTACCTGGTCCTGGCAAACAGTGCCCACCCTCAAGGGGTGCTGTGCACCAGTCCATCCACATCCTGGGGGTCACGATGCCATTGGGCACAGTACCATTGATCGCAGGGGCATGACCCACCTGCTGCAGGAATCGGGTACAGCTGCAGGGGTGGGTTGCAAGGTCTGTGGAGGCACTGTCTGTGTCCAGGAGGGCATAGCAGGAGTGTGCTCGGGACTGAGCCGAGCTGGTCCTTATGCAGATGGATGTGACCGCCGCCATTACAGGCTGACCCAGGCAGTGGTCTCTGTCGTGGACGCATTGGCCACACTGTCAGGTGCCCCTGTACCACACACCCCACACAGTGCACTCTCTACTCCCCATTCCCAGCGTCGTGTGACACCAGGCCTGTCGATGCCGGGTTCTGCTGTGGGCATCCCGAGCACCCCTGGTGCAAGTTTGTTTGCGAGGATGCAGACCCCTGTGCGGGCAAGGTCGTGTTCATGCAGTGGGACCCGTGGTGGTGCTACAGCGCCACCGGATGTGGCCCCTGCTCAGCCTGCCAGTGCTGCTGGGCCACAGCGGGGCTGCCCACGCATCTGTGGTGGCCGTGGGACAGTGCTACATGACTGAGCTGTCTCCTAGTGCGGACCCTGTCTGGTGCTGCCCTGTGTGCAATGTGTGTCATGGTGGGCAGTGCACTGCTGGGTGCTCTGCTCACCACGCTGATACATGGACCACCTGCACACTCTCCCAACTGCTGTCCACAGGTGCGTGTGCATGATGATGCCTGCATTGCACTGTACACCAGGTGCAGGTGCCCAGGTCCTGACACATGACGTGGACAGTACAGGTGATGGGGTGGTCGGTGGTGCTGTGTGTTGGCAATGTCGTTTTGCAGTGCTGTGCTGCTGCCCATGTATGCTGCCTGTGTGTGTGTGTGTCCATGAGTGCTCACCCCTCCTGATGGTGTGCTGGTATGCCTGGAACCTTCAACTCCCTGACCTTCATGCACAGTGTGTCCCTGTGTGCGTGGTTTGTACATGGACAGTGTTGCCTGCACATGTCCCCTGACTTACCTGTTTCGGCATGTGAGCTCTTCTGCAATGGTGTCACGGTGCAGCTGGGCCGCTTGGTCAGTCGAGGGGTCCCTCCGTCCTAGGGGCTGCTCATCACCAACATCACAGGCGCCACTGGCGTCCCCATCGCTGTCCCCTCTTGGACCTGTACGGGTTATCCCATGGTCTTTGGCCATGTTGTGTAGATGCACAGGCCAGGAATATCCACAGGCCTTTGGGGCTGTACTGTAGGGCACCACCGAGGTGTCTAGGCATCGAAGCATGCCTTGAGTATCCCAAACACCCGGCTTATGATGTTACGGTTATGCATGTGCTTCATTGAAGTTAGCTGCACTGGGGTCGTGGGGCGCCAGTATGGTGTGAGCAGCCAGGGACGGAGGGTATCCGCAGTCACCCGTGTGGTAGTGGAGATCAGTGTCATGTCAGGTCCATATTGCCCATATCCTTGTGTGCCACTACCATGGCACCTGTGTCATTTCCACCCTTGCCCAGAGTTTGCTTTCCATAAATGTGTACTCACCCACTAGATGACCCGTGGGGATGTCCCCACTCTTGAATTGATGGCACAGTGCAGACTGGTGCCATATGAAGGCATCATGTGCTCCGCCAAGGTGTGTGGCACAGACATTGATAATGCACCCAGTGGCATCACACTCCACCTTATCAGTTGACACTGGAAAAACCCTTTCGGTTCTGATATGCCTGGCCGTCGGGGCCAGGTGGCGTGTGAATGGCCACATGGGTGCAGTCTATGGCCCCTAGCATGCCAGGCATACGTGCTACCCTGTGGAACTCCTGCATGTTTGTTGTACGCTCTGCCGCGGTGTTGGGGATATGGATGTACTCCGCAGCATGAGGCAGCAGTGCGCTGAGGAATTGGGTGAGGATGCGTGATGTGGCCGACTGTGTAATGCCTGTGGTGTCCCCTGTCAGCCTCTAGAAGGTGCTTGTGGCGAGCAGGCACATGCAGGCTGTCACCTTGGCCTCCACGGACAGAGCGTGACTCCGTCGTGAGGGTGCCTGCATCACATCACTGCACAGCTCGCAGAGCCATCTCAGTATTGCCCTGTTCAGGTGGTACCGGCCCACGATCTCAATGTCTGTGTACAGCTTGAAGCTGATGCGGGCACAATACCGCCTGTCGGGGGCATATCACCGACGGTCCCCTCCGCGGCCACATCCCCCTGCAGCATGGTGTCTCACCCTCCTCATGACAGCTTCCATGTGGAAGCTGGCACTGTCCATCTCCCTGGCTTCTGCCCCCCCGGCTGCTGTTCCTGTGTTACCCCCGTTGCCCCCACTGCTGCTTCCACTGCACCGGGCACCCCCATTGGCCTCTCTGTCCTCCTGGACCCACTGTCCCTCTCTGCCCTTCCAGCTCCTGTCTCTCTCTCTCTCTCTCTCTCTCTCTCTCTCTCTCTCCCCAGTTTGCGGCCTGATAGGGTTCTTGCGCCGCTTCCTTGAGCCTTTTTATTTTGGCTCAATTCGCTACTGCGCAACTTCCGGCTGAGCCACTCTTGCATTGTGCAAGAAATCAATAGCGACAAGGCGCACTTTTATGCATGGACTCACCCCCTTCAGTTGCGCATGCCTTCATTTCCATTGCGCTGTTGCTCAGCATGTTTTTGGTGGCACAACTGGCCCCTTCTGAATATCGCATAATGGCACATTTTTGGAGTTACGCATGCGCAACCCTGTTGCGTATGGCGCAACCATTTTGAATATCTGGGCCAATATGTTAAAGTTCCTGAAAGGTGATAAACTGTGGCCTGGACATATGCAATGTGTAAAATTCTTTTGTCTATATGTTTCCTTTGTTCTTCAAAGTCCTCAGAGATAAGTATAATACCTTGGGAGTAGGTCAGACAGTAGGCATATGCAATGTGTGAAATCCTTTTGTCTTATGTTTCCTTTGATCTTCAAAGTCCTCAGAGACAAGTACAATACCTTTGAAAAGGTCAGACAAAAATGTTGATTCAGTCACAAAATGTGTTAAAATCCCTTTGTTCTTTAAAGTCCACAAGTGCAGTTGCTTTAAGAGTGGTCAGATGAGAATGTTGAAAATGTTGATTCAGTTGCAGGCTTCAAGAAAGTTGATTTAAAATTAAAAAGCTGATACCTGATGATGGCGATTTGCAGAAATTCAGTCCAGGAGACTTTCACCAATGTTGTGTGCAAGAATGGCACAGGTATTCCCAGCAGAAAAAACATGTAAATGAACAAAAACTAACCTACAGACACAGACAAGCACAAACAGCCACCCACACAGCCCCAGGAGGAGGACTGTCGACTGTTAAATCAGATGTTAATCTTGCTAGTGTCCCAGCTGTATGCTTCGACTGCTGCTAGCTGTAGGATTGCCGTGTTAATGTTGGTTTGTGCTGTAGTGCTAGCGTTCTCTTAGTACTGTGCTAGCCTATAACCTGCAGTTGTTTTTGTATTGCACTGTCCTCTTTCGCTTGCTCTTGCCCTCTTCTCTTGTTCTCTCTTCTCATTTCCCATATAGTCAGATATGTAGGTATTTGGACATGGCTAGGGATATAGTTAGATGGGTAGGGATCTGTTTGAATGAGAGACAGCAGATGGTGGTAGTAAATGTGGTCAGACTGGAGAGAGGGATGACACAAATGGGGTGCCGCAGGGATCTGGTCTGTGTTCTGTTCCCTTCAATATGCTCATCAGTAACATTGGAGAGGGCATACACGGCAAGTTGTATCCCTTCCCAGATGGCGCAAAGCTCTGTGGTAATGCAGATAGTGACAAAGGGATCTAGGAGATGCAGTGGGATCTACAATGGCTAGAAGGGTGGTCTAAGGTTTGGCAGCTGAAATTCAATGCCTAAAAATGCAAGGTTATGCACCTAGAATAGTGGGGAAAAGAAACTGAACAGAATATTGGATGGGAGGTATTAAACTGGGCACTACTGCAAAGGAAATGTACCAGGGAGTCATCATTATTGGTGTCTTGAAACAATCAAGCCAGTGTAACAAGGTCTATATTAAGGTTAATTAGGATGCTGCAGTGTACTGGAAGGGGTATTGACAGCAGGAAAGAGGAGGTACTGCTACCTCTGTTTAGAATATTAGCAAAGTTCATTCTGGATCCCGATTGGCTAAAATAGCCAATAAGCTGGTCTGGTATGAGACAACAGAGACTGGAAAAATAACTAGTCCCAGTCTCTGTTGCTTCATATTGCTTTAAATATTACTGGGCCAGAAGAATATTGGAAAAGGCTAACACTACCATGTATTTTTCTTGGTTAGCAAGTGAGAGACCTCCTCCCCTAACCTGACTACAACTAGCACACTATATAAGTTCAGGCAGTACGCACACAAGATTCATTTCTTACTTTAAACATGATGGTGTTAGTCTTTTCCCAACATTTGGGCCACAAAACATCTTTGCCAGATGATCACTGGCACATCTGCTATTGTTCCTCTCGGTGCCACTGCTTTTTGCTCACTAAGCGAGCTGTGAGCTGCCACAGATGAAAATTTGACAGCTTCAGGATCCCCTCTCTCCATCCCATTTGCTGCACCCTGATAAAAAAAAAACAGATTCTGTAGCATGTATTCAAAATATAAAAGAATTGTTTGATACCACTTTACTCTGTACAGATCAATGATTAGTGGTATTGCTTGACCTCTCCTGGTCCACTTCCATTGTCTTGCTGACACACAATGCTGGCTCAGCTCCTGTTGTCTGCCTGTCACACTCATGGGGGGGGCAACCATATAACGCCAGAAAAGAGTTGGTGTGCAGGGGTGTCGGCAGGCATACACATTTTACTCAGCAGAGTACAGTAAAAAAAAAAATCAGACGGGGCAATAAAAAGAGGAAAGCAAGGACATTGTGAGTCACATTGTGTCTGTGTCAAGCTGATCCATTTTGTCTTTGTTGTTCGCTATGGGGGACTGATGATACCACCCAGATACACAAACAAGAACAACCACCAGGCAGGGAGAAAATCAAAGGAAGGAGAATTATAGGAAGAAACTGATTACTTGAACTTAGACATGGGAAACTGGGGTGGGGGTGGGGGTGGTGCTACTGTTGGTGTGACATGGCAGCGCATATTTTGGTTTATGTTTACATAACAGTGGGGGGCAACAGTGCGTCAGTTTTGAGTACAAGTTTAAAATTCCTGGCAACACCCCAGTTGGCATGTTACACTTAAAAAAAACGAATACGTGAGATCACTGTCGTCGCACATTGGAGTTGTAGATCCTCATTTCCTGGTTTTACAGCCTAGGGTCACGCAAGGTTGTAGATCTTCATTTCTTAGTTTTAAAGCCTAGGGTCAAGCAAGGTAACACACCTCACAGCCGGATCTTTCCATCAAAAAAAATAAGAAAAGTTTCCTAGGAAAGGCAGATAAATGTTTTAGATTCCGGGGGTGGGTTAGGGGTGCAGGGAGGCAACAAAAAGAATTGCTCTTTGGGAGGGACAACAAAAGACAGGACAGCACAGAAACAAAGGGACTACTTTATCCCCCCAATGTTTTTTCTAATGTTTATATTTGTTTTCAAAGTTATTTCCACTGTTATTTTATTACTTTATAAAAATTTACACTGATGCCCATTTCCTAAACACAATAATACCCTCCAGGATGGGCGGTATTGTGCTATACCAGACCTTCCAGGGGATATAAGGCCCTCCACCTACGTCATCGGACTTCATATGCCCCTGAGCAGCCTGATAGAGCACAATACTACCCATTCTGGAGGGTATTATTGCTTACATAGGTCACTAGTGAGGCCACATCTGGAATACTGTGCTCAGTTCTGGAATTGTTCCCTATGGAAGGGCAGGGACAGGTTGGAGACAGTGCAATGCAGGGTGACCAAGATACTTCAGGGCCAACAGTGCAGATCTTATAAAGATTGTCTGAAGGCACCGAACATGTACGCACTAGAGACCAGTTGAGAGAGGAGGGATATGATAGAGACCTTCAAGTTCCTGAAGGGAAGGGAATAAACAAGATGAACTGTGGGGGAACTATTTAACAGAAGTATAGAGTTAAGAATCCAAGATCATGTGTGAAAACTGGTGGGGGAAAGGCTTAAGAGTGATGTGAGGAAGTTCTGTTTTAAGCAGAAAAAACCCTTATTGACAATAGGTCCCAGGGCAGATAGGGAACTCCTGCCAGACTAGATAATACCTTTGACCTTTTTCTGCCTTCGTTGTTTATGTTTTTATGTTTCTAAATGTGATTTAAATGTCTACATCCTATGCATTAAATGTATTCATGTCCTTTTTTGAAAACAATAAACATAGATTTCACTAAATATTTCCATAGAAACACTGAATTTGTTGACAGAAATGGACCAATTGACTCACCTAGTCTGCCCAGATATTTCCTGCCTAAATGCCTCTGCATACCCTAACTAGACTCCAGCAATCCTCCCTTCTCCCTGCCTATTTACTAATATTCCCTTATGACTATACCACACATGCTTGTAGCCCCCCACTGTTTTCACCTCCACTACTTCCATTGGCAGTCTGTTCCAGGCTTCTACTACCCTTTCAGTGAAGTAGTACTTCCTCACATCCCAAAGATTACAGTAGGGCAGTTCTTACAATAAATATATAACAATTAGAATATGATAAGTCCAATGATATATAATAGAAATTCCAAGCAGCACAGATCAATAAAAATTGAAAAGATCACCCTCCTACTTTTTAAAGTAAGAGTTCATTAGAGCTTTGCAAAGTTTTTTTTTATGACAACAAAGAAGTAGTTGAAATGTGATCAGCTACTCCTACATATACGAAGGTGAAGTTCATGAAGTGCATTTCTCACAAAATGCAGATAACAGCACTAACATTAGTCCGACCACTTCCTTTGAGATTTCTGGTGAACTTCTTCAGCAAAGTGGGCAGTGAAGAGCAGTTCTCCAGTGCTCTTCAACTACCTGCAAAGTTTTCTGTTGAACTTCTCCAGCAAAGTGTGCAAAGAAAAGTACTTCTCCACTATTCTTCACAACTATTATTGCCCAAATGTCTTCCTGAAAGGAATAGTGAAGTTTGTGAACTTTGCTTAGAAATGGGTTAGGAAAATCCTGAAACTTGATTGGCTAACAGCATTCCAAAGCCATATGTTTATAAGCCAGCTAAGCCTTCTAAAAAAAAAACAGCACTGTTCTTGCATTAGGACCATTTTACATATAAAATGTTTTCTTGAAATGTTTGAAATAGTCAGGGTGTTTGATATTGAGGGAATACCCTCACTTCCAAGGGCTGCCTGTGGTTTCAGGCCTCACAATGCCCTGGGTGTGCAGGTATCACCCAACACCCCTTACCCTGTTGGGTCTTACTGCTTACATAGCAGCTGTACTTCCTTACCTTTCCTACAGTCAGTACGAGTAGTGAGGCAGGCACACTTCCCCCAGCTCCATGGTCCAATACTAATTCAGCTAGAGGCACAAAATTCAATTCCATCAACGCTTATCAGAGAACTATATTTTTACAGGAAAGAGCTCTAGGTTCTCATGTTAGGAGACAGAAATTAATCCTGAAGTTCTCACCAAAGTTATCCTCCCACAATGAAAATGGGTTAGAGTTGTGCCATAGCCCAAAATGAAAGAAACAATTAAAACATCCAACTGCCAATTTAAAACTAACACAGATTACTTTTCTAATGACATCTTCTGCTATCCACTTCATTACTTCCATTCTTCTAATTTCTTATGAACATACACACATACGAAATATCCGGCAGAAACAGGCTTCATAGTCTACCCAGTCTGGTCAAGTGTGTAGCTAGCCCCTCATCTCGCAGCTGCTCCTCCCACCCCCCCTTCCAAGTATCCCTTACCCTTACCCTGTTCCAACCCTCTTGAAACTACCCACCATCTTACAGGACACTATTTCGTCTAGTAAGGTGTTCCATTTGTCCACCACTCTTTCCATGAAAAAATGTATCTTCATCTCCCTCTTGAATCTTCCTCCCTCCAATCTCAGTCCATGCCCTCTCGTGTCCCTCCCCATTCCCATCTGAAAAATCCCTTCTGTGTTTTTCCCCTTCAGATACTTAAAGGTCTCAATCATATGCCCGCTATCCCATCTCTCCTCCAGTGAATACATATTCAACTCTCTCAGCCTGTCCTTGAAGGGCTTGCTCTCCCATCCCTGGATCATTTTTGTGGCTCTTCGCTGCACCCCCTCCAACAATCTGATGTCCTTCTTCAGGAATGGGTGCTGGTACTGCAAGCAGTACTCCAGGTTGAACCTGACCAATGACCTAAACAGGGGCAGGATAACCTCCCTCCTTCTGGAGGTGATCCCTCTTACAATATACCCCAGCATTTTGTTGGCTTTTGCTGTCACCTTCCTGTACTGGGCAGTGTTGTTCATGATCCCCGTAATGATCACTCCTTGGTCCTTTCCTCTGTGGAGCTCCCCAACTGTACCCCATTCAAGTGATAATCCCTCCCCTGGTTCCTGGCTGTGAAGTGCAGAATCTTGCATTTTTTGGCATTGCACTCCAACTGCCATGTTTCTGCCCACTTCTGCAGCTTAGTCAGGTCCTCCTGCAACCCCTTCCACCCCTCTGTGTTATCAACCACTGCTCCCATCTTGGTATCGTCTGCAAACAGACTGATCTTGTACTGGATCTTGTGTGAGATATCTGCAATAAAAATCCCAAACAGCGCCAGTCCCAGTAACGATCCCTGTGGTGCCCTGCTCTTTACCACTCTCGGTAACAAGAGGTCGCCCTCCCCACCACCTTTTGCTGCCTTCCCTTTAGCCAGTTTGTGATTCATGTCACCATTTTTGGTCCCACCCCCACATATTCCAGTTTCCCCCATCTGCCCATACAGCACTGAATCAAAGGCCTTGCTGAAGTTCAAATACCGGACATCCACTGCATGGCCCTTGTCCAGTTCCTGCATCACCCAGTCATAGTACTCTACAAGGTTTGTCTATCACAGTCTACCCACTATAAACCCATGCTGTTAACCATCCTGGAGACTGTTTTCCTCCAAGAAGCTCACTAGCCTCTCTTTTAGTATGGTCTCCATTAGGCTTTGATCGTTGTGAGGCTCACTGGCCTATAGTTTCCTGGTTCATTCTTTGGGACACTTTTGTGCATGGGCACCACATGGGCCATTCTCCAATCCTGTGGTATCAGCTTGCTGCACCCTTACTATGGCATGTTCCTTTGTTACACCTGTCATTTTATTTGCCTTCCTGGACCTGTACACCACTGATTCCCTTACCTTGTTTAAAAAATATAAAAGGATACCTAAAGCTTTATGTAACCCCACATGGCTTCATCTCATCACTTTCACTGTTCTTTGTGCGTAACATTCATAAGTTTTACAAGTGTACCATTTCAGATGCTTCAGCTGTTCATGGCTTCTAAAGAGCTTTTGGATACTGTGGCCCAGATATTCAAAAGGGTTGCACCATCTTGCCAGCAGGGTTAGCGATGCGCCAACTCAAAAATGCGCCATTCTGTGATATTCAGAAGGGGCCAGTTGCGCCACCAAAAACACGCTGAGCAACAGCGCCAATGGAAATTAAGGCATGCGCAACCAAAGGTGGGTCCATGCATAAAGTGCGCACGCGATATCTGAAACACTTGCGCTAACGCGCAAGAGTGGCTCAGCCGGAGGACGCGCGAGGACCGATGTGAGCCAAACAAAAGGGCTCATGGAGCAGCGCAAGAACTCTAGCAGGCCGCAAACTGGGGAGAGAGACAGAGAGAGAGAGACAGAGACAGGAGCAGGAAGGGCAGAGAGGGACAGTGGGTCCTGGAGGACAGAGAGGCCAGTGGGGGTGCCCGGTGCAGTGGAAGCAGCAGTGGGCAGTGGGGCAACAACAGGAACAGCAGCTGGGGGGCAGAAGCCAGGAGATGGACAGTGTCAGCTTCCACATGGAAGCTGTAATGAGGGGTGAGACAGCATGCTGCAGGGGGATGTGGCCGCGGAGGGGCCCGTCGGTGGTACACCCCCGACAGGCGGTATCGTGCCTGCATCAGCTACGAGCTGTACACAGATGTCGAGATTGTGGCCCGGTACTGCCTGAACAGGGCAATACTGAGATGGCTCAGTGAGCTGTGCAGTGATGTGATGCAGGCACCCTCACGACGGAGTCATGCTCTGTCCGTGGAGACCAAGGTGACAGCCTGCATGTGCCTGCTCGCCACGGGCACCTTCCAGAGGCCGACAGAGGACACCACAGGCATTACACAGTCGGCCACGTCACGCATCCTCACCCAATTCCTCAGCGCACTGCTGCCTCATGCTGCGGAGTACATCCACTTCCCCAGCACCGTGGCAGAGCGTACAGCAAACATGCAGGAGTTCCACAGGGTAGCACATATGCCTGGCGTGCTAGGGGCCATAGACTGCACCCATGTGGCCATTCGCACGCCACCTGGCCCCGACGGCCAAGCTTATTGGAACCAAAAGGGCTTCTCGAGTGTCAACTGCCAGGTGGTGTGTGATGCCACTGGGCGCATCATCAATGTCTGTGCCACACACCCTGGTGGAGCACATGATGCCTTATATGGCACCAATCTGCACTGTGCCATCGATTCGAGAGTGGGAACATCCCCACGGGTCATCTAGTGGGTGAGTACACATGTATGGAATGCAAACTCTGTGCAAGGGTGGGAATGACACAGGTGCCATGGTAGTGGCACACAAGGATATGGGCAATATGGACCTGACCTGACACTGATCTCCACTATCTCCACACAGGTGACTGTGGATACCCACTCCGTCCCTGGCTGCTCACACCATACCGGCGCCCCACGACCCCAGCGTAGCACGGTTTCAATGAGGCACATGCCGCAACACGGAACATCATAGAGCGGGTGTTTGGGATACTCAAGGCACGCTTTCCGATGCCTGGACACCTCCAGCGGAGCCCTACAATACAGCCCCCAAAAGGCCTGTGGGATATTCCTGGCCTGTTGCATCCTGCACAACATGGCCAAAGACCATGGGATAGCCGTACAGGTCCAAGAGGGGGACAGCGATGGGGACGCCAGTGGTGCCGGTGATGTGGGTGTTGAGCCACCCCCCCAGGACGGAGGGACCCCCGACTGACATGGCAGGCCCAGCTGCACTGGGACACCATTGCAGAAGAGCACTACGCACAACACAGGTAAGTCAAGGGGACATGTGCAGGCAACACTGTCCATGCGCAAACCACAGGCACACAGGGGAACACACCGTGCATGAAGGTCAGGGGAGTTGAAGGGTCCAGGCATACCAACACACCATCAGAGAGGGGTGAGCACTCATATGGACACACACACACACACACACACACACCAGGCAGCATACAGGGGCAGCAGCAGCACAGCACTGCGGAAATGACACGCCAAAACACAGCACCACCAACCACCCTCACCACCTGGACTGTCCACGTACGTGTGTCAGGACCTGGGCAACCTTGCACCTTGGTGTACAGTGCAATGCAGGCATCATCATCCACACGCACCTGTGGACAGCAGTTGGGAGAGTGCAGGTGGTCCGGTGTCAGCTTGGTGAGCAGAGCACCCAGCAGTGCACTGCCCACCATGACACACATTGCACACAGGGCAGCACCAGACAGGGCCTGCATTGGGAGACAGCTCAGTCAGGGAGCACTGTCCCACGGCCACCACGGATGCGCATGCCCCGCTGTGGCCTAGCAGCACTGGCAGGCTGCGCAGGGGCTACATCGGGTGGCGCTTAGTGCACCACCAGGGGTCCCAGTGCACGACCGCGACCTTGCTCGGGTGACAGGGTCTGCATCCCGCTAAACAAACTTGCACCAGGGGTGCTCGGGATGCCCACAGCAGAACCCGCGTCGACAGGCCTGGTGTCGCACGACACCGAATGGGGAGTGGAGGCGACTGTGTGGGGTGCGCGGGTACAGGGTCACCAGACAGTGTGGTCAATGCAGTCACCACAGAGACCACTGCCTGGGTCAGCCTGTCAATGGCAGCGGTCACATCCGTCCGCGATATGGACCGCCTCGCCCGTCCTGAGCACACTCCTGCTATGCCACTCCACAGACACAGTCAGTGCCTCCACGGACCTTGCAACCCGCCCCCTGCAGCTGTACCAACTCCTGCAGCAGGTGGGTGTGCCAAGGGTACTGTGCCCCAATGGCATCGTGACCCCGGGTGTGGATGGTCCTGGTGCACAGCACCCCTTGAGGGTGGCCGCTGTTCACCAGGACCAGGTATGGGCGGATCTAAGGGTGGTGGACAAGTGCCACTGCTTGACGCCGTCCCCAGGCCTGTGTGCAACTGCTGCTGCCACCCTCCAACTGCTGAGCCCCCAGGTCCACCTGTTCCACCCTGTGCTGTCAACAGTGCCAGACACCTGCTCAGCCACCGTGCTGCCCCACGGTGCTGACAGGCCCAGCCTGTGACTGTGCCAGCATGCTGGTACACAGGTGTGGAGCAGGACAGCCCAGGGCACGTGCTGGCTCGCCATGTGTCCCTCGTGGGACACACACCTATCACTGGCCATTGCAGGCCTGCTATCATCAATAGTGCCGTGCGTGCCACTGCTATAGGGACAGCATGCTGGCACACCTGCATGCCAGACTGCTGTGATGCACAGGCTGTACACCCCCTGCACCGTATCACTGCCGGCGGAGTTGTTGGGCCAGCCGGCCTGCTGCTGCAGTGCCTGCAGGCTGCTGGTGGAGGTGGATGGTCCCTCCTCCTGGTCCAGCAGGTCTGCCTCACTGTCAGCACCCACCACCACCGTCTCCTGCAGACGAACAGGATCTGAAACAGAAAGAGAGTACATGTGAGTGCATGTGAACAACAGCCCTCCCCCACAACATCACCATGTCATACCTGCAGTGATGGCTTCCACCTGTCTGGAATCCTCCGCCTGGAACACCTGCAATGGCACCGCTGCATGGCCATGACCAGTGTCTCCTCGGTCGGGGTCAGTTGCAACACCACTGGTGGTCCCCACCAGTGGCAGCATGTGCCACCCTGAAGGCTGCCACCTTCTCCTTCAGCCTCCTGCGTCAGTCCCCATCTTTTATGGGTATTTCTGCAGGAGCGCTGGTGGCTTCGTGCAGGTTGGCCAGAGCTACCTCCCATGCAGCTGCACGCTGCTGAGGGGTGCCCTCCGCCACTCAAAGCGGCTCATCCTCCAGGTAGGCCTGGAGGAGGGCCTCAGTCTCTGCTGTGGTGAAGTTCGGCCTCCTCCTACGCCCGCCATCCACAGCCTCAGCCTGGTTCTCGTCAGTCATGGTGATCTGTATGGGTGGAAGTGGACACCTGTCACTGTGCAGTCCACAGCATTTTCCCATGAGCATAGCTGCAGGCCTGGTTGGGGGGGCAGAAGCCCCCCCCTTTCCTCTCCGCATGGCAGATACTGATGGAAAGGGTGCCCTCTGCTCCTTTCTAAGTGCCCTCATCATGCTCAGCCCCCTCAACCTATAACATCCTCCAGCACCCCTGCCCATGAGCATTGTCCTGAACATCACACAGCATGTAACTCACCTCTCACCTGCAACAACCAAATCTGGCCGCCACAACCCAGTGTCGCATTTTAATAGTGCAACACATGCAAATGAGGTGGCGCAACTTTAATGACATGCTAATCGCGCCACCGCGCCTTTGAATGGCTGATCGACTGATTTGCATATGTCGGCTGAATATACGTGAATTTGGGCGCTAGCGCAATAGGGTAGGTCCGCTGAGCGATGGCGCATGTTTGTGGCTGTGTGCTACACTGCATTGGCATGCCCAGACAGGTTACGCATACGGCCAATCGCGCTGCAGACCTGCTGAGCGCGATAGGCGATTCTGGCCATGGCCACCATTGTGCCAGTGGCGCTACAGCACTGGGCACTATATGGCGCTGTGGCACTTCTGCGCGATAGTCCACTGTGGCACTGGTGCTCTGCTTAGCAGTCGCACAGGATGCCTATACATCCTTTGGTGCTGTGCGTAGCCTTGCGTCATTGCCGTGACCTTGTGTATGCCCTCTGACCCCTGGCGCTGTGGGCATGCCATGTGTATGTCCCAATTGCGCTGTCTGGTTACAGCGCCATGTAAAGTGACGGCGCTGTTCAAACAGCGCTATTAGAGCCTGTGCTGGTCTATTGCGCAACAACTCCACGTGGGGTCATAGTGCAGCGGGGCGCCATATTGCCTGCTGTAAAGTTGGTGCCATGGCTAGGAGGAGGGCGGTGTCCTGGAGCCCACTTGAAGTGGCCAACCTGGTGGCCCTAGTGGAGCCCCACTGTGAGGCACTATATGGTGAGGCCCCCCTCACCCTACCTAGGACCCATGTGTGGCAGCAAGTGGCCACTGACCTGGTGGGGGTCACTGGCCGGGGCCGGTCTGCTGAGCAGTGCCGGCACCGTACAGTGACCTCCGCTGGAGGGAGCCGGACCTATTGGCGCGCTGCATTCCCGTGCCAGGTGGGGCCTGGTGCCTTAACCACGTTAGTGTACCATCTATGCACCTATATTCTGTAGGGTGTGTGTGTGTGTGCCTGGGTGGCTGTGCACTGCGTGTGAGTGTGTGCAGCTGTGCGATGGATGGTTATGGCTGTGTGGCAGGCAGTCTCACTGGGGCAGGGGGCACTCTGCTTTTGAGTCACACTGATGTTTGTCTCACCACATGTCTCCCACAGGCCGGATTGTGGAGGACACCGGACCACAGTGATGGGGCCATGCCAGGCCCAGTGCCACAGGCTGTCGGGCCACAGCAGCAGCATCAGCAGCAGCAGCGCAGGCAGCAGCAGCAGCAGCAGCGGCAGACCGAGCTGCTGGAGGAGTGTGAGTATCATTCGTCATGGATGCTATTGCATGCTGGGGGCAGGACCACCAACCATGCTGGACACAGCCAAAGGGAGGTCATAGTTCCACTATACGAGAACACTAGTGAGTCCCCACTGGGTAAGGTGTACAGTTCGGAGACCATACCTGCATATGGACAGGGACTGGGTGGAGAGGGTTCTGAGGAGGGCGACATGGATGGTGCATGGATTGCATCACAAGTCCTATGCAGACAGGTTGACAGACCTGGACATGTACTCCCTGGAGGGAGGAGGTGTGGGGATATGATGGGGACATACAAGTATTGTACAGGGGAACAGGTGCAGGAAAACAATATTTGTAAGCGTAAAGGATGTTCCAGGACTAGAGGGCATGGGATGCAGTTGGAGGGGCTCGTTTAAGAGGAACATGAGAAAGTGTTTCTTCACATAATGGGTGGTGGACGAGTGGAACACCCTGCCAGAGGATGTGGTGGGGCTGACTTGGTCACGGGATATATGTGTGTGGGTTAGCTATGAGGACTTCTGGAGGTCAGGTGAGGGGATGGACTTATAGGACAAGAGAGTGATCGCATAAGGCCAAATGGCCAGACTGGGTGTCCCATAGGCCCTTATCTGCCGACACTGTCTATGTATCCATGTATGTAGGCATGACACAGGTGACCTGCATCACAGTGCAGCATCACGACACGTCTGTGTATGCATCACAGGTGGTCCAGGCATGCACTGGGCATATAGCTGTGTAACTGGCATCGCACCACGTTGCCACATCACATGACAGCCTAGTTTGCACTGTGATTGACGTGGGCAGTGTGTGTGGGCGGTGGTGCGCATGGCTGGTGCCGCCTGTTTGTGATGGCCATGTGCATGTTCACTGTGGGTGGGTGCATGCCATCACAGGTGCAGGACATTGGGTTAGATGGGTTGCAGGTTGGGTGGTGTTCAGGGTTGTGGTCAGTCTCAGCCATTGACTGTGTTCCCATTTTCCTAGGCCTCGGTGTGCTGCAACGCATGTCGCAAGATCTGCGGCGCCTAACCCAGGTGGTACTGGACAACCGGAGCTCCTGCAGGCCCTGCGCCAGGGGAACGGCGCAGGAGGCACAGGAGGGGACGCCAGCAGGAGGAGCAGGAGCCAGCTGGGCCGCATTCACATTTCATTTCCACTTCACCCATCCCTTTCACCCTGCCTTCCCTCTCCAAGTTTTTATTCCTTCCCCCTTGAACACCCCTGCCTTTTACCTGTCCCCTCCCAACTTGTACATAGTTCTACCTTTATTATTAACTGTTTTTTTTGAAATATACATTTCTATTTTGGTACGACTGGTGTGTTGGTGTCTGCTTTGCAACTGGCTCTGGGTGCTCCGTTGCAGGGGTGTACATGCCATCTGGGCTGCTATGGTCCTGGGTATATGTGTGTGTGTGTGTGTGTGTGTGTCCATGGGGAGGTATCACCAGCATAGCATTGCCTTTCTGTTGCTTCTTGCCATCTGCTGCCACCCACTGCTGGGTGCACAGGGTGGTCTGGCTGGTATGCTTCTCTGCAGCATGGGGTTGACGTGTGGCACGGGGGGTGCATGGTGTTTCCTGCAGTGCCTGTCACTGCACATGAGCGGTGTCTTGGGGCATGGTGCACGCTGTGCTGTGCGTCCGGGGGGTACTGAAGTGCACTGTGGTTGTCAACCCCCTGGGTGTGGCACTCTCTGCCTGCCAGTGGTTGTGCTGGGGTGTCATGGCTCTGCTATGCTTTAGTTGGCTTGTCCCCATGGGCACGTGGATTATCCGTCCCACCCCAGTGATGCTGTGCTTGGGTGTGCCAGTGTGGTGTGGGTTCTGCAGTGAGTTCCTGTGCCCAGTTGGCATGGCTGGCGGTGGGCCCCAGCCTGCCTCCCTGGATGTGCAGTTCCATTGCTCTGGGGCTGTGCTTAGCTTATGGCAGTCTGCAATGCTCAGCTGAGCTTCCATGGTTGCGCCATAGCGCAGCATTTTGGCTCAGCTTCTCCTTCCTGGTTGCGCGATGGCGCAGTATGTGCGATATTGAGACGTTGGTTGCTTGCGCAATTTGCTCTGCTCCATGTTTGAATATCACACCTGTTGCGCATTTGCGCAACTGGTTTGCGCTTGCTCCTACTGTTGCGCCAGTTTTCAGCGCAGTTTGAATATCCAGGCCTGTGTGTTTTAAATATACTGTACAAAACAAAATTCAGTCCCTTTTTTCTCTCTATTTTTTGTGACTGCAATTCATTTTTCCCAATGCAAGAGCTGCTGAAGCTGACCTCTGGTACTGATTGACAATCACTGTTCCCAATTTCTTTTGTTTTTTTCAACTTTTATGATATAAGTATTTCACCGACTAATGTTCTTTACTCACATGTCCTCATCAGTTGGAATATGTAGTTATATACTGTAATTCTAATTTAGTAACATTCCCGTTATACCCATGTTTGGCAAAGACATGTAGTAGCTATGTTAATCCAGTCAATGATGTAGAAGAAAAATACAACAAATGTGTTACAGGTGATACTTTTTATTGGACTAACCAAATTGGTTTTGAGACTAGCTTTCGAGAGTTATTCTGCCTTCCTCAGGTCAGTGACAGCACAGCTGAGGTCAACGTCAGATACAAGAGGTTGGGATGTGTATTCCAATGAGACATGATGCTGAATTTTCAATGGGTGGCATGGAGTTTGTATCAAGCTGTGCACCACCACACTTTGTTTTGAGTGGTGCCCCAAATGAATTTGCCACTACAGCAGCTTGGGTCAAATATCTGGTGCAAAACTCATAACAAGAGGTCCACAGGACTGCAAGCTAGACCACAAAAAGCTGGTCTAACTTGCAGCAATTGCCTCACAGGATAAAGAATCCTGTTAGACTGCCCCTTCCGGCCATCTGTGCACCGGTCTGAGTGCATCCATCAACAGGGTGCCAAAATCCTTGATTTGCCACCCCTTTCCAGAGGTCTGCCCCTCCGGAGTTAGAATCTATGGATGGGGGAGTATGGGGGGCACTGAGGGTGCAGACCCCCACATCGCAAGCAGGATTTAAACTTGAATCCCTGGTGCCCTAATAATGGGTGCACTCAGTGGAACCTTTGACTGCCACAAGTCCAGTGTGCCATATCTTTGGTGCATGCTGGGCTTGTGGTAATCTCAATGTTTTGAAAATCGGGCCGATGGTGTAGTCTTTTTTAAACGTCAAAGCCCTACAAAGTTAATTCTCATTCATAAAAAACAGACAGGAAGAATGGCAGAATATTCCATTTTCATTTAATAGTGTCTGCTGCAGAGACAGATGCAAGATGAAAGTGGTAATTCCATTTTGGTCTTTGCAGAGCTTTGATGTTTAAACAAAGTACACCACGTCTCATTGGAATCCACATCCCAGCCTGTGTATATTGCATGGAACTCAGCTCTGCTTTCACTGGCCTGAGGAAGAGAGCATGACTCTTGAAAGCTTGTCCAATGAAAGGTATCACCTGCAAAATATTTGTTACTGTCTTTCTTCTACATTACACCTGTTTCATCAAAAATCTCTTGTTCCCATATCATTACATCCTATTTTTAGATCATAAAGTCTACGGTACTGAATGAAGCCATTTGGCATGTCAGATCCAACTTGCTACTACTTTTAACAGTTGAAAGGTCATGTCCTCTTGGTACCTATGTGACTCAGTACCTGATCCACAGAACAGGTTGAGGTAAGTGTGAATCAAACATATCCCAACCACGGAGCTGTATTGGCCCATGCCGTCCACAAATCCTGCCCTCCACTTAGCATGAGTGCAGAGCCTTGCACTGAAGTAGAGGCAGGAGTTGTGCTGGACACCAGGCAATCAATCTGATGCACTGGCCAGCACAATAGTGGATCCTGAGCCCCATGTGTATCATAGGCTGACGAGTTACAACGGTCCCCAAGGTCTGCCCTGTGCTAACCATTAGATTCTATTCACTGCTGGACTGTGCTTGTATGACCTCCAGACCTCCAAACAAGCTTCAAGGGTTGGAATCAGGAGGAGCAACCAATAGCCAGGCCACAGGGACATCCTGCAGCTGGACACAGTGGTGTACAGAAGTGCTATAGCAGCCCCTCGAGCCATGTAACCTCCACCTCCTCCACTGGCCCACCGCAGCATTGAGTTTGTATACAGATTCACGCCCTTGCACTCCACCACCCCTAACCTGGCTAGTCCTGCATCAGTGTGCCCAGCAAGGAATCCGGTGCAGGGGAGGCACTGATGCCCCTACATGTGCAGAGCTGGACCTATGTGCACTCAGTTGCATAAGCAAACCTCCATGGGTACAGAGTACAGTGTGGCTGGAGCCCTTCGATTCAAAAGCATTCATACTATTAGCCTGCGATACATCATTTTGCCAGTTGGTCTCATAAATTGGTAACCCTTTGTTTAAACTGATTTATAAAATGGCAAGAAAAAATCTAGAAATTTCAGTGGCTGAGAGACATCACCTGACCATGCATTAAATCTCAATAAATTTACAGTCAGTAGCCAAATCTCATTTTCGTCCCCCAAAAAACTACTTAGAGCCATATTATAAGTGTAATAAGCCCCTCCAGGGTGTGAATCATAGGATTTTCATGCACTTCGCAGGGACATGAATACACTAGGCCTTCAGCCTCATGCCTTACTACACCCCTGGGGCATGCATTAAATATAGAATAAAGTATGAGGTGGTGTGTATAACGAGAAGTTTACACACACCTGAGGTGATAGATTTCAGAAATCCCTCGAGCTTCATTGTCAGGGTTTATGTAGCATCTTAGACTGACAGTGTGTGTAAACTTTGAGTTTAAACACACCATCCCATATTTTATTTGTAGAATTGCTGGGTTTCCCCTTTTTCACCGCAGCAATTATATAAAATTGCAGACACTCTAGTGCGCCCACACTTTGGTTTTGTTTTAGTCAATCCCCACATTTTCAGTGTCCAAAATTTTTTTACATATGTTTAAATGTTTTTTTTTTAGCTTGGTCCAATATATTTAGATGTCCAACATTTTTTTTAAATGACTTATTGCCAAGTCCCACTGGCAGTTGAGTTTCGAGCAAGAAGGCAAGCAGTGAGCAGTCAGGATCAGATGACGTGCGGTGGGCATATGCGCAGAACGAGTGAAACCCGGTGCACATTTGCTGTTATAAACATTCCTTTATAATGGCAAATTACACCACAGGTTTCCCTATGGGGAAAAGGGAAAGCCCATGAATTATAATCCTATAGTGCAAACCCTGTCATGGCTTATTACTTACACATTCTCATGTCTGCTAAAATAATCTTCCCTAAATACTTAGTTACATATTTGTGGTAGGATGAAGTAGAATTCTATGGTCACTCAAGTTCTCCTCCCTGTTATTCAAACAGCAATTACCTGAAATCGATTTCTACTCCTCGTACTTGTCCACCCTCTTTTTGGACGTCAGTATCGAATGTACTCATCGCCTCCTTTAATAAGCCATTCCACTAGCTAATTACTTTATGGGTGAAGAACGTGTCCTTTTGTGACTTGTAACTGTTCATACCATATTGCAGCCTCAACATAAGCTGCCCATGCTCCGATATTCTGGAGTCTGCAGTTTTCTGAGAGTCTCAAAGACAATAACAAACTGGAGCAAATGCAGAGGAGGGTGGCAAAACTGATGTATGGTGACGGGGTAGGACATATAATCAGAGACTGAAGAGGTTCAGCGTATACTGTTAAGCGGGACAGGGGAAAATATAATACGAAACATGTAAGTGCATGCAGGAAATAAACAAAGTGGACGCAAGCAAGCTGCTCAGAGAGTGGCAACATTAATAACGGGGGCAAAAGAGGAAATTGGTGAGATGTAGGTTTGGAAAGGATAATAGAAGGTGCTTTTCAAAGAGTGAGTGGTGGAAAAGTGGACTACCCACACAGATGGTCAGTGCGAAAATGGAACAATTTAAGAGGGGGTGGGACATATATACAAAGCTGCATTAGGGAGCTTTTGGGGCCAGATGAAAGTGTGGTTACAGACCCCTAGGGTCCTATTTCGCCCAAGACACTGCTGCACTTCTAAACAAGCTTTGCTATGAAATGTCTTTATAGCTGTCACTTAGCCCACTTTCAGCTATTTGCATGCACTAATGTCACTCTTGTCATCTCTGCAAAGCTATATGTGTTATTTCGAGTACTGTCTGACTTGATCTGTATTTTAACCTACCTGTACTATATACTATATACTATGTACCTATACTATATACTATGTATTGTATAATCTCGTCTCATTTTATGTATATATTCTCCTGGGTCATGCCTGATAATAGTCAACTTTGGCTAGCGCACCTAACCCGGTTAACAAAAACTAAATAAATAAATGTACCCCCTTGCAAAACAGATTGGATAATCTGTCAGGCCATCTTCTGCTGGTAATTTTCTCTGTTTCTATTTTTGCCAAATCTTTCATGATCTTGAATGGCTCAGTCTGATTACTTTTCAGCTTCCTTTTTTTCCATGGCAAACACCACCAGGTCTCTTAATCACTCTCCATATATGATGTTCAGTAGTCTACTGTACTTTTCCAGTAGTCCTTTTTGTATTGGGACACTCAGTGTTGTAGATAGAACTCCAGGTAAGGTCTAACCATAGCTTTTGATGATAGAATTATCACCTTATACCCCCAACTATTTTTATACAGGCGTGGCAGCACCTGTATAGTTAGGGTTGTCTGACAGCTCCTACATTAAACCACTAACTTTGCACCTCAATAGCATAGACAACATTTGATGGCATTGCCTCATATTTGTCATGTGTTATCTAGGAGGCAGGATATAAGTATGTGGAAAGTTTTGTGATGCCAGCTTGTGCACTTTGTATGATCTCCATATATTTTCCTGAAGAAGGTTATTTTTTATTTCCTATACTTAACATAGGCTTTTCTTTTTGCTCTCACCTACAGCCTAGGTGGAAAATATTTTTTTTATGAAACTTCCAGGGTAGAAGCAGCCTCTTTTAAGACAGAGCCTTTAGAAGGTTTTGTAAAAAAATATTAAAAGTTCCAGAGTTATAAGGATGTAACTCTTTTTCTGAGTTGTTCTGAGCATGCTCAGTAGGGTTTTGTGGACAGCCCAAACAGAAGAGCGAAGAAAAGAAATGTCTTAGCTGGGCTTGAATCCTGGCCCCCTGGAATACTTTTCTGGTTTTGCTACCGGCTGCACCACCAAGTGAACTGGAAACATGGATGTCCCGAGGCACCTTAGCCTTTCTCTAATGCACAACCTGGTGCTGCATAGATAACTACATTTTCAGTCACAAGGGTGCAATTTGCACATTTTATAGAACCCAAATGTAATTCTGGTGCTGGGTATCTAAAGGGCTGCACTACCCCTGCCTGCTGCCTAGGATGCAGGTTGAGGGGCCTGCGTTTTTACTTTTCCTTAAAACTGGTTCTTTCCCAAGATAACGTAAATACCCAGTGCCTCCACCCAGAGTACTCTTTCAAGTGGGCTAGAATAATACCTGGTACAACCCTCTGGGATGTTATACCCACCCACATTTCCATAAAGTCACCCCACACGTGACCAAATAAACAAGTCCCCACATTTCAGTCATGTTGAATTATTGACTTTCTCTAATAACATTCTCACACACCAAGGTTGTGCAAAAACAGTAACAACAATGTATTTACATGGGTGAGGGTTAGGAGAAGGATAACTGGAAGCAGAGGTTGGCTACTTACAATTGGCATTGATTTGATTTGGTTCAGATTGGCATCAGGATAATCACTGTGCATGTAAATTCAAACATCAATCACAGTGGCCACCCACCGACCTCTGAGGTATTAAGGTTCTTGTCTTGCTATCTAACTAGCTACATTAAATGGCAGAAACTGCATTAACTGCCCACACAATACCAATCCCAGACTGCATTAGAACCTCGCAATCCTAAAACCTTTCTAGATACCCAGTATTAGAGTCTTAATCGTTGCAGGCCTGATAGTTGCAGCTGAGATAGGGTCCTTGAAGAAAAGCAGATTAGCATTATCTTGAGTCTTAAGACACATTCTTACTGAACTTGGCAGATATGTTATTTCTCTTTTAATTAGGTTGACTCAAACTTTAGATTACTGACTTGGAAACTTGCATTAACTGTTTACAGTTCTCACAGGGTGGCAGAGAATGGCTCGCCTACTCACGGTATTGAAGCCATCTTTGGCAAGGTCAACATAAGGCTGTACAAGGCAATTCAGGTAGTTTCAGGATCAGCACTGACTAACATGCAAGCAGCAGTTTTGGATGTTCCCTTTTCTGGGAAGGCTCCTACAACTTTAATCAGGCTAGAAATTTTCTCTCAGCTTTAAGCTGGTTGCCCCTTCTCTCTTTGGGCTTTGCAGTCTCATTTGGTGCAGACCAGGCCAGGAATGGCTCTGGCATGCTTCAGACCCCCCACATCTGGCTATATCCCTTAAGGGAAAAGCACATATGGCAGTGCCCTAGGTGGTGCCACACTACCAGTCTGTCTCCCAGGCCGATCTGCAAACAGTCACGTTGCATTCAGCACATTTATATTTTGGTGAAGTTCAAAGTTCTTTCATCCATGTGCCCACATGCCAATATGGCCCTTTAGCTTGTAGGAGCTTTCTTTATTGGACAGTGCTTCTTCCCAAAGGCTAGGGTGTCCCAGACTGTTACAGTCCATGTAAAGACAAAACAGAAGCTTAACATGATATGGGCAATCCGAGGAAAGAAAAAGTCTCTCAGGAGAGAGCTAGAAGCAAACAAACTACCAGTCTCCCAACCACAAGGGCTACTCAAGGCCCCAATACATTGGAACAGGAGACTTCGGGGACAGAAACTTTACAAAGTTTGTGACACAAAATAAACAGACTGATCATCTCAGTGGAGGGACTGGCTTCCCGGTTTGATTCACTTACCACCAGAGTAACGGTCCTTGAGTCGGATGCCAGTTTTATTAAAACTCAGACTGGGGAAGCAGGAAAATTTTCAGAAGTAGTCATGGGGATGGTGGCTAAATTAGTGAAGGAAAACACTCATCTACAATCCAGAATCGAGATGTTGGAAAACCAGGCCAGGCGGCCAATTTGCGAGTGATTGGGATACCAGAACGGACCAAGGGTGACGATCTGGGATTATTCCCGGCCACAAGGCTGGAGCTCCAACTGGGACAGTCCCTCATAGAATGCAAAATAAAAATTCAAAAAGCTTACAGGGTAGCAACAAGGGGCCGACAAGTATGTTCGGACGCCCACAGGGTGATCGTTGCGATTTTGGATGGAGTGGGAACCAGGGACTTTATTCTTGCTTTGGCCAGACAAAACAGAACTTTGCTGTGTGAAGGGCAAAAGATAAATCTCTATCTAGATCTGAGTTATGCAACACGACAAAAAAAAAGCGTTTTGAAGGTGTCCGAACCATACTGCGTGGGGCAGAGGTGCCTCACGGTATGCTGTTTCCTGCACGCCTTAAAATGGCCCACCAAGGTAAAATTTCTGTTTTTTCAGATCCCCAAGAGGCCCTGAAATGGATGCAGAGACATGTACCATTTAGCCATTGTCAGGAATGTGGATCCCAGTCCCAGTCAGACAAGGAAGATGAAGACGAGAGAACAACCTGAATTGGGACATAATGGCAGATCCAATCAGGTTTGCAGCACTATCTTTGCCTGCCACCGGCAATAGTCAAAGTCTGGGACTTTAGTTTGTAGTGATCCTTATCACAACTAAAGTTAAATTGAGTTTGTTGACTCTATTATTTCTGAAGTAGTGCCTCAGACAGAAATAATGAATTGTTTACTTAAATGTTTTGTTCATGGTGCAGATACATTTGGTTGCTGCACCAATGATAAGTATTAATGGGGGTGCAGGTTAAAAGCTGAGCTGATTCCTCTTTTGTTAAGTACTTTTGGTACTGAAAGTTAAGGACAAGCATGAACCCTTATTTCTTCTATATGAAGAAGTTCCAGTTTAAACTTGAACCCTAGGGTTATATTGTTATAAGTTAGTAAAATATTCATGCAGCTCATGGGCTCAATTTCACAGTAATGATTCTGATGTAAATTGATTTTTGGCTAATATAGCATAACAGAGGAACCCCTCTATGATGTGTCTAATTGATGGGGTATGGATAAGATAATTAGTACTATCTTTAATTGAGTGCGTTAAGAGGGGTAGCACCCTCAATGGAAATGGGAAATTGTTTAACCAGGAAAGGCACACTAAGCTGGAGCTTGTTTCCAGGTGCAACCTGGGAGCACAAGGAAGTTAAGTGACTTGCGCAGGGTCACACAGTATGCAAGTGGAAGCTGTGGGATTCAAACCCAGGTCTGGTCTGCTGGATGTCACCAGAATTGCAGTTCAGAGCCTTAGACCACTGCACTATACTGCCTCCAGTATGGCTGCATGTATTCCAGCTGTGTCTTACATATATATGTATGTAATATTGATAAAATCAATAAATACAAAGCTTAAATAAAAAAAAAACTGAAGCTTAACTTGAATCTTCAGTACTAGATAGAGCTTGAGACATGGCTCCCTACCTAGTAAATGCTTTACTTGACAATATAACTGGTCACTGCAGCTTCTCTCAAGCTTAAGACATAAACATCACTGTACCTTGTGGCTTTGCTGGTGTTAGCAGCTCCAACTCGGACATTCAAGACTTTCACTGGCCTCCCAGGCACCGTCAGGTCAGATCCGTGTCGCTAGTGAACCTTTCTTCCAGCCCTGTAAGTACAATTAACAGTCACAACAGGTATTTCACATCACTGAACCCTTCTTTGGTCACTTTTGTGACAGAGGTCCACCCTCTCTATGCGCAGAGGAAATGCAGAGTGAAGACATACAATGAGCACTTCTGGGCTTTCTGGGCTTCTTGGCCCCAAGCAGGTCTACAATTACTTACATGGAGTACTCCAAAAATGTCATGACAATGCAAGCAGAAGTTTACTCACTCAGACGGATTCAAGCACTTTTTTTTTCTGGAAGTTGCAGGTTTCTTCAGCACTCTCACTGCTGAGGCAGAAGCATTTCTTGCAACTCTCTCACAACTGCAGGTGGATGCTGGCTTCTTTTCCACATTTTCCTAATGTGGTAAGGAACTGCTAGCCCTAGAGGACAATCTCTTGCAACCCCCAGGCTAATGACTTAGGTTGCTGGCAGCCAATCTTTCTCTCTGGCAGAGGCAGAAGCCCCTTCCCTGTGAAGGGGCTTTTACTAAACTGAACTGGGTCCATTTTATCTAGCTGGGGACCTAACTGGCCCTGTGGTACTGAGGGTTGAAGCACTGGATGCCACACCTCATGCCAAGTCAGCAACCTGGGTTCAGGAAAGGATTTGGGTCATTCGGGGGTCAGCTGGGGGAGGTAAGGATCGAGCATCTGGAGGACTGCTCTCCTTCCTCAGGGAAGGGGGGACTGTGTCGAGTGCTGTTGGCTGACACCCACCGGGGGCTAGATGTCAGTGCAGTCACGGGTTCACAAGCGGTAGGCCCCATGGCCAGCATGCTTGGCTGCCTCTTTGGAGGTGGAAACAGCCATTGCACCCATTTCATGGCCAGGGGTGTGGGAGAAAATAAACTGAGGAAACAAACAGGGCCCGACAGGGCCAGTGATGACCAAATCACCCTCATGGCAGCCCCCAGTTACTCTGAGGGATGGCGCTGTCAGAACCTGGACCCGCCACAGGGGTAAAGCTGCAGGGAAATGCAGGGGCTACAGAGCAGGGTGATTGGGGCTGGAGGATGTAACCCTCTGGAGGGGGGCATCGTAGCCCCTGTCGGGTCTGCGGGGGAGTTAAAAGAGATAATATCTAGCTGGGGGCCTGAGTCTCCCCTCCCTGTGGATGGGCTCCCGCTCCAACTGAGCTCAGCCTGAAAATCCCTGAGATTTGTGGAGTCCTTCTGGGACTCCAAATTGGCTGAGTCCACTTAGGTGTCCAAACGCCACTGGCTAAATCCACTTGTCAATCCTGAAAATAAATATTCATGAACCTCCTTCAGTGCTTGATAGGTTCACAAACCTCCCTCAATGCTTGATAGGCTCCCTGTTTTGGTGCCTGAATTAGGTCACTGCTAGTATACACAGTCTCCCTGCAGTTCTCACAGTCTCAATTTAATAGTTCTGGTGCAGCCAGGAAAATCATTTATGTAACCACCCAGTCTCTCGGGGCTACTAAAATCCCACCAGTGTTAGACATAGGAAGGTTTCTGGACAGTCTGTAGGGAGTTGCTAAAAACTTATTACAACATGACATCATTGTTTACTCAGCTAGCCTGAGGAGAGAATGGATTATGTCATTTAGAACTCTCATAGCAGCTTAAGCCACTTTGGAATTAGTTGCCTGGGATTAGCTTTAGAATGTTCAGATGGGAGTAGTCAGTAAGAGAGAGTTAGAGTTAGAGGGAAGAGTGAGCAGCAGTGCTCTGATATAGAGGTGCCTGCCAGCCTGTCCTGAGGCTGGGTAAAGGACTGATGGTCATTTTCTCACCTTACTGAGTGAAATAACAGCAGTGCCAAAGGAAGTGGTGAAGACCATTGCTAGCAGGATCCCTGTGAGACAAGTCTTTCAGAGAGAATGGAACTGATAAATTCAGTGTTTCCAAGGGGCAATTCCCAGAGGGACCAGGAGAGTGTTCAGCTGCCCAGTAAGGAGACAAAGACTGTCTTTTGTGTGAAGCTATGAAAAGCTACTAGAAAAGGGAAAAGAAGTGTTCTTCCTGCATCCATGTCTGTAACAAAAGGACAAACAAAACCATGAGTACAGTAACATTGAACTGTTTCTTGAGGAAGTTGTCTGTTGGTGTATGTGCCCAGAGATAAGGCTAGACTACATAATTCACTGCCCCGTATCACCATAAACACTGAATGTTAGAAGTTAAAGTTTGGAGTCCTTTAGCAATTTATGGGAATTGAAGGCTCAGTTGTTTAACCCCAAAGGGATGGCAGAGGCTAGCTGGGGCTAAGGTAGGTGGACCCTCACCTGAAATTCCAGTCAGGGCTAACTGGTCAATGGAAGGGCACATGTTTACCCTGTGGATGTTAACTAAACCCATCAGGTGAGGAGTGCATAATGTTTAAAAGTGTGTGAAAACCCTCCACAAAACAGATGCTTTTGAGAAAAGAATGTCCTTGTATATTCTTAGTACAAAGGGGTGGACTGGTCACAGTTTGTGTCTAGAAGAAGGTGTGAACAAGCCCAAGACATTGTTGTTGCTCTGGAAAAGAAAAGTGTGTGCTAGCCTGTAATGAACAGCTTCACCCCATTCTGTTTTTTCCATCTGTGTCAGAATAAAGCCGTATTGTACAATCCCATCTCCTCTATTGGACATTCCATCTGTGCTTCCCAATGTGAACTTGTTTATGGGCCCCCTCAGAAGTCAGACCTAGCATAGCCCTAGCACCTCTCTCCCAGAACTCTGAGTAAATATAAATGTCATTCTGTGCCCTAGCCCCCGATCTCTTAGATGCTGAGCCAGGTATTTGCCCCAGTGCCAGGGTGATACCTACTTTATGCCAACTTGTGGTTTGTTGCCTTGTCTGTATACATGTTTATGGGGGTCCTATTTTCAAGATGCCACTTTTGGCCGGGGTATGGGTTGCATTTAATTTTAATCACAGCCCTCTTGTTTAATACCCATAGCTGTGCCCTCATGAATACTGCCATTCTTTAATCCATTTCTGCAGTCTCTTGCTAGTCGCTGCTGTTGAAATACAATGCCTCCTAAGTAGCAGACAGGCAGGCAGCTCATTAGTGTCCCAACATTAATAGTTTGGAGCAGCCAAAAACATGATTTTATTTATATAGCCCCCTTTAGTTATAGCCCCATCTCTTGCCCTGGTACAGTGCTTTTATTTATTTATGTTTAGTTACAGTTTGGTGCCTGTCACCAGCACCAATATTTAAAGTGCCCTTGCGCTAGGACAGACAACTCATTAATATTCATAGGTCATCCTTATTAATATTCATGAGACATGGTTTTCGGCGCTCCTAGCACTCTTTATTTACAGAGACAGGAGGGCTCTCTGTGCCCTGGCACAGGTCTTCGGTCCCCACCTAGCCTGACCATGGGATCGGGACCACAGAAGCACCATCCGTTTGACTGCAAAACTGGTGGTCAGGAGAGCAAAATGCACCTTGCTCATGTGCAATCGCCAGCTAGCATTGAAGTGCATTAAAAACAGTGGCAGATCATGGTCCAGCCTTTGAACCCAAAATGGGCTAACTTCAAGTACTGGGACCGCCTGAGGGAGTGAAAGTCATCCTGAGGGCTCGGGCCAGTGGCGGTGAGATCTGGGAAAATACGGGGGACCAGGAGGCAATTTGGAGGCACTCCAGAGAACAGGAGCAAACCGGGCCAGTAACATAAGCCCCCATTTGGTGGGGGAGGCTGTGTTACACAAACAGACAGAAACAAGAAAGAAATGAGTACCTTAACTGGGACTAGAACCCAGGCTGCTCAGAATACTGTTCTGGTTGCACTACCAGCTGCACCACCAAGGCAGCTGAAGACTGGGACATCCCGAAGCACCTAAATCTTTCACTAATGCACAGCCTGATGCTTTTTTGCATAACCTACTGAAACAACACAAACAATCCCATGTTGTGAGGCCATTCTTAGTTTCTCACCACTTGCTTCCCACAACATGACAATTCAGCCACCATCTTATTATTTTTTTTCTTCCCGAGTTAAAATGCATGGAAAATACATAACAAGCATTTGTAAATGCTGAGTACTGTTGCACTGGCATTGTATTGGTAGTGCAGGAGTTCGAGACATGTAATAGGAATGGCAGTGAAGTATTGAAGTGACGCCAACCCCATCTTCACCCTGCAGAGACAGAAAGGCATTGGGGTGTGCCTTTGGGTCATCAGCTATAACGCTCATGCCATTTTACCTTACCCTACCCAGTAGACACTGACAAGTGTCGTGGTGTGCTTTGGGGTTTTTTGATGTTATACTTACCCCATTCCATAAGGAAATACACTGAATTGAGTGCAGTATAGGAGAATGGGGTGAACTTTGTGGCCAGACACTGCAAGGCACACCACAATGCCTGTCACTGGCTGCAGGGTGGGGGTGGGGTGGAATGGCCTGAGCATTACAGCCGATGATCTCAAGTCACACCCCTGACACCTGTCAGTCTGTAGAGGGTGGGGTGCTACAGTTGGGAACCCTAACACCGTAGGCGTGTGTTGGTATTTTCACTCCAAATTTTCAACATGGGCTGTTTGTGAGCCCACTTCATGAAGAGCAGCACTATCAGTTTGTTAGCTGAAAGGTGATTTTGCACAGCAGCTATGCCATTTGGCGACACAGGGATGAAAACACATTTTGGGCAGGATGTGGAAAATGACAACTGTATTGTTCATGAGGAGATGTAAAAAAATGTCAATGTTGAAAATCTGGAGTGCAAATATGAAACATTGGTGAAATCATGAGCATGCATACAAACTGTGCAACACACATCTGTAACCCAATTATTTTTGGGAGTTTGTTAGCAGCATTTTCAACATAGGCATTTTGGGACCTCCCCTCATGAACGGTGCACTGTGATTTTGTTAGTCTGTCACAAAAGTTGATTTCTCACAGCGACCACGCCATTGTGCGCCACATGTGCGGAAACACATTTAGGGCAGGATGTGAAAAATGACAGCTGTACTGTTCATAAGGAGGTGTGAAAAAATGGCAGTGTTGAAAATCTGGTATGAAAATATTGCAAATATGTGAAGTTACAAGGATGCATGGAAACTGAGCAATGCATGCTTGTAATGCAGTCATTTTATGAACTTTCGGCTCCAAATTTTCAACATAGGCATTTTATGACCTGTGCTCATGAACAGTGTCACCGTCATTTCCTCAAACTGTCATGAAAACTGATTTGGCACAGCGACCAAGCTATTCTGCGTCACACATGCAAAAACATATTTCGGTTAGGATATGTAAAATGGCAGCTGTACTGTTCATAAGGAGGTATGGAAAAATGCCAATTTTGAAAATCTGGAGTGAAAATATTACAAATTGATGAAGTTACGCACGTGCATGGAAACTGCGCAACACATATTTGTAAAACAGCCATTTTTTTGATTTGTCCCACCAAATTTGCACCATAGTCTTTTTGACTGACACCCTCATGAACAGTGGCACTGTCATTCTGTTAATCAGTCCTGAAAGGTGATTCCGCACAGTGACCTCAAAATCATATTTTGGAACTGAATAACGCCATGACAGTGCCTGAATTCTTGAGAAGAGGTGCCAAAAACCTCATGTTGAAAATTTGGTGTCAAAATTCCCCAAAATGCCTGAGATATGCACCAAAGTTGAAAAAATCCTATTTATACTATTATACAACTTACCGGCATTTCTTCAGTTTGCGGTTGGCTTTGAAGAGTGTAGACATGTTCCCGGTCCACCCGAAGATTGTTGCACCAGACTACGGAGGTAAGTATGGGGTGAGGGGGATGTGGGGATGTAGGGTGCACAGAGAGTGGGTGCAGGTTGTGGGAGGGGGCAGGGAGACTGCGAGGGACCATTTTCTTTTTTACAGGTAAAAGAAAAAAGAAAAAAAATGTTGCGGGACTTTTATTTTACTGGGTATTTGGCACACTGGGGTGGGATCCCAGCATGTCACCCAAGTGTTTTGGGGGAATGCAGTAGCAGACTGAGGGATTGGGTATCCCTGTCAGCACATACGAAAGGGGAGGGGAAGACACAAGCCGAGGGAGATTGGGCACCCCCCTCGGTACACAACATGGGGGGGACTCATGCTGACGGGGAGTGGGCTTCCCCATCAGCATATAGAACTGGGAAAGGGGGGCTGAAGACAACAGGGATTGGGCCCCCATCAGCAAAGAAAGGCATTTTTTTGGGGAGACGCATGATGACAAGGGGGGGGATTGGACACCCCATTGGCACACAGCAGAAATGGGAGGAATTATGCCAATGGGGTGTGGTCTTCCCAATCAGTATTGTGACAGGCGGTGGCAGCAAGTTACTGCCACCATGTTGCCTGCACATCAGGAGGTGTGTTGTGGTCATGGTGCATGAGAGCTTAGCTCTCATTGCAGTGGACCTTTTCTCAGATGTGGTGGCCATATTAGATATGCAGGGCATTGGCCCCTGCTGCTGGCTGATTGGGGAATGAGGTATGCACCTACTGATGCATGCCCTGCATTAGCCCATCAGTGACTGCACCTCCAAATCTGCTACTAGCGCAAGATGTTGGCTGCACAAGCGTGCCAACATAAAAATGGTGTATTTTTAAAAAACAAACACCTGAACCTAGTTAAACAAGTTCTGTTTAGTTGGATTTTGGTGTTTGTGATTTAAAAAACAAACTCCAGAAATTGAGAGGAGCCATTCACCTGCATTCTCTATATGAGAACAGCGGGAATCTCTTGATATCTGTAGCCACCGATGGAGGTGTGCAGCTGGCTGCAGTGCCAGCAGTGAGTCAGCAGTTTGCCGATGATCACTGTCTCTCTCTCTCTCTCTCTTCATTGGTCTATCTGTCCCATACCGCTCAACTGTTATGAATTTTGCATAGCACTATAATTTTTACACTCAAATTTATCCTCACTGCACAAAGGTTTAGTGATGTATAACTAAGGGGAAGGGATCATAAATCCTTGGTTGGAGGAGGCGGCTGCCCAATCCCTTCCTGTTCTCCAGTTTTACAAGCATTGCCCCCGTGCTCTCAAATTTTTTGATGTATTATCATGGAGAGTGCAGGGGTGTGCAGTATTGATATGAGAGCTGGTTTTTAAATACAATTTTTATATTTTAGAGGGCCACAAGAGTCAAGTCAGAGCCATGGCTCAAGAAACAAGGGTTTGTTAATTGGGTTGTGGCATTGATTTGACTCCTGTGACCCTCTAAAATATAAAACATAGTTTTTAAAACAAGCTCCCATATCAATACAGCACACCCCTGTACTGTCCAGGCTAATACATTGCAAAATTTGTGAGGCAGTATAGCGCAGTGGTTTAAGGCTCTGAGCTGCAAATCTGGAGACCTGGGTTTGAATCCCAGAGCCCTCACTTGCATACTGTGTGGCCCTGAGCAAGCCACTCAACTTCCCTGTGCTCCCAGATTGAACCTGTAAACAAGCTTTTAGCTTCGTGTGTCTCACCTGGTTAAACAATTGGAAAGCATTGTGTAAAATCAGTGATTAGAAAAGGGAAGAGATCGGGCGGCTGGCTCCTCCAAATAAGGATTTATAATCTCTTTCCCTTAGTTATAGAGCCCTTAAAAAATTAATTGAAGTCACCTAGAGGTGGACTGCTGCTGGGGGGGACAGAAAAAAGATTAAAAAAAGAGCATGACTGCTGCTCATTCAGCAGAACATGAATGTGTGATTACACCCCTTGACGAAGTGGTGTGGGCACAAAGCACCAGCATTAAGGTCATTCTTCCCACTTTGTGCTGTGCATTCTTTTCTGCTCTCTGTGGTGGGTCATATTATGAATTTTTGGGATGTGAGTAACTGATAGTCAAAATGTTTTGTACCTTCAGATATAGTACAGAAGTCTATTTTAACACATAGTTTTAGTCTGTGCCTCTTTTGTGCACTGCTTGTATTGTGCTCAGTGCTTTAGTTAATTGACAGTAGCTCTCACTTTATCAAGCTCCTCCCTAATTTTGTGATGATTAATTGTTAGTAGAACCCCCTTCCTCACCAAGTCTCAACTCAAATACTGTCTGGTAACTCATGCAATCCCCTCTCCTCCCTCACACAGTTCCATGACAAATAATTCCTGGTGTTTAATTTCACTCAATTCCTCAGCCCATCCCAAATCATATTCACTCCTCTTGAAGACTAACCAGCAAAGCTCTCCACTCACCTCTTCAGACAATCACTAATACAAATAATGAAATGCAATACTGCAGCATTTTGCAGCTGCATTACTGCAGGAAACATGACACATTCGATGCCAGTTCATCCATTTGGTCAGTTGCATCTTGGTGGGCTCCACTTTATATCTGTATGAAACCTAACTTCAATTCGCACAATCCACAGTTGTGATTCATTCTGTTATAATAATGTAGCAGTTGTGGGATTTTCAATTAGACTTCAAGGAAGGTGCTATATCAATATATTCAGGTATGCCAGTATAATGGTTTGCAGTATTTTAGTAAGATGGTGCCTATGAGCGAAAGACTGTGCCAGTCGCCAATGTGTGTATGTGGGGGGGGGGTGTGCTGCAGAGAATGGCACTAGACACCAGGGAGTATTTGTGTAGCATTGTGAAAAAATTACCATTAGTAAATTATCTATTACAAATACTTAGAAAGGAGACAAACGGAGATGAGACTGATGGCGGAAGAATTTAATGATTATAATAATAATCACAGCGAGAGATTACAAGTGGTACATCATTCATCCTTAATTCTTCATTCTTAATTTTTAATTCTTCATTCTTCAAACTAACAGTGTATTCTGGTTTGCTTATATAGTGGAAGACTGTATTCTCAATTTCTATGGTTGTCTGTGATTGGTCCAAGACAAGTACAAACATCAACTTAAAAGGCAATTCTCTTTTTAGCTAATCTTTTAGTCAGCACAAATGTATTGATAGTGTAAATTATATTACTATATAAGGATAGTAATAATTGTCATTACCAGTTACTAAGGTCATAGGAGGAAGAAATAGGTTTGCACTTAGGAATGTGCTTACAAGCACTTTGGTCTGTCCTAATAATAAACACTAAAGATAGTCAAAGGATAATTTGAACTCTATCCCTGTATTTCTATTTTTGCAGACACTTAAGACACATGGTTTCTATTACTTATATGGTCAGAACAAATATAAAAAGACACTTTAATATTACAACTTGTGGCTTAGTTAAACTTGTAGCTTTACACGTTTTGCTATGATTTAATTATCTAGACCATTATTTGTTACACAGATACATTATGTTTTAGACCAAAATGAGGTTTGCCTGCAATATTGGGACATATTTCTTTATCCCTTGTTATAATCCCCCCTTGGCCCAATATTGCCTAATTATTATTTGTGCAACAATACAGCTCCTCGAAGCATGTACATCTCACTAGTACATTACGAATAGTAAGTCTTAAGTGACACAGGCCTATAATTACCAAAAACACTAAGACCACTTGCAACACAAGCAAAACTTTAAAAGACAGGACTTCTAAGGGTCCTCCTGCATAGCTATAAATTAAGTGCTCATTATCACTCTCATTGAGCAATTCATTTACAACTACTTGTGCCTTATAGATTTGTATCAAATGAGTATCTTTTTTGATTTAACAATGACTGTACATTAAGAAGCAGGAGAGGTATCACAGCTCCAAATGGTGACACTCAACATGTCAATTAACATAGTGGCATAAAACTTTGACACACCAGTATCTGCACAACTATTGTTAACATTTATATTTCAACCAGAGAAAATCTAGATTTATATGTACTCTACTGTACTTCACATTATTCACAATCATTTGATCAATAAGTGTTGATTAAATCCACTCTCTGGCCCTTTTGTCACATTTGGACATTCAGTTGGTGTTACAGTTAAGTATATGGCATTTGAGACTACAAAACATAATGCGTTGCTTGAACTAGCATAGTTACAAACACTATTATTACCCCCAAAACAGTAGGACAGAGTTAACACATAAACATCATTGTCCTTTGGTGTGGCTCTGTTTATAACAAGAAACATATTTGTCTATTTTTAGTCCATGTAGCTTTACTGTGATCCAGTCTTGAGCTTTGAGGCACAGCTGCTAGACCAGCTGTTAAGTATGTCCACACACCAATTTAGAAAAGTCAGTGTTCATATTGCTGGCTGGCTGATTAGCAGACACACTGCACTGGACAGGGGTGCATTAGATTGTGCATTGAGTAGCCACACACACTGGCATGACATTTTGTGTTGTGGTAGTTGATTACCCTGGCACACAGATGAACAGTCATAAACAGTCCATAAGTAAAACAATAGGTTTGCATAAAGTATCAGCCATGTTTGGAAAAAACAGCAGTAAAGAAAATGGATGTCTTGCTTGAAGATCAATTGAAGAAGAATCTTCTTGCTGAAGTTAGGGGATTCCCCCTACCCCAGACTTTACTTCATAGTAAGTGGAAACAATAAGCTTGATTGTAGAGTTTAAACTGACTAGACCTTTTCAGTTGATTTAAAGTTTCACAAATAGATGTAATTTTGCTAAAACATTACACTTGCAGAGGTAGTAATGATTTGATTTATGCAATAGAACTTATGTGGAACCAATTAGGACACGTAAGCATTTTTGCAATAGAACAATTTCAGTATTGAGTATAATGTATAAAATACATTTTAAACATGAAACAAACATAGCTTGTAAATGGGCTAAGAAAGCTGAAAAGACAATCAAAAGAATGAATATGTGGAAGTACACTCACAACTCCCACTCCAACTTAACTGATTCTTGAAGCATATATTTTTGAAGAAGAAGAATCAAAATACACATTTTTTGGTATTTACCCCTCTGGGGAGGTAGCAATATACCTTGCAACCTTTGTGGACATTACACTGGAAGGAAGGAAGGGTAGCTTACCCCTTCCCCCCGAGCTTCTACTGGCAGAAAAGAAAGTTCAACTACTGTAATACAAGATTATTTTTATAGGATAAAAGAAGCCAAGCGTCCCTGGGTGTTCTTATCCTAAGCATAACAAAATGTCAGCTGAATTTACAAAAGAAGTTTTGCTTGCAGTTAAATGTTGATTGACTGTGTTGGCTGCAACACAAGAAGATCAAAAGGTCACATAGTGTGCATGCAGGGGTCATTCAAACCCAGTTATTTTTGTAGTGGCCTTGAACACTACTGATATTAAAAATATCTTAATGCTACATTGCACAGAAAATAAAAACAACTTTTCATGTAATTAACTTAAACATTTTTTATCCAAGAACACTTGAGTACCACATTTAAAAGTATGCCAACATCATTTTTAATAAGAATCTTTTGTCCTTCAGAAACGCTAGTGTTACTGATAACATTATTAAACATGCCAAACAACTCCGGGTGGTTTGTTCGGTTATGGTAGCAATCACAGAACAACAAGTGGCTAGTCTTTGCTCTAGTCCACCCCACAGCATACTAAGAGTATTTAGAATCAAACTCTTTAACATTAGAAGAGGCAAGGTCTTTGGGCATTAAGTTGGTATGACTTGCCAATATCTGACTTTTTACTCCTACATTTTAACTGCTCCTATACAGGAGTTAGCACACTGTAAAGTGCCTGTTTTTAGATTTTAAGACATTTACATCTTACAAACATGCTACAGAAGCTGTGTCATAATTTATATTGCAATCAATAAAAGAGAATTATCCCTATCTAAAAAACAAAGGTCTCCCAGTACCTTTACAAACTATAACTTTAGTTATTAGTTTTTCTCTTGCAGGGATTCTGGCTCTTGACTTATTTTGCATTTCTAAAATATCTATTTTTGACTGTAGCTGGATTACTACATCTTACTGTTTATGCAGCTTTCCCTTTTTTAAAGTCTCATATGTTAATGAATTACCACCTGGCTATATTATCACAGACTCTGTACAGTATTAGCTAGTTTATCTCTTTTTAATTTTTTTATTAAAATACCACTGTGCCTATTGATCATGGTTTGTATGCTCCCCCCCCTTTAGGTGTTTCCCACAGAAACAGCCTATCAATGTTTCCATACTCACAAAATACAATTGTGCCTGTTGATCATCAGGCAGTGGTTCGTATGCTTCCCCTTTAGGTGTTTTCCTAGAAAATGACCTATTATTGTTTCCATACACATTTTTCTTATCTTTTTCTTGCCTGCCTAGCCTTTACAGCCAGGTGCACCCGTGCGCTGGTGCCCTGGTCTGTCTAGCTATGTCTTACAGCTCCCTTGTGAGGTCCGGCTTGCAAATCCCAGCACCTTCACTTACCTACTCTGCCCCATGAGTTCCTACAGAGTTAAGCATTACTCATCTTTTTAAGAAATTGGAAAGCATACGTCACCTGATCAGCAAGTGGCTAAACCTGTCTGTGTACACCATTTTCTCTCGCTTTAAGCCATCAGCACCTTCTCTGAGCATTGTCACTTTCTTATTAGGGCTTGCAGACTAACCAACCAGCAGTTAGGCAGCCTCCTCGGCATGCAGCACCAGTGATCTGAGTCACGGCTCCAAATGTAGCGTTGTGAAAAATTACAATTATCTATTACAAATACTTAGAAAGGAGATGGTTGTCTATGATTGGTCCAAGACAAGTACAAACATCAACTTAAAAGGCAATTCTCTTTTTAGCTAATCTTTTAGTCAGCACAAATGTATGGATAGTGTAAATTATATTACTATATAAGGACAGTAATAATTGTCATTACCAGTTACCAAGGTCTTAGGAGGAAGAAATAGGTTTGCACTTAGGAATGTGCTTACAAGCACTTTGGTCTGTCCTAATAATAAACATTAAAGATAGTCAAAGGGTAATTTGAACTCTATCCCTGTATTTCTATTTTTGCAGACACTTAAGACACATGTTTTCTATTACTCATATGGTCAGTACAAATATCAAAAGACACTTTATTATTACAGCTTGTGGCTTAGTTAAACTTGTAGCTTTATAAGTTTTGATATGATTTAATTATCTAGGCCATTATTTGTTACACAGATACATTATGTTTTAGACCAAAATTAGGTTTGCCTGCAATATTGGGACACATTTCTTTATCCCTTGTTACAATTTGGCAAACCAACTGGGTGAGGGATGGAGTGATGCCAATTGTCACAGCAGAATATTTGGCAAGGGACTGTTCAAATGAAGAGGTGCCAGCAGACACCAGGGAATATCAGCAAGGAACTGGGTGAGAGAGGGGGTGGCACTGCCCACCGCAGAATATTTGGGTGAGTGAGAAGAGCTGAGAAGAGCTGGTAGGCACCAGGGCATATATGCTACAGGATTGAGGAAGAGAGAGTGTGGTGTAGATTCCAAAATACATTGGGAAAAACAAAACATTTTGCTTTAAGAAGTGGCAGCTAGTCGGTGCAGATGCCACAGCCATTGTTTAGTTCAGGTTAACTTTATTTTATTTCTGTATCTGCCTATCTGGGTAAGTACACTAGAATTGAAGTTCCTTTGTCAGGAACAACCTGAAGTGCAAAATACAGTCATAATCAGACTAACAAACACTTAATACATAATTGTTTTATTTATTTCATAAGTTTTATCAGGAAAGACGTACTGAGCAGGTAAGAGCACATTTCCAGATGTGTCCTTGGGGAAGGGAGAGAAGGCAATAAAGTAAGGTGCAATACATATAATAAATTAACAGCTGTGCAAACAGCAAATATTAGATTCATGGTAATACAGTACAGCAAGTGTCCTAAGGTAGAGAACATCTGCAATTGATGAAAAACAGTGACCAATTATAAAAAAATGGTTAGGCAAGTCTTGGGGAGGCAATACATAAGCACAGCATGAGCAAGCCATAGCTGGGGGGGGGGAGTTGGGCAACCACTTAAGAGCTGCAGTCAGGATCAGTTGCAGGAGTGAGTTGTAAAGTCATGAAGAAGACTTATGGGAGAAGGGGGTAAAGAAGATCAGTGGGTAGTGAGGACCAAAGGTTAGGGAAACAATAGGAGAAGGCCGCTGGGACAGTTGTAGCATTCCTGGAGGAAGAGGGAAAGGGAATAAGAACAGTGGTGCAGAGTGAGGACAAGGATGTAAGGGGGGATGAGAGTAGAGAGGTATGATATGGATGGAGTGCGCCAAACCATAATTTGGATATGAAGGAGACACAGTGGTCGAGGTGCCTGGCATCAAGAGAAGGAGGGCGAGGGAGGGAGGGAGGGAGAAGTATAGGGAGCTGTGGGAGATGTGAGGGTGACAGTCCTGGGCAAACAGCAGAAGAAGTGTAAGACAATATGCATGCTAATAGCATTCATTGATAAACACCAATTTAGAAAGACCAGTTTAAGTGAAACAAGCGCCCACATCTGGACTTAGAAAATGCTTTTCCAGTGCTAAACTGAATGCACCGATTGTAGATAATAACTTTATGGATGGTGGAATTGTATTCTATGTCATTGCTGCTGTACGTGATCAAAGGATTACTGTCTCGTTTTGTTATGAACCAATGGAACTTGCATTAAATGATCATTTGTTGAACAAGAATTAAAAATACTGCTACAATACTGCTAATAAATTTCAGCTCACTGACAAGGCACTGATATTCATTTCTTTTTAGCAATGCAACGGTGGACTGCATGACTCTCAGGAGTTTCTGGGCCATTGCAGAGCAGTCATCTATAAAACAGGCAGCAGTGAGAGAGGGAGTACATATGAACATACAAATCTGCCAATAGATACAGGCCACATGGTCCATCAAGTCTGCTCGAATGCACAGCTAACACCCTTACACTGCAGCTGCCACTCCTCCCTCCCCTCAGTAACCCTTCCCCTCACCTTGTTCCATCCCTTTAAAACTGCTCGCTGTCTTACAGGATACTCCCTCTGGCAGTGTGTTCCACTTAGACATCACCCTTTCTGCCAAAAGGTGTCTCCTCATTTCTCTCCTGAATCTTCAATACAGTTTGTCCTCCAATCCCTGGATCATCTTTGTTTCTATACGTTGGACCCCCTCCAGTAATCTGACATCCTTCTTCAAGTATGGGTGCCAGTACTGCATGCAGTACTCCAGGTGTGGTCTGACTAGTGACCTGTACAAAAGCAGGATCACCTCCCTTCTCCTGGAGGTGATTCCTCTAGCAATACACCCCAGCATCTTTTTGGCTTTAGCTGCTGCCTTCCTGCACTGTGCAGTGCAGAGTTGTTAATTTGTCCTGTTATTATCACCCAAAGATCCTTCTCCTCCTCATTGGTGGCTAACTGTATCCCTCCCAACTGATAACACCACCATGGGTTCTTTGCTCCAAAGTACATTACTTTACACTTCTTAGAATTGAACCCCAGCTGCCAAGTGCATGATCAGTGCTCCAGCTTCACCAGATCATCCTACAACCCCTGCTACCCCGCTGTGTCATCCACCACTGCTCTGATCTTTTTGTCCTCTGCAGACAGACTGATCTTGTACTTAATGCCATGTGAGATTAGGATTTTTCAACCAGCTGTCTAGGGAATAAGAACGGTAACCCACCTGTGTCTGCGGGGTCCCCCTGCATCTCTCAGACAGTTGGGTAAGTAGGCAGCAGCAGTCAGTTGGGGAGGGAAGGATAAGACGACAGCCTAGCAGTAACCATGGTCATGGGAGGCAACTTGCCTGTCTCTGCCTCAGCAAATCAAGCAGTTCAGCAGCAGTGGTCAGTCTGCGGTGACACCATTGGCCTTTAGTTTTATTTATTTTTTTAAATTGAAACTCATGCTGACTGGCATCTCAGGGCAGTGGCTTCAGCTGCTACAGAAACAGTCTTGCCAACTTGGGAGTGATAAGTTAGTTCCTGCAGTGAGCTGAGAGTGGCAGGGATGGATTTGCAACAGACCAGTTCGAATGCACTTGGAAAGCATGTTTCCAAAGGCTAAGAAAGGGAGGACATGATAGAAATGTTCAAATACTTCACAGGTATTAATAAGGTATATGAGGGTAGCATTTTACAAAGAAAAAGATGCTCCAGAACAAGGGGTCAGTCTATGAAGCTGGAGGGGGAAGACTCAGAGGAAATGTGATGAAATACTTCCTCATGGAAAGGGTGGCAGATGCCTGAAACAGCTGCCCAGCAGAGGCGGTGGGTGCTAAAATGGTAACAGGATTCTAGCATGCATGGGATAGTCACCAAGGGGATCTCAGAAATAAGGCAAAGGGGGGATAGACTAGAGATCAATTAGGGTCTGTAGTGGCACTGCAGGTAGGAAAAACAGGGCAGACTAAGTGTGTAGAGATGTGGTGAAGTTTAAATTTGCTTGTGAAGGTGCCGTAAAGTGACCAACATGTGCATTCACAGAGCGTCACAAAGTTTTCCCTGCCCTCAGCAACTTTGACTATGCCTGAATTGTGAAGTTTCACCCACAAAGTGGGGAATTTCACCCATGAAGTGCAGAATTTCACCCCCAAACAGCAGAATTTCTCCTGCGAATGGTGGAATTTCACCATTCACAGGTAAAATACCTCTGTTCATGGATGAAATGCCATCATTCTCAGATGAAATTCTGCACTTTGTGTGAAAAACTTTACCTATCTCTGTATGTGGTCCAAGAGATCCTTATCTTCCAATTTCTATGTTTCTATGAAAGGTGTTGTGAACAGCTTCACCATTGGCTCATGTAATTATATTGCACGGTTTGCCTCCAATCCAGTCTTTTCTGTAAATGCATTGACAGACAGCAACCACAACCACTAGAAATGCAGATAACTCCCTTTCTTTGTCCAGTAAACCCACGACACATCTTAACCCTAATGTATTTTACTATATTTTGGGAACTGTGAGTGCCCACACCTCTTTGTTATCTCAATTTAGCTTTGCTGACCACTTCTAAGACCAAAGATGTTTAGAAAGCAGTAATCCACAGTGCTGTGTGCAGTACAAGAGACCTGACTGCATGCCCCAGGTGAGCTGTGACTTGTGAAGCACATGGCCCAGCCTAGTACTGTCAGTCACTTGGGGAATGTGGTAATTATGTCTTACTGTATATCCTGGAGTGGGCTATTGTGCTTATAAAATGGCTTGTTCAGGCTGAAAAAAAGGTATACAAGTATCATTTCAAATCTGATTGTCAGTCAGCCATGCAGTAAGACACATTTTACTGCATGGTCCCATTATATGGTTCAGCCAAACATTTCAGAAATGCAGTTGCTATACATACAGTGGTTTTAGACATTTCAGTTTAATAGAGACCTAGGGTTGGATCTTCGAGGAATAACGCCGCTTCTTTGGTACACTTGCACGATACAGTACTTGGTGGAAGACTTTTAGACCACATAAAACATGATCTAACATAATGCTGTGAATGCCATAATCTGAGCATGAAACATGATGCTGGGGTTGGTTTTATACTGCAAAGCACGGAAAATGTTGTGAATGTGTCACTTTGTTGGCAAATAGGATGTACAGAATGGCATGCATTTCAAGTACTGCAGAGATGGCCGGAATATTACAATAAGTCCTGCGGTAATATTTATGAAAATCTAGGCTCTTATCGGTTTTTTCTCCTTTTCTGCGCTACTATACTGGAGCCATTCAAACATTAAAACCTGAGCAGCTCAACGATAGCTATTGGGTTTAGTGCAAAGCTGCAGTGCAAAGGAATGATTCCAAACAAACCAAATACTGTATTAACAAACTAACAGGGAAAATATTGTGAGATGCTAAGGACTACATCAGGGAGGCACAATCCCACAGGTTTGCTGAACTTTCAACAAGAAGTCTTCATCAGAGCTTAATGCAGGGCCCATTACGAGGTGCTTATGTAGCACAGAATCAAAGAGACATGTACTCCAGAAAGGAGCTGAGGACAATGCTGGCTAGAAGATGAGGAGAGAGGAAATAAATGCCATACAGAGCCAACCTAGTCAGTTGAGGCACTGGGTACCACCTCACACTGGCAACCTTGGTTTGGGAACCAACCAGGGTTGTCAAGCAGCAGACAGAGGAAGGACTGAGCATCTGCAGATGGTTCTCTTCTTTTGGGGCACAGGGCATGTCACTGCTTTCCTGACACCTAGCAGAGACTGGGTATCACAGAACCAGTGGCTGCCTCTCCGAAGGGCTGGACGGAGGCAGTAAGTATGTTAGCATCTTAACGTCATCCATCCCACCATGGCATGTTGTCAAGGGCCAGCCAGATGAAGGCAAGGCAAGGCAAAATTTATTTCTATAGCACCCAATCTCCGGGGCTCTGGGCACCTTATATTAAAAGAACAGGTAAGAACAACATAGTACAGTCTATAAAACATATACAAGCATGAAAGATTAAAACAATAAATAATTCTTAGACTGATTAAAACAACCTCAAGTAATCAGTGCAGATCAGTCCCCCTCACAAGGGAAAGCCAGATAAAACAAGTATGCCTTTAGCCCCTCTTTGAATGCCTCAGCTGTGGGGACCTCCCTAACAGCAGCTGGAAGTGTGTTCCACAGGGTTAGCCCAGCGGCCTAAATGGGCAGTCACTAGAGGTTTTAAGCCTGGCCCTGGGAACATCAAGGAGTCCACTGGTCGAAGAGTGGAGAGAGAGTGGCCAGAGGTGGCAGGTGTAAGGAGATCAGCCAGATAGCCAGGAAGACAGAGCATCTGCATTCAGTTCTCCTTTGAGGTGGGGAGGGAACAAGGCGTGTCACTGCTTTCTTGACAAGGGTGTGTCACTCCTTTCCTGACACCTAGCTGAGGTTAGCTGTCACAGAATCAGCAGCTGCTTTTCCAAAGAGTTGGGTGAATGTATATCAGTATCTTTATGCTGTCTACCCACACCATGGCAGTCATGCTGACTCTATGGTATGGGGGAATAGAAAACCTAAGAAATACCTCAAGCAACAGGATGATGGCAGACAACACCTGCAGGATCTACTCCACCGCTCATAGCACCCACTCACTCTTAGTGGTACGTATGTAAGTAGCTGGGTAAGGCCAGGAAGGTGGGTGATGGGGTTGGGGCTGCTTCCAGAAGGAAGCTGATCGATGATGGGGGATAAACAACAAATGGAAAGAGAAAGATGCTTTCATATGCAATGCAGTTAAGGGGATAAAAACATAATGGGCCTAATTATCAAAGCCTCCCTGAATGGAACAAGGGGCTTGCTTTACAAGAAATGGTACACGGTGCGGCTTGTGCCAAAAGATGCATTGAGAGCAGTTGTTAAATGTAGGTTGTATGCACCATCCTTGTGGCACAAAATGAGCTGCAACACAGCACTAGGCACTAGGGGACTTGTGGCAGACACAAGCTGCCATATCCCCTAATTCTGAATTCTCTAAACCCTCCCAGAGGGCAAGCATCTATGTACTCTTAGACCAACCCAGGCTGGTCTAACAATACTTAGACATGTGCCCCTGGGAGTCTAGAGAACTTGCACCACCCCTAGAGCCCTCCCTGAGTGGGAGGGAACATGTGCCATGGTCCCCTTCCCCCACCCCAATCCCATAGAGACAATATTGCAATACTGCCCTGGTGTCCAGTGGTTCCCTCTCCTCAGACCTGAGTGCCCTGTCCATCAATACCTAACAGTGCCTAGTGCCTAGGTGACCCCTACCCCAGCTGGTAGTGCCCCACCACCCCATTCCCCCATCCCATCCTGTAGCCAGCGACCAGCAAGCCCTCCACTCTCCATCACGGCTGGCCACTGACTGAGCTGTCAAGAAGCATATACTGTAACAGCTGATTATACAGTATGTGCTCCTTGACAGTTCAGGCAGTGGCCAGCTGTAGTGGAGAGTGGAGGGCTGTGAAGGTACACAGGTATGGGAGGGGATAGGATGGGGAACAGGGCAGTGAGGCACTACCTGCTGGGGTGGGAGGGTCCCCTAAACACCAGGGACTGTTGAGTATTGATGGAAGGGCACTCGGGGATGGGAAGAGGGGACCACAGAACACCAGGGTAGTATTACAATATCATCTATATGAGATTGGGGTTGGGGAGAGGGGGACTACTGGACACTAGGGAAATATGGACATTTGTTTGTAATATATTTTTACAGTTGTTTCCTGTGTATGCTATTTGATTTTGTGCTATGGTGTCATGCAGTGTATGTATTAATGGGATGTATCATCTACAGCTTCCCAATAATCATATTGATTCAAGTTACTTCATGCCTGGTTATTATCTTGTGCTGGACACTGTACATGGGTGCAGCTGCCAGCTGATTGGCCCACCGCTTCTGACTAACCCCTAAGGTGCACCGTCCTTTTGGTGCACAGCCACAGTCGCTGCAAGCTGTGGGACTTTACTGTCAGGACCCTACCCAATAAGGAATTGGGCTCAGGGTCCCTGGCGTACTGGCAATCTGCGCACCGCTCTTTGAGATTCAAGCCCAATTTATTTTTCAAGCAGGAACACCAGTTAACTTCAAGCAAACACCATTAAATGGTTTAACTGTGCAAGTGAAACAACTTATATATCCCTATGAATGAGGAATTAATGGTTGTATAGTCATTCCAAATTACATACACTTGATGTATTTTTGAATTTATTGTATATGTGTGGATTTTCTGCTGTCACTTTGGTAACACTCCTTTTGTGAGTAGCCTGTATCAAACACCTGTAGTTATTATACTTCAACTGGCTACAACATTTCACTATACTGTATCTCCAACTATATCTGCACTTTGACATCTTTAGCCAGAGTGGTGCCTGAAAATGGTCCCTAGGACAAGTGCGCCCACCAAATAAATAAATGAATTACAAAACCTGGTATTAACTACTTTAAAAGACAATCAGTAAGTAGTGGATTAATTATCCCAAACAATATAACATGTAAATACCCCTTTGTGGTATGTTTTCCTTGCAGGGACACTTCTATAGTAACATATGTCGATGCCGACAACATCGACATGTCGCTGTGGAAGTCAGTTTGTTAAAGGAAAACTACATCCTCATATCATTAAAATGTTATTTGTTTCCATATCAAGAGACAACTCCTTTCATGTAGCTATTAGGGCAACAGTATATGTGTTACCTTTAGCTTGTTTTCACTGCTCATGGTACAGGTAGCCCCCTGACTGACCGGGGGGGGTCTCCATTTCATGGTTGTTGAAATCTCATTGTCGATGAGAACTGCATTAGCATATGAGAGCATAATGTCAGATAACTATTTATATGATGTATTTCTATGCTGAAAGAACAACTACCCTGCATAAACTCTCTGGAAACACATAAACTGAATGGAGTTTAAAGGGGAAAATCCTGCATTACAACTCGGATAGTTTGCAAACCTTACTGAAGGTAAAAGTGGTATTTCATACCTTCTTGCAGCTCATTTCTTTGAAGACTAATTAGCAGACAGGCATACTGGGGAGTTTAATGGTTGATTATGCATCATGTTCTTGTATGCTAATGCAACTGTCACGGACAATGAGATTTCAACAACCACCAAATGGAGCCTCTCAGGACAGTTACAGGACCTAGTATGAAGTGTGAAAACAGACTAAGGCAGTTGCCTGCATCTCTGACAGGTACAGGAAAAGAGTTGTCTGTTGACATGGAAGCAAATAAAATTTAGGAGATATGAGGGTGTCATTTTCTTTTAACAGCTGGTGGAATTAATGCTACTTTATGCTTTCAAAGCTTCTGGAGGAGAAAAAGCCCTTGTTTAAATGGGCACAGAGTCTGAGATTGGAAGAGAACTAGGCCACCATTTCTAGGAGTGAAAGAGGCCATAGTGATGTGTCAGCCTCAATCTAAAGGAGCACACACAACCTCACAGAGATGTAGCGAAGTAAAATTTCACCCACAAAGTGGCTACTTTGTGTTCATTTTCTGCTACACAGAGCGCGTGTTTTAAACCCACACTTCACCACTTCACATTGTGCACTCCATCTTATTCCACCTTAAGGCTGAGTGAGAATTCACAGGCAACCCACACACATCACATGGCTTACACAGTGTAGGTCACATGCTTCAGGCAGGCAGGAGGTTAAGGGCAAAAACACTCTCCAACATGGGATGACTTACATGTTTTGCACAGGGTGTAACAAATGGCTCGGCTCCGCAAATTGCCTAGGGTGGAGTGTGGATGTGTGATGAAGAGGGTGCACAGATGGCAAGTCTACAAATGAAGTTATTTTCCCCATTTTATGTGCAGGGGTTGATGTACCACTTGCACTAGATGTACTGCATTGACCACCACCACTGCTGCTACTCTGACCACCACTTGACAAGATTTCAAAATCATAATCCTCTCCCTCATCATGCCTGTAGTATTCCTCTGGTGTTATTTCATCACTACTACAGACATTACTACTTGATCATACACTCATGGAAGGGGATAACATGCTCAGTAAGGTTGATGATGAGGGTGAACGTCCTATTATGGCATTAGCTGCCATCTAGTGCCTGGTCCACAGTGCCATGTGCCTGTTCTTAAGATGTGTATGCTGGCTCCCTATGCCCAGCTGACTCCAATTTTTACCTCGACTCACACACGCATGGCAAAGCTGGCAGATTGCAACTGATTCATCATTTGCATCTATGACAAAAAAATCCCAAACAAGGGATTGTGATCCCCTACTTTTAACAGGTCCCTGATGCTGCTTATTGGACTCCATTTTTTTAACCCCTGAAATGGGGGGTGCTACATGATTTTTCAGGATGGACATACTTGGACTCCAACTGGCATAGAAACATAGACTTTGACGGCAGATAAGGACCGCTAGGCCCATCTAGTCTGCCCATTTCCCTACCTACAGGATAGGCTGCAGATCCTAGTTAACCAACAGCCTATATCTTCCTGCCCCCACCAGAATTGCCTTATGTCTGTCCCATGCATTCTTGAATTCTCCCACAGTTTTAGACCCCACAACTTCCTCAGGAAGGCTGTTCCATGCATCCACTACCTCTCTGTGAAATAATACTTCCTCACATTGCCCTTGAACTGCCCTCCTTCTATCTTTAAATTGTGTCCTCTTGTTCTTGCAAGTCTCTTTTTCTGAAAGATGCTACCCTCTTGGACTTTGTTGATTCCTTGAGGTACTTGAAAGTTTCTATCATGTCCCCCTCTCCTTCTTTCCTCAAGGGTATACATATTAAGCTCCTTTAGTCTCTCCTCATCGGCTTCTCTTGCAGACCCTGCACCATTTTAGTTGCCCTCCTCTGGACTGCCTCTATCCTGTCTATGTCCTTGCGGAGATGGGGTCTCCAGAACTGGACACAGTATTCCAGATGGGGTCTCACCAACTGTCTGTACAGAGGGATAACAACTTCCTGTTTTCTACTGCTGATGCCTCTCCCTATACATCCCAGTATACCCCCGCCTATACATCCCAGTATACCCCATGACTACCTATTATTATTACTGGGTCATCATCATTATCATCAACTGGAACTGCTAAATCACAAATGTTTGAGGAGGGGCAGATTTAAAACCAACAGACTCAGACACAGCTACCTTGACTTTCTTTTTCTCTGGTTCCCAACAGGGAAGCACCACGGGTTGCTGACAGCCACAGTGCCAACATCCCCCACAGCAATAACAGGAAACCTCTGCAATCAATCCCAATGCACACCAAACAGACCGCTGGCAACCCAACACTGCAGCCACAACAGACACACCAATGGACTGAGAGGCGCACAGCCACTGAAATGGTGCACCGGCAATGACCGCCACTGAGGTACTGGACTCGATGACGTGCCCCCCCCCAGCTATGGAGGATCCAATAGATAGCAGAGTGACAGTACTATATGTGGGCAGGGGATGCTGGTAGGCACATCATAAGCACAACAGTGGCAACAGGGTCTGCAGCATGGAACCATGCACAGGGACAGGGGTGCCTCTGACACAGCCAAACGCAGGTCTGGATGGCTTGGATGGTATGGTATGCACTCTACACACACCACAGAGGGTACGGCACCCAGGACTACAAGGTTGGCAGTCAACTTTTGTAGTTGTCGCTGATGCACCTGCTACCACTGAGGGGGGGGCTGCTGTGGCATGTTGTTGTTGTAGCAGTTGGGAGTTTCGCAGTCACTCTGCCATTGTTGGGGTTGTGGTGTCACTCTGACACCATGCTTCCCCCAACAGGGGTCACTGACATCATTATCATATTCATCAACATTATCCACATCCATATTTTCAGCTTGGATGCTGTCATGTGGAGAATATGTTCCAACGACAGCATCATCATTATCATCATCATCATCATCATCATCATCATCATCATCACCCAATATGTTTACACCACACTTTGAATCATTGGATGGTAAAGGCATGGCCTCAACAGTGCTGAAAGAAATGTGAAATTGTGACTGTTCGTTTCCAGGATTAGAATCATGTTCAACTACCATGGGGATGTTAATGGGGAGTATGACATCATCTACACTGTCAGTCACAGCTTCAGACTCAACTATATTTTTTGAAATGGTTAACTGGTCAGAAGTGGAACTTGTGGCAGCAATACTCATGCCAGCAGAAACTGCACAAACACCACCAGCTGGGACATCATCTTCTCCAACTACAAGAGAAGCTACAGATTACGCTGTAAAAAACATTGATGGAGAAATCACTTTATTGACATCAGCTATGCACTTCTGTGCACTACCATGTCCACAGACAGTCTTGCCACTGGCAGCAGTGCCAAGGCCAGAAACAGCTTTGCTTGCACATCTCTTTGCAGGCATTTTGGGGGATCACCAAGAAAGTTTAGATATCTGAGCTTTCAGTCCAGGCCAGTGGATGTGAAGCCAAAAAAAAAAAAAACCACGGTGGCTTGCAGATGGAGACTGGGCAATAAAGAGATGCAAAAGCACAGACAGATTAAGATTGCACTGTGCAATCAAGAAGAGAATGATGCAAAGTCACAACAACACTTAACCAGTGCTTACAAGTCACAGTCCAATCTGAAAAAGAATACCTTTTGCCAGTTGGAGGGTGGGGGGCTGCAGTGCACTGCAATAACAGTCCAAAACCAAAATACCACAAAGCAGTACAGAATCATGCAGATGTGGTGGATAGCAGGTTCACACTGCTAGTTACTCAGTGGCACAATAAAATGTGTCTGATTTGATGGCATGCGTCGTGCGCATTCGTATATACACACACACACACTCACACACACACATATATATATGCGCACACTACAAGTAATGTGCAGCTAATGGAAAAATTCATTACTATAACCAAATCTTTTAAACAAACTGTAATTATGCACTGCTGCACCACAGTAATCAACAAAATTTTTTTTAAAATTACTGGAAATATTACTGTGTACATTAACACAGTTACACAAGAAAAATATTACCAAAACAGACTGCCTTTTTCTCCAAGTTTTAACCTACCTCCACCACAGATACACCCCTCTCCAAAGCACACTTCAAGTGTCTGTCAGTACTCAGACTGAATGTTCTAAATTAACATTCAAAATCCACACACAAACAATAAACACTCAATGACATGAGCACAGGCTGGTATCCTACAATCGATGTACTAACTTTTGAGAAACAAAATGGTTTAAAAAGGCTTTTTGTAATAGCTTTTAGAGGATTTGAATCACAGAGCTCTGAGAGGAAACTGTCTCCATCTACCTCTACACACACACTACACAGAACTGAGGCAGAACAATCTTGAGCCCATGTGACCTGCAATCCCATGAATCACTGCAAAATTCACCTTGGAGCTCAATAACAAGGCAAAGTAATGCGAAGTACATTGATTTCTATGTACCTCACATTAAAATTGGTGCAGAAGTGGTTGGGGGGAAGGCAGCGTAATGCAAAGTCATGGCTATCAATGGACTTCATGTTCCTCATTGTGACACAAAGTACTCAGCGTTGCATTGTGGATTACTCCGTGGATTCCGCGTTACTCCGTGAATTGCTTCATGGAATGAATTTCAGCCGCTTCATCCACCTCTACTCAGTATTGCAAGTTAAAAAATGCACTTCTGGTGACAACAGCTGCTCCTCAAGCTGTAGATAGCCAGTTGAGCCCATGCCAGTACTTGGCAGACCTAATAGCTCATGCTAGCATTTGAGAAGAGTGAGTGAATAAGAGCTTACTTCATCCTATAATCCAAGCAAAAGAAAGGGAACGAGCTGAAGCCACATTCTGCAGAACATCTCCTCATGCTACACCACTAAGAGCTGGATTTTGTGAGCCACATTGATATTTTGAAGCACGATCATGCCGTCTCTCCAAAGCTTACAGCCATAATTTAGACCACCTGCAGGGTGTTCTGACTGATACACACATCTGCAATGACATGAGGTGGCTTGGGAGCTTCATAATGACACATGCATCAGTCTTCAATGTATGCATCACTATTTTGCTGTAAAGTGATGTTCTTTGCTGTAAATGCATAAAACAATCGAAAATACCATTCATACATTTTACGAATTTACTTTGTCAAACGTGCATCCCAAAATTGGTACTTGCACCTATGAAAGGGGCTTTGAAAATTGATCCATACATTTCTGGAGAAGTGGCGTTCAGAATGCGGAATGCAGAATTCAACTGGTGGAATTAGAGCAGAATTGCCATTTTGCTTTCAAAATGCTAAGCGGAATTATGTAGAACATTTTGTGTCTTTGTGTGCAGTGAATTATGCTTGTAGTTTGCTCAAACCATTGGTCTAAGATGAGAACTGCCAAAAATAAAACCACTTTACAGTAAAATAAATAGTTTTTCACAGTTTACACTGAACAGTCAAACTGAAGTAGAAACAACTGCTCCTTAAGTAACTGCGGTACCTGTGCCAGACTACAACCTAATTAATAACGAACATTTCACAACTGCTCCTTAAGTAACAACAGTACCTGTGCCAGACTACAACCTAATTTACAACTAACATTGTGATTGGTTGGCATGTCATGGCACTCCAGACATTACCTCATGGGTTACAGCCCACCTGATAGGCTAATGATGCACATGACCCAGATCAGATTTCCAGTATATCCAGGTCCCAGGAACCCCTGCTCTCCAGTTGTAATTTGTGCATCTGAATAGGCAAGAAGCATCCAGAGAACCCCTGTCTGCTCTTATCTCTAAGGTAGGAAATCTATTTTATTTTAGCCTTCATGTGCTGATATTCAGGAGAGCATTTTGTGATGATGAGCATTTTGTGATTATTAATATTCAGGAACTATGGAGAGCATTTTGTGGGGAGGCAGTATAGCACAGTGGTTTAAGGCTCTGAACTGCAAATCAGGATTCTGCATGCTAACATCCGTTAATGTAATGGGATTTCAACTTTGCAACCATGCTATACACTTTCCTCGCTCCTGGAGGCCTCTCTAGGCATTTTTTTGCACCCTTCCTAATCGAAATTCGTCATCTCCCTGGTAGGCCCCTCAGGCCAAAACAGCGTGCTGCCTTCCCCTGCAACCACGCGGCAGCCCGCGTCCCCCTAGCAGGCCTACACCACCAGAAACGCTCCGTGAGTCGCCTCTGCTCCACGCGACTCTGCGGTCCTATCTAGGCCCACGCTCAGAGGCCTTCTCCCTCCTCCTGCGCGAGTTGCCTCTTTTCCCCGCGACTCCTGACCTACCAATGACCCCCCTGATGGCCTCTGCCCCGTGACTCAGCGGTTCCCTGATCCGCGGCGTTTCAGCTGCACGCCGGCCCGTGGTCGCCTCTGCTCCCAGCGACTCCGCGGCTGCCTAGACCTCCCGGCATTCCATGGCCAGTTGCTGAGGCCCCGGGGTCGCCTCTGCTCCCCGTGACTCCGCGGGTCATCCTAGTCCTCCCCCAGCACTCCCGACACACCAACCGTGTTCTTCTTGGCAGTGCACGTGGGTCCACGGCCCAAACAGAAGGTACTCACCCCCACGGCATGAGACGCCATGCGGCCCCTCCACCCCATCAGGTCGCGGCCTACCATCCTCGTGAGTCGCCTCTGCTCCCCTCGACTCTGCAAGATCTCGGGCACTCCCCTGGCTGCTCAATTCTTCAGGTCTTGGCCCTTTTTCACCTCGAGTCGCCTCTGCTCCCCGCGACTCCACGGCCTCTCACCTCGCCCGATCGCGCACTTAGTCTTTAAAGCCCCACCCCCCAAGGCCTAACTGTAAGGGGGTGAGGCCAGCGCGACACTCCTGGGCCATCGGGTCTCCCAGCCTCCCCGGCCTATCGCCCTCGGGGTTCCTATCCTCCTCGCCAGGCCTCGCTCAGGAAACCAACCATCACCACAGGGGGAGGCATCCTCATCGTAGCGGGCCCGCGCCCCCCTCACTCTCTCCTTGATCAAGCAGGCAAGCACTGGACAGTGGTTTTGGGCTCTGAAGTGACCACTCCAGCCCTAAGATAGCTTGCTCGAGTCTCCTGCTGCTCCAACTACGGTGAGGGGTCCGTCTAAGGAAGACAACCTGGCCTCCAGGGGCCTCAGGCCACTCAATGGCTCCTAAATTGCTGCAAAAAAAAAAAGGCACAGAAGAGAGACACTGGGAGACTTCTCAGTTCACTCGGGTCCCTCACATAGTGACCCCAGTAGGACTGCGCAGAGCCACTGCCCGGGTACCTCACACAGTGACCCTGGCTGAACCTGCGATCCCCATCCCCATCTCGGGGGGTTGGGGCCCCCTCCCACAGCGGGCCTGCCCTTCCGAGCAGAATTGCATGTCTGGGGATAGTGGAAATGGTTTGGACAGAAGTCTCCACCCTCACGGCTCGGGCTAAGGGCCCTCACACAGCGCCCTTACCACAGCAGCCTTCTAACTTGGTCTGGGGGGGAGAAATGCCGGAGTCTCTTTTTCCTCCACTCAGATCTCTCTCTCTCTCTTATCTTACAGATGGTTAAGGCAAAGAAGTGCACCGCATGCAACGCGGCCCTCCTCCCTCAAACTCCAGGCCCTCTATGCACAGTCTGCCTCATGGACGATGAGCTGTCTTCAATGGAGAGAACTCCACCACTAGCTCCTTCTCTCTCCGGCCCCAGCAACTCGACGTGGGTGGACCCGGGCTCCCTACTGATTCAAAACCAACAAGCTGCGGTGGCCATGATGGAGAGCCAGCAAAACTTCATGCTGAAGATCATGGAGAAGCTGGAGGCACTTACACAGAACAGAGCTAGTCCATCCAGCGCAGAGCCTCCCCATCAGAGAGACCCACCAGAAGAGCCACCAGCACCAGAGGACCCGCTCCCCAGCATTCCCCAGGACGGCAACACTGAGGAGAGAGAGAAAGAGGATGAGTTCGAAGAGGAAGATGAGGAGGAGGAGCATGGCGTGGACTCGGACATAGAGGACCTCGAGCAATAGGCAACTCCGTCCCTGACCTCTAAACTGTGTGGATTCGACACAATTCCCGGCCTCATGAAGATCATCAAGGCCACCATGGGACTTGCCATGGAGGAACAAGAAGGGGAGAAGACGGAATCCAAGCTAGACCCTATGATCCAGCTAAGGACCACCACCCCAGAGACCTTCCCAGTCTGCCCGGCCATTGAGGAACTGATTCACACAGAATGGCAATCCATGGATCCGGGCAGAATGCCGATCAGAAGGAACTTACTCAAAATGTACCCAATTCAGGGTGACAAATGTACCCAATTCAGGGCGACAAGTCCGACGCCTGGTGCAAGGCCCCCTCCATCAACCCCCAGGTGGCAGCCTTGAGTAAAAAGACCATGCTGCCATGCAGCACCATAGCACTCAAGGACCCGACTGACAAGAAAATTGAGGACATGCTAAAAAAGACTTTCGAAATCGAGGGTACCATGGCCAAGGCAATGACAGCGGCAATCTACACCTCAAGGGCACAGATCCACTGGTTGGAGGAACTGCAGGAGCAGGCAAGCCCAAAGTCAAGAGAGGCTGAACTATTAGACTGTACCCTTGTCACAGCCAAGTACCTCGCGGACATGGCGGTGGACTCTCTACGCCTCCAGGCCAGGGCGGCCGCCATCATAAATCGAGCCCGCAGAGCACTATGGCTCAAACTCTGGGACGCAGACTCAGAATCTAAGACTCTGCTTCAAAATTTACCCCTTAAGGGGGGTCATGTATTTGGGGAAGGCCTACAGGCTTATCTAAACAGAGAGAAGAGGGTAGGGACCTCTTAAGGAATAGGTCAAGACCCGCACATCTACCAGCTGCTAGATGCAGGTTTCGGCCCAGAGCCAAGAGCCAAAGCCGCAGGGAACCCTACTCACAAAACCACTCCTTTCTGAGTAACGTACCCACATCCTTCTCACGCACTCCCGCCTTCAACAGCTACAAGTCCCCCTCCTCCTTCAGACCTCGAGGTCAAAGGTCCGGAGGCCATGGAAGAGGATTCAGGGGAAAACAGTGACTCTGTTTCCCCGAGAGTCCCTCAGTACCCCCCGGTCGGCCAATGGTTGGCCCTGTTTGCCCATCGCTGGGAGATCACCACGTTGGACAGGTGGGTCCGGGACGTAGTCTCCAGGGAATACACTATAGAGCTGGCCCACCACTCCATACCCCAACGGTTCATCTCATCTCCCATCTCCAAAAGGAGGGCCTCTCCACACCAGGTACAGGGTATCCTGGCAGATCTGATCCAGAACAGGGCCATTCAACCAGTCCCAGTTCAGGAGCAGGGGGAAGGCATGTACTCCATCTTCTTCCTAGTGCCAAAAAAGTCGGGGGAGCTCAGGCCCATCCTGGACCTAAAACGCCTGAACAAATACGTGATCCCACGTCGGTTCAAGATGGAGACGGTCCGATCCATCCTAAGGGGGATCAGAGTAGGCGACTTCCTAACCTCAATCGATTTAAAGGACGCCTACCTACATATCCCTATCATCAAGAACCACAGAAGGTTTCTACGCTTCCACGTCCTGGGTCAGCACTTCCAGTACCGGGCACTCCCATTCGGCCTGTCCTCAGCCCCCAGGGTCTTCACCAAGGTCTCCATCACCTTGGTGGCCAGGCTCAGGGAACAAGGGCCGGACATAGTCCCGTATCTAGATGACTGGCTCATACGCGCATGGTCCAGGGATCAGTTGCAAGCTCATACAGAGTTTGCCATACGGGCACTCAGGGACCACGGTTGGGTGGTGAACGAGGAGAAGAGCCAGCTCCGCCCAACCCAGCAGATCGAGCATCTTGAGGCCCCCATCAACTCAGCAGACGGCTGGGCAAAGCCGGCCCCAGCGCGGATCCGCAGTCTCCGAAAACTGGCTGGACATTTAAGGTCACACCCTCGCACCACAGTGGCAGAGGTCACGAAACTCCTGGGCTGCATGGCCTCCTGCATTGATCTCGTCCCCATGGGCCAGGTGGCCATGCGCCTCCAAAATTTCATCCTGGCAAGCGGATCGCCAAATGAGTTCAACTTGCACCGTCTGGTACAGCTGCCCGCAGAAGTGAGATCTTCCCTGAGGGGGTGGATCACTCCAGGAAATCTGACAAGAGGAGTCCCATTGGAAGCACCCCCCCTGATTCCCATTGAGACAGACACGAGTCTCTCTGGTTGGGGAGCCTGCCTGGAGGACGAGTCAGCGCAGGGAACCTGGTCCCCAGTGGAGGCCCTACTCTCAATAAACGTACTGAAGATGAGAGCGGTGTTCCACACACTACAGGCCTTCCACCACATCATACAGAAACAGTCGGTTCTGATCAAATCAGACAACCACGTGACGGTGGCATACATAGCGAAACAGGGGGGCACCAGAAGCAAGGCCATGTCACGGAAAACCGCAAGAGTAATGAGCTGGGCTCAAACTCACCTATCCCACCTGGGGGCAGTCCATTTAGCCGGGAAGCTGAACATAAGGGCGGATTGGCTCAGCTGCCAACAGATTCATCCCTGAGAATGGTGTCTGCACCCAGACCTGTTTCACCTAATCCAAACGACGTGGGGCCCAGTGTCCATAGACCTAATGGCCTCAAGGAACAATGCCCAGGTGGACAGGTACCTGTCCAGGTTCAGGGACACGCACTCCCAGGGCACAGACGCACTGTCCCAGGAGTGGCCTCGGCACGGCGCATACATGTTTCCCCTTCTACCTCTCATTCCTCAAGTCATGGAAAAGATCCGGAGATCCTGAGTCACTGTCATCCTGGTGGCCCCATACTGGCCCCAAAGATCGTGGTTCGCAGCAATCACAGAGATTGCTCTAGCCAGCTTCCGGATCCCGACCCGGCCAGAGATGCTATCGCAGGGTCCCGTGCTGCACCCAGCCCCTCGAACTCTGAAGCTCACGGCCTGGCTCCTGAGAGGGAACAGCTATCGGCTTCCGGGTACCATGAGTCGGTCATAGGCACGCTGCTCCAGTCTCGTCATGCCTCCACCACCTCCACATACGAGAGGCAATGGGCTGTCTTCTCACAGTGGTGCCATCGCTGAGGCTCGGTACCGGAACAAGCGGATCTCCCCACTATCTTGCTGTTCCTGCAGCAAGGGGTGGATAAGGGCTTGACACCCTCCTCTCTGAGGGTGCAGCTGGCAGCCATAGGGGCGGCCAGAGGCCCGGTCGAGGGGCACCCTCCAGGAGCCCACCCAGATGCAATCCGGTTCCTAAGGGCCGAGGACCTCATGCGACCCAGCGCCAGACCTGGGGTCGCACCCTGGGACCTACCTCTGGTATTGGACTCCTTAAGAGCACCACCATACGAACCCCTCGCCGAAGCAGACCTCTTCTGGGTAGGTCTGAAGACCGTCTTTCTCGTGGCCATCTGCTCGGCCAGGAGGATTGGGGAGCTGGGTACACTGTCCTGCACACCGCCCTACACCACCTTCACCCCCGAAGGAGTACAACCTCGGACTGTCCCGGCATTCCAACCGAAGATCCCCACGAAGTTCCATAGAGAACAACCAATAGACCTACCCACCCTGACCCGCCCTACCTCTCAGGATGGGAACAGCTCCCCAGACGCTCTGGATGTCGGGTTGGCCCTCTCGGTCTACTTGGCCAGGTCTCAACCCACCCGCAAGATGGAGAGACTCTTCATCGTTTCCAAGGGTAAATGACAGGGGCTAGCGGCATCCAAGACCACCATCGCAGGGTGGATCAAATGGGTCATGCTCCATGTCTATAGGGAAAAGCATCTGACCCCACCACAGGGGCTCAGGGCACACTCCACAAGGGCGGTTTCCACCTCCTGGGCGGAACGAGCACTGGTATCCTCTGAGGACATCTGTAGGGCCGCTACCTGGAGCTCCCTACACACCTTCTCAAGGCACTACAGGCTGGAGCAACTCCAGGATTTCAGGCCGGCCATCGCCTCCCACGTCCTCGTAGCGGCCACACATCTCAGTCCCTCCTATCCATCTGAATCCCACCCGGGGACTTGAACTGCTTCTTATCTCCCATGAGGTAATGGTGGAGTGCCATGAGATGCCAACCAATCACAATGGGTGTTTACTCACCTGGTAAAGGTGATTGTGTTGGTTGGCATCCATGGCACTCCAAGGCCCTCCCTCGGGTATGATCGGAGTGTACCACAAGAGAAGGAAAGGAGAGAATCTGGAGGTTCCTACTCCTTCAACCTTAGTCCGCTGCAAGTAAACCCAAGTCGAACCATGGTTCGAGGTAGTGTGTACAGAATAGGCAATAAATTCAGGCCTCCGGCCCCATTATTGTACCCTGTCGTTGCATGTCTCATCTTTAATAGTCTCTATTGTGTGCATTGCTTGCTTGTGTTCTACTTTCTTCCTTTCAGCTATGTAAAATTCAAACTGGAGAGCAGGGGTTCCTGGGACCTGGATATACTGGAAATCTGATCTGGGTCATGTGCATCATTAGCCTATCAGGTGGGCTGTAACCCATGAGGTAATGTCTGGAGTGCCATGGATGCCAACCAACACAATCACCTTTACCAGGTGAGTAAACACCCATTTCAAAAGTGCAGAAAAGACTGACTGGAGCTGAGATTAAACTGAGGTGCCAAAGGTTAATCAAGGGGTTGTATATGTTCAGAAGCACATCACCAGTGGTTAAAATGTACCAGAATCCACAGGAACTCACTTACACCACCTCTACAAACAAGCATTTGTCAATGCCAAATGTTGCTTGCTTCTATGTGCTGTTTAGGTATTTGGAAGTCATTGGAGTGCAAATATTGAAAATTTGCGAACTTATGAGCGTGCGTAGGAACTCTGCAATGCACGCTCGTTAAACAGTCATTTTTAGGAATTTTTTCACCAAATTTTCAACATAGCCATTTTAAGACCTCTGCTCATGATAAGTGTCACTGTGATTTTGTTAATGTGTCCCATACATTGAGTCTGCACACCGACTGCGCCATTGTGCGCTACATAGGCAGAAACACATTTTGGATGAGATGTAAAAAATGACAGCTGTACTACTCATAAGAAGGTGTGGCAAAATGGCAATGTTGAAAATCTCAAGTGTAAAATATTGAAAATTCACAAACCCTCTGACGTCGTGAACACTACTTGCTTACTCGTAAAACAGTCATTTTAGGAATTTTTTCACCAAATTTTCAACATAGCTATTTTAAGACCTCTGCTAATGAACAGTGTCATGGTGATTTTCTTAATGTGTCCCATACATTGATTTCACACACGACTAAGCCATTGTGTGCTACATGGTAGGAAACACATTTGGGCAGGATGTGAAAATGACAGCTATACTGCTCATAAGGAGGTGTGGTAAAATGGTAATGTTGAAAATCTGGAGTGAAAATATTGAAAATTTCAGCGAACCTATTGAGTCATGAGGAACCGCAACGATCGCCAGAAACAGTCATTTTTGGAATTGTTTCACCAAATTTCCACCATAGCCATTATAAGACCTCTGCTCATGAACAGTGTCACTGTGATTTTCTTAATTTGTCCTGTACATTGATTTCATATACCGACTGCGCCATTCTGCGCTACATAGGCAGAAACACATTTTGGGTGAGATGTGAAAAATGACAGCTGTACTTCTCATAAGAAGGTGTAGTAAAATGGCAATTTTGAAAATCTGGAGTGAAAATATTGAAATTTCTCGAACTTACGAGCCTGCATAGGAACTGCGCAACGCACGCTCATAAAACTGTCATTTTTTGGAATTTTGCCACCAAATTTTCAACATGGGGTTTTTGGGACCGCTTCTCATGAATGATGTCACTGTCATGGCAGTATTCAGGCCAGAAGGGTGATTTTGCAGTCACTGTGCGAAATCACCCTTTGGGCCCAAATAATGCCATGACAGTGACATCATTCATGAGAAGGGGTCCCAAAAACTCCATGTTGAAAATTTGGTGCAAAAATTCCCAAAAATGCTTGAGATATGCAACAAAGTTGAAACCCCACTATCTAGCCCATTATACAGCTTACCGCCATTTCCTCAGTTCGAGGTTGGCTTTGAAGAGTGCAGACGTGTTCCCGGTCCACTGAAGATAAATCGCACTGGAGTCGGAGAGTAAGTATGGGGTGGGGGTGTGGGGAGGGGTGGGTGCGTGGTGGGTGGAATGCGGGTTGTGGGGGTTGGGGGCAGCCGCTGGACCGTTTCGTTTTACGTTTAAAAAAAAGACATAGTGGGATGTTTGCCACGCTGGGGTGGGCTCCCAGCATGGCACAAGGATGTTGGGGGGGCATTCAGCTGATGGGGGATTGGACACCCCTGTCAGCCATGGTATTTGTTGCCACGCTGGGGTGGGCTCCCAGTGTGGCACAAGGATGGAGGGGGAGGCGTTCAGCCGACAGGGGTTGGGCACCCCCATCGGCCAAAGGACTGCTTGCCACGATGGGCTGGGCTCCCAGCATGGCACCTACTACTGGGGGGGGACACAGCTCAGCCGACTGGGATTGGGCACCCTGTCTGCTATACAGTGCGTGTGGGGGCGTGCATGCCTGCGTGTGTCTTGGGGGGGAGCTGCGTGTGAGCAGTCGATTTCTTATCGGTGCTCACTGAAGCATAGCTCCCCCTTTCAACTGTATGCCACTGCATTTTGGAGCATGTCATAGACAGCTCCAAAATGCATTGGCTTACAGGGGCAGCACCTGCCAGCACACTGACTGAACTGGAGGAGGAGGTGACACATCTCCGAAATCTCCGATGATGGCACTATGTTTCTTGCACATGCGTGCAAGCAACATAAACATTATATGAATGTTGCTGCACCTCTGTCATCTGTGTACATTAAATATTAATGGAGAGTTCCACCACCTTCAAGTGATAGTTTCCACCCCTAAACATCTAGATGTGAATGTTCCCCCACCTAAACATTTCCAATTTAGCTCCAGCATATCAGTAAAATCTGTTACCATTATTAGCATGCAGCAGCACCTGATAACTGTCTAAAATTATCAACATTTTTTTTTATCATGCTGTTTGCTCCTCCATGGTCACCACCCCTGCCATCAGGTTTTAACTTTTGACATCTCTACTGAGTTTGCGTCAATCTGCCTTCCATAATTTTATGGAAGAACTGCCGTTAAAACATACAAGCTAAAAGAGGGCAGTTCAAAGAATTCAAATTTTCAAGTAACACCCCCCCCACCCAGAAGACAGAATGTCACCAGTGTAACTGCCTCCTAATTAGAGAAAATTACGTCTGATGTATTTGAAAGAGACATTTGCCTTGCTACTGTAACTGCATACATGTAATACAGTTTTCTGCCTGCACTGCTTGAATAAATGTAACCAAATTAAACTTTATTTCCCAGCCTGTGATATAGAAAAGGTTATCCTTCTTTATTTGTTATTGCACCCCAAAACTCACAACCATAAAATGTATGATATCCCATAAACTAGAATTAGCCTCAGGTACAGCAAGAAGAAAGGACATCCCTCTCCCTACAGGGAGCGTTTCTGAGGCAGCTAGTTGCAAGAACCCTCAAAAAACAGGGTAGTGCTGGACCTGTATTTAAGAACAGGGACAGCACTCCACACATCACAGTGGGTAGTCCCCTGTGTACAAGATATCACCGTACTGTGTGGTTTAGCATGTCCACTGGAAAGGAGAAAAAACACACAAAGGTGAGGGTCTTTAACTTCAGGTGGGCAGATTTTAGTGAAATGGCAACTGCTACAGAAGTTACCTTGCAGGAGGGGATGGCTGGGGAGGGGGAGTGGAGACCCAGTGGAAGAGGATTAAAGAGGGAATAGCTAAAGCAATGTCATGCTGCCTGAAAGGGGTTACCATGGGAAAGAAGAGAAAGAGGCTGCTGTGGTTCTCCATGGAGGTGGCTAGGGCAGTGAAAGAGAAAATATCAGTTTTCAGGAAATACAGAGAAATAGAAATGGAAGAAGATCAGGAGGTATATCTGGCAAAGCAGAGGGAAGCAGGAAGGAAGGTGAGGGAAGCAAAAGCACAGAAACTGAGGAAAAAATAGGTAAGGAAGTTAAAATGGGGGACAAAGCCTTCGTTATCATCATCATCATCAAATCTATTTATTCAGGCAAACATCATTGAGCAAGGCTCATTTACAAGATGGACCTGATAAGGACAAGGTTCAATAGTTGATACACAACAGATACATCATACACTTATATACGACAGTTATACATACAGGAGAAAATAACGTTTATAAACACAGTGATGTACAGTAAATTCACATGATAAAAAACGGTTACAGGAAAGTTAAGCTAATATTTACAGTATGTACAGTATATACATATCCCAGTGGGGGGGGGCATGGTAGACACACAACATAATGTAATACTAGGATGGTGAAGGTATTACTGGGTGCCATAAGATGGGGTGTCTTTCTGGAAGGAATATGCCATATATGGTTTGGAAGGGGAGATTTGTGAGATGACAATGCTTGCTCTAGTGGTAGCAATTGCATTTCTCTTTGAAGAAGACTGTACAGTGCTGTTTAAATTATGCAAATGGAATGATATTGGACAGTTTTAGGGATTTTTGTAGGGTGTTCCATGCTATAGCTAGAGAATAGCTGATTGCTGCCTCCCTAGCCTGGTGCTGAATTTGGGCAATTTGAGCAGGATGATGTTGTTGCTTCTTAGGGCATAGGAGCTAGGAGAGGTCTGGGTGAAGCAGTCCAGAATATAGTTTGGAAGTTTTTTGACAATGCTCTGTAAATCCGTAGTGCTGCATTTCTTTTCCTTCTGAGGTGAAGGGGAAACCCACCCAACTGCAGCACAAAGAGAGCAATGATGAGTATTAGATGGCTGATCTGTAATGAACCTTATTGCTCTATGATATAAGGTATCCAACTTGTGATGGTAGGAGATGGGGCAGTGACTATAAAGAAAGTCTGCATAGTCAACAACTGATAGAACAAGCATTTGTCAATGCCGAATGTTTGCTTGCTGGCATTGGCAGTGGTAGTGTAGAAGTTATAGAGCTGCGTAATAGGAATGTTAGTGAAGTATTGAACTGAAGCCAACCCCACCACCACCTTGCAGAGAGTGACAGGCATTGGGGTGTGCGTTTGGGTCATCAGGCATAACGGCCACCCCATTTCACCACACCCCACTCTGCAGAGTCTGACAAGTGTCACGTGTTCCTTGGGGTCTTTGACCCTTATGCGCACCCCATTTCATTAGGAAATACGGTGAGATGGGTGCGATATAGGAGAATGGGGTGAAGTTTGGGGCCGAAGAGTCCAAGGCATACCTTGATGCCTCTCAGTGACTGCAGGGTGTGGAATGGTATGAGCATCACAGGCAAGAATCACAAGTCACACCCCTGATTCCTGTCATTCTCTAGAGGGTTGGGTGATTTAGTTGAAAAGCCTAATACCTCAGGCATTCGTTGGTATTTTCACTCCAAATTTTCAACATGTTTGTTTTGTGACACCACCTCATGAACAGGGGGGAATATCAGTTTGGTAGCTGAAAGCTGCTTATGCACAGTGACTTCGGCATTTAGCACCACAGGTGCAAAAATATTCCGAACAGGATGTAAAAAATGACAGTTGTACTCTTTCATGGGGAGGTGTAAAAATGGCTATGTTGCAAATGTGCAGTCAAAATATTTAAAAAAATGGTGAAGTCACGAGCGTACATAGAAACTGTGCAACGTACACCCGTAATATAATTAGGTTGGGGATTTTTTTATAGCAGATTGTCAACTCAGGCATTTTGGTGCCTCCGATCATGAACAGTGTCGCTGTGATTTTCTTTATCTGTGCCGAACAATGATTTCCCACAGCGACCACGCATCTCTGCACTAAAAGTGTGAAAACACACTTCGGCCATGTTGTGAAAAATGGCAGCTGTACTGTTCATAAGGAAGTGTGGAAAAATGCCACTAGTGAAAATCTGGACTGAAAATATTACAGTCATGAACTAACGAGGATGTGTGGAAACTGCACAATGCTCACTCGTAACACAGTCATTTTTATGGACTTTTGTCACCAAATTTTCAACATAGCCATCTTAAGACCTCTGCTCATGAACAGTGTAACTGTGATTTTCTTAATCTGACCTAAACATTACTTTCACACACCAACAGCACCATTGTGTGCTACATGTGCGATAACACATTTTGGGTGACATATGAAAAATTGCAGCTGTACTGTTCATAAGGAAGTTTAATAAAATGGACATGTTGAAAATCTAGAGTGAAAATATTAAATTTGCAAACTTACGAGCATGCATAGGAACTGTGCAACGCACGCTCGTAAAAGTCATTTTTAGGAATTTTTTCACCAAATTTTCAACATAGCCATTTTAAGACCTCTGCTTATGAACAGAGTCACTGTGGTTTTGTTAATGTGTCCCATACATTGAGTTTGCACACTGACTGCGCCATTGTGCGCTACATGGGCGGAAACACGTTTTGGGCAGGATGTGAAAAATGACAGCTGTACTGCTCATAAGGAGGTGTGGAAAAATGTCAATGTTTAAAATCTGGAGTGGAAATATTTAAAATTCGCAAACCTACGAACGTGCATGGGAACTGTGCAACACACACTCGTAAAACAGTCATTTTTAGGAATTCTTTCACCAAATTTTCAACATTGCCATTTTAAGATCTCTGTTCATGAACAGTGACACTGTGATTTTCTTAATGTGTCCCATACACTGAGTTCGCACAATGACTGCGCCATTGTGCGCTACATGGGCGGAAACACATTTTGGGTGAGATGTGAAAATGACAGCTGTACTACTCATAAGAAGGTGTGGAAAATGGCAATGTTGAAAATCTGGAGTGAAAATATTGAAAATTCGCAAACCTATGAGCGTGCGTAGGAACTGCGCAACGCACGCTCGTAAAACAGTCATTTTTAGGAATTTTTTCACCAAATTTTCAACATAGCCATTTCAAGACCTCTGCTCATGAACAGTATCACTGTGATTTTCTTAATTTGTCCTGTACATTGATTTTGCACACTGACTGCATCATTCTGCGCTACATGGGCAGAAACACATTTTGGGTGAGATGTGAAAAATGACAGCTGTACTACTCATAAGAAGGTGTGGTGAAATGGCAATATTGAAAATCTGGAGTGAAAATATTGAAATTTCGTGAACTTATGAGCCTGCGTAGGAACTGCACAAAACACGTTCGTTAAACAGTCATTTTTTGGAATTTTGGCACCAAATATTCAACATGGGGGTTTTGGCCCCCCTTCTCATGAATGATGTCACTGTCATGGCGTATTTGGGCCCGAAGGGTGATTTCGCAGTCACTGTGCAGTCACTCGCGAAATCACCCTCCGGCGCTGCTAACGCCATGACAGTGACATCATACATGAGAAGTCCTAACCATGTTAAAATTGGTACAAAACCAAAAATAGGCTGAGAAATCTAATAAAGTTGAACCCCCATCAAGCCCATTATACAGCTTACGGCATTTCCTCAGTTAGCGGTCGGCTTTGAAGAGTGCAGATGTTCCCGGTCCACGAAGATTGTCGCGCGAGTCCGGAGGTAAGTATGGGGGTGGGAGGCTGGAGTGCAGTGGTGGAGTGCGGGTTGTGGGAGGGGTTGGGAGCGCACCACTGGACCGTTTTTGTCTTACAGGTAAAAAAAAATAAAAAAGACGTCATGGGACCATTTGCCACACTGGGGTGGGCTCCCACCGTGGCACAAGAACTTTGGGAAGGGCGTTCAGCCGATGGGGGTGGGCACCCCCGTCGGCACAAGGAGGAAAAAAAAAACCTCATGGGACCATTTGCCACGCTGGGGTAGGCTCCCAGCGTGGCACAAGGACTTTGGGGGGGCGTTCAACCGACGGGGGATTGGGCACCCCCATCGGCACAATGACTGATTGCCACGCTGGGGTGGGCTCCCAGCGTGGCACCAACTACCGGGGGGGGAGACAGTACAGCTCAGCCGACGGGGATTGGGCACCCCATTGGCTATACACTGCGTGCGGGGGCTCGCACGCCTGTGGCTGGGGGAGCTGCGCGTGAGCAGCTTCTTATCGCTGCTCACTCAAGCATAGCTCCCCCTTTCAACTGTATGCCACTGCATTTTGGAGCGTGTCATAGACAGCTCCAAAATGCATTGGCTTACAGGGGCCGCGCCTGCCAGCACACTGCCTGAATTGGAGGAGGAGGTGACACACCTCCAAAATCTCCGATGATGGCACTATGTTTCTTGCACATCTGTGCAAGCAAACATAAAAATGTCCTGGACTAACCTCACCTTTGAGTCTGTTTAGGAAGGGTTTTAATCTATAGAGAAGGCCAAGCCTTTGACGAAGCTTTTTTAACAGTTCTTCTAAATGAGTGAAGTCAAGTCTGTTGTCAATCCACACATCTAGGTATTTGAAGTTTTCTACATACTCCAGATTTTCTCCAAGTACAGTGCATAGCTGGGGGAGAATGACTGGAGAGGATGTGCTGGCGGAGCTTTGATTTGTGAACCTCATTGCTTTAGTTTTCTTTGCATTTAACAGAACCTTTTTCTCGAGTAACTGATATTGTAGCAAGGAGAATTCTGTTTGTAGGATTTCATGAGCAGCTGCACGCGTAGGGTTGCTGACATACAGAACAGTGTCATTAGGAAAGAGGTGTACAGAGGAATTGGTAAGGGTTGAATCAATGTTATTTATATAAATGGCAAAAAGGATAGGACCCAGAATAGAACCTTGGGGGACTCCTCTTGACAGTGGTTTTAATGGGGATAGGTCACCTTCAGCTTTTACCTGCTGTGACCTACCAGTGAGATAACATCTGAACCACTTAAGGGAGGATGGATCTAGGCCAATGGAGTACAGAGATGAAAGTAGTAGCTCGTGGTCCACAGTATCAGATGCTTGCTCAGGTCCAGGAATACTGCACAGACATTATTCTTTTATCTAATTCGGATTGCCAGTCATTTGTGACCTTGGCTAGTGCAGTGATAGTGCTATGCTTGGCCTGAATCCAGATTGAGCTGGGTTTAGAGGTTAGCATTGTCAAGATACTCCTTAACTGATTACACTAATTTCTCCAGCATCTTGGATAGCACTGGTAGAATGGAAATGGGCCTGTAATTATTAAGATCCATAGGGTCCCCTGATTTTAGAAGGGGAACCACTTGGGCTGACTTCCACAGTGTGGGAATAGAGCCAGAGTTTAGGGATAGGTTAAAGAGGTGTGTTAGGGGGACTGCAAGTACATGGCATGCAATCTTAGAAAGTAGGGGTCCAGAGAGTCTGCACCTGCACTTTTTTTGGTATCCATAATAGATCCTCTACTTGTTTCAACAGTATAGATTTGAAGCTGAAGGAAGAGTCAACTCTCAGATCACCAGTGTAATGGGAGCTTAATTGTTCCCTCAGCAGGTTAGCTGGAGAGGTGTCAAAGGCAAGGCCAGCCGTTGTGAAGTGGTTGTTGAAGGCGTCCAGAATTTCCATTTTGCCAGTGATAGGGCCATAACTGTTGTGTAATTGAGTTGGAAGGGGGTTGTTAATCAAATCAAATCAAATCAAATCAAAAATCTTTATTTATTCAGGCGAACATCATTGAGCATAGCTCATTTACAAGATGGACCTGAGTGGTCATAACAAAAAAGGTTACAGAGTGTATACAAAAAACATGATATTGAAATAGCACAAATACAAACATTTATGAGTGAGATAGATATACAATTATTTACATATATACAAGGCAAGGACAGTAAACCAAAACCTATTAAGGTGAGAAACAAACAGTCTGGTGGGGATAAGGCTTGGATAATGGTACATGGGTGGGCAAATATGTTTGTGGTTTGATGTGGAAAGGACCAGAGCAACGATAGGAGAATAGGGAGAGATTTAGAGGGGGTGGGGAGAGAGAGGTGTGGGGTGTGGGAGGACTAGGCCTTGTGGAAGCAATTGCATGAATCTGGGATTAGGCTGGTGTACAGCTTTTTGAAGGATGTAAGGGGGATCAGTGTTTCCATTTTCAATGTCTTTTGGATAGAATTCCAGATAAGTGCCAGGGAATAACTGAATGCAGCTCTTCCATACCGGGTGCAGGTGATAGGAATCTTCAGTAGGATCAGTTTGTTGATCCTCAAGGTGTAGGGCCTGGATGTGATCTGGTTGAAGCAATCTGAGATGTAGGAAGGAGTTTGTTTGTCAGAGCTTTGTAGATCCAGATAGCAGCATTTTCTTCTTCTATGTTGCAGGGATGTCCAGCTGACTGCATTGTAGAGATCAATGATGGGTGCTAGAGGGAAGGTCAGTAATGAATCTAATAGCTCTATGATACAGGGTGTCTAGTTTGTTTAGATGGGAGGAGCAATGACCGTAGGGAAGTCAGCATAATCAATGAGGGACATGAATGATGCAAGGATTAATCTTTGTTTGGAATCTTTGGTCAGGTGGTGTTTGATTCTATAGAATAGACCAAGTCTTTGTCTTAGCTTTTCAGAGCTCTTCAACATGGGTAGTATAGTCTAGTTTATTGTCTATCCATACTCCTAAGTATTTTGAATTTGTCAACATATTCAGATTTTCACCAAGGATGGTAGAGAGTTGTGGGAGGGTGAATGATGGGATAGTGGAAGAACAGTTCTTGTGGGCAAAGAACATAGCTTTGGTTTTCTTAGCATTTAGTAATAATTTCTTTTTAATAGGTTATGCTGGAGGAGGGAGAATTGAGACTGTAGGAGCTCACAGGCTTTTGATGGTGAGGGATCGCTCACATAAAGTACAGTGTCATCTGCAAAAGGTGGATATTAGAAGAGAGATTGGAGTCAATATTGTTGATGTAAATGGCAAAAGGATGGGACCAGGATGGAGCCTTGCGGTACACCTCTTAGGAGTGGCTTAGGGGTAGATAGATCACCATCATTCTTTACCAGTTGTAGCCTTCCAGAGAATAGCATCTGAACCATTTAATAGAGAGTGAGTCAAGGCCTATGGGTTTAGTGAGGTGATTAGAAGATCATGATCCACAGTGTCAAAGGCTTTGCTTAGATCCAGAAACACAGCACAGGTATTATTCTTTTTATCTGGGCAGTCTGCCAGTCATTTGTGACTTTTGCTAGAGCAGAGATGGTGCTATGCATTGATCTAAACCCAGATTGAGCTGGATTTAGGAGATTGTTGGTATCAAGGTAGGCAGTTAACTGAGAGTTTACCAGTTTCTCAAGCATCTTGGATAGTATTGGTAAGATTGAGATGGGCCTATAATTATTGAGGTCCATGGGATCACCTGCCTTAAGTAGTGGAAACACTTGAGCTGTTTTCCATATTGAGGGGATAGTACCAGTGACAAGTGATAGATTGAAGAGATGGGTGAGGGGGGCGGTTAAGGCATACAGTGCTACTTTTAGAAAGTAGGGATCCAGGGAGTCTGCACCTGTGCTTTTGGTGGTATCTAGTTGGAGTAGGAGGTCTTCTACTTCTTTAAACAATATTGGTTTGAATGAGAATGTGGAAGCAACCTTTTGATTCTCAGTAGATTGTAGGTTTAGAGATGATCTTAATAGGTTTGCAGGAGAGGAAGTAAAGCCAGGCCAGCTGTAGTGAAATGGTCATTGAAGGCATTCAAGATATTTTGCTTGTCGGTGATTTCAATATTATTTAATTTAATTTTGGATGGTAAGACAGGGTAGAGGTTTGACCTAGGATGCCCTTTATGGTACCCCAGAACCTGGAAGGGTTGTTATAGGAGGCATCTAGTTCAGCTGTGTAGAAGGTTGCCTTGGCTTTTCTTACTTGTTTTGTGCAGGAGTTTCTGGCTTTTCTGAATTGGAGCCAGTCATTTGGGTCCTTTGTCTTTCTTGCCCTTTTCCAGAGTTTGTCTCTGGCAAGCAGTACGGATTTAAGGTCGGCAGAGAACCAGCGACAGGATTTGAGTTTGGTTCTGACACTGGTGAGGGGTGCATGTGAATTGAGGGCACTTATGATTATATCATTTAGGATTTGAAGAGCTGACTCTATTGAGGCTGTGAGATAGAATTCTTGCCAACGTGTGGTGTGGCACAGATCATGGAGATATCCTGTAATGTTAAAGTTCTTTTGACCTTCGTAGGAGGAATTTTGCAGGATTGGGTGGCTTGATTGTTGATCTAATGGCAGCTATGGGGCAGTGGTCACTTATGTCACTGAGAAGTACTCCTGCATAGGGATAATGATGAGGTTTATTTACCAATATAATATCAGGAGTGTGCTGTTGAGGTATTCTTTGGGTTGATCCTTGTTGGTTCATTGATTAATTGAGAGAAACCATAGGTGTCACAGAAGGTTACCAGGGTGCAGATGCATTAGTCAGCCAATTTAAGTTCATGTCTCCTAAGATGATGGTGTCTTCAGGGCCCAGATTAAGTATGGATCCTAAATGGGATAGGAGTTTGAGGCCTGCAGAGGGGGCCTATAGCAACCAACCAGTTGAAAGGAAGATGTGTCGAAGGGTTATTTTAATAGACAAGCATTCGAATTCCTTTGGTTGAGATGTGGAATTGAGGCAGGATGCAGAGATATTTGCTTTGACATAGATGCAACCCACCGCCCCTGGATAGACGGTCAGATCTGAAGAGCTGATCGTTGGGAAGGTTTATTTCACTATCTTTTGTTGCAGATTTGAGCCAAGTTTCAGATATAACCAGACAGTCCGGTAGGGTGTGTACAACCAGGCCTGTATTGATGAGAACTTTTAGGAGGCTGCAGGCATTGAAGTGAAGAAAACTCAACCCATTTATGGAGGTTAGGTCAGTTGGAGAGATCGAGCTTTCAGTGGGTCCAGGGTTGATTTCACAGTGCCAACACAGACCAGCAGAAAGAAGATTAACTTGATGAGGGCACCAAGTGATAGGAGTAGTGAGCAGTCAGGGTTTTCTTCTTTCTTGGGATCAATATATAGTGGCTGATGATCCTGCTGCGTGGTTATCGAGATTATCATAGATTGCCAGCTTAATGGACAGGCGTGAGGGGTAATTGTAGTGCCAGTATGGTAGCAGGGGGATAGAGGAGTTCCAAACTGGTTGTGAGCCATTTTTGGGATTCCCAAGGATTATTGTGCAGAAGTGGTAGTATAAGTATGTATAGTTTAGGGGTATCCACTGGGACAGTAGAGGGGCAGTGTTGAGTGGTCACCCTAAGCACCTTGGTATGGGTTCCAACAGTTATCTCATCTGGATCTAAGGAAGGTGAGAAGCAAAGCAGCAGAAGTAGGTGCAGTAGCATGGTGGAGGAAGGAGAGGTTAAAGAAAGTAAGATGATGTGAAGAGAATGAGCTCAGGAATTGGCTGGGAGAATAGCTATGGCGGGGATGAGATTTGGCGGGAAGGTGTGTATAAAAGAAACACCCTGAGTGGGGGAGTGGGGGCGGGCAAAATTTTGCGGCTTTCCCGTACCTTTCTGGCTTTCTCCCCCGGCCTCCTGGTTCCCTTTTCGGCTGAGCGGTGGCCGCCTACCCGCTGGCGGCTCGGAGCCCCTCTGGTGAGTGTGTCCTCGAGGGCAGGCCGGCTAGAAGGGAGGGGACAGAGGAGAGGGCAGTCAGAAGAAGCACTTGCAGGCAGTGGCTTGCTAGAGGTGCTAAATTTTGCTAATAGCACAACAAAGACTGGGAGGGTGGGGGGGTGAGGCCTATCGTCTGCCAAGCAAAAATTAACCCAAAAGACTGTAATTACTAACTAGTCAGGTAACAGGCATTATACAGAAGTACACAGTAAACAGCAAAACAGCCCTTTTAGAAATTTAAAACTTTTCACATAAAAGGCAAGTAAACTTGAGCAGTTTTGGTGGTGCAAAGATACAACAAAGTCAGGAGAAGGCGCACCAATCAGAGGCTGGCAAGGTGGCGGTCGCCTTCCGATTGGCTGAGCGGCTTTCCCCTGCATCTTTCTGGCTTTCTCCCCTGGCCTCCTGGTTCCCTTTCTCCGGCTAGCGGTGGCCGCCTCACTGGCTGGCGTTCGGAGCCCTCTGGTGAGTGTGTCCTCGAGGGCAGGCCGGCTTTCTGGCTTTCTCCCCGGCCTCCTGGTTCCCTTTTAGCTAGCGGTGGCTCTGCCGCGGCTGGCAGCTCAGAGCCCCTCTGGTGAGTGTGTCCTCGGGCAGGCCGGCTTCTGGCTTTCTCCCCGGCCTCCTGGTTCCTTTTCGGCTAGCGGTGGCCGCCCGCGGCTGGCAGCTCGGAGCCCCTCTGGTGAGTGTGTCCTCGAGGGCAGGCCGGCTTTCTGGCTTTCTCCCGGCCTCCTGGTTCCCTTTTCCCGGCTAGCGGTGGCCGCCCGCCGCTGGCGGCTCGGGCCTCTGGTGAGTGTGTCTCGAGGCAGGCCGGCTTTCTGGCTTTCTCCCCGGCCTCCTGGTTCCCTTTTGGCTAGCGGTGGCCATCGCCGCTTGTGGCTCAGAGCCCCTCTGGTGAGTGTGTCCTCGAGGCAGGCCGGCTTTCTGGCTTTCTCCCCCGGCCTCCTGGTTCCCTTTTCGGCTAAGCGGTGGCCGCCTGCCCGCTGGTGGCTCGGAGCCCCTCTGGTGAGTGTGTCCTCGAGGGCAGGCCGGCTAGAAGGGGATCTTGTTAGCATCCTGCCCCACCATACCCTTGATGGTGGCCCAAAACCTAGCAGGATTATGGTAGGAAGAGTCAAGTTCGGCCAAGTAGAAGGCAGCCTTTGCATCCCTAACTTTCTTGGTGCATCTATTCCTGGCTTTCCTAAAGATCATCCAGTCATTTTCATTCTTGGTTTTTCTTGCCATTTTCCAGAGTTTGTCTCTCTCCAGCAGTGCAGCTTTGAGGTCAGCTGTAAACCAACGACAGGATTTGTTTTTTATTCGGATACTAGAGATTGGGGCATGGGTGTTAAGGGCATTTATTATAATGTTATTTAGCACCTGCTGAGCTTTTTCAGCAGAATGGGCAAGATAAAACTCTTGCCAGTGTGGAGAGTAAGCTAGATCATGCAAATGTCCTTCAATATTGATGTTTTTCTTGGAACTCCTCATGAGGAATTTTGCAGGGCTTGTTGTTATGCTGGTGGATCTTACTCCTGCGATGGGGCAGTGATCACTTATACCTCAGAGAAGCACTCCAGAGTGTGTGAATAGATGTGGTTTATTCACTAGCATGATATCAAGTAGTGTGCTGTTATTAATATTTCTTGCATTAATTCTTGTTGGTTCATTAATTAGCTGTGTGAACTCATATGTATCACAGAATTAAATATTAATATTATTATTATTTATATATGTGAGTGAGAAGAGGAAGACAGTGGGAAGAATTGTGAGAATCAGGAGGTCGGGGGGAGGCTGTACAGAGAAAAGATCTGGAGAAGGCTGAAATCCTGAATTTTTTTGTTTGGTCTTCCCAGTAGAGGGAAGGGGTAAAGGGCAAGCATGTAGCAGCAGGCTCTAGGGGAAGGGAGAAGTATATGCCAGTCCTGTGTCAGAAGAGAGTCTAAAAGGACTTGGAAGTCCTAAAGGAGAATATAATAATGGGGCCAAATGGAATTCACCCAAGGGTTCTGAAGGAACTGAGTTGAGTGCTAGCTGCCCCTCTGGCAACACTATTCAGCACCTCTTTGGAGATGGGGGTTATTCTGGAGGACTGGAGGAGGGCTGCTGTGGCCCCACTGTGCAAGAGCGGTAACAAGGAGGAGGCTGGCAACTACAGGCCCATCAGTCTCCCTTCAGTGGTGAGTAATTAATGGAGACACTACTGAAGGAAAGACTGATGGAGTACTTGGAAGAAAATGAGCTGAGGGAACACTGGCAGCATGACTTCACTAGGGAGATAATTTGATTGGGTAACTAGGGAGGTGAACCAAAGCAGGCAATCAACGTGGCCTATCTGGATTTCAGTAAGGTGTTCAACACTGTGCCACATAGCAGGCTAGTGAAGAAACTAAGCAGCCTAGTTGTTGATGCAAAACAGGTAAGCTAGATAACGAACTGGCTAAAGGATAGGAGGCAGAGGGTAGTAGTAAATGCCAGACAGAATACAGGAGTGACCAGCTGGATGCCACAGGGATCAGTGCTGGGTGATGTCCTCTTCAGTATCTTTGTAACATAACAGAGGAGCTGGAGGGGAATGTGTGTCTCTTTTCAGATGATACTCATATCTGCAACAGGGTGGACACTCAGGAGAGAGTTCAGGGATGCAATGAGATCTGGGGAGGCTGGAGGAGTGGTTGAGGATGTGGCAGCTGGGTTTCAATGCTTAAAAGTGCAGGATCGTGCACCTGGGGTAGAGAAACCCAGATATGGTGTATAAGATGAGGGTTTACAGTCACCAAGCAGGAAAGGAACCTGAGGGTCATCATATTTGATAATCTTAAGGTATCTGGTCAGTGTAACATGGCAGTTGGACAGGCTAGTAGGATGCTGGGCTGTATAGGGAAGGGGATTACTAGCAAGAGGAGGGAATTAGTGTTACCACTGTAAGACCCCACTTAGAGCAGTGTCTAGTTCTGGAGGTCGTAGCTCTGCAAGGACATTGATGAGGCGGAAGTGGTTCAGTGGAGGGCCAACAAAATGCTGTGAAGATGGCATGAGAAACTGTACAAGGAGAGGCTGCAGGATTTCAGAATGCACTGCATGGGAGAGAGAGAGAGGAGAGCAAGAGGGGACATGACTGAGACCAGTAAGTACCTCACAGGGGTAAACAAGGTGCAGTTTGGGGGTGCTATTTCAGAGGAAGGAAGGAAAGCACCAGAACAAGGGGAAATTAAATGAAGCTGTTGGGGGGGGGGATGGAGTTCTGGAGGGATGAGAGGAAATATTTCTTCCCCGAATGGGTTGTGAATGTCCAAAACAACCTGACAGGCCAGGCTGTAAGGGTGAAGACAAGTTGGAGCTTCAAGCATGCGTGGACACAAGGGCAAATTAAATTTGGGAAAGGGAAGCCCAGGGACCAAGGAGGGTTAGTGGTGTCAGAGCAGGCAGGGAAAATATGGGAGAGACTAGATGAGCCAAAGGGTTGTCTTCTGCTGGCAAAGTCTACGCTTCTATGTATCTGTGAATTAAGATTTGCTCTTGGGCTGGTATAAGTTAAAGCAGGTTGCCTCTCCAACATATTTGGCTTGCAAAATAAACATAGGTCAAATCTGGGGTTGTTGTAATGAAAGCTGGGTGTAATTCATACAATATGGTAAGTCCACCTCCAAAATTATTTTTGTAATTCCTTTTTTAATTTTATTGAATTCTGAAAGGCATTTGTATGTAAACTGATGAACAACATTCCTCCGATTATGTAATCCACAAAATAATATTATGCAGTTTAGGAAAATTAATCCACAGTTCACATAAACTGCAGAACACAGTTCTGCAATTATGCTTTCAGGCCCCCATATTCAGAGTTGGCTGGCTGCGCACACAAAAAAGGTGCTCTGCACGAGAACATCTAGCCAGCCAGATCTAGCACCATATTCAAACAACACAATCCCAATTGACTGCACTAACTGTCTGAATAGCTGACCCTGGCAGCATGGCACACAGCAAGTGATCGCGATATTTGGTGCAGCACTACCTGGGTGCGGGGCCGAAGACTGCAAATAGGGGTACAGCGTGGCCCATACTGGCTTGTGTTGCAGCCTCCTTGGGTGATATTCATCGAAAACATGCAGATGAGTCTATTGGGCATGCACAGCATTATGGGGCCATTTGCATGCCCATTACGGGTTCATCTGCATGTGAGTACTGGGCCAAGTGCACATCCTCCCCCACCCCTGATCCGAGCAATACAAATATAAATATAAATGACCCCTTCTCCAAGGTAATCTAGTGATGCTCCCTCCCCAAGCCCCGATCTGTGTATGATTAAAAAATTCCCCTATTCCTTGGTAGTCTTGTGGTCTCCCCTCCCTGAGCCCTGATCCATGTATGATTAAAAAATTCCCCCATTCCGTGGCAGTCTAGTGGTCCCCCAACCCTGAGCCCCAATCTATGTTATAATTAAGCAATAAGGCATGACAGGGTGTGGTCTTTCATGGGATATCATCACGCCTCAGGTGGTTGGGCATGAGGCCACAGGCCGAGTGCATCCAATGACCCGAGAAGAGACGATATCCCGTGATATACCACACCCTGAAGCGATTTGTTGCTATTATGAACTGATTTTAAATTTTCATAAATAAAAAAAATACAACAAACAGGTTTTTAAACGTTTTATGAACAAGTTTTTGGGTGATGTAGGAGTACATTTTGAAAAAATAGTTCTCAGACAGAACAGAGCAAGGAGGCTGGTGGCGCCAAAACCTTTTTGAAGTTGTGATGATGTAGCCCGATATCATCATGGCTTCAAAGAGCTCTCTGCCAATCAGGTTCCTCTATTTACACTCCTCAGTTCATAATTAAGCAATAATGCACTCCAGGGTGTGGTCTTTCATGAGATATTATCACACCTTGTGTGGTTGGGCACGAGTGCGTCCACCAGCCGTGAAGTGACAATATCTCATGATATACACACACCCTGGAGTGCATTATTGCTATTATGAACTAGACTTCTTTTTTCTAATAAAATTTAAATGTTAAAAAGTTTTAAATAATCTTTGTAATTCTGTTCTGGTACATGGACAATGTATGTGGTGGGATAGGTAGTTAAAAAGTCTGCAGCTTATGTGTCCAGTAGGTGGTGCTGCTTCCACTTGTTGTTCCCCATTAGCATAGTGTGCTGCTGTTCTGCATGCTTGGTATCAGCCATTGCTGTCTCTGTGTTCCCCGTGGTTACCCCCTCACCATTGCTCAGTTGATTTTAGATTTCGGGGCTATGGAAGAAGGCAGAAGTACTCTGGTAAGTCTAGTCAGAGCTGATAGTCTGTAATATGTAAAATATGCTGGCTGATGGAGGTAAAACATTGGAGTGTTCCCCTTGAGCACTCTTCCTTCCAAACTGAGTCTCCCAGTATACAGCCCAAAGTACTGGTTGAGCCGCGATCTGCTGGGTACAGGCAGCACATGTTTGGGGTGACATGAAGGGGATCAGCCATTGTTCTCTGAATGAACTGGAGGAGCTGGCATTTGCCAAAAGTGGGTGTGACCGGTGCTTGTGTATTCTGTGCGAGAAGCAGGTGACTCAAGGAAGTGTTGCCGTGTAGCCTGTGAGAGGAGCGGGTGAGTTGAGGTGGTGTTAGTGTGCAGTCTGTGAGAGGAGAGGGTGGGTTGAGGTGGTGTTGCCGTGTAGTCTGTGAGAGGAGCGGGTGGGTTGAGGTGGTGTTAGCATGATAGCTGGCAGCGGTCATTGTCAGTGATGGATTTTTTTTTCAGTCAGCAGGAGACTGACTTTTGTTTATGAGAAAATGTGCATTTATATTTCAAGCCAGGTCTTGCTGCGATTTATTGAGGGCAAACAGTCCATTGCTGCCACAGACACACTGGTTTTGAACATGAGAGTGGAAGTGCGTGAGGAGCTATTGTTTCCATACTGCAGTACCTGGTGCTTTTAAATGAAGGAGAATGAGAGTTTTTTTTTCTGTGGAGAGTGGGTACTGTGGGTAAAATATAAGGGGGAGGAGGACAGTTGTCATGGTTTCATGTTGTTTTCTAAATAGTGTCCGACTGGACGTCTGACTCGCTCTGAGCTGTGGGACATGGGGAACGTTGCACTGAGAGTAAGGAGGCTGGTGACCGGAGGTCTTTAGAAGCCTTAAGGATGTAGCCCGATATCATCACAGCTTTAAAGACCTCTCAGCCAATCAGCTTTCTTCATTTACAGTATCCCATTCATTAAAAAAGAATTCCCTATTCCCTTATAGTCTAGTGATCCCCCGTTCCCAAACCCCGATCCCATTCAGCAGAAATAAATACCCATATCCCTGGTGGGCTAGTGGCACACTACCCACCCACCCACCCCAGTAAGCAGTGACCCACCTCCCTGCTCCTTCCAAACCAACCAGAGCCAGTGACTGGCACAACCTTCCTCACACCACCAGAGCTAGCTGCTGACTGAACTGTACCAGATCATGTACTGTTTACTGAGTGCTCTCTGATACACATATATATATATATATATATATATATATATATATATATATATATATATACATACATACACACACATACTGTATATATATATATATTTTTAACTATTTATATTTTATTATTTTAACCTTCAACAATGTTTGTTCAGTATCTCTGCTTTCCATTCGTCCCTCTTCTCCCATCCTTCCTCACTCTTTAGCCTCACAATACCCACTTTAACCTTGACTGTATCCTCCTGGATGCACCTGAAGAATATCCTTTCCACTATCTTTACTCCCATTGCCAGCTGGAATTCCATCTCAGACTTGACTTTCCCCAGTTCCTGCTGCTGACCTATGCTGCTTCCCAGTGCTTATCTCTATCCCCCTCCTTTGACTTCCTTTGTACTTCTGAATGCACTCCTTTTGGCTTGTACTGCTATCTTTACTACAGTTGTGACCTACATTGGACCCTTCACCCTTTTTCCCTTTGCTACCTTCCCTGTTGATTTTTGTACTGCCTCAGTCATTGCATTTTTAAATTCTTCCCATGCTTCCACCACCCCAGCTAGGGATAGGCAAAATGTATCTTCAGTTGATGAAATTCTAGTGAAAGTTTGATTTCTCGTCTGTAAAAGTTCATGAAATTTCCAAGAAAATTTCACAAAATGTTGTCAGACTTGTCAGACAGAATGCTGTCACTAAAAATACCACCAACAGCTTAATCTGCCTGGATTGGTGGTAGTTCAGGTGGATGTTAAAGATCCCTTGGCACTTATCGAAAAGAGTAGGGGAATTTCCACGGTGTCCTGGCCAAATTTCCCTCATTCACTAAAAATACCACCAACAGCTTAATCTGGTTCAAGGTCAGTTGGCATTCATCTGTATCCCCCTCCCCCGGGTCGTGCCTGAAAATAGTCAGGATTTGTCTAGTGCACTTACCCGGTCAACAAAAGCTAAAATAAAATAAATAAAAATAAAAATCTGGTTCAAGGTCAGTTGGCATTCATCTGTACCCCCCTGCCCTGGGTTGTGCCTGAAAATAGGCAGGATTTGTCTAGTACACTTACCCGGTCAAAAAAATAAATAAATAAATAAGACTTTTTATTTCAGTTATTTCCACCTCATTTAAAACATGATTGTCCAGATTATACCACATTTGGTATGCTGACTTTATCAAGGGCCATACAGATGTGTTCTAAGTTTCAACTCACTAGCTTTAAGGGAGACAGAGTTATACGTCTCCAAACATTCAGATGTTTTAAAATCACATTTTGCAACAGCAGAATTTTAAGCTGCTATAACTTTAAGACTACAGAATGGAATAACACCAATTCTGCTAGGTTCACTGATCCTAAACATTAGACTTTGAGGCCATCCCCCATAGCTCCACAGCAGAGCATCATGCAGCCATGCTGATGACCTGGGTTCAGAAGCAGACCTGGGAAGTGATGTCGGGAGGCAGGCCATGGCTGGGACAGTTGCTGCTCAGCAGTGCATCTTGATCAGAAAAGGATCGGTGGTGGGTTCCACCAACACTTTGACTCCTGTGGCTGGGCCAGAGAGCTTTCTGCTGCTGCAGGGGCAACTGTAACTGTGCCAGGCTGTCAGAGGCACTGCCCCCACCAGGGGAGGTGAGAAGGGAAATAAAGTGGGAGGAAAACCTAGTAGCCATCTGAATGATGGCTAGGTTCAGCCTGATCAGGGTATATCTCTGGGAACAGTGTAAATCCCTGAGAGACAAGCTGCCAGCCAGGAGAAAATACTTTTGTTGAAGCCATGTTCATATGTATTGCCCAGCCATACACTTGAGCTGCCTTTGTAGAGGAAGGTGAAGGCTGGATAAAGAGGCAATAATGTAACATTCATAAGAGGCTCACTTTAGCCGTCCCTGCCCTCGAGCACCCAGCAAGCGCAGGGGCTCCGAGCCACCAGCGGGCGGCGACTGCGAGGCTGATTTTGGGAACCAGGAGGCCAGGAGAGACAGCCAGCAAGTGGACCCTGCCCTCGAGCACCCAGCAAGTGCAGGGGCTCCGAGCCACCAGAGGGCAGACGGCGACCGCGAGGCCAATTTTGGGAACCAGGAGGCCGGGAGAGACAGCCAGCAAGCCGACCCTCGGCACCAGCAAGCGCGAGGGCTCGAGCCCACAAGGGCGAAGGGCATCATGAGGCCAATTTTGGGAACCAGGAGGCCGGGAGAGACAGCCAGCAAGCTAACTCCCTGCCCCTCGAGCACCCAGCAAGCGCAGGGGCTTCGAGACACCAGTGGGCAGGCAGCGACTGCGAGGCTGATTTTGGGAACCAGGAGGCCGGGAGAGACAGCCAGCAAGCGGACCCTGCCCTCGAGCACCCAGCAAGCGCAGTGGCTCTGAGCTGCCAGTGGGCAGGCGTGACCGCGAGGCCGATTTTGGGAACTAGGAGGCCGGGAGAGACAGCCAGCAAGCCGACCCTGCCCTCGAGCACCCAGCAAGCGCAAGGGCTCTGAGCCACCAGCGGGCAGGCGGCGACTGCGAGGCCGATTGTGGGAACCAGGAGGCTGGGAGAGACAGCCAGCAAGCCAACCCTGCCCTCGAGCACCCAGCAAGCGCAGGGGCTCTGAGCCGCCAGTGGGCGGTGACCGCGAAGCCGATTTTGGGAACCAGGAGGCCAGGAGAGACAGCCAGCAAGCCGAACCTGCCCTCGAGCACCCAGCAAGCGCAGGGGCTCCGAGCCGCCAGCGGGCGGGCGGCGACTGCGAGGCCGATTTTGGGAACCAGGAGGCCGGGAGAGACAGCCAGCAAGCTGACCCTGCCCTCGAGCACCCAGCAAGCGCAGGGGCTCCGAGCTGCCAGCGGGTGGGCGGCGACCGCGAGGCCGATTTTGGGTACCAGGAGGCCGAGAGAGACAGCCAGCAAGGTACGGGAAAGCCGCAAAAGTTTTGCCCACCCCCTCCCCCCTTCTGGGTGTTTCTTTTTATACATACCTTCCCACCAAATCTCATATCTCCGCCCTCAGTTCACCTCCTAGCCAATAACCTAGCACCACTCCTCCTATTGCCTTGGGTACTCCTAACCCTAGCTATCAAACAACATGTTGTTGCTCCTGCTATTGCTCCTCTGCCTCTCGCCTATGTCACACCTTGATGATGATGCCGCACCAGCCCATGACCTAGTGAGTAAGACGGCTAGTCAGTCTGACCTCCCTCATGCAACCCTAGTGGATGTCCTTCATTTCCTCAAATATACCTTACCGCTGCTCTACCAAAATCCTTGGGGTATCCCACAAAAAGGCTCACAACCAGTTTTGCACTTCCTATACCCCATGCTCCATTCTTGGCCCTTCAGTGCCCCCCTATTTCTGTCCATCAAGCTGGTACTTTATGACAATATATCAAGCCATAACGCAGGCCCGATATCCTCTGAATACTGGACCCTGAGTTAAAAGAGAAAGCCCTCTGTCTGTTCCTTCCTCCTATCACTTGAAGCACTCATCAAACTATTGTTCTTTCTGCTTATCTGTGCTGGCACTGTTGAAATCAATCCTGGACCCCCAGAAGGCTTCACCTCACCAGCAGATCTAGTCTCCATGAAAGGCCTAAGTTTTCTCCACATCAATGTATGCAGCCTTTTAAAAAAGTTCTCACTAATACAAGCCTGGGTTGCCCATACCCTGCCAGACTTTCTAGTTTTCTCTGAAACGTGGCCTAAACCAGCAACAAATGACAGTGAAATAAGTCTACCTAATTGCCAGCTTTTCAGATCAGACTGTCCATCCAGGGGTGGTGGGGTGGCCATTTATGTTAAGTCAAATATCTCTGCTTCTTTACTTAATATTTCATCTCAGCCTGAAGAATTCAAATGCCTATCCCTTAAAATATCCCTTCCCAACATGACAGCCTTTCAACTGGTTGGCTGCTACAGGCCCCTCTCTGCCAGCCTTAAACTCCTTACCCATCTGGGGAATATAACTAAACTGGGTCCTGTCGATACCATTATTCTAGGCAATCTGAATTTTAACTGGCTATCCAATGTTTCTGCACCCCAGTATCTTTCTGTGACTCACATGGTTTTACTCAACTAATAAATGAATCAACAAGGATTAACCCAAAAAACAAAAGTAATAGCACCTTACTTGATGTTATGTTGGTTAATAAGCTGGAGTGCGATTCAGTTATATAAGTGATCACTGCCTCATAGCTGGTATAAGATCGTCAATCAAGCCATCTAACCCTGCAAAATTCCTCCCAAGAAGGTCAAAAAAGAACTTTAATATTGCAGAATATCTCCAAGATCTGTGTCACTCTAAACACTGGCAAGAATTCTACCCCACAGCTTCTGTGAAGTTAGCACTGCAGGTGCTAAATGATATAATCTTAGGGGCCCTCAATACACATGCACCAGTCACCAGTGTCAGAATAAAATGCAAATCTTGTCCCTGGTTCTCTGCTGAACTTAAATCTGCACGGCTTGCTAGAGACAAGCTCTGGAAAAGGGCAAGGAAGACCAAAGATCCAAACGACTGGTTACAATTCAGAAAAGCCAGGAACAGCTGCACAAAAAAAGTGAGAGATGCTAAGGGGGCCTTCTATACAGCAGAGCTGGATGCCTCCTACCATAACCCAGCCAGATTCTGGGGCACTATCAAGGGAATCCTAGGCAAGACTCTAGCACCTCTTTACCATCTCAAATGAACCTCAATAATGTGGTTATCACTGACAAGTATGAGATTTTAGATGCTTTCAACAATCACTTTACTACAGCAGGCCTAGCTTTTGACTCCTCTCCAGCAAATCTGCTGCGTTCACAACTTGCTCTCCATTCTACTGAAGTTCAGAAGGCTGCCTCCACATTCTCTTTCAAGCCAAGATTATTAAAACAAGTAGAAGACCTATTGCTCCATCTGGATACCACTAAAAGCGCTGGTGCAGACTCTCTGGACTCCTTACATAGATACATAGATACATAGACAGTGTCGGCAGATAAGGGCCTATGGCCCACCTAGTCTGCCCATTTGAGCTTGTAAGTTCAGTTTGTTTTCCTAGAAGTCTATTTCCCCTTACCCCTGACCTCTAGAATTCCTTTATGTCTATCCCATGCATTCTTAAATCCCGTGATTGTTTCAGCCCCCACCACTTCCTCTGGCAGGGTGTTCCACTTAGTCCACCACCCGTTCTGTGAAGAAATTCTTTCTCATGTTTCCTCTGAATCGTCCTCCCTCAACTTCATCCCATGCCCTCTAGTCCTGAAACATCTTTTCGCTTAAAAATAGTGTTTTCCTGCACCCTGTTCCTCCCTGTAAGATACTGTATGTCTCTATCATATCCCTCTCTCCTCCTCTCCTCCAGGAGTACATGTTCAGTTCCTTCAACCTGTCTTCATAGGTTTGTGATGCAACCCATGCATCATCTTTGTTGCCCTCCTCTGAACCTTCTCTACCCTGTCTATGTCCTTACGTGGTATGGTCTCCAGAACTGTACACTGTACTCCAGGTGGGGCCTCACTAGTGTCTTGTATAGCGGAATTATGACCTCCCTTTTCCTGCTGGTGATGCCCTGCCTATACATCCCAGCATCCTATTTGCTTTACCTGATGCCTTGTCACACTGTTTCCCTACCTTGAGGTCATCAGAGATGACAACCCCAAGATCCCTTTCCTGCTTGGTGCATGCTATATCCTCACCCCCAACTGATATATTGTGCCAGGGTTTTTGTGCCCATATGCATTATCTTGCACTTCTTTGCATTGAATTTCAACTGCCAAACCCTTGACCATTCTTCAAGTTTCTGCAGGTCCCTTCTCATTCTGTCTACACCCTCTGGTGTGTCTACTCTATTACAGAGCTTTGTGTCATCAGCGAACAGTGAAATTCTGCCTTCTATATCCTTGCAATGTCACTGATGAAGATGTTGAATAGGACCGGTCCCAGCACTGATCCCTGTGGTACCCCACTGGTCACTCTTCCCTCTGTGGAGTGACAGCCATTTACCACCACCCTCTGTGTCCTGCCACCCAGCCAGTTACCTACCCACCACACTACTGTCCTGCCCACACCCATATTCCCCAGTTTGTGTAATAGTCTTCTATGTGGCACAGTGTCAAAGGCCTTGCTGAAGTCCAGATAGGCCATGTCCACTGCCCTCCCTGATCCACCTCCCTAGTCACCCAGTCAAAAAATTCAATGAGGTTGGTCTGACATGACCTCCCCTGGTGAAACCATGCTGCCTTGGGTCCTGTAGTCCATTGACAACCAGATGTTCCACCAATCTCTCCTTCAGTAGTGCTTCCATGATCTTTCCCACTACCGGTGAGGCTGACTGGTCTGTAGTTCCCTGCTTCCTCTTTGTTCCCACTTTTGTATAAGGGGACTACATCTGCTGTCCTCCAGTCTTTGGGTACCTCCCTGTTTCCAGTGATTGGCTGAACAGGATAGCCAGAGGTTCAGCCACCACCTCTCTTAGTTCTTTAAGGACCCTGGGTGCACCCCATCTGGCCCCATTGCTTTGTCAACTCTTATTACTTCCAGTTCCTTCAGGACCCTTTCGTGTAAAGGGACTTGTGTCCATTTCTGCACCATTCTCACCCCTTGTACTCCCTTCAGACCCATTACCCCCCTCTTCCTTAGTAAAGACTGAGCAGAAATACCTGTTCAATATGTCAGCTTTACTGTTGTCATCCTCCACGCTGCTCCCATCCTCCCCCTTCAGTCTAACTATCCCTCCCTTTGTCCTTCTTTTTTCACTTATGTACCTGTAAAGGTTTGTCCCCTTTAACCACTGATTTTGCAATGTGTTCTTCTGTCTGAGCTTTGGCTTCCCTTACTGACTTCCCTGCCTCCCTTTGTTTCTCCTGGTACTTCTCCCTATCCCCTTCTGCCTGTGTCTTTTTGTATTGCCTGAATGCAGTCTTTTTGGCTTTCACTTTCTTTGCTACCTCTTTGGAAAACCATAATGGTCTCCTCTTTCTTTTCCTCTTGCTAACCTGCTTAATGCATAATTCTGTTGTTCTTATAATCCCCATTTTAAATACTGCCCACTGTTCCTCAATCCCTGATTCCTGTCCCATCCCCCTTAATGCCTCTTTCAAGCATCTCCCCATTTTCCCAAAGTCTGCCCTCCTTCTTTCTAAAAATTGCGCAGCATGCCATTGCAGCTCCCCTAACTCACCTCTTCAACCTGTCCTTATCTACTGGCTCTATTGCTTCTTTGTGGAAGACAGCACAAGTGTTTCCCCTCCTTAAAGCAGGGGACCCCATGGATCTCAACAATTACAGGCCTATTTCCATCTTACCAGTGCTGTCCAAAATGTTAGAAAACTGGTAAGCATCCAACTAAATGACTACCTCAATGCTAACAACCTCCTTAATCCTGCTCAATCTGGGTTTAGAGCCTTGCACAGCACCATTTCTGCCTTAGCAAAAGTTACAAATGACTGGCAGACTGAACTAGATAAGAAAAATAATATCTGTGCTGTATTTCTGGACTTAAGTAAAGCATTCGATACTGTGGATCATGATCTACTAATCTCCTCACTGCATTCCCTAGGCCTTGACCCAATCTCTCTTAAATGGTTCAGATGCTACCTTTCTGGTAGAATACAGCAGGTAAAAAGTGAAGGCAACCTTTCTTCCTCAAAACCACTCTTAAGAGGAGTTCCTCAAGGCTTCATCCTGGGCCCTATCCTCTTTGCCATCTACATCAATAACATTGATTCAGGCCTCACAAAATCTAATGTTCACCTTTTTGCAGATGATACTGTCCTTTATGTAAGCAATCCATCACCAACAAAGGCCTATGATCTACTACAATCTGAATTCTCCTTACTGCAACACAAATTACTTAAAAAGAAGCTTCTATTAAATGCCAAGAAGACTAAAGCTATGTCCCTCTCCACCAATACTTACTCACCGAACACTCTTCCTCAACTTTCTACTGTCCTTGTTGAGAGCCTTGAATATGTAGATAAATTCAAATATCAGGGGGTTTGGACTGACAACAGGCTTGATTTCACCCAGCACATTGAAGAGCTCCTGAAAAAAACTCAGACAAAGGCTTGGCCTATTCTTCAGGATCAAACATTTTCTAAACAGAGAATCTAAGCAGAGACTAATCCAGGCTTCATTTCTATCCCTCCTCGACTATGCAGACTTCCTATATGGCCACTGCTCCCTGTCCTACTTAAATAAACTGGATACCTTGTACCATAGAGCTCTAAGGTTCATCACTGACCTTCCTTTCAGCACCACCACTGTTCTCTCTATGCTGCAGTTGGCTGGACATCCCTACATCACAGAAGGAACAAAATGCTGCTCTTTGGATCTACAAAGCTCTGACAAATAAACTACCATCCTACATCTCAGATTGCTTCTCTCTTGTTACTCCAAGGCCATATGCCCTAAGAAGCAATAGCCTCATCATGTAGAATTTACCAAAGGCCAGTACCCGGCATGGAAGGGCTGCAATCAACTACTTTCTAACACTCATCTGGAATTCTCTGCAAAAGACCCTGAAGCTGAACACTTTCATTCCTATAGCCTCCTTCAAAAAAGCTGTACCTAAATCTTTTCCCAGAGATATGCAACTGCTTCCACAATTCCTAGCCCCTTCAGACCCCTTTTCACCCCTGCCCCCATTAGATTCCACCTCCCTTATCTGTTTAAGCATTCATCCATTAACATCGATACTATTTGTCTCCTAAACCCCTATACCTTACTTTTTTTTTTCTATACTTGCTTTGGTGCCCAATATCACTGGTTAATCGCCTTGTATATATGTGCATATTATTGTATCTGCTCATTATTTTTTAAGTCTTTCTTATTGTACTCAATCTGTATTTGTATATATGTGAGTTTATACCCCTTTTGCTGTTTATGACCACTCAGGTCCATCTTGTAAATGAGCTTTGCTCAATGATGTTCGCCTGAATAAATAAAGATTTTGATTGATTGATTGATTGATTGGCTCCATATTATAAGTACAGTGGTGCCAAGCATGAGGTCACTATCTTGAGTGACAAACCATGAAGAATAGTCACGGACATCACTGTTCACTAGCTTGTGTTCTTGCAATATGCCAGATAAGCACTAGAGCTCACTGACATAATGATTTGTGGAAGCACATACACGTGCAGCATTGTTTCTGCACATTGCCACCTGCTGACTCTTTAGCAACCTATGTGTATTTTGACTATGTGAAAACAGTGGCACCAAGTGATGCCTAGCCTCAGGTATTACAGCTAGTTGCCACTTAGGTCATTGTGAAAGAAGTATCTGAATGTGTTTAGTCATGATGTATTTAATGTATTGAAAATTTTGGAAATTACCTTTGAGTAGAGGTGCAAAGATTCCATGTCAAATACATAGTCACAAAAAACATTAAGACACCCACATTCAGAGTCAGCCAGATGCATGCGCATGCAAAACAGTGTGCTGCACAAAAAAACAATAGGCCGACTGGCTCTGGAGTGAAATTCAAACAGATTGTGTGATTGGAGCAGACTGTGCAATCTGTTTGAATATCTGACCCTGGATGCATGATGCACAGCAGGGGTCACCATGTTCCGCATAGCGCTACCAGGGTGTGGGGCTGAAGACTGCCCATGGGGTACCACGTAGCACAGACTGGTGTGTGCCACAGCCCCCAAGGGTAATTTTCAGCCCTAACATGCAGATGAGCTCATTGGACATGTGTCTCAGGTAGCCTAGTGGCTCCTCCTCCCCGAACACTGATCACTGAATACAAATATTCTCCCAGACACCCTGGTAGTCTATTGGCCCCCTTCCCCCAAATCCTGATCACTGCATACAAATATTCTCCCCAAAACCCTTGTAGTCTACTGGCTCCCCCACCCCATTAGGCAGTGATCCATCACCCTGCTCCCCCAACCCAATCAGAGCCAGTGACTGGCACAGCCCACTTCACACTGCACTGGCCAGCCACAGACTGAACTGTACAGTAGTGCTGTACAGTACATAGTACTTGATCATTATTTGTCTGATCAATATTTGTATTCACTAATCAGGGTTTGGGGAAGGCAGTCCACTAGACTATCAGATATCATGAAGAATATTTTTATTCAGTGATTGGAGATTGGAGGGGGGCCACTAAGCTATCAAGGTTATGGGGATTGTTCATTTTTCTTATGCTGCTGGTGATCAGGGCTGGGGCTGGCCACTACACAGCCAAGGATATGGTGATATTTGTTATCTTATAGTGATTGAGGACTGGGGCTAGGGAGGGACTGCTGCACCACCAGGGTTCTGTTCCCTCACTAGTGTGCAACAGGGTCTGTGCAGTAGTTAGGGCAGGGTTTTGGAAGCATAAATCTGCACTGCTGCTGGGGGCCAATTTGCACTTCTGAAACTTTCAGTAGTGTGCACGTCAGTGCTGTCAGGGGTGCACCGCACATCTGTGCCCTTTGAATATGAGTAAGCCCCCGACAGCTGGTACATGTCCAGATTCACACAGTGCATGCAAGGATACACTGCCCAAATTATTTGAAAATGGTGTTTTGAAATTATCCATACAGATCATTGTATAAAAAGTCACAGGTTATACACAGAGAGAAACCGAATAAGAGTGTAATGAATACAGTTGTACTGGATTGCAGACCACAAAGAACTCTTAAACTGATTAAACCAGGGGAGATTCAGCAGCGTATTAGACAGTTCCTTTAATGAGTTACTGGTCCTGACAGCAAATGACTGGTTGTCCAGCTGAGTACACCAAAAAGGAGGCTTAAGGGCACTCCTGGCCTTGTTCCTGGTGTTGTATTGGTTGGAGATGGTGTAAAAGCAATTTGCTAAGGCAGGGGATGTTAGGGCCAGGAGTACCTTTTTGGCTAGAAAACGTATCTGGAGCCAGCCCAGTGGCACTAAGGGCTGAGGCGCAGGACACCTTACCTTGTACTATGCCACTATGCCAGCAACCCTGGTTCAGGAATGACCTCGTGTCATCAGCGTGCAGGCATGGGGGGAGAGGGTGGGAGCAGGATCGAGTGCTGGCTCTCCTCTCCTGGGAGGGGGGACACCCGCCTGTAGTCCCACCATCACCAGATGGAGGTCCAGTGACAGTTGTAAGCAGTAACGGCACACAAGCAATAACGGCACAACAGGTAGGGTGGGGCATCCCATAGTGCATGGCGTGTGTATGCCTGCACATGGGTGCATGATGCTGGGGTGCACAGGGTTGGGGAACAAAAATACTGAAATATACAAAGTATCTATGGAAAAAAGGAGAAAAAAGGAAACATATCTGGAGCATTATTCTGCTAGGTAAAGATTTTATTTTACTCATAATAGGAGTTCATGGGAATGAGGGATCACTTCCCTATGGGAAATCGTGCAGTATATGGAGTTGTGGAAATAAATAGCTATGCCACTGCCTCATTTACCACAATCTTGACAGTGGAGGTTAAAATCAGGAAGCGCTAGCTGAGTATGAAATGCTGGAGGAGAGCCATGTTTCAGTGATACACAGTAAGTAGCGGGATTGCTGAGTGGCACCTACTTTTAAGTCATCCAGCTTGGGAAGCAGGCTATGAATATTAAAGAGGAATATTGTCAGACCTTTTGGATATGCCATGGGGAAGCAGGGGAAAGAGAAATAGTGGACCAGGGTTTAGTTTGACGTCGCCAGCCAAAATCTGAAGGAACACCAGAAAGAGAAGGTGAAGGGTATGATGTTTATACTTGAGTCCATAGCCTTGGGGAGGGAATCGCGAAGAGGGAGTAGGGGGCCATAGTTGTCAAATGGCTTCAAAATTTATGATGGATCCATTGAGAAGCCCTGGAATAGCCAGTTAATGAGTGCGTAAAATGTACAACAATGAGTATGTTTATCTGCACCAAGCACATAGCAGCACGTGCTGTTACAGATCTGTTTTACTCTGTTTAGCAGTGTGTTACAGGCTGCTGCATAGATAAGAAGCCCATAATCTAGAAGTGACAGAATGGAGCTGGGCACAATAAGGTGTCTAGCATCCACAGTGAGATTGGTCTGGTTATGGAACAGGACACCCAGTCTTCTTTTAAGTATGGCCATCAGATTTTAAATGTGTGGAGCAAAAGATGAGGTGTTATCCAGAGTTACTCCAAGGTATTTGAAGGTCTCCACCTGTTCAAAGTTTTGTCTTTGGCAGTTTTGGATGACAGAGGGTGGAATTTTCCTCTTCTGTGAAAAGCCAGAGAAGAGCAAGGTCTTTTTTTTATTTGTATTTGAAAACAGGTTTTTTGTTGGAGAACCAGCTTTCTAGTGAGGTAAAGTTACTTTGGAGAGTGGTGGTAAGGCTCTCAAGGTTAGAATTTTTGGACTAGATTACTGCAATCATTGGCATACAGGAGTACATTGACTCTCTGGCAGTTATTAGGCAGTTGATTTATGAAGAGGCCAAATAGGAGTGAGCCCAAGATGGAACCCTGGGGGGCATCAGTTTTTAATCCCCTAATGTCGGACAAAGATTTATTAATCTTCACATGTTGGGAGTGATTGGTAATATAGCTGTTTAACCAGTCAGCTATGTTCTGTGGCAAACCCAGGTCAAGGAGTTTGTTAAGAAAGAGCTAATGGTAGACCAGGTTGAAGGCCTTAGTAAGGTCGATATATTTAGCTCTGACCAGGTCACCATTGTCAAGGGCCTCATAAACCTAATTGGTGTATTCTAACAGTGCCGTGTTGGTGATGTGGAGCTTCCAGAAGCCATGATCTGACCTTTCATCATGATCATCTGGGGAGTGGTTTAAACTCCCTTGTCAAGGAGCTCCGAGATGTTGTCCCAGAATCTTTTGTATTGCTCCACCTCTGGGTCTGCTGGTCCTTCAAGAAGTCAGATTTGGCCTTTCCAATCATACTAGTGTATTTATTGTGGTCTTTCTTGCACCTTTGTAGGTGGACAGGGGACCCCATTTTTCCTGGCCAGTACCCACAGATTGTCTCTCTCCCTCATACAGCCAAGGAGTTTGGAGGTGATCCATCTGGACAATATTCCTCTTGCCTGGCATTTCTTAAAGGGTGAACATTTATCACAGGCATGTGTAAACTCAGAGGCAAACTATTCTAGGACTGAGTTGGTATCAGGAATGGTGTCTAAAGAAGCTCCAATAAATTTTGGCCAAGACAGATTTAAATTCTGGCACCTTCATTTTGTTTAGAACTCAGCTAACTGTGATCCAAGAGAGTGGCGATGTCGGTTTAACTGCCTATAGACATTGTGCCAGGGAGTGGTCACTTAGGGTATGTGACAGAACTTTGACAACATTAACCCTATCAGGGTGTATAATTAGTACCCAGTTGAGTTCTGTCATGGTGTCTGTTTTATGATTGGCCCTGGTGTACTCAATGAACATTTGTGTGAGAAATAAGCAGGACATTTTATCCCTATTACCTGAGCTAGACTTAGAATTTCAATTGATGCTGAAGTCACCAGTAACAATGTATTCCTGGTTCTGACTAAGTTGAATGAAGTAGTGAGTAAGTGACTCTCTGCCCATGTTCTGTTTGCCTAGTGGGATATATATAGGTTCATAGGATCATAGGATGTTACGAGTTAAGGGGACCGAGAGGTCCATAAGAAACTCACCACCTACATAGGTGGAGGAAAGAAATCAACAGCAGCTATTTAATAAATGATGCTTTGATATACAGACAGGATGACAAAGGATTTTCTCCCTCACTCTATCTTGGGGCTGACATTTCCAGACAGTATGAGTAACATTATTGTAAGGCCTTTGGTGGCTCTGAGGTAGTGCTTCAGTCTCTGCAGCTTTTACTCTTAGGTGCTGGGTATTACTGTCACAAGAGTGTTAATGGGGGAACTGTAGGGCCGTGATGCTAGTTCAGATACCACCCTACCACCCTATATGGCATAATCCTGCTTCTGAAACTGTAACTACTCTGCTATGCTATTACTATGATTGTTGTATGCTGTACTGACCAATGCTGTTTTTCTGTAATGATCATTGCTGTTTTACTTCTGTCCGTACCTTTACAACTATCTTAGCTACATTGCCTCATCCAAGTACTTTGCTTTACTGTCCAAACACTTTATTGCCTTATAAGCTGTATTGTCTTTTGTAAACACCCACTGTATGTATTGTCTTGTACTGTCCCGGGTCGTGCCTGAAAATAGTCACCTACTGGCTAGTGCACTTACCCTGTAAACAAAAACTAAATAAATAAAAAATCTGGAAATTGTTTGAGTGTTCTAAAGGTGTCTCTGATTTAAGGAACTGCTCCCTTGTCCTATTTAACATACCAAGGTCCAGGACACGTCTTGGCTCAATGGCCATCAGCTCCTATCTACCACTGCTCTGGAATAACATGCAAAAAACTTTTAAACTCTCCCTGCTATCTAGTCCATACATATTCAGACAGCTGCTACACAGATGTCTGAAAATGGTGTGTGACTGCTTCAGATAAGCTCTACTCTTCCAAAATGTTAAACCCCCAGCCCCTGGATATACCCTGGCCTTCTTATACCTCCTGTTGGCTGGCCTCCTAACTAAAGTAACTACCCCCTCCTGAGCTTCCTCCTTCCTTCCTCAAACTAATTTTTTATTGGGGAACCTCCCACTCAGTAGGCTGCTCTCCCCTCTCTCCCATGGTGTATTGTCTTCCAGCTCCCCTACCCTCCATTGAGTCTTCATCCTATCCTTCCTATGTGCTATATAGATTTCTACCAGTACACTCTGAAATGACTAAGTGTGTTTGTATGTAGGCTTAGAATTGACTTTGTAAGTTTGTTCCAGCTCCTACTGATCGTATACTTTCTACATACTGTGATAATCACTGGTGTACTACTGTATGTTATTTCACATCACTGAAATTGTGTTTGTCCTATGTGTCCAGGACCATCTTGAAAATGAGCTTGCTCAATGATGTAATTGCCTGGTTAAATAAAGTTTGATTGATTGATTGATTAGAGAAGGTAATCCAGTGGTGATAAGGGTTATGTGAAAGTTAAATTCCACCAGTAGAATTCTAGTGGCATTACTATTATGTGTCCATGATTTTTTGAGATACAATTTGCCAATTAGTATTTGCTGAAGTTTCCATGATACATTTTAGCCTATTAACCACATAAATCCAGCTCAAATAGATTCCATGCCAGATTTACTTTGGTATGCATGCCAAATGTTGAGTGTATACCTGCAATAGCATTCGAACCATAAGCATCAAAATATTTTGAAATTTGCACACAATGTAACAAACAGTTAAACTGTGAAATGTTGAACTGCATAACTTAGCAGATTCAAAGATTCTGCCAAGAAAGTGTGCATATAAATTTTAAATTATCTAGCTTCAAAGGTGGCTAAGTTGTAAGCATAGAAATATTTTCAGAAATTTTCACATGAATAACAAATTGCCAGAATTTGAGCCCCTATAACATCCCCACTTTCACTAAAATGTAATGAAATGGGGCACATGCTTAGGGCCTCCTCCTAACAGTATTCATGCCACATATCAGGTACCTTTCTATAAGATGGACTGATATATGAACAATTAAAGAATGTTGGAAACGTCTGCACATTTTGTGAAGTTTTGAAAATGTGTGGAATTTCATAAATGTTTACAAAATCAGAATGTGCTTATTTCTCCTAGCCCTAACCCCAACTCCTAATCTCTGTGGGGGCTATGTGCTAGCTGGGTACACATGGATCACATGTACCTGGCACACTTGGCTCCAGTCCAGCAGACAGGTGTAAGGTGCGTGGTATGCCCAATCCTGTGCTGCTGCAGGGTACCTGTCCATGGCCCTGTCCCCTTGGTGCACTACTACGTGGGGGACAGATTGAGGGATACAGGCAGTCATCCAATTGGATGCCCATCCTGAGTCCCAGAGTGGATCCCCCGCTGTGTGCAAGCAAGAGGTTGTGGAAAGGTATGGACGGGATACATTCAATGTATATGGGAACGTGCCTTAAGGGCTGTCCCCAGCCATTGCTGTCTGCCCAGAGCAACATGGTGGGGGCTTGCTTGTGTCTGGGGGGGCACAACAGATATGGCAGGGTCACAGAGTGCATATCCTGGGCTATCTCACCTAGCACTCCACATGATTGTGAATGGTGTAGTTTAGGTGCACCCCAGGCATGCCCCTGAACTGGCCACATGCATAGATGGGTGACTGGCTGGGGGATCCAGTGTGGATGAGACACACGTTCCTTCTGTGCATGAGTGCAGGGGTCTATGGGATCCCCTGGTGCATGGTAGTGTCACTTAGGATTGCCTACGCGCCACTGGTTCACATATTGGCAATTTACATAATAGTGCATAGACCTCCATGTGCTTCTTTCTAACAGCTTCTACATACTGTTAAAATCTGCCTTTTTAAAGTCCCATACCTTTCCTGCATTTGCCCCTTTTGCAATCCCTGTCTGTACCTACAGCCATACTGTTATGTGTCACTGAAACCAAGTGGTTCCAGGTCTACTAAGTTTGGGGTCTTCTCACTGTTGATGAGCATTGGATACAACAGATCCCCTTCGCTAGTTGGGCACTGGACTAGCTGAGCAAGGAATGCCACCTGTCATACATCCACCAGGAGCAGATTCTGAGTACTTGCTGTGATTGGAACTTTCCAGTGCACATCTGGCATATTAAAGAACCCCTACTGCCACCACCACCACCCCAGCATTCCTAAGCATCTCCCCCAGTTTTTTGTCTCCAACTTGATCCTGACTTGGTGGTCTGCAAACTACCCCATCCCTGAATTATTTCCTATTCCCTGCCAGTGCTAGTACCCTCAGAGTTTCTACTGTTTCTGAATCCCTAGATGTTCTATTTCAGTTGCCTCTGTCACTTCTTTTTTATGCAGTGATATTCCCCTCCTTTGCCCTGTGCTCCACCCTTCCTAAACAGTGAGTACCCTGCTATGGTCATATCCCATTCATGGTTTGAAGTTACCCACATTTGTGTGATGCTATCTTCTGTGCTTATTGCCAGAAGTGCAGGCATTTTGTTTTCAAGTCTACCACCTTGGTGCATATCATTATTCACCATCTACCCCAGTCCCTTCTTTTTCCCTTACCCTGATTGTGCTTGTTTGGACGATGGAGGAAGGCCGGCAGAGGCCCCCCTTGTTTGTGACATCAGATGTGTACCTTGCAACTGACTCTCCCTCACCAGTTTAAAGTAGCTATAGGTTGTGCCCAATAGTGCCCTCCTAACATTACACTGGAGTATCAGTGCGGTTACTTATAACAAAGGGAGACAGTGGCTCCTGCACAGCTGCCAGCATCTTATCTTACAGCACCTGCTGTTATTGTGGTCTCCCATCTGACTAGAGACCAGGCCTGATCTTGCTGAACACAGAAGTGTAGTGTTAGAAAACAATTTTTTTAAACTTGAATGCTTCCCTTACAGAAATAAGTTTGCAGTATATGTTCAGCATGCATGCCACATGCTTATTAAGCATGCGGCATGCATGCTTCACACATGCTGTGCACTTGTATTTCTGTAAGGGTTATAATGTAAGAAAAATGAAAAGCAATTGGTTGTTCACTAAAATGATTCAACATTATTTCTTCTGATACATTCTAGTGGAAGAAAAATTAAACATCAGGAGTAATGCAGTCGTGTCCCAATTTTAAAAAATAATGCTAGACATTATGGCCCAGATATTCAAACTGCGCAAGTCTGAGGCGCAAGCCCCTGCGCTGCTCAAAATAGTTGTGCAGGGGTGTGGCCGGGGTGATATTCAAATGAGTTGCGCTGTAGAGCAACTCCTTTGAATATCACCCCCGCCACAGCACTTGCGCATGGCGCAGTGGAACTTGCGCCACCGCAAGTTGCCAGAGTTGAGCATTAAACTTGCGGTGGCGCAAGTACCATTGCGCCATGCGCAAATTTCCGATATTCAAAAGGTGACATGCAAATGGGGCCATAATTTATGCAAGGCGCAGGGGGGGCCATTTGCATCTATTTATGGCCCCATTTGCATGCCATTTGCATGTAGGTCGCGATCCCGGACTTGCTCCTGGCCCACCCTGCCAGGCAGCAGCCGTCGGGGACGACGCCTAATGCAGCCCGATACGGCGGGCATCACAGTTATGTTACCCCACATCTCCCACAGCCGATCGCGGGCAGAACACGTCATATCGCCCCCCCACACACATCTCCCACAGCCCGACTGCAAGTAGAAACTCTAAAGACTCCCCCAGTGCCCGATCGCTGGCAGAACCTGTATGACTCCCAGTGCCCGATCGCGGGCAGAACCTGTATGAACCCCCAGTGCCCGATCGCGGGCAGAATGTAACCCTCCCCCAACCCGAATAACTCCCTGGTGGTCCAGTGGACCGTAAAGCCCGATCGCGGGCAGAATGTCACAACACAACCCCAAACATCTCCCTGGTGTCTAGTGTCCCCCCACCCACCTGAAGCCCCTCCACCCGCTCCCCTCCCGCGGCGGTGGGCGACAGCATCCCACCCGCCTGCCGCCCCGCCGCCCGCCGACTGACTGTCCGGTAGGGCTGCACGCCCATTGGTGCAGAGCTACAGCCAATGGGCGTGCAGCCCATACCGTACATGACAGTCCAGATTTGTGAATGATCACAAAAAAAGTTCACAAAAAAAAGTTAAACACACTGAGAACTAGATATCATGTTCCTGTGAGAAATGCATGTAGAAAGCCGGACCATTTGCATTTGTACTAGCACTGTAATCTGATTTTATTTTATTCCTTTGCAAGTAAGTCTATGGATAGCAAGTGTCCATTTGCAGTGTAATTAGCCAGGATGCAGTGCAATACTTTGCAGTACATAACATTTCACAAACACACTGCATGACAAAAGGGCTTAACTGCCACTGAACTGCACTGTTCCGTGCAGTATACTGCAGCACCCTGCAACAATACAGCAGGATACTGCGTGGCATCCTGCATGGCACCACAGTGCTTAGAAGGCAACAGTCAAGATGTAGAAAAACAGAAGTAGTACAAAACACATTGCCAGTGAGATATAATTGCCCTGATACTGAAAAAGGAGTTCAAGTACAGTGTAAATATTTGCCCTGCGCTTGCACTAGCAGCAGACCCAGCGGCTGCAATATTCAGTCCAAATAGCTGGCCAGCGCTATGTGACTGTGCTGGGACAGTGCTAAGTGAAACTGCACTGCCTAACATGGAACTGGGCTATATATAGCCCACAGGGAATAGCACTACCACAAATAACTAGCACCAAGACTCCTGTGGGCTATAGTCAGCCACAACAGGCAAATGACCCCAGTGGACATGCAAGGGGCTAAGTGGCCATTTCCATGCTGATTATGGGCTCATTTGCACAGTGAGCTGCAGTCCATTTGCACCCATGCTGTGTTGTTGACAAATTCACTGGTGCCTAGTGGCACCCTCCACAGCTCCACCGCCTATTCTCTGTAATGTAATACATTCCCTGCTGGCTAGTGACTCCCCCACCCTGACTGCCCATTCTCAGTAATGTATTGCATTCACTGGTATATAGTGGCATCCTCGAGCCCCAAACACCCATTCTTCATTCCTTGGTTTCTAGTGCCCCCCCATCACCAATTCTTTATAAAGTAATACATTCCCTGGTGGCTAGTGGCAGCCCCCAATAACCATTTTTAGAGGAGGCAGTATAGTGCAGTGGTTTAAGGCTCTGAGTTGGAGACCTGGGTTTGAATCCCACAGACCCCACTTGCATACTGTGTGACCCTGAGCGAGTCACTTAACTTCCTTATGCTCCCAGGTTGCACCTGTAAGCAAACTTTCAATTTAGTGCGTCTCTCCTAGTAAAAAAAAAAATTCTGTCCTATCTTATCTAGGCCTGATGTCTATTTGTTCCCCCCCACGACTGCCCACTGATGACTGTAAAAGTAGTCAGTGGCAGTCCACTGTCCCTACATCTGTCTTGCCCCCTCACAGACAACCACCTTGCATACTCCCTCTTGCTTTTGAGTCCTGTGGTGATCTGTGATGCCCAATATGGAGACTGGCACAGCCCTCCTCTCACTTCCTCAGCCAGGCATGATATGAGCTGTCAGTGAGCACTCATACAGTGCTTATATTGTATGTGTGCTCACTGACAGCTCCAGCGGTCCCCATCAGTCCTGCCCAGTGCCAGTGTCTGCCTATAAGATAGGCCAATATCAGTAAATACAGTATCTCTGGAAAGATGAGCATGCATTACAAGAGAAGGGTGTGTGTCACCATGGCAAAGGCTTTAGCTAAATCTACAGAAACTGCAATATTTTGATCCATGGCCTTAAGAATGTTGTCAGTTAGTTGGAGGAGGCAAGTGACAGTGGAATAATTGTCCTTACAACCACACTGAAATGGAATGAAACATTTGGATAATTTAAGCAGGCAGTAAGCTGGATCAGTGTAAGGTGCTCTAGTGTCTTGGCAAGAGCAGAAAGTAGTACCCATGTCTTGGAGTGGAATGTCTATACAAGTTTTCAGGCTCAGGCCAGAAAACTGGAGTAGAGAAAGAGATTCCTGAGATTAGTAAAGGGAAAGGAAATGATGATGGGTGCGGCAAATGCTGTGAAAGAAGAGGCCCAGCCCATCAGGGCAACGTCTAGTGCTCTTCCAGTAAGGTACTGGAATACTGACACAAATATAGAAGAGGTAGAGACTAGAAAGGAGGGCTTTTGAGAAAATGAGTGGGTGGGTGGAGGGGTAGTTAGCATTACTCTATTAGGATTACCAGTTGATGCGGCATGACAAGAGAGCTGATACACTGCTGATGACACTCATGTGGGAAGGGACTTACTTCCATGGGATCCAAGATGGCAAGGTGATTTTATTGGGTGACACTCAGGGGTTCTGGTTTGGGGTTTGACAGTCAAAAAGGTTTTCTACCACCTTCCAGAGAGTTTTGTAGGGTACTGATTTTAAATTTGTGGTAAATGGGGTGCCTTGGCTGCTCTAAGCATCTCGAGGCAAGAGCTGAAGAGCTGTTCCTATGTTCAGAGGTCCTTGTGATTATCAGATGCTTTGCTCTTAAACCAAATAGAATCACAGACTCTGAATAGGGGTGACCCATGGGAGGTGATGATCTATAACAGTATGTGCATTGAAAAAAAATAGATGAATAGAACTATATTTAGTTTGTGGTACATTTCTCTTCGATAATGTGCATTGTTAAGTCTTTCGGCCTCATTAATTATGCACTAAATAGTAATCTATTGTGCCTCAGATAGGTGTGCAATTTAAAACTGTAGTTATAACTCTATCTAAATCATAGATCATAACATAAGAAGGGCTGGCAGTATAGCCTAGAGGTTAGAGGAATGAGGTGTGAACAAGGTTGGTACATCCAGCAGACTAGACCTGAGTTTGATTCTCACAACCTCCACTTGCATACTGTGCGACTCTGAGCAAGTCACTTAACCGCCCAGTGCTCCCAGGTCACCCCTGAAAACAGACCGTGTGCCTAGTGGGCCTTACCTGGTTACCAAAGACTAAAATAAAAAAAATAAAAACAAATCAAATTGCATCTAATGGATAGGCAACCAAAAATTTATTTTTCTTTCTTGATGTATCTCCACCTTCAATCTGATTAGGTTCAATAGTTCTGATAGCTATCTATTAACAATATGAACCATCCATATATGGATATGATATAATAACATACGAACATACTATTTGCCAGCAGATTAGGCCTTACGGTCTATTGAGTCTGCTCGAACCTTGGATCCTTAGTTGGGTGCCGAGGCCCTCCCATCCCTTGTGCTCCAGAAACCCCTATCATCCATCCCCACTCCCCTGGGGCAGGCCATCATCCGATACATCCACTTTCTGTGTCTGTCCCACCCTCTCTTGAAGCCTTCCACTGTGGATCTCTGAACCAGCTCGCCAGGCAGTGCATTCCAAGGGTACACCACCCTCTCAGTGAAAAACCTCCTCCTCTTTCCCCCCTCACCCTTCCACCTTCCAACTTCAAACCATGCCCTCTGGTGATACCTCCCTGCTTTAGTCTAAAGATCCCTCCATGTTTACCCTATTTATTTCCTTGAGGTACTTGAAGACCTCAATCATGTCCCCCTGTCTCCTCTCCTCTCCTCCAATGAAAACAGGCAGAGCTCCTCAAGTCTGTCCTCATACGTCAAATCCCTAGCCCTCAGTATCATCTTAGTTGCCCTCCTCTGTACCCTCCCCAGGGCTGTTGTCCCTCTTCAAGTGTGGTCTCCAGTACTGTACACAGTACTCAAGGTGTAGTCTAACCAGTCCATTGTACAAGCGGCAGAATCACTTCCTTGCTCCTAGAGGTGATCCCCTTATGATGCATCCCAACATCCTGTTTGCCTTGCTAGCCGCTCTCCTGCACTGCTCAGAGTTATTCATACATGCATCCACCATGACCCCTAGGTCTTTTTCCCCTATTGAGGCCTCCAGCGCCTCCCCTCCCAGGGTGTACCTGTGTTTAGGGTTTCCCCGATCAAAATGCAACACCTTGCACTTGGTGATATTGAAATTTAATTTCCATGTGAGCGCCCAGCTTTCCAGGGTGTCCAGGTCCCCCTTGCAGGGTCAACCTCCCCTCTTCTCCCTCAACTACTGCTCCCATCTTGGAGTCATCCACGAAGAGACTCATTTCACACCCTATACCCTCCCTGATGTCCGATATGTCTGATATGTATGCATTAAACAGGATCGGACCCAGGACCAACCCTGCGGTACCCACTACCAACCTCTCTGGGGTCCGAGGCTCCCCACAGACCACTACTCTCTGGGTGCATCCAGCTAGCCAGTTTTCAATCCATCTGACCATCAAGGGGCCTACTCTAACCCCATCAGTTTCTCCACCAGACCATTGTGGGGGACAGAGTTAAACACCTTGCTGAAGTCCAAGAATAATACATCCACAGGCTTTCCCCTGTCCAGTTCTGATGTTATCCATTCGTAGAACTCCACAAGATTGGTTTGACATGATCTACCTGGCACAAACCCATGTTGCCGACTATCCAGACCTCCCACCTCCTCCAAGTACACCCCCAATTGTTCCTTTGGTATACTCTCTATTAATTTTCCCACTACCAAGGTCAAACTGATGGGTCTATAGTTACCTGGTACTTCCCTCAACCCCCTTTATGGATTGGCATCACATATGCCTCTCGCCAATCCCTAGGTACCCTCCCTGTCTCAAGTGACCTGTTGAAGAGCTCCGCCAGGGGTGCAGCCAGTATGTCCGCCAATTCCCATAGTACTCTCTGATGAATGCCATCCGGCCCAAGAGATTTGTCTTTCTTTAGGGCCTTGAGGGCTAACCACACCCTTTTGGTGGAGATAGCATCATCCTTCCCCTCCACCTTACTGGCCTTTTTATCCTTATCCAGATGTGACACCCCTGGGGTACCTCTCCCTGCCTCTTGCACCATTTCTGTTGCTCCCCTGATCCCACTCACTGCCGCTTCTATCCCCTTCATGCCTTGCTTTGTAGATATCCCATCCCCCTCCCTAGTGAACACAGAGGCAAAGTACTCGTTAAATACCTCTGCCTGGTCCCTCGCCTTTTCCACCCACCCTCCTTCTGATCTCAATCTGCTGAGATGGCCCTTAGTTTTTCTCCACTCCTCAATGTACTGGAAGAACCCCTTTTCCCCTCCATGTATCCCCTGTGCCAGCCACTGCTCTTTACTGGACTTTGCTCCCCTCACCATTCAGGTGACTTTTCTAGATGTAAGATGGTACATTTCCTTATCCCTATCCCCTCTTGTTGTTTTATATTTTTTGTAGGCCGCATTCTTTTCTCTGACTGCTACCTGTACCTCACTGGACCACCAGCATGTTTTATGTGACCTTGCTCCCTTACGTTTCAACTTAGCGCAGATCCTGACTGCCTCATGAAGTCCCCATGTTATGACCTCCCATCTCCTTTCCACACTTGTCATTGATGTAATCCCTTCAAGTGATCCTTGAGAATATTTCCCATGCCCACAAAGTCTGCCCCCCTGAAGTCCACTGCCAGTGTCCTAGATCTCACCCCCCCTCCCCCCTTGCTTGTTTGAAACCAGACAGTATTGTGGTTGCTCCCAGTCAGGGAGTCCTGTACTACCAGGTCCCTTACCAGATCCTCATCTGCCAGAACCACGTCCAGGACATGCCCCTCCCTTGTGGGCTCCATCACATGCTGTGTTAAGAACGCATCCTGGAAGCCATCCAGCAGCCTCTGCTCCTCGGCCACCTTAGAGGACATGGTTCCCCAGTTTGTACCTGGTATATTAAGGTCCCCCATCAACACCACTCCTTCCCCTTTTGGTCCACACTGGGCAATGATTGTTGTCTAGCAAACCATCCTCTAGAAAATCACTCATCCCGGGGGCCTATATACTACACCCAGCTTGACCGTATCTCCTGCTGGGGATCGTAAGGTGACCCATAAGGCCTCCACGTTTTCCTCTGCCTCTTCTACCCTAGCAATTTCTATGTCATCTCTAATGAACATAGCCACTCCACCACCTCTGCCCTCCTTTCTATCCTTCCCAAGCATAGTGTATCCCTGCACGTTTAGGTCCCAGTCATGTTTGTTTTGGCCCACGTCTCCATGACCGCCGCCACACCCCCCCCCCGAACAGCATGGCCTGGAACTCTGGCAACTTGCTTCCCAAGCTTCTGGCATTTACTAACACTAACCCCCACCCCTTATCCCTGATCCACTTTGTTGAACCCCACCCAGATTCCTTATACTTCCATCCTCCCTCTGCACCTCCTGAAACCTCCACCCCCAGTCTGTTTCCCCTCTCTCCCCCTTGGGCTTGAAGGCTACTCCCCTCATCTGGAGGAGAGGGCTTCTGGTTAGCACCTCCCTTATCCCTTCCTCCCCTCAGAAGTTTAAACCCCACATGCCATTATTTTGTAATGTATCTGCCTTTGTTAGATAGTATGATGTTACGTGATATAATCATAATGGGACTATTGACTATGCTAAACAAGTCTGTTAATAGTATGTCATTTCCAAAGCAATATAGCATGAACACAGATTTTGAAGAACAGAGAAATCTACTCAAGCTGATAGACTTTCACTGCAGAAGGCAGCCAGTAGCAGGACTGTAATGGCCAGCTTGATGGATGTCATCTCTCAAGTATGTTGTTGTAGAAGTTCAGCTGAGCAGCACTGAGGCAATAAGACTGTGATCCTTTCAGGATGATACCCAAACCATTCAGCCTTCTCCCCTTTTATAGCAAGGCCAGCAGTTCCATGTAAGGAAGGGATCTATTCCAAATGTCATTGTCACTAGCGTAGATAAAATGGAATTTTCCTCTACCATTTGGGACACCTTTTTCAGGAAAGTACTGGGGGCGAATGATGACAACATAAGACTGTATGTTAAGGATGAATTTGCAAATTCTTCTCAATTGACTTAAGCACCTGCGTTCCCTGTATTTGCTGAAAATGACAAATGATCTTATTAGAGGATGTGGTTAAATACCTAGTAACTCAGTACAAAAAAACAATTATGGGTCCTGCATGTATAGGGAGAGGCATCAGCAGCAGAAAACAGGACATTGTTATCCCTCTGTACAGACAGTTGGTAAGACCCCATCTGGAGTACTGTGTCCAGTTCTGGAGACCCCATCTCCGCAAGGACATAGACAGGATACAGGTAGTTCAGAGGAGGGCAACTAAAATGGTGCAGGGTCTGCAAGAGAAGCCGTATGAGGAGAGACTAAAGGAGCTTAATATGTATACCCTTGAGGAAAGAAGGGAGAGGGGGGACATGATAGAAACTTTTAAGTACCTCAGTGGAATCAACAAAGTCCAAGAGGGTAGCATCTTTCAGAAAAAGAGACTTGCAAGAACAAGGGGACACAATTTAAAGATAGAAGGAGGGAGTTCAGGGGCAATGTGAGGAAGTATTATTTCAGAGAGGGTAGTGGATGGATGGAACAGCCTTCCTGAGGAGGTTGTGGGGTCTAAAACTGTGGAGATTTCAAGAATGCATGGGACAGACATAAGGCAATTTTTGTTGGGGGTAGGAAGAAATAGGCTATTGGTTAACTAGAATCTGCGGCCTATCCTGTAGGTAGGGAAATGGGCAGACTAGATGGGCCTAGCAGTCCTTATCTGCTGTCAAAGTCTATGTTTCTATGTTTCTATTTGGGGAGGTAGTATTTTTGTCAGGTGGTATAACTTATACCCAAATTGCTAAATGCTCTCTCTTCAAACTTAAATTAGGATAAATCAGCCCGTGTTCACTGGCCTAAGGAGGTAGTGATGTTACGTTGCTACTTAGCTGGATCTGCTAGAATAAATAACATCTGGGTGGCATTGCTGCATGTGCTTGCCCAGATAAACCCATGACCCAAGTCCCGGAAAGAAAACACATAACCATTCCACAGTTTTGCCTGAAAAGGCCAGAAATTTATTTCAACATAATTGTCATTAATAACTTATTCACATGTATAAATCAAATTGGTTACAACACACAGACTAAGCCTATCATAGGAAAATACATAACAAACATTCATCATGCAAAATATGGTACACTATTCCCCTGGGGCAGCAGATGACATTGGCTAAGGAAATAAACATCCATGAATCAAGCCAACCCATGGCCAAAGAAGGCCCAGCAAACTCCTGCAGGGTCAGCCAGTGTCCCTGACAAGGCTGCTCCAAATGGACCCATACCACTAGGCCATGGCCATGCCATTGTGCCCTCATCTGTCATTGACAGCCAACCATCACCCATCTCAGTAGCAGGCTTCATCCAATGCTGTGCAATGTCTCTTCTGGAATGTGCCCTCACCAGACTACCCCCAATCACATCTTTTTCTCAAATCAGTATCATTTCAGCCTCTAAATCACTAATCATCTGCCCCAGTGGCCTGAACTACCTATGTGTCCACATCCATACAAAGCCTGTATGATCAGGGAGGGAGGGTGGGTCTTCTGTGTTCTTCCCTTGAGGTCTGAGTGGAAAGAGGAAGACCCTCTGCCATCCAGACCCCATATCTTGACCGTGGTCCTCCCAGCTCCAGGCTATTCCTAGCCGTTCACCTTTGGGGCAGATGCCACTGGTCACCTCCTTCCTGCTCCATGGACCTAGGAAGGTGGTAACCAGGGATTGGTTCATGGCCACTGGGCAATTACCCTCTCAGAAATTGCAGGAGGGACCCTACCCAGATAAACCCATAACCCAAATCCCGGAAAGAAAACATGTGACCATTCCATAGTTTGTGGCAGAAAAGGCTGAAATGACAGCCTGGGTAAAGAATTGGCTGGAGAATAGGACACAGAGAGTAATAGTAAATGGAGTCCACTCAGAAGAAAGGAGGGTTACTAGTGGGGTACTGCAGGGTTCAGTATTAGGACCGGTCCTCTTCAATGTCTTTATAAGCGACATTGCGGAAGGACTGGAAGGAAAAGTATGTCTCTTTGCAGATGACACTAAGATCTGCAACAGCGTTGATGCACAGGGTGGGGTGGAAAGGATGAGAAGGGACTTGGCAAGGTTAGAGGAATGGTCAAATGTATGGCAGCTTAGAGTCAATGTTAAGAAGTGGAAGGTAATGCACCTGGGAAACAAAAACCCAGGGGAAGAGTACACAATGGGGGGGTGAGATACTAAGAACAACAAAAATGGAAAGGGACCTGGGGGTAGTCATATCAGATGACCTAAAGGTGGGCAAGCAATGTGAGAGGGCAGCAAGGAGGGCTGGGGGGTTACTGGGATGCATAGGGAGAGGCATCACCAGTAGAAAACAGAAAGTTATTATCCTCTGTACAGACAGCTGGTGAGACCCCATCTGAGTACTGTGTGCAGTTCTGGAGACCCAATCTCCGCAAAGACATAGACAGGATGGAAGCTGTCCAGAGGAGGGCAACTAAAATGGTGCAGGGTCTGCACCAGAAGACACATGAAGAGAGACTTAAGGAGCTTAATATGTATAGCCTCAAGGAAAGGAGGGAGAGGGTGGACATGATAGAAACTTTCAAGTACCTCAAGGGAATCAACAAAGTCCAAGAGGGTAGCATCTTTCAAAAAAAGAGGTGTGCAAGAACAAGAGGGCACAATCTGAAGATGGGGGGCGGCTCAGAGGTAATTTAAGGAAGTATTTTTTCACAGAGAGGGTTGTGGATACATGGAACGGCCTTCCGGAGGAGGTTGTGGAGTCAAAATCAGTGGTGGAATTCATGCATGCATGGGACAGTCATAAGGCAATTCTGGGGGTTGGGGGTAAGAAGAAGTAGGCTGCTGGTTAACTAGGATCTGCAGCTTATCCAGTAGGTAGGGAAATGGGCAGACTGGGTGGGCCAAGCAGTCCTTATCTGCAGTCAAATTCTATGTTTCTATGTAAGGCTGAACATTTATTTCAACATGATTGTCATTAACAACATATTCACATGTATAAATCAAATTGGTTACAACACACAGACTAAGACTATCATAGGAAAATGCATAAAAGACCTTCATCAGGCAAAATGTGGTACAGTATTCCACTGGAGCAGCAGATGACATTGGCTATGAAAATAACATCCATGGCCAAAGAAGGCTGGCAAACCCCTGCAGGGTCAGCCAGCTTCCCTAACAAGGCTGCTCCAAATGGACCTGTACTGCTAGTCCACAGCTGTACTGTTGTGCCCTCACCGGGAGTCAACAGCCCAACCATCACCCCCCGCAGTAGCAGACTCTGCCCAATGTTGTGCAATATCTGTTCTGGAATGTGCCCTCACCAGACCACCCCCAATCACATCTTTTTCTCAAATTGGTATCATTTTAGCCTCTAAATCACTAGTTGTCTGCTACAAGATCCCTAAATTCATTTACGGATCTCCCACCAATGCCCCAGGAGGATACTATACCCAAGAGCTACTGACACCTCAAAGAAAACTTTAAAAAACATAATAATTATGTACAATTCTGCTTGAATTCCATTTATATTTTACATATTTCTCCTTTCCATAATTAATTACTAAAGAAATATGTATGAATATATGATTGTTGTCCCTTACAGCTCATTTTAAGTTCATCTGCCTCAATAGTTTACACCCTAATTCAAGTCATAATCCTCTGTTGTGACATCACAATCTGCTGCCATGGGAGTAAACGTGAGGTCACAAGCAGTGCTCTATGACTTCAGATAGCGAGAAAGCAGCAGGAAAAGATAAACTCTTCAGAAGCAAAGGTCCTGTTTTCATGCAGATTACCTCACAACTGAATAATGGGGATAAGGAATACAGAACGAATGGTAAATACAAGCTGGAATGTGCCTAAATGTTATGTTTTATTAAAGTTCTCCAGAACATGTCACCAGCTCTTTAAACATTGTATTTCCAAACTGTTCCTGAAATTTGCATTTTGTATTGGTGTTTTATATTGTATTGTATTGCACTGTGTTGTATTGTATTGTATTGTATTGTTTTGTATTATATAGTATTGTATTAACTACTTCCTCTTTGATGTGGAACCTTTGTAAACGAGCTATGCTCAAAGGTGTATCCAAATATTCCAAATAAAATAAAATAAATAAATAAAATTAAATGTGGGTAGTCATATCAGATGAACTTAAGGTGGGCAAGCAATGTGAGAAGGCAGTAAGAACAGCTGGTGGGTTATTGGGGTGCATAGGGAGAAGCATCACCGGGAGAAAACAAGAAGTTGTTATCCCTTTGTACAGACAGTTGGTGAGACCCCATCTGGAGTTCTGCATGCAGTTCTGGAGACCCCATCTCCACAAGGACATAGACAGGATGGAGGCTGTCCAGAGGAAGGCAACTAAAATAGTGCAGAGTCTGCACCAGAAGACATACAAAGAGAGATTAAAGATGCTTAATATGTATACACTCGAGGATAGGAGGGAGAGGGGGGACATGATAGAAACTTTCAAGTACATCAAGGGAATCAACAGAGTCCAAGAGGGTAGCATCTTTCAGAAAAAGAGATGTGCAAGAACAAGGGGGCACAATTTGAAGATAGAGGGGGGACGGCTCAAAGGACATGTGAGGAAATATTTTTTCATGGAGAGGGTTGTGGATACATGGAGCAGCTTTCCTGAGGAGGTAGTGGAGTCAAAAACAGAGGAGGAATTCAAGAATGCATGGGACAGACATAAGGTATTCTAGTGGAGGTTAGGAAGAAGTAGGCTGTTGGTTAACTAGGATCTGCTGCCTATGCATTAGGTAGGTAAATGAGCAGACTAGGTGGGTCAAGCGGTCCTTATCTGCCATCAAATTCTATGTTTCTATGGGTGCAGTATGAATCTGTGTACATGAATAAGTCTGGATATTTCACAGGAAACCCAATTTATTGTAGTGGGATTTCCCATGATATATCCTTGTATATATATATATATATATATATATATATATATATATTTATACTGCAGTGAGAATATCTCATTATTCGAATAGCTCACTATATATATATATATATATATATATATATATATATATATATATATATGTATATGGTGAGAGCTATTCCAGTAACAATTGAGATATTCTCACTGCAGTGAAATAAATGCTCACTCGCGTGAGATAAATGCTGATGACATCAGTGGAGTGAGATATATCCTGCTGCGGTGAGATAAATGCTGATGACATCAGTGGAGTGAGATATATTCTGCTGATGTGACTCACTCATTCACTCAAGCTAGCATTCCAGATGAAAGTGCTTCAAAAATCAGTTTGTGTGTCTCACTGAAGCCTGCAAATCACTCAGTTAGCATTGCAAAACACTTACCTGTATCCCAAAGTTTCCAACACTCCTATGCCATTTCTGTGTTAATCTCAGCATAAAAGCAACCTGAATTCAAATGAAACATTTACAAAGCAGTTTCTTTCTCACTGCAAGCTGCAACTAACACATATAGCATAGGAAAACACACTTACCTGTGTTCCAAACTCCTAACCCATTTCTGTGGTAAACTCAGCTTCAAAAAAACTAAATTCAAATGAAACTCATTTACAAAGCAGTTTCTTTCTCACTGCAAGCTGCAACTAACACATATAGCATTGAAAACACACTTACCTGTGTTCCAAAGTTTCCAAAACTCCTAACCCATTTCTGTTGTAAACTCAGCTTCAAAAAAAACCTAAATTCAAATGAAACTCATTTACAAAGCAGTTTCTTTCTCACTGCAAGCTGCAACTAACACATATAGCATAGAAAAACACACTTACCTGTGTTCCAAAGTTTCCAAACTTCTAACTCATTTCTGTGGTAAACTCAGCTTCAAATGAAACTCATTTACAAAGCAGTTTCTTTCTCACTGCAAGCTGCAACTAACACAAATAGCATAGCAAACCACACTTACCTGTGTTCCAAAGTGGTCAACACTCTTAGCCCATTTCTGTGTTGCCTTCAACATAAAAGCAACCTGACTTCAAATGAAACTAAAGCAGTTTCTTTCTCACTGCAAGCTGCAACTAACACAATTAGCACAGCCAAACACAATCACCTGTGTTCCACAGTGCTTCTAACAATCACAGCCCATTAAGAAGCACTCCCACACTCTCAGACCACAGACAAACACTGCTTTCAGTATAACCTAGACCTTGGAGTAATGAGCTCTGAACAAGCTTGATACAGTCAGCAGACCAGACCTAGGTTTGATTCTCACAGCCTCCACTTGCATACTGTGTAAATCTGAACAAATCACTTAACTTCCCAGTACTCTAAAAACACACCTGCCTACTAAAAATTAGTTACTAAAGACTAAAACTCAAAAAAAAGAAAAGCACATAGATACAGGGAAAAGATACAGCAAAACATGACCCTTCATACGCTCTCACCCCATTTGTATAAATAGCACACATGATGTGCAGATCGTGAGACATGGAAATATTCTCACTCCTGCAGAGTGAGTTGTGCATTCTCACTCGTGCCTTGGCACTTCGGTGAGAATACAGAGCTACTCTGCAGGAGTGAGAATATTTCCATATCTCACTCCTGACCATCATGTATCCCCTATTTATATATATATATATATATATATATATATATGTGTGTGTATATATATATATATATATATATACATATATATATATATATTAATTAGGACTTACTGTGCCATGGCACTCATCAGGATATCTTCCAGTATGGTGCAACCCGATGCAAGACACAACTATACTTATTCATGCTTGACTGGTGAGGCAAATTAGTCCAACATTTATTGAAGGGATTCTGCTACATTTTGGATAATATCTTTTGCAGGTTATGGTCTCTTTTTCTTTGTGGATGGTTCACTCTTTTTTTTCAATTTGAATTAAGTAGAATCAAGCAGGATTGAAAATGTGAGCAGTCCATGGAAATATTTTCATCCTTTTAGATGCAAATAATGAATATCTATTGGCCAGTCTTTTTCAATGCTTGGCTGCTGATGTGAAAAATCTTGATACTTTACAAAATGCAAAATCCTGTAAAAACTACCCAAAATATAGAAAAGCATAAATCATTAATAGTAAACTTAAGTCTAGCTTCTTAAATCTGACAGGCTGACTTCTGCATATTATGAATACTTGATTAATAGAACTAAGGGGAGAACTAGTGACATCACTGACTACCCTTTTGAACAAATCATGGGAGGATGGTGTAGTATCTGAGGATTAGAGGAGGGTGGATGTGATTCCCCTTCACTAAAGTGGGAGCAAAGCAGAGGCAGGAAACTACAGACTTATTAGTTTGACCTCAGTGGTAGGGAAAATGATGGAATCACTTCTGAAAGAAAGAATTGTTGCATACCTAGAGGTTAGCAGGGCACAGCACCCAAGGCAGCATGGATTTACAGCAGGAAGGTAATGTCAGACAAATTTAATAGATTTATTTGACAGGATGACCAAAGTAGTAGACAAGAGTATTGTATACTGTATACAGTAGGATGGGCTGTGGACATGGCATACCTAGACTTAAGCAAAACATTTGACATGGTCCCACACAAAAGATTAATAAACAAGTTAGCCAGCCTGGGAGTGGGTCCCATGATGGTAGCCTGGGTAAAAAATTGGCTGGACAACAGGACACAGAGGGTAATAGTAAACGGAGTCCACTCCAAAGAAAGGGGGTTACTAGCAGGGTACCACGTGTTCAGTACTGGAAGTGGTCCTTTTTAATGTCTTTATAAGTGACATTGTGGGGGGACTGGAAGGAAAAGTATGTCTCTTTGCAGATGACAAAAATATCTGCAACAGGGTTGATACACAAGGGGGGTGGAAGGATGAGAAGGACTTGGCAAGGTTGCAGAAATGATCAGAAGTATGGCAGCTTAAATTCAGTGCAAAGAAGTGCAATATAATGCACCTGGGAAATAAAAACCCAGGGGAAGCATACACAGTGGGGTGGGGAGGTACTAACAACAGCAAAAATGGAAAGGGACCTGGGGCTAGTAATATCAGAGGACCTAAAGGTAAGCAAGCAATGTAAGAAGGCAGTAAGGAGGGCTAGGGGGATACTGGGATGTATAGGGAGAGACATCACCAGTAAAAAATAAGAAGTTGTCATCCCTCTGTACAGACAGTTGGTGAGACCCCATCTGGAGAACAGCATGATGTTCTGGAGACCCCATCTCTGGAAGGACAGAGACAGGATGGAGGCAGTCCAGAGGATGACAACTAAAATGGTGCAGGGTCTGCATCAGAAGCCATACAAAGAGAGACTAATGGAGCTTAATATGTATGCCATCGAGGAAAGGGGGGGGGCATGATAGAAATGTTCAAGTACCTCAAGGGAATCAACAAAGTCCAAGAGGGTAGCATCTTTCAGAAAAAGAGATGTGTAAGAACAAGGGGACACAATTTGAAGATAGTGGAGGAATAGCTCAGGGGCAATGTGAAGACATATTTTTTTCACAGAGAGGGTGGAGGATACATGGTACAGCCTTTCTGAGGTGGTCATGAGGTCAAAAACAATAGGTGAATTCAAGAATGAATGGGATAGACATAAGGCAATTCTGGTGGGGGTTAGGAAGAAGTAGGCTGTTGGTTAACTAGGATCTGCAGCTTATCCAATAGGTATGGAAATGGACAAATGGTGGGCCAAGTTGTTCTTATCTGCCATCAAAGCCTATGTTTCTATGTAACATGTGAGTCAGACTTGTCCTAAATATGGAAAACCGTAACATGGTATCCTCTGGACTGCCTCCAACCTGTCTCTGTCCTTCTAGAGATGGGGACTCCAGAACAGCTTGTGGTACTCCATATGGGGTCTCACCAATGTCTGTCAGGCAGAGCTTGGCCTCTTCTTCAGAATTAAACACCTTCTGACTGCAGACGCAAAAAGACAGCTTGTTCAATCAATATTACTCTCATTAATCGACTACACTGACATTATCTATGGCCAATGCTCCGTCTCACACCTTGCAAAACTGGATGTCCTGTACCACAGAGCGGTAAGATTTATAACTGGTCTCCCATTCTCCACTCGTCACTGCTATCTATATGCAGCCGTAGGGTAGCCATCCTTTCAATACAAGTGGTGTAGAAATGCAGCACTCTGGACATTCTGAGCACTTATCAACAAACTCCCAGATTACATTGTTGCCTGCCTCCCCTTGAGCCCAATCAGTAGCTACGCCCTAAAAGGCCACTAACTAATTTCACTGAAAATTCCCAGGATCAGTACCCATTTTGGTAAGGCTGCCATAAGCCACGCCTTGCCCACAATCTGGAACAGGGTACAAAGATCGTTGAGACTTAGCTCTCCTGTCGGTTTGCCCTGTTTAAGACCATCTATGACAAAATGTTCGCTGAAATCTGTAAGTGTTTCCATAGTTCCTAGCAGTCCTGCTGATGGTCCACTCCTTATCCTTACCACATTCAGCCATGAACCTAGTTCCCTCCTTCCCTATTGTAACTAAGTTCACTAGTCACCTGCCATATTGGCGCTTGGCACCCATGGCACCACTTTCTCCCATACCACTCTCCTCTCACCACCCACTTAAGTAGAAGTTACAGACTTCATTAGTAGCCCCACTGTAGCCTAGGATCCTCACCCAAGCATGTTAAATGGTCACTAAAGGCTGAAATGCAAAGAATCGTACCTTCCAATAGTGGCATGATTAAGAATGAATAAATATGCTACCTCAACTTCTGTATCCATGAAGGTTGTATATACTACAATAAAGTTGTGTGATGCATATATGTTCTCATGAGAATACTTGGAATGTTTACCTTGCGCCTACCACTTTTCTGTAATTTTGCTTGTATCTCTTCATACATTTTGTATTTTGTACCTTTAATCTATGTATGTATAACTGTCTTTGGCAACAGCAGGTCCATCTTGTAAATGAGCTTGCCCAACAATGATCGCCTGGATAAATAAAGATTTGATTTGAACCTCTGAAACAAAAGCACCTTTTCTTTAATGTTCCACTAGAGTGAAATGCAGAATTCTGCCAGTGGAATTCATGCAGAAAGGAAATTCTATTTCTAAAATGCTCACCACAATTTATTTTTAATTCTATGGAATGCTGTAAAGCATTTCTATATAAACCCCAGGATGATACTCAGCAGATTATGTAATCCTTAAAATAGCATTCTGTGGTTTGCAGCACATCAGTCCATGGGTTATGTAGGTTTATGCAAACTGTGGATCATTAATCTGCAGTTTAAAAAAATCCAACATATGGAATTCTGGAATTTGACTTCTGCTGAAATTTGCTGAATTAGGTGGAATTTCTTAAATTCTGCAAGATTCCAGCAGAAGTAAAATTTTAAAACTCTCCGCAGCTCAAGTTTCGCCCTGTTGTAATTGGGCCCAGTAGACTCAAGTGGCATTCCTGTAAGGCAAGCAAACAGAGACACAAAAACACAGCAAGCAATCTTGTTCTATGATAAATACAAACAATTGAAGAGCCAGAAAACCACACACTAAGGAAAAAAAATGTAAATGATCACTAAAGCCATTGCGGTTGTGACTATAAATACTTTAAGTTAAAAATAACATCAGAGACTCCCATGCTGTCCCACCAATGTTTCATGCCTTTTTAGACAAGCTTGAAAAGTTCTTCTCTAAGAGTGTGAAACATTGGTGGGTGTGGGATGTTTCTGACGTTGTTCTTTAATATAAAGTATTTATGGTAGAAACAGCAGTGATTTTAATAATCATTTACAGCTGTTTCCCATGCAGTGCTTGGTTTTCTGGCATGCCTATAAGCAGATGAAGGCTCCATCCATGGGTGGCATGGAGTGTCAAGGGTTTCTGACAAAGGTCCCTAGAAGTCTGGAATGTTTGTGGTTACAGTAAACACTGCTCCCATAAAGGAATGGAGTCCTTTTCAGTGGTCCAGGGGAGCATAATGTATGTCACATGGTGAGTGTCAGCAAACAATTCAATGCAACATATTGTGTAGGAATGCTCCAAAGTTTTAATTTGTTGGCGAAGTTCACTAAACTTTGCAGCATGAATTTCCTGTTTCTTTTAAACCCTCAGACTGTAGCAACAAATCTGTGCCAGCCACCAGGGCAGTGGCGGTGAGGAGGGTGCCAGCAGGGGATTTGAGGGGGGTATTAAGACTACAGCATTTTTTGGGATGTGCAAGGGGGTGGTATTACAGCACAATGCATGACGAAGGATTTTACTACAGTTAGAGATACAATTTGCATAGCTTTTGCCAGCAAATCTCACAGCTAACTACACAAATCCCCAGATTCACATGAAAAGTGGAAATTTACATAGATTCACCACTTGTATTTGGCCAATTTGCTGGGAGAACAACTACACAAATTGCAATCACTGGCAAAGTGAAGTTGCCAACATTTTTGAATTTCTGCACGAAGTAGGTTTTTCCAGCATTGCCCACCTCTAATGTCAAGCAACTTCCATCAGATAAACAAAAATACAGTGATGCAAATAATAACTCTCATGAGATTGGAAAACTAGGACCTTTCAAGAAAACTGTTTTGCACTTGCACAGGAGTTCACAATAGCAGGAAATACCCATACAAACCTGGTGGTAGCCGTATTTACTGGAATGCTCCTTTAATTATTTCAAGCCTAAAGCAAATGCTGAACTAGGTAGAGATAGGTGAAGTCAGCAAACTTTGCTCTGTGAATTAATTCATGAACTTTGTGCAATTCCTGAAGCACAATTTGTGAAACTCACACAATTTGTGGAGTGCAGATCGACCCCGAAGTATGATGTTTCACAAAAAAGTGAGGAATTTCATGGGCAAAATTCCACATTTCACAGCAAAACTCCACACTTCACAGCAAAAACGTTGTGATTTGGGTGAAGCTGAAGTTTCTCAGGTTTGGGGAAAACTTAGTGAAGCTCCACAAAGTGCAAATTTTCGCTACTTCATGCAAACGTCACCGGCGAAGTTATACTATGCCACTTCTCTAAAATCATGCATAAAATGAGGAAAAATCCTTATCTAAAATATCATAAAAAGGTACAAGTACAGGTGCAGCAGTGTTGTGTTTACATGCACTGTCATTTAAATGGCTAGCATTTTTAATAAAATAATAAAAGATAAAATTAAGTTCATGATGTCACATGATGATGGTGAGGTTTAAATTGAAAAAAAAAACATTGATTAATGGGATATGGTGGCACCAAAGCACTGTATCAGGTTGACACCAAGGACATCCTCCAACACAGGGACTTACTGGCTATGTGTATCACGGTGGTGATGTGCTTGACTCTCAGGAAGTGGTCGCAAATACCTTCTGCCAACCAATAGCACAGAACCATTGATGTCATCCGCAAAGGAAGCAATTGGCCACTTCTGTGGACAACAAGAAAGGAGCAACAGTGGCAGCTGAATTACAAATCAAATTATCCTTGGAGGTCTCGTATCAGTATCTACTGCCAATGACTGTAGAGGGTGACTGGTCTCCCAAAAAGGGTTGTCAAAATTGTACCAAACGTCACATATTTCAACGAGGGCAACTATAAAAACTGCCTTGTTGAGCTTCAACATCCACAAAAATTGTAGAGCTGTCTAGAATGCAGAATTATGTCAGTAGAATTTGTGCCAAATTTAAATTCTGCTTCTGACATACTTTATAAGAATTTCTGTTTAAATTCAGTGGAATTCAAAAAAGCATTTTGATGTAAGCCATATAATGGCTTTCTGCAGATCACATGAAACCACACAATAATTGTTCACAGACTGTGAGAAAGGAATCCATGATTAATGCGAACTCTGCATGACTAACCTGCGAAAAAATTCTGCTTTTGAATTTCTCTGAATTAGGTGAACTTTTCCGAAATTCCACTGCAATCCATTTCATCAGAATCTGAAAATTCTGCACTTAAAAAATTGGAATGTGGCCTGTGAGTTGAAACATTTATTTTTACCCAGGCATTTGTTTTCATCTTTCAACAGAATTGTGACAAAATGTGGAGCTAAGTTTTACGTTAATCCTGAACTCAACTGGGTGAAGTTTGCTGTGGAAAAGATGAACAATCAATCAAAAATCACATTGGGAAGAGCTCTGGAGTTTCTGTAATCTAAAGACAACACTGGACATCTTAGCATACAGTGGTCATTTAGAGCAAAAGGGCTGGATACTCAAAAGGGTTGCGCCATGCGCAATAGGGTTGCGCCTGCGCAAGTCCGAAATTGTGCCATTCTGCCATATTCAGCAGGAGGCAGTTGCACCCCCCAAGTCAAGCTGAGCAACAGCGCAATGCTAATGAAGGCATGCTGAACCGGAGGGGGAGGAACCATGCATAAACTGCACAGCCCGATATTCAGCAGGCTGTGCAGAGTTGTGCAAGTGCAACCCCCAACCTGCGCCTGCACAACTTTGAGCCCAAAAAAAAGGAGTAAGTCAAGGGCCACCAACAGGTGAGCTGCCGCACTGCAGGATGCAACACAGCAGCTGCCACCTGTGGGTGGCCCGCAACCTACTCCCTGTGCCCCCTGCAGCCCAATCACGGGCATATAGCAATCCCCTCCCCAACTGGCCCGATCGTGGGCAAAAGTGTAAAATCCCCCTCCCGACTGGCCTGATCGCAGGCAATAGTTAACCCCACCCCAACTGGCCCGATCGCGGGCAGCAAAGTGTCAACCCCCAAGGACATATCTCTGATGGTCCAGTGGACCGTGAAGCCTGATCGCGGGCTAAAGTGTAAGTACCCCCCACCAGCCCGATCGTGGGTAAAAGTGTACAGTAACCCCCAACAGCCCCCATTATGGGCTGCAAAAGTGTTCAAAACCTCACCCCAAGAACATATCCCTGGTGGTCCAGTGGACCTTGAAGCCCAATCGCTGGCTGCAAACTGTTCAAACACACACACCCCAAGGACCACCTACCCTGGTGATCTAGTGGCCCCCACCCCACCCACCCATGAAGCCCCACCACCCTGCTCCCCGTCAGCCGGCAGGCAGCAGCATCCCACCCACCTGCCACCCCACCACCCACCGACTGACTGCCCGGTAGGGCTGCATGCCCTTGTGCAGAGCAAGAGCCAATGGGCATGCAGCCCATACCGCATAAGGCAGTCTAGATATGGAATGAATGTGAATGATATGGTTCCACTGCACCATGCATGTGGCTGTGGTTGGGGTGATATTCAAGGAGTTGCTCAATAGTGCAACTCCTTTGAATATCACCCCGGCCACACCCCTGCGCAACTATTTTGTGCAGCGCAAGGGCTTGCACCACAAAATAGCGCAGTTTGAATATCCAGCCCAGAGTATATACTTTATCAAGTATGTTTTTATTTATATTCTTTAAGGAATATATATATTTTTTTCTGATACAATGTAGTGACTTAAGCAGTTCCCTTTGAATGAAAATAAAAACCTGTGCTTGAGCCTGACTTCTTGTTCTTAGAACTTTGTATAGGAACCTACTAACTGTATACAAATGACATACATTATTTTTGTTGCTTAAACTGCATTACTATTAACGCTGATTCTGTGCTTAATTTAGTATTTGTAAAAGGTGTTGGTTTAACACAGCAGTTCAGAGAAGTCTCCCCTTGAGCACATGTTCTTTATCTGGTTCCTTACCAATGTAATTTGGTACAAGTCTGCGTCAACCAGATCTCTTAGTTTAGAACACAGAAACACAGAAACATTGGAATTTTTACTGGAAGAGAAACACAAAGTCTTCCCAGTCTGCTCTGATTCCACTTACCTTATTATACCACTAGCCCATCACTTTGTGGGCTCAGCTGTGCCCCTAGTGGTAGCTCAGCCCCTTCATCTGCCCAACAACCCCACCATGCCTTTGAACTATTACCAGCGCCTTATATCTGTCTCACTGCATCTTGAAGCCCACTACAGTTTCTTTTTCAACACTTCATGGGGCAACCAATTCCACTTGCCACCACTCCTTCCTTGAGCAAATGCCTTTATAAATCCTTTATAAAATGGCAGAACACATCTAGAAATGTCACTGGCCAAGAAATGTCTCCTGACCATGCATTAAATATAAATGCACGTTCAGGTACTGAATCTCATTTCCCTCCTCTGAAAAACTATTCAGAGCCATTTTGTAAGTGTAAAAGTCACCTCCAGGGTGTGTATGATAGGATTGAAATGCACTTCTCAGGGTTGTAAGGACACTCTGTCTTCAGCCTCATGCATTACTACATCCTTGGGTCATGCATTAAAATCCTATAATGCACACCCTTTTCTGGTTTATAACTTGCTTATTAACATCTATCAGCTTATACCCATTGTCTCTGAGAGTAAACCCTTGGAAAGGCTGGAAAAGCTGCTTTCAGTTGACCCACTTAATTCCCTTAAGAAATGTTAATGTTTCCATCTGACTTCCAGTAAGTGCATATTAAGGCTACTCAGATGCTCCACCTGTATTTACTGTTGCTAATATGAATCATCTTACTTGCCCTCATCTACACTGACACAAGCTTACCCCTGTCTTTCTTAAGGTGTAGCCTCCAGAACTGTGCACAGTATTCTGTATATGACTGCACCAGTGATCTGTACTAGGGAAGAGTTACTTCCCAATTCCTACAGTAATACAGAAGAAAAAATGACTCACCTTAGTAATTATGTTTCTTCTAATTGAGTCTTGCTGTATTCTGACTATTGCAGTTAGCCCCAGCACTCAAACTGCCCTGGAGAGTAGATGGTTACTTTTCTAAGCAGAGCATAGAACATTGAGTTTGAGCTCGGTTCAAACCTCTGTCTACTGCACTTTGAAGCACAACTGTCAGATTCTTATGAGCTAAAACTAACTAACTACTATGTGGACATTGTAAGATTTTTACTAACCAAATGGCAACCAAATATTTTGGATCCCCAAAAGACTCAAGTCAAGAAATCCAAAATCAAAACTAGGTAGTGAGCAACTAAAGACTGTTAAATTAATAATATAACACTTCCCCTTTCTAAAAGGAGGGAGTACCCAAATGCACTCCTGGGGTGCAACACTGCATCCACCAGCTCACTTCCCAAAAACAGGTTCTGAGAGGGTGAGATGTGGAGGAAGGTCAGAATACAGCAAGACTCCATTAGAAGAAACATAATTACTAAGGTGAGTAATTTTTTCTTTAAACAACATGAAGTCTTGCTGTATTCTGACTATTGCAGACTACCAAGCAGTACCTCCACGGAGGAGGGAATCAAATCTACCTTGGGAATAGGCTCTGCAGTACTGCTGTACCAAACCGCGCATCACTCCTAGCCTGGATGTCCAGGGAGTAATGCTTAGTAAATGTATGGACTGTTTTCCAGGTGGCTGCTTTGCATATCTCTAGCAAAGGAATATCCCTGGCTGCAGCCAGGGATGCAGCTGTACCTTTTAGTCGAATGAGCCCTCAGGCCTGAGGGAGGTATTTTGCCTAGCTTCTCATAGCATAATTGAATACAAGAGATAATCCACCTGGCAATAGTTCTCTTAGTGGCAGGTTTGCCCTTACCCACTTCCCCATAAGTGAGAAACAACTGAAGGGAGTCAAACCTGTGAGCCTTAGTACACTCAATGTAGTAACTAAGGGCGCTTTCAACATCCAAACTGTGTAAACTTCTTTCTCCTGAAGAAGAATGATCAGTGAAGAACACAAGGAGAGACATAGATTGTTTCAGATGAAAATCTGAAACCACTTTAGGTAAAAACCTCCTATTAGTTCTAAGGACCACCTTATCTCTAAGGAATGAGATAAAATCAGGCTCCACTGACAGAGCTTGCAATTGAGTGATACACCTGGCAGAGGTAATAGCTACCAGGAGCCCAGCTTTCCAAGTCAAGTACTTAAGCTTTGCTGAAGACAACGGCTCAAAAGGGAGTTGCATAAGCTGAGCAATGCAAACACTAAGATCCCAAGCAGTGGTAGGATCCCTAAAGGGGGGATTGGTATGAAGCAATCCCTTGAAAAATTTACAGAATACAGGGTGAGATGACAGTGAGGAATGTTTTGCTGCAGACAGAAAAGCAGAAACAGCTGACAAATGTACTTTGAGAGTAGCTGGTCTGAGGCCTAGGCCATTAAGATGAACCATGTCATCCAAAACTGTAGACAATTCAGCAGAGTCTGGGGATATATGCTTCTTAGAACACCAAATGCTGAATCTTTTCCATTTGAAGTTGCAAGTTTTTCTGGTGGCAGGCTTTCAAGAGGCTTTGAAAATGTCCAGAACCCCTTGGGACAGATGCAAATCTGCATACTCTATAACTCTTCAAGAGCCACGCCTTGAAATTGAGCTACCGAATATTGGGGTACCAAATCCTCCCCTGAGAGGAGGTTAACAGGTTGCAATTCCTGGGAAGAGACGGGGGAAGATGGGCTGCTAGAGACAGCAACAGAGGGTACCAAGGTTGCCTGGCTCAGTCTGGAGCAATCAGAATCACTTTGCAAGGTTGTGACCTTTTACATTGACCAGAACCTAGAACAGTAGAGGAAAGGAAGGGAAGGCACATAGAAATTTCCCTTCCCAGTTCAAAATCAGAGCATCCAGAGGGACTGAGCCAAATACTGGTGGTCTGCAACAAAACAGAGGAAGTTGGTGATTGTCTGGGGCTGCAAAGAGATCTATCTCTGGAGTGCCCCACCTTGAAAAAAATCACTTTCAACACCAGAGGGTCCAGGGACCATTCGTGAAGGCCCTGGAAGATCCTGCTCAATGCATCTGCTAGCACATTGTCCTTCCCTGGAAGGTGGACTGCTATCAGAGAGGTCTGCAGAGAATAAGCTAGGGACCACAATGTCATGGCTTCCGTGCACAAGGCCATGGACCGAGTTCCTCCCTGCTTGTTGATATACTACATGGTGGTGGTGTTGTCTGTCCTGACCTGAACCACCTTGTTCTGCACTGACTGAGAGAAAGCTTGCAGGGCCAGAAAGACCACCATGAGTTCCAAGAGAGTGATATGAAGAAGGGATTCCTGAGGAGACCACAGTCCCTGGGCTGTGAGAGCCCCTAGATGGGCACCCCACCCCAATAGAGATGTATCCGTGGTTAGGACCACAGAGTGAGACTGAGTGATGAATGGGACTCCTTGCCTGAGGTTGCCCTGATCCTGCCACCATGGGAGAGCCTGGATCAGAGTCTGGGTCACTAGAACTAGTTTGGTTAGAAAATCTTTCTTCTGAGGCCAAAAGGCCCTCAGGTGAAACTGAATGTCCCTTATCTGAAATCTGACCCCTTGGACCACTGCTGTAGATGCTGCCATGTGGCCCAGAAGTTGAAGGAAGTGACTTGCTGGCTGAGAGACCAGAAGGTGGAATGAGGAAGCCAGCTCTACAATAGTCTCTGCCCTTTCCAGGGGAAGAAAAGCTCTTGCTTTGACTGTATCCAACTCTGCCCCTATGAAGGTGAGGAGCTGTACATGCTCGAGAACTGACTTGGAAAGATTGAGATGGAATCCTAAGGAAGTGAGCACTTGCTGAGTCACTTGAAGGTCTAACTTAACTTGGTCTGGGGACTGACCCACAATGAGCAAGTCGTCCAAATATGGAAATATTTTTCCTTCATAAAAAGGCCACTACTACTGCTAAGCATTTTGTGAACACCCTTGGAGCTGATGTCAGGCCGAAGGGCATAGCTTTGAACTGATAATAGCCTAAAGGCAATTCAAACCTGAGGTACTTTCTGTGGGAGCACCTGATGGGAAAGTGAAAGCAGGCATCTTGTAAGTCCAGGGTGCTAGCCAGTCCCCTGGCCTTAGAGAGGGAAGGATTATTCCCAGAGACACCATTTTGACTTTTGGTTTTAAAAGATGTTTATTCAGGTATCTTAATTCTAGGATGGGCTTCCCTCTCTTTTTTGGGGTAAGGAAGTACCTGGAGTACAGACCTTTGCCCCTGTGCAATGTAGGAACTCTCTTTACAGCCTTTAGAGCCAGTAGGGATGAAACCTCTGCTTCTAGGGCAATGGTTTCGGAGATGCTTGCAGGTGGAAAAGATCTGGTCCTCAGTTTTGGAAATTTCTTGAAGCTGAGAACCAGCCCCTTGCTTATCACGTCCAGGACCCACTTGTCTGAGGTAACAGACATCCAGTCCTGGATGAAGTAAGCCAGCCTGCCTCCTACAGGAATGGGGGAGTTGATCCGGGCTGACAAATCAGGGTGTCTGCTTGGCAGGAGTCTTAGGATGAGGGATGTATGCAGCCCTGCTCATCCCTCTTCTGCCTCTCCCTCTGAAGAATCCCCTCTGAGGAAATGGAGAAGAGACCTGTGCTTGGTAGAAAGGCCTATGAAAAGGCCTGACCCTACCCCTAGCCTGCTGCCTTTGAGGAGTTGCCTGCCTTTCCTTGGCCTGTGCACTCCTATAGGTGGTCCTATACTCATCCATCTTTTTCATGTAATTCTCTGTCTGCTCCCCAAACAGAGAATTACCCACTACAGGGAAATCCATGGCCTTAGCCTTGGTGTCCTATGAGAGGCTAGTACATCTGAGCCAAGCCATTCTCCGAAGAGCCACAGACGTAGCCATGACACTAGAGAACATATAATGGGAGTCCACAGCAGCATGGAACAGTACCTTAGATGTCTCAATCCCAGGGTTTTATATAATTGATTATCAGTTTTTTTCTTGGGACTATACTAACTGTACAGAAAGTAGTTATATGGATTTTCTAGAAGTGCTGTGTTTGTTAAACACAGTGAGGCAAGAGCTATGCGTTTTCACAAAGATTTAGCACCTTTATGAGCAAAACTCTAATCAATTTTTAGAGTTAAATAAATCCCTGCTCAATCCCATCAGCAGCCACCCCCTCCAGCTCCGAGGCTAGCTGGGGGGAGGCCTGCTTAGAGTGTGCCAGTACAGTGTCCCACCTGGACTTCTGGTACCTGGCTGCATTAGCCATATAATTAGCCTGCCTGAGTCTCAAGATGAATGCCATGTACTGTTTCTTTGCCATGGCATCCAGCTTCCTAGAATCTTTATCTGTGGGGTGTAAAGTCAAGGGTATATTAGCCTTATCACAGTCTTCAGCCTGCACAACCCCAACATGGCTGCATTGTTGAGACAAGTACTCTGTACTACAACCTGATAAGATGTACCTTTTGTCCATCCTTCTGTGAACAGGAGGTACAGAATTTGGAGTTTCTAAAGTCTTTTGTGTCTGTTTCCCAAAAGACTTATGAAGGGGAATATACAGTCTCGTGGACTCTGGGATGTCCATCATCTCCACATAATCGGGTTCCTTTTGTTCCTCTACAGCTTCTTCCACAGGGAGCTGGAGGGTTTCTGCCACTTTCCTGCAAAACATGTAGTGGGAAGGGGACAGAAAACCTAGGAGGGGGAAACAGTAGAAGTCCTGTCTGGGGAGATGTCCGGTTCAATAGGCTCAACCAGACCTCCCACACCACCATCATCGTCATCAGCATAATCTTCATCCCCCTCCAAACCTGGTCCATAGAAATCTTCAGGGGCATAATCTTGAACCGGAGGAACCGACCGAACTGAGTGCCTGCCAGAAGGCACCAGATCAGACGGAACTGGACGAAGCAATTCTACTATCCTTATCGCATTGGCAATCTTTTCGGTGGTCGGAAAATGGTTCTCTGGAACTGAGCCAGCTGATTTTTCTTTTCTTTTTGTAGGAAACGATCCCTCAGAATCAGCTCTTCTCTTGTCCAAAGAAGTATCACCCTGGTCAGAGGGCACTCCCTCAGGTTCGGTCGGAACCAAACCGGGCTGGCCATCCAGGTCAACGGACTTCACTGCCTCCTTTTCCCTGAGCCAGCCTAATCGTTTTTCCAGGGTAGACTTAGGGACATTTTTACAGATTTGGCAATCTGAATCGAGGTGGTCAAACCCCAGATAATAAACACAGGTGGTGTGGGGATCAGCCTTAGCAAAGGCCTCCTCCAGACACACCAGTGTTGAAACCCAGTGGGCCCAGTTTTTCTTTTGGGTTTCTCAGACATAGCCATCCTAACCACAAACTTACCCTTTTTATGGCAAACAAATAGGTAAGACACTCTTATCTGTTTCTAACCGTGTCATGGGTATTGGAAAAAAACACAGAATATATAAATCACTAAATGACCGGTTCAGCTGAACCAGTCAAAAAATCAATTTTACAATTTCCACAAGTTTACTATATCTAGTTCACTACCTAGTACTTACTGCACCACAGACAGAGATCTGAACCGAAACTTGTGAAAAATAATAGGTAAAACCGAGGGCTTTAACCAACTTACGAACCGTGAGCAAAGGAGAAATCTCCAGAGCGGCCATTCAGTTAGGTAGAGTAAAGAATCTGACAGTTGCGCTTCAAAGTGCAGCAGACAGAGGTCTGAATCGAGCTCAAGCTCAAGGTTCTATACTCTGCATAGAAAATTTACCATCTACTCTCCGGGGCAGTTTGAGTGCTGGGGCTAACTGCAATAGTCAGAATACAGCAAGACTTCATATTGTTTGAACCCTCTTCCTATGCAACATCAGCATTTAGTTTGTTTTCCCACATGACTAACTGCACCAAGCATTGACTTTTAGGTGGTACTGGGTGAATATAGCTTGAATGACTGTGCTGCCTATAGCACAAAAGTTTGTACAGTGACTGGGGTAGCTCAGCATGTCATAAGAACTGCTACCCCTGTCACTGTAAGATGGTCTGAAGAAGCATCGATGAGGCTGCCAGTTCAGTGCCTGGTCAAGTCACTCCCATGGTAGAGTAGCTAGGGCATCCGCACCTGGTGTTGTGGGGGACCAGAGACCACGGTTTGGTTCCCAGCAGGTCCACTACTGCTGGACGTTTTTTTTTTAAACAAAGTTTTCCCCCCTCCAGTGTTTCACTCCATCCCCAAAAGTCCACACCCCCTCGGAGTTAGATATATTAAGTCTGGGGGAGGTGTGGGGCAAATCCCCCTGGGTCGGGTGGGGTGTGGGGGCAGAGCCAGCTGCAAAAACAAAAGATACTATGTTTTCCTGTGCTGTATGTTCTGTTCCATGTGTTTTTTCCTGACCTAGTTTTGCCACACACTGTTTTGTGTGCAGCATTGTTGTGTTGCATGGTTTTGGCTGCAACATCATGACCGCATGTCCTTTTAGGTTATCCACTGCAATCACTCCCAGGTCCCTTTCCTTTGATGTCTATGTTACTCTGATTCCCCCATGCCAGTAGTCTATTTTGGGATTACTTATGCTGCTATACTGTACTTTTCATTTTATAGTATTGAACCTCACTTTCCAGATCCTGTGTCACTGGCCTAACTTACTTAGAACCCTCTTTCCAGTTTCCTGACACCTTCCTTGCTGTCTACTCTGCCATGCAACCATACATTATCTGCAACCTGCCCTGACTGCCTTGCCCTGTGTTACAGTTGAACAAGTAACTAGAACCTGCACCAAGATAGATACTTCAGGCATTCCACAAGTCATTTTCTTCACCCCAAAGTCCTGGCCATTTGCCGCTACCCTCTGCTTATACACCCCTAAGCACTTCTCACTTCACTTGTTCCATTCCATCCCTACTCCCAGGTCTCCTAACATTTTCACGAACATTCTGTGTGTGCTACTGAATCAAATGCCTTGCTAAAATCCAAGTATTGTATGTCATCAGCTTGACCCTTGTCCATTGTGGGTGTCAGTACACTGAAAAACTCCATGGGATGCATCTGTCATGATCTCTCTTATTTGCTTCATGTAGGTCATTTACATCCAGGAATTAAGCAAACCTGCCCACAATGGAGGTCAAGTGAGCTGCCCTATGCAAGCAATGATACCCAACAGGGTGGGTGGTATTGGGTAATACCGGACCACCAAGGGGTGTAATAAGGCCTGAAGCCATAGGTGGAGGGATTTATAGCTCCTGGAAGGTCTGATATTGCCCAATACCGCCCACCCTGTAGGGGTGAAAATGGGAACTGTGAAAAAAATGGTATAATAAAAAACTTTTTTTTTCAAAAATAGTTTAAAATTAGCTGAGTAATAAAATAGTTCCTCTACCTGTATTAGAATGATGTGCCATTTCTTTTACTTGGTTCTCATGGCCCCACCCACACACACACACACACACACACACACATATCATGAATCCAGGTTCTTTGGAGAAAAGCTGAATGCCCCAACACACAGACAAATGACATACAGGTTGTGATTTTATTTTTTGCACCCTGACATCGGTCCATGGTCTGTCCCCCCATCCCTGTGTGTGTTGTACCTCTGCCAAGTGGCATGAAAGAGTGGTGGCGATCATCCTCCCACTTCCCAGACACTCTCAGGAACTTCTTCTTAATTTATTTTTTAAATGGCAGGCTTGACAGCAGGCGGCTGCATAGTGGAGGTTGGGTGAGAGATGTCAAAAGGACTTGTAAGACTTGCGCAGCAGCCATCATATTTCACATAAATGCAGGATTGTTTTAGCAATACGGTGGGAGAGATACTGGCAATGCCGACTATGCTTGTATGGCGGTTTTGATTATTTTTGTGAAACAGTGAATCTTGCAGAAATTTAAGTAGCAGTCACTGATGGGGAGGGGGAACGGAGATGGAGGAGAGCTGCAACTGAGCAGGTGGCTTTGAAAAAGAGCGATCCTCACAGAAGCTGCAACACTGGTATATTAGAGAAAAGTAAATACAAGTTTTGTCAGTGCTGTGTAGCTGATAGTCATTTGTAATTACCTGCTTGCATGTGTTTGTGGTGGGCTCACTCTTTAACTTTAACTTTATTGGATATCAAATTGAGATACGAGTATCTCTTTTGCAATTGAATCCAACATATAGCATCACAAAAAAGACAAACATACATACACAGTCTCAGTTTCAATATGACCTAATTTAAGTTATAATACAAACTTAAATATAAATAATTTATCCATAAAAATTACAGTGTTTACTGTATAAGGTCATTGAAAAAGACTTAAAACGTTTAAATGGTAGCGATACTGTACTTTTTATCTGTTTAGATACTCATTCCCATGTTTCGGGTGTTAAATTTGATATAGTTTTATCACCAAATTTTCTCCTGGATCTAGACATATAAAAACTTTTTTGAGCAGAAGATCTTAAGAAATGTTGTTTTTGTATCCTTATTTGTAATAAATTTAACAAGAAAACAGGCAGTCATTGTTGTACAAACTTATACACAAGTAAGTGCCAATGGTAATCTCTCCTATCAAACAATGAAAAGAGGCCTGAGTTTTGATACAGCACACAGCAATGAGTTCTAAATGGAAGGTTTGTTACAAATCTTAATGCACTATTAAATAGGATGCCCAAAGAACACAGCAATGAGTTTTTTGCATTTTTATAAATTATGTCACCATAATCCAATATAGGTAAGAAAAAAGTAGAAACCAATAATTTCCTAATCTTAAAACTAAAGAGAGTTCTATTTCTATAAAAGAAGCTCAGAAGTCTCTTTAGTTTCATAGATATAGAAACATAGAAACATAGACTTTGACGGCAGATAAGGACCACTTGGCCCACCCAGTCTGCCCATTTCCCTACCTAGTGAATAAGCTGCAGATTCTAGTTAACCAACAGCTTACTTCCTGCCACCCCTACTACAATTGCCTTGTGTCTGTCCAATGCATGTTTGAATTCCCCCACTGTTTTATAGATGTTGTATAGATGTTATATGCATTTCAAAAGTCAAGTTTCTGTCTAGTATAACCCCTAAATATTTATAGGAGTCTACTCGTTTTATGTTAATTGCTGATAAAAATCTAAGTTCTTTATTAGTTGAATCTTTAAGATATTTTTCCAAATAACATCCACTGTGTTTTTTGCTCAATCAAAAGCAATCTCAAATTAACAAGTTCCCTTTGTATTTTATTAAAGTCTTGTTGCAAAACAATCATTGCTGTGTCCACATCATCACACCTGGTGTACAAAATAGTATCATCTGTGTAAAGTTGTATATAAGTTTTAGATGAACAATAATTTGGTAAATCATGTATATATAACAAAAAAAGGAGAGGGCCAAGCACAGACCCTTGAGGTACCCCATTTAATAGGGTGGCTGATGTAGAGCAAACACCTCCTACCCATACAGATTGTAATCTCCCATTTAGATAATTATAAAACCAGCCTAATGCTGGAATACATAAACCAACCTTTTTTAATTGATTTAGTAATATAATATGATGTACAGTATCGAATGTCTTCGACAAATCCAGAAATAATGTTGGAACTTCCTGGTTTTGTCAAAGGCATTCAACATGTCATCAACTACTTTTAAAATTGTGTATGTAATGTTATGCCCTTTTCTGAAACCTGACTGTAAATGTGTTATAATTAAGCAATAATGCACGACAGGGTGTGTGTTGTACTGGGATAACGTCACGCCTTGCGTTGTTGGGCACGAGGCTGAAGGCCGAGCAGCTACCAACAGCAAGGCGTGACGTTATCCCAGTACAACACACACCCTGGAGTGCATTATTGCTATTATAAAATGGCTCGGCTGTAAAAAATTAGATGTAGATAGTTTAATTTTTGTTATTTTTATCATTTTGTTAGGAGAAATGCTGTGTGTACTTCCACCAAAGAAAGTAGTCCGTGACAAATATTGCTTTTGAAACAGTGTTATTACATTTTTATTGTGGTTTCTGTGAATACTGGTTGAACTTTTTAGAAACAAGTTTTAAATTAAGTCATAACATACATTTGTGAATGAATAAATATATTTGAACGTTTTTTAAATAGGTGTAGAACTTATAACTAGCTGTAAAGCTTTTTCAATTGATTAGGAAGCAGATGTAAAGTAGATAAGTGCAAAAGTGCAGAACTTCTACATTCATTTTAACATTAAATGCATCGAATAGTAAAGTAGATAAGTGCAGAACTTGACATTCATTTAGATATTGAAACAGATGAAGGCAACGTTATGGGACGTTTTTAAAAATTAAACTTAAGCAATTTCAATGCAATTACTTGTTATAGATATTGAACACACACGAAGAATTGCCTGTTATTATTGTTTGTGTGTGTAGTTGGTGATTGTCTGATATGGAAGCATTCAGCGTCATTGGTGATTGGTCGTGATTCACGTTTTGACCGTTGGTGTCATTTTCTGTTGTGATGGGTTCGCGTCTCACGTCCGGAGCTTGCTGCAGGAGTCCTGGTGCAGTCTGAATGTGTACTTGACCGTTCTGGTAGTAGGCTGATTTTATGGAGGTGAGTGGTGCTGCAGATGTTGATGGGGATGTTTCGTTTAGTGCTGCACATGTTGTTGGGGATGGTTGGTTTTCTTGTGAGGTTGAGGCTGATAGTAATCTGCGCCAAGTGTTCCGGTTTGTTAAAGAAGGGGCCCAGTAACTGCATAGGGAGGTTTCTGCACGGTGGCCTGTGACAGCCATTATTTGGCGAGCCTGTAGCCCAGCATCAGACAGTATTTGGATTGCTGTGGCACGGAGGCTGTGGTTGGTGTAAGTTGTTGGTAATCGTGCTGCAGTGCAGATTTTTGTGAGCATTTTGGCTAGGTAGTTGATTCCCATGCTTTCTCTTGTGTACCAGATGGATTCTTCATTCCATGGGTTGGCTGGGTGTCTGCGAGGGTGTAGGTAGAGACTCTGTGCATTTGGGGGGATTTTCTGTAAGTACTTTTTAAAGGCTTGTACTGGGCAGTGCGGGTGCCCCGGGAGGGCGAACATGCAGCCGCGGTAGTTGGCTCTCCCTCTTTCCATTGTGTTGGTGTGATTTTTAGTTTTCTTGTTAAATGTCATGGTGAGGTATTCTTGTCCGTGGAGTTGGTACAGAGTTGGAAGGAGTCTGGTTTTAGTTTTCGTGACCCTCGCAGCCACGTCGGGCAAAGTGGAGCTGTATTCTAGCCAGACCCGCGGACTAGGCCTTCGGGGTTTCACTGACAGCGTTTGAATTTCTGAGGTGCTTCGAGATGGGATGGGAATGGCTGGGTGGTGTTTCGCGTATGATGTTTTCCTTCGCCTGAGGTTTTTAGGTAGTCTAAAAAGACATTATTTGCTGACTGGAAGTCTGGGTCGCACATTAGGTTAATGTTTCTGCTGATTGGAGGTTCATTGAAATATCTGTTTATGCCAGCACGAAGTCCGATGTAACTGCTGATACTGTAACCTTCGCCAATTGAGTTTCTCACTGTGCCATAGAAGCTACGGAGGATGGTATTTAGGTCCTGTGGAGGTATTTCTGTGAAGTTTATTTGAATGTCTTTTTCTGTTAGCCAGTCTAGGAAGATTTTCATAGCCCATGATGTGGGTCTTTTTGTGGTTGGCTCATTTCTTTCTTTTTCTAACTGGTCCAGTTGTTCAGGGTGAAGTTCAAGGTGTCTTTTTTCTCTTTTTTTTCCCAGTACTTGTACTTGGTTGTGGTTGTGGTTGGTGTTCTGGGTTTTCAAGTTCAGGACCAAACCATTTCTGTAAGTCATCAGGATTGTACATGTTGAAGTTTACTTCAGGTTGCTGAGACATTTTTCTTGACAGCTGTTCTGAGGTGAGATTTGACAACCAGTGACAGACGTAGTGATACATTTTTTTTTTTTCAGATTTTCTTGTAAGGCTGCCGGGAATTCATCCGTGATGTTGTACTGTATTATCCTCATGCCTTATGAAGAGTGTTGACCAATCAGGTGAGTGGATTTTTTCTTGCCATTTTATAATATTATATTTAATAAGATTATTTGTTAACTGAGTACTCACAAGTTTTTCAAATATTTGTGCACATATTGGTAATACCAAAATGGGTCTATAAGAACCTGGATTTGATAGGTCATCCCCTTTAAATATAGGAGTAACAAAAGCTGTTTTCAAATCAATCAATAATTCACAACTATCCAAAGAAAAATTAAAAATATATGTCAAATGAGGTGCCAATAATACAGCTGCCAATTTCAGAAAAAAAGGGGTAATCTCATCACATCCAGGGCTTTTTCGAATATTTAAATTCTGTAACTGTTTTTTAATATCATATATTTCAGTTGGACTGAAAGAAAACACAGGTCTTTTAAGTTTATTACTGGAATCAATATCCAAAATAGGAAGTGGCGAGTCTGTATGCATTTTGTTAAATGCATCACCAACAGAGACAAAAAAAGAATTCAACACATTCGTCTTATCAACATCTGTAGTAAGAACATTCCCTTCAAATGCCAAAAATGTTGGGAAGTTAACTGAGCATTGCTTTCCTTTTATCAAGTCAATACCTTTCCATAATGCTCTTGACTTTTTTTCTGTTGAGGAAAAGTAGTTTTCATAATATTTCCTTTTTATTTTCCTGATATTTTTAATGCAATTATTTTGAGCAGCCTTAAAGGCTATGATATCCTTTACTTCTTTACTCTTTTTGCTATATGCCATAAGTTTGATTTTTTATTTATTAAATATTTCAATTCTTGTGTTATCCAGGGCACTCTCTTCCTTTTATTCACATTTTTTTAATTAAATTGGGGCATGTTTATTTATAACACTCAAGAGAGACCATTTAAAAAAAAGTCATGCTGTATGTACATCTGGACATGTATACATTAATTTCCATTGTATTTCTGCCACATCTTTCAGATATGCCTGTTCATTAAATTGATTAAACATCCTTACATAAATAAATTGTGATTTAGGTTTTTCCACCTGAGTGTCTCTAATACATGAAGTGTAACAAAGATCACTCACATCATTTTCGTGAACTGCAAATAAATATCTTTCAGGTCTATTAGCAAATATTAAGTCCAATAAAGTATGTTTTTCATTATTTGATTTATGCAATCGAGTAGGTGTGTTAATCATTTGTTGCAAATTATGGGCTGCAAACTGATTTTAATTGGAATATGTTAATTCCTCAGTTAACAATTTTAAGTCTCCAAGCAATACTGTTTCACAGTTTATGAAAGGAGCAGTATGTTCACAGTTTATATTGCAACACTTTTAGCAGATGGTGGCCTATAACAAACCATAATATTTAAAAAGAATCCTGATTTTCCTTGTATTTGTACTATTAGTAAATCCAATTGGTCTGGGAAAGTCTTTGCATATTTCAAGTGACCCTTATATGTATTATTAAGATACAGCATGAACTCCCCAATTTTTTTGTCTATCCTGTCTAACAATATTATAATTCTCTATGGATACATCAACATCTTTGATTTTAGACAAGAGCCAAGTTTCAAGTTATTGCTAATACATCTAGTTTAACCATTTCAGTTTGAGTTCTTATTGTATCCAATTTAGGTAACACACTTCTAGCATTTAAATGTAAGAAACCCAGATTTTTCCTTTCACCAAAATCAGCCAAAGAATATTCATTTCCTAACTGAGGACCGGGATTTATGTGCACATCACCAGAGATCAATAAACTTATTAGTATCAACTTCCTTACCCATACAAACTTCTTCTTTGAATACATTTTAGGTTTTTGTACACCTTTAGTATCTCTATAATATGACTCGGGTGAGCTCACATGTGAAATCCCATAGCCCTTAGCTGATGTTAAAACAAAGCTCTCAGTTAAATCAGACCTCTCTGCATATGCATTAGGAAGAAAGATCTCATGTCCTACAAATGATTGTGTAGAATTTCTGTTTACAAAATTTCCCCTATTAGAATTATCCCTTCCTATAGTACACACTATTGCTAATTAAATTACCAGTATGTCATGAATAATAACAGTGTACATACCTGCTAAAATGCTAGTAAAACAACAAAGATAAGATTTTCAGGTACAAGGATTACTTCAGCTTTAGAAAGGAAATCAATTTAAGCGATTCAAAAACTACTTTGGTACAAATTTTTCTCTTCCGAGCAGTGCTTGCGCCACTCAAGCTTGCGCAACTGCGCTCGCGCAGTAGCAGCCCGAAGTTTAAATAGCTGTTCCGCATCTCCTCTCAGTGCGATGTGGATGCTGTCTGCTGCCCGCACACAGCTGAATCAGCTTCAGCAGACTGCTGGAATTACATCAAACAAGCACAAAGGTGGAGCAACGGCACAGATCTAACTTAGCAAGATGACACAGTTACTGCAGCTTTTCCTTCAATCTTCACACAACAAATATAGCGCTGAAGGTGTACCTGTTCTGCTTGGTAGCAGCGCAAAGTTTAAATAACTGTTCTGCCTCTCCTCCCAGTGCGATGTGGATGCTGTCTGCCACCCCACACAGCTGAATCAGCTTCTGTCTCGCTAAGTGGTAAACAAAATGGTAGTAGTTTGACATTTTTGTGCCCACTGCTTTAGCCAATGAAGTAGTAGGCTGGGCACAATGATACTCTTAGATGGGCATGAGGCAGGTTTGGGCTGGGACTTTTTATTTGGTGGGCATCTATTGTCTGATAGATGCCCACCTAAATAAGTGTCTTAGCCAATCAGGAGAGACAATTGTCTTTGCCCATTTTCTAAAGTTCTTGAGGTCATACCCCAGTCTCTGCACTGCTTCAGTCTCAGGTCAAGTTACAACAAAGTCTACCATTTATGCAACATTGTTTTATAGTTCCGTGTTTCTAGATGTTCATATAGTTGAGCCTAAGCAGCCAAACCTGTATTTCATTGGTGTGAATAAATAACCATTTTAAACTTCTAATTAAAAGAAATTATACACTTTGGCCCAGATATTCAAAAGGGTTGCACCATGCGCAACCGCGCAACTCCAAAAATGCGCCATTCTGCGATATTCAGAAGGGGCCAGTTGCACCACCAAAAACATGCTGAGCAACAGCGCAATGGAAAAGAAGGCATGCGCAACCGAAGGGGGTGGGTGCATGCATAAAGTGCGCAATGCGATATTTGAACACTTGCGCAATGCGCAAGAGTGGCTCAGCCAGAGGTTGCGCAGTAGCGGAATTGAGCCAAAATAAAAAGGCTCAAGGAAGCGGCACAAGAACCGTAGCAGGCCGCAAACTGGGGGGGAGAGACAGAGAGAGAGAGAGAGAGACAGGAGCTGGAAGGGCAGAGAGGGACAGTGGGTCCAGGAGGACAGAGAGGCCAGTGGGGGGTGCCCGGTGCAGTGGAAGCAGCAGTGGGGGCAGCGGGGGTAACACAGGAACAGCAGCCGGGGGGGCAGAAGCCAGGGAGATGGACAGTGCCAGCTTCCACATGGAAGCTGTCATGAGGGGGGTGAGACACCATGCTGCAGGGGGACGTGGCCGCGGAGGGGCCCGTCGGCGGTATGCCCCCGACAGGCGGTATCATGCCCGCATCAGCTTCAAGCTGTACACAGACATCGAGATCGTGGGCCGGTACTGCCTGAATAGGGCAATACTGAGACGGCTCTGTGAGCTGTGCAGTGATGTGATGCAGGCACCCTCACGACGGAGTCACGCTCTGTCCGTGGAGACCAAGGTGACAGCCTGCATGTGCCTGCTCGCCACGGGCACCTTCCAGAGGCTGACAGGGGACACCATAGGCATTACACAGTCGGCCACGTCATGCATCCTCACCCAATTCCTCAGCGCACTGCTGCCTCATGCTACGGAGTACATCCATTTCCCCAGCACCGTGGCAGAGCGTACAACAAACATGCAGGAGTTCCACAGGGTAGCACGTATGCCTGGCATGCTTGGGGGCCATAGACTGCACCCATGTGGCCATTCGCACACCACCTGGCCCTGACAGGCAGGCATATCGGAACTGAAAGGGTTTTCAGTGTCAACTGCCAGGTGGTGTGATGCCACTGGGCACATTATCAATGTCTGTGCCACACACTCGGCGGAGCACATGATGCCTTCATATGGCACCAGTCTGCACTGTGCCATCGATTCGAGAGTGGGGACATCCCCACGGGTCATCTAGTGGGTGAGTACACATGTATGGAATGCAAACTCTGGGCAAGGGTGGGAATGACACAGGTGCCATGGTAGTGGTACAGAAGGATATGGGCAATATGGACCTGACATGACACTTCTCTCCACTATCTCCACACAGGTGACTGCAGATACCCACTCCGTCCCTGGCTGCTCACACCGTACCGGCGCCCCACGACCCCAGCGCAGCTATGCTTCAATGAGGCACATGCCGCAACATGTAACATCATAGAGTGGGTGTTTGGGATGCTCAAGGCACACTTCAGATGCCTAGACACCTCTGGCGGTGCCCTACAGTACAGCCCCCAAAAGGCCTGTGGGATATTCCTGGCCTGTTGCATCCTGCACAACATGGCTAAAGACCATGGGATAGCCGTACAGGTCAAAGAGGGGGACAGCGATGGGGACGCCAGAGGCGCCGGTGATGTTGGTGATGAGCAGCCCCCCCTAAGATGGAGGGACCCCCGACTGACCCGGCAGGCCCAGCTGCACCGGGACACCATTGCAGAAGAGCACTATGCCCAACACAGGTAAGTCAAGGGGACATGTGCAGGCAACACTGTCCATGCGCAAACCACAGGCACACAGGGGAACACACCGTGCATGAAGGTCAGGGGAGTTGAAGGTTCCAGGCATACCAACACACCATCAGGGAGGGGTGAGCACTCATATGGACACACACACACACACACACACAAGGCAGCATACATGGGCAGCAGCACAGCACTGCGGAAACGACATTGCCAACACACAGCACCACCGACCACCTCCACCACCTGTACTGTCCACGTACGTGTGTCAGGACCTGGGCACCCTTGCACCTTGGTGTACAGTGCAATGCAGGCATCATCATGCACATGCACCTGTGGACAGCAGTTTGGAGAGAGTGCAGGTGGTCCGTGTGTCAGCGTGGTGAGCAGAACACCCAGCAGTGCACTGCCCACCATGACACACATTGCACACAGGGCAGCACCAGACAGGGCCCACACTGGGAGACAGCTCAGTCATGTAGCACTGTCCCATGGCCACCACAGATGCGTGGGCGGCCCCACCGTGGCCTAGCAGTACTGGCAGGCTGAGCAGGGCCCACATTGGGTGGCGCTGTTGCACCACCAGGGGTCCCACTGCACGAACGTGACCTTGCCCGCACAGGGGTCTGCATCCTGCCAAACAAACGTGCACCAGGGGTGCTCGGGATGCCCACAGCAGAACCCGGCATCGACAGGCCTGGTGTCGCACGATGCCGGGAATGGGGAGTGGAGAGCACACTGTGTGGGGTGTGTGGTACAGGGGCACCTGACAGTGTGGCCAATGCATCCGCGACAGAGACCACTGCCTGGGTCAGCCTGTCAATGGCGGCGGTCACATCCATCCACATAAGGACCAGCCCGGCTCGGTCCCGAGCACACTCCCTGCTATGCCGCTCCACGGACACAGACAGTGCCTCCACGGACCTTGCAACCCACCCTTGCAGCTGTACCAACTCCTGCAGCAGGTGGGTGTGCGCGTCCAATGGGTACTGTGCCCCAATGGCATCGTGACCCCGAGGGTGTGGATGGTCCTGGTGCACAGCACCCCTTGAGGGTGGGCGCTGTTCACCAGGACCAGGTATGGGCGGATCAAAGGGCGGTGGACATGTGCCACTGCTTGAAACTGTACCCCCAGACCTGGTGTGTGACTGCTGCTGCCGCCCCTCCAACTGCTGAGCCCCCAGATCCACCTGTTCCACCTCTGTGCTGGCAACAGTGCCAGACACCTGCACAGCCACCAGTGCTGCCTCACTGGTGCTGACAGGCACAGCCTGGGACTGTGCCAGCATGCTGGTACACAGGTGTGAACCAGGAAGGCCCAGGGGCACGTGCTGGCCTGCCATGTGTCCGTCATGGGACACACACCTATCACTGCCCATTGCAGGGCTGCTATCATCAATGGTGCAGGTGCATACCACTGCCATAGGCACAGCATGCTGGCATACCTGCATGCCAGACTCCTGAGACACAGGCTGTGCACCCCCCGCACCAGTATCACTGACACCGGAGTTGTTGGCCCAACGTGCATGCTGCTGCAGTGCCTGATGGCTGGTGGCGGAGGTGGATTGTCCCTCCTCCATGTCCAGCAGGTCTGCATCACTGTCTGGAAACACCACCACCACCATCTCCTGAAGACGAACAGGATCTATAACAGAAAGAGAGTACATGTGAGTGCATGTGAACAACAGCCCCCCCCAACACCACCACCATGTCATACCGTGCAGTGATGGGCTTCCACCTGTCTGGAATCCTCCGCCTGGTACACCCGCAATGGCACTCGGCTGCATGGCCGCGACCAGTGTCTCCTCCATTGGGGTCAGCTGCAACACCACTGGTGGGCCCCCACCAGTGCCAGCACGTGCCGCCCTGAAGGCTGCCACCTTCTCCTTCAGCCTCCTGCGGTCAGTCCCCATCTTCTTCTTGCATTCCTGCATGGAGCGCTGATGGCTTCCGTGCAGGTTGACGGCCTGAGCTACCCCCTCCCATGCAGCTGTACGTTCCTGATTGGTGCCCCTCCATCCACTCAATAGTGGCTCATCCTCCAGGAAGGCCTGGAAGAGGGCCTCCGTCTCTGCCGCTGTGAAGTTTGGCCTCCTCCTACGCCCGCCGTCCACACCCTCAGCTTGGCTCTGGTCAGTCATAGTGATCTGTATTGGTGGAAGTGGACACCTGTCACTGTGCAGTCGACAGCATTTCCCCATGAGCATAGGTGCCAGCCGGGGGGTGGAAGCTCCCACGCTCCTCTCCGTATGGCAGATACTGATAGAAAGGGTGCCCTTTGTCCCTTTCTAAGTGCCCTTTTTATGCTCAGCCCCCTCAGCCTTTATCATCCTCCAGCACCCCTGCCCATGAGCATTGTCCTGAGCATCACACAGCATGTAACTCACCTCTCACCTGCAGTAACCAAATCTGGCCAGCACAACCCACTGTCGCATTTTTATAGCGCAATACATGCAAATGAGGTGTGGCGCAACTTTAATGACATGCTAATCGCGCCACTGCGCCTTTGAATGGCTGATCGAATGATTTGCATATGTCGGCTGAATATTGCGAATTTGCGCTTTGAGCAATACGGAAGGTCTGGCTGAGCCAATGGCGCAGGTTTGTGCCTGCGTGCTACACTGCATTGCGCATGCCCAGACAGCTTACGCATGCGTCTATCGTGCTGCAGACCTGCTGAGCGCGATAGGCGATTCAGGCCATGGCCACCATTGTGCCAGTGGTGCTACAGCACTGGGCACTATATGGTGCTGTGGCACTACTGTGCGATAGTCCACTGTGGCACTGGTACACAGCTTGGCAGTCGCGCAGGATGCCTATACATCTGATGGCGCTGTGCATAGCCTTGCGTCATTGCCGTGACCTTGTGTATGCCCTCTGCCCCCTGGCACTGTTCGCATGCCATGTGTACGTCCCCATTGCGCTGTCTGGTGACAACGCCATGTGCAGTGACGGCGCTGTTCGAACAGCGCGATTGGAGCCTGTGGTGGTCTATTGCACAACAACTCCACGTGGGGTTACGGCGCAGCGGGGCGCCATATTGCCTGCTATAAAGTTGGTGCCATGGCTAGGAGGAGGGCGGTGTCCTGGAGCCAGCTTGAAGTGGTCAACCTGGTGGCCCTAGTTGAGCCACACTATGATGGCCTTTATGGTGAGGTGCCCCTAACCAGTGCAAGGAGTCAGCTGTGGCAGCAAGTGGCCACTGACCTGGTGGAGGTCACTGGACGGGGCCGGTCTGCTGAGCAGTGCCGGCACCGGTACAGTGACCTCCGCCGGAGGGAGCCAGACCTTTTGATGTGGCTGCGGTCACGTGCCAGGCGGGGCGTGGTGCCTAGGCCAGGTGAGTGTACCATCTATGCACCTATATTCTCTGTAGGGGTGTGTGTGTGCTTGGGTGGCTGTGCATAGGTTCCGGCTCGGACACGGTTGGCTGTGTCAGTGTGTGCAGCTGCGCGATGGATGGTTATGGCTGTGTGGGCAGGCACTCTCACTGGGGCAGGGGGCACTCTGCTTTTGAGTCACACTGATGTTTGTCTCAACATATGTCTCCCACAGGCCAGAATCTGAGGACGCAGGGTGAGGGTGAGGTGGGCCGTGCCAAGCCCCAGTGCCGGTGGGTGTTGTGGCCCAGCAGCAGCAGCAGCGGCAGACCCAGCTGCTGGAGGAGTGTGAGTATCATTACTTCATGGATGCTATTGCATGCTGGGGGGGGCAAGACCACCAGCCATGCACAACACAACCATGCAGGAAAGGGGAGGTCATAATTCCACTATACAAGACACTAGTGAGGCGCCACCTGGAGTACAGTGTACAGTTCTGGAGACCATACCTATGCATGGACATGGACAGGGTAGAGAGGGTTCAGAGGAGGGCAACACGGATGGTGCATGGATTGCATCACAAGTCCTATGAAGACAGGTTGAAGGAACTGAACATGTACTCCCTGGAGGAGAGGAGGGAGAGGGGGATATGATGGGGACATACAAGTATCTTACAGGGGGGAACAGAGTGCAGGAAAACAATATTTTTAAGCACAAAAGATGTTCCAGGACTAGAGGGCATGGGATGAAGTTGGAGGGGGGACGATTCAGAGGAAACATGAGAAAGAATTTCTTCACAGAACGGGTGGTGGACAAGTGGAACACCCTGCCAGAGGAAGTGGTGGGGCTGACTTGGTCACGGGATTTAAGAATGCACGGGATAGACATAAAGGAATTCTGGAGGTCAGGGGTAAGGTGCAACAGACTTATAGGAAAACAGAGTGAACTTACAAGCTCAAATGGGCAGACTGGGTGGGCCATAGGCCCTTATCTGCTGACACTGTCTATGTATCCATGTATGTAGGCACGACACAGGTGACATGCATCACTGTGCAGTATCACAGCACGTCTGTGTATGCGTCACTGGTGGTCCAGGCATGCACTGGGCACATAGCTGTGGACCGGCATCGCACCACGTTTCCACATCACTTGCCAGCCTAGTTTGTACTGTGATTGACGTGGCAGTGTGTGTGGGCGTGGTGCGCATAGCTGGTGCCGCCTGTTTGTGATGGCCATGTGCATGTTCACTGTGGTGGGTGTATGCCATCACAGGTGCGGACATTGGGCTATATGGCTTGCAGGTTGGGTGGTGTTCAGGGTTGTGGTCAGTCACAGCCATTGACTGTGTTCCCATTTTCCTAGGCCTCGAGGTGCTGCGGAGGATGGAGAGGGATGTCAGGGCCATCCGCCAACTTGTGGGGCAGAACGCTGATATCCTGCACTTTATTCACCGTCATGGTGTGCAGAGGAGGTGGCACAGACCTGCAGGACACCAGCAGGAAGACAGGCAACCAGCTGGGCCATGATTTCTCTGCCCTTCCCACTTCTCCCACTTCTCCCATCCCTACCACCCTGCCTTCCCTCTCCAAGTTTGTAATCCCTACCCCTTGACCAACCCAACCTTGTACCCATCCCCCCCTTGTAAATAGTTGGACTTGTTTCTATACTGTTTGTTGTTGTTTAATACATTTTTATATGTTTATACGAATAATGTGTTGGTCTGTGATTTGCAGCTGCCTATGGGTGCCCAGTTGCAGGGTGTACATGCCATCTGGGCTGGTATGGTCCTGGGTATGTGTGTGTGTGTGTGCATGTGTGTATGGGGTGGTATCTCCAGCATGGCAGTGACTTTCGGTTGGTCTTGCTATCTGCTACCACCCACTGCTGGGTGCACAGGTGTGTCTGGCTTGTAGGCTTCTGTGTTGCACGGGCTGACGAAGTGCTGGGGGACTGCATGGTTTCTGCAGTGCCAGCCACTGCACATGGGTGGTGTCTTGGGGTCACAGTGCAGGGTGTGTGTGCGTATGGGGGGCTGATGTGCACTGTGGTTGTCAACCCTGTGTGTGGCACTCTCCGCCTGCCAGTGGTTGTGCTGGGGTGTCATGGCTCTGCTATGCTTTGTTGGCTTGTCCCCATGGGCACGTGGATCATCCGTCCCACCCCAAGTGATGCTGTGCTTGGGGTGTGCAGGTGTGATGTGGGTTCTGCAGTGTGTTCCTGTGCCCATGTGTGGCATGGCTGGTGGTGGGCCCCAGCCTGCCTCCCTGGATGTGCAGTTCCATTGCTCTGGGGGGGGGCTGTGCTTGCGCTATGGCAGCTCTGGAATGCTCATCTGAGCTTCCCTGGTTGCTCCATAGCGCAACATTTTGGCTCAGCTTCTCCTTCCTGGTTGCGCGATGACGCAGTATGTGCGATATTCAGACGTTGGTTGCTTGCGCAATTTGCTCTGCTCCATGTTTGAATATCGCACCTGTTGCGCATTTGCACAACTGGTTTGTGCTTGCTCCTGCTGTTGCGCTAGTTTTGAGTGCAGTTTGAATATCTGGGCCTTTTAGTACACTAGAATAATTAATATAATATAACCTGGATCAACCTAGTTTTTATATACATTGAAATTACCAAATACATATTATTAATATATTTTGCAGAGGTACTTTATTTTTGTAATGATATTTAGCCAAGTAACAGTACTGGAACAATATTATTAAATGTGTGTTAATGAATTTAAAAAACAAAGTAGCATTCAATATTCATTCAGGAACCCATCTACAGTGTACCTGTCTAGAAATGTACTGAACATGTGAAGTTTGTAGTAGAGCTGAAACATATTGCAAAAACATTTAATCGAATGTTTCAGGCAGTGTGTTCCAAATATGTCTTGGCAATCAGTAACAATTGATATTGATGAATATGTTTGCTGTATGTTTTCTATATGTTTGTGAAAATGTAATCTGTATATTTTACATGTCTGTCTTGGTCATAAAAGAATCTTCTAGAAAAGGCAGTGTAAAGGTGGTACAGGGCCCCTATCCTAAACCTGGATCCCTATCCGGTAACGTCATAAATGGTGGAGGAGCAAGTTTGTCACTGATGCTTCTTTGTACATGTACTCTAGCGCAGCATTGCACTGTGATCACATCAGTTTGGTCCCAAATGATTTTACTGTGCGACCATATATACACTAAAATGGGGAAGGGGGGTTTAATGGGAAACATTACAAAAAACCTGCTTCACACCAAGAGTGGGTACATTTCTCTTAACCTTTTGTCACTGAAGTGCTTAACATTGACACTCAAAATAGGGGACATTGTGGGACACTGGCCCTCATAATGTGGGTCAGAGCATCAAACATGGTGATAACAGCTCAGAACTCTATATAAACCAGTATCTTTTCTTGTGCAAAGTTTAATATATATTGAACATTATAGAATATTATGAATATCCACTTTAATATTTGTGTTCACAGCCCCTTAATTAAGGCAGCACTTTTTTCATGTGGAACAGAGATGGGACAAGGCAATCTTGGGGGTTAAAATGAGGGTTGCCCCTCATAATCCCCCCTACTTCTTACTCTTTTCATTCCAGAGATTCTGGCACCTTCTCCATTCCCCACCCTCACTCCTCTGCTGGTCAAGCTGCTTTCTCTTATCACCTCCCTTCCGTCTGGTCTCTGCTCCCTTCTCTCTTCCAACTCTCCCCCTCACTACCTGTCTTCAGATGTCAGCTAAGGCATCTTTCTGCACCCTCCTGTTCCTGCCAGCCCCCATCCTGACTTCTAGTTTTCTCTCTTCTGACCTTCTCCCGATTTGATCTTCATCACTCAATGCCATTTAGCACTGTCACCTACTCCAACAGACACTTCACACTTAATTGTCCACATTTCATTGGATTATTCCATGCTGTTAATGTACTGTATCTGGTCACCTCATGTGCTATTACATCAGTATTTGTTGCTTATGTAACTGCATTATGTTTTTGTAGCGTTGTTCCTTCTGTAATCCCCTCCTCTGGATTACACCTGGAAATGAGCCTCAAATTAATGTGCTTTTCCTGATTACCAAAATATTAAATCAATCAATCAATAATGATAGAAAATTGATACGCATTGGGTGGTTAACTTTGGAATACTCTACCTCTGGAGGTTATGGAACCTAGAACTGTTCAGACTTTGAAAGGACTAGACAAATTCCTTGGAGAGAATGGAATTGACAGTTATGCAGTATGTGTAGTGTAGTATTCTACTGAGCTGGTGAGTGCAAGGAGAACCACAGAATATGCCATCAGGTGGGGAAGGGGCATGTGAAGAGTAAACATTGGAAGTTTTACTTCTAGGGTCACTCCAATGGCCAAATGCACTGCCATGCAGGTGACTTGGGGTCAGGATTTGATTTTGTCGCTATCTTCAGTGGCAGACCAGGGCTGGTGCAGCTGCTGATGGCAGTGAACATTCAGCTTGGTGAGGGTCAGTAACAGGCTTTATCGTATCACCATAGCAAGCCCTATAGAGGGCTATGGAGTTTTCACCAGCTCAGAGACATGTGGTGGACATGACAGGCTACCACACGCTATACATATACCAAGTAGGAACAGGGTGGACAAAAGGTTATAAACTGTGACACCATCAGGATAACAGCTGGTGGAGCTCTTGGGTCCTGCACAGTGAACTTGCACTGCAGACATGGTGGGCTTAGTAGAAACCTGGGCTGGGAGTGTCATCGTGGGAGTACACCTCCAGGCCTCAGGACTGGGTGGATGGTGGCAGAAGAGAAAAAGGCTGATAGAGAAGAAAGATAGCATTGCTTCACACAGAGGGCAGTAAGCATGGGGAATAGTCTGCCTTGTGAGGTTGCAGAAGGTATCAATGTTCAGCCTTTCAGAGCAGGGCAGTTTCCTTAAAGAGATTTGAATCACAGGTTGCAAGGTATAGGTATAAGTAGCATTCTGGAGACATGTCTGGAGGTGTGGTCATACTCAGATTAGGTATACTATTGCCATTCAGCTGGAAAAGCAGACAAGAGGGGCCGAATGTCATTTTTTCATCTGAATATAATGTTACTACAGTGTGTCAATATGTGTAACAGTTAAGAAGCAGCATGTATCCGTAGTTCTTTTTTTTTTTTTTGATGAGTGTCTATAAATTTTATAATTTCTACTATGCGGGGACATCCTGATTTGCAGCAGTGCAGGTTGGCTGTTGTTCCCCACCAAAGGGCCCCATATTCATCCACAGGCATTTGTGGCAAGCGAAATATAGCAAATATAGCACATGCAAGCATGTGATGAAGCCAGCAGATACTGGTCTAATGGTCCATTGGGGAGCCATATCCACCAGGCAGCAGGTTTTGCCTGGCGAACTTATTACCGATGAGTGCTGGGCTGTGTTTGCACTGCTTATGATGCAGATATGTGGTGTTACCAGAGCTTCCTACTGGCAGAAAACATCCAGGAGCACATTCTGAAACAGGCAGCACCTTTGTTCCTGGAAGCCTCATTGTGCAGCTAGCCTCCTAATGACCACATATGGCATGCAAGATTCTATGGGGCCATTTGCATGCCATTATATTGTTACTGTACTAGACCACCAGGTTAATATTTATTATTTCAAAAGCCCTCGATCGGGCATATGGGGGGGGGGCACTAGACCATCAGGTTAATATTTAATATTACAGAAGCCCGCGATCAGGCATAAGGGAGGGGGTTACAATAGCCCACCAGGAACCCAACCCCCATGTGTTCATTCACATATCTGGTCCTGTGTACTACAGTATGGTCTGCAAGCCCATTGATCCACACTGTGGACCAATAGGCGTACAGATCATACTGTACACTGTCATTCAGCAGGCAGCCAGGCATTATGCGGATGGGGTGCTGCCGCCCACCGATGACAAGAGGGTGCTGGGTGACCAGGGGTCCTCTGTGGTGGGTGGGGAGAGAGGGTACCACTGGACCACCAGGTTAATATTTCATATTACAACAGCCTGTGATCAGGCATATGGGGAGGGACCCACTGGACCACCAGGCTAATATTTAATATTACAGAAGACCACAATCAGGCGTAGGAGAGGGAAGGGGGTTACAATAGCCCAACAGGGACCCAACCCTCGATGACAGCAGCTAGACAGGGTGCCAGACGCATTTCACCAGTACGCCCTGCGCAACACATGCAAATGGGGCCATAATGACATGTAAATGTAGTGCACAGTGCCTCCTTTAGCTGTGTAAAGGCTCATTCACAGGCTGATTCCAATTTTACCTTTTTATGCATTCTTTTCTTTAGCAGGCCAGATAGGGGAGCTGACAGGATACTGTAGTTTTATACAAACTTACAAATAGTACCCAGCGGTCCCTAGGCAACTCCAAACCTGCTTCTGGGTTTCTGGCCTGGGCCATGCCTCTATTGCCTCAACCTTCACTTGATTAGGGCAAAGTTGCCACACCCTACTATATGTCCTAGGTATGCCACCTTCACCATGGCCACCTGGCACTTTTCAGCCTTGACAGTGAGCCCTGCCCTCTGTATCCTGCACAACACTTCACTCAGGTGGGGCATGTGTTCCTTCCAGCTGGCACTGAAGATGCCAATTTCATCCAGGTATGCCATGGCATACTCTTCAGTACCATGTAACACCTGGTTCAACAACCTTTGGAAGGTGGCAGGAGCGTTCCTCATTACAAAAGACATTACCCTGAACTCAAATAATCCTATTGGAGTGATATGGGCTGACCTCTCCCTAGCTCTGTCAGTTAACTCCACCTGCCAATACCCTTTTGTAAGGTCAATGGTGGTGAGATATGTCACCCCTTCCAACTTGTCCAGTAGTTCATCTGTCTGTGACATTGGGTGGGCATCAGACTTCATGATTGCATTGAGTCCCCGATAGTCTACACAGAAGTGAGAAGATCCATCCAGCTTGAGAACAAGGAATATGAGTGAGGCCCTGGGACTGTGGGATTTCTGGATTACCCCTAAATCCAGCATTTCCTCTACCTCTCTCCTAATGTCCTTTAGGACAGCTTTAGACACCCAGTGGGCTGTCTATCAGATGGGTGCTTGTGTTCCTGTATCTATGTTGTGTGTTGCTAAAGGGACACATCCCACCTTGACCATAAACAAATGGGCAAAGTCCTCTGAAACCTCCTTCACTTACTGGGACTGTTCCTGAGTCAGCTGGTGCAACAGTTCAATTGCCTCCACAGAGGACTCCCTCTTACTTTTCTCCAGCAAGTCCAGTAGGGGGTCTGCTTTTCCACTTCCCAGAACTACACACTGCAAATACCACGTCATCCCTATTTGCATATGGCTTCCATCATGTTGACATAGTACATTCTGTGGGTATTTCTCCTTTCAGGCAGTTCTACAATGTAGTTTACATCATTCAGTTGTCTGGCTACTTTGTATGGTCCTGCCCACTTGGCCTGCAACTTATCCTTCCAGACCGATATTAGGACCATGACTTCCTGACCTACACTGTATGAGCAAGCTCTGGCTCTGCAGTTGTAACAGACCTTTTGCTTCTGATGGGCAGCTGAGAGGTTGCTCTGGGCTGCTCCCATGAGCTCCTTCAGCTTTTCCCTAAACTTTAGAACATATTACACTATGGGAGTTCCCTGGGTGGTGTGCTTGCCTTCCCAATCTTCCTGGACAAAGTCTAGGGGCCCATGCACCCTATGTCCATATAGGAGTTTGAAGAAGAAAAAACCCTATTGACTCTTGGAGCACCTCTCTGCATGCAAACAACAGTTGGGGAAGGTATTTCTCCCAGTCCCCCCCATGCAGTTCAGTAAATGCTTGGAGCATCGATTTTAGGGTACCATTAAACCTCGCCACAAGCCCATTGGCTTGCTGCTGATACAGTGTTGTGCATCTCTGCACTACCCCACACTTCTCCCACAAACACTTCATCAGGTTCTATGTCATAAAGGAAATGGGCGAACGACACTCACCATTTGGGCTAGTGTACATCGCCAAAAATAAATAATGGTGATGTACACTTGTGATGACTTGAATGTGGTGATGGGTTTACATGTTATGAGGGGGCTGTGCCCCACACCCCTCCCCATGGAGGGGCTTCACCCCTGCACCCTCCACTTAATGATTCTCAAGTCCGGGGGGGTGCATGTCGGGGGATAAAACCTGGAAAAAAATAAAAATCCAACCATGACTCAAAAAGCTAACCCGCTCAGAACTGAACCTACCACCCTACCCACCATGCCACTTGGCCAGCTCAGCAGTCAACTGCCACACTACACCCCACATACCCTCCCTCCCCTTCTGTCTGTTGTACGGCATGGTCCCCCCATGTGTGTGTATATACACACATCCTGTCGCCTAGTCATCAACCCTGGTATCCTGTCACTATCCTGCCAGGTAGCCCAGAACACAGGTGTCATGACTGAGTTGCCCTTTTTCCAGTCAGTCAATCACAGTCACTGTGTTCACTGGATACCCTTCATTAGGTCCAACATGAAGGAACCCCCTCGATCAGTGATAACATATTGCAGAAACCCAACAAGGGGGGAAATCCTTAGCAAGGCATCAGCCACTTTGTCTGTCCTAAGTGAGGAAAGAGCAACTGCCTCAGGTTATTGAGTGGCATAATCAACCACCATCAGGATAAACCTGTTCCCAGAGGAGCTGGGGTTATTGAAAGGTCCCACAATAACCATTCCTTCCCTCTGGAATGGCTCCTCCACAATGGGCAATGGAATTAGGGTGGCTTGGGTTTTACTACCTTTCTTCCCTATTTGTTGGCACTGGTGACAAGACCTGTATTATTCCTTCACCTGCTGGGTGACGTTGGGCCAATAGAAATTCTGGGCCAGTCACTGCATGGTGCACATGATTCCCAGATGTCCAGACATGAGGATGACATGAGCAATCTTGAGCAACCACTCACGGTACCCCTGGGGAATGACAAGCTGCCTGCCCATCACCCTTCCCTCTGTCCTTACGTCCTGTGTATCCATTGTCGCAAAAATACCTATGTCTCACGTCACCTCCCTGTGTCCTGTCAGATTCTACACAAACCCTCAGCCTCTCTAAACTAGGGTCAGTCCTCTGAGCAGCTGCAAAATCCATAATTTTCCCAAGGCATGGGACATGTCCCCTTCAGTTTCTAAACTAGGGTCCACAGCTGTAGTGTCAGGGCATTCAGGGTCACTGCCATCCCTAACCATTTGACGATTGGTTACCCCTCCCTTCTTAGAGTAATCTTCTGTAGCTGTTTTGTTAACTGCTACCTGGGGGAGTATTATCTCCCTTTCACTACTCTCCATTGCAAGTGACACAGGCTGGGGAACCAGCGTCCCAGTGTTTTCCACATGGGCCACGTGGGTTCAGGGAACTGCAATCAGCCTTTTCCATCTGACTGAGGGTAACCACACATGCCACCTCCTTTTGTAGATTATTCCCTATAATCATATTGAAGGAGAGGATGTCAGCTACAGCAACTTTTAGCACCCTCTCTCCTGTCTCATACTAGTCCAGGAGAACACTTGCTAGGGGCAGAGTTTTTTCTTCCCCAGTAAATCCCCTTATGGTTAAGAACTGATTAGGTATAAACTGTCCAGGCTCAACCAAATCCCTTTTTACCAAAGTTAAGGGATGCCCCCATGTCCCTTAACCCATGGATGTGCATCCCATTTACAGTAAACGGGTGAATGTGTTCCCTCATGTTTACAGGCATGCTTTCAGGGATACACAGTGCACCCACCTCTGTTTGAGCACCACTTTGTGCATTCTGTGCCTTTTTAGGACACAGTCTTGCAAGATACCCTGGTTGCTTGCAAAACCAACATTCATCATTTCTTTTAACAGGCAAATCCTTTCTCTGTAATCTGAGGCTGTCCACTTTCTGGGGAGACAGTGAGTTTTTTTGTTGCCATGAAGGTCGCTGTTCCCTTTCTGTGCTGCCACACCCACCCCACTTCTTTTCAGAGCAGGTCTGCTCCTGGCATAGCGGTCAGAGAGCTTGGCAGCCTCCTGCCCTGTTTTTGGATCTCAGTCCTCCAGCCAGGTTTTCAGCTCTGCTGGGCAAGCCCAAAAGAATTGCTTCAAAAACACTACATCCTCAATTTTCTCTACAGAGTATGCTTTGACCCCCTCCAACCAACATTTCAAAAACTGACATTGCTTGGTGGCTAGTTCCTCATAGCTCAAGTCAGGGTTTCTCCTGAGCTTATGGAACTTAACTATGTATACTTCAGTTGTCAAGTCATGCTTTTTAATCACTGCAGCTTTAAGTTTGTCATAATCATTACTGTTCTGATTGTCCATTTGACCCAATGCATCGTGAGCTTTCCTGGTAAGCAGTGGGGATAGCAGAAAGCTCCAGGACTCTCTGGGAATTTTTGCCTGAATGCATACCTTTTCAAATGAATTTAAAAATGCATCCATATCCTCCATCTCTTTAAATTCAGCTATAAATTTAGAATTTAATTTGTACCCCAGTCCTGGAGTTACAGGTTCACCCTACTCTGGAGCTGGTCATTGGAGCTTTAGTTTCTCCAATTCATATTCTTGCTGGTGCTGTCTCTCCTCTCACCTGGCCTCTCTCTGAAGCTGTCATTCTCTTTCCTTGGCCTGTCTCCAAAGCTGGTTTCCTTTTTCCTGCTTCTCTAGCTCCATCTGGAACTTCCTGCTTCTCTAGCTCCATCTGGAACTTCCTCTGTTCGAATTCCAACCCCAGTCTCCTCAGCACTAGCTCCAACCTGATCCCTTCTGGCTCCAGCATGGTGATGCCCTTCCCCTGCTGTTGTGGTCCTGGGTTCCCTTTGGTCCCACTGTCCTCCTCCCTGGGACTGGACACTGTGGTGGGCACTGGTCCCTCCACGCCCAAGGTCTGGTCCCTTTCAGTCACTGACTGTGACTTGAGGTCCTGGGCAGTTGCTTGTGCATCAGCTGCCATGAGAGCCTCCATGAGGTGCTGTTTGGTTTGCTCCTCACACCGGACTCCTTTTTCCTGGCACAGCTGCCTCAGGTATTCCACTGTGTATTTGCTGTAGGTGGAAGCCATCTTCTTCCCTAATCTATGGCTACACTAGTGTAACCCCCTTGTTACCCGGGGTTACTAGAATCCCAGTAAGACCTAGTGGTAGGCAGGGAAGGCAGTTTGTGAAACTCCAGTTAAATGGGTTTCACACTGTCTCACTCTGTTTTCAGTCTCAGCTGAGACTGAGGGATGACATCACCAATAGAACTATCACAGCTGCATGAGCCACATTAGAATCTGCAGCAAAGGGAGTTAGTTACAACATTGGGAGTTTTGAAGTTAGTCTTCAGTCAGTCTTCAGTGAGTGAGTTTGCAGTTGGGAGCTTGCTGGTAAAGCAGCTCAGTGAAGGCTCTAGGAGCCTCAGCCCTGACAGAGGGCTACTTTTAAGTAAAAGGGTGTATGTCTCCACCTTAAAGAGATACACAGAAGACTACTGAAGTGGTGGAGACCGCTGTTTTCAGGTCTCAGTGTCCCCTCCCTCCGGGGGGGGCAGGAAAGGATTCCCTGCAGATTCCTGGGGCAACCCTCTAGTTCTGCTTGTGGAGGAAAAGCTGCCTATGTGTTCCAGTATTTATTTGGGAGAAAAGAAGATTTGTGAATCACCTGTGGGGCACCTGCAACATGAGGGTGAGTGTTTTCTCTGGCTAAAAGGGCTTATGTTTTTCACCCTGGGACTTGTGTGACAATGTGGGGATTGAACTACTACAATATTGGGAAGCCTAGAGTAATGGGCTAAGCAAAGTAAAAGTAGGTTCAAGTCCAGAGTTTGTTGGGATGCAAATAATATGTAGAGGAGATGTGACAGACGGTCTACCCATAATCTACATTTGAAAGTTCAGTAAAGGAATTGTTCAGTTTCCAGGGAAATGGCCGGGTATGGGTTTTGGGAGCTGGGAGCTGGAGGTGAGTGGCCCCCCCATTTTTAGTGACCAGATCCACCTCTACGGATTTCTTCTGTGGATTTCTACTTTACCTCAGGCACTTGGTCAGTGATGGGGGAAGTACCCAGACATGGGATTGTAAGGAAAATTCTCTCTAGGAGTCGCAGACTCTAGTGTGGTTTGGGGAGCCATGACAGGATAATTGGTTCATTCCTCCAATGGACTGTGAACAGGATAATTGGTTCATTCTTCCAATGGACCATGGATCAAGTGGCCGGTGGGGGAGCCGGGCCAGTGGGGAAAACCCAAGTGTGTACAAGTCGGGCTGTGTACCCAAATCTGCATGCAAGTCCGGGCTGTGTGCCTGGTGGGTTTAGAGCCTGAGGGCTGGAAATTGTGATAAGGTGTTCTGTAGTCTAATCTGCATTACTAGGAAATGTAGCCCCATGGGGGTCCGTCTATGCTTTGTTTGGTCAGCTTATATGTGAATAAAAGCCACACTGAAGAATCCCATTCCTGGTTCTGAACATTACAGTTATTGCTTCCTGTGTTCGGATTTACTTGGGTGCTCCTGTGCAGAGTAGCCAAACCTAGGTCCGCTGTGCCAAGTAACCTCATCCTCCCCGAACCCAGTCCCCACCAGGTACTGCTGTCAGCTTCAACAGCATGCCACCTGTCATTTTGCTAAAAAGGCAGGGGTGAGGAGTTACACTAGCTTGGCACCCAAAAAAAACAGCTAGGAAACTTAGACTGTAACCAAAATTATATATTTCTTTAAAAATATGTGCCTTGTTTGTGTGTGAACTGTTACAGTTTATCAATCTGACACACTGGACTGTTAATGCCTGTGCCACCAAATAATTGCACAATATGCAGACAAAGCATTCAGATCCCAGCACAGCACACAAGATCTGTCACAAATCCACTCCGGGAGTCAGGCCCTCTGCTTCCACAGTGCTCAGCCCTGAAGTGCGATTCATGAACAGGGGCCAAACAGGGACACCCTCTTGTTTGTTTTGGGTCCATGCAATCTACCAGTAACGAGTCCTGGGGTCAATTATGAACCCTTTTTAGCAAGCGCACCCAGGTAACAGGTCCAAATATCACAGTCTTTTCAGGCAAAGCAGTGCAATACTTGACCCAGCGGGCATACAACCACCCTGGTTCACAACCCCCTGCTGACTCAACTGAGACGCTGGTATTTTCTACCTTGCAGGATCTTTTACAGATCTTGTTAGCATGGCTGCATATTTTGACACGCTAAGCAATTTAACAGTTATGTCAGAATTATCAATACTGTTCCACCATTCACACTAAAATGAACACGTCCCCAGGCAGGTTTAAGGAAAAACAAGGTTTACTAAAATTAAATATAGTAAATAAATACAGAACAGATATACATTAAGATTACAGTCAGAAAAGAAATGGACAATTACAATACAATGCACCTTGTAACTGATTTAGCTAATTCTAACTCAGTTTAGTTGGCAATCTGGTTCACATTTCAATTACCAGTCTTGGCAGAGGTGGTCTCTCTTGAGTACAAGAACAAAGATGACTAGTAGAAGTCCAGAAAAGAGTGTCAGTCCTTTCAGCCAAGCTTCACTAATATCATAAAGGCCAGAATGCCCCTCCCTCCTTGTGATGTCACAGCTCTGAGCTGCTAGTGTGAGGTCACATTCAGTCCTGCCTACTTAATTTATAACATGCTGCTGCATAAACAAACAGGTCAGATTACATACTTGATTGGATTCTGCAAATACAACAATATTTTTAATTATAATATGACAGCCTGTCTTCCTCAGTGTATGGTTTATGACATCCTGTGATGTAGAAGAAATGTCCGGTAAGGTTAATTCACATATGCTTTCCAAAAACAGTCTTCCTCCTGTTATGCTATAAAATGTAGCCTTTTACGGCAGTCCTAAGTTCAAAGCAGTTGTTTTTTAATAACCTGTTTTTTATAACAGTTACACAGGTTCTGGCAGGTAGGTGTCAAAACATGAAAGGAAGCTCTAACTAGCTTATCCTCTAGGTCAGTGAGAGGGCAGATCATTTTCTTTCTTCTCTTTACAATCCAATGTCCCATGAGGCTCTGCTGCTTGGCCTGTTTCCTAAGCAGGACTGCCATACAAAACCTATATTTACAACTATATATATATATAACGTGATATGCACATAACTGGCAGACGGCTATTCCTTTTACAGGTACTACCAGATGGTGCAACAATCTATATACACAATAGTGTTCTTAAAGGGGTGGCAGCTAAACATTAAGCTCAGTGCTTAATTGTGTACTTCACAGTACTTCACAGTTTCCTCTCCTTTCCTAGATTTTGTATCTCTATACAATTCAAATGTAAATTTTTGGAAAAATTAATAAGACTGAAGTTTTTGTGAAAATGGTCAATTGGTTTGACCTCTTTTGATATATGAAAGTGATGTATATTATAGAGGTCTTTGGATAAACTAATGTCTGCATAGTAAACCCCTTTCCTACCTGTTGTTTTTTTTTCTGTATTGTTCCCACCACTTCCCCTCTCCCTTACTTTTCTCCTTCTCTGCTTTTTCCCTTTAATCCATAGTTCCTTCCCTTCCCCCCAAAAAAAATCTTGGACGGTGATTCAAATTTTATTTGAGGGTATGCGATCTAGTGTGAGGTACCATCAGGCCAGCCTCTCATTAAATAGAAAAAATTTAAATAAAGTAGAGTTGAGATTCATATAATAAAAAAAGTATCTCATCTCCCTCCTGAATCTTCCTCCCTCCAGTCTCATATAATGGCCCCTGGTGTCCCTTCCCTCCCTTACTTTGAACAGCCCTTCTGTACCTGTCTTGTTTCTTCCTTTCATGTACTTAAAGGTTTCAATCATGTCCCCATTCCTCCTGTCTTCCAGCGAGTACATGTTCAACTCCCTCAGCCTCCTCTCATATGATAAGCCCCCTAGCCCCTTGATCATCTTTGTTGCCCTGCACTGAACCCCCTCCAGTAACTTAATGTCCCTCTTCAGATACAGGCACCAGTACTGCAGGCAGTACTCCAGGTGCGGTCTAACTAATGACCCATACAGTGACAGAATCACCTATTCCCTCCTCGAGGATATACCCTTTGCAATACAACCCAGCATTTTGCTGGCCTTTGCAGCTGCTTTTCTACATTGTGCCAAGTTGTTCATTGACCCTGTATTGAGCACCCCCAGATCCTTCTCCTCCTTTGTCTGGGCTAGTTGCACTCCCCCCAGCTGGTAACTCCTCCTTGAGTTATCCATCCCAAAATGCAGCACCTTGCACTTTTTGGTATTAAACCCCAGTTGCCAGGTGTCTGACCAGGTTTCAAGCTTTGCCAGATCATCCTGCAACCCCTTCCATCCCCCTAGGTCATCCTCCACCGCTCCTACCTTGGTATCATTAGCAAACAGACTGATCTTGCTCTTGATGTCCAATGATACAGTATGTCTGCAATGAATATCCCAAACAACACTGGTCCCAACACCGAGCCCTGTGGAACACCGTTCATCACTACCCTTGGGTGTGAGAGCTCCCCACCCACCACCACCCTCTGTTGCCTTCCCTGAAGCCAGTTCCCTACCCATCTCACCAGCTTTGCATCTGTCCCTGTGCCTTCTAACTTACTTCCCAGCCTTCCATGTGGCACCGAGTCGAATGCCTTACTGAAATCCAGATACAGGACATCCACTGCATAGCCCCTGTCCAGTTTCCTAGTTACCCAGTCATAGAACTCTACCAGGTTGGTTTGGCAGGATCTGTCACATATGAAGCCATGCTGTCTGCTGTCCTGTAGTCCTTTGGCCTCTAGGAGGGCCACCAGTCTCTCCTTCAGGATAGTCTCCATTAACTTACCCATGATGAATGTGAGGCTCCCTGGTTTGTAGCTTCTGGGTTCATCCATGGGGCTACTCTTGTGGAGGGGCACCACATGAGCCATCCTCCAGTCCTGAGGTACACACCCCGAATGTAGTGAGGCATTAAATAGGTCTGCTGAAGGTCCTGCAAGGACCTCTGCCAGCTCCTTCAGTACCCTGGGGTGGATGCCATCTGGACCTGGTGCCTTGCCCACCCTCAGTGCCTTCAACCCCTCCCAAACTCTGCCCTCCATGAGTTCCCCATCTGTCACCCCCTCCCCCCATTTCTGCCATTCCTCCCCCCTTGGGTGTCACCCCCCTCATCTCCTTAGTAAATACAGAGCAGAAGTAATCATTTAGTGCTTCTGCCTTATTGCACCCTGCTTTCACCCAGCCCCCCTCCTTCCTTATCCTTACTATGTGGTCCTTACAGCTCCTTTTCTCCTTGATGTACCTAAAGAAGTCCTTCTCCCCCTTCTTAATGCCTTGTGCCAGCCTGAGTTCCATAAATGCCTTGGTTCCCCTTACTGCCCTTGTCACCTCCTTCGATTCCATTAAGTACTCCTCCCTGTCCTCCCCTTCCCTGTTTTCTTGTACCTCCTAAAGGCAGCTGTTTTCCTCCTTACCTTTTCCATGACCTCCTTACTCAACCAGCTCAGTTTCCTAGTCCTAGCCTTCTTGCTCTGGGCCTTGCAGCAGGTTTTGGTTGCCTCCACTATCCCCAGCTTTATGAGCTCCCACCTCTGGTTAGTGTCCATACTAGATTGAATTCTGGCCAAGTACCCTTTTACCACTTCCCCCATCCTCCCAAACTTGGTCCTCCTGAAGTCCAGCACTCTTGTGCCAGATTCCACTCCTTCCTTGCCCATATCCAATGTGAGCCATACTGAGTGGTGGTCACTCCCTGACAGCAGCTCCTCCACTGTAAGTTCTCACACAAAGTCCCCATTTACCAGCACAAGGTTAAGGGTATTCCCTAACCTGGTTGGTTCATTGACCATTTGCAGCAGGAAGCTGTCCTGGAAGGCATCCAGCAGTACCTGCTCCCTTCTGTTCCTGGTTGTTGGGGTACTCCAGTCCACTCCTGGCATGTTGAAGTCCCCCACAATCACCACATTACCCGTCTCGCAGGTCCTCCTGATCTGTCTTGCTAGTTCCCTGTCTAACTCCTCCATCTGAGATGGTGGCCTGTACACCACTCCTATTCTAAGAATCCTATTCTTGGAATCCTGGATTTGCATCCAAAGTGACTCCATACTACCCTTCTCCCCTTCCTCCCTTATACACTTCAATCCTTCCTTCACATATAGTGTCTCACCCCCTCCTTTCCCAATCACCCTGTCCCTACAAAATAACCTGTACCCTGGTACAGACATGTCCCATTCATTATATTGAGTGGCCCATATTTCTGTGATGGCTGCAATGCCCACCTCTCTGTCTGCCATGAGCACCTGTAACTCTGCAGTTTTCCTCCCAAGACTCCTAGCATTGAGGGTAACCACCTTCCACCCTTTTCCCCCTCCCATCCTGCCCTCCTTTACTGACATCACCAATTTACTCTACAGAGTTTGCTTCCACTCCCTCCCACCAATGTTTCAAAAACTGACAATGCTTTGTGGCAAGTTCCTCGTAGCTCATCACAGAGCTTCTTCAAAGCTTGTGGAACTTAACCCTGTATGCTTCAGGAGTTAACTCATACTTTTTAAACAATGCAGCTTTAAGTTTCTCATAGTCACTACTGTTCTGATTGTCCATTTGACCCAGCACTTCATGACCCTTCCCGGTAAGTAGTGGGGATAGCTGGAAGCTCCAGGACTCCCTGGCTATTTTTGCCTGAATACAGACCTTTTCAAACAAATTCAAAAATGCATCCATATACTACCCATCTTTAAATTTAGCAATTAATTTTAAATTTGACTTATAACGCAGTCCTGGAGGTCCAGGTTCACCCATGTCACTTACCTCCTCCGGTGTGGTCACTGGAGTTTAAGCTTCTGCAGTTTGAATCCCCTCTGGTGCTCTCTTTCCTCTCTGTCAGTCTCTCTCTCTGAAGCTATTTTTCTCTTTCCTCAGCCTCTCGCTGCCGCTGCTTTTCCTGCAACTCCATCTGGAACTTCCTCTGCTCAAATTTCAGCTCCATTCTCCTCAACTCTATCTGCAGCCTGATCCCTTCTAGCTCCAGCATTGTGGTGACCTTTCCCTGCTGCTGTGGCTCTGGGTTCTCTCTGGTCTTGCTGTCCTCTTCCCTTGAACTGGAGACTGCAACATCCCTTGGCACCCCCCTGCCCAAAGTCTGGCCCCCTTCAGTCATTGGCTTTGACTCAAGTTCCTGGGCAACTGCTAGCTCATTGGCTGTCACAAGAGCCTCAATGAGGTGCTTTTTGGCTCACCCCTTGTACTGTACTCCTCTCTCCTGGCACAACTGCTTCAGGTATTCTGCAGTGTATTTTCTGTAGATGGAAGTCATCTTCTTCCCTAAGTACTGCTACATTAGCTTGCACCCGGGAAAAAAAAACAGGTAGAGAACTTGATACTGTAAGCAAATGATATGTGTGTGTGTGTATATATATGATATATCTATATATATCTATATATATATATCTATCTATCTATATATATATATATATATATATATATATAGATAGATAGATATATATATATATATATATATATATATTAATCTGTGCCTTGATTGTGTGTGGACTGTTTTCAATTTAACAATCTGATACACTGGACTTGGACTTGGGCACAGCTGTTATGCCTGTGGCCACCAATATAGAATTGCATATTGCATTACCTTACAGCATCCTCCATCCATTACCATCTGGGTTGATGTCCATCTCATAGGCTAATGATGCACATGTGACCAGATGTAGAAATCCAATCTGCCTAGGTCCTGCTGGGTTCCCCTGCTCTCCAGTTTCTTAATGTGCATTGCAGAGGCTACATGCACCTCACTTAGCTCCTCATTACAACTAACAGAGGTAAGACAATCTACCTGATTTATGTCATTACAATCATATGACTCTAAGGAGGCAGTTGCTCAGTGGGGTAGCTGCTCTGCAATGCAAGTTTAAAAAAAAATAGTAGCATAGTGAGGGCATTTGGATCTGCTAGCAAAGGAAGTTGCTTTCTACCATAGAGAGATTGCTTGTCTTCAGAATGAAATGGTGGCTAACGCTGCCCATCTAGCTTAAATAATCATTTTAACTCTGTAGTCAGCAGACTTGTTCAGAGTCAGGCTATTGAACATTAGCAATTACAAACCTCTATGCAATATGCCATTACAGATATACATGACCTTCAGCTAGGGAAGCATAACAACTAGACTTTACACTTCTATCATGGTACATGCTAGCGCATTGTTATTTAGCCCCCAAGTCATTCATTTGAACAGTCACTATACTTATGTAGCTTCAAATTGTTTATTTTCAAACAGCAATCTGTGTCTCTCCTGGGTTTATTTCAAACAGCCAGTGTGTTCTTTTCTTCAGTGATAATCATTGTAACCTCACTGGTAAAGCAGCAGGGCATTCAGGATTTTAAAAATGGTGTTGCACGCCAACAGTACCCTCCCCCCAAGGCCAAAAAACTGAACTTGGGACCCCCTGCGAGCGGTCTCAGGATTCCCCAACGCAGGTAGGGTCCCTTGTGAGCAGACCCTATTGATGCGCTGGGCTACCCCACAAAAGGAGTGGATCCTAACATTGAAATAAAATAAAATGTGCCCCAAATGCTCAGAGTACCTGGCCGGTGATGCTGTACTCCCAGGTGGCTCCATGTCTCCAGGCCTCTTTTCTTCTGGCACCCAATCGTATAGGACGACCACTCGGAGGCTTCAGGGCACTAGCGACTTCACCTTTACCAGGTGAGTAAACTACCATTTCTTTAGGAAACAAAAGTTTTACTAAAAATATTTAAATAAATGCAGTACAGCTAACAGAGAACATATATTACTTTAAGGTACAGTATGGAAACAAATTTGGAAAGTATACAGTATAAACACCTTAAAACTCTTTAACTACGTCTCTATCTGTTAAAGTCCAGAGAAATCACTGCTTGCAAAATTTCAGTCCTTGTGTTAGCAGCTGGGTGCTGTGTCCAATTGTGTTCAGGAAAAAAAAAATCTAAACAGAATGACTCTGAGTGACTGTGCTGAGAGTTTAACTATCCTTCTGAAAAATGCAGTGTCATCAATTTTTCAGATATGAGGAAACCAGTTTATTTTCCCACCAGTGACCCACAGCAGGGTTTATGACAGTTCAGAATTAACCTCTTTGAAGTCTCAGGTTCTGACATTAACACACTGGAAGTGAATTTCACACAGTGCTGCTAGAATGGTCTTTCCTGGTAAATATAGCCTGTTCCCTCATAAAATGTGATATATGTATAATAGTTCCTGAGATCACAAGCAATCTTCTTCTGCAGTGTATGTTTATGGCAGGTAAATGGCTTTTGCCATATCTCTGTCAAAAGAACCTTGGAATGAAAATCTCCCTTCCTGGCTAGCAGGTGGCCTTCATTTCAAAAGGTTACCCCTTTAAAAAACAATCTAGGCTTTTCACTATGTCTTGAATTAACACTGATATTTTCTTGTGCATGTACACATGCAAATGAATTACAGAATATAACACCACATATCTACCCATCTAGCTGGCCAGGTCTATCTTGCCACAGTTGTAACCGTTGTTGAGTGGACAGTGCCATTCTTTTCTGTACTTGTTTAAAATATTATCTTCCCTCATATGCAGTGGTGCCCCAGTCCCTCCTAATCCCTGTTATAATAGAAGTAAACCTCCACCCTCAGAGCACCCACTGCCCCATCCCCACCCACTCACCCAGCAAAAGGTTATCTATGTACATTTGCAGAGACGAATACAGTGACCAGGACAGACCCTTCTCTCACCATTTCAGTCAGTTGCCATCTAAATGACAGGGAGCAAGCACATGCATGCTGTAGTGCAACTGTTGCTATAGTACATATGGGATTGCTCCCTATCATTCAGATGGCAGCTGCCAGAGACATGGAAGGCTTTTACTAGGTGAGTTGGTGGCGGCCAGGGTGGGTCTGCTGGGTGTTAATTGGGTTGGAAAGGGGGTGGGGTTTATAAATGTTAAAACAGAAATTGTATGGTAGAGGGTGCTACTGAACTATCAGGTAAGATAGTCTTTTACTCTAGATTCAGGAAATAGGAAGGTATCAGAGAACTACCAGAGAAGATGTTATTTTATTCAGATTTTAGGTGGCTGGATGTACCAGTGGACTACCAGGGAAGATATTCTTTTACTCAGGATCAGGCAGGAGGGTTGTACCATTAGACTACCAAGGCTGAGTACCCTATTGGAACAGGGATCAGTTGAGTGAGTGGCTACTACTAGACCACCAGGGCTGATTACAGAGATGCTGAGTCAAGGACTATGTATAGAATAATAAATAGTGTACTGTATATTATGAGGCTAAAATACCATTGAGACTTTCTGGTGACATGTGAACCTCAAGAGTGAAACTGAAGTAATGTATACAATAATAAATAGGGGACTGTGTATTATGAGGCTATAATACCATCGAGAGGTTCTGGTGACATGTGAACCTTGAAGGTGAAGTTTAAGTAATGTATGGAATAATGTATATGGAACTGTGTATTATGAGGCTATAACACCATCCAGATGTTCTGGTGACAGGTGAACCTTGAGACTGAAACCAGAGTAATGCATGGAATAATAGATAGGGGATTGTATATATTTGAGGCTGTAATACCATCGACAGTTTTTGGTGACATGAGAACCTCAAGAGCAAAGCTCCTGTAATGTATAGATAATAGATAGGGGACTATATAGTAAGAGGCTATACTGTAATACCATTGACAGGTTTGGTGACATGTGAACCTTGAGAACAAAGCTTGCATAATGCATGGGAATAATAGATAGGGGACTGTGTATTATGAGGCTATAATACCATCAAACATTTCCGGTGACATGTGAACCTCAAGAGCCAAGCTCAAGTATTGCATGGGAGAATAGCTAGGGGACTATGTATTGAGAGGCTATAATACCATCGAGAGGTTCCTGTGACATTTGAACCTTGAAAGCAAACCTTGAGTAAATGTATGGAATAATATTTATTTTATTTTATTCATTTATTTTATTTATCTTTTGTTGACCGGGTAAGTGCACTAGACAAAGCCTGCCTATTTTCAGGCACGACCCGGGGGAGGGGGGATACAGATGAATGCCAACTGACCTTGAACCAGATTAAGCTGTTGGTGGTATTTTTAGTGAATGAGGGAAATTTGGCCAGGACACCGGGGAAATTCCCCTACTCTTTTCGATAAGTGCCATGGGATCTCTAACATCCACCTGAACTACCACCAGTCTAGGCAGATGGGACCTCGGTTTAACGTCTCATCCGAAAGATAGGGGACTGTGTATTACAAGGCTATAATATCATCCAGAGGTTCTGGTGACATGTATGTGAACATCAAGAGTGAAGCTTGAGTAATGTATAAAATAATAGACTGAGGACTATGTATTATGAGGCTGTAATATTTTATTTATTTGCTTTTGGTAACTGAGTAAATGCACTAGACAAAAACTTGCCTATTTTCAGGCATGACCCAGGAGAGTACATTATAGGCAACAAGAACATTACAGTAAACACGATTTTGTACCATTCAGTGAGTTACAGTGGTCAGGGATTAAATGCATTAGAGCAGCAACAGCAATTGCAATATTTATTTATTTGGTTTTTGTTTACTGGGTAAGTACACTAGACAACAATGTTGCCTATATTCAGGCACGACCCGGGAGAGTACAGACAGGGGAGACCAGAGTCAACATTTAACAGAGGTATAACTTAGATACCTACATGCAGTTTTCGGTAAATAAGATCAGTGAAGGTGGAGTTTAAGACAGTAGCAGAACAACAATACAGCAGATGAACAGAAAAGCTGAAGTTAGTACTATGGTACAATACGGGCAGTTGCAGTAATTACAGAGCAGTGGCGGCATAGATCAGGACAATGGTATATAACGTGTATTAGACCACAACTGCCAACAAGGTAGGGTTAAGAAAACAGGTACAGGCTAGTAAGTTTGAGTGTGGTACCAAAGTGACTTGGGACTAGCTGGGGGAAAAGAGAATGTGCAGGAAACCTATGAAGGAGTAAGATAGGATAAGGAGGGAAGAGTAGGTAATAAGTGCCACAAGTACTAGCGTTGTGTTAGAGCGAATAGTTGTATAAGAACAGTGTTTAGTAACAGGAGGAAACAGAACAAGGTTGGAGGAAACAGGGTAGAGGTCAGGAGCAAGAGCAAATATCTATGGCTTTTGGGTATGAAAATAGTTCATTTTTGAATAAATTGCGGGATTTAGAGACCCTAAGTAGAGATGCAGTGAAATAAAATTTCACTGGTGAAACTGTGGGGAAATCGGCAATTTTGCCATCTGAAATGATAAGTATAATTGCAGTGAAATTTCATCCACAAGTTTACCCACCACCACTGCCACCACAAATGGCACGGCAGTAAGCACGTTCCCCCCCAGACACACAACCATATAATCTGAGGTGTGTCTCCATGAGACACACAACCCAACCCCCACTCCCTGGTGTCTAGTGGTCCCCCCCGGCCGATCACCGGCCTTAATTTCATTAGATAGGCACAGATAGGGACAGACAGAAGGCCATTCTAGTGGGAGGTAGGAGGAAGTAGGCTGTTGGTTAACTAGGATCTGTAGCTTATCCGTTAGGTAGGGAAATGGGCAGACTATGTGGGCCAAGTGGTCCTTATCTGCCATCAAATTCTATGTTTCAGTGTTTCTATGTAGGCATTCCCCCATTACCTTTGACCCCTACCATTTGTTATAAAAAAATTCAACCCCAACTCCCTGGTGTCTAGTGGCCCCCAACCCCCATCATTACCTAGCAGCTCCAACCCAGCTCCCCCCCAGTACCCCAATCGGGCCACCAGCACAGCCTTCACTCACCTCCGATGGCCAGGCAGCCCGACAGCACGATTGAGTGCTTGAATGAATAGCCAGCACTCATTCATTCAAGTGCTCAGTTGATAACTCAGTCGAGCAACCCGGCCGTGGAAGTAGTGAAGGACGGCGCTGGCCCGATCTGGGTGCTGGGGAGGGGCTGGGTTGAGCTGTTATAATGATGGGTGGTGGTGGGGGTCCACTAGACACCAGGGAGTTGGGATTTAATTTTTTTTTAAACAAATCAATGGCGGGGGCCAAGATAACTTGTGGGATGCCTATCTAATGAAATGATGGCCAGTGATCAGCTGGAGGGGGGCACTGGACACCAGGGAAAAGAAAGTTGGCCCACTGAGAGACCAGAGGGGGCAAGGGGACCACTAGATGCCAGGAAGAACTATGGGAAGTAGCCAGTGGCCACTGAATTGCACAGCAAGAGGCAAAATTACTCCCCCCGGGAGGTGAAATTTATCCATGGGTGGCAAAATTTGCCCATGGGAGGCGAAATTTCACCTACGAGCAAAATTCCACCAGCTTGGGAGTGAAATTTTGCTCACAACAGAGGATGAAATTTTGCTTTTTACTCAGTGAAATATTTCACGAAATGTGCAAATTAAGCAAAATATTTTGCTGGGTGAAATTTCTCAATTTTGCACACCCCAATAAGGTAGGGAGTTCCATGTTTTGGGAAAAGTGTGCAAATGCTTGTTCTCCCATCTTGGTTAAGCAACTGGAAACTTCAGAGGTTCTGGTGACATGTGAACCTCAAGAGCAAAGCTGGATTAATGAATAGAATAATAGATAGAGGACTGTTCACTGCTAGGCTATATTACCATCAAGAGGTTCTGATGGCATGTGGACCTTCAGAGCGAATCTTGAGAGGGTCTAATATGTCACCAGAACCATCGCTTGAGAGGTTCCAACATGCCCCCCAGAACCTCAAGACAGTATAGCCAAGAAATACCAAGCAGGATTTTCAAACCGTGGTGGTACATCAAACCCTTCACTGCAACTGCACCCGATTTTCCGATCCTGGGTTCAGTTGAGACAGTTTCCTCAACTTACTGCAGCTTGAACCACATATCTAGTGCAAGCTCCATATAAACATCCCCCAGGATTGCTATAAGTTAGACCAGAAAAAGCTGATCTAACTTACGGCAATTACTGCACTGGATAGAAAATCCTGTTAGATAGCTGCAAGCCCCATGTGTCATATCGTCTGTGCACTGTGGCTTTTAGTGATCTACGACTTTGGAAAATCCCATCCACCAAGTCTCCTACTTGTTATTGTATATGTAATGTACAAATTCAATAAATGTTCATTTTTTTACTTCACTGTAGAAATTATTGTATTCACAAGTAGCTTAGCCAATGGTTCATGACTGAAAATTGAAATTCGAAATATTGCTTAAATACACGCTCAGCCACACAAGCTTCTTTTTATTTATATTTCAAATGTTTATGTGTTTTTATATGGAGGCTGGGGAGGGAGAGAGAGAGAGTGAAGCACAAGCAAAGTGACGCAACTGCCTCTGTGAGCTTTTCCTCTTTATTTTATTTCAAAATGTGTATTTTTTTTTTCCTGCAGGGGTTGGAAAAGAGAGTGGAGAGAAAAGAGAGAGAGAGAGAGAGAGAGAGAGAGAGAGAGAGAGGTATGATCAAGAGAAAGACTGGAGGATATTTGAATCAGTGGCTTGGCTGCATTTACTGTACATAACAGTTACAGTGAAAGCCTGCTCACACTCATACACAGCACAAGGAAATATTCTTTCTTGTTCTAAAATGGGCTTAAAATATCCAGAATGCTGATTGGCTAAACCGTACTTTCAACCGTGTCCTTATCAGCATGTATTATGCCAACTGGCACTAATTCTGCCAAGCTGAGCCATAGCACACAAAAATATCATTGTCCGCAACACCATCCTTTCTACAGAAACAGCCTACAGCTCTGTGCCATGCTAACCAAACGTGTAACAACTCTGCACAGTACTCCATTAACCTGCAAAGCACTCCCTGGTGTTACGCTGTCCACTCACCCAACGCAATTTCAACATAATCTTGGACATATTTTTTTTTGTATTGAAAAATTCACTCTGACCTTTTCTTTCTCCTTGCCACCCAGCCAAGCTGAAACTGACTCATAACTAGTCCATAAATTCTGACATTTCCAATACTCATTAAACACAAAAACAGTTTTACTTGTTCCAAACCTACACATAAATAAAGCTGTTTTCCATGCGTCCTGTCAGAAAAATCATTTTTTTGCTTACCATGATGTGACGAGTAATCCCACCAATGAAAAACCTGAAGTGATCCTTAACTGATCGGGTCATGCGACAAATCGGCAAAGAAAATGAATCTGTAAAATCACCAACCATACCTCCAAATAACAACCATCAGCACAATTAAAATATAAAAATTAACACATCAAAAATAAAAACAATCAACAAAACACAGACAGAGCGGGTGGTGGTGCTCGTCTCACTCGATGATCTGTGTCACATAACAGAGCTCTGAAACAAATGATCTCTCACATTTAAAACCTGGCACCCCAGTAAAAAGCCACAAGAAATAAAATCAAATAACTTAAAACAACATAAGGGAGATTCCTAACTTACAATCCTGTGCTGCCAATGCAGTACTTTTCAAAGTCACATATTAAGGGAACTATTTTTTTACTATTTCAATATTTAAACTTTTTTTAATACTCTGCACTCCTCAATTTTTTTTTTACCACTAAATAATTACTTATGAGCCCATTTTATAAGTGCAATAGCACACTTTGAGGTGTGGGTTACGTGCTGATAAGGGCACACCCAGTGGCATTAGGCACTTGGCACACCCCTGGGAATACTCTTATCAGCATGTAACCCACACCTTGTCGTGTGATATTGCTTGTTAATACCATCATTCAGAGCTTGGGACAACAGTACCACAAGACTTCATCATTCTATTGTTGCAGCTCTAAGGATAGTATTACAGCAAACCTCTTGTATGGGTCTTGATGCTAACATACTAACATACTAAAATGCCAGCAGAATAGACCTAACGGTCTTTTGTGTCTGCTCGTTTGGTCAGCCCCCACCCTGGAAGCTGACCTTGCTGCCCCCCCTCGCCTTCTCCGGCTTCTCCCTTCCCAGTTCCAGATATTCTCACTACACTGGATTTTGCTTCCAGAACCCTTCCCCTGTAGCTGTCCCACCCCCTCTTGAACCCCTCCACCATCTCTGCCTCCACCAGCCCCCTGGGCAGTGCATTCCATGGCTCCACCACCCTCTCAGTGAAGTAGCACCTCCTCCTTTCTCCCCTGAATCTTCCCCCCTCCAGCTTCCACCCATGCCCTCTAGTTGCTCCCTCCTCCTTCCTTCAAAGCACCCTGACTGCTCCTCCCCTATTTACCCCTTCATGTACCTGAAGACCTCTATCATGTCCCCCGGTCCCTTCTCTCTTCCAATGTGTACATATTTAGCTCTTCGAGCCTCTCTCCATAGGTCCTGTCCCCCAAGCCCCAAATCATTTTGGTTGCCCTCCTCTGGACCCTCTCCAGGAGTTTAATGTCCCTCATTAAGTGTGGCCTCCAAAACTGCACGCAGTACTCGAGGTATGGCCTCACCAAGCAGTTATACAGAGGGAGTATCACTTCCCTCCTTCTGGAGGTAATCCCCTAGCGATGCATCCCAGCATCCTGTTGGCCTTGGCTGCTGCCCTCCTACAAGTCTCTGAGTTGTTCATCTTGACATCCACCACCACCCCCAGGTCCCTCTCAGCCATCGAGACTTGTAGCATTTCCCCCCCAGGGTGCACACTTGGCCAAGGTTTCTGGCCCCCAGGTGCAGTACCTTGCATTTCCCTGCATTGAACCTCAGCTTCCACTTTCTAGACCATCTTTCCAGGGCCTCCAGGTCCCCCTGTAGGGCCACCCCCTCCCTCCTCCCCATCTACCACCGCCCCCAGTTTTGAGTCATCCGCAAAGAGACTCATCTCACTCCTGATACCTGTCCTTATGTCAGAGATGTAGGCATTGAACAGTAGAGGCCCAAGGACTGACCCTGTGGGACCCACTAATGACCCTCCTTGGGGATGAGACTATCCTGCAACTATGACCCTCTGGGTCCGGTCCTGGAGCCAATTGCTATTATTAGCTTTATCCATATATTACATGTACAACATAACACTGGGAGTCAATTACCTTCCACTACTTTCTTTTAGATTAAGAGTAGTCATGATCCTCATGGGTCAGCGTTTAGTGTAGGGAGACCTAGTCCTGAGGCACCATGAACTTTGGCTAGCAGGTGTTCATGTGAACCATGGTGAATGCAACTGCAGTATTTTTTTTGACACACAACAACCTGCATTCATGACTGGACTTACAACCCCTCCTTTGCAGCTGGGAAGCTGGTCAGGTTTTAAAGGGATGGGCATTTCACAGAGTAGGAGCATGTGTGCTGGCACAGTCACTACTGATGACTCTAAGTCACATAGTCCCTTTCCATGGCAAGGTGCAAGACTTCACATTTGAAATAAGGATGGAGCATAGTTACAGATATATTCATTTATTTAGTTTTTGTTTACCGAGTAGGATGCACTAGGCATACATTTGCCTATTTTCAGGCATGGCCCAGGAGGATACGAGACGTAAGACATATACAAAGCAGTTAGGCTGACACAAGCATAGACATAATATACCAGGAGTACATTATCCAGCTAAAGTGCTGTAAGAAAAACAAAGGTATTGGATCACTCAAGAGAGCTATGAAGTCTAACACAGATGCAGAACCATTCAATGTGGCTATGATGTTGGTTAAGATATAACTTGTAGTTATCAAGAGACATGGGCAGAATGTTAAGGTAGAGTAGAATAACATTAGGTAAGAGCAGATATGTGGTATTCATGAAGGAAGGGGTGGCATTGTACAGTAGGTAAGGACAGAGGTCAGGGACAAGAGCATTGAGGTTTGTAGAAGGTGAAACCAACATTGGTTCTGGAAAGTGCAAGCAGCAGAGAGCTAACGAATGTGTGTTGGTGTAGTGTTTCATCGTTTAGGGTCAGAAATAGCAGAAGACCTCTCCCCATACTTTGATCTCGACCTTGGGATAGATAGTGGATCAAGGTCTGAGGATCTGAAGGAATGAGTATTTGTACAAGGCACCAAAAGGGATGTCAAGGAATGGTGTGCTTGGTTCAACATTATACTGTGCATAACATTGCCAAGAGACAGGTCCCAAAAAGCAGAAGGGGAGAGCCAGACAAGTTTGGAGTATAGAGTGCAGTGATGAGTAAAATGGTTACACGCAAGAACAAAATGACATATGTTATTGTATGTCACGTACCATTTTGTTAAGAAGGAGATATAGGTACTGTTGTCCAGCACTTTTGCAAACTATGTCTTCTCCTCACTCATAACATCGTTGATCTAAACACTGACCTGATGTGGAATGTTGCCCAGCTCTTGTTCAAGTATAAAAACAAACAGCTTTAAGGATTGCTTTAAAATTTTCACTGTAATGTTCAGAAGCTGCCTTAGGCTCTGTATAGACTGTGGAAAATCTGGTAATGTTTTTTGCGCCCATTTCTTAAAACAAATTACGATTTTTTCCATGCAGGTTTTTATTGCTCCTTCAGTGGGCCGCAGCTGCTCATCTAGTAGCCTTATCGGACTTTGGGGTCATTTGTGAGCCTGAATGCTATGCGTGTCCTAGCGGCCCCCCAGAGACAGCCTGGAGGCTTCATCCTGCCATGGCCCTGACCTTTTTCCTTGTTTTCTCCCCAGTTACCATGGGCCCCAGAGAGAGAGGCGCATGTGCGTGGAGGCACACATGCACCCTCTTAATCCGGTGATGGCCCCTTCCTCCCATCCCTTTGGCTTAGCGCCATGGCTCCCTCAGCTTATGCTGCCCCTGGCCTCCACCGTGGGGCAGCCAAGAGCTGAGGGAAGCTCAGATCCCTTCCCAGAGAGGAGATCTGCCTGTAGGCAGCTCATTCCTGCACCACATTCTCCACCGCCATGCTGACCTCCGATGGCCCTTGCTCGCTCCCAAACATGGGTCACTGGCATGATGAGAGGCAAGGCGTCTAGTGCCTCAGCCATCTATGCCACCAGGCTGGCAAAATTAACTACAGTTATTGAGTTATTGCATTCCCACCAGTGCTAAACCGTGTTTAAGCTTGGTTTCAAAGCATGCTACTGCATCTTCATTATCTTCATTGAGAAAAATCTAGTGCTGCTCAGGCTAACTTTATTTGCAAAGAGACAGCTCATGATGATCTACGTAGTTGCTTGGTAACCCATGATTTCAGCAGTGTAAGTTTGTGCGACTGCAGTACATTAAAGTAAAAATATTGTGGAGGTGGCAGCTGATAGGAACAGAGTGGAGAATAAACTGTGACTGCAGTCTACTATACACACCCAGTAAATCAGTGGACAGCCCACATATCCTTGTTGTTTCTTTGACATTGGCATTGTAGGATACATACCTCTCAACCTCCTGCCTCATAAATCAGGGACAAGGCTTAAAAAAAAACAGGGACAAAGGACCAAAATCAGGGACACATCTTCTAAATTGGTGATATCCACCCACAAAGCTGGTAGTATAAGGGGCTTAGAATAAAATGCATTTTCTAAGTAGGAACATGTCTGTAACTTTAATGTTTGACATTATTTTTTGGTTACAACTGCCACTGTTTGGTCACGGAAACACAATTTTTAGGATGGACAGGATAAAATTTTGAGGCAAAATCAGGGACGTCCCTGAAAATCAGGGACAGTTGAGAGGTATGGTAGGATACTACCACTAAGCACTCTGGCCTTACTATAGTTGTGTAAATGTGCTGTTAAAGCAGCAGTATTTGTTAGTTTGCAAAAACATCAATTATATGAGATACATGCCTGACATCCTTGTGGTCCTCCTCGGTGCCTTTCTAATTGTCTGAAATATTTTTAAAACGGCTTTTATAACGAATTTTGTAATTAATGATGCATGTAATTAAAGATGGCCACCACTCACACTTTGTATGAATATCTTCTGTTGAGGTTACCCATTGAATGTATATAATCTGCCTCATGGGGCTGTGTGGGGTGGCTGTTTGTGCTTGTTTGTATCTGTAGGTTTGTTTTTGTGGATTTACATGTTTTTCTGCTAGGAGTACCGACACCATTCTTGCACACAACATCTGTGAAAGTCTCCTGGACTGAATTTCTGCAAAACATCACCACCAGACATCAGCTTTGTCATTTAAAACCCACTTTTTGGAAGCCATCTCAAATACAAATAAGTAATAAGTCTTGCAACTAGTCTGACAAACTTGGTGATGCTGGGTCCTGCAACTGAATCAACATTTTTGTCTGACCTACTCCTAAAGGAGCTGCATTTGTGGACTTTGAAGAACAAAGGAAACACACAGATAAAAGGATATCACATCTTGCATATGCCCAGGCCACAGTTTATCACCTTGCATGATTTTTAACACATTCTGTGATGCTGGACTTCAGCAGCTCATCATTTCCTTCAGGTATCACCAGATTTTTCATTTTAAATCAAATTTTTGGAGGCCATCCCAAGGAAAAAAAAAAGTCTGGCAAATAAGTCTGACAAACTTGGTGATACTGGGTCCTGCAACTGAATCAACATTTTTGTCTGACCTGCTCCTAAAGGAACTGTACTTGTCTCTGAGGACTTTGAAGAACAAAGGAAACATACAGACAAAAGGATTTCACATCCTGTATATGCCCAGGTCACAGTTTATCACATTTTAGGAATTTTAACACATTGGGCTGGATATTCAAACTGCGCCCAAAAAGTGCGCAATAGCAGAAGCAAGCACAAGTCCATTGCGCCCATGCGCACTAGACGCGATATTCAAAAAAGGAGCAAGCCAAATTGCGCAAACAGCCAATGTCTGAATATCACACAACTTGCGCCATAGCGCAACTAGGAAGGGGAAGCTGAGCAGATACGATGCGCTATAGCGCAACAAGGGCTGCCCAGCTGAGCAGCCCAGGGGCGCCATAGTGCAAGCAGGGAGCCCCCCAGCAGCAGAGCAATGGAACTGCACAACCAGGGAGGTAGGTAGGGGCCCACCACCCATGCCAGAGATGGGCACAGGAACACACTGCAGAACTGGCAATGCACCCCCACACCCCAAGCACAGCACAACTGGTGGAGGGATGGAATATCCACCGGCCCATGGGGACAAGCAAACAAAGCACAGCTGGGCCATGGTGCCCCATCACACCCACTGGCAAGCTGAGACTGCCACACAAGGAGGGCAGACCACCCCATGGCACAGCAGCCCCTCCCCTATGCACAGAACACTCTGCACCGTGACCCCAAGACACCACCCATGAGCAGTGACCACCACTACATTAATCCCCATGCATACCACCACCCCCACTGTCACACAGCAACCTCGTGTACCACAGAACCATACAACCCAGAACCACCATCAGCACCCAGCAGTGGGTGGCAGCACATGGCAATGCAACAACGGCAAACACAGTGCCAACATGCACAATCCCACTGAGGCACAGCTGAAAGACCAAACATGAGTCGCCACAAGAGGTACCCCACACAGGAAAGGGCATGTCCCTGACACCACCACCATTGATACAGCACCCTGCACAGTAGACAAGTGTCACAGCACAACCCACCATGAGCCACAGCAGCCAGCACAGACACCCACAGTGGTGTGTGGAAGCATGCAGCACACCGGATGCAACACAGTGCAGGGGCAAACACACACCCATACCCTTGGGGACACTAACACAGGGATGCAGTAGAGTGGCAACCAAGCCCCCAGTGTGGGCCCATGTAAACTGTGCACATACAGCCTGCAGTCCACCATGGCACAAGGGTGACACCCACCCTTGTGCATGTACTGTGGCCCTGTACGCCACCAGCATATGCCTGGATCACAAGTCACAGACAGTGGTGCACAGCCCCTGCAACATACACAAGCCAGAGCATGGAGGTGGGACAGCAACTGAGGAGGCCACAGTGTCACCCGAGGCAAACATGCACCACACCAGTGACAGGAGGCAACCCAGCATTGTGACGATCACAGTGGATGACCTGCAGGGACAGCCACCACTGACAAGACAGCAGACCTCGCAGGCCACAGACATGCAAGAGTGTCAGCTGCACAGGCCAAGGACTGGTTGACAGGGGCACAATGGACACAAAGCAGGCACCATGGACCACTGCATACAGTAATGCAATGCACAGAGAACAACACACACTACAGATACCAACTGATAGCCACTCCCACACCGGAGACACTTCCCCATGCACACACACACACACACACACACACCTATGACTGAACCACCCCAGATGCCATGCACACCACTGCAACTGAGCACCTATAGCCAGCTGCAAATCAGAGACCACCACAGTATTCATATCAAAATACCTGTATTAGAAAATATAACAACAACAACAACTATTTACAAATATTTACAAACATGGGGTGGAGGGACAGGAACAAGGTGGGGGTGGGTAAGGGGCAGGGGTGAACAAATGGGAGAGGGAAGGTGGGGTGTGAGGGTCAGTCAAAGGGGGGAGGTTGTCTGTGGTCACTGGCATCCAGCCTCGTCCTCCGCTGTCTGGGGCCGTTCCCGGGGTCACCTCCTCCTCCTCCTCACCCCATGCCGATGGAGATCCCGCAGGATGGCAAGGGATTCTTCTGCCACGTGCACCAGATCCTGGATGGACCGCTCAATCCGCAGGAGTATCCGCACATCTAGGACAAGGGATCAGAGTCAATGGGTGTGACTGTCCATCCCCCTGCAGCTCACTCATTATGCATGGCATACAGCCATGGCCACGCTCCTGTGATGGTGTGCACCCACCCACAGTGACCGTGTCCACAAGACATGCCCAACCAGGCAGCAACAGCCATGTGTACCACTGCACACACACACCGCTCATGTCCAGCACAGCACAACCAAGGCCGTACAGTAACGTGGCTTTGCAGTGGGCAGGCAGTGCCACCGCCATGTGCCCAGTGCATGCATGGACCACCATTGATGCACTCCCAGACATGCAGTGCCACTGGACAGTGCTGTCACATGTCGCGTGCATGGCAGTGGTGTCCATGGATGGTGGCCATGCCCTGCTTCCCACCCTGTCACACGGCATGCAATAGCAATCATGGTGTCATGGCACTCACCCTCATCACGTTGTTGCTGGCAATGGGGTTGGTCCCCGACATGCCCCTGTGCAGCATCCACCACCCTCTGCTGCTGCTCCATAACCCTCTCTGCTCTGCCATGCCTGTGGGAGACAAAAGGAGAAAAACACATCTGTACAAACCCAAAGCATAATCCCCCTGCCCCAATGTGTGTGCCCACCCACCCAGCCAGACCCATCCATCCCATACCCTGTAAACACTGCCACAGCCAACCCTAGACCATCCCTCCTCTATGTGCTGGACACATAAGACAGTGTTACCCATATGGACCATACAAGTGCGTAGATGTATCACCCACCTGGACAAGGCACCATGCCCCTCCTGGCACGTGACCATAGACGTGCCAGTAGCTCCGGCTCCCTCCGTTTCAGGTCCCCATACCGGTGCCTGCACTGCTCGGCCATCCTCCTGCAGCCAGTGGCCGCCTCCAGGTCAGTGGCCACCTTTTGCCAGGCCTGGGTCCTGGTCCTGTTCAGTGGCACCTCAGCAAACAGTGGGCCATAGTGTGGCTCCACAATGGCCACAAGGTTGGCCAGCTCAAGGGTACTCCACTAAGGGGCTCTCCTGCGTGCCATCTCTAGTGCTATAGTAGGCAATAGGGCACTCCACAGTGCGGCAACCCCACGTGGAAGTGCTGTGCAGTACTTCGCCGCCATTCCCTATCATGCTGTCGGTACAGCGCCGCCATTCCCTATCGGGCTGTCACCGAACAGTCCGATAGAGCTGCAGCCATGCCAGACGTATAGCGCCAAGGGGGCAAAGGTTGGGCACAGGGTCATGGGTCTCTGGTGCAAGGCCACACACAGCACCATCGGATCTCTATGCATCTAGTGCAATTGGTTGCCTGTGTGCCATCGCCACAGCGAACTGTTGCACAGTTGTGCCACAATGCCATGTAGTGACCCTTGCCGTAGTGCCACTGGCACAATGATGGCCATACCCTGAATTGCCTACCGCGCCCAGCACGTCATCAACATGGCAGACACCTGCATAAGCTACCTGGGCATGCACAGTGCAGTGTACTACGCTGCCACAGAACTGCGCCATTGGCTTAGCACGTTCAACACAATTACGCAAAGCACAACAGCACGATATTCAGCCGTCATATGCAAATCATTCGATCAGCCATTCAATGGTGCAGCAGCGTGATCTGCATCTCATTAAAGTTGCTCCACACCTAATTTGCATGGATTGCGCTATTAAAATGCGACACTGTTCTGCAGTAGCCATATTCGGTTACTGCAGTTTATAGGTGAGTTGCATGCGTGTGGTGTTCTGGACTGTGGTCTCAGGGACTTGCTTTGTACTGCACAGTCACAAGTAACCACTGTCACCTTAACAGGCTGAAACATGACTGAGCAAGGACTGGGTGAGGAGGACGATGGTGGGCAGAAGAGGAGGCCCAATTTTACTAAGGCCGAGATGGAGGCACTCTTCGAGGCCTACCTGGATCAGGAGCCACTGCTCAGTGGATGGCGGGGCACCCCTCAGGCCCGTTCTGCTGCATGGGAGGGGGTGGCACATGCCATCAACCTGCACGGTAGCCACCAGCGCTCTGTGCAGGAGTGTAAGAAGAAGATGGGTACCGACAGGAGGAGGGTGAAGGAGAAGGTGGCTGCCATCAGGGTGGCACGTGCTGCAGCAGGTGGGGGCCAGCCGGAGGTGGTGCAGCTGACTCCGGCAAAGGACAGGCTCACTGCAAGCATGCAGTGCAGTGCCATTGAGGGCATTCCAGGAGGTGGCTTCCAGACAGGTGCTAGCCCATCACTGCATGGTATGTCATGATCTGTTGTGGGGGAAGGTAGATCACATGCACTAACATGTCCTTACTTTCTGTTACAGATCCTGCGCATCTGCAGGGGTCAGTGGTGGAGGGCCTGTCCACTGTGGACAGCCATCTGGAGTTGGAGGAGGGACCATCCACCTCTGCAGGTAGCCGGCGTGCATTGCAACAGTGGGTCCGCCTGGCTGTCAACACTGATGTCATTGAGACAGGCGTGGGGGAGGCCCTTCCTATGTCTCAGTGGTCTGGCATCTAAGCATGCCAGCATGCTGTGGCTGTGGCACAGACCTGCACTATTGATGATGCAACGACCATTATGGGCAGTGACATGTGTGTGTCACGGAATGGACACACAGCAGGTCAGCTCACGCCCATGGACCTGGCTGGTTCTGATGTGTGTGCTAGCATGTCAGCACAGTCCCAGGCTGTGCCTGTCATCACCGGTGGGGCAGCACCGGTGGCTGGTCAGGTCAGTGGCACTGTTGTGGCCACAGTGGTGGAACAATCAGTCCCTTGGGCACAGCAGGCAGAGGGGCAGCAGCAGCAGTCACCCACCGGGACTGGGGGTACAGGGTTCAGCGGTGGCGTCTCTGCACTGCCTGTGGACTTGCCCATACCTGGTCCTGGTGAGCAGCACACACCCTCAAGGGGTGCTGAACATCAGGCCCTTCCATACCCTGAGGGACTGGTTGCCGAGGTGGCAGAGGACCTCTTTGACGAGCACACCCGCCTGCTGCAGGCATCAGTACAGCAGCAGATGCAGCTTGCAATGCCTGTGGAGGCACTGTGTGTGGCTCTGGAGCGGGTTGAGGAGTGACACAGCAGAGACACCAATAGGATCCTGTCACAGATTGACCATTTGCAGGAGGATGTGACCGCTGCCATTGACAGGCTAACACAGGCGTTGGTCGCTGTCGTGGCCACAATGGGCACACAGTCAGGTGCCCATGTGTCACTCACACAGCACAGTTTGCTATCCACTCCCTGTTCCCGGCATCGTGTGACACCCACCCTGTCAATGCCAGGTTCAGCTGTAGGCATCCCGAGCACTCCTAGTGCAGGTATGTTCAGTGTGCTGCAGACACCTGTGCGGGCACGGTCACGTTCACGCAGTGGAACCCCTGGTGGACCATCGGTGCCACCCCATGAGGCCCATGCTCAGCCTGCCAGTGCTGCTGGGTCCCGGCGGGGCCACCCACGTATCCGAGGTGGACATGGCACTGTGCCACAAGACTGACCTGTCTCCCATTGCAGGCCCTGTCTGGTGCTGCCCTGTGTGCATTGTGTGTTTTGGTGGGCAGTGCACTGGTGGGTGCCCAGCCCTACACACAGACACCCCCTGCACACCCTCCCGACTGCTGTCCACAGGTGCACATGCATGATGATGCCTGCATTGTGCTGTACACCAAAGTGCGATGGTGCCCAGCATCTGACACACGCACATAGACAGTCAGCGGGTGTGGTGGCCTGTGGACATGTGTGTTGCTAGTGTCTGTGTTCCGGCTCTGTTTTGCACCTGACCCCTGTGCACTTTGTGCCTATTGTGTATGCGTGTGTCCGTCCATGTGGCGTGTTACTGTTCACCCCTCTCTGGTTGTATGTGTGTGCTTCTGTGCCCTGCCACTTCCCTTGCCATCATGCACCCCTGGTGTGTTTCCATGTGTGTACATGGGTTGTGCCCTAGCCAGTGGTGGTTGCACATGGCCCCATGACTTACCTGTGTTGGCTGAAGTGCTCCTCTGTGATGGTGTCCCGGTGCAGCTGGGCCAGCCGGATCAGTTGGGGGTCCCATCGTCCAAGGGGGGGCTGTCCATCCCCATCATCACCGGCGTCACTGTCATCTCCATTGCTGTTCCCCTCTTCGACCTATATGGCTATCCCACAGTCTTTGGCCATGTTGTGCAGGATACAACAGGCCAGGAATATCCCACAGGCCTTCCGGGGGCTATACTGTAGGGCACCACCAGAGGTGTCCAGGCAACAGAAACGCGCCTTCAGCATCCCAAACACCCGCTCAATGATGTTGCGTGTGGTGGCATGCGCCACACTGAAGCGTTGCTGTGATGGGGTCATGGGCCGCCAGTAGGGTGTGAGCAGCCAGGGACAGAGTGGGTATCCACTGTCACCTGTGTGGAGATAGTGGAGGTTAGTGTCTTGTTCAGGCTCAGACTGCCCCAAACCCTGTGTGCCACACCCATGGCACCTCTGGCTTACCCCTCCTTGCCCACGATTTGTCAGTTCTACATGCATACTCACCCACTAGATGACCTGTGGGGATGTCCCCACTCTCAAATCGATGGCACAGTGCTGACTGGTACCATAAGAAGGAATCATGTGCTCCCCCAGAGTGCATGGCACAGACATTGATGATGCGCCCACTGGCATCACACACCACCTGGCAGTTGACACTGGCATATCCCTTCTGATTCATGTAGGCAGCCCCATTGGGGCCAGGTGGCGTGTGAATGGCCACATGGGTGCAGTCTATCGCCTCTAGCACTCCAGGCATACATGCTACCCTGTGGAACTCCTCTATGTTTGCTGTGCACTCTGCCGCCGTGCTGGGGAAATGGATGTACTCTGCAGCATGTGGCAGGAGTGTGCTGAGGAATTGGGTGAGGATGCATGATGTGGCCGACTGTGTTATGCCTGTGGTGTCCCCTGTTGGTCTCTGGAAGGTACCCATGGAGAGCAAGCACATGCAGGCTGTTACCTTTGTCTCCACTGACAGAGTGTGACTCCGTCGTGTGGGTGCCTGCATCATGTCACTGCACAGCTCACAGAGCCGCCTCAGTATTGCCCTGTTCAGGTGGTACCGGCCCACAATCTTGACATCTGAATACAGCTCAAAGCTGGTGCGGGCTCGGTACTGCCTGTTGGGGCATACCACCAACGGGCCCTTCCACAGCCACATCCCCCTGCAGCATGCCTTCTCACCCCCCTCATTACAGCTTCCATGTGGAAGGTGGCACTGTCCATGTCCCTGGCTTGTGTCCCCCCCAGCTGTTGTTGCTTTGTTCCCCCCACTGTCCTGACTGCTACCTCCACTGCACCAGATACACCTACTGGCCTTTGCTCTCTGTGGCCCACACACCTTCCCTTGCTCCTATTCTGTGGTTTTGTTTCCCTGGCCTGCCCTCTTTCTCCCTCTTGCTCTGTGTCTCTCTCCATGCCTCATATGGCTTTCCTGTAATGTTCTTGCACCTCTTCCTTACTCCTTTTTATCTTGGCTCATTTCCGCTATGGCGCAACTTCCGCCTGCTCCACTGTTGCGCATTGCGCAAGTTTTTGAACATTGCACTGTGCACTTTATGCATGGTTCCACCCCCTTCGGTTGTGCATGCCTTCATTATCATTGCACTGTTGCTCAGCATGTTTTCAGTGGCATAACTGCCTCCTGCTGAATATCGCAGAATGGCGCATTTTCTGACTTGCGCTGACGCAACCCTGTTGTGCATTGCGCAACCGTTTTGAATATCCGGCCCATTATGTGACACTGGAACTCAGCAATTCACCATGTCCTCTGGATGTCATTTACCATCAGCATTTTCATTTTAAATCAACTTTGCATGTACTTTGTCTTTAAAGGCCTACATTAGCAGAGAAGCTTCCTCAAAAGAACTGCCATCCTACCCTCCTCTCCTTCCCTGTTATGCCAGCCAAATATGTTTTACTCAACTACTCTCATATCTTGTGGAACCACCATTTTGGGCCTGTTCACACTCTCTGGATTCCAAATTGCAGGCATGTGTCTACTTGCCCCCTCGGGAGCAAACAGTGCCATGACTGATACCTATAGTACCATAACCTCCCCTAAATCTGACCTCTTCCACACGTAAGCTACATAGACACTCACTCTATGCTGATAGGTCTCAGCTCTGTCATCCCCATTGGCATGACGCCTTGTCAATCTTCTATCGAATCTCCTTTAAGCAGGGAACCTCCACGCAACATCACGCTAACCGCAGGTTACATGCCCACTCCAAAAAACTATTTAAGGAATACATGAAAAGACTAATAGTGCTGCTCTTATTGCTCTTGGGCAATATACATCCTAATCCTGAACCTCTCCACTGCTCACACCACTCATCAAGAAATATTGGTGGTCTTACAGTGGTGACACTAAACATTTGCAGCCTTCTTCCAAAATTTGACAGACTACAAGTATGGACCACCAGACGTAATCCAGATGTACTCTAGGTAGTAGAAACCTGGCTCATTCCTAATGTCCCTGACACAGTAATCCTACTTCCTGGCTACACAGTATTGAGGTGTGATCGCCTTTCTCAGCATGGTGGTGGATGTGTAATCTGCATAAAGAACACTTTGTAGGGCCTGGGAACCCCCCGTTTGTGGTGATTTAATCCAAATGCTGGCCATTAAGTTGCTTCTCAGTGCACAGAACAAAACATTCACTGTGCTTTCTGTTTACATCCCTCCAAGGCACACTAAAGCTGGCTTTGTATCCTTTATAAACGCTTTAAGAGAGATGAGCCTTCACTCAGAATTTCTAATTCTTGAAGATTTTAATATAAACTGGCTCTCCCCTAACGCCACTGATGCCAAGGACGCATTATCTGCTATTCACCTTTCACAGCTTGTAGAAGCCCCAACCAGGAGGAACTACAAAACTGGGACCAATACCTTACTGGACTGGGTGCTATCTAACCGGCCAGATAATATCAAGGACACCTCTGTCCTACCTGACTGCATTAGTGATCAATTCCCTGTCAAGTTTTACTGGTCCAATAACTACCGCAAGACCCCTGCCAGAACTGTCACTAGCCATGTCCTCATTCCAGGACACCTCAAGTTAATGAAAGCTGATCTGAGATTTACCGATTGGTCTAGTGTATATACAACAGGCAATGTCGACACTGCATTAGAACTCTTCATTGACCTCTTTAATGCAACCTGCAGTAAGCATGCCCCCTTCAAAACTACAAAAATCTAGGGAACCCATAGTCCCTGGATCACCCATGTTCTTCTTGATCTACTAAAACACAGGGATCACCTCTGGCACATCTCTTGAGCACTGGGAATACAAGCTAACCTACAGAGGTACAAAGAAGTGAGAAATGAGTCTACCCATGCTATCCATTCTGCTAAAAGCCAGTATTTCAAAGAAGCCCTTTACACCTCCTGAAATGATATCAGGACATTCTGAAAGAACATCCAAGACATCACTGGTAAAGACCCCCAAACTACCCTGAACAGGCTGAACATTGATGGCACCCCTACCATGGACCCAAAAGCTATTACAAACGCTTTCAACAAAGGATTTACAGACCTTAGCAATGTTCCTTCCCTGAACTGCTTCATGGTAACCCCCTCAGGTATGAACTTTGCAGTTCAGAACCCACCCCGAGACCACCCACCATTTTACTTCAAAACAGTGTCTTTAAATGAAGCCAAAGGCTATCTTAAGAAGGTACTGGGGAAAGCTAGATTCAGTGGGGACTCCTTCAACTTAAAGTTTGTTGCCCTTACCTTTGAGGAAATCCTTACATCTCTTACCAAAATAATCAACCTGTCACTCTCTCAGTCACAATTTCCATATCTTTGGAAATCAGCAGTAGGCATGCTGGTGTACAAGAGTGGTGACCGAGCACTGCTGGAAAATTACTGCCCAATCTCCATTCTTCCCCCAATACCTAAGGCTCTGAAGCACATTGTGGCCAACAAACTCATAGAGTATCTGGATAACTACCAACTCCAATGTCCCCAACAGCATGATTCAGGTGTGGACTTAGTACCATCACTGCGCTCCTGGAGTTTACAGGCTTTATCAATAACTCTCTGGAACAAAGGCTCTTGGTAGGGGCAACTTTCATAGACCTTACCAAGGCCTTTGACACTGTCAACAATGATCTCCTTATCAGAATACTCTCTTCCATTGGTCTTTCCTCTGACACAACAAGGCAATTCTCCAGCTACTTAAGCTGCCGAATGCAGTAGGTAAAAATTGTTAACACCCTATCCGATAGTAGGGCTGCTGCTCTGGAGTCCCGCAGGGATCTATCTTGGGTCCATTGCTTTTTATCATCTTCCTCAATTCACTAACAGGAACTTGCTATGACTACATACTTCTACACGCTGATGATGCTTTACTTTTTCCGAGCAACATGGACCCTTACCTTTTCTAGGACCGACTTCAGCAATCCTTTACATCTGCAGAGAAGAGGTTTTGGGATAATAAGCTCATCCTTAATTATAACAAGACTAAGACAATGTTATTTTTGACCTACCAAAGCAGACAAGCAGACACAAAACCTTCCCACTTACCATCATTAATGACACTGGCTCCCCTCTTGAACTGGTTCATCATTTCAAGTACCTGGGTATAACTATTGATTCTACCCTGTCTTTCACCCAGCACGTCGACTTAACAGTCAAGGCTATTAACCAGCATTTAGGAGTTGTATACAGGAACATACTCACTCCAGAAGCACTGAACATGGCCATCCACAGTTCTGTGGTCACTCTCATGAACTACGGTATTATCATTTACAATGTGGCTACAGACACTGCCCTCTGACATATCAAAACAGCCTTAAATAAAGCATGCCGCCTTCTTACTGGTGCCGCACACTTGATGCACACCTGCAACCTTTATGCCCAGGTTAGCTGGTTGCAATTTGACAGCAGGCTCAAATACCAATTGTGCCTGCTTACAAAGAAGTTACCTTGGGATTGCTACCTCTCAGTGTAATGGTCCTTCTATCCCCTGCATATAACCCATGCAGTACCAGAAGCTCTGGCAAACAGGCTTTAAGTATCCCATGGTGCCACACCACCTTTGGACAACGTGCATTCACATATCGAGCTCTGCAGTGGTACATCTCCCTGTGTCCTGACATAACCAATGCTACTTTGCTGGGCTGTTTTAAGAAAAATCACTGGCAGCATCTACTCTCACTGGTAACCTGTGACTGCTACCGCTAATTTGCCTTTACCTTGCTCCTATCATTTGCAATCTCTGTGATCTCTACTGATTAGCAAAATGTTATGCTTCTTGTCCATTTCTTGGGCCCCCAGTTAAGTTAACACTTTCGTGAGCTTTCTACCCCTGCCTAAATTATTTATTTTCCCTCCCACCTCCCTCGACCTCCTCTTCCCTTTTTTGCCCCTTCATAATTCCATACCTCTTTCCTCCCTACCACCTAAATACATCTTCATCATCACCCCACTAGTTACACCACCTCTCCTCCCTACTCTCCCCCACCCCTCTTCCCCCACCCTCCTCCCGCTTTATTCCACTTTAACTACATTGCTATTCTTCCCTTTCCCTCCCATATCCCCATCCTTCCCACACCTCTGCTTGCCTTCTCCCTCCCGCACATTCCTCCACCCTCCCTGTCCCTCTTTACTGTTATAAGACCTTCTCTCTTTCTTTGACTCATGCACAACCCAATTATCTGCCTATGCTCTTAGTTGCACAATTCTCTTTTTTAAACAAGCTTCCTCATGTTATGTTACCGTTACCTAGTGAAACGTTAGCCTTTGTTTTGACTCTGCACCCTGTAAGTGCCAGATTGCATAACTATTGTTAGAATTTATGCCTGAAGACCGTTTTCAATTGTTTCTTGCTGTATCTGTATCTGTGGAACATATCTGTATTCTTGTTTGTGTCTTACTTGATGTGGAACTTATGAAAGAGTTTTCTGCTCAAAGGTGCTGATCGATGATCTCAATAAATAAATGAAACAATAAATGAATAAATATACTGTACTGGATTCATGCAATGGATGCATTCGGATGGTCTTTCCACAAGTTTCTGATATTAACCCATTCCTTCTCATAGTGCCATATGGCGTCGGAACCATCTACTGTTTAACCCAACCCAAAAATGGCCACCAGGATAGAGTGAGTTTTAAACAGCACAGCACTGTACTAAGGTATTTAATGCAGCAGTACTAGTTAGCCAGGAAGTGTTAATCACTTCTCAGAGTTTTGCACTGCCTGGTAGGTAGTTTAAAATTTCAGATTTAACTTTTGTTGCTTACTACTGTTTTCTAAAAAATCGGTTCTTTGATTTTTAATACATTTATAATGTTGTGTGGAGCTACAGAAACTATAGCAGCCCCCATGTCATTTCCTGTTTTCACCCTCTGTTTAAATTTCAGGTCCTATAAACACTCAGCAGTCAAAGGAAGATGTGGTGCATTCTGGTTACATCAAACAAAATAACCAATAAGAGAATGGCAGCATCCCATTTCCCTCAGAATACAATATGACACTCCTGGCAAGGCTCCGTGCTAAACTGTCAGAAAAAATAAAGACTATAAAGTAAACAAATAAAACTTAAAAGCAAAGGATTCAAGTTTTGTTGGTTGTGAGGTTGATTTAACATAACTGTTGTAAAAGGAACATTTCTATTAACTGATGCTGCTGCTTGAATTTTTTCATGCGGGCATGGCACAGAAGTGGGAACTTTTAAATACTTCAGAATCTGTATCTTAGTTCAGGAGTGAAATAAATCAAAAAGAAAAATGGGTATATTGATGTTTCTTTACTGAGGCAGTATAGCACAGTGGTTTAAGGCTCTGAGCTGTAAATCTGGTGACATCCAGCAGACCAAACTTGGGTTTGAAACCGACAGCTTCCACTTGCGTACTGTGTGACCCTGAGCAAGTCACTTAACTTCCCTTTGTTCCCAGGTCACTCCTGTAAAAAAGCTTTCAGCTTAGTGTGCTACTCCTGGTTAAACAACTAAAAGAAAAAAATACATTATTTCTGATAAAAACTATATAGTTGCAATCAATCAATATCTTTATTTAGCCAGACAGAACACCATTGAACAGGGCTCATTTACAAGATGGACCTGGTAGTTTAAACAACAACAAGTCACAATACAACAATTTGGAGTAGGCGTAGCAACATTAGCAGCCTATGTACAGTCATTACAAGTGAGAAAGGCATGGCTTGACACAGTGGTGTACAATAATTTACAAATAGCAGTGTGAGTCTTGACACTGAGAAGAGAACAAGGCAGCATAATTTACAGGCATGGTACCAAAGGCAGTCAACATACTGCTATGTGCGAGTTCTATGCAAGGCAGGTCTCTGATAGATGGTAGAGTACAATATTATATTGGATGAGGTCTAGACCAGCAAAGCATTAAGTGGCCTAAGACTATAAAGCAGGGCACTGAGGCCACAGAATGTGCCAAGGATAGTGGAGGGAGAAGAGGTTAGGAGAGATGGGAGGAGGCAATTGTAATACCTTCAGGACTGACATAACTGCATTAGTCAGCGTGGGAGGTCTAAGGGTAAGTAGAAGGGTATGGAGGTGAAAAGGCATCATTAGTAGGGGAGGTGACAGACAGGTAGGAGGGAGGCTCAGAGATTCAGTGCCGGAAGCAGTTGCAGGACTCCATAAATGATCATTGGATAAGATTTTTGAAGGCAGCTAATGGTACAGGTGAAATGAGCTGCAGTAAATTTTCATCAGTATTCCAGAGGACTGGTGAGGCATGACTAATCGCCACCCAACCAAAGCGCATCCTAACTCTGGGTATGTAACGGGTAATATGAGTCTGGCTTCTCAGTAGATAGCTGCCAGGAATGCAAGAAGGTACGCAATCCTTAATACATTGAGGCAGCTTGTTAGAGATGGCCCTATAGATCCAGAGCACGGTGTTCTTTTGTCGTCTAAGACTAAGTGAGCCCCAACCTACAATGTTGTAGAGGGTACAGTGGTGTGCTGAGTAGGAGGCAGTGGTAATGAACCTGAGCACCCAGTGGTACAGAGTGTCTTGTTTGGCAGTGCCCATACAGAAGGTCTGCATAGTCAATGAGAGGCAAGAACGTTGTTTGTACCAACCTGGTTCTCCCCTCCTGCATCAATAGATGTCTGATTCTGAAGAAAATCCCAAGCCTCTGTTTAAGCTTTTTGGAGAGTTCCTCGATATGGACTTTGAAGGAAAGATTAGAGTCAACCCACACCCCCAGATGTCTGAAGGAATCTACATAGTCCAGAGATTCACTGATATGGATACTGCTGCTTTAAATACTGTTGGACCACGTAGATTTATGGGTTCCGGTCAGTAACATCGCAGAACAAAATAAAGTGGACAAAAATAAAGTGGCATAAACAGTGTCACCATCAATACTGGCAGCACAAAATGAAGTGTGCCAGAACAATGCAGGCCACATGACACATGGGTAACAAACAACATCCACCGCATGGAGACACTGCAATAGAACCACAGGGTCCAGGAGTACAAGCCAGTATGCCATCTCCCTTGTCTTGTGTGTTGCTGGGGACATGCTGGCTTGTGCTCTTGGCCCCTTGTATTATACACGGCCATCCACATGGTGGCCATGGTCCACCTGTCCTCCAGTAGTTACCCCAGTGCACGTTCTCCATCACTCAGCATTCTGGGGGGTACTCCACCATGTGGGTGCCTGTGCCATTAGATTACCATGGTAGGTGTCCAGTGGCCTGCTTCCCCCAGTGGAGGTTGCACCCTGCCCTGTTCCATCTCCCTGCAACCCTATGCTGTTCCTGTGCATGGGTGCCCACTGCTGTGTTCCAGTGCAGTGCCTCCATGTGGTGGACATTGTTTGCTACCTGCGTGTTGTGTAGCCCGCATTGTTCTGGCACGCTACATTTTGTGCTGCCAATGTTGATGGTGACACTGCTTTTGCTGCTTTATTTTTGTCCACTTTATTTTGTTCTATGATGTTACTGACCTGAACCAACCATTTTAATCAACCTTAAAATGTTTTAAAGCACTTACAGCAATTTAGAAACTGTAGTCTGTACAGGGCCGAAGACTTAATAGCTTCAATTGTTACTGCAAAAGCCAAAGAACAATAAAAAATGGGTAAGCCCTGATTGGTCAAGTTGATAGGTTTCATGAATAATTGCTCAACTAAAATGCTTTCCCATTTCCTTTCAGTGCTGAGTTCTGCTGTAAGCTCTTTTGGAAATGACATGCTCTCATACTTTAATCTACTGCTGTACTGCACACTTAATCGTTATCGTACTGTGCAACATCTGTTATAGGTAATGTATTTATTTTCATTCTGTAAGTTTTTTATTATTATCCTGTGTGACTTTTGGCAGGGTAGAACCTGGAAATGGGCTTTTAGTCCAGTGTTTTAACTTAGTTATCAAATAAGTTTAAATGAACTCCGCCAGAATTTCATTCTAAACATTCCAAGGGCTTTTATAACCATAAGAGGGTGTTTAGTGGAAATAGTTTCAAAATTCTGAACTTCTACTCTAGGTTCAGTTGGCACAGCCCATTTCCACACAAAGGTTCCTAATTTTCTGACAAGTAAAACATTTTGATTTTAAGTCCAAGGTCCATGTTTTTAAAGTGGCAACACTGTTGTTGAAATGCTTTGCAATATGTTGTTGTATGTACAGTTTCTGTGTCTCCTATGATTATGAGTTTCTTCTTGAGTCCTTTGTGTGCCAGAACTGTTCTGCTTCACTTCAAAGTTCTCTCACACAAAGAACTAGAGAATGCATTCATATCTGGGCTATCAGAATAGCCTTGGGGATAGAGTAATGAGCTGTGAATGAGCTTGATATAGCCAGCAGACTTGGATTTGATTCTCACAACCTCCACTTGTACAATGTGTGACTCTAAGCAAGTCACTTAACCTCCCCAGTGTTCCTGGGTCACCCCTGAAAACAGGCACTTGAATCTAGTGGGCCATACTCGGTTACCTAAAAAAAAAGTATCTTTGAGACAAAGGAACAGTAATACTGTATAAACAAATAGGAATCCTGTGCATGCTTCATTTGAACCTGATTTCCATTAGTAAATATATCTGCCTGTTTTCTAACAAGTATTTGTCAACGCTGAATGTTTGCTTGCTGGTATTAGCATTAGAAATGCAGGAGTTAGACAGATGCAGAATAGGAATGGCAGTGAAGTATTGAACTTCATGCCAACCCCACCTCCATCCTGTACAGATGGACTGGCATTGGGGTAAGTGTTTGGGTTGTCGCTCATGAGGGTCATGCAATGTCACCTCACCCTATTCTGCAGACACCAACATGGGTTGAGGTGTGCCTTAGGGTTTTCGGCTTTACAGTCACCCCATTCCATAAGGACATACGCTGAAATGGGTGCAGCTTAGGAGAATGGGGTAAAGTCTGGGGCTGAAGACTCCAAGGCACACCTTGATGCCTGTCAGTGGTGGGGGGGTGGGGATGGATGGCATGAGCAGTACAGTAGGCAATCCAAAGGCACATCCCAATAGCTGTCCATCTATACAGAGTAGGACGTTATGGTTAGAAATGCTAATGCCTCAGGCGTTTGTTGGTATTTACAGAACAAATTATCAACATGGCCTTTTGTGACCCCACCTCATGAAAGCATTTGGGATATTTTCTCATGAAAAGTGGCAGTTTGATTTTGTCAATGTGTCCAGAACATTCAGTTCCAAGAGCAGCAGTGCCATTCTGCACCACATGTATGAAAACACAGATCGGGCAAGATGAGAAAAATGACAGCTGTACCATCCATTGGGAGGTGTGATGAGATGGCAATGCTGCAAATGTGTAGTGGGAATATTACACATGCTCGCATTTCCAAGCATACGTGGAAACTGCACAATGCATGCTCCCTGTTCTAATGAACAGTATCACTGTGATTTTCTTAATGTGTCCTGAACACTGATTTCCCACAGCAAGCACAATATTGTGTGCCGGAAGTGCAAAAACACATTTCAGCCAGCATGTGAAAAATGACAGCTATACTGTTCATAAGGAGGTGCGGAAAAATGGCAATGTTGAAAATGTGGAGTGAAAATACTACAAATGTGAGAAGTTATGAGCGTGCATGGAAACTGTGTAATGCATGCTTGTAACACAGTCATTTTATGGACTTTCATCACCAAATTTTCAACATAGGCATTTTAGGATCTCTGCTAATGAACAGTGTCACTGACATTTTTGTAATGTGTCAAAGTGCGGAAACACATTTCGGCCAGGATGGAAAAAATGACAGCTGTACTGTTCATCAGGAGGTGCTGAAAAATGGCAGTGCTGAAAATCTGGAGTGCACATCTTGCAAATGTGGCAAGTTAAGAGCCTGCATGGAAACTGCATAATGCACGCTCATAACACAGTCATTTTATGGACTTTTGTCATCATATTTTCAACATAGGTACAGTATTTTAGGATCTCTGCTAATGAACAGTGTCACTGTGATTTTCATAATGTGTCTCGAACAGTTTCTGTCCCACAACGACCACGCTATTCTGTGCCGGAAGTGCTAAAACACATTTCAGCCAGCATGTGTCAAAAATACAAAAAGACACAGGCAGAAGGGGATAGGGAGAAGTACCAGGAGAAGCAAAGGGAGGCAGGGAGGTCAGTAAGGGAAGCCAAAGCTCAGACAGAAGAACACATTGCAAAATCAGTGGGTAGAGGGGACAAAACCTTTTACAGGTACATAAGTGAAAAAAGAAAGGCAAAGGGAGGGATAGTGAGACTGAAGGGGGAGGATGGGGGCTGTGTGGAGGATGACAACAGTAAAGCTGACATATTGAACAGGTATTTCTGCTCAGTCTTTACTAAGGAAGAGGAGAGTAATGGGTCTGAATGGAGTACAAGGGGTGAGAATGGTGCAGAAATGGACATAAGTCCCTTTACACGAGAAAGGGTCCTGAAGGAACTGGAAGTAATAAGAGTTTATAAAGGAATGGGGCCAGATGGGGTGCACCCCAGGGTCCTTAAAGAACTAAGAGAGGTGGTGGCTGAACCTCTTGCTATCCTGTTTAGCTGATCACTAGAAACAGGGAGGTACCCAAAGACTGGAGGATAGCAGATGTAGTCCCCTTATACAAAAGTGGGAACAAAGAGGAAGGGGAACTACAGACCAGTCAGCCTCACCTCGGTAGTGGGAAGATCATGGAAGCACTACTGAAGGAGAGATTGGTGGAACATCTGGTTGTCAATGGACTACAAGACCCAAGGCAGCATGGTTTCACCAGGGAAGGTCATGTCAGACCAACCTCATTGAATTTTGACTGGGTGACTAGGGAGGTGGATCAGGGAGGGAGTGGACATGGCCTATCTGGACTTCAGCAAGGCCTTTGACACTGTGCCACATAGAAGACTTTTGCACAAACTGGGGAATATGGGTGTGGGCAGGACAGTAGTGCGGTGGGTAGGTAACTGGCTGGGTGGCAGGACACAGAGGGTGGTGGTAAATGGCTGTCACTCCACAGAGGGACGAGTGACTAGTGGGGTACCTCAGGGATCAGTGCTGGGACCCGTACTATTCAATATCTTCATCAGTGACATTGCACAGGACCCAGAAGGCAGAATTTCACTGTTTGCTGATGACACAAAGCTCTGTAACAGAGTAGACACACCAGAGGGTGTAGACAGAATGAGAAGGGACCTGCAGAAACTTGAAGAATGGTCAGGAGTTTTGCAGTTGAAATTCAATGCAAGGAAGTGCAAGATAATGCATATGGGGCACAAAAACCCTGGCACAATATATCAGTTGGGGGTGAGGATATAGCATGCACCAAGCAGAAAGGGATCTTGGAGTTATCATCCTGATGACCTCAAGGCAGGAAACAGTGTGACAAGGCAGCAGGTAAAGCAAATAGGATGTTGGGATGCATAGGCAGGGCATCACCAGCAGGGAAAAGGAGGTCATAATTCCACTATACAAGACACTAGTGAGGCCGCACCTGGAGTACACTGTGCAGTTCTGGAGACCTTACCTACGTAAGGACATAGACAGGGTAGAGAAGGTTCAGAGGAGGGCAACAAAGATGGTGCATGGATTGCTTCACAAGTCCCATGAGGACAGGTTGAAGGCACTGAACATGTACTCCTGGAGGAGAGGAGGGACGGGGATATGATGAGACATACAAGTATCTTACAGGGAGGAACATGGTGCAGGAATGCACTATTTTAAGCGAAAAGATGTTCCAGGACTAGAGGGCATGGGATGAAGTTGGAGGGAGGACGATTCAGAGGAAACATGAGGAAGAATTTCTTCACAGAACGGGTGGTGGACAAGTGGAACACCCTGCCAGAGGAAGTGGTGGGGGGCTGAAACAATCACGGGATTTAAGAATGTATGGGATAGACATAAGGGAATTCTGGAGATCAGGGGTAAGGGGCAACAGACTTCCTGGAAAACATAAACTGAACTTTCAAACTTAAATGGGCAGACTGGGTGGGCCATAGGCCCTTATCTGCCAACAATGTCTATGTATCTATGTATCTATGTATGTGAAAAATGACAGCTGTACTGTTCATAAAGAGGTGTGGAAAAATGGCAATGCTGAAAATCTGGAGTGAAAATATTGCAAATGTGCAAAGTTATGAATGTGCGTGGAAGCTGCGCAACATACGATTGTAACAGTCATTTTATAGACTTTTGTCACCAAATTTTCAACATTGACATTTTAGGACCTCTGCTGATGAACAGTGTCACTGTCATTTTTATAATGTGTCCCCACAGCGACTGCGCTATTATGTGCCGGAAGTGCTAAAACACATTTCAGCCAGCATGTGAAAAATGACAGCTGTACTGTTCATAAAGAGGTGTGAAAAAATGGCAATGTTGAAAATCTGGAGTGAAAATATTGCAAATGTGCGAAGTTATGAATGTGTGTGGAAGCTGCGCAACATACGCTTGTAACACAGTCATTTTATAGACTTTTGTCACCAAATTTTCAATATTGTCATTTTAGGATCTCTGCTAATGAACAGTGTCACTGTCATTTTTGTATCGTGTCCCCAACATGGATTTCCCACAGCGACCGTGCTATTCTGTGCAGGAAGTACAAAAACACATTTCACCCAGGATGTGAAAAATTACAGCTGTACTGTTCATAAGGAGGTGTGCAAAACTGGCAATGTTGAAAATCTGGACTAAAAATATTGCAAATTCACAAAGTTATGAGCATGCATAGCAACTGCGGAACGCACGCTTGTAAAACAGTCATTTTGTGGATTTTTTCCACCAAATTTGCAACATAGACTTTTTGAGAGCCCACCTCATGAACACTGGCACTGTCATTTCATTAATTGGTCCTGAAAGGTGATTCTGTGCAGTGACCACAAAATCACCTTTCGGGACTGATTAACATCATGACAGTGACTGAATTCATGAGGAGGGGTCCCAAAAACCCCATGTTGAAAATTTGGTACCAAAATTCCAAAAAATGCCTGAGATATGCAAAAAAGTAGAAAACACTCTATTTCTTCCGTTATATAGCTTACTGGCATTTCCTCAGTTCACGGTCAGCTTTGAAGAATGCAGACGTTTTCCCGGTCCACTGAAGATTGTCGCACTGGGCTCCAGACTTAAGTATGGGGTGATAGGGGGAGTCAGGGTGCTCAGTGGGTGGGTGCGGGTTGCAGGAGGGACAGGGAGACTACGAGGGACAGGTTTTTTTTTACAGGTTTAAAAAAAAATTAAAAACCATCACAAAATGTTTTTTCCATTACAGGGGCATTGGGCATTCTGGGGTGGGCTCCCAGCATGCCACCTGAATGTTTATGGGGTGTAGCTGATGGGGATTGGGCACACTCGGCACAAATTTTCTTTGTTTTTTTGGGGAGCATTATGCTAAGAGAGTGGGCTCCCTGTTGGCAAATCAAACTGGGAGGGGAACGATGGATAACGGGAGTGGCCCCTGTCGGGAACTTTAAATTGGAGGGGGACTGAAACCGATGGGGATTGGGGCGTCTGTTAGCAAAAACACTGTTATGGCGGGGGGGCACATACTGCCGAGGGGGATTGGCCACTCCCTTGGCTCGGGGAAACTTTAATATTGTTTGTGAACAGGCGGCAAGCTGACTGCAAAGTTCACAAACAATATTACAGTCAGCAAGTTCCATTCAGCAATGACGGATTGCTCCCTCATTGCAGTGGAATCACTGACATTGCAATGACGAGGTGGCCCCTGATTGCTGCGGTGAAAACGTTGCAACTTGGTGCAACTTTTGTATGCCAGTTTCATCAGCACACTGTGCCTCCATTGGCCCACTACTGCCAAGTCCCCAAATGCTGTGCCTCCCTTGGCTGCTACAGTGCCGCACCTCCACAACCCGCTTCTCTCCTAAGCTGTCACATAATGTTTCTTGTGCATGCGCGCAAGCAAACATAAAAATGTGTAGTATGATGGCATCTGATAATTGGTACATGTCCTGCAACTGCCTTCAGAAACTAATATCTTCCTCCAGTAAGAATGGCTGCTGTGACCTCACTGATCAACTGAGTAATTCGATATGTAGGTGTATGGTTGGTGTGATAACTTGATCTGGCATGGAAGACCTCCATTATAGGTGGCACTGAATAGGGTTTCTAATTTTGACCACCTTCTACATTGTGGGGCAGGTGACAACAGCAGCTACCTGGAACTAGCGAATTCACTGATCTAGACACTGAGGGCAGGATTTGCAGATGGATCTAGCCAAGATGAATCAGCCACTATTTTCGAAAGGAAAATACATCCAAACCTGCCAAGCCATCTAGTATATGGCCTAACAGTGTCCAACATTTGAATCCAAAAACAGATGCAGGTACATCCAGAGTGGATGCAACTCACAACTGCACTTGTTTTCTGCTTCAAATTAGGACCTTTTGTCATAAACAGATGCAGTTTCTGAAAATAGTAACAACAGGGCTGCCTGGACACAAAAGAATGGACACAGATGCATGCATAGCAGGTGTTTGTGTGTGAGTCTAATTCTTTTAAAAATCCCCACCAGGGTGTTGTGATGAGACTCACTGGCTTGAAGGGAAGAACTGAGACTGTCTGTCTCATAAATACCATCAACAACAGCAGCACTGCCACTAGTGAGTGAGTTATACAACAGTGGCTAAGAAACATGAAGCTGGGAACCTGCAGAGCTCTGTGCACCTGAAGATGTTAACCTTTATGCATTTCATCGAATGTGGTGTTCAGATGATATTTCCAAAGGTATACAGTTTACAAACACAATGAACAGAGCTTTTGCAAATATGATTCTCAGAGATATGCAGATGATACTGTCATTTTCTCCTCTGGTTCCTTGCCCTTCAGCTTTGAGCAGTCACTGCAACTTTGTTCCACTCATTGGATTGGATCTGCCACAACCACTAGAACACTACATTCATTATCAGGTGATCATGCCAACTCTGTAACTTCCTGTAAGTACCTTGATATGGTTTTGGATAAACACCTTAAGCACAGCAAAAAAATAGCCTACACACCAGGGCTAACTCATTATAGATTTAATTTATTAAATATATTGTGCAAAATAACAAATTGTGCATAAGAGCCATGGACTGACACCCTCACAAGGCATTAACAAATATCCCCTTATGTAGTCAGTGCAATCAGTGTCTGCTTCATGGGGCAGAGTCTTGGGTTCAAGAGCACTATTTAAATAGCCCATGTCCCAGATGGCATAATTTATGCTGCCCAATCAAAAACATTGCTAGCAGAAATCATGCTACTAGTAGTCTGTTTGAATCTGCTCTCCTGGGTATAAAGCCAAACGCAACATTAGATCAGAGGGCAGTGATACCCAAATTAAATTCAACAAATGATAATCTTGAGAAAGCGCATGTGAAATAGAGGGGGTGGGAAAAATAGGAAGCAATAAAGGAGGGCATGAAATGTGTTAGCAAGAAAAAGAAGCAAAATTATAAAATTAGTATCAGAAACGCTGCAATCTGATAGGCTGTTAGGATTCCAACAGCCTTACATTAATCCCTTTTACGCTTTCATGTACAGCCTGATCACCCTGGCACATGTATTCTTCCTGCCATCATTTCATCCTGTAGTACTCCTGAATGACTGGAATGACTGCATTCTAATTCTGAACCAACATTCTTAAACTGTTAGTGGAAGAACTATTTTATTAAACATCTCCCTCAAAATGAGGAAAACATTAAAAATAGTACACTTTAAACACTTTTCTTTTGGAATATTTGTTTTTTTTTATTAATACCAATACAGCACTTTGAGGAGTTAGATTAACAGTCAGATAATCACCCCTAGGGGAACTGTGTCACTTGGCTGCACCTTGTGCCACATTACACCCCCTCAAGGGGTGATTAAATGATTGTTAATCTAACCCCTAGGCATGCCTTATTGCTTAAGAAACCCCTCTGGCTATATGGGTATTAAGAGATAAAACCTGGAACAAAAGGAAAGCTTTAAAGAGCCACTGACGCCTTGAGAAGAACTTTAAAAAAAATAATATTTGGACAGAAAGCAGCCCATATTTTTCATTAGCTCTGTAGTTCGTAACCTCATTATTTATTACTGAGGTCATATGCATGAAAACAAGATAGTTGTTTCTTGAGAGTTCGCCAGCTCCTGTTGCTTCTTTCCAACTTGATGTCATAATATTCTGCTTGTGACATCGCAGTTATTCCCATGGCAACAAAATGTGATGTCACAACAGAGCATTATGACATCAAGTTGGGAATAAGCTATAAAGGCAGAGGGACTCTAAGGGCTAAAGGTCTTGTTTTTGTGGGAATTGTTTTAGTAATAAATAATGGATATGAGAAATCTATAGAAGATGGGTAAAATACAAGCTGAAATGTGTCTAAATATTATGTTTTCTGATGTTTTTCTAAAGGTGTCAGCTGCTCCTTAAGGGTATCAACGGGGAAACAGAACATGGTCAACAGGGCACTGTAGCAGAGGAGTTGCAGGATATTTTGATATGCTTTATTGGGCTAACATACATCTAGTACGAAGATGGTATAGCAAACAAGATTTAAGGCCACACAGCTCTCTTCACAGATGAAGGGACCTGTTAAGCCCTGAATACTTATGTACTATATCATCTTTGTACAATATATATGTTGATTGAATAAAAGGTATCAGACTATCCAGTGACTGCTGTTTTCCACGTATCACTATTAGAGATGCAGCGAAATTAAATTCTGCTGGTGAAGCGAATGCGAAGTGGCCACTCCGTGTTGTCACTCCGCTATGTGGAGTGGCCGGTAACCCGTAAAGTGGGTGCATGAGGAAGGGTGCCGTCCATTATGGTGACACCCTCCCCGCGCAATCCACTCATGGTGATGGATAGGTAGGGTGTCCAGATGAGGGGGTGGGTGAACTAGGCAACAGGATGTCGCTATACATACATGCGTGGGGGGGTGGAAGCGAGCACAGCGAGTTTGGCTGGGAGGGGGTGGAGAGACTGTAGGGAGTGGCGCTGTGGTTGCTGGTCGAGCTGCGTTATGGATTGGCTAGTGATTGGGGTGGCTGAGGTACTGGGTTCGGGTCAGGGCACTGGTGCGATTTTTATTGCGCCTGGCCCGAACCTTTTAATTTTTACTGCTTTCACCCCCCCGACATGCACCACCCCCAGAGTTGAGAATCCTTAAGTAGGGTGGTGCGGGGGAGTGTGGGAAGGGGCACAGCCCCCCCACAGAAAGCAGTAAAAATATGTCCTGGCGCCAGTGTGCTGGTGTGCCAGGGTTGTCAGAGTGCCGAGAATGTGTTCAACACTCTGACTAAGCGATAATGGTGATTGCCTTTATGCATTCGCTGTTATCATATAGACCCAGAGTGGCCAATAGGAAAGGCTCACTTCACCTTGTAATGATTACTTTGCATTGTGATTCTGCCTTAACGCGAAATAAGGTGGAATGGCAATAATATTGGCAGCCCCCCAATGCCCCCCCACGCACAGTCACCAGAATTAATGTGCATCCCCAGAATGCTACTGTCTTGTGTCCAGAAAACTCCCCAGTGCTGACAAAGTGAAATGAGAGCACAACAAGAAATACAAAGTCTCTCAGAATTAATGTTGCACTCAGTCATGCACACAGTGGTCACACACAGTCCCCAGAATTAATTTGCATTCCCAAAATGCTACTGTCTTGTGTCCAGAAAATTCCCCAGTGCTGGTGAAGTGAAATGAGAGGATAGCAAAAAATGCAAAGTCTCCTGGAATTAATGGTGCACTCCATCATGCGAGCAGTGGCCACACACAGTCACCAGAATTAATTTGCATCCCCAAAATGCTACTGTCTTGTGTCCAGAAAATTCCCAAGTGCTGGCGAAGTGAAATGATAGGGTAACAAAAAATGATAGGGTAACAAAAAATGCAAAGTCTCCCAGAATTAATGGTGTACTGTAAATGCACAGACAGATTAAGATTGCACTGGGCACTCAAGAAATGCAGAGTTAGATGCAAAGGTACAACAATACCCAACCAGTGCTCACAAGTCACAAATCCAAATCTGGAAAAGAATAACTTTTGCCGGTTTGGGGGGGTAGTGCACAACAGTAACTGTCCACTACCAGTAAAGATACCACAAAGCAGTATACAAAATTCATGCAGGTGCAGTGGATAGCAGGTTCACACTGCTGCAATTACTCTGGCACAATAAACGTTTTCTGATTTAATGGTACGCATCGCACATGCACTCCCACACACACTACAAGTATTACATATGAAAATTGAAAACCTTTAGCAATATAACCAAATGTTTTAAACAAACTGAAATTATAGCCAGCCCAGTGGCGCTGAGGGTTGAGGTGCTGGATGCCGCACCTCGCGCTATGCTGGTGACCCGGGTTTGGGAATGAGCCCGGGCTGTATGGAGGTGGCAGGGGAGAGAGGATTGAGTATCCGGAGGACTGCTCTCCTCTCTGGGGAGGGTTTCGGGGCCAGCTCTGCTGCCTAGTGGCTCCTGGAGGAGACTGGGGTACTACAGGCAAGCCAGCCATATGTAAGAGGGATGGGAGTGTGGCAGACATCAGCAGGGCAGTCGTGCACAGATGTCATTGCACACCACACTCTCCATGGGAACTACAAAGGAAAAATCCCTCCCTGTGTTCGTGGAGATGATGGGGGCTCCAGGGGCAGGATGCACATCCCAACATCGGCCCACTTCCTCCGGTGACTTCCTGGCCAACCCGTCGATCGAGGTAAGGCTCTCTCTAATTTCGGATAGGCTGCTAGGGGAGAGCGGGCCCAACCTGGGGAGTGATCCGAGGTGCTAGAGTCTGCCTGGTCGACGGGGGAGTTCACCGGGGTCTAAGGTTCAGGCTGGGAGTAGTAGTCCTAGCCGCGTGAGTATCCCGGAAGGATGCCCAACATAGGGGGCGTATAAAATAGAGTTAAAAAAAAACAAAGCTGAAATTATACACTGCCGCACCACAACAATCAACAAAAAAATGCCAAGAATTACTGAAAATATTACTGTGTGTACATTAACACAGTTATACAAGAAAAATATAACCAAAACAGAAAGACTGCCTTTTTCTCCCAGTTAATCTACCTACACCACAGATATGCCCCTCCCCCAAAGCACACTTCACAGGACACAGACTGACTGTTCTAAATTAACATTCAAAATCCACATACAAACAATAAACACTAGATGATATGAGCACAGGAGGATTTCTTACAACTGATGCACTAAATTTTGGGCAAAAAAAAATGGCTCAAAAAGGCTTTTTTAACAGCCTTTAGAGGATTTGAATTACAGAGCTCTGAGAGGAAACTGTCTCCATCTTCCACTACACACACACACACACACTACACAGAACTTTTTATTTATTTATTTATTAAATTTTGGTGACCAGGTAGGCCCACTGAGCCCCGAAGGTCCCTTTTTCGGGGGCGACCCGGGACAACGTGGTAGGCTTTTGGCAATTTTACTGGCCCAGAGAAAGAAGATTGGTGAGTGGTCGCTCAGTACATCCGGGAGAACTCCGAGTTCAGAGAATCTGGATGGTGTGCTGACCAGAACCCAATCAATTAGGGTGCTGGTGCCACCCTTGATGTTCAGTTAGTTGGGAATGGACTACTTTCTCAAGTAGTTTGCTGAGATGTGGTAGCAGGGAGATGGGTCTATAGTTTTCCAGGCATAGGGGGTCTCCCGCCTTGAAGATGGGAACCACACTTGCATGCTTCCAGGTGTCAGGCACTGTTGATGTAGACAGGGCGAGGTTAAAAATGTGTGTTAGTGGTTTGACAAGGGCTGGGGAGATGATCCTCAGGAAAGCAGGGTACAGCCTGTCACTTCCAGGGCTGCCGCTGGAAGGAGGGTTTTCAGGAGTTTTATAATGGTCTTAGGAGCAATGGCCCTGAAATAGAAAGGAGGGATGGAGGCTTCAGAGTTTGTAGGAGTGCAGGGTCTACCGTTACTGTTTCAGTTGGAAGGAGGGTGAAGAGGGAGCTTGCTAAGGTAAGGGGTCAGGTCGGTAAACATAGTGTTGAGGAGGCCAGCAATGTGAGCAGGGTCATTGATGGTGCCGATGGGGATGTGAGTTGTGTCATTTGCTTAATGGTTTTTGGGTTTAGGATGGACCCAATTGAGGCCCAGAAACTACGAAGATTCCACAGGGTATTTTTTTGGAGTTCAGTGAAGTATTTCTTTTTCAGTGACTTTGCCAGCTGCTTACAGGCATTTTGCAGTTGCCTGTAGGCATTCCATAGCTGGGCAGATGGAGACTCTCTGAATGCTCTCCATTTAGAGTCCCCAATCTTCATTTGCAGTAACAATTATTTTGTTATCCAGCACGTGCAGCCTCCCCTAACCCTTCTGGTTTTGATAGGAAAATACTGGTCCTGTAGTTTCTGAAGTGTGCTGGTAAAGTATTAGACAGCAGAGGAGACATTTTCAAGCTGGTATGGGGGGGACCAGTTTAAGGACATTGCTTCCCTAGTCACAGGTTCATGATTCTAGCTGCTGAAATTTCTGAAGGACAGTAATTTTGCTGGTGAGTGAACTGACTTGTTCACAATGATGTAGGTGGGGGAGTGGTTGCTAATTGCATCCAACATGGTGCCTGTTTGGAGGATTAGGTCAAACTGGTTAGTTAGAATCCAATCAAGGATATAGTGGTTTGGTGTGTGTTGGTTGAATCTTGTTGTGGTCGAGATTACTTGCTCTAGGTTTTGTGGCTTTAGTATGGCTGTGTAGTCAGGGATTGAGTTTGTTGTCCAATTGAGATTGAAATCTCCCAGTAGGAAGACATCTCTAGATAGGGTGGTGCCTGCTAGACCAGACAGTAAGCAAGACAGTCCCTGGGTAGTAGCTGGAGGGGGGGGCACCTAACAAACAGTGTAATAGTATACAGCCTATAGTCAAAAACATTTTTTTATACTTTTGTTATGGTCAGGGTAGAATGGCACGGGGTCATAATGTCACAAGACATTATGCTGCTTGCAAAGATTGCGCTGCCAGTACAGCTTGATCTCTTGCGTACGGCATAATTATTTTTTTTTTGCTGGGGGCTCAGACCCCCGCACCCCTGTTATGGGGGGCTGAGCCACAGAACCCCATCCCCAATAAGGATTCTCAACTCCAGTGGGGGTTCACCTCCAAATCGCACAAACTGCGAAAAAAAGTAAAAGTTTCTGGGACTGGGAATCAAAACCAGTCCCAAATGCAGCGCCTGTGTTCCTTGCTGCAGTGGCTCAATCCATTGAGCCACGGCAGCTGCTCAGTGGAACCTCATCCCAGCATAGGTCTTATCCTCTGCCTGGGGTAGTCCGAGTGGTGCAATACCACATACAGCAGTATTTACATAGAAACATAGAAACATAGAAGTTGACGGCAGATAAGGACCGCAAGGCCCATCCAGTCTGCCCATTTCTTTTTCTACCTTATAAATGTGCCATCGGCCTTTGCTCTGTCAGTGGCCTATCTATTCATAGTCATTTGTATTGCTCCCTTATGCCTATCCCATGCCTGTTTGAAGCCCTGCACTGTATTCATAGCCACCACTTCTTGTGGTAAGCCATTCCATGCATCCACCACCCTTTCTGTGAAAAAGAATTTCTCATTCCCCTTAATCGGCCTCCCTCTAATCTCATGCTGTGTCCTCTTGTCCTGCTATTTTCTTATATTTAAACATGTTAGACTCTTTCACCTTGTTTATGCCCTTAAGGTGTTTGAATGCCTCGATCATATCACTCTCTCCCTCCTTTGCTCAAGGGTATACATATTGAGCTCCGTTAATCTGTCCTCATATGTCTTCTGATGCAGTCCCTGCACCATTTTGGTTGCCCTTCTCTGGACTGCCTCAATTTGGTTAATGTCCTTGTGAAGGTGTGGCCTCCAATACTGCATGCAGTACTCCAGATGGGGCCTAACCAGTGTCTTGTAAAGAGGGATTATTACCTCCCTCTTACGACTTGTGATACCCCAACTAATACACCCTAACACCCCCCTAGCCTTACCTACTGCTTTAGAGGTCTGCTTGGATGATTTTAGGTCATCAGTGATGATGATGCCCAAGTCTCTTTCTTCCTTTGTGACTGCTAGTAACGCCCCTCCCAGCCTATAGGTGGCTTCAGGGTTTCTTTTCCCTATGTGCATGATTTTGCACTTCTTTGCATTAAATCCCAGTTGCCACTCTTCTGACCATTCTGCTAGTTTATCCAGATCTCTTCTCATTCTGCCCACCCCATCTGGATCATCTACTCTGTTGCAGATCTTGGTGTCATCTGCAAACAGACAAGCCTTACCCTCTAGTCCATCTGCAAGGTCACTAATGAAGATGTTGAAGAGGACTGGCCCCAGGACTGATCCCTGAGTACCCACTTGTGACTTGCATCTCTTCTGACTGTATACCATTTACCACCACTCTCTGTTTTCTGCCCGTCAACCAGTTTGCCACCCAGTTGACCAACTTCTGACCACCCGAGCCTACCCAGCTTATTTATCAATCTTCTATGTGGAACAGTGTCAAAGCTTTGCTGAAGTCAAGGTAGGCTACATCAACTGCTCCCCTTGGTCCACCACTTGGTTACCCAGTCAAAGAAATCTATGAGATTAGTTTGACAGGACCTTCCTTTGTAAACCCATGCTGTCTTGGATCATGTGCCCTATGGATTCCAGGTGTTGCACTATCCTTTCCTTAAGGAGTGCCTCCATAATCTTGCCCACTACTGAGGTAAGACTGACTGGTCTGTAGTTCCCGCCTCCTCCCTGCTACCACTCTTGTGGGAGCGGGATCACAAGAGCCCTTCTCCAGTCTTCTGGGACCTCTCCTGTGCTCAGAGACTCACTAAACAATTCTGCTAATGACTCTGCTAGTTCCTCCTTTAGCTCCTTAAGTACCCTGGGATGTATGCCATCAGGTCCCATTGCCTTATCCACCCTGAGCTTAGCAAGCTCTTGTAGGACCCTTTCTTTTGTGAAGGGAGTAGTGCTCACCTCCCTCCCCCCTGTGTCCATGATGCTGAGCTGTGGGCCCTGCCCTACCTTCTCTTCAGTAAATACTGAGCAAAAGTATCTATTTAGGGTAGATGCCTTTATAGGGTCCTCCTCCTCACATGCTCCCTTTTCTCCATTAAGCTTAGCAATAACCCCTCTGGACTTTCTCCTTTCACTAATGTATCTATAGAAAGTCTTGTCACCTTCTTTTACTGTTCATGCTAGTGTTTCCTCAGCTTGGGACTTTGCCTGCCTTACTGCCTTACCTGCTTCCCTTAGGGCAGTTTGGTATGCCTCCCTATCTTCATCCCGCTGTGTTCCCTTATATTTCCTGAAGGCCAGCCTTTTGGCTCTGACCTTTTCTGCTACTGTATTTGAGAACCAAAGTGGTTTCCTTCTTCTTTTGCACTTCCTTTTCTGTCTAACACAATGGGATGTTGCTTCAAGTATTGCATCCTTAATGCTTGCCCACTTTGCCTGTACCCCCTCACCTGTGTTTCTTTTTGCCAGGGCTAGCTTAACTCTGTTGGCCATCTTATCAAAGTCAGCTCCTCTGAAGTCCCATATTTTTGCCTTGGAATGGGATGATTTAGATGTAGTAGCCAAATTCCCTAAGATTACCCAAATTACCCAAGTTCCCACATCTGGCACTTGGGTTAATATCCCAGTACTGACACTGTAGTGCAGCATGAGAGGGGAGCTGCACTTCTGAGGTGCCGTCTTTCAGATGAGACATTAAACCGAGGTGCCATCTGCCTGGATTGGTGGTAGTTCAGGTGGATGTTAAAGATCCCATGGCACTTATTGAAAAGAGTAGGGGATTTCCCCGGTGTCCTGGGCAAATTTCCCTCATTCACTAAAAATACCACCAACAGCTTAATCTGGTTCAAGATCAGTTGGCATTCATCTGTATCCCCCTCCCCCGGGTCGTGCCTGAAAAGAGGCAGGAGTTGTCTAGTGCACTTACCCGGTCAACAAAAACTAAATAAATAAATAAAAATTTAACCATACCATGTGATGGTCACTGGCCCCCAGGTGACCTTCTACCTGGAGATCTGTGATCCCTTCTTTGTTAGTCAGTACTAGATCTAGGATAGCCCTGTCTCTTGTGGATTGCTGTACCAGTTGTTTGAGGCCCTCCCCCTGCAGGAAATCCACTATGAGTCTAGTTCTGGCAGATGTTCCTGCTGGTATTGACCAATCTGTATCCGGCATGTTGAAGTCTCCCATTATCAGAACCTCCCCTTTAGCTGTCATGTTTTGTATATCTTCTAACAGTAATGTGTCTATGTCCTCCCTCTGGTCTGGGGGCCTGTAGACAACCCCAGTTCTTATGGCTGTCCCATTTCCTGTTTCCAGGGTGACCCACAGTTCTTCTGGCTCCTTATGTATTCTGAATTTCTGTAGTTTGATATTTTCATTAACATCAGGGCCACTCCTCCCCTTTTGCACCTTGGTCTCTTCTGAACAATACATAGCCAGGTACTGAAGTCTCCCAAGTGTGGTTACTGGTAAACCACATCTCACTAATTGCTACTATGTCCAGTTTAGCCTCTGACATTATTGCCTGCAGGTCTGGGATCTTATTTCCCAGGCTGTGAGCATTTGTGTACATGATTTTCCATTGGCCAGATTTTGGTGTGTTAGTTGTTGGGTGAAGTTTGGCATTACCCCTGTGCATCGTATGGGGAGACAAACCTTTTTTCTTACCTGGTGATGCAAATGAACGGCAAACATGCTGAATTCCTGTTTGACCACTAGCTGAGGGAGGGTGTTCTTCCCATTCGCGTATGGGGTGCTGCACCCCTCTCCCCATTTGCTAGTTTAAATATTCTGCAAAGATGTCAAACTTCTGCCCCAATGCACTGACTCCCTCTTTAGTCAGATGCAGTCCATCAAATTTAAAGAACTTTCGCTCCCAGAACTGTTGCCAGTTACCTACAAATCTGTGTCCTTTTTCCTGGCACCAGCCCTTGAGCCACGTGTTTAGCTCCCCTATCTCCCCTTCTCTGACCTTCCGTCCATCTGCTCCCCTCTCCCAGACTGGCAGGATCTCAGAGAAGGAGATGCTGGACGAAATAGATGATAGTTTGTCACCCAGCCTAGTCGGGTGTTCCTTGGTCTCCACAACTGACCGGCTGGCGAGATCATTAGTCCCTATGTGTACTAGGACATCAATGTTTTCTCCTGCTTTGTGAACAATTTTAGCAATGCGGTCAGTGTCTCTCCATGCTGATGTACCTGGGAGACATCTGACCATCACCCCTGGCTGGAGATGGGTATCAACTCCCCGAATCATGGATACTTCTATGATCAGAAGTTTGTTGGATTTCCCTTTGTGCTTGTTTTGTTTTGGTTCCTGATTTGGGTGAGTTTTGTTGTGCTAGCTCCTGTGCCGCAGTGTCCTGCTCTGCAGTGTCTTCTGCCTCTTTATTTGATTTCAGAGATAGAGGCAGATACCTGTTTGTAGTGTTTATATGGTTTTTTGGAGGTAATGTGTTGGAGAGCAGAGAGTGATGGGGCACCTGATTTGCTCCTCCTAACCACCTGCCAACCTCCTGGACCAACTACCCTCTGCGGTCGAGGTTTTTCTGTTGGATGCTGGGGAAATGGCGGTGGTTCTTATAATGTATTTCCTCTTCAATATGAAATTTGAGGCATGCAATCTCTGCCCATGCTGCTCGGAGCTGAGCCCTAAGATCTCCAAAGGCCCAGCATGTAGGACAGTGTCCTAAATCCTGTAAGACTGTCCTTCTGAAAATTGTTCCACAGTACCTGCAGTTAATGAAATCCATTCCAAATAAGTTGCTGGGTTTGTAACCTAGTCAGAGTAATTAGAAGGAAAAAAAAAGGAAAAAAAAATGCAAGTAATGGTTTAATTGTGCTTTGTTTAACTTGTTATAACAAGTTAAATTACTAGTGCCCCTGTAAATGAGATCACCTTGTGGAGGCCCACCTGATCTGCCCCTTCCTGCTCTGCCACAGGAAATGTCACAACTGTGGTACCCTATAAAAGGAGTGTAGCATGGGGTGGTTGGGGATGGGAGTGGGTGGCTGGGCCCTTCCCCTGCCTAAAAAGAAGAACCACGGATGAAAGAACAAGGAGGTAAGAGCAGAAACAATCAGTCAACAACAAATGCAGTTACCCTGAAAGCTTATCCTAATGTTAGATAAAACTGTAAAACCTGTAAAGCACCACCTGTATTAATTTCAGAGAAGATATACGCTGTAAGAAACACTTTTCTCCAGAGAAAAATAAAGCAGTAACAGAAGATATACCTTGCAAAAGACAATTTGAATCAGAAGATTACAGGAGTAATCTGTTAGCACACACCTGTAGGCACACCTTGTAATAATGCAGAAGAAGGTATACCAGCAACAACAATTTGAATCAGAGAAAAAATAAAGCAATGAAATGTTAGCAACAAACTGTAGCCATCCCTGTGAGTAAAAATTAAAAACACCACCACACAGTAAATCTGCTTAGCCAAACTAAGTCTTAATCCTTTTCCCTTGCTCTGGTAAGTTTCTCTACTCTGCCTTTCAAGCAGTCTTAGAATGAAAGAGCTCAGGTGAAGCTAGGTGCCTTGGCCAGCAAACCAAGTCTTCTACCTCTCATATTTGTGGTATTGCACCACTTGCTGTCTCGTACAGCTCTATTTTGGGTTAGCGCTAATGTGATATGCTATTAAGCTTATGACATTATGACCCAAAAGGTAATAGAATAGGGTAGTACCAAGCCAGCCCATCGGTGCAGTGGTTAGATTTCTGCTTCCAACACCTGCAACCCGAGTTCAGGAATGGATCTGGGTTGCCAGAGGGCCAGCCGGGGGAGAAGGATAAAGCATCCAGCAGACTGCTCTCCATCTCCTGGGGAAGTGTGGGGATCATGTCTGGTGCACAACAGACCCCTGGCAGAGGCCAGTGGGTACTGCAGCAACTGACACCAGCAAGAGCCAGGGGGTGGGGTGGATGCTGGCTGTCATTGCACGTTCCCACCCCCCTAAGGAGACAAAACTCCTCCTGCTGACACCTAGATGACGTCCACCCCCGCTTCCATAGCCTCAGGCCGACTCTTCACCCAGTGCCTGTGGTGCTTCATGGGGCAGCCAAATGCTGCAGCCCATGCCCTAGGGGGCAAGCCAGGGGGCTTTGAGAAGGGCGGCTGATCTGAGGTGGAGCGAGGGGTCCATGACTGGACTGAGTGTACCGGTGTGGCAGGGGCCAAAAAAGACACAAAAAAAGAAAGAATAGGGTAGTACCTACCTGTTTCGAACTAACTACACATTTTTCATCATGGTATTTTTTTTGTGGTTATTTTGGGTAGTCTACAGGTACCCATGGGTACCATTTTGGGTTGGGTATTTCAGTACTCACCCATGCCTACCTGTGATCACTATATGGTGTGATTCAGTATAAGGACAGCTGCAGAATCGAACCACACAAGGATGAGTGTCCTGGACTTCAGGAGGGCAGATTTTAAGAAGATGAATGAATGAATGCCTCAGGGATGACCTAGCAGGGGTGGGTGACCTGGGTGGGGTGGAGGATCAGTGGACGAAGATAAAAGGGAGCATAGTAAAGGCAGCAAACCTCTGCATTAAACAAGTGAGCAAAAGCAATGAGGAAAAAGTAACCACTATGGTTCTCAAAAGAGGAGGTTGTAAAGGCAAAGGCTAAAAGGGTAGCTTGCAGAGGGTTTAAGAAGATGCAGAGGGAGGAGTATAGGGAGGTGTATCAGAGAAAACAGAGGGAAGCAGGGAAAGTAGTAAGGCATGCAAAGGTGCAATATGAAGGGATAATAGCCTAGGAGGTAATGAAAGGGAGCAAGAAATTTTTTGGATATGTAAATGAAAAGAGGAAGCCCAAGGGTGGGATAGTAAGGTTAAAAAGGGAAGGAAGGGAGGGACTGTGCAGAGGGGGATCAGGAAAAGGAAGACATCCTGAGCAGATATTTTGCTCAGTGTTCACAGTGGAAGGAGAAGGGGTGGGGCTGCAAAAAGTATCAAAAGCTTTGAAAGGAGGGAGGTGGACACTAGTCCTTTTTTTTTTGAGGAGAGGGTCCTGAAGAGACTTGCTAATCTAAGGGTGGACAAAGCAACGGGGTCAGATGGGGTACATTCAATGATATTGAGGCAGTGCAGGGAAATACTGGCTGCACCTCTAACAGTTCTATTTAACAGCTCAGTGGAAACAGAAGTGGCTCTGGAGGAGTGGAGGAGGGTGGATGTAGTCCCACTACACAAAAGTGGTAACAGGGAGGAGGCTGGCAATTATAGGCCAGTCAACCTGACAAGGGTGGTGGGAAAGTAAATGGAGTCACTGCTGAAGGAAAGGATTGTGGGATATCTTGAATTCAGTGGATTACAGATCCAAGGGCATGGTTTCATAGGGGCTGTCATCTCAAAGGAATCTTATAGATTTCTTTCACTCGGTGACCAAGGAACTAGATCTGGGTGGTGCTGTGGACATGGTCTACCTAGATTTCAGTAAGGCATTCAACACCGCTCCACATAGGAGACTAGTAAGTAAGCTGGGTAGTTTCAGAGCGGGTCCAAAGGTGGTAAACTGGATAAGAAATAGGTTAGAGTATAGGCAACAGAGGGTGGTGATAAATGGAGTTCACTCCAAGGATTGGAGGGTGACCATTGGGATGCCTTAGGGATCAGTGCTGGGACTGGTCCTCTTTAATGTCTTTATAAGTGACATTGCTGAGGAGCTGGTGGGGTAGGTCTGCGTCTTTGCAAATGACACTAAAATCTGTAATAGGGTGGACACTCTGGGTGTGTATGGAAAGGATGAGCAGAGACCTGAGAAAACTAGAGGAGTGGTCAAGGGTATGACAGCTGGATTTCATTGTGAAAAAGTGCAAAATAATGCACTTAGGGTACTGAAACCCAGGGGCAGAGTACAAAATGGTTGGAATGATATTGATGAGCACCAAGCACTAAAGAGACCTGGGGGTAATCATATCAGATGACCAAAAGGTGGTCAGGCAGTGCTACAAGATAGTTATGAGGGCAAGTGGAATGTTGGGGTTCATAGGGAGGTGTATCACCACCAGAAATAGGGAGGTGGTGTTGCCTTTATATAGATCGCTGGTAAGACCCCACCTAAATACTATGTCCAGCTCTGGAGATCACGGGCCTGATTCTCAAAGAGTGCATAGATTGGTGCAAGCTGCATCAAACAGCAGATTGTGCCAAAGCCCATTGTGCCAGGGACCCCACACCAGATTCTGGTACAGGACGGGTCTAGGTGCATAAGTCCCCACACTTGCGGCAACCTCTCCCGTGTGGCAAACACATGGAGCATGGGAAGGGTCTGCCACAGGCTCCTTATGGAAAATGCAAGTGGTCCCCCATCCCTGATCCCCTGTTTCACCACAGAAATAACCATCCCCCCAAATCTCATGTTAATGGAATATTATTCTGCATCCTTAGTAGTCTAGTGCCCCCTGCATGTCCTGATCACCCCTTTAAACACTACTAATCCCTGGTAGTCTAGTGCCCCATCTCCCCCTTGTCCTGATTGTCCATTAAAATACTTTAAAAATCCCTAGTGGTCTAGTGGCCCCCTCCCAACAAGTCCTGATCTCCTGTAATATAACTTACTATCCCTGGTGGTCAAGTGGTCCTCCCTCCCCATTCTCCGATTTGTTTTGCAATAATGTACATCTCCAATTCACCCAGTAATCTAGTGTTCCCCCCTCCCCAATCTGTTGTAGACTACTGTGCATCCCCCATTCACCCTGGTAGTCTAGTGGTCCCCTCTCTCCAGCTGTGATCCCTATATGAAATATAAAGTCCCTGATCACTGGCAGTCAAGTGGTCCCCCATCCCCCCACCCCATTAGGCAGGAACCCACCACCCTGTTTCCCCCAACCTGATTGGAGCTGGTGACTGGCACAGCCCACCTCACACTACCACAGCCAGCCACTGACTGAACTGTCAATGAGCATGTACAGTACATAGTACATGCTCATTGGCTGACCAGTCAACCAGTGAGCATGTACTATGTGCTGTACATGCTCATTGACAGTTCAGTAGGTGGTTGGCTGTGGTGGTGTGAGATGCATGCCAGTTCAGCTCTGGTCAGGGTGAAGTGGGGGTCTAACTAGGGTGAGGGGGCCACTTCACTACCAGGAGCCGGGAACTTATATTTCATATGGGATTGGGGCTGAGAGGTGGGACGCTAGACTACCAGGGTGAATGGGGATGTACAGTATTCTACAACTGATCAGGGATTGGGGAGGGGGAACCACTAGACCACCAGGGTGAATGGGGGATGTACAGTATTCTAACACAGATTAGGGAATGGAGGGGGGGGCACTGGACTACCAGGGAGTTATTATATATTACAAGGGTTGATGGGGGCTGGAGTGGAAGACTGCAGAACATTGCCGCAAAGCAATCAACTCACCCAGATGGTGAATTTCTAAGTACCCTTAGACCAGCCTGGCTGGTCTAAGGGTATGAAAATTCACCCTCTGGTGAGCTTTTATTGAATCCCAGTCGAGCAGCTTTGGCAGCCTGCTTCTGCGGCACGCCCCTAGCACCTTGGTGCAGCCCATTTTGTGTTGCATGGGTTGCGCAAGCCCGGATTGGGGCAGGCAGCCTGCTGGCAACAGAGGCTGCCTTTGTGAATTACTCCTGGTGCATCTTTTGGTGCAAGGGCACTTTGTGGTGCAAGTTCCTTACGCCATGACAGGAGCTTTGAGAACCAGGCGTCACCTCTCTGGAAGGACATAGAGTGAATGCGGTACAGAGGAGGGCAACTGAAATTCAGCCTGTGAAGACTTCCAAGCTGACTTTAGCCTTCTACGATACCAGCTCATAAACAAAAAGCTTTTGCTCAATGCAAAAAAGACAAAAGCCATGCTCTTCTCCCCCTCCTTGCATGCAGCAATTCCTGCTTGGGTGAGGGGGGCTATCCCTCAAATTACCACTGTTTTTGGAGAAACACTAGAGTATGTAGCTAAATTCAAATATCTAGAAGTTTGTCTCGATCATAAACTTTCCTTTGAAGACCATCTTGAAGAACTACAGAAGAAACTAAGGCAAAGATTAGGACTATTCTACAGAATTAACCACCTGCTCACAAAGGAGGCCAATATTCAACTGGTTCAAGCTACCTTCCTATCTTTAATAGATTACGCAGACCTGCTCTACGGTCACTGCACTGTCTCTGCACTGGCTAAGTTGGACACACTCTACCACAGAGCTATCAGGTTCATTACTGGCCTTCCACTTTCCACCCACCACTACCCCCTGTACTCATCATTAGGCTGGACTTCCCTTCACTATAGAAGGAATAGAAATGCCACCCTATGGGCAAGGCCACTGATTTATGGTGAATAAAACAATGAAATTCCATTTTCAAGACTTCAGATTCCAGAATTGCACCGGTAATTGTTACTCTAATTTCCAGATTTTACCGGGATTCTGCTATCATTCTTTTAGTATGTGCATAAACAATCAGAATTAAAGAAAGCTTAATATACAGAGCCTTAAATAAAGCAACTGAAACTAGTACAGGAAGGAATTATAAGAAAAATACAAGTTTTGTAGATTTACTGATCTAATATAAAATGCCAGATTCCATGAATTCTTTGTTTTTACCAGTTTTCAGGCAGCCCTAATTCCAGAATTTTACCAGGTTTTCTGGTAAAAACCGAAAAACAGTGGCCTTGCCTATGGGCCTTCAGAGTGGTGACCAACAAGCTCCCCTCATATGTCTCAGATTGTATTCCCTGGAGTGTGTTAGGCACCTACGCTCTAAGGAGCTATTCCCTAATTGCCCTCTAAGTTCCAAGGGTCAAAACTCGTTTCGGCAAAGCTGCTCTAAACTTCTTTTTACCCACATTGTGGAACAGTTTACAAAGGAACTTGAAGCTGAGCTGCCCTGTTAGCCTGAATATCTTCTAGCGCTCTGATCACTGCATGAAAGCACCTTGCAAATGTTTTCCTCACTGCTAGCCCACTAATTCCACAACTCCCTCTTTCCATCCTGATGCTCGTCATGTTTCTACCCCTGGCTCTCACTCTTTCCCTATTAATTGTTCCTGCTGCACCCACCCTTCCCTGTCCACTCCTGCCTGGCTAAAGTCCCACCCCATCCATAGTAGTGTCCCAATTATCTACTCCTCCTCCGTCATTATCATAATAAACAAGTACACGACAGCCATCGTCACTTTCTGTGGTTTTAGCTAATTTTTCCCATAGTCGTCAATAATATATCCCTCCTCTTCTTTACCTCTCTAACCTGCCACCCCATACACGGCCTCTTTCCCTATATTGTGTAGTTACCGGCTGCCTCACTCAAAAGATCTCTGCTTATAAACCCTGTATTTCTATGGTTGAATGGCATCTGCTGACTTCTTCAATTGTAAAATAATGCTGTTTTTTTTATTTATTTCAACCTTGTACTGTACTGTATACACTGTATATACTTTTTCTTCCTTGTATATTATTGCTTTTCGTGTACCTGCTTTTGTACTGTACTTTGATGTATTCGTGACCAGGTCCACCTTGCAAATGAGCCTTGCTCAATGGTGCCCGCCTGGATAAATAAAGATTTTGATTGATTGATTGATTGATTGAAATGGTGCTGGTTCTGCATCAAAAGCACTATGATGAGAGACTAAAGGACCTCAATATGTATGCCCTGGAACAGGGGAGGGAGAGGGGAGGCATGATTGAGACCTTTAAATACCTTGCGTAGGTAAATAAGGTACAGGCGGGTAGTATATTTTTAGAATAAAAAGGAGCTCAAGAACAAGAGGACATGCAATGAAGTTGGAGGGGGTAGATTCAGAAGAGATATGAGGAAGTACTTCGTCACTGAAAGAGTGGTGTACTTCTGGAACAGCTTTCCAGCAGAGGTGGTGGGGGCAAAACAGTCATGGGGTTCAAGAATGCGTAGGATAAGCCAAAAGAATCATAGTGAAAAGGAATGGGGGCGGGGGCAGAGCTGTAGATCAGGTGCGGACTGATGTAATGTATGTTGCTGGAGGAACAGTAGGTTCCAGGGATTATAGGGAACTTAGGCAGACTGGATGGACCTCTGGTCATTTCCTGCCGTCATTGTCTATGTTTCTATATAATAGTGTAAGTAGGGAAAATGGGCAGACTGGATGGGCCAAACGGTCCCTATCTGCCATCAAATTCTATGTTTCTATGTGACATTTTCTACAGTTTACATGACTTTTGGTCATAACTGTGGTACTTGGGTCCATTTTCAGAATGCAAGTGGGGATTTCCATCACAAAAGTTAGACCAATTTTTGGTTTTCTAACTTTTGAGATGGAATTCTGCAGTTGTGTTTGGAAAACAGATTCAAGCCTTTGAAAATCCCCTCCACAGTCACTTTTTATCCATATTTGTCTCTGTATCTATTTAAATATTTATGTATAATTTTAAAGCTGGTAACAATTTCATCTTTCTAATATTAGATCCTGGGCCCACATTTTTATTTATAATTTCTAAGCCGCTTTTGTGTCTACAGCCACATCCTGTGATGAGTATGCATCATTAACCATGAATAGGGGCTAAACAAGCACTTACGTTATCAGTGACACTTTGCAAAGTGGAAGTATGTCTGATATTAGACCCATCAGAGACTTCCTCCACTGACCTCACCCATTCTACACTGGATTCTTTGTCCACAGAGGGTAACTAAAGTAAGAAATGTCCACTGTCCCTTCAGCAATGACCATGACAGTTGGAAAGTTTACCCCACGCAGGTGGGTTAGGATTTTTATAAAAGAGCAGCAGATTGTGTATCAGAGCTGCAGCAGCAATACAACGTTTAACTTCCCTGCTCGAACACTTTGTGCAACAGGGAATCTATAGGATGACATCCATCAAACTCATCTTTGCAGTCTTGATTCTTGCTGCCTTCTGCTCTGAAAGTCTTTGCATGCGTAAGTACACATTTTGAAAAATTACATAATATTACACAATTACTTGTAGCTATATTGGTCTTTGTATAAATAAGTGAAGTAAGTAGGTAGTTTCACACATTTTATTAGACCAACAAAATATTTCAGAGTACAAAGTTTCAGGCTACACAGAGTCCTCAGAAGGGAACATGGGTTGTGCTCAACAAGGGCTCTGTGTATTTCTGAATGATTATATACTGAACATTTCTTGTTGGTTCAATAAAAGGTATCATATATGTTCATAACATTACATAACATACTACTGACATTTGATTTGGGCTGGGTATTGCACAGCTCATTGACTTGTAACCATACAGGTGTCCTAGTGCTCACCTGACTGTAACTCAAAATGTCCCATTCTCTTCCGGTCTGTAAATTATGTTAATCTGTAGTGTATGTTATAGTGACAGTTTTGACCTATACATTTTTAATTCTTTTTTTGATTTGTTTTTTCCTTCATTTGCAAGCAGCAAAAACTATGTAAGATGACATTTTTCTGCATTTTAAGACAGCTGCAGTATTTTTATTTTAAATTTCAAATATTTAAAAAGCTTGGATGATCATGCTGATATGCCTAATCTAAAAGGTTTTCATCAGTATTCTCAGCTGTTTTTTGAACAAGAAAATTATCCATGTAGTTGAAGTCACTCTGCCTGTAGCCATGTGCCTTACGATGCACCTGTGGCAGGGGGATGTACAATGGCATGCAAGAATCACTGCTTCTGATTGGCTGACTGGCACCTTCCAGCCATGGTAAATCCTGATATTAACCATGGGAAAGGTGCCAGTCAGCTGCATCTGGAATCCCCACTTTTGGAAACCACGAGATCACCCGAACATCACAGGTGAAAAAATGCCATGTTGAATTCCTGGTGAAACGCAATGCAACACAGAATTTTGAAACGGACTGCAGTTTTGAACTGACAAACTGAAGCACTCATGAGACTCAGTATACACACACCAACATTTTTCTATCCCCCCCTTAATCTTGTCTTGTTCTAAACATGTAGTGTGTAGCACATGGCAGCTCAGTAAATGTGCTTGGTATTGACCTACCATGTGCTGCCTGGTTTCCAATGCTACCAGGCATTTCCCCATCTCAAATGGCATCAGCTCTCTCTGAATACCACTCTCTCCTTCTCTCGGTCCCTCTGAGGGAGTGTCGTGGGGCGGAGTTCTCTGCCTCTTCTTTAGGGTCCTGCTTCTTGATCACCTCATTATCCTTACTGATCTCCCTTTCCTCCTGATAAGTAGACGGAGCTTGTTGGCTCTGTCCTGTGACAGTTCTCTTCTCCTGTCCCTTCACTTTCAAAGTCTTCGCCCCTACCTTTTTTTCTGACTAGATTTTCTCTTGATTTCATTCAGGCTGACTGCAAAAGTCACACTAAAGGCAAAAGCGCTAAAGCCACAGTGAAAGCAGACATAATGGAAACCTCGCTGAGTAAAGATGTACAGCACTAGTAACTGTCAGGCTGTCAGTTTAAAAGCAGAAATAAATAAAAAGAAACTGAAACACTGCAGGCTCTGGCTTGCTGTACACAGATGACTAACTCACTACCGAGTGATGGGGGGATAAAAAAACGAAGCCTGGCACACTGTCTGTTTGGGTAAACATATGGGGTGTGGATTATCCTACTTAGCAACAGGGAGCAATTTTTTATGGTGCAACAATAAATTCAATAAAAACATATTTAACATAGCAAAAAAAAAAATTTTTCTTCTGCTTTTTTTGTTACAAAAAGTAAAGGGAGACAGTGTATAATCAGAATAAACCACTCCAGGGTGTGGGGTATGGCGGGATTAATCCACTTCTGGTGTGGTTTACTCAGTTGGCCTGTGACATTGTGATTGAAACATACCAGGCATGGGTAAATCCCACCATAACCCACACCCTGTCATGGTTTATTCCTTAAACTGTCTCTTAAGGTCAGAGAGCTTTGTCAGTTTCCTGCATGCTACCCCTAGTTACAAGATGAATGAAGTTAAACAATAGAGAGGCCCGAGTTTCGGTCACACAAACTTAGTCTAGCATTTTTGTTGCTATAGCAGCATGACTGCAAATGCATTGCATGTGCACATGTCATCAACAGAAGGCTTATCAAATCAAATCAAATCAAATTTTATTTCTAGTGTGCTTTTCTTAAATCAAAGCACATTCACAAATACAAACCAACACACAGCTAAAATACACAAATTTAAAAGACAGCAAGCAAAAGGCTAAATATTCCCCCCAAATGCTAAATTAAATAGATAAGTTTTCAGGGCGGATTTAAATGTCTCAGTGGACAGGCAATCCTAATCCGGCGAGGTAAAAGAGTTCCACAGGGTCGTGTGGACTTATGTAGAATGTCATAATGACAGAGCCAAGTATCAGAAACCAACATGTGCCCTGAGAACCACAAACTGCTGTCTAGCACCTTAGAATTAGTGTAATACAAGGAGTTCTAAACCACTATTATGCACAAGTGCAAACACTTAAGAGCTATGATCCAACGAAACAAACATGTATAATAGCACTACTACTGTAACACACCCTAAACGTGTGTGTGTGTGTGTGTTTGTGTGCATGTGTGCTTATTCATGTGTGTGTGTGTGTGTGTGTGTGTGTGTGTGTGTTTTGAGAGTGCTATAGCCTGCAGCTCCAGGAACATGCAAGGGTCCATTCTGTTCGTCTCCTGCTGACCAGGCAGCCTCACCATACTGTAAAAGCAATATACACTTAACATAGAGAGATTTAGCATGTGCCTGATGATAGTTACAACACTTATTAGAGTCAAAATAAATATTTCATAATGCTTTTATTTAGCAATAATGTTATTCTCTGCGTCATCATCAGTTGAGGTGTAGTTACCTTTTGAAATACTTAAAATCTAGCTTAATTAGCAAGCATGACCACAGAAGTTGTGATTTCTTGGTGATCAATGTCCAGCTTTGGGGGGGGGGCCCTCAACTATGCCTTGGCACCTCTCACCAGCTGGTTGCTAACCTATATTTTTGTTTTACTTACTTTTGCTGCGTTTTGTGAGGTGAGTGCTATTGGGCAATGTGTGCAACATTAGGCCATGGGACAGTTTACATTTGTGCCACACAACATGTAGTTGGGAACTGGATCAACTGTTTCTTAGGGATTAGTGATCGGTCTAGAAGTTAACCATGAGCTTCAGAGTATGAATTAGTAATTAGGCTTATAATGCTAGTTTTCTAATAAATGACTAGTTAATAAAGACTGTAGCCACCAGTTGTGTTTTAGTTTCTTCCGCTCAGTGTCTTGCTTACTGTGCATGTTGAAGCAGCAAACAAGTTCAAACCTAAGCATTTCTCTTTGTATACAATGTTAATTCTCGTGTGGCGCTTGTGGGGAACCACAGAAGAGGTTAAATAGTTGCTATAATGACATGCTGATGACAAGCAATGCCGTGCTAATGGATACAATAAGACGGTAATTGGGGCTGATGGCAGCACACATTTTGTGCTGCACTTTTGAAATTTAGTGGCCTTATTTACATATGTGCCTTTGTGGATAGCACAGCAGTGGGTGAGTGAAACGTGCAAACTACTGTACTTCTACTGGCACTTTGAGGTCACCTTTTTTTTCCTCAGCACTCTATCCATAGCTCTTTTTGCACATTGTGACCATCTATGGTAAATGGCTGTGTGTGGTATTCCAGCGGCATAGTAACAAGTTTTCACCATACTTTTCACTTTGCACTTTCTTATCACTTTGCAACTGAGAATCAGGTCATTGGTGTTCCAAAAATGACTGAAAATACCTACAGAAAAACACATGAACTAGGGACTGTATATCCTGCTGAATTTAAGACACTTTAGTTGCTCTCAGAATATAAAAGCACAGTAATGATTTGAATCCTGAAATGTTCTGATAGATTAGATCCTGTTGCAAAGAAGTGTATTTTAGTGGTTTGAGAGAGAAAAGTTTTAAGTAAAAAACATATTAGTATGTATAAAACATCAGACACGTGTGCAGTACGTTTTCCATTACCTTTCTTTCCATCAGGTGTGTTTAAGTGCTTGCAATTGCATTTCAGTGACTAGAGATGCATGGGCACCTGTGTGGTCAGTAGATTATACCCCTCCCCCATTACTGTTGCTTGATGCATGGGGAGCCTATCCACAGTGTCACTTAAAGGAGTAGTACAGTTAACGCTTGCATAAACAAATGTTGTGCAGAGTGTTTTGATTTGTGTGTGTAGTCCTGGTGTGTCCTTCCCTTTGTTGGCTGTTATGATTTTATTTCTAACTCAGCCTACTAGTTACTGTATATGGCAGTTTTATGGCCCCCAAGGATCTCCATCTCAGTGAGATTTATTGCTCTTCTTTTTCCTACAATGCATCCTGCCCCATGTGACAGTGATGTGTCCATGACCACTGATTCAGCAAGTACTAGAGGTAGGAGCCTGATATTCTGGCCTCCACTGAATAGGTCTAATTCAAGACTTTTGTTTTCTGTGTGTGTCAGGTCTAGCAAGTAGAAAAGAAAATGTTTTGCCTTTAAAACTTTTCATTTCATCAAACTACACACAGCCATAAAAAGCACACAAGACACCCAAGATCATCTATGCGATAATTAGTAATGACAGTAGATGTTTCCTTACAGAATAACCCACTCAGTTAGCCCTCAAGTATTTGGCAAACTGTAAAGGTAGCCATTAGTGCTCACTGGTTAAGGAAAGTTACCTAATATCACAGTTCTGCCATTGTAAAATTGACCCCAAACCAGTGCCTGCTGAATCCATGCTCCCAGATACATCACTGTCACATGAGACAGGGGGCATGGTAGGAACATAAGAGCAATAAACCATGCTAAGATGGAGATCCCCAGAGGCCATAAAACTAGTGGGCTAATTTAGAAAAAAAACTTCTAATAGCAGACAAAGGGAAAGACACAGTAAGACTACACACACAAATCAAAACACTCTCACTCTGCACTACATATGTTTTTGCAAATTCTGCCTGCACTACTCATTAACTCCCTCTCAATTATGAATAGTGTCTCTAGGAGCCAGTATCCTGTTCTACTATGATGTCTACCATGTTCTAGCAAGTTTAATGACACTGGAAGCCTTGGAGATTGCGCCTGTGGATGCCAAGGAGTGCTTGGCACAGGGACTGGGTAAAGCAAGGGATGCAAGTAGCCATCAAAGTCTGCATGTTGTGGGATCATGAAGAGCTGTGCAAGTTTTTACAAAACAACAACAAAAAAAGCAAAATACATAGCACTCTTGGACATGGTCTGCAACCAGGCATATCAAAGATTGTGTGCAAAAGATATTGGGGGCACAATTTCAGGATGCCATAAGCCTGGCGTAAGGTGATGTATGCCAAACCCTATGGTGTGCCACGTGATACACAAGTCCCAATTCCAAGATGCTGCTTCTGCCATGCTGCATGCGGGTTGTGCCAAAGGGAAGCTATGATACCCACTACACCTGCAACCCACTGCGGCATGGTGCAAGGATGGATTATGGCAACACCTGCACCCTACTCCAAAAGGGTAGCTGCCATAACCCAAATATGTGATTACAAGACCAGCAATGGAGCAGCAGGTTAGACCAGCATGGAGGTGGTCTAAGGGACATCTGTCCTGGCAAAATGACAGATGCTTCCCCCCCACAGCACTGCAGAAGATACTTTGCTGTGCCCCACACACTCCCCAACACAGTGATGCCCCCCACCCCCCTGAATTCAGGGTGCCACCCAGGGCAGGTATGCGCCATGACCCCCATTCACCTGTTTCCTCCTAGACTACCCTCAATGCCCACAGGGGATTGTGGGCATGTTCTAGGGTGGGGGGCCTGGGGGGAAGTTACATATGGCTGCGACATATGGCATCTAGGTCTGTCCTGCGGCTGCCACAAGTCATGGGTCATGGGTGCTGGGGACCCTGCCTGTCCTGGAATATGGCACAGGGTCCCCAGCATAGCTGTGCATGGTGCAACTCACATATGCCCGCGAGTTGTGCCATGCATTCTGGAATCGGGCCTTATGAGTTTATTTGGTGGGAACAGGGTTTTGGTTCTTTGCAATGACGTCCATGTGGAAAATAGAATAAAGAAGCCTTTTGTGAACAACCTTTGCAATGTTTGACTGCTGTGAGTGCTATGTTTTATCTTTTTGAGGCTGTTGTTAATATTTAGCACTACCTGCCCCATAGAGTTGCCCTGCTTCCATGTACATGATATTTTACCATAATGTTGCTAGGCAATGTACTCATTAGGTTTCACTGCTCAAATGAAAATTTTTTATTTTGTTTCCTCCAGCCAGAGCGGATGCTCCACAAGAATGCTGTTTCAAATACAGCACCTTTATTATACCCCGAAAAGAAATAAAGGACTACTACCAAACTTCAGCAACCTGCAGTAATCCAGCTGTGGTGTAAGTACAATAAAGCATGGTGATACTATGCAACAGAGCAATCAGTGAAATAAATATAATAAATATCATGATATGTATGTCCTACTGAATTTTCAGTCCCCTTAATCAGTTAACCCCTGACTGAAACACTACAATTATATATCATTATAATTGCTTTGTGGATCAGAGTCTTGCATTCAGATTGACTTTGAGAAGATTCAGTGAATGTCGAGACTTTGAAGCTAACCATTCCTAGATTTTGCATGAATGCTTTGAAATAGAAAGAAAAACATAGACAGTAATGACAGGAAGAGATCAATGGTCCATCTAGTTTGCTTGAGTTCCATATATAACCTTGGGACCTACTGTCCATCCAGGGTCCTAGCCCTCCCCCTCCCCCCCTTCTCCTTCCTGATTCTTTCATCCCATGTGCCCACTCTACCCTTCATCCTGTTCCAAGTGTGCTTGAAGTTATCAACTGCTTTAGCACCCACCGCTTCAGCTGGTAGATTGTTCCATGGCTCCACCACCCTTTCTATAGAAAAATACTTCATCATGTTCCTCCTGGACCGCCCTCCTGTCAGCTTCCACTCGTGCCCTTGGGACCATGAACTGCTGTAGCTTTCAAGCTAAATAGTTCATCACAAGTTACCTTGTTTAACCCTTTTAAGAACTGGAAGGTCTCCATCATATCTTTCCTCTCTTCCTTCTGGGCTCCAGTGAGTACATGTTCAGTGCCTTGAGTCTCCAGCGAGTACATGTTCAGTGCCTTGAGTCTCCAGCGAGTATATGTTCAGTGCCTTGAGTCTCCAGCGAGTACATGTTCAGTGCCTTGAGTCTCCAGCAAGTACATGTTCAGTGCCTTGAGGCTCCAGCGAGTACATGTTCAGTGCCTTGAGGCACTCCTTGTAAGACCTGCCCTGTTGTCTACCAGACTACCAGGGAATGGGATGTGTGACATTTGGGGATTGCAACTGGTGACCGGGGAGGGACCACTACACTATGGAAAATATGTATTCCACATGTAGGGTAGGCGATCGGGTTGGGGGAGGGCCACTACACTATGGAAAAATGTGTCTTCTACATGTCAGGTGGGCGATTGGGGTGAGGGGAGTGCCACTACACTATGAAAAATATGTATTCAACATGTTGTGTGGGTGATTAGGGTGGGGGAGGGCTACTACATTATGGATAATTCATTTATACATCTCCGGTAGGAGATCGGGGAGTGGGGAGGAACATTACACTATGGAAAATCTTTATTAATATCGAGTAGGCAACCAGGGAAGGGGGAGGGACCACTAAGCTGCCAGGGAGTAGGAATGTGGCTGCCTAGGGCATGGGCTGGTGGGGGTGGGGGTGGGGTTGCACTAAGTTACCCATGGGTCATGCAAATGACACCATAATGGGCATACTAATGGCTAATAGCATCTTGCATGTCCAGTGGGCTCATTTGCATGACTACCTTAGTGAACTGGGGCTTAGCGCCTGTATGCTTTTGTTGCCTGACCATTCTCCTGGTTTGCTGTGGGGGCAGCACTACTGGGGTTCCTGGTGTTTTGCCTGGGTTAACGCTGCCCCCATTCACAGTCAGACAGCACATCGCACTGTCTGACTGTGAATAGCAGGTTTGCCCACCAGCACAACCACAAAGTGCAGTGCAAACCTTTGCACCGCACTATGTATTTTTTATTGAATCCTACCCCAGGTGGGATGAATTAATGACAACAGAAAATGTCTGGTCATGGTATTACTTCTTTTAATTTTGTGATTGTGTTTTTGGACTAAATGAAGGGAAATGATTGACAGCCTATATTTCCTGAACCAACCATGAACCTCTCAAAGAGAGGAAATGTTTCTTAAGAAATAACGACCGAGATGTTGGTAATTTCCAAAGGATTAGTGACTGGTTGGGGGGATGGGTGGAGCTTCGGCCACCTCCCACCAGCCAGTCGTTAATCCAAGGAACTGACCAGCTTCAAGGTTGTTATTGTGATTATAGGTCTAATCGCAATAACAACTTTCTCGTTTCCCATTTATTTTTACTGCAGTTCAGCTTTTAAGCAGAGTAGCGTGAGCCATGCATGCTGCAGAGCATCAGTTGGCAGCTGCATTGGTCATTTCTAAGACATTAATGACTGATCCAGTTGCCAATCAGGAGACTCGGTATTCTCATGAATAATTAATTAGGATTATACTATTGCATGCAGCATGGCTATAAATTCCCAGTTTTTATTTATAATATTGCTACAGTGTCTTTTCAGCCCAGTCACTGCCTTTGGGCATTGTCCTGCATTGGCATTTTGGCAGCTTTTTACATTCCTCCGCACGGTATCCTCAAGAAGCAGGAGTGGCTGAGGGTGTGTATGTTTGTTCTACTTTTCGAACAGACCACCCAACATACAAAGAAAAAGGAAAACTGATTTCCTCCTGATAGCCCATATTTGAGTACCTCCATGGTAGGCAAATAGCAGATTGTTTTTAAAATTATTGATGGATACTTGAAAAAACAGTAAAACCTGGCCAAGATGGTACTAGGTGATAATAGTGACTGCACAATAGCGCCAAACATTACAGCGTGAGCAAGACAACAAGAGCAATGGCAGAGGGAGCAAATCATGGCTCCGAGTAATAACAGTGACACAGCCAACAAAGAAAAAACAGAGCAGAAACGTGTACCAACACTAGGAACAGACACACTCTGCAAAGTACATATGCCATTTCAAGTCATAGAAACACCTGAAACGTGCCAGAAGGAATAAACCACAGAACCACCCACAGCAGGAAAAAAACATATTCAGTACTCACACCCTCCCAGCTGATAGTCCACAACAACACTACAAGTAGTCCCTATTTTAATATGGGGGATTCGCCCACTGCAACCCCACCCACTATATTAACATACTCTGAGTTGCACCACTCTCAGGGAGGGCACTACACTCAGGGACACCAGCAACACTCAGATGGAGCCCACATTCCCCACGATGTCCTGTCACTACTTTGTCTGGCACTGTAGATTCCACACTGTTCTGCTTGCTCTGTTATTCTGGTGTTATTTTCACCTGACACTGGCCCGGATATACAGCAGCACCAACCAGGATGCCACAGTATAACACAAAATGCTGCAGTAGATTGCAGAGAACAATGTAATCATGTTTGCTATAAATTATTGCATTGCATCATGGTTGGCTCCACTGTAGCAGCAGTCCTTTCATTAGTATTGGTGTGGAAGACATATTGTACTGAAATTTAAATGGCACTTTCTTGTGTATAGACCCATATGTATATACTACAAATGGAGAGCTAGATCAATGTATTTTCATTTTACAAGTGTGTTATATGCTGGATGCACCTGTTTTGCAAAAATACATGGGGCAGCAGTATTACAGAGAAAATAATACATGGAAATAGTTGCATTATGAGATCTGTTACACACCCGAGGAGTGTGTTGCTCAATAAATCACAATAGTACAGCTTAAGTAGTTTGTAAAGCAACAAACACAGTGAGTGTGCAAAAACAAACAAGTAATTCTGCTGCCCATCAATTATTTATTGTTACTTGTTTGGAAAGACAAGATCTGAACAGAAAAAACTTGTTGGCCTAAGTTGTTCCTTATAAAAGTGAAACTGAGTAGTGTAACAGCGCTATGGTTACTCTACGCTCCCAAACAATTTGCTATGCAATTTCAGTGGTGCAGTGTGGTGGTGAATAAGAGAGGTGACTAACCTCCACACACCATCCAGACAATTAAACATTATAGCACTTAGAGGCACATTAAACAAACCAGCAGCTGAAATTAATATAAGGTGGTTATCTTATTTGTATAAGTTCACCCCTGTGTTTTCACAATGCAGCATTTCACCAAAATGCCAAAGGTCCAACAGAAACACGGCCATGATGAACCCCATGTGGCAAGGTAAAGTTCTAAAGTTTTTAAGTTCATAATGGTAGTTTTCAAAGGAAGCCAGTAATCAGATGCCCCCTGACGAATTCTCTGTTGAGATGAAGCATCAGGGCAGAGGCTACTTATTATTATTTATTTATTTATTTAGCGTTTGTTGACCAGGTAAGTGCACTAGGCAAATCCTGCCTATTTTCAGGCACGACCAAGGGGGGAGGGGATACAGATGAACGCCAACTGACCTTGAACCAGATTAAGCTGTTCTCTCTGGACATCACCAATATCAATAGTAATTTTGTACTGCCTTGGATTACAGACCTCCTTTGAAAACTACCATTTTTGGGCTTAAAACCTTTTGAACTTTACCCTGCAATGCCAGGTTCATCACAGCCCTAACTCTGGGAGACCTTTTGCGCTATGGTTACTATAGCAATGGAGAGGAGATAACTGTAGCACGCTGTGTAATACATGGGTCATAATACACACTCCTGTATTACAGAGTTTGAAAGCATTCAGTTATTTACAATAATCAATATTTTTTGTATGATAGGAACACGCACAAAATAAATTAAGAAATCAGTAGTAATTAATGGAAAGGTATATCACAGCAGTGGGAAAAGAGTAACAGATGCCCCCACAGAATACACCCAACGTTTCACACTAAAAAAAAACAAGTGCTTTGTCACAGGATCCTTTAAAGAAGTGCTTGTGTATTTGGTGTGAAACATTGGTTGTGGTCTTTAAGAGCATCTGGGGCTGTCTTCCCAGTCTTTTTTTTTAACTGAATAATATCTGCACTTCACATCTCTAGCAAGAGCATGTTTTCAGTGGTGTGCAAGTGCCGGTCTTTGATCCAATAGAATCTGCTGTACCTTTCCAGATTATTGCCCAAGGCACCTTTCTGTTCTGTTGAGCAGATAATGTTCTTAGAATCAGTAGTACTAAATATAATTAGTGGCTATATATAGTGATATTCAATAAATAGAGTTAGTGGCTACATATAAGGATACTGAAATTAGAAATGCACTGAAAATATTGTAGCCCACTCACCCTGCAAATTAAATCAAAGTCTAAAGACTAAAGAAATGAAGTTCCAGTTCTGGAACAGCATTACTGTGTTTGATGTTTACAGATTAAAGAACACTGTAGCTCCACAATAAAGCCAAGGCACAGTTTATGGTTTTGTAAGTAATGTCCTGCAGTATGTGAGGCCCTACACGGAGCTGCATGGGGCACTGGGAGTAGCTACTATATCAAGGACCATCTAGAAAGATAATTTATTTGCTTTTCTCAACAGTTTCAAGACTGCAAAAGGAGCATTCTGTGTTAATCCTCAACTACGATGGGTCAAGCGACACATTCGATTTTTTGAAGAGACGAAGAGATGAAATCTGCAAACTGAAATTGTCGTGCAGTAAATAGAAAAAAGATTCAAGTTTCTGGTCCCTGAACAGAAAATTGCTACAGCATCATTTAGTTGGTATCTGACAGTAGAGTTTGTAGATGTTTCTGAAGTATAGTGTGCCTCAGTTTAATTTTCTTTTAGGGAACTTTGTTTCTGTTATGTTACGGAATCTAAATGTGCATTTACTGTTTACAGAATGCTGCTTTGTACAAAGCTTTCATATGTATTTAACATGCTCTCTAAATAAAAATATTTAAAAAAACAAAAACAAAATAGTTTTATTGATAAATCTGACCTAACTGGAATGTATGATTATTATGAGTATACTTTTTTTTTTGTAGTTTCGGAAAATGATGCATGCATAATTCGACGTCTTTTAGAACAGGAAGCTGAGGTGTTTGGCACTATTATGGATACAGAAGTTAGATTAAATTAATTGCTGTGGTGGTAGTGGTACTGCTTCCAGTGCCAGTACCCCAAGCTTAAGAATAAGACTGGGTCAAGGAGGGCTAGCTGGGGAACAGAAGGATTGAGAATTCCAAATTATCTCTGAGACAGGAGGGTTACTGTCTGCAGAACTCTATTGCCACTTAGGTGACCACAGGTGACAATACATTGGAAGTACTACAAGGGGTGGAGTGCTTGGATGGGCCCTTTTCACAGCACACTTGGGTGACCACAGGTGGCCATGCAGTGGAAGTACTTTAGGGAGAAGGGTGTTTGGATGGGCCCTGCTCAGGGCACACCTGGGGGACCACAAGTGACAATGCAGTTGAAGTACTTTAGGTGGAGGGGTGCTCAGCTGGGTCCATTGCCACAGAAGCATTGCAGGAAGATGAGTGCTCAAATAGGCCCTGCTCAGGGCACACAGGTGGCAGTGGAGTGGAGGTACTGCATGGAGAGGTGTTAGCTGGGCCCTGCACAGGGCACACTTGGGTGACCACAGGTGGCAGTGCAGTAGAAGTAGTGCAGAGAGAGGGATGCTTGCCTGGACCCTGCTCATGGCACACTTGGGTAACCACAGGTGGCAGTGCAGTGGAAGTACTGCAGAGAGAGGGATGGTTAGCTGGCCCCAATGCTGTGAAAGTACTGCAAGGAGAGGGATGCTCGGGTGCCCTGTACAGGGCACACTTGGGGACCAGAGGTGGCAATGCAGTGGAAGTACTGCAGGAAAAAGGGTGCTCAGATGGGTCCTGCACAAGGCATACTGGGGGGACCACAGTTAACGGTGCAGTGGAAGTACAGCAGGGAGAGGGGTCCTCAGATAAGTCCTGCACAGGGCACACTTTGATGACCACAGCTGGCAATATTTACAGGCTGTGGCCAGGTTCCATAATGGGGGAGTAGGCCATGGGGAATCATGGGGTAAGTGCCAAAGTCATGGTAGGACAGGCTGGGCTCAGCCACCAAGCCTCTTTGTTGTATGCTGTACTGCGCACATTAAAAGTAGTGCACCCTCTCATTCTTCCCAGGTAGGGGATGAGACCAGTACTGGGAGGTGCGGACCAGCAAGTAGATGCTGTGGCTCAACAGGATGAGCCATAGGCAGTAAGGGAGGGAGGTGGTGCATTTGGGACCAGATTTCAATTCCCGGTCCCAGACACAAGGATTTTTTATTTTTCTTACTTTGTGCGATGTTAAGTGTAACCCCCCAGGAGTTGGTTATTTTACTTGGGGGGGTCAGGAGTGCAGCCCTATAAGAGGTGCAGGGAAGAGACCCCACAAAGAAGACACATTCCACTTGCAATATATTGTGCTGTATTGACAGCACAGTATATTCTGTGGCATAATGTCTTGTGACATTATGACCCCATGACGCTGGGCTCAACCAGGGTTTGGGGCCACTCCAGAAGGATCGGGGGATTATCAGTAACTATTGTAAAAAAAAAAAAAATGACAGCATAAAACTTTAATAAGGTGAAACGGAACAGAAAATGTGTAGACAGTAGGCTTTGAAAGATTGTTATTCTCTCTCTGAGTAATTAGTGGTTACAGTAAAGCACCTATTAAATTATATGCTTACTGTCTGTTTCATGTAAGATGGTATTGGGAAATTAATGGGATGATAGGTACTGTAAAAGAACAATAGTGGTTTGGAGCCTGGTGAGGTTGCTTCTTACCCAAAATGGTAGAAGGCATGCACTCAAGGTGGAGGTACACATTCTGGCATCAAGGGCTCAATACAGTCATGCAGCAGTAGAGAAATCCAGCAGAAACGGCACGTAGACCATATAGGCAGGCAGTGGAGATGTAGGGAATGTAAAATTCCACTGGCAGATTTCACACAGGATCACCAGTTCAATTCTATGAAATTCTCAAGAATTTTTGTAAAATTCTGTACAATTGTGATAACATATTTATTTTTCCATTTATATCACTATTTGGTTTATACTCCTTCCCTGAAAAGTGGGTGGTGAGTCATCCAGCCACCAGCACCTGCACCTCTGGATCAGGTCTGGCCAGTGACATGCTCTCCCCCACACAGGCTGGAGCACAGAGATCCCCCCTCTGGGGACCTGGAATCTGGTACCGGGGGGCACCTCTCATATCCGGGGGCACAGGGCATGGCCATCAGCCTCCATGATCACCCTGCAGTTTCTGCCATTTTCTCTCCTCAGAGCCAGCCATGCAATGGCATCAATGCACTAACATGCTGACACCCGCTGTACTCCAGCCCTCGACTGTGCTCACTATCCACAGTGCTTCTGGCTTCCTCCAGTTGCCACTGCAGAGCAATGCAGTTCCCCCACCCGCCCCAGAGGAAGGAGAGCAGTCATGGGATGTTCAATCCTCCCTCTCCCCTGCCGACCCTCAATGGCCTCAGTCCATTCCCCGAACCTGGGTCGCTGTCACGGCGTGATGTGTGGCATCCAGTGCCTTAACCCTCAGCAACATCGGGCTACAAAATATGAATTTCACTTATGTTAGTCTGATTTTAAAAGTACTCATCCAAATGTTACTGCTTTTGGCCATGTAGTTATGCAGTTTCACAACATGTGTACAGGTGTGCCAGATTGAGTCCTAGCTTTAAAGGGGTCTGAGTTAAAGGGAGTCCAGCACTTCTTCTAAGTCTAATTTTCAGTTATTTACATATAACGCTTCTAATCCACATTTCCCTACAGTTCAACAATTCCAGTAACTGTACAAAATTAGTATTTGTGCTGTATTCTAGGTCTGTAATTTTAAAGGAGACTGTTCCATAGGCAGCCAAACATTTTGCAAAATTTTAAATTTCAGTTGCCTCCATATAATTTTAAAAGCTGAAATCTGAATGTTGCAAATTTAGAAAGCTTCAGACTCCTAGCCCTAGCATTAAATGGGGGCTCAGTTATACACACTTTGTCAAAATTTTAATATTTATTTCCATCTAGTTTTAGAACAATTTATCCAAATTTCACCAACTTGAAAACATTTAAACTACTATACCACATGGTTATATGTGCCATATGTTATGTTTCTAGTGTTAAAGGCGACTGAATTATAAGTAGCCAAATGTTCAGATTTTTATTTGTAAACAGCAAAATTATACATCACTGCATCTTAAAAAGGCATCTCTGCATATATTATTTAACTATATTTCTACACTGTATATATTTTGTTGTATACATCTTGCTACTGTTGATTTATGTATTTTTACTTGTACTCTATTCTGTACCCTCGTCCTTGCAAACTGCAGGTCTACCTTGTAAATGAGCTTGCTCAATGGTGATTGCCTGAGTAAATAAAGATTTTGATTGACTGATTAAAAAAAAACACAATGATAATCAGTTTGCAAGGTTCCTAGACCTTTAAAGGAGGCTGTATGTGCCAATTTTATTAATATCTTTCTTCGAGGATGTGCATGTTGTAAGCTGCCAAAAATTGCAAAGTAAAACAGTATTACTTAAAGTTGAATCCCATGAGTCTTTTGTGAAAATTGTGGAATTCCATGATAATTAGAGGTAAGCAATATCCATGAATATTTCCCAGCCATACACCTGATTTGCCATCCAAGAGACAAGAAAGGCTAGAGACAGTACTAATCAATTTGGATTAATAGTGGACTCCATTGTAAAAGCAGCAGTACAGTTGGATGGGCATCCAAAGCCTTTTATGCTGAAGCCAGTAAGGTGATTTGCTGAATGAGTGTGATCCTTTGGTAAGAACTGAACATTTGGACAGTAGCTGGCTGTAGTGTGCATTGTGATAATGAAGTACAAGTTCTGAGAACATGAGGATGTCACTTACTAAATGAGGAACAATCCTTAAGGGAAAAGATGTTCAGAGAAATCTTTTTGAAGGCAAGCATGGTTCATGACAGTGGCATAATTATTTGAGAAAAAAAGTTGAAAATCATTTTTGGTATTTCCATTGTACATTTCAAATGGTTAAACCATTTTTTTCAGTTTTTAAGTTACCACGATACCGTGACATTGCATATGCATAACAAATATAGGACATATACCTGCAAGAGCACAGAAGTTACACGCATTCACATTTTCAGAGTTTTCAACAATTTCACACATAACTACACCCTGGATTTGTGAGCCCCTGAAATTTAAAACTTTCAGAACCAAATCTCTCCATATTTAATTAATCCTGCAACCCTTATCAAAAGGTTGTGCATACTAATTATTAGATATCTAGCCCCAGAGGTGGCTGAGTTACAAGCAGATAAACATTTTCAAAAAATATCCCCCCAAAATTAAATGCCAGACTTTGAGCCCCTATAACTTTATATAAATCCATCCAAATATCATGATATATAGCATGTCAGTAGGACATATACAATTGCGTAACCATACCAATCGTCAGGTGTCTAGCTCAATAACACAGGTATGACTAAACACAACAAATTTAAAAATTCCACAAAATTCCAAGGAAATTCTTCAAATCAGAAATGTTCTAATCCTGCACAGCCCTAAAATTCAGACAGTTTCAGCAGTGAGAGATAAATACAGCCTTGAATGCCTGGCTGCTGTATGTTGGCAGTGATGCCAGAATCATGCACACTCCAGTATAAATGGTCAAACTGTTCCAAAAGAGATATTGATAGCAGCAGAGTCATTTAGTGCACTACAGCAGGAATGGTCTTTTGGAAAACACCCACTCATGCATTCCCTATACCACGCAGTTTTACTACTTAACGGTCTTACGGGCAGGGATTCTGGTTGGATACTGTAAGGACCAGTACAACCATCCATTTCAGCGTAGTCCTACTGCTGAATGCTTACCATTGGTTTCAGCATGTACAGAGGTAGTCATGAAAAGGTTGACCTCTGCTGCCATATACCTGCAGTATATTTCACATTACCTCAAGGTAACTATGTCACATTACCCTGAAAAACAAAGGTGTTCCTGCAGCATGCATACTTTACTTGCTGCAACATTACTGCAGTATTTCAAGACACTATTAAACTTCTGAACATCGGGCAATTTGGGCAAAGATATTTATTTATTTGGTTTTTAGTGACTGTGTTAGCTGACTAGGAACCAAGCCCATTTTGAGGAGCAACCCAAATGAGACAACAAGAACTTTTTACAGACATTTCAATCACAAAGTACATGTACAACACCAGAAAACATTCTGCAGAAAAACTGTTCAAGAAACGGAAACACAGAAATTGACAGCAGATAAGGACAGCTAGGCCCACCCAGTCTGCCCATTTTCTCTACCTTCTGCAAAAAACCACAAGTCCTACTTGTTCTTTGGCTTTATTCTCTTTCCTATTGCCAAGGTCCCCATGCATTTTGAATTCCCCTACCAAATACCCCCTCCTTCCACATCTCCACTGGGAGGCTGTTCCATGCATCCACCATCCTTTTTATCAAGAAATACTTCCTCAAATTACCCCTTAGTCTACCCCTTCCAGCCTCATGTCATGACCCCTTGTTCTAGGACATCTATCTTTCTGAAAGATGTCACCCTCCTGTACCTTATTTATGCCCTGGAGATATTTGAAGGTCTCTATCATACCCCCCTTCTACACTCCTCTCCTCTCCTCTCCCCCCTCTATGGTATACTTATTGAAGTCCTCCAGTCTCTCCTCATATGACTTTTGGTGCAGGACCTGCACATTTTTGTTGCCCTTCTCTGAACTGCCTCTATCCTGTCCATGTCCTTGTAGAGATACAGCCTCCAGAACTGGACACAGTACTCCAGATTGGGTCTCACAAATGATTTGTATAGTGGCATCACCACCTCCTTTCTTCTGCTGGTGATACCTCTCATTATGCACCCCAGTACCCCACTGGCTCTGCCCATAGCCTTGGCACATTGTTGGCCACCTTTAGGTCATCTGATATCATTACCCCCAGATATCTTTCCTGTTTGGTGGCCATCAAGTATCGCCCCCCCATCATGTAAGCCTCCCCTGGGTTCCTGTGCCCCAAATGCATGGTTTTACACTTCTTTGCATTGAATCTTAGTTGCCACACACTTGACCATTCCTCTAGTTTACTTAGGTCCCTCTTCATTTTTTCCACCCTTCCTGGAGTGTGTACACTGTTGCAGATCATAGTGTCATCTACAAAGAGGTATACCTTTCCTTCCAGCCCTTACGCAATGTTCCTTAAAAAGACATTAAACAGGACTGGCCCCAGAACTGATCCCTGTGGCACCACGCTGGTCAGCCTCTTTCCTCAGATTGAGCTCCATTCACCACCATCCTCTGTGTTCTATCCCTCAACCAATTTCTAACCCAGTTTACCACTTTGGGACCCATTCCTGGGCTGCCTAGCTTGTTTACCAGCCTCTTATGTGGAATGGTGTCAAAGGCCTTGCTGAAATTCAGGTAGGCTACATCCACCACTCCCCGCCCGATTCACTTGCCTGGTTATCCAGTCAAAGAAATCTATCAGATGTGTTTGACATGACCTTCCCACTGTGAATCATGCTGCCTCTGATCCTGTGCTCTGCTGGATTCAAGATGTTCCAAAATCCTTTATTTTAGTAGTAATTCCATTATTTTCCCACAACACTGAGGTCAGGCAAACTGATCTATAGGTTCCAGCCTCCTCCCTGCTCTCACTCTTGTGTCTCTCTGCTCTCCTCCAGTCCTCTGGAACCACTCCCATTTCCAACGATTCATTGAACAGGGGTGTCAGTGGTGCTGCCAGCACCTCCCTAAGCTCCTTTAATATTTTAGGATGAATCCTGTCTGGTTCCATTGCCTTGTCCACTTTCAGTCTCTTAATTGTGGTCCCTCACCTTCCCTCCCTTCTGTGAATATTGAACATAAATATTTGTTCAGGATTGTTGCTTTTTCCAAGACCCCTTCTGTACAATCCCCTTTCCCCCCTCAAACCTTACAATCCCACTTGTCTTTCATCTTTCACTAATGTACCTACAAAAAGCCTTGCCCCTTTTTCACTGCCTGGGCTATTTTTTCCTCCAGTTGCACCTTGTGCTCCTGGCTGCCTTTCCTGCTTCTCTTTGCTTATCTAGATAAACTACCCTGTCCTCCTCCTGTGTTTCTTTGTACTTCCTGAAAGACCCATTCAATGCATGCCTTCAGTGCATGTACAGAGCAGATGTATAACACAATACAGACCTTACAAGTATTAGGTCACATTTCGGGCAAAATACTTACACAGCATACGTTTTTTTTCTCAAAGATGTATCATTTAAGGGCTGTTGTGAAGGTATCCTGAGTTTGACTTGCTCTTCCATGATGTGGGAAGGCATTTTACAGTACTGGTGCTGTATACTCGAAGGAACGTTGGCCCATGTCAGTTAATGCACTGGATATTGAAAGAAAGGATAAGTCCCTCTAGGAGAGGAGTCTGGCTAATTGATGAAAAAGGTGTGGAGATCCTGAAGACCATGCAGTGGAGTGAGTATTGAAACCTGTCCTCTAGTGGTAGCCACTCCTGCACTGCAAATACCCTGCAATGATGATCATACTTTGGGGTGCTGAGAATAAAAATGCCTTCTCCTGTTGTATAACACTGTCATGTGACATAGCTGCTGCTTGCAACCTGTTACTAGGGTGACCATCCCATAGCCATATACAGGAAAAGTAGTATTCTCCGGGCTAACACAGTGCAGTAATCCTCGGTCAAATATTCCCTGGTTCTGTATTATAAACCAATATTTTTTAAGGTTTTTGTGAAATAATCAAGGTGTACATCAAAGGCCATGAATGGGTCCAAATAAATATCAAGTTATTTAAAGATATTAGAAGTTTCCAGACCCTTTTCATTGAATGTTCTGATATTCAGTGACTAACTATTTCACTTTAAAACCAGAGAGCATACCCTTTGATTTTTTTCTGGTTTAACATTATATTTTGTTATTTGAGCCACGCCTGCAACTTCATAAACTCACTTCCCAGGCTGTTACATACATAGTCACATAGTAACATAATAATTGATGGCAGGTAAGGACTGCTAGGCCCATCTAGTTCTCTTATATTCCCTGCCTGCATCAATGGCTGTTGACCCTACTTGAACATTAGCTTTCTCCTCTCTTTCTTACCTCTCATGTTCCTTACGCCTATCCATTACATGTTTGAAACCCCCCACTATGCTAGTTCCTACCACATCCTGGGGTAGGTTATTCTGTGCATCCTCCACCCTTTCCATGAAGAAAAACCTCCTCACATTCCCCTACACCTGCCCCCTATAATCTCATATCATGCCCCCTCATCCTTGTACAACTTCTATAATGAAAGTGGTCATCAACCTGCACTTTCTTCAAGCTTTTAAGGCATTTGAAGGTTTCAATCATGTCTCCCTATTCCCACCTCTCCTCTAGTGTATACATATTGAGGTACTTCAGTCTCTCCTCATATGTCTTCTGGTACAATCCATGTACCATCTTAGTTGCCCTTCTCTGGACCGCCTTCACTCTGTCTATGTCCTTTTGAAGGTGTGACCTCCAGAGCTTTATACTGTACTCCAGATGGGGCCTCACCGGCATTCTGTACAGTGGCATCACCACCTCCCTTCTTCTGCTAGTGATATCCCTTCCTATGCATCCCACTGGCTCTCCTCACAGCCTTGCTACACTATATGGCCATCTTCAGGTAATTTGAGATGATTATTCCTAGATCCTTTTCAGTGATGTTTAAGGTACTTTTATAGATGATTGTATCATCCACACATAGTAATACTTCAGTAATCCTCAGCTTACTGGTAGGTCATTTATGAGCAAATGAGAACAGTAGAGTGCCCATGATAGAGCCCTAGGGGGTACCAATATTCTTATTTCTGGGAGAGAATGGAATCACGCTAAGCTTTACCATCTGCTGTCTGACCTCTAGATAGTTCATGAATCAAGACAAGGTTAGGTTTTCTATTGACCAGCCTAATGGTGCTGAGGGTTGAGGTTCTGGATGCCAACACCTCATATCATGCCGGAGACCCAGGTTTGGGCGCGAGCTCGGGATGCCAGGGTTCAGTTAGGGAAGAGAGGATCAAGTGCCCAGAGGACTACATTCCTCTCTCAGGGTGGGTGGATTGTGGCTTTCCTGCTACAAGTGACTCCCAGTGAAGACTGGGGGAAGCACCAGTAGGTGCCACCCGGGAAAGGGGGGGGCAATGGCGGCCATCCACAGGGAATGATGTGTGAGTGCTCCCATCTCAGTTTGGACATCATTGCACATCTGCGACTCCGGGGGAACTCACAAATAAAGTGAAAACACCCTGATGCATGGAGGGAAGACATTGCTCCACTGCCACCATTCTCAAAGTCAGACTTTGTCCTCCTGGGTCTTGTCCACCTCAGGCTGCCCCCCCACCTGGCAGGTCATTGTATTCAAGGAGTACTGAGCAGGTGACAGTGGCCCCACCCTGGGGATAATGACCAGGGGTAACCTGCCAGTGGTAGGACAGAGAAGCAAGGGTTGCAGGCTGGAGAGTTTCAGGTGGGGAGGGATCAGGTGGGGAGTCAACTGATGGGGCTCAATGAGTTGGTAACTGAAGCAAAAAGGAATTGGGGAAAAAAGGTTAGGTTTTCTAACCCTGGTTTGTAAGTTTCCTTAGGAGATTTCCATGATTAATCAGGTCAAAGGCTTTGTTTAAGATCACTAATACTACTTCAGTCAGCAGCCCTGCATCAGATGTACAGGATAAATCATGAGTTTCCTTGACCAGTATTGTAGCAGTGTAGTGCTTTGTTTTTTCCATAAAACAATGTTGCACACCAGAAAGAAGACCATACATTTGAATGTCAATTTACAGATGGTTATAAACTATACTTACCTGAATCTTAGTGAGATTGGAGACAAAGAATTATGAGACTTTCAATTTCAGACAGATTGTTAGGTCCTTCATTGTATGTTATCATACAATGGGATCTAAAAATTCAGTTTCCTGATTGATCAGCTGCGACTTTATGCCATGGGGTAATTTTTGCATAATCACCCCATAAAGTACCAGCCGAATGCATGTATAAAAAAACAAAAGTAAAATCATTCCATGCAGAACGCTTATCATTCCAATACACTCTTGCAAAGCCACCATTTTTTCTCCTGCTAATGACGCCATTCTGCAAAATCAAAAGCTGTTAGTGAAAACAACATTCAAATTGTATGTTTCAAAGACACATACTGGGAAGTCACTCAGTGAAAGTGAAACTTACTGAAAAAATGACAGACTTTCTGAAATACCTCAATGATCCGTGGCTCAGCCCATTACATTTCTTCAGGTATTTACAGTTATTATGGTGATGTCCTCCATAGCCTTAAAGCATTTTATGCCACTTCTCAATAGGGACCATGTTATGCATATATTAACATTTCTCTGTTTTAAGCATAAAATAATAAAACATAACATTTTATTCAAACTTTTTGCTTTGGTTCTGTTTTTTTCTTCTAATTGTTTAATCAGAATAACCCACAATGGGGTGTGGGTTGGGCTGGGATTTATCCATGGTTGGCATGGTTGGTCACTGGACCTGCGCACTTGTGACTGAACCTTGCCAGCCGTGGGTAAATCCCAGTTCAATCCACACCCTATCATGGATTACTCCTTAAGTATGAGTAATGAGACCACTCTTACAGTTGCAAGAGTGGTCTCACATACATGCTTAGGGTATAAATACCGCAAACTGAAGGTGAGCAGTTTGGATACCCAAAGAATGTAAGTGAGACCACTCATATAATTGCAACAATGTTCTGCTTGCCCATGTTAATACATTATTGATTGAGTTTGATCAATAATATATATAATTTGATATTTCTTTCACTATATGAAAATTCTTCGACATTCTCCTATAAACCTACACTTCCCATAACTCTTTTAGAAGGGCGTAGAGAGAAATAAAGCGGGGGGGGGGGTATTTTCTCTTATTAAAGAGCTGAATATAATTCAGTTTTCTGATTTATAACTAAGTTCTCTTTCTGAATTTATTAAGTATAACTACATTATCATGGGTTCTGTTGAGTCTGGGTAATTACAACCCAGAAAAAAATGTTCCTTTGAGAATAGAGGAAATTGCTTCCCTCCAGTGAGATTGCTATTTCACCAATTTCAGATCTCCAGATTACTTTTTTTCAGTACAAGCCTTAGTTTAATATTTGTTTAATGTTGCTTTTGTTTAGTGCTTATTTGCACCGAAATGGCAGAAATAAAAGACTTATCTTGTATCGATGTCTTCCATGTGGTTTTGCATCTCTCAGCATTTCAAACCAATGACCTGATCTCCCAGCACAATTTCCCATTCGCCTCCTGCTTCGTCATTTCTCTATTTTATGCTGACAGAAGAAAAAGCGAGTTAGCTTCATTGCTTTGTCTAATTTAAATAAACAGTATCCATACTTATCTTTCATTTTATACAGCTGCCAGCATATTTTCCTCTGCATCTCGTACACTCCTTCGGTGTTCCGTTTGTAATCAGAAGCCCTATATGCTTCCTATAACTTCTCTATCTGGTGCTCCTTCCTCCGTTTCCTCAGTCAGGCTGCTGTATAATGTCATACCTTCTATAGTTTCATTTTCTTTTAAAGCTCAAAAGATTAAGCCTATGTTACATTTGAAGAGCCATGCCTAGCTCTCTCTCCTACTAGCTCAGCATCTCAACCATTTTGAAATTCCTCCATCTCCAGTCAGCTGCCATCAACTACTATGTTACTATCAAAAAAGCAGTACTACTGCAATACATTCATTTGTGCCTGTGTGCATGGTGAACATAAAAATAGATATAAAAGGGCTTGCAACCCTTCAAATAGACAAGGCACTGGGGCTAGATAGGATGCTCCCAAGTGTTCTCTGGGAATTGCCATTAGAACAAGCTGAACCCCTGACAGGGATATTCTATAGTTCACTATAGTCAGGGTTAACTCCAAGAGACAGGAGGATAGCAGATGCAGTGTTGCTCCACAAGGGAGGGGATAGAAAGGAATGGGGTAATTGCAGACCCATCAGTCTTAGCTCCATTGAAGGTAAACTGACAGAGTAATTAGTCAAAGATAATCTAATGGACCACATGCAAAGTAATAAGCTTCAGAATAGAAAGCAGCATGGATTTGTGGCAGTGACATCTTATCAAACTAATCTGATAGTACTTTTTGACAGGGTAATGAAGGAGATAGATAGAGATGCAGTGAATTAAAATTTAGCCTGTGAAGTGCTCGCGAAGTGGCCACTTCACGTTGCCACTATGCTGTGTGGAGTGCCCATTTTAAAGGCTCACTTCACCTTATAATTATCACTTTGTGTCGTTACTCTGCCTTAAGGTGAATTAAGGTGGAGTGACAAGTTTATTGCAGCCCCCCACACATCACATGGCTTGCAGCAGTGTAAGTCACATGCTTTAGCCAGGCAGGAAGGAAGGAGTCATGCTAGGAGATAGTTTCACTTTCCCCTTTGCAGAAGGAGAGAGAGGAGCCTGACTGACTGTAGAGAGAGAGTTAAAGGCAGAGGTTAAAAACCGCTGGAAAGCCAAATCTTTCTTGATTTTTTTGTTTTGTTTATTAGTTCTTGTGTGTATTTCTTTTTTTTTTTTATTAATTCTTTGTTTCATTAATTAGTGTATGTGTGTGTGTGTGTGTGTGTGCGTGTGTGTGTGTGTGACAGTGTTGGGCCATAGCCAGGGCAGAAATTTGAATGGAGGAGGGAAGATCTGGGGCCGGGGCATTTCTGCAGTGCGGTGAATAGGTTGGAGTTCACAAGTGTGGGGGGACAGGGCCAGTTTCAGCTGGACCGCAGTAAGATCTTGCCACCCCGCCGAAGCAGGAGGAGTTGGTGCTGCTGCTGCAGCTGTGATGGAACCACTACCACCACCTCCTTTGGCAGGGGCACCACCTCCCACTGCCCCACCATCACCACCACTGCCAGCAGCACCTCAGCAGCATGTGCCTGTGCCCCCGGCCCCAAGTGTGGAGCCTCAGCCCAAGGCTCCCACAGCATCTGGGCCCCCCGCCTGTGCCTGGTCCTCCCCACACCTCCCTAGTTTGGAAGTTTTTTGATGCTGTGGGGGGGGACAGCAGCATTGTAAGTTGACAGATCTGTGGTGTGGAGGTGTGCCGTGGCTCCCAGGGAGTCACCTGGGGTCTGGGAGCCAGCACACCCATATGTTGAACCACCACCAGGAAGAGTGGCAAGCTGCTATCACAGAACCAGAGGAGTGCCACGGCAGCACCTGCTGCTCCACCACCACCACCATCAGCTGCAGCATCTCCTGCTGGTGGCAACCCCTCAGAACTGCCTATAAATCAGGCTTATTTGGCAGTTCTGTGGAGTGTGGTGGATGCTGCCAACCAGCACCTGACCAATGTTTAACAGCAGTTGGAGCAGATCAAGGGCCATCAGCTGCAGGTGATGGCCATGCTCCAACTGCTGTCCTGCCACAACATTAAGCATTAGTTTTTTAGTTTTTCCTTAATTGTACCCCACCACCCTCTGTAATAAAAAAATACATTCCTATGTTGCCTCTTATCCTTCCACCCTGTATCTTGTAATTGTTTTCCCTTTTTTATGCACATTTCCTTTTTTCTTGTCTTATTCTGTTCTGTTTGCGTCTACCCTGTTGTTGATTTCATTTATGTACCTTATAGTTTATATCCTGCACCCCCCCTTCCTTCTGTTAAGTCTGTGTGCTGTTTCATTTTTGGATAACCTTGTTTTAAGTAAAAAAGGGTTGTCTTTGTCCATATTATACCAACTTAAAGGTGTAGTCCACCCAAACTTTGCAACAACACATGTTATGCAGAGCATTTTGATTTGTATGTAAAGTCCTAGTGTGTCCTTCCCTCTGCCTGCTATTAGGAGGTTTTCCTAAATTAGCCTGCTAGCTTTATGGTAGTTTTATGAGTTATGACCCCTGGGGATCTCTGTCTCAAGTATGTTTATTGCCTTTCTTTTACCTGGCTACAATGCACCCTGTGTCATGTGACAGTGATGTATCATAGCCCATCGATTTACCAAATGCACAGTTCACAACAGCAGAGCTGTGTAACTGTTCTTATCCAGTGATCACAAATGGCAGGTTACAGTTCAGCAGATAGCTAGCAACTAGCTTAGTGTGGTTTCTTAAGAAAACAGCTACTAAATAGCTACAATTCGCTATTTGTGTTTTCTGTGCATGTCATGTCTAGCTAGCAGTAGTGTTTTTAATTTAAAATTTAATGTTATCAAAGTACACGCAACAATAAAAAGCACAGAAATTGCCCCAGATCATCAGTGCTGTAATTAGTAAAGACTAACAGGTTTCGTACAGAAACCCCACTAACCTAGCTCTCAGCTATCTGCTAAACTGTAACAGTAGTCATTTGTGTTCACTGGATAAGAACAGTTACACAGCTCTGCTGTTGTGAACTGTGCATATGATAAATCTATGGGCTATGCTGCATCACTGTCACATGACACAGGGTGCATTGTAGGAGCGATAAAGGCAATAAAACTATTTGACATGAAGATCCACAGGGGTCGTAAAACTATGATAAAGCTAGTAGACTAATTTAGTAAAAACTCCTAATAGCAGACAGAGGGAAGGACACACACTAGGACCTTACATACAAATGAAAAGTGCTTGGCATAGCATATGTTTTTGTAAATTCTGTGTTGACTACTCCTTTAACAAAACCGGAAAGCCAGAACTCCACATGAATAGATGCCAGTAAAATATTTTCATAGCTAGTGCAACTGTATTTATGAAAAAACAAGGCACACAGTAATGACCCATGCACTTTGGTGGTTAGGACTTCAGTAGTGTGCCTCCCAATGAAGGCCTAAGTGCCAAAGTGCAGTGGGCACTTGTGTGTGCCTTGTTTTGCCATCAATAAAGTTGCAGTAGCATTGAACATTTTTTGTGGTATGTATTCATACAGAAAATAAACATTACTGAGGCATCAAAAATACTGTTCACACACAGTCACCAGAATTAGTGTGCATCCACAGAATGCTACTGTCTTGTCTGCAGAAAATTCTCCAGTCCCACACAAAGTGAAATGACAGCATAACAACACATGCACAGTTTCCCAGAATTAATGGTGCACTCAGTCTTGTGCAGAGTGTTCAGACAGCATCACCAGAATTAGTGTGCATTCACAGAATGCTACTGTTTTGTCTCCAGAAAATTCACCAGTCCACACAAAGTGAAATGACAGCATACCAACAGATGCAAAGTCTCCACACCCCACACTCTAGTAAGAACTAAGTGTCCTGCCGCTGCTGTTGGAATTACATGTAATGCTGCAGCGGCTGTTGACCTGACTGTGATGTGATGATGCACAGTGTCTTGCCAAACGGTGTGCAAGAAGGATAATCTGACCATTGGGTTTACCATCCAAGATGATGAGCCTGAGAATGCTGTTGGTTGCCCAAAGTGTGCAGCACTGACCCCAACAGGAAGATGTCCTTTGTTTGTACACTAATACTACCCTTGGTAAGCTGATTAATGTACCTGTCTGGCACCATCATTGTTTGTCTTCCACAGAACCTGACCTTAACTGTGGTGTATATGTATATATATAATGTGTTTATATATATATATATATATATATATATATATATATATATACATATATATAAAACATTGTTTTGTTTTGTCACAGATCACATATTTGCACTTGGTGCTTGCATTTCTGTGCTTGATGAGGAATTGTGGCATTGGAATATTGTCAGGCCAGTGAATATACATTTTTTTTTGGGGGGGGCATTTTCAAGCAAGTTTCAATAATGGGTTATTGTTTGGTAAATTCTTCACAGGTCTTATCTGCAATGCATCCTCTTCCAGACCAGTACTGATGGCCATGGTCATGGATTTATACTACTTGTTGCATCATGTCTGCCGGCCTGGGGGGTAGGATGTTGAACTTGTTATTTGGAGAAAGCAACAATAACAGCACACAGCATCAGAAAGTTTCCTCTTAAAAGAGACAAAGAAGGAGTTATTAGTAGTTGATTGCAGTAACACATTATGTTTAAAGTGTGGCTGTTCCGTCCTGTCATATATGCTGATTAACAGATAGCAAACTGTCTCACTAAGCCATATGAAGACCATACCATCACAATCAGAAATGTAATACCTGTAACCCATACACTGTGTCAATGTCCATATGTCTTAACTCAAGTCACGTTGTAAAACCACAGCTTGTCAAGTCACGACCTGGATCAAACTTTATTTAACACTGCCATGGCTACTGCAGCAATACAGTGTGTGATGTGCATGACAAACATTATGTTACCTAATTTACATGACTCATTAGTTGGGCTTGCACTCTTTTGAAAAAATGAAAAACAAAAAAGCACTGATGAAATAAAACTGATATACTTACCGGTCTGGAAATGGATATCCTGTAGGTTGCTGTAGACAGCTCTGTAGTACCATAGTCCTCCAGTGAAAGAGAGTGGTTTGTTAACCTGTAAAAAAAGAAAATAAGTTTACTGCATGTGTTTTGTTTGACCACTGCATCTCATAAAATCAACAGGAAACATAACACAGCTAAAGGAAGTTCCACAGTATGAACCATTAGTACACATACTCACTTTAAAGTATTGATAGTAACTAAGAAGCCTTATGGCTGTGGCTGATGTATGAGGTCTCCTCTCCAGCTCCATCTGCCATGGCATGGGCAGGACACAGAATGAAAAACATTGGTGCGCTGGTGGTGGTGGTGGTGGGTGGTCATGGGCAAGCATCATCATGCTGACAGTCCCTCTCACATTTCTCTGCATCTGGTGACTTTGGCTAACAGCGGTTTTCTGGTGGTGGTCATGGGAGCACATGCTGACATTCCCTCTCACATTTATCTGCATCTGGTGGCTTTGGCTAACAGAAGTTTTCTGGTGGTTGTCATGGGGGCACAGCTGCAGCCTGCAACACATTCACTATCACTGTCAGACACACACACAGGTGGGTGGCGGGTGGGATATAGTGTGCACTGTGTTACAAATATGACATATGGAATTTGAGTAGTTCTGAGTGGGAGACTGATTTAACTTTTTATCATAGAATAATTTTTATTATTTTCCATTTTTCCAGTCTTCCATACTTTAAAGACATAATACAGAAACTTCAAAAACATTTAACCTCAGTGATAGGGAAAATGATGGAATCACTTCTAAAGGAAAGAATTGTCGCGTATCTAGAGGCCAGAAGGGCACAGGACCCTAGGCAGCATGGATTCACAGCAGGAAGGTCATGCCAGATGAATCTGATAGATTTCTTTGACTGGGTGACCAAAGTAGTAGATCAGGGAGGGGCTGTGGACATGGCCTACCTAGACTTTAGCAAGGCATTTGACACAGTCCCACACAAAAGATTAATATATAAGTTAGCCAGCCTGGGAGTGGGTCCCAAGATGACAGCCTGGGTAAAGAATTGGCTGGAGAATAGGACACAGAGAGTAATAGTAAATGGAGTCCACTCAGAAGAAAGGAGGGTTACTAGCGGGTACCTGAGGGTTCATATTAGGACCAGTCCTCTTCAATGTCTTTATAAGCGACATTGCAGAAGGACTGGAAGGAAAATATGTCTCTTTGCAGATGACACTAAGATCTGCAACAGAGTTGATGCACAGGGTGGGGTGGAAAGGATGAGAAGGGACTTGGCAAGGTTAGATGAATGGTCAAATGTATGGCAGCTTAGATTCAATGCTAAGAAGTGCAGGTAATGCACCTGGGAAACAAACCCAGGGAAGAGTACACAATGGGGGTGAGATACTAACAACAACAAAAATGGAAAGGACCTGGGGTAGTCATATCAGATGACCTAAAGGTGGGCAAGCAATGTGAGAAGGCAGCAAGGAGGGCTGGGGGATACTGGGATGCATAGAGAGGCATCACCAGTAGAAAACAGGAAGTTATTATCCTCTGTACAGACAGCTGGTGAGACCCCATCTGGAGTACTGTGTGCAGTTCTGGAGACCCAATCTCCGCAAAGACATAGACAGGATGGAAGCTGTCCAGAGGAGGGCAACTAAAATGGTGCAGGGTCTGCACGGAGGACATATGAAGAGAGACTTAAGGAGCTATATGTATAGCCTCGAGGAAAGGAGGGAGAGGGGGACATGATAGAAACTTTCAAGTACCTCAAGGGAATCAACAAAGTCCAAGAGGGTAGCATCTTTCAAAAAAAGAGGTGTGCAAGAACAAGAGGGCACAATGTGAAGATAGAGGGGGGGCTGCTCAGAGGTAATTTAAGGAAGTATTTTTTCACAGAGAGGGTTGTGGATGCATGGAATGGCCTTCTGGAGGAGGTTGTGGAGTCAAAATCAGTGGTGGAATTCAAGCATGCATGGGATAGTCATAAGGCAATTCTGGGGGGTGGGGTAGGAAGAAGTAGGCTGCTGGTTAACTAGGATCTGCAGCTTATCCAGTAGGTAGGGAAATGGGCAGACTGGGTGGGCCAAGCGGTCCTTATCTGCCGTCAAATTCTATGTTTCTATGTTTCTATATAGTCCAAAAACGCCTTACAGCACATTAACAGTCTGTTCAGGCAGAGATGTGAACAGACGTGATGAAGCTACCTACTTTCAATACTAAGAGATATCAAAATTATCTAAACAGTGTTCTTCTACCCAATTGTACAACTAGTATAAACCATTCAATGTCAGTAAGTCACCATTTCCTAATGTGGCATACCCATAGACCACAAATACCATTAGCCTATCATCTGCCTACCCCTAAGGGGCAGAAATCTACCTCTAGAGCATAAAGTGAGAGGGAGAAAGGGGGGGAGAGTGAAGTTGAACCTCAGTATAGCGGAGGCCATGGGGGCTCAGGTATGTGTATACTGGGCTAAACCTGTAATTGGTCATTTATAATGGACATGGAAGGGGTGTCCTTTATGTTACAGTCTAGGTAAGGGGGTTCCTAGGCTGGGGGAGTACAGATCGGTACAATGCTGAATTAAGATAGGCTTCCCATTTGCTGAAGTAGGAGGGGAGCCGTCCTCTGTCAGCATAAGTGAGTCTCTCGAAGGTAGCTAGCCTGGTTATTGCTGAGTGCCAGAGGGAGATAGAGGGCAGCAGAGGCTGTCTCCAGTGCATCAAGAGGAGCCGTTTGGCCTCCAGCAAGACTGCCAGTATCCAGTTTTGATGCAGTAATTTGAGATGTGCCAGAGGCACCTGATCTCCCAATAACAGCATGAGGTGAGAGAGGTCTATGGGCTGACCTAGTACACCAGGGCAGTTCATGGCTATAGTGTACCAAAAGGGAACTAAGATTGGGCATTGCCACAGGAGATGAAGAGTGTTGGCTGGGCTGTGCCGCATCTCCAGTATTGTGTGTGAGACAGAATCCCAAATTTGGGGAGAATAGCTGGAGTCTGGTGCCAACAAAGAAGGATCTTTAGTTGAATCAGTTGACTCTTAGAGTCTTTGTACATGAAGTGTGCTAAGTGCAAACAGCAGGACCAAGAATCTGGCATGATTGAAAGCCCCAGATCTTTACTCCACTTCTCTCTGCAGGTAGCCATGTGATCAGGCTGAGCCTCACGCATGGTTGTGTAGAATCTGCCGGCCAGGCCCCGGGATGAGAGTTTAAGGTATAATGAGGGCAGCCAGCACCACCTGGACTCAGTCATGTCAGTCCAGTCCAAGGACTGCACCGTATTGCGAAGCCGCATGAATTTTCAAAAGTCTTGGGACTGCAATGAGTAGAGGGCTTTGAGTTGCTCAAAAGACATGAGTGTGGTGGTATTTGGTAGATAGAGGTCTTCGACATAGTATATCCCTTTCTTCTCCCATGAGGGCCAGTGGAGAGGTTTATTGTCCACCCTTAGAAGTTGGTTGTGCCATAATTAGAGGTATCTAAAAGAGAGAAAAGCACTCTGGTTCTTAGTCTTGGTTGCCTTCATGATGCGGAACCATGTTTTCCTGGTCTCAGCCATGACTGGATCGTAGCATTGATTAAAAGCAGGCTGAGAGGGGTATATTTCAGAATTTGCCCTTCAAGCTGTACCCATGGTACAGGGGAAGAGGCAGCAGGTACAAACCATTTGACAACCTGAGCTGCTATAAAGGACCAGTGGTAGCCCTGTAGCCAAGGAAGGCCCAAGACCCCTCAAGACCAATGGGCCCATAGCTTAAGAGTGCCCCACCTTGGTTTTTTCCCTTCACACAGAAAAGATGAAATTAACTTGTCTAATGGGTGAAAGACTTTGTCAGATAGGGCTATTGGCAAGTTATTCAGTAAGTATGAAACCCTAGGCAGCAGTAGCATTCGAATTGCAGCAACTTTTCCTGAAAGGGAGAGATTGAGTCCTTTCCAGCAAGCTGTTTCAATCATCAGCTGATTTAGCAGGGGTATGAAGTTCCTGGACTCAGTCTGCCCCCAGTGAAATGGTATATGAATACCCAAGTATGACAGATTGCTAGGAGCCCAGGAAAGTCACAGTCCCTGCAAGCAGTCTTTGGAACAGGCTGCATTCAGTGGGGTGACACTGGTTTTCCTCTGGTTGACTTGTAGGCCAGATGTATGGGTGAAGGTCTGTAAAGTATCTAAAACTGGACAGAGGGTTTCACGTGGGTGGGTGAGTGTAAGGAGTAAATCATCTGCGTATGAACACGTTTGATATGAGTGGTCCCCTACCTGGATGCCTTTAATCTCCTTGTTGGGCTGAAGGACCTGAGTGAGGGGATCCAATGCCATTAAGAATAGTAATGGTGACAGTGGGCACCCTTGTCGAGTGACTCGCTGCAGACAGAATGATGGGGAAATGTCTTTATTAGTGAGCATTTTAGCCATGGGTTTATTGTACAGGACGTGAATCCACTGTCAAAAGTATGGACCAAAACCATAAAGTTTGAGTATTTCATGCAGATAAGGCCATTCGACAGAGTCGAATGCTTTTGTAAAATCTACTACTATAGCCGCCATGGGTTTGGGAGAGTGGATGACCAACCACTTATGGTTCAGTACTAGATGGATGTTGTCCACTACCGCCCCTGCCCTTGGTAAACGCAGCCTGAGATGGATGGACTAGAGAGGGTATAACACCTAACATTCAGTTGCGAGGATTTTGGCCACGATCTTGGTATCCACGAAGATTAAAGATGTGGGGCGGAAGTTTGCACAATTCATCTGGTCATCAGATTTCTTAGGGATAAGGGTGATTAGCACTTCTCACATAGTCGGTGGGAGAGTGCCAGTTTCGTGTGCCTCTTGCAATGCGGCAAGCAGTGGGACACTAACTTCTGGGCTGATTAAGTGGCAAAGTTTGGTGGTCATACCATCGAGCCCCGGGGACTTGCCCTTGGCTAGCTGAGAAACTGCCAAGTTCAGTTCAGACTTGGTAAAGAGCTTGTCCAGTGTGTCTCTCATTGCTTCTGAGAGTTGAGGGATATGCGCCACAAAGCAAAAATCCCTTAAGAGGCAGCCTATTTGACTCTGCCTCTGGGGCATATGCAACTGATACAGCTACTGGTAGAACTCCCTCATACATTTGTTCATTTGTTTGAGATCAGTGACCACCTCCACCTTAGCATTCCTAAGGGCATGGATGCATGAGGTGGCTTGTTGTTTTTTTAACTGATAGGCCAGCAGCCTCCAGCCCTTGTCCCCACCTCCCAGTAAGCGTGCTTTGCCCTGGCCATAAGCCACTCTGCCTGCTGGTGAAGCATTATGTTAATGTGGTATTTTAAACAGACTATCTCACAAAGCTTCTCCCCATCTGGACACTTAGCTGTGGATGCCTTGAAGCTGGCCTCCATGGTTGCTAATTCAGACTGCAACCTGGCAAGATCCGCCCTTCTCTCCCTATTCCTTTGGGCATGAATGATATAATGCACCCTCTGAGGACTGCTTTGAAAGCATCCCAGACCATGGCCACAGAGGTGTCTCCTGGTTTATTGTTAGCGAAATAATCCTGAGACACGTCCTTGACCATGGTTTGAAAAGAGGGGTCCTTAATCAGTAAGGGGTTACAGAGCCACCTGGTGCCCGTACCTTCTTGTCTAGCGGGTGTGTATGTACAGGATACTGGGGCATGATCTGAGATTAGAATATTATTTATTTTAGAAGACACTATGTCCTGAGCTGTGGCCACATTAACAAGCCAAAGGTCTATACGGCTGTAGGTTGTATGCAAAGTCAAGAAAAAGGAGTAATCCCTCCCTGTGGGGTGGTCCCTCTGACAAATATCAACCATTCCCCATTCCTTCATAATTTCCTGCAGTATGCCCGCTGCCTTGGGGTGTGTTTGCAGGGTAGTTTGGACTTGTCCAAGAATATATCAGGGTTTAAATTAAAGTCTCCCCCATCATAATGGGAATGTTGTGATGGCCAACAGCAAGAGATTGTAGGGCACATGGTTCAGATCAAGGAATAGCTCAGGCAAATCCGTATTGGGGCCATATATATTGGCCAGGATTGCAAGACCTCACAGATAAGTGTGGTGAAGTAGGGTGAAGAGAGTGGGTTGGGGGTGTTAGGGAACTGGAAAGGAGTTTGGGAGGATAAGGGACTGTATGCCAAGGACAGGCTTCATCTTGCCCCATGAGGGAAGGAAGTCCTTAAACAGGGGATGGCTGACTACATTCAAGAAAGGTGGGGTTTAAACTTGTGAGGGGGGAAGGGATAAGGGAGGGGCTGACCAGAAGCCCTCTCCTTCAGATGAGGGAGTAGCCTTCAAGTCCAAGGAGGAGGGGAAACAGACTGGGGGTGGAGGTTTCAGAAGGAACAGAGGAGGATGGAAGTATAAGGAATCTGGGTGGGGTTCAACAATGGGATCAGGGATAAGGGTGGGGGCTGGTGTTAGTAAATGCCAGGAGCTTGGGAAACAGGTTTCCAGAGTTCCAGGCCATGCTGTTTGGGGGGTGGGGTGGATGTGGCGGCGGTCACAGAGACGTGGGCCAACAAAAACCATGACTGGGACCTAAACGTGTGGGGGTACACTATGCTTTAGAAGGATAGAAAGGAGGGCAGAGGGGGTGGAGTGGCTATGTTCATTAGAGATGACATAGAAATTGCTAGGGTAGAAGAGGCAGAGGGAAATGTGGAGGTCTTATGGGTCACCTTACGATCCCCAGCAGGAGATAAGGTCAAGCTGGGTGTAGTATATAGGCCCCCCGGGATAAGTGATGTTCTAGAGGATGGTTTGCTGGACAACATCATTGCGAGTGTGGACCAAAAGGGAAGGAGTGGTGTTGATGGGGACATAATATGCCAGGTATACAATCTGGGGAGCCATGTCCTCTAAGGTGGCCAAGGAGCAGAGGCTACTGGATGGCTTCCAGGATGTGTTCTTAACACAGCATGTGATGGAGCCCACAAGGGAGGGGCATGCCCTGGACATGGTTCTGGCAGATGGGGATCTGGTAAGGGACCTGGTTGTAGAGAACCCTCTGACTTGGAGCGACCACAATGCTGTCTGGTTTCAAATAAACATTATTTTATTTATTATTTATTTAGTTGTTTAACCAGGTATAGCACACTAAGCTGAAAGCTTTTTTACAGGAGCGACCTGGGAGCACAAGGAGGTTAAGTGACTTGCTCAGGGTCACACAGTATGCAAGTGGAAGCTGTTGGATTCAAACCCAGGTCTGGTCTGCTGGATGTCACCAGATTTGCAGCTCAGAGCCTTAGACCACTGTGCTATACTGCCTCCAAGCATGGGGGGAGAGGGGATGAGATCTAGGACACTGGCAGTGGACTTCAGGGGGGCAGACTTTGTGGGCATGGGAAATATTCTCAAGGATCACTTGAAGGGGATTACATCAATGACAAGTGTGGAAAGGAGGGGAGGTCATAAAGCAGGGACTTCATGAGGCAGTCAGGATCTCAGCTAAGTTGAAACGTAAGGAGCAAGGTCACATAAACCATGCTGGTGGTCCAGTGAGGTACAGGTAGAGGTCAGAGAAAGGAAGGCGGCCTACAAAAAATATAAAACAACAAGAGGGGATAGGGTTAAGGAAATGTACCATCTTGCATCTAGAAAAGTCACCCGGATGGTGAGGGGAGCAAAGTCCAGTAAAGAGCAGCGGCTGGCACAGGGGATACATGGAGGGGAAAAGGGGTTCTTCCGGTACATTGGGGAGTGGAGAAAAACTAAGGGCCATCTCAGCAGATTGAGATCAGAGGGAGGGTGGGTGGAAGAGGCGAGGGACCAGGCAGAGGTATTTAACGAGTACTTTGCCTCTGTGTTCACTAGGGAGGGGGATGGGATATCTACAAACCAAGGCATGACGGGGATAGAAGCGGCAGTGAGTGGGATCAGGGGAGCAACAGAAATGGAGCAAGAGGGAGGGAGGGAGAGGTACCCCAGGGGTGTCACATCTGGATAAGGATAAAAAGGCCAGTAAGGTGGAGGGGACGGATGATGCTATCTCCTGCCAAAAGGGTGTGGTTAGCCCTCAAGGCCCTAAAGAAAGACAAATCTCCTGGGCCAGATGGCATTCATCTGAGAGTACTATGGGAATTGGCGGACATACTGGCTGCACCCCCGGTGGAGCTCTTCAACAGGTTTCTTGAGACAGGGAGGGTACCTAGGGATTGGTGAGAGGCACATGTGGTGCCAATCCATAAAGTGGTGTCGAGGAAACTACCAGGTAACTATAGATCCATCAGTTTGACCTCGGTGGTGGGAAAATTAATGGAGAGTATACTAAAGGAACGATTGGCGGTGTACTTGGAGGAGGTCGGAGGTCTGGATAGTCGACAACATGGGTTTGTGCCAGGTAGATCATGTCAAACCAATCTTGTGGAGTTCTACGAATGGGTAACATCAGAACTGGACAGGGGAAAGCCTGTGGATGTATCATTCTTGGACTTCAGCAAGGCGTTTGACTCTGTCCCCCACAATGGTCTGGTGGAGAAACTGATGGGGTTAGGAATAGGCCCTTTGATGGTCAGATGGATTGAAAACTGGCTAGCTGGATGCACCCAGAGAGTAGTGGTCTGTGGGGAGCTCTCAAACCCTAGAGAGGTTGGTAGTGGGGTACCGCAGGGCTCGGTCCTGGGTCTGATCCTGTTTAATGCATACATATCGGACATCAGGGAGGGTATAGGGTGTGAAATGAGCCTCTTCGCGGATGACTCCAAGATGGGAGCAGTAGTTGAGGGAGAAGAAGGGAGGTTGGCCCTTCAAGGGGACCTGGACACCCTGGAAAGCTGGGCTCACATATGGAAATTAAATTTCAATATCGCCAAGTGCAAGGTGTTGCATCTTGGTCGGGGAAACCCCAAACACAGGTACACCCTGGGAGGGGAGGCGCTGGAGGCCTCAATAGGGGAAAAAGACCTAGGGGTCATGGTGGATGCATGTATGAATAACTCTGAGCAGTGCAGGAGAGCGGCTAGCAAGGCAAACAGGATGTTGGGATGCATCATAGGGATCATCTCTAGGAGCAAGGAAGTGATTCTGCCACTGTACAATGGACTGGTTAGACACACCTTGAGTACTGTGTACAGTACTGGAGATCACACTTGAAGAGGGACATACAGCTCCTGAGAGAGGTACAGAGAGGGCAACTAAGATGATATGAGGGCTAGGGGATTTGGCGTATGAGGACAGACTTGAGGAGCTCTGCCTGTTTTCATTGGAGGAGAGGAGGACAGGGGACATGATTGAGGTCTTCAAGTACCTCAAGGGAATAAATAGGGTAAACATGGAGGGATCTTTAGACTAAAGCAGGGAGGTATCACCAGAGCATGGTTTGAAGTCGGAAGGTGGAAGGGTGAGGGGAAAGAGGAGGTTTTTCACTGAGAGGTGGTGGACCCTGGAATGCACTACCTGGCGAGCTGGTTCAGAGATCCACAGTGGAGGGCTTCAAGAGAGGGTGGGACAGACACAGAAAGTGGATGTATCAGATGATGGCCTGTCCCAGGGGGGTGGGGATGGATGGATGATTGGGGTTTCTGGAGCACAAGGGAGGGGAGGGCCTCGGCACCCAACTAAGGATCTGAGGTTCAAGCAGACTCGATAGACCGTAAGGCCTAATCTGCTGGCAAATAGTATGTTAGTATAAGAGAACCTGACCACTATCCAGTGGCCTTGGGTGTCAGTGACAGCTTTGTCCACCGTCCAGGAGCAAGTTTTCCTAACAAGGATGGTGACCCCCTTAGATTTGTTCACTGCAGAATTGGCAATTACTGCCCCTACCCATGATTTTTTGAGCCATGTTACAGTTCTTGCAGTAAGGTGCATCTCTTGAAGGAGTGCTATGCCCACCTGCAAGGAGTGTAAGTGCTTAAGAACCACTGCCCTTTTGGTGGGGTGATTCAGCCCCTTCACATTCCAAGATATAAGTTTAATCCCCATACTGAGATATGGCTCCGCTATACTTGAGATTTAAAAGGATAGGTACTCACTCTCGAGAAAGAGGAGGGATAGGGTGGTATTAGCAAACAGGATACCTGAAGTATGTTTGATCAGTGAAAGGAGACAAGATGAGTATGCTAGAGGGTAACACGGTGAGATTGGCCTATTGGTGAGGAAGGAGAAGAACAAAAATATAGGCAAGTACAGTAAATTCAGAACAGTCAAAACTTGTACAATTAACAAATAAACCCACTTATATGTGGGTAGAACAAAATGATTATTAATTTGTTGAATACCACTGTTAGCAGGAACCCTGTAAAATAGTGCAAGCAATAAGCTGGTGAGATTTGGTGTATGCACAATGGTGCTAGTCCTTAGCCAAGGATGAGGAGAAGCACTCTGCCATGCTAGCCAAATACCCAAACAAGAGAGGAGGATTTAAGCCAAATGACATCTTTGGGCTCTCTCCCCAGCATTGCCAGGGCAATCACATGCTATTTACACCACCTCAAAAGAGTAGCAATGAGGTGGGGCATCCAGTTTAAGCAAGGGGGGGAGGAAGGCTACAGTCGTGGGTGACTAGGAATCTGGTTTCAGCCCAGGAAATATGCGAGGAGCATTGGAGGTAGTATGGGCACCTCCTTTTGGTACCTCAGCTGATGGGGGTGGAGTATGACCCCGGTAAAGGATGTCCTATGCAGGAGGGGAAGCCTCTGAAATGGGGAAGTGCTCTCCCTTCACCCAAAGAAAGCCTGTTATGGGGACATATAAGTAAATTATAGGCATAGAAGCCGTCTCTTCAGGAGTAGTAAATGCAGCCATTTGGGTAGCCCCATTTATACGAGTGCTTATTTAGTTACTAAACATCAAGACCTGAGAGGAGAAGAGATACAACCCCCCCTTACCCTGCCCAAGCCCCTGCAGGTGCAGAACGTGCATCTGGAGTGTGCATTGTGCAGTGGGGGGGGGGGGGCAGTGGTCCCCAGGAGAAAGAAATATATGACCAAAGATAACACTTAATGGTAATCAGTCTGGTGGAGTGGCATCTTCATTCAATGTGGGGTCAGAGGCTGCGCCATGCAAATCCTTTGCTAATGCTTCTGCAAAGGTCATTAGTCCCGGTTTAACTGGGAATGTGGTAGAAGTGAGGTGCTTGTCTAGTTCTGAAGAAGAATCTGCCCAAGAGTCCAGAAGTGCAACTTCCATTAACGCCTGGTCAGGAATGTCTGCAGAGTCTAACTGAGCAGGAGGAGTCTCGTCCTTGGTTAATTTAGCTGGGGGAGCTGCGTCAGGTCCACCGATAGCAGAATCCAAATCACTGTGGGATCGGTGTCTTACCCTAGTTCTGTGGGTTGCCCGTTGTGGTCTGGGAGGGGGAAGGGACATGGAGTTCCCTGTGGTATACTTCAGAGTTATCCTTGCTTGGTGCCATAGCTTGTGGAGGGCCGGATTGCCTGGGGGATCCACTTAACTGAGGGACAGTCTGACCATTATTTTGGTCTCTCTGGAAGCTGTTCCCATGCATTTGGTTCCCTCTACTCAGTTCTCTTTGCCCTGGGTGCTAAAGCTTTCTGGGAGAAAGAGTCTTCAGGGGCAGACATGGCCAGTGCTTAGAGAGCCACATCTCTACTTCCCGAGGGGACTCAGCCACTATATCCTTCCCTTCTTTGGAGACAAACAGGTGGGCTATTTGGCAAAAGCCATATTTGAAGTTATGTTGAGCCAGGAGTTTTTTGATTGGGATGAAGGCCTTCCTAAGAGCTGCCACCTCAGCTGAAAAGTCTCTGAAAAATGAGACCTTTACTCCTCACCAGGTCATTTCTCCCAGGGCTATGGCTGCTCTTAACACTCTCTCCTTGGTAGAATATTTGCGGAGGTAAGCAATTATTGGTTGTGGTGATGAGTTCACCGGCCGTTGGCCCTCAAGGGAAATGATGCGCTCTTTCAACATCAATCAAGCCATGACCCAAGCGCACCAGTTACCCACTGACATTTTTTATCTGTTCAGGCCCTCCCTCCTGTAGTTAGGCAATTCCATGTTTGTATTGTGGGTCCAGCATTGTTGCCATTGCAAAGTTATCACTCTGCTGAATGTTTAAGATGTGCCGATTGTGCTCAAATAGTGCCAGCATGTGTTTTGGCAACACACTGCTAGCACAGTCTCTGGAACCATCAAGGCTATACTGTAGATTCAGCAGTGTCTGCCACAACACCCGCAGCAGTGGAATTGATTGGCTAATGAAGGTAGACTCACCACTCGCTGCCTTTGTGGAGTGTTCAAAAGGCCTCAAAATTGTTATTACAGAGTCCATGAGGCGTCACTGTTCAGTCGTGAGATACGTGGAGGCCCTGGAAGTGTCACGTCTAGTGTGCATGACAAGATATTCTGAGAAGGCTTTGTATTGTTCATACAACCTCTCTGTCATGTAGTAGTAGTAGTAGTAGTAAAAATATTTATTGTTATACAGAATAGCAATCTTTAGGTCATAGACCTATTTTCAAAGTTGTCCTGTAAGTGTCACGGCTAGTGGAGTTCCACCGGATGACAACTTCCAGCTTGAAGCAGTGCTGCGGAAGGCTGTTTTGGATCTGCAACTGCCAAAGTTGGTCACGGGCCTTTGCAGAGCTTGAAAAGTGAGAACAAATATGGCATGCAACTGTCAGCATTTTGTTTATATCAGGGTGCTGCCAAAACTCCAGCACCACAAGATTTACACAGTGGGCTATGCATGGAACCTGAACAAAGCCACCATTCATGATGCATTTAACCACATTTGACTCATTGTCACTTGCTATAAACCCAGCTGTCAGGGACAAGGGGTTCAGCCACTCATCAATTTCAGTCAGGAGCAAGTCCAGCATGTTTTCACCAGTGTGTGAACAGGTCACACTGTGCATAGCAAGCGCTGCATGCTGTTGAATTCCTGGAAGATTGCTGTCATGACAGTCCACCTTACTATTTATTTATTTAGTTTTTGTTGACTGTGTCAGTGCACTAGGCAAATTCTGCCTATTTTCAGGTATGACCCGGGGAGGGGGATACAGATGAATGCCAACTGACCTTGAACCAGGTCAAGCTGTTGGTAGTATTTTAGTGAATGGGGGGAAATTTGACCAGGACACCAGAGAAATTCCCCTACTCACCACAGGGGGGGCCACATGGCCGAAACGATGGCCACTTAGAGTGAGATTCCAGACCGAATTGATGTTGCAGAGGTAGGAGAGCAGGTCTCCACTCCTATCTTTAATGTGCCAGAGACCGATAGTGCTGTTATGGATGTATCTGAATTCACTGAAACTGAAGAAGAAGTGAGTGATTTTTTTGTGTCAATGGAAGATCTAAAGTCTGACAGAAGGGATTTTGTTGTGGTGGAGGACTCTGATGACCTATCTCAAGTTACAAAAAATCTCGATAATGTCGAGAAACGACATTCGCAAAAGCAAAATGAGCAGGACATCCAGCTTGTACAAAGTGAAAATCCTGCTTTGGAATCTAAACCACAAGCTCCCGCCCTGACTGTCAAAATAACATCTGACGCAGTCACTTTAAAGGCCCCGCTTGGGTCGGGTGAGCCATTAGATAAGAATGCTTCCTTTTCTTCACCTACTGCTGCCTTATCTCCCACAATATAGGCTGGCATGTTGAGTGAAGTGAAAAGTCGGTGCCGACAGCCTTCTTTTCCCTTGCATGGACAAACTGATACAGTTCTTTTCTTCTTCAGATAGAGAATCTCGGGCTGGCAGTTCAAACACCGAAGTGGGTGTGTGCCTGCAGCCCATTGTTTTGTTTTCCCCAGAGACTCCCCTGATGAGACAGGGAGTCCCAAATCCTTTTCAACCTGATGCGCATTTTATAAATCCTAAGCATATGATGGGGGAGTCTGGCTTTGTATTCAAACAACCTACTGGTTCTATGGGGGTTGAAAATCCCTTGGCTACTGCCCAGGAGGTAACTTATAAATCTAAACAGGAGTCTCAGGATGGGGTTACTGTCTTTTCTTTATCAAATAAAGATATTACATTAAAACCAGGGGTTACAGAAGACTTAAAAGGGAAACAAGCTGCAATTATTTCTGCAAATAGAAATATTGGGATGGATTCTGACAGTAAGCAGGGCAAATCTGCTGCTAACTCTTTGCATAATGTGGTTGTGCAGTCTGGAATTCATTACCCTCTATCAACTGCTTCTGAAAATACCTGATCCCCTCAGAAAGCCTTGCAAAGTGCAGGCAGGTTACAGACACCCAGACGGAATTGGTTGCCTGACCCAGCTTGGGATCCCACCCTGAATTTCTCCCAAACTTCCCCTGACTGGAAGCCACAGGTTTCTGGACACAATGGTGCAGAATGTTCTAGGCCTAAGCCTCCAGTCATTAACACTGTTACAGAAGGACTGAAACAAATCATACCAGATCTTCCTCCAGGCCCTATGAATGTAGGCCAACAGCAGGAAACGATGCCTAAACAGCCCGAACAGGCTTCTGCTGCCACAAATCCTTTAGTAAACTTACAGGAGGCACCATCAGATGCTCCACCAACTCAAAAACCTCTTCTTTCTGATTCATTTTCTAAAGTAAAAAAAGGAGCAGCTCCTAGGTGGAATGCAGTCCGCATCCGTTATGGGGGGGTGCTGACTGAAAGACCGATAGGTTGTTTGTGGGGAAAACTTGTTAAAGGAATCTTTGCATTTTTCACCTAGGGAAGTCTATGCATTTATAGATATTTCAGGGGAGGATAATTATGATGTAAGTTTTCAAACTGCTTATGCATTGGAATTATTCTGGGAACATTATTCACAGGTAACATTTTCTCCCACGTGGACCCCCTTTTTGGTGATTCCTCTTACTAAACCACTTATAAAATATGTTACCATCATGTTTCGCAATGAGGGAGTCCATGTGGATGATATCACGTACTGGTTATCCCACAAATGTGACATCTTGAGTGAGGCTGAAGCTGTATTAGACACAGGATTATTCAGGACAGGGGGATGGAAATACAAGGTTAAATTAAGGCTTTCTTACTCTGGTATGGAACACATTCCTGATTCCTTTATGTTGGGTAGGGACCGGGGTGTGTATTTCTATGCTGGGCACCCTCAAGCCTGTTATAAGTGTGGCTCCAGGACACACTTATCCAGCACTTGTGATAAAGCTCACTGTGACAACTGTGGGGAATTAGGACATTTCATTATGCAATGTGCTAGCCATACAAGGTGTGATATGCGTGGGGAGTATGGTCACATTTTTGGAGAATGTCCTTGGACTGCAAAAAATAAAACTTCCTGTATTAGTCCTGAGCTTTTGATACAACATGCTCAGGACTCTGCCTCTGTTCCTAAAAATCCTCCTCCAGTGCCTTCTCCTACTAGCCTAGTCTCTGCCCCCTCTCCTATCCCTCCTTCTCAAACTCTGGATGAATCTGACATCATTGTTATCTCAGACAACCCCCAACCCCCTCAGGTTCTTCCCCAGGAGGCCCAGGACCCTAGTGCTTTTCCTAGCGCTGTGTTACTGGTTCCTGTCTGTTAAATCAAACCTGACATTACTGATGGAGGGCCTTTGAATTCTGTAGTGCTACAGCCCTTGCCCAGAAGACAATCTACTAGGAATTTAAAATGAACCCCCCACATACCTACCCCCGCATCTTTTGAATCGGACCATGCTTATGCAGCTTTGTTCTTACCAGAGGGTGATTCTGAGATGGAGCAAGGCGATTCTGACTCTCAATGGGTGGTGCTTGATCAGCCACCCAGAGGGGTAGAACAAGGTGATTACAAAGGGAAAAAAAAGAAAAAATGTAAAAAGTTTGTATAAATGGTCCCTTACTACACTTTCTTTTTATTGATGGGTTCTTTTTCTATTGGTTCCTTGAATGTCCATAGTTTATTGAATAATATAAAATGACAGGCTGTTTTTTCCTATGTACATGATTCTAAATTTGATGTTTTTTTCTTTCAAGAAACTTGGATGTGTTTTAGGGAACAGGTAATGTTTTATAAAACAGAGTGGATATGGGACCCTTCCTTTTGGTCTTTTGGCCCTGACTGTGCTGATGGGGTGGGAATTTTGTTGGGATCTTATGATTTCTCTTTAACAGAATTGGTAGATTTGATCCTGGGAAGGGTACTATTAATAGACGATGTTTGGAAAGCTATGGCGTGTCGTTTGAATACTACTTATTGTCCCCAACTTAAAGCTGATAGAGTAGCACTTCTGCAAACTATACAGCCATATTTAGTTACTTCTTATACTATTTTTTTGGGAGGAGACTTTCACTGTGATATTTCCAGGGTGCAGAAACCTAATGGGTAAAGAAAAAAGATTTATTGTGACTCTAACATGCTTACTAAAGTTATTGATCCTGCGGGCATGCTGGCCTGTAGTGTTTATAATACTAGCCCTCGCTTGACATATACCAGGAATAAATTTAAGACCACGCTAGATTATATGTTTATTTCCAGTCATTTGTCTAAGGGAACCTTTAAAATAGTCTCTATAGAATTTTCAGACCATTTGATGTTGATTTTGACCATATCAGCAATTTATAGAAGATCTGCAATTAAGAATAGATGGAAGTTAAACGCTTCAGAGTTGAATGATTTTCAGGTTAAAAAATGTATTATGTCCCTGCTTACAGCTAGATGATCAGTACTATACTTGTATTCCAATATTGGGGAATGGTGGACAGACACCAAGGATGATTTAAAGTCATGGTTTGTTAATTATGGTAAACAGTCTAGGAACAATAGGTTCTTGAAATATTTATTACTCCATAAACAATTACATCTCTACATAATCTCTTGTTTTTCTAAGTATGATTACTCATACCAAATTTCAAAACTAAAACATGGTATGCAGGCCTACCAATACAATATAGCTAAATTGATTCAGACTATGCTTTATGGTGGCACCCAGAAAACACCAGTGGGGAACCCCTTTGAAGCATGTAAAAAGCTACATGATGATATGACTATAGACTTTTTAACCAATTCAGGAGGGAAAAAAATTGAAACAGTTAGTGACATAGAGCACGTTATGAAAGCATACTATCAATTCTTGCTCCCTTCTGAGCCACCTTGGAATGCAGTATACAGGATTATTTACAGGGTATATGGGTTTCGGCCTTTCCTGCAGAAGTGCTTCTTCTCCAAAATAAAATTACTGTAGAAGAAATAGAAGGTGCTATAAAAACCCTTAAGGCAAATACTTCACTGGGCCTAGATGGTCTCCCAAATCAGTTTTATAGACTCTTTGCTTCTGAAATTGCAATATGCCTAGAATATATATACTGTTTTTTTTCCAATCTGTTAATATCCCTTCATCCTTTACTTAAGGTTTATTGGTATATTTATATAAATCAGGAGACAGGACAAAAATACAAAATTGGAGACCCGTTATTTTGTTAAACACTGATTATAAAATACTTACACATATTCTTAATGCTAGATTGAAGCAATACGCTAAATTAGTTATTTCTCCACAGCAATTCTGTGGGCTCCCAAACAGAAAAATTCATGATGCATGCATAATTATTAGGGATAAAATAGAAAAACTTTCCCTTACTGGATCAACTGTCTGCATACTCTCAGTGGATCAAGAAAAAGCATCTGCTCGAGTAAACCACTCCTTTTTGTTTGCCTCACTCAAGACTTATGGAGTACCTTCTCTTGTTAATAGACAAATACAATTACTTTATTCTTTTGTCCATGTTCGGGTTCTTATAAAAGAGTATACAACTCAGGGATTTTCGATCTCCACTGGAGTTAGGCAGGGGTGTCCCCTAAGTCCTCTACTGTATATTGTTTCTCTTGACCGTTTTTTGCAACATTTGATTAATACACCTAAATGGGTAGGTCTATTGGTGTCGGACAGTCAGCAACCTTGTTTATTGCAGGCATATGCAGATGATATTTGTGTTTTTTGTTTTCTTGTTGTGAACAAATCCCCCTTTTTCTAAATGAACTTAATCTTTATGCCTGTGTATATAACTCTAAACTAAATTTTGCTAAATGTAAGGGATTACTTGTAGGTACTGGGAATCCTACCTTATGTCAGATACAAGATATTACCTTGACCACAGCTCCTTTAAATATTTTGGGTATTAATTTTGGGCTGTCTAATCTTCCCTTAGAAAATTGGAAGATACCCTTGAATAAAGTGCAATGTGAAATATAATGCTGGCAGCACTGGAAATTATTAAAATTTAAAAGAATTCAAATATTAAAGCAATTTATTATCCCCCAGTTACAATATGTGACTAACATTTTTCCACCTCCACTTTCTCTCAAAACTAGAATACATGGACTGTTTTCCCAAATGTTATGGGGTAATAAACTTAACTCTATCAAAAGATGTTATACTTACTTAAGAAAGGAGAAAGGTGGTTTAGGAATGATTGAACCTATTATTTTTTTACACTCTCTCTTTTTCATATGGTGCACTATGGTATTTCCTCTATAACTACCAGGGCTCAAGGTTTGGTGAAACTTGTATTGAGGCATTATTTAGTGGTTTGGCAAAATGAGGCCCCTAAATTGCTCTCATGGTTACATATTCTGGAATAGTTTCAGTCTGTAGCCCAAAAAGTATTTAAATGGAAAATCTCTTGAATATCCATTGCACATGGTACTTGGAGAGCTTTTTATCAAAATGTTCTAACTCAGGTGTATCCCACTGAACCCTGTTTTAAGAATTGACCTCCTGGCTCTTCTCCTCAAATTTTGACACAACTTGTTAACAAAAGAGTTCCACAGCACATGTGGGAAATTTTGTGGCTCACAGTATATGGGAGATTGAATGTAAGGGGAAATGAAAAACATAAGGGTTTGACGGAAAGGAATTGCCCTTATGTATCCATGCTGAAGAAACTAGGAATCATTTTTTCTTTTCCTGCTCTTATTTGAAACTTTTATGGTCCTTTTTAGGCTCAAGATGGAGCATGGGGTGGTTTCAGAGTCTGACTTACGAATCTTTTATAATAGGTTTTCTCCCTTATGGGTATTGCCATTTGCATCTCGAAACATATATGGTATTACTTTGTTGTTTAAGATTTTATTTATGGCAGGTAAGATGTCAATGGATAGTCCATCGAAAGATGATGCCCTACACTGTATTTACTTTTTCAGTTGCTCAAGCAATGGATACGGTGTATAAAAATGATCTATTATCTTATCCTGGAGATAACGTTTTTAAATGGTGGAAAGGTTTTCAAATATTTATAAAATGTAAGTGACAAAATAATCTTACTTGGAGGATGAACATGATGTAATAAATAGTTTATTCTTCCTCTTCAAATTTAAAATTCTTGAAAATAGTTTAGATTTGATGTTTATTTCTCACTTATTATTTTGTGTGCACTGCCTTTAATTAGATGTTTATTTTTCCTTGACAGTTTTTTTTGATACTGTTCAGATTTGTTTTGATTGTTATTTATGTTTTCACTATGTATTGTTTTCTTTTTGATTTGTTTTATGTAATAATGTATGCAATATGTGATTTATCAATAAAAACGCCCCTACTCTTGTCAGTAGGGGGGCTCTGTGATCCGTCAGTCAGGATGGTCACTCGGTGTGAGGAGGTAGAAGGAATTGACATTCAGGAGACAGAACAGCAGGCTGCCTCCTCTGTTCTCAAAAAAACAAAAGGCTTTACAAAAAGAAAACAATTCTTTTGAAGATCGAACTGATAAAGGACTAAAGGATGCAATCCACAGAGAGAAAGAGGGACATGAAATTCAGAAAGATCAAAATGACTATGGAAAGCAGTTAAGTTCTGTGTTTTTTTCTGATATAAAGCAGAATATTAATTATGGGGGTGGAAAAGTGGAATGTTCTGTGGGGTCAGAGACACAAAGAAATGTTGTTACAAATGTGTTTGCTGAGCTTTTTGAAGAAGTAAATGCTGCTGTCAAGGAAAGTGGTGAGAATGTCAAATTCAATGATGCACAAGCACCAAATGAAAATGCCACTCAGCTGTTCAAAGCTCCTGGGGTGGTAGCAGTGGCTAGGAATGTGGCCACAATATTTATGTTTGTGGCTGGCAGTTTAGATGCAGATGAATGCGAGTACTGAAATCTGAGAGACACGGAGGAAGAGGAATTAAATAAAATGGATTGAGGTATAAGAAATGAACGATTGGTGAAAGAAAAAATGTGGAGAGCAGAATTCCCCGATGTTCCTCAGAATAAGTGTCATAGCTCGATGCAGATTGCGGGCGAAAGGGAGAGTGGTCTAACGGGGCTGAAATCCTGGAACCTTTAGGTAATCCTAGCCTATGGGTAGGGAGGCCTCAGGCTGAATTAATTGTGTATCAGTCTGATCCACAGAATCAAGAAAGCACTACTAACTTTTCCTTTTCATCAAAAGGACAGACTTTTAAAAAACTCTCGATGGATGGAGCAAGATCTAAAAGGACAGCATTGGTTTCTGCAAATAGAAATATCTCCTCTGAAGTATTTCAAATGGATGGAGCTTCTGTAAAAATAATCTGGGGGGGGGGTGTAAAAGTAAGGCAGCCTCAAACCACTCCTGTAGCAAAGCAGTCTACCTTAAAATTTCATCCAATCTCAGGTGACCATTTTGCTGAGTGGTCTCCCAGACCCTGAATGAAGCCCAAACGATTCATTGTCCCAGCAGTCTCCCGAATGGTGCCCTCTAGTTCAAGACCAGGTACCTGCAACACAAATTTATTTTACAGACAAGAAGGATAGTCTTCTTCCAAAGGATTTAAGGAGGGAAGAAAAAGCTAAAGAAGAGAACAGAGGAAGAATGGACAATAATAAGGATAATGACTTTGATGGGGTCTCAGACGAGGGCCCACAATCAAGACCTTTGTTATCAGAGTTATTTGCAATTAAAAAAAGGCAGCTGCTCCTCGTAGGAATGCAGTTCATATATGATATAAAGGGGGCCTAGAAGAAAGGCCTGCTAGGCTGTATTTTGGGAGGTTGTTGCCTAAAGATTCTTTAAAATTTTCCCCGAAAGAAGTCTTCACCTTTATAAACATGTCGGGTGAAAACAATTTTGATGTACGCTTTTGATCTTCTTATTTGCTATATCTTTTTTGGCAATGGTACAGCCAGGATGAGTTTCTTCTCTATGGACCCCCTTTTTGGTTATTCCTTCAACTAAACCTCTAATTAAATATGTGACAATAATGTTTCAAAATGAGAGGGTCCACGTGAAGGATATTACTTACTGGCTGTCCCAAAAGTGTGAGGTATTAAGTGCTTCGGAAGCCATCTTGGATTCAGAATATTTCTGGACAGGGAGCTGGAAATATAAAGTAACACTCAGACAAGTTGAAAATTATATGGAACATATTCCAAATGCTTTCATGCTTGGCAGGGACAGTGGTGTGTGCTTTTATGCTGGCCAACCTTGGGCCTGTTATGAGTGTGGGGCTCGTACCCATTTATCAAGTGTGTGCGACACACGGCGTTGTGAGATTTTTTGGGGAAATAGGGCATATTAGCATACAGTGTATTAATCAATTAAAATGTGGATTTATGTGAGGAATCTGGGTGTGGGTTTGGGGATTGCCCGTGGGCAGCAAAAAACAAAGCTACAGTGGTAAGTCCAGAGTTGCACATACAAAAAGCTGAGGTTAGGTGTCACAGAACCAGCAGCTGCTTTTCCAAAGAGTCAGGTAAATATCAGCATCTTTACACTGTCCACCCACACCATGGCAGGCATGCTGACTCTATGGTATGGGGGAATAGAAAACATAAGGAAATACCTTAAGCAACAGGATGATGGCAGACAACCCCTGCAGGCTCTACTCCACCGCTCATAGCACCCACTCACTCATAGTGATAAGTAAGTAAGTAGCTGGGTAGGGCCCAGCAAGGTGGATGATGGGGCTGGGGCTGCTACCAGAAGGAAACTGATCGATGATAGAGGATAAACAACAAAAGGAAAGAGAAAGATGCTTTCATATGCAATGCGGTTAAGGGGATAAAAACATAATGGGCCTAATTCTCAAAGCCTCCCCGAATGGAACAAAGGGCTTGCATTACAAGAAATGGTACACGGTGCGGCTTGCACCAAAACATGCACTGAGAGCAATTGTCAAACGTAGGCTATGTGCACCAAAGGGGACTTACACCATCTTCACGGCACAAAATGAGCTGCAACATGGCACTAGGGGGCTTGTGGCAGACACAAGCTGCCATGTCCCCTAATTCTGAATTATCTAAACCTTCCCAGAGGGCAAGCATCTACATACTCTTAGACCAACCCAGGCTGGTCTAACAGTACTTAGACATGTGTCCCCTGGGAGTCTAGAGAACTTGCACCACCCCTGAAGCTCTCCCTGAGAGGAAGGGAACATGTGCCATGGTCCCCCTCCCCCACCCCAATCCCATAGAGACAATATTGCAATACTGCCCTGGTGTCCAGTGGCACCCCCTCCCCAGACCTGAGTGCCCTGTCCATCAATACCCAACAGTGGCTAGTGTCTAGGGCACCCCCACCCCAGCTGGTAGTGCCCCACCACCCCATTCCCCCATCCCATCCTGTAGCCAGTGACCAGCACAGCCCTCCACACGCCATCACAGCTGGCCACTGACTGAGCTGTCAAGAAGCATATACTGTAACAGCTGATTATATAGTATGTGCTCCTTGACAGTTCAGACAGCGGCCAGCTGTAGTGGAGAGTGAAGGGCTGTGCAGGTCGACAGATATGGGATGGGCTAGGCTGGGGAACAGGGCAGTGGGACACTACCTGCTGGAGTGGGAGGGTCCCCTAGACACCAGGGACTGTTGGGAATTGATGGAAGGGCACTCAGGGATGGGAAGAGGGTGCCACTGGACACCAGGGCAGTATTGCAATATTGTCTCTATGGGATTGGGGTGGGGGAGGGGGACCATGGCACATGTTCCCTCCCACTCAGGGAGGGCTTCAGGGGTGGTGCAAGTTCTCTAGACTCCCAGGGGACACATGTCTAAGTACTGTTAGACCAGCCTGGGTTGGTCTAAGAGTATGTAGATGCTTGCCCTCTGGGAAGGTTTAGATAATTCAGAATTAGGGGACATGGCAGTATTACAATATCATCTATAAGAGATTGGGGTTGGGGAGAGATGGACCACTGGACACTAGGGAAATATGGACATTTGTTTGTAATATATTTTTACAGTTGTTTCCTGTGTATGCTATTTGATTTTGTGCTATGGTGTCATGCAGTGTATGTATTGATGGGATGTATCATCTACAGCTTCCTGATAATCAAGTTGATTCAAGTGTGCTTCATGCCTGATTATTAGCTTGTGCTGGACACTGTACATGGGTGCAGCTGCCAGCTGATTGGCCCACTGCTTCTGACAAACCCCTAAGGTGCGCCATCTTTTTGGTGCACAGCCACAGTTGCTGTAAGCTGCTGGACTTTGCTGTCAGGACACTATCCAGTAAGGAATTGGGCTCAGGGTCCCTGGCATCCTGGCAATCTGCGCAAACCACCATTGACGCAGCTTGCACCGCTGTTTGAGATTCAAGCCCAATTTACTTTTCAAGCAGGAACACAAGTTAACTTCAAGCAAACACCATTAAATGGTTTAACTGTGGAAGTGAAACAACTTATATATCCCTATGAATGAGGAATTAATGGTTGTATAGTCATTCCAGATTACATACACTTGATGTATTTTTGAATTTATTGTATGTGTGGATTTTCTGCTGTCACGTTGGTAACACTCATTTTGTGAGTAGCCTGTATCAAACACCTGTAGGGTGCTATTGAGAGTTATTATACTTAAACTGGCTACAACATTTCACTATACTGTATCTCCAACTATATCTACACTTTGACATCTTTGGCCGGCGTTGTGCCTGAAAATGGTCCCTGGGACTAGTGCACCCACCAAATAAATAAATGAATTACAAAACCTGGTATTAACTACTTTAAAAGACAATCAGTAAGTAGTGGATTAATTATCCCAAATAATATAACATGTAAATACCCTTTGTGGTATGTTTTCCTTGCAGGGACACTTCTATAGTAACATACGTCGATGCCGACAACATCGACATGTCGCTGTGGAAGTCCGCGAGGAAGTTAAGAGAAAACTACATCCTCATATCATTAACATGTTATTTGTTTCCATATCAACAGACAACTCCTTTCCTGTAGCTATTATGACAACAGTATATGTGTTACCTTTAGTTTGTTTTCACTGCTCATGGTACAGGTTGCCCCCTGTGATTGTCCTGGGAGGTCTCCATTTCATGGTTGTTGAAATCTCATTGTCGATGAGAACTGCATTAGCATATGAGAGCATGATGTCAGATTAACCATTTATATGATGTATTTCTATTCTGAAAGAACAAATACCCTGCAAAAACTCTCTGGAAACACATAAACTGAATGGAGTTTAAAGGGGAAAATCCTGCATTACAACTCGGATAGTTTGCAAACCTTACTGAAGGTAAAAGTGGTATTTCATACCTTCTTGCCGCTCATTTCTTTGAAGACTAATTAGCAGACAGGCATACTGGGGAGTTTAATGGTTGATTATGCATCATGTTCTCATATGCTAATACAGCTGTCACGGACAATGAGATTTCAACAACCGCCAAATGGAGCCTCCCAGGACAGTTACAGGGCCTAGTATGAAGTGTGAAAACAGACTAAGGTAGTTGTCTGCATCTCTAACAGCTACAGGAAAACGGTTGTCTGTTGACATGGAAACAAATACAATTTAGGAGGTATGAGGGTTTTGTTTTCTTTTAACAGCTGGTGGAATTAATGCTACTTTATTCTCTCAAAGCTTCTGGAGGAGAAAAAAGCCCTTGTTTAAATGGGCACAGAGTCTGAGATTGGGACAGAACTAGGCCACCATGTCTAGGAGTGATAGAGGCCATAGTGATGTGTCAGCCCCAATCTAGAAGAGCACACACAACCTCACAGAGATGCAACAAAGTAAAATTTCACCCACGAAGTGGTGGTGAAGTGGCCACTTTGTGTTAGTTTTCTGCTACATGAAGTGCATGTTTTAAACCCTCACTTCACCACTTCATGTTGTGCACTCCGTCTTATTCCACTTTAAGGCTGAGTGAGAATTCACAGGCAACCCACACACATCACATGACTTACACAGTGTAGGTGACATGCTTCAGGCAGGCAGGAGGTTAAGGGCAAAAACACTGTCCAACATGGGATGACTTACATGTTTTGCATGGGGTGTGACAAATGGCTTGGCTCTGCACATTGCCTGGGGTAGGGTGTAGACGTGTGATGAAGAGGGGTGCACAGGTGGCAAGTCTACAAATAAAGTTATTTTCCCCATTTTACGTACAGAGGTTGATGTACCACTTGCACTAGATATACTGCATTGACCACCACCACCACCGCCACTGCTACTCTGTCCACCACTTGACAGGATTTCTAAATCATAATCCTCCCCCTCATCTTGTCTGTAGTAATCCTCTGCTGTTATTTCATCACTACTACAGACATTCCTACTTGGTCTTACACTCATGGAAGGGGATAACATGCTCAGTAAGGATGATGATGAGGGTGAACATCCTATTATGGCATTAGCTGCCATCTAGTGCCTGGTCCATGGTGTCATGTGCCTGTTCTTAAGATGTGTATGCTGGACCCCCATGCCCAGATGACTCCTCTTTTTACCTTGACTCACACACGCATGGCAAAGCTGGCAGATTGCAACTGAGTCATCATTTGCATCTATGACAAAAAAATCCCAAACAAGGGATTGTGATCCCCTACTTTTAACATGTCCCTGATGCTGCTTATTGGACTCTGTTTTTTTTAACCCCTGAAATGGGGGGGTGCTACATGATTTTTCAGGTTGGACATACTTGGACTCCAACTGACCACCATGACTACCTATGATTATTACTGGGTCATCATCATTATCATCAACTGGAACCGATAAATCACAACATTTTTGAGGAGGGGGGAATTTAACGCCAACAGACCCAGACACAGCCACCTTGGCTTTCTTTTTCTCTGGTTCTCAAGAGGGAAGCACCATGGGTTGCCGACAGCCACCGTGCCAACATCCCCCACAGCAATGACAGGAAACCTCTGCATTCAATCCCAATACACACCAAACAGACCACTGGCAACCCAACACTGCAGCCACAACAGACACACCAATGGACTGAGAGGTGCACAGCCACTGAAATGGTGCACTGGCAATGACCGCCACTGAGGTACTGGACTCGATGACGTGCCCCCACCAGCCATGGAGGACCCAATAGATAGCAGAGTGACAGTACTATATGTGGGCAGGGGATGCTGGTAGGCACATCATAAGCACAACAGTGGCAACAGGGTCTGCAGCATGGAACCATGCACAGGGACAGGGGATGACTCTGACGCAGCCAGACACAGGTCTGGATGGTTGTGATGGCATGGCTTGCACTCCACACACACACCACAGAGGGTACAGGTGGCCCATCCAGTGCACCCAGGACTGCATGGTTAGCGGTAAACTTTTTGTAGTTGTCGCCGATGCACCTGCTACCACTGGGGGTCGGCTGCTGTGGCATGTTGTCGTTGTGGCAGTTGGGAGTTTGGCAGTCACTCTGCCATTGTCGGGATTGTGGTGTCACTCTGACACCATAATTCCCCCAACAGGGGTCATTGACATCATTATCATATTCATCAACATTATCCACATCCATATTTTCAGCTTGGATGCTGTCATGTGGAGAACATGTTCCAGCCACAGCATCATCATCATCATCATCATCACCCAATATTTTTGCACCACACTTTGAATCATTGGATGTCAAAGGCATGGCCTCAACAGTGCTGAAAGAAATGTGACATTGTGAGTTTTTGTTGCCAGTAATGGAATCGTGTTCAACTATAGTGGGGATGTTAATGGGGAGTATGACATCATCTACACTGTCAGTCACAGCTTAGACTCAACTATATTTTTTGAAATGGTTAACTGGTCAGAAGTGGAACTTGAGGCAGCAATACTCATGCCAGATGAAACTGCACTAATGCCACCAGCTGGGACATCATCTCCTCCAACTATGAGAGAAGCTACAGATTGCGCTGTAAAAAACATTGATGGAGAAATCCCTTTATTGACATCAGCTAAGCACTTATGTGCACTACCATGTCCATGGACAGTCTTGCCACTGGCAGCAGTGCCAAGGCCAGAAACAGCTTTGTTTGCATGTCTCTTTGCAGGCATTTTGGGGGATCACCAAGAAAATTTAGATATCTGAACTTTCAGTCTGGGCCAGTGGATGTGAAGCCAAAAAGAACAACAACTGTAGCTTGCAGATGGAGACTGGGCACTAAACAGATGCAAAAGCACAGACAGATTAAGATTGCTCTGTGCAATCAAGAAGAGATTGATGCAAAGTCACAACAACACTTAACCAGTGCTCACAAGTCACAATCCAATTTGGAAAAGAATACCTTTTGCCAGTTGGGGTGGGGGTGCAGTGCACTGCAGTGACAGTCCAAAACCAAGATACCACAAAGCAGTACAAAATCACGCAGGTGTGGTGGATAGCAGGTTCACACTGCTGCAATTACTCAGTGGCACAATAAAATGTGTCTGATTTGATGGCATGCGCGCGCGATTCGTATATACACACACACACCACACACATACATATATATAAGGCACACTACAAGTAATGTGCAGCTAATGAAAAATTCATTACTATAACCAAATCTTTTAAACAAACTGAAATTATGCACTGCTGCACCACAACAATCAACAAAAAAAATTAAAAAATTACTGGAAATATTACTGTGTACATTAACACAGTTATACAAGAAAAATATAACCAAAACAGACTGCCTTTTTCTCCCAGTTTTAACCTACCTTCACCACAGATATGCCCCTCCCCAAAGCACACTTCAAGTGTCTGTCAGTACACAGACTGAATGTTCTAAATTAACATTCAAAATCCACACATAAACAATAAACACTCAATGACATGAGCACAGACTGGTATCCTACAATCGATGTACTAAATTTTGAGAAAAAAAATGGCTCAAAAAGGCTTTTTTTAATAGCTTTTAGAGGATTTGAATCACAGAGCTCTCAGAAGAAACTGTCTCCATCTACTACTACACACACATGATACAGAACTGAGGCAGAACAATCTAGTGCCCATGTGACCTGCAATCCCATGAATCACTGCAAAATTCACCTTGGAGCTCAATAGCAAGGCAAAGTGATGCAAAGTACATTGATTTCTATGTACTTCACATTAAAATTGGTGCAAAAGTGGTTGGAGGAAGGCAGGGTAATGCAAAGTCATTATTAGCAATGGACTTCATGTTCCTCATTATGATGCAAAGTACTTTGCTTCGCATTGTGGATTACTCTGTGGATTCTGCATTATTCCGTGAATTGCTTTGCAGAGTGAATTTCTGCCACTTCACCTACCTCTACTCAGTACTGCAAGTTAAAAAATGCACTGCTGGTGACAATAGCTGCACCTCAAGCTGTAGATAGACAGTTGAGACCCTGCCAGTACTTAGCAAGCCTAATAGCTCATATTAGCACCTGAGAAGAGTGAGTGGGCAAGAGCTTACTTCATCCTATAATCCAAGCAAAAGAAAGGGAATGAGCTGAAGCCACATTCTGCTGAACATCTCCTGATGCTACATCACTAAGAGCTGGACTTTGTGAGCCGAATTGATATTTTGAGGCATGATCATGCCGCATCTCCAAAGCTTACAGCCATAATTTAGACCACCTACAGGGTGTTCTGACTGACACTCACATCTGCAATGACACAAGGTGACTTGGGAGCTTCATAATGACACATGCATCAGTCTTCGATGTATGCATCACTATTTTGCTGTAAAGTGATGTTCTTTGCTGTAAATGCATAAAAACAATTGAAAATAGCATTCATACATTTTGCAAATTTACTTTGTCAAACGTGCACCACAAAATCGGGACTTGCACCTGTGAAAGGGGCTTTGGAAATTGATCCATACATTTCTGGAGAAGTGCTGTTCAGAATGCGGAATGCAGAATTCAACTGGTAGAATTAGAGTAGAATTGCCATTCTGCTTTGAAAATGCTAAGCGGAATTATGTAGAACATTTTGTGTGAAGTGAATTATGTTTGTAGTTTATCCAAACCATTGGTCTAAGATGAGAATTGCTGAAAATAAAACCACTTTACAGTAAAATAAATAGTTTTTCACAGTTTACACTGAACAGTCAAACTTAAGTAGAAACAACTGCTCCTTAAGTAACTACAGTACCTGTGCCAGACTACAACCTAATTAACAACGAACATTTCACAAGTGAAGAAAATACTGTGACTGGAGCTGAGATTAAACTGAGGTGCCAAAGGTTAATCAAGGGGTTATATATGTTGAGAAGCACATCACCAGGGGTAAAAATGTACCAGAATTCACAGGAACTCAGTTACACCACCTCTACAAAAAATTATATGAATGTTGCTGCACCACTGTCATCTTTGTTTGTTAAATACTATCGGAGAGTTCCACCACCTCCAAGTGATAGTTCCCACCCCTAAACAACTAGATGTGAATGTTCCCCCACCTAACCATTTCTAATTTAACTCCTGCATATCAGTAAAATCTGTTACCATTATTAGCATGCAGCAGCACCTGACAACTGTCTAAAATTATCAACAGTTTTTTCTTCATCATGCTGTTTGCTCCTCCGTGGTCACCGCTCCTGCCATCAGGTTTTAACTTTTGACATCGCTACTGAGTTTGTGTCAATCTGTCTTCCATAATTTTATGATAGAACCGCCGTTAAAACATACAAGCTAAAACAGGGCAGTTCAAAGAATAACATTTTTCAAGTAACACCTCCCTGCACAGAAGACAAAGACTATCACCAGTGTAACTGCCTCCTAATTAGAGAAAATTACGACTGATGTATTTGAGAGAGACATTTGCCTTGTTACTGTAATTGCATACATGTAATATAGTTTTCTGCCTGTACTGCTTGAATAAATGCAACCAAATTAAACTTTATTTCTCAGCCTGTGATATAGAAAAGGTTATCCTTCTTTATTTGTTATTGCACCCCAAAACTCACAACCATGAAATGTATGATATCCCATAAACTAGAATTCGCAGCAGGTACAGCAAGAAGAAAGGACATCCCTCTCCCTACAGGGAGTGTTTCTGAGGCAGCTTGTTACAAGAACCCACAAAAACAGGGTAGTGCTGAACCTGTATTTAAAAACAGGGACAGCACTCCACACATCAGAGTGGGTAATCCTCCATGTATAAGTGATCACCATACTGTATGGTTTAGCATATCCATTGGGAAGGAGAAAAAACACACAAAGTGAGGGCCTTTAACTTCAGGAGGGCAGATTTTAGTGAAATGGGCAACTGCTACAGAAGTTACCTTGAAAGAGGGGGATGGCTGGTGGGGGGGGGGAGACCCAGTGGAAGAGGATTAAAGAGGGAATAGCTAAAGCAATGCCATGCTGCCTGAGAGGAGTTACCATGGGAAAGAAGAGAAAGAAGCTGCTATGGTTGTCCATGGAGGTGGCTAGGGCAGTGAAAGAAAAGAAATCAGCTTTCAGGAAATACAGAGGAATAGAAACGGAAGAAGATCAGGAGGCATATTTGGCAAAGCAGAGGGAGGCAGGAAGGAAGGCGAGGGAAGCAAAAGCACAGAAACTGAGGAAAAAATAGGTAAGGAAGTTAAAATGGGGGACAACGCCTTCTTTATGTATGTGAGTGAGAAGAGGAAGACAGTGTGAAGAATTGTGAGAATCAGGAGGTCGGGGGAGGCTGTACAGAGAAAAGATCTGGAGAAGGCTGAAATCCTGAATTTTTTTGTTTGGTCTTCCCAGTAGAGGGAAGGGGTAAAGGGCAAGCATGTAGCAGCAGGCTCTAGGGGAAGGGAGAAGTATATGCCAGTCCTGTGTCAGAAGAGAGTCTAAAAGGACTTGGAAGTCCTAAAGGAGAATATAATAATGGGGCCAAATGGAATTCACCCAAGGGTTCTGAAGGAACTGAGTTGAGTGCTAGCTGCCCCTCTGGCAACACTATTCAGCACCTCTTTGGAGACAGGGGTTATTCTGGAGGACTGGAGGAGGGCTGCTGTGGCCCCACTGTGCAAGAGCGGTAACAAGGAGGAGGCTGGCAACTACATGCCCATCAGTCTCCCTTCAGTGGTGGGTGATTAATGGAGACACTACTGAAGAAAAGGCTGATGGAGTACTTGGAAGAAAACGGGCTGCAGGACCACTGGCAACATGACTTCACTAGGGAGATAATTTGACTGGGTAACTAGGGAGGTGAACCAAGGCAACCAATCAACATGGCCTATCTGGATTTCAGTAAGGTGTTCAACACTGTGCCACACAGCAGGCTAGTGAAGAAACTAAGCAGCCTAGTTGTTGATGCACAACAGGTAAGCTAGGTAACAAACTGGCTAAAGGATTGGAGGCAGAGGGTAGTAGTAAATGCCAGACAGAATACAGGAGTGACCAGCTGGATGCCACAGGGATCAGTGCTGGGTGATGTCCTCTTCAGTATCTTTGTAACATAACAGAGGAGCTGGAGGGGAATGTGTGTCTCTTTTCAGATGATACTCATATCTGCAACAGGGTGGACACTCAGGAGAGAGTTCAGGGATGCAATGAGATCTGGGGAGGCTGGAGGAGTGGTTGAGGATGTGGCAGCTGGGTTTCAATGCTAAAAAGTGCAGGATCGTGCACCTGGGGTAGAGAAACCCAGATATGGGATATAAGATGAGGGTTTATAGTCACCAAGCAGGAAAGGGACCTCAGGGTCATCATATTTGATAATCTTAAGGTAGCTGGTCAGTGTAACATGGCAGTTGGACAGGCTAGTAGGATGCTGGGCTGTATAGGGAAGGGGATTACTAGCAAGAGGAGGAGATTAATGTTACCACTGTAAGACCCCACCTAGAGCAGTGTCCAGTTCTGGAGGTCGTAGCTCTGCAAGGACATTGATGAGGCGGAAGTGGTTCAGTGGAGGGCCAACAAAATGGTGTGAAGATGGCATGAGAAACTGTACAAGGAGAGGCTGCAGGATTTCAGAATGCACTGCATGGAAGAGAGGAGAGCAAGAGGGGACATGACTGAGACCAGTAAGTACCTCACAGGGGTAAACAAGGTGCAGTTTGGGGGTGCTATTTCAGAGGAAGGAAGGAAAGAACCAGAACAAGGGGAATTGAAATTAAGCTGTTGGGGGGGAGTTCGGGAGGAATGAGAGGAAATATTTCTTCCCAGAATGGGTTGTGGATGAGCAAAACAGCCTGCTAGGACAGGTTGTGGGGGTGAAGGCAAGTGGGAGCTTCAAGCATGTGTGGACACAAGGGCAAAGTAAATTTGGGAAAGGGAAGCCCAGGGACCAAGGAGGGTTAGTGGTGTCAGAGCAGGCAGGGAAAACATGGGACAGACTAGATGAACCAAAGGGTCGTCTTCTGCTGACAAAGTCTATGTTTCTATGTATCTGTGAATTAAGATTTGCTCTTAGGCTGGTATAAGTTAAAGCAGGTTGCCTCTCCAACATATTTGGCTTGCAAAATAAACATGGGTCAAATCTGGGGTTGTTGTAATGAAAGCTGGGTGTAATTCATACAGTATGGTAAGTCAACTTCCAAAATGCTTTCTGTAATTCCTTTTTTAATTTTATTGAATTCTGAAAAGCATTTGTATGTAAACTGATGAACAACATTCCTCCAATTATGTAACCCACAGAATAGTATTATGCAGTTTAGGAAAATGAATCCATAGTTCACATTAACTGCAGAACATAGTTCTGCAATTATGCTTTCAGGCCCCCATATTCAGAGTTGGCTGGCTGCACGCATATAACAGTACGTTGCACGAGAACATTCAGCTGGCCAGCTCTAGCGCCATATTCAAACAGCACAATCCCAACTGACTGCACTAACTGTTTGAATATCTGACCCTGGCAGTATGGTGCACAGCAAGTGGTCGCGATATTCGGTGCAGCACTACCTGGGTGCGGGGCCGAAGACTGCGAATAGGGGTACAGCGTGGCCCATACTGGCTTGTGTTGCAGCCTCCTTGGGTGATATTCATCGAAAACATGCAGATGAGTCTATTGGGCATGCACAGCATTATGGGGCCATTTGCATGCCCATTACGGGTTCATCTGCATGTGAGTACTGGGCCAAGTGCACATCCTCCCCCACCCCTGATCCGAGCAATACAAATATAAATATAAATGACCCCTTCTCCAAGGTAATCTAGTGATGCTCCCTCCCCAAGCCCCGATCTGTGTATGATTAAAAAATTCCCCTATTCCTTGGTAGTCTTGTGGTCTCCCCTCCCTGAGCCCCGATCCATGTATGATTAAAAAAATCCCCCATTCCCTGGCAGTCTAGTGGTCCCCCAACCCTGAGCCCCAATCTATGTTATAATTAAGCAATAATGCACTCCAGGGTGTGGTATATCATGAGATATCATCACACCTTAGGTGGTTGGGCACGAGTGCGTCCAACCAGCCGTGAAGTGACAATATCTCATGATATACACACCCTGGAGTGCATTTTGCTATTATGAACTAGACTCCTTTTTGAAATTAAATTCAAATTTGAAAAAGTTTTAAATAATTTGTTTCAATTCTGTTCTGGTACATGGACAATGTATGTGGTGGGATATGTAGTTAAAAAAGTCTGCAGCTTATGTGTCCAGTAGGTGGTGCTGCTTCCACTTGTTGCTCTCTATTAGCATAGTGTGCTGCTCTTTTGCATGTTTGGTATCAGCCATTGCTGTCTCTGTGTTCCCCGTGGTTACCCCCGCACCATTGCTCGGTTGATTTTGTATTTCGGGGCTATGGAAGAAGGCAGGAGTACTCTGGTAAGTCTAGCTGGAACTGCTGGTCTGTAATATGTAAAATATGCTGGCTGATGGAGGTAAAACATTGAAGCTCTCCCCTTGAGCACCCCTCCTTCCAAACTGAGTCTCCCAGTATACAGCCCAAAGTACTGGTTGAGCCGCGATCTGCTGGGTACAGGCAGCACATGTTTGGGGTGACATGAAGGGGATCAGCCATTGTTCTCTGAATAAACTGGAGGAGTTGGCATTTGCCAAAAATGGGCGTGACTGGTGCTTATGTAGTCTGTGAGAGAAGCGGGCAGGTCAAGGTGGTGTTGCCGTGCAGTCTGTCAGAGGAGTGGGTGGGTTGAGGTGGTGTTAGCATGGTAGTCAGCAGCGGTCATTGTCAGTGATGGATTTTTTTTTTTCAGTCAACAGAAGACTGACTTTTGTTTATGAGAAAATGTACATTTATATTTCAAGCCAGGTCTTGCTGCGATTTATTGAGGGCAAACGGTCCATTGCTGCCACAGACACACTGGTTTTGAACATGCGAGTGGGGGTGTGTGAGGAGCTATTGTTTCCATACCGCAGTACCTTGTGCTTTTAAACAAAGGAGAATGAGAGATTTTTTCTGTGGAGAGTGGGTACTGTGGGCAAAATGTAAGGGGGGAGGGAGACAGTTGTCAGGGTTTCGTGTTGTTTTTTAAATAGTGTCTGACTGGAGGTCTGACTCACTCTGAACTGTGGGACATGGGGGAACGTTGCACTGAGAGCAAGGAGGCTGGTGACCAGAGGTCTTTAGAAGCCTTAAGGATGTAGCCCGATATCATCACAGCTTCAAAGACCTCTTGGCCAATCAGCTTTCTTCATTTACAGTATCCAGTTCATGATAAAAGAATTCCCCATTCCCTTGTAGTCCCTTCCCAAACCCCAATCCCACTCAGTAGAAATAAATACCCATATCCCTGGTGGGCTAGTGGCACACTACCCACCCACCCACCCCAGTAAGCAGTGACCCACCTCCTGCTCCCAAACCAACCAGAGCCAGTGACTGGCACACCCTCCTCACACCGCCAGAGCCAGCTGCTGGCTAAACTGTACCAGATCGTGTACTGTTTACTGTACGCTCTCTGATACAGTTCAGTCAGTGGCTGGCTGTGGCAGTGTGAGGAGGGCTATGCCAGTCACCGGCTCTGGTCGATTTGGGGGGGAGTGGGGTGGTGGATCACTGCCTACTGGGGTGGGTGGCCACTAATCCACAGGGTTGTGGGTATTTATTTCTGCTGAATGGGATTGGGGCTTGCGGATGGAAGACCACTAGATTACCAGGGAATGGGCAATGCTTTTATTATAACATGGATCGGGGATCGGGGCTCAGCCGGCGTTCTTCCTGGTTTGCGTCATACAAACCCAGTTTATGTCATGCAAACCTCTTGAAAATGGGGGTCTCAGAATTTAAAAATTCTGCTACCAAAGGAAGTCACCTAAATTAGGAGGGATTTGGGAAATTCCAGAGAAATTCCAGAGAATTCCAGAGGAAGTGGAACCTGAAAATTCCAGACAGCTCTAACTGTGACATAAATGGGGTTACTTTCCTTCCAGCCAACAGGCTAGAGAGTACAGCTCAGCACTGAGAGACTGCAGGACTAGAATTAGGAAATCTAAGCAGGGGCTAGAAGCCAGGAGAGCTGCAGGAGTTGCATGCAACACTGATGCCTTCATCTAGTTCAACAAGCATTTGTCAATGCCGAATGTTTGCTTACTGGCATTGGCAGTGGTAGTGTAGAAGTTACAGAGCTGCGTAATAGGAATGGCAGTGAAGTATTGAACTGAAGCCAACCCCAAAACCACCCTGCAGAGAGTGACAGGCATAGGGGTGTGCATTTAAGTCGTCAGGCATAACGGCCACGCCATTTCACCACACCCCACTCTGCAGAGACTGACAAGTGTCACATGTTCCTTGGGGGCTTTGGCCCTTATGCGCACCCCATTTCATTAGGAAATACGGTGAGATGGATGCATTATAGGAGAATGGGGTGAAGTTTGGGGCCGAAGAGTCCAAGGCATACCTTGATGCCTTTCAGTGACTGCAGGGTGTGGAATGGTATGAGCATCACAGGCAAGAATCCCAAGTCATGCCCCTGATTCCTGTCATTCTCTATAGGGTTGGGTGATTTAGTTGAAAAGCCTAATACCTCGGGCATTCGTTGGTATTTTAACTCCAAATTTTCAACATGTTTGTTTTGTGACCCCACCTCATGAACGGGGGGAATATCAGGTTGGTAGCCCAAAGCTGCTTATGCACAGTGACTACGGGATTTAGCACCACAGGTGCAAAAATATTCCCGAACAGGCTGTAAAAAATGACGGCTGTATTCTGTCATGGGGAAGTGTAAAAATGGCTATGTTGCAAATGTGTAGTAAAAATATTTAAAAAAATGGTGAAGTCACGAGCGTACATAGAAACTGTGCAACACACACCCGTTATATAAGTAGGTTGGGGATATTTTATAGCAGATTGTCAACTCAGGCATTTTGGTGCCTCTGATCATGAACAGCGTCACTGTGATTTTCTTTATGTGTGCCGAACAATGATTTCCGACAGCGACCATGCATCTCTGCACTGAAAGTGTGAAAACACACTTCGGCCATGTTGTGAAAAATGACAGCTGTACTGTTCATAAGGAAGTGTTGAAAAATGCCACTAGTGAAAATCTGGACTGAAAATATTACAAAGTCATGAACTAACGAGGATGCGTGGAAACTGCACAATGCTCACTCGTAACACAGTCATTTTATGGACTTTTGTCACCAAATTTTCAACATAGCGATTTTAAGACCTCTGCTCATGAACAGTGTAAGTGTGATTTTCTTAATGTGTCCTAAACATTGCTTTCACACACCAACAGCACCATTGTGCGCTACATGTGCGATAACACATTTTGGGTGACATATGAAAACTGCAGCTGTACTGTTCGTAAGGAAGTTTAACAAAATGGACATGTTGAAAATCTAGATGAAAATATTAAATTTGCAAACTTATGAGCATGCATAGGAACTGTGCAACACACTCGTAAAAAGTCATTTCTAGGCATTTTTCCACCAATTTTCAACATAGCCATTTTAAGACCTCTGCTCATGAACAGTGTCACTGTGGTTTTGTTAATGTGTCCCATACATTGAGCTTGCCACACACCGACTGGCATGCATTGTGCGCCCAGAGCGAGGCTGCGTTTTGGGCAGGATGTGAAAAATGACAGCTGTACTGCTCATAGGAGGTGTGGAAAATGGCAATGTTGGAAATCTGGAGTGGAAATATTGAAAATTCGCAAACCCACGAAAAGTGTAAGAACTGTGCAACGAGCACTCCGTGAAAACAGTCATTTTAGGAATTCTGTCACCAAATTTTCAACATTGACATTTTAAGATCTCTGCTCATGAACAGTGACACTGTGATTTCCTTAATGTGTCCCATACACTTAGTTCGCACGACTGTGCCATTGTGCGCTACATGGGCAGAAACATGTTTTGGGTGAGATGTGAAAAATGACAGCTATACTACTCATAAGAAGATGTGGAAAAATGGCAATGTTGAAAATCTGGTGTGGAAATATTGAAAATTCGCAAACCTATGAGCGTGTGTAGGAACTGCGCAACGCATGCTCATAAAACAGTCATTTTTAGGATTTTTTTCACCAAATTTTCAACATAGCCATTTCAAGACCTCTGCTCATGAACAGTGTCACTGTGATTTTCTTAATTTGTCCCGTACATTGATTTCGCACACCGACTGCGCCATTCTGCGCTACAAGGGCGGAAACACATTTTGGGTGAGATGTGAAAACTGACAGCTATACTACTCATAAGACAGTGTCATGAAATGGCAATGTTGAAAATCTGGAGTGAAAATATTGAAATTTCGCGAACTTACGAGCCTGCGTAGGAACTGCGCAACGCACGCTCGTCAAACAGTCATTTTTTGGAATTTTGCCACCAAATTTTCAACATGGGGTTTGGGCCCCTTCTCATGAGTGATGTCACTGTCATGGTGGTATTCAGTCGAGAGGGTGATTTCGCAGTCACCGCGCAGTCACTGCGCCGAAATCACCCTTCGAGCCTGAATAACGCCATGGCAGTGACATCATTCATGAGAAGGGGTCCTAAAAACCCCATGTTGAAAATTTGGTGCAAAAATTCCCAAAAATGCCTGAGATATGCAATAAAGTTGAACCCCTCCTATCTAGCCCATTATACAGCTTACCGGCATTTCCTCAGTTCGCTGTCGGCTTTGAAGTGTGCAGACGTGTTCCCGGTCCACCGAAGATCGTCGCGCCAGAGCCCGGAGGTAAGTATGGGGTGAGGGGTGGGTGTGGGGAGGCTGGGTGCTCAGTGGGTGGTTGCAGGATGTGGGCAGGGGCCTCGGGAGATCGCCCGTGGGACAGTTCGTTTACAGGGGAAAAATAAAAAGGCGTCAGCAGGGGACCGCTTGCGCTGGGGTGGGCTCCCCAGCGTGGCAGCAATGAGGCGTTCAGCCGACAGGGGATTGGGCACCCCGTCGGCAAAAAAACTATAGGAGTGTCTTGCCACGCCGGGGTGGCCTCAGCGTGGCACAAGGACCTTTGGGGGTGTTTAGCCGATGGGGATTGGGCAACTTCGTTGGCATCATCATTCATTGCCACACAGGGGTGGGCTCCCAGCGTGGCACCAAACACTGGGAAGGGGGCGGGGGAGACGATGCAGCGCAGCCGATGGGGATTGGGCACCCTGTTGGCTATACCTTGCATGCAGGGGGCGCTCACGTCTGCAGCTGGGGGGGGAGCTGCGTGTGAGCAGCTTCTTATCACTGCTCACTCAAGCGTAGCTCCCCCTTTCAACTGTATGCCACTGCATTTTGGAGCGTGTCATAGACAGCTCCAAAATGCATTGGCTTACAGGGGCCGCGCCTGCCTGGACACTGCCTGAATTGGAGGAGGAGGTGACACACCTCCGAAATCTCCGATGAAGGCACTATGTTTCTTGCACATGCGTGCAAGCAAACATAAAAATGGAAGTGAAGGAAAGAACTGGGTCTCTAAAAACAGTAGATGGCCAGCCCTGTGGTGCTGAGGGTTGAGATGCTGGATGCCACACCTCACGCCATGCCAGAAAACCAGGTTCAGGAATGAGTCCAGGTTGCTGGGGGGTCAGCAGGGGAGGGAGAGGATCAAGTATCCAGAGGACAGCTCTCCTCTCCTGTGAGGGAAGGGTGGTTTCCTGCTCGGCACTTGGCTGGCCTCTGGCAGAAGCCAGAGGTGCAGCAAGTGCTGGAACGTACTGAAGGGGAAGAGAGTGGCAGACATTGGTGGCAACACCTTGACATCAGGGCACTAGCCACTCCCTAGAACAGGGGAAAATGCCCTTCCAGCTCAGGTGGAGATGGAGCACTCGAGCTTGCCCTCAATTTGTGGCCACCCTCCTGGCACCCTCCCTCCTGACTCCACCAGAGAAGTTCAGGGTATTGGGGCCCACCTTGTCCCCACCTGGGGGGTAAACCATTTCTATGTGGGTGAAGGAGGGTGGACCAGGTGGAATGAACCATAGAGGGATGACTCCTAGGTGCTCCCGAGGAGATCAGAGCTGGCGGGGAGAGGAGGAAAAATAGAAAGCAAGAAAAAATAAATAAAAACAGTAGATGGGGGAGATAGTGATATGAAACTAAGAGCTGCACAATCAAGCAGACTTAATAGACCTGTGAGCCTTTTTCTGCCAGCAATTTCGTATGTTCATAGGAACCTGTGATAGAGCCAGGGATGATAGGACAGAGATGTAGGCTCTACATTTCCATGCAGTGATGGATGTCAAAAATTCATGGGACTGTCTGGTGGGCTGCAGAAGCCAGTGCACTCTGGTCCCTGTACTTCTGTGTGGCCACAGATACAGACACATTGGACAAAGAGTCCATCTGTCAGTCAACGCACAGGGCCTTGTGCCACCCATGGGTACAGAGGTGCAGGGCCCTATTCCAAGAGAAGAGTTGTCTTCACTATATGGTATCCAGGCCCATGCAAGCAACTCTACACTTTTCATTCCTTGGTTGGGGTGTTGGTTGGGGATGTTGCATAACAGTGCCACCCCCCACCTTCGCCCCATTCAGCTGGGTCACTGAGCTCATGATCTACCTCAGCTCACTGGCACAGGATCAGACAGGCACTACATAGAAAGTTTCTAAATAATTATAATGTTTTTATTATTATCCCAAATTTTAAGATTGTCATTTTATGACTCCCCTTATAAACATGACATGTGGCATTTATAGTATATTGCCTGAAACTTCATTTTGCACCACAAGTGTGAAAACACATCTTGTCCAGGATTTAAAAAGTTACACCTATCACATGTATGAGTTGGTGTGGAAAAATGGCTATGTTGAAGGCTTGGAGTTAAAATATTGAAAATTTGAGAAGTTATGACTCAACGTAGATGTACTGCAATGTTCACACATAACCTGGGCATTTTACCATATCTGTACACCAAATGTTCAGCATAGCCTTCTTATGACCCCACCTCATAAACCCAGTAGGTGATACATTACAAATCCCTGCAAAAATGTTATTTCAGGCCACAGGTGCGAAAACACCAATTAGCCATCATTTGAAAAATGACAGCTGTCATGTTTATGAGGTGGTGTGAAAAAATGGCTATTCTGACTATTTGGGGTCAGAATATTGAAAATGACCAAAGCTATGAGCAAGTGTAGAAACATTTCAATGTACACTCATAACATTCTCATTTTTACATTTTTAACATAGTCTTCTTATGATCCCACCTCATGAACAAGGGTGGTGACAGTGTTCAAATCCCGCCTGAAAAGAGATTTTGCCAAGTGATATCAAAATTGCCTTTTGGGCCAGATTTACATAATTCTGCTGCTACTGGTCATGAGGTGGAGTCACAAAAAGGCCATGTTGAAACTCTGGTGTTAAAATATGTAACAATGACAAAGTTATGAACCAAAATTCAAACCAGATTGAAATACATTAAACCGGACTTAACTGTACCTTATTTTCTCATATCACAGTTGATGGTTCCAGCAACAAGATGTGCCTTCAATCAGAGAGCACAGCTACACCATGGGACATGTTCAGGTGAGTGAGGGTGTGTGAGGGGTGTGAGGGAATGTGGGGTGGTGGGTGCTGAGTGGGAGTTTGGGGTGGGGTGGGTGGGTGTGGGTGTGTGGTGGGGGATTAGATCTGTGAGGGACCTTTTTCATTGATACAGGTTAAAAAAATCAGCAGTTTTCTTGATTGCAGGGACTTTCAGATTCCAACAGGGATTGGCACCCCAGTGTCCAGCTACTGTTTGGGAATTGGGGGCAGGAGATCTGAAGGGAAGAGGGTCAAGAGAAGTGGTATGGGGAAGGAAAACCCCAGTCCACTTATTTAGAAAATAAACATAAATAAACTTTGGAAAGGGTGAGCAGGTGACCTGGAAGGGAGGGGGGAAAAGAAGCAGTACTGGGTGTGGGTACCCAGGTCCACTTAAATATTTTAGATAGCTAGATAGATAGCTAGATAGAGAGACAGACACAGACAGACAGACAGATACTGTCTGTAGATAGATAGATAGATAGATAGATAGATAGATAGATAGATAGATAGATAGATAATGTCTGTAGATAGATAGATAGATAGATAGATAGATAGATAGATAGATAGATAGATAGATAGATAGATAGATAGATACTGTCTGTAGATAGATAAATAGATAGATAGATAATGTCTGTAGATAGATAGATAGATAGATAGATAGATAGATGCTGTCTGTAGATAGATAGATATATATAGATACATACTGCCTGTAGATAGATAGATAGATATATAGATAGCTAGCTAGATAGATACTGCCTGTTGATAGATAGATAGATAGATAGATAGGTAGATAGATAGATACTGTCTGTAGATAGATAGATAGATAGATAGATAGATAGATAGATAGATAGACATATACTGTCTGTAGATAGATACTATCTGTAGATAGATAGATAGATAGATAGATACTGTCTGTAGATAGATATATAGATAGATACTGTCTGTAGATAGATAGATACTGTCTGTAGATATATATATATATACTGTCTGTAGATAGATAGATAGATACTGTCTGTAGATAGATAGATAGATAGATAGATAGATAGATAGATAGATAGATAGATAGATAGATAGATAGATAGATAGATAGATAGATACTGTCTGTAGCTAGCTGGATAGCCTAATTAAAAAAAAAAGTCCCCAGCTCACAACACTCTCAGTACCTTGCTCCTTCATTTTCTTCCTCTTCTTCTTCACGTTTTTGCTTGAAACCCGAAACTGCCAGCACTGTCATCTCCAGTGAAAACATACTGCGAAAACACACCAAGTATTTTCTTTCTTTTTTGTAATGATGTCCCTGACTGCCATGGAGAGAAAAGTAAATAACCACTGCCCACTGGCATCCTAAAAACATTTGGTTTGTCATTTATTTTTACCTGTAGAAATCGAAAGTGCAGCCTCATTGCAACTGTTGCCACTCTCCCAACACTCAGGCTCACTCCACTATGACCACCAATTAAACCATGGCTGAAGAACAGCTCAATTCTTCAACCTAACATAGAACATGGGGGAATGGCTCCTCTTGCTAAGCTGGGCACCCTGGATTTTGGGGTGCCTAGAAAAGGTATTTCTGGTCCATTTTAAAAGCAAACAAACACCAGAATCTAGCTAAACAGGTCCCATGTAGTTAGGGTGAGATGTTTCTTTTTTTAAATTATACCTTTTTTATATATTTTCCATGTTTTTTTTACTTTGAGGAGCAAGAAGCAAAATGGCAGCTCTCATGGCATGAAAAAAAAAATTAATGCAGAGAAGCAAGTGGTGAGAGACCAAAAATGGCCTTGTGACACAGAATTTTTCATGTCATATCAGAGCGTTATCCCCAAAACCCTACTGAGCATGCTCAGAACAGGAAAAAAAAATTGAATCCTTATAAGTGAAGAACCATTTAATATTTCTTCATGAAACCTACTGAAGGCACTTCCTTGGTGCAGCACATCTCTACCCTGAAGGTTCTGGAAAAAACTTAAATTCTGTGAAGTCTGTGAGAGCAAAACCAAAAACTCATGTAAAGTAAAGGAAAAAAAATTGACGTCTGCAGGAAAATGACATATGCAGATCTCATGAACCACACAAGCTGCCAGCACAAAACCTTCCACAGATTTACACTTTACATACTAGACGAGGCATGGAAAATTTTGGATAATTTCATCAACCTCTGCCAAAGTTATTGTGGTGCAAAGTTAGGGGTTTAACATAGAAACTGTCACTTGACCCTAACTATACTGGCACTACCGCTCCAGTATAATATAGAATAACATTTGGGGAGGTGTGTGTTATAAGGATTTATTACACACCAGCGGTGTGGGATACATTATAAACCATGAGCTTGAAGCTTGAGTGGTTTATTTAGATATCTTACAAAAATAATTGTGTTGTTATGGTGCATTATGGCCAGAAATCAGGTGATGACTGATTGGAGAAGCCTGAATGGAGAAGCAACTGCTCTTGGTACAGGCATGAGACTGTTAACATGACTTTAACAGATTGAGCATTTCAGTTGTAAAAAGCATTTGTCAATGCTGAATGTTTACTTGCTGGCATTGGCATTAGGAGTTAGAGAGCTGCATAATAGGAATGGCAGTGAAGATATTGAACTGAAGCCAATGCCACCACTACCCTGCAGAGACTGACAGGCATTGCGGTGTGTCTTTGGGTCGTCAGGCATAATGGCTATGCCATTTCACCACACCCTACCCTGCAGACACTGACAAGTGTCACGATGTGCCTTGGGATCTTTGGCCCTTATGCTCACCCCATTCCATAAGGAAATATGGTGAGATGGGTGCAGTGTAGGAGAATGGGGTGAACTTTGGGGCTGAAGAGTCAATGGCACACCTTGATGCCTCTCACTGACTGCAGGGTGTAGAATGGTATGAGCATTACAGGTGAGAATCCCAAGTCACACCCCTGATGCCTGTCAATCTCTACAGGGTGGGGCATTATGGTCGGAAACCCTAATGCCTCAGGCGTTCGTAGGCATTTTCACTCTAAATTTTCAACATGGGATTTTTGTGACTCCCACCTTATGAACAGTGGCAATATCAGTTCACTAGCTGAAAGCTGATTTTGCACAGTGACTATGCCATTTGGCACCACAGGTGTGAAAACACATTTCGAAGAGGATGTGAAAAATGACAGCTGTACTGTTCATGGGGAGGTGCAAAAAATGGCAACGTTGAAAATCTGCAGTGAAAATATAAAAAAAACTGGTGAAGTCACGAGCGTGCATAGAAAATGTGCAATGCACACCTGTAACGCAATTAGTTTGTGGATTTTTTACAGCAGATTGTCAACACAGGGATTTTGGAACTTCCGCTTATGAACAGTGTCACTGTGATTTTCTTAATCTGTCCCGAACAGTGATTTCCCACAGCGACCACGCATTTCTAAGCTAGAAGTGTGAAAACACGTTTCAGCCATGGTGTGAAAATTACAGCTGTACTGTTCATAAGGAAGTGTGGAAAAATGCTAGTGGTGAAAATCTGGACTGAAAATATTAGAAATCCATGAACTTGCGAGGGTGCGTGGAAACTGTGAAATGATCACTCGTAACATAGTCATTTTATGGACTTTTTTCACCAAATTTTTAACATAGCCATTTTAACACCTCTGCTCATGAACAGTGTCACTGTGATTTTCTTGATCTGTTCAAAACATTGATTTCACACACCGACTGCGCCATTGTGTGCTACATGCGAGGAAACACATTTTGGGGGAGATGTGAAAAATGACAGCTGTACTGCTCATAAGGAGGTGTGGAAAAATGGCAATGTTGAAAATATGGAGTGAAAATATTAAAAATTTGCAAACTTATGAGCATGCATAGGAACAGCGCATTTTTTTTACCACATTTTCAATGTAGGATTTTTGGGGCCTACCTCATGAACTGTGACACTGTCATTTCGTAAATCAGTCCCGAAAGGTGGTTTTGCGCAGTGACAGTGAAATCACCTTTCAGGCCTGATTAACAAAATGACAGTGACAGAATACATGAGGTGGGGTCCCAAAAACCCTATGTTGAAAATTTGGTGAAAAAATTCCCAAAAATGCCTGAGATATGCATCAAAGTTGAAAAAATCCTATTTATTCCATTATACAACTTACTGGCATTTCCTCAGTTTGCGTTCGGCTTTGAAGAGTGCAGACGTGTTCCCAGTCCACCAAAGATCATCGTGCCAGACTCTGGAGGTAAGTATGGGGTGAGGTGGGGGTGTAGTGAGGCAGGGTGCACAGAGGGTGGGCACAAGTTGGGGGAAGGGGGTCAGGACAGTCAGAGAGGGAAGGTTTTTTCTTAGTTTTTTTTTCCTTAGATGACGTGGGACTTGTGCCACGCTGGGGTGGGCTCCCAGCATGGCAGCTGGAAGGCTGTTTAGGGGGGCAGTGGAGCCAACGGGGGATTTGGCACTCCCGTTGGCCATACAGACTGTTGCCATGTTGGGGTGGGCTCCCAGCGTGGCACCCGGTAGTTTCTTGTGGGGGGCAGTGGAGATGACGAGGATTGGGCACCCCTGTCGGCCATACGGACTGTTGCCACGCTGGAGTGGGCTCCCAGCGTAGCACCTGGAACTCTGTTGGGGGGAATGCAGCAGAGCCGACGGGGGATTGAGCATCCCCATCGGCCATACAGTGTGTGCATGGGGGGGACACATAAACACAATATGCATGTGTGTGGGAGGAGCACATGAGCATGCACTATCTTATCACTGCTCACTGAAGCAGAGCTCTCCCTTTCAACTGTAGGGCACTGCATTTTTAACTGCTGTCATAGACAGCTGCAGAATTCATTGGCGAACTGTGGCCATGCCTGCAAACACACTGCCTGAATTGGAAGACGGTGCCACACCTACGAAAACTCGGATGATGGCACTATGTTTCTTGCACATGCGTGCAAGCAAACATAAAAAGCAAGACACAGCTGTTCATAATTGACAGTTTCCAGTCACATGACCTTCATTATATACCTCCTGTTATATATATGTAGGTATAACAGAGATTAATAGTAATGGATTTCCATATGTAATCATGGTTTAACAGTTATTATAATGATGTGTACTTATTTGTCAAATGTTGCGGCTTGTAACTCAGTCAGCCTCAGAGCTAGAGATCAAAAATCTAGAATTCTAACTGTATAATCTTGCTAAATTATTGTAAATTACAGTCATGTAGTTTTACTATTAAACAGAAAACACTGAAAATTACATTTTGGCATGATTTTTGTGAACTGTATAAGAACATCTGGGACCTTTCCCAGAAGCAGAATAGCTATTTTCACTAACATTTTTTTCATATACACTATGGCCCAGATATTCAAACTGCGCCAGTCTGTGGCACAAGCCTGTGCGCCGCTCAAAATAGTTGCACAGGGGTGTGGCCAGGGCGATATTCAATGGAGTTGCGCTATGGCGCAACTACTTTGAATATCGCACCCTGGCCACCCCACAGCGCATGGAGCAGTGAAAATGTGCCAGCACAAGTGGTCAGAGTGGAGCATTGAGATGCAGTGGCGCAAGTTTCATTGCGCCATGCACAGCACCTGTGATATTCGAAGGGTGACATGCAAATGGGGCCATAATTTATGTAAGGCACATGGGGGGCCATTTGCATCTGATTACGGCCCCATTTGCATGCCATTACAGGGTTTTAAATAATTGATTAGCAGTTTTTTCCTTGGGACTATTCTAACTGTACAGAAAGTATTTATATAGATTTTCTAGAAGTGCTGTGTTTGTTAAACACAGTGAGGCAAGAGCTATGCATTTTCACAAAGATTTAGTACTTTTATGAGCAAAACGCTAATCAATTTTTAGAGTTAAATAAATCCCTGCATTAGCATGCAGGTGGGCCGATCCCTGATGACTTGCACCTGGCGCCCTACCAGGCAGCAGCCGGCGGGGACTGACGCCCCCTGCAGCCTGATCTCGGGACGTCCCGTAAGGGACAAAGAATGTCTCTCATCCCTGGTGGTCCAGTGGACTGTGAGTAGCCCGATCGTGGGCAATACTGTTCCCCCCAAAGTCCAATATCTCCATCTGGATGGACTAGTATGGTATGGGCTGCATGCCCATTGGCTCATGCTGTGAACCAATGGGAGTGCAGCCATACCGAGCTGTCAGTCGGTGGGCGGCGGGGTGGCAGGCGGGTGAGGTTCTGCCACCCACCAGCAGATGGGAGGGCCGGGGTGGTGGGGCTCAGTGGGTGGGTGGGGTGGGGGTCCACTAGATCACCAGGGATTTTGGAATTGGGGGGATAGAGGAATGCCACCAGAGATCGGGCTACTCGCGGTCCACTGGACCACCAGGGATATTGGACTTTGGGGGGGATCAGTAATGCCTGCGATTGGGGCATGGGGGGGCGCCGCCAGGTGCAGCGGGAACATGTGATGGCCACCCACAGGTGGCAGCTGCTGTGTTGCACCCTGCAATGCGGCAGCTCACCTGTGGGTGGCCCTTGACTTGTTCCTTTTTTTTAGGCTTAACTTTGTGCAGGTGCAGGTAGGAGTTGTGCCTGCATAACTCTGCACGGCCCGGGCTGAATATCGGGCTGTGCAGTTTGTACAGGAGCACGCCCCCTACCTGTGCCTGCATACAGATACTGATGTGCCCGGTGCATCGGGTTGTCGCCGCACAGCAGTGTTGGCGTAAATATCGGACCGGGCACATCAGTGGGTTGTGCATGGCGCAACACCGCGCCATGCCAACCCTTTGAATATCTGGGTCCATTGTGTGTGTGTGTGTATATATATATCTATATATATATATATATATATATATATATATTTAACTATTTATATTTTATTATTTTAACCTTCAAAATGCTTGTTCAGTATCTCTGCTTTCCATTTGTCCCTCTTCTCCCATCCTTCCTCGCTCTTTAGCCTCACAATACCCACTGTAACCTTGACCGTATCTTCCTGGATGCACCTGAAGAATACCCCTTCCACTAACTTTACTCCCATTGCCAGCTGGAATTCCATCTCAGACTTGGCCTTCCTCAGTTCCTGCTGTTGACCCATACCGCTTCTCGGTGCTTCTCTCTATCCTCCTCCTTTGACTTCCTTTGTACTTGTGGAATGCCCTCCCTTTGGCTTGTACTGCTATCTTTACTACAGTTGTGACCCACATTGGACCCCTCACCCTTTTTCCCTTTGCTACCTTCCCTGTTGATCTTTGTACTGCCTCAATCATTGCATTTTTAAATTCTTTCCAAGTTTCCACCACCCCTGCTAGGGCTAGGCAAAATGTATCTTCAGTTGATGAAATTCTGGTGAAAGTTTGATTTCTCGTCCGTGAAAGTTCATGAAATTTCCATGAAAATTTCAATAAATGTTATAGACTTTTTATTTCAGTTATTTCCATCTCATTTAAAACATGATTGTCCAGATTATACCATATTTGGTATGCTGACTTTATTAAGGGCCATACAGATGTGTTCTAAGTTCCAACTCACTAGCTTTAAGGGAGACAGCGTTATAAGCCTCCAAACATTTGGACATTTTAAAATCACATTTTGCAACAGCAGAATTTTAAGCCACTATAACTTTAAGACTACAGAATGGAATATCACCAGTTTAATTAGGTTCCCTGATCCTAAATGTTAGACTTTGAGGCCATCCCCCTTAGCCCTGCAGTAGAGCATCATGCAGCCATGCTGATGACCTGGGTTCAGAAGCGAACCCGGGAAGTCATATCGTGAGGCAGGCCATGGCTGAGACAGCTGCTGCTCAGCAGTGCATCTTGATCAGAAAAGGATTGGTGGTGGGATCCACCTGTAGATAGCAGTGTGTATTTTTACTCTTTGAAAACAGTGGCACCAAGTGACGCCAAGCCTCAAGCATTACAGCTAGTTGCAACTTAGGTCATTGTGACAGAAGTATCTGGCTATGTTTAGTCATGATGTTTTTAATGTATTGAAAACTTTGGAAATTACCTTTGAGTAGAGGTGCAAAGATTCTATGTCAAATACATAGTCACAAAAAACATTAAGACACCCATATTCGAAGCCAGCCAGATGTGTGCGCATGCAAAACAGTGTGCTGCACAAAAAAACAATAGGCCGGCTGGCTCTGGAGTGATATTCAAACAGGTTGTGTGATCGGAACAGGCTGTGCTATCTGTTTGAATATCGGAGCCTGGATACATGACGCATAGCAGGGGTCACCATGTTCTGCATAGTGCTACCAGGGTGCGGGGCTGAAGACTACCCATGGGGTACCACGTGGCACAGACTGGTGTGTGCCACAGCTCCCAATGGTGATTTTCATCCCTAACATGCAGATGAGCTCATTGGACATGTGTCCCTGGTAGCCTAGTGGCTCCTCCTCCCCGAACCCTGAATACAAATATTCTCCCAGACACCCTGGTAGTCTATTGGCCCCCCCCCAAATCCTGATCACTGCATACATATATTCTCCCCGAAACCCTGGTAGTCTAGTGGCCCCCCACCCCATTAGGCAGTGATCCACCAATCCACCACCCTGCTCCCCCAACCCGATCAGAGCCAGTGACTGGCACAGCCCACCTCACACCGCACCGGCCAGCCACAGACTGAATTGTACAGTAGTGCTATACAGTACATAGTACATGATCACTGGTTGTCTGGTCAATATTTGTATTCACTGATCAGGGTTTGGGGAAGGCGGGTCACTAGACTATCAGATATCTTGAAGAATATTTTTATTCAGTGATTGGAGATCGGGGGGGGCACTAAGCTACCAGGGTTACAGGGATTGTTCGTTTTTCTTATGCTGCTGGTGATCAATGCTGGGGATGGGCCACTACACAGCCAAGGATATGGTGATATTTGTTATCTTATAGTATCAAGGACTGGGGCTAGGGAGGGACTGATGTACCACAAGGGTGCCCTCACTAGTGTGCAGCAGAGTCTGTGCACTAGTTAGGGCAGGGTTTCCGAAGCGTAAATCTGCACTGCTGCTGGGGGCCAATTTGCGCTTCTGAGGCTTTCAGTAGTGTGCATGTCAGTGCTGTCAGGGGTGCGCCGCACATCTGTGCCCTTTGAATATGGGTAAGCTCCCGACAGCTGGCACACATCCAGGTTTGCGCAGTGCATCCTAGGATACACTGCCCAAATGTTTTGAAAATGGGTCCCTAAAAGTACAATAAGCAGTTCCAGAGGAAATGCAGTTGAGTCAGGCTCAAAGCATTTAAGACAGAACAATTGCATGCAGTTTTGAAATAATCCATACAGATCATTGTATAAAAAGTCACAGGTTATATACAGAGAGAAACCAAATAAGACAGTGTAATGATTACAGTTGTACTGGACTGCAGACCACAAAGAACTCTTAAACTGAATAAACTAGGGGAGATTCAGCAGTGTATTAGACAGTCAGTTTAATGAGTTAGTGGTCCTGACAGCAAATGACTGGTTGTCCAGCTGAGTACACCAGAAAGGAGGCTTAAGGGCACTCCTGGCCATGTTCCTGGTGTTGTATTGGTTGGAGATGGTGTAAAAGCAATTTGCTAAAGCAGGGGATGTTAGGGCCAGGAGCACCTTTTTGGCTAGAAAGCATATCTGGAGCCAGCCCAGTGGCACTGAGGGCTGAGGCGCTGGACACCTTACCTTGTGCTATGCCAGCAACCCTGGTTCAGGAATGACCTCGGGTCATCAGGGTGCAGGCACAGGGGGGAGAGGGTGGGAGCAGGATTGAGCACTGGCTCTCCTCTCCTGGGAGGGGGGACGCCCGCCCATAGTCCCGCCATCACCAGATGGCAGTCCAGTGACAGTTGCAAGCAGTAACGGCACAACAGGTAGGGTGGGGCATCCCATAGTGCATGGTGTGTGTTTGCCTGCACATGCCTGTATGATGCTGGGACGCACAGGGTTGGGGAACTAAAATCTTGAAACATACAAAGTATCTATGGAAAAAAAAAAGAAGAAAAAAAAGGAAACATGTCTGGAGCATTATTCTGCTAGCTAAAGATTTTATTTTACTCATAATAGGAGTTCATGGGAATGAGGGATCACTTCCCTATGGGAAATAGTACAGTGTATGGAGTTGTGGAAATAAATAGCTACGCCACTGCCTCATTTAGCGCAATCTTGCCAGTGGAGGTTAAAATCAGGAAGCACTAGCTGAGTATCTGAAATGCTGGAGGAGAGCCATGTTTCAGAGATACACAGTACAGTGCAACCTCGAAGTTACGAACACCATGGGAATGATGGGTGTTCATAACTATGAAAAATCCATATCTCTGAAACTGACTAAAGATGTAACTGTAATTAATGGGTTTTGTAACCCCCTGATCGTCTAGAAGTCAAACAGTCGAAATTATCTGCTTTTTTTTGAACGAATGTCAATCTGACATGCTGCTTACTGAGATGTAATAAGATTCACTGCAGTTTCCTCTCTGTCAGCTCTGAGTCAGTCCTCTTGTTCTACCTCACTTTTTGCCAGCACCCACTGTTCCGTTTTGTTGCACTCCTCGGTCATCTAGTTCATCATCGGAAGACTATAGCATGTTCCAGGACCATCTTAAGGATTCTGCAGAAATCTCACCCCTGGCTTTGGAACTCAGTTGTTGGCAGAAAAGAGAGTGACCCGCTATCTTTTCACACTGCCTGCTATACTTAACACCACATTTGGCTAGTGTTAAACAAACGCTTGTCATTAGCACCTTTTAAAAGTTGCCTGCTATGTTTAACACCACGTTTGGCTAGTGTTAAACAAACGCTTGCCATTAGCAGCTTTTAAAGGTTGAACCACAGGTGTTAGAGGTGTCATATTTACAGATAATTAATGCCTGAGTTGGGGAGGGGGGGTTTGGTTAATCGGGCAGTCCGGATTAGTGAAGTTCATAACTTTGAGGTTGTACTGTATGTCGCGGGAGTGCTGAGTGACTCCTACTTTTAAGTCATCCAGCTTGGGAAGCAGGCTATGAATATTAAAGAGGAATATTCTCAGACCTTTTGGATATGCCATGGGGGAAGCAGGGGGAAAGGGAAATAGGGGACCAGAGTTTAGTTTGACATCGCCAGCCAAAATTTGAAGGAACACCAGAAAGTGAAGGTGAAGGGCATGATGTTTATACTTGAGTCCATAGCCTTGGGGAGGGAATCGCGAAGAGGAAGTAGGGGGCCATAGTTGTCAAATGGCTTCAAAATTTATGAGGGAGCCACTGAGAAGCCCTGGGATAGCCAGTTAGTGAGTGCGTAAAGGGTACAACTATGAGTGTGGTTATCTGCACCAAGCACATAGCAGCATGTGCTGTTACAGATCAGTTTTACTCTGTTTAACAGTGTGTTACAGGCAGCTGCATAGACAAGAAGCCCATAATCTAGAAGTGACAGAATGGAGCTGGGCACAATAAGGTGTCTAGCATCCACAGTGAGATTGGTCTGGTTATGGAACAGGACACCCAGTCTTCTTTTAAGTATGGCCATCAGATTTTAAATGTGTGGAGCAAAAGATGAGGTGTTATCCAGAGTTACTCCAAGGTATTTGAAGGTCTCCACCTGTTCAAAGTTTTGTCTTTGGCTGTTTTGGATGACAGAGGGTGGAATTTTCCTCTTACTGTGAAAAGCTAAAGAAGAGCATGGTCTTTTTTTTTTTTGTATTTGAAGGCAAGTTTTTTGTTGGAGAACCAGCTTTCTAGTGAGGTAAAGTTACTTTGGCGAGTGGCGGTAAGGCTGTTAAGGTTAGGGTTTTTGGCCTAGATGACCGCAATCATTGGCAAACAGGAGTACATTGACTCTCTGGCAGTTATCAGGAAGTTGATTTATGAAGAAGCCAAATAGGAGTGAGCCCAAGAAGGAACCCTGGGGGACATCAGTTTTTAATCCCCTAATGTTGGACGAAGATTTATTGATCTTCACATGCTGGGAGTGATTGGTAAGATAGCTGTTTAACCAGTCAGCTATGTTCTGTGACAAACCCAGGTCAAGGAGTTTGTTAAGAAAGAGCTAATGGTAGACCAGGTTGAAGGCCTTAGTAAGGTCGATGTATTTAGCTCTGACCAGGTCACCATTGCCAAGGGTCTCATAAACCAATTGGTGTATTCCAACAGTGCCGTGCTGGTGATGTGGAGCTTCCAGAAGCCATGACCTGACCTTCCATCATGATCATTTGGGGAGTGGTTTAAACTCCCTTGTCAAGGAGCTCTGAGATGTTGTCCCAGAATCTTTTGCATTGCTCCACCTCTGGGTCTGCTGGTCCTTCAAGAAGTCAGATTTGGCCTTTCCAATCATACTAGAGTATTTATTGTGGTCTTTCTTGCACCTCTGTCAGTGGACAGGGGACCCCATTTTCCCTGGCCAGTACCCACAGATTGTCTCTCTCCCTCATACAGCCAAGGAGTTTGGAGGTGATCCATCTGGACAATATTCCACTTGCCTGGCATTTCTTAAAGGGTGAACATTTATCACAGGCATGTGTAAACTCAAAGGCAAACCATTCTAGGACTGAGTCAGTATTGGGAATGGTGTCTAAAGAAGCTCCAGTAAATTTTGGCCAAGTAAGATTTAAATTCTGGCACCTTCATTTTGTTTAGAACTCAGCTAACTGTGATCCAAGGGAGTGGCGATGTCTGTTTAACTGCCCATAGACATTGCGCCAGGGAGTGTTCACTTAGGGTATCTGACAGAACTTTGACAACATTAACCCTATCAGGGTGTATAATTAGTACCCAGTTGAGTTCTGTCACGGTGGCTGTTTTATAATTGGCCCTGGTGTACTCAATGAACATTTGTGTGTGAAATAAGCAGGACATTTTATCCCTATTACCTGAGCTAGACTTAGAATTTCAATTGATGCTGAAGTCACCAGTAACAATGTATTCCTGGTTCTGACTGAGTTAAATGAAGTAGTGAGTAAGTGACTCTCTGCCCATGTTCTGTTTGCCTAGTGGGATAAATAGGTTCATAGGATCATAGGATGTTACGAGTTAAGGGGACCGAGAAGTCCATAAGAAACTCGCCACCTACATAGGTGGAGGAAAGAAATCAACAGCAGCTATTTAATAAATGATGTTTTGATATACAGACAGGATGACAAAGGATTTTCTCCCTCACTCTATCTTGGGGTTGACATTTCCAGGCAGTATGAGTAACATTATTGTAAGGCCTTTGGTGGCTCTGAGGTAGTGCTTCAGTCTCTGCAGGTTTTACTCTTAGGGTGCTGGGTATTACTGTCACAAGAGTGTTAATGGGGGAACTGTAGGGCCGTGATGCTAGTTCAGATACCACCCTACCACCCTATATGGCATAATCCTGCTTCTGAAACTGTAACTACTCTGCTATGCTATTACTATGATTGTTGTATGCTGTACTGACCAATGCTGTTTTTCTGTAATGATCATTGCTGTTTTACTTCTGTCCGTACCTTTACAACTATCTTAGCTACATTGCCTCATGCCAAGTACTTTGCTTTACTGTCTAAACACTGTATTGCCTTACAAGCTGTATTGTCTATTGTAAACACCCACTGTATGTATTGTCTTGTACTGTCCCAGGCCTTGCCTGAAAATAGTCACCTACTGGCTAGTGCACTTACCCGGTAAACAAAAACTAAATAAATAAAAAATCTGCTAATTGTTTGAGCATTCTAAAGGTGTCTCAGGCTTAAGGAACTCCTCCCTTATCCTATGTAACATACCAAGGTCCAGGACACGTCTTGGCTCAATGGCCATCAGCTCCTATCTACCACTGCTCTGGAATAACATGCAAAAAGCTCTTAAACTCTCCCTGCTATCTAGTCCATACATATTCAGACAGCTGCTACACAGATGTCTGAAAATGGCATGTAACTGCTTCAGATAAGCTCTACTCTTCCAAAATGTTATACCCCCAGCCCCTGGATATACCCTGGCCTTCTTATACCTCCTGTTGGCTGGCCTCCTAACTAAAGTAACTACCCCCTCCTGAGCTTCCTCCTTCCTTCCTCAAACTAATTTTTTATTGGGGAACCTCCCACTCAGTCGGCTGCTCTCCCCTCTCTCTCCCATGGTGTATTGTCTTCCAGCCCCCATACCCTCCATTGAGTCTTCATCCTATCCTTCCTATGTGCTATATAGATTTCTACCAGCACACTCTGAAATGACTAAGTGTGTTTGTATGTAGGCTTATAATTGACTTTGCAAGTTTGCTCCAGCTCCTACTGATAGTATACTTTCTACATACTGTAATGATCACTGGTGTACTACTGTATGTTATGTCACATCACTGAAATTGTGTTTGTCCTATGTGTCCAGGACCATCTTGAAAATTAGCTTGCTCAATGCTGTAATTGATAGGTTAAATAAAGTTTGATTGATTGATTGATTAGATAAGGTGATCCAGTGATGATAAGGGTTTTGTGAAAGTTAAATTCCACAAGTAGAATTCTAGTGGCATTACTATTATGTGTCCATGATTTTTTGAGATACAATTTGCCAATTAGTATTTGCTGAAGTTTCCATGATACATTTTAGCTTATTAACCACATAAATCCAGCTCAAATAGATTCCATGACAGATTTACTTTGGTATGCATGCCAAATGTTGAGTGTGTACCTGCAATAGCATTCGAACCATAAGCATCAAAATATTCTGAAATTTGCACACAATGTAACAAATAGTTAAACTGTGAAATGTTGAACTGCATAACTTAGCAGATTCAAAGACTCTGCCAAGAAAGTGTGCATATCAATTTTAAATTATCTAGCTTCAAAGGTGGCTAAGTTGTAAGCATAGAAATATTTTCAGAAATTTTCACATGAATAACAAATTGCCAGAATTTGAGCCCCTATAACATCCCCACCTTCACTAAAATGTAATGAAATGTGGCACATGCTTTGTGCCTCCTCCTAACAGTATTCATGCCACATAGCAGGTACCTGTCTATAAGATGGACTGAGATATGAACAATTAAAGAATGTTGGAAACGTCTGCACATTTTGTGAAGTTTTGAAAATGTGTGGAATTTCATGAATTTTTACAAAATCAGAATTTGCTTATTTCTCCTAGCCCTAACCCCAACTCCTATTCTCCATGGGGGCTATGTGCTAGCTGGGTACACACGGATCACACGTACCTGGCACACTTGGCTCCACTCCAGCAGACAGGTGTAAGGTGCATGGTATGCCCAATCCTGTGCCGCTGCAGGGTACCTGTCCATGGCCCTGCCCCCTTGGTGCACTACTACGTGGTGGACAGATTGAGGGATACAGGCAGTCATCCAATTGAATGCCCATCCTGAGTCCCAGAGTGGATCCCCCGCTGTGTGCAAGCAAGAGGTTGTGGAAAGGTATGGAAGGGATACATTCAAGGTATATGGGAAAGTGCCTTAAGGGCTGTCCCCAGCCATTGCTGTCTGCCCAGAGCAGCATGGTGGGGGCTTGATTGTGTCTGGGGGGGCACAACAGATATGGCAGGGTCACAGAGTGCATATCCTGTGCCATCTCACCTAGCACTCCACACCATTGTGAATGGTGTAGTTTAGGTGCACCCCAGGCATGCCCCTGAACTGGCCACATGCATAGATGGGTGACTGGCTGGGGGATCCAGTGTGGATGAGACACACGTTCCTTCTTAGCATGCGTGCAGGGGTCTATGGGATCCCCTGGTGCATGGTAGTGTCACTTAGGATTGCCTACGCGCCACTGGTTCACACATTAACAATTTATATAATAGTGCATAGACCTCCATGTGCTTCTTTCTAACAGCTTCTACATACTGTTAAAATCTGCCTTTTTAAAGTCCCATACCTTTCCTGAATTTGCCCCTTTTGCAATCCCTGTCTGTACCTACAGCCGTACTGTTCTGTGGTCACTGAAACCAAGTGGTTCCAGGTCTACTAGGTTTGGGGTCTTCTCACTGTTGATGAGCAATGGATGCAACAGATCCCCTTCCCTAGTTGGGCACTGGACTAGCTGAGCAAGGAATGCCACCTGTCATACATCCATCAGGAGCTGATTCTGAGTACTTGCTGTGATTGGAACTTTCCAGTGCACATCTGGCATATTAAAGAACCCCTACTGCCACCACCACCACCACCACCACCCCAGCATTCCTAAGCATCTCCCCCAGTTTTTTGTCTGCAACTTGATCCTGACTTGGTGGTCTGCAAACTACCCCATCCCTGAATTATTTCTTATTCCCTGTCAGTGCTAGTACCCTCAGAGTTTCTACTGATTCTGAATCCCTAGATGTTCTATTTCAGTTGCCTCTGTCACTTCTTTTTTATGCAGTGATATTCCCCTCCTTTGCCCTGTGCTCCACCCTTCCTAAACAGTGAGTACCCTGCTATGGTCATATCCCATTCATGGTTTGAAGTTACCCACATTTGTGTGATGCTATCTTCTGTGCTTATTGCTAGAAGTGCAGGCATTTTGTTTTCAAGTCTACCACCTTGGTGCATATCATTATTCACCATCTACCCCAGTCCCTTCTTTTTCCCTTACCCTGATTGTGCTTGTTTGGACGATGGAGGAAGGCCGGCAGAGGCCCCCCCTTGTTTGTGACATCAGATGTGTACCTTGCAACTGACTCTCCCTCACCAGTTTAAAGTAGCTATAGGTTGTGCCCAATAGTGCCCTCCCAACATTACACTGGAGTATCAGTGCGGTTACTTACAACGAAGGGAGACAGTGGCTCCTGCACAGCTGCCAGCATCTTATCTTACAGCACCTGCTGCTATTGTGGTCTCCCATCTGACTAGAGACCAGGCCTGACCTTGCTGAACACAGAAGTGTAGTGTTAGAAAACAATTTTTTTAAACATGAACGCTTCCCTTACAAAAATAAAAGTTTGCAGTATATGTTCAGCATGCATGCCACATGCTTATTAAGCATGCGGCATGCATGCTTCACACATGCTGTGCACTTGTATTTCTGTAAGGGTTATAACGTAAGAAAAATAAAAAGCAATTGGTTGTTCACTAAAATGATTCAACATTATTTCTTCTGATACATTCTAGTGGAAGAAAAATTAAACATCAGGAGTAATGCAGTCGTGTCCCAATTTTAAAAAATAATGCTAGACATTATGGGTATATGCAAAGGGTGGCTTGTGCAGACATTGAGCTAGTTGCAGTGTTTTGTCTCTATGCTGTACCATTCCACAGTAACAGTTACATTTAATATGCTGTATGCCCATCTGGGGCTGCGTTTTCATCCCGGCAGGGACTAAGTCCCACTCTGCAGCCAACGCTGCATGATGAAATCTCCGCACCTGCAGTGATTCATATCTTGAGCAGGCAGAGCTGTAGGGGATGTTATGCCCAGTCCCACCGGGTGTAGCATTTTGGTGAGACTGTGCCTAAAAAAAAATAGCAGCACAGATCCGTAAATTCTGAAGTCAGTCACAATGTGACTCCTTTGAAAATATGGTGGCTGCAGGAAAAACTGCAACCCTACAAGTGGAGACCCACTTGCACTAGTTTTTCACATAGCCGTATAATTTTTAGGGGCTTTTAACATCTAACCCCTGGTGTGTGCCATCTTATTTGCAATAATACCCACACTCCCTTCAGCCACCAACAGGTATGATTTGCTAGTGCAACAAAGCCACATGCACTTATTCAACTAGCTAAGGGTCTCTGTTTATTAGCACTTTGCTAAAAATGCAAACCAGATAATCTTTCTGTAAAACTTAACAGACAGCACTACACATTTATTTTGTACGTATCAAATATTACAGAAAAAAGTCCAGCTGTCACTATGCATCCTACTACACAGTGCACGTGAAGGTCTGAAAAGTCCCAGTGACACCCAACATTTCACACATATCTTTTTATGAAGAAAACTCAGTGTTCAATAGAAATGACTGTCTAGCTCAAAGCTTTTAACACCCCCCCCCCCAGTCTTCTAATTTTAGATGCAGGACCCATAATTGTTTTTTTGTACTGAGTTACTAGGTATTTAACCACATCCTCTGATAAGATCATTTGTCATTTTCAGCAAATACAGGGAACGCAGGTGCTTAAGTCAATTGAGAAGAATTTGCAAATTCATCCTTAACATACAGTCTTATGTTGTCATCATTCACCCACGGTACTTTCCTGAAAAAGGTGTCCCAAATGGTAGAGGAAAATTCCATTTTATTTACGCCAGTGACAATGACATTTGGAATAGATCCCTTCCTTACATGGAACTGCTGGCCTTACTATAAAAGGGGAGAAGGTTGAATGGTTTGGGTATCATCCTGAAAGGATCACGGTCTTATTGCCTCAGTGCTGCTCAGCTGAACTTCTAAAACAACATACTTGAGAGATGACATCCATCAAGCTGGCCATTACAGTCCTGCTACTGGCTGCCTTCTGCAGTGAAAGTCTGTCAGCTTGAGTAGATTTCTCTGTTCTTCAAAATCTGTGTTCATGATATATTGCTTTGGAAATGACATACTATTAACAGACTTGTTTAGCATAGTCAGTAGTCTCATTATGATTATATCATGTAACATCATACTATCTAACAAAGGCAGATACATAACAAAATAATGGCATGTGGGGTTTAAACTTGTGAGGGGAGGAAGGGATAAGGGAGAGGCTGACCAGAAGCCCTCTCCTCCAGATGAGGGGAGTAGCCTTCAAGCCCAAGGGGGAGAGGGGGGAAACAGACTGGGGGTGGAGGTTTCAGGAGGAGCAGAGGGAGGATGGAAGTATAAGGAATCTGGGTGGGGTTCAACAAAGTGGATCAGGGATAAGGGTGGGGTTAGTGTTAGTAAATGCCAGGAGCTTGGGAAGCAAGTTGCCAGAGTTCCAGGCCAAGCGGTTTGGGGGGGGGTGGTGGATGTGGCGGCGGTCATGGAGACGTGGGCCAACAAAAACCATGACTGGGACCTAAACGTGCGGGGATACACTATGCTTGTGAAGGATAGAAAGGAGGGCAGAGGGGCAAAGGGGGTGGAGTGGCTATGTTCATTAGAGACAACATAGAAATTGCTAGGGTAGAAGAGGCAGAGGGAAACGTGGAGGCCTTATGGGTCACCTTACGATCCCCAGCAGTAGATAAGGTCAAGCTGGGTGTAGTATATAGGCCCCCCGGGATGAGTGATGTTCTAGAGGATGGTTTGCTGGACAACATCATTGCCCAGTGTGGACCAAAAGGGGAAGGAGTGGTGTTGATGGGGGACCTTAATATGCCAGGTACAAACTGGGGAACCATGTCCTCTAAGGGGGCCAAGGAGCAGAGGCTGCTGGACGGCTTCCGGGATGCGTTCTTAACACAGCATGTGATGAAGTCCACAAGGGAGGGGCATGTCCTGGACGTGGTTCTGGCAGATGGGGATCTGGTAAGGGACCTGGTCGTACAGGACCCCCTGACTGGGAGCCACCACAATACCGTCTGGTTTCAAACAAGCAAGGGGGGAGGGGGGGTGAGATCTAGGACACTGGCAGTGGACTTCAGGGGGGCAGACTTTGTGGGCATGGGAAATATTCTCAAGGATCACTTGAAAGGATTATATTAATGACAAGTGTGGAAAGGAGATGGGAGGTCATAAAACGGGGACTTCATGAGGCAGTCAGGATCTGCGCTAAGTTGAAACGTAAGGGAGCAAGGTCACATAAACCATGCTGGTGGTCCAGTGAGGTACAGGTAGCAGTCAGAGAAAAGAAGTCGGCCTACAAAAAATATAAAACAACAAGAGGGGATAGGGATAAGGAAATGTACCATCTTGCATCTAGAAAAGTCACCCGTATGGTGAGGGGAGCGAAGTCCAGTAAAGAGCAGTGGCTGGCACAGGGGATACATGGAGGGGAAAAGGGGTTCTTCCAGTACATTGGGGAGCGGAGAAAAACTAAGGGCCATCTCAGCAGATTGAGATCAGAAGGAGGGTGGGTGGAAAAGGCGAGGGACCAGGCAGAGGTATTTAACGAGTACTTTGCCTCTGTGTTCACTAGGGAGGGGGATGGGATATCTACAAAGCAAGGCATGAAGGGGATAGAAGCGGCAGTGAGTGGGATCAGGGGAGCAACAGAAATGGAGCAAGAGGGAGGGAGAGGTACCCCAGGGGTGTCACATCTGGATAAGGATAAAAAGGCCAGTAAGGTGGAGAGGACAGATGATGCTATCTCCACCAAAAGGGTGTGGTTAGCCCTCAAGGCCCTAAAGAAAGACAAATCTCTTGGGCTGGATGGCATTCATCCGAGAGTACTATGGGGATTGGCGGACATACTGGCTGCACCCCTGGCGGAGCTCTTCAACAGGTCACTTGAGACAGGGAGGGTACCTAGGGATTGGCGAGAGGCATATGGTGCCAATCCACAAAGGGGGTCAAGGGAAGTACCAGGTAACTATAGACCCATCAGTTTGACCTTGGTAGTGGGAAAATTAATGAAGAGTATACCAAAGGAACAATTGGGGTGTACTTGGAGGAGGTGGAGGTCTGGATAGTCGGCAACATGGGTTTGTGCCAGGTAGATCATGTCAAACCAATCTTGTGGAGTCTCTATGGATAACATCAGAATTGGACAGGGAAAGCCTGTGGATGTATTATTCTTGGACTTCAGCAAGGTGTTTGACTCTGTCCCCACCATGGTCTGGTGGAGAAACTGATGGGGTTAGGAGTAGGCCCTTTGATGGTCAGATGGATTGAAAACTGGCTAGCTGGATGCACCCAGAGAGTAGTGGTCTGTAGGGAGCTCTCGAATCCTAGAGAGGTTGGTAGTGGGGTACCGCAGGGCTCGGTCCTGGGTCCGATCCTGTTTAATGCATACAGATCGGACATATCGGACATCAGGGAGGGTATAGGGTGTGAAATGAGTCTCTTCGCGGATGACTCCAAGATGGGAGCAGTAGTTGAGGGAGAAGAGGGGAGGTTGGCCCTGCAAGGGGACCTGGACACCCTGGAAAGCTGGGCTCACTCATGGAAATTAAATTTCAATATCACCAAGTGCAAGGTGTTGCATTTTGGTCGGGGAAACCCTAAACACAGGTACACCCTGGGAGGGGAGGCGCTGGAGGCCTCAATAGGGGAAAAAGACCTAGGGGTCATGGTGGATGCATGTATGAATAACTCTGAGCAGTGCAGGAGAGTGGCTAGCAAGGCAAACAGGATGTTGGGATGCATCATAAGGGGGATCACCTCTAGGAGCAAGGAAGTGATTCTGCCGCTGTACAATGGACTGGTTAGACCACACCTTGAGTACTGTGTACAGTACTGGAGACCACACTTGAAGAGGGACATACAGCTCCTGGAGAGGGTAAAGAGGAGGGCAACTAAGATGATACGAGGGCTAGGGGATTTGACATATGAGGACAGACTTGAGGAGCTCTGCCTGTTTTCACTGGAGGAGAGGAGAGGAGAGACAGGGGGGACATGATTGAGGTCTTCAAGTACCTCAAGGAAATAAATAGGGTAAACATGGAGGGTATCTTTAGACTAAAGCAGGGAGGTATCACCAGAGGGCATGGTTTGAAGTTGGAAGGTGGAAGGGTGAGGGGGGAAAAGAGGAGGTTTTTCATTGAGAGGGTGGTGGGCCCCTGGAATGCACTGCCTGGCGAGCTGGTTCAGAGATCCACAGTGGAGGGCTTCAAGAGAGGGTGGGACAGACACAGAAAGTGGATGTATCAGATGATGGCCTGTCCCGGGGAGTGGGGATGGATGATAGGGGTTTCTGGAGCACAAGGGATGGGAGGGCCTCGGCACCCAACTAAGGATCCAAGGTTCGAGCAGACTCGATAGACCGTAAGGCCTAATCTGCTGGCAAATAGTATGTTAGTATGTTATTATATCATATCCGTATCTGGATGGTTCATATTGTTAATAGATAGCTATCAGAACTATTGAACCTTATCAGATTGAAGGTGGAGATACAGCAAGATAGAAAAATAAATTTTTGGTTACCTATCCATTAGATGCAATTTGAATTGTTTTTATTTTTTTTATTTTAGTCTTTGGTAACCAGGTAAGGCCCACTAGGCACACGTGTCTGTTTTCAGGGGTGACCTGGGAGCACTGGGTGGTTAAGTGACTAGCTCAGAGTCACACAGTATGCAAGTGGAGGTTGTGAGAATTAAACTCAGGTCTGGTCTGCCGGATGTACCAACCTTGTTCACACCTCATTCCTCTAACCTCTAGGCTATGCTGCCAGCCCTTCTTATGTTATGATCTATGATTTAGATAGAGTTACAACTACAGTTTTAAATTGCACACCTATCTGAGGCACAATAGATTACTATTTAGTGCATAATTAATGAGACCGAAAGACTTAACAATGCACATTAGCGAAGAGAAATGTACCACAAACTAAACATAGCTCTATTCATCTATTTTTTCAATGCACATACTATGTTATAGATCATCACCTCCCATGGGTCACCCCTCTTCAGAGTCTGTGATTCTATTTGGTTTAAGAGCAAAGCATCTGATAATCACAAGGACCTCTGAACATAGGAACAGCTCTTCAGCACTTGCCTCAAGATGCTTAGAGCAGCCAAGGCACCTCATTTACCACAAATTTAAAATCAGTACCCTACAAAATCCTACAAAACTCTCTGGAAGGTGGCTGAAAACCTTTTTGACTGTCAAACCCCAGACCAGAACCCCTGAGTGTCACCCCAAAAAATCACCTTGCCATCTCGGATCCCATGGAAGTAAGTCCCTTCCCACATGAGTGTCATCAGCAGTGTATCAGCTCTCTTGTCATGCTGCATCAACTGGTAATCCTAATACAGTAATGGTAACTACCCCTCCCACCCACTCATTTTCTCAAAAGCCCCCTCCTTTCTAGTCTCTACCCTCTTCTAAATTTGTGTCAATATTCCAGTACCTTACAGGAAGAGCACTAGACATTGCCTTGATGGGCTGGGCCTCTTCTTTCACAGCATTTGCCACACCCATCATCATTTTCTTTCCCTTTACTAATCTCATGAATCTCTTTCTCTACTCCAGTTTTCTGGCCTTAGCCTGAAAACTTGCTATAGACATTCCACTCCAAGACATGGGTGCTACTTTCTGCTCTGGCCAAGACACTAGAGCACCTTACACTGATCCAGCTTACTGCCTGCTTAAATTACCCAAATGTTTCATTCCATTTCAGTGTGGTTTTAAGGACAATTATTCCACTGTCACTTGCCTCCTCCAACTAACTGACAACATTCTTAAGGCCATGGATCAAAATATTGCAGTTTCTGTAGATTTAGCTAAAGCCTTTGCCATGGTGACACACACCCTTCTCTTGTAATGCATGCTCATCTTTCCAAAGACATTGTATTTACTGATATTGGCCTATCTTATAGGCAGACACTGGCACTGGGCAGGACCGATGGGGACAGCTAGAGCTGTCAGTGAGCACACATACAATATAAGTACTGTATGAGTGCTCACTGACAGCTCATATCATGCCTGGCTGAGGAAGTGAGAGGAGGGCTGTGCCAGTCTCCGTATTGGGCATCACAGATCACCACAGGACTCAAAAACAAGAGGGAGTGTGCAAGGTGGTTGTCTGTGAGAGGGCAGGACAGATGTAGGGACAGTGGACTGCCACTGATTACTTTTACAGTCATCAATGGGCAATCGGGGGGGAACAAATAGACATCAGGCCTAGATAAGATAGGACAGAATTTTTTTTTTTTACTAGGAGAGACACATTAAATTGAAAGCTTGCTTACAGGTGCAACCTGGGAGCATAAGGAAGTTAAGTGACTTGCTCAGGGTCACACAATATGCAAGTGGGGGCTGTGGGATTCAAACCCAGGTCTCCAACTCAGAGCCTTAAACCACTGCACTATACTGCCTCCTCTAAAAATGGTTATTGGGGGCTGCCACTAGCCACCAGGGAATGTATTACTTTATAAAGAATTGGTGATCGGGGGGGGCACTAGAAACCAAGGAATGAAGAATGGGTGTTTGGGGCTCGAGGATGCCACTATACACCAGTGAATACAATACATTACAGAGAATGGGCAGTCAGGGTGGGGGAGTCACTAGCCAGCAGGGAATGCATTACATTACAGAGAATAGGCGGTGGAGCTGTAGAGGGTGCCACTAGGCACCAGTGAATTTGTCAACAACACAGCATGGGTGCAAATGGGCTGCAGCTCACTGTGCAAATGAGCCCATAATCAGCATGGAAATGGCCCCTTAGCCCCTTGCATGTCCACTGGGGTCTTTTGCCTGTTGTGGCTGACTATAGCCCACAGGAGTCTTGGTGCTAGTCATTTGTGGTAGTGCTATTCCCTGTGGGCTATATATAGCCCAGGTCCATGTTAGGCAGAGCAGTTTCACTTTGCACTGTCTCAGCACAGTCACATAGCGCTGGCCTGCTATTTGGACTGAATATTGCAGCTGCTGGGTCTGCTGCTAGTGCAAAGCGCAGGGCAAATATTTACACTGTGCTTGGACTCCTTTTTCAGTATCAGGGCCATTATATCTCACTGGCAATGTGTTTTGTACTACTTCTGTTTTTCTACATCTTGACTGTTGCCTTCTAAGCACTGTGGTGCCATGCAGGATGCCATGCAGTATCCTGCTGTATTGTTGCAGGGTGCTGCAGTATACTGCAGGGAACAGTGCAGTTCAGTGGCAGTTAAGCCCTTTTGTCATGCAGTGTGTTTGTGACATGTTATGTACTGCAAAGTATTGCACTGCATCCTGGCTGCTTACACTGCAAATGGGCACTTGCTATCCATAGACTTACTTGCAAAGGAATAAAATAAAATCAGATTACAGTGCTAGTACAAATGCAAATGGTCCGGCTTTCTACATGCATTTCTCACAGGAACATGATATCTAGTTCTCAGTGTCTTTAACTTTTCCGTGTTATGTAACAGTTGTTTTCTTCAGATGGCGTCAATATTGCAATTTCCTGTTGCAATAACTTTTCTGATGTGCGCATTAAAGTGATGATGATAAAATACATTAATGCTACAAGTTCAGTGTGCAACAATCATGCTTTTATGTGAGTACAATGAAACACAGTTACTGAATATAATTTATCCTCAATTAAACCGGGAGATCTTGATAAGATTCAAATCTGTTTTGCAATTAAGCCCAGGTGTGTTATAAGTTCAGAAAAGAATCATGCAGATTTAATTAGAAAGGGTAAAGCATTGCTAATTATGTTCTTTTTTTTTATCAGTAGCAAACTAGGAGGAGATACAATCCCATATATATAGTAATTAAGGTGGCCCTGTCAGCCACAGTGGTCAGGTTATTCATACGCACTGCTCTGTACCTGCTAATTCATATCCTGGCTTATTGAAGTGAGAGAAGAGTTGTTAGGTTATCAAACAGTTGCTTTGCTAAGTTTATAAGTTTATTAAAAATCACTGCAACCTTTTACAGCCCTATTCTCAAACAGTGGCATGTCATTTATATAACTCTTTAGCCAACAAAATTGAGGAGATATCACATGTATACCATGCAACACCCCCATAATGTGATACTGCCAGTGCAACGCTACATGTGAGTAGATGGCTGAAGACAGATTAGATACTGTACTGCCACAGATTAAATTTTAATTGTTTCAGTTTCAACATGGATTTATCTGCCCAATTGCAATGTGTAATTGAAGCATAGTCCCACTGTTTTATAATGATTTCCATCTCTATTTGCCAGGTTTTAGTGTAACAAAAACAAGATACATTTTGCCCAGGTGACTCCCCAAATCCCCAGCCTTGATTCTTTTCTTCAAGCTGGACGATGGTCAAAATGTTATACATAAAACTATTAATCAATGAATTAATTAATGTATGTACTTATTTATTTTGAAATTTGGTAACTAGGATTCAATAGAAGATCTACCACCTTTTACAGGAAAGACCCAGGTAAAAGATATAGCAACACATGTTCAACTTATTATGATACATTAATGACATATGCACAAACGAACATAGATACAATCCAGCAATATGTAAAACTAATAAAACAAAATGGTATAATAAAATAAATACAACTAGACATCGTAACAAGTACATTTTTGAAAGCTTGAAAATTATATCATGCACTGTCAATTTATTCTTATTATCATAATTGTTTAAACTACTTGTGAAAGGCCATCATAGCTAATTACAAAGTCCTTTCCTGCTCAGCTAGTAGAAAGTGAGAATGCTGGCTGCCCCACACCATGCCTCTCCGTTGGGAGAGAGCTTTACTTCCATGGCTCTCCAGGTCCCCTATATGGAGTGTGCAGAATTGCAAAATTCTGCTTCTGCTGTGATTCTGCAGAGTTGGAACAGTCCATCTGTATTGCCAAAAAATGCAGAATTTGGAGAATTTCTAACCGATGCAAAAGTCCACAAAAAACAACAAAATCCTTTAGCTCCCACTAGTTTTCGTTTTCCTGCATTTAACAAAGAAAATTGTGGTTCACATTAAAAGCTCATAGTTTACGTTAAACATCCCACTGCATATGGTGAAATTCCACAGAATTTGCAAACTCTCACCAGGCTTTTGGAAGCAACACTGCAATTTTGTTGGAATCTCACCAGTAGAACAATACATTTCACTCAGCTCTGTCCCTTACAGATCCCCTTGAGGACACCCAAGTTGCAGTATGGACCCTGGACTCTGACTGCTGCCTCCACACCACTGTTTCAACCACCAACTATCTTCTGATATATGTTTTTAACATAGCTAGGCAGATACAGATTCTATTTGGAGAGGTAGCATTTTTGTCAGGTGGTTTAACTTATACCCAAATTGTTAAATGCTCTCTCTTCAAACTTAAAATACGATAAATCAGCCCGTGTTCACTGGCCTAAGGAGGTAGTGATGTTACTTTGCTACTTAGCTGGATCTGCTAGTATAAATAACATCTGGGTGGCATTACTGTATGTGCTTGCCCAGATAAACCCATGACCCAAGTCCCGGAAAGAAAACACGTGACCATTCCATAGTTTTTGCCTGAAAAGGCCAGAAATTTATTTCAACATGATTGTCTTTAATAACTTATTCACATGTATAAATCAAATTGGTTACAACACACAGACTGACTATCACAGGAAAATACATAACAAACATTCATCATGCAAAATATGGTACAGTATTCCCCTGGGGCAGCAGACGACATTGGCTAAGGAAATAAACATCCATGAATCAAGCCAACCCATGGCCAAAGAAGGCCCAGCAAACTCCTGCAGGGTAAGACAGTTTCCCTGACAAGGCTGCACCAAATGGACCTATACCACTAGGCCACGGCCATGCCGTTGTGCCCTCATTGGTCATCAACAGCTGACCATCACCCCTCGCAGTAGCAGGCTCCATCCAATGCTGTGCAATGTCTCTTCTGGAATGTGCCTTCACCAGACTACCCCCAATCACATCTTTTTCTCAAATCAGTATCATTTTAGCCTCTAAATCACTAATCATCTGCCCCAGTGGCCTGAACTACCTATGTGTCCATATCCATACGCAACCTGTATGCTCAGGGAGGGAGGGTGGGTCTTCTGTGTTCTTCCCTTGAGGTCTGAGTGGAAAGAGGAAGACCCTCTGCCATCCAGATCCTATATCCTGACTGTGGTCCTCCCAGATCCAGGCTACTCCTAGCCCTTCACCTTTGGGGCAGATGCCACTGGTCACCTCCTTCCTGCTCCATGGACCTAGGAAGGTGGTAACCAGGGATTGGTTCATGGCCACTGGGCAATTACCCTCCCAGAAATTGCAGGAGGGACCCTACCCAGATAAACCCATAACCCAAATCCCGGAAAGAAAACATGAGACCATTCTATAGTTTGCGGCAGAAAAGACTGAATATTTATTTAGACATGATTGTCATCAACAACATATTCACATGTATAAATAAAATTGGTTACAACACACAGACTAAGACTATCATAGGAAAATATATAACAAACCTTCATCATGCAAAATGTGGTACAGTATTCCCATGGGGCAGCAGATGGCATTGGCTATGAAAATAAATATCCATGGCCAAAGAAAGCTGGCACACCCCTGCATGGTCAGCCAGCTTCCCTAACAAGGCTGCTCCAAATGGACCTGCACTGCTAGTCCACAGCTGTACTGTTGTGCCCTCACCGGGAGTCAACAGCCTGACCTTCACCCCCAGCAGTAGCAGGCTCCATCCAATGCTGTACAATGTCTCTTCTGAAATGTGCCCTCACCAGGCCACCCCCAATCACATCTTTTTCTCAAATTGGTATCATTTTAGCCTCTAAATCACTAGTTGTCTGCCACAAGATCCCTAAATTCATTTACGGATCTCCCACCAATGCCCCAGGAGGATACTATACCCAAGAGCTTCTGGCGCCTCAAAGAAAACTTTAAAAAAACATAATAATTAGGTACAATTCTCCTTCCCATAATTTATTACTAAAGAAATATGTATGATATATGATTGTTGTCCCTTACAGCTTATTTTAAGTTCATCTGCCTCTATAGTTTACTCCCTAATTCAAGTCATAATCCTCTGTTGTGACATCACAATCTGCTGCCATGGGAGTAAATGTGAGGTCACAAGCAGTGCTCTATGACTTCAGGTAGCGAGAAAGCAGCAGGAATGGATGAACTCTTCAGGAGTAAAAGTCCTGTTTTCATGCAGATGACCTCACAACCGAATAATGGGGATAAGGAATACAGAATGAATGGTAAATACAAGCTGGAATGTGTCTAAATGTTATGTTTTATTAAAGTTCTCCAGAACATGTCACCTGCTCTTTAAACATTGTATTTCTAAACTGTTCCTGAAATTTCATTTTGTATTGGTGTTTTATATTGTATTGTGTTGTATTCTATTGTATTAACTACTTCCTCTTTGATATGGAACCTTTGTAAACGAGCCATGCTCAAAAGTGTATCTGAATATTCCAAATAAAATAAAAAAAATAAATAAAATTAAATGGGGGTAGTCATATCAGATGAACTTAAGGTGGGCAAGCAATGTGAGAAGGCAGTAAGAACAGCTGGTGGGATACTGGGATACATAGGGAGAAGCATCACCAGTAGAAAACAGGAAGTTGTTATCCCTTTGTACTGACAGTTGGTGAGACTCCATCTGGAGTTCTGCATCCAGTTCTGGAGATCCTATCTCTGCAAGGACATAGACAGGATGGAGGCTGTCCAGAGGAGGGCAACTAAAATGGTGCAGGGTCTGCACCAGAAGACATACAAAGAGAGATTAAAGAAGCTTAATATGTATACACTTGAGGATAGGAGGGAGAGGGGGGACATGATAGAAACTTTCAAGTACATCAAGGGAATCAACACAGTCCAAGAGGGTAGCATAATTCAGAAAATGAGATGTGCAAGAACAAGGGGGGCACATTTGAAGATAGAGGGGGGACAGCTCAAAGGACATGTGAGGAAGTATTTTTTCATGGAGAGGGTTGTGGATACATGGAACAGCTTTCCTGAGGAGATAGTGGACTCAAAAACAGTGCATGGGACAGACATAAGGCATTCTAGTGGGGGGTAGGAGGAAGTAGGCTGTTGGTTAACTAGGATCTACTGCCTATGCATTAGGTAGGTAAATGGGCAGACTAGGTGGGCTAAGCGGTCCTTATCTGCCATCAAGTTCTATGTTTCTGGTTTCTATAGTTACAGTATGAATCTATGTACGTGAATAAGTCTGGATATTTCACAGAAAACCCCCTTTTATTTCAATGGGATTTCCCATGAAATATCCATGTCTATAAATATATATATATATATATATATATATATATTAGAGGCAAAAAACTCAATTTAATGCATCAGTTAGGGTTGTTCCACAGCGAAAATAGCGAGGAAATTCGATGTTAGGGTTGATACCTCCTTTGCACCCCTCCAGCCCACCCTCCAACTGGAATCAGGGTGCGCATTGGGGTCGTCGGCCTATCACCCCATCACATGTGGAAAGAAGCTGAGGAATAGGAGAATGGGGTGACAGTTAGGACCGACGACTCGTACGCGCACCTGATTCCAGTTGGGGTTAGCGGAGGCAAAGGGAGTTTCAACCCTAACATCGAATTTCCTCACTTTGTCACTGTGAATAACCCTAACTGATGCATTAAACTGAGTTTTTGCCTCTAATTTTTCTTTGAGAATGATAATGAGAAATAGTGAATGTACGCGGTGGCGGGGGCGCTCCCGCCACGTGATGTTTTGTCACATAGTAACATTGTGCCCTCAAACGCAAATCGTAATGCGCATGGTGATGCAAAGTGAAACAGAAAGAGAAACAGTACTGTAGACAGAAATGTTAAAAACAACACAAACGCAACTGCTAATGAAAACACAAAGGGTAACGCACATGGTGGCGTAAATGTGAACGGTAAGTGAAACGGGTACGGAACCACAAGCAGAAATGGTAATGGTAACAGTAACGTAAGCACACAGGCTGGTTTTCCCCCAAAAGCTGTATAGAGAAAGACAGTGAGTACAAAAAATGTATGCAAAATAATGACTTTCGGAACACAAAAATGAGGACTTGGAACAGTAAATTGCTTATATCTCAGTAACCGAACAACATAGAAAAAAAATGTAAAAGTCATATGAATTATCACTTTTCAGGCTAGTTTTGTGCTTTTGAAACTTTTTTGGCAAAAAGTCCGTATCTCGCACCATTTTCGAGATACGGGCCCTTAAAGACGGGGGGAACACCGTAATGTTATCTTATTGAAAAAAAAACAGAAGTTCAGACTGACATAACTTTGCCTCCCTGTAGTATTTTTTTCACCAGACTACTAAAAGGCACATCTGTAGGATGTTGGCTGTGTTCCCTGCAAATTTCAGCACAATAGACCAAACCGTTATTTTGCAGCAGGGCACCAAACGATTGCTGCAATGCGTCATATGCCATAATGTTATCCTATGGGAAAAAGTGTCAACTTTGGAGTACCATAACTTTGCCGGCATGTAATATTTTTTCAACAAAACACTGAAAGGCACATCTGTGAGACGTCGGCTGCGTTCTCTCCAAATTTCCGCCCAAACTTCAAACCATTCTTTTGCAGCGGGGTGCCAAAGTATTACTGCTATTTTGGGCATAGTGTCGCAAAGTAGTGTTGTGATTTGAGAAAGCTTTCGCAAAAATTTGCGACACTTTCATGAGTGCGACACTACTTTGCAAAAGTACTTTTTCCAGAAATCTGAAAAACATTTCTGGGGTGCTTTACCCCAAAATAAAGACATGGCTAGCATCCTCAGGGCTCGAATAGGTGAATACAAAAAGAATTAGGTTGCTAGAGGGTCTCAATTTTAAATGCCAAGCATTTTTATGATCACTAGCTGAAAACAAAATGGCGGATTTGAGACAGTAAAAGGGCCATTTGCAACAGTAAAAAATGCAGTTGTGACACTGTCAAACTTTTTGTTAACTTTTCCCCTTTGACTTAAAATGGGAAATTGTTTTTTGAATAACTTTTGAACTGTTTAATATTTTTTCACGAAATTTTCAAAAGGCACATTGGGGACCCCAGCGCATGTTCCCTGAAGATTTTGGGCCAGTTGCACAAAACTCATGAGACCTGTAGACGCGACTGTAGAATTCCAGAAAAAGCATAAACGCACGCGCAGATCACGCTTAATAACTCCGCAGCTGTGTATCTGACCAGAACAAAACTTGGCAGATCCCAAGGCATATGGGTCTTGATTATGTATTCTAACTTTCAGGCAAATCCGTCAAACAATTGCAAAGTTATTAAGGTGCAACATTTTGGGTTTAATATGTAAATGGCTCAATTCCTAATTCATAGTGGCACTGCAGTGCCACTATAATATATATATATTAGGACTTACTGGGCCGTGGCTCTCATCATGGCAGTAGTATCAGGATATCTTCCAGTATGGTGCAACCCCATGCGAGACACAACTATACTTATTCATGCTTGACTGGTGAGGCAAATGAGTCCAGCATTTATTGGAGGGATTCTGTTACATTTTGGATAATATCGTTTGCAGGTTATGGTCTCTTTTTTTGTGGATGGCTCACTCCTTTTATTTCAGTTTGAATTAAGTAGAATCAAGTAGGACTGAAAATGTGAGCAGCCCATGGAAATATTTTTTTATCCTTTTCAGATGCAAATAATAAATATCTATTGGCCAGTCTTTTTCAACGTTTGGCTGCTGATGTGAAAAATCTTGATATTTACAAAATTCAAAATCGTGTAAAAAACACCCAAAATATAGAAAAGCATAAATTATTAATAGTAAACTTAAGTCTAGCATCTTAAATCTGACAGGCTGACTTCTTCTGCATATTATGAATACTTTATTAATAGAACTAAGGGGAGAACTAGTGACATCACTGACTACCCTTATTAACAAATCATGAGAGGATGGTGTAGTACCTGAGGGCCAGAGGAGGGCAGATGTGATTCCCCTTCACTAAAGTGGGAGCAAAGCAGAGGCAGGAAACTGCAGACCTGTTAGTTTGACTTCAGTGGTAGGGAAAATGATGGAATCACTTCTGAAAGAAAGAATTGTTGCGTACCTAGAAGTTAGCGGGGCACAGAACCCAAGGCAACATGGATTTACAGCAGGAAGGTAATGTCAGACAAATCTAATAGATTTATTTGAGAGGGTGGCCAAAGTAGTAGACCAGAGTATTGTATACTCTATACAGTAGGATGGGCTGTGGACATGGCATACCTAGACTTAAGCAAGACATTTGACATGGTCCCACACAGAAGAGTAATAAACAAGTTAACCAGCCTGGGAGTGGGTCCCATGATGGTAGCCTGGGTAAAAAATTGTCTGGAGTACAGGACACAGAGGGTAACAGTAAACGGTGTCACTGCCAAAGAAAGGGGGTTACTAGCAGGGTATCACAGTGTTCAGTACTGGAACTGGTCCTTTTTAATGTCTTTATAAGTGACATTGTGGGGGGGGACTGGAAGGAAAAGCATGTCTCTTTGCAGATGACAAAAAGATCTGCAACAGGGTTGATACACAAGGGGGGTGGAAAGGATGAGAAGGACTTGGCAAGGTTGCAGAAACGATCAGAAGTATGGCAGCTTAAATTCAAAGTAAAGAAGTGCAACATAATGCACCTGGGAACAAAAACCTAGGGGAAGAGTACACAGCTGGGGGGTACTAACAACTCCAAAAATGGAAAGGGACCTGGGGTAGTAATATCAGAGGACCTAAAGGTAAGCAAGCAATGTGAGAAGGCAGTAAGGAGGGCTGGGGGATACTGGGATGCATAGGGAGAGACATCATCAGTAGAAAATAAGAAGTTGTTGTCCCTCTGTACAGACAGTTGGTGAGACCCCATCTGGAGTACCACATGCTGTTCTGGAGACCCATCTCCAGAAGGAGAGAGACTGGAAGGAGGCAGTCCAGAGGATGGCAACTAAAATGGTGCAGGGTCTGCATCAAAAGCCATACAAAGAGAGACTAATGGAGCTTAATATGTATGCCATCGAGGAAAGGAGGGAGAGGTAGGACATGATAGAAACTTTCAAGTACCTCAAGGGAATCAACAAAGTCCAAGAGGGTAGCATCTTTCAGAAAAAGAGATGTGTAAGAACAAGGGGATACAATTTGAAGATAGCGGGGGAATGGCTCGGGGCAATGTGAAGACATATTTTTTTCACGGAGAGGGTGGAGGATACATGGAACAGCCTTCGTGAAGAGGTCATGAGGTCAAAAACAATAGGGGAATTCAAGAATGAATGGGATAGACATAAGGCAATTCTGGTGGGGGTTAGGAAGAAGTAGGCTGTTGGTTAACTAGGAGCTGCAGCTTATCCAATAGGTATTGAAATGGACAAACAAGGTGGGCCAAGTTGTCCTTATCTGCTATCAAAGCCGATGTTTCTATGTTTCTATGTAACATGTAAGTCAGACTTGTCCTAAATATGGAAAACGTTAACATTGAAATATTGTCTTAAATTCAGTCCGAGTGAACCTCAAAAACAAACACACCTTTTCTTTAATGTTCCACTAGAGTGAAATGCAGAATTCTGCTAGTGGAATTCATGTAGAAAGGAAATTCTATTTCTGAAATGCTCACCACAATTTATTTTTAATTCTATGGAATGCTGTAAAGCATTTCTGTATAAACCCCAGGATGATACTCAGCAGATTATGTAATCCTTAAAATAGCATTCTGTGATTTGCAGCACATCAGTACATGGGTTATGTAGGTTTATGCAAACTGTGGATCATTAATCTGCAGTTTAAAAAAAAAATTCAACATATGGAATTCTGGAATTTGACTTCTGCTGAAATTTGCTGAATTAGGTGGAATTTCTTAAATTCTGCAAGATTCCAGCAGAAGTAAAATTTTAAAACTCTCCACAGCTCAAGTTCCACCTTGATGTAATTGGGCCCAGTAGACCTAAGTGGCATTCCTGTAAGGCACGCAAACAGAGACACAAAAACACAGCAAGCAATCTTGTTCTATGATAAATACAAACAATTGAAGAGCCAGAAAACCACACACTAAGGAAAAAAATTGTAAATGATCACTAAAGCCATTGCTGTTGTGGCTATAAATACTTTAAGTTACAAATAACATCAGCGACTCCCATGCTGTCCCACCAATGTTTCATGCCTGTAGACAAGCTTGAAAAGTGCTTCTCTATTTATTTATTTAGATTTTGGTGACCAGGTAAGCCCTCTGAGACCAGAGATCCCTTTTTCAGGGGCGACCCGGGGTTGAGTACACCAACCACTTTACATTAGGTGAGGATTCTGGTGGACTACAGTAACACAGTTTCAAAGTACATACATAGTCAGTGGGGTACATTTAGACAAAGTTGGTAGATAACAGTTTCATTACAACAGGTCAACAGTGTTATTGGCATTAACTATAGGCAGTCCAAGGAGAGAAAAGTATTAGTCAGTTGTCATAGACAGGAGTAAGAGTGTGAAACATTGGTGGGTATGGGAGGTTTCTGATGTTGTTCTTTAAAGTATTTATGGTAAAAACAGCAGTGATTTTAATGATCATTCACAGCTGTTTCCCTGCAGTGCTAAGTTTTCTGTCATGGTGGCATGGAGTGTTAAGAGTTTCTGCCAAAGGTCCCTAGAAGTCTCGAATGTTTGTGGTAACAGTAAACACTGCTCCCATAAAGGAATGGAGTCCTTTTCAGTCGTCCAGGGGAGCATAATATATGTCACATGGTGAGTTTCAGCAAACAATTCAAAGCAACATATTGTGTAGGAATGCTCCAAAGTTTTAATTTGTTGAAGTTCATTAAACTCTGCAGCATGAATTTCTGTTTCTTTTAAACCCTCAGACTGTAGCAACAAATCTGTGCCAGCCACCAGGGTAGAGGTGGTGAGGAGGGTGCCAGCAGGGGATTTGAGGAGGGTATTAAGACTATAACATTTTTTGGGATGTGGAAGGGGGTGGTATTACAGCAGAATGCATGAGGAAGGGGTTTACTACAGTTAGAGATGCAATTTGCATAACATTTGCCAGCAAATCTCACAGCTAACTACACAAATCCCCAAATTCACATGAAAAGTGGAAATTTACATAGATTCACCACTTGTATTTGAATAATTTGCTGTGAGAATAACTACACAAATTGCAATCACTGGCAAAGTGCAGTTGCCAACATTTTTGAATTTCTGGATGAAGCAGGTTTTTCTAACTTTGCCCACTTGTAATACCAAGCAACTTCTATCAGATAAACAAAAATACAGTGATGCAAATAATAACTCTCATGAGACTGGAAAACTAGGTCCTTTCAAGAAAACTGTTTTGCACTTGCACAGGAGTTCACAATAGCTGGAAATACCCATACAAACCTGGTGGTAGCCATATTTACTGGAATGCTCCTTTAATTATTTCAAGCCTAAAGCAAATGCTGAATCAGGTAAAGATGGGTGAAGTCAGCAAACTTCGCTCTGTGAATTAATTCATGAACTTTATGTAATTCTTGAAGCGCAATTTGTGAAATTCACACAATTTGTGGAGTGCAGATCGACTACGAAGTGTGAAGTTTTACAACAAAGTGAAGAATTTCATGGGCAAAATTCCACATTTCACAGCAAAACTCCACACTTCACAGCAAAAACTTTGTGATTTGGGTGAAGCTGAAGTTTCTCAAGTTTGGGGAAAATTTAGTGAAGCTCTGCAAAGTGCAAATTTTTGCTACTTCATGCAATCTTCACCGGCAAAGCTGTACTATCCCACATCTCTAAAATCAGGCATAAAATGAAGAAAAATGTTTATCTAAAATATCATAAAAAGGTACAGGTACAGGTGAAGCAGTGTTGTGTTTACATGCACTGTCATTTAAATAGCTAGCATTTTTAATGAAATAATAAAAGATAAAATTAAGTTAATAATGTCACATGATCATGGTGAGGTTTAAATAAAAAAAAAACATTGCTTAATGGGATATGGTGGCACCAAAGCACTGTATCAGGTTGACACCAAGGGCATTCTCCCACACAGGGACTTACTGGCCATGTGTATCATGGTGGTGATGTGCTTGACTCTCAGGAAGTGGTCACAAATACCTTCTGCCAACCAATAGCACAGAACCATTGATGTCATCTGCAAAGGAAGCAATTGGCCACTTCTGTGGACAACAGAAAAGGAGCAACAGTGGCAGCTGAATTACAAATCAAATTATCCTTGGAGGTCTCATATCAGCATCTACTGCCAATGACTGTAGAGGGTGATTGGTCTCCCAAAAAGGGTAGTCAAAATTGTACCAAGCATCACATATTTCAGCAAGGGCAACCTATAAAAACTGCCTTGTTGAGCTTTGACATCCACAAAAATTGTAGAGCTGTCTGGAATGCAGAATTATGTCAGTAGAATTTGCGCCAAATTGAAATTCAGCTTCTGACATACTTTATAAGAATTTCTGTTTAAATTCAATGGAATTCAAAAAAGCATTTTGATGTAAGCCATATAATGGCCTTGTGCAGATCACATGAAACCACACAATAATTGTTCACAGACTGTGAGAAAGGAATCCATGATTAACGCCAACTCTGCATGACTAATCTGCAAAAAAATTCTGCTTTTGAATTTCTTGGAATTAGGTGAACTTTTCAGAAATTCCACTGCATTCCATTTCATCAGAATTTGAAAATTCTGCACTTAAAAAAAAATTGGAATGTGTCCTGTGAGTTAAAACATTTCTTTTTACCCTGGTATTTGTTTTCATCTTTCAACAGAATTGTGACAAAACGTGGAGCTAAGTTTTACATTAATCCTGAACTCAACTGGGTGAAGTTTGCTGTGGAAAAGATGAACAATCAATCAAATAATCACATTGGGAAGAGCTCTGGAGTTTCTGTAATCTGAAGACATCACTGGACATCTTAGCATACAGTGGTCATTTAAAGCAAAAGCATATACTTTATCAAGTATGTTTTTATTTATATTCCTTAAGGAATTTTTTTTTCTGATACACTGTAGTGACTTAAGAAGTTTCCTTTGAATGAAAAAAAATACCTGTGCTTGGGCCTGACTTCTTCATTGAATAGGAAACTACTAACTGTATACAAATGACATACATTATTTTTGTTGCTTAAACTGCATTACTATTAACACTGATTCTGTGCTTAATTTAGTATTTGTAAAAGGTGTTGGTTTAACACAGCAGTTCAGAGAAGTCTTCCACTTGAAGACATGTTCTTTCTCTGGTTCCTTACAAATGTATTTTGGTACAAGCCTGCGTCAACCAGCTCTCTTAGTTTAAAACACACAGAAAAATTTGAATTTTTATTGGAAGAGAAAGACAAAATCTATCTAGTCTGCTCTGATTCCACTTACCTTATTATCCCACTAGCCTATCACTTTGTGGACTCAGCTGTGCCCCTAGTGGTAGCTAAGCCCCTTCATCTGCCCAACAACCCCACCATGCCCTTGAACACCTACCAGCGCCTTATGTCTGTCTCACCGCATCTTGAAGCCCGCTACAGTTTCTTTTTCAACACTTCATGGAGCAACCAATTCCACTTGTCCACCACTCCTTCCTTGAGCAAATGCCTTTTAAAATCCTATATAAAATGGCAGAACACATCTAGAAATGTCATTGGCCAAGAGATGTCTCCTGACCAAGCATTAAATATAAATGCATGTTCAGGTACTGAATCTCATTTCCCTCCTCTGAAAAACTACTCAGAGCCATTTTGTAAGTGTTAAAGACACCTCCAGTGTGTGTATCATAGGATTGTAATGCACTTCACAGGGTTGTAAGGACACTCAGCCTTTGGTCTCATGCATTACTACATCTTTGGGTCATGCATTAAAATTCTATAATGCACAACCTTTTCTGGTTTATTACTTGTTAACAGATGGGCTCCCCACCCTAATAGAGAAGCATCCATGGTTAGGACCACAGAGTGAGACTGAGTGATGAATGGGACTCCTTGCCTGAGATTGCCCTGATCCTGCCACCATTGGAGAGCCTGGATCAGAGTCTGGGTCACTGGAACTAGTTTGGTTAGATAATCTTTCTTCTGAGACCAAAAGGCCCTCAGGTGAAACTGAATGTCCCTCATCTGAAATCTGGCCCCTTGGACCACTGCTGCAGAAGCTGCCATGTGGCCCAGAAGTTGAAAAAAGTGCCTTGCTGGCCAAGAGACCAGAAGGTGGAATGAAGAAGCCAGCTCTACAATAGCCCTTGCCCTTTCCAGGGGAAGAAAAGCTCTTGCTTTGACTGTATCCAACTCTGCCCCTATGAAGGTGAGGAGCTGTACAGGCTTGAGAACTGACTTGGGAAGATTGAGATGGAATCCTAGGGAAGTGATCACTTGCTGAGTCACTTGAATGTCTGACTTGACTTGGTCTGGGAACTGACCCACAATGAGCCCATCATCCAGGTATGGAAATATGGAAATATTTTTGCTTCTTAAAAAAGCCACTACTACTGCTAAGCATTTTGTGAATACCCTTGGAGCTGATGTCAGGTCGAAGGGCATAACTTTGAACTGATAATGGCCTGAAGGCAAGTCAAACCTGAGGTACTTTCTGTGGGAGCACCTGATGGGAATGTGGAAGTAGGCATCTTTTAAGTCCAGGGAGGCTAGCCAGTCTCCTGGCCTAAGAGAGGGAAGGATAATTCCCAGAGTCACCATTTTGAATTTTGGTTTTAAAAGATGTTTGTTTAGGTATCTTAAATCTAGGATGGGTCGTCACTCCCCTGTCTTTTTTGGGGTAAGGAAGTACCTGGAGTAAAGACCTTTGCCCCTGGGCAATGTAGGAACTCTCTCTACAGCCTTTAGAGCCAGTAGAGATGAAACCTCTGCCTCTAGGAAAACCTAGGAGAGGAAACACCAGAAGGCCTGTCTGGGGAGATGTCCGGTTCAATGGGCTCAACCAGACCTCCCACACCATCATCATCGTCATCATCATAATCTTCAACCCCCTCCAAATCAGGTTCATGGAAATCTTATGGGGCATAATCTTGAACCGGAGGAACCGACCGAACCGAGCGCCTGCCAGAAGGTGCTTGATCAGATGGAACTGGATGAAGCAATTCTACAATCCTTATCGCACTGACAATCTCTTCGGCAGTCAGAAAATGGGTCTCTGGAACTGAACCAGATGATTTTTCTTTTCTTTTTGTAGGAACCGATCCCTCAGAATTGGCTCTCTTCTTGCCTGAAGAAGTATTGCCCTGGTCAGAGGGCACTCCCTCAGGTTCGGTCAGAACTGAACTGGGCTGGCCATCTGGGTCAGCGGACTTCATGGCCTCCTTATCCCTGAGCCTACCTAATCTTTTTTCCAGGGTAGACTTAGGGAAATTTTTACAGATTTGGCAGTCTGAATCATGGTGGTCAAACCCCAGACAATCAACACAGGTGGTGTGGGGATCAGCCTTAGCAAAGGCCTCCCCACACACACTGCAGTGTTGAAACCCAGTGGGCCCAGTTTTTCTTTTAGGTTTCTCAGATATAGCCATCCTAACTACGAACTTACCCTTTTTATGGCAAACAACCAGGCAAGACTTATTGGTTTCTAACCGTGTCACGGGTATTGGAAAAAAAACATAAGAAAATGCTTTTTTTTAAACCGATAAGGACCGGTAACCACACTCTAAGTTTAAAAAGAAAGACAGAATATATAAATCACTAAACGGCTGGTTATGCCGAACCAGTCGAAAAATCAATTTTACAGATTCCACAAGTTTACTATGTTTAGTTCACTACCTAGTACTTACTGTACCACAGACAGAGATCTGAACTGAAACTTGCGAAAAATAATCGGTAAAATGGAGGACTTTAACTGACTTACGAACCGTGAGCAAAGGAGAAATTTCCGGAGCGGATGTTCAGTTAGGCGGAGTAAAGAATCTGACAGTTGTACTTCAAAGTGCAGCAGACAGAGGTTTGAACCGAGCTCGAGTTCAATGTTCTATGCTCTGCATAGAAAATTAACCATCTACTCTCCGGGGCAGTTTGAGTGCTGGGGCTAACTGCAATAGTCAGAATACAGCAAGACTTCATGTTGTTTAAACCCTCTTCCTATGCAACAACAGCATTTAGTTTGTCTTCCCACATGACTAACTGCACCAAGCAGTGACTTTTAGGTGGTACTGGGTGAATATCGCTTGAATGACTGTGCTGCCTATAGCACAAAAGTTTCTACAGTGACAGGGGGAGCTCAGCATATGGTAAGAACTGCTACCCCTGTCACTGTAAGATGGTCTGAAGAAGCATCAATGAGGCTGCCAGTTCAGTGCCTGGTCAAGTCAGTCCCATGGTGGAGTAGCTAGTGCATCCGCACCTGGTGTTGTGGGGGACCAGGGACCATGGTTTGATTCACAGCAGGTCCACTACTGCTGAAGGTTTTTTTTAAACAAAGTTTTCCCCCTCCAGTGTTTCACTCCATCCCCAAAGTCCACACCCCCTCAGAGTTAGATATATTAAGTCCAGGGGAGGTGTGGGGCAAATCCCCCTGGGTCGGGGGGGTACAGGGGCAGAGCCAGCTGCAAAAACAAAAGATACTGTGTTTTCCTGTGCTGTGTGTGCTGTTCCATGTATGGTCTGTGTTTTTCCCTGACCTTGTTTTGCCACACACTGTTTTGTGTGCAGCATTGTTGTGTTGCGTGGTTTTGGCTGCAACATCATGACCCCATGCCCTTTTAGGTTGTCCACTGCGATCACTCCCAGGTCCCTTTCCTTTGAAGTTTATGTTACTCTGACTCCCCCATGCCAGTAGTCTGTTTTGGGATTACTTATGCTGCTATACTGTACTTTTCATTTTATAGTATTGAACCTCACTTTCCAGGTCCTGTGTCACTGGCCTAACTTACCTAGAACCCTCTTTCCAGTTTCCTGACACCTTCCTTGCTGTCTACTCTGCCATACAACCATATATTATCTGCAACCTTACCTGAATGCCTTCCCCTGTGTTACAGATAAACAAGTAAATAGAACCTGCACCAAGATAGATACTTCAGGCATTCCACAAGTCACTTTCTTCACCCCAAAGTCCTGGCCATTTGCCACTACCCTCTGCTTATACACCCCTAAGCACTTCTCAGTTCACTTGTTCCATTCCATCCCTACCCCCAGGTCTTCTAACATTTTCATCAACATTCTATGTGTGCTACTGAATCAAATGCCTTGCTAAAATCCAAGTATTGTATGTCATCAGCTTGACCCTTGTCCATTGTGGGTGTTACTACACTGAAGAACTCCATGAGATGCATCTGGCATGATCTCTCTTATTTGCTTCATATCATGTAGGTCATTTACATCCAGGATTTAAGCAAACCTGCCCACAATGGAGGTCAAGTGAACTGCCATATGCAAGCAATAATACCCAACAGGGTGGGTGGTATTGGGCAATACCGGACCACCTAGTAGCATAATAAGGCCCGAAGCCACAGGCAGAGGGCTTTATAGCCCCTGGAAGGTCTGATATTGCCCAATACTGACCACCCTGGAGGGTATTATTGCACTTAGAAAATGGGCACTGTGAAAATAATTGTATAATAAAAAACATTTTTTTTAAATAGTTTAAAATTAGTTGAGTAAAAAATAGTTCCTCTACCTGTATTAGAATGATGTACAATTTCTTTTACTTGGTTCTCATGGTCCCCACCACACACACATAATGCACACACACACACACACACACACACACACACACGCATATCATGAATCCAGGTTCTCTGGAGAAAGCTGAATGCCCCAACACACAGACAAATGACATACAGGCCGTGATTTGTTTTTTGTACTCTGAGATCGGTCCGTGGTCCATCCCCCCGTCCCAGTGTGTGTTGTATCTCATCCCAGTTGCACGAAAGAGTGGTGGTGATCATCCCCCTGCTTCCCAAACAGACACTCTCAAGAACTTCTTCTTAATTTATTTTTTAAACTGCAGGCTTGACAGCAGGTGGCTACATAGTGGAGGTTGGGCGCAAGACGTCAAAAGGACTTGTAAGACTTGTGCAGCAGCCATCATATTTCATGGAAATGCAGGATTGTTTTAGGAATACGGTGGAAGAGATACTGGCAATGCCGACTACACTTGTATGGCGGTTTTGATTTTTTTTTGTGAAACAGTGACTCTCGCAGAAATTTAAGTATTAGTCAGTGATGGGGAGGGGAACGGAGATGGAGGAGAGCTGCAACTGAGCAGGTGGCTTTGAAAAGGAGCGATCCTCACAGAAGCTGCAATGCTGGTATATTAGAGAAAAGTAAATACAAGTTTTGTAAGTGCTGTGTAGCTGACAGTCATTTGTAATTACCTGCTTGCATGTATTTGTAGGGGGCTCACTCTTTAACTTTAACTTTATTGGATATCAAATTGAGATACAAGTATCTCTTTTGCAATTGAATCCAACATATAGCATCACAAAAAAGATAAACATACATACACAATTTCAGTTTCAACATGACCTAATTTAAGTTATAATACAAACTTAAATATAAATAATTTATCCATAACAATTACAGTGTTTACTGTACAAGGTCATTAAAAAAGACTTAAAACATTTAAATGGTAGCAATACTGTACTTTTTAACTGTTTAGATACTCATTCCCATGTTTTGGGCAATAAATTTGATATAGTTTAATCACCAAATTTTGTCCTGGATCTAGACATATAAAAACTTTTTCGAGCAGAAGATCTTAAGAAATGTTGTTTTTGTATCCCTATTTGTAATAAATTTAACAAGAACACAGGCAGTGATTGTTGTACAAACTTATACACAAGTAAGTGCCAATGGTAATCTCTCCTATCAAACAATGAAAAGAGGCCTGAGTTTTGATATAGCACACAGCAATGAGTTCTAAATGGACAGTTTGTTACAAATCTTAATGCACTATTAAATAGGACGTCCAAAGAATGCAGCAATGATTTTTTTGCATTTTTATAAATTATGTCACCATAATCCAATATAGGTAAGAACAAAGTAGAAACCAATAATTTCCTGATCTTAAAACTAAAGAGAGTTCTATTTCTATAAAAGAAGCTCAAAAGTCTCTTTAATTTCATAGATATAGATGTTATATGCATTTCAAAAGTAAAGTTTTTGTCTAGTATAACCACTAAATATTTATGGGAGTCTACTCGTTCTATGTTAATTGCTGATAAAAATCTAAGTTCTTTATTAGTTGAATCTTTAAGATCTTTTTTCCAATAACATCCACTGTGTTTTTTGCTCATTTAAAAGCAATCTCAAATTAACAAGTTCTTTTTGCATTTTATTAAAGTCTTGTTGCAAAACAATCATTGCTGTGTCCACATCATCACACCTGGTGTACAAAATAGTATCATCCGCGTAAAGTTGTATATAAGTTTTAGATGAACAATAATTTGGTAAATCATTTACATATAACAAAAAAAAGGAGAGGGCCTAGCACAGACCCTTGAAGTACCCCATTTAATAGGGTGGCTGATGTAGAGTAAACACTTCCTATTCTAACAGATTGTAATCTCCCATTTAGATAATTGTAAAACCAGCCTAATGCTGGAATACCTAAGCCAACCTTTTTTAATTGATTTAGTAATATAATATGATGTACAGTGTCAAATGCCTATGACAAATCCAGAAATAATGATGAAACTTCCTGTTTTTTGTCAAAGGCATTCAACATGTCATCAACTACTTTTAAAATTGTGTACGTAGTATTATGCCCTTTTCTGAAACCTGACTGTAAGTGTGTTATTATATTATATTTAATAAGATAATCTGTTAACCGAGTACTCACAAGTTTTTCATGTATTTTTGCACATATTGGTAATACCAAAATGGGTCTATAAGAACCTGGATTTGATAGGTCACCCCCTTTAAATATAGAAGTGACAAAAGCTGTTTTTTTAAATCAATCAGTAATTCACAACTATCCAGAGAAAAATTAAAAATATATGTCAAATGAGGTGCCAATAATTCAGCTGCCAATTTCAGAAAAAAGGGGCAATCTTATCACATCCAGGGTCTTTTCGAATATTTAAATTCTGTAACTGTTTTTTAACATCATATATTTCAATTGGACTGAAAGAAAACACAGGTCTTTTAAGTTTATTACTGAAATCAATATCCAAAATAGGAAGTGGCAAGTCTGTATGCATTTTGTTAAATGCATCACCAACAGAGACAAAAAAAGAATTCAACACGTTCATCTTATCAACATCTGTGGTAAGAACATTCCCTTCAAATGCCAAAAATGTTGGTAAATTAACTGAGCATTGCTTTTCTTTCATCAAGTTAATATCTTTCCATAATGCTCTTAATTTTTTTTCTGTTGAGGAAAAGTAGTTTTCATAATATTTCCTTTTAATTTTTCCAATATTTTTAGTGTAATTATTTCGAGCAGCCTTAAAGGCTAGAATATCCTTTACTTCTGTAGTCTTTTTTGCTATATGCCATAATTTTGATTTTTTGTTTATTAAATCTTTCAATTCTTGTGTTATCCAGGGCACTCTCTTTCTTTTATTTACATTTTTTAATTTAAATGAGGCATGTTTATTTATAACACTCAAGAGAGACCATTAAAAAAAAAAAGCCATGCTGTATGTACATCTGGACATGTATTCATTAATTTCCATTGAATTTCTGCCACATCTTTCAGATATGCCTGTTCATTAAATTGATTAAACATCCTTACATAAATAAATTGTGATTGAGGTTTTTCCACCTGAGTGTCTCCAATACATGAAGTGTAACAATGATCACTCACATCATTTTCATGAACTGTAAATATTAAGTCTAATAAAGTATGTTTTTCATTATTTGATTGATGCAATCAAGTGGGTGTGTTAATCATTTGTTGCAAATTAAGGGCTGCAAACTGATTTAAAATCGTTAACTGCAGAATTAACATATTCCAATTAAAGTCTCCAAACAATACTGTTTCACGGTTTATGAAAGGAGCAATATGTTCACATAAAGTTTGTGATGCAACACTTTTAGCAGATGGAGGCCTATAACAAACCATAATATTTAAAAAGAATCCTGATTTTCCTTGCATTTGTACTATTAGTAAATCCAATTGGTCTGGGAATGTCTTTGCATATTTCAAGTGACCCTTATATGTATTATTAAGATACAGCATGACCCCCCCCCCTTTTTGTCTATCCTGTCTAAAAATATTATAATTTTCTATGGATACATCAACCTCTTTGATTTTAAATGAGAGCCAAGTTTCAGTTATTGCTAATACATCTGGTTTAACTGTTTCAATTTGAGTTCTTATTATATCCAATTTAGGTAACAAACTTCTAGCATTTAAATGTAAGAAATCCAAATTTTTCCTTTCTCCAAAATCAGCCAAATAATATTCATTTCCTAACTGAGGACCAGGATTTACGTGTACATCACCAGAGATCAATAAACTTATTAGTATCAACTTCCTTACCCATACAAACTTCTTCTTTGAATATATTTTAGGTTTTTGTACACCTTTAATATGTCTATAATATGACTTGGGTGAGCGCACATGTGAAAACCCATAGCCCCCTTAGCTGATGTTAAAACAAAGCTCTCAGTTAAATCAAACCTCTCTACGTATGCATTAGAAAGAAAGATCTCATGTCCTACAAATGATTGTGTAGAATTTATGTTTACAAAATTTCCCCTATTAGAATTATCCCTTCCTATAGTACACAGTATTGCTAATAAAATTAACAGTATATCATGCATAATAACAGCGTACATACCTGCTAAAAAGCTAGTAAAACAACAAAGATAAGATTTTCAGGTACAAGGATTACTTCAACCTTAGTAAGTAAATCAATTTAAGTGATTCAAAAACTACTTTGGTACAAAATTTTCTCTTCCGAGTGGCGCTCATGCCATCAAGCTTACAAGAACTGCGCCGCAGTAGCAGCCAAGTTTAAATAGCTGTTCCGCCCCTCCTCCCAGTGTGATGTGGATGCTGTCTGCTTCCCCCACACAGCTGAATCAGCTTTGGCAGACTGCTGGAATTACATCAAACAAGCACATAGGTGGAGCAACGGCACAGATCTAACTTAGCAAGATGACACAGTTACTGCAGCTTTTCCTTCGATCTTTACACAACAGATATAGCGCTGAAAGGTGTACCTGTTCTGCTTGGTAGCAGCACGGAGTTTAAATAGCTGTTCTGCCCCTCCTCCCAGTGCGATGTGGATGCTGTCTGCCACCACACACAGCTGAATCCGCTTCTGTCTCGCTAAGTGGTAAACAGAATGGTAGTAGTTTGAAATTTTTGTGCCCACTGCTTCAGCCAATGAAGTAGTAGGCTGCACACAATAATACTCTTGGATGAGCATGAGGCAGGTTTGGGCTGGGACTTTTTATTTGGTGGGCATCTATTGTCTGATAGATGCCCACCTAAATAAGCGTCTCAGCCAATCAGAAGAGACAATTGTCTTTGCCCATTTTCTAAAGTTCTTGGGGTCACACCCCAGTCTCTGCACTGCTTCAGTCTCAGGTCAAGTTACAACAAAGCCAACCATTTATGCAACATTGTTTTATAGTTCTGTGTTTCTAGATGTTCATATAGTTGAGTCTAAGTAGCCAAACCTGTATTTCAATGGTGTGAATAAAGAACCATTTTAAACTTCTTATTAAAAGAAATTATACACTTTTAGTACACCAGAATAATTAATATAATATAACCTGGATCAACCTAGTTTTTATATACATTGAGATTACCAAATACATATTATTAATATATTTTGCAGAGGTACTTTATTTTGTAATGATATTTAGCCAAGTAACAGTACTGGAACAATATTATTAAATGTCTGTTAATGAATTTAAAATACAAAGTACATTCAATATTCATTCAGGAACCCATCTACAGTGTACCTGTTTAGAAATGTACTGAACATGTGAAGTTTGTAGTAGAGCTGAAACTTATTGCGATGACATTTAATCAAATGTTTCAGGAAGTGTGTTCCAAATATGTCTTGGCAATCAGTAACAATCGATATTGATGAATATGTTTGCTGTATGTTTTCTATATGTTTATGAAAATGTAATCTGTATAGTTTACATGTCTGTTCTAGTTGTAAAAGAATCTTCTAGAAAAGGCAGTGTAAAGGTGGTACAGGGCCCCTATCCTAAACCTGGATCCCTATCCAGTAATGTCATGGAGGTGCAAGTTTGTCACTGGTGCTTCTTTGTACATGCACTCTAGCACAGCACTGCACTGTGATCACATCAGTTGGGTACCAAATTATTTTACTGTGCTACCATATATACACTAAAATGGGGGAAGGGGGTATAATGGGAAACAGTGCAAAAAACCTGCTTCACACCAAGGGTGGGTACATTTTTCTTAACCTTTTGTCACTGAAGTGCTTGACATTGACACTCAAAGTAGGGGATATTGTGGGACACTGGCCCTCATAACATGGGTCAGAGCATCAAACATGGTAATAACAGCTCAGAACTCTATATAAACCAGTATCATTTCTTGTGCAAAGTTTGATATATATTGAACATTATAGAATATTATGAATTTCCACTTTAATATTTGTGTTCACATCCCCTTACTTAGGGCAGCACTTTTTTCTTGTGGAACCGAGATGGGACAAGGCAATCTTGGGGGTTAAAATGAGGGATGCCCCTCATAATCCCCCCTACTTCTTACTCTCTTCACTCAAGAGATTCTGGCACCTTTTCTATTCCCCACCCTCACTCCTCCGCTGGTCAAGCTGCTTTCTCCTATCACCTCCCTTCCCTCTAGAATCTGTTCCCTTCTCCCTTCCAACTCTCTGCCTCACTACCTGCCTTCAGATGTCAGCTAAGGCATCTTTCTGCACCCTTCTGTTCCTGCCAGCCCCCATCCTGACTTCTAGTTTTCTCTGTTATGACCCTCTCCAGATTTGACCTTCTCCACTCAATGCTATTTAGCACTGTCACCTGTTCCAACAGACACTTCACACTTTATTGTCCACATTTCATTGGATTATTCCATGCTGTTAATGTACTGTATCTGGTCACCTCATGTGCTATTACATCAGTATCTGTTGCCTGTGTAACTGCATTATGTTTTTGTAGCATTGTTCCTTCTGTAATCCCCTCCTCTGGATTGCACCTGGAAATGAACCTCAAATCAGTGTGCCTTTCCTGGCTACCAAAATATTAAATCAATCAATCAATAATGATAGAAACTTGAGATGTATGGGTGGTTAACTTTGGAATACTCTACCTCTGGAGGTTATGGAACCTAGAACTGCTCAGACTTTGAAAGGACTAGACAGATTCCTTGGAAAGAATGGAAATGACAGTTATGCAGTCATGCAGCATGTGTAGTGTAGTATTCTACTGAGCTGGTGAGTGCAAGGAAACCACAGAAAATGCCGTTAGATGGGGGAGGGGCATATGAAGAGTAAACATTGGAAGTTTTACTTCTAGGGTCACTCCAATGGCTCAATGCACTGCCGTGCAGGTGACTTGGGGTCAGGATTTGATTTTGCCACTATCTTCAATGGCAGATCAGGGTTGGTGCAGCTGCTGATGGCAGTGAACCTCAGCTTGGGGAGGGTCAGTAAAGGGCTTTATCATATCACCATAGCAAGCCCCATAGAGGGCTATGGAGTTTTCACCAGCTCAGAGACATGTGGTGGACATGACAGGCTACCACACGCTATACATATACCAAGTAGGAACAGGGTGGACAAAAGGTTATAAACTGTGACACCATCAGGATAACAGCTGGTGGAGCTCTTGGGTCCTGCACAGTGAACTTGCACTGCAGACATGGTGGGCTTAGTAGAAACCTGGGCTGGGAGTGTCATCGTGGGAGTACACCTCCAGGCCTCAGGACTGGGTGGATGGTGGCAGAAGAGAAAAAGGCTGATAGGGAAGAAAGATAGCATTGCTTCACACAGAGGGCAGTAAGCATGGGGAATAGTCTGCCTTGTGAGGTTGCAGAAGGTATCAATGTTCAGCCTTTCAGAGCAGGGCAGTTTCCTAAAAGAGAATTGAATCACGGGTTACAAGGTATGGGTAGAAGTAGCATTCTGGAGACATGTTTTGAGGTGTGGTCATACTCAGATTAGGTATACTATTGCCATTCAGCTGGAAAAGCAGACAAGAGGGGCCGAATGTCATTTTTTCATCTGAATATAATGTTACTACAGTGTGTCAATATGTGTAACAGTTAAGAAGCAGGATGTATCTGTAGTTCTTTGTTTTTTTTTGATGAGTGTCTATAAATTTTATAATTTCTACTATGCGGGGACATCCTGATTTGCAGCAGTGCAGGTTGGCTGTTGTTCCCCACCAAAGGGCCCCATATTCATCCACAGGCATTTGTGGCAAGCAAATATAGCAAATATAACATATGCAAGCATGTGATGAAGCCAGCAGATACAGGCCTAATGGTCCGTTAGGGAGCCATATCCACCAGACAGCGGGTTTTGCCTGGTGTACTTATTCCCTATGAATTTTGGGCTGTGTTTGCACTGCTTATCATGCAGATATGTGGTGTTACCAGAGCTTCCTACTGGCAGCAAACATCCTGGAGCACATTCTGAAACAGGCAGGACCTTTGTTCCTGGGAGCCTCATTGTGCAGCTAGCCTCCTAATGACCACATATGGCACGCAAGATTCTATGGGGCCATTTGCATGCCATTATATTGTTACTGTACTAGACCACCAGGTTAATATTTATTATTTCAAAAGCCCACGATCGGGCATACGGGGGGGCACTAGACCATCAGGTTAATATTTAATATTACAGAAGCCCGCGATCGGGCGTATGGGAGGGGGTTACAATAGCCCACCAGGAACCCAACCCCCATGCGTTCATTCACATATCTGGTCCTGTGTAGTACAGTATGGTCTGCAAGCCCATTGATCCACACTGTGGACCAATAGGCATACAGATCATACTGTACACTGTCATTCGGTGGGCAGCCAGGCATTATGCGGATGGGGTGCTGCCGCCCACCAATGACAGGGAGGGTGCTGGGTGACCAGGGGTCCTCTGTGGTGGGTGGGGAGGAGGGTACCACTGGACCACCAGGTTAATATTTCATATTAGAACAGCCTGCAATCGGGCATATGGGGAGGGAACCACTAGACCACCAGGTTAATATTTATTATTACAAAAGCATGCAATCGGGCATATGGGGAGGGACCCACTAGAACACCAGGCTAATATTTAATATTACAGAAGCCCACAATCAGATGTAGGAGAGGGAAGGGGGTTACAATAGCCCAACAGGGACCCAACCCTCGATGACAGCAGCTAGACAGGGTGCCAGACGCATTTCACCAGTACGCCCTGTGCAACACATGCAAATGGGGCCATAATGACATGTAAATGTAGTGCACAGTGCCTCCTTTAGCTGTGTAAAGGCTCATTCACAGGCTGATTCCAATTTTACCTTTTTATGCATTCTTTTCTTTAGCAGGCCAGATAGGGGAGCTGACAGGATACTGTAATTTTATACAAACTTACAAATAGTACCCAGCAGTCCCTAGGCAACTCCAAACCTGCTTCTGGGTTTCTGGCCTGGGCCATGCCTCTATTGCCTCAACCTTCACTTGATTAGGGCAAAGTTGCCACACCCTACTATATGTCCTAGGTATGCCACCTTCACCATGGCAACCTGGCACTTTTCAGCCTTGACAGCGAGCCCTGCCCTCTGTATCCTGCACAACACTTCACTCAGGTGGGGCATGTGTTCCTTCCAGCTGGCACTGAAGATGCCAATTTTATCCAGGTATGCCATGGCATACTCTTCAGTACCATGTAACACCTGGTTCGCCAACCTTTGGAAGGTGGCAAGAGCGTTCTTCATTACAAAAGACATTACCCTGAACTCAAATAATCCTATTGGAGTGAAATGGGCTGACCTCTCCCTAGCTCTGTCAGTTAACTCCACCTGCCAATACCCTTTTGTCAGGTCAATGGTGGTGAGATATGTCGCCCCTTCCAACTTGTCCAGTAGTTCATCTGACTGTGACATTGGGTGGGCATCAGACTTCATGACTGCATTGAGTCCCCGATAGTCTACACAGAAGTGAGAAGAGCCATCCAGCTTGGGAACAAGGACTATGAGTGAGGCCCAGGGACTGTGGGATTTCTGGATTACCCCTAAATCCAGCATTTCCTCCACCTCTCTCCTAATGTCCTTTAGGACAGCTTTGGACACCCAGTGGGCTGTCTATCAGATGGGTGCTTGTGTTCCTGTATCTATGTTGTGTGTTGCTAAAGGGACACATCCCACCTTGACCATAAACAAATGGGCAAAGTCCTCTAAAACCTCCTTCACTTACTGGGACTCTTCCAGAGTCAGCTGGTGCAACAGTTCAATTGCCTCCACAGAGGACTCCCTCTTACTTTTCTCCAGCAAGTCCAGTAGGGGGTCTGCTTTTCCACTTCCCAGGACTACACACTGCAAATACCATGTCATCCCTATTTGCATATTGCTTCCATCATGTTGACATGGTACATTCTGTGGGTATTTCTCCTTTCAGGCAGTTCTACAATGTAGTTTACATCATTCAGTTGTCTGGCTACTTTGTATGGTCCTGCCCACTTGGCCTGCAACTTATCCTTCCAGACCGAGATTAGGACCATGACTTACTGACCTACACTGTATGAGCAAGCTCTGGCTCTGCAGCTGTACCAGACCTTTTGCTTCTGATGGGCAGCTGAGAGGTTGCTCTGGGCTGCTCCCATGAGCTCCTTCAGCTTTTCCCTAAACTTTAGAACATATTCCACTATGGGAGTTCCCTGGGTGGTGTGCTTGCCTTCCCAATCTTCCTGGACAAAGTCTAGGGGCCCATGCACCCTATGTCCATATAGGAGTTTGAAGGAGGAAAAACCCTATTGACTCTTGGAGCACCTCTCTGCATGCGAACAACAGTTGGGGAAGGTATTTCTCCCAGTCCCCCCCATGCTGTTCAGCAAATGCTTGGAGCATCGATTTTAGGGTACTATTAAACCTCGCCACAAGCCCATTGGCTTGCTGCTGATACAGTGTTGTGCATCTCTGCACTACCCCACACTTCTCCCACAAACACTTCATCAGGTTCTATGTCATAAAGGAAATGGGCGAACGACAATCACCATTTGGGCTAGTGTACATCGCCAAAAATAAATAATGGTGATGTACACTTGTGATGACTTGAATGTGGTGATGGGTTTACATGTTATGAGGGGGCTGTGCCCCCCCACACCCCTCCCCATGGAGGGGCTTCACCCCTGCACCCTCCACTTAATGATTCTCAAGTCCGGGGGGTGCATGTCGGGGGATAAAACTTGGGATAGAATAAAAATCCAACCATGACTCAAAAAGCTAACCCACTCAGAACTGAACCTGCCACCCTACCCACCATGCCACATGGCCAGCTCAGCAGTCAACTGCCACACTACACCCCACATACCCTCCCTCCCCTTCTGTCTGTTGTGCGGCATGGTCCCCCCATGTGTGTATATATACACACATCCTGTCACCTGGTCACCAACCCTGGTATCCTGTCACTATCCTGCCAGGTAGCCCAGAATACAGGTGTCATGACTGAGTTGCCCTTTTTCCAGTCACTCAATCACAGTCGCCGTGTTCACTGGATACCCTTCATTAGGTCCAACATGAAGGAACCCCCTCGATCAGTGATAACTTACTGCAGAAACCCAACAAGGGGGGAAATCCCTAGCAAGGCATCAGCCACTTTGTCTATCCTAAGTGAGGAAAGAGCAACTGCCTCAGGGTATTGAGTGGCATAATTGACCACCGTCAGGATAAACCTGTTCCCAGAGGAGCTGGGGTTACTCAAAGGTCCCACAATAACCATTCCTTCCCTCTGGAATGGCTCCTCCACAATGGGCAAGGGAATTAGGGTGGCTTGGGTTTTACTACCTTCCTTCCCTATTTGTTGGCACCGGTGACAAGACCTGTATTATTCCTTCACCTGCTGGGTGACGTTGGGTCAATAGAAACTCTGGGCCAGTCGCTGCATGGTGCACATGATTCCCAGATGTCCAGACATGAGGATGACATGAGCAATCTTGAGCAACCACTCACGGTACTCCTGGGGAATGACAAGCTGCCTGCCTATCACCCTTCCCTCTGTCCTTATGTCCTGTGTATCCATTGTCGCAAAAATACCTATGTCTCACGTCAGCTCCCTGTGTTCTGTCAGATTCTACACAAACCCTCAGCCTCTCTAAACTAGAGTCAGTCACTGAGCAGCTGCAAAATCCATAATTTTCCCAAGGCATGGGACATGTCCCCTTCAGTTTCTAAACTAGGGTCCACAGCTGTAGTGTCAGGGCATTCAGGGTCACTGCCATCCCTAACCATTTGATGATTGGTTACCCCTCCCTTCTTAGAGTAACCTTCTGTAGCTGTTTTGTTAACTGCTACCTGGGGGAGTATTATCTCCCTTTCACTACTCTCCATTGCAGGTGACACAGGCTGGGGAACCAGCGTCCCAATGTTTTCCACATGGGCCTCTACGGGGTTCAGGGAACTGTAATCAGCCTTTGCCATCTGACTGAGGGTAACCACACATGCCACCTCCTTTTGTAGATTATTCCCTATAATCATATTGAAGGAGAGGATGTCAGCTACAGCAACTTTTAGCACCCTCTCTCCTGTCTCATACTAGTCCAGGAGAACACTTGCTAGGGGTAGAGTTTTTTCCTCCCCAGTAAATCCCCTTATGGATAAGAACTGATTAGGTATAAACTGTCCAGGCTCAACCAAATCCCCTTTTACCAAAGTAAGGGATGCCCCCATGTCCCTTAACCCATGGATGTGCATCCCATTTACAGTAACCGGGTGAATGTGCTCCCTCATGTTTACAGGCATGCTTTCACAGATACACAGTGCACCCACCTCTGTTTGAGCACCACTTTGTGCACCCTGTGCCTTTTTAGGACACAGTCTTGCAAGATACCCTGGTTGCTTGCAAAACCAACATTCATCATTTCTTTTAACAGGCAAATCCTTTCTCTGTAATCTGGGCTGCCTGCTTTCTGGGGAGGCGTGATGGTTTTAGCTGCCCTGAAGGTGCGCTTTTCCCTTTCTGTGCTGCCACACCCACCCCACTCCCTTTCAGAACAGGCCTGCTCCTGGCATAGCGGTCAGAGAGCTTGGCAGCCTCCAGCCCTGTTTTTGGATCTCAGTCCTCCAGCCAGGTTTTCAGCTCTGCTGGGCAAGACCAAAAGAATTGCTTCAAAAACACCACATCCTCAATTTTCTCTACAGAGTATGCTTTGACCCCCTCCAACCAACATTTCAAAAACTGACGTTGCTTGGTGGCTAGTTCCTCATAGCTCAAGTCAGGGCTTCTCCTGAGCTTATGGAACTTAACTCTGTATGCTTCAGCTGTCAAGTCATATTTTTTAATCACTGCAGCTTTAAGTTTGTCATAATCATTACTGTCCTGATTGTCCATTTGACCCAATGCATCATGAGCTTTCCCAGTAAGCAGTGGGGATAGCAGAAAGCTCCAGGACTCTCTGGGAATTTTTGCCTGAATGCATACCTTTTCAAATGAATTTAAAAATGCATCCATATCCTCCCGCTCTTTAAATTCAGCTATAAATTTAGAATTTAATTTGTACCCCAGTCCTGGAGTTACAGGTTCACCCATGCCACTTACCTACTCTGGAGCCGGTCATTGGAGCTTTAGTTTCTCCAATTCATATTCTTGCTGGTGCTGTCTCTCCTCTCACCTGGCCTCTCTCTGAAGCTGTCATTCTCTTTCCTTGGCCTGTCTCCAAAGCTGGTTTTCTTTTTCCTGCTTCTCTAGCTCCATCTGGAACTTCCTGCTTCTCTAGCTCCATCTGGAACTTCCTCTGTTCGAATTCCAGCTCCAGTCTCCTCAGCACTAGCTCCAACCTGATCCCTTCTGGCTCCAGCATGGTGATGCCCTTCCCCTGCTGTTGTGGTCCTGGGTTCCCTTTGGTCCCACTGTCCTCCTCCCTGGGACTGGACACTGTGGTGGGCACTGGTCCCTCCACACCCAGGGTCTGGTCCCTTTCAGTCACTGACTGTGACTTGAGGTCCTGGGCAGTTGCTTGTGCATCGGCTGCCACAAGAGCCTCCATGAGGTGCTGTTTGGTTTGCTCCTCGCACCGGACTCCTTTTTCCTGGCACAGCTGTCTCAGGTATTCCGCTGTGTATTTGCTGTAGGTGGAAGCCATCTTCTTCCCTAATCTATGGCTACACTAGTGTAACCCCCTTGTTACCCGGGGTTACTAGAATCCCAGTAAGACCTAGTGGTAGGCAGGGAAGGCAGCTTGTGAAACTCCAGTTAAGTGGGTTTCACACTGTCTCACTCTGTTCTCAGTCTCAGCTGAGACTGAGGGATGACATCACCAATAGAACTATTGCAGCTGCATGAGCCACATTAGAAACTGCAGCAAAGGGAGTTAGTTAGAACATTGGGAGTTTTGAAGTTAGTCTTCAGTCAGTCTTCAGTGAATGAGTTTGCAGTTGGGAGCTTGCTGGTAAAGCAGCTCAGTGAAGGCTCTAGGAACCTCAGCCCTGGCAGAGGGCTACTTTTAAGTAAAAGGGTGTGTGTCTCCACCTTAAAGAGAGACACAGAAGACTACTGAAGTGGTGGAGACCGCTGTTTTCAGGTCTCAGTGTCCCTTCCCTCTGGAAAGGATTCCCTGCAGATTCCTGGGGCAACCCCCTAGTTCTGCTTGTGGAGGAAAAGCTGCCTATGTGTTCCAGTATTTATTTGGGAGAAAAGAAGATTTGTGAATCACCTGTGGGGCACCTGCAACATGAGGGTGAGTGTTTTCTCTGGCTAAAAGGGCTTATGTTTTTCACCCTGGGACTTGTGCGACAATGTGGGGATTGAACTACTACAATATTGGGAAGCCTAGAGTAATGGGCTAAGCAAAGTAAAAGTAGGTTCAAGTCCAGAGTTTGTTGGGATGCAAATAATATGTAGAGGAGATGTGACAGACGGTCTACCCATAATCTACATTTGAAAGTTCAGTAAAGGAATTGTTCAGTTTCCAGGGAAATGGCCGGTATGGGCTTTTGGGAGCTGGAGTTGAGGTGAGTGGCCTCCCCATTTTTAGTGACCGGATCCACCTCTACGGATTTCTTCTGTGGATTTCTACTTTACCTCAGGCACTTGGTCAGTGATGGGGGAAGTACCCAGACATGGGATTGTAAGGAAAATTCTCTCTAGGAGTCGCAGACTCTAGTGTGGTTTGGGGAGCCATGACAGGATAATTGGTTCATTCCTCCAATGGACTGTGAACAGAATAATTGGTTCATTCTTCCAATGGACCATGGATCAAGTGGCCGGCGGGGGAGCCGGGCCAGTGGGGAAAACCCAAGTGTGTACAAGTCGGGCTGTGTACCCAAATGTGCATGCAAGTCCGGGCTGTGTGCCTGGTGGGTTTAGAGCCTGAGGGCTGGAAATGGTGATAAGGTGTTCTGTAGTCTAATCTGCATTACCAGGAAATGTAGCCCCATGGGGGTCCGTCTATGCTTTGTTTGGTCAGCTTATATGTGAATAAAAGCCACACTGAAGAATCCCATTCCTGGTTCTGAACATTACAGTTATTGCTTCCTGTGTTCGGATTTACTTGGGTGCTCCTGTGCAGAGTAGCCAAACCTAGGTCCGCTGTGCCAAGTAACCTCATCCTCCCCGAACCCAGTCTCCACCAGGTACTGCTGTCAGCTTCAACAGCATGCCACCTGTCATTTTGCTAAAAAGGCAGGGGTGAGGAGTTACACTAGCTTGGCACCCAAAAAAAACAGCTAGGAAACTTAGACTGTAACCAAAATTATATATTTCTTTAAAAATATGTGCCTTGTTTGTGTGTGAACTGTTACAGTTTATCAATCTGACACACTGGACTGTTAATGCCTGTGCCACTAAATAATTGCACAGTATGCAGACAAATCATTCAGATCCCAGCACAGCACACAAGATCTGTCACAAATCCACTCTGGGAGTCAGGCCCTCTGCTTCCACAGTGCTCAGCCCTGAAGTGCGATTCATGAACAGGGGCCAAACAGGGACACCCTCTTGTTTGTTTTGGGTCCATGCAATCTACCAGTAACGAGTCCTGGGGTCAATTATGAACCCTTTTTAGCAAGCGCACCCAGGTAACAGGTCCAAATATCACAGTCTTTTCAGGCAAAGCAGTGCAATACTTGACCCAGCGGGCATACAACCACCCTGGTTCACAACCCCCTGCTGACTCAATTGAGACGCTGGTATTTTCTTACCTTGTAGGATCTTTACACAGATCTTTGTTAGCATGGCTGCATATTTTGACACACTAAGCAATTTAACAGTTATGTCAGAATTATCAATACTGTTCCACCATTCACACTCAAAATGAACACGTCCCCAGGCAGGTTTAAGGAAAAACAAGGTTTACTAAAATTAAATGTAGTAAATAAATACAGAACAGATATACATTAAGATTACAGTCAGAAAAGAAATGGGCAATTACAATACAAAGCACCGTGTAACTGATTTAGCTAATTCTAACTCAGTTTAGTTGGCAATCTGGTTCACATTTCAATTACCAGTCTTGGCAGAGGTGGTCTCTCTTGAGTCCAAGAACAAAGATGACTAGTAGAAGTCCAGAAAAGAGTGTCAGTCCTTTCAGCCAAGCTTCACTAATATCATAAAGGCCAGGATGCCCTTCCCTCCTTGTGATGTCACAGCTGTGAGCTGCTAGTGTGAGGTCACATTCAGTCCTGCCTACTTAATTTATAACATGCAGCTGCATAGACAAACAGGTCAGATTACATACTTGATTGGATTCTGCAAATACAACAATATTTTTAATTATAATAAGACAGTCTGTCTTCCTCAGTGTATGGTTTATGACATCCTGTGATGTAGAAGAAATGTCCGGTAAGGTTAATTCACATATGCTTTCCAAAAACAGTCTTCCTCCTGTTATGCTATAAAATGTAGCCTTTTACGGCAGTCTTCCTATGTTCAAAGCAGTTGTTTTTTAATAACCTGTTTTTTTTAACAGTTACACAGGTTCTAGCAGGTAGGTGTCAAAACATGAAAGGAAGCTCTAACTAGCTTATCCTCTAGGTCAGTGAGAGGGCAGATCATTTTCTTTCTTCTCTTTACAATCCAATGTCCCATGAGGCTCTGCTGCTTGGCCTGTTTCCTAAGCAGGACTGCCATACAAAACCTATATTTATAACTATATATATACAAAACATTATATGCACATAACTGGCAGACGGCTATTCCTTTTACAGGTACTACCAGATGGTGCAACAATCTGTATACACAATAGTGTTCTTAAAGGGGTGGCAGCTAAACATTAAGCTCAGTGCTTAATTGTGTACTTCACAGTACTTCACAGTTTCCTCTCCTTTCCTAGATTTTGTATCTCTATACAATTCAAATGTAAACTTTTGGAAAAATTAATAAGACTGAAGTTTTTGTGAAAATGGACAATTGGTTTGACCTCTTTTGATATATGAAAGTGATGTATATTATAGAGGTCTTTGGATTAACTAATGTCTGCATAGTAAACCCCTTCCCTACCTGTTGTTTTTTTTTTGATGTATTGTTCCCACCACTTCCCCTCTCCCTTACTTTTCTCCTTCTCTGCTTTTTCCATTTAATCCATAGTTCCTTCCCTTCCCCCCCAAAAAAAATCTTGGACAGTGATTCAAATTGTATTTGAGGGTATGCGATCTAGTGTGAGGTACCATCAGGCCAGCCTCTCATTAAATAGAAAAAATTTAAATTAAGTAGAGTTGAGATTCATATAATAAAAAAAATATCTCATCTCCCTCCTGAATCTTCCTCCTCCAGTCTCATATAATGGCCCCTGGTGTCCCTCCCCTCCCTTACTTTGAACAGCCCCTCTGTACCTGTCTTGTTTATTTCTTTCATGTACTTAAAGGTTTCAATCATGTCCCCCATTCCCTCCTGTCTTCCAGCGAGTACATGTTCAACTCCCTCAGCCTCCTCTCATATGATAAGTGCCCCAGCCCCTTGATCATCTTTGTTGCCCTGCGCTGCACCCCCTCCAGTAACTTAATGTCCCTCTTCAGATACAGGCGCCAGTACTGCATGCAGTACTCCAGGTGCAGTCTAACTAATGACCCATACAGTGACAGAATCACCTCCTCCCTCCTCGAGGATATACCTTTGCAAAACAACCCAGCATTTTGTTGGCCTTTGCAGCTGCTTTTCTACATTGTGCCGAGTTGTTCATTGACCCTGTAATGAGCACCCCCAGATCCTTCTCCTCCTCTGTCTGGGCTAGTTGCACTCCCCCTAGCTGGTAACTCCTCCTTGAGTTATTCATCCCAAAATGCAGCACCTTGCACTTTTTGGTATTAAACCCCAGTTGCTAGGTGTCTGACCAGGTTTCAAGCTTTGCCAGATCATCCTGCAACCCCTTCCATCCCCCTAGGTCATCCACCACCGCTCCTACCTTGGTATCATTAACAAACAGAGTGATCTTGCTCTTGATGTCCAATGATACAGTATGTCTGCAATGAATATCCCAAACAAAACTGGTCCCAACACCGAGCCCTATGGAATACCGTTTGTCACTACCCTTGGGTGTGAGAGCTCCCCACCCACCACCACCCTCTGTTGCCTTCCCTGAAGCCAGTTACCTACCCATCTCACCAGCTTTGCACCTGCCCCTGTGCCTTCTAACTTACTTCCCAGCCTTCCATGCGGCACCGAGTCGAATGCCTTACTGAAATCCAGATACAGGACATCCACTGCATGGCCCCTGTCCAGTTGCCTAGTTACCCAGTCATAGAACTCCACCAGGTTGGTTTGGCAGGATTTGTCACATATGAAGCCATGCTGTCTGCTGTCCTGTAGTCCTTTGGTCTCTAGGAGGGCCACCAGCCTCTCCTTCAGGATAGTCTCCATTAGCTTACCCACGATGGATGTGAGGCTCCCGGGTCTGTAGCTTCTGGGTTCATCCTTGGGGCCACTCTTGTGGAGGGGCACCACATGAACCATCCTCCAGTCCTGAGGTACACACCCCGAATGTAGTGAGGCATTAAATAGGTCTGCCAAAGGTCCTGCAAGGACCTCTGCCAGCTCCTTCAGTACCTTGGGGTGGATGCCATCTGGACCTTGTGCCTTGCCCACCCTCAGTGCCTTCAACCCCTCCCAAACTCTGCCCTCCATGATTTCCCCATCTGTCACCCCTTCCCCCCGTTTCTGCCATTCCTCCTCCCTTGGGTGTCAACCCCCTCTTCTCCTTAGTAAATACAGAGCAGAAGTAATCATTTAATGCTTCTGCCTTATCGCACCCTGCTTCCACCCAACCCCCCTCCTTCCTTATCCTTACTATGTGGTCCTTACAGCTCCTTTTCTCCCTGATGTACCTGAAGAAGTCCTTCTCCCCCTTCTTAATTCCTTGTGCCAGCCTGAGTTCCATAAATGCCTTGGTTCCCCTTACTGCCCTTGTCACCTCCTTCGATTCCGTTAAGTACTCCTCCCTGTCCTCCCCTTCCCTGTTTTCTTGTACCTCCTAAAGGCAGCTGTTTTCCTCTTTACCTTTTCCATGACCTCCTTACTCAACCAGCTCAGTTTCATAGTCCTAGCCTTCTCGCTCTGGGCCTTGCAGCAGGTTTTGGTTGCCTCCACTATCCCCAGCTTTATGAGCTCCCACCTCTGGTTAGTGTCCATACTAGATTGAATTCTGGCCAAGTACCCTTTTACCACTTCCCCCATCCTCCCAAAGTTGGTCCTCCTGAAGTCCAGCACTCTTGTGCCAAATTCCACTCCTTCCTTGCCCATATCCAATGTGAGCTATACTGAGTGGTGGTCACTCCCGACAGCAGTTCCTCCACTGTAAGTTCTCTCCAAAGTCCCCATTTGCCAGCACAAGGTCTAAGGGTATTCCCTAACCTGGTTGGTTCATTGACCATTTGCAGCAGGAAGCTGTCCTGGAAGGCATCCAGCAGTACCTGCTCCCTTCTGTTCCTGGTTGTTGGGGTACTCCAGTCCACTCCTGGCATGTTGAAGTCCCCCTCAATCACCACACTACCCATCTCGCAGGTCCTCCTGATCTGTCTTGCTAGTTCCCTGTCTAACTCCTCCATCTGAGATGGTGGCCTGTACACCACTCCCATTCTAAGAATCCTATTCTTGGAATCCTGGATTTGCATCCAAAGTGACTCCATACTACCCTTCTTCCCTTCCTCCCTTACACACTTCAGTCCTTCCTTCACATATAGTGCCACACCCCCTCCTTCCCAATCACCCTGTCCCTACAAAATAACCTGTACCCTGGTACAGACATGTCCCATTCATTGTATTGGATGGCCCATATTTCTGTGATGGCTGCAATGTCCACCTCTCCCTCTGCCATGTGCACCTGTAACTCTGCAGTTTTCCTCCCAAGACTCCTAGCATTGAGGGTAACCACCTTCTACCCTTTCCCCCTCCCATTCTGCCCTCCTTTACTGGCATCACCAATTTTCTCTACAGAGTTTGCTTCCACTCCCTCCCACCAATGTTTCAAAAACTGATAATGCTTTGTGGCAAGTTCCTCGTAGCTCATCACAGAGCTTCTTCAAAGCTTGTGGAACTTAACCCTGTATGCTTCAGGAGTTAACTCATACTTTTTAAACAATGCAGCTTTAAGTTTGTCATAGTCACTACTGTCCTGATTGTCCATTTGACCCAGCACTTCATGACCCTTCCCGTGAAGTAGTGGGGATAGCTGGAAGCTCCAGGACTCCCTGGGTATTTTTGCCTGTATACAGACCTTGTCAAACAAATTCACAAATGCATCCATAACCTACCCATCTTTAAATTTAGCAATTAATTTTGAATTTGACTTATAACGCAGTCCTGGAGGTCCGGGTTCACCCATGTCACTTACCTCCTCCGGTGTGGTCATTGGAGCTTAAGCTTCTGCAGTTTGAATCCCCTCTGTTGCTCTCTTTCCTCTCTGTCAGTCTCTCTCTGAAGCTATTTTTCTCTTTCCTCAGCCTCTCGCTGCTGCTGCTTTTCCTGCAACTCCATCTGGAACTTCCTCTGCTCAAATTTCAGCTCTATTCTCCTCAACTCTATCTGCAGCCTGATCCCTTCTAGCTCCAGCATTGTGGTGACCTTCCCCTGCTGCTGTGGCTCTGGGTTCTCTCTGGTCTTGCTGTTCTCTTCCCTTGGACTGGAGACTGCAACATCCCTTGGCACCCCCCTGCCCAGAGTCTGGCCCCCTTCAGTCATTGGCTTTGACTCAAGGTCCTGGGCAACTGCTAGCTCATTGGCTGTCACAAGAGCCTCAATGAGGTGCTTTTTGGCTCACCCCTTGTACTGTACTCCTCTCTCCTGGCACAACTGCTTCAGGTATTCTGCAGTGTATTTTCTGTAGATGGAAGTCATCTTCTTCCCTAAGTACTGCTACACTAGCTTGCACCCGAGAAAAAAAAAACAGGTAGAGAACTTGATATGTAAGCAAATGATATGTGTGTGTGTGTGTGTGTGTATATATATATATATATTAATCTGTGCCTTGATTGTGTGTGGACTGTTTTCAATTTAACAATCTGATACACTGGACTTGGAATTGGGCCCAGCTGTTATGCCTGTGGCCACCAATATAGAATTGCATATTGCATTACCGTACAGCATCCCCCATCCATTACCATCTGCGTTGACGTCCATCTCATAGGCTAATGATGCACATGTGACCAGATGTAGAAATCCAATCTGCCTAGGTCCTGCTGGGTTCCCCTGCTCTCCAGTTCCTTAATGTGCATCGCAGAGGCTACATGCACCTCACCTAGCTCCTCATTACAATTAACAGAGGTAAGATAATCTACCCGATTTACGTCATTACAATCATATGACTCTAAACAGGCAGTTGCTCAGTGGGGCAGCTGCTCTGCAATGCAAGTTTAAAAAAAAAAACAGTAGCATAGTGAGGGCATTTGGATCTGCTAGCAAAGGAAGTTGCTTTCTACCATACAGAGATAGCTTGTCTTCAGAATGAAATGGTGGCTAATGCTGCCCATCTAGCTTAAATAATCATTTTAACTCTGTAGTCAACCGACTTGTTCAGAGTCAGGCTATTGAACATTAGCAATTACAAACCTCTATGCAATATGCCATTACAAATATACATGACCTTCAGCTAGGGAAGCGTAACAACTAGACTTTACACTTCTATCATGGTACAGGCTAGCGCATTGTTATTTAGCCCCCAAGTCATTCATTTGAACAGTCACTATGCTTATGTAGCTCCAAATTGTCAATTTCAAACAGCAGCATGTGTTTCTCTACTGTTTATTTCAAACAGCCAGTGTGTTTCATTCATATGCACAGCCAGTGTGCTTATGTAGCTTCAAATTGTTTATTTTCAAACAGCAATCTGTGTCTCTCCTGGGTTTATTTCAAACAGCCAGTGTGTTCTTTTCTTCAGTGATAATCATTGTAACCTCACTGGTAAAGCAGCAGGGCATTCAGGATTTTTAAAATGGTGTTACACGCCAACAGTACCCTCCCCCCAAGGCCAAAAAACTGAACTTGGGACCCCTGCGAGCGGTCCCAGGATTCCCCAATGCAGTTAGGGTCCCTTGTGAGCGGACCCTACTGATGCGCTGGGCTACCCCACGAAAGGAGCGGATCCTAACATTGGAATAAAATAAAATGTGCCCCAAATGCTCAGAGTACCTGGCCGGTGATGCTGTACTCCCAGGTGGCTCCATGTCTCCAGGCCTCTTTTCTTCTGGCACCCAATCATATCGGACGACCACTCGGAGGCTTCAGGGCACTAGCGACTTCACCTTTACCAAGCGAGTAAACTACCATTTCTTTAGGAAACAAAAGTTTTACTAAAAATATTTAAATAAATGCAGTACAACTAAAAGAGAACATATATTACTTTAAGGTACAGTATGGAAACAAATTTGGAAAGTATACAGTATAAACACCTTAAAACTCTTTAACTACGTCTCTATCTGTTAAAGTCCAGAGAAATCACTGCTTGCAAAATTTCAGTCCTTGTGTTAGCAGCTGGGTGCTGTGTCCAGTTGTGTTCAGGAAAAAAAAATGTAAACAGAATGACTCTGAGTGACTGTGCTCAGAGTTTAACTATCCTTCTGAAAAATGCAGTGTCATCAATTTTTCAGATATAAGGAAACCAGTTTATTTTCCCACCAGTGACCCACAGCAGGGTTTATGACAGTTCAGAATTAACCTCTTTGAAGTCTCAGGTTCTGACATTAACACACTGGAAGTGAATTTCACACAGTGCTGCTAGAATGGTCTTTCCTGGTAAATATAGCCTGTTCCCTCATAACATGTGATATATGTATAATAGTTCCTGAGATCACAAGCAATCTGCTTCTGCAATGTATGTTTATGGCAGGTAAATGGTTTTTGCCATATCTCTGTCAAAAGAACCTTGGAATGAAAATCTCCCTTCCTGGTTAGCAGGTGGCCTTCAATTCAAAAGGTTACCCTTTTAAAAAACAATCTAGGCTTTTCACTATGTCTTGAATTAACACTGATATTTTCTTGTGCATGTACACATGCAAATGAATTACAGAATATAATACCACATATCTACCCATCTGGCTGGCCGGGTCTATCTTGCCACAGTTGTAACCATTGTTGAGTGGACAGTGCCATTCTTTTCTGTACTTGTTTAAAATATTATCTTCCCTGGTATGCAGTGGTGCCCCAGTCCCTCCTAATCCCTGTTATAATAGAAGTAAACCTCCACCCCCAGAGCACCCACTGCCCCCATCCCCACCCACTCACCCAGCAAAAGGTTATCTATGTACATTTGCAGAGACGAATACAGTGACCGGGACAGACCCTTCTCTCACCTTTTCAGTCAGTTGCCATCTAAATGACAGGGAGCAAGCACATGCATGCTGTAGTGCAACTGTTGCTATAGTACATATGGGATTGCTCCCTATCATTCAGATGGCAGCTGCCAGAGACATGGAAGGCTTTTTACTAGGTGAGTTGGTGGTGGCCAGGGTGGGTCTGCTGGGTGTTAAATGGGTTGGAAAGGGGGTGGGGTTTATAAATGTTAAAACAGAAATTGTATGGTAGAGGGTACTACTGAACTATCAGGTAAGATAGTCTTTTACTCTAGATTCAGAAAATAGGAAGGTACCAGAGAACTACCAGAGAAGATGTTATTTTATTCAGATTTTAGGTGGCTGGATGTACCAGTGGACTACCAGGGAAGATATTCTTTTACTCAGGATCAGGCAGGAGGGTTGTACCATTGGACTACCAAGGCTGAAGTACCCTATTGGAACAGGGATCAGTTGAGTGAGTGGCTACTACTAGACCACCAGGGCTGATTACAGAGATGCTGAGTCAAGGACTATGTATAGAATAATAAATAGTGTACTGTATATTATGAGGCTAAAATACCATTGAGACTTTCTGGTGACATGTGAACCTCAAGAGTGAAACTGAAGTAATGTATACAATAATAAATAGGGGACTGTGTATTATGAGGCTATAATACCATCAAACGGTTCTGGTGACATGTGAACCTTGAAGGTGAAGTTTAAGTAATGTATGGACTAATGTATATGGAACTGTGTATTATGAGGCTATAACACCATCCAGATGTTCTGGTGACAGGTGAACCTTGAGACTGAAACCAGAGTAATGCATGGAGTAATAGATAGTGGATTGTATATATCTGAGACTGTAATACCATCGACAGTTTTTGGTGACATGAGAACCTCAAGAGCAAAGCTCGAGTAATGTATAGATAATAGATAGGGGACTCTATATTAAGAGGCTATACTGGAATACCATTGACAGGTTTGGTGACATGTGAACCTTGAGAGCAAAGCTTGCATAATGTATAGGAATAATAGATAGGGGACTGTGTATTATGAGGCTATAATACCATCAAACATTTCCAGTGACATGTGAACCTCAAGAGCCAAGCTCAAGTATTGCATGGGAGAATAGCTAGGGGACTATGTATTGAGAGGCTATAATACCATCGAGAGGTTCCTGTGACATTTGAACCTTGAGAGCAAACCTTGAGTAAATGTATGGAATAATAGATAGGGGACTGTGTATTACAAGGCTATAATACCATCCAGAGGTTCTGGTGACATGTATGTGAACCTCAAGAGTGAAGCTTGAGTAATGTATAAAATAATAAACTGAGGACTGTGTATTATGAGGCTGTAATATTTTATTTATTTGCTTTTGGTAACTGAGTAAATGCACTAGACAAAAACTTGCCTATTTTCAGGCATGACCCAGGAGAGTACATTATTGGCAACAAGAACATTACAGTAAATACAATTTTGTACCATTCAGTGAGTTACAGTGGTCAGGGATTAAATGCATTAGAGCAGCAACAGCAATTGCAATATTTATTTATTTGGTTTTTGTTTACCGGGTAAGTACACCAGACAACAATGTTGCCTATATTCAGGCACGACCCGGGAGAGTAGAGACAGGGAAGTCCAGAGTCAACATTTAACAGAGGTATAACTTAGATACCTACATGCAGTTTTCGGTAAATAAGATCAGAGAAGGCGGAGTTTAAGACAATAGTAGAACAACAATTACAGAAGATGAAAAGGAAAACTGAAGTTAGTACTATGGCACAATACAGACAGTTACAGTAATTACAGAGCAGTGGCAGCGCAGATCAGGACAATGGTATATAAAGTGCATTAGACCACAACTGCCACCAAGGTAGGGTTAAGAAAACAGGTACAGGCTAGTAAGTTTGAGTGTGGTACCAAAGTGACTTGGGACTAGCTGGGGAAAAAGCGAATGTTCAGGAAACCTATGAAGGAGTAAGATAGGATAAGGAGGGAAGAGTAGGTAATAAGTGCCACAAGTACTAGGGTTGTGTTATAGCAGAATAATTGTATAAGAACAGTGTTTAGTAACAGGAGGAAACAGAACAAGTTAGGAGGAAACAGGGTAGAGGTCAGGAGCAAGAGCAAATATCTACAGCTTTTGGGTATGAAAATGGTTCTTTTTTGAATAAATTGTGGGATTTAGAGACACTAAGTAGAGATGCAGTGAAATAAAATTTTCACTGGCGAAACTGTGGTGAAATTGGCAATTTTGCCATGTGAAATGTTAAGTGAAATTGCAGTGAAATTTCGTCCACAATTTAACCCACCACTACTGCCACCACAAATGGCATGACAGTAAGCATGCTCCCCCCCAGACACACAACCATATAATCTGAGGTGTGTCTCCATGAGACACACAACTCAGCCCCCACTCCCTGGTGTCTAGTGGTCCCCCCCTGGCCGATCACCAGCCTTAATTTCATTAGATAGGCACAGATAGGGACAGACAGAAGGCCATTCTAGTGGGAGTTAGGAGGAAGTAGGCTGTTGGTTAACTAGGATCTGCAGCTTATCCATTAGGTAGGGAAATGGGCAGACTAGGTGGGCCAAGTGGTCCTTATCTGCCATCAAATTCTATGTTTCAGTGTTTCTATGTAGGCATCCCCCCATTACCTTTGACCACTACCATTTGTTAAAAAAATTCAACCCCCCCAACTCCCTAGTGTCTAGTAGCCCCCAACCCCCATCATTACCTAGCAGCTCCAACCCAGCTCCCCCCCAGTACCCCAATCAGGCCACCAGCACAGCCCTTCACTCACCTCCATGGCCAGCAGCCCGACAGCACGATTGAGTGCTTGAATGAATGAGCCAGCACTCATTCATTCAAGTGCTCAGTTGTGCTCAGTCAGGCAGCCGGCCATGGAAGTAAGTGAAGGACGGCGCTGGTGGCCCGATCTGGGTGCTGGGGAAGGGCTGAGTTGGAGCTGTTAAGTAATGATGGGGTGGTGGTGGGGGGTCCACTAGACACCAGGGAGTTGGGATTTAATTTTTTTTTAAACAAATCAATGGCGGGGGCCAAGATAACTTGTGGGTTGCCTATCTAATGAAATGATGGCCAGTGATCGGCTGGAGGGGGGCACTGGACACCAGGGAAAAGAAAGTTGGCCCACTGAGAGACCAGAGGAGGCAAGGGGACCACTAGATGCCAGGAAGAACTACAGGAAGTAGCCAGTGGCCACTTAATTGCACAGCAAGAGGCGAAATTGTTCCCCCCAAGAGGTGAAATTTATATATGGGTGGCAAAATTTGCCCATGGGAGGCGAAATTTCACCTACGAGCAAAATTCCACCAGCTTGGGAGTGAAATTTTGCTCACAACAGAGGATGAAATTTTGCTTTTTACTCAGTGAAATATTTCACGAAATGTGCAAATTAAGCAAAATATTTTGCTGGGTGAAATTTCTCAATTTTGCACACCCCAATAAGGTAGGGAGTTCCAAGTTTTTGGGGAAAAGTGTGCAAATGCTTGTTCTCCCATCTTGGTTAAGCAACTGGAAACTTCAGAGGTTCTGGTGACATGTGAACCTCAAGAACAAAGCTGGATTAATGAATAGAATAATAGATAGGGGACTGTTCACTGCTAGGCTATATTACCATCAAGAGGTTCTGATGGCATGTGAACCTTCAGAGCGAATCTTGAGAGGGTCTAATATGTCACCAGAACCATCGCTTGAGAGGTTCCAACATGCCCCCCAGAACCTCAAGACAGTATAGCCAAGAAATACCAAGCAGGATTTTCAAACTGTGGTGGTACATCAAACCCTTCACTGCAACTACACCCAATTTTCCGATCCTGGGTTCAGTTGAGACAGTTTCCTCAATTTACTGCAGCTTGAACCACATATCTAGCGCAAGCTCCGTATAAACATCCCCCAGGATTGCTATAAGTTAGACCAGAAAAAGCTGATCTAACTTACGGCAATTACTGCACTGGACAGAAAATCCCGTTAGATAGCTGCAAGCCCCATGTGTCATATTGTCTGTGCACTGTGGCTTTTAGTGATCTACGACTTTGGAAAATCCCATCCACCAAGTCTCCTACTTGTTATTGTATATGTAATATATGAATTCAATAAATGTTCATTTTTTTACTTCACTGTAGAAATTATTGTATTCACAAGTAGCTTAGCCAATGGTTCATGACTGAAAATTGAAATTCGAAATATTGCTTAAATACACGCTCAGCCACACAAGCTTCTTTTTATTTATATTTCAAATGTTAATGTGTTTTTATATGGAGGCTGGGGAGGGAGAGAGAGAGAGGAGAGACATCAAGATATGAGCTGCAGGGGCTAAGAGATAGAGAGAGAGAGAGAGAGAGAGATCAAGATATGAGCTGCAGGGGCTAAGAGAGAGAGAGAGAAAGCACAAGCAAAGTGACACAACTGCCGCTGTGAGCTTTTTCTCTTTATTTTATTTCAAAATGTGTATGTTTTTTTTTTTCCTGCGGGCGTTGGAAAAGAGAGTGGAGAGAAAAAGAGAGAGAGAGAGAGAGAGAGAGAGAGAGAGAGAGGTATGATCAAGAGAAAGACTGGAGGATATTTGAATCAGTGGCTTGGCTGCATTTACTGTACATAACAGTTACAGTGAAAGCCTGCTCACACTCATACACAGCACAAGGAAATATTCTTTCTTGTTCTAAAATGGGCTTAAAATATCCAGAATGCTGATTGGCTAAAACGTACTTTCAACCGTGTCCTTATCAGCATGTATTGTGCCAACTGGCACTAATTCTGCCAAGCTGAGCCATAGCGCACAAAAATATCATTGTCCGCAACACCATCCTTTCTAAAGAAACAGCCTACAGCTCTGTGCCATGCTAACCAAACGTGCAACAACTCTGCACAGTACTCCCGTAACTTGCAAAGCAATCCCTGGTGTTATGCTGTCCCCTCACCCAATGCAATTTCAACACAATCTTGGACATATTTTTTTTTGTATGGAAAAATTCACTCTGACCTTTTCTTTCTCCTTGCCACCCGACCAAGCCGAAACTGACTCATAACTCGTCCATAAATTCTGACATTTCCAATACTCATTAAACACAGAAACAGTTTTACTCATTCCAAACCTACACATAAATAAATCTGTTTTCCATTATTCCTGTCAGAAAAAAACATATTTTTGCTTACCATGATGTGACGAGTAATCCCACCAATGAAAAACCTGAAGTGATCCTTAACTGATCGGGTCATGCGACAATTCGGCAAAGAAAATGAATCTGTAAAATCACCAACCATACCTCCAAATAACAACCATCAGCACAATTAAAATATAAAAATTAACACATCAAAAATAAAAACAATCAACAAAACACAGACAGAGCGGGTGGTGGTGCTCGTCTCACTCGATGATCTGTGTCACATAACAGAGCTCTGAAACAAATGATCTCTCACATTTAAAACCTGGCACCCCAGTAAAAAGCCACAAGAAATAAAATCAAATAACTTAAAACAACATAAGGGAGATTCCTAACTTACAATCCTGTGCTGCCAATGCAGTACTTTTCAAAGTCACATATTAAGGGAACTATTTTTTTACTATTTCAATATTTAAACTTTTTTTAATACTCTGCACTCCTCAATTTTTTTTTTACCACTAAATAATTACTTATGAGCCCATTTTATAAGTGCAATAGCACACTTCTAGGTGTGGGTTACGTGCTGATAAGAGCACACGCAGTGGCATTAGGCACTCGGCACACCCCTGGGAATACTCTTATCAGCATGTAACCCACACCTTGTCGTGTGATATTGCTTGTTAATACCATCATTCAGAGCTTGGGACAACAGTACCACAAGACTTCATCATTCTATTGTTGCAGCTCTAAGGATAGTATTACAGCAAACCTCTTGTATGGGTCTTGATGCTAACATACTAACATACTAAAATGCCAGCAGAATAGACCTAACGGTCTTTCGTGTCTGCTCGTTTGGTCAGCCCACCCTGGAAGCTGACCTTGCTGCCCCCCCTCGCCTTCTCCGGCTTCTCCCTTCCCAGTTCCAGATATTCTCACTACACTGGATTTTGCTTCCAGAACCCTTCCCCTGTAGCTGTCCCACCCCCTCTTGAACCCCTCCACCATCTCTGCCTCCACCAGCCCCCTGGGCAGCGCATTCCATGGCTCCACCACCCTCTCAGTGAAGTAGCACCTCCTCCTTTCTCCCCTGAATCTTCCCCTCCAGCTTCCACCCATGCCCTCTAGTTGCTCCCTCCTCCTTCCTTCAAAGCACCCTGACTGCTCCTCCCCTATTTACCCCTTCATGTACCTGAAGACCTCTATCATGTCCCCCGGTCCCTTCTCTCTTCCAATGTGTACATATTTAGCTCTTCGAGCCTCTCCCCATAGGTCCTGTCCCCAAGCCCCAAATCATTTTGGTTGCCCTCCTCTGGACCCTCTCCAGGAGTTTAATATCCCTCTTTAAGTGTGGCTCCAAAACTGCACGCAGTACTCGAGGTATGGCCTCACCAAGCAGTTATACAGAGGGAGTATCACTTCCCTCCTTCTGGAGGTAATCCCCCTAGCGATGCATCCCAGCATCCTGTTGGCCTTGGCTGCTGCCCTCCTACAAGTCTCCGAGTTGTTCATCTTGACATCCACCACCACCCCCAGGTCCCTCTCAGCCATCGAGACTTGTAGCATTTCCCCACCAGGGTGCACACTTGGCCAAGGTTTCTGGCCCGCAGGTGCAGTACCTTGCATTTCCCTGCATTGAACCTCAGCTTCCACTTTCTAGACCATCTTTCCAGGGCCTCCAGGTCCCCCTGTAGGGCCACCCTCCCCTCCTCCCCATCTACCACCGCCCCCAGTTTTGAGTCATCCGCAAAGAGACTCATCTCACTCCTGATACCTGTCCTTATGTCAGAGATGTAGGCATTGAACAGTAGAGGCCCAAGGACTGACCCCTGTGGGACCCACTAATGACCCTCCTTGGGGATGAGACTATCCTCGCCAACTATGACCCTCTGGGTCCGGTCCTGGAGCCAATTGCTATTATTAGCTTTATCCATATATTACATGTACAACATAACACTGGGAGTCAATTACCTTCCACTACTTTCTTTTAGATTAAGAGTAGTCATGATCCTCATGGGTCAGCGTTTAGTGTAGGGAGACCTAGTCCTGAGGCACCATGAACTTTGGCTAGCAGGTGTTCATGTGAACCATGGAGAATGCAACTTCAGTATTTTTTGTGACACACAACAACATGCATTCATGACTGGACTTACAACCCCTCCTTTGCAGCTGGGAAGCTGGTCAGGTTTTAAAGGGATGGGCATTTCACAGAGTAGGAGCATTAAAGCGGCATAGTCACTACTGATGACTCTAAGTCACATAGTCCCTTTCCATGGCAAGTGCAAGACTTCACATTTGAAATAAGGATGGAGCATAGTTACAGATATATTCATTTATTTAGTTTTTGTTTCATCGAGTAGGATGCACTAGGCATACATTTGCTCATTTTCAGGCATGGCCTAGAGGATAATGAGACGAAGATATATAACAAAGCAGTTAGGCTGACACAAGCATAGACATAATATACCAGGAGTACATTATCCAGCTAAAGTGCTGTAAGAAAAATAAAGGTATTGGATCACTCAAGAGAGCTATGAAGTCTAACACAGATGCAGAACCATTCAATGTGGCTATGATGTTGGTTAAGATATAAATTGTAGTTATCAAGAGACGTGGGCAGAATGTTAAGGTAGAGTAGAATAACATTAGGTAAGAGTAGATAGGTGGTATTCATGAAGGAAGGGGTGGCATTGTACAGTAGGTAAGGACAGAGGTCAGGGACAAGAGCATTCAGAGGTTTGTAGAAGGTGAGACCAACATTGGTTCTGGAAAGTGCAAGCAACAGAGAGCTAACGAATGTGTGTTGGTGTATTGTTCCATCGTTTAGGGTCAGAAATAGCAGAAGACCTCTTCCCATACTTTGATCTCGACCTTGGGATAAATAGTGGATCAAGGTCTGAGGATCTGAAGGAATGAGTATTTGTACAAGGCACCAAAAGGGATGTCAAGGAATGGTGTGCTTGGTTCAACATTATACTGTGCATAACATTGCCAAGAGATAGGTCCCGAAAAGCAGAAGGGGAGAGCCAGACAAGTTTGGAGTATAGGGTGCAGTGATGAGTAAAATGGTTACATGCAAGAACAAAATGACATATGTTATTGTATGTCACATGCCATTTTGTTAAGAAGGAGATATAGGTACTGTTGTCCAGCACTTTTGCAAACTATGTCTTCACCTCACTCATAACATCATTGATCTAAACACTGACCTTATGTGGAATGTTGCCCAGCTCTTGTTCAAGTATAAAAACAAACAGCTTTAAGGACTGCTTTAAAATTTTCACTGTAATGTTCAGAAGCTGCCTTAGGCTCTGTATAGACTGTGGAAAATCTGGTAATGTTTTTTTACGCCCATTTCTTAAAACAAATTACAATTTTTTCCATGTAGGTTTTTATTGCTCCTTCAGTGGGCCGCAGCTGCTCATCTATTAGCCTTATCGGACTTTGGGATCACTCATAAGCCTGAATGCTATGCGCATCCTAGCGGTCCCCCAGAGACAGCCCGGAGGCTTCATCCTGCCATGGCCCTGACCTTTTTCTTTGTTTTCTCCCCAGTTACCAGGGGCCCCAGACAGAGAGGTGCATGTCCGTGGAGGCGCACATGCACCCTCTTAATCCGGTGATGGCCCCTTCCTCCCATCCCTTTGGCCTAGCGCCATGGCTCCCTCAGCTTGCACTGCCCCTGGCCTCCACTGTGGGGCAGCCAAGAGCTGAGGGAAGCTCAGATCCCTTCCCAGAGAGGAGATCTGCCTGTAGGCAGCTCAATCCTGCACCACATCCTCCACCACCATGCTGACCTCCGACGGCCCTTGCTCGCTCCCAAACATGTGTCACCGGCATGATGAGAGATAAGGCGTCTAGTGTGTCAGCCCTTTATGCCACTAGGCTGGCAAAATTAACTACAGTTATTGAGTTATTGCATTCACACCAGTGCTAAACCGTGTTTAAGCATGATTTCAAAGCATGCTACTGCATCTTCATTGAGAAAAATCTCGTGCTGCTCACGCTTACTTTATTTGCAAAGAGACAGCCCATGATGCTCTGCGTAGTTGCTTGGTAACCCATGATTTCAGCAGTGTAAGTTTGTGCGACTGCAGTACATTAAAGTAAAAATATTGTGGAGGTGGCAGCTGATAGGAACAGAGTGGAAAATTAACTGTGACTGCAGTTTACTGTACACACCCAGTAAATCAGCAGATAGCCCGCATATCCTTGTTGTTTCTTTGACATTGGCATTGTAGGATACTACCACTAAGCACTCTGGCCTTACTATAATTGTGTAAACATGATGTTAAAGCAGCAGTATTTGTTAGTTTGCAAAAACATCATTATATGAGATACATGCCCGACATCCTTAGAGTCCTACTCCGGTGCCTTTCTAATTGTCTGAAATATTTTTAAAACAGCTTTTATAGCTAATTTTGTAATTAGTGATGCATGTCATTAAAGATGGCCACCACTCACAATTTTGATGCATATCTCTGTTGAGGTTACCCATTGCATGTATATGCTCTGCCTCCTGGGGCTGTGTGGGTGGCTGTTTGTGCCTGTCTGTGCCTGTAGGTTAGTTTTTGTGGATTTACATGTTTTTCTGCTAGAAGTACCTATACCATTCTTGCACACAACATCTGTGAAAGTCTCCTGGACTGAATTTCTGCAAAACATCACCACCAGGTATCAGCTTTTTAATTTAAAATCCACTTTTTTGGAAGCCATCTCAAAGACAAATAAGTAATAAGTCTTGCAACTAGTCTGACAAACTTGGTGATGCTGGGTCCTGCAACTGAATCAACATTTTTGTCTGACCTACTCCTAAAGGAGCTGTACTTGTGGACTTTGAAGAACAAAGGAAACACACAGACAAAAGGATTTCACATCTTGCATATGCCCAGGCCACAGTTTATCACATTTCAGGAATTTTAACACATTCTGTGATGCTGGACTTCAGCAGCTCATCATTTCCTTCAGGTATCACCAGATTTTTCATTTTAAATCAAATTTTTGTAGGCCATCCCAAGGAAAAAAAAGTCTGGCAAATAAGTCTGACAAACTTGGTGATACTGGGTCCTGTGACTGAATCAACGTTTTTGTCTGACCTGCTCCTAAAGGAACTGTACTTGTCTCTGAGGACTTTGAAGAACAAAGGAAACATACAGACAAAAGGATTTCACATCCTGCATATGCCCAGGCCACAGTTTATCACATTTCAGGAATTTTAACACATTATGTGATACTGGATCTCAACAGTTCATCATTTCCTCTGGATGTCATTTACCATCAGCATTTTCATTTTAAATCAACGTTGCATGTACTTTGTCTCTAAGGGCCTATGTTAGCAGAGAAGCTTCCTCAAAGGAACTGCCATCCTATCCTCCTCTCCTTCCCTGTTACACCAGTCAAATATGTTTTACCCAACTACTCTCGTACCTTGTGAAACCACCATTTTGGGCCTGTTCACACTCTCAGGATTCCTAATTGCAGGCTTGTGCCTACTTGCCCCCTTGGGAGCAAACAGTGCCATGACCGATACCTATAGTACCATAACCTCCCCGTAAATCTGATCTCCTCCGCACGTAAGGTACATGGGCACCCACTCTATGCTGATGGGTCTCAGCTCTGTCATCCCCACTGGCACGACACCTTGGCAATCTTCCATCAAATCTCCTTTAAGTAAGGAACCTCCACGCAACATCACGCTAACCGCAGGTTACATGCCCGCTCCAAAAAACTATTTAAGGAATACATGAAAAGACTAATAGTGCTGCTCTTATTGCTCTTGGGCAATATATATCCTAATCCTGGACCTCTCCACTGCTCACACCACTCATCAAGAAATATTGGTGGTCTTACAGTGGCGTCAATAAACATTTGCAGCCTTCTTCCAAAATTTAACAGACTACAAGTATGGACCACCTGACATAATCTAGATGTACTCTAGGTAGTAGAAACCTGGCTCACTCCTAATGTCCCTGACACAGTAATCCTACTTCCTGGCTACACAGTATTGAGGTGTGATCGCCTTTCTCAGTGTGGTGGTGGATGAGTAATCTGCGTAAAGGACACTTTGTAGGGCCTGGGGATCTCCACTCCTGGTTGTGGTGATTTAATCCAAATGCTGACCATTAAGTTGCTTCTCAGTGCACAGAACAAAACATTCACTGTGCTTTCTGTTTACATCCCTCCAAGGCACACTAAAGCTGGCTTTGTGTCCTTTATAAACGCTTTAAGAGGGATGAGCCTTCACTCAGAATTTCTAATGCTTGAAGATTTTAATATAAACTGTCTCTCCCCTAATGCCACTGATGCCAAGGACGCATTATCTGCTATTCACCTTTCACAGCTTGTAGAAACCCCAACCAGGAGGAACTACACAACTGGGACCAATACCTTACTGGACTGGGTGTTATCTAACCGGCCGGATAATATCAAGGACACCTCTGTCCTACCTGACTGCATTAGTGATCAATTCCCTGTCAAGTTTTACTGGTCCAATAACTACCGCAAGACCCCTGCCAGAACTGTCACTAGCTGTATCCTCATTCAAGGACCCCTCAAGTTAATGAAAGCTGACCTGAGATTTACTGATTAGTCTAGTGTATATACAACAAGCAACGTCGACACTGCACTAGAACTCTTCATTGACCTCTTTAATGCAACCTGTGATAAGCATGCCCCCATCAAAACTACAAAAATCCAGGGAACCCATAATCCCTGGATCACCCATGTTCTTCTTGATCTACTAAAACACAGGGATCACCTCTGGCACATCTCTTGAGCACTGGGGATACAAGTTAACCTACAGAGGTACAAAGAAGTGAGAAATGAGTGTACCTATGCTATCCATTCTGCTAAAAGCCAGTATTTCCAAGAAGCCCTTTACACCTTCTGAAATGATATCAGGACATTCTGAAAGAACATCCAAGACATCACTGGTAAAGACCCCCAAACTACCCTGAACAGGCTGAACATGGATGGCACTCCTACCATGGACCCAAAGCTATCACAAACACTTTCAAAAAAGCATTTACAGATCTTAGCAATATTCTTTCCCCCAACTGCTTCAGAGTAACCTCCTCAGGTATGAACTCTGCAGTTCAGAACCCACCCCGAGACCACCCACCATTTTACTTCAAAACAGTGTCTATAAATGAAGACAGAGGTTATCTTAAGAAGGTACTGGAGAAAGCTAGATTCAGTGGGGACTCCTTCAACTTAAAGTGTGTTGCCCTTACCCTTGAGGAAATCCTTACATCTCTTACCAAAATAATCAACCTGTCACTCTCTGAGTGACAATTTCCATATCTTTGGAAATCAGCAGTGGCCATGCTGGTGTAAAAGAGTGGTGACTGAGCACTGCTGGAAAATTACCACCCAATCTCCATTCTTCCCCCAATCTCTAAGGCCCTGAAGTGCATTGTGGCCAACAAACTCATAGAGTTTCTGGATAACTACCAACTCCAATGTCCCCAACAGCATGATTCAGGTATGGACTTAGTACCATCACTGCACTCCTGGAGTTTACAGGCTTTATCAATAACTCTCTGGAACAAGGGCTCTTGGTAGAGGCAACTTTCATAGACCTTACCAAGGCTTTTGACACTGTCAACAATGATCTCCTTATCAGACAACTCTCCTCCATTGGTCTTTCCTCCAACACAACAAGGCAGTTCTCCAGCTACTTAAGCAGCCGAATGCAGTAGGTAAAAATTGTTAACACCCTATCCGATAGTAGGCCTGTATGCTCTGGAGTCCAGCAGGGATCTATTTTGGGTCCATTGCTTTTTATCATCTTCCTCAATTCACTACCAGGAGCTTGCTATGACTACATACTTCTATACGCTGATGACACTGTACTTTTTACCAGCAACATGGACCCTCACTTTTTCCAGGACCAACTTCAGCAATCCTTTACATCTGCAGAGAAGTGGTTTTGGGATAATAAGCTCATCCTTAATTATAACAAGACTAAGACAATGTTATTTTTGACCTCCCAAAGCAGACACAAAACCTTCCCACTTACCATCATTAATGACACTGGCTCACCTCTTGAACTGGTTCATCATTTCATGTACCTGGGTATAACTATTGACTCTACCCTGTCTTTCACCCAGCACATCGACTTAACAGCCAAGGCTATTAACCAGCATTTAGGAGTTGTATACAGGAACATACTCACTCCAGAAACACTGAACATGGCCATCCACAGTTCTGTGGTCACTCTCATGAACTATGGTATTATCGTTTACAATGTGGCTACAGACACTGCCCTCTGACATATCAAAACAGCCTTAAATAAAGCATGCCGCCTTCTTACTGGTGCCGCACACTTGATGCACACCTGCAACCTTTATGCCCAGGTTAGCTGGTTGCAATTTGACAGCAGGCTCAAATACCAATTGTGCCTGCTTACAAAGAAGTTACCTTGGGATTGCTACTTCTCAGCGTGATGGCCCTTATTTCCCCTGCATGTAACCCATGCAGTACCAGAAGCTCTGGCAAACAGGCTTTTAGAATCCCATGGTACCACACCACCTTTGGACAACATGCATTCACATACAGAGCTCTGCAGTGGTACATCTCCCTGTCTCCTGACATAACCAATGCTATTTTGCTGGGCTTCTTTAAGAAAAAACACCGGCAGCATCTACTCTCACTGGCAACCTGTGACTGCTACCGCTAATTTGCCTTTACCTTGCTCCTATCATTTTCAATCTCTGTGATCTCTTCTGATTAGTAAAATGTTATGCTTCGTGTCCATTTCTTGGGCCCCCAGTTAAGTTAACACTTTCATGTGCTTTCTACCCCTGCCTAAATTATTTATTTTCCCTCCTACCTCCTTCGACCTCCTCCTCTTCCTTTTTTTGCCCTTCATAATTCCATACCTCTTTCCTCCCTACCACCTTAATACATCTTCATCATCACCCCACTAGCTACACCACCTCGTCCTCCCTACTCTCCTCCACCCCTCTTTTCCCCACCCTCCTCCCTGTTATTCCACTTTAACTACATTACTATTCTTCCCTTTCCTTTCTATATATCCCTATCCTCCCCCACCTCTGCTTGCCTTCTCCCTCCCTGCACTTTCCTCCACCCTCCCCGTCCCTCTTTACTGGTATAAGACCTTCCTTCTTTCTTTGACTCATGCACAACCCAATTATCTGCCTATGCTCTTAGTTGTGCAATTCTCTTTTTTAAACAAGCGTCCTCATGTAATGTTACCGTTACCTAGTGAAATGTTAGCCTTTGTTTTGACTCTGCAGCCTGTAAGTGCTTAGATTGCATAACTATTGTTAGAATTTATGCCTGGAGACAGTTTTCAATTATTTCTTGCTATATCTGTATCTGTGGAACATATCTGTATTCTTGTTTGTGTCTTGCTTGATGTGGAACCTATGAAAGAGTTTTCTGCTCAAAGGTGTTAATCGATGATCTCAATAAATAAATGAAACAATAAATGAATAAATATACTGTACTGGATTCATGCAATGGATGCATTTGGATGGTCTTACCACAAGTTTCTGATATTAACCCATTCCTTCTCATAGTGCCATATGGCATTGGAACCATCCACTGCTTAACCTGACCCAAAAATGGCCACCAGGATAGAATGAGTTTTAAACAGCACAGCACTGTACCAAGGTATTTAATGCAGCAGTACTAGTTAGCCAGGAAGTGTTAATCACTTCTCAAAGTTTTGCACTGCCTGGTAGGTAGTTTAAAATTTCAGATTTAACTTTTGTTGCTTACTACTGTTTTCTAAAAAATCGGTTCTTTGATTTTTAATATATTTATAATGTTGTGTGGAGTAGACCCCGGAGCAGTCATCAGCAGTTGAAATAGTCAGTTGCAATTCAATGCAGTTGCAATCAGTTGCTATTGCAATGGATTGCAGTAATAAAATAGTGAAGTTGAAATCCACTGCAATTGATGATTCCATGACCTGTCTAGGTTTGTTTTTGTGGTGCACTGTAATGTGTTCTCTTTTTTTCTTTCCTGGGGGGGGCAGGGAGGCCGTGAACATCTAATGGTCCTCAACCACTGGCACTGAGCCTTTCAGCCAATAAAATGCATCCCTGATTCCTGGACACGAAGCATCCACCAATTAGGAAAGATAGAAGGAGGAGTAAGGAACTTGAGAGTGTCTGTGACTGGCTGCATGAGGTGGCAGGGACAGCATGCCTAGTTAGGAGAAGAGACTGTCAGGAGAGGAGGGATCTGTGTTGGTGTGTGGGCAATGGACAGAGCAACATTTTTCTACAGGGATGAAGTTTGGCAGTTCTGCCTTTAATTTAAAAATAAGTTAACTGTGTCCACTCTCTTGATGCATCTGGTGCGTGGAGAGAGACTAGTGTGTGGCTATACAGGTCCCAGTCAGTCCTCCAGCAAAAGCCAGGTAGCAATCGTGTGAAGGCAGCAAGTCAGTGGTCTGGTTATGTTTGGGATCAGCCTGTGACCCCATCAGCTGGGCCCGTCAGGTGACTCTCACTCAGTCTCAGTCAAGTCTTCAGAGTCAGCGAGGAGGAGGAGTGGTAGGTGCACTAGTTCCACTGCATACCATAGTGGGGACGTGGGTCTGGGTTGGGGACCAACTGTGTGGGTTGGGAAGAGGGAGCACACAGCTCCAAAAAGACACTGGCACCACCACCAAGCAGAGCAGCAGCGGCAGCCTGAGCCATGGAGCCACCCGACGACGACTACCGAATCATCACCCATCACCTGACCGAACTGGCAACAGGCTACTGCAGTACTGTATGGGATGTGTATGTAAGGCCTGACAGGGCTGGGCAGTGGGCAGTAGGAAGGAGGAGGATGGTCTCTCACAGACCGTTCGGTCTGTCTATGTGTCTGCTGCATGCTGGGCTGACTTGTCTGATTGGTTGAAGGCTTTGGGGCTGTGGGGCCCAGGGGGCTGAACTTGAAAAGCCAAGGTGAACGATCATCATCGATCTACTGCTGGGGGCCTGGCTGTGCTCTCTCTGACTGTGGTGGCATTGTGAGTAAGTCAGACTCCCCACAAGGTTGTGGAGCTGGCCAGGCACAGGTGGTTGGTTAGTGAGTTCCCGGACCCATAGGAGGCCGGAGTGCGGAGCATGGTTGGCCAGGTCCAATGGACAAAATGTTTGTTGTTTGCCACTGTAGGAATCGGATAGACTAAATATTAAAGACCTCACGGCAAGATGAATAAAATTAAAAAAACACATTATTGTACATGCTGAAAGCCAAAACAAGTTCAGAAACTGTGTCAGAAAATGCTTTTTTTATATGCATGAGGTTTTTTTTTAGCTTTAAATTTAAACTATGGATACATCTCAGTTCTGGCATACCATACAGCAGGCATTTCTAGGGGTCCTCCCTTAAACTGTTTTGAGTCTCACAGATTCTATGAGTACTAGTAAACTAACATATACTTTATTTATTTTATTATTTATTAAATTTTGTTAACCGGGTAGGCCTGCTGAGCCCCGAAGGTCCCAGTTTCAAGGGCGACCTGGGATTAGTTACATACAGCAAGGCATAGATATTCAAATAGTACTTTTCAGGACAGATTAAACAGGACAACAAAGACAGTGTACAGTATTACAATAGTACAATGCAGGATGATATACAGCCAGGTTATGCAGTTAAACATTAACACATAGTTGCAACCACAAGGAAGAAAGACAGGGGGATTGCTAGGGCAACAGCAGAGTCAGGTTCCGCTAGGCCAATTGACAGTTGGTTAGCTCTGTTTGCAAAAGGGTACCTTCTAGCTTCTGTGGGTGTTTAAGAGGCCCCTATACTGAGTTTTAGACTCACAGTTCTTTTCTAAGTAACTAGTATTACTGCTGCTTATTTTTCTATACCGTATACTATTCTACTGCCCTGCTTCAACTTGTTACTTTCAGGGACTTAGTTTTTTTTGTTGTTCTTTTGACTGGTTATTGTGCTGTAGTGGGTCCCTGCTGTGTGTAGATTTGTTTCACTGCACTTTGTATTGCATTTTAAAGAGCAGCCAGTTTCTTAGCTGCTGCTGACTAGTTGCTGCTCCCTCCAACATATGCAATACCTCACCTGCCCCAGAGCTGAGGGGCATAAATAATTCCTTTTGTTTCTGCCCATTTATGAAGTTATAATACTGCTAAATCCCAAATGCTAAAATGGAGCTGCTTCCTGACCTTAACCCACCAACACGCTGCCAGGTAGGCACATGCAACCCTGTTTTGTGATGTCAGAAGACGAAGGCTGTGTGTGCACGTGCCCCATTGATTTCAAGGGGGTGGGAATTTTCCATACATTTTATTAACTTTTATAGTCAAAATTTTAATTACAAATGAGAAGTTAAAAAGGCATGAGAAACTACAACATAATAAAAATCAACGAGGGTGAAAGTTGAAAAAATTGGTTGGATTTTCTTCAGTTAGTTGAAGTCAGAAATTTCAAACTAGTTGAAAAAATCTGTCGTAATGTGTGGTAAGTCAGTCATAATTGTTTTTTGAACTGACTCCGGGGTGTAGTGTGGAGCCACAGAAAATATAGCAGCCTACATGCCATTTCCGGTTTTTCACCCTTTGTTTACATTGCTGGTCCTATAAACACTCAGCGGTCAAAGGAAGATGTGATGCATTCTGGTTACATCAAACAAAATAACCAATGAGAGAATGGCAGCATCCCGTTTCCTTCAGAATACAATATGGCGCTCCTGGCAAGGCTCTGTGCTAAACTGTCAGAAAAAATAAAGACTATAAAGAAAACAAAACTTAAAAGCAAAGGATTCAAGTTTTGTCGGTTGTGAGTTTATTTGATATAACTATTGTAAAAGGAACATTTCTATTAACTGATGCTGCTGCTTGAATTTTTTCATGGTGGGCATGGCACAGAAGTGTGAACTTTTAAAAACTTCAGAATCTGTATCTTAGTTCAGGAGTGAAAGAAAACAAAAAGAAAAATAGGTATATTGATGTTTTTTACTGAGGCAGTATAGCGCAGTGCTTTAAGGCTCTGAGCTGCAAATCTGGTGACATCCAGCAGAGCAGACCTGGGTTTGAATCCCACAGCTTCCACTTGCATAGTGTGTGACCCTGAGCAAGTCACTTAACTTCCCTGTGCTCCCAGGTCACTCTTGTCAAAAAGCTTTTAGCTTAGTGTGCTACTCCTGTTTTAAACAACTAAAAGAAAAAAAAAGAAAAAAGAAAAAAATACATTATTTCTGATAAAAACTATATAGTTGCAATCAATCAATCAGTATCTTTATTTAGCTAGGCGGAACACCATTGAGCAGGGCTCATTTACAAGATGGACCTGGTAGTTTAAACAACAACAAGTCACAATACAACAATTTGGAGTAGGCGTAGCAACATTAGCAGCCTATGTACAGTCATTACAAGTGAGAAAGGCATGGCTTGGCACGGTGGTGTACAATAATTTACAAATAGCAATGTAAGGCTTGACACTGAGAACAGAACAAGGCAGCATAATTTACAGGCATGGTACCAAAGGCAGTCAGCATACTGCTATGTGCGAGTTCTATGCAAGGCAGGTCTCTGATAGACAGTAGAGTACAATATTATATTGGATGAGGTCTAGACCAGCAAAGCATTAAGTGGCCTAAGACTATAAAGCCAGGGCACTGAGGTCACAGGATGCACCAAGGATAGTGGAGGGAGGAGAGGTTAGGAGGGGTGGGAGGGGACAACTGTAATACCTTCAGGACTGACATAACTGCATTAGTCAGCACAGTAGGTCTAAGGGTAAGGAGGGGGGTATTGGGGTGAAAATGCACCATTAGTAGGGGAGGTGACAGACAGGTAGGAGGGAGAGTCAGAGATTCAGTGCCGGAAGCAGTTGCAGGACTCCATAAATGATCACTGGATAAGATTTTTGAAGGCAGGTAATGGTACAGGTGAAATGAGCTGCAGTAAATTTTGAGCAGTATTCCAGAGGACTGGTAAGGCATGACTAATCGCCACCCAACCAAAGCGCATGCTAACTCTGGGTATGTAAAGGGCAATATGAGTCTGGCTTTTCAGTAGATAGCTGCCAGGAATGCAAGAAGGTAGGCAATCCTTAATATACTGAGGCAGCTTGTTAGAGATGGCCCTATAGATCCACAGCATGGTGTTCTTTTGTCATCTAAGAGTAAGTGAGCCCCAACCTACAATGTTGTAGAGGGTACAGTGGTGTGTTGAGTAGGGGGCAGTGGTAATGAACCTGAGCAACCGGTGGTACAGAGTGTCTTGTTTGGCAAGGGCCACACTAGAGCAGTGCCCGTACAGAAGGTCTGCATAGTCAATGAGAGGCAAGAACATTGTTTATACCAACCTGGTTCTCCCCTCCTGCATCAATAGATGCCTGATTCTAAAGAAAATCCCATGCCTCTGTTTAAGCTTTTTGGAGAGTTCCTCGATAGTTATGGACTTTGAAGGAAAGATTAGAGTCAACCCACACCCCCAGATGTCTGAAGGAATCTACATAGTCCAGAGATTAGCTGATACAGATACTGCTGCTTTAAATACTGTTGGACCATGTAGATTTATGGGTTCTGGTTAGTAACATCGCAGAACAAAATAAAGTGGCAAAAACAGTGTCACCATTAATATTGGCAGCACAAAATAAGGCATGCCAGAACAATGCAGGCCACATGACACACAGGTAGCAAACAACATCCTCCTCATGGAGACACTGCACTAGAACCACAGGGGCCAGGAGTACAAGCCAGCATGCCATCTCCCCTGTCCTGTGTGTTGCTGGGGACATGCTGGCTTGTGCTGCTGGCCCCTTGCATTATACATGGCTATCCACATGGTGGCCATGGTCCACCTGTCCTCCAGTGGTTACCCCAGTGCATGTTCTCTATCACCCAGCAGTCAGGGTGGGGGTACCCCACCATGTGAGTGCCTGCGCCATTAGATTACCATGGTAGGTGTCCAGTGGACTGCTTCCCCCAGTGGTGGTTGCACCCTGCCCTGTTCCATCTCCTTGCACCCCTGTGCTGTTCCTGTGCATGGGTGCCCACTGCTGTGTTCCAGTGCAGGTGCCTCGTAGTGGACATTGTTTGCTACCTGCGTCTTCGTAGCGCATTGTTCTGTACGCTACATTTTGTGCTGCCAATGTTGATGGTGACACTGCTTTTGCTGCTTTATTTTTGTCCACTTTATTTTGTTCTATGATGTTACTGACCTGAACCAACCATTTTAATCAACCTTAAAATGTTTTAAAGCACTTACAGCAATTTAGAAACTGTAGTCTGTACAGGGCCGAAGACTTAATAGCTTCAATTGTTACTGCAAAAGCCAAAGAACAATAGAAAATGGGTAAGCCCTGATTGGTCAGTTTATAGGTTTCATGAATAATTGCTCAACTGAAATGCTTTCCCATTTCCTTTCAGTGCTAAGTTCTGCTGTAAGCTCTTTTGGAAACAATGACATGCTCATGTACTTTAATCTACTGCTGTACTACATACTTAATCGTTATCGTACTGTGCAACATCTGTTATAGGTAATGTATTTATTTTCATTCAGTAAGTTTTTTATTATTATCCTGTGTGACTTTTGGCAGGGTAGAACCTGGAAATGGACTTTTAGTCCAGTGTTTTAACTTAGTTATCAAATAAGTTTAAATGAACTCCATAAAATTTCATTCTAAACATTCCAAGGGCTTTATAACCATAAGAGGGTGTTTAGTGGAAATAGTTTCATAATTCTGAACTTCTACTCTAGGTTCGGTTGCCACAGTCCATTTCCACACAAAGGCTCCTAATTTTCTGACAAGTAAAACATTTTGATTTTAAGTCCAAGGTCCATGTTTTTAAAGTGGCAACACTGTTGTTGAAATGCTTTGTAATATGTTGTTATATGTACAGTTTCTGTGTCTCCTATGATTATGAGTTTCTTCTTGAGTCCTTTGTGTGCCAGAACTGTTCTGCTTCACTTCAAAGTTCTCTCACGCAAAGAACTAGAGAATGCACTCATACAGTATCTGGGCTATCAGAATAACCTCGGGGATAGACTAATGAGCTGTGAATGAGCTTGATATAGCCAGCAGACTTGGATTTGATTCTCACAACCTTCACTTGTACAGTGTGTGACTCTAAGCAAGTCACTTAACCTCCCCAGTGTTCCTGGGTTGCCCCTGAAAACAGGCACTTGAATCTAGTGGGCCATACTTGGTTACCTAAAAAAAAGTATCTTTGAGACAAAGGAACAGTAATACTGTATAAACAAATAGGAATCCTGTGCATGCTTCGTTTGAACCAGATTTCCATTAATAAATATGCCTGCCTGTTTTCTAACAAGCATTTGTCAATGCCGAATGTTTGCTTGCTGGTATTAGCATTGAAATGCAGGAGTTAGAGAGATACAGAATAGGAATGGCAGTGAAGTATTGAAGTTCACGCCAACCCTACCTCCATCCTGTTGAGATGGACAGGAATTGGGGTAAGTGTTTGGGTCATCGCCCATGAGGGTCATGCAATGTCACCTCACCCTATTCTGCAGACACTTACACGGGTTGAGGTGTGCCTTAGGGTTTTCGGCTTTACAGTCACCCCATTCCATAAGGACATATATTGAAATGGGTGCAGCATAGGAGAATGGGGTGAAGTCTGGGGCCGAAGAGTCCAAGGCACACCTTGATGCCTGTCAGTGGTGGGGGTGGGGATGGGATGGCATGAGCAGTACAGTAAGCAGTCAAGGCACATCCAATAGCTGTCCATCTATACAGGTAGGACGTTATGGTTAGAAATGCTAATGCCCCTGTATGCTTGTTGGTATTTACAGAACAAATTATCAACATGGCCATTTGTGACCCCACCTCTTGAAAGCATTTGAGATCTCTTCTCAAGAAGAGTGGCAGTGTGATTTTGTCAATGTGTCCCGAACATTGAGTTCCAAGAGTGGCAGTGCCATTCTGCACCACATGTACGAAAACACAGATTGGGCAGGATGTGAAAAATGACAGCTGTACCATCCATAGGGAGGTGTGAAGAGATGGCAATGCTGAAAATGTGTAGTGGGAATATTACACATGCTCGCATTTCCAAGCATATGTGGAAACTGCGCCAATCGCATGCTCCCTGTGCTCATGAACAGTGTCACTGTGATTTTCTTAATGTGTCCTGAACACTGATTTCCCACAGCAAGCACGGTATTGTGTGCCAGAAGTGCAAAAACACATTTTGACCAGCATGTGAAAAATGACAGCTGTACTGTTCATAAGGAGGTGCGGAAAAATGACAACGTTGAAAATGTGGAGTGAAAATATTACAAATGTGCAAAGTTATAAGCGTGCATGGAAGCTGCGTAACGCATGCTTGTAACACAGTCATTTAATGGACTTTCATCACCAAATTTTCCACATAGGCATTTTAGGACCTCTGCTAATGAACAGTGTCACTGACATTTTTGTAATGTGTCAAAGTGCGGAAACACATTTTGGCCAGGATGTGAAAAATGACAGCTGTACTGTTCATAAGGAGGTGCTGAAAAATGGCAATCTTGAAAATCTGGAGTGCATGTATTGCAAATGTGGCAAGTTATGAGCCAGCATGGAAACTACGTAATGCATGCTCATAACACAGTCATTTTATGGACTTTTGTCACCATATTTTCAACATAGGCATTTTAGGACCTCTGCTAATGAACAGTGTCACTGTGATTTTCACAATGTGTCTCGAACAGTGCTGTCCCACAACGACCATGCTATTCTGTGCCGGAAGTGCTAAAACACATTTCAGCCAGGATGTGAAAAATGACAGCTGTACTGTTCATAAGGAGGTGCGGAAAAATGGCAATGTTGGAAATCTGGAGTGAAAATATTGCAACTGTGTGAAGTTACGAGTGTGCGTGGAAACTGCTCAATGCATGAATGTAACACAATCATGTTATGGACTTTTGTCACCAAATTTGCCACATAGGCATTTTAGGACCTCTGCTAATGAACAGTGTCACTGTGATTTTCATAATGTGTCCCGAATATGGATTTCCCACAGCGACCACACTGTTGTGCACTGGAAGTGCGAAAACACATTTTAGCCAGCATGTGAAAAATGACAGCTTACTGTTCATAAGGAGGTGCAGATAAATGGCAATATTGAAAATCTGGAGTGAAAATATTGTAAATGTGCGCAAAGCTACGAGCATGCATGGACACTGTGCAATGCATGCTCGTAACACAGTCATTTTATAGACTTTTGTCACCAAATTTTCAACATAGGCAGTTTAGGACCTCTGCTAATAAACAGTGCCACTGTGATTTTTGTAATGTGTCCTGAATATGGATTTCCCACAGTGACCGCGCAATTCTGCGCCAGAAGTGCAAAAAACACATTTTGGCCCGCATGTGAAAAATTACAACTGTACTGTTCATAAGGAGGTATGCAAAAATGGCAATGTTGAAAAGCTGGACTGAAAATATTGCAAATTCGCAAAGCTACGAGCGTGCGTAGCAACTGCGCAATGCGCGCTCGTAAAAGAGTCATTTTGTGGATTTTTTCCACCAAATTTGCAACATACACTTTTTGAGAGCCCTCATCATGAACACTAGCACTGTCATTCCATTGGTCAGTCCCAAAAGTTGATTCCACACAGTGACCACATAATCACCTTTCGGGACTGATTAACATCATGACAGTGATTGAATTCATGAGGAGGGGTCCCAAAATTCCCATGTTGAAAATTTGGTGCCAAAATTCCAAAAAATGCCTGAGATATGCAAAAAAGATGAAAACACCCTATTTCTTCCATTATACAGCTTACTGGCATTTCCTCAGTTCGCAGTCGGCTTTGAAGAGTGCAGACGTGTTCCCGGTCCATCAAAGATCGTCGCGCTAGGCTCCGGACTTAAGTATGAGGTGAGGGGGGTGTGGGGAGGCAGGGTGCTCAGTGGGTGGGTGCGGGTTGTGGGGGCAGGGAGACTACGAGGGACAGTTTTTCTGGGTTTAAAAAATTAAAAACATCGTGGGATGGTTTTCTATTACAGGGGCATTAGACACGTTAGGGTGGGCTCCTGGCGTGCCACCTGAATGTTTCTGGGGGTGTAGCTGATGGGGATTGGGCACCCCGTCGGCACAAAGCGAGGAGGATAAAAGAGCCGAGGGGAGTTGGGCACCCCTCGGCACACAAAACACTTTGTTTTGGGGCGCATTATGCCGACAGGGAGTGGGCTCCCCGTTCAACAAATCAAACTGGAGGGGGACATGATGCCAATGGGAGTGGGCTCCCCACTGGCAACTTTAAATTGGAGGGACTGAAGCCGACGGGATTGGGGCCCCCCATCGGAAAAAACACTGCTATGGCGGGGAGATTGGCCACCCCCTTGCCTCGAGGCAACTTTAATATTGTTTGTGAACAGGTGGCAAGCCACCCACCATGTTCACAAACAATATTACAGTCAGCAAGTTCCACCCAGCAATGACGGATCGCTCCCTCATTGCAGCGGAATCACTGATGCTGCAATGACGAGGCAGCCCCTGATTGCTGCAGGGAAAATGTTGCAACTTGGTGCAGCTTTTGGAAGCCAGTGTCATCAGCACACTGTGCCTCCATTGGCCCACCACTGCCAAGTCCCCAGATGCTATGCCTCCCTTGGCTGCTACAGTACCACACCTCCACAACCCGCTTCTCTCCTAAGCTGTCACATAATGCTTCTTGCACATGCGTGCAAGTAAACAAAAATGTGTAGTATTATGGCATCTGATAATTGGTACATGTCTTGCAACAGCCTTCAGAAACTAATATCTTCCTCCAGTAAGAATGGCTGCTGTGACCTCACTGATCAACTGAGTAATTCGATATGTAGGTGTACAGTTGGTGTGATAACTTGATCTGGCATGGAAGACCTCCATCATAGGTGCCACTGAATGGGGTTTCTAATTTTGACCACCTTCTACATTGTGGGGCAGGTGACAACAGCAGCTACCTGGAACTAGTGAATTCACTGATCTAGACACTAAGAGTAGGATTTTCAGATGGATCCAGCCAAGATGAGTCAGCCACTATTTTCAAAAGGAAAATACATCCAAACCTGCCAAACCATCTAGTATATGGCCTAACAGTGTCCAACGTTTGAATCCAAAAACAGATGCAGGTACATCCAGAGTGGACGCAACTCACAACTGCACTTGTTTTCTGCTTCAAATTAGGACCTTTTGTCCTAAACAGATGCAGTTTCTGAAAATCATAGCAATAGGGCTGCCTGGAAACAAGAGAATGGACACAGATGCATGCATAGCAGGTGTTTGCATGTGAGTCTAATTCTTTTAAAAATCTCCCACCAGGGTGTTGTGGTGAGACTCACTGGGCTTGAAGGGAAGAACTGAGACTGTCTGTCTCATAAATACCATCAACAACAGCAGCACTGCCACTAGTGAGTGAGTTATACAACAGTGGCTAAGAAACAAGAAGCTGGGAACCTGCAGAGCTCTGTGCACCTGAAGATGTTAACCTTTATGTAGTTCATCGAATGTGGTGTTCAGATGATATTTCCAAAGGAATACAGTTTACAAGCACAATGTGAGCTTTTGCAAATATAATTCTCAGAGATATGCAGATGATACTGTCATTTTCTCCTCTGGTTCCTTGCCCTTCAGCTTTGAGCAGTCACTGCAACTTAACTGTGAATCACAAGAAAATTGTTTCTCTGCTATTTTGCTCCACTCATTGGATTGAATCTGCCACAACCACTAGAACACTACACTCCTTATCAGGTGATCATGCCAACTCTGTAACTTCCTGTAAGTACCTTGATATGGTTTTGGCTAAACACCTTAAGCACAGCAAAAAAAAGCCTACACACCAGGGCTGACTAATTATATATTTAATTTATTAAATATATTGTGCAAAATAACAAATTGTGCATAAAAGCCATGGACTGACACCCTACAAGGCATTAACAAAACTCCCCTTATGTAGTCAACGCAATCAGTGTCTGCTTCATGGGGCAGAGTCTTGGGTTCAAGAGCACCATTTAAATAGCCCATGTCCCAGATAGCATAATTTATGCTGCCCAATCAAAAACATTGCTAGCAGAAACCATTCTACTAGTAGTCTAGATACCTGTCCTCTGGTATGTTTGAATCTGCTCTCTTGGGTATAAAGCCAAACACAACATTAGATCAGAGGGCAGTGATACCCAAATTAAATTTAACAAATGATAATCTGAAGAGCACATGCAAAATAGAGGAGGTGGGAAAAATAGGAAGCAATAAAATGAGCGTAAGTAGATGCTGGCAAGAAGGGCATGAAATGTGTTAGCAAGAAAAAGAATCAAAATTATAAAATGAGTATCAGAAATGCTGCAATCTGATAGGCTGTTAGGATTCCAACAGCCTTACATTAATGCCTGTTACACTTTCATTTACAGCCTGATCACCCAGGCACATGTATTCTTCCTGCCAGTATTTCATCCTCTAGCACTACTGAATGACTGGAATGACTGCATTCTAATTCTGATCCAACATTCTTAAACTGTTAGTGGAAGAACTATTTTATTAAACATCTCCCTCAAAATGAGGAAAACATTCAAAATAGTACACTTTAAACACTTTTCTTTTGGAATATTTGTTTTTTTAATACCAGTACAGCACTCCGAGGAGTTAGATTAACAGTCAGATAATCACCCCTAGGGGAAGTGTGTCACATGGCTGCACCTTGTGCCACATTACACCCCCTCAAGGGGTGATTAAAAGATTGATAATCCAACCCCTGGTCATGTCTTATTGCTTAAGAAACCCCTCTGGCTATATGGGTAGTAAGAGATAAAATCTGGAACAAAAGGAAAGCTTTAAAGAGCCACTGATGCCTTGAGAAGAACTTTAAAAAAAATAATATTTGGACAGAAAGCAGCCTGTATTTTTCATTAGCTCTGTAGTTCGTAACCTCATTATTTATTACTGAGGTCATATGCATGAAAACAAGTTAGCTGTTTCTTGAGAGTTCGCCAGCTCCTGTTGCTTCTTCCCAACTTGATGTCATAATACTCTGCTTGTGACATCGCAGTTGTTCCCATGACAACAAAATGTGATGTTACAACAGAGCATTATGACATCAAGTTGGGAATAAGCTATAAAGACAGAGGGACTCTAAGGGCTAAAGGTTTTGTTTTCGTAGGAATTGTTTTAGTAATAAATAATTGATATGAGAAATCTATAGAAGATGGGCAAAATACAAGCTGAAATGTGTCTAAATATTATGTTTTCTGATGTTTTTCTAAAGGTGTCAGCTGCTCCTTAAGGGTATCAAGGGGGAAGCAGAACACGGTCAACAGGGCACTGTAGCAGAGGAGTTGCAGGATATTTTGATATGTTTTATTGGACTAACATACATCTTGTACGAAGATGGTATAGCAAACAAGATTTAAGGCCACACAGCTCTCTTCACAGATGAAGGGACTTGTTAAGCCCTGAATGCTTATGTACTATATCATCTTTGTACAAGATATATGTTGATTGAATAAAAGGTATCAAACTATCCAGTGACTGCTGTTTTCCACGTATCAATATTAGAGATGCAGCGAAATTAAATTCTGCTGGTGAAGCGAATGAGAAGTGGCACATCTTTGTGTTGTCATCCGCTTATGTGGAGTGGCCGGTAACCCGAAAGTGGATGAATGAGGAAGGGTGCCTTCCATTATGGTGACACCTTCCCGCAATCCACTCATGGTGATGGATAGGTAGGGTGTCCAGATGAGGGGTGGTGAACTAGGCAACAGGATGTCGCTATACATACATGCGTGGGGGTGAGGAGCACACTGCAAGCGTGGGCTGGGAGGGGGTGGAGAGACTGTAGGAAGTGGCGCTGCAGTTGCTGGTCGAGCTGCGTCATGGATTGGATAGTGATTGGGGTGGCTGAGGTACTGGGTTCGGGTCAGGGCACTGGTGCGATTTTTATTGCGCCTGGCCTGAACCTTTTTATTTTTACTGCTTTCACCCCCCAACATGTACCCCCCCAGAGTTGAGAATCCTTAAGTAGGGTGGTGCGGGGGAATGTGTGAGGGGGCACAGCTCCCCCACAGAAAGCAGTAAAAATATGTCCTGGCACCATTGTGCTGGTGTGCCAGGGTTGTCAGAGTGCCGAGAATGTGTTTGACACTCTGACTGAGCGATAACGGTGATTGCCTTTATGAGTTCGTTGTTATCATATAGACCCAGAGTGGCCAATTGGAAAGGCTCACTTCACCTTGTAATTATTACTTCGCATTGTGATTCTGCCTTAACGTGAAGTAAGGTGGAATGGCAATAATATTGGCAGCCCCCCAATGCCCCCCACACACACAGTCACCAGAATTAATGTGTATCCCCAAAATGCTACTGTCTTGTGTCCAGAAAACTCCCCAGTGCTGACGAAGTGAAATGAGAGCACAACAAGAAATATAAAGTCTCCCAGAATTAATGGTGCACTCAGTCATGCACACAGTGGTCACACACAGTCCCCAGAATTAATTTGCATCCTCAAAATGCTACTGTCTTGTGTCCAGAAAATTCCCAAGTGCTAGCGAAGTGAAATGATAGGGTAACAAAAAATGATAGGGTAACAAAAAATGCAAAGTCTCCCAGAATTAATGGTGTACTGCAAATGCACAGACAGATTAAGATTACTCTGGGCACTCAAGAAATGCAGAGTTAGATGCAAAGGCCCAACAATACCCAACCAGTGCTCACAAGTCACAAATCCAAATCTGGAAAAGAATAACTTTTGCCGGTTTGGGGGGGGGTGGGTAGTACACAGCAGTAACTGTCCACTACCAGTAAAAATACCACAAAGCAGTATACAAAATTCATGCAGGTGTGGTAGATAGCAGGTTCACACTGCTGCAATTACTCTGGCACAATAAAAGTTTTCTGATTTAATGGTATGCATCGCACATGCACTCACACACACACTACAAGTATTACATATGAAAATTGAAAACCTTTAGCAATATAACCAAATGTTTTAAACAAACTGAAATTATAGCCAGCTCAGTGGCGCTGAGGGTTGATGAGGTGATGGATGCCGCACCTCGCTCTATGCCGGTGACCCGGGTTTGGGAATGAGCCCGGGCTGTCGGGAGTTGGCAGGGGGGAGAGAGAGAGGATTGAGTATCCAGAGGACTGCTCTCCTCTCTCTGGGGAGGGTTTCGGGGCCAGCTCGGCTGCCTAGTGGCTCCTGGAGGAGACTGGGGTACTACAGGCAAGCCAGCCATATGTAAGAGGGGATGGGAGTGCGGCAGACATCAGCAGGGCAGCCGTGCATAGATATCATTGCACACCACACTCTCCATGGGAACTTCAAAGGAAAAATCCCTCCCTGTGTTCGTGGAGGTGATGGGGGCTCCAGGGGCAGGATGCACATCCCAACATCGGCCCACTTCCTCCGGTGATCTCCTGGCCAACCCGTCGATTGAGGTAAGGCTCTCTCTAATTTCAGATAGGCTGCTAGGGGAGAGCGGGCCCAACCTGGGGGGTGATCTGAGGTGCTAGATTCTGCCTGGTCGATGGGGAAGTTCACCGGGCTCTAAGGTTCAGGCTGGGAGTAGTAGTCCTAGCCGCGTGAGTATCCCGGAAGGATGCCCGACATAGCGGGTGTATAAAATAGAGTTAAAAAAAAAACTGAAATTATACACTGCCGCACCACAACAATCAACAAAAAAATGCCAAGAATTACTGAAAATATTACTGTGTGTACATTAACACAGTTATACAAGAAAAATATAACCAAAACAGAAAGATTGCCTTTTTCTCCCAGTTAATCTACCTACACCACAGATATGCCCCTCTCCCAAAGCACACTTCACAGGACACAGACTGACTGTTCTAAATTAACATTCAAAATCCACATACAAACAATAAACACTAGATGATATGAGCACAGGAGGGTTTCTTACAACTGATGCACTAAATTTTGGGCAAAAAAATGGCTCAAAAAGGCTTTTTTAACAGCTTTTAGAGGATTTGAATCACAGAGCTCTGAGAGGAAACTGTCTCCATCTTCCACTACACACACACACACACACACACTACACAGAACTTTTTATTTATTTATTTATTTTTTAAATTTTGGTGACCAGGTAGGCCCACTGAGCCCGGAAGGTCCCTTTTTCAGGGTGACCCGGGACAACGTGGTGGGCTTTTGGCAATTTTACTGGCCCAGAGAAAGGAGATTGGTGAGTGGTCGCTCAGTACATCTGGGAGAACTTCGAGTTCAGAGAATCTGGATGGTGTGCTGACCAGAACCCAATCAATTAGGGTGCTGGTGCCAGCCTTGATGTTCAGTTAGTTGGGAATGGACTACTTTCTCAAGTAGTTTGCTGAGATGTGGTAGCAGGGAGATGGGTCTATAGTTTTCCAGGCATAGGGGGTCTCCCGCCTTGAAGATGGGAACCACACTTGCATGCTTCCAGGTGTCAGGCACTGTTGATGTAGACAGGGCGAGGTTAAAAATGTGTGTTAGTGGTTTGACAAGGGCTGGGGAGATGATCCTCAGGAAAGCAGGGTACAGCCTGTCACTTCCAGGGCTGCCGCTGGAAGGAGGGTTTTCAGGAGTTTTATAATGGTCTTAGGAGCAATGGCCCTGAAATAGAAAGGAGGGATGGAGGCTTCAGAGTTTGTAGGAGTGCAGGGGCTACTGTTACTGTTTCAGTTGGAAGGAGGGTGAAGAGGGAGCTTGCTAAGGTAAGGGGTCAGGTCGGTAAACATAGTGTTGAGGAGGCCAGCAATGTGAGCAGGGTCATTGATGGTGCCGATGGGGATGTGAGTTGTGTCATTTGCTTAATGGTTTTGGGTTTAGGATGGACCCAATTGAGGCCCAGAAACTAAAGATTCCCAGGGTATTTTTGGAGTTCAGTGAAGTATTTCTTTTTCAGTGACTTTGCCAGCTGCTTACAGGCATTTTGCAGTTGCCTGTAGGCATTCCATAGCTGGGCAGATGGAGACTCTCTGAATGCTCTCCATTTAGAGTACCCAATCTTCATTTGCAGTAACAATTATTTTGTTATCCAGCACGTGCAGCCTCCCCTAACCCTTCTGGTTTTGATAGGAAAATACTGGTCCTGTAGTTTCTGAAGTGTGCTGGTGAAGTATTGGACAGCAGAGGAGACATTTTCAAGCTGGTATGGGGGGGACCAATTTAAGGACATTGCTTCCCTAGTCACAGGTTCACGATTCTAGCTGCTGAAATTTTTGAAGGACAGTAATTTTGCTGGTGAGTGAACTGACTTGTTCACAATGATGTAGGTGGGGGAGTGGTTGCTAATTGCATCCAACATGGTGCCTGTTTGGAGGATTAGGTCACACCGGTTAGTTAGAATCCAATCAAGGATAGAGTGGTTTGGTGTGTGTTGGTTGAATCTTGTTGTGGTCAAGATTACTTGCTCTAGGTTTTGTGGCTTTAGTATGGCTGTGTAGTCAGGGATTGAGTTTGTTGTCCAATTGAGATTGAAATCTCCCAGTAGGAAGACATCTCTAGATGGGGTGGTGCCTGCTAGACCAGACAGTAAGCAAGACAGTCCCTGGGTAGTAGCTGGAGGGGGGGCACCTATCAAACAGTGTAATAGTATACAGCCTATAGTCAAAAACATTTTTTTATACTTTTGTTATGGTCAGGGTAGAATGGCACGGGGTCATAATGTCACAAGACATTATGCTGCTTGCAAAAATTGCACTGCCAGTACAGCTTGATTTCTTTCATACAGCATAATTATTATTTTTTTACTGGGGGCTCAGGCCCCCGCACCCCTGTTATGGGGGGCTGAGCCACAGAACCCCCTTCCCCAATAAGGATTCTCAACTCCAGTGGGGGTTCACCTCCAAATCGCACAAACTGTGAAAAAAAGTAAAAGTTTCTGGGACTGGGAATCAAAACCAGTCCCAGATGCAGCGCCTGGGTTCCTTGCTGCAGTGGTTCAATCCATTGAGCCACGGCAGCTGCTCAGTGGAACCTCATCCCAGCAGAGGTCTTATCCTCTGCCTGGGGTAGTGCGAGTGGTGCAATACCACATACAGCAGTATTTGTGATATTGCATCACTTGCTGTCTCGTCCAGCGCTATTTCGGGCTAGCGCTAATGTGATATGCTATTAAGCTTATGACATTATGACCCAGAAGGTAATAGAATAAGGTAGTACCAAGCCAGCCCATTGGCGCAGTGGTTGGATTTCTGCTTCCAACACCTGCAACCCGAGTTCAGGAATGGATCTGGGTTGCCAGAGGGCCGGCCGGGGGAGAAGGATAAAGCATCCAGCAGACTACTCTCCTTCTCCTTCTCCAGGGGAAGTGTGGGGATCATGTCTGGTGCACAACAGACCCCTGGCAGAGGCCAGTGGGTACTGCAGCAACTGACACCAGCAAGAGCCAGGGGGTGGGGTGGACGCTGGCTGTCATTGCACGTTCCCACCCCCCTAAGGAGACAAAACTCCTCCTGCTGACACCTAGATGACGTCCGCCCCCACTTCCATAGCCTCAGGCTGACTCCTCACCCAGTGCCTGTGGTGCTTCATGGGGCAGCCAAATGCTGCAGCCCATGCCCTAGGGGGAAAGCCAGGGGGCTTTGAGGAGGGTGGCTCATCTGAGGTGGAGCGAGGGGTCCATGACTGGACTGAGTGTACCGGTGTGGCAGGGGGAAAAAGACAAAAAAAAAAAAAAAAGAAAGAATAGGGTAGTACCTACCTGTTCCGAACTAACTACACATTTTTCATCATAGTATTTTTTTTTGGGTCATTTTGGGTAGTCTACAGGTACCCATGGGTACCATTTTGGGTCGGGTATTTCAGTACTCACCCATGCCTACCTGTGATCACTATATGGTGTGATTCAGTATAAGGACAGCTGCAGAATCAAACCACACAAGGATGAGTGTCCTGGACTTCAGGAGGGCAGATTTTAAGAAGATGAATGAATGAATGCCTCAGGGATGACCTAGCAGGGGTGGGTGACCTGGGTGGGGTGAAGGATCAGTGGACAAAGATAAAAGGGAGCATAGTAAAGGCAGCAAACCTCTGCACTAAATAAGTGAGCAAAAGCAATGAGGAAAAAGTAACCACTATGTTTCTCAAAAGAGGAGGTTGAAAAGGTAAAGGCTAAAAGGGTAACGTGCAGAGGGTTTAAGGAGATGCAGAGGGAGGAGTATAGGGAGGTGTATCGAGGAAACAGAGGGAAGCAGGGAAAGTAGTAAGGCATGCAAAGGTGCAAAATGAAGGGAGAATAGCCTAGGAGGTAATGAAAGGGAGCAAGAAATTTTTTGGATATGTAAATGAAAAGAGGAGGCCCAAGGGTGGGATAGTAAGGTTAAAAAGGGAAGGGAGGGAGGGACTGTGCAGAGGGGGATCAGGAAAAGGAAGACATCCTGAGCAGATATTTTGCTCAGTGCTCACAGTGGAAGGAGAAGGGGTGGGGCTGCAAAAAAGTATCAAAAGCTTTGAAAGGAGGGAGGTGGACACTAGTCCTTTTTTTTGAGGAGAGGGTCCTGAAGAGACTTGCTAATCTAAGGGTGGACAAAGCAACAGGGTCAGATGGGGTAAATTCAATGGTATTGAGGCAGTGCAGGGAAATACTGACTGCACCTCTAACAGTTCTATTTAACAGCTCAGTGGAAACAGGAGTGGCTCTGGAGGAGTGGAGGAGGGTGGATGTAGTCCCACTACACAAAAGTGGTAACAGGGAGGAGGCTGGCAATTATAGGCCAGTCAACCTGACAAGGGTGGTGGGAAAGTAAATGGAGTCACTGCTGAAGGAAAGGATTGTGGGATATCTTGAATTCAGTGGATTACAAGATCCAAGGGGCATGGTTTCATAAGGGGGCTGTCATCTCAAAGGAATCTTATAGATTTCTTTCACTCGGTGACCAAGGAACTAGATCTGGGTGGTGCTGTGGACATGGTCTACCTAGATTTCAGTAAGGCATTCAACACCGCTCCACATAGGAGACTAGTAAGTAAGCTGGGTAGTTTCAGAGCGGGTCCAAAGGTGGTAAACTGGATAAGAAATAGGTTAGAGGATTGGCAACAGAGGGTGGTGATAAATGGAGTTCACTCCAAGGATTGGAGGGTGACCATTGGGATGCCTTAGGGATCAGTGCTGGGACTGGTCCTCTTTAATGTCTTTATAAGTGACATTGCTGAGGAGCTGGTGGGGTAGGTCTGCCTCTTTGCAAATGACACTAAAATCTGTAATAGGGTGGACACTCTGGGGGTGTATGGAAAGGATGAGCAGAGACCTGAGAAAACTAGAGGAGTGGTCAAGGGTATGACCGCTGGATTTCATTATGAAAAAGTGCAAAATAATGCACTTAGGGTATTGAAACCCAGGGGCAGAGTACAAAATGGTTGGAATGATATTGATGAGCACCAAGCACTAAAGAGACCTGGGGGTAATCATATCAGATGACCATAAGGTGGTCAGGCAGTGCTACAAGATAGTTATGAGGGCAAGTGGGATGTTGGGGTTCATAGGGAGGTGTATCACCACCAGAAATAGGGAGGTGGTATTGCCTTTATATAGAGCGCTGGTAAGACCCCACCTAAATACTATGTCCAGCTCTGGAGATCACGGGCCTGATTCTCAAAGAGAACATAGATTGGTGCAAGCTGCATCAAACAGCAGATTGTGCCAAAGCCCATTGTGCCAGGGACCCCACACCAGATTCTGGTACAGGACGGGTCTAGGTGCATAAGTCCCCACACTTGCTGCAACCTCTCCCGTGTGGCAAACACATGGAGCATGGGAAGGGTCTGCCACAGGCTCCTTATGGAAAATGCAAGTCGTCCCCCATCCCTGATCCCCTGTTTCACCACAGAAATAACCATCCCCCCAAATCTCATGTTAATGGAATATTATTCTGCATCCTTAGTAGTCTAGTGCCCCCTGCATCTCCTGATCACCCCTTTAAACACTACTAATCCCTGGTAGTCTAGTGCCCCATCTCCCCCTTGTCCTGATTGTCCATTAAAATACTTTAAAATCCCTAGTGGTCTAGTATTCCCCTCCCAACAAGTCCTGATCTCCTGTAATATAACTTACTATCCCTGGTGGTCAAGTGGTCCTCCCTCCCCATTCTCCGATTTGTTTTGCAATAATGTACATCTCCAATTCACCCAGTAATCTAGTGTTCCCCCCTCCCCAATCTGTTGTAGACTACTGTGCATCCCCCATTCACCCTGGTAGTCTAGTGGTCCCCTCTCTCCAGCTGTGATCCCTATATGAAATATAAAGTCCCTGATCACTGGCAGTCAAGTGGTCCCCCATCCCCCCACCCCATTAGGCAGGAACCCACCACCCCATTCCCCCAACCTGATTGGAGCTGGTGACTGGCACAGCCCACCTCACACTACCACAGCCAGCCACTGACTGAACTGTCAATGAGCATGTACAGTACATAGTACATGCTCATTGGCTGACCAGTCAACCAGTGAGCATGTACTATGTGCTGTACATGCTCATTGACAGTTCACTAGGTGGTTGGCTGTGGTGGTGTGAGGAGGGCTATGCCAGTTGCCAGCTCTGGTCAGGTTGGGGGGAAGTGGGGTGGGGGTCCCTGCCTAACAGGGTGAGGGGGGCCACTTCACTACCAGGGAGCGGGAACTTTATATTTCATATGGGGATTGGGGCTGAGAGGTGGGGACGCTAGACTACCAGGGTGAATGGGGATGTACAGTATTCTACAACTGATCAGGGATTGGGGAGGGGGAACCACTAGACCACCAGGGTGAATGGGGGATGTACAGTATTCTAACACAGATTAGGGAATGGAGGGGGGGGCACTGGACTACCATGGAGTTATATATATTACAAGGGTTGATGGGGGCTGGGTGGAAGACTGCAGAACATTGCTGACAAACAATCAACTCACCCAGATGGTGAATTTCTAAGTACCCTTGTATACCGGTCCTGGCTGGTCAGTGTGTGAAAATTCACCCTCTGGTGAGCTTTTATTGAATCCCAGTCGAGCAGCTTTGGCGGTCTGCTTCTGCCGCACGCCCCAGCACCTTGGTGCAGCCCATTTTGTGGTGCATGGGTTGCGCAAGCACAGTTTGGGGCAGGCAGCCTGCTGGCAACAGAGGTTGCCTTTGTGAATTACTCCTGGTCCATCTTTTGGTGCAAGGGCACTTTGTGGTGCAAGTTCCTTATGCCATGACAAGAGCTTTGAGAACCAGGCATCACCTCTCTGGAAGGACATAGAGTGAAGGCGGTACAGAGGAGGGCAACTGAAATTCAGCCTGTGAAGACTTCCAAGCTGAATTTAGCCTTCTACAATACCAGCTCATAAACAAAAAGCGTTTGCTCAATGTGAAAATGACAAAAGCCATGCTCTTCTCCCCCTCCTTGCATGCGGCAGTTCCTGATTGGGGGGAGCTATCCCACAAATTACCACTGTTTTTGGAGAAATACTAGAGTATGTAGCTAAATTCAAATATCTAGGAGTTTGTCTCGATCATAAACTTTCCTTTGCCGACCATCTTGAAGAACTACAGAAGAAACTAAGGCAAAGATTAGGATTATTCTACAGAATTAACCACCTACTCACAAAGGAGGCCAATATTCAACTGGTTCAAGCTACCCTCCTATCTTTAATAGATTACATGGACCTGCTGTACGGTCACTGCACTGTCTCTGCACTGGCTAAGTTGGACACACTCTACCACAGAGCTATCAGGTTCATTACTGGCCTTCCACTTTCCACTCACCACTACCCCCTGTACTCATCATTAGGCTGGACTTCCCTTCACTATAGAAGAAATAGAAATGCCACCCTATGGGCAAGGCCACTGATTTATGGTGAATAAAACAATGAAATTCCATTTTCAAGACTTCAGATTCCAGAATTGCACCGGTAATTGTTACTCTAATTTCCAGATTTTACCGGGATTCTGCTATCATTCTTTTAGTATGTGCATAAACAATCAGAATTAAAGAAAGCTTAATATACAGAGCTTTAAATAAAGCAAACTGAAACTAGTACAGGAAGGAATTATAAGAAAAATACAAGTTTTGTAGATTTACTGATCTGATATAAAATGCCAGATTCCATGAATTCTTTGTTTTTACCAGTTTTCAGGCAGCCCTAATTCCAGAATTTTACCAGGTTTTCTGGTAAAAACCGAAAAACAGTGGCCTTGCCTATGGGCCTTCAGAGTGGTGACCAACAAGCTCCCCTCATATGTCTCAGATTGTATTCCCTGGAGTGTGTTAGGCACCTACGCTCTAAGGAGCTATTCCCTAATTGCCCTCTAAGTTCCAAGGGTCAAAACTCGTTTCGGCAAAGCTGCTCTAAACTTCTTTTTACCCACATTGTGGAACAGTTTACAAAGGAACTTGAAGCTGAGCTGCCCTGTTAGCCTGAATATCTTATAGGCACTCTACGATCACTACATGAAAGCACCTTGAAAATGTTTTCCTCACTGCTAGCCCACTAATTCCGCAACTCCCTCTTTCCATCCTGATGCTCGTCATGTGTCTACCCCTGGCTCTCACTCTTTCCCTATTCATTCTTCCTGCTGCACCCACCCTTCCCTGTCCACTCCTGCCTGGTTAAAGTCCCACCCCATCCATAGTAGTGTCCCAATTATCTACCCCTCCTCCGTCATTATCATAATAAACAAGTACACGACAGCCATCGTCACTTTCTGTGGTTTTAGCTAATTTTTCCCCCAGTCGTCAGTGATATATCCCTCCTCTTCTTTACCTCGCTAACCTGCCACCCCATACACGGCCTCTTTCCCTATATTGTGTAGTTACCGGGTGCCTCACTCAAAAGATCTCTGCTTATAAACCCTGTATTTCTATGGTTGATTGACATCTGCTGACTTCTTCAATTGTAAAATAATGCTGTTTTTTTATTTATTTCAACCTTGTACTGTGCTGTATACACTGTATATACTTTTTCTTCCTTGTATATTATTGCTTTTCGTGTACCTGCTTCTGTACTGTACTTTGATGTATTTGTGACCAGGTCCACCTTGCAAATGAGCCTTGCTCAATGGTGCCCGCCTGGATAAATAAAGATTTTGATTGATTGATTGATTGATTGATTGAATGGTGCTGGTTCTGCATCAAAAGCACTATAATGAGAGACTAAAGGACCTCAATATGTATGCCCTGGAACAGGGAAGGGAGAGGGGAGGTATGATTGAGACCTTTAAATACCTCACGTAGGTAAATAAGGTACAGGCGTGTAGTATATTTTTAGAATAAAAAGGAGCTCAAGAACAAGAGGACATGCAATGAAGTTGGAGGGGGTAGATTCAGAAGAGATATGAGGAAGTACTTCGTCACTGAAAGAGTGGTGTATTTCTGGAACAGCTTTCCAGCAGAGGTGGTGGGGGCAAAACAGTCATGGGGTTCAAGAATGCATAGGATAAGCCAAAAGATTCATAGTGAAAAGGAATGGGGGAGGGGGCAGAGCTGTAGATCAGGGGTGGACTGATGTAATGTATGTTGCTGGAGGAACAGTAGGTTCCAGGGATTATAGGGAACTTAGGCAGACTGGATGGACCTCTGGTCATTTCCTGCCGTCATTGTCTATGTTTCTATATAACAGTGTAAGTAGGGAAAATGGGCAGACTGGATGGGCCAAACGGTCCCTATCTGCCATCAAATTTTATGATTCTATGTGACATTTTCTACAGTTTACATGACTTTTGGTCATAACTGTGGTACTTGGGTCCATTTTCAGAATGCAAGTGGGGATTTCCATCACAAAAGTTAGACCAATTTTTTGTGGTCTAACTTTTGAGATGGAATTCTGCAGCTGTGTTTGGAAAACAGATTCGAGCCTTTGAAAATCCCCTCCACAGTCACTTTTTATCCATATTTGTCTCTGTATCTATTTAAATATTTGTGTATAATTTTAAAGCTGGTAACAATTTCATCGTTCTAATATTAGATCCTGGGCCCACATTTTTATTTATAATTTCTAAGCCGCTTTTGTGTCTACAGCCACATCCTGTGATGAGTATGCATCATTAACCATGAATAGGGGCTAAACAAGCACTTACGTTATCAGTGACACTTTGCAAAGTGGAAGTATGTCTGATATTTGACCCATCAGAGACTTCCTCCACTGACCTCACCCATCCTACACTGGATTCTTTGTCCACAGAGGGTAACTAAAGTAAGAAATTTCCACTGTCCCTTCAGCAATGACCATGACAGTTGGAAAGCTTACCCCAAGCAGGTGGGTTAGGATTTTTATAAAAGAGCAGCAGATTGTGTATCAGAGCTGCAGCAGCAATATAACGTATAACTTCCCTGCTCGAACACTTTGTACAACAGGGAATCTATAGGATGACATCCATCAAACTCATCTTTGCAGTCTTGATTCTTGCTGCCTTCTGCTCTGAAAGTCTTTGAATGCGTAAGTACACGTTTTGAAAAATTACATAATATTACACAATTACTTGTAGCTATATTGGTCTTTGTATAAATAAGTGAAGTAAGTGGGTAGTTTCATACATTTTATTAGACCAACAAAATATTTCAGAGTACAAAGTTTCAGGCTACACAGAGTCCTCAGAAGGGAACATGGGTTGTGCGCAACAAGGGCTCTGTGTATTTCTGAATGATTATATACTGAACATTTCTTGTTGGTTCAATAAAAGGTATCATATATGTTCATAACATTACATAACATACTACTGGACATTTGATTTGGGCTGGGTATTGCACAGCTCATTGACTTGTAACCATACAGGTGTCCTAGTGCTCACCTGACTGTAACTCAAAATGTCCCATTCTCTTCCAGTCTGTAAATTATGTTAATCTGTAGTGTATGTTATAGTGACAGTTTTGACCTATACATTTTTAATTCTATTTTTGATTTGTTTTTTCTTCATTTGCAAGCAGCAAAAACTATGTAAGATGACATTTTTCTGCATTTTAAGACAGCTGCAGTATTTTTATTTTAAATTTCAAATATTTAAAAAGCTTGGATGATCATGCTAATATGCCTAATCTAAAAGGTTTTCATCAGTATTCTCAGCTGTTTTTTGAACAAGAAAATTATCCATGTAGTTGAAGTCACTCTGCCTGTAGCCATGTGCCTTACGATGCACCTGTGGCAGGGGGATGTACAATGACATACAAGAGTCACTGCTTCTGATTGGCTGACTGGCACCTTCCAGCCATGGTAAATCCTGATATTAACCATGGGAAAGGTGCCAGTCAGCTGCATCTGGAATCCCCACTTTTGGAAACCAGGAGTTCACCTGAACATCACAGGTGAAAAAATGCCATGTTGAATTCCTGGTGAAACACGATGCAACACAGAATTTTGAAACGGACTGCAGTTTTGAACTGACAGACTGAAACACTCTTGAGACTCAGTATACACACACCAACATTTTTCTATCCCCCCTTAATCTTGTCTTGTTCTAAACATGTAGTGTGTAGCACATGGCAGCTCAGTAAATGTGCTCAGTATTGACCTACCATGTGCTGCCTGGTTTCCAATGCTACCAGGCATTTCCCCATCTCAAATGGCATCAGCTCTCTCTGAATACCACTCTCTCCTTCTCTCAGTCCCTCTGAGGGAGTGTCGTGGGGCAGAGTTCTCTGCCTCTTCTTTAGGTTTCTGCTTCTTGATCACCTCATTATCCTTACTGAACTCCCTTTCCTCCTGATAAGTAGACGGAGCTTGTTGGCTCTGTCCTGTGACAGTTCTCCTATCCTGTCCCTTCACTTTCAAAGTCTTCGCTCCTACCTTTTTTTCTGACTAGATTTTCTCTTGATTTCATTCAGGCTGACTGCAAAAGTCACACTAAAGGCAAAAGCGCTAAAGCCACAGTGAAAGCAGACATAATGGAAACCTCGCTGAGTAAAGATGTACAGTACTAGTAACTGTCAGGCTGTCAGTTTAAAAGCAGAAATAAATAAAAAGAAACAGAAGCACTGCAGGCTCTAGCTTGCTGTACACAGATGACTAACTCACTACCGAGTGATGGGGGGATAAAAAAATGAAGCCTGGCACACTGTCTGTTTGGGTAAACATATGGGGTGTGGATTATCCTACTTAGCAACAGGGAACAATTTTTTATGGTGCAACAATAAATTCAATAAAAACATATTTAACATAGCAAAAAAAATCATTTTTCTTCTGCTTTTTTTGTTACAAAAAGTAAAGGGAGACAGTGTATAATCAGAATAAACCACTCCAGGGTGTGGGGTATGGCGGGATTAATCCACTTCTGGTGTGGTTTACTCAGTTGGCCTGTGACATATTGATTGAAACATACCAGGCATGGGTAAATCCCACCACAACCCACACCCTGTTATGGTTTATTCCTTAAATTGTCCCTTAAGGTCAGAGAGCAGTGTCAGTTGCCTGCATGCTACCTCTAGTTACAAGATGAATGAAGTTAAACAATAGGGAGGCCCGAGATTTGGTCACACAAACTTAGTCTAGTGTTTTTGTTGCTATAGCAGCATGACTGCAAATACATTACATGTGCACATGTCATTAACAGAAGGCTTATCAAATCAAATCAAATCAAATTTTATTTCTAGTGTGCTTTTCTTAAATCAAAGCACATTCACAAATACAAACCAACACACAGCTAAAATACACAAATTTAAAAGACAGCAAGCAAAATGCTAAATATTCCCCCCAAATGCTAAATTAAATAGATAAGTTTCCAGGGCGGATTTAAATGTCTCAGTGGACAGGCAATCCCTAATCCGACGAGGTAAAGAGTTCCACAGGGTTGTGTGGACTTATGTAGAATGTCATAATGACAGAGCCAAGTATCAGAAACCAACATGTGCCCTGAGAACCACAAACTGCTGTCTAGCACCTTAGAATTAGTGTAATACAAGGAGTTCTAAACCACTATTATGCACAAGTGCAAACACTTAAAAGCTATGATCCAACGAAACAAACATGTATAATAGCACTACTACTGTAACACACCCTAAACGTGTGTGTGTGTGTGTGTGCATGTGTGTTTATGCGTGTGTGTGTGTGTGTGTGTGTGTGTGTGTGTGTGTGTGTTTTGAGAGTGCTACAGCCTGCAGCTCTAGGAACATGCAAGGGTCCATTGTGTTCATCTCCTGCTGACCAGGCAGCCTCACCATACTGTAAAAGCAATATACACTTAACACAAAGAGATTTAGCATGTGCCTGATGATAGTTACAACACTTATTAGAGTCAAAATAAATATTTCATAATGCTTTTATTTAGCAATACTGTTATTCTCTGCGTCATCATCAGTTGAGGTGTAGTTACCTTTTGAAATACTTAAAATCTAGCTTAATTAGCAAGCATGACCACAGAAGTTGTGATTTCTTGGTGATTAATGTCCAGCTTTGGGGGGGGGCCCTCAACTATGCCTTGGCACCTCTCACCAGCTGGTTGCTAACCTATATTTTTGTTTTACTTACTTTTGCTGCGTTTTTGTGAGGTGAGTGCTATTGGGCAAGGTGTGCAGCATTAGGCCATGGGACAGTTTACATTTGTGCCACACAACATGTAGTTGGGAACTGGATCAACTGTTTCTTAGGGATCAGTGACCGGTCTAGAAGTTAACCATGAGCTTCAGAGTATGAATTAGTAATTAGGCTTATAATGCTAGTTTTCTAATAAATGACTAGTTAGTAAAGACTGTAGCCACCAGTTGTGTTTTAGTCTCTTCCCCTCAGTGTCTTGCTTACTGTGCATATTGAAGCAGCAAACAAGTTCAAACCTAAGCATTTCTCTTTGTATACAATGTTAATTCTCGTGTGGCGCTTGTGGGGAACCACAGAAGAGGGTAAATAGTTGCTATAATGACATGCTGATGACAAGCAATGCCATGCTAATGGATACGATAAGACGGTAATTGGGGCTGATGGCAGCACACATTTTGTGCTGCACTTTTAATTTAGTGGCCTTATTTACATATATGCCTTTGTGGATATCACAGCAGTGGGTGAGTGAAACGTGCAAACTACTGTACTTCTACTAGCACTTTGAGGTCACCTTTTTTTTCCTCAGCACTCTATCCATAGCTCTTTTTGCACATTGTGACCATCTATGGTAAATGGCTGTGTGTGGTATTCCAGCGGCATAGTAACAAGTTTTCATCATACTTTTCACTTTGCACTTTCTTATCACTTTGCAACTGAGAATCAGGTCATTGGCAAGGCCACTGTTTTTCGGTTTTGACCGGAAAATCCGGTAAAATTCCGGAATTAGGGCTGCCTGAAAACCGGTAAAAACGAAGATTTCATGGAATCTGGCATTTCCTATCAGATCAGTAAATCTATAAAAAAGTCTGTTTTTCTTTTAATTCCTTCCTGTACTATTTTCAGTTTGCTTTATTTAATGCTCTGTATATTAAGCCTTCTTTAATTCTTATTATTTATGCACATACTAAAAGAATAATAACAGAATCCCGGTAAAATCCGGAAATTAGAGTAACAATCACCGGTGAAATTCCGGAATCTTTAGTCTTGAAAACGGAATTTAATTGTTTTAATCACCGTAAATCAGTGGCCTTGGTCATTGGTGTTCCAAAAATGACTGAAAATACCTACAGAAAAACACATGAACTAGGGACTGTATATCCTGCTGAATTTAAGACACTTTAGTTGCTCTCAGTATATAAAAGCACAGTAATGATTTGAATCCTGAAATGTTCTGATAGATTAGATCCTGTTGCAAAGAAGTGTATTTTAGTGGTTTGAGAGAGAAAAGTTTTAAGTAAAAAACATATTAGTATGTATAAAACATCAGACACGTGTGTAGTACATTTTCCATTACCTTTCTTTCCATCAGGTGTGTTTAAGTGCTTGCAATTGCATTTCAGTGACTAGAGATGCATGGATGCCTGTGTGGTCAGTAGATTATACCCCTCCCCCATTACTATTGATTGATGAATGGAGAGCCTATCCAGTGTCACTTAAAGGAGTAGTACAGTTAACGCTTGCATAAACAAATGTTGTGCAGAGTGTTTTGATTTGTGTGTGTAGTCCTGGTGTGTCCTTCCCTTTGTTGGCTGTTATGATTTTATTTCTAACTCAGCCTACTGGTTACTGTATATGGCAGTTTTATGGCCCCCAAGGATCTCCATCTCAGTGAGATTTGTTGCTCTTCTTCTTCTTACAATGCATCCTGTCCCATGTGACAGTGATGTGTCCATGACCACTGATTCAGCAAGTACTAGAGGTAGGAGCCTGATATTCTGGCCTCCACTGAATAGGTCTAATTCAAGACTTTTGTTTTCTCTGTGTGTGTCAGGTCTAGCAAGTAGAAAAGGAAATGTTTTGCCTTTAAAACTTTTCATTTCATCAAACTACACACAGCCATAAAAAGCACACAAGACACCCAAGATCATATATGCGATAATTAGTAATGACAGTAGATGTTTCCTTACAGAATAACCCACTCAGTTAGCACTCAAGTATTTGGCAAACTGTAAAGGTAGCCATTAGCGTTCACTGGATAAGGAAAGTTACCTAATATCACAGTTCTGCCGTTGTAAAATTGACCCCAAACCAGTGCCTGCTGAATCCATGCTCCCAGATGCATCACTGTCACATGAGACAGGGGGCATGGTAGGAACATAAGAGCAATAAACCATGCTAAGATGGAGATCCCCAGAGGCCATAAAACTAGTAGGCTAATTTAGAAAAAAACTTCTAATAGCAGACAAAGGGAAAGACACAGTAAGACTGCACACACAAATCAAAACACTCTCACTCTGCACAACATATGTTTTTGCAAATTCTGCCTGCACTACTCATTAACTCCCTCTCAATTAAGAATAGTGTCTCTAGGAGCCAGTACCCTGTTCTACTATGATGTCTACCACATTCTAGCAAGTTTAATGACACTGGAAGCCTTGGAGATTGCGCCTGTGGATGCCAAGGAGTGCTTGGCACAGGGACTAGGTAAAGCAAGGGATGCAAGTAGCCATCAAAGTCTGCATGTTGTGGGATCATGAAGAGTTGTGCGAGTTTTTACAAAACAACAACAAAAAAAGCAAAATACACAGCACTCTTGGACATGGTATGCAACCAGACATATCAAAGACTGTGTGCAAAAGATATTGGGAGCACAATTTCAGGATGCCATAAGCCTGGCATAAGGTGATGTATGCCAAACCCTATGGTGTAAATGGCACCTTGTGCCACGTGATACACAAGTCCCAATTTCAAGGTGCTGCTTCTGCCATGCTGCATGCGGGTTGTGCCAAAGGGAGGCTATGACACCCACTACACCTGCAATCCACTGCAGCATGGTGCAAGGATGGATTATGGCAACACCTGCACCCTATTCCAAAAGGGTAGCTGCCATAACCCAAATATGTGATTACAAGACCAGCAATGGAGCAGCAGGTTAGACCAGCATGGAGGTGGTCTAAGGGACATCTGTCCTGGCAAAATGACAGATGCCCCCCCCCCGCAGCACTGCAGAAGATACTTTGCTGTGCCCCACACACTCCCCAACACAGTGATGCCCCCAACCCCCCTGAATTCAGGGTGCCACCCAGGACAGGTATGCGCCATGAGCCCCATTCACCTGTTTCCTCCCAGACTACCCCCAATGCCTACAGAGGATTGTGGTCATGTTCTAGGGTGGGGGGCCTAGGGGACAGTTACTTATGTCTGCGACATACGGCACCCAGGTCTGTTGTGCCATTCCCATGGCACAAGCCTGCGGCTGCTGCAAGTCATGGGTCATGGGTGCTGGGGACCCTGCCTGTCCTGGAATATGGCACAGGGTCCCCAGCATAGCTGTGCATGGTGCAACTCACATATGCCTGCAAGTTGTGCCATGCATTCTGGAATCGGGCCTTATGTGTTTGGTGGGAACAGGGTTTTGGTTCTTTGCAATGACATCCATGTGGAAAATAGAATAAAGAAGCCTTTTGTGAACAACCTTTGCAATGTTTGACTGCTGTGACTGCTATGTTTGAGGCTGTTGTTAATATTTAGCGCTATCTGCCCCATAGAGTTGCCCTGCTTCCATGTACATGATATTTTACCATAATGTTGCTAGGCAATGTACTCATTAGGTTTTGCTGCTCAAATTAACATTTTTTTATTTTGTTTCCTCCAGCCAGAGCGGATGCTCCACAAGCATGCTGTTTCAAATACAGCACCATTATTATACCCCGAAAAGTTATAAAGGACTACTACCGAACTTCAGAAACCTGCAGTAATCCAGCTGTAGTGTAAGTACAATAAAGCATGGTGATACTATGCAACAGAGCAATCGGTGAAATAAATATAATAAATATCATGATATGTATGTCCTACTGAATTTTCAGTCCCCTTAATCAGTTTAACCCCTGACTGAAACACTACAATTATATATCATTATAATTGCTTTGTGGATCAGAGCCTTGCATTCAGATTGACTTTGAGAAGATTCAGTGAATGCCGAGACTTTGAAGCTAACCATTCCTAGATTTTGCATGAATGCTTTGAAATAGAAAGAAAAACATAGACAATGATGACAGAAAGAGATCAATGGTCCATCTAGTTTGCTTGAGTTCCATATATAACCTTGGGACCTACTGTCCATCCAAGGTCCTAGCCCTCCCCCTCCTCCCCCCTTCTCCTTCCTGATTCTTTCATCCCATGGGCCCACTCTACCCTTCATCCTGTTCCAAGTGTGCTTGAAGTTATCAACTGCTTTAGCACCTACCACTTCAGCTGGTAGATTGTTCCATGGTTTCACCACCCTTTCTATAGAAAAATACTTCATCATGTTCCTCCTGGACCTCCCTCCTGTCAGCTTCCACTCGTGCCCTTGGGACCATGAACTACTGTAGCTTTCAAGCTAAATAGTTCTTCACAAGTTACCTTGTTTAACCCTTTTAAGAACTGGAAGGTCTCCATCATAACTTTCCTCTCTTCCTTCTGGGCTCCAGTGAGTACATGTTCAGTGCCTTGAGTCTCCAGCGAGTACATGTTCAGTGCCTTGAGTCTCCAGCGAGTACATGTTCAGTGCCTTGAGTCTCCAGCAAGTACATGTTCAGTGCCTTGAGGCACTCCTTGTAAGACCTGCCCTGTTGTCTACCAGACTACCAGGGAATGGGATGTGTGACATTTGGGGACTGCAACTGGTGACCAGGGAGGGACCACTACACTATGGAAAATATGTATTCCACATGTAGGGTAGGCGATCGGGTTGGGAAGGGCCACTACACTATGGAAAAAATGTGTCTTCTACATGTCAGGTGGGCGATTGGGGTGAGGGGAGTGCCACTACACTATGAAAAATATGTATTCAACACATTGTGTGGGTGATTAGGGTGGGGGAGGGCCACTACATTATGGATAATTCATTTATACATCTCCGGTAGGAGATCGGGGAGTGGGGAGGAACATTACACTATGGAAAATCTTTATTAATATCGAGTAGGCAACCAGGGAAGGGGGAGGGACCACTAAACTGCCAGAGAGTAGGAATGCGGCTGCCTAGGGCATGGGCTGGTGGGGGTGGGGGTGGGGTTGCGCTAAGTTACCCTCGGGTCATGCAAATGACACCATAATGGGCATACTAATGGCTAATAGCACCTTGCATGTCCAGTGGGCTCATTTGCATGACTACCTTAGTGAACTGGGGCTTAGCACCTGTATGCTTTTGTTGCCTGACCATTCTCCTGGTTTGCTATGGGGGCAGCACTACTGGGGTTCCTGGTGTTTTGCCTGGGTTAGCGCCCCATTCACAGTCAGACAGCACATCGCACTGTCTGACTGTGAAAGCAGGTTTGCCCACCAGCACACCAAAAGTGCAGTGCAAACCTTGCACCGCACTATGTATTTTTTATTGAATCCTACCCCAGGTGGGATGAATTAATGACAACAGAAAATGTCTGGGCATGGTATTACTTCTTTTAATTTTGTGATTGTGTTTTTGGACTAAATGAAGGGAAATGATTGACAGCCTATATTTCCTGAACCAACCATGAACCTCGCAAAGAGAGGACATGTTTCTTAAAAAATAACGACCGAGATGTTGGTAATTTCCAACGGATTAGTGACTGGTTGGGGGGATGGGTGGAGAGTCGGCCACCTCCCACCAGCCAGTCGTTAATCCAAGGAACTGACCAGCTTCAAGGTTGTTATTGCGATTATAGGTCTAATCGCAATAACAACTTTCTCGTTTCCCATTTATTTTTACTGCAGTTCAGCTTTTAAGCAGAGTAACGTGAGTCATACATGTCGCAGAGCATCAGTTGGCAGCTGCATTGGTCATTTCTAAGACATTAATGACTGATCCAGTAGCCAATCAGGAGACTTGATATTCTCATGAATAATTAATTAGGATTATGCTATTGCATGCAGCATGGCTGTAAATTCCCAGTTTTTATTTATAATATTGCTAAAGTGTCTTTTCAACCCAATGACTGCCTTTGGGCATTGTCCTGCATTGGCATTTTGGCAGCTTTTTACATTCCACCACACGATATGCTCAAGAAGCAGAGTGGCTGAGGGTGTGTATGTTTGTTCTACTTTGCGAACAGACCACCCAACATACAAAGAAAAAGGAAAACTGATTTTCTTCTGACAGCCCATGTTTGAGTACCTCCATGGTAGGCAAGTAGCAGATTGTTTTTAAAATTATTTATGGATACTTGAAAAAACAGTAAAACCTGGCCAAGATGGTATCAGGTGATAATAGTGACTGCACAATAGCGCCAAACATTACAGCGTTAGCAAGACAGCAAGAGCAGTGACAGAGGGAGTAAATCATGGCTCCGAGTAATAACAGTGACACAGCCAACAAAGAAAAAACAGAGCAGAAACATGTACCAACACTAGGAACAGACACATTCTGCAAAGCACATATGCCATTTCAAGTCATAGAAACACCTGAAACGTGCCAGAAGGAGTAAACCACAGAACCACCCACAGCAGGAAAAAAACATATTCAGTACTCACACCCTCCCAGCTGATAGTCCACAACAACACTACATGTAGTCCCTATTTTAATATGGGGAATTCGCCCACTGCAACCCCACCCACTATATTAACATACTCTGAGTTGCACCACTCTCAGGGAGGGCACTACACTCAGGGACACCAGCAACACTCAGATGGAGCCCACATTCCCCACGATGTCCTGTCACTACTTTGTCTGGCACTGTAGATTCCACACTGTTCTGCTTGCTCTGTTATTCTGGTGTTATTTTCACCTGACACTGGCCCGGATATACAGCGGCACCGACCAGGATGCCTCAGTATAACACAAAATGCTGCAGTAGATTGCAGAGAACAATGTAATTCAATGGCAAATGAAGCCCTTTTTTACTGCATTATTTTGTATCATGTTTGCTATAAATTATTGCATTGCATCATGGTTGGCTCCACTGTAGCAGCAGTCCTTTCATTAGTATTGGTGTGGAAGACATATTGGACTGAAATTTGAAATGGCACTTTCTTGTGTATAGACCCATATGTTTGTACTACTAATGGAGAGCTAGATCAATGTATTTTCATTTTACAAGTGTGTTATATGCTGGATGCACCTGTTTTGCAAGAATACATGGGGCAGCAGTATTACAGAGAAAATAATACATGGAAATAGGTGCATTATGAGATCTGTTACACACCCGAGGAGTGTGTTGCTCAATAAATCACAATAGCACAGCTTAAGTAGTTTGTAAAGCAACAAACACAGTGAGTGTGCAAAAACAAACAAGTAATTCTGCTGCCCATCAATTATTTATTGTTACTTGTTTGGAAAGACAAGATCTGAACAGAAAAAACTTGTTGGCCTTAGTTGTTCCTTATAAAATAGAAACTGAGTCATGTAACAGCGCTATGGTTACTTTACGCTCCCAAACAATTTGCTATGCAATTTCAGTGGTGCAGTGTGGTGGTGAATAAGAGAGGTGACTAACCTCCACACACCATCCAGACAATTAAACATTATAGCACTTAGAGGCACATTAAACAAACCAGCAGATGGAATTAATATAAGGTTATTTGTATAAGTTCACCCCTGTGTTTTCACGATGCAGCATTTCACCAAAATGCCAAAGGTCCAACAGAAACACGGCCATGATGAACCCCATGCGGCAGGGTAGAGTTCTAAAGTTTTTAAGTTCATAATGGTAGTTTTCAAAGGAAGCCAGTAATCAGATGCCCACTGATGAATTCTCTGTTGAGATGAAGCATCAGGGCAGAGGCTACTTCTCTCTGGACATCACCAATATCAATAGTAATTTTGTACTGCCCTGGATTACAGACCTGCTTTGAAAACTACCATTTTTGGGCTTAAAACCTTTGGAACTTTACCCTGCAATGCCAGGTTCATCCCAGCCCTAACCCTGGGAGACCTTTTGCGCTATGATTACTATAGCAATGGAGAGGAGATAACTGTAGCAAGCTGAGTAATACATGGGTCATAATACACACTCCTGTATTACAGAGTTTGAAAGCATTCAGTTATTTACAATAATCAATATTTTTTGTATGATAGGAACATGCACAAAATAAATTAAGAAATCAGTAGTAATTAATGAAAAGGTATATCACAGCAGTGGGAAAAGAGTAACAGATGCCCCCACAGAATACACCCAACGTTTCACACTAAAAAAAAACAAGTGCTTTGTCACAGAATCCTTTAAAGAAGTGCTTGTGTATTTGGTGTGAAACATTGGTTGTGGTCTTTAAGAGCATCTGGGGCTGTCTTCCCAGCCTTTTTTTTAACTGAATAATATCTGAACTTCACATCTCTAGCAAGAGCATGTTTTCAGTGGTGTGCAGATGCTGGTCTTTGATCCAATAGAATCTGCTGTACCTTTCCAGATTATTGCCCAGGGCACCATTCTGTTCTGTTGAGCAGATATTGTTCTTAGAATCAGTAGTACTAAATATAATTAGTGGCTATATATAGTGATATTCAATAAATAGAGTTAGTGGCTACATATAAGGATACTGAAATTAGAAATGCACTGGAAATATTGTAGCCCACTCACCCTGCAAATTAAATGAAAGTCTAAAGACTGAAGAAATGAAGTTCCAGTTCTGGAACAGCATTACTGTGTTTGGTGTTTACAGATTAAAGAACACTGTACTGTAGCTCCACAATAAAGCCAAGGCACAGTTTATGGTTTTGTAAGTAACGGCCTGCAGTATGTGAGGCCCTACACAGAGCTGCATGGGGCATTGAGAGTAGCTACTATATCAATGACCATCTAGAAAGATAATTTATTTGCTTTTCTCAACAGTTTCAAGACTGCAAAAGGAGCATTCTGTGTTAATCCTCAACTACGATGGGTCAAGCGACACATTCGATTTTTTGAAGCGACGAAGAGGTGAAATCTGCAAACTGAAATTGTCGTGCAGTAAATAGAAAAAAGATTCAAGTTTCTGGTCCCTGAACAGAAAGTTGCTACAGCATTATTTAGTTGGTATCTGACAGTAGAGTTTGTAGATGTTCCTGAAGAATAGTATGCCTCAGTTTAATTTTCTTTTAGGGAACTTTGTTTCTGTTATGTTACAGAATCTAAATGTGTATTTACTGTTTACAGAATGCTGCTTTGTACAAAGCTTTCATATGTATTTAACATGCTCTCTAAATAAATATATTAAAAAAACCAAAAACAAAATAGTTTTATTGATAAATCTGACCTAACTGGAATGTATGATTATTATGAGTATACTTTTTTTTTGTAGTTTCAGAAAATTATGCATGTGCAATTCGGCGTCTTTTAGAATAGGAATTTGAGGTGTTTGGCACTATTATGGATACAGAAGTTAGATTAAATTCATTGCTGTGGTGGTAGTGGTACTGCTTCCAGTGCCAGTACCCCAAGCTTAAGAATAAGACTGGGTCATGGAGGGCTGGCTGTGGAACAGAAGGATTGAGAATTCCAAATGCTGTCTGAGACAGGAGGGTTACTGTCTGCAGAACTCTATTGCCACTTGGGTGACCACAGGTGACAATACGTTGGAAGTACTGCAAGGGGTGGAGTGCTTGGATGGGCCCTTTTCACAGCACACTTGGGTGACCACAGGTGGCCATGCAGTGGAAGTACTTAAGGGAGAAGGGTGTTTGGATGGGCCCTGCTCAGGGCACACCTAGGAGACCACAAGTGACAATGCAGTTGAAGTACTTTAGGTGGAAGGATGCTCAGCTGGGTCCAGTGCCACAGAAGTATTGCAGGAAGATGAGTGCTCAAATAGGCCCTGCTCAGGGCACACAGGTGGCAGTGGAGTGGAAGTACTGCATGGAGAGAGGTGCTTAGCTGGGCCCTGCACAGGGCACACTTGGGTGACCACAGGTGGCAGTGCAGTAGAAGTAGTGCAGAGAGAGGGATGCTTGCCTGGACCCTGCTCATGGCACACTTGGGTAACCACAGGTGGCAGTGCAGTGGAAGTACTGCAGAGAGAGGGATGGTTAGCTGGCCCCAATGCTGTGAAAGTACTGCAAGGAGAGGGATGCTCGGTTGCCCTGCACAGGGCACACCTGGGGTCCAGAGGTGGCAATGCAGTGGAAGTACTGCAGGAAAAAGGGTGCTCAGATGGGTCCTGCACAAGGCACACTGCGGGGACCACAGTTAACGGTGCAGTGGAAGTACAGCAGGGAGAGGGGTCCTCAGATAAGTCCTGCAACACGGCACACTTGGATGACTACAGGTGGCAATATTTACAGGCTGTAGCCAGGTTCCATAATGGGGGAGTAGGCCATGGGGAATCATGGGGTAAGAGCCAAAGTCATGGTAGAACAGGCTGGGCTCAGCCACCAAGCCTCTTTGTTGTATGCTGTACTGCGCACATTAAAAGTAGTGCACCCTCTCATTCTTCCCAGGTAGGGGATGAGACCAGTGCTGGGAGGTGCGGACCAGCAAGTAGATGCTGTGGCTCAACAGGATGAGCCATAGGCAGTAAGGGAGGGAGGTGGTGCATTTGGGACCAGATTTCAATTCCCGGTCCCAGACACAAGGAATTTTTTTATTTTTCTTACTTTGTGCGATGTTAAGTGTAACCCCCCAGGAGTTGGTTATTTTACTTGGTGGGGTCAGGGGTGCAGCCCCTATGGGGGGGTGCAGGGGGAAGAGACTCCCACAAAAGAAAGACACATTCCACTTGCAATATATTGTGCTGTATTGACAGCACAGTATATTGCTGTGGCATAATGTCTTGTGACATTATGACCCCATGACGCTGGGCTCAACCAGGGTTTGGGACCACTCCAGAAGGATCGGGAGATTATCAGTAACTATTGTAAAAAAAAATAAATGACAGCATAAAAACTTTAATAAGGTGAAACGGAACAGAAAATGTGTAGACAGTAGGCTTTGAAAGATTGTTATTCTCTCTCTGGGTAATTAGTGGTTACAGTAAAGCACCTATTAAATTATATGCTTACTGTCTGGGTCATGTAAGATGGTATTGGAAAATTAATGGGATGATAGATACTGTAAAAGAACAATAGTGGTTTGGAGCCTCGTGAAGTTGCTTCTTACCCAAAATGGTAGAAGGCATGCACTCAAGGTGGAGGTACACATTCTGGCATCAAGGGCTCAATACAGTCATGCAGCAGTAGAGAAATCCAGCAGAAACGGCACGTAGACCATATAGGCAGGCAGTGGAGATGTAGGGAATGTAAAATTCCACTGGCAGATTTCACACAGGATCACCAGTTCAATTCTATGAAATTCTCAAGAATATTTGTAAAATTCTGTACAATTGTGATAACATATTTATTTTTCCATTTATATCACTATTTTGTTTATACTCCTTCCCTGCAAAGTGGGTGGCGAGTCATCCAGCCACCAGCACCTGCACCTATGGATCAGGTCTGGCCAGTGACACGCTCTCCCCACACAGGCTGGAGCACAGAGATCCCCCCCAGGGACCTGGAACCTGGTACCGGGGGGCACCTCTCATATCCGGGGGCACAGGGCATGGCCATCAGCCTCCATGATCACCCTGCAGTTTCTGCCATTTTCTCTCCTCAGAGCCAGCCATGCAATGGCATCAATGCACTAACATGCTGACACCCACTGTACTCCAGCCCTCGACTGTGCTCACTATCCACAGTGCTTCTGGCTTCCTCCAGTTGCCACTGCAGCGCAATGCAGTTCCCCCACCCGCCCCAGAGGAAGGAGAGCAGTCATGGGATGCTCAATCCTCCCTCTCCCCTGCCGACCCCCAATGGCCTGGAGTCCATTCTCAACCCAGGTTGCTGTCACGGTGTGAGGTGTGGCATCCAGTGCCTTAACCCTCAGCAACATTGGGCCACAAAATATGAATTTCAACTATGTTAGTCTGATTTTAAAAGTACTCATCCAAATGTTACTGCTTTTGGCCATGTAGTTATGCAGTTTCACAACATGTGTACAGGTGTGCCAGATTGAGTCCTAGCTTTAAAGGGGTCTGAGTTAAAGGGAGTCCAGCACTTCTTCTAAGTCTAATTTTCAGTTATTTACATATAACGCTTCTAATCCACATTTCCCTACAGTTCAGCAATTGCAGTAACTGTACGAAATTAGTATTTGTGCTGTATTCTAGGTCTGTAATTTTAAAGGAGACTGTTCTATAGGCAGCCAAACATTTTGCAAAATTTTAAATTTCAGTTGCCTCCACATAATTTTAAAAGCTGAAATCTGGATGTTACAAATTTAGAAAGCAAACAGGAACAAACAATGTGTATGCGTGCATCACACTTCAGATTCCTAGCCCTAGCATTAAATGGGGGGCTCAGTTATACACACTTTGTCAAAATTTTAATATTTATTTCCATCTAGTTTTAGAACAATTTATCCAAATTTCACCAACTTGAAAACATTTAAACTACTATACCACATGGTTATATGTGCCATATGTTATGTTTCTAGTGTTAAAGGCGACTGAATTATAAGTAGCCAAATGTTCAGATTTTTATTTGTAAACAGCAAAATTATACATCACTGCATCTTAAAAAGGCATCTCTGCATATATTATTTACCTATATTTCTACACTGTATATATTTTGTTGTATACATCTTGCTACTGTTGATTTATGTATTTTTACTTCTACTCTATTCTGTACCCTCGTCCTTGCAAACTGCAGGTCCACCTTGTAAATGAGCTTGCTCAATGGTGATTGCCTGGGTAAATAAAGATTTTGATTGACTGATTAAAAAAAACACAATGATAATCAGTTTGCGAGGTTCCTAGACCTTTAAAGGAGGCTGTATGTGCCAATTTTATTAATATCTTTCTTCACGGATGTGCATGTTGTAAGCTGCCAAAAATTGCAAAGTAAAATAATACTACTTAAAGTTGAATCCCATGAGTCTTTTGTGAAAATTGTGGAATTCCATGATAATTAGAGGTAAGCAATATCCATGAATATTTCCCAGCCATACACCTGATTCGCCATCCAAGAGACAAGAAAGGCTAGAGAGAGTACTAATCAGTTTGGATTAATAGTGGACTCCATTGTAAAAGCAGCAGTACAGTTGGATGGGCATCCAAAGCCTTTTATGCTGATGCCAGTAAGGTGATTTGCTGAATGAGTGTGATCCTTTGGTAAGAACTGAACATTTGGACAGTAGCTGGCTGTAGTGTGCATTGTTATAATGAAGTACAAATTCTGATAACATGAGGATGTCACTTACTAAATGAGGAATAATCCTTAAGGGAAAAGATGTTCAGAGAAATCTTTTTGAAGGCAAGCACGGTTCATGACAGTGGCATAAATATTTGAAAAAAAAAGTTGCAAATCATTTTTGGTATTTCCACTGTAGATTTCAAAGGGTTAAACCATTTTTTTCAGTTTTTTAGATGCCACAATACCGTGACATTGCATATGCATAACAAATATAGGACCTATACCTGCAAGAGCAGAGAAGTTACACGCATTCACATTTTCAGAGTTTTCAACAATTTCACACATAACTACACCCTGGATTTGTGAGCCCCTGAAATTTAAAACTTTCAGAACCAAATCTCTCCATATTTAATTAATCCTGCAACCCTTATCAAAAGGTTGTGCATACTAATTATCAGATATCTAGCCCCAGAGGTGGCTGAGCTACAAGCAGATAAACATTTTCACAAAATTTCCCCCCAAAATTAAATGCCAATCTTTGAGCCCCTATAACTTTATATAAATTCATCCAAATATCATGATATATGTCTTGTCAATAGGGCATATACGATTGCGTAACTATACCAATTGTCAGGTGTCTAGCTCAATAGATGGCAGAGGTATGACTAAAAACAACACATTTAAAAATTCCACAAAATTCCAAGGAAATTCTTCAAATCAGAAATTTTCTAAGCCTGCACAGCTCTAACATTCAGGCAGTTTCAGCAGTGAGAGATAAATGCAGCCTAGAATGCCTGGCTGCTGTATGTTGGCAGTGATGCCAGAATCATGCACACTCCAGTATAAATGGTCAAACAGTTCCGAAAGAGATATTGAAAGCAGCAGAGTCATTTACACACACTTGACTTGACTGGAAGGGGACAGGATCAGTTGTGTTCCAGGACAGTAGTTGCTTCTTGTTGTTTTTACAGGATTTCTTGTGGATTTTACTTGGTAGAAGGTTATTTTTTTTTTCTTTCTTTCTTCTAAGGGGCTAGCAGGGTATTGTTTTGGGGGCTGTTGGAAGTTTTAAAATTGGTTTGCTGGCTGTAAGTGGGCTCATTTATTCGATGTTTCACTGTGTAACAGGCTGTGCTGGTGGAGGCCTATTTCTTCTGATTTAAAACCTATTTGGTGGGATTAGCTCAGGGCTGGTTATTTGAACTGGAGACCTATATCTGTTAATTTCAAGCCTATTTTGATGTGTTGTTAGTGAAGCTGATTAAATTAGAGACTGTTTCCTTTGGCAGCAAACATATTTTGGGGCCTTTGAGTTGAATTTTGATTCCCTTTTACTGACTCCACTAGCTGCAAAGGTTAGTGCATAGTGGAGGAAGGGTGTTAATGGTCTGGCCAGGTCTCACTCAGCTAATTGACTGGAGGCAGAGCTGAATCAGGTTTGTGGTGTTAGTTGCTTTGTTTTCTTAGAAGGAACTGGAAGGGGACAGGATCAGTTGTGTTCCAGGACAGTAGCTGCTTCTTGTGGTTTTTACAGGATTTCTTGTGGATTTTACTTGGTAGAAGGTTATTTCTTTTCTTTTTTTCTTCTAAGGGGCTAGCAGGGTATTGTTTTGGGGGCTGTAGGAAGTTTGAAAACTGGTTTGGTGGCTGTAAGTGGGCTCATTTGTTGGATGTTTCACTGTGTAACAGGTTGCGCTGGAGGAGGCCTATTTCTTCTGATTTAAAACCGATTTGGTGGGATTTGCTTGGGGCTGGTTCTTTGGCTGCCGGGCTTGGAGGGGCAGACACAGGGCTGATACACTCTCTTGAGAGTCAGGTGAGGCCCAAACCCACCCTTCCACCCTCCCTCCAGAGCTCTGCTAATTTATAGGGGAACACCTGCCCTGCAATTGGAGGAAAAGGCTGCAGGTGCTGTTCATATGTAGTTCTAGCCACTGGGGTTGGATTTAAAGGCTAGGAGAAAGGAGCTAAGGGAATTGTTCACTTCCCTTATAAGTTTACTGTGTTGTACTGCACCTAGTAACAGGTTTACCGGTTTACTGTGGGACTGTATCTTGGATTAGTGGGTGACCTGATTAGGCAGTAGGGGAGTATCTTGGACTAGTGGGGAACCTGGTGGCTCACCCAAGGAAACCTACTTGGAGGGGGATGGGACCACACGTCATTAGGGCCGGCATCTTTGGGATGGTGGTGGGGTGCACAGGGTGTGGAGCAGCCATGACACTGGACTGGGCTTGGAAGTTCAGTGGTTGCCCAGTGTGCTACCAGCTGGCACAGCTTAGGGAGGAGGTTGCGGGGTTTAGGAGACAGCTGGTGGAAGGGGGGAGGTATGGTTGGGGAAGGGGGCAGGGGATCTCACACGGGGTTGCACCAAGCACTAGGGGCGGGGGCATAGGAAAAGGAGTGCAGGATAATACTCAGGGGTCACATAGGGACCCTGGCAGAGGGGGCCCAAAAGGAGGACTCTACCAAGGAAGCAGGCAGGTAACTGGGGACCCTCACAAAGGGGGGTCAGAGGGACAACATTCTCAGGGAAGTAGGCAGATGGCCAGAGCTAGACAGAAGGAAGCAAGGCAGGGAGGTGGATCAGACCTTATGCTCAGTAACCACTTCAATTCTCTTCTTCTGCTTGATGATTAGGGGGGTGATGTAGCCACAACAGGGGTGGTTAGAGAAAGAAAGAGAGTGGGGGGCAGGAGGCAGGGGTCAGATAGCAGGAGGAAAAGGGGGAACCTGTAATGAAGGAAAATGGGAGGAGCAGTGAATCAGAGCAGGAGGGGCAGGGGGAAGAGGGAGGAAAGTGCAAGGAGAAGGACCAGTTAGGAGGAAAGGGCAAGGAGAAGGACCAGAAGTACAAGGAGAATACAGTAAAGGGAGCTGAGGGTTTAGGCCAGGGGAGCACGACAAGCAAGGAGGGACTAAATGGAGACAGGAAGGAAGGGAGGATGAGCCAGGCTAGTTTAGCAGATGGGGGAGAAGGACCAGTCGTGAGCAGTGAGGGGAGTTAGCAAGGTACAGAAGAATGCTTGGGAGAAGGAGAGTATAGGATCGGAAGGGAGGGGGTGGCCAGGGTAAATAAGGAGGGGGAGGCATGTGACACCCAGATAGGGGGAGGAACAAGGAGCCAGCTGGGTGGAGGGGCCAGTAGAATGGATGAGGGACATGGAAGGGGGGAAATGGAGGAAAAGGAGCAGTCAGAGTGCTCCTGATAGGGGATTCTTTGATCAGGGGTATCAAATGGGATAGGGAGGGAGAAGCCTGACCAGTTAGGATGAAATGCTTCCCTGGATTAACAGTGCACAGGGCCAAGCATTAGGTATATCAGCTGGCAAAGGATTGTGGGGGATCCCCAGACATACTGGTCCACCTGGGTACAAATGACATTGAGGGAAATAGCGAGCTAGCAACACAGGCAAAATTCAGGGAGCTTGCCAGGGTCTGTCATGACATAGGATGCACAGTTTCCTTCTCAGAAATCCTACCAGTGCCAAGGGCTAGTGGGGAACACAAAAGGAAGATTAGGGAGATAAACCAGTGGCTCAGGGAGTGGTGTGAGGCCAGAGGGTATGGGTTGATGGGGGATTGGGAGGAGACCTGGGAGGATAAGGAGCTGTATGCTACAGATAGGTTCCATCTCAATTTGGAGTGGAAGGGAATCCTTAAGTTGAAAATAGATGGGTTCATTGGTGAAAAGTGGGGTTTAAACTTGTGAAGGGGGGAGGGATGGGAGAAAAGGCTGTCAAGGGGGTGCCAATAAAGAAGGGACTCTGTCTCCACCCTCCTGGGGAGCTGGAGGAATTCGGGAAAAGGTCGACTGGTAAAGTGCAGACCAGGGGAAAACTGAATCCCCATGGGAACATGAGCAGGGGAAATGGAAGTATAGGGAAAGGGTGGAAGGTAGTCCTGCTAAATGCCAGGAGCTTGGGCAATCATCCAGATGATGCTGACTGAGGGAGTGGTGGATGTGGCAGCGGTCACTGAGACCTGGGCCCCTGCAGGACATGACTGGGACCTGAACCTGGAGGGTTATACTATGTTCAGGAAGGACAGGGGGAAGGGAAGGGGAGGAGGGGTAGTAATGATAGTCAAAAACTGCATTGGCATAGGGGGCGTAGAAGAGGCGGAGGGAACCGTGGAGGCGATTTGGGTCACCTTGATAACAAGGGGGAGCAAGAGAGTAAAAATAGGAGTGGTGTATAGACCCCCTGCACTGGTGGAGGAGCTGGAGGAGAGTCTGGTGGCAGATGTTGGGAGACGCTGCAGACTGAATTTTGTTCAGGCCGACCGGTGCACCCTCTTTGTGAAACACATCTTTCTGCTCATGCATTGATTTGGCATTTAATATATTCCCAGATGTAAAATATTGTTTTTAATGCATTCTGATTTTACAAAATGAAGCCAGATATTAGCTATAGAGCCCCACTGAAAATAAGATGCAGTTTCTTTTTTTATCATATTTCTATTTTTCTGTCCTGTGCAGCCTGATTAGTCTTTAGCCACTACTCCCCTTCTCCCGACAACCACAGAGGCACATCTGCCTAGGCCAGCTAGCATATGCAGCTGTACCCACAAAAGGGACCCCCCCTCGGTCCCTGTGCCAGGCCAGGAACTAATACCGGCCCCAGTTTCTGTGCCAATGAGCCCTGCCAGGCCCAGGAAGTACAGCCATGAAGCTGCCGTGGACAGTGCTGCCATTTTTTCCTCTGATTAGTCCCCCAGGAGTGCAGACATGCAATGACATCTAGCACTGATATGCTGACATCTGCTGCACTCCTCCCTCTGTTGCACCAACTCTAACAGTGCCTCCGGCAGGGGCAGGGACTGCTGCAGAGCGGTGGGGGCCCACATCCCTCCCCAGAATAGGAGAGCAGTCCTCTGGATGCTCAATCCTATTCTCCCCTGCTGACCCCAGACAACCTGGGCTCATGTCCAAACCCAGGTCACCAGCATGACATGAGGTGTGGCATCCAGCACCTCAACCCTCAGTGCCACTGGGCTGGCAATAAGATGCCATTTCTTCTGTGAACTATCCAAGCTAAATATATAGCAATCAAAGGGCATATTCCAGGAAAACAGATGCAAAAATGTGTCAAAGGAAGACCACATTGAAACTGACTCTTCACAGATCTGCATTGTGCAATTCATTAGAAACAATAGGTAAAAGCATCCTAAAAGCTCTTCATAGCAATATCGGCTCTGACCAGAGTTTGTTAATTTTGTTTGAGGTGGTGTGTGCCCAACTGTTCTGCTTCATACTTTGACTTTCCTATCCTGGAACACCACAATCCCTGTGCAGACTTCTTTTGTGTTTGTAGGTAAACTTGCCACCTGTGGTAGCACCCAAGTCTGCCATGAGCGGGGTTTATCTGACGCCACATCCCTACAGTACTTCAATGGCATTGGGCCCAGCCAAGCATTCCTCTCCCTGCAGTATTTCTACAGCATTGGGACCAACTAAGCATTCTCTTCTTGAAGTACTTCTAGGGCATTGCCACCTGTGCCCCCCCAAGTGTGTCCCAAGCAGGACCTAGATGAGCACTACTCACCCTGCAGTACTTCCATGGCACTGAACCCAGCCTAGCACCCCACTTCCTACAGCACTTCTACTGCATTGCCGCCTGTGGTCACCCAAATGTGCCCTTTGCAGAAGCCAATAAATTACAGTCCCAGATTGGATCAATAAAGTCCCCTCACCAAATACAATATATTCCCACTAGAAATCACTCCAACATTTCAGATAAAACCCCTTCATCAGGGAAGACTGGTTCAAATACACATTTATGTGAATAGGGTTCAATGCATAGAAACTCTATTTCAGTTTTTTCTCAGTAAATAATAGTTTTCATTTTAGCATTTTTGATATATTTGAGGAGACCTTGTCTTGACCAGATAGAAACAAGGGGCCCCATATGGATCCTGTACCTGCTGTTTAGCAAAGAGCGTGTTTCTATGCATTCAATCCTATTCACATAAATGAATATCTGAATCAGTTTTACTGATGAAGGGGTTTTACCCAAAACATAGGAGTGATTTCTGGTGAGAATAAATTATTATACTTTAAAAGAAATAAAGCTGTTCTGATACACTGTATTTGGTGAGTGAACTTTATTGATCCTATCTGTGATTGTAGTTTATTGGCTTGAGCAGATCCAGCTCCTCACTCATTATATGTTTTCATTCTTACCAAGGTGCACTGAGCCGGAATCTTTTCTACTGTGCAGGGTCCAGTCAAGCCCCCCTCTCCCTGCAATACTTCCATTGCATTGCCACCTGTGGTCATGCAAGTGTGCCCTGTTCTGGGTCCACCTGAGCACCCCTTTCCCTGCAGTACTTCCTCTGTATTGCCACCTGTGGTTACCCAAGTGTGCCCGGTGCAGGGTCCACCGAGCACTGCTCTCCCTGCAGTCCTTTCACTGTATTGTAACCTATGATCACCCAAGTGTGCCCTGTGCAGGGTCCAGATGAGCACCCATTCCCTGCAGTACTTCTACCGTATTGCTACCTGTGGTCACCCAAGTGTGTGCCCCATCCCTGCAGTACTTCCACAGCATTGCCACTCTCTGTAGCAGTTCCTCTGTATTGCCAACTGTGGTCACCCAGGTATGCACTGAGTAGTGTCCAGTCAAGCACATCTCTCCTTGCAGTCCTTCCTCTGTATTGCCAACTGTGGTCACCCAGGTATGCACTGAGTAGTGTCCAATCAAGCACATCTCTCCCTGCAGTCCTTCCTCTGTATTGCCAACTGTGGTCATCCAGGTATGCACTGAGTAGTGTCCAGTCAAGCACATCTCTTCCTGCAGTACTTCCTCTGTTTTACCATCTGTAGTCACCCAAGTGTGCCCTGTGCAGTGTCCAGCCGAGCACCCCTCTCCTTGCAGTATGTCCACTGTATTGCCATCTGTGGTCACCCAAGTGGCAACAAAGCACAGCAGGCAGTGACCCTTCTGTTGTAGAGATCATTTAGGATCCTCAATTCTTCTGTTTCTAAACCAGCTCTCCATGGCCCAGTCTTGTTCTTAAACCTGGCTTACTGATATGGGACGCAGTAGCACTGCCACCACAGCAATGAATTTTTATCTCATTTTTGTATCCATTATAGTGCCAGATACCTCAGCTTCCTGTTCTATAAGATAACTAATTGCATTTTTCTTTTCTGAAATTACTAAATGATAATCTTAATAATATTCATACATTCCAATTATGTCAGAGTCATCGATAAAACATTATATATATATATATTTATTTAGAAAGCATGATAAATACATATCGATGCTTTATCAATAAAACTGTTTTAGTTTTTAAAATATATTTATTTAGAAAGCATGTTAAATACATAAATCTTTGTACAAAGCAACATTTTATAAACAATAAATACAAGATTAGTCTCTGTAACACAACAGAAACAATGTTCCCTAAAGGAAGATAAAACCAAGACACACTATACTTCAGAAACATATATAAACTCTGTTGCTAGATACCAACTAAATGATACTGTAGCAACTTTCTGTTCAGGGTCTAGAAATTAGAGAATCTTTTTTTCCTATTTACTGCAGTACAATTTCACTTCGTAGACTTCTTCCCTTCAAAAAATTTTGTGTGGCTCTTGACCCATCGTAGTTGAAGATTAACACAGAACTGTCTTTTTGCTGTCTTGAAACTGTTGAAAAAAAGAAAAATAAATTATCATTCTAGATGTTATTTGATACAGTAGCTACTCCCCATAACCCACACAGCTTAGGGTAGGGGCCCCATATACTGTAGGACATTACTTACTGAACCATAAATTGTACTTTGGCTTTATTGAGGAGATACAGTGACCTTTAATCTGTAAACACCAAACACAGTAATGCTGTTCCAAAACTGGAACTTCATTTATTTAATCTTTGGTCCAACTGACTCAAAAGTGATCAAAGGTTCAGCAAGACAAGTGACTCAAATTAAGTTCATGGACACAATAATTCTCCAAAAGACTTTTGAATATTTTGCAGGGTGAGTGGGGTACAATATTTCCTGTGCATTTCTAATTCCAAGATCATTATCTATATCCACTAGCTTTTTTTTATTACATATCATTATCTTTAGTCACTAATTCCATGTATTATTACTAATTTGGAGAACAATATCAGAGTCAAAGAAACAGAATGGTGCCTTGGGCAGTGAACTGGAAAGGTACAGCACATTCTATTGGATCAAAGACTAGAACCTGTGCACTGCTGGAAACATACTCCAGCTACAGAACTCATACGATTCTCATCATACACACCACCCCATGTATTATTCTATATGTAATACTGTTGCCCCATGTATTCTTGTAAAGCAGGTGCATCAGCATATAATTCACTTATAAAATGAAAATAAATTGATCTGTCTCTCCATTTGTATATCAAACATATGGGGCTATAGATGGCAAAGTGCTACTACAGATTTCAGTCCAATATATAATTCACATCAATATTAATGAAAGGACAGCTGCTACAGTGGAGACAGCCATGATGCAACATAGTAATTTATAGTAAATTGCATGTTGCAAAATACTGCAGTAAAAAAGGGCTTAACTACCATTGAATTACAGTGTTCCCTGCCGCACACTGCATCATTTTGTGATATACTGCAGCATTGCTGCATGCATCCTGACTGTCACTGCTGTACATCTGGGTCAGGTTTTGCAGTTTTTCAAGTACCCATCAATATTTAGTAAGACAATATGCAATTTGCCTACCATGGAGGTGCTTAAATATGGGCTGTCAGGAGGGAGTCAGTTTTTCTTTGCTTTTATGATGTTGGAAAGTCTGTTCACAAAGTAGATCAAACAAACACCCTCAGCCAATCCTAGTTCTTAGGCATATTATGTGGAAGTATGTAAAGAACTGGCAAAATGCCAATGCAGGACAATCCCAAAAGGCAGAGTCATTTGGCTGAAAGTACACTTTAGCACTATTATAAGTAGAAACAGAATTTACAGCCATGCTGCATGCAATAGTAAACCAGGTCTCCTCTTTGTGAGGTTCATGAATGGTTCAGAAAATGTAGGCTGCCAATCATTTCCCTTCATTTAGTCCAAAAATGTAATCACAAAATTAAAATGACAAGTAAGACAATGCCCAGACATAAGGCAGGAACCGCAGTTACATCCCTCCTGCAGCTAGGTGTGAGCTTGTCCAGAAATGATCCTCCCCATTTTTGACTACTGTGACATAATCTGTGGTGCTGCTCCTAAGTCCTCCCTGACCAGATTGGACAATCTTCAACTCCTTCTGCCACTTTGCCCTTGATACTCCCTCTTGCACCCACCACTGTGACCTCTATTGAGCCCTTTTCTTCCCCTCCTTTACAAATAGATGCCTCTCACACTTCTCTAAAGCCACCGCTAAACACTGGCTGGGTGAACTCCCTTCCTGTCTCTCCCCCTCATTTATAACACACCCTCCTCCTTCTTCCCACTCCTTCAGATCTACTGACACTCACACACTAACTGTCCCCCACCACTCCATCCGGTCCAACCAGTCTGGGTACGTTCACTGTTTCCCTAAAATATGAAACTCTCTACCTCCCCAAATCTGACACTCTTCCTCCTTCTCCTCCCTCTATTCCATCAGCACTGCCCTCTCCAACTATCTTGCACCTAACTGTTCCTGTTATGATCTGCCTTTATTTCCTTCATCTGGCTCCTTATAGTTCATCCCCCTTCTGAATTTACCCAATGCCTCTATCAACTCTACTGCTTCTACTGACCCTAGCCCCTCCTAGGTGCTAGTTCTCATACCTTTCTCCCTTCCTCTACTCTCTCCCCCCTTTTCCCCTAGCCTTCATACTCCCCTTGCAGGGTTCACAGCATCCTGAAGGAGTCCTATAGTGCCTAGATTAACCACTGTTCTTCCCCCATCTACCGATCCTTGGTCTTCCAGGTCCCCTTGCAGGGTCCCCAGCATCACGGAGAGTTCCTTGGATCAGGCGTCATCCCCTCCTAGGTATTATCTCTCATCCCCTTTTCCTCACTATTCCACTGTAACTACAGTGTCTAACTCAGGAGGGTATAAAATCTCCTGAACTTCCCTGCCCCCTTGCAGGTATCATCACATCCTGAAGGGTTCTCTTGTTGGGTCAGGCCTTATTTCCCCTCCTAGGTGTCAATCACACTTTTCTTCCTCTCTCTCTCTCTCTCTCTCTCTCTCTCTCTCTCCCTCTCTAATCACTATTCCAGTTCCCTGTCCCCTTGCAGGGTTCGCTGCATCCTGTAGAGGTCTCTCTGGAACACAACTCTGCAATATCTGGCATCTCATCTTATCTCTCCTTCACCCCTTATTTCATGCTAGCACTTGTTCACTTACTACCATTGCAATTATTAGTTGTTCTCACAAATTGCATATGTATTCAACACTGTTTGTAACAACTGCCTTAATTAATTCTATGTTAGGTTGACCTTTGCAACTTGAATGTAAAATGTCTCATCCCCATTGTACCCCTTCCCCCCAGGTCATACCAGGAGATGAGCAACCTGTTGCTCAGTGTGCCTTCCTGGTGAAACATTTCAAGAAATAAAAATAAGTAAATACATTTAAGTAATATGATGACATGTTTTTCATTGTCTATGAGATATCCCACTGAAGTCATCCTATATTTTGATGTTATTACAGTCCTGCCACAAATGACAGTATCTACTATAAACGCAGTATAATTTCTATAGATTTAGCGCTTACATATTCCATGATTTTCATTGGAATTCCATAGAAGAGAGCATAGAAAAAGTTCTTGGAAGCCAGTATTTAAACACATTTTCCATGGTTTGCTTAGGAATGATAATGGGATTGAGAAGGTCTTGGTCATGGTCTTCATCAGTGTTTCCATGGAAGGGGTCACACAAAGCATGGAACAGTATCAAATAGCATGGCATTCCATGGAAAGAATGTGATTCCATGTTATCATGAAAATGAACTGTGATGGTACACGTTTTATTCATGGAAACCATTGAGAACCTTGTAAATTTTACTCAGATTTCCACTGAAGTGCATGGAAGTATTTTTATTTTATTTCTTTATTTGTTTTACCAGGAGAAGCTCCACTGAACAAAACTCATTTGTATGGAGGTCCTGGTAGGACAGAAAAACCAGCAGTACATAATATACAGTTTAAAATACAGTGTACAAAAACAGTAGTCACCAGAATAGTGCATGAATACATACAATAAAAAAAAAGTGAATACTCCATGATTTCCAAGCTCCATTTCCATAATACATGAACTAGGAAAGTGACTTAGGAGTTATCATCAGTGACACCCTCTTGTAATCAAGCCAGCAATCAAGTCAGTGCAACAAGGGCTATAGTAAGGCAAATAGGATGCTGGAGAGTATTAGGAGGGGTTGTGATAGCAGGAGGAAGGAGGTAACACTACCCCTTTATAGATTTTTAGTGAGGCCACACCTGAAGTACGGTGCCCAGTTCTGGAGCCCTCATGTCAGGAAGGATAGTGACAGGCTGGAGATGGTGTAGCAGAGGGTAACAAAAATGATTTAGGACCAACAGGGCAGGATTTATGAGGAGTGCCTCAAGGCACTGAACATGTACTTACTGGAGACCAGAAGGGAGAGGAGAAATATGATAGAGACCTTCAGGTTCCTAAAAGGATTAAACAATGTGAAATGCAAGGGACAATTTAACTTGAGTGCTAGTTTGAGATCACAAAGGCATGAGTCGAAACTGACTGAATGGAGATTCAGGAGGGATGTGAGGAAGCATTATTTCAGTCTACCAGACTAAGTGGTAGGCGCGAAAACAGTTGATGGTTTCAAGCGCACTTGGGACAGAATGAAGGGTAGAGTGGTCACTTGGGGCAAAAGAATCAGGAAGGAGAAGGGGTGAGGAGGGGAAGGGCTAGGACCCTGGATGGACAGTAGGTCCTAGGGTTATATAGGGAACTCAGTCAGACTGGATGCACCTTTGGTCTTTTCCCGTCATCACTGTCTATGTTTTTTTTTTTCTATTTCAAAGCATTTATGCAAAATCTAGGGATAGTTAGCTTCAAAGTCTTGGTGTTCACTGAATCTCCTCAATGTCAATCTGATTGCAAGGCTACGGTCCATGAAGCAATTATAATTATATGTAACTGTTGTGTTTTAGTCAGGGGTTGACCAATTAAGGGGACTGAAAATACAGGAGGACATACATATCATGTTTATTTCACAGATTTCCCTGCTGCACAGTATCACCATGTTTTATCATACTTACACTACAGCTGGATTACTGCAGGTAGTTGAAGTGTTGTAGTAGTCCACTATTTCATTTCTGGGTATAATTATAGCACTGTATTTGTAACAGCATGCTTGTGGAGCATCTGCTTTGGCTGGAGGAAGCAAAGTAAAAAAATGTTAATTTGTGTTGTGGAACCTAATGAGATCATCTTATGAGATCAGACTTCTAGAAAAAACATAAAGTGAATTTACAAGCAAAAGTGGGCAGAATGGGTGGGCCATAGGCCCTTATCTGCTGACAGTGTTTATATATCTTTATATTGCCTAGTAACGTTATGGTAAAATATCCCGTACATGGAAATAGGGCAGCTCTATGAGGGCAGATGGTGCTAAATGTTAACAATAGCCTCAAAAAAAAGGCAAATCATAGCACTTACAGCAGTTAAATGTAGCAAAGGTTGTGCACAAAAGGCTTATCTATTCTGTTTTCCTCATGGACATCATTGTAGACAACCAAAACCCTGTTCTCACCAAACACCCAGTGTCTTTTGCACAAGTCTCTGTTGTATCTGGTTGTAGACCTGGTCCATGAGTGCTATGGATTTTGTTTTTTTTTTAAAACTCCCACAACTCTTCATGATCAAATAACATGCACACTCTGATGGCTACTTGCATTTCTTGCCTTACCCTGTCCCTGTGCCAAGCAGTCCCTGGCATCCAGACACAATGTGTCCAAGGCTTCTAGAGTTACAGTACTTGCAAGGATGTGGTGAACAGCATAGAACTAGCAACTGGCTCCTTGAGACACTATTCATAAAAACAGAAACATAGATATTGATGGCAGATAAGGAACGCTAGGCCCATTTAGTCTGCCCTAAGCCCTACCTATATTAGCAGCCACTGACCCTACTTGGCCATTGGCTTTAGCCACTCCTTCCTATGTCATGCATTCCCATATGCCTGTCCTATGCATGATTAAGTCCCCCCCCCCACTGTGCTTGTTATCACCACCACCAGTGGCAGGCAATTCCATGCATCGACTACCCTTTCCATGAAAATTAATGTCATTACATTTCCACTTATCCAACCCCCTCCAATCTCTGCCCCCTGATTCTTTTACTTTTCCTGTATTGAAAGATGTCATACCCTTGCACCTTGTTTATGCCTTTAAGATACTTGAAGGTTTCTATCATGTCTCCCAACTGCCTCCTTTCCTCTAGTGAATACATACTGGGGTCCTTTAATGTCTCCTCATGTTTTCTGGTGCAAGCTCTGCACCATCTTTGTTGTCCTTCTCTGAACTGCCTCCATCCTGTCTATGTCCTTGCAAAGATGTGACCTCCAAAAGTGTACACAGTACTTGAGATGAGGACTCACCAATGTTCTATATAATGGAATCACCACTTCCCTCCTTCTACTAGTGATACCCCTATCCATGGACCCCAACCTGCCACTGGTTCTCCCTACAGCCATTTTACACTGCTTGGCCACTTTTAGGTCATCTAAAATAATATCCCCCAGATCCCTTTCTTCCATGGTGACCATCAGCAACTCCTCCCTCCAATCCTGTAGCTCGCTCCAGGGTTTCTGCATCCCATGTGCATGATTTTCGCTTCTTCACATTGAACCTCAGTTGTCACACCTTGAGCCATTTTTCCAGCTTTCCTGGATCCTTCCTCATTTTCTCCACCCCATCTGGAGAGTCCACCCTGCTGCAGGTCTTGGTGTTTTCTGCAAACAGACAAACCTTCCCTTCCAGCCCTTCTGTAATGTCGCTAATGAAGACTTTAAAGAGGACTGGCCCCAGGACTGATCCCTGAGGTGCCCCACTAGTCACCCCTTCTCCCCATATTGGATCACATTTAACACCGCACTCTGCCTCCTGTCTGTTGGCCAGTTTCTAACCCAGTTTACTACATTTTGACTTATGCCTAGGCTGCCTGTCTTGTTAACCAGCCTTTTGTGTGGGATGGCATCAATAGCTTTACTGAAATTACAGTTAGTGATGTCCACTGCTCCTCCCTGATTCACCTCCTTCATTACACAGTCAAAAACATCTATCAGATTTATTTAATACGGCCTTCCTGCTATGAATCCATGCTTCCTTTAACCTTGGGCTCAGATGGATTCCAAGTTTTCCACTATCCTTTCCTTAAGCAATGCCTAAATAACCTTATCCCCTACTGAGGTGAGTCTGACTAGCCTGTAGTTGCCTGCCTCCTCCCTGCTACTATTTTTGTGAAGAGGAACTTCATGTACCCTCCTTCAGTCCTCTGGAACCAGTCCTGTATTGAGCGACTCACTGAAAAAGGCAGCCAACGGTGCTGCTAGCTCCTTTTATAATTTCTTTACTATCCTGGGATGAATGCCATCAGGTCCCATTGCTTTGTCCACCTTCAGTTTTGTGATGTTCTCCTGGACTCTCTCTTCTATAACTGGACCAAAGTCCACCTCCCCTCCCCCATGTATCTGTTGCGCAGCTGTGGTCCCTGTCCTTCCCCTTCTTCAGTGAATACTGAAAAGAAGTACAGTATTTATTCAGTATTTCTGCCTTTTCAAGGTCTCCCTCTACAACCTCCCCTTCATCCCCTTTTAGCCTTACGATACCCCCCTGGACTTTCTTCCTTCACTAATGTACATATAGAATGTCTTGTTTCCTTTCTTCACTGTCTGTGCTAATCTTTCCTCAGTTTGCACCTGTGCGCTCCTAACAGCCTTTCCTGCTTCCTTCAGACAAATGAAGAATACTACCCTATCCTCTTCCTTCTGTGTCTCCTTACATTTTCTGAAACCCAACCTTTTGTCCCTTACTTTCTCTGCTACATCTTTTAAGAACCATACTGGTTTCCTTGTTCTCTTGTCTTTGTTTCTCAGCCTAATGCAGTGGTTTGTTACCTCCACTATGGCTCCTTTTAACATAGAAATATAGAAACACAGACTTTGACACCAGATAAGGACCACTTGGCCCACCCAGTCTACCCATTTCTCTACCTATTGGATAAACTGCAGATCCTAGTTAACCAACAGCCTACTTCCTTCTACCCCCACCAGAATTGCCTTATGTCTGTCCCATGCATTCTCCTACTATTGTTGACCCCAGGACCTCTTCAGGAAGGCTGTTCCATGTGACTACCACCCTTTCTGTAAAAAAATACTTCCTAATGTTGCCCCTAAGCCATCCCCCCCATCTTCAAATTGTGTCCCTTTGTTCTTGCACATCTCTTTTTCTGAAAGACGCTACCCTCTTGGACTTTGTTGATTCCCCTGAGGTACTTGAAAGTTTCTATCATGTCTCCCCTCTCCCTCCTTTCCTTACGGGTATACATATTAAGCTCCTTTAGTCTCTCTTGATATGGCTTCTGGTGCAGACCCTGCACCATTTTAGTTGCCCTCCTCTGGACTGCCTCCATCCTGCCTATGTCCATGCAGAAATGGGGTCTCCAGAACTGCACACTTTACTCCAGATGGGGTCTCACCAACTGTCTTTACAGAGGGATAACAACTTCTTGTTTTCTACTGGTGATGCTGCTCCCTATATATCCCAGTATCCCCCAGCCCTCCTTACTGCCTTCTCACATTGCTTGCTTACCTTTAGTTCATCTGTTAGGACTACCCTAGATCCCTTTCCATTTTTGTTGCTGTTAGTACCTCTCCTCCTATTGTGTACTCTTCCCCTGGGTTTTTTGTTTCCCAGGTGCATTATTTTGCACTTCTTTGCATTGCATTTAAGCTGCCATATTTTTGACCATTCCTCCAACCTTGCCATGTCCCTTCTCATCCTTTACACCACCCCCTTTGTGTATCATCCATTTCAGATCTTTGTTTCATCTGCAAAGAGGCATACTTTTCCTTCCAGTTCCTCTACAATGTCACTTATAAAGACATTAAAAAGGACCTGTGCCAGTACTGAACCCTGAGGTACCCCGCTAGTAACCTCATTTTCTTCTGAGTGGACTCAATTTACTATTACCCTCTGTGTCCTGTTGTCCAGCCAATTGTTTACCCAGGCTACCACCTTGTGACCACTTCCTGGCTGGCTAACTTGTCTATTAATCTTTTGTGAGGGACTGTGTCAAATGTCTTGCTAAAGTCTAGGTAGGCCATGTCCACAGCCCCTCTCTGAACTACTGCTTTGGTCACCTAGTCAAAGAAATCAATTAGATTTATCTGACATGACCTTCCTGCTGTGAATACATGCTGCCTTAGATCCTGTACCCCGCTGGCCCCTAGGTACTAAACAATTCTTTCTTTCAGAAGTGATTCCATTATTTTCCCTACCACTGAGGTCAAACTAACAGATTTGTAGTTTCCTGCGTCTGCTTTGCTCCCACTTTTGTGAAGGGAAATCACATCCACCCTCCTTCAGTCCTCAGGTACCACACCATCCTCCCATGATTTGTTAAAAAGGGTAGACAGTGGTGTCACTAATTATTCCCTTAGTTCTTTTAGAATTCTGGGGCAAATCACATCAGATCCCATTGCTTTGTCCACCTTCAGTTTCAGGAGTTCTTTCAGAACCCTTTCTTCTGTGAATGGACTGGTATCGACCTCCCTATCCAGAGTGCTCCTATTGGTTGGATTAGGTACCTCCCCCTCTTCTTCTTTTGTGAATACTGAGCAGAATTATTCATTCAGTATCCCAGCTTTTTCACTGTCACCCTCTGCCCACCCACCCTCCCTTTGTTAACTCTCACTATCCCTCCCTTTGTCTTTCTTCATTCCCTTATGTACTTCTAAAAGGTTTTATCCCCCTTCTTAACTAATTGGCTATCTTTTCCTCAGTTTGAGCTGTTAGGTGTGCCCACTGCTCCTCAACCCCCCATGTCCCTCCTTGCCAAGGCTTTCTTGTTACACCTCCCTATCATAGCAAAGTCTGTTCTCCTGAAATCTAAGACCCTTACCTTTGTGTAGTTTGATTGCATCCCTGTACCCATACTAAACCTCACTATGTGGTGGTCACTTGACCCAAGGTGACTTCTACTTGGACTTCTGTGAGTCTGTCTCCATTGGTCAGTAATAGGTCTAGAACTGTACTGTCCCTGGTGAGTTCTAGCACTAGCTGTTTCAGGCATGCCCCCTGCAGGGAGTCCAGACTGTCTTGGCTCCTGGTTGAAGCAGCTGCTGGGATTGTCCAATCCATGTCTGGTATACTGAATTCTCCCAGCAGTAGTACCTCCCCTTTTATTGCCATCTCATGTATTTCCTCCACTAGCCCCCTATCCACCTCCTTCCTTGCACTTGAGGCTTATAGATCACCCCAGTGCAGATTACTGTACCATATCCTGGCCCAAGGGTGACCCACAGAGCCTCAGTCTCCCCCTGTCTACCCTGTACCTCCCTTGCTTTTATACCCTCTCTGTCATACAGAGGGCCCTCCCTCTTACTCTCCCTATCCCTCCTGAAAAGAGCTTAACCTGCTGTATTTACATCCCAGACATGATTTGCGGTGTACCATCAGTTATTGCTATTATGTCCAGGTCAGCCTCAGCCTTCAAAGCCACCATGTCTGGGATTTTATTTCCCAGGCTGCGGGTATTTGTAAACATGACTTTTCACATTTTGTTGCCTGCCCTAATTCTATTCATGCTCTTGTCCTCTTGCTTCTTACCTCCACTCCTGGGTACTTTTATTTGCTGCCTCCCTTCATTTGCCCTTCCCTTTATGACTGGTTCAGGTGTACCTGTCAACAACTTTCCCTTCTGTTCCCCATTTCTGTCTACTCTAACCTGTGGGGGTAGGCAGCTTAGGTCTCTCTGCTCCCATTGCACCCCCCCAGCTAGACTAACACTTGCCAAGGAAGCATTTAAACTTTGATTGAGGACTGCTGTCCTCTTCCTGGACATATGTAGGTTGTCTCCTTTGTACAGACCCACATCATTCCAGCTGGGTCCCTAGTCTCCAGTGAAGCCACACCCCTTTTCCTTGTACCCACCCCCCAACTGGGTGTTGATGCTTCTGATGCAGAGATTCCTAGCCTCCCCCTTGCCATGGACTGGCAGCAGCTCTGAAAATATCATTGAGCTTGCTATCCTCCCCAGGCACCCTTCTAACTCCCTGAAATCCTCCTGTACCTATTCCATGCTTGCTTCATCCCTGGCTAGGTTATTTGCCCCAAGGTGGACTATGACCTCCACCCCTGCTCTCCTTGGTACTTCTTTAGCAATCCTGTGGATCCACTCCCCCTCCTTCTGAGCTGTGCCTACTGGAAGGCATTTTACCTCCTTCTCCCTGCTATCTGTGCCCAAATCCATTCCCAAAACAATCAAGTACCACACCAGGAGTAGCTTCCTCTTCCCTTAGTGTCCTCTTGCTCCAACCTCTGGGTCTACCCCTGGTAGGACCTACGCATCCTCCCTGGTTGCAGCCTTGGGCTCCCTTTCAAAATCCACCCTCTCTTCCATGATGGCATAGGAGTTCCTAAGCTGGACTGGTTGGGGGACATGCCTCTGCCCCTCCCTCAAGCTCACCATGCTCACTGTGGTCTCTCCAACCCCCTGCCCAGGCAACCATTGTGGCAGTGGCTGGGGATATGGCAGACTTTGGGTGAGGGTGAAGGTCCCCAGAACTCCTGCCAGCTCAGCCTGGAGACTGGCTATCTCTGCCCTCAGCCCATAAAGGTGCCTGCATATGGGGCAGCACCTCAGTACCCAGAATGTTCTTCAGAGGACTGCTGTGCTGCACCAAGAGCACTGCACTACTTCCTGCATCCTCCTCCTCCTCTGCTCTGTTACCCTCTTTTAACCCTGTGTCTTCAAGTTAGCCTTCTAACCCTGTTTTCTTTTTTTGTAGTGACTGTCCTCCTCCTTACTCCATCTCTGTCCCTCACCACCTGTCCCTGTGCAGCAAGTGAAAGTAGTAGTCTGTGTGCAGTCTATGAAGGTGGGAAAGCCTGGGTGGGTGGGTAGGATGGGGAGGGTAGGTGGGATCTACCCTCTGATCATCGATAAAATATGTTACCCCAGTGGCTAGAATGTGCCTTTATCAGCACCCGGACATCCTCTCCAGCCACTAAAGGGACACTAAACAAGAAAACACCTCAAGCTACTAGTCAGCCCCTAACATCAATACGAATGCACTCCAATACACCACAATCTCCTATTTAGGTTCAATCAGCCCCCTGTATAAGTAAACAAACAGTATTGCCCTCTCACACAATTTCAACCACCAGGAAAAAAACACCCAACACATTAATTAGAAATCAGTATCAGTACTTCCCTGCTTATTTAGCCTCTTCTGGTTTCTCCCCCCATACACTCAGGCAGCCAAATTGTTAACCTTGCTCATGAGCTGCTTGTCTTCTGCTCATAACTGAAAGGGAGTTAAAGGAGTAGTACAGTCAGAATTTGCAAAAACACATGTTGTGCAGAGTGTTTTGATTTGAGTGTGCAGTCCTAGATGTGTGAGTGTAGTCATAGTGTGTCCTTCCATGTTTCTTCTATTAGGAGTTTTTTCTAAATTAGCCTGCTAGTTTTACAGTAGTGTTATGGCCACTGGGGATCTCCATATTAGCATGGTTTTATTGCTCTTCTTGTTCCTACCATGCCCCCACCCCACTTTACAGTGATGTATCTGGGAGCATGGATTCTGCAAGCACTGGTTTAGGGTCAATTTTATAACAACATAAATGTGATATTAAGTAACTTTCCTTATCCAGTGAGCATGAGTGGCTACATTTACAGTTTAGCAAATACTTGCGGGCTAACTTGAGTGAGTTCTTCTGTAAGAAAACATTTGTTGTCTTTACCAATTATTGCATTGATGATCCGGGGTGAATTGTGTGCTCTTTATGACCGTGTGTAGTTTGATGAAATGAAACGTTTTAAAAGCAGAATATTTACTCCTGCTGGCTAGACCTGACACACACACACAACAAAAATACTGCATTGAAGCTATTTAGTGGAGGCTAGAACATCAGGCTCCTATCTCTAGTACTTGTTGAATCAGTGGTCCTGGATGCATCACTGTCATATGGGACATGAGGAAATGTAGGAAAAAGAAGAGCAATAAACCATGCCAAGAAGGAGATCACCTGGAGCCGTAAAACTACCACATAACTAGCAGGCTAAGTTAGAAAAAAGAGATCCCAGGGGCCATAAAACTACCATATAACAAGCAGGTTAAGTTAGGGAAAAAAATAACTAATAGCTAACAAAGGGAAGGACACACCAGGACTGAACACACAAATCAAACTACTGCACAATGTACGTTTATGCAAATTCTGACTGAACTACTCCTTCAAGTGACACGGTGGACAGATGCCTCGTGCATCAATAAATAGTGGTGGGGGAGAGGTGTAAACTGTTGACCTCACTGGGGCCCCTGCATCTCTAGTCACTATAATGCAATTGTAAGCACTCAAACACATCTGATGGAAAGATAATGGAAAATGTACTGCACGCGTCTGATGTTTTCAACATATTAAGTCTTTTACTGAAAGCATTTTATTCTCAAAATACTAAAAGGCACTTTTTGTAACAGGATCTAATCTATTGGAAAATTTCAGGTTTAAAATCTTTACTGTGTTTTCATATTTTGAGAGCAACTGAAGTGTTTCTGATCTCAGTGGGATATACAGTCACTATGTCATTTGATTTTTTCATCTGTATTTTTAGCAGTTTTTGAACAGCAAGTGCCTGATTCTCAGTTGCAAAGTGATAAGAAAGTTCAAAGTGAAAACTAAATTTGTGCCAATGCCACTGGATTATTACACACAGACTTTTGACAGTTTAGGTCACAGTGTGCAAAAAGGGCAGTGGATAGAGTGCTGAGAAAAAAGTGACTTCAAAGTGCCACTAGAAGTGTGGTAGGTCACATTTTCCACTCACACACTGCTGTGCCATCCACAAAGGCACGTATGTCAATAAGGCCACTGAATTTAAAAAGTGTAGGGGCCAGTGTGAAGTGAAATTCTAGAGGTAGGCGTGATGGAGTTCCAGGAGATAGGGAGTCTTCAAGAGACTCTATGAGAACATTGCTTGTCTGACAATCAGCATCATGGAGTGAGAAATAAAAACTGCAAACTGGAAAAGTAGCACTAATTATAATAGGTAATTTCATAGGTACCACAGGTACAACAAAACAGTTATAAAATTGTATACTTCAGAAAGGTGTGTAGAGACATACTGCAGAGGCGTATTTGGCTATTATCCAGAACATTCCATTCCTTAGTAGTGTACTGTACTAAAATACAACAGTTTAGTCAAAAAGTGTGCACTTGTCACTAATGATAACCAGAAAAAAACTGTGTGTAATGTTATAAACACATAGGATACTTTTTAGTATACAAGCATTCAAAAATACACAGAGCCTTTTTTGCTCATAGCCCATGTTCCTTTCTAAGGGCTCTGTGTAGTCTGAAACTTAAGCTTATGCTCTGAAAATATTTTATTCGTCCAATAAAATGTATGAAACCACCTACTTTCTTCAGCTGTTTATACAAGGACCAATACATCTACAAGCAATCTGTTGTGTAATGTTATGTAATTTTCAAACATTTGTACTTACGCGTGCAATGACTTTCAGAGCAGAAGGCAGCAAGAAGCAAGACTGCAAAGATGAGTTTGATGGATGTCATCCTATAGGTTCCCTGTTGTATGAAGTGTTCAAGCAGGGAAGTCATACGTTATATTGCTGCTGCAGCTCTAATACACAATGTGCTGCTCTTTTATAGAAATCCTAACCCATCTATGTGGGGTAATTTTTACAACTGTCATGGTCATTGCTGAAGGGACAGTGGAAATTTCTTATTTCAGTTACCCTCTGTGGACAGAGAGTACAGTGTAGGATAGGTGAGGTCATTGGAGTAAGTCCCTGATGGGTCTGATATAAGAAGTAATTCCACTTTGTAAAATGTCACTAATAATGCGGGTGCTTGTTTAACCTCTGTTTGTGGCTACTGATGCATACTTATCACAGGATGTGGCTGTAGATGCCTCAGCAGCTCAGAAATTATCAATAAACATGTGGGCCCTAGGATCTAATATTAGAAAGATGAAGCTGTTAGAAGCTTTAAAATTACACACAGATATTTACATAGATGCAGAGATGAATGTGTATAAAAAAAATGACTATGGAGGGGATTTTCAAAGGCTTGTGTCTGTTTTCCAAAACAACTGCAGAATGCCATCTCAAAAGTTAGACCACAAAAAACTGACCTAATTTTGTGATGGAAGTCTACACTTGTGTTCAGAAAACATACACAAGTATTGTAGCTACTTCCGAAAAGCCCCATAAATAACAAAAAATGTTGAAAATGCATTGAGATGTATGAAAATAGACAGGCCAGCCCAGTGGCACAGAAGGCTGAGTCACCTAATGCCTTACCTCCTGCCACACCGGCAACCTGGGTTCAGAAATGAATGCAGGTTGTTCATGTTCAGGGGTTGGCAGGGGAAGGGAAAATCAAGAATCACAATGGATGGCTGTCCTTCCTCAGGGAGGGAGGATAGTGTGACCCATTGCCTGTCTGCCACCTGGAGGTGTCCATGTGGTAACACAATCTGGGGCAACCAGCAACGACCAATCATGGATGTTTGAGGATGTCTCCATGAAGGTGGAGCTCATCGTTATGCCATTGCATATTCTGTGGTTGATAGAGGAAGAAAACTAGCAAAACGCCTATGTAACCCCATCACCATGTGTAACAGCCGTCAGGGGATTCCTGGGTCCTGATCCATGTGGATCCCTGCTGACATGACAGTGGGGGGAGTGTCAGACAGGACTGATGAACCCTCGATGCTGATCCCGATGGCAGGAGTAGGTGGTGGCGGGAGGGCAGAAAGCTCTATAGCAAAGATATATGAGAATAGGACACATACATCCTGTTACATCTCTGTGGACACAGTTTTCATCCAAAATATGGTACAGCTTCTGTGTGTATTGCTTTGAAAATCCTGCCCTATGAATCCCATCGAGTCTGCCCTGATGCCCTATGTTAAATTATTGTACTGAAAAGCACCAAGGCAGCTGCTCAGAGATATATGGGTTCTCGCAGGCTAACAAGTTACAAAAGGCACAAAGCTGGGCACATACTGTACCACTCCCACCACTGAAAAATATCCTAAAACAGCTTGCATCAGTGTAAACAAACTCTGCCCAGAGCCGATAGGGCTGTAAATAAGGGACTTGAGATAAACATATTGTAAATTACCAAAGTTAAAAAGCCTGCATTTGCAAAATGTAATGTAAGCTCATAAATTTGTTGTTTTGTAATATTTTTACACCAAATTTTCAACATAGCCTTGTTATGACCCTGCCTCATGAAGACAGGCAGAGAAAATGTTCAACTCCAGGTTTAAAGGCAATTTTGCACAGGCACTACAAAATCAACTCTAGGGCTCAAAAACACATTTTGGGCAGGTGTTGAAAAATGACAGTTGTGACATTCATAAGATGCTGTAAAGAAATGGCTATATTGAAAATGTGGGGTAAAATATTGAACATTACCAAACATATGCGCCTGCATTTGCAAAATTCAACGTAGGCTCATAACTTTGTTGTTTTCTATTATTTTTTACACCAAATTTTCAACATCAAAATCTTATAACCCCACCTCATGAACAAGGGTGGAGAAAATTGTTAACTCCTGCCTGAAAGGTGATTTTGCACAGGAACAGCAAAATCACCTTTCGGGATGTAAAAAAAAATATGTATTTTGGCAAGGATTTGAAAAATGATAGCTGTCACATTCATGAGGTGCTGAAAACATATGACTATGCTGTACATTTGGGCCCAGATATTCAAACTGTGCCCAAAAAGGGCACAATAGCAGGAGCAAGCGCAAGTCCATTGCGCCCATGTGCAAGAGGCACGATATTCAAAAACTGAGCCGGCCAAACTGCGCCTACAGCCGATGACTGAATATCGCACCACCTGCACCATAGCGCAACTAGGCAGGGGAAGCTGAGCAGATCAGATGCGTCATAGTGCAACAAGGGATGTTCAACTGTGCAGTCCAGAGGTGCCATAGCGTGACCAGGGATGCCCCCCAGCAGCAGGGCGGCAATGCAACTGCACAACCAGGGAGGTAGGGGCCCACCACCCATGCCACAGATGGGCAGAGGAACACACAGCAGAACAGACATTGTCCCTCCACACCTCATGCACTGCACAACTGGGGGAGGGCTGGAATAACCACTGGCCTATGGAGACCAGCAACCAACCCACAGCCAGGCCATGGTGCCCCATCACACCCCCGCGGAAAGCTGTGACTGGCACACAAGGAGGACTGACCACCCCATGACACCAGCCCCCCAATACAGAGCACACCCTGCACTGTGACCCCTAGACACCCTGCCCAGGAGCAGCGTCCACCACTGCAGGAAACCCCATGCATGCCACCACCCCCACTGTGACAATGCAACCCTGTGCACCACAGAACCATGCTAGGCAGCCCCACCATGAGCACCCATCAGCGGGTGGCAGCACACAGCGATGCAACGATGGCATACACAGTGCTACCATGCATAGCCCCCCCCGAGGTACTGCTGAGAGAGACCAACCATGCGTTGGCACACGAGGTACCCCACACGGGACAGGGCATGCCCCGGACCCCACACCAGTGGTACAGCACCCTGCACACTCTCCCAATGACACACCCCGACCCAGCACTGGCCTCAACAGCCAGCGCAGAAACCCACAGTGGTGCGTGGAAGCATGCACCACACTGGATGCCACACAGTGCATGGACTGACACCCACCCATACCCAAGGGCACAACAACACAGGGACGCAGTAGCAGGGCAACCAAGCCCCCAGCGTGGGCCCATGTAAACTGCGTACACACAACCTGCAGTCTTCCATGACACAGGAGTGCCAGCCACCCTGCGCAGGCACTGTGGACCTGTGTGCCACCAGCATTTGCCCAGAGCACAAGTCACAGACAGTGGTGCACATCCCCTGCAACACACACAAGCCACAGCATGGAGGTGTGTCAACAACTGTGGAGGCCACAGTGTCACCCGAGGCAGACATGCACCACACCAGTGACAGGAGGCAACCCAGCATTGTGACGGGTACAGTGGCTGCCCTGCACGTACAGCCACCACTGACATGCCAGCAGACCATGCAGGTCACCGACATGCATGGGTGTCAGCTTCACAGGCCATGGATGGGCTGACAGGGGCGCCATGGACACAGAGCATGTACCATGGACCACTGCACACAGTCATCCAGTGCACAGGGCACAACACACACACCACAGACACTGACTAATAGCTACCCCCACACCATAGTCACCTCCCCACGGACACACACACACATACCCATGACTGCACCACCCCGACGCCATGCACACCACTGCAGCTGAGCACCTATAGCCCACTGCAAATCAGAGACCACCACAGTATTCATCTCAAAATATCTGTATTCAAACAAAATATAAAAGTTAACTATATACAATAACATATACAACGTGGGGGGGAGGGCCACAAACAAGGTGGGGGTGGGTAAGGGGCAGAGGTGGACAAATGGAAGAGGAAAGGAGGGGCTTGAGGGTGGGTCCAGGGGGGTAGGGGATATCAGGGGCAGAGGGACTGTCAACGGGAGCCCCGCTCCCGGCTCTGGCTTCTCCTCCGCCGGTGCCTCCTGAGGACCCCAATCTGGTCAATCCTCTGTAAGATTGCCAAGGACGACCTCGCCACATGCAGGATCTCCCGCAATGTCTCCCTGATGTCATTCAGCTGGCGGACACCTAGGACAAGGGAGCACAGTCAATAGGTGTGAATGCACAGCCCCATACAGCCTACCCACTGTGCATGGCATACAGCCATGGGACATGATTCTGTGATGGTGTGTGACCACCCACATTGATCACGTCCACATGACCTGCCCACCCAGGCGCATACAGCCATGCGGAATGCTGCACACACCCACCGGCCAAGTCACGCACAGCACCACTGTGGCCGTTTAGTGACATGGCTATGTGGTGCAAAGGCAGTGGCACAGCCATGTACCCGGTGCATGCATGGACCACCATCGATGCACTCCCAGACTTGCATTGCCACTGGACAGTGCTGACTGTAACAAGTTGCGTGCATGGCAGTGGTGTCAATGGATGGTGGCCATGCCCCACTGCCCACCCTGTTACACAGCATGCAATAGTAATCATGGAGGTATGGCACTCACCATCATCGGGCCGGTCCCTCGGGCACTGTGGACTGTCGCCCCACCTTGCCTCCCTGTCCTCTTCATTGCGCCACAGCTCACGTGCTAGGCGCCGCTCCTCCGGCCCTGTGGTGCAAACATGGAGAGAGGAACATCAGTATAATCCCATAGCAAAGTCCCCCTGCCCCCAGGTGTGTGTCCTCCCACCCAGCCAGACCCACCCACCCCTCACCCTGATAACACCACCACAGCCAACACCGGATGGTCCTTCCCCCATGTGCTGGACACATACAACCATGATACCCATATAGAAGATAAAAGTGTGTTGATGTAACACCTACCTGGCTGTGGCACCGTGCCTCTCCTTCCATGTGCATGCAGGTGGGCTAGCAGGTCTGGCCCCCTCCACCGCAGGTCGCCCTACCTGTGGCGGCACTGCTCTGTTGTCTGCCCACTTCCAGTGGCCTCCTCAAGTGCAGTGGCCACCTCCTCCCACACCTGGCTCCTTGACCTGTCCGGGGGTGCCTCCCCAAACAGTGGTCTATGGTGTGGCTCCACTATGGCCACTAGGTTGGCCAGTTCGACCTGGCTCCATTGTGCTGCCCTCTTGCGTGCCATTCTCCTAGCTCAGTCTGCTAAAATGCTGCTCTGCAGCATGGCTACACCATGTGCAGATGCTGCGTGGTACAGCGCTGCCATTCCCTAGTGTTGCACCCATGCCTGACACATGGCGCCTAGGGGGCAAAGGTCAGGCACAGGGTCAAGGCGCTCTGGTGCACGGACATGCACAGCACCATTGGAACCCAATGCATGTAGTGCAATTGGCTGCCTGTGTGCTACCTGCAGTAGCGGCCTACCGCGCTGTTGCCCCAGTGTGCCTATGATGGCCCAGTGCCACAGCGCCATGTAGGTGAGCATTCCTGTAGTGCCACTGGCACAATGGTGGCCATGCCCTGAATTGCTTCCAGCACACAGCACATCAGCAGCGCTGCAGACGCCTGCGTCAGCAACCCGGGCATGCACCGAGAGGTGTGTACTATGCATGTCACAGAACTGCGCCCTTGGCTCAGCACGTTCAACACAATTGCGCAAAGCGCAACAGCGTGATATTCAGTTGTCGTATGCAAATCAGCTAATCAGCCATTCAATGGTGCAGCACTGCAATTTGCATCCACTTAAGGTTGCGCCTCGCCTCATTTGCATGGGTTGCACTATAAAAGTGCGACATTGGGCTGCACTGGCCATAGTCAGTTACTGCAGTCTATTGGTGAGTTGTATGCTGTTTGGGAGTGTGGACTGTGGATTTAGGGACATGCATGGGACTGCACAGGCACAGGTAACAACTGTCATTCTTACAGGCTAAAAAATGACCGAGCAAGTTGTGGGAAAGGAGGAACACAGTGGTGAAAGGAGGAGGAGGAGGCCTAATTTTTACCAAGGCCGAGACCGATACCCTGTTTGAGGCCTACCTGGATCAGGAGCCGCTTCTCAGCAGATGGCAGGGAACACCGCAAGCCCGTGCTGCTGCATGGGAGGAGGTGGCACGTGCTGTGAACCTGCATGGCAGCCACCAGTGCTCTGTGCAGGAGTGCAAGAAGAAGATGGGCACAGACAGGAGGAGGATAAAGGAGAAGGTGGCTGCCATCAGGGCAGCACGAGCTGCGACAGGTGGGGTACAGTCGGAGGTGCTACACCTGACCCCACAGGAGGAGAGGATTGCTGGAAGCATGCAGCGTTGTACCATTGAGGGTGTTCTGGGTGGTGGCTTCCAGATGGGTGGTAGCCCATCACTGCATGGTAAGTCATGGTCTGTCTATGGGGGGGCTGGGTAGGTCACATGCAGTAACGCGACTTTGTTTTCCCTTACAGATCCTGAGCATCTGCATGGGTCAGCGGTGGTGGGCCTGTCCACTGAGGACAGTCAGCTGGAGATGGAGGAGGGCCCATCCACCTCCACAGGTATACATGGCTCAGTGCAACAGTGGGTCCGCCTGGCTGTCCACACTGATGTTGTTGGAACAGGTGCAGAGGAAGCCCTGCCCATGTCCCAGCATGCCAGTGTCCACAGATGCCAGCATGCTGTGACTCGGGCCGGTGCCAAGTCCGTCACAGATGATGATGTCACTAATGGCATGGGCAGTGACACGTGTGTGCCACGGGATGGCCACACAGCAGGTAACATCGCGGCCATTGCTGTGGGTGGTGCTGCCGTGGAGGCCTGTGTGTCAGCACAGTCCCAGCCTGTGCCTGTCAGCACCAGTGGGGCAGCACTGGTGTGTGTTCAGGACAGTGGATCTGTTGCAGCCACTGCGGGCACCACTGAGCCCTGGGGAGCGGCAGTCAGAGGGGCAGCATCAGCAGTTGGCCAATGGGCTTGGGGGTACAGGGTCAAGCTGCGGCATCTGTGCACCACCTGTGGACATGCCCAGACCTGGTTCTGGTGTGCAGCGCCCGCCCTCAAGGGGTGCTGAGCATCAGGGCCGTGCACACCCTGAGGGACAGGATGCCAAGGAGGCAGATGACCTCTTGGACGAGCATACCTGCCTACTGCAAGCATCAGTCCAGCAGCAGATGCGGCCTGTGACATCGGTGGATGCACTACATGCGGCTCTGGAGCGGGCAGAGGAGCATCGCAGCAGAGACACCGCTCTGATCCTGGCAGGGATGGACCAGTTGCAGGAGGATGTGACCACTGCCATTGACAGGCATACACAGGCATTCACTGCTGTCATGGCCACAATGAGCACACAGTCATGTGCCCATGCGTCACGGACACCATGCAGTGCACTGTCCACCCCCTGTTCCCGGCATTGTGCGACACCCTCCCTGCTGACACCGGGTTCAGCTGCGGGCATCCTGAGCACGCCGGGCGCAGGCATGTTCAGTGTGCTGTAGACCCCTGCGCGAGTACGGTTGCGTTCATGCAGTGGAACCCCTAGGGGACCATCAGTGCCACCCCATGAGGCCAGTGGTCGGCCTGTCAGTGCTGGCGGGTCTCGGTGGGGCCACCCACGCATCCGTGGCAGCCGGGGTACTGTGTTGCGTGACTGACCTGTCTCCCAATGTGGCTACTGTCTGGTGCTGCCCTGTGTGCATCATGTCTTTCAGTGGGCAGTGCACGGGTGGGTACCCGGCCCTGCACGCGGACACACAGTGCATCTGCACACCCTCCTGGCTGCTGTCCGCAGTTGCGTGTGCATGATGATGCCTGCATTGCACTGTACACCAATGTGCAATGGTGCTCAGCATCTGACACATGCACATGGTCAGGCAGTGGGTGTGGTGGTCTGTGGACATGTGTGTGGCTAGGGGTGGCATTCTGGGTCGGTGTGCCTCCTACCCTTTGTGCATGTTTGGTGCTTGTGTGTGTGTGCATGTGTGTGTGTCTGTCCATGGCATAGTTAGACCTCACCCATCCCCTGGCTGTGTGTGTGTTCCATGCCTGCCACTTCATGATGGCATGCACCCTGGTGTGTGTCCATGCATGTTTGTGGGTTGTGCCTTAGCCTACTGTTAGCGCACATGGCCCCATGATTTACCTGGGTTGGCCGAAGTGTTGCTCCGTGATGGTGTCCCCGGCAGCTGTGCCAGCCGGAGCAGTCGGGGGTCCTGTCACCCAAGGGAGGGCTGCCCATCACATCATCACTGGTGTCCTCATCGTCCCCATCGCTGTCCCCCTCTTCGACCGGTACAGCTATCCCACATTCATTGGCCATGTTGTGCAGGATGCAACAGTCCAGGAATAGCCTGCAGGCCTTTGAGGGGCTGTACTGTAGGGCACCGCCGGAGGTGTCCAGGCAATGGAAACGTGTCTTCGGCATCCTGAACACCCGCTCGATGACATTACATGTGGTGGCATGTGCCTCATTGTAGCATTGCTGCAATGGGGTCACGGGCCGCCAGTAGGGTGTGAGCAGCCAGGGACGGAGTGGGTGTCCACTGTCACCTGTGTGTAGAGGGTGGAGGTTAGTTTGGTGATCAGCATCGCCCTGCTCCAGGCCATGTAGGCCATGTAGGCCACTACCCATGTCACCTCTGACCATGCCCCCCCAGGCCCTATGATTGTCCATGTGGTTTGCATACTCACTCACTAAGTGGCCAGTGGGGATATCCCAACTCTTGAATCTGTGGCACAGTGCTGACTGGTGCCAGATGAAGGCATCATGCGCTCCCCCAGGGTGCGTGGCACAGACATTGATTATGCACCCTGGCATCACACACCACCTGGCAGTTGATGCTGGCATAGCCCCTGCGATTGATGTATGCGGCCCCCTCAGGGCCAGGTGGTGTGCAGATGGCCACATGGGTGCAGTCTATTGCCCCTAGCACGGCAGGCATACGTGCTACCCTGTGGAACTCCTGTATGTTTGCTGTGCGCTCCGCCGGTGTGCTGGGGAAATGGATGTACTCCGCAGCATGTGGCAGCAGTGCGCTGAAGAATTGAGTGAGGTGGCGTGACATGGCCAACTGGGTTATGCCTGTGGTGTCCCCAGTTGGTCTCTGGAAGGTACCCGTGGTGAGCAAGCACATGCAAGCTGTCACTTTGGTGTCCATTGACAGGGCATGGCTCTGTCGTGTGGGTGCCTGCATCACATCACTGCACAGCTCACAGAGCCACCTCAGAATTGTCCAATTCAGGCGGTAGCAGCCCACAATCTCGGTATCACTGTACAGCTCAAAGCTGGTGCTGGCTCGGTACTGCCTATTGGGGGCATACCGCTGATGGGCCCTTCTACGGCCACGCCCCCCTGCTGCACACCTTCTCACCCCCCTCATAACGGCCTCCATCTGGAAGGTGGCGCTGGCCATGTCCCTGGCTTGTGTTCACCCCCAGCAGCTGTTACTGTTTTCCCCCCCCGCTGTCCTCACTGCTACTTCCCTGGACCGGGAACACCTGCCTGTGCCTACCTCACTGCTGTGTGGTGTACCTCCCCCTTCTGCAATGTTTCCCCACTTCCCCACACCTTCCCCTGTGGCTAATGCTTCCAGGTGCCCTTTCCTGCATGGCCCTGTGTGTCCCTGCTGTATTTTGCTGTCATGTGGCTTCCCTGTAGCGTTCTTGCGCCTCTCCCTTGCTCCCTTTTATTTTGGCTCATTTCCACTATGGCGCAACTTCCGCTTGCTCCCCTATTGCGCATGGTGCAAGTTGTTGAATATCGCACTGCACCATTTATGCATGGTTCCTCCCCCTTCAGTTGCGCATGCCTTCATTATCATTGCGCTGTTGCTCAGCGTGATTTGGGGGCGCAACTGCCTCCTGCTGAATATCGCAGAATGGCGCATTTTCGTACTTGCGCAGGTACAACCCTATTGCGCATGGCTCAACTCTTTTGAATATCTGGGCCTTGGGGTACAAATATTGAAAATTGCCAAAGTTATGAGGCTGCAGTTGCAAAATTCAATGTAGGCTCATAACATTGTTGTTTTTTAATATTTTTACACCAAATTTTCAAGATAGCCTTCTTATGACCTCGCTTTACAAACAAGGACAGATAAAATTGTTAATTCCTGCCTGAAAGGTGATTTTTTGCAGGGACCACAAAACCACCTTTCAAGATGTGAAAAAACATTTTGGTCAGGATTTGAAAATGACAGCTGTTACATTCATGAGGTGCGGTAAAGATATGGCTGTGTTGCAAATTTGGGGTAAAAATATTGAAATTTACCAATGATACAAGGCTGCATTCACAAAATCCAATGTAGTCTCGTAACTTTGTTTTTTTTTAATATCCTTACACCAGATTTTCAACATAGCCTTTTTCTGACCCCACTTCATGAACTTGGGGAGAGAAAATGTTCAGCTCCTGTCCATAAGGTGATTTTGTGCAAGTACTCCAAAATCACCATTCAGGACAGATGTGTCTAACAACAGTGCCATTGTTCTTGAGGTGGGGTTCCAAAGAAGGTATGTTAAAAATGTGGGCCAAAAATATGCAAAAATGGCCAAGTTATACCTCTAAGCTCAAAACCCCATTGAAATACATTGAACGGCATACCTGTTTCTTCAGTTTGCGGACTGGCCTTGAAGAGTGAAGACATGTTTGTGGTCCAGAAAGGATTGTGATGTTGGGCCCCAGATGAGTAAGTAAGGGCTTGGAGGTGTGTGGGGTGGTGAGTGCTGACTTGTAGGGTTGGGTGGGGGGTCAGAAACAGTGCAAAAGACATTAATGGAAGTTTTCCTTTTTACAGGTTAAGTAAAAACAGGACCAAAGATACCCGATCGTGACCCTGGGGGATTGGGCACCCCCCATTGTCACTGTTATGTTTCTGGAGGGGGATGGGGTGGTAGGAGCCGAGAATGGGGAGAAAAATAAATAAAAAAAAGAGGACTGGCATCACAGGATAACACAATCGAGACACTGGGGGATTGGGCACCCCCAGTGCCATTGCTTTGTTTCTGGGAGGTGGTGCTGAGAGGGAGTGTCAGATGGGGGGTTTTTGTAATAAAAAAATAAATAAAAAATTAAAATAGCCGTGATGGCAGAATCTGGCCCACTCTTCCATGTCCAAGATGGCTACCGCATGCAACTTAGCATGCACAGCTACTAGGGCATGTGCAGTAGAGTATGGTGGCCATCTTGGACACTGAAGAGTGTGTCATGCTCTGCCATGACTGCCAGCACTGAAAAATGGTGTAGTGCTACTTCAATAGAGACAACATGAACGGAGAGCTTCACAGACGCAGTGACTATACAACAAAATGTTGTTAGTTCACAAGGAATGTACTGAGTCCTTTTCTTGTAGTGAGAGGTCTGTAGGGTTCCTCAAACTGCTGCCCTAAAATGTTTCTTTATTAAGGAGCATGCAAGCAGCTATATGAAGGTGCTGACAGTATAGGAGTCACAGTGAAAGCCAAGTGTTTTCGCACACAAACTGGTGCTTTCTCACACTTCCATACACCTGCTTGCATTCTCTTCAATACAACAAAGTTTTATACACTGATATATACTGATGCAAGCTGTGTTAGGCTATTTTGCTAGTGGTGTGAGTGGAATGTGCCCAGGTTTGTGCCTTTTTGTAAATTACTTTAGTAAAGTGACTGCTCCTCACTCACTCTTGTTTTTAATAACCCCACTGAAAAATTCTCAATGTGTTTGAACGCTGTCATGCTCAATACTGTAGATTGTTCCACCTGTCCCCCTCCTGCTTTGTGAAAATATGCTTTCAGATGTTCTTTTTCAATTAACCCCTTCCAGCTTGAAGTTGTGCCTGCTGGTGGTTGCATGGTTGCTCAGCTTGCACAATTCTGTGGAGTTCGCCCTATCATATCCTGGTATGTACATGTATGTTTCTACCATATCACCCGTCTCCCCTGCCCTTCAGAAAGCATATATTTATGCCTTTCAGCCTACTGTCATGGGACCTATCCATTGTCCCGGATCCATTTTGCAGCCCTCTGCTAAATAGTCTCCTACTCCTACCTCCTAAACTGTAGATAACACTCCAAGTTTGGCCAAACCAATTACCTGTACAGTGGCAGTACTGTGGAAGACTATGTTTGCTAGCAAAGGCACCTAGCTTCACCTGAGCTCTTTTCTTCTAGGTCTGCTTGTAAGGACAGAGCAATGAACATTATCAGAGCAACGAAAAAGATTAAGGCTTCTCTTGGCTAGGCAGATTTACTGTGTTATATTATTTTCTTTTGTACTCACAGGGATTGTTACTGTCTTTTGCTAACATCTCTGATTCAAATTGCTGTTGCAGGGTAAACTTTCTGCTGCATTATTACAGGGTGTGCCTACAGGTGTTTTACTGTTCTGTGCTTACAGATTACTGCTGTAAACCTCTCTGATTCAAATTGTTTTTTTGAGGCCGGCCCGGTGGTGCTGAGGGTTGAGGTGCTGGACACCACACCTCGCACCGTGCTGGTGACCCGGGTTCGGGAACGAGCTTGGATCATCAGGGGTTGGCAGGGATGGGAGTGGATTGAGCATCCAGAGGATGGCTCTCCTCTCCCAGGGGTGGGTTTGGGTTTCCTTGGTGCAGTGGGGACTCCTGGTGTTGACCGGGTGTTTAAGCTGCGCCAGGTAAGCTGGGAAGGAGCACGGCAGACGCCTATGGCTTTCTGTGCTGGTGTCATTGCATGTCCAGCTCCTGGGGGTAAATCTAAGGATAAAAATCCTCCTGGCAGCAGCATGAAGGCACTGACCGATGACCGGATCATTGGGCCAAACAAAGCCTGGCATTTGGGGATGGGGGTTCAGGGTAATGCGGTCTTCTCTCCCAGTTGTCCCCTCACTGGGGGTGGCCCCACCGTGGGGGGTAAGCCATGGTCCTCCTCACTCTCTGTGTTGTGGCAGAGGCTGGCTGCATCTAGATCTGTTGAGTGTCAGCGTACATCGCCTGAATGGGGTAAGCATTCCCCATAGCTGCACAGGAGTGTAAAAAAATAGTTGACAAATTGTTTTTTTGCAAGGTATGTCTTCTGTTACTGCTTTATTTTGATCTATAGCAAAGTGTTTTTGCAGGGTATATCATCTGTGAAATTATTACAGGAGGCACTTTACAGGTTTTACAGTTTTATCTATCATTAGGCTAAGCTTTCAGGGATACGGCATTTGTTGTTGGTTAATTGTTTTTGTTCTTATCTCCTTGTTTCTTTCATCGATGGTTCTTCTTTTTTGGCAGGGGAAGGGCCCAGTCACCCACCCTCATCCCCAACCACCTCATGCTACACTCCTTTTAAAGGGTAGCACAGTCATGACATTTCCTGTAGCAAAGCAGGAAGAGGAGGATTAGAGGGGTGTCCACACAGTGACCTCACTTACAGGGGCACAAGTAATCTAACTTGTTACAACAAGTTATACAAAACAAACAAAACACAAAATCAAACATTTGCTTTCATGTTCCTCCTTCTAAATACTTGGGCCAGGATATAAAGCTGGCAACTCATCTGGAATGAATATTAATGGCAGGTACTGTGGGACACTTTTCAAAAGGGCAGTTATACAGGATTTAGGATGCTGTCCTACATGCTGGACCATTGAAGATCTAAGGGCTCAGCTCCAGGCAGTATGGGCAGAGATTGTGTACCTCAAATCGCATATGCAAGAGGAAATATATTATAAGACCCACCCGCCATTTCCCCAACATCCAACTGAAGCACCTCGACTTCAGGTGGTAATTGGTTTGGGAGGCTGGCATGTGGTTAGAAGGGGCAAATCAGGTGCACCATCACTGAATGCTCTCCAACGTATCACCTCCACAAACCATATGTAAACTACAAACAGGTATCAGCCTCTATCTCCAAAATCAACCAAAGGAGCTGAGGACACTGCAGAGCAGGACACTGCAGCACAGGAGCCAGCACAACAAAACTCACCCAAAACAGATACCAAAACAAAAAAAGCAAAAAGGAAATCCAAAACACTTCTGATCATAGGAGTCGCCATGATTTGGGGAGTTGGTACCTACCTCCAGCCAGGGGTAATGGTCAGATGTCTCCCAGGTACATAAGCATGGATAGACACTGACTGCATTGCTAAAATTGTGAAGAAAACAGGAGAAAACATCAACATCCTGGTACACATAGAGACTAACGATCTTGCCAGCCGGTCAGTTGTGGAGACCAAGGAACACCTGACCAGGCTGGGAGACAAACTGTTATCCATTTCATCTGGCATCTCCTTCTCTGAGATCCTGCCAGTCTGGGAGAGGGGGCAGATGGACGGAAGGTCAGAGAAGGGGAGATAGGGGAGCTAAACATGTGGCTCAAGGGCTGGTGCCAGGAAAAAGGACACAAATTTGTAGGTAACTGGCAACAGTTTTGGGAGCAAAAGTTATTTAAATTTGATGGGCTGCATCAGACTAAGGATGGAGTCAGTGCATTGGGCCAGAAGTTTGATGTCTTTGCAGAATATTTAAACAAGAAAATGGGGAGAGGGGGGTGCAGCACCCAGTACATCGAATGGGAAGAACACCCCCCCCCCTTAGCTAGTGATCTAACAGGAGTTCAGCATATAGTTCATTTGCATCACCAGGTAAGGTAAAAGATCCGGCTCCCGATACAACCCTCAGGGGAAATGCCAGACCTCGCCCAAGAACTAACACACCAAAATCTGGCCAATGGAAAATCATGCACACAGATGCCTGCAGTCTGGGAAACAAGATCCCAGACCTGCAGGCAACAATGACAGAGGCTAAACTGGACATAGTAGCCATTAGCGAGACATGGTTCACCAGTAACCACATTTGGGAGACCTCGGTACCTGGCAATGAACTGTTCAGAAGAGACCAAGGTGCAAAAAGGGGAGGGGGGTAGAGTGGCCCTTTATGTCAATGAAAATATCAAAGCTATAGAAATTCAGAATATACCTAAGGAGCCAGCCTGGTGGCACTGAGGGTTGAGGCACTGGGTGCCACGCCTCACGCCATGCTGGCAACCCGGATTCAGGAATGACCCCGGGCTGCTGCGGGTTGGCAGAGGAGGGAGAGGAGTGAGCATCTGGAGGACAGCTCTCCTCTCCCGGGAAGGGACAGAGGTCCCTGTTTGGCACTCGTCTGATCTCTGGTGGAAGCTGGAGACACAGCAAGCGCTGAGGAGTAGAAGAAGGAGTGGGGCATGGCAGACATCAGAATCAATGCCTTGAAGTCAGGGCACCAGCCACTCCAAGAACAGCAGAAAATGCCTCACGGCTGTGGTGGAGATGGAGCACCGGAGCTTGCCCCTGATTTGCATCCACCCTCCTGGCACCCGACTGATGCTACTGCTTTGTCAGGGTGTTGGGGCCCATCTCGTCCCTGCCCGGGGGGTAAAACTGAGGCTACATGGGGAAGGGAGGACTGACCATGTAGGAGCGGACCACAGGGGGATGACCCCTTGGTGCTCCGGAGGAGACCAGAGCCAAGGGGGTGAGAGAAGGAATAAATAAGAATATATATATATATAAAAAAAAAGAATATACCTAGGGAGCCAGAAGAACTGTGGGTCATCTTGGAAACAGGAAATGGGATAGTCATGCAAACTGAGATTGTCTACAGGCTTCCAGACCAGGGAGAGGACATAGACACATTACTGTTAGAAGATATACAAAACATGACAGCTAAAGAGGAGGATGTGATAATGGGAGATGTCAACATGCCAGATACAGATTGGTCAGTACTAGCAGGAACATCCACCAGAACAAAATGCATAGTGGATTCCCTGCAGGGGGAGGGCCTCAAATAACTGGTACAACAACCCACAAGAGGCAGGGCTATCCCAGATCTAGTACTGACTAACAGGGAAAGGATCACCGATCTTCAGGTAGAAGGTCACCTGGTGGCCAGTGACCATCACATGGTATAGTTTAATTTGGCCACTAGAACTAAATCATCCCATTCCAAGGCAAAAATATGGGACTTCGGAGGAGCTGATATTGATAAGATGACCAATAGAGTTAAGCTAGCCTTGGCAAGAAGAAAAACAGGTGAGGAGGTACAGGAAAAATGGACAATATTAAAGATGTAATACTCGAAGCAACATCCCATTGTGTTACAGAGAAAAGCAAAAGCAAAAGAAGGAGGAAACCACTTTGGTTCTCAAAAACAGTAGCAGAAAAGGTCAGAGCCAAAAGGCTGGTCTTTGGTAAATATAAGGGAACACAGTGGGACGAAGAAAGGGAGGCATAGTAAACTTCCCTAAGGGAAGCAAGGAAGGCAGTAAGGCAGGCAAAGGCCCAAACCAAGGAAACACTAGCATGAACAGTAAAAGAAGAGGACAAGACTGTCTATAGATACAATAGTGAAAGGAGAAAGTCCAGAGGGGGTATTGCTATGATCAAAGAGGGCTAAGGGGAAGTGTGTGGAGGAGGACCAAGGAAAAGCATCTATCCTAAATAGATACTTCTGCTTAGTATTTACTGAGGAGACGGTAGGGCAGGCCCCACAGCCCAGCACCATGGACACAGGGAGGAGAAAGGTGTGCACTAGTCCCTTCACAAAATAAAGGGTCCAACAAGAGCTCATTAAGCTCAGGGTGGACAAGACAATGGGACCTGATGGCATACATCCCAGGGTACTAAAGGAGCTAAGGGTGGAATTAGCAGACACATTATCAGAACTATTTAGTGAGTTTCTGAGCACAGGAGAGGTCCCAGAAGACTGGATAATGGCTCATGTGATCCCGCTCAACAAGAGTGATAGCAAGGAGGAGGCAGGGAACTACAGACCAGTCTTATCTCAGTAGTGGGCAAGATTATGGAGGCACTCCTTAAGGAAAGGATAGTGCAACACCTGGAATCCATAGGATCACAGGATCCAAGACAGCATGGGTTTACAACTGGAAGGTCCTGTCAAACAAATCTCATAGATTTCTTTGACTGGGTAACCAGAGTGGTGGATTAAGGGGGTGCAGTTGATATCACCTACCTTGACTTCAGCAAGGCCTTCGATACTGTTCCACAAAGAAGATTGATTAATAAACTGTGTAGGCTCAAAAATGGGTCAGAAGTTGGTCAACTGGGTGGCAAACTGGTTGGCGGGCAGAAAACAGAGAGTGGTGGTAAATGGTATACAGTCAGAAGAGATGCAAATCATAAATGGGGTACCTCAGGGATCAGTCCTGGGGCCAGTTCTCTTCAATATCTTCATCAGTGACATTGCAGATGGACTGGAGGGTAAGGTTTGTCTGTTTGCAGATGACGCCAAGATCTGCAACAGAGTAAATGATCCAGATGGGGTGGGCAGAATAAGAAGAGATCTGGATAACTGGCAAAATGGTCTGAAGAGTGGCAAATGAGGTTTAACGCAAAGAAGTGCAAGATTATGCACATAGGGAAGAGAAACCCTGAAGCCACCTATAGGTTGGGAGGGGAGTTGCTGGCAATCACAAGGGAATAAAAAGGCTTGGGCATCATCATCACAGATGACCTGAAATTATTCAAGCAGACTACTAAAGCAATAGGTAAGGCTAGAGGGATGCTGGGATATATTAGTAGGGGCTTCATAAGTCGTAAGAGGGAGGTAATAATCCCTCTTTTCAAGACACTGGTTAGGCCCCATCCGGAGTACTGTGTGCGGTACTGGAGGCCACACCTGCACAAGAACATTAACAAAATTTAGGCAGTACAAAGAATGGCAACCAAAATGGTGCAGTGACTGCATCAGAAAACATATTAGGACAGATTAACGGAGCTCAATATGTATACTCTAGAGCAAAGGTGGGAGAGAGGTGATATGATCGAAACACTCAAACATCTGAAGTGCATTAACAAGGTGAAAGAATTTAACATGTTTCAATATAAGAAAAATAGCAGGACAAGAGGACACAGCATGAGATTAGAGGGAGGCTGATTAAGGGGTAATGTGCGGAAGTTCTTTTTCACAGAACGGGTGGCTATTGCATGGAATGGCCTACCTCAGGAAGTGGTAGATATGAATACAGTGCAGAGCTTCAAACAGGCATGGGATAGGCATAAGGTAGCAATACAGAGGAGTTTGAATAGATAGGCCATTGACAGAGTAAAGGCCAATGGCACATTTATAAGGCAGAAAGAATGGGCAGACTGGATGGGCCTTGCGGTCCTTATCTGCCATCAACTTCTAAGTTTCTTTGTTTCCTTTTCTCCTGGGACTAGTAAAACTGCGCCTAATGCATCCCAGCATCCTGTTAGCCTTTTCATGTACCGTACTGGATATTCAAGAGGTTTCAAACTATTGTTAATTATCCCTCTGTCCCTTTACTAGATGTAATTTATGCAATAGTCTATATTTAATTAATTATTCATGAGCCTAGCAAGGCTCCTGATTGCCTTCTGCATCTGTTATTAATATCTTACAAATGACCAGTCCACCTGCCAACTGACACTGTATGGCACGCATGGTTCAATTCACACAGGTGAAGCCTAATTGTAAGTAAAATTTAAAAAGTAAAAACAGAAGTCATTATTGCAATTAGACTTAGAATTGCAATACCAACCTTGAAGCTGGTAATTTCTTTGGATTAATGACCAGCTGGAGGGAAGTGGCCATTGGGTGTGCTTCTTGTCACCCGTCCCCCAACTGGTCATTAATCCCTAGGAAATGACCAGCTTCTCCGTCATTATTGCTAAATTCCATCTAGCATTTTTGTTACCAATGTGCATCTCTTTTCATTTATTGGCATCGAAGTTCAATTGCCAAATTCCTAACTACTGCTCCAGACTTTTCATTCAGTTAGTTTCTTACCTGCTTACTCCCTCTGTCCTGTATCCCTACCCGGTTGCTAATATGCATGCTAAAGATGTCAAACCCAGGTATACCCTTGTGGCACTCTAGTAGTGAATGCCCTGATGTCTGAGAACAGTCCACTAAGGACTACTCTCTAAATCCAATTGTTTAGCCAGTTCCTAAACCACCTATGGAGCCCTTCCCTGACTACCTGGACTCCTACCTTTGTGCTAGCCCACTATGTTGCACCAAGTCAAATCACTTGCTGAGTCTAGGTACACGATGTTGATAGCCTGGCCTCAATCATGCATCCATGTCACCCAATCAAAAAAATTAATCAAGCTAATTTGACACCGACTTCTTTTTGTGAACTCATGCTGATTCATGTCCCTAATCCTGCTTTTTTACAGGTGCATGGTTGGAGCCCTGCAAGCATTTTGCTAGGGGCATGAAAAGGGACTCTGGAAGCACTTAATTGGATACCACAGCTTTGTGCTTCCACAGTGCTGTGGTCCTGTGTCCACAGTACTACCATCAGTACTGGTGGGTTAGTTCTCTTCTGCTCCTCCCCTCCACAAGCCGTAACCCCCCTCCATGGGGGCACTATTTTGTTTCCGCCCATCACTTCTGCAGTTCTGTGAGAAATAAAAGAGCATGCCACACCCAAGACGGCCACCATGAACTCATTGTGCATGCACGTGTATTGCACTTGTGCACTTCTGTCATGGTGGCCATCTTGAGCATGGCGGGCTCTTTCTCACACATGCACAGTGCAAATACAGCATCAGCTGTGGCGGGAGTGCTGAATACTTTTCACTCAGACTCACCACTTTGAAGCAACTGTGTTGGCCCTGACCAGAGTTTATTCCCTAGGAAGTTAACTACAGTGAAATTAATTTAAAAAGTTTCAAGTGCCTTGATATGCTGCAGTTAGCGAGGTTATGATGCTGCAGCAACTCAGTTGGTTTCAATTTTCAGTGGGAATTTCATCCTGTTGCCTCAAGGTACCTTATAGGGGAACAATCAGTACAAAGGACCCCACATTCAAGTGCATTTTGTGGCAAAAACACTTTGCTTTATGATTTTCTTACTATTTACTATAGTATAGTAGATTGTATCAGACTAATTTTCTCTGCTTCTTGGCTGACATCTTCTGTTCCTTAAAATCTCAGAATTCCCTGCAGATGACATCAGAAAAGTAGGCAGGAGTGGGATATTCAATAGCCTGCAGTGCATGTTAGAGCATTTATAATCCCTGATCAGATGTGTTATGGAACTACTTTTCTTCAGGGACTAAGTACAATTCTCTGTGGTTGTATACAACCCTAGGAAAACAGCGAGGCCAGCAAGCAAAGGATCAGAGATTATGTAAACTCTAACATGCACTGCAGGCTATTATTTATTATTTATTTAGCTTTTGTTGACCGGGTAAGTGCACTAGACAAATCCTGCCTATTTTCAGGCACGACCCGGGGGAGGGGGATACAGATGAATGGCAACTGACCTTGAACCAGATTAAGCTGTTCGTGGTATTTTTTGGTGAATGAGGGAAATTTGGCCAGGACACCAGAGAAATTCCCCTACTCTTTTTGATAAGTGCCATGGGATCTTTAACATCCACCTGAACTACCACCAATCCAGGCAGATGGGACCTCGGTTTAAAGTCTCATCAAAGGCGGCACCTCAGAAATGCAGCACCCCTCTCATGCTGCACTACAGTGTCAGCACTGGGATATTAACCCAAGTGCCAGATGTGGGAACTGAACTCACAGCCCTCTGATCTCCCGGCCTCAGAGGCGAGTGTGCTACCTACTGAGCCACTGACACTGACGAATCTCGCACTTCTTCCTTAGTGCTCTGTTGTTAGCTGCAGGGGATTCTGGGATTTGTAGTAACAAATGTCCACTTGGAAGTAAAGAAAATTAGTCTGATACAGTCTACTACATGACAGTAAGCAATAAGTAAACCAAAATGTTTTCTCACACAAAATGTACACTGGGACCAGCCCCGCACTGGAGTATGGGGCCCTTGGTGGTGACAGTTCCCCTTTCAATCAATCAATCAATCAATCAAAATCTTTATTTATCCAGGCAAACATCATTGAGCAGAGCTCTTTTACAAGATAGACCGGGTCAGAACAGGGTCGGGTAACATCCATCATAAAAACATATAAATAGATGTAAATGAGTATATAAACACAAACACAGTGGTGAAGTAATAGGGTAGTCAAATGATACAAGGAAGACAAGGCAAGCCATAACACAGAAGGATTCAAATACAAGGGGGCAGGTCCACCATTGAACCATGCAACTGTATATAAACCATGTTCTCTGTATAGAAGTACCAGTTAGTTCATTTACCAGGGCCAGTCACTAGTACTAACCATGAAAATGGCTTGGAGAACCACCAACTAATGGCAGATGGGGTACCAGGAGGGGTATGTAATATGTAAGCGAAGGATAAACATTGTGAGAAGTGAAGTCCCAAGGATAGGTCGGTAGAACTGATGTGGCGGTGGGTACCTACAAGGAGAGGGAAAGAGGAGTTAGGACTTTAATGGTATGATTGCGTGTAGATTGTGGATGAGTGCAGTACAGAGTTGTGAAAAGAAGGCTGGAGAAAGCGGGAAGATATACTAGTATCAAAGGAAGGACAGAGGCATCAAGGTGTTACATGAAAGCATGATGACAGACCAGGGCCAAGGAGGAGACAAGCACTAGAAGTAATTTGTTCATGGTTAAATGGTGCAGGTTAGCATGATGGCAATTCATGATCATGGGAAACAATTGCACTGATCATTTCTGAGATGTGAATATAAGAGCTTGAAAGATGAGAGGCCAATTGGTGACCTCAGTTTCAGTTTGTTCTGCAATTTATTACTCAATGAGGACAGTGTAAAGCTTATAGCAGCCCTGCCAAAGCAACAGTTAACTTTGGGAACCATCAGGAGGAGAGATTTGCAACTTCTCAGGGCGTAATTGCCTATTGGTTTTATAGGAAGACAGTCTGTAATGTATTGGGGCAGTTTTTTGGAGATGGCTCTCAGGGTCCATAAGGCTGCATTTTTATCATGCCTGAATTGAAGAGAACTCCACCCCACTGATTGATATAGGGAGCAGTGGTGAGTGGAGTAAGGCAGGCCTGTGATAAACCTCAAAGCTCTATGATGTAATGTGTTAAGTTTGGTGAGGTAGGAAATGGGACAGTGACTGTAGAGGATGTCAGCATAATCTATCAAGGATAGAAAGGTTGATTGTACCAGCTGTAGTTTGGCATCTCTAGTTAAGAAGTGGGCTATCCTAAAGAACAGACTAAGTCTCTGTCACAATTTATTGAGTAATTCTTCAACGTGCTCTATAAAGGAGAGCCTATGGTCCAGCCATACTCCCAGGTATTTGAATTTAGGGACAAATTCCAACTTCTCGCCAAGAATTGTAGTAGTCTGTGGCACAGGATCTGATAGGGCTGAATTTACCATTTGGGCAGAGGAAGAAAAGAGCATTGCTTTTGTTTTCTTGGCATTAAGTAATAGTTTTTTGTTTAGGAGTTGGTGTTGCAGCAGGTTGAACTCAGATTGAAGGTCATTACATACAGATTGTAATGACAGGCAGTTTACGTAAATAACTCTGTCATCTGCAAACAGATGAATGTTGGCCTTAGTTATGCTTTCATCAATACTGTTGATGTATATTGCAAATAATATCAGTCCAAAGATAAAACCCTGGGGAATACCTCTTAGGAGAGGTTTGAGAGTTGAGAGATCTCCTTCCACTTTCACCTGCTGGAAACGATCAGAGAGGTAGTTGTTGAACCACTGTAAAGATAATGGGTCAGCACCTAGTGAGGTCAGGGAAGAGAGTAGCAGAGAATGGTCGACAGTGTCGAAGGCCTTGCTCAGGTCCAAGAATACGGCGCAGGTGTAATTCCTGTAGTGTAGCTCTCTTTGCCAGTCATTAGTCACTTTGGCAAGTGCTGTGATGGTGCTATGTTTAGCTCTAAACCCTGATTGGACTGGATTAAACAGGTTATTAGCTTCTAGATACTGCCTTAGCTGGTTACTTATGACTTTTTCCAGTAATTTTGACAAAACCAGGAGAATCAAAATTGGTCTGTAATTATTTAGATCACAGGGATTTCCGGACTTGAACAGGGGTATGATGTGCGCTGTTTTCCATATTGAAGGAATGGATCCTTGAGTTAATGATAGGTTAAATAAATGGGTTATGGGCATGGCTAACACATGGATGGCCACCTTCAAAAAATATGGGTTGAGGATATCCGCACCAGCACTTTTTTTACATCCAGTTTTAGTAATGGGTCTTCAACTTCTTTCAGAGTAGTAGGACGCAAGGAGAAGACTGAATCAGTAACGCTAGGATCTCCACCTTGATTATTCACCTGAGAGCATGTCAAATTCGCAGGGGAATTGTCAAAAGCTAAGCCTGCAGTCACAAAGTGATTATTGAAGGCATCCAGGACTTCCAGTCTGTCACTAATGATGTTATTGTTTAAGGAGCTTTCATCAGGTAGTGAGCCACCGGAAACTGAAGTAAAAGGCAACCTTTTAATAGTTACCAAAGTATCTACTCTTTAGTTATTGTCTCCAGTATTTTGGTTACTATTTACTTGAGGCTAACCAACCTGTAATTTGATGGATTCTTCCTCATCTAAGCCATGTTCCGGGGGACCATGTTTTCCACCTTGCAGTCCAGTGGCACTTTAACTGTTGCAGGTGATGCACTGAAAAAGTCTGCCATGGGTGCTAGAAAGGCTTGTCTCATCTCCTTCAGTACCACTGGGTGTTGCCTACCTGATGGCCCTGGGCAATTATGTTCTGGACCTGAAGCCCCCTCAACCCTCTTTGCTTAGTTATATATCTGATCTTAATTTGTTTCTGTCTGTACTCTGAATCTTTTCTTGCTGTCCAGGATGGGTCCAGTGCCTTTACTGGGAATCCAGAACTGAAGTACTCTTTTACTATGTTTGCCTTCCCTTCATCTTCTTCATCCATGCTGTCTCCACCTTTCTTCATCCTTTCTTTTCTGTTCTTTGATTTCTTTCCTTAAGTACTTGAACAAAGGTTTATCATTCTCCATGTTCCCCCACTCTGTTATTCTTAGTTCAGTTTTTTTGCCCTTCTAATACTGGGACCCACAGACAGAAGAGGGGAAGGGATACCAAGAAAAGTTATGATGGTCAGTCACAAGGCTATTGGTTCTTCAAATCCAGCCCAGTGTTAGATCGAGCATGGAACAGGTAGCAGGGCAAGGAAACAGGCAGTTTTAATGGATCACTGAGATTTTTTTCTGCTGACACAGTCTATGTTTCTATGTAAAGAGAAATTGTAGCAATAGTGATACATGGAAAATAGGAGTCACGGAATAGTTTGACATGTTATTGGACCAACATGTATCTTGTACAAAGATAATATAGTACATAAGCATTCACAGCCTAACAGGTCCCATCATCTGTGAAGAGACTTTTGAGGCCCTAAAGCTTGTGTTCTATATCACATTTGTACAAGGCATCCAAAAAAAAAAACACGTAAAAATTCCCTGTGACTCCTATGCTACAGTGCCATGTTGACTACATTCTGCTCCCTCCTTTGATACCCACACACCCTTTCCTTTCTCCCTGATTTTATCCTTTACTGCCTATATAGCCAGAGGGGTTTCTTTATCTTGTTAGCATATTTCACGCCCTCCTGGCCGTCCTCTATTAATGCCCTTTTTATTGCTATCCATGTTTTCCATCCCCTCTATTTCACATATGACCTTTAGATGACCTTTGATTAAATTTTATTTGGGGCATAATTGTCATCACTGTCCCCTGATGCTCATTTTGTGTTTGTCTTTCTACCCAGCAGGGCAGATTCAAACATATTGAAGGACATGACAATAGCCATCTACTTGTTATTATTTGTATTATATTTTTGCTATAAAATATATGTTTTTTTAATTCTGCTTGTGAAGCATAGCAGGCATGCTTAGGAAATGGGCCGAGCAGCAGAACCTTATGGGACAATTGGATTTTTAAAAGAAAACAAATGTGCTGGCCTTGCTTGCTGTCACAGCTAGCTTGTAAAAGCTGACTTCCTGGGATTATAATAAAAGCAGGTTATAAAGTAATCCACTGCTTTGAACCCAGGCAGTGTGTCAAGAAATATTGCCTTTTATAACTTATCAGGAGGGAAGCAAGTTCTGATAGATATCTGTGAAAATTTACCCAGCTAAGAGAAGTGGTTTTAGGATGTTCTGCTGAGAGATCAAAGTGGAATGCTGTCATAACCTATGTTTTGATGAAGCGAGACTGTCTGTTATAATTTGATATTGCTCTCTTTGTAGATTTAAAAAAAAAACAGTAAAATGAAACTATTTGGGTTATACCTGGTCATGTTACAAATTATTTACAGGATTAATAGTGACCTCGTGTACTGTAACATCACAAGGAGGGTGGGACTTTAACTGATATTGCCAAGCTGGCAGAAGGGACTGAGACGCTTGTGTTCTGGAATTCCAAGGAACACTTTGTTTACTTGACTCAGAAGGAGGCAATTCTGCCAAAATAGGTAATTTCAGCACCACTATTTACCAACTGAAACTGGAGTAGGATTAGTTATTCAGTACAAGGCAGTTTGTTTATCATTGTCCATTTATTTTCTGACTGTACTCTTACTGTATATATGTTCTTTGTTTCGTTATTTATTTACTATTTTAAATTTTAGTAAATTTGTTTTTCTTTAAACCTGCCTGAGATATTTGCTCATTTTGAGTGTGAATGGTGGAACAGTCTTAATATTCTAACATAGCTGTTAAATGCTTATTGTATCATCTTATGCAGCCACCCTAATAAGGATCTGTGTAAAGATCTAGCAATGTAAAAAAAATACCAGTGTCTCAATTGAGTCAGAGGGGGAGTGTGAACCAGGTTAGTTGTATGCCTACTGGGCCAAATAGTGCACTGCATTTCCTCAAACAAATATGATATTTGGACATGTTACCTGGGTATGCTTGCTAAAAAGGGTTCATAACTGACTCTAGGACTCGAGATTGGTAGGTTGCTCAGACTCAAAACAAGCAGAAGGGTTTTCTGTTTGTCCCCTGTTCACAAATCACACTTCAAGGTTAGATACTGTGGTAGCAGAGGGCCTGACACCAGGAATGGGTTTGTGACAGGGGTTAGCTGTCTAGACTACTAGTAGCACTGTTTCTAATGGTAATTTAATGATTGGGAAGTTTAAATTATACAATCTAGGATTTGAACTATTTAAGTGATGTTCTTAAATCCAAGAATCTTCCCCCCTGAAGAAGACATGTTTTGTGTTAACTACATAAGAGGAGTTTTGTTAACATCTAGGGAGTATGTCTGTATGTATGCATTTTATGCACAATTTATTATTTTGCACAATACATTTAATAAATAAAATCTGTAATGACCATGCCCTTATGTGTACTGACTTGCAGACAGTAAGGAGGTTATTTAGAAACATGGAGAAAAGAATGGTGCCAAGCATAGAGCCTTGGCGGACTCCAGTACTGATAGAGGGGCATAGAGAGCAGCCAATTTTAACCGATTGAGTTCTACCAATAAGGTAGGAACATAACCAGTTAGTAGTGTGGGTGGAGAGTCCTGCAGTGGTGATCTTGCGAAGGAGAATGTTTTGGGCAATAGTGTTGAAGGCTTTGGCCAGGTTGACAAAAATAGTGGACGTGATTTGGCACTGGTCCATCCCTGAGAGAATGGAGTCTGTAAGCATGAAGAGAGAGGCAGAGGTGGAATGGGATTTGTGAAAGCCAGACTGGAATGGTGTGAAGAAAGCAGATAAGTCCAGGAAGGGGGAGAGTTGAGAAAGGACTATGTGTTCTAGTTTGACAAGGGTGGGTAGTAGAGAGATAGGGTGATAATTACCTAGGGCAGAGGTGTCACCACCTTTAGGAAGGAATATTACTGTAGCTTGAGTGCAGACATTAGGGACAGAGGCAAGAGAAAAGGAGAGGGTTAGAAGGGAGGAGAACAGAAGACAGGTGGCATGGGCAGAGAGAGGTAGGAGTTTAGGGACCAGTCAATCTGGGCTCTTGCCCTTGAGGAGGTTAAAAGCCAGAAGGGTGTTGGTCAGAGAGATATGGAAAAGGAGAAGGGAAAGGTAGTAGAGGGCTTTTGAGGGGCAGAGGAGGGTGAAGGGATAAGACGGAAGATTATAGAGTTGGGAGGAGGTGCAATTAATGAAGAACTTATTAAATGCAGAAGCATCAGAAGAGGAGTCAGAGATGGTGATGTCCTTCACTGTGAGGATCAGGAGGGTGGACTTGGCTGGGGGTGAGAAGAAGGTATGGATAACCTTCCAAAACTTTGATGCGTAGTTAATGTTGTTTTGGAAGGTAGCAGAGAAGTACTCTGTCTTAACATGTTTAGTTGCTCTAGTGCATGCATTTCATAAGGCCCTGTATTTGTACAGGTCAGAAGGGGAGCCTGAGGCCTTGTGAGCCTTCCAAGCCAGGTGCTTAGCATGCAGGCAAGCCAATAGTTCAGCAGAGACCAAGGGGAGATGGCAGCCATGAACTTTAGTTTTCCTGATGGGAGCATGGTGATCCCAAACAGACAGGAACATGGTCTTGAAGTACACTAGGGCCATGTCCATGAAACTAGCAGTGGAGACAGGTGACCAGTGTGATGCCGCTGGGTCCTCCACTAGGGAGATCAGGTCCAAGGATTGGATGGATCAGAGTAATAAGAGTTTTGGCGGAGTTTTTGATTTATGATTTTGCCTACACAATATAACCTGTGATGGTCACTGAAGGAACTGGAAGGGTGCCAGATGCAGTAATGCGGTGGGGGTGCAATGTCAGGGCCCAGTCCAATAAGGTGTGATTGAGGGATTTGTGGTTTAGGTGGGTAGGATCAGAGATTAGTTGGGTGAGATTTAGGGACTTGACATTACTGCAAAATTTGGATAGGGAGAGATAGTTTTTATTGAAATCTCCAAGGCTGATAAGTTCACCAGATGAGGTATGTGAAGAGATAGTGGAGAGGTCAGTGATAGAAGAAGATGTTAGGCTGGGGCAGCAATAGATGCTAGCCACAAAGACTGGGAGACAGAAAGAGAGAGAGACTTTGATTAGTAGCAGTTCATAGGCAGATGGGGAGGAGATAGAGAGGACAGAGGTGGACTGAATTGCAGAGTTTAGGTAGATGGCAACCCCACCACACCTCCAGGCTCAATCTGCAAGATAATGGAATATCCAGAGATGGCAACAGCAGTCAGGATCCTATGGGAGAGTCCAGATTCAGATAATATTAACACATCTGGCTGTAGATTAAACATAGAAACATAGAAACATGGAATTTGATGGCAGATAAGGACCGCTTGGCCCACCCAGTCTGCCCATTTCCCTACCTACTGGATAAGCTGCAGATCCTAGTTAACCAGCAGCCTACTTCTTCCTACCCCAACCCCCCAGAATTGCCTTATGACTATCCCATGCATGCTTGAATTCCACCACTGATTTTGATTCCACAACCTCCTCAGAAGGCCATTCCATGCATCCACAACCCTCTCTGTGAAAAATACTTCCTTAAATTACCTCTGAGCAACCCCCCTATCCTTCAAATTGTACCCTCTTGTTCTTGCACACCTCTTTTTGAAAGATGCTTCCTCTTGGACTTTCTTGATTCCTTGAGGTACTTGAAAGTTTCTATCATGTCTCCCTCTCCTCCTTTCCTCGAGGCTATACATATTAAGCTCCTTAAGTCTCTCTTCATATGTCCTCCGGTGCAGACCCTGCACCAATTGAATTGCCCTCCTCTGGACAGCTTCCATCCTGTCTATGTCTTTCTTGGAGATTGGGTCTCCAGAATTGCACACAGTACTCCAGATGGGTCTCACCAGCTGTCTGTACAGAGGGATAATAACTTCTTTGTTTTCTACTGGTGATGCCTCTCCCTATGCATCCCAGTATCCCCCCAGCCCTCCTTGCTGCCCTCTCACATTGCTTGCCCACCTTTAGGTCATCTGATATGACTACCCCCAGGTCCCTTTCCATTTTTGTTGTTGTTAGTATCTCACCCCCCATTGTGTACTCTTCCCTGGGTTTTTGTTTCCCAGGTGCATTACCTTGCACTTCTTAGTATTGAATCTAAGCTGCCATACATTTGACCATTCCTCTAACCTCGCCAAGTCCCTTCTCATCCTTTCCACCCACCCTGTGCATCAACTCTGTTGCAGATCTTAGTGTCATCTGCAAAGGACATACTTTCCTTCCAGTCCTTCTGCAATGTCGCTATAAAGACATTGAAGAGGACTAGTCCTACTAGAACCCTCACGGTACCCGCTAGTAACCCTCCTTTCTTCTGAGTGGACTCCATTTACTATTACTCTCTGTGTCCTATTCTCCAGCCAATTCTTTACCCAGGCTGTCATCTTGGGACCCACTTCCAGGCTGGCTAACTTATATATTAATCTTTTGTGGGACTGTGTCAAATGCCTTGCTAAAGTCTAGGTAGGTCATGTCCACAGCCCTCCCTGATCTACTACTTTGGTCACCCAGTCAAAGAAATCTATCAGATTCGTCTGGCATGACCTTCCCACTGTGAATCCATGCTGCCTAGGGTCCTGTGCCCTCTGACCTCTAGATACTTGACAATTCTTTCCTTTAGAAGTGATTCCATCATTTTCCCTATCACTGAGGTTAAACTAACAGGTCTGTAGTTTCCTGCTGCCTTGCTCCCACTTTTGTGAAGGTCACATCTGCCCTCCTCCAGTCCTCGGGTGCCGCCCCATCCTCCCATGATTTGTTAAAGAGGGTAGTCAGTGGTGTCACTAGTTCTACTCTTAGTTCTTTTAGAATTCTGGGATGAATCCCATCAGGCCCCATTGCTTTGTCCACCTTCAGTTTTAAGAGTTCTTTCAGAACCCTTTCTTCTGTAAATGGGCTGGTATCAACTTCTGTATCCAGAGTGTTACTACTGTTTGTTTAAGCATTAGGGGTTGCAATAGGTCAGTTTTGGTGAGGTGGTTGTGGACATTTACATGTGCCACACGCAGACCTTGGGGGGAGGCAGGTAGTGTAGGGGTGACTAGGGCCAGGATTAGGGTTTATATCACCTGCAAGTTATAACAGAAGGAAAATAAGGAGTTTAAAGGGGCTAGGAGAGCATTTGTGTAGTAGTTGAGTGGGACAGTAGCGGTATGGTGGGGGGAGGGGGAGGAGAGCAGGGAGTTAAGACTTGCAAGGTGAAGGAAAGGTAATGGGAGGAGGGAGCAGCTGAGAGCCAAGGGGAGTGGCAGAGAGAGAGAGGGAAGGCAGGAGGGAGGGATGGTGGGGGAATTTGAGGGGGAGCTAGAGAAGGAGGATAGGAGGGGTGCATAGTAGAGGAGAGAGGGAAAGACAGTGGCAGGGAGGAGGCAATAGAAAACAAGAGGAGAAGGAGAGATAGTAGGAAGTGGAGCATGTTGTCGTGACAACATAGATTAGGAAGATATTGAGTAGCAGTGGAGAGAGGAGGAGGGCTGTAGTGTGGCTCAGATAGCTTAAAGAAAAAACCGAAGCAAAAATGGGGGGGAGTCATGTAGTAGGAGAATCATAGGTAAAGCACAATGTTGGTGGGTCAAGGGGAGATAGCAGCAGGTAACACATCAGATATGGGCATAGGCAGGGGGAGAAAGCAGTGTAAATTGCCACTCTGTACAACAGCTCTAGGAATGCAGCTAAAAAGTGACCACTCAAGTAAGATCTGAAGCCAGGAGAGCTCCCAGCATAAAAACAATTCAGAACTGACCCTATAAGGCAGCAGTGCAAGCAGCTGGGCTGAGCAGTTTTGATAAGCTAACCTAGGCACTGAGCAGACAATGTATGGAAGAGATTAAAATACAGCTGAAACAGCATCTGTTTGAGACATTGTTCAGCGAACTAACCTAAAACCAAGGGTGAACAAAATGTTAGGGAAATACCATGGAGGTGCATGTAACAGTTCAGCTGAGCAGTTGATACAGAGAGGTATAGTAGCAGGGACTTGAGAAGTCTGGAGTATCATCTGTATATCTGTGAGAATTATATTTGCAAAGGCTCTGTGCATTGTGCTTGTACACTGTATACCTTCAGAAATATCATTTGAACACCAGATTAGTGATTAAATATATAATTGTCAACATCCACAGCTGCAAAGAGCTTTTGTACGTTTCCACTTTCATGTTTGTCAGACACTGTTGTATAACTCAGACAGTCTCTAGTGGCGGTGCTGCTGGTGTTGATGGTATTTATTAGACCGACAGTCTCAGATCTTCTGTTCAACTTCAGGAAGTCTCACAACAAAACACTCAGGTGGGGGGATTTTTAAAAGCACTAGGCGCACATGCAAATGCATGCTGTATCTACATCTGCATCCACCCTTTTGTGTCCAGGCAGCCCTGTTGCTGCTATTTTCAGAAATGTTCATGTTTATGACAAAAAGTCCTAATCTGCAGCAGAAAATAGATACAGTTGTGAGTTGTGTCCAATTTGGATGTACCCACATCTGTTTTTGGACAGAAATGTTGGACGCTGTTAGAACATCAAATACATGGCTTGGCAGGTTTAGAGATAGTTTTCTTTTGATAATGGTGACAGGCTCATCTTGGCTGGATCCATCTGAAAATTCTGCCCTCAGTGTCTAGATCAGTGAACCCACAAATTCCAAGTAGTTGCTGTTGTTGCCTGCCCCACACAGTAGAAGGTGGTCAAAATTAGAACACCCACTCAGTGCCACCTATAATAGAGTCCTTCTATGCCAGATCCAATTATCACACTGACCTTTTGCCAATTCATCAAATTACTCAGGTTATCAGTGAGATCACGGTAGCCACTCTCATTAGAGGAAGACACCAGTTTGCGAAGGCTGCTGCAGTACATGTACCAAGTATCAGATGTCATGCTACACATTTTTTAGAGAACAGGCAGGTGTATGTATTAATGGAAGTCAGCTTCAAATGAAGTATGTACAGGAGTTCTATTTGTTTATACAGTATTACTATTCCTGCATCTTAAAGGTATATTTTTTTTACTTCTTTGGTAACTGGGTAAGGCCCACTATGTACAAATGTCTATTTTCTGAGGTGATCCAGGAACACTGGGGAGGTTAATTGACTTGCTCAGAGTCACACAGTATGCAAGTGGAGGTTGAGGGAATCAAACCCAAGTCTGCTGGATATACCAAGCTCATTCACAGCTCATTACTCTAACCTCTAGGCTATAGTGACAGCCCAGATATGAGTGCATTCTCTAGTTCTTTGAGTGAGAGAACTTTGAAGTGAAGCTGAGTAGTTCTGGCACACGAAGGACTCAAGAAAGAACTCATAACCAAAAGAGACACAGGAACTGTATATCTGAACAAATATTACCCCTCATCCCTTTTTACAGCACTCTACTTCCTCACCAATGGGTTCTAGTAGTGTTTTCCTGTAGGCTGATGCACAAAGAATTTTGAATACTGGAAAACCAGCTCCACTCCACCCCTTCTCTCGGTGTGGTTTGCCAGTTCTCTTTGTGCATCTCCTCAGACTGGTTACACATTCCTGACTCTCTGCCAACAACACCCACAAGACTCCAAAAAGGGAAGCTAGACTAATTGTTTCTCTATGGCATGGTTAGTCCCTAACAGCACTTTTAGTCAGGCAGATACAAAAAAAATTAAAAACTCATCTAGTATGATCTCAGAAGGTTGAATTGGGTAGAGGTGCCTCCTGAAAACTTGGCTGGCTGTGAGCCACCACATAAATACAGTTCAGACACTCATTTCACATTGTTAGGGATACTGCAGTCATGCCACTATGCTTTTATTTAGTGGTCAGGTGTGCCATAACACACACAGCACAGTGCAGAAAGGCAGCAGCCAAAGCAAATACAATGATGGGTAGCATCACCTGGGGAAATCACCTCTAGGAAGGAAGTAGTTATTCTGCCACTGTATGGGTCACTGGAGCATCTGGCAAGGCTCCAACCAGAGGGGGAATGTGGACCAGAAATGGACAGTCATTAAGATGGGGTTAAACGAGGCCACCAACACTTGTACATGGGCTTGTAAAAAAGAATTCCAAAACCTAGAGGCCAAGCTGGTATAGTAAGAAGGTGTCTGAAAAGGCAAGAGAAAAGAGGGCAGCCTTCCTGAATCAGGGCCGGCTTTAGAGTTTGGGGGGCCCCGAGCAGGATTAGTAAAGTCATGGCAGCCCCTCACTTGGCAGACCTTTGATTGTTTGACTGTAACTCATATGCACATCATTGTGTATTATTTTCAGTACAACCAGAGGTATATTTTAAGTGTTTTTATTGGCAGACAGCAGAGTTACTCGTTTGGGCAGTTCTTCCCATTCCGACCATTGTTTTTCATTTGCCTCATACTGACAGGGTCATATAGCTTAGTAAGGCATTTCATGATGCCACATCAGAAGGAGCTGCAAAAGCCCTTTGTTGCTGCTCTAAGAAGATAAAAAAAATAAAAATAATTAAGGTACAGTGCTCTGGTTGGGGCTGCAAAAGCAAGGAGCCCCCAGCAACCGCAGGGTTCACTGGTGCCTAAAACTGGCTACGCCTGAAGTTCAAGCATACCTCAAGGGAGATGCACAATGAGGCATACACTGTGAAATATTGAGAATCAGGGAAAGAGATCTGGGCAGCCAAGGCTGAGAAAGAACTAAGACTGGTACAGGGTATTAAGGAAGGGGAGAACAACTTCTTCCAGTACATTAAGGAGGACAGGGAGTTATATAGAGAGAAGCTGATGGTGGATGGGCAGAAAATTAGTAGGATGAAGGCAGATGTGGAGGAGAAGATAGCAAGGGAGGCCCAAGGAGGAGATAAAAAGTTCTATAGGTACATCAGTGAGAGGAAGAAATCCAAACAGGATATAATGAGACTTAAAGGAGAGGGGATGTTCTGGTAGAGAGGGATCTCAAGCAGGTGAACTTACTTAACAGATACGTCTGTTCAATTTTCATGGTGGAAAGGGAGGGAAAGGGACCTAAGTTGCCAAGGAGGGGCACAGAGGGCATGGAGGTGGACTCCAGCCCATTTAAGAAAGGCAGGGTATGGGAGGAACTGTGTAAGTTGAGGGTTGACAAGGCAATAGGTCCAGATGCCTTACATCCAAGGTTGCTCTGGGAGCTCAGAGAGGAACTGGCAGCACCATTGACAAGGCTGTTTAATCTATCACTAGACATGGGGAGGGTTTCAGGGAATTGAAAAAGGGTGGATGTGGTGTCACTGCACCAGAGTGGTGGCAGGGAGGAGGCAGGTAACTATTGTCTGGTCAGCCTTAATTTAGTGTTAGGTAATGTAACCCCCCTGAAAATGGGGGTTCCCAAAAGTCTTCCAGGAGCTTGCCTGAATGCTCCAAGTCTGGGCGGTGTTCAGTGTCTGAGCTGTTTAAATGTGGTTCCAAGTGAGTGCTATTTGAGCCTCCACGTACTGTCTCTTTAAGAGCTGTCTACTTGCAGACTTAATTAGTTTGTATGGGGGGACTGTGTATTTATTGCTCAAATCCCACCCAAGCTGCTGCCAATTCACTCCGTTTCTGCCATCACTGCATGTGTAGAGGGAGCCTAGTTGAAAGATATAACTGCTAGAAATCATTTAGAGTGACTGAGAAAACGTAGTTTCAGCACAAACTGTTTCAGTGTAGCTCTTTCATTTTAGTCCTGAATTGCTGACTTGGACCAATCAGGATGATAGGGAGGCCTTAAAATGAAGCCTGTGGATGAATTGGAACTTGGACTATCAATTTTGAGCCAGCTACAAGGGGATTGTATGAGCAGTGACTCTGGGAAATGTAGTTTTGACCTTGGCACCTTTTTTCACCAACAGAGGGGAGTCTTATTTTGAGTGACAGACAAACCAGCCAACAGAATGGTGTGCAGCTAAAGGAAATGCCCTGCTCTGTGACTGGAAAGATCAGATCAGTTGGGACAGTGAATAGAGAAGGAGATCTGTCTTCTGCGGTGTATAGTTTCACTCGGGATGCGCGTGTGAGGCCCTGAGGTTTGGCCTGAAGCCATTGTAAGCACTAGTTCAGACTGAATCTGACTTGTGAGGAGAAAGAAGGAAGTCTGAAAGGTAGAAACCAGGCTAACCCTGTAGAAGATTGGAGAAATTGCTGAATCGTGCTTGGTCTGTCAGGAACTGAAGCTGCTGTGTGTGCTTCAGGTATTTTGCAGTAATTGTAATTGGGATCAAGGAGCAGCCTGCCTGGTATAGTACTTTCCTTTTACATATGAATGTGCATAGTGCTTGTGGGGAATCGCTATTTCCAATCCCCTGTGCTGTGTGCTGTGTGTTGAAGCTGGAAGCAAATCCCAGCTTGTCTTGGACTAAATCCATTTGCTATCTACTGCAGTGGGGTGCAGTCACAAGGACCTTGTCTCCATGCCCTGTTGTTCTGGCTACCCAGAAGAACATCCACCATCCGATTCTCAGCTTGGGTATTGTGAGTACAAATCAGGGTATTCCCCTGCAGACTGTTTTCAATTACAAGTGTGTCATCTAATTATTGTTGTTTCACTTCTTCATGGACTGAGCCATCCAGCTCAGGATTGCAATTGGGGGTTGTGCATATATTTTCTTCTACAGGTCCCTGTCCATCTGTACCTGCCAGCCAACCACGGGCAACGGACCTGGCTAGCCCCCCCCCCAACCTGGGTACCCAGAGTGTGACTTTTCAGACCCTGTATGTGTGCACAGTGCTGTGATTTAATTCTGCCAATTAACCTGATTTCCCCTTCCCGTGTTTTATTCCCCCTAAATAAACCAGATTTGATGTTGTTAAACTTTAAACTGTCTGAAGTGTCAGTACCTACATATCAAGCATTGTATTGCAGGAATTTATTTAACTCCAAAAATTGATTAGCGTTTTGCTCATAAAAGTGCTAAAACATTGTGAAAATGCATAGCGCTTGCCTCACTGTGTTTAACAAATCTAACACTTCTAGAAAACCTATATAAATACTTTCTGTACAGTTAGCATTGTCCCAAGAAAAAAAAACTGCTAATCAATTATTTAAAACCCTGTATTGGCTTGTGTATGTTGATTAACCTTACTTTACAGGGGGTTCCCAGAGAAGAACCTCAGAATCCGTCTCGAGGGTAAGTGGTACTTTATGAATGAACAGTGTGTACATGTGGGGTATTGGGACTGTAACTTCTGTGCATTGTGTGTGTGAGCCACTAGAGGGAATAAAAGGGGGTCTCAGTGTCCCAGAGGGCTGTGACCAAGCTAGTCTAACCACTACAAACCCTGACCTCTGGGTGGATGCACCTGCCATAGAACCTAGGCCCCTCTGCTTGTCAGTAGTCAAGCAGGCAGGGGTAGTAGCCCTTGGGATAGCGCCACCTGGGGATTACAGTAAGATTATGGAGGCACTCCTAAAGGAAAGGATTGCTAACTACCTTGCAGCTACTGGTCTCCAAGATGGCAGGCAGCATGGGCTCATAGAAGGAAGGTCATGCCAGATGAACCTGATCAATTTATTTGACTGAGTGACGAGGGTGATTGATCAGGAAGGGGAGGTGGACATGGACTATCTGAACTTCAACAAGGCCTTTGACACTGTCCCTCACAGGAGGCTGGTAAACTACAGCAGTTGGACAATTTAGGGATGGGGCCGAAAATAACAAATTAGTTGGAGAACTGGCTTAGTGACAGATGCCAGAGGGTGGTAGTTAATGTGGTTCACGCAAGCGAGGAAACAGTGACAAGCAGAGTGCCACAGGAGTCTGTCTTGGGGCTGATCCTCTTCAAAATCCACATTGGGGATATTACAGAGACTGGAGGGGAAGGTGTGCCTATTTGTGGATGATGCAAAGATTTGCAATAGAGTGGACACTCAAGGGGGTGTGTAGAAGCAATGAGGAAGAACCTGATAAAACTGGAGAGGTGTTTGGATAGTTGGCAATTGAATTTTAATGCAAAGAAGTGAAGAATAATGCACTTAGGGCACAAAAATCCAAAGTCCTCATACACACTGGAAGGAGAGGAAGCTCTGGCAATGGAGCAGGAGAGGGATCTGTAAATTACCATTTCAGACACCCTAAAGGAGGTAAACCAGTGCAACAAAGCAGTAGAAAAAGCAACCAGAATGCTGGCCTACATAGGGAGGGGGATACAAGCAGAAGGCTGGAGATGTTAATGTCCCTATACAGATCCATGGTTAGAACCCCACCTGGAGTATGGGGTACAGTTCTGGAGACCTCACCTACAAAAGGATATTGATAGGGTGGAGAGAGTCCAGAGGAGGGTGACCAAAATGGTGCATGGCATGCATCAGAGCACCTATGAAGAGACGATAGAAGAAGCTTGATGTGTATCCTCTGGAAATGAAGATGGGAAGGGCAGATATGATTAAAACTTTTAAATATTTGAAGGGAATAAACAAGGTGAGAGAAGGGAGCATCTTTCAGAAGAAAGAAAATCTGAGAACTAGAAGGCACAGTTTACAGCTGGAGGGTGGAAAGTTTAGAGAACATAGGAGAAGGCACTTCTTCATCAAGCGGGTGGTGGGCCCCTGGAACAGGCTACCGGAAGAGGTGGTGGGGGCCAAAATGGTAGGGGAGCTTAAGAGGTCATTGGAGAACTACATGAGAATAAACAGGAGAGGGAAGGGAAAAAAATGGAATTAAGGAGGGGAGTGGCTTTTCCATTGGGGGGCACGGGGTGGGGTGTAATGAGGCAGGTCCAGGGCTATCTGGGGGAATGGGACTGGGCAGACTGGATGGGCCAATGAGGTCCTTTTCTGGCATCAGATTTCTATGTTTCTATTAAGGAGAGAAAATGCAAAGGGGGATGGAATAGTTAGGATAAAGAGGGATGCAGGTGGGTAGAAAATGGTGAAGAGAAAGCAGAGGCACTAAATGAGTGCTTTTTTGCTCTGTCTTCACCAGGGAAGCCGACAGGCCTATTCCACAGGTCAGGACTCAGGTGATCCTTGAGGGGGGAGTATGAGAGGGAGATTGGCATAGAAAGGATCTTAAAAGTGCTAAGGAACTGCAGGTGGACAAGGCACCTGGCCCAGATGGGGTACACCTGAGGGTCCTGAAGGAACTGGTGAGGGTACTGGCAGCACCACTGACAGACCTATTTAACGCCTTGATGGAGAAGGGGTGTGTGCAACAGGACCTGAGGACAGCACATGTGGTACCTCTCCATAAGAATGGACCCAGGAACAAAACAAGTTTTTACTGGCCAATTATCTTAACCGCCACAGTGGGTAAGTTAATGGAGACCATTCTAAAAGAAAGGCTGGTGTCGCTCCTTGAAGAAAATGGTCTTCAAGATGACAGACAGCAGGGGTTTGTCATGGGGAGGTCATGTCAAGCCAGCATGACAGACTTCTTTGACTGGATTATGAGGACTTTGGACAGGGAACAGGTGGTGGATGTACTATACTTGGACTTCAGCAAAATGTCCAGTTCAGTGCCACATGGTAGGCTGATCAGCAGGCTAGGGAACCTGTGATTAGGGGATAAAATGCAGGGGCGGATCAAGAGCTGGCTAAGGGACTGGAACCAGAGAATGGTGGTGGCAGGGGGAACTATCCAACCCTAGGCCTGTAACCAGTGGTGTCCCATGGGGCTCAGTACTCGGACCTGTGTTGTTCAACATATTTATTGGTGACATAGCAGAGGGGGTCAAGAGCAAGATTTATCTTTTGCACATGATACTAAGCTCTGTGGGAGGGTGGACATGGAGGAGGGGAGACAGGATTTAAGGAAGGACCTGACTAAGCTGGAGAAATGGTCGGGCATCTGGCAGTTGGATTTTAATAAAAAATGTAAGGTGATGGACACGGAAATCAGAAACCCAAAGGCCAGTTCCTGGCTGAGGGGAATACAGGTGGCAGTATCAGAGGAGGAAAAGGACCTGTGAGTAGTGGTAAGGGGTGACATGAAACACACAGCACACGGCAGAAAAGTAGCAGCCAAAGCAAATAAAATGCCGGGCTGCATTGCCAGGAGAAATCACCTCTAGGAGGGAGGAAGTCATTCTGCCACTGTATAAGTCATTGGTGAGACTACACTTGGAATACTGTGTTCAGTTCTGGTGCCCTTACCTGTAGAAGGATATCAAACTATAGGAGGGGGTCCAGTGGAGGGCAACTGTTGTAGGGATGTGGAATTTCACTCAAATGCCTCATTTTGTATACCAGTGTTTAGTATGAAGCTGCAAATAAGGCAGCTTGTAAATAAATAGTACAAGGCTTCTTTCAATAAATAAAGAGGTACAAGAGCTATATAATTAGCTGTGCTCTGAACAGGGATAAGGAGCAAAGGCTTCTGAACATGTAATACTTAAGTTAAGCATTTAAAACCTCCTTTACTGTGTTACAAAATGTCTTGCTGTAAACCATCCATTTTTCTGCACTCTGCCCAATCACCTGTGCAAGGCTTACCTGTAGCCAGGAGCTATAAGAATGATTTCCTATAGGGAAGGCAGTGCCCTCTAATAACCTACTTTATACTACAAAGTGCTGTCACTCTCAGGAGAATGGGTGGGGCTAAGGCTCATTAGAACCTAGTTAGGTATTCAGAACTGGTTTTGTTTTGTACTCTGGATAGCAACTGTTATCGTAATGTCTACTTGATGTTAAAGCTACTACAGAATGGTTTATGCTCCTGGGTCATTCTGCCTGATGCTATAAAGTCAGGGATAGAAAGAAAGAGAAACAACTTAAGTACCTAACCACCTGACGAATAATGTCATGAGTAGCAGAGTATATAAGTTGTCCACCAGAGGTGAAATTTAGATAGGTGGACCAGTGTGTAGCTGTCCTTAGAGAGAAGGTATATGTGTGTGTGTGTGTGCGTGCGTGCGTGCGTGCGTGCGTGTGTGTGTGTTCACACTGGACTAAGTTTGAAGCTAAGTTAAGACCAGAGCGGAGTCTTTAGGAAGTGGTAGAGCTGAAGAAAGCTATAACCGGGCTACATAGGTGTGGTGAATTAACACTGCATTTTCTTGTCTGTAAAGATTTATTTCATTATTTTAATTTTTGACAAAAATAAAATGCTAAATGTTTTCATCCATCTTTGATGCATTTTTTATGCACCTAACATTTTATCTGCCTGTTTGTGTGAAATCCCACATCCCTACGACAAATGGTGGCAGTGGTGGAGTCTGGCTGTAAGTCTGGGAATCTGGGGGATTCCAGTCAGGTTGTACCAGCCCTGGTACTTTTTGGGGTAAACTGGCAGCAGTGCATGGTGCCAGATATGATGTGGACTACTGGAGGTGGTGACCTGGGTGAGGCACCACGGAAGCGTGATGGATCCAAAGATCAGGTGGCAGACATGATGCAGCTCACCCATTTTCTGAGTGGGTGATGGTTGGCAGTGGACAAATGATGGAGAAAGGTGAAGCACCAATATTAAATGTTGTTAGAGAGGTTCCAACTGGAGAGTTCCGAGAAGGAAGCAAAGGATCATGAGGAGGATTCATGGGCTCTGGAGGAGGAACCCCTAATGGAATTATCACAGCCCACTGCAGATTTTGTGATTCCTGAGCTTCTGGTGTTCCAAGGCTATTTCTGGATCAAGGATGAAGGAGGAGATAAGTCCCCAGGTACAGTAAGACGTGACTGACCATGTTAACCCTGGGGTGAAGACTTCAATCCCATCTGAAGAGGCCAAGATGGTTGAAGGACTTGTGTTGCTTATACTTTCACAGATGCCATTGCCAGTACCCCATGTACTGATTGGGGAAAAATACAGGCAGGGGATCCTGACATGGCCCAGTTAATGGTTTATGTTTCAGTCCAGGAAGGTGGCATGGGTACCGGTGGTATGGGGGTGGAGCCACTGTGGTGGTTTGAGCAAAAACAAGGTATCCTATGTCATATGAAGCCAAGCCTCTGTACTAGATGTGTAGATGCCAGAGTAGTGGTACCCATGGCCTATAGAGAGGAGGTAATGGAGAACACTAGCTCCAGTCACTCTAGGCCATTGAGCCATGGGAAAGTCTTAGCAAAAGTAACCCCATTGTACTACAGCCCAGGAATGTACCAGCAGGTGGCTGCCTATCTGAATGCCGGTGCTGGATACCGTCGGTTAGAGGTGCCTGAAAGGAAAGTGGGAGGAGTAGACCAAAGGGTAGAAGCCTGCAAGAAATGGCACCCTTGGAAAAGTGAGAGTCTCCTATGTAGAGCAGATGGCACAAGGTGGTAGCAGATGTCTAACCTTGATACTTCTCTGTACAAATGCATAAATGTTTTAAGGAATGATACCCCTGGGGCTTTGAGAGCAATCGGCTGTTTGGTTTCAGTTTGGGAGGTTCTTTATTTGCCTGGAGGTGTCTGTTTTGACCCACCTGGGATGGGACAACAAGGACTTGGGGGTCAAAGGAATACCCTCAGGTTTCAATAATGGGAAACCTTGTGTTCTGCAAACTTGTGGAACAGACTACCACTACAAATAATGTTAAGTTCTAATAAAGAGCAATTTAAAAGTAGATTAGACAAGTACATCTCTGAAGGTGGAAACTTGCAGTATTATACTCTTTCTTAAGGAGTTAGTTTGGAGCCTCAGCTTTTTTTTGCTCCTATGAACTAAGTGAAACTAAGTGAAACAAAATGAAATGTATGCAATGAAAATAAATGTCTATGCTGTTTGAAATAGAAAATGTGCCTAGGGCCATAGGGATCAGGTATGATATGAAACCTATGATGTGGCCCCAGCAAAAAGGGCTGATATGTTTAAGTAAAGATGAAATAGGATAGTGTTCCCTACAAATTAAGTTTTGACTTAGTGCTGGATTGTACAGCTAACCAAAAATAGCTAGGTAGTGAAAGCTAGAATGCAGTAGAAAAATGCAGCTTTTTCTTTCTCTCCTTCAGCACATATGACTATAGCTGATTATGTGTGTGTGTGTGTGTGTGTGTGTGTGTGTGTGTGTGTGTGTGTATAATATAATCAAAATGATCCGGGGCATGTGGGACAACACATGAGGTAAAACTGAGTGTACTAAACATGTTCTCCATGGAGGACAGGAGGTATAGAGTGGATATGATTGAAACCTTTAAGTACCTAAAGGGCATAAACAGAGTTGGTACAGAAGGCATTTTTAACTTAAGAAAAGAAGGTACAACAAGTGGGCATAGCCTGAAATTGGTGTGAGGGGCTAGATTCAAGAAGGAAATGAGGAAGCACTTTTACACTGAAAGGGCGGTGAAGGGGTGGAATGAGTTACCAGAGGAGGTGGTGGTTGCAAATACAGTGACCAGTTTCAAGCATGGGTAGTACAGGGTAATGAAGAAGATTAGGACAGAAGACAGCACTGCTGGGAAAGGCATGGGGAGGGCAATGGGATGGTGGGGTATGACTCCAGGAGGAGTGGGGGGCAGCTCCAGGGTATTAACTGAGCTATGTACACAAGCAGACTCGATAGATCATTACAGTCTGTTTTTGCTGACAATTTTATATGCTTGTATGTTTTTTGAAATGCTCCTTCACCCTCCTTTATTCCCATTCCAGTGCAGGCTGGATTCTCAATTTTTGGCAACAAGGTGAGGACATTAGGGACCCACTCCTTACCAGGACCCTCTTTATGCAGACATGGTGCTAGATCGGCCATCAGAAGTGTTAGCATTTAAAATTGGGGGCTATATAATAAAAAAAAGAGAGAATGATCCAGTTGTTTTTAGAAATTAAGTGGCAGAGCAGAGAAAACAGGCAATGAAGAGTTAATATGCTCCTCTAAGATGAGGTGTTCACTTCTCCCTTCCCTTGGCTCACCTTGCTCAGCCAGGGGAAAGGGACAGATAGCAGCGCTACAACTTCAACTCCCCCTCAGATTACCTTGCTCAGTCACGGGGTCAAGCCACCCACAGCGACACCACAAACAGCCAATCTGACCTCGGTCACTGTCCCCACCAGCTATAATTCCTCAGTGTAGGAATGCCAGACACTCTGCTCCCCTCCATCCCCTCTCAGCTTACCTTGTCTCAGTCCGGCGGTTGAGTGCTGCATCCACAGTTGTGCTGCTATCCCTTTCTCCAGCTTATCTTGCCTCATCCAGGCTAGGGATCCACTGTCCCCTCAGAAGCGTTGAGCCATTCACCCTCTGATAGACCACCGGGAAGCTAGAAACTTGAGAAACGGTACCAACAGTCCTCATGCCAGATCGCTGCTCTCCCCATGGCAGAACTTAGTTAAAAAACATATATATTTGTTAAACACAATTTCTGATCCCGAAAATAACTGCCAACTGATGCTGCACTAGGCCTGGGAGCCATCTTGGCATGACAACAGGCAGCATCAAGACCAGACACCACAATATGGTGCCCAAAATCTCATGAGATACGAACATGAGCCAAGCTCTTAAAGAAATAGCAGCCACATAAGCTTGATAGTAGCCAGGCTGACATGAAGCCGATGGCACTGCATCTCTGCCCACCAATGAGCAACGTTGCATTCAAGGTGTCATGCCTTGGTAAAACAAAGAAATATATAAAAAATTATAGATGCAGTTGGGGGACATTAAGAAAGGAGATGAATTAAGACAGGATGCATTTAGGATGCCCAAAAGGACCAGAGGGACCTACAGAAGTATTCACAGGACACACCAACCAGTCAACCACCAAGGTGATGGTGCTGTTGGGGCAGGGGTGTCCATCACTGAGTGCCATAAGTTTCAATATGGTTGAAACACACACTCATCAACTCCCTATCTGGCTGTCTCATTATGTCTCATAGGTGACAATTTAAACCACAATGTGTAAGACCAAAAGAGTCAGCCACAAGTGTGCCAACATCCTCCTGACAAAAGCAACTGGTGACCTATGTGCATTCTGCATAGTCGATGCAGAACCATGGGAGGACACCATGACCATCCGGCTAATCAGCCAAGGTGGTTGTGGACAACAGCACATCTGTGAGAAGGCAGTGACCTGAGGACTGAGTCATCAAGAAGGAGGGGCAGAACTATATTTAAACACTCATGCTACACTGTGTGAGTGCAGTGGTGCGAGCGTGAGTGGCTCGAGCACCACTCGGTAGAAAAATTAGCCGTTAGTAAAGTTTGGTAAGTTAAGTCAAATGAAGCTGGGTATATAAATATAGGGATTGGAGAAGTGAAATTGAGTTCAAGTTGAATCTCTTTTTAGTAATAAGGGGTATTTAAAGAGTTTGAGCATTAGTCCACAGAACAGATTATTTAAAATGGAGCTATGTGCTAGGCTCATGTTTTATGGCCTTATTTTATATATGTTTTTTGTGAAGGTTTCAACTCCCCAATTAACTGAAACTTCAAGTGCTATGGCTCTGGAGAGAGTGTCCATTTTAGATTCTAGAAAAAGTTTAATTACTAGAGGAAATAGGGATAGAATAAATGGTATAAATTAATTTGCAAAGATTAGAAGTCAATTAACAATGAGTGCACCTGTAGAACCTGTAATAGGTTTTGACCAACAAAAACTGACAAACTGTTTAATTATTATTATGATAATGGGAGGGGATATTGAAATAAACCCAGGTCCTGAAAATAAATGTGAGTTCAAAATTATATATGATAATGCCTGATGCTTGAAAAATAAATTGGACCTATTTAAATCTTGGATAGCTGCATAGTCCCCTGACTTGGTTGCTTTAACTGAATCATGGTTAACAACAATATAAATACTAGGGAAGTTTAGTCAGAGAGTTTTCTTGGACATCGACTAGATAGGGTAGGGAGAAAGGGGGTAGTTTTATTATTTACCAAAGAGGAATTAAGGCGAACATCAGTTTAGTTTGCTGGTCAAATGGGGCTTATTGATTGCCTATTGGTAAAGATCCATAAGTTAGCCCTTATTGTGGGTGTTATCTATGCCCCACCAAAATCCCCTATTAGTGAATTTGAAAAGTTAGCCTTGGTTATACAGACTTACACTATGTGATTTGATTTACTATTAATAGGGGATTTCAATGCTGCATAGGGAAAACCTTGTGGGATTGCATTATAAAAAAGTTTTAAAATTTTACAAGTAGACCAAAAAATAGCACTTCCAACTAGAAAAATCTCTCAAAATAGTATTGGCAATATCCTGGATCTAGTCTTTGTCACAACAGAAATCTCAGTCCAAAAACTGGAAGTAAAACAATCAATCCTGGGTGGCCATAGCTCAATAAGTTGCACTTTTAAATCGAAGGGGAAAAAATTATTATAGATCAGGTTCCTCTAAAGTTTACAAAGAGTTGTTTTAAAAAATATAATAAAGATTTTTTTTGGCTAGACTAGCTTCCATAAAATGGTATAGATTATTTTTAATTCTCTCTGTAGACCTGGCAATCCAGGAATTTTCTAAATGGTTCCTTGAAGTTTGTAATGAGCTGGCCCCCTTCAGAATAGTTGTACAAAGGAAAACTCATGTCCCCTGGGTAACAGAAAAAATTAAAAAGCAGATACGAGGGAAAGATAGGTTATGGAAAATTGCAGGGAAATCTTAAAGATCAGAAGATTGGGAAAAATATAAAAGAGCTAGAAATTTACTAAGACTCCAAATGAGGAAAGCTAAACAAAAATATTATAAAACTAAGACAAACGAGACTACTGTTGTAAAAAAAATTTTGGACTTTGATTACATGCTTTGACTCTTCAGTAAATTTAAAATCTCCAGTTCAAATGGTAAGTAGGGGCATTCTCCAGCCCATTAGACAATCTGAAAATATCTTGATTTGCCAGATTTAAATATTCCACAGTCTATATTAGGGAAAAATGCTATTACAAAAAGAAAAGATTGATGTTCCCAAATTTAGATTTCAATATTTCTCATGTAAACAGATTAATTAAGGATGAAATAAGAAAACTTAAAACAAAAAAGCCTTTGGCCTGGACCATATAGAAAATCATTTTCTTAGGTATTCCCTACAGGTTACTGCCCTGGTACTAACTAAACTTTTTAACTTGAGTCTAAGAGAAGGAATTTTTCCCTGTACATGGAAAAATTCAAAGATAGTTCCCATCTATAAAGGAGAGGGGGATATTTTTGTGCCTACAAATTATAGGCCTATTGCTCTATTATCAGGCCTCTCTAAGGTTATGGAGAAACTGGTTCAGAAACAGCTTATTGATTACCTGGAGCAATACTCCTTACTAACAAAATATCAATTGGGATTCCATAAGAGAGTTTCCATGGGCAGCGCACTCACCAACATGGTAGATATTATTGCCTCTAAATTAGAGGATGCCCTGTCGGTGGGTGTGGTGTTCGTGGATTTATCTAAAGCCTTTGATACAGTGGCCCATGACCTGTTGGAGGAACATTTAGAAGAGATAGGAATTGGGGATAATTCATTAAAATGGTTCAGGTTCTACTTGGGAAATAGAAGTCAACAAGTGTATATTGATGGCATATTATCGGACAGAGCCCTGGTAAAGTGAGGAGTGCCTCAGGGTTCAATTTTGGGACCAACTCTTTTTCTTATATACATATATCAGTTAGTTGATAGTCTAAAATACTCTAATATTTGTCTATATGCAGATGATACTATCCTGATCTCTGGTGGAAAGACTCCAGAGTTCATGGAAGTGCATCTGCAGGAAGATTTTACTAGGCTCTGCACAAGGCTATCAGACTCGGGGTCAATAGTTAATAGTAAGAAAACAAAACTTATGATGTTTCAAAAAAAGGGAGAATATTTGGGTAAAAGTAACAAACAAATACAAATTAAAACACTACAAAATGAAATATTGGCCCATGTCTCTGAATATAAATATCTTGGATAACCATCTAAAATTTGATTTCCATATAACTGATACAATATCAAAGATAAATAAAAAACTAGGGACATTTAGGTGGTCTGGTTTTTGTATAAATAGATTAATGAGGGAGACCATAATAAACCAATTTATTCTCCCTGTGTTAGAGTATGGTAGCCATGTGTACGGCCTTGCTACAAAAGGTTTGCTGTCCAAAATTGATGTAATGTGTAACCGTTTGGCTCGATTTGTATTAAGAAAGGATTACCGTGAACACCATTGTAAATTACAAGAGGAATTGGGTTGGTTGTCCCAGCAAAATAAAAGGAAACTAGTCTGGGCAAAACAGATATATAAGGTTGTAAATACAAATCAGCCAACTTATCTTTATGAAAAATTAGAAAAGAAAATGTATGTCTATAATATAAGAGGTTCAAACACCAGAAGCTTTGAGTTCCCTAAATTCAAGAATATGTATAGTAATATACGATTTCCCATAATCATGAATAGATTTTATTTATTTATTTAAGAGATTTACCAGGAAGGCATGCTGAGTGGAGTACCGCTCGATTCCAGATGCGTCCCTGGGGGTAGAGGGTTTACAATGGTACAGTAGTACAGAAGAAAACAAATCATACATAATGTGATTGTTACAGACAATGGTTCAGTAGTACAGAAGAAATATGTAGTGTGGTTGTTACAGACAGTGGATGAGGCATTTCTTAAATACAAAATAGCGTAGGTTCAGTTTCGTTAGTATTTAATAACATTAGGTGCAGACCGAGAATATAACCCAGACTGGTGCTAGCAGCTGATAAGTAGGAGTTGAAATGGGGATTCAGGGAGGGGGAAAGCAGGAGCAGTTGGTAGTGAAGTGCGTTTTAAGAAGGGCATTCCATTGAGGAGTACTTATGGTGTGTCTGATATCAGCTGCCAGGGAGTTTCATAATTTGGGCAACCTAAAGCTGCCTGGCCAGATCTGGTGGATCTGTGTGGAATGTGCAGGAGCCTAGAGTCTATGTTTCTGAGAGTGTAGGCAGGTGGGGAGAGGGTGGTTAGGGATGATGACAGGTAGGAAGGGAGCATCTGTGACCAGAACTTTGCAGTGGTTCTAGCACCGTGGAGTAATCATTGGTTTTGAAGTGAGGGGAGGTCATGGGGAGGTCCAGGAACTGGTAGAGGTCACAGTGATGGGTATTGGCAGGACGGTCCAAGGAGAACTGGCAGAAGGAGTTGTAAAGGGGGTCAAGCCTGGCTAAGTAAGTTTGGGGGGGGCGGCACTGTAGACAACATCGCCATAATCCATAATCGGGAGGATCATTTTTTGGATAATTGCTAGTCTGGTTGATAGAGGAATGCAATTCTTGTTGCGTTAGAGGGCTCCTAACATGGGATGCAATTTTTTGTGTAGAGCGTCTATATGCACTGAGAAGTCAAGGTATTGATCTAACCAGATGCTGAGATAATGATATGTGGTGCAGGCCTCAAGTGGAGATCTGTCCAAGGTGTAGAATGTGGGTGGTGCAGTAAGCCGGGTTAGTTTGGCCCGAGAGCCGAAGGTGAGGGAGACTGTTTTTTTTTTGAGTTTAAGAATAGTTGCTTCCAAGGAACCAACTGCGACAACTCACCTCTCCATCTGGGCTGAAACAGCTTTTAGAGAGGTGTCTGTCCTCGGGTATTCGCTGCCACCAGCCGGACTTTCCTTCCGGCACCTATTTCAAGTGTGCAAACTTGAATACTCACACGTGTAATTGCACAAGTTAAAGTCTGGTAGTGTGTCTCTTTCAGGTGGTGGATGCTACACAGAGTTTACTTTAGCCAGTGGAAAAAACAAATATTACCTTAGAAAAATGACATCACAGTCATAACTGTTGAGCAAATAAATAGCTTTTACTTAACAGAAAGTGCAATGAGCATTTACAGGATATGTATTTACAACACAAGAGAATAACACTCGTACAGGAAATGTAAACAAATGTTTTTAAATAACAGATGGCAATGTAAACAAATGTTTTTAAATAACAGATGGCAAAGGAAAAAGGCTATTACTGAAATATGTTATCACTAAACTTACCCTTCCCTGTCCTTACAAGAGACACTGAACCCTGTTCTAACTGCGAGCTCCCACGGACACAGCTACAAAGGTAGGCTCCAAGCTTGTGCTTCTCCTCACAGCCTCCAAAGGCAAGAGAGAGTTCTCTGTCTTACATAAGCTTATATACTCTATGGAGAATAGGTCATTCCTATTCTCCCCTTAAATGCACCAACCAACATGTATGTATTTAATTGTCCCAATCAGAGTGAACACCTATTGGTGACCTATTATATTCCCTTTTCACCTTAAGTTTATATTTGAATGATCCAATCCATTCAAACTGCCCTGTGTCTGTGTCTGCAAGGTCTGTGTGTGTCTGGAGATATCCACTCGAGATTTATGACCCAGCTCTTATCTAGCAGCTAGGAATTCCACAAGCTGGTTGCTGCTGGAGGATTTCAGCCTCAGTGTAGTTTTTTTCACACTGCTAAAAAAAAATAAGGCACCTACAGAATCCAAACCATTAACTCTTTCCTTCCCATTTCTGTCACATCTCCCCCCAATGATGAAGGCGTGTCTCTTGGGCCACCCCAAGTGACACAGCCGTTCATGCAACTACTGGGAAGTACCCAAAAGTATCCAGCCAGGCCATTAGCCCTGTCTAGGTAGCCCATCTGCATTTGCATTTTGTTTGCCACTGCGGTGCTTGATGGTCATGTTGTACGCCTGCAGTATCAAACTCCAACGTAGTAGTTTACCATTTTGCCCATTGGACCTATAAAGCCAAATCAGGGGATTATGATCTGTGACCACAGTAAATTCTCTCCCATATAGGTAAGGCTGCAGCTTCTGAAGGGCCCACACTATTCCCAAGCATTCCTTCTCAATTGTGGCATATGCCTCCTTTCTGGACAAAAGCCTCTGGCTGAGGTACACAACTGGGTGCTGCTCCCCCTGCTGGGTAACTTGGCTCAGCACAGCCCCCAGCCCATGATCTGAGGCATCCACATGGACCATAAACTTTGAACTATAATTAGGGCTAGCCAATACAGCTGGGCCACTTAAGGCCTTTTTTAGCTCCTGAAAAGCAACCTCATACCCTTCTGACCACTTCACTGTATCTGGCTTTCCCTTCTTGGTTAAGTCTGTCAGGGGCTTAACCAGATCGCTATAGCAGGGAACAAACCTTTGGTAGTACCCTGCTGTCCCTAGAAATGCCCTGTCCTGTTCCTTTGTGGTAGGAGTAGGCCAGGCCAGGATGGCATCAACCTTGGCAGGCTCCGGACAGATGTGTCCACTACTCACCCAGTGCCCAAGGTAGGATACTTCTGCCATACCTATCTGGCACGTCTCTGCCTTGACTGTCAGACCTGCCTTCTTTAATCTGTGGAACACATCCCACACATTCTTGATGTGCTTATCCCAGGTCTGGCTGTATATGGCTATATCATCCATATAAGCCAATGCAAACTCACCTACCCCAGACAGAATGCGATCTACAAGCTGTTGAAAAGTTGCAGGTGCATTCTTCATTCCAAATGGCATTACTTTAAATTCATATAAACCAAATGGAGTAACAAAAGCTGATCTTTCCCTGGCCGCAGGGGTCAGAGGTACCTGCCAATAGCTCTTTGTTAGGTCTATTGTGGTCAAATAATTGGCTCCCCCCAGTTGCTCCAGAGCCTCATCTGTTCTGGGCATGGGATAAGCACCAGACTCCATGCAGCTATTAAGCTTCTGGTAGTCCATGCAGAATCATGTGGTGCCATCCCTTTTGGGGATCAGTACCATGGGTGATGCCCAGGGGCTACTAGATTCCTGGATTACCCCCAGTTCCAGCATCTCTTTGAGCTCCTCTTTCACATTCTGCTTAACATGCTCAGGTACCCTGTAGGGGAACTGTTTCAGGGGATCCTGGGTCCCTGTATCCATATGGTGCTCTGCCATCGTAGTGTACCCTGGTTTCCCTGTGAACATGTCCTCAAATTCTCTCTGCACACCCCTAAATTCTTGCACCTGGGCTGGTGTCAGCTGTTCCAAGAAGGTAAGGCTGTCCACAGAGGATGCAACCCTGGCCTCCCCAAGTAGGTCCACCAGTGGATCTACCTCAGTTTCCTCCTCTGGGGCACTGCATACAGTGAGGACCATTTCCTCTCGGTCATGGTAGGGCTTCAGCATGTTAACATGATACACCTTTTGTTTGCATCTCCTGTCTGGTAGCTCTATCATGTAATTGACATCACTAACCTTTTGGACAATGGAGAATGGCCCCTCCCATGCTGCCTGTAATTTATTCTGTCGGACAGGGATGAGTGCCATTACTTGCTGTCCCACCTCATATTCTCTGGCTCAGGCCCCACGGTCATACCAGACTTTCTACCACTGTTGTGCAGTGGCCAGGTGCTCCTGAGCAAACCCCATGAGCTCCCTAAGGTGGGTCCTAAAGTTCAGGACATACTCCACAACAAACTCCACTTGGGAGGTACGGTCACCCTCCCATTCATCCCGAATCAAATCTAGGGGCCCCCGCACCCTATGACCAAACAGGAGCTTGAAAGGTGAGAACCCTGTGGACTCCTGTGGGACTTCCCTGTATGCAAATAGGAGATGAGGCAAATATTTGTCCCAGTCTCTCTTATGCTGGTTGGCAAAAGTCCTTAGCATGGTCTTAAGGGTTGAGTTAAATCGCTCCACTAGACCATTAGCTTGGGGATGGTATGGGGAGGTTTTGAGCTGCTTTACCCCACACTTCTCTCACAAACTACTCATTAACCCTGACATAAAATTGGCTCCCCGGTCTGACAGTATCTCCTGGGGAAAGCCCACCCGGCTAAATATTCCAAACAGTGCATCTGCCACTGGTTCTGCCTCAGAGGATGTTAGGGCCACTGCCTCTGCATATCTGGTGGCATAGTCTACAACTACCAGGATATAATGCTTGCCAGTGTGACTAGGGGTGCTCAATGGCCCCACTATGTCCACTGCTACCCTCTTGAAGGGTTCATCAATAATGGGCAGGGGTACCAAAGCTGCCTTGGCCTTGTCCCCATTTTTCCCACCCGCTGGCACTGTGGACAAGTCCGGCAATAATTTTCCACATCCTTGCCAATACCAGGCCAGAAGAAATTGTTGGTTAGGCACGTTTTCGTGCGCCTCACTCCCAAGTACCCTGAAAAAGGAATATCATGTGCAAGGGCCAAAAGCTGCTGATGGTGAACCTTAGGGACTACCAGCTGCTGGAGTACCTCACCATCTAGCCCTTCCTCTGTTGTACATTCTCTGTACAGCAGCCCATTGTCCCAGTAAATGGACTGTTTACCCCCCTGAGAACGCTCAGCCCTATGAGCTATTTCCCTCAGTTTTTCCAGGGTAGGGTCATGCTGTGCAGCACTCAGCTGCCCTCATCTGACCCTTCCCAGTGCCCCTTCTGAAGGAAGTCCTGTGGGCTCCTCTATTTGTGACTGGGGTTCTGGACTGCTGCTTCTAGCCAGCCCTTCCCCAGTGCTAGACACCTCCTCAGCTGCTGAGAGTGTGGCTGGACCCCCCAGAGTCAACCCCTCTTCACCCTCAGAAGCTTGCCCTTGTGCCTGACTATGAGTTACAACACACACCAGTTTTTTACTGGGGTCCAAATCCTTCCCCACAATCATACTTACAGGTAGGTCCTCTACAACTCCCACCTCCTTTTCTACATGGCCCCCTTCCCAGCTCAAGAAGACTCTAGCCACTGGTAATGGGACTGGTGGCCCTGTGAATGCTCAGACCTTGGAGTATTTCCCAGGCATGATCTGCTCTGTCTGAATGAGATCCTGCCATACCAGGGAGATGTTAGCGCCTGTGTCCCACAGTCCCTGTGTTACTATTCCATTAACTGTAATGGGACGCAGATTCTCATTAGAGGAGAGTGGTTCTTCAGACTGGACACAATCGACAAACACACCAGTGGCCTTTTGATCACCCCCACCCCATATCTCTGCCCCTTAACCAGTTTCTGAGGGCAATTATATCTCAAGTATCCCACTTGATTGCAAATATGACATTTCTTGGGACCCATTTCTTGAGTCCCCTTAGAACCAGAGGGCTCTACTTTGGGCTCAGGAGCAGGCTGGTTTCCTTTGAGCTGCCCCCTATGGGATCCCTTATACCCATGTGCTGCCCCCCCACCATAAGACTTACGTTGTGTGTGTGGCCGGCTAGACACATACTCATCAGCGCTTCCTGCCACCTCTGTGGAAGAGGCGCATGCCCTGTCTAAGAGCCATACACGCATGTCCTCAGGTACAATTTTAAGGAATTGTTCTCTCACCAATACATCTCTAATCAGTTCCACAGTAGTTGCTTTAGCCCCCCCATCCACCTATCAAAGTAAGTACACAGTTGTACCTGCAGTTCTGCATAACTATCTTCTGGGCTTTTCTTTAACTCCCTAAATTTTCTTCTATAAGCCTCAGGAGTTAATTCAAAACATTTCAACAACACTGTTTTCACTTTGTCATAGTCAGCATAGTCTTCATTACTCATTTTAGCAAATGCATTTAACGCTCGCCCCATCAGCAAGGGTGTGAGATAAGTTGACCAGGAAGCCTTAGTCAATTTTAATTGATTACATACTCTCTCAAATGACCTTAAAAATAAATCAAGGTCATCTCCCTCTTTAAACTGAGGGAACAATTTAGAATTCATTTTGGCTTCATGCGGTAAACTCACTCCACCATTACTCATGGTTTGCTGACTGCGGAGGGTCATCATCTCCTTCTCGTGCTGTTGTCTCTGGAGTTCATGCTGTCATTCTTTCTCTCTGTCTGCCAGTCTCTTTTCTTCAAGTTCTTTCTCTGCTTCCTGTCTTCTGATCTCTGCTTCCCACCTTCTTGCTTCTGCTTCAGTATCCAGTCTTTTCACCTCCAACACCCTTTCTTGCAGCACCAGCTGCAGTCGCAGTGCCTCAAGCTGGTTTGGGGGTCTACTACCTCAGTTCCTGACTCACCCCCAGTGACTGTCTGCTTCAGATCATGTGCCAGGAGAGTAGCTATGAGATCTGCTTTTTTCTTCTGCTTTAGACTTTCAGGCTGAATCCCCTTTTCCTGGCACCTTTCAACAAGCTGTGGCACAGTAAGTGAGTCATACTCCGTGGAGCTCATTCTCTACTGCTGCACTTTACTGTGCTAACTAGAAAAAAATAAAACTGTTGTACAAATGTATCCTTTTATATATCCTGTTTTGCACTGCTAAGGTAACTGTTCCACTGGCAAACTCTGTATTTCAGTGTGCTACGCAGTCCGCTATCATCACCCCACCACTGCCAACCAATATGTGACAACCCACCTCTCCCTCTGGGCTAAAACAGCTTTTAGAGAGGTGTCTGTCCTCGGGTATTCGCTGCCACCAGCCGGACTTTCCTCCCGGCACCTCTTTCAAGTGTGCAAACTGGAATAATCACATGTGCAATTGCACAAGTTAAAGTCTGGTAGTGTGTCTCTTTCAGGTGGCGGATGCTACACAGAGTTTACCTTGGCCAGTGGAAAAAACAAATATTACCTTAGAAAAATGACATCACAGTCACAACCGTTGAACAAATAAATAGCTTTTACTTAACAGAAAGTGCAATGAGCATTTACAGGATATGTATTTACAACACAAGAGAATAACACTCGTACAGGAAATGTAAACAAATGTTTTTAAATAACAGATGGCAAAAGAAGAAGGCTATTACTGAAATATGCTATCACTAAACTTACCCTTCCCTGTCCTTACAAGAGACACTGGACCCTGTTCTAACTGCCAGCTCCCACGGACACAGCTACAAGGATAGGCTCCAAGCTTATGCTTCTCCTCACAGTCTCCAAAGGCAAGAGAGAGTTCTCTGTCTTACATAAGCTTATATACTCTATGGAGAATAGGTCATTCCTATTCTCCCCTTAAATGCACCAACCAACATGTATGTATTTAATTGCCCCAATCAGAGTGAACACGTATCGGTGACCAATTATATTCCCTTTTCACCTTAAGTTTACATTTGAATGATCCAATCCATTCAAACTGCCCTGTGTCTGTGTCTGCAAGGTCTGTGTGTGTTTGGAGATGTCCACTCGAGATTTATGACCCAGCTCTTATCTAGCAGCTAGGAATTCCACAAGCTGGTTGCTGCTGGAGGATTTCAGCCTCAGTGTATTTTTTTTCACACTGCTAAAAAAATAAGACACCTACAGAATCTAAACCATTAACTCTTTCCTTCCCATTTCTGTCACACCAACGTTGGATGGAGTAGAAGTCCTTCTGTAGACAAGCAGTCACGGTGGTTGCGGATGGGCCAGAGGCGAACAGCACCGTATCATCTGCGTACATATGGATAGCCATTTGTGGGCAGGCAGGTAATTGAGAAAGACAGAGAACAGAAGAGGGCCGAGTACAGACCCTTGGGGGACCCCACTGGTGACAGGAAGTGAGGTGGATCGAGCCAAGCCAATACTGACTGATTGGGACCTACCTGATAGGTATGAATGGAACCAGTTATTTGCATTCACAGACAGACCAGCTTGGGCAAGTTTAGCCAACAACAGGGGATGTGAGACTGTTTCAAAGGCTTTTGCCAGGTCAATAAATATGGCTGCTGTAATTTCCCCTTTGTCCATGCCTGTAAGGATGGAGTTAGTGAGGGGAAGGAGGAAGGTGGTGGTGGAGTGATTTTTTTATGAAGCCGGCTTGGTAGGGGTGAAAAAAGATATGGTATTGTGGCAGGATGAGAATGTCAACATAAAATTAAAATAAAATATTTATTCTTTTCACTCTGTCCTATTCTCTTAAACTTTTCTGTCTATCCTTAATTTCTTGTCAGGGTGGCCAACCTGGCAATTCTGTTCTATCTGTGCTGTACCTTTAATCTGTTGTCATTCTAACTATCAAAACTGTCACATGAAGTTAAAAGCAGATCCCCTTTAAAGCCTCCAGCTATGTAGATTCTGTGGAAGATTTTGAATTCCCCAAGAATCAAGAGTGTTTCCAACACCAGAGCAGATTGCCAGACAGCCCCATTTTAAAGCAAGTCTCTGCAAGACTGGAAGATGGGCAAGCAGGCTGTTGCAAGGGAGAAAGAAAACTCTCCCTGCAGCTGCTTGCTGTAGATCTCACTTTGCTGCCTAAAAAAACAAAGAGAGTAAATAAAAAGTTAAAATAAGTACTGCAGCATTAGTGCAGACTGTTCCTGTGTATAAAGACATGATAAGAGTTGTTTGACTTGTTATTGTGTTGTTCAAAGCTATCAAGAAGTGAAGTACAGTATGGGAGTGAAATAGTGCAATGTTTGCTGACTGCTGAAATGGCAGAGCTGCCATGGGGGTGGAGAAATGTAAAACATAAAAATGTGTTTAAATACAGTCCTCTATAAACAAGTTTGCTTTTCTTGGTTACTTTACCTGAAGTGGTGGCAGGTAGCAAAAGATGGCTTCTATAGAGCTGGTAGCCCAGAAAATGGCTGCTAATATAGAAGTGGTGTGGTGATGTCATTAAAAAGGAGGGGCTAAAACGGTCCTTGATGATGCTTTCACCACCAATTAAGGTTCCTCTAAGTTAAAATGAGTACCTATAGAGTATTGCTAATATTATGTTGAAAAAAAGACACCATAAGCTTTAGATTTAGAGAAATTGAAGCCTAATCTTAAGTTCCAGAGTAGAGGAATAAGGTTTTTGGCATAATTGATAGTCACATGTCAATGATGTCATGATATTTGTGCTATATTAACCTTCACACCAGGAGGCTAATTGAGGTGTGCTGGTCAATTTCTTCTGACCAAGCAAGGGAGAGGAGGTGTGAGTGCCTACACACCAGAGTGGGAAGAAATACTGAATATACAGAAATGAGCAGGGAGTCTGAGAAAAGACTAGCCTGATTATTTTGTTTTGTTTTGTTTTATTTGTTGTTATTTTGGTGTGAAAGTTTAAACACCCATTTATTTACTGTAAATATTTTTTTTGAACAGTTAATTTTTATCATTTTTGGAAAATAAAATGATAAATGCTACTCCAGCATTTTTTATGCACTTGATTTAAGGACTGGTGTCTGTTATTGAACCCACACGCTTACAGGTATCTAGGTAGTGGTGGAGCTGGGATAATACAAGGCACTCTTGAATTTTGGCTAGGATGGGGAGCAGAGATATGGGCCGATAATTGTATGGGGAGGAGAGGTCCCCTCCTTTGGGTAGGGGGATGACTGTGGCTTGTTTCCATATTTTGGGGACTGCCCTGAGTTTAAAGGACAGGTTATAGAGCATGGTTAGAGGGTGGGCTATGGCCAGTGCTGAGAGTAGGAGCATTTTGGAATATAGGTCTGTCTGGACTAATCTGGTTCTCCTGCTCAGCAGCCTGGCTAATGAGGCCCACACCTCACACTGGGGCCTGTCCAAGTCCTCATTGCCAAACAGCTAGCCCTCCCTGGTGATTACAAGTTGCATCAGGTTGGCTAGCTCTACATCGAACCATCTCTGGTGCCTCTGGGTGGGTGTCATTGCTCTCCTGTGCCTGGACACTGTTACTGCGCTGAAGGCCTCTCATACATCCTGCCACTTCTTTGCAGTACTGAAACCTGTGCAGTTTGCACAATACAGTAGCAATGTCCTTCCTGTGTGTTGCGTCCCATGCAATGACTATCCCTGCATGTCCACCTACCTGTGCCTGTTACAGTACTGCGTGTTGGTGCCCTTGCATTACTGACTGTTTCTTACATTCTGTCTCCACAGCACTAGTTCTACTGGGCACAGGTAATGTTCAACAAGTACAGCCTGCTGCATGGCATCCCTTTGGCATGGTGGCCACCTCCAGGGCTGCTGCAGAGTCCTTGGACATGGGTCTCCGCACTCAGGAGGAGACAGACTATGACAATGAAACCATCTCCCTATTTGTTGAGGACCTGTTGCCTGTTGAACAGGTCCCCCCATGGACTCTGATGAGGACAGCAGTCCACCTATCACCACTTCCTTTCTCCCTTGGGCCACAGGTCAACACTCCAGGTGCCGCGCTTACAATTTGCTGTCTTCCAGGGTCAGCCCCTGCACAGACATGGGACTGCCACTGCCAGGCAACCACTGTGCAAAAACAGAGCTACATGACACAGCCTGCACAGGTGAAGCAACAGGGCCAAAGTGCCCAGCACCCACCACAGTCTGTGCAAGGTGCCCAGCCACAGCTTGACCATGTACAGGACCAGGCACCCCCTTCTCATGTGGTCCATGCACAGGAGTTCATCCCCATCACTCCAGAAGGCAGATGTGGAGGTGTCACACACTGTGCTACCTGCACATCTGTCACCACAGGCAATACCTCACCATCGGCAGGCTACCAACAGCCCAGCACACATGTTAGATGACCAACAGCCTGCCACCCACATGTGACTTCTGGGAGCTGCCATGGAGGGCCAGGTGTCCCAGCTCCATGAGGCATTGCAGGGGTTGTATGCACAGATGTCCCTCCTGGAGGAGTGGGCTAAAGTCTGCCATGAGGACCTTGTGGAGATTCTTTGCAGCATATGCGTGGAGATAGTGTCAGGGTTCGCAGGGATCACAGCAGACTTACGAGACCTAGCCATAGCCTGTGGTGCATGTGATGGCTAACCGCCCATGGTTTCACATGCACCAGCAGCAAGGAGAGGCCCATCCCGGGGTTCTGATGGCTGTGGCACCCCCTGCACCTCCCCACAAGCCCTGCACCACATCCCATGAGCTAGTAATTCCCTCATCCCTGGTTGTGACATTTATTTTGCCATACCGACCCGACCCAGGGCCATGCATGGACCCGTGATCCTACACTCTCTAGGGTGGGTGACTCAACCCAGATGGGCTGGCTGTCCCCACTGTATCCGGCTGCATCACACAGCTAACACACTCTATGTGTCTAGAGTGGCTGTGTCCGCAGCACCTGGAGGATCTGAGAACTATATGGCACACCAGTGATGCCTCCAATCCACAGGTGGGGCACCATGTGCCTTGTGTTGCCTATGGGCATGCAGTGTCAACATCTTCCATAACCACACTACTCCACCTCACAGCCCCTGTGGCATAGGCACACTATATGGATGGCATTTCCACCCCGGATGTGGTGCTTGGTGACCTGGGATTGGAATGGATGTGATGAGTGCACCTGTGCATGTGCCACAGTATCTCTCTGACCCATGTCCAAATGGCACCAGTACCTGTGTGGAACATGTCCCTTATTGTCTCATATGTGGGACTGGCTGCATCTCCCTGGCACACACTTGCACACATATTGGAGACATGTCCTGCAGCCCCACACCCTCACTGTACAGTCTATAACCCATTCACCAACAGTGTGTATGTGGGGGGCCCTGCCATGTCTTGTGTGCTGGTTGTACTCACCTTTGTGCTCCAAAATGTTCCTCCACTATTCTCACCCTGTACAGCTGTCCTCTCAGAGCTGCCAGTCATGGGTCCTTCCTGTTGTGCCACTCATGCTCCCCGTCATCCAGTGGCTCCATGTCCCCTGCATTGTTGCCCTCCAGGTCCAGGGCAATTACTCTGCATCTAGTGCCATGTTGTGTAGGATACAACAGGCAAGGAATATGCCAGAGGACTTTTCTGGGCTATGCTGTAGGGCACCCCCGGATTTATCTAGGCATGTGAACCACATTTTCAGCATGTCAAACATGCACTCACTGATGTTACGGGTGGTCATGTGTGCCTCATTGTAATGTTCCTCTGAACTGGACATAGGCCAGAGTATTGGAATGAGCATCCAAGGGTGCAGGGAGTATGCACTGTCCCATGTGTAGTGCAAGGTGACATGTTAGTACTCGATATGACATGTGTACATCATATTTCTGGTTGTTCTTGCACTCACCAACAAGATGCCCACTGGGTATGTTCCCTGATTCAAAACACTGGCACAGGGTTGACCAGTGCCAGATGTAGGTATTGTGTGTACTTCCAGGGAAATCTGCCAGGATGTCTGTGATGTAACTTGTGGCATTGCATACCACCTGGCAGTTGAGTGACATAGATGTTCTTATCACTGCCAGGTGGTGACTTGATGGCCACATGGGTGCAGTCAGTGGCACCTAGGACTGCTGGTAGGTGTGTGACCCTGTAGAAGTGCTGCACGATTGCTGTACATTCTGCTGGTGTGATAGGGAATCAAATGAACTCCCAGTGTGGGGCAGCTGAGCATCGAGGAACTGGCTCAGGAGGCTTGAGGTACCAGTGGTGTCTCCAACCGGTATCTGGAAGGTGCCAATGGTGAGGCAGTACAGTGCTGCTGTGACCTTGGTTTCCTCTGTCATGGCATGACTTTGGTGTGTGGATGCCTGAAGCTTGTCATGAGGGAGCTTGCACAGCTGTCTCAAAACAGCCCTGTTGAGACTGTACAAGTCCACAATTTGTGTGTCACTTCAGTTTAAATGTAGTAGTAGTAGGATCTTTATTGTTATACAGGAAAATCACTGGAAATTCACACTATTAGGATAGAGATGTTGCAAAATAAAATTTCTCCAGTGAAATTACCATGAACTCAACAATTTCGCTACGTGAAATATTTTGTGAAATTCATGCATTTCATGAAATATTTTGCATGTATGAAATATGAAATGTCACCCAAGAATTGTGAAATTTCATATTTTGTTGACATTTTGCCTTTTTTGGGGTGACATTTCTAAATTTTGGGGTGAAATGTTACACTTTTTGGGTGAAATTTTGCAATTTTCAGGCAGAATTTCACATTTCACACCCGCAAAATAGTTTGCAAAATGTGAGAACTTTGCAAAATATTTCACATAATGAAATTTCTCAATTTCACACAACACTACATTAGCACCAAAGGTCCTGTTTACAAGGTGGTCTTGTATGGACATAAGATCCAATTGCATCCCCACATATTGCGTGGCACACAATATTTTGGCACAGCCACACTATTTCATGGCACAGCACAGCACATCTGTTCCCATTGGATATCATGCTACCATGCTATTTCCAGTTCATGCCAAGCATTTCATGTTTGCATGTGCATTTTTTTACCTTATGTTTATCCACCTTCCTGCCCACATTAGCCCCACTCTTCAGAGCTCCAGTTGTGTCCTTGCATCGGAGCCCCTCCGAGGATCATCTGAGCACATGGGTGTCCCACTCATGAGACCTGAGCATTCCAGATAACCCCCCGGTCAGGATGAAGGAGTCCTCCAAACTCCTTCATACCTTGGTTGAGAGTGCACCTTGCACTCCTGATCTGCTGAATTCCTCCGATCACTGGCACTCAGAACCCATCTACCGGTGCCAATGCGGGGTGCAGGGGCCAAAATGTTTAACTTTTCTGAAAATTAAAAAAAATTTGTGTGGAAATGGGTTAATGAAACCGAACTTAGAAGTTCAGAATTGTGTAACTATTTTCATTAAACAGCCACTTATGGTAATAACAGCCACTGGAATGTTTAGAATTAAATGATCTTGATTGGCTACGAATGATGTCATGGTTTATAATGTTTGAAATTCTGGTGGAGTTTAGTTAAGCATGTCACGAACCTACTCCTGGGGGTCAGGTCCACTGAGCTCACAGTGCCCACCCTTATGTGCAATCCATGATGGGGGGTAACAGGGATACCTTCCTCATGCTTTTAGAATGCTCACTGTGGTCACGACTGCACTTCTGTCATGATGACCCAGGGTGTCCCTCTAACTCTGGATAAGGGCACAATACCAGTCTTGAGTCTTGTGACCAAATATGAACCCTTCCTTGGCTATTACACAAAGGAGGAAGACCCAGGCATCACACTCTCTTTGGTGGTAGCAGTGTAAAACCTGATTTGGCTTTCTCCCCACAGGACATGTAACAGCCTGGTTCAAAATCCCTGCATACTATGGTGTTCTCCCTATTATTCCACATCACTTTCAGATCATTTTACTTGATTTGGTTGCTTATGGCGATACCTTTAAGCAATTAAAAGTTGTCACAGATTATTAATACTGTTTCACACTTCACACATAAATAAATATATATATATATGTATATATATATATCACTCAGGCAGATATTCTTTGGAAAAACAAATGTTTTTACTAAAATATTTAAATAAATACAGTTACAACTAACAAGAGAATATACTAATTTGTGTTACAGTATACAGAAAGAAAATGGAAAGATATATACATGTAAATGCACTAAAACTGTTAGCTAAAAGTCTACCTTATATTTTGAAATCCATAAAAAGTAGGTACAGTCTCTGATTCTTAATCTCTGTGCTTGTGGTCAAGAGAATGTGCAGAGTAAAATTGTTTGCTGGCAGCCACTGTGTCTCAGCAGTTTGGCTTCCAGTGTGTCAGGTGAAGTCCAGATGAAAAGTGTGTTTAAATGCCCTGAGCTGGGGCTATTTATACCCCTGTTTCAGCTCTGGAAATATTGAGTGAAAATCTCAAAATATTTAGGCCAGTAAATGGCACTCTTGATCTTTCCTTACAACCCACTTTCTAGCTATCCTTTGATGTGTCAGGGTCCCACAGTAACACCATTGACATTAGGGTGGTAAGAATTCACACAGGTTTTCTAGGAAGCATATTTCATTCCTGTTACCTCATAAAATGCAGCATAGTATAACAGCTTTATTGGATCAAAGCATTCTGCTCCTGAGTGCATGGATTTATGGCCTACAAATGGATTTTGGCATATCTCTGTTAAAAAACTTGGGAATACAATCTCAATTCCTGGCAAAAGCTGGCCTGCAGGTCAACAGAAGGTCAAACTCTATTTAAAAAAAAGAAATCCAGTCTTTTTCTCTAGGTGCCTTGAATTAGCAGCTGCATTTTCTTAGCATGTACAGTACATATACACAGAATTACATAAAAACATACATATATACAACATAATTATATCTACAAATAAGAACTAGCAGTTGGGTAGCTCACCACAAGACTTATTTGATAACTAGGTTAAAACACTGGACTAAAAGCCCATTTCTAGTTTCTACCGAGCCAAAAGTCAAATACAGAATAATAAAAAAAAAACTTGAAAATAAATATGTGACCTATAACAAGTGTTGTACATTAACAATTAAGTGTACAGTACAGCAGTAGATTTAAGTACATGAGTATGTAATTGTTTCCAAAAGAGTTTACAATATAATTCAGCACTGAAAGGAGTTGTGAAAGCATTTTATTTGAGCAGTTATTCATGAAAACTATCAACCGACCAATCAGGGCTTACCCATTTTCTATTGTTTTTGGGCTTCTGTGTTAACAGTTGAAGCTATTAAATCTTAGACCCAGTGCAGACTACAGTTTTTAAACTGTCTTTAGTGCTTTAAAACATTTAAGACTGACAAAAAGTGATTTGCATTCACACTATAGAGGGGTTAAAAAAACAGCTTAACAAATCATGCCTTAACCTTGCTCGGGGTGAAGGTAGACTTCAAATTGGTTAAAAAAATGTTTTTACTTGCAGTACCATTTACTCATAAATCCAGATGGTCTTACTGTATGCAGCAGTATCTGTTAGTAACTATATAATAGTGCTGCACAGAATTTTTCAAATTCCAGCATAATAAAATTTTGTGGAATTTTTGAAATTCCACTGAAATTCCACCAAAACAGAATGGTGGAATTCTACAGCAGAAAATGGTTGTGAAATGATTTTCCTCAGAAAAATTGCTGTTCCATGGAATAGTATTCTATGGATCACAGCAGGTGGAATTCCACAGAAGAACCAGTGAAATTCCTGCAGAAATTCCACTGGCAAAATGGTCATTCCATGCTAATTTCACCAGCAGAATTTCGCATTCTGCATAGGATTTCTATATAGTTTTTTGCATCAGAAATAATGTTCTTTTTTTCAGTTAAAAACATCAGTACAACCATTTTTCTTTTTTTCTTTCATTCCTGAACTAAGATACAGATGTTGACATTTTTAAAAGTTCCTGTTACCATACCATACCTGCCATGAAAAAATTAAATACCTTGGTACAGTGTTGCGCTTTTTAACATTAGAAGCCTGTGGTAAGACTATTCTAACACATCCACTGTATGAGTCTAGTGCATATACATTCAATAGGTAACCTCAACAGAAGAGATATGTAAAAATTGTGAGTGACAGCCATCTTTAATGGGGTGTGTCATTAATTACAGAATTTGTTATAAAGGCTGTTTTAAAAATATTTCAGAAAACTAAAACTACACTGAGGAGCACTGTAAGTATTTCAGGCATGTATTTTTGGTAAAAAAATGATACGGTGATGTTTTTGATGAGTAACAAATAGTGCTGCTCTAGCACCACGTTTACACAAATACAGTATGGCCAGAGTGCTTAGTGGTAGTATCCCACAATGCAAATGTTGGAGAAACAACAAGGAATGGCAAGCCAGCCGCTGATGTACTGGGTGTGTACAGTAAACTGCAATTGCAGTAAATTCTTCACTCTATTCTTGTCAGTTGTCATTCCACAATATTTTTAGTTGAATGTACTGCAATCGCACAGACTTACACCGGTGATATCATGGGTTACCAGGTGACTGAGCAGAGTATTATGGGCCACCTCTTGGCAAACCAAGTTAGTGTGAGCAGCACTAAACTTTCCTCAATGTGGATGCAACAGCATGCTTTGAAACCATGCTTAAACACTGTATAGAAGTAATGTGGATGCAATAACTTGATTACTTTAGTTCATTTTTAAAAATGGACTGAAAAACGTTACCAGACTTTCCAATCTAATCAGAGCCTAAGGCAGTTTTTGAAAGTTCCAGTGTGGATTTTAAAGCAATCCTTAAAGCAGTTTGTTGTTATAGTTGAAAAAGAGCTGAGCAGCATTCCTCATGAGGTCAGTGTTTTGATCAATAACCTTAGGAGTGAGGTTAAATGGGTTGCAAAGTGTTGGACAAGAATACCTATATATTTGTAACTATGCTTCACCCTTATTTCAATTGTGAGGTCTTGCACTTTGCCATGGAAAGGGACTGGGTGACTGAGATTCATCAGTAGTGGGTCTACCTGCACACATGCTCCTACTCTGTGACATGCCTGTCCCTTTAAAACCTGCTCAGTTTCCCAGTTGCGAAGGATGGGTTGTAAATCCGATCATGAATGCATGTTGTATGTGTAAAAATAAAAATACTGCATCTGCATTCACCATGGTTCACATGAAAACTTTCAAGCCAAAGTTCATGAGATCTCAGGACTAGGTTACGTAATGCTAAACTCTGACCTATGAGGATCATTGCTACTCTTATGTTAGGAGAAATCAGTGGCAGGTAGTACTTGACTCCCAGTGGTATGTTGTCCATATAATATATGGGTAAAGCTAATAATAGCATTGAAACCAATACAAAAAATGTGCCGTACTACCATTGTTAGAGCTGCAATGATAGCATTACATGATCTTGCAATACTATTGTTCCGAACTCAGTAGGCTGGTATTACAAGAATGAATGTTTCCTTGTGCTTCGTGTTAGCATGAACTGACTTTCACTGTAACCATCACATACAGTAAAGACTGGGAAGCCACTGACTCAAAAATTATCCAATCTCCCTCTCTTGATCACACCTTTCTCTCACTACTTTCTCTCCTCCAGTCCCTGCATAAAAAACACACATACACATTTTCAATATGAAATGAAAAGGAGAAGCTCATGGAGGGTGGCTGTGTCGCTTGCTTGCTCTTCTCTCTCTTTCTCTCTCTCATAGTCCTTGCTGCTCACACCTTACTGGCTTTCTCCTCTCCCCCCATCCCTCCATAAAAAAGCATACATTTTAAATAAAATAAAAAGAAACTCATGGGGGGGTGAGTCTATTCAAAATTTTAGTTTTCAGCCATGAATCATTGGCTAACCTACTGGTGAGTAGGGCAGTTTTTACAGTAAAGTAACAAAGTGAAACTTTCTTGGGTCCATATATTAAAAAAAAAATTACATGTAGGGCAATTGGTATTTCTTGGCTAGGATATAATTTTGAGGTTCTGGAGACATGCTGCAACCTCACAAGCTTTGTTCTCAAGGTTTACATGCCACAAGAACCTGTCAATGGTATTATAGCCTTATAATACACAGTTCCCTATCTATTATTCTATAGATTACTCTAGCTTTGCTCTCGATGGTCACATGTCACCAGAACCTTTTTTTGTGTGTTATCTTTGTTCCACCTACCCCAGTCCCCCAGACCACCATTCCTTCAGGCTACATATTGGCCCTGATGCCTGGCAGTCTTGCTCAAGCTGCCAATTCCCGTCAGCAGGGATTCCACATTACTTGTGTCTGGATGGTTCCAGCTTATCCCTGTTGGGGGTCATCATTTCCCCCGGGGGGGCATGGGGGGTGCTCTAGGGACTGTGGTGTGGTGGGATATTAGCCATCATCTGGATGGCCTGGATGGCATTTTTCCTGTTTTCTGTCCCACACAATGTGCCCAGACCCAATCCCCAAACCAACTCTGCCCCCCCTTCCAGAAAGACCTTTAAGGAGAAGCCAAAGGATAGCCCAGTTTCATATTGACACACTAGAAGAGAGAGCAGAGGTGGGGGCAGACAGAAGTATGGGCAGAGGCAGGGGCAGGGGACACATATGGTGGGGATGACAGCAACACTGAAGGAATGAAACAGGACAGAGGCCACAGAGACAGAACGAGATGAGGGAGTATTATGGGCCTCAGAAGAACCAGCACAGAACCCCCGGGGGAAGGGATGAGATACAGATCTTAGACCCCATCACTGATCATAACAACAATTGTTTGGTGATTAACATATCTGGGCATGTACTTACGGAAGATGAAACTTCAGTTTTGCAGAAAGGCCTATCATTTTTACCTACTAGAGAGCTGAATGTTTTTGACACCATGGTAGATATATATAAGTTTACTCGCAAATTGCACTTGAAACCATTTTTTTTATAAAGAACAACAAAATGAGGCAAGTAGCATACAGGATATGACTACTACAAGTCATTTGGAGATTGACAGCTCTAAATTCAAGCCTAGATCTACTTTTCTACATCCCCTTAACCACATAGTGGCAGTTTTTGAAAAAGCATGCATTAAGGATCTTGAAAATCTGTATATACCACAAGCCAGATTTTATAATTGCACAAAAGCTGAAAAAATGGTAATTAAGAATCTGAGAGACAATGCAAATAGAGTTATTAAGCTGGTGGATCAAGGGGGAGCTACTGTGGTTTGGTCCAAGTGCGATTAAGAGCAAGAGATGCTAAGTCAGTTGAACAACACAGAATTTTACCAAGTATTACAAGATGATCTAACTGGTAGATTCAAAACAGACATACTAATATACTAAAATGCCAGCAGAGTAGGCTTCATGGTCTATTGAGTCTGCTCAAGGGTCAGCACCCATGATGGGTACCGTTGTCATCCCCCATGCCTCCCTCCAGGACCCCCCACCAGAGGTCCCTCCCCAGGGTTGACATTTCCTGTCTTCATCCTCCTCCTCCTCCTCCTATTATACCTGTCCCAGCCTCTCTCGAACCCCTCCACTGTGCAGTCCTCCACTAGCTCCTCAGGAAGAGCATTCTATAGCTCCACCACCCTTTCCATGAAGTAACTCTTCCTCCTCCTCCTCTAACCCCTGAGTCTCCCACCCTCTAGCCTCAAGCTGTGCACCCTGGTGGCCCCTCCCTCCTTCCTCTGAAAAACCTTATCAAGTTCCATCTCATTGAAACCCTTTAGATACTTGAAAACCTCTATCATATCTCCCCTGTCCCTCCTCTTCTCCAGTGAGTACAGGCCGAGCTCTTCAAGCCTATCCCTATAGGATCTATTACCCAGACTCTGGATCATTTTAGCTGCCCTCCTCTGAACCCTCTCCAGCAGTGCAATGTCTTTCTTTAAGTGCTGCTGTCAAAAATGCATGCAGTATTCTAGGTGTGGTCAAACCAAGCAGTTATACAGCGGCAGAATTACCTCCCTGCTTCATGAGGTAATCCCCCTGGTGATGCAACCTAGCATTTTATTAGCCTTGGCCACAGCTGTCCTATATTGCTCAGAGTTATTCATTCTTTCATCCACTACCACCCCCAGATCCTTCTCACCACTAGAAGCCATCAATTTACCCTCCTCCCAGAGTATACACATGGCCAGGGTTCCAAGGACCCACTTGAAGAACCCCACACTTCCCTGTGTTAAATTCAGTTTCCGGTTGCATGACCACCACTCCAGAATCTCCAGGTCCGTCTACAGGGTTTCCCTACCCTCTTCCCCATCCACCACCTCCCCAAGCTTCGAGTCATCCACAAAGAGACTCATTTTGCTCCTGATATCCTTTCTGATGTCAGATACATAAACGTTAAACAGTAATGGGCCCACACCTTCAGCCCCAGGTATGAAACAGTAGAACAATCAGCTCTTGTCCTCTTATTGGGAATCTCAAATTCTATGTAATGAGTTGACCTCAGTCCAGGTTTTGTAAGTTTGTTTTTTTGTTATCAGTCATATATTCCGTCAAGGCCTTATTGACAGAATTGTACATTATTTTACTTATATGTAAATTCCTTCTGCATTCTAGATATAGACAATTGAACTCTATAAAGTTGGCAATGGTGTGTATGCCAATGAGCATCAAGCACATACTTTGCTAATCAATTGTACATCGTGTCAATTTTTCTTAAATCATTAGTTGATGCCCCACAGTACACCACATGTGCATAATCTATCACAGATAATATCATAGGATTAATCACATGCAACCTGGTCTGTCAGGTAAGTGTATTTCTTATCCTACAGTATAAAGCATTACTAATTGGTATCCTAATTTCTTTACCATCTTATCTATATGTACTCTCCATTTACAATAAACATCAATCCACAACTCTAGGTATTTATACTCTTCAACCTGCTACAATTTAGTTCCATCACATGCTGATGTGTCCATTGTACAACTGATATATAAGTCTTTGTTCCTCTGTTGAAATAACATAACCTTTGTTTTAACAGTATTTAAAACTAATTTATTTTTTGAAAAATAGGTTTGTGTGTTATTAAATGCATCTTGTAGACATTTCTGTATATAATGTATCTTGGACCCAGCTATATAGAAGATAGCATCTTCTGCCTACAGGTGATATTTTAAACCTGAATAATTAAACTCAACATTGTTCATATACAAATTAAAAAGAAGTGGTCCCAGAATTGAACCTTGTGGTGCTCCCTGCCTTATTTCTCTTAGTTCTGAACAATATCTATCCAGACACACTTTTTGATTCCAACCCTTCAAGCAGCTATAGAACTGAATTGCAGCATCATCAGATAAATCCAAACATTTTTAATTTTCATAATAAGATACTATGGTTTAAAGTGTTGAAAGCCTTTGACAAATCTACAAGTATGGCCCCTGTTTGCATCCCATTTTCTATAGCTGATAATATATCCCCCATCACCTTTAATAATGCTGTTTGTGGACCATGTGACAGTGAAAATAACATTTCTATAATTCAATGTGATTTATGTAGTATATCAGATTGGGTTGAATTCTGGGGAATGCGACTAAATGCTGCTAAATGTAAGGTAATACATGCTGGTTTTAATAACCCCACAGCCATTTACTTATTAAACAGGATTCCTTTGGTAAGCACTACAAATGAAAAAGACCTAGGTCTTTATAGAGCAAATGATCTAGGATATAATAAACAGATTAACGAGGCTATTAATAGAACAAACCAAATTGTATTTTCTATCAAAATAAATATTAAATCAAGAGTTCCTGGAGTTATGCGCCCATTATTCTGATCCTATGTTAGGCCACATTTGGAATATTCATCTCAACTCTGGAGCCCATACAAAAGGGTGAAAAAGCTTCATTGGAAAAAATCCAGAGAAAATTTACAAAGAATATATATGGATTGTTCAATGTCCCATATGAAAAACATCTAGAAAACTTAAACCTTATGTCATTATCACTTAGACGTCTTCGGGGTGATTTAATATATATGTTTGACATTGTAAATGACCAATATCTGTTTACACAAATGGGTTTTGTGTTTAAGAACAATATACATAACACCAGAGGTCATCCATTGCAGATAAGCAGGGCCAAATTCAGTCACGTATCTAGGAAGATTTTTTTCACTCAAAGGATTATTAATCCTTGTAACAACCTTCCCTTTGAAATAGTTAGTACCAAAAACAAATTAACATTTAAAAATTGTCTTGACAAATTTATCATTAACAAAAACAATTTTGGATATTACAATTACATTTGGTGCTATTATGGGCCTCACAGCCCCCTCACACCTAACCACCATAGTATGAACTTTAGTATGTTTATCTCTAAAATCTGATTGGTTAGGATTCAGAATGTTATGTGCATTTAAATATGACTTTATTTGTATTACAATAATATTTTCACAAATTTTAGTGACTAACAGTGTTAGGGATATCAGTCTTTAATTGGCTATTTCATTCTTTGCACCTGCTTTAAAAATAAGTATTACAGTGGTTGCCATAGAAAGGTTGTGCAGTGCCAAGATATACCTCAGCAGGTCCAGCAGACAGGAGCGGTACCTAGGAATGTCTCGGTACGGTGTCAGTATGTGCTAAAGTGTGCCGAGTTCCATTGTAATTAGCTCAGCATAATCAGCTGCTGAAATGTGCCAGGTGGTGCTATTTTCAGATATTTTAATCTTACTAATTTGACATTTTCCATCAGCTGTCCCCACAATCCACATCCTCATCCCCAGTCACCGATCATTAGTAATCAGACCCTGCCTCCCACAGAGAGCAGTGTCAAAATCAGAAGTGCAGCTTGGCTGCAGTATGTGTCCCTTCACTGAACAAAACTATTTAAAAAAACACGGATATTGTTCACTGTGTGCAGTGTGGATCACTCTTTTGCAGCACATACATCCTGCACCCTGGCTCCTGTCCTGCTTGCTGGACCATCACCAACCTCAGTTCCCAGCTACAAGAGGCCAGGGCACAGATAAATGAACTTAGGATAACACTACATGCTTAATCAGCAGCACCATCTACATCTCTGTACCACCAAGGCCAGAATGCCACCCCAATTGAGCCTGAGGGGTGGCAAGTGGTCCAGAGGGCCAAACATAGCAATTTACCAGGAAATTATAAACCAGTCACCAAGGGTATGAATGGCATACCACTGTAAAACAGATACAAAGTCCTGTAAGAACACCAGAGACCAGACAGTCTGAAGGGAACAAGTCAAAATTATGCTGCATCCAACAATGGAGTCAAACAAACAAAAAAACAAAAAAACTAAATTAGTCATAATCGGGGACTCCATAATACGTGGTGTGGAAGCCCATCTGGAACCCAAGGATGACAGCAAAATGGTAGTCAGGTGCCTCTCAGGTGCCTCAGCCAAAAGAGACACAAGCTGAATATCCAGTATCATCCAATGAAAAGGCAAACAATCTCACATCATTATACACCTGGGGACAAATGACCTAGCAAACCAAACAAAGGAGGAGACCAAAACACACTTCATGTCACTAGCACATAAACTGACCCCTCTTTCATCCTCACTAGCCTTCTCGGATGTTCTGCCAGTCTGGAATAAGGGCAAAAGCACAGATCAACTAAGGATAGACAACATTAAGGACCTAAACACATGGCTAAAGGAATGGCGCCAGGAGAAAGGTTATCACTTAATAGAGAATTGGCAGAGCTTCTGGGAGAGAGACACTTTTTTAAATACAATGGTGTCCACCTCACAAGAGAGGGGGTAAGAGCTCTTGGTCAGAAACTGGACATCTACATGTCATTGAAACTGAAAGCAGGGGATTTGGGGGTTGCACTTACAATGGCAAACAGTGTGCCACTCACTGCTCCCCCATATAACTCAACAACAAATGAGAAATGCAGAACACTTGAACCAAAGGCTGGGAAGTTAGGGATGTCACACAGCACAGCGAACAAGCTAGCACCCACCACTCCCCCACATTGCAGAGGACCTCAGGGACTACAAAGCTCTCTAAAGGTGCATTGGAAGGCAAAGCTACAAAGAAAGACAAATACACATTCACATAAACCAAAACAGGTTTGGAAGGCTATGGTTGCAAATTCAAGAAGCCTGGTCAACAAACTTCCTGACCTCATGCCACCATGACAGAGAAAGGGCTGGACTGGGTAGCAGTTACAGAAACCAGGTTCTCAGAGAACCAATGTTGAGAGATGGCAATCCTAGGCTTCAGTCTCTTCAGAAGGGACAGAAAAGGGAAAAAGGGAGTGGGGTAGCAATATACGTCAGAGAGGGAGTTAAAAACATTGTGATCCAGGGGCCACAAAGCCCCATGGAGGCATTATGGGTGTCAATAAACACTGAAAATGGGACATTCATCTGAACAGGAGTGGTCTACAGGCCCCCTACACAGGGCAACATAGAGGACAAGGAGCTGCTTGAGGCAATCCACAAATTAGCTGACAAGGGAGAGATGATAATAGTAGGGGTTTCAACCTGCTGGATATACAGTGGGCAACTAAGACAGCCATAACTACAAAAAGTAGAGGCCTCTTGTTGGCCATACAGGGAGTGGACCTACAACAGCTCATTGAGTCCCCAACTAGAGGTAAAGCCATCCTCGACTTTGGTCCTCAAAAATAACGAGAGGATCAAAAATGTTAAAGTAGGGAGCCACCTGGGAAATACCAATCATCGCATGATCGGTTTCCAGGTTATCACAATAAAGGAAACCTCTCACTCAAATATCAAAGTACTAGATTTCAAGAAGTCAGACTTCCAGCAAATGGAGAGCAAAATAGCAGCAATCCTACAAGGAAAAAAAGGACAGAATGTGGAGGAAATGTGGAATTACATCAAAGGAGCCATCAACACAGTCACAGACCAATACACCAGGAAAATAAGCTAAGCAAAGAAGAAAAAAAAGCTACTATGGTATTCCAAGGAGGTGGTGACCATTGTAGAGGAAAAAAAGGGTGGCCTATAAGAAGGCCAGAGCAGCGAACAAGGAGGAAGACATTGAAAATGTATATAGAATTTGAATGAAGCAGGAAAAAGGGTAAGGCATGCCAAAGCTCAGACTGAACTGAGAATAGCAGAGGGAGTAAAAAAGGTGACAAGAACTTTTTAGGTATATAAAAGAAAGAAGGAAAACTAAGGGGGGATTTTACGACTAGCCACAGGAGATGGGGCTGTAGTGGAGGGGGAGTATGAAAAAGCAGAGGTCCCAAACAAGTACTTCTGTTCAGTATTTACACAGGAAAAATAGGGAAACAACCCAGAGGCACAGCATAACAGCTCCCTAAGTATAGAGGTTGATACAAGACCCTTCACAGAAGCTGAAGTCCTAGAAGCGCTGAACAAAATAAAGGAAGATAAAGCCATGGGGCCAGACAACATGCATCCAAGAATCCTGAAGAAACTGAGACACTAACTGACAAAACCTCTGGCAGAACTCTTTGCTGAATCACTGGAGAGTGGAACAGTTCCTGAGGACTGCAGAAGGGCAACAGTGGTACCACTGCACAAATCTGGACGCTGGGAAAAAGTGGGCAACTACCACCCAGTGAGCTTTAATTCAGTGGTAGGAAAACTGATGGAATCATTACTCAAACAAAGGATGACTGCAATCCTGGAGTCCAGTGGACAACAGGACCATAAGCAGCATGAGTTCACATCAGGCAGATCATGCCAAACAAACCTAATCAATTTCTTCAACTTGGTAACCACAGCTGTAGACAAGGGAGGGGCCGTTGATGTGGTCTACCCTGACTTTAGTAAAGCATTTGATTCTGTACCCCACAGAAGGCTGCTAAAGAAACTGAACTGTATGGGGGTACTTAATAACCTAGTTAGATGGGTACAAAACTGGCTACATGATAGACACAAAGGGTGCAGGTAAATGGGGCTTTATCTGCAGGACTAGGACTTACCAGTAGGGTGCTCAGTATACACAATAGAAGTCCTTATGCTATATATGCAGTACATTCCAGCTTTAACCTTGCCCTAAATTATGCAACACATTTCAGCTTAATAAGTAGAGGGCCAGTTGGTACCTAGGAAGTTGACTTGGCATTGGGGGCCTAGTAGCACCTACATATGTCTTTTAATTTAGAGTTAGCTAGTGTTTTGTAGGAGTTAATTGATTAGATGCTGGTTAGCTTCAGCATGGCTTGTGATTGGTTCCAAATGTTTGGGAGGGCATATGAGATAGCTCTTTGGCCAGCTGTGGTACGTGTCCTGGGAACATCTAGTAGGATAAGATCAGATTTCCTTAGGGAGTAGGCGCTATGTGAGATGTGTATGAGAGACGTTAAATGGACAGGCAGTTTGTGGAGTAGTAATTTGAGGGTCCAAATGCCAGCATGCAGGAGGCATCTGGTGGCAAGAGAGGTCCACCCAACTACTGCATAAAGATTACAGTGGTGGGTCCTGTGTGCAGAGTTAGTAATGACCTAAAGGCAGGTAGACAGTACGAAAAGGCAGCGTTAAAAGCTGCTAAAGAAACTGGACTGCATGGGGGTAGGTAAGAACGCAGTTAGATGGGTACAAAACTGGCTACATGATAGGACACAAAGAGTGCAGGTAAATGGCTTTTTATCTACAGGACTAGGGGTTACCAGTACGGTCCCCAGGGCTCTATCATGGGGCCTCTACTGTTCAACATAGTCATAGCCAACATTGTGGAACAGCACAAGGGAAAGGTGTGTCTATTCGCAGATGACACCAACATATGTAACAGAGTGGACTCTACAGAAGGAGTAGAAAGAATGAAGTCAGGCTTGGAAAAACTGTAATAATGGTCTACAGCATGGCTGCTGAAATTCAATGCAAAAAAGTTCAAGGTTATACACCTAGGAAGGAACAACCCAAAAACCATTATCTGGGATGTGAAAAACTAACAAAAACCAGCAAAGAACGTGATCTGGGGATCATAATGACAGATGACCTAAAGTGGGTAGACAGTGCAAAAAGGCAGCGCTAAAAGCTGCTAAAGAAACTGGACTGCATGGGGGTAGGTAAGAATGTAGTTAGATGGGTAGAAAACTGGCTACATGATAGGACACAAAGGGTGCAGATAAATGGGGCTTTATCTTCAGGACTAGGGGTTTCCAGTAGGGTGCTCCAGGGCTCTGTCATGGGACCTCTACTGTTCAACATAGTCATAGCCAACACTGTGGAACAGCACAAGGGAAAGGTGTGTCTATTCACAGATGACACCAACATATGTAACAGAGTGGACTCTACAGAAGGAGCAGAAAGAATGAAGTCAGGCCTGGAAAAATTGGAACAATGGTCTACAGCATGGCAGCTGAAATTCAATGCAAAAAAGTGCAAGGTTATGCACCTAGGAAGGAGCAACCTAAAAACTATTGTTTGGGATGTGAAAAATTAACAGAAACTAGCAAAGAACATGATCTGGGGATCATAACAACAGATGACCTAAAGGTGGGTAGACAGTGTGAAACAGCATTGCTAAAAGCAGGGGGTATGCTGAGCTGCATCGGGAGAGGGATCACTAGTAGAAGAAGGGAGGTGGTTATGCCGCTGTACAGGGCACTAGTCAGACTACACCTGGAGTACCGGGTACAGTTTTGGTGACCACACCTAAGAAAGGACATAGGCAGGTTAGAAACAGTACAGAGGAAGGCAACAAAGATGATTCAAGGGTTGCACCAGAAGCCATACGAGGAGAGACTGAGGGAGCTAAACATGTACTCCCTGGAACAGAGGAAAGAGAGGGAGAACATGATAGAGACTTTCAAATACATCAAGGGAATAAACAAGATTCGGGCAAATTAACTTTTCCAATTAAAGGTAGACACCAGAACATGAGGGCATGTCCAAAGACTAAGCGGGGACAAGTTCAAGACAAACATCAGAAAGTTTGTTTTTTTTCAGAGAGGGGGTGGTGGACGCCTAGAATGGCCTGCCCCCTGGGGTGGTTGAGGCAAAAACTGTAGGGGGCTTCAAGCAAGCATAAGACAATTATAAGGGCATCATTACCCAGACCAGGTAGCCAGGAAGGGGGGCAGCATACTGCAAACCATGGGCAGACTAGTTGGACCTTGAGGTCTCCTTCTGCCATCACATTCTATGTATCTATGTATCTGCACTGTGAGTTTGTCAACTTATCTGTTGCAGTCAGCCTTTAGAAAAGTTGTTTTATCATTAATATTTATTTTAATGAGTCTCTCATTGTAAAGGTCAGCACCAGTTATGAATACATGGTCATGTTTAGTGCACCAGATACAGTATATTCTGCACCATTATGACTATCCTAGAGGTAAAGTTAAAAAAAAGTTGTGAAAAATGGCATTCTCAGCTCTGTTCTGCTCTGCTCAAGCTCAGACAATGGTGGTCAGACTTTTGCTTGCCCCATCACACAATCCATACAGTACTGAAGTGTAACTCAGAAAAGATTTTCTCTCAATGAGATGCAGTTGGTTTAATGTGGTTTTGGTAATTTTGCTGATGCTGTAAATTAAAATAGGATCTTGGCAAGGGTACCCAGTTATCTAATGCAACGTAAACAGGACAAATCCGGTTGCTCACCAATTATTTTTTTTTCTCTTGTGTGTGTGCTCCCCTATCTTTTCTTTCTGCCCTTTAACTACCTTTCAATTACTGTATGTTATTTTTTTGAACAAATCAGGTTGTACTGTATGTTAGTGGTGGTGGTTGTACGGGGTTGTGGGTGGGTCATGGGAGATACGTTATGTTACTCTATGTCACATCTAACTGACTTTTTTTTTCTAAATGATTCACTGAAACAGTAGTCTATAAGGTGAGACCATTCATTTTTTTCCCCAATATTCTGACAGTTTTTAACAGGAGATGGGGATCAATCTGTATCATGGTCTACACATTTTCACTGAAGGCACAATATCCAGATGGGTGTGGATTTAATAAAGGTACTGAAACCTCATGCCCTAATTACAGTATGTGCTTTTGGAGAGTCAGCATGCATCCACCTCATCTGCAGCACTAGAAACTGATATGCCCCAGCCAGAACCAGTAACAAAAAAGGTGCACTTCTGCACTTGCAAAGTAAATCCTGGAGTTGGCATCTAAGAAAGTGCAGCACATAACTTTGCTGTAATCAACCTTGTCCACACTCCGATGTTGATTGCATGTCCAGTCCCTGATGCATACACTATGGTTTGGATTCTGATAGAGTTGTCTAAAGTGGAATTTTGTTAGATGTGAGTCCAGAATCAATTGGTCAGAAATTCAACAACCAATTCAGCCTACAGCAGTATTCCCTCTGGAGTCAAGATTTAGCCCCACTGAATCAATTAGCAATTAGTGTTGTCATTATTCAATAAGGGAATTTTTATTATTATTTCAAAAGCTTTAAACAAATTAATTTCTGTTGTAATTTTAGTACAAGGGATTTTTTGTATTCGCAAGTGTTACCAATTAAGGTTTACTGAGCTGGTAACTGCTCATTTCCAGATGTGCCCTGGCTGGTGGGGGGGGGAGGACAGTACAGTACAATAAAAACAGCAAACCAAGGGCACCTACTCTACACACACAGAATTTGAGCCAAAGAAGAAAAACTGAAGACATTTTCCATTTACAGAAGTCATTAGTGCAAATTACAGAAACCAGTGGAGTCAATTAGGTATTAAATGGAGAAAAGTGAGATAATTACAAATGGGGCATAATTTGCATGCTCATGAAGATTAACTTCGTTCTAACTGCTCTGAATCACATTATCATTCTGCTCCAGGTACCCTTGTTTTGCTGTTTTCATTGTACTGTAATGCCCCCCCACACACACACACACGGAAACAAATAGATACCAGTTCATCATGTCATCCTTGGTAAATCTTTTCAAATAAAAAAAAATTCCAACGCTAATTATCTTGTTTAAACAGGTTATACAGCAGCCAGCTGTTTTATGGGGGTTTTCAGAACCGGTTCAGTCTATGCCTACATGGAAGTGATGCCACTACAAAATAAAAAGCCCCATGATGGGAAGCACCTGAGTTCCTGTGAAAAAGTATGCTTGGTTATATTAACTTTAAAGTGAAGTTCCTTTAGCCAGAGGGTTATCACTGTCAGCTTCAGCGGTGACTCATTGCTACAATAAGTTCAGAGATCTATTATTTGTTTTGCTGCCTTTCACGAAGGTATCATTATTTTCTTAATGCGGGATGAGGGTGTCACATAAAACAATGCTAGTCTTGCAGACTGAATTTTATTACCAGCCGTGATATCAATATGTGGTAAATGGAGTAGTGCAGTCTGAGATACAGTCATAAGTGGTGGGTATTTGTGATTCCCCGGATCAAACTATAACAGTTCTATTCAGCCATTTTCTAGCTACACAATTATGTGTCATTTAGTGTATACCTAAATGTTATTTTGTGTTGTATCCATCTAGTGCAAAAGTGTTGGCATAGTACATATCTAGTTCAAAACTGTTAGCATCCCACTATTTCATTACTCCTGTCCCGTGTGCTCAAATTATTTGAATGTAATCTACTGTAAACTTACATTGTGTACCAAATCTCTGTAAACTATCCTCATGTTCCCCTACCCCCCAGGGCACACCGGGAGATGAATGACTTGTTGCTCAACGTGCTTTCCTGGTGAAACATTTCAATAAATAAATAATCATCACAAACTTTACCTCCATTGTATCTGCCACTGCATAATATTTTAACACCTATGCATCCTAAGCAAGTGCTGTGCAAGTATAGTGAATACTGGCAGGGTAAAAGCAGGCAACAAAACCTCAGCCTGAAAACATTCTCAACTGGCTCCTCAAATGGCTTTGAGAGTCCACCAAAAGGGCATGAAATAATGCACTTGCCTAATGCTCTTTCATTTCTATTCAATTCAATTCAATTTTATTTTACCAGAAAATACACCACTGAGAATGACTCATTTACAAAGTGGTCCTGGAGGACAGGCAAAACATTTCAGAATACACAGTACAAAACTGCATAACAAAAACAGAAGACACAAGAAGAAGTATGAATGCAGATTGCAATACATAGGATCAACAACAGAGCTTAGCACTGTAGCTGAGTGACATTCAAGGGTTTACACTTCAAAAGCATACATAGGAACATATGATCAATGCATAAAGCTACTAATACATAATGAAGGCAGTGAAGTAATACAGTAATGAGGCTAGGGGATAATTTAGAAAGATGAGTAAGCAAGAGGGAGAAGGTGGTATGCAAAAGAACAATGGAATGCAGGAGCGCGGAGCTGTATAGAAGGCATGAGCTAAGAGAACAGGGAAGGAGAGCTATGGCACTAGTAAGAAAGAGGGTGGGCAGAGGAAACCAGATGAGAACAGAAGGGCACTGAAGGCTGTGTCTACAAAGGTGCTGTTGCTGGGGCGAATAGAGCACAACGGCCTAGCAGTGGCCTAGGTATAGCATTGACATTTATTTGCCAATACAGATTTTAGCAACGATTTAAAGGAATTGAGGCCAATCAGCTGTACTAGTGTTAAAGTATCTTGGATAGTGTGATGCAAATCCCTTGCTACGGACTTCCAGTTCACTGCCACCATTTGGGTTTCAGCACAATAAGTGTGGGTAGAGTGCTGTCTTGGAGACAAACTGTAACAGAGTCCAGCAGAAATAGAATTACCCTTTTAAATAACACACAAGCAGTCACTGATTCTATAAAAATAGACTGTTTACTAAGCTACTACAAATATTTACCACATGATGTATTTACAGAAAACAAAAGGGTTGTGCATTTACTAATAAGCAGAAAATAAAATCACATTAAACAGATAGGTATTGTATAGCAGTGGTCTAAGCTATCCTCCTCTAGGAAAGCTTCACCTGCCCAAGCTAAAGAAGCACTTTTCCCTCACTGTGCTATCTTACTTCAGCTAGTCCTTGTAATGGGAGGGGCTCTGTTTTTTTTTGGTGTTCAGTCCAAGAGAGTGAGCTGGATATAAGCCCCACAATATATTGCCTTGCTTCAAGTGGGGAGGGTTCTACTCACTCTGGGTGACAGCCCATGTTGTCCAGCCCTATTTGAGAGTATGGGTGCATGTCTGTCCCCCCACCCTTCAGCACCTCCTTGCTACCATAATGATATTCACCTGGTTCCTTTTGTTCAACATGGGAATGTCTCCCAGAAGCACACCCCACTGAGTTTATGGGTTTATTGCTTTACTGCCTCCTGCCTGACTGTTCCTGTTAACTTTCTCGTGCGAACCATCAGACCTGTACTTTAAATTTTCCATATATACTTGCTTATGTGATCTGGCAACCATCTTCTCTCTCTTTTTTTTTTTTGCTACTTAATAAACTTTATTAGACACATCAAATCAAACATATACATTTTACATAAAATTGCATTGTGCTTTTCGGTGACAATACCAAAAATGACAACTAAAACTTAAAAAAAAAAATGTAAATTCAACTCTAATCCCACTCCTTCTCCCCCCCACCTCCCCTCCTTCCTATAAACAATGTTACTACAGTTATAGGTTATGATGACCCCCTTCCCCAACCTCCCTCCATTCAACCGACCAGCAACCTTCAGGACTTCATAGCTTAAAAAAGGCTATCTTATTATCAGCTAATACATTTCATTTGATTATCCATGTTGTTATAATCTTTTTTTCTATTACATCAAGAAGAGTTGGAGCTATGATTCCTCTGTGTCCTCTCCCACCTCTCAGCTATGTAGGCTGTGAGTTGCTCCCACTTCTTACTAAAGGATCCTAAAGAGCGGTACTGTAACCCTGTTGCTTTCTCTACATTAATTGCATTATACATTTCTGTAATCCATTCTCCCAAAGAAGGTGGATTTTCTTTTATCCAGTACCTCATTATAAGGAGCAATGCCACAGCCGATATTAAAGTCATATAATATTTGAATTTACTTGGAGTAGCCACTGAGAGGTGGTCCAATACACATATCTCAGTGGTAAAATAATTGTTTCCTCTGAACAGTGGGCTACAAAAGTCCTTAATTTCCGACCAAAAGCCTTGCATCTTAGGACAAGCCCAGCTCAAGTGACTGAGTGTGCCCAACTCCTGAGTACATTTCGGGCATGCTGAAGAATTTTGCTTCCCTATCAAATTTCGCTTAATCAGGGTAATGTATAAATTATGTAAAATGTTGAATCTTATCAACCGTAGCCCATCCAGCTTGATAAACTTATAATTATTAGACCATATTGATTCCCTTTGCACTGAGTCGTAAGACAGGTTTGTGGCCATCTGCCAATATAGGGCTGTAGGTCTTAAATTCTTGTCAGCCATAGAAATCAATTTTCTATATAAACTGGCTATTGGCCTAGATTCAGTAGCTATTTCTGCCATTTCTGTGAACAATCTATCTGCCTTCGAGGACCACGGGGGTTTATTTAAAGCTTTACCTATACATTGTTTAATCTGGAGAAATTTAAATATTGGTAGTGTCTGAAAATGAAAGATTTACTTAAAATCTGAGGGTGAAATAAAGTCTCTCTCTGTCATTATCTCTGATAGTTTTGTCACACACCATTCTTTCCAGAAATTCTGAGTGATAACTTTGCCTTCTATTGTTAAATTTAAATTATTAAAGATGGGTTGCCCCAAGTCAAGAGTGTGGTTCAAGTTCAGGCTATTGCATAGTTGATTGTGGGCTTTTATTGACCATGCTATGGGGGTATTCCTCAAAATCTGTGGTATTTCCTTACTCTGTGTAAACAGCAGGGATGCTAATGATATCTTATTATTAGAAGTCAAGTGTCTTTCTATTTGTAGCCATGCTAACTTAGATATCTTGTCACTTTGTGGGCTTTTCCACCGAAAATATTTACTCCCCCGAAAGGCCAGATAGAAAAATAGGTTGGGAATACTAAGACCACCCTGCTCCTTCGGTCTTTTTAACTTCTGAATGGCTCTTCTTGGCCTCTTACCTTGCCATAATAAGTCAGGCCATATCACATCCACCATTTTAAACCAATTCTGTGGGAGAGCCAAATTCAACATTGATAGGGGGTACATCAACCGGGGAAAAATAACCATTTTAAGGATGTTTACCCTTCCCCAGAGAGACAAGGATAAATTTTGCCATCTCTTCAGGTCTTGTTGCATTTGCAAGATTACCAGATCTAAATTTAAAGCTTTTAGTTTCGCCATGTCCTTGGGGATTTCTATACCTAAAAAAGAAATTGACTTGGGAGCCTAGCATAATCCTAATTCCTCTATCATGGCCTTTGTACAGGTCAAGGTTAAGGCTAGTACTGCTGTTTTGGTTAAATTAAATTTATATCCTGATAACACACTAAAATTTTGTTTTATATCCAAGGCCGACTGTAGTGCTAGATGCCAAGATGATACATGCAGGAGAATATTGTCAACGAACATTGATATTTTATATTCTTCTGTACCTATCCTTATTCCCCTGACAGATTTTACTGCTTTTATTTTCAGGGCTAATGACTCAATATATAAATTAAATAACATCGGGGACAATGGGCACCCCTGTCTTGTACCTCTAGTCAGCCTACAATTGTCAGAAATGGCTCCGTTACAAAGCACCCTCGCTGATGGGAAACAATAAAGTATTTCTACCCATCGAATAAAATCAGCAGGAATGCCATATCGAGGCAAAAGGTCAAATAAAAACTCCCAATTGATTCTGTCAAAAGCTTTTTACGCGTCCAGGGATACCAGCACCATATCAGTATTGGACTCCCTGGACGTGGGCATCAAATGACAATTTTTCCTGAAGAGGTTGCTCGAATGTCTCCCCATGACAAAACCTGCCTGCTCTGGTCTGATTAAAGTATCCCAGACCTGTTTTAGTCTGAATGCCAAAATGCTTGCCAACAATTTAACTTCTATGTTAAGTAACGAGATAGGTCTGTAGTTACCCGGGCTTGAGGGATCTTTTCCCGGCTTTGGTAATACTACTATTCTGGCTTCAAATATGGCAGATTCTTTTATTGGGGCCTCAAATAAGTAGTTAAATGATTCCTGCAGATAGGGAGCTAAATCGTTTTTAAAAGTTTTGTAGAAGGCTGGAGGGAAGCCGTCAGGGCCTGGGGCCTTGCCCACCGGTAGTCTATCAATTGCATCTGATATTTCCTGTATATTAATATTGCCCACCAGGTAGTTTTGTTGTTCTATATTTAACCTTGGTAATGTCACGTCCTTTAAAAATTCCTCCATTTTGTTTGTATAATCTCCCTTTGCCTTTCTGGAGCTGTATACAACTCTTGGTAATAATCCCTGAAAATCCTAGCAATTGCCGACAGGTCTGAGATGAATTGTCCTGTGTCTTTATCTTCTAATGTCGATACCCACCTTGCCTCCCTCTGTTGCTTAAGTCTATTTGCTCATAGTCTTCTTGCCTTCTCCCCATGCCCTAGATAATTGGCTTTCCACTTTGCATTGGTCCTTATATTGACATTTAACATATAAAAGACATATTTCGCCCTAAGAGCTTGAAGTTCTCCCCATATCCATTCCTCTGAAGCAGTGCCCAGAAGTTTTTCTAGGGTATATATTCATTCCAAGCAACCCTCTACTTCCTGTATCCTTTGATGTTTCCTAACTGTAGCAATTTGTATCAACTCCCCCCTCCACATAGCTTTAAGGGCGCCCCACAGCACATCTATTGCTTGGATAGATGTATAGTTGCTTTTCCATGTGACTTCTATAAAATCTCTTATCCTTTCTACTCGGTTTTCATCCAACAATAGTTGTAACAACCATTTGCCACACAGCAACAGCAAATATCCTTGGGTTACTGAATTAGGTCTAATTCTTAGCTATACTAAGTTTTCAAAAGGTAATTAGCTGGGCCCCAGACACCAGGGACAGCTGGAGAAGAGGAGAGGTAGAGCTTTATTATGCAGATGCCTATATAAAATAACTCCAGCAATCAGCAAACACACACATCCCATCTTTGTCACATCACATAATAGTAGACCACTTAGCTAGCATAAATGCTATATTAGCTCTGGTATCTACAATTCAGTGGCAGCGAAGGACCTCAATAAGGGCTATCCTAGATCTAGTACTGACTAACAAAGAAGGGATCACAGATCTCCAGGTAGAAGGTCACCTGGGGGCCAGTGACCATCACATGGTATGGTTCAATTTGGCTACTACATCTAAATCATCCCATTCCAAGGCAAAAATATGGGACTTCAGAGGAGCTGACTTTAATAAGATGGCCAACAGAGTTAAGCTAGCCCTGGCAAAAGAAACACAGGTGAGGGTACAGGCAAAGTGGGCAAGCATTAAGGATGCAATACTTGAAGCAACATCCCATTGTGTTAGACAGAAAAGGAAGTGCAAAGAAGAAGGAACCACTTTGGTTCTCAAATACAGTAGCAGAAAGGTCAGAGCCAAAAGGCTGGCCTTCAGGAAATATAAGGGAACACAGTGGGATGAAGATAGGGAGGCATACCAAACTGCCCTAAGGGAAGCAGGTAAGGCAGTAAGGCAGGCAAAGTTCCAAACTGAGGAAACACTAGCACAAACAGTAAAAGAAGGTGACAAGACTTTCTATAATTACATTAGTGAAAGGATAAAGTCCAGAGGGGGTATTGCTAAGCTTAATGGAGAAAAGGAGCATGTGAGGAGGAGGACCCTGTAAAGGCATCTATCCTAAATAGATACTTTGCTCAGTATTTACTGAAGAGAAGGTAGGGCAGGGCCCACAGCTCAGCATCATGGACACAGGGGAGGGAGGTGAGCACTACCCCTTCACAAAGAAAGGGTCCTACAAGAGCTTGCTAAGCTCAGGGTGGATAAGGCAATGGGACCTGATGGCACATCCCAGGGTACTTAAGGAGCAAAAGGAGGAACTAGCAGAGCCATTAGCAGAATTGGTTAGTGAGTCCCTGAGCACAGGAGAGAGTCCCAGAAGACTGGAGAAGGGCTCATGTGATCCCGCTCCACAAGAGTGGTAGCAGGGAGGAGGCGGGGAACTACAGACGGTCAGTCTTACCTCAGTAGTGGGCAAGATTATGGAGGCACTCCTTAAGGAAAGGATAGTGCAACACCTGGAATCCATAGGGGCACAGTATCCAAGACAGCATGGGTTTACAAAAGGAAGGTCCTGTCAAACTAATCTCATAGATTTCTTTGACTGGGTAACCAGAGTGGTGGACCAAGGGGGAGCAGTTGATGTCACCTACCTTGACTTCAGCAAAGCTTTTGACACTGTTCCACATAGAAGATTGATAAATAAGCTAGGTAGGCTTGGGGTGGGTCAGAAGTTGGTCAACTGGGTGGCAAACTGGTTGACAGGCAGAAAACAGAGAGTGGTGGTAAATGGTATACAGTCAGAAGAGATGCAAGTCACAAGTGGGGTACCTCAGGGATCAGTCCTGGGCCAGTCCTCTTCAACATCTTCATTAGTGACCTCGCAGATGGACTAGAGGTAAGGCTTGTCTGTTTGCAGATGACACAAGATCTGCAACAGAGTAGATGATCCAGATGGGGTGGGCAGAATGAGAAGAGATCTGGATAAACTAGCAAAATGGTCAGAAGAGTGGCAACTGGGATTTAATGCAAAGAGGTGCAAAATCATGCACATAGGGAAGAGAAACCCTGAAGCCACTTATAGGCTGGGAGGGGAGTTGCTAGCAGTCACAAAGGAAGAAAGAGACTTGGGCATCATCATCACTGATGACCTAAAATCATCCAAGCAAACCTCTAAAGCAGTAGGTAAGGCTAGGGGGGTGTTAGGGTGTATTAGTAGGGGTATCACAAGTCGTAAGAGGGAGGTAATAATCCCTCTGTACAAGACATTGGTTAGGCCCCATCTGGAGTACTGCGTGCAGTATTGAGGCCACACCTTCACAAGGACATTAACCAAATTGAGGCAGTCCAGAGAAGGGCAACCAAAATGGTGCACGGACTGCATCAGAAGACATATGAGGACAGATTAACGGAGCTCAATATGTATACCCTTGAGCAAAGGAGGGAGAGAGGTGATATGATCGAGGCATTCAAACACCTTAAGGGCATAAACAAGGTGAAAGAGTCTAACATGTTTAAATATAAGAAAAATAGCAGGACAAGAGGACACAGCATGAGATTAGAGGGAGGCCGATTAAGGGGGAATGTGAGGAAATTCTTTTTCACAGAAAGGGTGGTAGATGCATGGAATGGCTTACCACAATAAGTGGTGGCTATGAATACAGTGCAGGGCTTCAAACAGGCATGGGATAGGCATAAGGGAGCAATACAAATGACTATGAATAGATAGGTCACTGACAGAGCAAAGGCCAATGGCACATTTATAAGGTAGAAAAAGAAATGGGCAGACTGGATGGGCCTTGCGGTCCTTATCTGCCGTCAATTTCTATGTTTCTATGTTTCTATAACCTCATTCTCCTACCTATCAAAATACCAATTAAATAACTGTTAAGGTAGCCAGTGCTGGTTATGGGGCTATTTGAAGTGAGACAACATGAGCAGTAATAAGATACACCTATTAATTAATGTATTTATTGTAATGTCTGAACAGCATAGGCTTACCATAGTTATCAATTCGAGCTAACAGGGGGAACAGCTACCCATAGGATTAAAAACTCAGGTACAGAGCTCTCCAGAAATGCAAATCTCAGGCATTAAGAATCCCTATATACCTAACAGATGGCCATGACCATCACTGAACAGTGTGGAATATATCAATTATAACAGGTAAAACTATTTCCAACAGTACGAACTATTCATATACCAATGAAACTGTGTGGAACAGGAGTAGTAAATGGCACTTTGTAGTCTAATGAGCAGTATGGGACAAACCCTCTCAAAAGTGAATCAAAGCTGTTAAAAAAATAAAGGCAAGAGCCTATAGCTCAACTACCCATAACCAGACTGAATGCTGACTTTGAAACTGATCCCATGACAGACTGCAGTTATATGTAAAATAAATAAATAAATAAAAATCACAGAATTACCCTTCGTTTCAATTAAATGGCAGTAGCTGAAGCCCATCAAGTAACTAAAGTAGTACGTGTAACCATGAGCTTACCACATGTACGTAGAATCCTTCGTCCCTGCTTCCGAAGCCTTTCAGATCCAAAATCAGGCATGAGTTCATCAAAATGGATCCCAGTCAGAGGCCAAGTTCCAAAAAAAAAAAAACCACCTCCTTAGCAAAGCAGGTAACAGCTAAGAATATAGGCAATCTATAAGTGACATCATCAGCAATTTATAATGATAGTATAATGTGTTAAAAAAATAAATAAATAAAAAATAATCTGAAGTCTACATGTATATTGAGCCTTAATTGACACAGATGTTCTATTACACCCCCAGTATCCCAGAAGTCTATGAGTACAACAGTGAGCCCATGTTGTGGTAAATTCCAGTATCAGCTAACCACCATGCTAACAAGCTGATTTTTTTTTATGTTCAAGAAGATCAGAGCATTTATTCCATTTCTAAAGGCTCATCTTCCTGCACTGAATCTTCAGTCAACTGAGTCAGAATGGAACCATCTGAACATAAGGCATTCAAGTGAGCAGGTTGCAGGTCACAAGCTGAGAGGGCAGCCAGTTTAATCCTTTGACTTTTCTTGAGTGCCGGATAAAAGATAGAATTCTCATGTCTATTTGTGGAATGTGATCTAATGGGTGGTTTACTCCTCCGTGAGATGAAAGAGAAGGCAGTGGTTTTAGAGGAGTTTCTAAAACGTTTGACCATCAAGGAGTAAGGTAGAGGGGTACAGACTTTGGGGGTCTTTACATCATACAGTATGAGTAGTGTTGCATGGTTGCATTGAACTAGTGGCTTGAGGAGAAAATGTCAAGGAGTCTTTGGAATTGCCCTGTTCCAGGGGAGGGCGAGAGTGCTTGTTGTTATTGTTCAAATTATAGATAGCAGTTTTCAATTTGGGCACATTATTGAAGGTGTCTATAAGTGCCCAGACTTGATCAGGGTAATCGCAGAGTTGCAGGCAACTGCCCTGTAACAACAAGCACTGCAGGATATTTAAAATAGTACAAACAATCCATTGGCTGTAGTTGTTTTTTTTTTGTCAAAAAATTGTTTCCTTTTATCCACTACCACAGCAGAAAAGTCCTGTAATAGACTCTCTCACCCTGCCAGTGAAGTTGTTTTTTTTCCCTAGCCACATGCAATATCTCTTGCTTAATGGTAAACCTCAAAAAGTTAACAATTATGGATCTGCATCTTTCTCCGGTCTTGGGTTTTGAACTGAGCAACCAGTGCGCCCTTTCTATTTCTAATGGCCACTTCTATTTGTAATTGAGGAGTTCAGGAAACATATTCTGAAGAAACTGAATCATATAATTGCCTTCTAAACCCTCTTTAATACCCACAACATGAATGTTATTTCTCCTTCCTCTATTCTCCAAATCATCCACTTTATTAAGGAGAAACTGAATCTGTTCAGTTTGCTGCTCAATCTTATCCTAATAAAAGACATCATGTCCCCCAGAGAAGTAATTTTATGTTCTGTGGTGTCAAGTCTACTGGAATTAGTGGTAATGTCTGCCCTCATACTGCCCATTGCTTGTTTCATTTCTGCCATGTCCAGTTTTATATTTTGAAACATTTCTCTTACTTCCTGCATTTCAGAGCCTCCTCAGGTACGTTCTGTTTAAACAAATTATCTGAGAACATAGCTGCTCTCCCCAACTCAGCCATCAGATTATTGCTGTTTTATATTCTCCCTAATGTAACTGAGAGCCAGTAAAATAATTGCTGAGGAAAAAAAAATAACGAAAAAAAGTTCTGATTGAGCTTGTTTTTATGTCGGAGACATCTGCAACAATCCTTAACCAGATTAAGCAAAAATTGCCTCTAACACTATATAAAATGTGTGGTATTTAACAATAAATTAATGCATTAAGCAGGAGCTGTCAGATTAAGCTGTCACCATTACTAGCACTCGCGTGTGACCCCCAGCCATCTTGCCTAAAGAAGATGTATATTAAAAAAGAATAACAATCAAAAGAATACATGGTTCTGGTCCCCTTTTCTGTCACATCTGCCCCCTTCCAGAAATGAAGGTGTGTCTCTTTTGAGCAACCCCCAAGAGACACTGCCATTCATGTAAGACTTGGGGAGTGCCTAATGGAATATGCCATGCACTTAGCCCTGCCTCGACAGCCCATCTGCATTGGCATTCTTTGCCCCAGTTCAGTGTAGAATGACCATATTATAGTACCAAACTCCAGCGCAAAACATTGTGTTTTGCCCACTAGTCCTATAGAGCCATGTCAAGGGGTTGTGATCAGTGACCACAGTGAACTCCCTCCCATACAGATATGGCTGCAGCTTCTGAAGGGCCCACACTATCCCCAGACATTCCCTCTCCACTGTGACATATGACTCCTCCCTGGGCAACAGCTTTCAACTCAGGTACACTATGGGGTGCTCCTTCCCCTGCGGTGTAACCTGGCTCAGAACAGCACCCAGCCCATGGTCCAAGGCATCTATGTGTACTAAAACTTTTAGGTCATAATTGGGGCTAACCAGCACAGGTGACCCACAAAATGCCTCCTTCAAGTGTTGGAAGGCAGACCCACAGTCCTCTGTCCAGAGAACTTTTTCAGACATTCTCTTTTTTGTCAGGTCTGTCAGGGGTTTGACCACATCACTGTAGTGAGGGACAAACCTCCTGTAGTACCCCGCTGTTCCCATAAATGCCCTAATCTGTTTCTTTGTGGCTGGCTGTGGATGACATCAACCTTCACTGGCTCTAGACGGATGCGTCCACTGCCCACCTGGTGCCCAGCCATGCCCACTTGGCACTTTTCTGCCTTAACTGTCAGCCCTGTGGCCTTCAGTCTGTGGAACACCTCCCTCACATGCCTGATAGGATCCTATCATGTCTGGCTGTAAATGGCGATGTCATCCATGTAAGCAGTGCATATTCACCTGCACCTGCCAGGATGCGATCCACAAGCCTCTGGAAGGCTGTGGGTACATTCTTCATCCCAAATGGCATTACTTTGAATTCAAATAAGCCATATGGGGTAATGAAAGCAGATCTCTCCCTGGCTGCTGGGGTTAATGGCACATGCCAGTAACCCTTCATCAGGTCTATTGTGGTCAGGAACTGGGCTCCCCCCAGCTGTTCCAAGGTCTCATCTGTTCTGGGCATGGGGTAGGTATTAGACTTTGTACAGCTGTTGAGCCTCCAGTAGTTGACACAGAACCATGTGGTACCATCCTTTTTGGGGATCAGAACCACAGGCAAAGTCCAGGGGCTACTGGACTCCTGGATTGCTCCCAAGACCAGCATCTCCCTGAGTTCCTCCAGCATGGTCTTCTTAACCCCCTCTGGTACCTTGTAGGGGGACTGCCTCAGTGGAACTTGGGCCCCAGTGTCCACATGGTGTTCAGCCATTGTGGTGTAACCAGGATTTCCAGTAAGCATGTCTCCAAAGTTATTCAGTACCCCCCTCATCTCCTTGGCCTGAGCCGGTGTCAGCTGCTCTGACAGGGTAAGATTATTCATGGAGGATCCCTCTTGGGCTTCACCAAGGAGGTCCACCAGGGGATCAGCCTTGTTCCCCTCCTCTGGCATGCTGCACACAGTGAGGATCATTTCCTTCTTATCATAGTAGGGCTTCATCAAGTTCACATGATATACCCTCTGCCTGCACCTTCTGTCAGGCAGCCCTACTACAGTTAACATCGTTTAGCTTATGGGTTATGGAACATGGGCTCTACCATGCCACCTGCAGTTTGTTGTATTGGACTGGGATGAGTACCATCACTTGCTGCCCAACTTTGTACTCCCGGGCTCTGGCCCCATGGTCATACCAGGCTTTCTGTTGCTGTTGAGCAGTGGCTAAGTGCTCCTGGGCAAGCCCTATGAGCTCCTTAAGCCTGGCCCTGAAATTTAGGACATAGTCCACAACAGACTCCCCTTGGGTGGCATGGTTACCTTCCCATTCATCCCTGACTAAATGTAGGGGCCCCTTCACCCTGTGACCAAACAGGAGCTGGAAGGGTGAAAACCCTGTGGACTCCTGTGGAACTTCCCTGTATCCAAAGAGAATATGGGGCACATATTTGTCCCACTCCATTTTGTGCTGGTCTGCAAATTCCCTGAGCATAGTTTTAAGGGTCCTGTTGAACTGCTCAACTAGGTCATTTGTCTTGGGGTAATAGGGTGAAGTTCAGAGCTGTTTTACCCCACACTTCTCCCACAAACTGGCCATTAAGGATGACACGAAATTCATCCCCTGATCTGACAAAATCTCTTGGGGAAATCCCACTTGGCTAAAGATTCCCAGGAGTTCATCGGCCACCTTGTCTGCCTCAATGGAGGATATTGTCACTGCCTCAGGGTACCAGGTTGCATAATCCACCACAACCAGTATGTATCATTTGCCTGTGTGACTTGGGGTACTTAGGGGCCTCACTGTGTCCATGGCTACCCTCTTGAAGGGTTCATCAATAATAGGTAGGGGCACCAAAGCTGCCTTAGCATTGTCCCCAACCTTCCCAATCCACTGGCACTGTGGACAAGGCCAACAGTAATTTACCACATCTGTGTACAGGCTTGGCCAAAAGAAGTTGTTGGCAAGCCACTTTTTTGTGCAGGTAACACCCAGGTGGCCTGAAAGAGGAATGTCATGGGCCAGGGCCAGAAGCTGCTTTCAGTAGTCCTGGGGAACTACCAGCTGCTGGAGTGTCTCTCCTTCTAGCCCCCACTGTGGTGTACACTCTGTACAACAGACCATTTTCCCAATAAACTGACTTTTTACTCCCTTGAGAGGCCTCAGCACTATCTGCTATCTCTCAGTTTTTGGAGGGTAGGATCAGCTCACTGTGCCCTGTCCAGCTCCTCATGTCTGACCTTCCCTAGTTCCCTTTCAGAAGGAAAGCTGCTCCCGGTGGCAACCTCTGCCATTTGAAGCTGGGACTCAGGGCTGCTGCTCCTAGCTAGCCCTTCACACATACTAGCCATGTCCTGAGCTGCTGAGAGATTGGTCTGCATGGGCTGAGTCACCCCCTCCTCCACCTCAGAAGCTTGCCCTTTTGCCTGGCTATAGGTAGTAACACATATTAGGTTTTTCCTGTTGTTAAAATCATTCCCCATGGTCACATCCACAGGGTGATCAGGTACCACTCCCACCTACTGTCCCCATGGCCGCCCTCCCAGCTCAGGAAGACCCGTACCATTGGCACTTGGACCACTGGACGTGACTCCCTGAATCTTGAAGAACTGATCTGGTAGAATCTGCTCTGCCTGGATCAGCTCCTGGCTTACCATGGAGATGGAGGCACCAGTGTCACTCAATCCCTGTGTTACTGTACCATTGACTAGAATAGGGTGCATATGCTTAGTGGAGTTTGGTGGCACTACAGTGTGTGCAGTTTACCAACTGCAGAGTATTGTCTTGGTCACTCCCTCCACCAGGCTTTTGCACTTTATTCCTATTTTTAGGACAGTCATAAGATAGATGCCCCACTTTCTGGCAAATCTGGCATGCCTTTGCCCCCTGCTCCTTGATTCCCTTTGAACCAATGGGTTCTGTTTTGGGCTTGGGTGCAGTTTGGTTTTCTTTAGGCTGCCCTCCCTGGGTCCCCTTAAAACCAGGTGCTGCCCCACCCCCAGTCCAGCAACCATATATACAGGTCATCAGGTACACTTTTAAGAAACTGTTCCCTTACAATTAAATCTTTAACCTGCTCTACAGTCCTTCCCATAGCCCCATCCACCCAGTGGTCTAAATAAGCACACATTTGGACATGCAGTTCTACATAGCTGTCTCTTGGGCCTTTTCTTAACTCTCTAAATTTCTATCTGTAAGCCTCAGGAGTCAGTTCAAAATATTTGAATAACATTCTTTTAACTTTATAATAGTCCATGCAATCATTGTCATCCATTTGAGCAAATGCATGCAAGGCATGACCAGTAAGTAATGGGGTCAGATGGTTCATCCACCACGCCTTATCTAATTTAAATTGCCCACAGACTCTTGCAAATGATTTTAGAAACAAATCCAGATCATCTCCCTCTTGGTATTGTGGAAATATTTTAGAATTAATCAGGGCTTTGTGGCTTGAACCACCTTTGTCATTACTTATGGTTTGTTGTACTGTTTGCTGATGCAGTTTCTCCAATTCGATCTTATGCTGCTGTTCTTTCTCTCTTTCCTCTCGCATCAGGATTTCATGCTGGAGAATCTTTTCCTTTTCCTCTGCCTCCAGCCTTTCTCTCTCCCTCTCAGCCTCCCTCAGAGCACGATCTGCCTTCAGGATCTCCCACCAAGGCTAAGTAGGCTGTACAGCTCTGCCAGCTTGTGCCACAAGGTGCCCCCCTTGCTCAGCCACTGTGACCTCAATCTCGCTACCTGAGTTACTTTCCTCTGTGACTGCCTGCTGATCATGTATTGTGCTCTGCTTGTCCGAGACTGTCTGCCCCTCCTGCAGCTGGTCCTGTGCCACCAGGGTGTTTATGAGTGCATTCTTTGTCATGCCCTCACAGGCAAGCCCCCTTCCTGTGCACAGCTCATGAAGTTGTTGTACATGAAATTTTACATAGTTTGAGGAGCTCATCTTCTCCAGCTACGCTGCACTTAACTGTCAAGAAGCAAATAAAACAGTAGTAAAAAAATGCAACCTTTTGAGATCCTGTTTCATGACTGTTAAAAGGTATACAGTATTTCTGCTAGCACTCCAGCACCAGTGTGCTTTCTCTCTCTCTCTGAGTTCCTGCTTCACAGGAAAGCACACTGTCCACTGCTCTAAACCAGCCTGGTGCCAGTTGCCCCAAGAATTCCACCACTCTGCCACCAGTTGTGATGCAAATCCCTCGCTATGGACTTCCCGTTCATTGCCACCACCTGGGTTTTTTACCAACAGGGCCCAGGAAGCCTGTTTCTGATGTCCCCCTTTGCACAAGGTCAGGAAGGTCAACACAATAACTGTGAGTAGAGTGCTCTCTTGGAGACAGACTACAACAGAGTCCAGCAGAAATATAATTACCCTTTTAAATAACACACAGTCACTGATTCTATAAAAATAGACTGTTTACTAAAATACTGCATGTATTTACAATAGGATGTATTTACAGGAAACAAAAGGGTTGCACATTTACTAAGAAGCAGAAAATTAAATCACATTAAACAGATAGGTAATGTACAGCAAAAGTCTAAGCTATCCTCCCCTAGGAAAGCTTCACCTGCCCTAGCTAAAGAAGCACTTTTCCTTCACTGTGCTATCTTACCTCAGCTAGTCCTTGTACTGGCAGGGGCTCTGGTCTTTTTTGGTGTTCAGTCCAAGAGAATGAGCTGGATATAAGCCCCTCAATATATTGCCTTGCTCCAAGTGGGGAGGGTCCTACTCACTCTGAGTGACAGGCCCATGTTGCCCAGCCCTCTTTGAGAGTGTGGTCGCATGTGTGTCCCCCCACCCTTCAGAACCTCCTTGTTACCATAATGATGTTCACCAGGTTCCTTTTGTTCAACATGGGAATGTCTCTCAGAAGCATACCCCACTGAGTTTATGGGTTTGTTGCTTTACTGCCTCCTACATTGCTTTTCCTGTTAACTTTCTCTTGAGAACCATCAGACCTGTACTTCAACTTTTCCATATATATTTGCTCATGTGATCTGGCAACCATCTTGCCTGAAGAAGATGTATATTCAAAAATAATAACTTAATCAAAAGAATACAAGGTTCTGGTGCTCTTCTGTGTCACAGATAGTATTCCACAGGGAAGGGCTAGAATAACTAAGAGATGCAAAGCCAAAGCGAGACCCAATTCTGGGTGTATCCAGTTGAATAAAGTCATAACGCATAAGAGAATATGAACACGGGGAAGTACTAAAGAGGTCATGAATATAAGTAAGCAGTTTCAAAGAGAGCACTCTATAGGCCCAGAAGGAAGCATTACATATCTTCGAGCAGCTAAGGGCAACCAGCCTAGTTGTGCATAGCACATACAATGATGTGTATTAGCTTCGGCATTAGTGACAAACCTTATTACTCTATGATAAAGCATGTCAAGTTTTGCAAGGGCAGATTTAGAGCCATGATGGTATATGATGTCCGCGTAATCGAGAAGGGGCAAAAAAGTTGATGTGACTAGCCTTAGTTTAACTTCAAAGGTTAGCAGACACTGGATCCTGAAGAAAAGTCCAAGCCTTTGCTCGAGTTGTTTAGTGAGTTCTTCAGTATGAGTGGAAAAGGAAAGTCTGTGATCCAGCCAGAATCCAAGATATTTACATTTCTCAACAGCCTCAATATTTTTGCCCAAGATGGTCGTGGAGAGCATCCCTGAATCCCCCCAATATCAGCCACAGGCTGCTTTTATTTTTACTTGATCTTAAGTTCACAATGAATTGCGACCTGAAATGTGTTAGTTTTTTGGATTTACTGATTTCTAAGGACAAAGCAGAAACCTCTAGGAAGCCAACAGACAGAAATTCTGTTTTGCACTTTGAGAGCAGTCAAGTATAATAAAGTGCAGGAAATGAACAGTGAAGACATGCTCTCACCATGTACAACTTTGCCAAGTAAGGAAAACCAAACACCAGTTATGGTCACTACGTTTTCCCCCAGCCATATCAAATAAGAATGATTTGGGTAAAGCACTGGCATATCCTTAATACTGACAAGAAATCTGAAAAATAGTTGTGCAGTGCACAAGCCTGCGTATGAGCAAACTTTTAAATCTAGTAACATTTTTAAAATGTGTGTGAATCCAGCACAGGGAAATCAACTGTCATTTAAGCCCTCTCTCCCCAATGGGTTTAAATTTATGTTAAATGCAATATTTCCTTCCAAATTACTAGCTGTTCCTTCCCTTACCAAGAAAAAAGGAATCCCCATGGGAAACAAGTTTGTCCTGTTTGTGCAGCTGGCTGGCCGCCATTCAAATTATTGTGTGTGTGAGAATCAGCAAGCGGTTGCAATCAGTTACCATGGCAACAAACACTATGTGGGTGGGCTGATGTTTATACTTAATGGCAATACTTTGCATGGATCTTATTGTCTGACTGAAGTTAGTGGGGTGAGGGCGAGATTACAGGTGTGCCTTAGTCCTTTCCTACTCAGTATTCCAAAGATGCCATCACTGTCAATTGGGGGAGGGTTCCTTTAGCAATAATTTAAAGGTGTGGAATTCCGTTTCCATAGAAAGAACTGTTCTGAATTTTAATAAGAAATGAAAGCCTGCTGGTCTGCTCCTATTGTTTGCATAACAATGCACATGGGAAACATTAGGCATTGACAAATGCATGTTCTGGTCTATGTAAGTGAAAAATAAAAGAACACGAACAAACATTACAAGGGATGTCATTGGGACTTTTGATTTTTCTATTCATAAGACATATTCCTAGGACACTGTCATATGATAAAAGTCCTAAAAATAATTAGGCGAAAGAGTCCATGCAATCATATTGTAGTTCCAATATGCATAACCAGGGGGCAGCACTAAATTTGACTCAACTCATCACTGAGCCCACGCATATAAACCACAGGTCACATAACCACTCTTTCCTAGACTGGTCCCTTACCTTGCACCCCATCATATAATCAGACTTTAACCGGACTCCCTAAGCAACCATCACATGATCTACTCAGTTAGAAAAATCCATCGTTCCAAATCCCCCGCGAACCATCTTTTCTAGATCCTTCAAATCAGTGGACCTAGCATCACTCCTTCATGATATGTCTAGCATAGGCTGGTCTTAGATCCCCAGGGCTACATCAATCAACTCCACCTGTGAGTTTTCAAGACCAGATTCACCACTGTCTGGAACTCACATGCCCCTCTTAAACATGCTCGGGTGAGGGGGCCTACCTGCAATTGATTTCTGCAGACATTATGACCCACCTTAAAAACAGAGATGAGGCTTGGAAGGCCTTCAAGGCCTCTGGCTCTTCCGAGCACCATCAAAAGTAATGTGCCCTTCATAATACCTTTTTTCATCAAATCCGTAGGGCAAAGACCAAATTTTTCAGTGCCACTTTCAATACTAACCTAATCCAGCCATCAAAATTCTGGAAGGTGGTAAATTCACACTTCACAGCTCCTGCAACCCCCCCACCCTGCACTAAACATAGGTGGCACCATGATTACTGATCTACTCAAAGTGGCCTCCCATTTCAATTTCTTTTTGCTGAATGCACCTCTTTACTTTTAGCCTCTCTCAATCTGGGCCCACAATCCTCATCTCAACCCTTACTCCCCAACAAAGTTCCCACAGCTTGCCCCTCCTTTAACTTCCATCTGACTTCCCCTACTGAAGTCTACAAATCCCTCCTTGCCTTTAATCCCACCAAGGGCAAATGCCTTACTGGCCTGGACTCCAAATTACTATACTTGTCAGCTCCTGCCATCACTGTCCCCTGGCATCACTCTCGAACCTCTCGTTCTCTCTAGCCGCTATCCCCATCAAGTGGAAACATGCCATAGTCATCCCACTTCGCAAAGGTGGTGACCCCTCTGCTCCTGGGAATCTGGGAATAACCACTCTATTTCCCTCCTATCTATCCTGGCCAAAATCCAGAAACACTTAGTTCTCTCACAACTCTCCTCCTATCTTGATTCTTCTTTTTTCACACCCTATCAGTCTGGCTTTAGGAAGTCCCACTCCATCACCACCTCTCTCCTAAGAATCTTTGATTCCATCCTCACTAGCATGGATAGAGGCCATATTACCTCAGCCATATTTGTCAACCTGGCTAAGGCCTTTGACACTATCTCCCACCCCCTTCTTCTTTCCAAGCTCTCTCTTGCAGGGCTCTCAAGCATGGCCATGGGTAGGTTTCATTCCTATCTGATAGGCAGATCCCAGTCCATCAGAATTGTCAACACCACCTCTGCTAACCTCTCTGTGACCTCTGGTGTACTGCAAGTCTCAGTCCTTGGCCCACTTCTGTTCTCCATCTTCCTCAACGACCTGCCCTCTGTCTGCCCTCACACATTCATTCATATGTGTGTGGATGACATGTTACTGTACACATCCGGCCCCTTGACCTCCAATGTAGCGACCAGTCTCAAGCAGGACTTTAATGCAGTTCAGCACTGGTTTCGTGCAAATCAGCTTTTTCTAAATGCCAAGAAAACTGTCTCTATGACCTTTGGCACAAGGCAGAGACTTTCAAGGCTGTTCTCCACCCCATCATTCCACACCCTGGATGGAACTACTCTTGAGACTTGCACCTCCAATAGATATCTCAGGGTCTGGCTTGACCAGCACCTAGACATCTCTGCACACATCAATGCCATCCACAAAAAGCTGCACCACAAGCTGGGTGTGTTGTACCATAATTGTGGATGCATCCCACTGCCGGCTCACCGTGCAATTATGCAGAAGATGATTCTCCCCATTTTCAACTATGGGGACGTAGTCTACAGTGCTGCCCCAAGTCCACTCTAGCCAGACTGGATCCCCTCTTAAACTTCTTCTGTCACCTTACCCTCTACTGTCCTCCAGACACTCACCGCTGTTTCCTATACAGTAACCTTGATCTCACCTCATTGCAGGACTGGCATCACTCTCACAGCACCAGGTCACAGCCAAATGCTGGACATAGTCGCTTCCTCCGAATCTCGCCTCCATCCTCTCGGACCCTACTATGCAGGGCTATGTACTGAGAAATAATGACTTGAGACAACTGTCCATTCCACACATGTCTACCTCGTCAGGCCAGTCAGCATTCACTTATCGCATGCCTAAACTTTGGAACTGTTTCCCCTTGGACATCTACCAAGCCTCTCCCCGGTCAGCACCTTAACTCTCTCCTCAAAAAACACTTCTACCCCATTTGCACATGTACCCAAGAGAGCTCCTGTCTAGGTAACTAGAGCACCTGAAACTGGACAGGATCCACTCTATGTACTGTTCCCTTATTGTTGCACAACTGTCTGCTGAACTACAATATACCATGTACGGTTATCTTGCTATGTATCTTTACTTTACTTTACTTTGCACTGTTGCTTTATTGTTATCCTATGCCTCATCATTGTAACTCAGCCTGTTACTATATCTTACAGTCATATGAGTTGTACAGCTGCCTGTAGTACTGCACTATCCTTGTATTGCTTATATTGTTTGTATTGTTTGTACGTTTATATTTGAATGTGTCTGGATATTTATAATTCTGCTTGTACTCATTATAATTCAGTCTGTGCTCCCTCTTACCCTACCCCCAGGGCACATCTGAAATCGAGCAATACTCTGTTCGGTATGCCTTCCTGGTTACATTTTTAAATAAATAATTAAATATTATTAGAACTTCATTTGGATTCTTTACCGTATCACAAACTATGGCCATCACTATCATTCTGATCTCAGAAGAGACACTTTGACTGGCGGTGACTGCTCCTCTGTATATACAAGGTATCATAATTTAACTATCTACAAAGCCACCTAGCGGCATTTCTCCTGGAATAGCCAATGTTGTATATCTGCTAAATTCCATTGCATACCATGTGATTTCTCTTGTTTCTCTGCCATCTGCATAGAGTAGTGTAGACTGAGAGGTATTTTTTACTGATACTATGTCATTTTGCAATACCCGATCTCACACCATTTCTGAATTCGGTGCCTTTTCTCCGATTGGTGCCTGCTCTGCACTGGTATTCTGTTAGGCTGAAAATCAATTAAGCTGCAGCTAATCTAACCCCAGGGCAACTGCTTGGGCTGAAATTTAATTAAATCAAGCTGCAGTTAATTTAACTCCAGGGCTACTGCTGCTGCCTAGCTCTAGTGCTGCTGCACCTTCTCCACAAGAATTTGTCAGAAGTGCTAAGTTTAATTTTTCTCTGGCTTAATTAACTTTAAAGTTGCTTGGTTTATTTATTTTTCTTTCCCCTGGCTTAATTAACTTTAAAGTTGTGTGTTTACTTCACTGGCACTATAGCTAGGTTCACTTCTCTGACCCTGATTCCTAGATGTTAAGTGCCTGTATTTTATATATTAATGTGCCCAGATTAGCATGACTTTAGCTGCAATTGCTCTAAAGTACCAAGTTTATTTGTCTGACCTTGGCCCCTGCTGTTCCCCTTTTCTCCCTCAACCACCCTCGTGTCAGCCTGTTGCTGTACTCCTGCCCACCCCTTCCCACTGATTGACCCTCGGCCCCTCCCCTGCTTTTGTCTTCTCCAGTTTCTCTTTGTCCTGACCCCCCCTCTCCCCCACTCTCCAGCTCTCTTACTCCTTCCCCATCAAACCTCTATTTGCCTCCTGTCCCCTTTCTTTCAGGGGATCACCAGGCCTCAGGGTGAGAAGCAACCCTCCAGTTTCAAACAGTGTTTGCAGTTAGAAAAATCTACCCTTGGCACAGCTGCTGGTCTGACTTCCTGACACCCAGGTATGGAGCCCTGCTGAAGAAAGACTACATTTTTTTATTCAGCGCCTTTTCTCCGATTGGTGCCTGCTCCACTTTGGTATTCTGTTGGGTTGAAATTCAATTAAGATGCAGGTAATTTAACCCCAGGGCCACTGCTTGAGCTGAAATGTAATTAAATCAAACTGCACCTTCTCCACAAGAATTTGGCCCACCCCCACCTCTCCTCCCTTCATTAAATACACTTCCTGACCCTCTCACTCAATTTTCCTAAAGGGGCATGTACAAACCCTCTTAAAGGGGCTAGTACCACTTACTTTAACAAAATTATTGTGCTTCTTATGTCCCCTAGAACAGTTTTAACACAGCTAGGGTTCTTCTATCTTACAGTTTGTACCTGTTAGAATGCATTTACTCTCCCTGCTTACTATCTAACTACATTCTATTTGTCACCACCCCCTTATACTAGGAGGTATAGACATACAAAAGGCCAAGACCCATATGAGCCTGTCTCCAGTCAAGCTAGTACTTCCCATGTTTATTATAACAATAATGTATCAAGTTTATGTCTAAAACTAACATGATCAGCATTTTCTACTAGGGAACTAGGGAGTGAATTCCACAAGGGAATTATCCTTTGTGTATAGTAAGATCTCCTTTTATTTGTTTTAGGATATGTTAGGGTCAACTGGTATTTGTGACTTCGTAAGTTACAGTTATGCTCATTATAAGACATATCCAGTTGTGTGAGTAACTAATCATCAATATGAATCTTGTGTATGAATAAAACATCCCCTCTTTTTCTTCTTTGTTCCAGAGAATACATACCCAGCTCTTCCAATCTTTTCTCATAACTTTTTCTGGAAATATCAACTACTAATTTAGTTATTCTCCATTGTACCCCTTCTATTTTATTTATGTCTCATCTGAGATAGGGGCTCACATAAGCCCTATACAGTGGCATAATACATCTTCTATCTCTGGAAGTAATGCTCCTCTTTATACTGTACAGCCTATTAGCCTATTGGTCTTATTTATGATGTTCTTATAATGGACTTGAAAATTTAGGTCAGAGTCTATTATTACACCTAGATCTTTTTGCTGCGTTACTGATCTTATTGCTTTGCCCTTTAATTCATATTGATAATGTAGTTTTTTTGTTCCAAAATGACGCATTTATCAATACTAAAGGACATTTGATTTTTATCTGCCCATATTTCAATTTTTTTTTAAATCACTGGCAAGCATTTGACAATCTATTAGAGTTTCAACCTGTGCTGTTATTTTGGTGTCATCAGCAAATTTTATAGCAAAACTATTTAAGCTGGATGTTATATCTGATATAAATATATCAAAAAGAATTGGTCCCAGGACCAATCCCTGTAGGACTCCCCTAGTCACAGATCATACTCCAGATGTGTGTCCCCTTATACTTACGCATTGGGTATGGTCATTTAACCATTCTTCCACTCAATTTATAATTTGATTTTTAATTCCTAAAAATCTAATTTTCTCTATTAAATGTCCATGTGGTACTTTATCAAATGTCTTACAGAGATTGAGGAATACTACATCCAGAGATTTATTATTTTCAAAATTATTACTTATATACTCACAAAAGGCCATATTACCTGAAAAACAGGACCTATTTTTTCTGAAACCATGTTGTGATTTATCCACTAGCCCCTTATTTTGTAAGTCACTTTCAAGCCTAGTTTTGAGTATTGATTCGAAGATTTTACCCACTGTACTGGTTAGACAAATAGGTCTGTAATTTTGTATGTGTGACCGATTACCCTTTTTAAAGACTGGTGTCATGGTAGCTGTTTTCCAATCATTTGGAACATCACCAGTATTTAATGACATATTGAAAAGTTTGTACAATGGATTAATAAGCCATTCTTTAATTTCTTTCAATAACCTTGGATGTAACTTGTCTGGTCCAAGTGATTTATTTATGTTTAGTTTATTTAAATTTGCCATAATCTCCTATTTAGTTATTTAACTTATTAGGTCCCTTTCGCTTATGTTATTTATTAATTGTTTTAAAGTTTTTGATTTAGCATTAAGAACTGAGCAAAAGTATTTGTTAAATTCTTCTGTACTATCCTGAAGTGTAATTTCATTGTTGTCAATAATTAATGGCCCAACAGTTCTTGAATTAGGTTTTTTATTATTTATATGAGAATAAAAACTTTTTCCACCATCTTTAACATAAGCTAGATTTGTCTCGAACCTTATTTTTTCATTTTTTATTTTAGTTTTACATTTTTTTAAATATGTCTTATATTTCCATATATTATACTCACTTTCTTCTCTTTTCATGGCTTTTAAGTGTCTCTGTTTTTGTTTCATTAGTTTAATAATAGTTGGAGTTATCCATGATGGAATTTTACCTTTTTTTATTATACACAGTCCAGTTTGGAATATATTTGTTTTCCAACTCAATGATTTTATTTTTGAATGTTATCCATAAGTCATTACATGACATTGATTTATTGTCTCATTTCCAGCTAGATAAATCATGTTTTAATTAAATAAAATTTGCTCTATTATAGTTTTTTAACAATTGTTTTACCTACTACAGATTTTATATGCGTAGAACTGTTAAACATGATTGTCAATTTATCACTGTGCAGTAATGTTGGTTTGACCATTATATTTTTTATTTTATTTGGAACATCTGTTAATACTAAATCAAGTATATTATTATTTCGAGTAGGTTTATGAATTAATTTATGTAATCCATTTATTAAGCATGTATCTAGAAATAAGTTCTCCATATTATTACTACCTATGTTATTTTTCCAATTTATCTCTGGAAAATTGAAATCTCCCATCAACATAATTTCATTGTAGTTTGACTTATTTATACTCTTTATGATTTCCTGGTTTATTTTTTGGGTTGAATCTGGTGGCCTGTAACATAGGCCAATGAGAAGTTTAGGTAGTTTATCCCCACTATTTCAGCCCATATGATTTCATATGCCATACTATCCATCAAGTCAATAATTTGTTTTGATTGTATGTTCTCTTTTATAAATAAAGCCACTCCTCCCCCCTTTTATCTTTTCTGTTTTTATAATATGTTTTATAACCAGGTGTACTATTGCACCATTCTGAGTCATCATTCTAACATGTTTCAGATATTGCCACTATATCTATCCTTTCTTTATTTGGAATAATTTGGAATTCAGCCATTTTTGCACCGTGTAAACTCCTTGCATTTGTTAATAAGAAGTTTAATCCTGATTTCCTTAGACATGGACTTTCTATATTTTTTGTGGTTTTGGAATTTTTTAGATTTGGTTTATTGATTTTGTCATTATTATACAAATGTGCCCTACTTGTTAGATTTTTGATGTATTAATCACATTATGGATTATGCACCCCAATAATCTTGAGCCATGTCTGTTTAAGTGTAGTCCATCATATCCATACAATTCATTTCTATTCTCAAATTTCTCCCATGTTTTTATACAAGGAATATTATTCACCAGGCACCACCTGCGTAGCCAGTTGTTAAAGGATTTGATATTTCTAGTCCTGTGGTAACTTGCCCTCGGTACTGGTAGAACTCCAGAAATCATGGGAATTGCATTTAGATCTTGTATGCATTTAATAGGATTTTCCATGTCCCTAATGATTTCTTCTACCTCCTGGTTCCCAAAGTTATTAGTATCAACACATAAAACCACAGTTTTAGGTCCACACACATTTTATAACATATCTGGGATCAAGTTGGTAATATATTTTATTGATAACCCACTATAGCAGCAACTGGTGACGTTTTCTTTGTTACCCCTTGTTGTATATCTATCCGTAAACCTCATCATGGAATCTCCCAGTATAAATATTTGTTCTGGTAACTCATGACTCTGGTTTGATTCCATTTGAGGCTCTAATAATGGAGAGCTTTCTGGTGTAACTGTGATTTCTGTATCTGATGTTGGGATGCTGTTTGAGACCACTTCAGTGAAATTTAATACTATCAGCAGTTGGGGCGGGGGGCCGAATCCATGTTAGTCATATTAACCGGTAACTCATGACCCTGGTTTGTTTCCATTTGAGGTTCTAATAATGGAGGTCTATCTGGGGTAACTAGGATTTCAGTATCTGATATTGGGGTGCGGTTAGAGACCCCTTCAATGGGGTTTAGTACCGTCAGCAGTTGGGGTGGTAGGGGCAAATCCATGTTAGTCATATTAACTGATTCATTATTTATTAAATCAGCAGATGGTATAATGCCACCCTCGATTGTTGAAGTCAGTGGGTCAAAGCTATTTAACAGTGGTAGTCTAAAAGCTTCTGCCTTCCTACCTTTCATTTTTTTGCCAGTCTTTTAATTTGAACATCATACCAGTCATCATCCAGGTTGTCCTGTATATCCATATCTCTTGGTCTTTTTTTAGATAGCACATACTAGAGGGTGTAATGTGTTCAACTGTTTGGGAGCTGGGCTCTGTGTTAATGGGGACTAAAACAGTTCCACCTTTTACATTAGCTCTTTCTATCTCACTGGTTATTGTTTGGTTACGTTTTTCATTTACCATTCTGGTTATTAATTTCTGTTGACTAATTTCCAAGGCTTTTAATCTAGTGCTAAATAATGAGAGTTCTAAACTCTTCTCTTTGTTCTGTTTACATTTTAAACATACGAATGGTGAATCAATTATTGGTATATCAGAAAACATGTACATGTCACATTGACTGCATAATATCCCTACGTTGTCTCTGAATGTTATAGTTTGGTCCATTTCTACACTCCTGTTTAATAATACAATCTTATACTGTATATCTACTCACAGGATTGATTGGATGATGCACTAAATCTAGCCCTTTGATATATTGGTTTTTGGTCCCCTTTTTTTCTCTCAAATCTCTCAATGCGCATAACATAACATGCGCTGATGCACGTGTCTCTGCACATGTCTCTGCATGCAAAACCATGTATGCCCTGCACATGCTCGCTCTGCTTGCAGCAGGGCAGCTTAAAGCTCCACTGGTGACCCAGAAGTAGCATCTGGGGTCACAGCTTGCTTGCGATTTCAATGAGCATTTTTAAGTATATTTTTGGCCCCAAAACACAAATATATAGCTGTCCTTCTCAATAGTATACCACCAGAGTGCAATAAATAAAAAAACAAGGTTTAAATTTGGGTGTGTAGTGGCTATTGGAACTACAATATCCCTCTTCCTGGTCCTGTGTAACTAGGAGCAGAGCTCAAAGAAAAAGAGACACACAGTCTCAGGCACTGAATTGAATTAAATTGTACAAACACAGTCAGGGTATAGCTTGTGCTCATTTATTAGAGCAACAGCCACAGGACAAGAAAACAAATGCTTTCCCACTCACAGCAGGGCAGCTTAAAGCTCCACTGGTGACCTGGAAATAGCATCTGGGGTCACAGCTTGCTCGCGATTTCAATGAGCATTTTTAAGTATATTTTTTGCCCAAAAACACAAATATCTTGCTGTCCTGCTCAAAGCATACCTCCAGAGTGCAATAAATTAAAAAACAAGGTTTAAATTTGGGTGTGTAGTTCACTTCTGGCTATTGGAACTACAATACCCCTCTTCCTGGTCCCATGTAACTAGGCACAGGGCTCAAAGTAAAAGAGACTCACAGTCTCAGGCACTGAATTGAATTCAATTGTACAAACACGGTCAGGGTATATCATATGCTCATTTATTAGAGCAACAGCAACAGGGCAAGAAAACAAAACTATGGCATGGAAGAAACTTTTACTGTGCTCCTTCCTGTTATTCGCCCTGACTTTTCCAATCTTAAGCCACCCTTTAGTTAGGGAAGATGCCTGTAAATTCATAAAACCTGATAACATAATAATCCCTCAACTGACCTCCAACCCAGTACTCCCAATTGTCCCTGGGAGCACAAAATACCTTGCTCCAATGCTCCTAGCCTAACTACAAATATCCAATCCCACCATCTATATTTAATATGCTCCTTCTTACTATCAAACCTCCTAAACACAGCTCTATCCATGAAAACCCCTTCATGTCCTTAAAGCACCTTATTCTACAGGCATCACATCTCATCTGGCTGCTACTGCTCCTCTCAGGAAACATACACCCAAGCCCTTGTCTTGCCAGCAGGGGCATTAACCACCACATGAAATATGGCTCCCTAACTATTGCATGCATCAACATCTGCAGCTTGCTTGCCTAAGTCAACCTGCTGCAAGCCTAGACTGCCCAACACAAGCCAGATGTCCTATCTGTGGTTGAGACCTGTCGCACTCTGAGAACCGCTGATACTGAAATCCAGCTCAGTGGATATACATCATTCAGATTGGATCATACTGGGAATAGAGGAGGGGGATATACCATCTATATTAAGGACCATTTGCAAGGTCATTTTCTCCCTTCAATTAACTCAGGAAATAGTTACAAATCCTACCACTTAAGGTTATACTTGGGACTCATGGCAAAGGTATAACTGTCATCTCCATCTATATGCCTCCCAAGAAATTAGGATGAAGGATTCAGAATCCTCCAGGAGCACTCATCAGACTGTCACCAGCAGTTAGAAATGCTAGTGCTGAAATATTTCAATATAAACAGGGAGTCCAGCAGCACTGTTCACTTATAGAGACACCATTGCAGCTATAGGCTATGTACAGCTTGTAGTCTCTTTCACATGTACCAACTACAGGGTTTTATTTAACTCTAAAAATTGATTAGCGTTTTACTTATAAAAGTTCTAAAACATTGTGAAAATGCATGGCACTTGTCTCACTGTGTTTAACAAACATAACACTACTAGAAAATGTATAGAAATACTTTCTGTACAGTTAGTATTGCCCCAAGAAAAAAACTGCTAATCAATTATTTAAAACCCTGCAACTACCACACCGGGACCAGCACCTTACCGGACTGGGTACTAATGAACTACCCAAAACACATCTCCAAGTTGTAAGTCCTCCCAGATGCAATAAGTGATCATTCCCCCATCCTCTATGCTTGGTCCAGCAAGCCACCCAAACTCCCGACAAAGGCTGACACCTCACATATTCTTAGGAGGGGGCAACTGGAGCCACTGAAAGACCATATCAGACAGCTAAATTGGTCAACCATTTACTTGGCAGATGATGTTGATGCTGCTGTTGATGGATCTGTTCATTAAAACATGCAACACAGCCTGTGGTATCTTCACCCCAATCACCAAAGGAAAGGTCAACGGGTCACATAAATCCTGGATTACTCCATCCCTCATTGCCCAGCTCCATGCTAGGCATAATCTCTGGCATAAGGCAAAAAGTACAGGATCCTCAAGCAATACCCAAAGCTATAAAATGACTCAGAAACAATGCACTGACACCATTTGCCAGGCGAAAAGGCAATACTTCAGGACCAAGCTTGACAACTCTTGGGGTGATGGTCTCAAATTCTGGGCAACTATCAGATTCCTCACAGGGACCTCTAATAAATCACCACTTACTCTAATTAACATAAATGGTGAACTATCCCAGAACCCAAAGGCTATTGCAGATACATTTATCAAGGCCTTCTCCGATCTTAGCAAAGTCCTCCCCAGATGATCTTAGCCCACCAAGCACTGTTCAGCGTATTTTGTCAGACCCTCCTGCCTCCAGCATCACCCCACCTGTTGACCTTCATGTCATCTCTAAAGCTGAAACAAAAAATACCCACTAAAAGCAATTGGTAAAACCAGGCACAGTGGGAATGGCCTTGATCTGAGGCTTATATCCCTCAACAGGGGTTGGAGCCACTTCTTTCAGATTGTTTGGTTGTGTCTATTAGCTGGTTCAGCCCCACTTCATGGTTCAAGTGCCAGAAAATGCTGTGACCATTTTAAAACAAAAAAATCATTTTTTTGGTTGCTTATCAGCTATCCAGTCATTTCCACTAATATAGAGGACTTGCATGCAGGTGGTAACAGCTCCCACACATTTAGTAATGCTCTTTTCTTGGGCATTGGAGTACCAAATCCATTCATGAGTTCGGATCCTGATAGTGCTGTAGCGGTTCGGCCAAATATCCATGTGGGAATGGGGGAGATCCTGGAAAATGAACTAGTAACCAGCATATACACTGCATACTATGAATTAGAAAAAATGGCATTAAAAGCTAGATGCCTTTATTGGAATCTTACTAGTCTTGAGGGGTATGTGTATGTGAATAGGGTCCCGAGGGACCTCAGAGTAATAAAATGGCCTGGCTACAGCACGGATCGACCAGATTTTAAGGAGGACTGGATAAATCAAATGCAGGCAGCATCAATGCTTTTTTAGGACTGCATCATACAGGATTACCGTTCACAAAAAATCCAAACTGAGCCACTTTTGAAAGAAAAGGAGTCTGTCTTTGCAAGTTATAATACTGACCCCAATTTTTTAGATCTTGAAAAGAAGTTATGACAGGCTATCACTAAGCAGGACTCTCGCATTAAAACCATTAAGGTTAAGAAGTTTGAGCGAGACCACCAGGATTATGCCCTGAATAGAATATTTACATGGAAGGGATCAGAAGAAACTGGTCAGGGCAGATGCAATAATAAAAATATAAATAAAAATAAAAATCAACAACAGCGCAATATGTCCATTCTGCATAGTAGCAATAGTAGCTTTCACTCTACATCAGAATCCTCTGAGAACCCTTTAGAGGATGGCGGCACAGAATACAACAACCAGCCGTGTTGCTCGGAGAGATTGGTGTGGTTCGAGGCAAATCCACAACTCATAGAGGGGGCAGAAGGAGGCGGCAGAGGCAAAGCTATAGCAGGCAAGCGGCAGCATCAAACCTTGCAGAAAATACAGCAGCAGAAATCCAGAGGGAGACAAATGTTATAAATCTCTCAAGTACTGCACTTACTGAAGCTCAAATTGCTGTATTAAGCAAGGTGCTGAAATGTGTTACTACCTGCTGCACTACAAAGTTTAATACATTCCTGGACATTAAAAAACTCACCTAGAAATTGAGTAAAAAATATTTTTTCAATAAACATCATGTGGGCCATATGTTTGAACAGGATCAAGAAAGCAATTTGCTACAGGCTCAATGCAAGATGGAGAAGGACAATTACAGCATTTTAGATGTCAATCGACTTTAAATCCACCACCATCAGCTGCTATTATGGTCTTTGAAACAGCATGTTAAAATGAATTGAAATATTATTCGAGGAATGTAATAGAACAGATTTCTGCAATTTGACTAATGGCGAGAAGAAGCATTAAATGAATTGTAAAATAACCCTCTAATTACAATTAAACCAGCGGACAAAGGGGGAGCTGTCGTGGTACTTAATACTGTAGATTATATTCAGGAGATGCAACGCCAGCTGGACAATAAGATTTTTTATCAACCATTGAAGAAGGATCCCACTTTGGAGTTTAAGAAATGGATTGACACTATTTTGCTTCAGGCTTTCCATGATAGTATGATTTCTAAAACTTCCCTTGATTTTCTTACAGTATCTCACCTAGTGCGGGCAACCATGTATGTTCTGCCAAAAGTCTGTAAAAATTTACAAAGTCCCCCAGGTAGACCCATTGTTTCGGGTTTTGGTTCCCTCACTGAGCCACTATCCCAATATGTGAATGCCCACATATGAGATATAGTGGGCATTTTGCCCTCTTTTCTATGGGACACTACCTAGACACTGGGGATCCTGGGGGACTTGCATATTGAGCAATCTTGGTTGCTAGTATCAATGGACTTAGAATCTTTATATACAAACATTCCCTACTGGGGGGACTGGATGCATTACGTGCCTGATTGGACACGTCCACTAATCTGGATGAGGGAGAAAATACCTTTTTGGTTCAGCTTTCTGAATGTGTATTAAGATTTAATGCTTTTAGTTTTCAAGGGAAATATTATCACCAAATTAAAGGTACAGCAATGGGGGCTACATTTGCCCCAAATTATGCTAACCTTAATTTGGTACAATGGGAAAAGGAGGTCATTTATGATCAAGTGATCAAGATAGGAACCCCTTTTAGCATAAAAGTGACCTCTGGAGATACTTCATTGATGATGTGCTTATGGTGTGTCAGGGAATGGCTGATAATTTGGAGGAATTTGTGCAATATTTACATTCCTCAAATCCACATTTAAGGATTATGGTACAGGCAGATTTGAGACAGATCAATTTCCTGGATTTACTTACTAAATTACAGGATGGGACCATTGGTACTAATATTTTTCATGAACCAACAGATAGAAATTCTATTTTGCATGCCTTCAGCTGTCATCTCTGCCACACCATCAGCAACATCCCAAAATCACAATTTATGAGGGCTAAATGCAACTGTATGGACCCCAGAGATTTTGAAAAATGCATGCTGGATATGACAGATAGGTTTAATGTGAGGGGATATGCAACTAATGTATTACACGATGCAATGACTTCAGTAAGGGATACCCCTAGACAAGAACTACAATTCAAGACTAGAGTAGCACCAGAAATGGAACATTTTAATTTTATTACTACCTTTAGCAAAAATTCAATGGAAATCAAAAATATCATTGACAAACACTGGCCTATTGTCAGAACTGATTTAACATTGAAAAATTAGGTGAAGTCTCCCCCTAGAATTGTCTATAAGAAAGGGAGAAATATATCTGATATGCTGGTTCATTCATACCAACCAGTGATTAAGTGCAATGCTAACTTGTTACCCCCACCACACAGGGCTGTTTTAACTGTGGCCATTGTAAATTCTGTGAGCCATAGTTAGGAATACCACCTTCGGAACTGTTAGCAGTAAAAAACAATTTGATGTGAAACAGTTTATTAATTGCTCCACTGCGGGTGTTGTGTATCTGGTGACCTGCCCTTGCCATACATTTTATGTGGGTTCAACATCATGAGCATTCAGATTAAGAGTTCGTGAACATTTGAGTGACATTAGATGTCATAATGAGAAAAATGCTTTGGTACGACATTTGCATAAGTTTAACTTTAGCACAGAAGGTAAGTTTCTGTTCTGTGGTATTGAGAAGGTCAGTGTTGGCCCTAGAGGTGGAGACCTTGAGAACAAAATTCTTTGTAGAGAATCCTTTTGGATTTACACTTTGGGTGCTCTTGAACACCCAGAATTAAATTATACTTTTGATATTGTACCCTTTTTTAGGGATAAATATGTTAGATATTAATTTATTTTGTTCTGACATGATATTTTTGTTATTCTGTTTTCTTTTTCTTGCCTTCTCCCCTTTCCCCTACCCCTTCCCTTTTCTGTTTCCACTTTTTCTGTTCCTGTCCTCTCCTTGTTTCTTTTTTCCCTTCCCCTTCCCCTTCTCTTTTTATCTTTTGTTCTATGTTTTTTATAGGTTGAATCTTCACAAGCAGTCCTGGATATTCATGATTTTACCTGCATCTTCATCGTTCCAATGTGCCTGAGTAGAGTCATTTAGAATATGCACTTTGATGTATGGATGTACAATACTGTGTCCAATTAACCATTATGAAATTTAGGTTATGGATATTTATGCATTTTTTTCTTATGTCCATGCACACATATGCTGTTGATGCTTTCCTTGATAGACATTGATATAGGGTCATTTTAAATAACATTAGTTTTTTCTTTATCACTCTTTGTAAGTATTGGTATTTATATGGTGTACTGTCACTTTAATGTTGTTCTACTATTTAATTGGTGTGTTGTGAATGAAACACTAGTCCCTGACAAGGCGCACAAACGTGAAACCGGTTGGACTTTTGGTGTGTTGGGAGGCTGTCATCATCCTGCATGGCACTATTGCTTTTGACTCTGCATTGTGAGTAAAATGTTTATATTATCCTAAAGTGTTGGTGCTGTGCTTTTTTCTGTTTGCATCTATCTATTGGCATAAGTACAATAGGGGCTGGAGCCACTTCTTTCAGATTGTTTTGTTTATTACATGATTAGGAACAGACACGCTGGTCCTTATGCAGCTTTTCAACAAACCACTTCACACAGGGGTTATTCATATTGGTGCTGATCAGTCCACCAAATGTCAAACTGCACCTTTTTAAATAATCCAAATTCAGTGTGATTTGAGGGGGGTATATGACAATGCAGCACAGACATGTTGAAAGAAATACAGTATGCCCTGCCAACTTCTTGTAATCCCCAAACTAAACATTTAGAGGGCCCCTTCCAAAAGGGAAAATCCTTGTACTCCTCTTGGCTCCCCCATTGTACAAGAGACAGTCCCTCAGTTTACTCTTCAGGAGCCCTCCATCCAACACTGACAGTGTGAATCCCAACATTCTGCACTGTTCTACAGCTCAAATTCATGTTGCTCAGCAATTGTTTAAACACACTGTAAATTCAGACATTTCTAAAGTATTCAGTTGTCCTATATCATTGATTTAGTGCTCCACCTGTGGCATCTTTATTCTGAAATGTTCAGGGTGAGTGGCCTCATATGGATGAAGAAAGGATTAGAAGTACAAATGTTTGATCCCACACTTGATGGCTTTTAGCTCCTTGGCTATTGGATACCTTGTGTACCACAGGGCAATAGGAGGGCAAGAGAATAGAAACAGCATATAACAATGATGAGGCACCAAGTTTTAGGTGAACAAATCATGCCAAACAAACATAACTATAAGCAAATTTAGAGGTTTATTTTTCAAATATTAAATGTCCACACCAGCCTATAAATAAGCAACTTTTCTTTAATTACACTAAAACCAATGGCAGAATGTCTCTTTATTTCAGGAAGGGCCATTATCTTTAGGGGTTAAGGGGACAGTGTGGAGCCAGACAAGCATGTGGCTTGCTATGTCTGATGTGCATTTGGGATTAGGACATCGCGTTTCTAGCACCTTGCTTTCAGTTAAGTACATACAGTATATTAGGGCCCTGTGAACATCTCCCTGATTTTAGTTGTCAGAATCAGGAGCTCCCTTATCTCTGGAGTGCTGACTTGGAAGCTCAGATATAATAGTATGGCTTTATAACTATGGCAGATAGTCCTTTGAAAGCTAAAACATCAAGTTTGGAAAGCTGGAAGAATCAGCGTGAAGAGTTTTTCAGTAGCTTCTCACACTGCACCTACAGTATCTGTTAGTTTTTAAACTGTCTTTATTTTGGCAGGGGTGTTTAATTTTCTTTTATTGTTTACAAGCATATAACTTTCTTCAATGTAAAAAAAGGTACACTTTAAATAATACATATTTGTCAATCAGTTATTTAAGCAATACAATGTGTGGTGTAGGTAACATCCCATGTTAGGCTACACTGTAAAGCTTGTGGAAGCTAAGGTGCCTAGGTTTAGTTTTCATAAGTTAATACTGTAGAGAATATGGATCACATGAATGTGTGCAGCTATTTTAAAATACTTCTAACTGTTCAGCTTACTAAAGCTCAAACCAGAATACAAAACAAAATATTTTAAAGAACCTTCAACAAGAATCTTTTCGGAGAAGAGTTTGGTTATTCCAGCAAATCAGCTACAAAGTTACTGTGCTGTTTTTTTTTTTTTTTTTCATTTTTAACGGGAATATTGAAGAAGAGTCACATTGGTACATGACGTTTTGTTTCACAAACAAAAGACTAGACTACCTTCTCAGATTATTCACAAAAATTACAATTAAAAACCAAGAACCAGCATTTGCATGTACAGTACAGTACATCTGGATATGGACGGGGAATTTAGAGGGAGGGGTGAAATAAATTAACCAAAGGAAAAGCCATGTTGAATTCATTTAATTAAAAAGCAAACTGATGTCATAACTTGCCAAACAGAATATTAATAAAAATGGAATAAGAACATTCAGTAATATATGTCTTGGCCAGACTAAACAAAGACTTTTCCCAGCCCAAATTAGGCTTTCAAATTAAAATGTTTGCAGAAGCCTTCGGCATTAAAATGAGTACTGCAAATTACTACATGATTTAAACAATGAAGATTGCTCCTTTCTTGTGGCAGAAACTAAATCCATTTTCACAGATTTTTCTTCCCTTGGAAAAACATGGGCACATACTCAGATGCTATATTTTTACAGCCTAAGACAAAGCACATTTTTTGTTAGTTTTTGGGGAACAAACCAAGGAAATACAATGAATAAACGAAATACAAAAATACACATACACGCGTGCACACACACACACACACACACATAGTGAATATCAAGAGTTTTTTACTGGAAGTTGAGATTTTAAAACATTGGCATTTACAGATACCACGCAACATAACCCACATGAACTCACAAAATACTGGGTACGCAAAAACTGAATTTTGCAACACAGAATTTAATTATCTTAATATATTAAACAATTTGGGATTAATATCATCACTCCACACAGTGAAAATACAATAAACTTCAACTGAAATGTTAGGTGACACACAGTTCAAGTGAACACAGCCAGTCCCAATGCTACAGTACCAGAACAGTGGTGTTTTCCTTCTCTCCCATTGTGTAATGTCTGGTTCTTCTCTTAGCAGAAAGTGACAAGAGAGGTAAAAATTTGGGAGAGTGTGTACATTTGGACAGTAATTATGAAAGTCCCAAATCCTGGGTGGGAAATAGGTCACAATTGTTGGGAGATGGTAGAGGTGCAAATTTCAAGAATGGTGATGGGTAAAAATATCAAAAGGATCATGGGTGTATACATTTTGGACAGCTGATGGTGCAAATTTTAAGAAGCATAAGAGAAACAAGTCTTAGGAATGCTAAATGTACCCATTTTGGGAGGGGGTGCAGTTTTTGAACTGGATGGCGAGAGTCACACGCTTTTTCAGGAGTATATGAAACAATGTTTACAAGAGTTGTGGGGAGCAAATTTGTGCAGGGGCAAAAGGTGCAAATTTCATTGGGTTGAGGAAGTACATATCTGGTAAAACTGAGAGATACAGGGGACTAAGTTTGGGAGAGATGAGGGGTAGGCATATTTAGGAGAGGTACAGATTCTATTTGGGGCAAACAGTGTGTGTTTCAGGAAAGGTGAAGAGTATGAAATTCTGGAGGGGTATGATGTACAAACTTTGTGGGGCCTGAGGCATACATATTCTGGGAGATCTGAGAGAATAAGAGAGAGAGAGAGAGATCTATTTTGGATATTGAGTGGTACAAATTCTGGAAATGGGATACACCCAAGAATACTGAAAGAACTAGGGAGGGAACTGGCATCCCCCTTAGCAGTGCTCTTCAACACATTGTTAAGGAGCTGGAAGCTGCCGGAGGATTGGAAGAGAGCAACAGTAGTACCACTTCACAAGAGTGGAAGCAAGGAACATCCAGGTAACTACCATCCAGTTAGTCTAATGTCAGTCATGGGAAAACTGATAGAGTCCCTTCTGAAGGAAAGAATCATAGCTTTTTTGGAGCCAACTGGTCAGCTCAAAAAAAAAATCAACATGGTTTCATGTCAGGGAGGTCCTGCCAGACAAACCTGGTTGATTTTTTCAATTGGTCATCAAAACACTGTATCAGGGTGGGGCAGTGGATGTGGTTTATTTGGTCTTCAGCAAAGCTTTTGACTCCGTTCACCACAGGAGACTAGTCCAAAAACTGGAGAACATGGGAATTGGGCCTGAGGTTACAGACTGGGTCAGAAACTGGATAGATGGGAGAACTCCAATAGTATTAGTAAATGGCACTGTCTGTGGAGGGAAGGATGACTAGAGAGGTCCCACAGGGCTCAGTTCTGGGGCTGATCCTCTTCAATGTATTCATCAGCAACATTGTGGATGAACTGGAGAGAAAGGTATGCCTGTCTGCAGATGACACCAAAATCGGCAAAAGGGTAGACACAACAGAGGGACAGCAAAGTATGGAAACTGATCTCCAAAAACTGAGGGAGTGGTCCAAGACCCGGCAATTAAAATTAATTGCCAAAAATGCAAGGTCATGCACCTGGGAAAACGTAATCCTGGGAAACTATACTCAGTGGAAGGGGAGCAGCTGGTGGCTACCAGGCAGGAGCAATACCTAGGGATGATCATATCAGATGATTTCAAGGTCAGTAGACAATGTGAAAAGGCAGCACTAAAGGCTAGAGGTATCCTAGGATGCAAAGGGAGGGGTATCATGAGCAGAAGGCATGAAATACTCATGCTCCTATATCGGTCCCTGGTTAGGTCTCACCTAGAGTACTGTGTCCAATTCTGGAGGCCACACCTCAGGAAGGACATAGATAGGCTGGTGACGGTACAGAGAAGAGCAACAAAGATGGTGCAGGGCGTAGATCAGAAACCAAACATGGCAAGACTGGATGACCTCAGATTATATTCCCTAGAACAAGGCAGAAATCATGGGGACATGATAGAAACATTCAAATACCTTAAAGGCAACAACAGGGTGCACATGCAGAACCTCTTTCAGGTAAAGGACTACAGCAGGACTAGAGGGCACAACCTTCGACTTAAGAGAGGAAAGTTAAGAAGCAATATGAGGAAATTCTTCTTCACAGAGCACATTGTAGAACCATGGAATAGCCTGCCAGAGGGGGTGGTGGGAGCCAAGACAGTGGAGGAATTCAAGTGGGCATGGGACAGATACTGTGGGATACACAAGAAGACAGCTAAGTAGGGTGATAGGAAGCCATAGGCAGTCTTGATGGATCATATGGTCCCCATCTGCTGAAAACTTCTATGTTTCTATGTAAGGGTGAGGGGTGCAAATTGCAAGAATGCTGAGAGGTTTACATTTTGGGTGCGGTAAGAGACAAATATTCTGGGAGGATGTGCACACTTTAGAAATGGTGTGGAGTGCACTGTGTTAGAGAACTGTGGGACATATATTTTAAGAGGGACCAGTGGTGCAATTTCTATTTGTGGCACACATATCTGGACAGTTGATAGTGAACATTTTGAAAATGTTGTAGATTTCATGAGAGTGTAGTGGTGCAAGGTGCTATGTAAAAATTTCAGGAATAACAAAATACAAATTGTTATGAGGGGTGCAGGATAAAAATGTTGCAAAATAAAATTTCACCAGCGAAATTGCTGCAAAATCGCCAATTTTGCTGCATGAAATATTCCATGAAATTCCACTGTTCCATGAAATATTTTCTAGGGTGCAAACTTGTAAAAAATTTCCATGAAATGAGAAATGTTGCCAATTTTGGGTGAAATTAATTTTGCTGCAAAAGTTTGTCATTTTGGGGTGAAAGTCTGCAATTTTGGGGTGAAATTTTGCAATTTTCAGGTGAAATGTTGCATTTTGCACCTGCAAAATATCTGGCAACATGCGCAAATTTTGCAAAATATTTTAAGTAGTGAAATTTCTCAACTTCACACAACAGTAGTGAGGGGCACTTTTTGGGAGGGGCAAGGGTTGTGTATTTCAGAAGGTGTTAGAGACACAAATAACAAATACATCTTTATATTTTGGTAATGTGACTGAGCATTTTGTTTGAACCCCTCTCCACTAAATTTTGGACTCAGCAACCAACTGACTGTTACAGGTAAGAGACTGTTGGGTGATTTATCTAAAGCATCTTTTCACCAAGGACTTGGGTTTTCTCACCAGAGTAGTGCTTATAGATATGATAAAGGCCTTTGATCTGGTATGTCACACCATTCTCCGTAACACCCTGTGAACCATGGGATTTGCACCTAATGTCATTACATGGTTCAGCAGTTACCTATCAAACAGAATTCAACTTGTAAAGTTCAGTTCACACTTCTCAGACCAGGCCACTGTAAATGCTGAGGTCCCCCAAGGGTCCATTTTGGGACCTCTCCTATTTTCAATATTCATAAATAACATCACTGATAATATTACCTCCACCTCCTCCCTCCTCTATGCTGACAATATAGTCCTCTATGCTAGTTCCAAAAACGCATCTTAAATTAATCTTCAGATCTCCACTGGCTTTCAAAATATTCAAACTTGGCTCCTAAATCATAAGCTTGCCCTGAATGAGACCAAAACACAAGCCATGCAATTTGGGACAAACTCAGAACTTAAGTCCTGTCAGGCTAATTTCACAATTTCCTGTTCAAATGGCTCACCTGTTGGTGTGGTGACATCCTTTAGGTACCTTGGGGTAACACTGGACCAATCCCTTTATTTCAATCAGCACATGCAGAATACATGCAAATCTGTCAATTCCAAACTTGGCATGGCCTACCGGACAAGCCATGTACTTACTCAAGTGGCTAGGCTGGCCATTGCTGGTAGCGTACTCCTGACACCTTGACCTATGGAGTCATGACATATGCTGCCATACCTAAGTCAACCCTCCACTACCAGAATGTCACATACAACAATATCTGTCACTACACCTCCACCTCAAGCTGACTTACACACCACTGCCACCTCTACACTGATCTGAATTAGCTATCACCTTCCAATGCCAGACAATACCCTCCTAGCCTCACTGTCAATACCATTATAAGGTCTCAGAATCCTAAAACTTTAGCTGACTTGCTAGCTCCTCTTGAATCCACCTACGGCCTGCGCTCAACCAACAAATCCCTCAGGTAAGTCCCAAAGTGCAACACATTTGAAGGTGCCTGTGCATTTGCCCATCAAGCCCCCCAGTCTTGGAACACCCTCCCTCTAGCTATTCATCAGGCTCCCTCCCATGCAGCTTTTAAAAAAGCACTGTGCAGCCACCTTATCTCACCTCCAATCAATGCACATGCTTTAATCCTCTGTAGTCCAGACACATCCTCCTGGTGTCTTGCCTCCCTGTCACCCTCCTCATTGCTTCCTCTCCCACTATCCTATTTTTAGACTCTCCTTTCTATGGCTTAACCTCTACTTTCCTATTTTATTTTCCTCACCTTCTTGTCAGTACCCTCAAACCAGACTACCACCCAGCCAACTCACTTATTCCCATCAGTCCCCCCAGCTCTTTCCATGTTGTCTCTCTCTGCCCAGCCCCGCTCATATGTTCCCTATATCTCACTCCCTGTCTCCCCCTGACATACAGTAGTAGCCAGAGACATTGGCAGCTATTTCCGGATATTTCACAAAATTTCTGAAGAGTTTCTCTCTGCTGCCCCTACTGTGCAAATGCAGAAAGCAGGAGATATTTCTGGAAATATCACAGAAATTTCAGGAAATATCTGGCAGTGTCTTTGGCTGCTACTGTAACTTCTTTTTCAGGCCAATGTAAATGGACTATGACCAATACCCTTTTCATAAGTTAGGTCCCTCCTAGGCTATCTCAGTTCTCCCCCATTTTTTCACCTATGCCTCTGCAAGTCTATCCCTAGCCAGTTAGTCATTCCTCACCTTTCTATCCTGTCTCAGCCTCCTTACTGGTTATCCCTGATTTATGTTTTAGATTAATTGCACTTGCTGCATTTACCTGTTTTGTCATGTTACAGCTATCCTTGATTCATGTTATGAACTGTACCTGCATTTGACATATATGCCTGCTATTGTCTATCTTCTCTCCTGCTATTATGTACCTCGATGACAATACCACTGTCTTGTATCCCTGCTGTATAACATTATTGCATTGTTTCACTACCTTGTAACCTCCTGGGTCATGCCTGAAAATAATCATGTCTATGGCTAGCACACCCTACCCGGTAAACAAAAACTAAAATAAATAAATAACGTTCACTTCTCTACATAACTACCCTAATAAAAAAAAAAGATGTAGATGTTGCTGCCTTCCATTTCTGTAATGTGCATATAAAGCACAGAAGGTCACAAACTGTGGCAGCTCTTTACTGAATCCTGTTAGGGACACATTAATTCTGGCAAGTTTACTTATATTAGAGCATCAGTTTCTTTATGGCTGGGCAAAGAAGGAGATTGTCATGCATGGAGGAAGATGGGAGTATTATGTTTTTTTTGTGTATATTCAAGTGTGCGCCTTGCTGAAACATGTCCCCCTCAGCACCCACACACAGACATCATAACCCCATAACTGTAAGGGCTGCACATCCTATTTGCTTGCAGCAGGCATGCATACTAACTGCAACAGTGCTGGAACACCGAATGTTGCACTATGTATCAATTGCTGCTCTGGGGATGATCTCCAACTGCTTGTTAGGTTCTGGAGTATGGGTGGGAGAGTCCAAGGCAGTGATTGCAAATATCTGTTTTTGCTGACCATAAATGGAAGAGACCAATTCCTAGGAAAAGGGATGGGCTTTCAGTACTGGACAGCAAAGTAAGAGGACAGACTTGAGTAGTGTTGGTGTCCTTTTGGTGGTGGCAAAAGTGAATTACTGGGTTAGAAAATAAGCATGATCATAAGAACAAAGCCCAGAGGTCTTCTCTGAACCACCTCACTGGGACAGAACATGAAGGTGAGGAGTCAGCTCAGTATCATTGTTGTTTCGAGCATAATCTAGACTTTTCATACTTTGTTCGACAATTCCAGGAAATTCCAAAAGAATATCCATTGCAACTTTGCTGATATATGTTTCTGACTTTTTTTTTTACAACAGAGCACTACTTTGATGAACACTAATTTAAAAGGATTTAGAAGATACCAAATCACAGTAAGAAAAAAAAAAGGGTACCTAAGGGCGTCCAATCACTGATGACTTTACACATTTCTAACTGTACGTTTTAACTGAAATATAAAGAAATGAAATCATGCCTGACTTTGTGCTATACAAATATGTATTTTTTTCCAAAAGTCCACATACTCTTTATCTCCAAACCAGTTATATCAATTTCATGCCCATAAATGTACCATGTCTATATAACCACTTTGAGGCAATTTCTGATATGATCCCTCAGAATTTCTAAGTAAGCATGCCAAAAGTAATAATGGGATGGACGGGTCAAGTTAGAACTATGGGAGCATTACAGCATCCCTGATTCAATCCTTCTGTATGGGCAGTCTTGATGTTTTGGTTTGTGAGTAATCAAGGAGTAATATTATGAAGGTTCCCCTTTACACCCAGTTCCTTTTACTTAGCATTTTATTAGAGGACCAACAATGGGGCATGCCACAGTGAAACAAGTGTTTGGTCATAACTTTGGGGATACAATACTGGAAATGTGAGTGTACAGCAGAAAGTTCAGTTTCAATGGAGGGGAAAACAATGAGGGGAAAAAAATGAGTGATTTCCTTGGTGCAGCTGGTACCAGGCAAATCAATAGTCTCACAGTATAGTGAACAATTGTGGAATTGCCATAACAGAACTGAAAGCAGATCTTGTGGGAAGTTAGCAGCTACACAGACTCTCATTGGTGAGATAACATGAAAAACAGATTTTGCTGCCATGTTTTATTTTGCAGGCAACACAGACACATACTGTATATCAAAGGAATGTTTGGTCATCAAACTAAGTTTATGCTGTGGTTAGAAAATGCTGTTTTCTGTAGCTATACAGAATTATCATAATCATTGACAGCATTCCCTCTCCACTTACTGATGTTTACTCAATGCCTGGTGACCAGCTGTATTCTTGGGGTGGATACCTGCTCTCTGGTTGACTTCCATGGGATGCCTCACTGCCTCACCTGTGGACAGGAGAAGTTCACCTCTTGCATGTTCATGCTGCATGGCTTAGTGCACTCACAATCTGGAAGGGAGAATGGCTTTTTTTATCAGCAGCTGTCAATGCCACCCCCCCCCATAATTTCAGGCCTGCTCACCAAAGTCACAAATTCCCTTCCTACCCACCCTTCCTCCTATGATCTATTATTATTATTATGTACTGACAGTTCTTTTATGCAAGGTGAAATCAATGAAATCTCCTTTATGTGTTTTTTAATTGATTTACATTTGCCTGAAAAGGAAGCAGCAATTAAAGAAAAAGAAAACAATAATGTATTTATTATGTTTTTCCTATTGAATACCCACACATATCTTACTTGTTATATTTCTATATAGTGGATAGTGGATTTACTGAATGGCACAGTAAACAGATGGCTAAATGGTCAACATTGTTTGGGACCTGATCTACCTTGGCACTCCCCAGTAATGCATGTTCTTGAAAGCCTAGCCCGACCCCCTTCTGTATAAAATGTGTTATTTTGGAGAGGGGGAGTGGCAACCTTAGTTTCCATCTGCATTCTCCTATTTTTCCCACTTTGAACTGCTGTGGATTTGCTACCTTGTTTTTCTAAATTGCCTTAAGTACACAGTCAAGAAAGAAAGTAAGCATAACTTTAAGTTGGCTTGTCAAACAACAACAACAACTACAACAACAACAAAAACACAAGCTGCAGGCAAAGTGCTGGGCTCTTTAGCTTACCAGCATGGTCTGATTTTGATAGAAACATACCAGTAAAACAAGGTACTGACCAATTCAATATATAATTCCAAGTCCAATAACAGCATAACGCTATCATTCATAAAAAAAGTTGTGAGTCCCTGTTCTTTCCATATTACGGGAATGTTGCCATTCACCAACTTACTGAAAAAATCACTGCCTGATCCTAACAGGATTCTGCAGTCAAAAAACAAATGAAATCAGTGGTGATGCAGCACTGTCACCCTCAGCAGCAGCATTGACCCCGTGCAACAAGCATGTAAGGCACTGGGATAAGGAGAGAAAGAAATAAAAAAAGAGAACTCCAGGTTAGCCATGAGCACAACTGCTCTTGGAATAAGCAGAGGCATTCTCAAGCACCCCTGACAAACCCAGTCCCTTGCTCAAGTCATTACCGGTCCCAACAGAAGAAGCAGAGCTTAGAAAAAAATAAATCAACAATAAACAAGGTTTTTATTTACTATTTAAATGATGGGGTGTCAACAGGATTGGGAGGGGGTCCCTGCAGTCCATGAAACAATAATGGAAAGTGTTTTTTTTTTTAACTACAGTGCCGTCTGCCGGCCAATAACTCCCTTCAGTGACAACAGTAATAAAATCATACTCCAGGATGGCACTCACTCTCCAATGAGTGGTGATTATCATCTTGCAACAAAAGGGGGAAGCATATGTAATGCTTTTTGTACTGCTTCATTTAATGCCACAGTTAGCATTCCACAGGCTCAGTACCGGGAATCATACCGGGGTACCGCCTGAGTACAGACTGGCATGCCTCGACGCTCCGCGACTTTACTATAGTAACCACTGTACCTTTACTGATTTCCACTCTTCTGGAAATTCTTTAGTACTTATTGATAAACTGAAAATTAATATAAGAGGATTTGCAATAATTGGTGCTGCATATTTCAAGCTATTACATAAATTACCTGGTCCTATAGCTTTCTAAACATTTGTTTTTAGTAATTCTGATATCACTTCCTTGGGGTTTATCATGTTAAAATGAAATACCTGATCATTTAACCTACTTTGTTTATTTAAACCTTCATGTTGAGCTGAAGTTAAATTATCTAAATCCTCAGCTACTGCACCCATAGTCACACACAAAACATAATTAAAACAGTGATCAATCTTAGGTTCAAGTTCCACTTTCTCCCCTTTAATATTAAATATCTTAGGATAACTATCTGAGCCTGGTTCCTGTAATTTATGAATCAAGTGCCAAAATTGTCCTGGATTAGTCTGATGATTATCTTCAAGTACATGCCTGTAATAATCCATTTTGGCCTTCCTTGCATCCTTAAAATATTTATTCCTAATTGCCCTATATGATTCCCAGTCTGACTGGGCATTAGTTTTCATAGCCTTCTTCCATTGCTTGTTTAGTTGTTTTTTTTATTTTGTATAACATTCCATTATACCACATTGCATTTTTTGGACTTCGATATACCTTTCTTAAAGGAACATGAAACTTTAATAAGTTCATATTTAAAATAGTGGCAGGACTTGTTTACTGTAGGGGTTAAATGTATCCTTTCCAAGTCTATCATTCCTAGTTTTTCATAAAGTTTATGTAGTCAACGTGTTTAAACACTCTCCTGTATTCCTAATTACTAAGCTGTTCATTTTTTCTTTAGACCTCATGCACACCATACCTTGATGATCACTAAAGGTATCCATCAATACTCCACTAATTTTGTATTTGTCTCTTTCTGTGGTAAAGATCAAATGTAAGGTGGAAGACATTAGACTATCTTTAGTATTAATGTTAGTAAAGCCCTTTATTAATTGGCTTAAACCAAGATTTGTGGACAAACCAAAAAGTTCATGTTCTGGGGTAGTAGTTTTCCTATTAAAATTTAAATCCCTGATCAGCATTATTTCATGGGTCATTCTGTTCTTTGCTTGATAATCATATGAAACACTCTAATTCAGTAGTTCTCAGACATTGTCACAGTGAGCCTCCCCAAATCCATGGAAAACATTTTGAGCCTCCCTCAAAAAACTGAAATAATCATGGGCCTTCCCAAAGAAAAATAACATGCTGTACTTTGCACTTTACACAATGACTAAATTGAAACCTCTTTGAGTACTTGGCTCAAATTCAGTTCTTTGTCTTATACTGACGTGGAAACTTTGAAAAAGAGCTACTGTGCTCAAAGGCATTATCAGAATAACAAATAAATAAATGTTATTCAGCTTACTGTGACACCCTTCCCCCTTTACAGGTCAGCCTACTTGCTCCGCTATTTTTATTCTTGAACTTATTACTCCTTGCTGCAGTACCTTCATGGGTCAGACTACTTTCTCTGTTTCCTCTCTATACAAAATAACCTTCTTACATCCTTTGCCTCTCCCTGTCCTTCCCTGCTCCTAAGCAACTTCTCAGGAATTATTTTGTTCTGCTACTGCTCTTAGCATTTCTATGTTTAACCCTTGTATTTGAGCTGTTCTGCCATCCGGCTACAAATTGATCAATTACCACCACTCCTTATTAGTTTATTGTTCATATTTTTTTGCACTACTGTTCATCATGTATTTCTTGATTGTTTTGCAGTTACCTTTTGAAATGTATTGACTCCCTACCCTTCCTCGAGTACACCTGAAATGAGCCTTGGCTCATTCACCCTCCCTTGTCACCTATTAGTAAATAAATACATAAGATTTACCTACTATTATCATCTTTCAGTTTGCTTCACCTCTTCACATAAAATACATAAAACTCAAAATTTAAATACAGTACTTTTTCAGACTTGCTTGAGCCTCCCCTGGAACAGGTTAGGGCCTCCTCAGGGAGGCTGGCCTCACCATTTGAGAACCCCCGCTCTAATTTGACATCTTCACATAAGGAGTATAGATAAAGAAGATAAGGAATAAGGGAGTTTTAATTCTAGTGTCAGTATTTCTATATCCAACAATTTAATTCCCCATGGAACACTACTGATCTCTAACAGTTGTTTAGCATAAATCAGCATTCCACCTCCCCTTTTGTTGCTCATAATCAATCTGATACCCATCTATTACAATAAAAGAAGATGATACTCTTGAATTTAACCACCACTCTGTAAGAGCAATTATATCCAGCTGGTACTCTAGAACCTCTCAAGGCATCTAATTTATTAACCAGACTACCCACATTAAAATAAATGCAAATTAATTATTTTCCTTTTAAAATTTCCATATTTAAAGCTTCTGTGTGGTATGGGCCAGGATTTGTATGTATGTCCCCGCTTAACAATAACAATATAGTAACAAGGATAAATCTAACTCTTGACCCTCTGCTAATCTGTAGACATAATAACATGGTTTTCATTAATTTATTTATAGTTTTCACAGAATGTGTTGTAGATTGTACCTCTGTAGTTATACCCATTTGCAAACAAGTTAACCTAGTTAGCTCCCCTTGAAAACTAATCATTACAACATGAGACGAGATTGGCCAATGAACTGTGTTACTGTCATTAATTTATTCAAATCCTAAATCCCTCCAGTCTTGTTTGTGTTCAAATGATGTAACTTCATATGTACAAAATAATAAGCTGCAAATCCCCAGAAGATGGGAAAACTTACAAAGATGCAACATTGAGTACTGGTTTGTTATAAAAGACACTCAAGTTCAATTTATTGTTTTCTTATTAACCTCCCCATACCACTGTTTATATATTATATTACTTGTCTATTTTGCTCTAAAAAGAAAAAAAAACATTTTAAAACCAGTCTAAAACACTTAAACAATGTATGTTGTCAGTCCAATTAATTTATCAAGAATACATTCAGTCCTATCCTGTTTAAAATCACTATAACATACCCAATTATGCCACCCTCTACTTAATATTTCTTAAGAACGTCAATGTCACAAACACACTCCAGAGATCAGGCCTGCTGCTCCCATAGTGCCCAACCTTGAAGTGCAATATATGAACAGAAGACAAACAGGGTAACCCTCCTGTCTGTCTTGAGCCCAAACAACTACCAGTCTCGATTCCTGGGGTCAAATATGAACCTTTTTTTGCTAGCACACCCAGGTAACAGGTCCAAATATCACACACTCTTCAGGGAAATGCAGTGCAATACTTAACCCAGCAAGCACACAATCTAGTTCACAATCCCCTTTCCGACTCAACTGAGACTTTGATATTTTCCTTACCTTGGTGCATATGGTAACACATTGTAAGCACTTAATAGTTCTGACAGAATTTTTAACACTGTTCCAGCATTCACCCTCAAAATAAGGAAAAGGATCATGCTAGATTTCAAGGGAAAAAAAACAAAGTTTACTAGAATTAAAAAATAGTAAATAAAATACACAACACAGAACATATAACATTAATGGTACAGTCATACAAATAAATGGAAAATTATAAACAAAATGCCTTATACTGAGTATCTAATCCTACCCTAGTTTCAATTAGTAAATAGTGGTGGTTGAATTACCTAACTTTGGTAGAAGTGCTTCTTAAGAGTATGTTCTTTCAGGAGTCCAGAAATAAAAAGCACTATTTTCCCTCAGCCTTGACAATATCTAGGAGGTGGAAAAAGGGCCCCATCCTAGCTTGTGAGGTCACAGCTCAGTGGTGATGTTGGCTGTGAGGTCACTCTCATTCCTGCATACTAAATTAGTCTCATGTATCTGCTTGTTGCTAAGCATCCCACTAAAAAAAATATAAACTTTTTTTTAATTAGTAAGCCTGCTTTATGGCAGGTCAGAATTACCCCTTTGATCTTCAGAGGACATTCCTAAAAGCTATTTCTTCTATCTGTGTAAGGATTTTCACAGGTATCTGTTAGAAGTTGACTTACCTCCTGATAGGTCTTTAACTCTAGGAAACTGGCCATAACCGTCTGCATTTTAAGTAAATGGTTGTTTTAAAACCTGGTTTTATTATAGTCCCAGGAAGTCAGCTTTTACAAACTAGCCAACAACCAGCAAGGCCAGCACATTTAACAAAAATCCAATATCCCATGAGGCTGTTCTGCTTGGCCTGTGCTTATAAGCAAAAGTCTATACATATATGTATATCACAAATATAATACAAATAATAACAAGAAGATGGCTATTGTCACAGTTAATACAAAAAGTTAAGACCAATCAGGATCTTTCCCAACCATTCCATTTACAGAGGGATATCAGGCATGGGTGCCCACTCTCCCCGCTTATTTTTGCTATGGCTATCGAGCCTCTTGTCATTGTTATAAGGGCATCTTTATTAATTAAAGGGCCGGTAATTAATGGTTTGGAGTATAGAATAAGCCTTTATGCTAATGACACTCTTATTTATGTAGAAAACCTAAATAATAGCTTCCCACTTTTATTGGATAGTATTACTAGATATGGGGTGTTTTTTGGTTACAAAGTAAATTGAACAAGACCAAGGTGTTGAAGACCAAAGGTCATACAGATCCCTTTGCTCCACCACAGAATATAACTCTGCAGATAGTTACAAATATTATCTATCTGGTCATTAAAGTGAATAATGAAATTAAGAAGCTTTAAACTTTGACCCACTAGTTAAAGAAACCAAAAAAATATCTAGAAAGGTGGGAAAAGCTTTCACTAACTGTAATGGGCAGAGCAAATACCACATAAATGTTGATACTACTCAAGTTTATTTTTATATTTCAAAATGTCCCGGTTATGTTATAAAAGCAATTTTCCATGGGTTTGATCAAATAATTACAAAATTCCTGTGGAGAGGGAAAAAACCCCAAGACTTAAAATGGAGAAATTAATTGTCCCTAGATTGATGGGTGCTTATGGCTTACCCTGTTTCAAATATTACTACTTCACTACAAATATTGCAGCTACAGCCAAATGGTTTGTAGAAGATATAATGGACCCCTAAACTGTAACAGAATTATATAGATCCCGATACAGGAATGTGAAACAATATTTATGTATCGGAACACATGCAAATAAGTTACACAGTTTAGCCTACCATATCAAATATACTATTAATATATGGCATAAAGTCCTTAAAACTGAAATAGTTACAGAAATAATCTCTGTACATTCACCCATATTCTTAAATCTTTTTTTTAAACCCTCTGTAACAGACGTTATGTTCAAGAACTGGTACCATAAAGGGTTAAGCAAAGTGGATCATTTCTCATTTACTTATGGTAATGAATTTTGAGACCATTAGATCAAAATTTGATTTCCCAAATAACACATTTTTTGGTTATTTATAGATTGGGGATTACATATACCAAAAATGGCAAATACAGTACAAGGATGTACCAAACAGAACAGATCTTAAGTACACCAGAACAGAAACATGTGATCTCTAAATTATATACATTAATGTTAACTAAAGGAATATAAATTAATCTTACTCTTCAAGTGCAGTGGGAAGAAAAAAGTAACCAGTCTATTTCAAATAAATTATTGAACAAAATTTGGATCGGGGAAAGAATGGGGTCTTAAGTCCTCTAAAATTATCAAGATACAATTTAACATTTGACACCGCATCTATTATACCCCTCACCAACTCAATAAAATTAACCCCACTGTAACTTCTCAATGCCCCAGATGTAATGATATGAATGTCACCTTGGAGCATATGTTAATTGTATGTCCCAGTCTAGATACCTGTTAGCATCAGATCCTTACCTTCTTGTCAGGTTCCATTGGTTGGACTCTTACCAAAAATCCTTTTTGGATGCTGTTAAGGTTTGGTGGACCAATATATACATTGCATTTTACTGCTTGAACACTCATTAATAAGGCAATTATAACTGTGTTTAAGCTAATATTGATCAAGTGGAAAGACAATGAACCCCTGGTTTTTAATGCCTGGCTAAATGCCATGATTATGATACATTGTATTGAAAGGGTGCACTATACATCAATTAATAGAATGAAGAAATAGCATCAGATTAGGACCCTGTTCATAGATAAGTTTAAAGAAGGTAGCAGCACTTAATTTCATCATCTAATTAATTATGTTGGTTATAATTTCTATGTCTTTCAAATTGAGAATGATACAAAATTAGGTTTATCTATACTTATATGAAGCCTAGCCCATCGATGATGTTTATATGTAAACTTTTTTGTTTACAATTTGGGGTAGATATATGTGAATTGTTAATATATATACATAGTCATATTCATTCATAATTGTTTTTAGTTGCAATTGATCTGTAATTCTTCATAACATTATCTCTACTTTTCATGTAATGCACTGTTTGATAAATGCTTAAAATAAAAAAAGGACAGTAATACAAATCCTGCACCACGTTTGCTAAAATTGTTATGGCATGGCACTTGCACCACTCACACTCTCTCACAGCACTCATGATGTGGAACAGCACAGGCTTTTAAATGGCTGTTAACTTGTCCCTTGATACTGACTCACATTTGCCAGCTTGCTGCCGAGCCCCCAACACCTGTGATCAGCACAAGCACCCACAGCCTTTCAAAGCAAAAACAGCTTGTTGTTTCAGCCACACCAGTCTGTATAGCAATGCAGATCTTTCTTGCAGGCAGTTGTCGCAGAAAGTTGGTGGTATAGCTGGTATAGCTGGTCTGGTAGCACTGAGTTCTGAGGTGCTGAACACCTTACCTCGCACCATGCCAGTGACCCGAGGTAGGGAGTGAGCTTGGGTTTCTGGGGGTTGGCTGGTGAGGAGAAGATTGAGCCTCCAGAGGACAGCTCTCCTCTACTGGTGAGGGTGGGGGACAAGAGCTGCTACAATACTGGCTCCTGGTGTCAACCAGGGATGGTGCATGGTAGTTCTGAGAGCATGGTCATGGCAGGGCAGACATCGGATGCAGCATGTGGAAGCATGCACTGCAATGTCCTAGATGTCCCTGCACACCCAAGCTGAAACAAGGAAAAACAGAAAAAAGAATCCTTCAGTGCTCATGAGGCCTCAGCCTACTGGCACCAGACACACCAGGATTCTCATTCCAGCCTGGCTGACCAGTAACTCCCCAGTGCATGGGGTAAGTACTCACTTGCTTGAGATCTGGGTTGTGTGCAGGAGGAAGAGGTCAAGAGTGAGAGCTGTGGCAGGTGAGGCACTGGAGGTTCAACGCTGAATGGGCACCAAAGACAAACCCCCCAGCCAAGGAGGTAGGAACATAAAAGAATAAATAAAAAAAAACAGAAAGATGGTGGTGCTCAAGCTTGTTGTTCTCTTGTAATGTGGAGCAGTGAGGGCTTTTAAATGGCATTTAAGCCAACAACACATGATACTGACATGCACTCACCGGCTTGCTGCAAAGCCCCCAAAACCTGCAGTCAGCACAAGCACCACAGTCTTTCACAGCAAAATGGCTAGTTGTTTCAGCCACCGCAGTCTGTATAGCAATGCAGATCTGACTTGCAGGTAGCAGTCTCAGAAAGATGGTGGTGCTCAGACTTGCTGTTCTGTTGTAATGTGGAGCAGTGCAGGCTTTTAAATGGCACTTAACTCCACCTCTTGATACTGACATGCACTCACCAACTCACAGCTGAGCTTCCAACACCTGCAGCCAGCACTCGCACCCATAGGCTTTTACAGCATACGGCTTGTTCTTTTAGCCATAGCAGTCTGTATAGCAATACAGATCTTACTTGCAGGCAGCAGTCACTATTAGAACTTCTAGATTGTATTATAGCCTTGTAATTCATAGTCCTCTGTCTATTATTCTGGACATTACTCGAGCTTGGCTCTTGAGGTTCACATGTCACCAGAACCTCTGGTGGTAATATAGCCTTGTAATACACAGTTCCCTATCTATTATTCCATACATTACTCAAGCTTTGCTCTCGAGGTTCACATATCACCAGAACCTTTGGATGGTATCATGCCCTTGTTATACACAGTCCCCTATCTATCATCCTATACATTAGTCAAGCTACACTCTCGAGGTTCACATGTCACCAGAACCTTTGGATGAAATTATGCCTTTATTTATTTTTTCTTTAATTTAGTCAAATTTATTGTTTTTTAGGTTACAAACACCAAAGGTCACAAAACCAATACAAACATGGTTACAAACAGACCAGACAAACACACCTTCTCCCTCCCTCCCTCAAATGAACCCGTCCCACCCTCCACACCCATGGCATCAGGCATGACCCAACATGAAAAGGGAATATAGGATGACATGCTCATCTCTTAGGATGATACTGTAGCATACAAAGGTTGTGCATTTGCTTCCATTTATTCTTGAAGGTGGGCAGATGATCCCATAGGCTGGCAATCATATGTTCCATGCACAAGTTAGACAGCAGTTCTTGTAACTATTCATATACAAAATATTACCTGCATCTAGCCAATGATGCAGTACTAGCTTTTTAAGTGATAAGACTATGATAGCCATAAAATATCTCTGTTGCTGCACCACCACTCCTGAGTAGTGACCTATCAAGCAAATGTCTGGTACAAAAAGCTCTTTGATACCCAGGAGAGGGTCAGCCCTTTGTCTTATGGTAGACCAAAGTGACTGAATTTGGATGCAATCCCAAAATATATGGAAGAGGGTGCCTTCTGCCCATTGACATCTTTTACATTGTGGGGACAGGGCCCTACTGATTTTATGAAGTTTTACCTGTGTTAGATACATGTTATTGAGAAATGTAAATTGCATTGTACTCGCTTGGCCTGGTGACACTGAGGGTTGAGGCACTGGATGCCACACCTCATGCCACACTGGTGACCCATGTTCATTAACGGACATGGGCCACCGGGGGTCAGCAGGGGAGGAGAAGGATCAAGCATCCAGAGGACTGCTGTCCTTCTCCTGGGAGGGCAAGGGAGCTGGTCTCAGTGTTGCTCACCCCCTAACAAAGGCAGGGGGACATGGCACCATGCTGGAACATGGGTGGAGCTGGGGTGGATGCTTGCCTTGGTGTTAGCATCATTGCACACTCCCAGTTCCAAGGGGACTCCATTGAAAAACTCTGCCGGCCCCCGTGCATGAGTCAGGGCTTGATGCCCGACCCTCCAGCCACCTTCAGTTCCACCTCAGCGGCCCCACTTGGGGGGCACATCCTTGGGTGAGGGTACAGGTCACTGAGGCCAGGGTGAGCCTGTTCATGGGGCTAGGGGTGCTGGCAGGGAAAAAAAAAGTAGAGTATGATAATTAAAAAAATAAATTGCATTGTCCTCAGCCTGTCTTGTGTGACATAGGTGTGAGTACCCTTCCAAATCCTTCCCCAGTCAAAGTCCCTTTGAGGGAACTGTGAGGCCCAGTACTTGGAGGCCCCATCCAGAGAGGGAAAGGCCCTATCAAATAAACCAGAGTATATTTTGGATACCACATGGGGCCACATAGCAAGAAAAGTGAGAGAGTGAAAGAATACCACAGAGCCATCATCCTCTGAGAATTGCTCCAAGTTAGAAACCAGAAGATGTGAGATTTGGTATACCTTAAATACCTGTGTTCTCTCTATCTTGTATGACTTTAAAATGTCACCCAACATGAGACAGACACCATCTTTGAAAAGTTCTCTAACCCTAATCTCTTTTAGTTGTGGGATCCAGTGAGACTGAATTATCTTGCCACCTATTTTAAAGCTGGGGTTCCCCATGATTGGTTGGTTCAGATCCTTCTTATTTTTGTATTTCAAAAAGGAGCAGAGTTGGGAATGGATCCTAACTGAGACTGCAGCTGAGGACTTCTGTGGTGCAGGGAGGAGGGTTTTAAATTAACATATAAAAGTGCTGATGGGGAAACTCCTTTTGAGCTTATTAGTTCTTTCTCTGTCTTGAGCCATGTAGGCATGTATGGAAGTGTTCTCAGTGATTCATGTGGGGCTAACTAGTGCAAGTATTTGCTTGCCTAACTGGCCCAATAGTACAGCCCAAAATGCATCAGCCTAAGTCCCCTCCATCTTTGGGGGCAGCTATTTTATGATAAGTCCTTCTTGGGGGTTTACCCATACCATAAATTACCATAAATAATCAGTGATGATGGAGTGTATTTTCTTGAACCACTTGCGTGGAAGCCATAAATTTAACAGATTCAGCTGGTAAAAGATTCTTGGTAAAATATTTATTTTCACCAGACTAATACAACCCCAGAGGAATAGTGGAAGAGATTTCCAGTGGATTAGTTCTTGCTGGACTGCCTGGATAATTGGCTCTAAATTAAGTTGCTGTATTTTAGAATCACTCCTAGCCAGGTTAATGCCTAGATATTTAATGCTATGAGAGTTCCATTGCAGACCAGCTTCTCTAATGTTGCTTGTAAGTAGAGATGCAACTAATTTAAATTTCACTGGTGAAGTGCTCACAATGTGGGCACTTTACATTGTCGCTCCACTACTGTACATGGAGTGGCCAATATGAAAGGCTCACTTTGCCTTGTAATTATTACTTTGCATTGTAATTCCACCTTGTTGTTGAATTTTGTAGACCGGGTAAGCCCACTGGGGGATACAGATGGTAAGCAATTGCAATTGAACCAGATTAAGCTTCTTGCAAAGTAAGGTGAACCAGATTAAGCTTTACACGAAGTAAGGCACAGCGGCAACAATACTGGCAGCTCCCCACACACACAGTCACCAGAATTAATGTGCATCCCCAAAATGCTACTGTCTTGTGTCAGAAAATTACCCAGTTCTGATGAAGTGAAAAGAGAGCATAACAAGAAATGCAAAGTCTCCCAGAATTATTGGCATACTTATTCATGCACACAGTGGTCATACACAGTCACCAGAATTAATGTCCATTCCCAAAATGCTAATGTCTTGTGTCCAGAAAATTCCACAGTGCTGATGAAGTGAAATAAGAATGTAACAAGAAATGCAAAGTCTCCCAGAATTAATGGTGAACTCAGTCATGCATGCAGTGGTCACTCACAGTCACTAGAATTAATGTGCATCCTCAAAATGTTACTGTCTTGTATCCAGAAAATTCCCCAGTACTGATGAAGTGAAATGAGAGCATAACAAGTTAATGGTGCACTCAGTCATGCACTCAGTGTTCACACACCATGGCCACAATTAATGTGCATCCCCAAAATGCTACTGTCTTGTGTCCAGAAAATTCCTCAGTGCTGACGAAGTGAAATAAGAGTGTAATAAGAAATGCAGTCTCCCAGAATTAATGGCGCACTCAGTCATGCACGCAGTGGTCACACACAGTCACCAGAATTAATGTGATCCCCAAAATGCTACTGTCTTGTGTTCAGACACTTCTCCAGTGCTGACAAACTGAAATGAGAGCATAACAAGAAATGCAAAGTCTCCCAGAATTAATGGTGCACTGCTAATGCACAGACAGATTAAGATTGCGCTGCACACTCAAGAGATGTAGATGCAGAGGCACAACACCACCTAACTAGTGCTCACAAGTCACAAATCCAAATCTGGAAAAGAATACCTTTTGCTGGTTTGGGGGTGTGCACAGTAGTAACAGTCTTCTACCAGTAAAGATACCACAAAACAGTACAAAAAATTCATGCAGGTGTAGTGGATAGCAGGTTCACACTGCTGCAATTACTCTGTGGCACAATAAAAGGTGTCTGATTTAAAGGCACGCATTGCACACACACTTACACACACACTACAAGTAATGAGCAGCAAATTGAAAACCGTTCATAAGCACATGTTTTAAACAAACTGAAATTATGGACTGCTGCACCACAACGATCAACAAAAAAATGTCAAGAATTACTGAAAATATTAATGTGTGTACATTAACACAGTTATGCAAGGAAAATATTACCAAAACAGAAAGACTGCCTTTTTCCCCCAGTTATTCTACCTACACCACAGATACGCCCCTCCCCCAGGCACACTTCACAGTACACAGACTGACTGTTCTAATTTAACATTCAAAATCCACACACAAACAATAAACACTGATGATATGAGCACAGAAGGGTTTCCTACAATCGATGTACTAAATTTTGAGCAATAAAAATGGGTCAAAAAGGCATTTTTAACAGCTTTTAGATGTTTTGAATCACAGAGCTCTGAGAACAAACTATCTCCAGCTACCACTACACACACACACACACACACACACACTACCCAGAACTGAGGCTGTGCAGAACAATCTAGAGCCCATGTGACCTGCAATCCCATGAATCATTGCAGAATTAATCTTGGAGCTCAATTACAAGGCAAAGTGATGAGAATACATTGATGTCAATGTACTTCACCTTACAATTGGTGGAGAAGTGGTTTGGGGAAGGTGGAATAACGCAAAGTCATTGGTTTCAATGGACTTCATGTACCTCATTATGCTGCAAAGTACTCCACTTCACGTTGCGGATTACTCTGCGGATTCTGCATTACTCTGCGAATCACTTCACAGAGCGAATTTTAGCCACTTCGCCCACCACTACTTTTAAGTGTTCTGGAGTTTAAGGGGAAGACTAGGATCTTGCCCAGATTCATTTTATTGTTATAAAGTAAGTTATATTCCTTAATCATTTCAAGTGTGGCCTGTATAGAAGTTTGTGGATGGGTGAGATGTAGAAGTATATCATCCACATATGCTGATAGCTTCAGCTCTTGGGAATATCCTTACTCCCTGTATTTTGGGATTTTCCTTAAGTTTAGTAAGTAAGGGTTCTAGGTAAATGTTAAATGGCAGTAGCAATAGTGGGCAGTCTTGCCTGGTTCCTGAATATAGTGGAAAGGAGGAGGAGAAGACCCCATTACAATACAAGCAAGCACTCAGGTTCCCATAAAGGGCACTAATCCATGGTATGAACTGGGGAGGGAATCCAAATCACTGCATGATGTGGAATAAGAATTGCCAGTCTACCTGGTCAAAGGCTTTCTCTGTGTCCAGGGACATCAGAATAGCCAGTTGATCTGATTCCCTGGACGCAGAGAAGATGTGAGCCAATTTACTCAGATGATCAGAAGAGGATCTCCCTGGCAGGAAACCTACCTGGTCATGAACTATTAGGGAGGGATGCACCTTGTTAAGCCTGTTCACTAGTAATTTTGCCAAAATGTTAATGTTGTAGTTCAACAATGGTATTGGCCTGTAACTGGTGACTTTATCCTCCTCTTTTCCGGGTTTATGTAGCAAGACAATTAGGGCTTCTCAGAGCCTATTGTCAGTGGGTTCTGCTAAAAACATGTTTGAACACAATCTATATAACCAGGGAGCTAACTTGTCTGCAAAGATCTTGTAAAAATTACAGGAGAATCCATCTAGTCCTGGAGCTTTATCCAGAGGTAAAGCTTTAATTATCATCTGAATATCTTCTACATCAAATGGAGCTACCAAGCTACAGTATCTATTTCACTATCACTTAAAGTGGGCAGTGGAAGGGTGGCAGGATAATCAACAACTCTATCTTTGTCAGGGAGTTCTACCATTGGGCTGTATAGCCTGTGGTAATATTGTTTGAATTAAGAAACAAAATCTTTCAAAGTAAGTTTAAGGATCCCATCAGAGGATGATTGGATGGCTTTAATGATTCTTTCAGCTTCTGATTTCTTAACTCACAGTGCCAGGAGTCATCCAGCATTCTCTCCTTGATCTATATACCTTGTTTGGGTTCTCAGTATGGCAAATTCAGCTTTCTCGTGTAACGATTCACCATATTGATCCCGGAGCCTTATAAGTTTATGTCTATCCTCCTTTGTAGTGTTAAGAGACAAGTGTCCCTCCAACTGACATACTTGGGATAGGAGATTAACCGCCTTCTGCTCCCACACCTGCTTCCTGACAGATGCTAAGTGAATTAGTTCTCCCCTTATGAAACATATCAGTGCTCCCCATTCCAGGTCAACTTTACCCATTGAGCTGCAATTAGCTGTAGTATAATGATCTAGTGCTTTAGAGATCCACTTAACCACCCATTCCTCCTTTAGCATTCGGTTGTTAATTCTCCAGATAGATTCTTTATGTTGAGTGGGGGGGAGAAGGAGATTTGACACCAGACTGTGGAGTGATCTGATATCACTCCCAGTTCCATACCACAGCTTATTATGCCTGTGAGTAATGAGTGGCTAACCAGAAAGTAGTCTATTCTAGATGATGTCCCATGCACCGCAGAACAAAATGTGTATTCCCTGGAGAAGGGGTTCTGTGTCCTCCAAGGGTCACACACACTGAGGTAGTCAGTGAGCTCTCTTAATGCACACTGCACTGCGTAAGGCATTGCCACCATCTATCTGATTTATCTAAATTGGGGTGACTGGCAGGTTCCAATCTCCCCCTAAAGGCATATGGAGTGTGAGAACTGGAGCCAACACTGGGATCAATTCCATGAAAAAAGAGGGGGTGCCTGTATTAGGACCATATATACAGCCCAAGCTTACCTCAGTCCAGTCTAATAAACCTTTAAATAGCAAATAATGGCCCCTAGGGTCCCAAATACAATGTTTGCAGGTGAAGGGTACTTTACAGGACATCAAAATAGCCACCCCTCTGCTTTGTGTAGGGTTCCCTGCTGTGAAGACTTGCCCAATATACTGTCTATGGAATAGATTGTTCTCATTTTTGAATAAATGCATTTCTTGTAGAACTAGTGTCTCCCCTTTAAGGTGCTGGAGATGCTTAAGGACTTAATACCTTTTGGAATTCTTGCGGGTCCCTCATACTTTCCATGTGAAAATTTTAATAGCACTAGCCATCATTCCTGTCTAGCCTTATCCAGTGAGTAGAACCCTTTTGCTTTCTATGAATAGTTCCACAATCATTTACCTGATGCTGTCCCTCCTTCCCTCTCCTCCCTCGACCATCCCCATTTCCTCACAACCAGTAAACTTCCATACCCCAGAAGATCCCCAATAAATATATCAAATACAGTAACATTAACAGCGTAATATATGCTCCTAATATATGAGAAAACCTTTTCTCTGGATCATGAAATGAACAGTTATGAAGCAGGTGAATAAAAATGACATTATATGATCCAGGACCCCCCACCCTCCAACTCAAAAATCCTTCAGCCGATGATACACATGACTTCCACTTAGAGCCCATCCCTCTCCTGCTCTCTTCCAAAGGTAATGTTAATGGCAGCTTTACAGGAGAGAATTCCCCTTCAATTAAAGTGCCTTACACCTTGGTATTATCAGCTAGGGAACCTCCCCCGCACCGCCAACCTCTTGACTCTTCAAACCCCTCTGTTTCTCTCCAATTTAACGGTGAGTAATCTGTAAGTTAGCTTCAACAACCAAGGAACAAAGCCACCCTGCAAAGCTAGGCAGTCTTGCAATTAAAGTAAAAAATAATGCCCCTGAACAGAAATTAAATTGTAGAACATACTCGATCTGAGTTGACTGGCCCTTAGAAAAACAAGAGAAAGAGAAAGGGCAAATAAGTTCATATGCACACTGTCACTGAATGTTTTGAACTACCAACTAAGCCAAATTGCCAGAAACCCCTGAAAAATCAATAAGTCCCCTTCCGGGGTGCCAGCCAAAACAACATTATATACAGTTCTATGGTTCTTTAGAAGTCCAGGTGCCATGCTCAATACATGCCATTGACAGGGACTGTATTGTTGTAAACCTGCCGTTTACAGTTAGTGTAGTGTCCGCTACAGGTGATGACATGATCAGATCCAGTGTAATTGAAACAGGCCTGTACACCTGACTAACTGTGCCTTCCCCCATAAATATAGATTAGGCATCATAACAGCATTCACTGTATCTTACATCAGGCCTTAATACTGTAGGTTACCGCTGCTTGACTTGATCTGTGTCCATCACTCCAGTTCAAACTGCGGTTGGTTAGAGTGCATGCTACTGCAGGATCCAAAAGACAAGACAAACCAGGAATGGGTGTGAGTCGACAACCACTCACGGATTATTTATTAAAATGTCTCTTCAGCTGAGCAATTAGCATAAGCCCAAATTCTCACAAGCTGAGCCGTTGCTTCACAGGAGGTGGAAACCTGATGTAGCTGGCCGCTTGCTTCAGTGATTTTTAAAAAGATTGGGTAGCACTTCCTTAAGTGCTGATTCAGCCAATTTGGAATCCTCAAAGCTGACCCATTTACAGTATCATCTATGAGCACCTGAAGCCTCACTGGGTAACCCATATGGAATTTTTTGCCTGCTGCTACTAACTTTGTTACCACGGAATGGAATGAGGCCCTCCTCTGCCAAACTGAAGCAAGCAGGTCCTGGGTTACTCATAGCATGGCCTCCTTTCACTGATTTCTTGTAGCTCCTTGATTTTGTTAACAAAATGTTGGCATTCTTGATAGTTTAAAAAGTGAAAAATTAGTGGTTGAGGTGGCGGTCCAGCATGGGGCATCAGAAATAGGGAATGATGTGAACGTTCAATGGTGTAGTTAGGCCCAAATGGCATTGACCCTGCCAGCTTGCATAGCAGCTTTTGAGTGAACAAGATAGGGTCAGAGCCTTCCTTTTTTTTAGGAAGCCCTATAATCACAGCATTATTCCTCCAGCTTAGCTTCAATCTGAGCCATCCTCTGCTTAGCTGCCACTAATTTGGGGTCTGACAGGTCAGCTCTCTTCTCCAGAGACCTGATACATATCTCTCTATTCCTGGTCCTCTTGGATAGGTCCTCCAGGGCTATTGCCATTGATTTAAATTCCAAAATTAGCGATCTTAGCTCTTCACGGAAGGCTTGAAACTCTGCCAGAAATCTCTCCACAATTAGAACATTTTGCTCTGCTGATGCTGAAAGATTGCAAGTGCTGGATGAGGCCTGTGGTTTTTTTTTCTTGCTAGCCTTCTTGGACGTTGGCAGCGGTGTGTGTTTTGGCAGAGTCACCCTCATTTCTACCTTCTTGCCAGGCTTTCAAACTTGGATAGATATTCCCAATGAGTCTACTGATGTTTGTACAAGTATTCCCCACCCAAGGAAGTGAGTGGAGAGTTTAAAACAATTAAGTTTTAGATGGAGTTAGTGAGACTGCTCTTCTGGAGCTGATACAAGGAAGGCTACATCACATGAACCCCACCTGGACATATTGGTATTATGCCCTTATAATAACTGGTCTGCAATTTTTTTGTTAGGGCTGACTGACTTATAATTTGTCATTATAAACTGCTGGCTATAATGGCCAAGTCACTCAAACACAGCCACTCCCTCATTGGCTGTTCTTCTCCTACTGAGCAGGCCAAACACTTTCACAAACATGGTGGTTCCTCACTTGCGTAGCAAGGGGCTGCCAGACTGAGAGTCTGTGTCGCTTTTTCTTAAAAAAAAAAAAAAAACTCGCACATTAAACATAAAAAAAAATGATCTGATTGATCCTACCATTCAGAAACTGCAGTGGACAACTGCCACCAAGAACATCTCCAACTCTCACTCACTGAGGTAAGCGGTTGCAATCATGATCTAAATACAAACTTTGCATAAATTAAAAGTACATTTACATAAAAAATCAACTGTACAAAAAAATCGAAATCAGAAAGACTGTCTCAGAAAGACAGACTGTGTGTGTGTGTGTGTGTGTGTGTGTGTGTGTGTGTGTGTGAGTGTGTGTGTGTGTGTGTCTGTGCTCACGGAGTGCATATGTGTGTGTGTGTGTGTGTAGACACAGCACCAGTAAAGTCAGTGTGGCAAAAAAATGCTGACCAGCAATTATAAAAATGAAAGATGTTGAAGTGTGTCTTAAACTTGAATTTAATGGTTGCCCTTGGTGTGAGATGCTTTAATAAACCCTGTTGGGCTTCGCCCTCAAGGTTTATGTAGCATCCCACACCTCAGGCAATCATTACATTCTCATTAAGCACAGTTCCCCATCTAGTTTTCTGTAAGTTATACACATTTCCCTATCTATTATTTCATACATTACTTGAGCTTTGCACTCAAGGTTCACATGTCACTAGAACATCTTTATGATATTATAGACTCATAATACACTGTTCCAATTCTATTAGTCTATCTTATCCCCGACTCAACATCTCTGTAACCAGCCCTGGTAGTCTAGGGTTTCCACTAACTCAACAGATCTCTGTTCCAATAGGGTAATCATCCCTGGTAGTGCAGTGTTACCACCCTCCAACCTCATCTTGAGTAAAAGAATATCTTCCCTTGTAGTCCAATGGTACCTCCAGCCACTGAACATTTGATTAAAAAAATCTCTTCCCTTGTAGCCCCATGGTTCTCTCCTATTACCTGTAGAGTAAAATACTTTATTACCTGGTAGTCCAGTGATATCTTCTAAAACCCAGTCTCTGTTATAACAACCCAACCCCCTTTTCCACCCAATTAGCACATGGCATCCCCACTCCTGAGCCACCACCAACTCACCCAGCAGAAAGCCTTCCATGTCTGTATGCAGAGATGGTGATGGGAACAGACTCTTCTCTCACCGCCTCTGCTAGTCACCTTCTGAATGACAGAAAGAAAACACATGTGTACTATTGAAACAGTTGTACTGTAGGATACATGTTCTTGCTTCCTGTCATTTAGATGTTCACTGACCAAGGTGGTGAGAGAAGTGTCTGTGCCAGTCACCATCTCTACATATGCACATTGATAGCCTTTTGCTGGCTTAGTGGGTGAGGGATGGGGGGATGGGGAGTAAGTGATGAGTGGGAGGATAGGGGGCTGGAGACTTACAATGATTATAAAAAGGATCAGGAGGGATGGGGACACCACTGCATACCAGAGAAGATATTATTTTAACCAGGTATAGAAAAGAATGGCACCTTCCACTCAACAACTGTTGCAGCTATAAAACATTTTATTAAATTTGCAAAAGCAGTCTGCTCTTGTAATGTGCCAAAAGATCGGTGTTGAAAGTGAACAGGAACACACAGGAACTCAGTTCCTGAACCTTTTTTGCAGCAAGAATGGAGTTCCTGTACTTCTTCCCACTGACACTAGAACTAGAATTCTTAAACTAGCACCATAATGACAGTTTCTGGGCCTGTGATCTGAAATCAGGGTTTCCATAACAACATTTGACTTGTACAACAATTTTATTTTCCTAGGAATACTTCAATATCTCTAACTGAATCTACTTAAGTCTAAATAGATAGATGTGTCTTGACACAGCTATCCCTCAAGTTGAGGCTCTTCATTCTGCATTTCATATTTGCCAGTGTCTGAGTTCCTGTACTTCTTGTCTACCACTTGCACCACTGCAAAATATGCAACAATGACTCACACAAAGGTCCTTTTGTGACCCATGGTGGCATCCTTTTGCAAGTTATGTGAGTAGATTGTTTTGCACATTTAATAAAATGTTCTACAGCTGCAATAGATACATCCTGCTTCTTAACTGTTACACATATTGACACACTGTAGTAACATTATATTCAGATGAAAAAACAATTTGCAGACCCTCTTGTTTGCTGTTCTAACTGAATGGTAATGGCCAAGGCCCCTAGAATTCTGCGGCCGCAGAATTTTGCGCAGAATGTGCAAGCTACCACAGAACTTCTGCAGTGCCGCAGAATTCACTGTTCTTTGTGATTCTTTATTAATATTTCTGTTTATCCATAGAACCTGGTTCCCTTCCCCTCTTTTTATATCCAAAGCCCCTCTATGCTCAGAATGTGATGTTGTCAGTGCTATGACATCATACATTAGCTAATGAAATGTCTGCATTCTGCCACAGAAATGAATAGTCACTTATCTACCACATCTCCCACTGCCAGAGATGGTGGCACAGCATGTCAGGCAAAGTAATATTTGCTCAACCTGCACTACAGCCTAATACAATTTTCAGTCTTACGTTATTACACTAGGGCTAACTTAAACAAAACCTTGTCAATAGCATAGACCTGTTAAGTCCATACCTTACTTTGTGCAAACTTATTTTTGCCTTTAAGGTAAAAAGATGCCATCTGAAGTGAATAACTGGTAAAATGAATTAACCTGTCATTTTTAAGAAAAATAAAGTAATTATGCTAAGAAAAGTGGAATATAATGTGTAGACCTGTTGAAAGAATAGACCTGTTAAATAAATAATTGCGCCGTACACATTTTTGACAGGGTTATTGATTACATATTGTCATTGGTTGACAGACCCACCTAAAAGTTATGGAGAAATGTTGTGTGCAGGGCCAGCTGTTGGGCCAGAGTGTAGCATGTTGTGTTCCCATGCCAGCAACTCAGGTTCAGAGATTAGCTCTGGGAGCTGGTGGGGCAGCACAAGAATTAGGGGAACATAGCACTGCTCTGAGCCTGGGAAGGTATGGCTCAGTGTTCTGTCACACAGGAGACCCATTGTGATGGGCTGGAGAGCTTTATCTCACAATGGGTTCACATACATGTCATGGCCTGATGGTGCTATGTAGTGAGTCAGGGGAAGCAGGCGGACTTGACAAATGAGTTTTGCGATAGCTCCTCTATTATGTTTATTCCATTTCCAAAGGGACTTGCATGAATGAGGATACAATTTCATGGACATTTGAAAAAAAAAATAGATAGATAGATAGATAGATAGATAGATAGATAGATAGATAGATAGATACACACACATGTTTGTATGTTACAGATTGCATATAAATATATAAGTGATGCACAGTGGGGACCTCATGAGTGGTATAGACAGTATGAGTATAGAAATACCTTATTTATCACATAAGGTCCCCTCTGCGTATTTCATTTATGCAATAGGTTCGGACCTTATTGGAGATTTATTTTTGCTTTTTTAGGCATAACATTATTTCTGTAAGTCTGTTATTTTTTTAACTAGAGTTACTATGCTTCACCCCATCCTGATTGCTATTACCATTACCATGGGCGTCAAGTCAGGATGACAAGCTGACACTGTGATGTTGTAGTTCATTAGTGTCACAGAACTTTTGCAGAAATTACAAACCACTGCCACAGAAGTTCTACAGCAAATGGTAATCTTGCCGCAGAACTTGGTCCCAGTGTGCTGCAGAAAAGTAGGGGCCTTGGAATAGTATACCCAATCTGAGTATGAAAACATCTCCAAACATGTCCCCCATATGCTACTTCTACTCTTACCTTGTAACCCTCAATGCAGTTCTCCTTTAGGTATCTGCCCTGCTTTGAAAAGCTGAACAGTATCAGTATCCACAGCCTCATTAGGTAGACTATTCCCCATGTTTATTGCCCTCTAGCAATTATTTTTTTCTTCACTATCAAGCTTTTCTTTTCTGCCACCATCCCCTAGTCCTCAGGTGTGTAGGTATACTCCTATGATGACACTCCCAGCCCGGGTTGCTACTAAGCCCACCACATCTGCAGTGAGGGTTGATGGTGCAGGACCCAAGAGTTTCACCAGCTGTTCTCCTGATGGCATCACGGTTTACTTCCTTTTGTCCACACTGCTCCTACTCAGTACAGGCATGGCCTATGGTAGCCTGGCATGGCCAACACATGTCTCTGAGGTGGTGAAAGCTCCATGGCCTTCCATAGAGCTTGCTATAGTGCTAGAGCCTGTTGCTGATCCTCTCACCAACACCTGAACTAAGGCACACTGCCATCAGCAGCTCACCAGCCCTGGCCTGCGGCTGATGATAGCAGCAAAATCACGTGCTGACCCCAGATCACCTACATGACAGTGCACTGGGCCACTGGGGTGGCCTTAGAGGTAACTCATCCAATGCTTATACTCCGCATGCCCCTCACCCCAAGTTTGACTGCATATTCTCTGGTTCTCCTTGCACTCACCAGCTCAGTAGAATACAACCCTACACATGATGCATAACCGTCAATTCCCTTCTCCCCAAGGAATCTATCTAGTCCTTTCAAAGCCTGAACAGTTCTAGGTTAAATAAACTCCATATGTAGGGTACTCCAAAGTTAGCCACCTATACCTCTCAATTTTCTGTCATTATTTATGTATGTATATATTTATTTATTAATTTATTTAAAATGTTGGTAAACCTGGAAAGGCACACTGAGCCAAGGCTCATTACCAGGTATGAACAGAATGAACAACGTTACAAAAACATAATGTGGTTACAAAGGCAACAAATACAGATGTAATAGCACATGATGTGATCAATAATAACAGCATGGAAATAATCCAATGAAATGTGGACAATAAAGTGCATAGTGTTTGTTGGAATAGGTGACAGTACTATATAGCTTGATTTGGGGAGGTGTCGGAGCAGGAGAGGGTCAGAAGACAGAAGGAACAAGACGTAAGGATGTGGGTTGGCAGGAACAGGAGGGCTCAGAAAGATGCCTTAGTTGCTGTTTGAAGGCAGGTAGTGTGGGAATGAGTCAGACTGGAGAAGGGATAAGATTCCATAGAGAAGGGAGGCAGCAGGAGAAAGCATCTTGACCAGCAGAAGAGTGAGTGTGGACAATGAAGAAGTTCTGGGACACCCTGGAGTGAAGAGAGTAAGAAGAGGAGGAGGGAATTATGAGGGGCATCCCTCATTTTACCCCAAGATTGCCTTGTCCCACATCTGTTGCACATGAAACGATCTCTGGTCAGATCCACCATGGCTGCTTAATAAAGTTAATGAAGTTTTGTGGAATTGTTAAGGAGGTATGGAGAAACAACACAATGATTTGTAAGTAGTAAGATTTGTTTTAGTTTCTGTTCTAAGGAAGGCATGCACATTATTAGGACAATATATGGAGGTGTACATTTTAATGGAAGCAATAGAAAGCTTACAAAAGAACCCCAGAGCAAATGCCACTGATGTAAGTGTTATCCCGGATGATATTGGCCAGACAGCCACATTTTAAAGAAAACACAAATGCACGTATCCCAATAATACAAAGCATCAAATGAAACATACAGTATGCAAATCCCCATGGTGGTACAGAAGGTGGTAGTATATGAACAAGTAATGGCTGGCATATGTTCAGCCTTGGGATTATTTACACAGATTTTTTTTTTTAGTTTTTTTTTTTTTTTTAAGAAAAATGTTTTTTTTCCATGAGGTGATACAAGTCATAGTATAAAAAAGGTATTAGAAATGAAGCTTTCTGATTGGCTGTAAACATTCTAACAGCCTTATGTTAATCTTTTATTAACATACATGTAGAGCTTAATCATATGCTGAACAAGGTTTAACACAATTTAAAAAAACATTTTTAATATAATATCAATAAGGCACTCCCAGGGGTTATGTTAATGGTCAGTTAATCACCCTCTTGGGGCATGTGGCACTCAGCTATGCCACGTGCCACATCACACCCCTAGAGAGTTATTAACAGATCATTAACATAACCCCAGGTTATGCTTTATTGCTTATTTAAGCAATGTGTTGATGTCAGGAAGTCAAGTGTAATGATGATGGACTGTTAGAGAAAATGTGATATTAACTTTCAGAGGAGGGCACTTTTGATAAAAGCTAGGTAGTTATGCTTGTGACAAAGGGAATATTAAGATAGTATGAGGTCTACACAGAAGTGAAGTACAAATATGCACAGTTTCATAAGTATGTGCTCAGAGTGCAGGCAAATGTGATATGCAGGTTTGTTTTGGAAATAGGTAAAAATAATGATACATGCAATTAATAGAAAGATAGGTAATTACATAGACATATAGACAGAGAGTGAAAGAGAGACACACACAGACAGACAGGCAGAATAGGAATGGCAGTGAAGTATTAAAGTGACGCCAACCCCACCCCCACCCCTCAGACATAGACAGGCATTGGGGTGCGCCTTTGGGTCATTGCCTATAACGCTCATGCCATTTCACCTCACTCTACCCTGCAGACACAGACAAGAGTCAAGGTGTGCCTTGGCATTTTCAAACTTTACACTCACCCCATTCCATAAGGAAATATGCAGAAATGGGTTCAGTATGAGAGAATGGAGTGAACTTTGGAGCTGAAGAGTCAGAGGCACCTCAGTACCTGCCACTGGCTGCAGGGTGGGGTTGGGGTGGAATGGCATGGGCATTACTGTTGACAATCCCAAGTTACACCCGTGATGCCTGTCAGTCCCTACAGTGCAGGGTGTTATGGTGAGAAACCCTAATGCCCTGGGCGTTTCTTGGTATTTTCACTCCAAGTTTTCAGCGTGGGCTTTTTGTGACCCTACCACATGAACACTGACATTATAAGTTCATTAGCTGAAAGGAGGTTTTGCACAGCAACTGTGCCATTTGGCACCACAGGTGCAAAAACCCATTTTGAACAGGATGTAAAACAATGACAGCTGTACATTTCTTGCTTCAGTAACTGCTCAGCACATCTGTTGCATTACCTGCTTATTGACATTTTATATCTGCTATGCAATGTACTGCTGCTATGTCTGGGGAAGTAGGAACACACACACACACACACACTCAGCAGAACACAGCTGTGAAATGATTAGATTGTATACAAGCACTGTTTTCCATGCAAGACACAAGTAATTGAATTAAAAACACAAACAAACATGCACACACACACCACAACACACCAGAATACGGTGATTAAATGATTAGATTTGTCTACAAGCACTATCTTCTGTGTAAGTTGGAGCATGGGGGGTTAAGGCTGGAGATCAGTTGTGGTCCATGACATAACCACATGGTCAGAATATTAAATATTTTAAAATAAACTTAAATGCAAAAGTATCCATTTCAAGAAGAAAATGCAAACAATGGCACTTAACAGTTATAGGGTAAGTTAGCACATATGGACTTATTTGCTGCAAATACATCTCAGTTGCTAAGGGGTCCTGAATATGTTCACCCTTCCTCAAGCCAAGCTAGCTACAGTATGTCTAGCAATAACATGGATGGAAAAAGTATGCCATATTTTCAACAAAAAGTTAGCATTTTAAAAAGACAGTGCTGTAGACTGAGAAGCAGCTTGTGTAGGTGCATTCATTATGCTAGTCAGGATATGTTCTGGTGGCGTTCCATAAGGCTTACCAGTGGGAGAAGTAGGGGAAAGGGATAGATATCTAAAATAGAACCATTTAACCCATTTGTGATTTTAAGTTGCATGACAGAAATGCTTCTTCCAGAACTGGACACATATTCCAAATAATGCCTCACCAGTGATCTACACGGTGACATCACCACCTCCTTCCTTTTGCTGGTAATACCTCTCCCTATGCACAACAGCATTCTACTGGCTCTCCTCACAGCTTTGGTACATTGTCTAGCCACCTTTAGGTCATCCAATATGATTACCCCAAATCCCTTTCAATTTTAATGACCATCAGCCCCCCCAAATCATCCCTAGATTCCTGCAACCCTTCCTTATTCAGCAACCAGTTAATGTATCTGGACTTATTTGCTGCATATGCATCTCAATTGCTAAGGGGTCCTGACCATGTTCACCCTTCCTCAAGCCAAGCTTGCTGCAATATGTCTAGCAATAACATGAATAGAAAGATTATGCATAACCAGTGGGAGAAGAAAGGGAAAAGGCTAGAAATGTAAAATATAACTATTTAACCCATTTGTTATTTAAAGTTGCATTACAGAAATGTACTTCCAGAACTGGACATTATATTCCAAATGAGGCCTCACCAGTGATGTACACAGTGGCATCACCACCTCCTTCCTTCTGTTGGTAGTACCTCTCCCTATGCACCACAGCATTCCACTGGCTCTCCTCACAGCTTTGGTACATTGTTTAGCCACCTTTAGGTCATCCAGTATGATTACCCAAAAATCCCTTTCCATTTTAATCACCATCAGCCCCCCCCCATTACATTACCTGGGTTCCTGCAACCTTCCTTATTTAGCAGGCAGTTAGTGCATCTGGACTTATTTGCTGCATATGCATCTAAATTGCTAAGGAGTGCTGACCACATTCACCCTTGCTCAAGCCTTGCTAGCTGCAGTATGTCTAGTAATAACATGAATGGAAAGATTATGCATATGCAAATGTATTAATTATGCTGTACATACCCTAAGACTCAAAGTGTGTGTCCTTTGGCTGTCATGATGTCTGTGGTTAATTTGAAACAAAAGACAATGTAACAAGACACTGACCTCCACCGGAGCTACTGAACAATAGAGTAAACTGCACTCTGGGATGATTGCCTGGGACAAGATGCAATAAAAAAACCTGAATAGCAAGTTCCAGGGAGTATAAAACCAATAGGAATGTTAGAAAAAAACTCCCCTTCCCCACTCATTACAGGTGTCAATCAATGTATTTGTTAACCATGCTGGTTCATCTTCTTGCTTCCCTCATAGCAAAAATGTGAAACTACATTTGTGTTATATTAAATGAGTGATAAATGTCATGTCCAGGGGGATGGCAGCTCTGATAGTTGTTCCAACATGATAGATCCAGCTCATGCCCCTCCCACAAAAATGAAAGCATAGTGCATGCAACAGAACTTAGGAACATCACATTTTTAAGTCAGCTCTGATCTGTTCAGTCTTACTTTTTTCATGGCTCAGTTTATATCAGTGAAAAGAAAGTATGAAAAAAACACCCAGCCTTTTGCTTCTAGACATAATTGTTCATTGCAGCTGATATTTTTAACATGTGCAAGACAACTGCACTTCTCAGACTTAAAAGAAAAGATACTCTTTATCATCAAAAGACTGTGTTTATGAAGTACTGTGCCCATGATTAAAATAATTTGAACCCCCTTAAAAAAAATGTGCCCTCACATGAAACTGCATGTTTAACTGTAAAGACAATTAAAAAATGTATTTCTAAATGCATTACTAACAGCAGTGTTTTCAACGTTTTGAAACTACTAAAAGACAAACTATATATATATATATATATATATATATATATATATATATATATACACACATATATATATGTGTGTGTGTTTATACCATGGGAGTGAGAGCTTCCTCAGTAGGATATCCTGTGTTATTTCCACTGCAGTGAGGTTAAATCCTGATGACATCAGCAGAGTGAGAATATCGACATTTATCCATACTCTGCTGATGTCACCAGAGTGAGGATAAATGCACTGCAGCTTGCACTCTAAAGGAAACTGCTTCAGAAAACAGTTAATCTTTTACCTTTGTTTTTACAAGGACAGAGACACACTAAGCTGAAAGCGTGTTTACATGTGCAACCTGGGAGCACAAGAAAGTTAAGTAACTTGCTTTGGATCATACAGTATGCAAGTGGGAGCTGTGGGATTCAAACCCAGGTCTCCAGGTTTGTGGCTCAGAGCCTTAAACAACTGTTCTATACTGCCTCCTTAATCTTTCTCTTATCTCTTTCCCACTGAAGCTGCAACTTACTCAATTAGCTTTGCAAAACACTCTCACCTGTGTCCCATTGTGTTTCTAACTGCCCTAGCCCATTACTGTGCTGATCGCAGCTTCAAATTAACCTGAATTCTAAATGAAACTCTTTTACAAAGCAGTTTCTGTTTCTCAGTGCTACCTGCAGCAATGTGTCTTTCTCAGTTAACCTCTGACTCACTCAATTAACTTTGTAAAACCCTGTCAGCTGGGTTTCTCACTTCCAGTCCATTCAGAACACACACACACACAAACACACACACACACACACTGGCAGCACACACAGAATGAGCAGGAAACGCACAGAATCAGAAAAAATGTTCCTAAAGCTCTCACTCCTGTGGTATAAATTGCACATATGATGGGCAGATCATGGGATAAGAAAAATATTCTCACTCCTGCAGAGTGAGCTGTGTATTTTCACTCATGCCATCAGCACTCATGAGAATACATAGCTCACTCTGCAGGAGAGAGAATATTTTCCATATCCCACTTCTGCCCATCATGTATCCCATATATATGTGTGGGTGTGTGTGTGTGTGTGTGTGTGTGTGTGTATAATGTGTGTGTATGTGTATTGAATATGGTAAACAAATATTGTTAATCCCAAAAGCTGAACTTTATGTTTTTAGTATAGAAATGTTTGAGAAAAAAATGTGGCTCTTTCAACTTGAATCAGAATGCTGTGTCTATTGTTTTCATTGGGAGCTGTAGTTCCAGACACTCCTTAATTACTCTTTCCGTCTGAGATACCAGGTGGCTCTGATAATCATTTGTTCCAATGTTTTTGAAGTCAATTTGAAGGCATTAAGTATATTCTGTTCTCTTAGTCCTTAATAAAATGCAGGGGCTCCACAACTCGATCACTCCAAAGACTTGTTCTGTTCCTTGGTCCAGGTCCAAAACTAGCGTGTCTTGTTTCAACATGATAGATCCACCTCATGCTCCTCCCACATGAATCAAAAAAAGGTGGGGGTGGATCTTTAGGAGTTTCTCGGGTAGAGATGGGGGTGGATCTTACCCTTCCAAAAAAACCAATGCTGACTCCCACTACTCAGGTTCCAGTTCTTGTACCGCCCATTTAAGAAAGAAAATAGTACCCTACAACCATTAACTAAAATGAAAGCATATCTATCTGAGGGTGGAAAATATTTCTTTGAGAAGGTTAAGGCAGAGGAGACTATTTACACATTCAGTCAGTTCCATGGACAGAAAGCATGACATCACTCATTTTGTACATGCAAAATGTCTGAAGGCTCCGCCTACTGCAGCTGTAAAAAGTGTGGCCCTAATTAAGAAGGGTCTGTGAACACAGATGTTAAAAAGGAAATTAATAATATTCTATAATGTTCATTATAAATTAAACTTTGGACAAATAAAGATACTGGTTTACACAGTGGTCTGAGCTGGTATCACCATGTTTGATGCTCTGACCCACATTTTGAGGGCCACTGTCCCACAGTGTCCCTGATTTTGAATGTCATTGTCACACTTCAGTGACAAAGGGTTAAGAGATATGTAACCATCCTTGGTGTGAAGCATTTTTTTCTAATGTTTCCCATTATACCCCCCCATTTGAGTGTGTACAGTATATGCTGGCACAATTCAATAATTTGGGACCAAACTCATATGATCACAGTGCAGTGCTGCGCAAGGGTATGAATCTCGACTTTTGCACTTGACCCTAATGACACTGGAGCAGAGGAGATTTACTGATAAGGTGTCAGATTATGCATGATCCAAATCTGCTGCTTGAACTGAACAGTCAATTTAAACAAATTAAAAAAAAATGTAGAGGAAACTCCCCTATAGCTGACTGAGCTTGCTTTTAAAACTACAAAAGGAAAATTATTTTGTACTCAGCATATCATAAAACCTGGAATACGTTATCTTTAGATATTATAGCAAGTCAAAGTAAAACCCTATTTAAGCATTGTCTTGACAGTTTTCTATTAAGTGGGGGTATATCAGAATATTATTAGATGGAGCAACTTGGGCATACAAGTCTTATCACTCCATATCCACCGTAGTGGTAAGAACCTTAGAATAGGTACAGGAATGCCTCAGTGGCACTTTCACCTCCACCATTAATCACATTACTGGACAGAGATCCATCTTTAAACTTAGATAGGGGCCGCGTGCCACCTTTACACTGCCTTTTCTAGATGATTCTCTTACAACTAGGATAAATGTTAAAGATGCAGATTACATGTTCATGAACATATAATAAGAGTACAGCAAACATATTCATCAATATAGAATTTTTATTGATTGACAAAACATATTAGAAATCTACCTCCTGATGAATTTGATATGTTACTGTAATACATTTCAGCTCTACTACACACTTCACATGTTCAATACATTTTTAAATAGGTACACTGTAGATGGGTTCCTAAATGAATATTGAATGCTACTTTGTTTGTTTTTTTAATTCGTTAACACACATTTAATAATATTGTTCCAGTACTGTTACTTGGCTAAATATCATTACAAAAATAAAGTACCTCTGCAAAATATATTAATAATATGTATTTGGTAATCTCAATGTATCTAAAAACTAGGTTAATCCAGGATATATTATAATAAATATTCTACTGTACCTTAAGTGTATAATTTCTTTTAATAAGTGGTTTAAAATTGTTCTTTATTTGCACAACATAAATACAGGTTTTGGTTACTTAGACTCAACTATCTGAACATCTAGAAACACAGAACTATAAAACAATGTTGCTTAAATGGTAGACTTTGTTGTAACAGGCCTGAGACTGTAGGAACGCAGAGACTGGGTTGTGACCCCAAGAATTACAAGCTGGTGCACCTGACCTCCATTGTGGACAAGCTGCTTAAGACTATCTTTAAGAAGTAGGTAGTGGAGTTTGTGGAGGTAAATGATCCACATGATATGAAGCAGCAGGGCTTTGTAAAAGAGAGATCATGCCAGATGCACCTGAGTTTGTACTGGAGGGTAGACAGCAAGGAAGGTGTCGGAAATTGGAAAGAGGAATCTAGGTAAGTTAGGACAGTGACACAGGATCTGGCAGCAGAGGTTCAATACTATAAAATGAAAAGTACTGTATATCAGCAGAGATAGTCCCAAAAGAGACTACTTACTTGGAGGAGTCAGAATGCCACCGACATCAAAGGAAGGTGACCTGGGAGTGATCGTACAGGATAACCTACAAGTCTCTACTCAGTGCAATTAGCCATATGGGAAAACACATAAAATCCTGATGTTACATAGGAAGAGGTTTCTGTAGTACTGTAAGAATGTGGAAGTGATTCTTCCAAAGCACAGATCACTGGCGCAGTCATACCCAGAGTACTGTGCACAGTTCTGGAGGTTCCACCTAAAGAAAGGCAAGGGCAGGCTTGAGTCAGTGTAGAGGAGGGCAAATAAGATGATTCATAGGCAGCAGGGGTAAATACAGGTAAATCATCTGAGTAGCTTTAATATGTACTCACTGGAGGGCAGATAGAAGCATTAACATTTCTCAAGGGAATTACCAGGGTCAACTACCAGCAGCTTTTCAAGCCTTACCAAGGGTCTACTAACAGAGAGAGAATGGGCATAAACTGATAGACTGATATTGATAAGTAAGTAATAAGCCACAACCAGGTGTGCATTATTGGATTTTAGTGCATGGCTCAGAGATGTAGTACAGCCTGAGGCTGAAGGCTGAGTGTCTTTACAACTCTAGGAAGTGCATCAACGTCCTATGATGCACTCTCTGAAGGGACTTATGACACTTTTAAAATGACTCTGAGTAGCTTTTCTGGGGTGGAAAATGAGATTCAGCACCTTAATGTGCATTTATAGAGATGGTAATGCATGGCCAGCTGCCGTCTCTTGGCCAATAACATTTCTAGTTTATATCTTGCCATTTTATAAAGGATATTAAAAGGCATTTCTTTAAGGAAGGAGCAATGGACAAATGAAATGGGCTGCCCAAGGAGGTGGTGGTAAAGGAACTGGTGTGCTTCAAGAAGAGGTGGGACAGACATAAGGGACTGGTAGGGGTTCAGGGACATGGTATTTTTGATGGACAGACAAAGGGACTAAGTTACCACCAGGGAGCACTGCTGGGCACACAACTTGATTAGGATAGTCAGAAAATGTGGTAAGTGGAATCAGAGCACACTGGATGGACTTTGTCTTTCTCTTCCTCTAAACATTCCAGTGTCTAGTTGGTTGACCTCGACATGTACCAACATACATTAGTGAGAAACCACAGAAAGAGTCTGACCTCAAGGGAGGACTTTGATGAACTGCTGTGTTGAACCAACACATTTTACAAATACTAAATTGAGCACATAATCAGTGTTAATAGTACTGGGGCTTAGGCAACAAAACTAATATATAAAATACCATTTGTATACACTTAATAGTTCATATTCAAGGATCAAATAACAAGAAGTCAGGCCCAATCACAGTTTTTTTTCATTCCAAGGGCATTGCTTAAGTCACTACAGTATATCAGAAAAATAATACATTCCTTAAGGAATATAAATTTAAAAAAAAGTGATTAAGTATATACTCTTGCTCTAAATGACCACTGTAAATCAAGATGTCCAGTGCTGTCCTTAGATTACAGAAACTCCAGAGCTATTCCTAATTTGATATTTTTTGTTGATTCTTTTTCTTTTGGAGACTTTCCACAGCACGCTTGACCCATGGGAGTTCAGCATGAACACAATGCACAGCTCCACGTTTTGTCACAATTCTGTTAAAAGAGAAAAACAAATGTCAGAGTAAAAAGAAATGGTTACATTTATAGGCTATATTCCAATGTTTAAGGGCTGTGAGGAATTTTCAAAGTCTGATCTGATGAAAGGCAGTGGAATTTCTGAAAATTCCACCACATTCAAACAAATTACATAAGGAGCAAAATTCTGAAATTTCAAAAGCAGAATTTTTTTGCAGATTAGGTGCCCCATATTCAAAGGGTTTGTGCAGCACAACTCAAGTTTCTCCATGCAAACCTGAAGATTTGCCGGCTGTTGGGAGCATATCCATATTCAAAAGGCACAGATGCACGGTGCACCCCTGACAGCACTGACGCACATAATATTGTGCTGTGTCTATGCAAATGAGAAGTCCTGCATGCATATCTCACACAACACAATATTGAAACAGTTCAGAAGTGCAAATCATCTGCCAGCAGTGGTGACAATTTATGCTTCTGAAACCCAGCCCTAAACTGTGCACAGACCTGTCTGCACATATTTTAGGGTTGGTTTTCTGGATAGTCTTGATAGTCTAGTTGTCCCCCCAGCCCCAATCACTGTGAAATGTAAAGAATTCCCTGATCCCTGTTGCAACAGTGTAGTGCCCCCTCTCCAGCTCCAATCACTGTGTAATGTAAAGAAGTCCCCAATCCCTGTTGCCATATTGTAGTGCCCCCTCCCTACCCCTGATCGCTGTGAAATATAAAGAAGTCCCCGATCCTCATTGCTATAATATTGTGTCTCCCTACTCAGCCCGATCACTGTGAAATGTATAGAAGTTCCCAATCCCAATTGCCATAGTGTAATGCCCCCCCAGCCCCAATCTCCAGTGCAATAAGAACAACCATAATCCCCGTTCCCTGGTGGCTAGGAGTCCCTCCACCTTAGTAGGCAGTAACCCACCACCACGCACCCTCCATCTCATCTCAACCCAAGCTGGCAACTGGCACATCCTTCCTCATCCTGCCACAGCCAGCAGCCAACTGAGCTTTACCCGAGCATGTACAGTGTATAGTATGTGCTCATTGGTCGACTAATGAGTGCATACTACATACTGTATGTGGTCAGGTACAGCTCAGTCAGTGACTGGCCATGACAGGGTCAGGAGGGCTGTGCCAGTCACTGGCTCAGGTCAGAATGAGGGTGTGTGGGAGGGTGGATTACTGCCTACTGGGGTGGGCAGGTGAGGGACCACTATCCACCATGCAACAGGGATCGGGGTTTTTTCTTATTGTACCAATGATTGGAGCTGGGGAGCCGTACACTATGGCAACAGTGATCGGGGACTTCTGTACATTTCACAGGGATCAGGGCTGGGGGGGGGCACTACACTGTGATAACGGGGATCGGGGACTTCTGTACATTTCAAAGCACACAGAGGACGCCCACCAGCTGTGGTTGTGTGATGTATAGAACAGTACAAATGAGAACAAAAAGCCTAGCAATCCTCCGCCAGGTCAGCAAAAAAGGAGACTGAAAATATTAAAGTGCAAAGCCCACAATAATATGTATTTTTTCCATCTGTAGAGAAACATTCATTAAAATGTAATATATAGATAGAGCCACCCACAAAAAAACAGCCCGATGGTGTTTCACTCCTTTCACAGAAGCTTTCTCAAGAGAGGGTTGCAAGGTATTTTGTTCTTACTTCTGTACATTTCACAGTGATTGGGGCTGGGGGGCACTACACTATGACAATGAGAATTGGGGACTTCTTTACCTTTTCACAGTAATCAGGGTTGGGGGATGGGCTGGCCTGGTGAAATCCACAGTGGTGATGGCATGCAGATGAGCCTATAATGGGCATAAAAATGGCCCCATTGTGCCGTGTATGCCCAATGGCCCAATCTGCATATTTGAGTTAAATATCAACAATGGGGCCACAGCGCATACCAGTGTGCGCCGTGCAGTAGCCCTATGGTGGTAGTCAGCCACATACCCTGGTCACGCTTCATGAAATGTGGTGACCCTCTGCTGTACTCCATACAAATAGGGTCCAATTTTCAAACAGAATGTGCACTCTGTTCGGATCATGCATTCTGTTTAAATATTGTGCCAGAGCCGGCTGGCCCAAATTATATGCACGGCACACCACTATGCGCATGCATTCGGCCGGCTCTGAATATGTCCCCCTAGTTGTACAGAGTTTGCATAAACTGTAAATTCCTTTTTCACAGTCTGTGAGCAATTAATTCTGTGGTTCATGTGATCTTCAGAAAGCTATTCCATGGCTTACATCAAAATGCTTTTTGGAATTTCATTGAATTTAAACAGAAATTCTTTAAAGTATCTTAAAGTATCTCAGAAGAAGAATTGCAATTTGGCACAAAAATCCGCTGGCAGAATTCTGCATTTGACACAGCTCCACGGTTTTTGTGGATGTCGAAGCGCAACATGGCAGAGTTTCTAAGGGTCGTGCTGGCTGAAATATGTAGAGTTTGGTACAATTTTTACAACCATTTTGGAGAGACCAATCAACCTTTACAGTCACTGACAGTAGATGTTGATATGAGACCGCCAAGGATAATCTGGTTTTTAAATCAGCTGCCACAATTGCTCCTTTCCTGCAGTCCACAGAGGTGACCAGTTGCTGTCTTTGCAGATGATTTCAATGGTTCTGTGCTATCAGTTGGCAGGAGGTATTTGTGGCCTCTACCTCAGAGCCAGCCACATCGCCACTATGATACACATGGCCAGTAAGTTCCTGTGTGGGAGGATGCCCTTGGTGTCAGCCTGATACTCAGTTTCTGTGCCATATGTCACACTAAACAATATCTTGTTGTTTTAACATGCACCTCACCATCAGCATGGGACATTATGCACTCAATTTTATCTTTTATTATTTTATTAAACATGCTAGTTATTTAAATGACAGTGCATGTATAAATAACACTCTTGTACCTGTACCTTTTTATATTTTAGATAAGTATTTTTCGTCATGTTATGCCTGATTTAGTGTTTGCTTTAGACTTGTAATAATTAAAGGAGCACTCCCATAAATACGGCTACCACCAGGTTTGTATGAGTATTTCCAGCTGTTGTGAACTCCTGTGCAAGTGCAAAACACTTTTCTGGAAAGCTCCCAGTGTTCTGCTCTCATGAGAGTTATATTTACTTGCAGCACTGTGGTTTTGGTTGTCTGATGGAATTTGCTTGGTATTAGAGGTGGGCGAAGTTGCCAAGATTCACTTCATGTAGAAATTCACAAGTTTCAGCAACTTCACTTTGACAATGATTGCATGTTGTATAGTTATGGCCCCAGCACATTTGCCACATTCAGGTGTTAAATTTATGGAAATTGCCAATCTACTGGCAAATTAAGGAATCTGCGTAGATAGTGGTGGGGTTTCCCAGCCAAAAACTATGCAAATCGCATCTCTAATTGTAGTAAAAACCTCCCCCACCCACTGTGCTGTAATACTGCCCCCTTTGACTTCTCAGAAATGTTAGAGTCATAATACCCCCCTCAAATCCTCCGCTGGCATCTTCCTCCCCACCTCTGCCCTGATGAGTGGGAAGGTTTATTGTTAAAGTCTGATTTTTTTTAATTCATACTGCAACGTTTAGCAAACTTCTCTGACAAATTAAAGCTTTACTGCATCTGTACTTGATATGCTGCTTTGAATTATTTGTTTATATATACCATGTGAGTCATGTGACAAACATTATGCTCCCTGGACCACTAAAAAATGCCTCCATTCCTTTATGGGAACAATTTTCAATGTAGCCACAAACATTCCAGACTACTAGGGAGTTTCAACAGAAACCCTTGATATTCCATGCCCCATGGATGGAGCCTTCCTCTGTTGACAGGCATGACAGAAAACCAACCACTACCATTACAGAAATACAAGCACACAGAAAAAAAGCTGCAATGATCACTAAAACCATTGCTGTTTCTATTATAAATACTTTGAGTTAAAGAACAACATTGGTGACCCCCCCCCACACACACACAATGTTTTGGGCCCTTAGACAAGCACTTTTCAAGCTGAAAAAGTGCTTGTCTAAAGGTGTGAAAACATTGGTGTGACTACATGGGAGACTCTGATGTTGCTTTTAATTTAAATAAAGTATTTATGGTCACCACAGCTATGGCTTTAGTAATCATTCACAGCTTTTTCTCCAGTGCTTAGTTTTCTGGCTCTGCCATTGGTTTGCATTTATCATAACACAAGGTTGCACACTGTGTTTTTGTGTCTCTGTTTTCTTCCCTTACAGGCATGCGACCTGAGTCAATTGGCCCCAGTTGCCTCAGTGTGGGAACTCGAGCTGTGGAGAGTTTTTAAATGTTACTTCTGCTGGAATGTTGCAGAATTTGAGAAATTCTACCTAATTCAGAAAATTTAAACAGAAGTTGAATTTCAAAATTCCAAAAGCTGGCAGCACAGCCTAGAGGTTAGAGTGATGAGCTGTGAATGAGCATGGTACATCCAGCAGACCATAATCTGCAAAAGCTATCATCGAAAATGTAACAGAACCCCTTGGACTCATTTGCCTTATCAGTCAGGCATGGATAAGAACAGTGGTGTCTAGCATCAAGCTGCACCATGCAGGAACATATCCTAATACTACTGCCAGAATGAGAGACGTGGTCCAGTAAGTCCTAATATATATCTGGATATATCATGGGAAAGCTCATTGAAATAAATGGGGATTCTGTGAAATATTCAGATTTATAAAATTAAATAATCATCCAAATCCAGTGTTCTGATTGTGTAAAACACATCACATGATTATGTAAAACACATCATTTGACCATGCGTATAACATAGCGCAACCGCACACCTGCACTTTTACCCCCCTCCAAAACAATTTAACATTTTATAAGAGCCTGCAACCTCATGCATACAATGCACACCAAGGTGTACTTATATCAGAGAGTGACTGCACACCTCAGAGTGGTTTATCTATTACGTATTCATACACGTAGAGTCATACTGTACCCATTTTATATACGTGGTTTAAAATCCCTCTGTGCAACTTGGGCTAACCATCTTCCCCCACATCCTGTTGGAAGTGGTTTAGTCATCCCTCAGTTCTGCTTGGAATACCCCCCCACACCCATTCCGTGGAGCCTTCTCCTCCCTGTCATCTTCAGCAGTCATATGTGTCTCTCCCACCCTCTCCTGACACTTGCAGCCACCTTACCTTTGAGCAGTTCCTCTAGCAAACAGTCCCACTGCACCACTACCAGTCAAGAGGGGAACCTTTGCAAATCAGCATCTTGCTCAAAGGTGTGCATCTGAGTAACATAGATATATACATTGATACATAGATACTGATGACAGATAAGGACCTATGGCCCACCCAGTCTGCCCATTTGAGCTTGTAAGATCACTTTAAGTTTTTCTAGTAGTCTGTTGCTCAAAATAAATAAATAAATAAATAAATAAAAGAGATATACAGGGACATATATCTAGCTATTGCTGGACAGTAATTGTAATGTTTGGACTCACTGTTTTTAAATGCTATAGATATGCATTATCACCAGAGGATTGTTAAAATATCAGCTGTTGACACTGTGCAGAAACAGTTCTGTGCATGTGTGTGCCACTGTTCTGCCTCTGGGTGCTGGTAGTTAGCTGCTGAATTGCAAAAAGATGGGCAAAGGCATGGCCTTGGCTATAGTCATCAGTTCTTCATAAAATATACTGACTGACATGACTAGACATGAGGGAACCTGACCCTGGGCAATGCTATTAAAAAAAGGTTATGAGTTTCTTTGGTCCTGAAACTTTCATTAGGATCCGAATGCTGCAGACTAAATCTGCTCTTCACATTTGGGACCTTTTAGATGCAGACTTTTAAATCCACATTATACAATGGCAAGAAAGAATCCTGGTCTCTGATTGGTCACTCTGGGACTGGACCTGTGATGTTGTCCCAGTACAACATCACGGGTCTAGTCTCAGAAATGTGAACCCATTTGGAGATCCATGATAACCATTAGTCACTCTTTTGTTTGCATCTTCTCTTAAGAAACAAAAGTATTCTTTAAAATTATTTTTTTTTCTGTATTACAACAAGCCGTTGTATAATAGCAATAATGCCCTCCAGGGTGTGTTGTACTGGGATAATGTCACATCTCAGGTATTGGACACACTCTGCCTGCATCCTCATGCCCAACCACCTAAGGCATGATGTTATCCCAGCACAACACATACCCTGTCAGGCATTATTGCTTAAATCATAAAGGTACTACAACTGTGCAGAATTACACTGCCATCTGGGAGGCTGGGGATCTCCTGGAATTCCACATTTAGAACAATTGAGGGCTGGGTGGGCCAAGAAAGGGAGGAATGCAGCTACCAAGGATGGAGGGAGGAGACCAGACTCCCAGCATTGATACACCCCCTCTCAGTCAACACAAGTGCTGCATTACTATTGGCTGTGTCTGCAGCAGCTTATCCAAGCTTCCAGACAGAGAAATGGTGCCGAAATGGGCACACCATCTATGTGGTGGGATTAGGGACATCATGAGGAAAATTAATGGATGATCAAGCAATAATACCTGACAGGGTGGGTGGTATAGCCACTGTAAGGTCCAGTATTGCTCATACCACTCACCCTGGAGGGTATTATTGCACTTAGAAAATGGGTTATAGGCAGCATTTGTATTTAATATTTAAAACATAAATAAATAGATAAATAAATCAATAAAAACTCAATTGAAAATTCAGTTTTGCTGTAAAGTAGTTCCTCTACCACTATAGAAAATAACCAATAGGGGGGCTGATGCTTTTGTTTGCTGTCTCTCTAGGCAGCCCCAACCCCCATAGCAGTTGTTTGGGGGAAGTGATTATATATATGTTTATGGCAGGCTGTTCATTCTGTGATTTTTTTTTTTATAATGAAAATGTTTGGCTGAGCTTGAGGGATGTTATTATTAGCATGATCTTCACAGTGCCATTAAACTAAGGTAAGCTGTAACAGTAGCTCTGTTGTTATTTGTTCCTAGTAAGACTGCAGAAAGAAATAAAAAATAGTTTGCTATTATTTATCTTCTCCCTCCCTAACTCCCCACTGCCAGTGTTTCATTTTTTAGCCTGTACACTGAATTATGGTCATGATCCCAAAAGGAGCAAACTCCAACAAGTAACTGCTGCTGGTGTCACTTTGAAGTGAGCAGCACTAAGGTTTTTGAATAACTTTTTTTCTGGTGGGAGTTGTGAGAGAAGGAGTGAATTTAAAAAATGAGTTTGTGTGTGACTCTGGGTTTCTGCCGTCAGTTCGCTGTCAGTAAGGTACCCAGCCACTTCTTATAAGCACAAGCGCTACACATCAAAAGTAGTTTTCAATCTGGACAGAGCTGCCAGCTGAGTGGAAGAGCAGGAGTGCAGTCAGCAGCCTGACAGTCATGGAGCATAAAACAAGAGGGCAAGCTGTGCACCAGGCTAAAGTCTGAGTGATGCCAAAGGTTTGCAGGTGGTGGCAGTCGGGTATGGCAAGGCAGTTTACCCAGGCAGTCTACATATTGTTAGATTAAGTTCATTTGTTTCTTTCTGGGAGGTAGCCACTGTTTGAAAGGCAGCTCAGGCTAGTAGCACTTCTGACTAGCTTCTGTAACGAGTCACATGCTGCACGTTTTGAAACCTGAAGTGACAACAGGTGGTTCTATGAAGATGAGCTCTGTGATGGCTTTTCTTTTGTTTGACTACTTTGCATTTTGTGGCTAAGTCTTTATTTTATATTCATTAAGTTTTTTAAAAATTCAGGCAGACAGGGGGGCACTTTTCTTGCAGGGGGGCACTGCCTCTCTCAGTCATCACTGGTTAGAGTGAGAAGCAACATCATTCACAGGGCATTGGACAAGAGGTAATGTAGTTGAATAACATAAAAAAGAATTTAAGTAGAAATTAACATGTCTGAGGCTGTGTGTGTCATATTCAGGCAGCTGGTATTGGGGAGGCCAGTATCTCTAGCTAAGCGAGAGGAAAGAATGGAGGTGATTTAAATTTAAAGTGGGTGATTTGGGCCAATGAGAAATCAGAGTGAGCATAGGGATACTTGACTGGGTAAAGGGGCACTAAGGCTGGTACTTTTTATTTACTGGGCATCTATTGAAAGTTAACGTAACCCCCTGCAGGGAGTCGAGCCAGTCAGAGCCCAGAAATTAAAAAGCCCATTTTCTAAAGATTAATAAACTATGGCACCGATCTTTGCTATGGTTGTGGCAGTGCTGACCACTTATGGTACATTTAGTGCTGGAAGAGATACAGCTGCTGCAATGGTAACATGTATAATTCCACACAGATGTTATTTGGACTAACAGATCCAGCTAATTAGCAAAGTACCATCAATACCTCCTTAGGTCAGTGAACATGGGTTGTTTTATCTGAATGAAAGTTTGAAGAGAGAGCATTTGACATTTTGGGTGTAAGTGATGCCACTTGACAAAAATGCTACCTCCCTAAATTGAATCTGTGTCTGCCATTGGCTAGACAGATTAAAAGCATATATCAGAAGATAGCTGGTGGTTGATACAGTGTTATGGAGGCAGCTGTTGGAGTCCAGGGTCCATACTCCAACTTGGGTGTCCCACTATGGGATCCCTAAGGGAGAGAGTGGAGTGAAATGGGAAATTTAGCTGGTGGAATTTCAGCACAAATGCAGTGCTGCTTCTGAAAGCCTGGTGAGAGTTTACAAATTCCACGTGGGTTTCAACATACAGAGTGTTTTTTATTAAAGTAAACTGTGGGCTTTTAATGTAAACCACAATTTTCTTTGTTAAATGCAGAAAAACAAAAACTTGTGGGAACTGAAGGATTTTTATTGTTTTTTGTGGACTTTTGCCCCAGGTTCAAAATTCTCACAATTCTGGAATTTTTTTTTTTTTTGCAGTGGAGATGGCCTGTTCCAACTCTGCAGAATCCCAGCAGATGCAGAGTTTTACAGTTCACACAGTGCGTATAGGGGACTTTGAAATAAAGCTGTCTCCCCGCAGAGAAGCATAGTGTGGGCCAGCCAGCATCCTCACAGTTTCTACTAGTTGAGCAAGGACAGGCTTGACATTAGCTATGATGGCCTTGTACAGGTAAGGCAAATTTAACTTAAACAATTACAGCAGTAAGAAACAAACTCTAGCTAGAGCCGATAGGCTGTGAATAGCTACTAAGTGACCAAAGTTACACATGTGTGTAGAATTATTCAATGCTCCGGTGTAACTTGGCCAGTTTTTGAAGGTGTTACACCAGATGTTCAATATGGCCTGTTTTGGACCCCTCCTCATGAACAGTGTAGTGTCATTTTGTTCACTTGTCCAGAAAGATGATTTCACAAAGCAAACATGCTATTCTGTGCCACAGGTGCGAAAACACCTTTTGGGAAGATTGGGGAAAATGACAGCTATACTGTTTTGAAGGAGGTGTGCAAAAACGGAAACGTTTAGTGAAAATATTAAAAACTGGCGATGTTAGGAGTGTGCATAGAAACTGCGCAACGCATGCTAGTAAAGCAGTCATTTTTAGGAATTATTTCACCAAATTTGCAACACAGGCTTTTTGTGACCCCACCTCATGAACAATGGCACTGCCATTTTGTGAATCAGTCCCAAATGGTAATTCCATGCAGTGACTGCAACATCATCTTTTGGGACTGAGTAACAAACTGACAGTGACAGTTTTCATGAGTTGGGGTCCCAAGAACCTCATGTTGAAAATTTGGGGCAAAGATTCCCAAAAAATGGCTGAGATATCAGCATAAGTTGAAAATCCCATTGAATGGCAGTGTAGCACACTTACCTTTGATTCTTTCTTGATTCTTCAGTTCGCGGTTGAACTTTGAAGAGTGCAGACGTGTCCTGGTCCACAGAAGATGACAGCGCCAAGCTCCAGAGGTAAGTATGAGATACAGGGGACAGTGGGGAGGTGGGTGCTAAGTGGGAGGGTGGGAGGGAACTGCAGCAACGATGTGGAACCATTTTCTGTTTTACAGGGCAAAAAAATGCAATGACGGGGACCTTTTTCTATTTTACAAGGGGGGAATAAAAAAAGTTTGGCACATTGGGGTGGACTCCCAGTGTGCAACATGAAGGTGGGGGTTGTATAGGGTGCCAACATGGGGACTGGGCACCCCAATTTTGGGAACATCTTTGGGCACACTGGGGTGGGCTCCCAGAGTGCCACATGACTTGGGGAAAGGAGCACAGAAAAATGTTTGCTCACACTGGGGTGGGCTCCCAGTGTGCCAGTTGAGTTGGTGGGGGGTCCCAGAATGCCATGGAGCTGGCAGCTGATGTTGGGAACATCCTTACAGTGAATGGCATTTTGCCATTTGCAACATGGCCACACCCACAGAACTGCACATGTTTTCAAGTCAAGAGCATGGGCAGTTCATGCACCCCAATGTGAACGTAACAGTCAAAATAATGCAGCTATTATTCCATAGTAGCTGATCATGGTGGAGGGGTTCAATCTCTGCTGGGCTTTCAGAATGATACTTCCAAAAGTCCAACAGAAGGTTCCATGAGCGACCATTTTCAAAGCTAAAGAGCGATCCCAATAGGCATGAAGCTCCGCCCACAGCCCTAAAAATTGCTAATAAGTGATATAATTTTCATGCTTTCAAAAATTATAATGTACTTGTTAAGATGTCTAGTTGTATTTATTTTATTATACCATTTTATTAGTTTTACATATTGCTGCATTATATCTATATTCCTTTGTTCATATCATTAATGTATTACAATAAGTTGAATATGTGTTGATATTTCTTTTACCTGGCTCTTTCCTGTAAAAGAAGGTAGATCTTCTATTGAATCCTAGTTACCAAATTTCAAAATAAATAAGTACATTAATTAAATAATAGATTTATGTATAACATTTAGACCATCTTCCAACTGGAAGAAAAGGGTTAAGGCTAGGGATCTGGGGAGTCAGTGGGGCAAAATGTATTTTGTTTTTATGACATTAAAACCTGGCAAATAGTGATGGGAATCTTCATAAAACAGTGGGATTATGCTTCAAATACACATTGTAGTCAGGCAGATCAGTCCATGTTGATTATATTAGTGAAACTGAAATGATAGAAATTTAGTCTGTGGCAGTATAGTATCTGATCTGCCTTCAGCCATCTATTCACATATAAAGCTGCACTGGCAGTATCACATTATGGGATGGGGGGTGCATGGTGTATATATGATATCTCCTCAATTTTGTTTGTTAAAGAATTGCATAAATGACATGCCATCGTTTGAGAATAGGGCTGTAAAAGGTTGCAGTGATTATCAATAAACTTGTAAACTTAGCAAAGCAAACATTTGATAACAACTCTGATCTTAATTCAGTATTTCATGACATGAATTAGCAGGTATAGAGCAGTGGGTATGAACAACCTGACCTCTGGGGCGGATGGTGCCTCCTTAATAACTGTATGTACGGGATTGTATCTCCTAGTTTGTTACTGTCAAACATGAACATCATTAGTGATACTTTACCCCTTCAAATGAAACCTGCATGTTTTTTTTTCTGAACTTGTAACTTACCATAACCAGGGCTTACTTGCAAAACTGATTTGAATGTTATCAAGACCTCCTGGTTTAATTAAGGATAAACTAGATTTAATAACTGTTTCATCATACTCACATGAAAGCACGATGGATGCACGCATCACTTGTAGGATTAATGTAGTTTATCCTCACCAATGGAATGGGATCATCAGAAAATGTAGTGCAGCAGGAACTTGGAATATGGATGCCATCTGAAGAAAACAACAACTGTTACCTAACATGGAAAACTTAAAGGCACTGAAAACGAAATATCATATCCCAATGAGAAATGCATGTAGAAAGCCAGACCATTTCTGTTTGGACTAGAACTGCAGTCTGATTTCATTTTTATTCCTTTGTAAGTAAATCTATGGACAGCAAGTGCCCATTTGCAATGTAACCAGCCAGGGTGTAAAGCAACACCTTGCAGTATATGACATGTCACAAAACACACTGCATGACAAAAGGGCTTAACTGCCATTGAGTTGCACCGTTCTCTGCAGTATACTGCAGCACTCTGTAGTAATACAGCAAGGCACTGCATTGCATGTAGTATACTGCAGCACTCTGCAGTAATACAGCAAGGCACTGCAATGCATGTAGTATATTGTGGCACCCTGCAGTAATACAGCAAAGTAATGCAGTTATACAGCAAGGTAGTGCATTGCATGTAGTATACTGCAGCACACTGCAGTAATACAGCAAGGTATTGCACTGCATGTAGTATACTGCAGCACTCTGCAGTAATACAGCAAGGTACTGCATTGCATGTAGTATATTGCAGCACTCTGCAGTGATATAGCAAGGTTCTGCACTGCATCCTGGCTGACACCACAGTGCTTAGATGACCACAATCAAGATGTAGAAAAACAGAAGTAGTACAAAACACATTGCCATTAAGATATAATGGCCCTGAGACAGAAAAAAGAATGCAAGCACAGTGTAAATATTTGCTTTGCTCTTGCTCTGGTGGCAAGCCTGGCAGCGGCAATATTCAATCTGATGGAAGGCCAGCATTATGTGATTAAATATCAGATTGTACTGGGGCAGCGTTAAATGAAACTGCACTGCCCCAACATGGACCTGGGCTGTATATAGCCCACAGGCAATAGCACTACCAGAAACAACTAGCACCAAGACTCCAGTGGGCTATAGTTAGCCACAACAGGCAAATGACCCCATTGGACATAAAAGGTGCTAAGGGGTCATTTGCAAGTCCATTATGGATTCATTTGCATGGTGCGCTGCAGTCCATTTGCACCCATGCTCTGTTGTTGACAAATGCACTGGTGCCTAGTGGCACCCTCCACCCTGCCATCACCTATTTTCTGTAATGTAATGCATTCCTTGGTGGCTAGTGACACCCCACCCTGACTGCCCATTCTCTGCAATGTACTGCATTCATTAGTGTATAGTGGCACCCTCGACCCTCAAAGACCCATTTTTCATTCCGGGGTCTCTAGTGAACCCCCCCCCAGGATTGTCAATTCTCTGTAAAGTAATACATGCCTTGGTAGCTAGTGGCAGCCCCTCCCCTAATAACCAATCCCACACTATCTTGTCAATCCCTGCTGTCTATTGGTTCCCATCTCCCCTTGATTGCCTGTTGATGAATGGGTTGGAGGGAGGGTGATTCAGAGGACACGTTAGGAAGAATTTCTTCACAGAACGGGTGGTGGACAAGAACACCCTGCCAGAGGACATGGTGGGGGCTGAAACAATCATGGGATTTAAGAATGCATGGGATAGACATAAGGGAATTCTTGTGGTCAGGGGTAAAGGTTAAAAGACTTCTAGAAAAACATAAAGTGAACTTACAAGCTTAAATGGGCAGACTGAGTGAGCAATAGGTCCTTATCTGCCAACACTGTCTATATATCTATGTATCAATGCAAAAGTATTTGGTGGTGGTCCACTGTCCCTGCAACTGTCCTGCCCTCTCATAGACAACCACTCCGCACATCTCCTCTTGCCTGAGAGTCCTGCGGTGATTTGCAATGCCCAATATTGGGACTGGCACAGCCCTCCTCTCACTTTCTCAGCCAGGGACAGTATGAGCTGGCAGTGACCATGCATATAGTAGTTATACTATATGTGTGCTCACTGACAGCTCTGGCTGGTCCCCATCAGTCCTGCCCAATGCCGGTGTCTGCCAATAAGACAGGCCAATATCAGTACATAGATTTGGGAAGATAAGCATGCATTACAAGAGAAAGGTGTGTGTCATCATGGCAAAGGCTTTGGCTAAATATATAGATACATAGATATTGACAGCAGATAAGGGCCTTCAGCCCATCTAGTCTGCCCATGAATGCTAGTAACTGTACTTCTTCACATTTCCTTAGAACTAGGTTGTCTCCTTCCCCCGACTACCAGGATCCCCCTATACCTGTCCCATGCATTCTTAAATCCTTTAATCATATCTGCCCTCACCACCTGTTCTGGCAGGCTGTTCCATTTGACCACCACCCTTTTCATGAAGAAGTACTTATTCACGTTCCCTCTGGATCCCCCACTCCAGTTTCACCCTATGTCCCCTTGTCCTGAAGCACCTTTTCCTTTGAAAAATTATATTTTCCCGCACCTTGTTCTTCCCCGTGAGGTACTTAAATGTCTCAATCATATCCTCCCCTTCCCTCTTCACCTCCAGGGAATACATATTGAAGTCCTTCAGCCTATCCTTGTATGGTTTGTTATGTAATCCCTGCACCATCTTGGTTGCCATCCTCAACTGCCTCCACCCTATGTCCTTACATAGGTAAGGCCTCCTGAACTGGATACTGTACTCAAGGTGTGACCTTACCAATGTCCTGTCTAGTGGAATTATGACCTCCTTTTTCCTGCTGGTGATACCTCTGCCTATACATCCCATTGTTCTGTTTGCGATTCCTGCTGCCTTGTCGCCTTGACTTCCTATCTTGAGGTTATCAGAGATAATAATCCATGGGTCCCTTTTCTGCTTGGAGTATTCTATATCCTCCCTTCCTGCCCCAGCTGATATGTTGTTCCTGGCTTTTTGTGCCCTGTGTGCATTATCTTACACTTTTTTGTGTTAAATCTTAACTGTCAATTCCTTGACCAGTCCTCAAGCTGCTGAAGATCTCTTGTCATTTTATTCACACCTGCTGGCATGTCCACCCTGTTGCAGAGCTTTGTGTCATCAGCAAACAGGCACGTTTTCCCTTCTAGGCCTGTTTTAATGTCACTGATAAAGATATTGAATAGGAATAGACCCAGCACTGAACCCTGAGGTCCTGTGCGGGTCACTTTTCTCTCTGTGGAATTACTTCCATTTACCACCACCCTCTGTGTCCTGTTATCCAGCCAATTCCCCACCCACTTTACCACTGTCATACCCACTCCCATATTCCCTAGCTTGTTTAATAGCCTTCTATGTGACACAGTGTCAAAGACCTTGCTGAATTCCAGGTGGGCCACATCCACTGCCCCACCGATCCACCTCTCTTGTCACTCAGGTGAAGAACTCAACTAAATAAATCTGGCATGACCTCCCTCCAGTAAAACCATATTTCCTTGGGTCCTGTAGACTGTTGGCAACCAGGTGTTCCACTATTATTTCTTTCAGCAGTGTTTCCATGCTCTTACATACTACTGAGGTCAGGCTGACTGATTTGTAGTTTCCTGCTTTCTCTCTGTTTCCACTTTTGTATATCTACAGAAACAGCAACATCTTGATCAATGGCCTTGAGAATGTTGTCAGTTACTGTAATTTGAGGATGCAACTGACAGTGGCATGGTTGACCTTAAAACCACATTAAAATGGACTGAAGAAATTTGGGTCATTTAAGCAGGTAGTAAGCTGGGTCAGTATAAAGTGCTTTAGTTTCTTGGCCAGAGCAGAAAGTAGGACCCATGTTTTGGAGGGGAATGTCTATAGAAAGTTTTCAGGCTCAGGCAAGGAATTGGAGTACAGAAAGAGATCCATAAGATTCGTAACGGGAAAGGAAATATGGGTGTGGCAGTGCTATGAAAGAAGAAGCCCAGCCCATCAGGGCAATGTCTAGAGCCTGAACGAAGGGAAATGATGGTTCCAGTAAGGTACTGGAATACTGACACAACTTTAGAAGAGGGTAGAGACTAGAAAGGAGTGGGCTTTTGAGAAAATGTGGTGGTGGGAGGAGCTAGTTACCATTACTCCATTAGGATTACCCATGGATGCAGCATGACAAGAGAGATGATGCACTGCTGATGACACTTGTGTGGGAAGGAAGTTACTTCAATGGGATCCGAGATGGTAAGGAGATTTGTTTGGTGATAGTTAGGGGTCTGAGCCTAGGTTATGATGATCAAAGTGGTTTTCTACCACCTGCCAGATTTTTGTAGTGTATTGTAGGCTACTGATTTTAAATTTGTGGTAAATGAGGCACCTTGGCTGCTCTTAGCCTCTTGAGGCAAGTGCTCAATAGTTGCTTCTATGTTCAGAGGTCCTTGTGATTACCAGATGCTTTGTCCTTAAACCAAATGGAATCACAGACTCTGAAGAGGGGTGATGCATGGGAGATGGTGAGCTATAACACAGTACATGCATTGAACAAATAGATGAATAGAACTATGTTTAGTTTGTGGTACATTTCTCTTGGCTACTGTACATTAAGGCTGTCATCCTAATTAATTATGGACTAAATAGTGTTCTACTGTACCTCAGATAGGTGTGCAATTTAAAACTGTAGTTATAACTCTATCTAAATCATAAATTATAACATTCACAGATATATCTAATGGACAGGTAACCAAAAATGTGTTTTCTATTTTGCTGTATCTTCACTTTCGGTCTGACAAGGTACACTAGTTGTGATAGCTATCTGTTAACAATATGAACCATCCAGATAAGTATGTGGTATAATAAACATGCCATTATTTTGTTAAATAATATCATGTTATATAATATAATCAAACTCAGGCTACTGACTATGCTAAACAAGTCTGTTGATATTATGTCATTTCCAAAGCAATATCTCATGAACACATTAACACAGATGTTGAAGAACAGAGGAATCTACTCACGCTGACAGAGACTTTCACTGCAGAAGGCGGCCAGTAGCAGGACTGTAATGGCCAGCTTGATGGGTGTCATCTCTCAAGTATGCTGTTGTAGAAGTTCAGCTGAGCAACACTGAGGCAATAAGACTGTAATACTTTCAGGATGATACCAAACCATTCAACCTTCTCCCCTTTTATAGCAAGGCCAACAGTTCCAAGTAAGGAAGGGATCTATTCCAAATGTCATTGTCGTTGGCGTAGATAAAGTGAAATTTTCCTCTACCATTTAGGACACCTTTTCAGGGAAAGTACTGGGGGTGAATGATGAGATCATTAGACCGTATGTTAAGGATGAATTTGGAAACCCTTCTCAACTGACTTAGGCACTTGGTCTCCCTCTATTTGCTGAAAATGACAACTGATCTTATCAGAGGATGTGGTTAAATACCTAGCAACTCAGTACCAAAAAACACCTATGGATCCTGACTATAAAATCAGAAGGAGGGGTAGACAGAAATTTCTATTGAATACTAATTGAGTTTTCTTCATAAAAAGATACGTGTGAAATGTTGGGTGTCACTGGGACTTTTCAAACCCTTACATGCACTTTGAAAAAGGATGCTTAGTAACAGCAGGACTTTTTTTCTGCAATATTTGATACTTACAAAATAAATGAGTAACACTGTCTGTTAAGTTTTATAGCAAGACAATCTAGTTTCCATTTTTAACAAAGTGGTAAGAAACAGAGCCCATTAGCTAGCTGAATAAGTGGATGTGCCATTGGGCACTAGCAAACCATACCTGTTGGTTGCAGAAGGTAGTATGGGTATTATCACAAACAAAATGGCACACGCCTGGGGCTTGATTTTCAAAGCCCCAAAAAGTCATATGGTTATGGGGAAAAAATGATGTAGCCGCAGTTTTTCCTGCAGCTGCCATATTTTCAGAGGTGGACTTGGTTTATGACCAGCTCCATGATTTCAGCAGCCAGCAACATTCCCTGCAGCTGCACCTGCTTAAGATACAAATCTCTGCAGGGATGGAGATTTCACCATGCAGCAGTGGCTGCAGAGTGGGACTTAATCCCTGCCGGGATGAAAATCCAGCCCCAGATGGGCATACAGCATATTAAATGTAACTGTTATTGTGGAGTGGTACAGCACAGAGATAAAACACTGCAACTAGCTCAATGTCTGCACAAGCCACCGTTTGCATACACCCATAATGTCTAGCACTATTTTTTTAAATTGGGACTCGACTACATTACTCTTAATGTTTAATCTTTCTTCCACTAGAATACATCAAAACAAATAATGTTGAATCATTTTAGCAAACAACCAATTACAGTTATTTTCTCTTACATTGTAAGTTTCATGTTCAAAAATACTGTTTTCTAAAACTATGTTTCTAAGTTAAGCAGGGTCAGGCCTGGTCCATGGTCAGACAGGAGACCATAGTAGCACCAGGTACTGCAGGAAGAGATGTTAGTAGCTGTGCAGAAGCCACTACCCCCTTTGTTATAAGTAACCACACCAATACTCTAGCTTGATGTTAGGGGTGCACTGATGGGCACAACATATAGCTACATTAAACTAGTGAGGGAGAGTCATGGTGGCAAGATACCCATCCACTATTACAAACAAGGGTGCCTTGCTGGCCTTCTTCCATCTTCCAGACAAACACAATCAGGGTAAGGGAAAAAGAAGAGGCAAGGATGAATGATGGAAAATGATTTGCACCAATGCAAGAAGTCTTAGAAACAAGATGCCTGAACTTCAGGCAATAATCACAGAAGGTAGCATCACAGTGATGTAGGCAACCTCAAATCATGAATGCAACCTGACCATACCAGAGTATTCACTGTTCAGGAAGGACAGAACAAAGGGCAAGGAAGAAGAATATCACAGTATGTAAAATACATGATAGAGGCAACTGAGATAGAAAGTTTAGGGATTCAAAAGAACTAGAAACCATGAGGGTGCTAGCAATGACAAGGAACAGGAAATAAGTCGGGGATGGGGTGGTCTACAGACCACCAAGTCAGGATCAAGGTGCAGACAAAGAACTTGTGGGATGCTTAGAAATGCAGCCAAGACCAGGGAGGTGGCAGTAGTAGGGGACTTTAATATGCTACATGTGGACTGGAAAGTTCCATTCACAGCATGTACCTGGAATCAGCTCCTGGTGGATGCATGTGAGGTGGAATTCCTTGCTCAGCTAGTCAAAGGGGCTGTTAGATCTGATGTTCACCAACAGGGAGAAGATTCAAAATTCAATAGTCCTGGAACCACTTGGTTTCAGCAACTACAGAACAGTGGGACTGGACGTACAGATAGGGACTGCAAAGGGGAAAATGCAGGAAGGGTATGGGACTTTAAAAAGGCAGACTTTAACAGCATGAAGAAAGCTGTTGTAAAGAAGCACACAAGGGTCTATGCACTATTGTGCAGATTGCCTACACATGGATTAGTGATATATAGGCAATCCTCAGTGACAACATTGCACACCGGGAGGCCTGTGGACCCCTGCACGCATGCATGGAAGGGACAAACATCCCATCCACAATGGATCCCCTGGATGGACATGCAGCTATGCATGCAGCCAATTCAGGAGCATGTCTGGGGGTGTGCCGGCACTCCACACCATTCACAGTGATATGGAGTGTCAGGAAAGAAGGACACAGGATACACAGGCAGGTACCCTGCCATATGTGTTGCACCCCCAAGACACATCACCCCCCTACCCTGCTGACCCAGCCTTCTGGGCACACAAGGAGGGCTGAGAACAACCAGTGGGACACTCGCCCATATACACTGAATGTGTCCCTCCCATGCTTTCCCACAATCTCCTATCTCACAGAGCAGGGGATCCACTCCTGACTCAGGAAGGGCATCTGACTGGATGCTCACCTGTGTCCCTTGCTCTGTCACCTGCACAGTAGCACACAAAGGGAACAGGGCCATTGACAGATGCCCTTCAGGGGCATGGGGTTGTGCATATGCTGCACTTCCTACCTGTCTACTGGTGCAGAGTTACACAGGCTGGGCACATGTAATCCATGCTTACTCAGCTCCACAGTAGCACATAGCTTCTCTGAGAGAAAGGGGTGGGACCACAGCTAAGAAGCAGAATGGGAAGGGAGGTGGACAACTGTCCATTCAAAGAGGAGAGAGTCCTAGAAGAACTTACAAAACTAAAGGTGGATGAGGCAATGGGACCAGATGGGGTACACCCTAGATTATTAAAGAAGTTGGGGAGGCACTGGCAGCACCAATGGCAGCCCTGTTCAGCAAGTCACTGGAAACAGGGGAGGTTCCAGAGAACTGAAGAAGGGCTAATATAGTCCTCCTTCACAAACGTGGGAGCAGAGAGGAGGCTAGAAACTATAGATCTGTCAGCCTGACCTTGGTGGTGGGTAAACTTATGGAATCTCTGCTAAAGGAAAGGATAGTAGATCACCTTGAATCAAGTAGTGCACAAGATCTAAGGCAGCACAGATTCATGGCAGGAAAGTCATGTCACACAAATCTGACTGATTTCTTTGACTGGGTCACTGGGGAGGTGGATCTGGGAAGCAGTGGATGTGGCCTACCTCGACTTCAGCAAGGCATTCAACACCATTCCACATAAGAGGCTTGTAAACAAGATGGGCTGTCTGGGATTGGGACACAAGGTGGTGAACTGGGTTGGAAATTATTTGAAGAATAGAACACAGAGGGTGGTGGTAAATGGGGCTAAATCTGAGGTGGGAATGGTGACCAGCGGGGTGCCACAAATTCCAGTTCTTGGACCAGTGCTGTTTAATATCTACATCAACGATATTATAGAGGGGCTAGAGGGGAAGGTATGCCTTTTTGCAGATGATACAAAGATCTGCAATAGAGTAGACAGCCCAAGAAGGGTGGAGAAAATGAGGAGGGACCTAGTCAAATTGGAAGAATGGTCCAGAGTGTGGCAACTAGGATTCAATGTGAAGAAGCCCCTGTACAAGTCACTGGTAAAGCCACATCTAGAGTATGGAGTTCAGTACTGGTGCTCACACCTCAAAAAGGACTTTAACCTGCTGGAGAAGATCCAGAGAAGGGTTACAAAGATGACAGCCAGTCAGCAGGGTAAGGCATATGGGGAGAGGTTGAGGGCACTGAACATGTACTCCCTGGAAGACAGGAGAGAGACAGGAGACATGATTGGAACCTTCAAGTACTTGAAAGGGATAAATAAGGTTGATAAGGAGAGTCTCTTTAAGCTGAGTGGCAATGATCACATGGGGGGCACAGACTTAAGCTGGAGGGTGAGAGGTTTAGGAGGGAGGTCAGGAAGCATTTCTTCACTGAGTGGTTGGTAGACACTTGGAATGTACTGCCAGAAGAGGTAATCTTGTTGAAGACAGTGGGCTGCGTTAAGAGAGGCTGGGACAGGCATAGAAAGAGGGTAAGGGTCATGGGTAGGAAGGATGGGAAGAGTGAGGAGGGAGGGCAGGGACATTAGTTCAGGCTATGGACCCTGCAATATGAGCAGACTTGATAAACCAAATAGCCGTCTTATAATGACTTCTTCATGTGTTCGTATGTATGTACTTGCAAAATCATGCTCTTGGAGCGCAGGAACCCAGGGAAGGATTACATGATGATGAGGGAGATATTAGTAAGTACAAAACAGGAAAGAGATCTGGGGGTTATCATATCTGGTGACCTAAAGGTGGTCAAACAATGTGCCAAGGCAGTGGGGAGAGCCAGTGGGATGCTGGCCTGAATAGGGAGAGACATTACCAGCAGAAGAAAAAGAAGCATAATGCCACTGTACAGGTCATTGGTGAGACCTCATTTGGAATACTGTGTCCAGTTCTGGAGGCCCCATCTCTGGAATGACATAGACAGAGTGGAGGCAGTTCAAAGCAGGGCAATAAAAATGGTACAGGGTCTGCACCATAGGTCATACAAGGAGAGATTAGAGGAACTCAATATGTGCACCCTGGAGGAGAGGAGGGAAAGGGGAGACATGGACAAGACCTTCAAGTATCTCAATGGGATTAATAAGGTGCAGGATGAAAGCATCTTTCAGAGGAGAAGCTGCTCTTAAACAACAAGAGGGCATGACATGAGACTGGAAGGGGGGCAGACTAAGGGGTAATGTGAGAAAGTACTTTTTCAAGGAAAGAGTGGTGGATACTTGGAATGGCCTGCCTCAGAAGGTTGTGGGAACAAGCACAGTGTGGGGATCTAAACATGCATGGGATAGGCATATGGGAACCCTAGAGGGGGGAAGGAGACAGAAGCTGTTGACCAAGCAGGGTTAGCAGCAGTTAACTAAAGGTAGGGTATACAGGTAGACTGGATGGGCCTGGCGATCCTTATCTGCCATCAATTTTTATTTTTCTGTGTTTCTCCTGACCAGAATAGGAGCAGGCATTAGGGTTGTGTGAAGTTATCAAATTTCAATTTCATAAAAATTTCATGAAATTTTGCAAAATTTGCAGAATTTCCAAACATTTTTTTATTGTTCATATCTTGGTCCGTCATATAGCCAGATATCTGATATTTAACATGTATACTGTTGGGAGGAGACCCTTCACAGTACCATGGTGCATAACTTTTAAATAAGGGATGAGGATATTACAGGGGCTCAAATTCTGGAAACGTAGTATTCATGTGAAAATTTCTGAAAATATTAAACAAATATTTCTATGCTAGATAATTAAAAAATTTGTATGCATACTTTCTTGTTAGAGTCTTTGAAACTACTAAATCATGAGGTTGTTAGTTATGTAATTTGTAAGTTACAGTAGTTTCTAGTTTCACAGTTTGATTATTTGTTAAATTATGTGAAAATTTCCAAAATATTTGGATGTTTATAGCTCCACTGCTACTGCAGGTATATGCTCAAACTTTGGCATGCATACCAAAGTAAGTATGTCTTGGAATCTAATTGCTAGATATATGTGGTTAATAGGCTAAAATGTATTGTAAAAACTTTAGAAAATATTGACTGGCACATTTTTTTTCTCAAACACTCATGGATGCATAATACTGTAGGTAATGCCACTAGAATTCCACTTGTAGAACTTAACTTTCATAAAGCACTTATTATCTCTGAATCACCTTACCTGAACTAGCATCATGGTGCTACATTGCCCCTGCAACACTCTTGTGACAGTGACACCTATCATCCTAGGAGTAAAACCTTGTGACTATAACACTACCTCAGCCACCAGAGGCCTTACAATAATGTTACTCCTACTGTCTAGCAATGTCCACCCCAACCCAGGCCCACTGGTAGCTCTGGGTCTGGCACCTGCAACCAAGGACTAGCGAACATAGTCTCCCTAAATGTCAGTAGTCTATCTAAATTTGCCCAGTTTGAAGCCTGGGTCAAGTTAGTGCAGCCAGACGTTATTTGCGTAACTGAAATGTGGCTCATTCTGCACATACCTGATGGCAGTATCCTACTGCAAGGCTTCAATACCTTCAGGGAAGAGTGACTAGACAAGCCTCAGATCAGACCTGCATGCCTCTAACATCATGATCAAAGATTTAAACAGGGACTGTGAATGCCTAGTAATTAAGTTTTTGATAGGGTGAAGGGGCAAATCTCTTGTCATCATGACTGTATATACCCTACTATGTAATCAGAACCTGGACATAGAGTCGCTTACTCAATACTTCATGCAACTCAGTGAGAACCAGGAATATGTTGATACTGGTGCTTTTAACACAAACTGGAATGCTAAGTCCAGTGGTGATTGGGATAAGATGTCCAGTTTGTTTCTCACACAAATGGTCACTGAGTATACCAGGGCCAGTTATAAAACAGGCACCATGACAGAACTAGACTCGGTACTAGTTATACACCCTGACAGGGTTAAAGTTGTCAAAGTTCTGCAAGGTACCCCATGTGACCATTCCCTAGTGTAATGTCTATAGGCAGTTAAACAGACAAGGCTACCTACCCCAGATCATAATCGGCGAAGATGAAAGTGCCACAATTAAAATCTTACTTGGCCCAACTTAATTGGAGCTTCTTAGATGCCATTCCCGATACTGACTCAGCCCTAGAATTAATTGTCTCTGAGTTCACACATGCCTGTGATAAATTTGCACCCTTTAAAAAATGTGAGGCAAGAGGAACACCATCAGGATGTATCACCCCCGAACTCCATGCCTGCATGAGAGAGAGGAAGCCACTTTGGGTGCTGTCCAGGGAAACAGGGTCCCCTGTTCACCTTCAAAGGTGCAATAAATCCCACAATAAGTGCACTAGTATGATTAGAAAGGCCAAATCTGATTTCTGTAAGGACCAGCAGACCCAGAATTGGAGCAATGGCAAAAGGCAAGGCAAATTTTATTAAAAAAGACACCCATCCCGAGGCACTGGGCACTGAACATATTCAAATTTCATACAAAACTCAATCAATAAATTATATATGCACATATAACACAATAGTAGACATAACTATACAATACTACAACAATTATTATAAAATGTATAAATACTACCCTCAGAAATAGCTACTAACTCAGAAATAACCATGGACCAGTTAAGGTGTAAAAGGCAGGAATCAAGATAAGGTTAAAAAGCAGTCTGGGAAGGCCTGATTATACAAGAAGACCTTGAGGTGAGCTTTGAATATCCCAACAGAAGGGGCCTCTCTAACAGCTGGAGAAAGCAAATTCCACAGGACAGGGGCAGCAACACTAAATGCTCTGTCGCCTGCTGTTTTTAGCCTCGTCCCGAGAATTGAAAGGATGCCCATAAAGGAGGAGTGGAGGGAGCGGACCGAGACAGTGGGTGTAAGAAGGTCCTTCAGGTAACCAGTGCCCAGGCCATGTAGGGCCTTAAAAGTGAGTAAACCCACCATGAAGGGGACCCTCCACCCGACCGACAGCCAGTGCAGTTCATGCAGCACCAGGATGATATAACAGTAATTAGGCTGTCCTGTCAACAGCCTAGCCACTGCATTCTGCACCAGCTGTAGTTGGTGAAAAGTACTTCCAGAGACCATGAGATAGAGCACATTACAGTACTCGAGACTGGACATCACAAAGGCATAAACCATGGTGGGGAGATCCAGAGGCAGAACTAGGGGCTTTATCCTGGTGATATTCCTCAGATGACAGGAACTGGTACGGACAATGGACGATACCTGAAACTCTCATGTGGCAGTCTGCTGTCAAGAATAACACTCAGATCACGCACCCTAGAAGAGGTCTTCAATGATACACTCTCCCTCTCTCATTCATTCATTCTGTTTCTCCCACTGCTGCTGGCTGCCGTTTTGTACTCTGCCCACAAAGAAATCTGCAGCAGTCCGAACAAAGCTCCATAGAGCTCGCTCTCTCCCTGTCCCTCACTCTCTCGCTCATTCTGTTTCTCCCAGCACTGTAGGCTGCCCTTTTGTACTGGGCTCCTGCCTGCATTGGGGTCTTTTTCCACCCACAGAGAAATCTGCAGCAGTCCCGACAAAGCTCAGTTGAGCTCGGTCACTCCCCCCTCTCACTTGCTCAGTCTTAATCTGTCCCAAACACTGATTTCCCACAGAGACCGTGCTATTCTGCACCAGAAGTGCAAAAACACATTTCAGACAGGATGTGAAAAATTACAGCTGTACTGTACATAAGGAGGTATGAAAATATGCCAGTGTTGAAAATGTGGCATGAAAATATTCCAAATTTGCGAAGTTACAAGGGTGTGTAGAAACATCTCAATGCACATTTGTAACATAGTCATTTTATGGACTTCTGTCACCAAATTTTCAACATAGGGATTTTTGGACCTCTGCTCATAAACAGTGTCACTCTCATTTTCTTAATCTGTCCCAAACACTGATTTCCCACAGCAACTGCGCTATTATGTGCCAGAAGTGTGAAAACACATTTCGGTCAGGATGTGAAAAATGACAGCTGTACTGTTCGTAAGGAAGTGTGAAAAAATGCCAGTGTTGAAAATCTGGCGTGACAGCAGTACAAATCTGTTAAGTTACAAGGGTGTGCGGGAACTGCGCAACGCACACTTGTAATGCAGTCATTTGATGGACTATCATCACAAAATTTTTAACATAGGCATTTTCGGACCTCTGCTCATGAGCAGTATCACTGTCATTTTCTTAATCTGTCCCAAACACTGATTTCCCACAGTGACCATGCTATTCTGCCCCGGAAGTGCGAAAACACATTTCGGACAGGATGGGAAAAATGACAACTCTACTGTTCATAAGGAGGTGTGAAAAAATGCGAATGTTGAAAATCTGGCATGAAAATATTGCATGTTCGCAAAGTTATGAGTGCTCATAGCAACTTCGCAATGCACACTCTTAAATCAGTCATTTTTTGGATTTTTTTCCACCAAATTTGCAACATAGGCTTTTTGAGAGCCCACCTCATGAACACTGGCACTGTCGTTTCATGAATTGGTCCCAAAAGGTGATTCAGCGCAGTGACAGCGAAATCACCTTTTGGGGCTGAATAACGCCTTGACAGTGGCTGAATTCATGAGGGGGGGTCCCAAAAACTCCATCTGAAAATTTGGTGCTAAAATTCCAAAAAATGCCTGAGATATACACCAAAGTTGAAAAAAACTATTTATGCCATTATACAGTTTACCTGCATTTCCTCAGTGCCCGGTCAGTTTTGAAGAGTGCAGACGTGTTCCCAGTCCACCGAAGATCGTCACGCCGGGCTCCAGAGGTAAGTGTGGGGTGAGGGGGATTTGTACAGTGGTGGGATACGCAGTGGGTGGGCGCGGGTTGGGGGATGGGGTGCAGACAGTGAGAGACTGTTTTCTTCTTTTCAAGGTTTACAAAAAAAAAATAGATGTTGCAGGATGGTTTTCCTTTTTAGCAGATACTTCTGGCATGCTGGGCTGGGCACCCAGCATGCCACCTGCATGTTTTGGGTTGGGGGACACTGCAGCTGATGGTGACTGGGCACCTCCATCAGCACATACTTGGGGGGAGTCTCATGAGCCGAGGGGGATAGGGAACCCCCCTTGGCACACAAGAAATGTTGGGGGACATGCCGATGGGGATTGGGCACCCCCATCAGCAAAGAAAGAAGGGCAGACATGATGCCGAGAGGGACTGGGCACCCCCTTGGCACACAACAATAACAGAAACCAACCGGAACTGGGCTCTCCATCGGCAAACTGGATCAGGGGGAATGCAAGGGACTGTCCTGCAGTGACAGGTTGCTCTCTCATTGCAGCAGATGATGCTGCAATGACGAGGTGGACCCTGATTGCAGTGGCTGAAACTTTTCATGGTTGTTGCATGCTGGCTGAACTTGTGTCAGCAGTGTCAGCAGCAGCGTGTCATGGCATTGGGGAATGGGGCCAGGCCTTAAAAGGCCACACCTGCACAACCTACTTTTGGAGCAAGCTGCCACAACATGTTTCTTGCGCATGCGCACAATCAACATAAAGAGGAGGTTGGCTTTGAGTGCTATAATAAATTTGAGCCATTGAGTAAGTTAGTTGGAGAGGACCTGGTGAGGGGGGGTAGAGGAGGAAAACAAAGGTGGAAGAGAGAGGGATATGGTGAATTGGATGAGGGTGGGCATCGGTAATTCAAATGTGTATGCTAGGAAGGAGGGCAAATCAAGTATTAAGGGGGGACTAACAGAGGGAAGGTGTGAGGCTGCAAGTCAACTCTGTGAGAAAGGAGGAGATTGAGATGAGGGAGGGGATCCTTCGAGGGGAGGATCATACCAGAGAAGCCCAAGGTAAGGGGACCTGCAGATGGGCATGGAAGGGGGCAAGAGGAAGGGAGGAGGTAGGAGGGGGGATGGTGATGGGAATGCCTTGTTGGGGGGCACTGGAGAGATGTGAGCTGGAAGGGGGGGAGGTCAGAGAGAAAAAGGCTTGGCTGGGGTAGGGAGTGGGGTGGAGGCTAAACTGGAGGGAGCCAGGGAACTCAGTTATAAAAGGCATGACAAGAGGGGAAAGACAGCTAGGGGTTCTCTTGCAGAGGGTCCAGAGAGAAGACAAGGGGAAGTGATCTCAAGGAGGAGGGAGGTGATGGGGACTGGTGGGGGAGTCCAAAAAGGAGGTGCAGAAAAGATCAAGGAGGCACTGCAGTTCTCCTGCTGGGGACTCCATGATCAGGGGTATTAATTGGGGGGACAGGGTGAGAGAATATCCAGTCCAGTTAAGGTAGTGGATATTTCTGGTCTGACTGTGCATAGGGTGACGTTCATGGTGTATGAACTGGCGAGGGACTCTGGAGGATCACCAGACTTGCTGATGCATCTGGGAACAAATGATATTGAGGGTAATAGTGTGCTGGAAATTCAGGCAAGGTTCCAAGAACTGGCCAGGGTCTGTCATGACAATGGATGCACAGTATCCTCCTTGGAAATCCTACCAGTGCCAAGGGTCACTGTGGAGAACAAACAGAAGATCAGAGAGATTAATGACTGGCTCAGGCAATGGGGTGAAGCACGGGGGATTGGCATGTTGGGAGACTGGGGAGGAATTTGGGAAGACAAGGGACTGTACTCCTGGGATAGGCTTCACCTAAATCTGGAAGGGAAGGAAGTTCTCAAACAATGGATGACAGATTTCATTCAGGTTAGATGGGTTTAAACTTGTGAAGGAGGAAGGGGGGCACTGCCAGCTGATCTGGCCATCCGTACCACCGGTAGGACTTGCCTGCAGCCCCATGGGGGGGGCAGACAGTACCCTATGGGAGAAGTGTGGACGGATGTATGAAAGTTCTGGGGAGAATATGGTAAAGAGGGGAAGGGAAACAATTTGGAGGGTGGCTTTAATAAATGCTAGGAGCCTGGGGAATAAAATGTCTGAGTTCCAGGCCATGTTGTTTGAGGGTGTGGTGGATGTAGCAGCGGTCACTGAAACTTGGGCCATGCCTTGCCATGACTGGGACCTTAATCTGAGTGGGCACCTTGTGCTAAGGAAGGACAGAAAGGTGGGTAGAGGGGGAGGAGTAGCAATGTTCATTAGGGATAACATCAAGATTATGAGAGTGGAGGAAGCAGAGAGCAACATGGAGGCCCTATGGGTCACCTTGCAAACCCCCGTGGGAGGGAAGATCAAGTCTGGGGGTGGTATATAGACCCCCAGGACTAGTGGAGGACCTGGAGAAATGCCTGTTGGCTAACATTAAGGGGCAGGGTGGACTGGAAGGGAAGGAATGGTGTTGATGGGGGATCCTACTATGCCAGCTACTGATTGGGGTACTATGACATCCACTGTAACCAGGGAGCAGAAGCTGCTGGATGGCTTACTGGATGCGTTCCTCAATCAGCAGGTGATGGACCCAACAAGGGAGGGTCATAACCTGGATGTGGTTTTACTGGATGAGGATCTTGTATGAGATCTAGTTGTGGAAGAACCCCTGGCTGCGAGCGACTACAACACAATCTGGTTTCAGCTTAAACTGGGGAGGAGAAGGAGGATCATTCAAGGAAAATGATAGTTGATTTTAAGGGGACAGACTTTCAGAACATGGGGGAAATTCTCAAGGGGCATTTATGGGACATAAAACCAGGTTTGGATGTGGAAGATAGGAGGAAGATCATAAAGTGGGGCTACAGGAGGCCACTAGAACCTGTGCAAGAGTGAAACACTAGGGCGGTAGGTCTCGCAAACCATGCTAATGGACCAAGGAGGTCCAGGAGGTGGTAAGGGAGAAGAAGGCTGCCTACAGTAGGTACAAAAAAATGAGAGGAGAGAGGGTTAGAGAGAACAATCACCTTGCAACCAGTAAAATCACCAAAGTGGTGAGGGAGGCAAAGGCCTGAAAAGAGCAGAGGCTGACACAGGGGATATGGGGTGGGGAAAATGGGTTCTTTAGGTATATTGGTGAGTGGAGAAAGGTCAAGGGCCAGCTCAGTAGGTTGAGGACAGCTGGGGGGTGGGTGGAAGGGACTGGAGAGCAGGCGGAGGTACTGAATGAGTACTTCACCTCAGTGTTCACTAGGGAGGAGGCTGGGAAACGTCCAATAAAGGGGTTGAAAGACACAGAAGGAGCAGCAGACCTGAGTATTGGGGTACCTGCTGAAGAACAAGCCACTGGAGGAGGTAGGCCAGGGGTGAGATATCAGGCAGGTTCTGCTGAATGGGGGGGGGGACAGATGCTGATATTCCTGTCGGTCAGGTGTAGGAAATCCTCCAGTCCCTAAAAAAGGATAAATTTCCAGGGCCTGATGCTACTCATCCCAGAGTACTGAGGAAGCTGGAGAATGTTTAGGCTGTGCCATTGGCGGATCTCTTTAGCTTGTCGCTCCAGACAGGGAGGGTGCCAAGGGATTGTAAGCAAGCACATGCTGTGCCCATCCATAAAGAGGGATTGAGAGAAATGCCAGGAAGCTAAAGATCCATCAGTTTGACATTGGTGGTGGGGAAGGTAATGGACAGCATACTTAAGGAAAGGCTGGGAGGCTTCTTGGAGGAGATGGGTTACCTGGATGACCAGCAGCATAATTTTGTGCCAGGTAGATTGTGTCAAACACACCTTGCAGAGTTCTATGAATGGTGACATCAGCACTCGACAGTGGAGACCAGTGGATGTACTGTTCCTGGACTTCAGCAAGGCATTTGATTCAGTCCCTCACATTGGTCTAATGGAGAAGCTGTGGGGATGGGGCTAGGCCTACTGGCGGTTAGGTGGATTGGAAATTGGATTTCAGGTCACACTCAGTGGGTAGTGGTCTGAGGGGAGGTCTCGTCTCCTAGGGCGGTCATAAGTGGGGTCCCACAGGGATCAGTCCTGGGGCCACTCCTGTTTAACACCTACATCTCCAATATCAGGGAAGGTATCAGGTGTGAAATGAGTCTCTTTGTAGATTACTCTAAGCTGGGGGCGGTGGTGGAGGGGGAGGAGGGGGAGATCGGCCCTGCAAAAGGACCTGAATACTCTGGATAGCTGGTCCTGCACCTGGAAATTGAAATTTAACTCCTCCACGTGAAAGGTGCTACACCTAGGGTGGGAAAACCCCAACTATATGTACACCCAGGGAGGAGTGAGTTGCAGACCACAGCAGGGGAAACAGACCTAGGAGTCTTGGTGGATGTTAAGATGAATAATTCAGAGCAGTGCAGGAGGACTGCAGTCAGAGCAAATAGGAGGCTGGGATGCATCACTAGGGGAATTACCTCAAGGACCAGGGAGGTGATATTGTCACTGTACAGTACAATAGACTGGTTAGACCACATCTTGAGTACTGTATGCAGTTCTGGAGGCTGCACCTAAAAAGGGACATCCAACTCCTGGAGAGGGTTCAGAGGAGAGCAACCAGAATGATCCAGTGCCTGGGGGATATGACATATGAGGAATGACTAGGGGAGCTCAACATGTTCCCGCTGGAGGAGAGGAGGGACCGGGGGGACATGACTGAGGTCTTCAAGTGCACCAGAGGAGTAAACAAGATAAGCTGAGATAGGATCTTTTGACTGAAGGAGGGTGGAATCACCAGAGGACACATTTGTAAGATTGAGGGTGGTAGGATTGGGTGGAAAGAAGGAGGAGGTACTTAACTGAGAGAGTGGTGGAATAGTGGAATGCGCTGCCCAGAGTGCTGGTACAGGCAGCTATGATGGAAGGATTCAAGAGAGGGTGGGGCAGGTATAGGCAAGGGGTGAAGCAGAGGCTGGTTTGCCTGTGGGGCAAGACTGGGGGATGGAGTAACAGTGGAAGGAGACAGATAGAGGGCTACGGTACCCAATCATGGTGCTGAAGCACGTACAGACTTGATAGACCAATAGGCCTACTCTGCTGGGGTCTAGCATGTTAGTATGTTATGTTATATTACTATTATAGACTCATAATACACTGTTCCAATTTTATTAGTCTATGTTATCCCTGACTCAACATCTCTGTCATCAACCCTGGTAGTCTAGTGGTAGCCACTCACTGAACTAATCCCTGTTCTGATAGGGTAATCAGCCCTGGTAGTGCAGTGTTACCACCCTCTAACCTGTAGAACAGTTCAACCATTTGGACAAACTATTCTGTGTTGGATTTGATTAGGAGAGGGTGAGAGCCTCTCTTGCCTTCTGAAACGATTCATCTGAACTTTTAGTATACTCCACATATTTGGACGCTGACTTACTGTTGTTATCTTGGGATTTGCAATATTTGATTTTGTTTTTTTTAGAATTGAGACGGGGTGAGAGCCTCTCTTGCCCAAAATACTTATTCAGTTTTTGGGTTTTATATATTTGGATATTTTGCTATTATTTTGTTTGATTGTAAATTTTGTTTTATTTTTTGAGAGGTTTTCTGTATGTTATTATATTATAGATTTAGTTTGGGGGTGGTTTACAGTTTTGTTTCCCTGAGTCTCCCCTGGTGTGAGTGTGTGGGGATTTTCAGAGAAACTATAGGGTTTTAAGTTATTGATTTTAATATGAGCAGAAGGCCTACCCCCACGGTCGTACGCTATTCAGCCTCCACTCTTCTTGCCCTCCGCCCTTTCTCCCCCATACCATTGCAGCTGTCAACATACCAATGCTGTAGAGCATTGGGTATTGTGCGAAGAGGGAGGAGGGGTTTTGAGGGTGTGAACAGTGGAGGTCGAATAAGCGGGGACACCGTATTGGGGTAGTGAGGACCTGGAGCAAAATGGACGTTGGAACAAGGTCATTCTTGTCTGGTCTCCATACCCAAGGGCACCATCAATGATGATGGGCAAGTGTGCAGCTCCAGGGGTCCGTCCAACTCGGGCGGTGTTTTGCAATATCAGATTCATAAGGAACAAGACTGCAGTTATTGCTGATCTTGTTGGGTCTGTGGATCTGGCTTGCATTACAGAGACCTGGCTAGATGAGAATGCAGGTCCGATTTTGGAGGACGCAGTACCAGCTGGGTACTCAGTATTACACTGCCGAGATGGGACTGCGGGGGGGGTTGCAGTCTGTTTTAAGACCGAATTGGGCCCCACAAGTGTACCAGTTGAGGGGCTGAGTCCTTTGAGTGTACTGTAGTGGCAGGTGTGGTTTGCAGAATTGCTGTCATCTATCGTCCACCAGATGACAAGAAGCATTTTCTGCAGTAAGTAGCAGTCTTCGTCATCGACATGGCATTTGAGTCACCCAGGCTGATGGTCCTGGGTTACTTTAACGCCTGGGTCAATGACGAACTCTCGCAGTTTGGACAACACTTCCTCCAATTAATTACATCTTTGGGCCTCACACAAGTGGTTACTTCTGCCACTCATAAGGGTGGTCACTCTTTGGACTTAGTCTTCTTCCTGGGGATCAAAGCCTTCGACTTGGGGGTGGAACCTGTTGGTTAGTCCGATCATTACACTGTGAGTTTCAGTTTTTGCACCCCCCATAGGCCTACCCCTGTGGAGAAGGTCAGGTACTGCTCATTGCAAGATGTTAGCTCTGAGGGCCTGATAGCAGCACTTAACCTATTGGAGTTTTCTGGTGTGAGCAATGATCCTGATGCCTTAGTGATAGCCTGTAATAGGGTCATTTCCTCAGCTCTAGATTTAATTGCTCCTGTCCAAATTCGTCCTCTCCCCATTAGCCGTTGGTCTCCATGGTTTGATGGGACCTTGAGGGAGATGCGGCGACAAGGACAAAGATTAGAGTGTTGTTGGCGGAGATCTGCCCTTGATACCAACCATCTTAGATTGATGGAACATTATAAATTCTATCATTCTGCAATCTCCCGTAAGAAGGCAGAGTTCCTGTCCGGGGAGATTGCGGCTGCTCAGAACCGACCAGCTCAGCTCTTTTGAACTGTCGACACTCTGTGCAACCCAGCCTGTCTACAGGTTTGGAAAGCTTTTTCATAAGTGGAGTGTGATGAGTGTGCTCGCTTCTTTGTGGCTAAGGTGGCTGACGTCAGGGCAGTACTTCAGCCTGCACCCGCTATGGGAGAAGCTGTAGATCAGCATCTAGCTGTAGCCTCTAGTCTCTCCTGGAGTTCCTTTGACTGGCTTGAGTTCATTGATGTCATGATGATTGTTCAGAGTATGCACTCTACATGCTGTAGTTTGGACCTGGGCCTGACTTCCCCAATAAAGGATTGTCATGATATTATTGGCCTAGTCCTAGCACAGATAGTTTGGTGTTCCCTGGATATGGGTGAGTTTCCCAGCCCCCTGAAGGAGGCGGTGGTGACAACCATCCTGAAGAAAGCTTCCATGGACCTAGACTGACATGCTAACTACAGACCAATCTCTAACCTCCCCTTCTCAATTCCCTTCTCCCCAAGGAATCTATCTAGTCCTTTCAAAGCCTGAACAGTTGTAGATTCCATAACCTTCCATATGTAGGGTACTCCAAAGTTAACCACCTATACCTATCAATTTTCTGTCATTATTTATGAATGTGTGTGTATATATATATATATATTTATTTATTTATTTAAAATGTTGGTAAACCTGGAAAGGCATACTGAGCCGAGGCTCATTACCAGGTACGACCAGAATGAACAATGTTACAAAAACATAATGCAGTTACAAAGGCAACAAATAGCAGATGTAACAGCACATGATGTGATCAGTAATAACAGCATGGAAACAATCCAATGAAATGTGGACAATAAAGTGCGTAGCGTCTTTTGGAGTAGGTGACAGTACTACATAGCCTCAATTGGGGGGGGGGCAGAGCAGGAGAGGGTCAGAAAAGAGAGAGGGAACAAGAAGTAAGGATGGAGATTGGCAGGAACAGGAGGGTGCAGAAAGATGCCTTATCTACTGTTTGAAGGCCTTGAGGGGATGAGTCAGAGGGGAGAAGGGAGCAGATTCTAGAGGGAAGGGAGGCAGTAGAAGAAAGCACCTTGACCAGCAGAGGAGTGAGTGTGGACAATGAAGAAGTTCTGGGACTCCCTGGAGTGAAGAGAGTAGAGAGAGGAGGAAGGATTATGAGGGGCATCCATTATTTGACCCCAAGATTGCTTTGTCCCACATCTGTTCCACATGAAAAAAGTGTGGCCCTAATTAACTGTCTGCGAACACAGATATTAATGAGGAAATTCATAATATTCTATAATATTCAATATAAATTAAACTTTGCACAAATAAAGATACTGGTTTAAACAGCGGTCTGAGCTGAGAGAACCATGTTTGATGCTCTGACCCACATTATGAGGGCCACTGTTCCACAGTGTCCCCCATTTTGAATGCCATTGTCACACTTCAGTGACAAAAAGTTAAGAGATATGTAACCATCCTTGGTGTGAAGCAGTTTTTTTCTAATGTTTCTTATTATATCCCTCCCCCATTTGAGTGTATACAGTATATGCTGGCACAATTCAATAATTTGGTACCAAACTGATGTGATCTCAGTACAGTGTAGTGCTGTGCAAGAGTATGACTCTTGACTTTTGCACTTGAACCTAATGACACTGGAGCAGAGGAGATTTACTGACGATGTGTCAGATTACACAGGATCCATATCTGCTGCCTGAACTGAACAGTCAGTTTAAACAAATTAAAAAAAACAGTAGAGGACATCCCCTACAGCTGACTGGGAATGCTTTTAAAACTATAGAAAGAAAATTATTTTTTACTCGGCATATCATAAAACCTTGAAACACACTACCTTTAGATATTATAGCAAGTCAAAGTAAACCCCTATTTAAGCACTGTCTGGACAGTTTTCTATTAAGTGGGGGTATATTGGAATATTAATAGATGGAACAACTTGGGCATATAAGTCTTATCATTCCGTATCCACCATAGTGGTATGAACCTTAGTTTAGGTGCAGGAGAGCCTCACTGGCATTGTTCCCTCCACCATTAATCACGTTACTGGACAGAGATCCATCTTTAAGCTTGGATAGGGGCCAAGTGCCACCTTTACACTGCCTTTTCCAGAAGATTCTCTTACAACTAGGATAAATGTTAAAGATGCATCATGAGCATATAGTAAGAGTACAGCAAATATATTCATCAATATAGATTTTTTATTGATTGACAAGACATATTTGGAACATACTTCCTGATGCATTTGATTATATGTTACTGTAACAAGTTTCAGTTGTACTACAAACTTCACACGTTCAATACATTTTTAAATAGGTACACTGTAAATGGGTTCCTAAATGAATATAGAATGCTACTTTGCTTTTTAAATTCATTAACACACATTTAATAATATTGTTCCAGGACTGTTACTTGGCTAAATATCATTACAAAAATAAAGTACCTCTGCAAAATATATTAATAATACTATGTATTTGGTAATTTCAATGTATCTAAAAACTAGGTTAATCCAGGATATATTGTAATAAATATTCTGGCATACCTTAAGTGTATAATTTATTTTAATAAGTGGTTTAAAATTGTTCTTTATTCACACAACATAAATACAGGTTTTGGTTACTTAGATTCAACTATCTGAACATCTAGAAACACAGAACTATAAAACAATGTTGCATAAATGGTAGGCTTTATTGTAACAGGCCTGAGACTGAAGGAACACAGAAACTGGGTTGTGACCCCAATAATTACAAGCTGGTGCACCTGACCTCCATTGTGGACAAGCTGCTTAAGACTATCTTTAAGAAGTAGGTAGTGGAGTTTCTGGAGGTAAATGATCCACATGATATGAGACAGCAGGGCTTTGTAAAAAAGAGATCATGCCAGATGCACCTGAGTCCTTCAGTGTAGTGACACATGTAGTGGACAAGGGACAAGCTGTCAACATTGCTATATTTGGATTTTGGCAATGCATTTGATTCAATGCCACATAGAATGCTGGTGAAAAAGTTAGGAGACCTATGCTTAGGAATGAGCCTGAAAAGGTGGACTGAGAATTGCTTGGGTGTATAGATAGAGAGTAATGTTAATGGCCGGGACTTTGGGTAGACAAACATAAATAGTGGAATACACCAAGTATCAGTCTTGGGACCAGTTCTATTTACTTGTTAATCTGCAACATAGGGGAAGGCATTCAGGGTTCTTTGCAGATAATATATGGTTGTACTGGAGGTCAGACATCAAGGAAAGTGTCAGAAATTGGAAAGAGGAATCTAGGTATGTTAGAACAGTGACCCAAGATCTGGCAGCTGAGGTTCAATACTATAAAATGAAAAATATTGCATATCAGCAGAGATAGTCTCAATGCAGACTACTTACTTGGGGGAGTCAGAATACCACAGGCATCAAAGGAAGGGGATCTGGGAGTGATCATAGGGATAACCTACAAGTCTCTACTCAGTGCAGTTAGCCATATGGAAAGACACATCAAATCCTGATGTTACATAGGGAGAAGTTTATATAGTGCTGTAGTAATAGGGAGGTGATTCTTCCATCATACAGATCACTGGCACAGTCATATCCGGAGTACTGTGCAAGGTTCTGGAGGCTCCACCTCAAGAAAGACAAGGGCAGGCTTGAGTCAGTGTAGAGGAGGGCAAGTAAGATGATTCATAGGCAGCAGGAGTAAATACAGGTAGAGCATCTGAGTAGCCTTAATATGCACTCACTGGAGGCCAGATAGAAACATTCACATTTCTCAAGAGAATTATCAGGGTCAACTGCCAGCAGCTTTTCAAGCCTTACCAAGGGTCTACTATCAGAGAGAATGGGCATAAACTGATAGACTGATATTGATAAGTAAGTAATAAGCCACAACCGGGTGTGCATTATTGGATTTTAATGCATGGCCCAGAGATGTAGTACAGCATGAGGTCAAAAGCCGAGTATATTTACTACCCTGGGAAGTGCATTAAAGTCCTATGATGCACACTCTGGAGGGACTTATTACACTTTTAAAATGACTCTGAGTAGTTTTCCAGGGGTGGAAAATGAGATTCAGCATCTGAACATGCATTTATAGTGATGTTAATGCATGGTCAGATGATTTCTCTTGGCCAATAACATTTCTAGGTTTTTTCTTGCCATTTTATAAAGGATTCTAAAAAACATTTCTGTAAGGTAGGAGCAGTGGACAAATGGAATATGTTGCCCAATTAGGTGGTAGAAAAGGAACTGGTGGGCTTCAAAAGGGGTGGGACAGACATAAGGGACTGGTAGGGGTTCAGAGACAAGGTGGATTGATGGGCAGATAAAGGGGCTAAGCTACCACTAGGGAACACAGCTGGGCACACAAAGTGATAGGCTAATGGGACAATGAGGTAAGTAGAATTAGAACACACTGGATGGACCTTTTCCTTCTCTTCCTGTAAAAATTCCAGTGTTTAATTGGTTGACCCGTACTAGTACCAAAATATATTGGTGAGGAACCACAGAAAGAGCCTGACCTCAAGGGAGGACTTTGGTGAACTGCTGTGTTAAACCAACACATTTTACAAATACTAAACTGAGCACAGAATCAGTGTTAATAGTAATGGGGCTTAGGCAACAAAAATCATATGTAAAAATACCATGTGTATACAGTTAGTAGTTCCTATACAAGGATCTAATAACAAGAAGTCAGGCCCAATCACAGTTTTTTTTCATTCCAAGAGCATTGCTTAAGTCACTACAGTATATCAGAAAAAGACTACATTCCTTAAGGAATATAAATAAAAATAAAATACTTGATATAGCCTATACCCTTGCTCTAAATCATCACTGTAAATCAAGATGTCCAGTGCTGCCTTTAGATTACAAAAACTCCAGAGCTATTCCCAATTTGATATTTCTTATTGATCTTTCTTCTTTTGGAGACGTTCCACAGCACGCTTGACCCAGGGGAGATCAGGATGAACACAATGCTCAGCTCCACTATTTGTCACAATTCTGTTAAAAGAGGAAAACAAATGTCAGAGTAAAAGGAAATGGTTACATTTATAAGCTGTATTCCAATGTTTAAGTGCTGTGTAGAATTTTCAAATACTGATCTGATGGAATGCAGTGTAATTTCTGAAAATTCCACCACATTCCTAGAAATTACATCAGTAGCAAAATTCTGAAATTTGAAAAGCAGAATTCTTTTGAGGATTAGGTGCCACATATTTAAAGGGTTTGTGCAGCGCAACCCAAGTTGCACCATGCAAACATGAAGTTGTGCAGGCTGTTGGGGGCATGCCCATATTCAAAGGGTACAGATGCGCGGCGCACCCCTGACAGCACTGACACACATAATATTGTGCTGTGCCTATGCAAATGAGGACTCCTGCATGCATATGTCATGCAACACAATATTGAAACAGTTCAGAAGCACAAATGTCTGCCAGTGACGGTGCGGATTTATGCTTCCGAAACCCAGCCCGAAACTGTGTGACAGCTGTCTGCACATGTTTTAGGGCAGGTTTCCTTGATAGTCTAGTGCCCCCCCAGCCCCAATTACTGTGAAATGTAAAGAATTCCTTGATCTCCATTGCCATAGTGTAGTGCCCCCCCCAGCACCAATCACTGTGAATTGTAAAGAAGTCTCCAATCCCCATTGCTGTATTGTAGTGCCCCCTCCCTATCTCTGATCACTGTGAAATGTAAAGAAGTCCCCAATCCTCGTTGCTATAGTGTCATGTCCCCCTCTCCAGCACCAATCACTGTGAAATGAATAGAAGTCTCCGATCCCCGCTGCCATAGTGTAGTGCCCCCCCCAGCCCCGATCACAGGTGCAATAAGAACAACCCTGATCCTTGTTCTCTGGTGGCTAGTGGTCTCTCCACCCTGGTAGGTAGTAACCCAGCACCACGCACCCTCCATCCAATTCCAACCCAAGCAGGCAACTGGCACAGCCCTCCTCATTCTGCCACAGCCAGCAGCCAACTGAGCTTTACCTGAGTGGGTACAATGTATAGTATGCGCTCATTGGTCAACTAATGAGTGCTTACTATATACTGTATGTGCTCAGGTACAGCTCAGCCAGTGACTGGCTGTGGCAGGGTGAGGAGGGCTGTGCCAGTCTCTGGTTCGGATCAGGATGAGCGGGTGTGGGAGGGTGGATTACTGCCTATTGGGGTGGGCAGGTAGGGGACCACAAGCTACCACTGGACAAGGATCAGGGTTGTTCTTATTCTACCAGCGATCAGGCTGGGGGAGCACTACAGTACAACACTGGGGATTGGGGATTTCTTTGTATTTCACAGGGATCAGGGTTGGAGAGGGGAATACTTCACTTTATCAACAGGGATCGGGGACTTCTTTACATTTCACAGGGATCAGGGCTGGGGGGGCACTACACTGTGATAACGGGGATCGGGGACTTCTGTACATCTCAAAGCACACAGAGGTCGCCCACCAGCTGCGGTTGTGTGATGTATAGAACAGTACAAATGAGAACAAAAAAACTTGCAACCTTCCCCCAGGTCAGCAAAAAAGGAGACTGAAAATATTAAAGTGTAAAGCCCATAATAATATGTATTTTTTCCATCTGTATAGAAACATTCATTAAAATGTAATACATTGAGCCACCCCAAAAAAACAGCCCGATGGCATTTCACTCCTTTCACAGATGCTTTGTCAAGAGAGGTTGTGAGGTATTTTGTTCTTACTTCTGTACATTTCACAGTGATTGGGGCGGGGGGCACTACTAATGGACATGGGAACTGCGGACTTGTTTCCAGACTGCTAGGGAGTTTCAACAGAAACCGTTGATATTCCACGTCCCCATGGATGGAGCCTTCCTCTGTTTACAGGCATGACAGAAAACCAACCACTACCGTTACAGAAATACAAGTGCACAGGAAAAAAGCTGCACTGATCACTAAAACCATTGCTGTTTTTATTATAAATACTTTAAATTAAAGAACATTAGCAACCCACACACACGCAACATTTTGGGCCCTTAGACAAGCAATTTTCAAGCTGAAAAAGTGCTTGTCTAAAGGTGTGAAAACATTGGTGTGACTGCATGGGAGACTCTGATGTTGTTTTTAATTTAAAATAAAGTATTTATGGTCACCACAGCTATGGCTTTAGTGATCATTCACAGCTTTTTCTCCAGTACTTAGTTTCCTGGCTTAGCCTTTGCTTTGTATTTATCATAACACAAGGTTGCACACTGTGTTTATGTGTCTCTGTTTTCTTCCCTTACAGGCACGCTACTTGAGTCTATTGGCCCCAGTTGCCTCAGTGTGGGAACTCGAGCTGTGGAGAGTTTTTAAATTTTACTTCTGTTGGAATTTTGCAAAATTTGAGAAATTCTACCTAATTCAGAATTTCTCAACAGAAGTTGAATTTCAAAATTCCAAAAGCTGGTAGTACAGCCTAGAGGTTAGAGTGATGAGCTCTGTATGAGCTTGGTACATCCAGCAGACCATAATCTGCAAAAGCTATCATCCAAAATCTAACAGAACTCCTTGGACTCATTTGCCTTATCAGCCAGGCATGGATAAGAACAGTGGTGTCTAACATCAAGCTGCACCATGCAGAAAGATATCCTAATACTACTGCCAGAATGAGAGATATGGTCAAGTAAGTCGTAATATATATCTGGATATATCATGGGAAATCCCACTGAAATAAATGGGGATTCCTGTGAAATATCCAGATGTATTCATACACTTAGATTCATACTGTACCCATTTTATATACGTGGTTTAAAATCCCTCTGTTCAACTTGGGCTAACTATCTTCCCCCACATCCTGTTAGAAATAGTTTAGTCATCCCTCAGTTTTGTTTGGAATACCCCCCACCCCATTCCGTGGAGCCTTCTCCTCCCTGTCATCTTCAGCAGTCACATGTGTCTATCCCACCCTCTCCTGACACTTGCAACCACCTTACCTTTGAACAATTCCTCTAGCAAACAGTCTCACTGCACCACTACCAGTCAAGAGGGGAACCTTTGCAAATGGGCATCTTGCTCTAAGGTGTGTATCTGAGTAACATAGATAGATAGATAGATACATACATACATAGATACTGATGGCAGATGAGGACCCATGGCCCACCCAGTCTGCCCATTTGAGCTCGTAAGATCACTTTAAGTTTGTCTAGAAGTCTGTTGCCCAAAATAAATAAATAAATAAATAAATAAAAGAGATATACAGGGACATATATTTGGCTATTGCTGGACTCTGTTGCAGCAGTAGTTATAATGTTTGGTGTCACTATTTTTAAATGGTATAGATAAGCATTATCACCAGAGAGTTGTGTAAATATCAGCTGTTGACATTGTGCAGAAAGAGTTATGTGCATGTGTGTGCCACTGTTCTGCCTCTGGGTGCTGGTAGTTAGCTGCTGAATTTCAAAAAGGTGGGCAAAGTCATGGCCTTGGCTATTGTCATCAGTTCTTCATAAAAGATACTGACTGACATTACTAGACATGAGGGAACCTATCCCTGGGCAATCCAATTAAAAGAAGGTTTTGAGTTTCCTTGGTCCTGAAGCTTTCATTAAGACCTGCATGCTGCAGACTAAATCTCTTCTTCATGTTTGGGGCCTTTCAGATGCAGACTTTTTAAATCCACAATCATAAAGATACTGCACCTGTGCAGAATTACACTGCCACCTGGGAGGCTGGGGGTCTCCTGGAATCCCACACCAAGAACAATTTGGGGTTGGGTGGGCCAAGGAGGGGAGGAATGCAGCTGCCAAGGATGGAAGGAGGGGACCAGACTCCCAGCACTGATACACCCCCTCTCAGTCAACACAAGTGCTGCATTACTATTGGCTGTGTCTGCAGCAGCTTATCCAAGCTTCCAGACAGAGAAATGGTGCCGAAATGGGCACACCATCTATGTGGTGGGATTAGGGACATCATGGGGAAAATTAATGGATGAGCAAGCAATAATACCTGACAGGGTGGGTGGTATAGCCACTGGAAGGTCCAGTATTGCCCATACCGCCAGCCCTGGAGGGTATTACTGCGCTTAAAAAATGGGCTGTAGGCAGCAATTGCATTTAATATTTAATAAATAAATAAATATATAACTCAATTAAAAACCAATGAAAAGTCACTTTTGCTGTAAAGTAGTTCCTCTAGCACTATAGAAAATAACCAGTAGGGGTGCTGATGCTTTTGTTTGCTGTCCCTCTAGGCAGCCCCAACCCCCATAGCAGTTGTTTGCGGAAGTGATTATATCTATGTTTATGGCAGGCTGTTCATTGTGTGATTTTTTTTTTTTTTAAGAAAATGTATTGCTAAGCAGAGCTTGAGGAATGTTATTCTTAGCACGACTTTTGCAGTGCCATTAAGCTAAGGTAAGCAGTAACAGTAGCTATGTTGTTATTTGCTCCTAATAAGACTGCAGAAATAAAAAAAATAGTTTGCTATTATTTGTCTTCTCCCTCCCTACCTCCCCCCACTGTCAGTGTTTCATTTTTTAGCCTATATACAGAATTATGGTCATGACCCCAAAAGGAGCAAACTCCAACAAGTAGCTGCTGCTGACATTGCTTTGAAGTGAGCAGCACTAAGATTTTTGAATGACTTTTTTTCTGGTGGGAGTTGTGAGAGAAGGAGTGAATTAAAAAAATGAGCTTGTGTGTGATTCTGGGTCTCTGCCATCAGTTCGTTGTCAGTAAGGTACTCAGCCACTTCTTACAAGCGCAAGCGCTACAAATCAAAAGTAGTTTTCAATCTGGACAGAGCTGCCAGCTGAGTGGAAGAGCGAGAGTGCAGTCAGCTGCCTGACAGTCATGGAGAACAAAACAAAGAGGGCAAGCTGTGCACCAGGCTAAAGTCTGAGTGATGCCAAAGGTTTGCAGGAAGTGGCAGTCGGGTATGGCAAGGCAGTTTACCCAGGCAGTCTACACATGTTTTGTGAGGTTTGGTTTATTTATTTATTTCTGGGAGGTAGCCACTGTTTAAAAGGCAGCTCAGGCTAGTAGCATTTCTGACTAGCTTCTCTGACAAGTCGCGCGCTGCAGCACGGTTTGAAACCTGAAGTGACAACAGGTGGTTCTATGAAAATGATCTTTATGATGGCTTCCCTTTTGTTTGACTCATTTTCTTTTTGTGGCTTAGTCTTTATTTTGTATTCATTAAGTTCTTAAAAAATTCAGGCAGAGGGGGGGCACGTCTCTCACAGGGGGGCGCTGCCTCTCTCAGTCATCATCGGTTAGAGTGAGAAGCAACGTCATTCATGGGGCATTGGACAAGAGGTAGTGTTGTTAAATAACATAAAAAAGAATTTAAGTAGAAATTAACATGTCTGAGGCTGTTTGTGTCATAGTCAGGCAGCTGGTATTGGGGGGGCCAGTATCTCACACTAAGCGAGAAGGAAAACAATGGCGATGATTTAAATTTAAAGTGAGTCATTTGGGTCAATGAGAAATCAGGGTGGGCACAGGGATACTTGACTGGATAAAGGTGCACTGGGGCTGGTACGGTTTATTTACTGGGCATCTATTGGAAAGTTTATGTACCCCTCCCCCCGGCAGGGGGTCCAGCCAGTCAGAGTCCAGGAATTAAAAAGGTAGCAAAGTGGCATCACTACCTCCTTAGACCAGTGAACACGGGCTGTTTTATCTGAATTTAAGTTTAAAGAGAGAGCATTTGACATTTTGGGTGTAAGTGATGCCACCTGACAAATGCTACCTCCCCAAATAGAATTTGTGTCTGCCATTAGCTAGCCATATTATAAGCATGTATCAGAAGATAGTTGGTGGTTGATTCAGTGTTATGGAGGCAGCTGTCGGAGACCAGGGTCCATACTCCAAATTGGGTGTCCTACTATGGGATCTGTAAGGGACAGAGTGGAGTGAAATAGGAAACTTAGCTGGTGGGATTCCAGCACAAATGCAGTGTTTCTTCCAAAAACCTGGTGAGAGTTTACAAATCCCATGGAAATCCCATGGAATTTCAACATACATAGTGGGATTTTTTAAAGTAAACTGGGGGCTTTTAATGTGAACGACAATTTTCTTTGTTAAATGCAGAAAACCAAAAACCTGTGGGAACTGAAGGATTTTGTTATTTTTTGTGGACTTTTGCCCCAGGTTTGAAATTCTCCAAATTCTACATTTTTTTTTAGTAGAGATGGCCTGTTCCAACTCTGCAGAATCCCAGCAGGTGCAGAGTTTTACAATTCCCACAGTGCACATAGGGGACTTGAAAGTCAAGCTGTCAGACAGGCATAGTGTGGGCCAGCCAGCATCCTCTCACTTTCTATTAGTTGAGCAAGGAAGGGCTTTGTCATTGGTTATGATGGCCTTGTACAGGTAAGGCAAATTTAGCTTAAACAATTACAGCAGTAAGAAACAAACTCTAGCTAGAGCCGATAGGGCTCTGAAGACCTACCAAGTGACCAAAGTTACACATGTGTGTAGAAATTATTCAATGCCTTGGTGTAACTTGGCCATTTTTTTGAGGTGTTGCATCAAATTTTCAACATGGCCTTTTCTGAACCCCTCCTCATGAACAGTGCCAGTGTCATTTTGTTCGCTTGTCCTGAAAGGTGATTTCGCAGAGCAAACATGCTGTAGTATTCTGTACCACAGGTGCGAAAACACATTTTGGGCAGGTTGTGGAAAATGACTGCTATACTGTTTTGAAGGAGGTGTGCAAAATGGAAATGTTAACAAAGTGGAGTAAAATATTAAATAATGGCGATGTTAGGGTGTGCATAGAAACTGCATAGCATGCTAGTAAAACAGTCATTTTAGAATTATTTCACCAAATTTGCAACACAGGCTTTTGTGACCCCACCTCATGAACAGTGGCACTGTCCTTTGTGAATCTGTCCCAAAAGGTGATTCCACGCAGCAACTGCAAACTGACCTTTTGGGACTGAGTGACAAAATGACAGTGACAGTTTTCATGAGCTGGGGTCCCAAGAACCCCATGTTGAGAATTTGGGGCAAAAGTTCCTCAAAAATGGCTGAGATGTCAGCATAAGTTGAAACCCCTATTGAATGGCAGTATAGCATGTTTACCTTTGATTCTTCAGTTCACAGTTGAACTTTGAAGAGTGCAGATGTGTCCTGGTCCAGAGAAGATGACAGCGCCAATCTCCAGAGGTAAGTATGAGGTAAGGGAGGGGTGGGTGCTGAGTGGCAGGGTGGGGAGGGGGACTGCAGCAATGACGAGGGACCGTTTTCTGTTTTACTTGGCAAAACAAAAAATGCAATGACGAGGGACCTTTTTCTATTTTACAGAAAAAAAAAATAAAAAAACATTTCGACACACTGGGGTGGGCTCCCAGTGTGCCACATGAAGGAGGGGGTTGTATAGGATGCCGACATGGGGATTCGGCACCCTGTCATTGGGAACATCTTTGGACACACTGGAGTGGGCTCCCAGTGCACCAGTTGAGTTGGTGGGGGGGGGGGGTCACAGAATGCCCTGGAGCTGGCAGCTGATGTCAGGAACATCTTTACAGTGAATGACATTTTGCCATTCGCAACATGGTGGCACCCACAGAACTGCGCATGTACACGGTCATGCGCATGTGCAGTCACACACCAGAATGAGAAAATAACAGCCGAAATAGTGCAGCTATTATTCTGCAGCAGTCAATCATGGTGGGGGGGGGGGGCTTCAATTTCTGTTGGGCTTTTAGAAGGATACTTCCAAAAGTGCAACGGAAGGTTGCATGATCGACCATTTTCAAAGCTAAAGAGGGATCTCATTAGGCCTGTAGACTCCGCTTACAGTCCTAAATATTGTTAATAAGTGATATAATTTTCATGCTTTCAAAAATGATAATGTACTAGTTACAATGTCTAGTTGTATTTATTTTATTATACCATTTTATTAGTTTTACATATTGCTACATTATATCTACTGTATATTCCTTTGTTCATGTCATTAATGTATTACAATAAGTTGAATATGTGTTGCCATATCTTTTACCTGGGTCTTTCCTGTAAAATTAGGTAAATCTTCTATTGAATCCTAGATACCAAATTTCAAAATAAATAAGTACATTAATTAAATAATAGATTTATGTATAACATTTTGACTGTCTTCCAACTGGAAGAAAAGGGTCAAGGCTGGGGATCTGGGGAGTCAATGGGACAAAATGTATCTTGTTTTTATGACATTAAAACCTGGCAAATAGTGATGGAAATATTTATAAAACAGCGGGATTATGCTTCAAATACACATTGTAGTCAGGCAGATCAATCCATGTTGATAATTATATTAGCCAACAAGACAGTGAACCTGAACCAATAGAAATGTAATCTGTGGCAGTGCACTATCTGATCTGTCTTCAGCCATCTATTCACAGGTAAAGCTGCACTGGCAGTATCACATTATGGGAGGGGGGTGCATGATGTACATGTGATATCTCCTCAATGTTGTTGGTTAAAAAGTTGCATAAATGACATGCCATTGTTTGACAATAGGACTGTAAAAGGTTGCAGTGATTATCAACAAACTTGTAAACTTAACAAAGCAAACATTTGATAACAACACTGATCTTAATTTAATATTTCACTACATGAATCAGCAGATATAGAGCAGTGGGTATGAACAACCTGACCTCTGGGGCTGAGGTGCCTCCTTAATTACTGTGTGTACGGGATTGTATCTCCTAGTTTGTTACTGACTAAAATGAACATCATTAGCGATACGTTACCCCTTCTAATGAAACCTACATGGTTCTTTTCTGAACTTGTAACTTACCATTACCAGGGCTTACTTGCAAAACTGATTTGAACGTTATCAAGACCTCTGGTTTAATTAAGGATAAACTAGATTTAGTAACTGTTTCATCATACTCACATTAAAGCACGATGCCTGCACTCATCACTTGTAGGAGCAATGCAGTTTATCCTCGCCAATGGAATGGGCTTATCAGAAAATGTAGTGCAGCAGGAACTTGCAATGCGGACGCCATCTGAAGAAAACAACAACTATTACCTAACATGGAAAACTTAAAGACGCTGAAAACGAAATAACATGTTCCAATGAGAAATGCATTTGGAAAGCCAGACCATTTTTTTTAACTAGAACTGCAGTATGATTTCATTTTATTCCTTTTCAAGTAAGTCGATGGACAGCAAGTGCCCATTTGCAGTGGAACCAGGGAGGGTGCAACACAACACCTTGCAGTATATGACATGTCACAAAACACACTGCATGACAAAAGGGCTTAATTGCCATTGAGCTGCACTGTTCCCTGCAGTATACTGCAGCACTCTGCAGTAATACAACAAGGTACTGCATTGCATGTAGTATACTGCAGCACTCTGCAGTAATACAGCAAGGCACTGCATTGCATGTAGTATACTGCAGCACTCTGCAGTAATACAGCAAGGCACTGCATTGCATGTAGTATACTGCAGCACTCTGCAGTAATACAGCAAGGCATTGCATTGCATGTAGTATACTGTAGCACTCTGCAGAAATACAGCAAGGCACTGCAATGCATGTAGTATACTGTAGCACTCTGCAGTAATACAGCAAGGTACTGCATTACATGTAGTATACTGTGACACTGCAGAAAATATAGCAAGGCACTGCACTGCATGTAGTATACTGCAGCACTCTGCAGTAATACAGCAAGGTACTGCATTGCAGGTAGTATACTACAGCACTCTGCAGTAATACAGCAAGTCACTGCATTGCATGTAGTATACTGCAGCACTCAGAATTAATACAGCAAGACACTGCATTGCATGTAGTAGACTGCTGCACTCTGCAGTAATACAGCAAGGCACTGCATTACATGTACTATACTGCAGCACTCTGCAGTAATACAGCAAGGCACTGCATTGCATCCTGGCTGACACCACAGTGCTTAGATGACCACAGTCAAGATGTAGAAAAACAGAAGTACTGCAAAACACATTGTCATTAAGATATAATGGCCCTGATACTGAAAAAGGAACGCAAGCACAGTGTTAAAATTTGCTTTGCTCTTGCTATAATGCCAAACTCAGCAGCTGCTATATTCAATCTGATAGCAGGCCAGCACTATGTGACTGAATATCAGACTGCACTGGGGCATTGCTAAATGAATCTGCACTGCCCCAGCATGGACCTCAGCAGTATATAGCCCACAGGCAATAGCACTATCAGAAACAACTAGAACCAAGACTAATTGGGCTATAGTTAGCCACAACAGGCAAATGACCCCATTGGACATGAAAGGTGCTAAGGGGCCATTTGCAAGTCCATTATGGATTCATTTGCATGGTGAGCTGCAGCCCATTTGCACCCATGCTGTGTTACTGAAAAATGCACAGGTGCCTAATGGCACCCTCCACCCCTCCACCACCTATTTTCTGTAATGTAATGCATTACCTGGTGGCTAGTGGCACTCCACCCTGACTGCCCATTCTCTGTAATGTACTGCATTCATTTGTGTATAGTGGCACCTTTGACCCTCAAACACCCATTATTCATTCCCTGGTCTCTAGTGACCCCCTGATAGCCAATTCTCTGTAAAGTAATACATTCCCTGGTAGCTCGTGCAGCCCCAACCCCTCAATAACCAATCCCACACTATCTTATCTATCCCTGCTGTCTATTGGCTCCCATCTCCCCCTGATTGCCTGTTGATGAATGTTGATGAATGTGTTGGGGGGTAGTGCGATTCAGAGGAAACGTTAGGAAGAATTTCTTCACAGAATGGGTGGTGGACAAGTAGAACACCCTGCCAGAGGAAATGGTGGGGGTTGAAACAATCATGGGATTTAAGAATGCATGGGATAGACATAAGGGAATTCTTGAGGTCAGGGGTAAGGGTTAACAGACTTCTAGAAAAACATAAAGTGAACTTACAAGCTTAAATGAGCAGACTGGGTGGGCCATAGGCCCTTATCTGCCGACAGTGTCTAAGTATCTATGTAGCTGTATTTGGTGGTGGTCTACTGTCCCTGCATCTGTCCTGCCCTCTCACAGACAACCACTCTGCACATCCCCTCTTGCCTGGGAGTCCTGCGATGATCTGCAATGCCCAATATGGGGACTGGCACAGGCCTCCTCTCACTTTCTCAGCCAGACACAGTAGGAGCTGTCAGTGAGCATGCATATAGTAGCTATACTGTATGTGTGCTCACTGTCAGCATAGGCTGGCCCCCATCAGTCCTGCCCAATGCCGGTGTTTGCCAATAAAATAGGCCAATATCAGTAAACAGATTTGGGAAGATAAGCATGCATTACAAGAGAAGGGTGTGTGTCATCATGGCAAAGGCAGTTGCTAAATATATAGATACATAGATTTTGTCAACAGCTAAGGGCATTCAGCCCATCAAGTCTGCCCATGAATGCTAGTAACTGTACTTCTTCACGTTTCCTTAGAACTAGGTTGTCTCCTTCCCCCGACTACTAGGGAGCCCCTATACCTTTTCCATGCATTCTTAAATCCTGTAATCATATCTGCTCTTACCACCTCTTCTGGCAGGCTGTTTCATTTGACCACCACCCTTTCCTGAACAAGTACTTATTCACGTTCTCTCTGGACCCCCCACTCCAGTTTTACCCTATGTCCCCTTGTCCTGAAGCACCTTTTTCTTTGAAAAATTATATTTTACTGCACCTTGTTCTTCCCCGTGAGGTACTTAAATGTCTCAATCATATCTCCCCTCTCCCTCCTCACTTCCAGGGAATACATATTTAAGTCCTTCAGCCTATCCTTGTATGGTTTGTTATGTAACCCCTGCACCATCTTGGTTGCCATCCTCAACCACCTCCACCCTATGTTCTTACATAGGTAAGGCCTCCAGAACTGGACACTGTACTCGAGGTGTGCCCTCACTAATGTCCTGTATAGTGGAATTATGACCTCCTTTTTCCTGCTGGTCATACCCCTGCCTATACATCCCATTGTCCTGTTTGCTTTTCCTGCTGCCTTGTCGCCTTGACTTCCTACCTTGAGGTCATCAGAGATGATAATCCCTAGGTAACTTTTCTGCTTAGAGCATTCTATATCCTCCCCCCCTCCCCAGCTGATACATTGTTCCAGGGTTTTTGTGCCCCATGTGCTATATCTTACACTTTTTTTGCATTAAATCTTAACTGTCTATCCCTTGACCAGTCCTCAAGCTTCTGCAGATCTCGTCATTTTATTCACACCCTCTGGCATGTCCACCCTGTTGCAGAGCTTCATGTCATCAGCAAACAGGCACATTTTCCCTTCAAGGCCCACTTTAATGTCACTGATAAAGATATTGAATAGGACTGGACCCAGCACTGATCTCTGAGGTCCTCTGCTGGTCACTTTTCCCTCTGTGGAGTAACTTCCATTTACCACCACTCTCTGTGTCCTGTTATCCAGCCAGTTCCCCTTCCACTTTACCACTGTTCTACCCACTCCCATGTTCCCTAGCTTGTTTAATAGCCTTCTATGTGGCACAGTGTCAAAGACCTTGTTGAATTCCAGGTAGGCCAAATCCACTGCCCCACCAATCCACCTCCCTTGTCACCCAGACGAAAAACACAACTAAATAAGTCTGGCATGACCTATCTCCAGTAAAACCATATTTCCTTGGGTCCTGTAGACTGTTGGCAACCAGGTTTTCTACTATTCTTTCTTTCAATAGTGTCTCCACGATCTTTCCCACTACTGAGGTCAAGCTGACTAATCTGTAGTTTCCCACTTCTTCTCTGTTTCAACTTTTGTATATCTACAGAAACAGCAATATCTTGATCCATGGCTTTGAGAATGTTGTCAGTTACTTTAATTTGAGGAAGCAAGTAACAGTGGCATGGTTGACCTTAAATCCACACTAAAATGGACTGAAGAAATTTGGGTAATTTAAGTAGGCAGTAAGTTGGGTCAGTATAAAGTGCTCTAGTTTCTTGGCCAGAGTAGAAATTAGCACCCATGTTTTGAAGGGGAATGTCTATAGAAAGTTTTCAGGCTCAGGCAAGAAAATTAGAGTAGAGAAAGAGATCCATAAGATTAGTAAAGGGAAAGGAAATATGGATGTGGCGGTGCCATGAAAGAAGAAGCCCAGCCCATCAGGGCAATGTCTAGAGCCTGAACAAATGGAAATGTGGGTTCCAGTAAGGTACTGGCATACTGACACAACTTTAGAAGAGGGTACAGACTAGAAAGGAGGGGTCTTTTGAGAAAACATGGTTGTGGGAGGGGGTAGTTACAATTACTCTGTTAGGTTTACCTGTGAATGCAGCATAACAAGAGAGCTGATGCACTGCTGATGACACTTGTGTGGGAAGGAAATTATGTCCATGGGATCCGAGATGGTAAGGAGATTTTTTGGTGATAGGAGTCTGGGCCTAGGTTATGATGATCATAGTGGTTTTCTACCACCTTCCAGATTTTTGTAGGGTTTTATAGGCTATTGATTTTAAATTTGTGGTAAATGAGGTGCCTTGGTTGCTTTTAGCCTCTTGAGGCAAGTGCTGAAGAGCTGTTCCTATGTTCAGAGGTCCTTGTGAGTATCAGATGCTTTGTTCTTAAACCAAATGGAATCACAGACTCTGATGAGGGGTGATGCATGGGAGGTGGTGACCTATAACATAGCATATAGAAACAGAATTTGATGGCAGATAAGGACTGTTTGGCCCACCTAGTCTGCCCATTTCCCTACCTAACAGATAAGCTGAAGAGCCTAGTTAACCAACAGCCTAGTTCCTCCTACCCCCATTGAAAAAATAGATGAATAGAACTATGTTTAGTTTGTGGTACATTTTTCTTCACTAGTGTGCATTAAGTCTGTCATCCTAATCAATTATGCACTAAATCGTGTTCTACTGTATCTCAGATGGGTGTGCAATTTAAAACTGTAGTTATAACTCTGTCTAATAAATCACAACATTTAGAGATATATCTAATGAACAGGTAACCAAAAATGTGTTTTCTATATTTGCTGTATCTTCACTTTCAGTCTGACAAGGTGCATTAGTTGTGATAGCTATCTATTAACAATATGAACCATCCAGATAAGCATGTGGTATAATAAACATGCCATTATTTTGTTAGATAATATAATGTTATATGATATAATCATACTCAGGCTACTGACTACACTAAACAAGTCTGATGATATTATATCATTTCCAAAGCAGTATCTCATGAACACATTAACACAGATTTTTGAAGAACGGAGGAATCTACTCACACTGACAGAGACTTTCACTGCAGAAGGCAGCCAGTAGCAGGACTGTAGTGGCCAACTTGATGGATGTCATCTCTCAAGTATGTTGTTGTAGAAGTTCAGCTGAGCAGCACTGAGGCAATAAGACTGTGATCCTTTCAGGATGATACTCAAACCATTCAACCTTCTCCCCTTTTATAGCAAGGCCAACAGTTCCAAGTAAGGAAGGGATCTATTCCAAATGTCATTGTCGTTGGCGTAGATAAAATGAAACTTTCCTCTACCATTTGGGACACCTTTTCGGGGAAAGTACTGGGGGCGAATGATGAGATCATAGGACCGTATGTTAAGGATGAATTTGCAAACCCTTCTCAACTGACTTAGGCACCTGGTTTCCCTCTATTTACTGAAAATGACAAATGATCTTATCAGAGGATGTGGTTGAATACCTAGCAACTCAGTACCAAAAACACCTATGGGTCCTGAATATAAAATTAGAAGGGGGTAGACAGAAATTTCTATTGAACACTAATTTAGTTTTCTTCATAAAAAGATAAGTGTGAAATGTTGGGTGTCACTGGGACTTTTCAAACCCTTACATGCACTTTGCAAAAGGATGCTTAGTGACAGCTGGACTTTTCTGCAATAATTGATACATACAAAATAAATGTGTAGCACTGTCTGTTAAGTTTTATAGAAAGACAATGGGTAATTTGCATTTTTAGCAAAGTGGTAAGAAACAGAACCCAATAGCTAGTTGAATAAGTGGGTGTGCCTTTGGGCACTAGCAAACCATACCTGTTGGTTGCAGAAGGTAGTATGGGTATTATCACAAACAAAATGGCACACACCTGGGGCTTGATTTTCAAAGCCCCAAAAAGTCATATGGTTATGGGGAAAAAATGATGTAGCCGCAGTTTTTCCTGCAGCTGCCATATTTTCAGAGGTGGACTTGGTTTATGACCAGCTCCATGATTTACAGCAGCCAGCAACATTCCCTGCAGCTGCACCTGCTTAAGATACAAATCTCTGCAGGGATGGAGATTTCACCATGCAGCAGTGGCTGCAGAGTGGGACTTAATCCCTGCCGGGATGAAAATCCAGCCCCAGATGGGCATACAGCATATTAAATGTAACTGTTATTGTGGAGTGGTACAGCACAGAGATAAAACACTGCAACTAGCTCAATGTCTGCACAAGCCACCGTTTGCATACACCCATAATGTCTAGCACTATTTTTTTAAATTGGGACTCGACTACATTACTCTTAATGTTTAATCTTTCTTCCACTAGAATACATCAAAACAAATAATGTTGAATCATTTTAGCAAACAACCAATTACAGTTATTTTCTCTTACATTGTAAGTTTCATGTTCAAAAATACTGTTTTCTAAAACTATGTTTCTAAGTTAAGCAGGGTCAGGCCTGGTCCATGGTCAGACAGGAGACCATAGTAGCACCAGGTACTGCAGGAAGAGATGTTAGTAGCTGTGCAGAAGCCACTACCCCCTTTGTTATAAGTAACCACACTGATACTCCAGTGTGATGTTAGGGGGCACTGATGGGCACAACATATAGCTACTTTAAACTAGTGAGGGAGAGTCATGGTGGCAAGATACCCATCCAATATTACAAACAAGGGGGTCTTGCTGGCCTTCTTCCATCTTCCAGACAAACACAATCAGGGTAAGGGAAAAAGAAGAGGCAAGGATGAATGATGGAAAACGATTTGCACCAATGCAAGAAGTCTTAGAAACAAAATGCCTGAACTTCAGGCAATAATCACAGAAGGTAGCATTACCGTGATGTAGGCAACCTGAAATCGTGACTGCAACATGACCACAGCAGAGTATTCTCTGTTCAGGAAGAACAGAACAAAGGGCAAGGGAGAGGACTATCACAGTATAAAAAATAAGTGATTGTGGTAACTGAGATAGAAAGTTTAAGGATTCAGAAGAAATAGAAACCATGGGGATTAGAGTGCTAGCATTGACAAGGAACAGGAAATAAGTCAGGGATGGGGTGGTCTACAGACCACCAAGTCAGGATCAAGGTGCAGACAAAGAACTTGCGGGATGCTTAGAAATGCAGCCAAGACTGGGGATGTGGCAGTAGTAGGGGACTTTATGGGCTCAGATGTCAGCCGTCATCAAGTCTTCCTTTCATCATCTTAGGAATATCTCCAGGATTAAGCACCTTGTTCTGTCTGGGTATCTACCTACCCTGGTCCCTGCTTTTGTGACCGCATGCCTAAATTATTGCAACTCCCTGTACTTAGGGATGGCTGGGGTTGATATCTGCCACCTGCAGCTCGTGCAGAATGTGGCAGCACGATTGGTGACAGGAACTCCTCAATCCTCTCATATTACACCTGTGCTGTGTGATCTGCACTGGCTGCCAATTAGGTGGTGGATCACCTTTAAAGTCAGTTTACTGACTTATAAAGCCCTACATGGACAGGGCCCTGACTATTTGAAAGAGCTCCTTGTTCTTTACAGCCGGGTGTGACAGTTGCACTTGGCTGATGAGGGGTTACTAGAGATTCCAAGGGTGTTTTTGAAATCTTCAGGGACCCGTACATTTGTGCATGTGGCTCCAGCCCTCTGGAATTCTGTACCCCATCAGCATATCGTTTTATTATGATTCCTTACTCTTTGTACAGTGCCTTGATGGCTGAAAGGTGTGTCTGAGAAATAAAATGTATTATTAATATACCACATGTGAATTGGAAAGTTCCAATCACAGCAAGTACTTGGAATCAGCTCCTGGAGATGCATGTGAGGTGGCATTCCTTGCTCTGCTAGTCAAAGGGGTCTGTGGATCTGATGTTCACCAACAGAGAGAAGATTCAAAATTCAATAGTCCTGGAATCTCTTGGTTTCAGCAACCACAGAACAGTGGGGCTGGATGTCCAGATAGGGACTGCAAAGGAGCAAATGCAGGAAGGGTAAGTGAGTTTAAGAAGGCAGACTTCAACAGCATGAAGAAGCTGTTGCAAAGAAGCACATGAGGGTCTATGCACTATTGTGCAGATTGCCTACACATGGTTTAGTGATGTATAGACAATCCTCAGTGACAACACTGCACACCGGGAGTCCCGTGGACCCCTGCACATGTGCACGGAAGTGACACACATCCCATCCACACTGGATCCCCTGGCTAGTCATGCAGCTATGCATGCAGCCAATTCAGGGGCATGTCTGGGGGTGTTTCTGCATTCCACACCATTCCCAGTGACATGGAGTGCCAGGAAAGAAGGACACAGGATACACAGGCAGGAACCCTGCCATATGTGTTGCATCCCTCAGACACATCACAAACCTACCCTGCTGACCTTGCCTTTCTGGGCACACAAGGAGGGCTGGGAACAATCAGTGGGGACCTCGTCCATATACACTGAATGTGTTCCTCCCATGCCTTCTCACAATCTTCTGTCTCACAGAACATGGGGAGCCACTCCTGACTCAGGAAAGGCATCTAACTGGATGTTCACTTGTGTCCCTCGATCTGTCCCCTGCACAGTAGCACACCAAGGGAGCAAAGCCATTGACAGGTGCCCTGCAGAGGGATGGTGTTGTGCACACGATGCACCTCTCGCCTGTCTGCTGGTGCAGTTACACAGGCTGGGCACATGTGATCCATGTATACTCATCTCCACAATAGTACATAGCTCCTGTGAGAGAAAGGGGTGGGACCACAGCGAAGAAGCAGAATGGGAAGGGAGGTGGACAACTGTCCATTAAAAAAGGAGAGAGTCCTAGAAGAACTTAGAAAACTGAAAGTGGATGAGGCAATGGGACCAGGTGGGGTACACCCTAGAATATTAAAGAAGTTGGGAAGGCACTGGCAGCACCAATGGCAGTCCTATTCAGCTAGTCACTGGAAACAGGGGAGGTTCCTGAGGACTGGAGAAGGGCTAATGTAGTCCTCCTTCACAAGGTGGAAGCAGAGATCAGGCTGAAAACTATAGATCTGTCAGCCTGACCGTGGTGGCGGGTAAACTTATGGAATCTCTGCTAAAGGAAAGGATAGTAGATCACCTTGAATCAAGTGGTGCACATGATCTGAGGCAGCACAGATTCATGGCAGGAAAGTCATGTCAAACATATCTGATTGATTTCTTTGACTGGGTCACTAGGGAGGTGGATTGGGGAAGCAGTGGATGTGTCCTACCTCGACTTCAGTAAGGCATTCAGCACTGTTCCACATAGGAGGCTTGTGAACAAGCTGGGCAGTCTGGGATAGGGACAAAAGGTGGTGAACTGGGTTGGAAATTATTTGAAGAATAGAACACAGAGGGTGGAGGTACATGGGGCTAAATCTGAGGTGGGGATGGTGACCAGCGGGGTGCCACAAGGTTCAGTTCTTGGACCAGTGCTATTTAATATCTACATCACTGATATTGCAGAGGGGCTGGAGTGGAAGGTATGCACAGATGACACAAAGATCTGCAAAAGAGTAGACAGCCCAAGAGGGGTGGAGAAAATGAGGAGGGACCTAGCTAAATTGGAAACATGGTCCAGATTGTGGCAGCTAGGATTCAATGTGAAGAAGCCCTTGTACAGGTCACTGGTAAGGCCGCATCTAGAGTATGGAGTTCAGTAATGGTGCCCACACCTCAAAAAGGACATTAACCTGCTGGAGAAAGTCCAGAGAAGGGCTTCAAAGATGATAGCCAGTCAGCAGGGTAAGGCATATGAGGAGAGGTTGAGGGCACTCAACATGTACTCCCTGGAAGACAGGAGACATGATTGGACCTTCAAGTACTTGAAAGGGATAAATAAGGTTGATAAGGAGAGTCTCTTTAAGCTGAGTGGCAACCATAACATGAGGGGGCACAGTCTTAAGCTGGAGAGTGGGAGGTTTAGGAGGGAGGTCAGGAAGTATTTCTTCACAGAGAGGGTGGTGGACACTTGGAATGCACTGCCAGAAGAGGTAATCTCATTGAAGACAGTGGGCAGTTTTAAGAGAGGCTGGGACAGGTATAGGGGAAGGGTAAGGGTCATGGGTAGGGAGGATGGGAGGAGTGGGGAGTGAGGGCAGGGATACTAGTTCAAGCTATGGACCCTGCAATATGAGCAGACATGATAGACCAAATGGCCTTCTTTCACTGGCTTCTTTGTATGTTAATATGCCTGTACTTGCAAAATCATGCATTTGGGATGCAGAAACCCAGGGGAGGATTACATGATGAAGAGGGAGATATTAGTGTGTACAAATAAGGAAAGAGATCTGGGGGTCATCATATCTGGTGACCTAAAGGTGGTCAAATAATGTGCCAAGGCAGTGGGGAGAGCCAGTGGGATGCTGGATTGAATAGGGAGAGGTATTACCAGCAGAAGAAAAAGAGGTCATAATGCCACTATACAGGTCATTGGTGAGACCTCATTTGGAATACTACATCCAGTTCTGGAGGCCCCATCTCTGGAATTACATAGACAGAGTGGAGGCAGTTCAAAGAAGGACAACAAAAATGGTACAGGGCCTGCACCATAGGTCATACAAGGAGAGATTGGAGGGACTCAATATGCATACCCTGGAGGAGAGGAAGGAGAGGGGAGACATGAACGAGACCTTCAAGTATCTCAAGGGGATTAATAAGGTACAGGAGGGCAGCATCTTTCAGAGGAGAAGCTGCTCTAAAGCAACAAGAGGGCATGACATGAGACTGGAAGGGGGTAGACTAAAGGGCAATGCGAGAAAGTACTTTTTCAAGGAAAGGGTGATGGATGCTTGGAATGACCTGCCCCAGGAGGCTGTGGGAGCAAGCACAGAGTGGGGATCTAAGCATGCATGGGATAGGCATAAGTGAACCCTAGAGGGGGGAAGGAGAGGCAGCAGCTGTTGACCAAGCAGGGTCAGCAGCAGCTAAAGGTAGGGTATACAGGTAGACTAGATGGACCTGGTGATCTTAATCTGCTGTCAATTTCTATGTTTCTATGTTTCTCCTATGGAGATAAGAGCAGGGATTAGGGCTAGGTGAAGTTATCAAATTCTGATTTCACGAAATTTTGCAAAATTTGCAGAATTTCCCAACATTCTTTAATTGTTCATATCTTGGTCTGTCGTATAGCCAGATATCTGATATTTAGCATGCATACTGTTGGGAGGAGACCCTTTACAGTGCCGTGGTGCATAACTTTAAATAAGGGGTGGGGATGTTACAGGGGCTCAAATTCTGGAAATGTATTATTCATGTGAAAATTTCTGAAAATATTTCTATGCTAGATAATATAAAATTTATATGCATACTTTCTTGGGAGAGTCTTTGAAACTGCTAAATAATGAGGTCATTTGTTATGTAAATTGTAAGTTACAGTAGTTTCCAGTTTCATAGTTTGATTATTTGTTAAATTATGTGAACATTTCCAAAATATATGGATATTTATAGCTTCACTGCTACTGTAGGTATATGCTGAAACTTTAGCACGCATACCAAAGTAAATATGTCTTGGAATCTAATTGAGCTAGATATATGTGGTTAGTAGGCTAAAATGTACTGTAGAAACTTTTGAAAATATTGATTTGCACATTTTTTTCTCAAACAATCATAAATGCATAATACTGTAGGTAATGCCACTAGAATTCCACTTGTAGAATTTAACCTTCACAAAGTACTTATTATCACTGAATCACCTTTCCTGAACTAGCATCGTGGAACTACAATGCCCTCGCAACACTCTTGTGACAGTGACCCCCAGCATCCTAGGAGTAAAACCTTGTGACTATAACACTACATCAGAGCCACCAGAGGCCTTACAATAATGTTACTCCTACTGTCTAGCAATTTCCACCCCAACCTAGGCCCCACTGGTAGCTCTGGGTCTGGCATCTGCAACCAAGGACTACTGAACATAGTCTCCCTAAATGTCAGTAGTCTATCTAAATTTGCCCAATTTGAAGTCTGGGTCAAGTTAGTGCAGCCAGACGTTATTTGCCTAACTGAAACTTGGCTCATTCTGCACATACCTGATGCCAGTATCTAACTGCAAGGCTTCAATACCTTCTGGGAAGATAGATTAGACAAGCCTCAGATCAGACCTGCAAGCCTCTAACATCATGATCAAAGATTTAAACAGGGTCTGTGAATGCCTAGTAATAAATCTTTTAATAGGGTGAAGGCGCAAATCTCTTGTCATACAGTCTGTATATACCCTACTGTGTAATCAGAACCTGGGCATAGAGTCGCTTACTTAATACTTCGTGCAACTCAGTGAGAACCAGGAATATGCTGATACTGGTGATTTTAACACCAACTGGAATGCTAAGTCCAGTGGTGATTGGGATAAGATGTCCAGTTTGTTTCACACACAAATGGTCACTGAGTATACCAGGGCCAATTATAAAACAGGCACCATGACAGAACTCGACCGGGCACTAGATTTACACCCTGATAGGGTTAACATTATCAGAGCTCTACCAGATACCCTAAGTGACCACTCCCTAGTGTAATGTCTATGGGCAGTTAAACAGACAAGGCTACCCACCCCAGATCATAGTCAGCCAACGCCTGCACTAGATGAAGCTGCCAGAATCAAAATCTTACTTGGCCCAACTTAATTGGAGCTTCTTAGATGCCATTCCCAATGCTGACTCAGCCCTACAATTCATTGTCTCTGAGTTCACACATGCCTGTAATAAATTTTCACCCTTAAAAATGTGAGGCAAGAGGAACACCATCTGGATGTATCACTCCCGAACTCCTTGCCTGCATGAGGAGAAAGGGAGGCACTGTAAGTGCTGGCCATGGAAACAAGGTCCCTTGTCCACTTGCAAAGGTACAAGGAATCCCACAATAGCTGCAGTAGTATGATTAATAAGACCAAATCTGATTTCTGTAAGGACCAGCAGACCCAGAACTGGAGCAATGGCAAAAGGCAAGGCAAGGCAAATTTTATTTAAAAAGACGCCCATCCCGGAGGCTCTGGCACTGAACATATTAAAATTTCATACAAAACTCAATCAATAAATTATATATACACAAATAACACAATATTAAATATGAGTATGCAATACTACAACAATTATTAAAAAATTTATAAATACTGCCCTCAGCGATAGCTACTAACTCAAAAATAGCCATGGACCAGTTAAAGCGTAAAAGCCAAGAATCAAGATAAGGCTATAAAGCAAAGTCCAGGAAGGTCTGCTTATACAAGAAGGCCTTAAGGTGGGCTTTGAATACCCCAACAGAAGGGGCCTCTCTAACAGCTGGAGAAAGCGAATTCCACAGGATGGGAGCAGCAACACTTAATGCTTTGTCACCTGCTGTTTTTAGCCTCATCCTGGGAATCGCAAGAAGGCCCATAAAGGAGGAGCAGAGGGAGCAGACTGAGACAGCAGGTGTAAGAAGATCCTCCAGATAATCAGGGCCCAGACTGTGTAGGTCCTTAAAGGTGAGCAAGCCCACCATGAAGAGGACCCTCCACCTGACTGGCAGCAAGTGCAGTTCATGCAGTACTGGGGTAATATGTCAGTACTTAGGCTGTCCTGTCAACAGCCTAGCCACAATATCCTGCACCAGCTGCAGTTGGTGCAGGGTACTTCCAGAGACCCCAAGATAGAGCACATTAGTACAGTATTAGAGTACAGTGGTCAAGCCTGGACATCACAAAGGCATAAACCAAGGTGGGGAGATCCAGAGCGGAACCAGGGGCTTTATCCTGGTGATATTCCTCTGATGATAGAAATTGGTATGGACTATGGATGTCACCTGAAACTGTCAAGAATGCAGCACCCCATACGTCGAATGGGAAGAACACCCCTCCCCCCTCAGCTAGTGGTCAAACAGGAATTCAGTGTGTTTGCCGTTCATTTGCATCACCAGGTAAGAAAAAAGGTTTGTCTCCCCATACGATGCACAGGGGTAATGCCAAACTTCACCCAACAACTAACACACCAAAATCTGGCCAATGGAAAATCATGTACACAATGCTCACAGCCTGGGAAATAAGATCCCAGACCTGCAGGCAATAATGTCAGAGGCTAAACTGGACATAGTAGCAATTAGTGAGACGTGGTTACCAGTAACCACACTTGGGAGACTTCAGTACCTGGCTATGTATTGTCAGAAGAGACCTAGGCAAAAAGGGGGAGGTGGCCCTGTATGTTAATGAAAAATATCAAAGCTACAGAAATTCAGAATACATAAGGAGCCAGAAGAACTGTGGGTCACCCTGGAAACAGGAAATGGGACAGCCATAAGAACTGGGGTTGTCTACAGGCCCCAGACCAGAGGGAGGACATAGACACATTACTGTTAGAAGATATACAAAACATGACAGCTAAAGGGAGGTTCTGATAATGGGAGACTTCAACATGCCAGATACAGATTGGTCAATACCAGCAGGAACATCTGCCAGAACTAGACTCATAGTGGATTCCCTGCAGGGAGGCCTCAAACAACTGGTACAGCAACCCACAAGAGACAGGGCTATCCTAGATCTAGTACTGACTAACAAAGAAGGGATCACAGATCTCCAGGTAGAAGGTCACCTGGGGGCCAGTGACCATCACATGGTATGGTTCAATTTGGCTACTACATCTAAATCATCCCATTCCAAAGCAAAAATATGGGACTTCAGAGGAGCTGACTTTGATAAGATGGCCAACAGAGTTAAGCTAGCCCTGGCAAAAAGAAACACAGGTGAGAAGGTACAGGCAAAGTGGGCAGGCATTAAGGATACAATACTTGAAGCAACATCCCATTGTGTTAGACAGAAAAGGAAGTGCAAAAGAAGAAGGAAACCACTTTGGTTCTCAAATACAGTAGCAGAAAAGGTCAGAGCCAAAAGGCTGGCCTTTCAGAAAATATAAGGGAACACAGCGGGATGAAGATAGGGAGGCATACCAAACTGCCCTAAGGAAGCAGGTAAGGCAGTAAGGCAGGCAAAGTCCCAAACTGAGGAAACACTAGCACTAACAGTAAAAGAAGGTGACAAGACTTTCTATAGATACATTAGTGAAAGGAGAAAGTCCAGAGGGGTATTGCTAAGCTTAATGGAGAAAAGGGAGCATGTGAAGAGGAGGACCCTGTAAAGGCATCTATCCTAAATAGATACTTTTGCTCAGTATTTACTGAAGAGAAGGTAGGACAGGGCCCACAGCTCAGCATCATGGACACAGGGGGTGGAGGTGAGCACTACTCCTTCACAAAAGAAAGGGTCCTACAAGAGCTTGCCAAGCTCAGGTGGATAAGGCAATGGACCTGATGGCATACATCCCAGGGTACTTAAGGAGCTAAAGGAGGAACTAGCAGAGCCGTTAGCAGAATTGTTTAGTGAGTCTCTGAGCACAGGAGAGGTCCCAGAAGACTGGAGAAGGGCTCATGTGATCCCACCCACAAGAGTGGTAGCAGGGAGGAGGCGGGAACTACAGACCGGTCAGTCTCACCCCGTAGTGGGCAAGATTATGGAGGCACCTTAAGGAAAGGATAGTGCAACACCTGGAATCCATAGGGCACAGGATCCAAGACAGCATGGGTTTACAAAGGAAGGTCCTGTCAAACTAATCTCATAGATTTCTTTGACTGGGTAACCAGAGTGGTGGACCAAGGGGAGCAGTTGATGTCGCCTACCTTGACTTCAGCAAAGCTTTTGACACTGTTTCTCATAGAAGATTGATAAATAAGCTAGGTAGGCTCGGGTGGGTCAGAAGTTGGTCAACTGGGTGGCAAACTGGTTGACTGGCAGAAAACAGAGAGTGGTGGTAAATGGTATACAGTCAGAAGAGATGCAAGTCACAAGTGGGGTACCTCAGGGATCAGTCCTGGGGCCAGTCCTATTCAACATCTTCATTAGTGACCTCGCAGATGGACTAGAGGGTAAGGCTTGTCTGTTTGCAGATGACACCAAGATCTGCAACAGAGTAGATGATCCAGATGGGTGGGCAGAATGAGAAGAGATCTGGATAAACTAGCAGAATGGTCAGAAGAGTGGCAACTGGGATTTAATGCAAAGAAGTGCAAAATCATGCACATAGAGAAGAGAAACCCTGAAGCCACTTATAGGCTGGGAGGGGAGTTGCTAGCAGTCACAAAGGAAGAAAGAGACTTGGGCATCATCATCACTGATGACCTAAAATCATCCAAGCAGACCTCTAAAGCAGTAGGTAAGGCTAGGGGGATGTTAGGGTGTATTAGTAGGGGTATCACAAGTCGTGAGAGGGAGGTAATAATCCCTCTGTACAAGACATTGGTTAGGCCCCATCTGGAGTACTGCGTGCAGTATTGGAGGCCACACCTTCACAAGGACATTAACCAAATTGAGGCAGTCCAGAGAAGGGCAACCAAAATGGTGCAGGGACTGCATCAGAAGACATATGAGGACAGATTAAGGAGCTCAATATGTATACCCTTGAGCAAAGGAGGGAGAGAGGTGATATGATCGAGACATTTAAACACCTTAAGGGCATAAACAAGGTGAAAGAGTCTAACATGTTTAAATATAAGAAAAATAGCAGGACAAGAGGACACAGCATGAGATTAGAGGGAGGCCGATTAAGGGGGAATGTGAGGAAATTCTTTTTCACAGAAAGGGTGGTAGATGCATGGAATGGCTTACCACAAGAAGTGGTGGCTATGAATACAGTGCAGGGCTTCAAACAGGCATGGGATAGGCATAAGGGAGCAATACAAATGACTATGAATAGATAGGTCACTGACAGAGCAAAGGCCGATGGCACATTTATAAGGTAGAAAAAGAAATGGGCAGACTGGATGGGCCTTGCGGTCCTTATCTGCCGTCAACTTCTATGTTTCTATGTTTCTATGTAAGAATAATGTTCAGATCACACACCCTAAAAGAGGCCTTCAGTGGTACAGAGCTAAGAAAAAGACCTGTCTCTTCACCAGAGGCCAACCTATAACACCCTCTGTTCAACTCCACCATCAGTACCTCCATCTTATCAGGGTTCAGTTGCAACCAGATGGAGGACATCCAGTCACTGATCTCAGCAAAGCAGCTGTTAAGCACTTCCACTGCGCGAGATGTTCCCAGGGCAAAGGAAAGATACAGCTGGGTATCATCATCACAGCAATGAAAACCCAAGCTGTACTTCCTAATGAACTCTCCCAGGGACAGCATGTACATGGCAAACAACATCGATGGCAAGACCAAACCCTGGGGAACTCCACATGACAGGAGGCTAGGGGAGGAGGAGAAATTCCCCACCACTACTCTTTGCCTCTTGTTATACAGAAAAGACTCAAGTCAGCAGATGACAGTGCCAGCAAGTCTGCAGAATTCCCTTAGATGATCAAGTAACACACGATGGTCCATCATGCCAAATGTTGAAAAGAGACTGAGGAGGATGAGAACTGTCCATGCCCCTTGATCTCTTGCTCTGAGGAGGTCATTGTGCACCCCAAACTAACGCAGTTTCTGTGCTATGCCTCACATGAAACCCAGACTGGAGTGGCTCATATAGATCATGGTCCATGAGGTGCTCTTCAAGCTGAAGCACCACCACCTTCTCCACAATCTTACCCAAGAATGGAAGGTTGGAGATGGGATGGAAATTTGCCTTGACATCAGGGTCCAACGCAGGTTTCTTCAGATGTGGTCTCATCAATGCCTCCTTCAAGACATCAGAAAAGACCCCCTCCAATAAGGAACACTGGATAATCAAGGCAAACACCGGGCCAATGGAGTTGACACATCCCATTAACAAATGAGTCGGTACCAGGTCCAGTTCACAAAATGTGTGCCACAGCTTAGAAGCAATCTCAATTACCTTAGCCTCCTACACCAGTCTAAATCCAATTATGGGACAATGTCTCAGAGCTCCTTGGCAAGGGAGTTAAAACCACTCCCCAAATGCTCAAAATTGAGGGTTGTGAGGTCCTCAATCCCATTAAAATTGCCAATTACTTCAGCACAGCCTTTACTGACCTCAGGGATAGGAAACAGATCCTGAGAAGGGATGGGAAGTGGATCCTGATGATCGTTAGGGCAGCAGAACAGGAGGGAGAGCTGGATGTCATTGTCCACCTTGGGGCTAATGATCTGGCTAGACCGGGACAGGGCTGGGATAGTGCAGGGGGAATTTAGGAAGTTGGGGAGGTGTCATGGACAGGTAGCTCACTCAGTGGCTTTCACTGAGGTACTGCCTGTCTATGACAGGGGTGAGAAGAGGGATCATCGCATCTGGAGCTTCAGCTCATGACTGAAGGAATGGTGCAGAGAGGAGGAGTTCAGCTACATTGGGGAGTGGGGACCCACCTGAGAAGATAGAGGCCTATACAGGTGTGATGGCCTACATCTACCCAGGAAGGAACTGCAGTCCTTATGGACAGTTTAAATGTTACTTAGATGAACATTTAAACTAGTTTAGAGGGGTGGCAGAAGGAATCAGGGAGACAGAATCTATCCCCCCAACATGCTGCAGTGGAGAGAAAGGAGAACCCGATGGGAGTGGAATCACCAAGGGTGCAAATTAATAAAAGAAGAAGGGTGATAGAGGTAGAAGTAGAGGTAGAGGTGGAATCAAAATCAAATCAACTTTATTTTTATAGCGCCTTTCAGATCCAAGGCGCCATACATAAAAACATATACATAATAATAAAAATTAAAACAACATTAAAATATATCAATCATAACTAAATAAAAGCTAAACTAAATAAATATGTCTTTAGGCCAACTTTAAAACTATCAACAGTTGGGCATTCTCTCAACCAATGAAGTAAAGAATTCCACAGGGTTGGTGCTGAAAAAGCAAAAGCACAGGATCCTGTTGTCTTTAATCAAACCCTAGGAATCTCCAGCAATTCCTCATTGGTGGAACAGAGAGGATGGAGAGGGCAATAGGGAATCAGGAGATCTTTCAGGTAACCAGGTCCCTGATCATGTAGGGTTTTAAAGGTTAGTAAACCAACCTTAAAGGTTATCTGCCACCAAACAGGCAGCCAGTGCAGTTCACGGAGCACAGGTGTAATATGACTTGTTCTAGATGTCCCAGTCAAAAGCCTGGCCACCGCATTCTGCACCAGCTGCAGGCAGCGGATATCAACCCCAGGTAGCCCTAGGTAGAGGGAATTGCAATAATCAAGATGGGTAGTGACAAAGGCATGGATCAATGTTGGAAGATCACTCGAAGGAACCAGGTGTTTCACCCGGGTGGTATTCCTCAGATGGTAAAAAGAGGATTTGACGACAGTTGACACCTGATATTTTTAGGGTCAGACCGTCATCAAAAATAATGCCCAGATTACGCACCTGATCAGAGGTAGGGAGTGGCATACCACCAAGTGACAAACCTGAAGGTTGTCCAGCTCCCTAACCCACCACCGGATGACCTGGGTCCACTACCAATACCTCAGTCTTATCCGGATTCAGTCTCAGCCAGCTGGAACTCATCCAAAGTCTGATCCCAGCAAGGCAGTTGTTTAGCACGGAGACTGCATCATCCTGACTGGGCAGAAAGGACAGATACAGCTGGATATCATCTGCATAGCAATGAAAATCCAGACTGTATCACCTAATGATTTCTCCCAATGGCAGCATATACACTGCAAGCAACATGGGAGCTAAAATGGAGCCCTTCGGTGCCCCACAAGGCAGGGTGTGAGCGCCAGAGGAATAAATTCCAGTGGCAACTCTCTGAGACCTGTCTGTGAGGTAAGAATGAAACCATTTGAGGACTGTACCAGACAGCCCACAATAAACCCGCAGGCATTCCAACAGCACACCATGGTCTACAGTGTCAAATGCTGCAGAGAGATCAAGAAGAACCAGAATGGTACATGCCTTTTGATCTCTAGCCATTAGGAGGTCACTCAATACCCTGACAAGGGCAGTCTCCGTGCTATGCTTCTTCCTAAAACCAGACTGGAGAGTATCATAGTTATCGCTGAGTTATAAGATGAGCATCCAGTTGCAATGCAACCACTTTTTCAATAACTTTACCAACAAATGGCAGGTTAGAGATAGGCCAGTAGTTAGCTAGACAATCTGGATCCAAGGAGGGTTTTTTAAGGAGTGGTCAAATGACCGCCTCCTTGAGAGTGTCAGGGAAGGCCCCCCTCTCCAAAGACTTCCAGACAATGTCAGCAAGGATTGGGCAGATAACTTCTACACTTAGGGAATGGGAGCATTAAAAAAGGAGGGGGTGGAGGGAGAGCAAAAAAGGAAAAAAGGAGGGGGCAACAAGCAGAGTAGATACAAAATATGGAAGGCCATGTGTGCGAATGCTAGAAGTTTAGGAAATTAGATTCCAGACCTAGAGGCCATCATGGCAGAGGCTGAACTGAATATTGTGTCCATTACTGAGTCATGGTGCACTGAAAATCATGACTGGGACAGGGCCATACCAAGCTATACTCTGCTCAGGAAGGACTGGTGGAAAGGAAAGGAGGGGGTGTGGTACTTTGTGTGAAGGAAAGCATAAAAGCAACAGAAATACAGAGAATACAGGGAGAGGCAGAGGTGCTGTGGGTCACCCTGGAGATGTGGAATGGAGCCACTATTCACCCTGAAATAATCTATAGACCTCCAGCACAGTGGGAGGAATTAGATAAAGTATTGGTGGAAGCAGAAAAGGGGGAGGTGCTGCTGGTGGGGGACTTCAGCCTGCTGGCTGTAGATTACAGCCTCCCAGTGGTGACTTCAGCTAGGAGCAGGAACATCCTGGACTATCTGTAGGGGGCATTCCTCAGGCAACTAGTCAGTGAACCCACTGATGATGGGGCAATACTGAACCTGGTACTCACTAACGGGGACAATATTGTGGACATCAAGATGGGAGGCCACCTGGGGCCAGTGATCACTATACAGTGTGGTTCAGTATAAGGATGGCTGCAGAACTGAGCCACGCAAGGGTGAGGGTCCTGGACTTCAGGAGGGCAGATTTTAAAAATATGGGTTAATGCCTCAGATTTGACCTGGCAGGAGGGCATAGCATGGGAAGGACAGAGGAACAGAGGGGAAAAGCTAAAAGGGAACATAGTAAAGATAACTAACTACTGTGTCAAACAAGTGAGCATAAGCTAGAGGAAAAAGAGACCACTATGGTCCTTGAAAGAGGTGTCTGAAAAGTTAAAGGCAAAAAGGATAGCACTCAGAAGGGATAAGGAGACAAAGAGGGAGGAGGATAGGGATGTATATCAGGGGAAACAAAAGGAAGCAGGGAAAGCAGTAAGGAGTGCAAAGACACAAACTGAAGAGAGAACAGCTCAGGAGGTAACAAATAGGGACAAGACATTTTTTTAGGTATATGAGTGAAAATAAGAAGACCAGAGGTGAGACTGTAAGGCTACAAAGGGAAGGGGAAGGGGACTGTGCACAGGGAGCCCAGAAAAGGGCAGAGATCCTGAACAAATACTTTTGTTCAGTGTTCACAGAAGAAGCCAAAGGGAAGGGGACAGAAAAAGTAAAAGAAGCTTTGGAGGGAGGGAGGGGGACACTAGTCCTTTTTGGGAGGAGAAAGTCCTGAAAGGACTCACCAATCTGAAAGTGGACAAAGCAATGAGACCAGATGGGGTGCATTCAAGGGTATTGAGGGAGCTCAGGGAAATACTAGCTGCACCTTTGACAGTTCTACTTAACATCTATTTAGAAACAGGCATGGTTCTGGAGGACTGGAGGAGAGCAAATGTAGTCCCACGTCACAAAAGTGGTAGCAGGGAGGAGGCTGGCAATCATAGGCCAGTGAGACTGACATACTGTAGGTGATGGGAAAATTAATGGAATCACTGCTGAAAGAAAGGACTGTGGAATATATTGAATCCAGTGGGTTACAAGTACCACAAGTTAGCATGGTTTCACAGGGGGGGAGGTCATGTCAAGTGACTCTGATAGATTTCTTTGACTGAGTGACAAGGAGTTGGATCATGGTAGACACTGGACATGACCTACTTAGATTTCAGTAAGTCTTTTGATACTGTTCCACATAGGAGACTAGCAAGTAAGCTGGGTAGCTTAGGAATAGGTCCAAAGATGGTAAACTGGGTAAGAAATTGTTCAGGGGATAGGTTGCAGAGGGTGGTGGTAAATGAAGTTCACTCCAAGGAAGGGAGAGTGACCAGTGGGGTGCCTCAGGGATCAGTACTGGGACCGGTTGTCTTTAATGTCTTTATAAGTGACATTGCAGAGTAGTATTAGTATTAGTAGTAGTATCAGAGGGTATTCTTCTTTGCAGATGACACCAACATATGCAATAGGGTGGACACTCCAGGGGATATGGAAAGGATAAGCAAAGACCTGAAAAAAACTAGAGGAGTGGTTAAGGGTATGACAGCTGGGTTTCGATGAGAAAAAGTGCAAAATAATGCACTTTGAGCACAGAAACCCGGGGGCAAAGAACAATATGGGTAGAGTGGTACTGACAACAACCAAGAAGGAAAGAGACCGGGGGATAATCATATTGGATGACCTAAAAGTGGCCAGGTAGTGCAACAAGGCAGATGGGGGAGCTAGTGGTATGCTGGGGAGCATAGGGAGGGGTATCACCAGTAGAAAGAGGGCAGTGATATTACCTTTGCATAAATCTCTGGTATGATCCCACCTAGAGTACTGTATGCAATTCTGGAGACCACATACGGGATTTACAAAGCTTTCTGAAGGTGTGAAACCCTCCCTAAGTCCCCAAAACTTCCATAGTTATGGAAAAAGTGGAAATTGCTTTGAGTGCTATTTACAAAAACCTCTGCAGCTGCAGGAAAAATACACTATGGACTGTGAAAAAACGTGCAACAGTGGAAGTTCCTGAGGAAAAAAGGTCATTGATAAGTATAGCACAGCCCCTCAAAGGCTATTCTCAGCCAGGTTTATTCTGCATTTTGTTCTGTTGTGGAAAAAATGTTACACACATTGGAGTGAGGTGTAACTCTCCCTCAGCAAACTGCAGTAGTGCCCCAGCAATTGAAATACAATTAAAGTGGAAGTCAGGCACAGGTAACAGCATCCCAGTGGGTATATCAGTGACTGAAGGTACAGCACCACTAGCACACATTGCCATTGAATGGCAACAAACAACCACCACCAGACCCAGTGCAGCCCATGAAGGAGCCCCACAGGCAGCAGATCCTTAACAGCCTGCAGCGTGTGCTACTGCTGCAGGCAACAGGGGCACTCCAGGGAGGGAGGGATGACCAGCAGGGACAGACAGCCACTGTGGTGCCATGGCTTTGCTGGTACCTGTGGTGCTGCAGTGGTCCCAGTTGAAGGACTGGTTGCTGGTCTCTCTGTGGGTATTTTCAGAGTCATTATATGGCAGAAATGTTAAAGTCTGCTGCTCCAGCTAATTAGGTTCACTGTTGCTGTGCCTCCTAAGCCATTTCCACAGCTGTGGATCCACAGTTGGGGATTTTCAGCACTTGCTGAATTTCTGCAGCTGTGGTGATTTGTACAGAATTCTGCACCTGTGCAGCTTTTCTTTCAGAATATCACACAACTGCATTTCTGAGGGGCTGCAGGCATTTTTCCTGCAGCTGTGGGATTTTTACCCTTCTTTGTGAATCCTGACCCACATCTTAAGAAGGATATAGGCAGAGTGGAGGCTGCACAGAGGAAGGCAACTAAAATGGTGCAGGGTCTGCATCAAGAACCCTACGAGAAAAGACTAAATGACCTCAATATGTACACCATGGAAAATAGGAGGGGGGTCATGATAGAGACCTTTACATACCTCTCAGGGGTAAATAAGGTACAGAAGGGAAGTATTTTTTCAGAAGAAAAGGTATTCAAGAACAAGGGGATATGCTATGAAGCTGGAGGTGGGTAGATTCAGAAGAGGTGTTAGGAAATACTTCACAGAAAGAGTGGTACATCCCTGGAACAATCTTCCAGAAGAGATAGTGGGGTGAAGACAGTGGCGGAGTTCAAGAATATATGGGATAGGCACAAGGGAATCATAGTGGAAAGGAAAGGGGGAGGGAAAAAGATCTGCAGATCAAATGTGGTCTGCGGTAACAGAGTAGGTAGGTAGGGAAAAAAGGGCAGACTGGACTGGCCAAAAGGTCCTTATGTACCATCAAATTCTGTTTCTGTGTTTCACAGTTCCATCGTCTTCACTGAGCCTGCCCAGATGCCATGCAGAGAAGTTGGTCATGAAGCCTCCAAGATGGTGGTCTCTGAACCAGGGTACCCTAAATTCTACTTTAAGGCTGTTTCAGTCAAAGACACCTCAAAATACATCAGCAGAGTGCTTGGTAAAACAAGTGTGGAAGTGATTTAGTTGATATGAAGCTTCTTGCACTGGCAGTAGAGGAACTGTCTCACGCCATCTCTACAATTTTTAATCTTTCCCTGTGCTAATCGCAGTTCTCTGAAAAGTGGAAATCCACACTGGTTGCACCAGTTTTCAAAAGCAGATACTGCACTGGCCTTGCCAATTACAGACCTATTTTTATTCTCTCCACCTTGTCCAGGGCCCTCAAGAAAATAATCTCTGTCTAACTTGTCACATACCTCCAAAAATACAGTGTCCAGTGTGTACAGCAGCATGGCTTCTGGAAGTACCACAGCACCAACATGGTGCTGTTGGAATACACCAGCTATGTTTATGAGGCCCTTGACAATGGCGACCTCATCAAAGCTGTATAAATCGATCTTACTAAGGCATTCAACCTGGTCAACTGTATGATCTTACTTTAAAAACTCTTTGGCTTGGGTTTGTCACAGAACACAGTTGACTGGTTACAGAGCAATCTCACCAATTGCTCCCAGTGTGTGAAGATCAATAAATCTTTGTCCAGCACTGGGGGAGTAACTCCATCTTGGGCCAACTTCTATTTGGCCTAATCACAAATTAACTGCCAGATACCTATCAGACAGCCAACGTACTTCTCTATGCTGATGATGTGGTCATCTATTCCAAAAACCCTGACTTGACAGCCTTAATGCCACTCTCCAAAGTAACTTTAGGCCACTAGAAAGCTGGTTCTCCAACAACAAACTAGTCCTCAAACACACACACACACACACACACACACACACACACCATGCTCATCTCTAGCCTTCAACAGAAATTGCCCAGGACAAACTCTTGAACAACTGGAGATCTTCAAATACCTTGGAGTAACTTTGGATGATACCTTATCTTTTGCTCCTCTTGTTGACAATCTGGTGGCCATATTTAACATAAAACTGGGTGCCCTGTACCGTAACTAGAACAATCTCACTGTGGAGGTAGATACCTAATTATGGCCAGCTCCATTCCGTCACTTACAGATTATCGCCTCCCTATCTATGCAGCTGCCTGTGATACATAGTAACATAGTAATACAGTAATTGATGGCAGATAAGGATTGCTAGGCCCACCTAGTCTTCCCATATTCCCTGCCCGCACTAGCGACCACTGACCCTACTTAATCATTGGCTTAAGCCTCTCCTTCCTACCTCTAGGGTTCTCTTTCCTCTATCCCATGCATGTTTGAATCCCCCCACTATGCTAGCTCTCATCACTTCCTGGGGCAGGCTATCCCATGCATTCACCACCCTTTCTTTGAAGAAAACCTTCCTCACACCTTATCCTGCCCCCTCGAATCTCGTATTATGCCCCCTTGTCCCTGTGCATCTCCTATGCTGAAAGATGTTGCCCATTTGCATTTTGTTTATGCCCTTAAGATACTTGAAGGTTTCTATCACATCTCCCCATTCCCACCTCTCTTCCAGTGTCTACATATTGAGGACTTCCAATCTCTCCTCATATGTGTTGTGGTGGAAGCCCTGCACCATCTTAGTCACCCTTCTCTAAACCGCCTCAACCCTATCTATGTCCTTATAAAAATGCAGCCTCCAGAACTGTACACCATACTCCAGATGAGGCCATACCAGCATTTTAGACTAAGACATCATCACCTCCCTTCTTCTGCTAGTGATACCCCATTCTATGCACTCCAACATGCCACTGGCCAGCCTCACAGCCTTGGTACACTGTTTGGCCACCTTTAGGTCATTCAAGATGATTATCTCTAAATCCCTTTCTTCCCTGGTAACTGTCAACAACTTCCCCTCCATCCTGTAACTCTCCATGGTGTTTCTGTACCCCAGGTGCATGATTTTGCACTGATTTTCATGACATTTTAATTGCCACACTTTGGACCATTCTTTCAGCTTTCCTAGGTCCCTCCTCATTTTCTTGCCCCCGGAGTGTCTACGCTGCTGTTGATCTTGGTGCCATCTGCAAATAGGCAAACAATCCTCTCCAGTCCTTCAGCAATGTCACTGATGAAGACATTAAAAAGGACTAGTTCCAGGACTGATCCTTGAGGCACCCCACTGGTCACCCCCCTTTCCTCGGATTGGACCCCATTTACCACCGCCCTCTGCTTTCTGTCCCTCAACCAGTTTCTAACCCAGTTCCCCACTTTGTGGCTCACCTCCAAGGTTACCCGACTTATTAACCAGTCTTCCTTGTGGAACAGCGTTGAAGGTTTTGTTGAAATCGAGATAGGCAATATCCCCCCCATCCACCTCCTTCTTCACCCAGTTAAGAAAGTATATCAGATTTATTTGAAAAGACCTTCCTGCTGTGAATCCTTGCTGCCTTGGATCCTGCACTCTGCTGGATTTCAAGTGTTTCACAATCCTTTCCTTTAGCAGCACCTCCATAATCTTACCTACTACTGTGGTGAGGTTGATCAGTCTATAAGTAAGTAAAAATGTTTATTGTTCAACTTTAAAATAAGTCATTACAATTTTATCAGACAAGATAATAAATACAATTTTTTATATCTCCATATACAACAAATATACCATTAAATACTAACATAAATAATAAATATCCACTATATTCAAAAGCTTCTTTAAATATTAACAAGTGCGATCTACATAAAAGCTTAACTTTATCTAAGGAGAAACATTTCTACCTATGTTTATAAATAATCTACTTTCTTTTAAAATTCATCCTATAGACGATTCAATACACAACAGTAAATCATAGCTGATGGGATAGTTATCTTGGGGGGAAGATGTTTTTTTTCTCCTGACTACACAATTGCAAAATCATGCAATAGCCTTCAAATGTGATGAGTTGGAAGATTTTAGTAAATAAGTTAATTGATAGTGGGGTTCCATATCTAAAGTTTTTAGAATATCAGCCAGAAACAATCTTCTTGCATTCATAAATAGGACAAAACATGAGTAGGTGAGCGGGACTGTCATTGTCCAAGTTACAAATACACTTTCCTACCTTGGAAGTGCCAAATTGAAGTCTCAGGTAATGACTATCTACATACCCAAATCTAAACTTGGTGTAGGCTTTCTGATAATCGGGATTTTTCAGTTTATCCAGGTATTTCTCCATTCCAAAGTATCTCTTATTATTTTCTGCAAACCAATTACTTAACTTATAATTTCTCACCCCTCTAATTTCTTTTTGTATATATGCATCTTTAATTCTTCTTTTTATTTTATACTGTATCTCTATCAGAGAATTAGTATAAATTTCAGATATACATTTCAGTAACCTGTTTGGTTTTAAGATTTTTTTCTGGAGTGTATAAACTTGGGAGTACAAATCCGGCTTTCCTATATTCCAATGTCTCTTCAAGGCATATTCTAGGTAATCTTTTATCTGGCATGTTATATATTTTGATCCAATATGTTGCTAATCTTGAGTCCATGTTACACTTTACTAAAGTTTGTCTTAATTCTAATTTGGCAAGTCCCGAGGCTGCACTTATAGGTAAGCCCAGCAATCTTATATATATTTTGCTCATAACTGTCTCTTATGGGTCTAACTTTCCCTGTCCCCATATTTCTGCCCCATAAAGGATACAACTTTTAATTTTTGCATTGAGAACTCTCATTGTATCCCTCACTGATTGTCCCCCATATTTATATGAGAACTCTATAACTGAGAATAATTTATCTTGCCAGCCATTGCTTGAATGTGCCCCTATCAGTTTAAGTTATAAACAAATTAAATCCCAGGTATGTAAAACTTTTCACATACTCTATTTTCTGTTTATTACATTTTAAAACTGTTGACTTCCTCTAGCAACATATTGACGATTAAAAATCATGTGTTTGGTTTTGGTAAAATTGATCTCCAAGCTTGCCTTGTTGCATTCTTCATAAAATTTATTCACACTTCTGCAAATTCCCAGATAGCTTGTCAAAATTAAAACTACATCATCAGTATAAGCCAGGAAGGGGCACCATCCAGAGCCCAGACATGGCATGTGCAGCTCTGAGTCACCTAATGGCTCCAAAACTTTGTTCAAGAATACTTTGAACAGAATTGGTGAAAGCACACACCCCTGCCTAAAATCAATATTTGGCCCAAATCTGGATGTGCAATCACCTTCTTTATTATATCATACTGAAGTGTAGTTATTTTTATATTAAGTCTTTAACATATTCCAGTTTATACCTTTCCAGAACATCCCACAATTTCCCCGTTAATTCTATCAAATGCTGCCTTTAGATCTACGAACACGCAAAATAACTTCTGATTTTTAATATTAATGTATTTTTAGACAAGATGTGAAAGCACAAAACACTGGACGATTGTGGAATGCTCTGGAAGAAATCCTGCCTGGGCTTCATTTAATATATTATTTTCTATTATCCAGGACATCATTCTAATATGTAATATCTTTGTAAATATTTTCATGGATGTGTCTAGGAGACTTATGGGCCTGCATTTATGGATATCAGCTTTTCTTCTTTTTTTATAAATCAGTACAACAATATTCTCTCTCCAGGTTTTCGGTATATTCCCAAACTGAATTATGTTATTATATAGCGATTTTTAATGCTGGTATCCATAGATCAGGATCATCCATTAAGATGTCCACCAGGATCCCATCTGGCCCTGGGACTTTATGCTTTTTTGCTGATTCAAATGCAATTCTTATTTCTTGCTCTGTAATTGAATCAATAGTTGGTTCCCATGTCTTAATAAATTCATCATCATTTGTCACTTGGTCATAAAATAAGTTTCTGTAATGCAGTTCCCAGGTCTGCGGATCTATATGGTTCTCAATGGTTTCTGGTAAATAATCCCAGCCATATGTCACCATTTTCCAACATTTTTTATCATTTTTTTTCTTTTACTGTGCTTTCAAATTGTTCCCAAATATTTTTTATGTATGTTTCCCTCTTGTTTTTTAATAACTTTTTATAATCCTTTCTCAATTTATTCAATCTTATTTTGTTTTCTTTTGTTATATTAATTTTAAATTTTCTAACACATTTATTGATCACTACTTTGTACCTTCTACAATTTCTATCAAAACACCTACTTCCCTTTTGAACTTTACTTAGGGAGACTTTTAAGACTGCTGCCAATATTTTTTTTCATAATCTCTTCAAATTACTCTATGGAAGGCTATGGAGATTCCTTCTGGGTTAAATCCTCTATTATGCCCCTGATACTATATTCGTCTAGGAATATAATTGATTTATAATTTACAATTGGTTCCCATTTTACCCCTTTTCTGATCCAAATGATGTCCAGAATTAATTTTCATTACTGCTTTATGATAAAGCTCTATTTCAATTTCTAAGAGGTAGATGCATAGAATGGCTTACCACAAGAAGTGGTGGCTATGAATACAGTGCAGGGCTTCAAACAGGCATGGGATAGGCATAAGGGAGCAATACAAATGACTATGAATAGATAGGTCACTGACAAAGGCCAATGGCACATTTATAAGGTAGAAACAGAAATGGGCAGACTGGATGGGCCCTGCGGTCCTTATCTGCCGTCAACTTCTATGTTTCTATGTAATGCTCACTTTCTGATCTCCTACCCACTCTAAAGTCCCTGAAATGTGTGATTAAATTTAGGGAACTCCAACAATGATAATAACTAAAGCACCCCTTGGACCTATATATGTGAATGCTCCTAGTGGATCACCTCTAGATTTTCTATTAATTAAGATCAGATCCCTAGTTCTTTAACTAAGTACTTTCCTCTTTTACATTCCTTTTGATCTTTTGACCTTCTGTGATTACGTAGAGCATTTGTACTCAGAGTTGGACTTGCATCAGTCAGTTCTGGAGAGAGCTACAGACGGTGCCCCACCCTGGCATTTCAAATCCTCCATTAAAATCAACCCACATACAAAGGCCAGGATATTCAAAGGGGTTGTGCCTGGTGCAACTGAGTTACGCTGGTGCAACCCCACATTGCACCCTAGTGGAATATTGAAAAGGCTTCCCAGTGCAGTGCAAATCCCAATAAGCTGGGGCACAATGTAATCCTATGCAGCGCAGATGCAGGGGGCAGGCCCATGCATATGCAGCACATCCCAATATTCAGCCCAGGATGTGCGGCACATATGCTGGTGCAACCCCAACATGACCCACACACTGGTGCTCAAAGTTGAGCAATAAAGTCGAGGCTCAAATGCTGACCACCCATAGGTGGGTGGGTGTATTGCAAGGCACAACACAATAGCCTCCAGCTGTGGGTGGCCATCCGCCCAGTGAGAACACTGTCCAGAAGCACCCAGACCCCCCTGGTAGTCAAGTGGACCCCTTTCCACCCCATATGCTCAATTGCAGGCTTGTGTGTTAAATAACTAACCCCTGGTCATCTAGCGGTCTCCCCCCGTTGCCCGTTTGCAGGCATCTGTATTACAACAAACATTTTCTGGTGGTTAGCAGTCCCCCACTGCCCGATCATGGGCTGTAATGTGAGAACGTAGCCTTGTGGTCCGGTGTTTCCCTCCTCCCCTCCAGAGGGAACCCCATTCCACTCGGCACCCCTCATCATCAGGTAGCGGCATCATTTATACCACCCGCCACCATCGACGATATATGTTGCATGATTGCATGTTTGGGTCCACAGTGTGATTCAATAGGCTTGCAGACCATACTGTACTACACAGAACCAGATATATGAATGAACGCATTGATTCACATATCTGGTTCTGTGTATTACAGTATGATCTGCAAGCCCATTGGTCCACACTGTGGATCAATAGGCATTCAGATCATACAGTACGCTGTCATTTGGCAGGTGGCCGGGCGGTATGCAGGCAGGGTGCTGCTGCCGGCCGATGACGGGGGGGTGCAGGGTAGATGGGGGTCCTCTGTGGAAGGATGGGGAGGGGGTACCACTGGATCACCAGTCTATGTTCTGCCCTTACAACAACCCAAGATTGGGGAGTGAGGGGACTGCCAGACCATGAGGAAATTTTTGTTGAAATATAGATGCCCGCGAATGGGCAGCGGAAGGACCAGCAGACCACAAGGAAATGTTTTTCTACTACAAATGCCTGTCATTGGGCAGCGGATGGAACCGCTAAACCACCAGGTTTCATTATTTTTGTACTACTGCCTGAGATCGGGCATACGGGAGGGGGGAGCTACACTAGCCCACCAGGGAGGCAACCCCCAATGAGAGCAGTCTGGCATGGCGCCAGGCACATTTTGCTGGGACGCCCGGCGCAACACATGCAAATGGGGCTATAATGACATGCAAATGGCCCCATTTGTGCCTTGCATAGATTACGGCCTCATTTACATGCAGCCGGCTGAATATCACAGATGATGCATCTAGCACAACTGCACTTGCACTGGCACATCCCCATGCTCCCTCTCTGTGGCTTGCGCTGGCACAGTGCCACTGCACCATGCACAGTATGTGTGCAGACCATGCCATATTCAATGGTGCTGAGCCATGGTGCATCTCCGTTGAATATTGCCTGGTCCTGGCCCCGGCACAATCCAGTTGTGCTACACCCAGGCTTGCGCCACTGCCCGGCGTAGTCTGAATATCCAGCCCAAGATCTTTATGCACATTTTCATCTAAAAACCTAGTAAGCTGTTCTATGTTGTCATGATCCAGATATCTAGACCCTATTGGAGGAAAATATACATTAATAATTAACACGGTCTTCTTCTTGAATGACAGCCATATTGGCAATATACAATCTGATTTAATTTCTATCTCCTTTTGAATAATTTTATCATTTATTTTGCACCATGTTATTAAGCCCTCCGACATTCTGCCAAAATGTTTAAATTTACTGGCTTTTTTTAAACATTTTGTATCCATCTATATTTATTTCCTCATTTGTCCAAGTTTCCTGCAAATATATGTACTCAAATGATGTTAAATAAGTCAAGAATGATGCATCAGCCAACCTTTCCCTAATCCCTGCCACATTCCAGGAAAGCAGATTCTTGTTTTTTGTAACTGCTGGCCCCAATATATCATTATTTCCTCTTGTTGGCTGTCAATAACTTCTGTCATGCAATATCTGGAGGCTCAGATATTCAAAAGGGTTGTGCCATGCGCAACAGGGTTGCGCGTGCGCAACTCCAAAAATGCGCCATTCTGTGATATTGAGAAGGGGCCAGTTACGCCACTGAAAACACGCTGAGCCACAGCGCAATGGAAATGAAGGCATGTGCACCCGAAGGGGGCGGGTCCATGCATAAAGTGCGCAATGCGATATTTGAACACTTGCGCAATGCGCAAGAGTGGCTCAGCCGGAGTATGCGCTCGGATGTGAGCCAAAATATAAACGTTCAAGGAGCGGCGCAGAACTCGAAGCAGGCGCAAAACCGGGGGAGAGAAGAGAGAGAGAGACAGAGACAGGAGCAGGAAGGACAGAGAGGGACAGTGGGTCCTGGAGGACAGAGAGGCCAGTGGAGGGTGCCGGTGCAGTGGAAGCAGCAGTGGGGGCAGTGGGGAATAACACAGGAACAGCAGCTGGGGAGGGCAGAAGCCAGGGAGATGGACAGATGTCAGCTTCACATGGAAGCTGTAATGAGGGGGGTGAGACAGCATGCTGCAGGGGGACGTGGCCGTGGAGGGGCCTGTCGGCGGTACGCCCCGACAGGCGGTATCATGCCCGCATCAGCTACGAGCTGTACAGCGATGTTGAGATCGTGGCCCGCTACCGCCTGAACAGGGCAATACCGAGACAGCTCAGTGAGCTGTGCAGTGATGTGATGCAGGCACCCTCACGACGGAGTCATGCTCTGTCTGTGGAGACCAAGGTGACAGCCTGCATGTGCCTGATCGCCACGGGCACCTTCCAGAGGCCGACAGGGGACACCACAGGCATTACACAGTCGGCCACGTCACGCATCCTCACCCAATTCCTCAGCGCACTGCTGCCTCATGCTGCGGAGTACATCCATTTCCCCAGCACCATGGCACAGCGTGACAGCAAACATGCAGGAGTTCCACAGGGTAGCACAAATGCCTGGCATGCTAGGTGCCATAGACTGCACCCATGTGGCCATTCACACACCACCTGGCCCCGACGGTGTCAGCATATCAGAACCTAAAGGCTTCTCGGTGTCAACTGCCAGGTGGTGTGTGATGCCACTGGGCGCATCATCAATGTCTGTGCCACACACCCTGGCGGAGCATGATGCCTTCATGTGGCACCAATCTGCACTGTGCCATCGATTCGAGTGGGAACATCCCATGGGTCATCTAGTGGGTGAGTACACATGTATGGAATGCAAACTCTGTGCAAGGGTGGGAGCACACAGGTGCCATGGTAGTGGCACACAAGGATATGGGCAACATGGACCTGACCTAACACTGATCTCCACTATCTCCACACAGGTGACTGTGGATACCCACTCCATCCCTGGCTGCTCACACTATACCGCACCACGCCCCAGCGCAGCACGGTCTCAATGAGGCACATGCCGCAACACGGAACATCATAGAGCGGGTGTTCGGGATACTCAAGGCACGCCCAATGCCTGGACACCCCGGTGAGCTCCTACAGTACAGGCCCCCAAAAGGCCTGTGGGATATTCTGGCCTGTTGCATCCTGCACAACATGGCCAAAGACCATGGGATAGCCGTACAGGTCCAAGAGGGGACAGCGATGGGGATGCCAGTGTGCCCGGTGATATGGGTGATGAGCCACCCCTAGATGGAGGGACCCCGACTGACACGCGGCAGGCCCAGCTGCACCGGGACACCATTGCAGAAGAGCACTACGCCCAACACAGGTAAGTCAGGGGACATGTGCAGGCAACACTGTCTATGTGCAAACCACAGGCACACAGGGAACACACCGCATGAAGGTCAGGGAGTTGAAGGGTCTAGGCATACCAACATATCATCAGAGAGGTGAGCACTCAAATGAACACACACACACACACAGGCAGCATACAGGGGCAGCAGCACGGCACTGCGGAAATTACGTTATCACACGCACCACCAACCACCCTCCCCTGGACTGTCCACGCGTCGTGTGTCAGGACCTGGGCAACCTTGCACCTTGGTGTACAGTGCAATGCAGGCATCATCATCCACACGCACCTGTGGACAGCAGTTGGGAGAGTGTGCAGGTGGTCCGTGGTCAGTTTGGTGAGCAGAGCACCCAGCAGTGCACTGTCCACCATGACACACATTGCACAGGGCAGCACCAGACAGGGCCTGCATTGGGAACAGCTCAGTCAGGGAGCACTGTCCACGGCCTGCGGATGCGTGGGCGGCCCGCCCGTCTTCTAGCAGCACTGGCAGGCTGCACGAGGGCCACATCGGTGGCGCTAGTGCACCACCAGGGGTCCCAGTGCGCGACGCGACCTTGCCCACACAGAGGGGTCTGCATCCCGTCAAACAAACTTGCACCAAAAGGGTGCTCGGGATGCCCACAGCGAGGAACCCGGCGTCGACAGGCCTGGTGTCGCCGATGCGGGGAGTGGAGGCGCACTGTGTGGGATGCGTGGTACAGGGTCACCAGACGGTGTGGTCAATCACGGTCACCACAGAGACCACTGCCTGGGTCAGCCTGTCGATGGCAGTGGCCTCATCCATGTCAAGATATGGACCATCTCGGCCCGGTCCCAGTACTCCCCTGCTATGCTGCCCACGGACACAGTCAGTGCCTCCAGTTGGACCTTGCAACCCACCCCTCAGCTGTACCTTCTCCCTGCAGCAGGCTATGTGTGCCGTTCAAAGGGTACCAGCCCCAATGCATCATGACTCCTGGGTGTGGATGGTCCTGTGCACAGCACCCCTGAGGGTGGACGCTGTTCACCAGGACCAGGTATGGGCTGATCTAAGGGCGGTGGACAAGTGCCACTGCCTGACGCTGTCCCCCCAGGCCTGGTGTGCAACTGCTGCTGCCGCCCCTCCAACTGCTGAGCCCTCAGGTCCATCTGTTCCACCCCTGTGCTGTCAACAGTGCCAGACACCTGCTCAGCCACCGATGCTGCCCCACTGGTGCTGACAGGCCCAGCCTGTGACTGTGCCAGCATGCTGGTACACAGGTGTGGAGCTGGATGGCCCAGGGCACGTGTTGGTTGCCATGTGTCCCTCGTGGGACACACACCCCTCACTGGCCATTGCAGGCCTGCCATCATCAATAGTGCCAGTGCATGCACACTGCCATAGGCACAGCATGCTGGCACACCTGCATGCCAGACTGCTGTGACACAGGCTGTGCACCCCTGCACTCAGACGTCACTGCCGCCGGGCGGAGTTGTCGGCCCATTGCCTGTTGCTGCAGCGTGCAGGCTGCTGGCGGAGGTGGAAGGTCTCCTCCTGGTCCAGCAGGTCTGCTTCCCACTGTCAGCACCAGCCCACCACCGCCTCCTGCAGACTAACAGGATCTGAAACAGAAAGAGAGTACATGTGAGTGCATGTGAACAACAGCCCCCAAAACATCACCATGACATACCGGGCAGTGATGGGCTTCCCACCTGTCTGGAATCCTCCACCAGAACACTCGCAATGGCACTCGGCTGCATGGGCTGCCGACCAGTGTCTCCTCGGTCGGGTCAGTTGCAACACCACTGGTGGTCCCCACCAGTGGCAGCATCGTGCCACCCTGAAGGCTGCCACCTTCTCCTTCAGCCTCCTGTCAGTCCCCATCTTCTGTGGCACTCCTGCATGGAGCCAGGTGCTCTGCAGGTTGGACGGGCCAGAGCTACCCCTCCCATGCAGCTGCACGCTGCTGAGGTGCCCGGTCCGCCCACTCGAAAAGCTGCTCATCCTCCAGGTAGGCCTGGAAGAGGGCCTCGTCTGCTGTGGTGAAGTCTGCCTCTCCACGCCCGCCCGTCCACACCTCGGCCTGGTTCTCGCTGCAGTCATGCTGATCTGTATGGGTGGAAGTGGACACCTGTCACTGTGCAGTCCACAGCATTTCCCCATGAGCATAGTTGTAGGTCGGGCAAGCCCCCTTTCTCGCCGCATGGCAGATACTGATGGAAAGGGTGCCCTCTGCCCTTTCTAAGTGCCCTCATCATGCTCAGCCCCTCAACCTGTGACATCCTCCAGCACCCCTGCTCCATGAGCATTTTCCTGAGCATCACACAGCATGTAACTCACCTCTCAGCTGCAACAACCAAATCTGGCCACCACAACCCAGTGTCGCTGATTTTTATAGCGCAACACATGCAAATGAGGTGTGGCGCAACTTTAATGACATGCTAATGCCAGGCACTGCACCTTTGTATTGCATGGTTGATCGACTGATTTGTATATGTCGGCTGAATATCGCTATTTGGCGCTTTAGCGCAATAGGGAAGGTCCGCTCGAGCCGATGTCGCATGTTTGTGGCTGTGTGATACACCGCATTGCGCATGCCCAGACAGGTTACGCAGGCGCCGATCGTGCTGCAGACCTGCTGAGCGCGATAGGTGATTCTGCCATAGCCACCATTGTGCCAGTGGCGCCACAGCACTGGGCACTATATGGCGCTGTGGCACTTCTGGCGCCAGAGTCCACTGTGGCACTGGTGCTCTGCTTAGCAGTCGCTGCAGGATGCCTATACATCCTATGGCACTGCCGTGCGTAGCCTGCGTCATTGCGCCGTGACCTTGTGTATGCCTCTGACCCTGGCGCCTGTGGGCATGCCATGTGTACATCCTATTAGCCTGTCTGGTTACAGCGCCATGTAAAGTGATGGGCGCCAGCGTAACAGCCGATTGGAGCCCAGCTATTCATTACAACTCCATCGGGTCAGCAGGCGCAGCGGGCCATATTACCTGCTGTAAAGTTGGTGCCATGGCCTCGGAGGAGGGCAGGTCCTGGAGCGGTTGAAGTGGCCAACAAGGTGGTCCCCAGGGAGCCCTACCATGAGGGACTATATGGTGAGGCCCCTCACCGACCTAGGACCCATGTGTGGCAGCAAGTGGCCACTCTGGTGGGGTCACTGGCAGGGCCGGTCTGCAGAGCAGTGCCGCACCGTACAGTGATCTCCGCCGGAGGGAGTCGAACTGTTAACGCCGGCTGGGCTCCCTGCATGTTGGGTGGGCCTGGTGCCTAGGCCACGTGGGTGTACCCATCTATTCACCTATATCCTCTGTAGGGGTGTGTGTGTGCCTGGGTGGCTGTGCATCGTGTGTCAGTGTGTAGCTGTGCGATGGATGGTTATGGCTGTGTGGGCAGGCAGTCTTACTGGGGCAGGGGGCACTCTGCTTTTGTGTCACACTGATGTTTGTCTCACCATATGTCTCCCACAGGCCGGATGGTGAGGGTGCCGGACGAGGCTGATGTGGGCCATGCCAGGGCCCCAGTGCCACAGGCCATCAGGCCACAGCAGCAGCAGCATCAGCAACAGCAACAGCAGCAGCAGCATCAGCAGCAGCAACAGCAGCAGCAGCAGCGGCAGACAGAGCTGCTGGAGGAGTGTGAGTATCATTACGTCATGGATGCTATTGCATGCTGGGGGGGCAGGACCACCAACCATGATGGACACAACCAAATGGGAGGTCATAGTTCCACTAGACGAAACACTAGTGACTCCCCCACACTGGAGTACAGTGTGCAGTTCCGGAAAACATACCTGCGTATGGACAGGACTGGGGGAGAGCGCTCACAGGAGGGCTACATGGATGGTGCATGGATTGCATCACAAGTCCTATGCAGACAGGTTGACAGAACTGAACATGTACTCCCTGGAGGGAGGAGGGTGTGGGGATATGATGGGGACATACAAGTATTGTACAGGGGAACAGAGTGCTGGAAACAATATTTGTCAGCGTAAGGATGTTCCAGGACTAGAGGGCATGGGATGCAGTTGGAGGGCTGGTTTAAGAGGAACATGCGAAAGTGTTTCTTCACATAATGGGTGGTGGACTAGGTGGAACACCCTGCAAGAGGATGTGGTGGGGCTGACTTGGTCACGGGATATCTGTGTGTGTGGGTTCGCCATGAGGGACTTCTGGAGGTCAGGAGTGAGGGGAATGGACTTATAGGACAAAGAGAGGATCATACAAGGCCAAATGACCAGGACTGGGTGTCCCATAGGCCCTTATCTGCTGACACTGTCTATGTATCCATGTATGTAGGCGTGACACAGTGACCTGCATCACAGTGCAGCATCACGACACGCCTGTGTATGCATCACAGGTGGTCCAGGCATGCACTGGGCACATAGCTGTGTAACTGGCATCGCACCACATTGCAATATCACATGACAGCCTAGTTTGTACTGTGATTGACGTGGGCAGTGTGTGTGGGTGGTGGTGCGCATAGCTGGTGCTGCCTGTTTGTGATGGCCATGTGCATGTTCACTGTGGGTGGGTGCATGCCATCAAAGGTGTGGGACATTGGGCTATGTGGCTTACAGGTTGGGTGGTGTTCAGGGTTGTGGTCAGTCACAGCCATTGACTGTGTTCTCATTTTCCTAGGCCTCATAGTTCTCAGGAGGATACAGCGGGACATCCGAAGGCTGACAGAAGGGTCCCTAGAAAACCAGGCCATCCTGAGAGACATTCACAGACATGGCCTGCAGAGGAGGCATCGCCGCCGAGCAGAGGAGGACCAGCCTGCTGGGCCTTAGACCAAATTACCTTCCCACTTCACCCATCCCTACCACCCCTGCCTTCCTCTCCAAGTTGTTCATCCCGCCTCCTTGCTCACCCCTCACTTTGTACCTGCATTCTCTTGTAAATAATTATAGTTGATTGTTTTGGTACTTTTACAAATTTTGATAATACATTTATATTTTGATATGAATACTGTGTTGGTCTCTGTTTTGCAGCTGGCTATGGTTGTTCAGTTGCAGTGGTGTACATGCCATGTGGGGTGATATGGTCCTGGGTATGTGTGTGTGTGTGTGCATGGGGAGGTATCTCCAGCATGGCAGTGACTTTCTATTGGTCTTGCCGTCTGCTGCCACCCACTGCTGGGTGCACAGGGTGTGTCTGGCTTGTAGGCTTCTGTGTTGCATGGGGCTGATGAGTGCTGGGGGGACTGCATGGTTTCCTGCAGTGCCAGTCACTGCACATGGGTGGTGTCTTGGGGTCACAGTGCAGGGTGTGCTGTGCATATGGGGGGCTGATGTGCACTGTGGTTGTCAACCCTCTGTGTGTGCACTCTCAGCCTGCCAGTGGTTGTGCTGGGGTGTCATGGCTCTGCTATGCTTTGTTGGCTTGTCCCCATGGGCAGGTAGATCATCTGTCCCACCCCAGTGATGCTGTTCTTGGGTGTGCAGGTGTGGTGTTGGTTCTGCAGTGTGTTCTGTGCCCATGTGTGGCATGTGGCGGTGGGCCCCAGCCTGCCTCCCTGGATGTGCAGTTCCATTGCTCTGGGGCTGTGCTTGCTATGGCAGCTCTGGAATGCTCAGCTGAGCTTCCTGGTTGCTCCATAGCACAGCATTTTGGCTCAGCCTCTCCTACCTGGTTGCTTCATGGGCGCAGTAATGTGATATTGAGGGCGTTGGTTGCTTCTGCGCTGTTGCTCTGGCTCCATGTTTGAATATCGCACCTGTGGCGCATTTGCGCAATGGGTTTGTGCTTGCTCCTGCTGTTGCGCTACTTTTGAGCGCAGTTTGAATATCTGGGCCGGAATCTATTAGCTGTTTTAATTATGTTCTGCCACTGATTATTGCCCCTAACATTCTGCTTAGATGGTTCTAAAGCACCTCACCATGCATATTGATGTCATATCGATCCATTATTTCTGATTTACTCAGTATATACTGATAATCCATTTTGTTTCCAGTCTATATTGTCACCTGCCATTTTTCTCCCATCTTTTAACTTTCTTAATTCTTTCCTGTAAAGAATTGTCTCTAGAGAGACTTTGCAATAGATCTAACACTTTCTTTTTTATGTTATTTTTCAGTTCTGTTAGAAACTTGCCAATCCCATAGATAGAAATTGGAAACTCTCACCCATGAGTTCCCGGTTTCTGATCTCTTTATAATATTCTGGATATATTGTTCCAATAGGGGCCACAGAGTCCATTTCAAATCCCAATTCTCTCAACTTTTCTTTTTGATTTTACATTGCTTTCAAGACATAATATTGATTAGATAATAGAAATATCAGAGTTGCATTTAGAAGGGGCCTGATTACACTTCATGTACTTAATAGATTATCATATGTACTATTCCCTTGAAATATTGAGCCCAAGAAATGTTTTAAGTGGGTGTTCAATTTCAATTGTTTCTTCTGGAACTATGGGCACATTATACAAGGGTAAAACAAAATCAGTTTCCAGAGTTCTTCTTAAGATCTCTCTGAAATTACTTTCATTATTATTTACATCCTTCCCTCTTACTGTCTCCTCAGCCAATTCTCCTACCATTTGACTTTCTTCCATTGATGTCACTACCTCGTTCACCTTCTGGTCTACGTTATCTGTCTTAATGCTTATTTTATTTTTTTCTTTCCTTTAACCTTTAAATTTGCCTTCCCAGTTTTCTTTTTTGTGTGTACCCCACTTTCAATCTTTTTTGTTGTTTTTCATTATTCCCAATTTTTCTAAATCTTTTTTGTTGCTTGATCTTGTTCTTCTTGTATTTCCCAGCATATTTGTATTCCTATGTCTTTCTTTATTATCTTTATTAAAGTTTAACCCTATTTTCTTGGGTAATATTTCTCCAACTTCATCAGTTGCTGTCTGGAATTCTATATGACAATTATTTGCTTCCTGTAACCCATCTTTAATTTTAAGATTAATACTTTCTTCTAACTGTCTCTTTCTTTTTCTTTCTTGGTCAGTTCCCTTATTCCAGAGTTCTGGGTTTCTTTCCCTTAATTCTTTCATAATACTGTCTTGTTCATCATCCCTCAGGAAGCATAATCAGTTCACTACCTGTATAGCCAGTAGATTCTGACCCAATAACTGTAGAATGAAGAATGTCTGGTGAATTACTATTATCCTTCATTAAACTATCAAAGTTTGTTACATCATTCAATAAGCCTTCTTGACTATGATGTTTTCTTAATGGTCTAGAAGTATTACTCTGATTATATTGATGCAGTTCCCATAGTGGCATCTTACTTAGGATGGACTCAATCTTTAATTTGTTTTCTATCGCCACTCCCTTAATAAATAATAAATCTTGTCTTATAATTACCACTTGTTCATATATCATTGTGTTAATCAAAAAATGATTTCTTAAGGCATTAATGCATTGTCTGGTGAGGGTTTCCAAAGAAAGCGGGGGTGTACTTAGACCCTGAGTGCTCATCCATTGTGTCTCTTCCCCCTTTAAATCAGGTTGATGTTTATCTATAAAATGAGTTTCACTATGATGATCCCTGTCATCTAAAATGTCACAATAGGAACCACATCTGTACTTCATATCTTTGACTGCTTTTATCTTTTTTCAATCCTATTATTAGTACTGATAATTTCTCTTATGCTTTCAGTTGTTTTACTTACTTTGTTGTTAGCTATTGCCAGCAAGTCTTCATTCTGTAGTACAGACCAATTATTATAATTAGCTCCAGCTTTAAAGTTGTCTTTATCACCAATGTGTGCTAAATCAGTAGATTTTTTTTTCTTGTACAATTGAAGCTCCATTCATTCAGGGTTATGTCAAAAATTCCCTTGATTATTCCCTTAATGAGCCAACCTCTTTTTTTATTCCATATTTCCCAAACAGAGGGTTGAATAATTTTTTATTTGGATTTAGGCTCCAATGGGGTTTTAAATTTATTTTGATCAGGAAGGGCTTTTTGTACTAGAAGTGGGGATAGTTCTGTCACCTTAAACTCCTTGTGTTCCTCAACACCATTGCTAGCCATTTCACTTTCATTAAAAGAACTTCTAACGTTCTTTTGTGACCCCACCATTTTATTAGTGTGAGCCATTAATCCTCATTTATTCCCCTTATTCCCCTTGATACCAGTTTCTGTTTAGATGGTTTCTCCTTAGAATTTACTCTCTGGTTATCTTTCAAGGCTAAATTGCCACTACATGTGTTTACAGACATATAATTAGCTTAGGTAGCTTAGATAGTTTAATAATTAAACAATATTAATGAATTAAACTCAGATCTAATACCCCTATTATAACTTATTATCACTTATAACCTTTGCAATTTTAACCCAGTTGCCACAATGCAATTATTAGGTCCAAACGTAAGACAAAGGTAATGAAAAGGAAAAACAAGAAAGCAAGAAAATGGTAGTCCCTCCATGAGTCCTTCTAGGTTTATAGAGTAGTTTCCAGTTTGATGCAGTTATAGTTATGCAGAAAAGCCATATGCTATTCTTCTCAAGGCTCCAAAAAATAACTGTTACCACTTCTCTTCCATATATCACAGAGACATCTCAGTTCATTCTTAACACTTGGGCACCTCAGAAAGATGACTTGACAGTTCATGATGTTTAAAAGGATGTTTGGAAAGAACTGCATCAACTAATCTTGTTATTCAACAATTCGACTCCCCCAAACAAATGTTTGCAGGTAAAATGGATGTAGGAAGATGTGGTAAACAGAATGATCCCATTCACGGGCCCGCGGTTGTCCTTCATTTCCACTGTAAAGGGAAACAGATGCACAGGCTAATAATGGGCATATACCAAAACTCAAGTATCCAGTTAAACCCCTTATTGCCCCTTGTTGCCCCTTATTTACCCTTGATTGGCTTAATAATTACAATAATCACTGGAATCACCACAATTCAAATTGGTTTTATAACTTTGTACAATCATACAATCATACAATTAATTCCCACTTGAAATGGAACAATTAGGTTTGTTCCCCAATTATACCTTTTCATTTTACCCACTTTACACACTTTTGCATAGAATCCAATATGTTGAATACTATGAGAGTTCTAACCATGAATAAAAATTATCACTTACCAATTTAATTTCCAAGTCTTATTTCCTCCTTATTTCTCCTTAATTCTCCTTATTCTTTCTTTTTGTATGATGTTAACCCCTGGGATATTTCAGAAACAGCTTACTTTTTAGAATGAATAAAGCAATTCGGGGGTTTCAGGCACAAAGGCACAGAGATGCTACCTTAGAAACATAGAAACATAGAATTTGACAGTGGATAAGGACCGTTTGGCCCACTTAGTCTGCCCATTTTCTTATCTAACAGATAAGCTGCAGATCCTAATTAACCAACAGCTTACTTACTCCTACCCCCCACTAGGACTGCCTTATGCCTGTCCCATGCATTCTTGAATTCTCCCACTGTTCTTGACTCCACAACCTCCTTAAGGAGGCTGTTCCATGCATCCACAACCCTCTCTGTGAAAAAATACTTCCTCACATTACCTCTGAGCCATCCCCCCTCTATCTTTAAATTGTGCCCCCTTGTTCTTGGTCATCTCTTTTTCTGAAAGATGCCACCCTCTTGGACCTTGTTAATTCCCTTGAGGTACTTGAAAGTTTCTATCATGTCCCCTCTCTCCCTCCTTTCATCAAGGGTATACATATTAAGCTCCTTTAGTCTTTCTTCATATGTCTTCTGGTGCAGACACTGCACCATTTTGGTTGCCTTCCTCTGGACAGCCTCCACTCTGTCTATGTCTTTGCATAGATGGGGTCTCCAGAACTGCACACAGTACTCCAGATGGGGTCTCACCAACTGTCTGTACAAAGGGATAACAACTTATCGGTTTCTACTATTGAAGCCTCTCCCTATGCATCCCAGTATCCCCACAGCCTTCCTTACTGCCTTCTCACATTGCTTGCCCACCTTTAGGTCATCTGATATAATTACCCCCAGGTCCCGTTCCATTTTTACTGTTGTCAGTATCTCACCCCCCATTGTGTACTCTTGCCCTGGGTTTTTGTTTCCCAGGTGCATTACCTTGCACTTCTTTGCATTGAATCAGAGCTGCCATACATTGACCATTCCTCCAACCTTGCCAAGTCCATTCTCATCCATTCCACTCCATCTGGTCTATCAACCCTGTTGCAGATCTTTGTGTCATCTGCAAAGAGACATACTTTTTCTTCCAGTTCTTCTACAATGTCACTTATAAAGACATTAAAAAGGACCGGTCCCAGTACTGAACCATGCGGTACCCCGCTAGTAACCCTCCTTTCTTCACTGTGGACTCCATTTACTACTACCCTTTGCATCCTGTTGTCTAGCCAATTTTTTATCCAGGCTACCACCTTGGGACCCACTCCAAGGCTGGCTAGCCTGTGTATTAATCTTTTGTGTGGGACTGTATCAAATGTCTTGCTAAAATCTAGGTAAGCCATGTCCACTGTCCCTCCCTGGTCTCCTACTTTGGTCACCCAGTCAAAGAAATCTATTAGATTCATCTGACACATCGTTTGACTGTGTGCACTTCTCACTCCCTCAAATCTAAGTAGCTTGAATGGCTTATAGCATGTTGAAGTGCAAAATCTGAGGTGCAACTCAAGCACAAAGGAGTGCAAACAAAGTGCAAAAGAACAGTAAAAATGCTGCAAATAAAAAGGAAAAACTAATGTGAACCAACTAGTGGTAAGCAACAACTCACACTTGTTTATTTTAGTCACTCAAAGATGCACTCTGCACTTAACTGTTTAATTCACTTCTCTACTGGCTCCAGCGCATCATACTTCTTCCCCACTCCCCTGAAGCAAGTTGTGTCAGAGCTTTGAAAACTCAGGCATGCACTTTTAAAGGAGTGGGTCACATGTGGATCTCACCCTATCAAAATCCAGGTAAAGCAGAATGTGCCTTCCGGATAAAACTTTAAAAGTAAATGCTAGATAAGTATGCTCAAATGTAACATAAAACATATAATATAGAACATAAAACAGAGCTCTAATCGAACCCTAATGTTCTAATTTGCTAATATTAATTGGCAAAATGAGAGTATTCAGAAAATATATCTATGAGGGAGAATTAATAAAACTAAGAGACTCGTCAGTCACACTCTGTTGTAGGCTATTATATGCTATTATATGCTACTTAAAGGAGAAGACTCCTGTATATTTATGATTTGGCTATGTCTAATGTGTTTATTATACATTACACAAGTACTGTACACATGTCAATAAGATATCCTGGATCACGTGATGGCCTGGGGAGAGTAGCAGCATAGTGTTGCAGCTCTGCTTGCTTGAACCAAATAAATACGTATTTTCTGCTATAAGCTAAGTAGATCAGTTCTTACCTTTGCTAAAATCAAAAGAGTACTGAAGGGGGCAATCGAAAACTTGGGTGGCAAAGACAGAGGTATGATGTCGGAGTCATCGGAAGATTGAGAGGAGGAAGTCGCGGTGGGGCAGGAAGCCAAAAGGCCGCACAGAAGCACTTCACCAGAATCTGAAGCTACTGCAAGTAAACAGCAATCAGCAGAAGACCAAATGCAAGAGGACATTGGAACTATCAAAACTGTCTTATTTACTTTAATAGCTGATTTTAAGGAATGGAAAGGATTGTTGTCGGGCCTGGCACTCGTATAGGAGATGCGGAAGCCAGAATAGCATCGGTGGAAGACCATATAGTGAAACTGGAAGCTGATAACATGGATCTGAAGAAATCAGTTAAAAAAATGGAAATAAAAATCAACACCTAGAAGGGAGATCTAGGCATAATAACCTAGTCCTCCAAGGACTTCCAGAAGGAGATGAACGTAGCAATGCTATCACTTTTATGCAAAAGCTATGTGTGCGGATCGTGGGCCCTTCACCAAATGGGCCTATATATGTCATAGAACGTGCACACAGAGCGATTAGGCTGAAACCTGAGCCAAATAATCCACCAAGACCAATAATATTTAAAATTCTAAACTATTTGGACAGGGATCATGTCTTAAAAGCAGCTAGAAGTGCTGAAAAAATAGAATAGGAAGGGAAGCGACTGAGAATGGTTCCGGATTTGACATATAAAGTAAGGCAGGATCGAGCTGCCTACCGTCTGATTGAGTCCAAGCTTTGGGCTGCTAAAATACATCATAGAACACTCTACCCAGCCCAACTAGAAGTCTCTTTGCAATCGGGGGTACAGTGCTACGAAACGTCAGAGCTAGCAATGGCTGATCTGGTGGTCTGGCTGCCGCAACTGTTTGAGAAGGGGGACTGAGCAAATTGGAAGGCAATCGGATTATGGCAAAAAGCAAGTAAAAGAATATCTTTTTTTATGCGAGAAAGAAGAATGGACTAAACACACGAACTGAACAGAACCTAGTTTTAGTTTTGGGGAGTAAAGGAGTTCGTGCTGACCTCATATTTAGAGGAGGAATGAAAATGAGAGAAAGAAGAAAGAGGGAAACAGTTATCTTTTAAAAAATAGACTGGGGAGTCTGGAAGGAGAGCGGGAAGCTTAGTTCTGGAGGATCTAAACTTCAGGACTTGATGTTATAATTTACCTTTCTCAAGCATCAGTATGGCATAAAAAGTGATTTAAAATAGGAAAAAGAATACAGCGGACGCCATCGTGTGGTTGCAAAGGATCATTGCAGTCTTTATGATTATTAATAATAGGGTAGTCAAATACAAAAAAGTGGCATTAGCTTTCAAAAAAATGAGGAGCTACTGTGAAATGTTAACAGATAGCCTCAGAGAAATTTGTTATCTTTAGGGAGTACGAATTGTCGATTTGATTGTTTTGGGTTACTTATAGGTATACATGAGAATGAAGGGGGACAGTAATGAAAATATTAGCCCTCTTGAGTTAATAGAAAATGTGAATGTACGATAGAAGGCAATAGGAGGTAGGGAAAATAGCAAAGTGTGAGAAAGTAGGGAAGGTATAGAATTATAGGAAAGATAAGGTAAAGTTTAGCAGAATTATTTAGGCACCTGGGTTTTTGCTTTTTGCTTATCTTTAGCAATGTATTTTCTGGTTTTGATTTTTTCATGTGCTCAAGAGACCACAGTGGGGCTGCTCCTCTTTGGGCATGGTGGATAAAACATCAGGGAGCGGGCATTTGGCCTGGGTAGTTAATCAGTGGGGAAGGAAAACCTAGGGCTGGGGGAAGGGGAGGGGGAGAAAGGAATATAGGCAGGAGTTTATTATAGCGGATACTGTTAGACCGTTCAGGACACAGATACAGGTCTCAAGTAATACAACAGAAAGCTACGTTGTAGAAATACTGTATGGGGAGTTGGAAAGTAATATCGTGGAATATCAAGGGGGGGAAGATAACTCAAAAAGAGATGTTATATTGTGTCATCTTAAAAGATATCAACCTCACATTGTTATGCTGCAGGAGACACATGTAACTGTAAGGAATTTGAGTCAATTTCATAAATCATGGGTGAGACAGGTATACGGTGTGGGAAACAGCCCCAGAAAGGCAGGAGTAGCTATTTTAATCCATAAAAGTGTACCATTTAAGGAAATCAAGATGCGGCAGGACCCAGAGGGGAGATTTGTTTTTGTGCGTGGGAGTTTAGCAGGGATGGAGGTGATGTTAGGCTCCATTTATGGCACCAACCAGGACACCCTTGAATTTTTTCCACCATTAGAAGCCATAATATCTTTAGTTCCTAATACGCCGTGCCTTCTCGGAGGAGATTGGAATTTAGTATATGCAAATGATATGGACAGATCTTATAGCAAATGAGTGGGCCTTTCATCAGCACAGAGGGCACTCAGGGAATTGATGACTGACTCTGGTCTCTCTGACCCTTGGAGGCTTAGAAACCCTCAGGTGCATGAGTATACTTTCTATTCAGCTCCGCATAGGGTGCTTTCAAGACTAGATTTTTTTCCTTATCAGCTCCTTTGCTTTATCAGGGATAGTGGACGTGGGGATATATCCTAGGGTCCTGTCGGATCATTCTCCAATTTGACTGACGGTGAGATTTTCCCAATATAGGAAGGCATCCAGATCATGGTCACTAAACACCCAATTGTTGTTAGACGAGAAATGAGTAGAAAGGATAAGAGATTTTATAAAAGTCACATGGGAAAAGAATTATGCATCTATAAAAGCAACAGATGTGCTATGGGGCACCCTTAAAGCTACATGGAGAGGGGAGTTAATAAGAATGGCCACAGTTAGGAAAAACCAAAGGACCAAGGAAGTAGAGGGGTGGTTGGAATGAATAAATGTCATGGAAAAGCATCTGGGTACAACTTCAGAAGAACGGGTTTGGGGAGAACTTCAAGCCCTTAGAGCGAAATATGCCTCTCATATGTTAAATGTCAACTCAAGGGCTAATGCAAAGTGGAAAGCTGAATATCTCGGACATGAGGAGAAGGCAGGGAGACTATTAGCAAATAGACTTAAGCAGCAGAGGGAGGCAAGGTGGGTGTCGACATTAGAAGATAAAAGCACAGGACAGTTTACCTCTGACCCGTCAGTAATTTCTAAGATTTTCAGGGATTATTACCAAGAGTTATATACAGCTCCAGAAATACTGGGAGATTATATAAACAAACTGGAGGAATTTTTAAAGGATGTGACATTACCAAAATTAAATATAGAACAACAAAATTATTTGGTAGGCAACATCAATATACAGGAAATATTAGCTGCATTTGATAGATTACCAGTGGGCAAAGCCCCAGGCCCTGATGGCTTCCCTCCTGCCTTCTACAAAACATTTAAAAACAAATTAGTGCCTTATCTGCAAGAATTATTTAATAACTCATTTGAGGCCTCAATAAAAGAATCCTCCATATTTGAAGCCAGAATAGTAGTTTTACCAAAGCCTGGGAAAGATCCCTCTAGTCCAAGTAATTACAGACCTATCTCGTTACCTAATATAGAAGTTAAATTGATGGCAAGTATTTTGGCATTCAGACTAAAACAGGTTTGGGACATCTTAATTGGACCCAAGCAGACAGACTATGTCGCGGGGAGACACTCGAGTGATCTCTTGTGAAAAATTTGTCATTTGATGTCTGCATCCAGGGAGTCCAATGCTGATATGTTGCTGGTCTCCCTGGACACGGAAAATGCTTTTGACAGAGTCAATTGGGAATTTTTATTTGACCTTTTGCCATGATATAGCATTCCTGATGATTTCATTCGATGGGTGGAAATACTTTATTGTTCCCCATCAGTGAGAGTGCTTTGTAATGGGGCTATTTCTGATAGTTGCATGTTGACTAGAGGTACAAGACAGGGGTGCCCCTTATCCCTGATGTTATTTAATCTATATATTGAGCCGTTAGCCCTGAAAATAAAAGTGGTTAAATCTGTCAGAGGAATAAGGATAGGGGCAGAAGAATATAAAATATCAATGTTCACTGACGATATTCTACTGCATGTATCTTCTTGGCAACTATCATTGCAGTCGGCCTTGGATATCATACAAAATGTCAGTGTTTTCAGGATATAAATTGAATTCAAATAAAATATTGGTATTAGCTCTAACCCCAACATGTACAAAGGACATGATAGAGGAATTAGGATTATGCTGGGCCCCCAGGTCTATTTCATTTTTAGGTATAGAAATCCCAAAGGACATGGGGAAATTAAAAGCTTTAAATTTAGATCCTGTAATCTTACAAATGCAACAAAACCTGAAGAGATGGCAAAAATTACCTTTGTCTCTCTGGGGAAGGGTAAATATCCTTAAAATGGTTATTTTTCCTTGGCTGATGTACCCCTTATCAATGCTGAACGTGGCTCTCCCTCAGAGTTGGTTTAATTATGGTTGATTCGCTATGGTCTGACTTTTTATGGCAAGGAAAGAGGCCAAGAAGAGCTATTCAGAAATTAAAAAGACCAAAGGAATGGGGTGGCCTCAGTTTTCCCAACCTGTTTTTCTATTATCTGGTCTTTCAGGGGAATAAATATTTTCAATGGAAAAATCTAAAAGGTGACAAGATACAAAAGTTAGACTGGCTACAAATAGAGACACCTAACTTCTACTTACAAGATATCATTAGCATCCCTGCTGTTTACGCAGGGTAAGAAAATATCACAGAATTGGAGAAATACACCCCTAGCATGGTCCATGAAAGCCCATACCCAACTATGTAAAAGTTTGAAACTGGACCATATCCATGATCTGGGGCAACCAATATTCAATAATTTAAATCTAACTGTAGGAGGTAAAGTTATTACTCAGATGTTTTGGAAAGACTGGCATGTGACGAAACTATCAGAAATAGTGGCAGAGAAAGAATTTATTTCACCCTCAGTGTTTAAACAAGATTTTCAGTTTCCAACACTACCAATATTTAAATTTCTCCAGATTAAACAATGTGTAGGTAAGGCATTAAATAAACCCTCATGGTCCTCAAGGGCAGATATAGTGTTCACAGAAATGGCAGAAATAGCTACTCGATCTTGACCAATAGCCACTTTATATAGAAAATAGGTTTCTATGGCCAAAAAGGATTTTAGGCCTACTGCCCTATATTGGTAGATAGCTGCTAACCTGTCGTATGATCCTGTGCAGTGAGAATCAATATGGTCTAATAATTATAAGTTTATTAAACAGGACAGGCTTTGGTTAGTAAGATTTAACATTCTTCATAATCTATATATTACCCCAGTTAAGAGGAACTTGATGGGGAAGCAGCATTCTTAAGCCTGCCTGAAATGTAATCAGGAGTTGGGCATGCTCAGTCACTTGAGCTGGGCTTGTCCTAAGATTCAAGGCTTTTGATTGGAAATTAAATATTTTTGTAGCCCATTGTTTGGGGAGAGCAACTACTTTACCATAGAGACATGTGTGCTAGGCCATCTCTCAGCGGCTATTCCAAGCAAATTTAAATACTATTTGACATTAATTTTGGCTATGGCATTGCTCCTTATAATGAGGTACTGGGTGAAAGAAAATGTACCTCCTTTTGGAGAAAAGATTAAAGAAATGTATAATGCTATTAATGTAGAAAAAGCAATAGCCTTACAGTACCACTCATTAGGATCTTTCAGTAGGAAGTGGGAGCAACTGACAGCCTACATAGCTGAGAGGTGGAAGAAGACACAGAAGGGTCATAATTCCAACTCTTCTTGATGTAGTAGATAGACATCATAACAATATGGTTAATTAAATGAAATGTATTAATTGATATTAAGACCGCTGTCTTAAAGCCATGGGGTCCTGAAGGTTGCTGGTTTGTTGAATGGGGGGAGGCCGAGAGCTGGGTCAGCTTAGTTTATAATCACAGTAACACAGACTATAGGAATAAGAGGAGATAGTGGCGGGAGGGGAGAGGGAGTGGGATTAGAGTCGAGTTTTTTAAGTTTTAGTTGTAATTTTTTGTTTTGTCATTGAAAAGTTCAATGCAACTGTATGGGTAATGTACATGTATAATTTGATGTGTCTAATAAAGCTGATTAAATAGCAAAAAAATAAGAGATCATCCATTTCTTCTGTTGCAACACATATCTAGAGTTTGAGGCTCTGACAAAAGGTAGTAAAATGTCAAGCAAGCCTCCATTTACATGCAAATGAGTCACTTGTAATACAGCCCCTTCCATTCCTTGATGTCACTGCAGCAACAGTGCAGAACAAAACATAAGGGTATCAATGCTGTCTAGCCTGATTTTAGTTTAAGTTTGCAATGGCTTAAGGCAGTTCTGTCATGCAACTCACACAGGGAGTAGTACTTGTAGCCTTAATACTGTATGTGTAGAGCAAATAATACATCTAACAGTATTTCATTCACAAGAAACAATCTCTGGTCCTTTGTACTGCTCATTTCTCTCTGTGAGACAGTTGTAACATGTTGTAGAGAGCAGTAGACTGACATCAGTCAAACAACCAATTAATCAATCGGGCAGTCAATCAGTCACTCTGTATTGACCAGATGAACACCCTTGAGAAGATTCATTACAAGGTGTGCCTGGGCAGTTTCCAAAGAATCACAAATGACTGAATTATACACATCCCCTTTCAGCAGCCTGAAAGTGGAGAGCTAGATCATTTACTTTATAAAGTGTATTGTTTTACATTTCCAATGCTCCTTAAAGGGTACCTAAACAAGCAGTTTTTTAAAACTGCAAACTTCAAAATCTGGCTTCAGATTGAGGTAAATTAAAGACTGCTGTTTACATTTATGCTAAAACTGAATTTATGTAAATAAAATAAATGCAGTTTCATAGCTTTTGAAAAATGTAAACATCAGCCTTTTACTTTCAAAAAACAGCCTTGGTTTCTCCCGAAGATGTCTGCCAAGTGTGTTAAGTGATGAGTCATGATGACATCAATGGAGCCAGATACCCACATATATTCATTTTGTGATAACTAGTTCCCTCTTTGTTTAGAATTGTTGCACCAGAATGATCAACACCATGTGTTAACTCATGGATTATTTTGATCAGAACACATGTTAGGGTATGATTTTGTTCATTTTGTTTACTTTAACTTGCTGAAAATGTTTTGCAATCTAGCTGACTTTCTCTTTGGCAAACCGCAGTACATTACAGCACTTCAAATACCTGATGATCTAGTGGTTATGTGATGTCCTGAATTTTGTTTTTTGTTAACCAGGAGAGACACACTAAGCTGAAAGCTTGTTTACAAGTGTGGCCTGGGAGCACGAAGAAGTTTAATGACTTGTTCTGGGTCACACAGCAAAGTACCAGTCTGGTTCAATTCCAAAGCTCATGCTCCCTTGTTAATTAACAAATGAGGCTTTCTTCCTCCACGTGAACCCTCTGCACCTAGCCTGCCTTCTGTTGAATGCCCCACCATCCATACCCTGTCCCTAGTATTGCCTGGGGCTGCATATGTGCTTACAGTCTCATGAAGAGAATTATCACACCTCAGAATGTAATCTTGTACCTCAGAGAGTTGTGCACACCTTTGCTGATATGCATCATCACCTGGCACTGTTAAAAACTGCCTCCCAAATCACTCTTCAGTCCATTTTCTCAATGTTTGACTTCTGTTTACACAGTAAACATTGAGTGGCTCACCACACTTCTGCACAGTGAAGGTAGTATGTACAGTTCCCCTGTTGTGCTTTTTTCCCGCCTCATTAACCAACAACTAGGTCTTCCTGGAGAGCCAAGCAATAAGCAGCATGACCCACAAGAAAAACTGCTGTTCATGCCCTCATAAAGGCTGCACTTACAATGGATAACAATATTATTAGCAGGAGAGGCATACTAATACCTTGAGCAAATCCACCCAACTTCCAGTGTCAGTCTACTCCTTTACCTGTAATCTACAGAACCCCATAGGACAGTTCCCAGCAATTCTTCTCAAGTACTTTTCTGTGCTCTTCTCCACAATGCAAGTTGGCTGGCTACCACCCTTCCAAATCTTGAATGAGCTATACACAGCTCCCTCAATACTGTCCTAACAAATGTCAACATCCCCACCACCCACCCGAGGGTAATCTCCCTACACTGAATTCAAGTAACAGTTTAGGTGCAGCCCTGCCACTGTGAGTATTTGTCATCCCTGACTACTTTCATCCACAGGTAGTGATCACGATGCTGGCAGCCCCACATTTCAGATCTCACAGTGATCTGCTCAAAGTCCTCCTTCCTATCTTCAACTAAACTGAATATAGCTATACTCTGCTGGAATGGCCTCTTCAGTCCCTCTCTGGCATTCATTCTTCTCACCTGCTCCCCACACCAAAAACTGGTGAGTTTACTACCCTTCCGCATCATGAATGTAGTTAGTACAGTCTCCCATGTTATTTTTACATATTAATAAGAAACATGATTTTCTGGTAAGCCATGCTGATAGCAGCATGGCTCAAGTGGAAAAATAGGCTTTCCAACCCATAAAAGATCTAAGTCACCTATGATTAGGCACTATTAAATGATGTGCTTAATGATGTGCACACCCATCATTTAATAGTGCCTAATCAAAGGTAGCCTAGATCTTTTAAGGATATGAAAGCTCATCATACCTCTTGCTCCCTGCTGCTATCATCCTGACTTACTGGAATGATATGCTTATATTTGATATGTCAAAAAAAAGCAGGGACTGTACTACTTGCATTCATGATGCAGAAGGGTGATGAGCTCAACAGTTTTCGGTGTGAGGAAGAATAGTGAATAATGAATACCAGAGGGGGACTGAGAAGGCCACTCTTGCAAAGTACTACTATATTCAGGGAAGGGGGAAGACAGACGGAGAGAAATATAAGCAGATTACTGTGAGAAATAAGATGTGGGGCTGCCAGCACCATGATTGCTACCTGACCCTGTTGTCCTGGCCAACATTCCCCTTCCCATAAAATCAGTTCATGCAGTTGTCCAAGGCTGTGTGTAGATATTAATGTATGAAATGGCTGCCACTACATGTTTAGTCACTTCACTACCAGTCTAGTATTGCTTGTAAAGCACTTTGGGATACAATGTGAATGAAAACCACTATATGAATGCTGATTCTTCCTCGTATTATTATTATTATTTCCCATGGAATAAGAAGGCAAGACAAGCATAGATACATAGACAGTGCCAGCAGATAAGGGCCTATGGCCCACCCAGTCTGCCCATTTGAGTTTGTTAGTTCACTTTGTTTTTCTAGAAGTCTGTTGCCCCTTATCCCTGACCTCCAGAATTCCTTTATATCTATCCCATGCATTCTTAAGTCCTGTGATTGTTTCAGCTCCCACCACTTCCTCTGGCAGGGTGTTCCACTTGTCCACCGCCCATTCTGTGAAGAAATTCTTCCTCATGTTTCCTCTGAATCATCCTCCCTCCAACTTCATCCCATGCCCTCTAGTCCTGGAACATCTCTTTTGCTTAAAAATAGTGTATTCCTGCACCTTGTTCCTCCCTGTAAGATACTTGTATGTCTCTATCATGTCCCCTCTCTCCTCCTCTCCTCCAGGGAGTACATATTCAATTCCTTCAACCTGTCATCATAGGACTTGTGATGCAATCCATGTACCATCTTTGTTGCCCTCCTCTGCACCTTCTCTACCCTATGTATGTCCTTATGTAGGTATGGTCTCCAGAACTGTACACTGTACTCCAGGTGGGGCCTCACTAGTGTCTTGTATACTGGAATTATGACCTCCCTTTTCCTGCTGTTGATGCCCCTGCCTATGCATCCCAGCATCCTATTTGCTTTACCTTCTGCCTTGTCACACTGTTTCCCTACCTTGAGGTCATCAGAGATGATAACCCCAAGATCCATTTCTGCTTGGTGCATGCTATATCCTCACCCCCCAACTGATATACTGTGCCAGGATTTGTGTGCCCCATATGCATTATCTTATACTTCTTTGCATTGAATTTCAACTGCCAAACCCCTGACCATTCTTCAAGTTTCTGCAGGTCTCTTCTCATTCTGTCTACGCCCTGTGGTGTGTATACTCTCTTACAGAGCTTTGTGTCATCAGTGAACAGTGAAATTCTGCCTTCTAGGTCCTGTGCAATGTCACTGATGAAGATGTTGAACAGGACCGGTCCCAGCTCTGATCCCTGTGGTACCCCACTGGTCACTCTTCCCTATGTGGAGTGACAGCCATTTACCACCACCCTCAGTGTCCTGCCGCCCAGCCAGTTACCTACCCACTGCACTGCTGTCCTGCCCACACCCATATTCCCCAGTTTGTGTAATTGTCTTCTATGTGGCACAGTGCCAAAGGCCTTGCTGAAGTATGAGAAAGTATGGACATTGGACTGCACAAGAACTTTGCTACAAAAAAGTGGTGGATCTAGGGGTTGGGGAAGGGGGTGGCTGCAACCCCCTCCCCCCCACATTGTAACATACTTGCTTGCTGCTGCGGCATTTCACTTTGTTGAAGAAGTCTGATTTATTGATTGTACAAATGTTTACTTTCAAACTATGGATTACATTTGTAGGGTCTGTCAAAAACATACTAGAAAACAATAGCAGAAAATATAAAGGTTTAATAAAAATGTTAAAAAGTGCATTTTAAGTATGCACACCACCCCAACACCCCATTGTAGCATCCTGAATCTGTCATAACCACTAGACCATCAGGTTATTCAAGATTTGTGCTGCACTGTGTTTTGCCACAGAGAAAGTCGGTTGGATTAGAACACAGTTTCAGCATATCAAAGTAAACAAAATGAAAAGAACCATAGTCTAACATATGTAGTATACAAAATAATGCACATGGTTTTGATCATTTAGGTGAAACACTTCTATACAAGGGGAAAAAAGAACTAGTTGGCACTATAGAGAGCCATATATCTCTCTGACTTTGACTCCAATGATGTCATCACATAACACATTTGGCGGCCATTTTAGGAAGCAGGTAAGACAGTTTTTTTTGAAATTGGAAGGCTGATTTTACAATTTTCAAATGCTCTGGAACCACATTTAGGTAAATTATATAGATGTAGTTTTAGCATTAATGAATACAGCAGCCTTTCCTTTAGTCAGATTTTTGAATAGTTTCTTGTCAAAATGTTGTTTAGGTATCCCTTAAATCTGAGTTTCTGACTGGACATACCAAGACACAGAATGCATGTGACATGGAAGGAGTGAGCTAAGCAAATACAGAGCACTACAAACACTGAGACTGATTATTTTCTTTACCTACAATAGCTGAGGTGTAACATCTGATTTGTGAGGGACATCCTACTTCAAATGCTGGCATTACGGGGGGAGGCTGTCACAGCTTATCCTTAGTACCTTGAAAGTGAAGTGCTATAGCTCTCACATTACTGCTAATGATTTATAATGGGAATTGGGGCACTTTTAAAGTCATGGACCTGAGGGACCATCACAGTTTCCAAGGAGGTTAGGGGAACTTCTTAAGGGTTAGAGAGTAAGGGACTCTAGTATGATTTGAACCAGAGCCCCCCAGTGCTTGTGTCTGTGCTTTAGCCACTAAATTATCCTTCTTCCATATGCTGCAGCTGATGCTTTCCTGGTAACCTATTCCTTGCTATAGCTGAATTCTTTATTGCCTTACAGCAGCCATCTAATCACTGACTGCCTAGTTGCAAAGGGAAAGGGGCTTATTTGCAAGAGTGTTTCTCACTGATGGTGTCAATCAAAACAGAGAATGCTAACACACACACACAACATAATACAACAGCTGTATAATACCACTTAAAACTCTTGTTGCACCCAGAGTCATTTATTGGGTAACCTGGTTTTGCTAACAGAAACAGTGACACAACACATACATGCACTTCCTTGTATGAATACTGTATATACCTCAAATCAATGCTGCATCACACTCACATGATCCTAGTCCCTATTAGACCTGCACTTCAGGATGTGCACAACACTTAAAGGGTTCCTCCATTACTCAAGTGGGGAACCAAACATTGTGGGCTTGGTTTACTGGTGGAACTGCATTTAGTGCAGCACCATTATCTGTTGCTTTGATGACATCATCCTCCAGCAACATTGATGGTAAAATGAAGGACAAACACATTGATAACTTCTGGGGACTGTATAGTTTTATTTATAATCTAGATTTGGACAGCAATAGGACTGCTGGCAACTGGAAGAGGCACACAACAGTTACATATAAGAAACTGGGAAAATATTGGTGTGAAACTATGGTAGACTTCCCCTTTAAATCCCACCAGTTGCTATATAAGCTCCCTTTTTAAAAAAAAAAAACACTCTGTGAGTAAAATTCATCAGAAAGGTATCTAGAAACTACTAAAAAGGCTGCAGTGGCTGGACACAAATATGTGCATACATAGAAGTCTATGCTTCTCAAACCTCTGAACCAACTGAAAACATAACCAAAGATCAGTGGCGAAGCACTAAACAACAAAATCGCAAAGTCAAAGTTTTAATTCAGGAGCTAGATATAAGCCTTCTGACTAAATATGTAAGAAGAGATTGCAGCACTACATTCACCAGAGTAGGCCAATTAACCCCCATGGGTATTACTGAACCTTCCTCTCTCAGGGAAGGGCTCTTCCACGACCCAAAAACTCTCTCCCTCCCAGAGGAGCTTTCAGAGGCCTTTCTCCATCTCACGGCTTTGCTCGTTCTTCGCTGAAGACACCAAAGAAAGTCCAGTAAGGTTAGCAAATAATTTTTCACTTATGGCACTGGCAGCTTACCATTTCAAGGGTAAAATGAAACTTTTGCTAACACCTGCTGTAGTCACAATGGCTCAGCGTGTGTCAACGGCATCCTCCTCCTATCTCAAAAATTGTCACCTCTCAAGTGGCTCTCCAGATCAGTCTATAGTTTCCAGCTTCTTCCCTGCTACCATTCTTCTGAAGAGGGACTACATAAGCCCTACTCCAGTCCTCTGGAACCACTCCTGTATTGAGCAACTCACTGAAAAGGGTTGCCTGTGGTGCTGCTAGCACCATCCATAACTAATTTAATATCCATGGGTGTATACTATCTGGTCCAATTGCCTTGTCTACCCTCAGTTTTGTGAGTTTCTCTCAGACCCTGTCTTTTGTAGATGGACTGGTGTTTATCTTCCTCCCCTCTATGTTTCTGATGATGATTTGTGGTCCCTTTTCCCCCCTTTAGCAAATACTGAACAAAAGTATCTGTTCAGTATTGATGCTTTTTCTAGATCTCCCTCCACACACTCCCCTTCCTCCCACTTGAGCCTTACAATCCCCCTGACCTTCCTTTTTTCACTGATGGATCTATAGAATGTCTTGTCCCCTTTCTTTATTATTTTTGCTAATCTTTCCTATGTTTGTGCCTTTGCATTCCTAACTGCTTTCCCTGCTTCCCTCTGTCTGTCTCGGTACACTGCCCTATCCTTATCCTTCTGTGTCTCCTTGTATTTTCTGAAAGCCACCCTTTTGGCCCTTACTTTCTCTGTCACCTCCTTTGAGAACCATAGTGGATTGCTCCTTCTCTTTCCCTTGCTTTTCAGCCTATTGCACTGATTTGGCACCTCCACTATGGCTCATTTTAGGTGTGCCCACTGCTTCCCAACCCCCCTCTTTCCCCCTCCTCACCAGGGCTTCTTTGATACCTGTCCCCATCCTGGCAAATTCCATTCTACTGACATCCAGTACCCTCATCTTTGTGTGGTTCGACTGTGACTCTGTATCAATATTAAACTGCACTGTGTGATGGTCACTGGACAATAGGTGACCACTGATCCAAACATCCATGATTTTGTCTCCATTGGTCAGTACAAGTTCAAGAATCACCTTGTCCCTGGTGGGCTCACATACTAACTGCCTGATGCCTGTTTCCTGCAAGGATTCTATGATGTCACAATTGCTGGTTGCGACAGCTGCCAGGATGGTCCAAGCTACATCTGGCATATTAAAATTACCCAGCAGCAGCACCCTTCCTCTTGGTTGCCATCATGTGTATTTCTTCCACTATTACCCTCTCTACCACCTCCCTCTGTGCTGGATACCTGTAGATCAAGCCTGTGTGAATTGCTGTGACACACTCTGGCTCAAGTGTGACCCACAGTGCCTCGGTCTCCCCCTGCCTACCCTGTACTGCCATTGCTTTTATACTTTCCCTGATGTATAATTCCACCCCTTCCCCCATTTGTACCCTCTCTCTATCACTTATGAATACAGACACAGTGCTAAACAGAGTACAGCTGGTCTGTAATGGGGTGTGCTGCTTTGTATTTAGTGCAGATAATACACTCACAGTTGTAACCTTTATGCACTCACTAGCTGGCTGCCTTTACCCTGCAGAATAAAGCCCCAGACCTCTTTGCTAGACAAAAATGTGCTCCTGGGCCTAACACCCCCTGCTTTAAGAAATTGCTTTCACACTATTTCCAACCAATTCAACACCAGAAACATCACCAGGACTGCCTTAAGCCTCCATTCTGGTGTATTTTGCAAGACAATTGGCATTTTGCTGGCAGGGCTACTATCTGATTAAAATAACTAAAAAATATACATCCAAATTGGATAATTCTATCTTCACTCATAAGCAAAGAAATGACTTTCTACCAATAGTGTTAGAAAACCTAAACAATTTTATTAAAGTGTAACCCCTTGTTACCAGGGGTTACTAGAATCCCAGTAAGACCTAGTGGTAGGCAGGGAAGGCAGCTTGTGAAACTCCAGTTAAATGGGTTTCACACTGTCTCACTCTGTTCTCAGTCTCAGTTGAGACTGAGAGATGACATCACCATAGAACTTTCACAGCTGCATAAGCCACATTGGAATCTGCAGCAGAGGGTGTGAGATAGAACATTGGGAGTTTTCAAAGTCAGTCTCCTGTTTTGTTTTGAAGAGGAAGGAAGTCTCCTGCTTGCGTGCCAGCAGGAAGGAAGTGTCTTTTGTTTACTTTCTGTTTGAGAAGGTCAGTGTCCAGTTTCAAGTGGTGGAGACCGCTGTCCAGGTCTCAGTGCCCCCCCCGGGGGAAGAGTAAAGTATCGCTCTGTGGATTCCAGAGGCAATCCCCTAATGTGTACTAAAGGAAGAAAGCTGCCTTTTTACAGTTTCTGTTTTGGTCTTACAAGTGGAAAAATTTGTACTTTGCCTGTGGGGTACCTGCAACGAAAGGATGAGTGTTTTGCTCTAATTTGAGAGGGCAAACAATATGTTTCTTCAGTTTGGAAAATATGAAGAAGTATGGGATTTGGACTACTATTTGAGAGGCCTATAGTACTAGGACAAACAAATGGAGTAGTATCAAAATTTAAAGTCTGTATGAATTCAAGTAACGCTGTAGAGGGGGGTGTTACAGGTCATCCACCGTTTAATCTACATGTCGAAGTTTTAGTTTCTGTTTGTCCAGAGAAATGGCTGGGTATGGGCTGTGGGAGCTGGAGGTGGGAACACCCCCCATCTTTAGTAACCAGGTCCACTTTTACGGATTTCTGCTGTGATTGCTACTTGCCTCATGCACCTGGCCAGTGATGAGGTAGGTACCCAGACGTGGGTCGCAAATTGGAAAATCTCTTTAGAAGTTGCAGACTCTAAGTGGTGTGGGGAGCCACAACTTGGGAAAAGAATTCTCCTTGTTTGATGGGAGTCAGAAGGAAGTAAGAGGAAAATCTCTCTAGGGGTCACAGACTCTAAGTGGTGTGGGGAGCCACAACAAGTAAAATTGGGTTCATTCTTTAAATGGACCATCAGTCAAGTGGCCGGCAGGGGAGCTGGGCCAGTCGGGCTGTGTATCCAAAGCACATGCAAGTCAGGCTGTGTGCCTGGTGGGTCCAGAGCCAGAAAACAGTAGAAATGGGTTCATTCTTTAAGTGGACCGCCTTGTAGTCTCTAATCTGCATTATCAGTAAACGTAGCCCCTTGGGGGTCCATCTATGCTTTGTTGTGTTCAGCTAGTTATGAATAAAAGCCACACTGAAAAATCCCAATCCTGGTTCTGGACATTACAGTTATTGCTTCCTGTATTTGGATTTACTTGGGTGTCCCTGTGCAGAGTAGCCAAACCTAGGTCCCCTTGTGCCAGGTAACCTCATCCTCTCCGAACCCAGGTCCCCACCAGGTATTGCTGCCAGCGCCAACAGCATGCCACCTGTCGTTTTAATAAAAGGGCAGGGGTGAGGGGTTACAAAAGCATTATCACATGACAAATGTTTTCAGTCCATATAATTAACATGAAACTCACACATTGGATAGATGCACAGTCAATGTCTGAAAAGACACTGTTCCGGAACTTTGAGTTGTTCTCAATATTCTGTCCATTGGGAGATCATGTGCTGTCTGCAGCACCATAGCAGCTCAGCTCAGGAGCTCCTACCACTCTGCCCGCCCATCCTCATTCATTTCTTTCTGAAATAATTTTTGGAGTGCATAACTATGCAACTCAATAGCTGCCTGCCTGCTGTCACTAGTTGATTCTCTCTTTGCATCGACACTGGCATTTTTTTGCCACAATGGAGATGGATATGAGGCAGGCCTCACTCTGCCATAGTCTTCCAACTACTCCCGAGAAGACTGCTAAGAAGTCTAAAGCACAATCAACTCTGCCTACAAAGCAATCTGGTCCCGCATCCTCTGCAGTACCCTTAATGGGGGATCACTTTCTACAAGAGCTGTTTGTTGCCTTTCAGGGAACTCTCACCAACATCTCTGCAGAACTTAAGTCCCTCAGGTCAGATATGGGAGATTTGACCCACAGAATCAGAGACACAGAGGCTCATACCACATCACTGGAGGGCTGGCAGAATAGAACTGACCCTGAGATAATCAAGCTTCTGCAGCAAATCACCAAGCTCCAGCTCAAAACAGAAGATTTAGAGGGCTGCAGCAGATGGAATAACATCTTGATCTTTGGGTTGCCTGAGGCTGAGGAAGGCCCCTCCATGATCACCTTCTTACAAAAGCTGCTGGTCAATTTGGTGGTCCCTTCTCCTCATAATCCTGCAGATCAGATCGAGTAGGCCCACTGCTCTCTCTGCCCTCGACCCCTGAATAATGCTCCTCCCAGGCCTATCATTGTCAAGTTTTTAAACTACCTAGAAAAGCAGCATGTTCTATCAAAGTCTAGGAAGCTACAGATGATCCTCTGGGAAGGGAAGCACCTCCGCATTACTCAGGATTTGCCACTGGAAACTAAACAAAAGAGGGTCGCCTTCCACCCAATCATGAGCATACTACTTGCGGCTGGCATTAAATTTAAGATGGCCTACCCAACTCGCCTACAGTCTCTCATTGCTGGTTCCTGGCTCTCGTTTGACACCCCAGCCCAGGCTTCTAAAAATCAAGCTATCTGTTTATCAAATCTGTTTAAGGACCCATGATTTGTCCTGATATGTTATTGGAGTACCCGTTTGGTTAATTAGTTGGAGGCATCCCTTGTTTGTTCCTTTTCCTTCCTTATTGGTTTTTCTGGATGCTGACTCTGGAGGGGTTAAATGTGGGATCATATTAGTGGATGCTCTCCCCCTGAGCTCTCACCTGCAGAGACTGTACACTCTCCTGGGAGTTACCCTGATCTGTTCCAGGATCTGCAATCTAATGACACTAGACTTGCCTGGCTCTTACTGATGGACTGTCTCACCTATTTGACCTGGCTTTGGAAATTAAGGAACATCTGGAGCACATCTTAATTTCCAGGGGGCTGAGATCCCTGCGGACCTGGTCCTACTACATTTTGGTTCCTACTAGATCCAATTGAGACTACACCATTCACCAGACTTAAGGGAGAGCATGGCATTCTGCTCCTTTTCCTTCATTTTATGTGTAATGTCAACTGTGTTTGTAGATTATGTCCCAGACTGGCACCTGACCAACTATTTCATTCTGCCCCACTGGTGTTAATCCCATGGAGAGCCTTTCTTTGCTGACCCACCGAGGCTGACCTATGATACCTCTCCTCATATTGTGCCATGGTTAGCCTCACCTAACTCTCTCCTCTTTGATGGCTCCTTACAACTTTAACTGGGTCCTTTTTCTTCTCTGCTCCTCTGCCTTCACGCTCTTCACTCCTAATTTCTTGATAGTCTTTGCTTGCCTCTTTTCACTCTCCACAGCTGATATCCCATTAGGGAAGAACACCAGATTTACTAGGCAATGGGGTTGACTGCTGAGTGACTTCCTCCTTAGGTAGGCCTGCCTATACAGCTCTGGTCATTATCACATTTTACCTTATTGAATCAGTGACTGTTGTTTGGGTGGTTGGATAGGTGGGGAGGCTCTAGGGTGGGCTAAGGAATCTGTGGGCTGGTGTTCTTCACATCCTGGCTAGTTGGGGGGATGGCCCTGAACCTTCTCCTGCTTATCATGCACTCTGGCAAGCATGGTTTCTTGGGAAAAGTGGTTGGGCAGTTGCATGGTATGCCTCTTTACATAACCTGCTTTAACATACAGCATTTACTTGCTCCCCCATGATTCCCCACCACTAATTCTACTCTTGCTTTTCCTAAGTTGGGTAAAGGTATCAACTGGACCTTGGGGATTTGGTCCTTCCTGATCTTGTATATTACATGTCTGTTTCTGATCTGGACCACTTGGAGGACCACTATATATAGTTATGGGGTGGGGAGGAGGATGAGGGAGGAGGGGGATATTATTATGAATGTATGATTACCTAGTTATTCTAATGCCAACTAATTGTTTACAACTGTGTTTTAAGGGGGTGGGATGCGGGGTGTGTGAGGGACATAGGCAGGAGGGTTTCCCATCTATACCTCTTAGTCAAAGGTTTAACCCATATATACTGTAATATTTCATTATGGCAATTGTTTTTGCACTGGCTGTTTCAAGCTCTCTTGTTCTCACTGTCAATGTTAACTGGTGGGGTGATGGCAGAGAAGTGTGGGGGTTGGGGGGATGGAGTGTGTTCTGTTAATGTTGTTTACTGCACTATTGTTGTCATTTACTTTGACCATGGCTAATAATATAATCAAATTTATAGCCTGGAATGTTCGGGGAGTCAGAGACTGTCTCAAAACATACCAGATGCTTAAACACCTTTCTTTACTTCAAGCCCATATTGTGTTTCTTCATGAAACACGTATTCTCCCTCAAGAAGCTAGTTGGCTACGCAGGCAAGGTATCAACCAGGTGTTCGCCTCTGGTGACTCAACTTTGAACAAAGGGGTAGCCATTATAATAAACCATATTGCCTCCTATTAAGCAGAACAAGTAATTTCTGATCCGATGGGACTGTATGTCTTAGATAAGGGTTTGCTAGATCACAGAGAGGTGACTCTGGGTAGCGTTTATGGCCCGGTGGGAGGAGACCCTGTTTTCTTTATTGAGCTGCAAGACAAGCTTGCCCCTTTCCTTTCCTTTCATCCCCCTTAATTATGGGAGGTGGCTGGAATATTCCATCTACATGGAATCTCAACCAATCCACTCAAGCCACTAAACCTCTCTTGTCAGCACAATGGGCCCTATGGGATTTCATGGAGTCACTGAGTCTCTGTGACCTCTGGCAGGTTCTTAAACCATCTAACTGTACCTATTCCTTCTATTCCATGGTACACCATACCTCATCTAGGTTGGACTATATCCTTACTAGCCTATCTCTTCTGTCTGGGCTGTGTAACGCAGGCCTTGAGTCCATTGTGCTCTCAGATCATGCTGTGGTCTGGCTGCTACTTACCCCTTCGATGGATTTACAACATGATACTACTTGGAAACTAAACACCCAACTTCTTAAAGATGACTTTGTAGTTGCCAGAATAAAATCCCTTATTCAGTCCAATACTGAATCCAACCAGGATTCAGTCCCGAGAGGGGATTATGTATGGTGCGAATTGAAATGCTTCTTACAGGGTGAATTTATTCGTCTTGCTGCTAAACAGAAGAGACACTGGGAGTCAGAAGCTCTCTCTTTATTAGCTCAAATACGATCCCTTGAACAGACACTCTCTCTCTCGCCTCCCCCAGATTCTCTAACTACCCTAATATCCCTTCGAGACAAACACTTTGATCTTTTATGGGAAAAGGCAGAACATGCTATCTTAAAGACCCAGTCCAAGTGTATTGAACAAAGTTAAAAGGCAGAAAAGCTGTTGGCATTTTTCTTAAGGAAGCTAGAGAGCTCAAGAGTTATTACTTCCATCTCAGCCTCCAGATGGCTCAATTAAAATGCTTCCCAGGGACATTGTCTCGATATTTGAAAATTTTTACAGCACACTTTATGGTCAGCGTTCCTCTCCTCCAGATACCGAAAAGATGATGGCATACCTGGATGCCATACTACTTACCTGGCTCTTGGACCAGCATCAGACCCTCCTTTCCTGTGCTATCTCTCTGACAGAGGTGGAATCTGCCATCAACAGTTTAGCATTTGACCCTCTACTGTGGCTGAACAGCCTTTTCACTCCAGAAAAATGTATCATTGGAGATTATACTCAGATAATGGTCAAAGAAAGGAAATACCACATGGATCTCATTTTCCTGGTTATCAAAAAATCGGTCCTTAAACACTGGTTGGCTCAAACACCCATCTCATACTGTGAATAGCTACACAAACTCTCCTTCTGTCTCCGGACTGAGCACCTGATTGCCAGTACTCATCATCGAATGCCTCTTTTTAACAAGAAATGGGACAAGCTTTATGCCTTTTATCTGCATTAAGGCTCCCTTCCCGCTCTCTCTGGTTCTCCATCACACATATATATATAGTTCCCTTGTGGCATTATTACCTTGTTAGTCTCCTCTTCTAGCAGTATAACACACTTTGTGGGAGGAAGGGGGTGATGGGAATGTGGGGAGTGGAGGGGATACCAGTTGATCATGTTCAGTGTCCTGTATAACTAAGTTGGTGGTGATTGTATATCATAAATTCAATAAAGTTGATTTAATTTCAAAAAATATTCTGTCCATTGAAATTTTCATGGCTCAATTGCTTAATCCAATGCAAACACCAACGTTTTTCTTTTCTTATTTGTAGACAGCAATAAAGCTTCAAAATGGTCCCATCCATTGGAGCACGTGCAAACACTGATCTGTACCAGAGCAACCATGGCTGACTTCAAATTGCAGGAAGACTTCTCCTGTGCATGTAAACAAGAACTGTTATGATCCCCAGGGTAGGGGCAAGTCGGGGGGAATTATAGAGCTCAGAGTGGATGAAGGGGAGTATAGGGAGGGAGACCTAGATAAGGCAGAAATACTGAATAAATACTTCTGTTCAGTATTCACTGAAGGGGGGAGGATCATGGACCACACTTGGGTAACACATATGAAGGGGGACAGAGGTGTACTGTAGCCCATTCACAGAGGAGAAAGTCCTGGAGGAGCTCATGAAACTGAAGGTGGACAAAGCAATGGGCTGAATGGCATACACTGGAGGATATTAAGAGAGCTGAGGAAAGAGTTAGGAGCACCTCTGGCAGCCATTGTTCACTGAGTCTTTAAACACAGGAGTAGTTCCAGAGGACTGGAGGAGGGCACATGTAGTTCCCCTGCACAAAAGTGGTAGCAGGGAGGAACCAGAAACTATAGGCCAGTCAGCCTCACCTCAGTAGAGGGGAAGATCATAGAGGCACACTTAAAGAATGAATAGTGAGAGACTTGGAAACCAAGGGTGCCCAAGATCCAAGGCAACATGTATTCACAGCAGGGAGGCCATGTCAAACGCACCTGATAGATTTTATAATGGCAACTCAAGTCTATGGCTGGGCAAAATGTAGGGACATGGCTTTGATGAAAGTATCACAAAATTCCACAATTTCACAAATGCTCATGAAATTCAACTTTAATTACTGATGTTAGTTTGGAATCTTTATCTGCTTATGATTTGGTGAACCTCTGAGTAAGAAATTAGAGTTGACACAGATAGACTATTTTTTTTCCATATTGTTTTTCTCCCAGACAGCCGCTCATCTCTGAGGGATATACCCTGTTCACAGGGATATACCATGATCACAGGGATATACCGTGTTCACAGGGATATACCGTGTCCACAGGGATATACCATGATCAGGCTGAACCTGACCATATTTCAGATGCCTATTGGGTTTTTCTCCCATATTGTTTTCCTCTTACCTCCGCTAGTGGGGCGGTACCTCTGCCAGCCTTGCAGAGCCACAGCTTCCCCTGTAGCAGGAGCATGCTCCCTGGCCCAGGTGCAGGGGTCACTGTGTTGGTGGACCCCACCACCCATCCTCACTGACCAAGATAAATTGCCAAGTGGCAGCTGTCTCAGCCATTGCCTTCCTTCTGACATGACTTCCTGGGCTTGCTTCTGAACCCAGGTTGTCAGCATGGCAGTGCAATGCCCTGCTGCTGGGCTATAGGGGTGGCTTCAAAGCAAAATATCTATAGACAATGAACCTAACAAAATTGGTGAAATTCAGTTCTGCAGTTTTAAAGTTATAGGGGTCTAAAATTTTGTAGTTTACATAATTCTGAAATGTAATTTTAAAATGTCCACAGGTTTGGAAGCTTATACCTCAGTCACCTTTAAAGATAGAGATTTGAAACATAAAACACATCTGTAAAGCCCTTGGTAAAGTCACATACAAAATGTGGTACAATTTGAACAAATAAGTTTTAAATGAGATGGAAACAGCTGAAATACGAAGTGAAATTTCATGGAAGCGAAATCAAAATTTCACCAGAATATTTTTTTGTAAACTTTATTTTAAATTTGCAGCAATACAGCAGATTATACATACATTAAACTCATCTTTACATGAACAATGACGTCTTACTTATTGTTTACATAGGTTAGAAAAACAAAGCACAGAGCTAGTATAGGTCCATTTTCTATGCAGTGTTTCAAAAGTCCTTGCTTTCTTGTCCTTACATCTTTGTTTTGGACCTTTACTTTATGCCCCCTACAGAGGATTCAGACATAATTTTCTTATGTTATCAGTCATGCTATATACTCACCAGCAGAAGATAGATTTTGCCCACCCCTAATAGGGGTGGTGGAAATATGGGAAGAATTTAAACATGCAATGACTGAAGTAGTACAAAGTTCAATTGGGAAGGTATCAATGGGAAAAAAGGGCTAAGAAGTCAAACGTGGATCACGGCCAAAGTACAGACCACAGTAAGAGCCAAAGGGGAGCATTTCAGAAGTGTGAAGTTAAGCCAAAGGGGGAGGATCGAGAGAAGTATTGTACCTGGAAGCAACATATGCAGCCAGCACAAAGTTGAGGGAGGCTAACTCTGAGACAGAACTCAGGCTTGCAATGGGAGTAAAGCTAGTGGAGAGGGTATTCTTCAGGTGCAGTACATCCAGGATATGGTCACAGTTAAACTGTGTATTGTGAGGTTGAAGAGTAAGGAAGGATGGGAGTACAGGGACAAATGGGAAGCAGAGACACTGAACAAACAGGGTTAAAATAATAAAATGTAAATAGTTAAAAAAATATACATAGAAAGAGATAGATAGATAGATAGATAGATAGATAGATAGATAGATAGATAGATAGATAGATAGATAGATAGATAGATAGATATATGTTGAACTTTGGTAGAAATAGCAGTTCTGCTTCTGGGAAATGTCCCAAATGTTGTTTAAAAAGTTCACAAAATGTTTCCAAAATGTAATTTTCAGTGCTTTTTTGTCTAATTTTAAAATTGCATGACTGTTAACTCACAATAATTTAACAAGATTATATGGTTAATATTCTCGATTTTAGATCTCGAGCTCTGAGGCTGGCTGAGGTATAAGTCACTACATTTGGCAAATAAGTATCCTGCATTAGAATAACCATTGAACCATAATTCCATATGGAAACCCATGACTATTAATTCTTTAGTGTCCCCTTACCTTCAGTGCACATGTTGACCACTTAGTTAAGGTGGTCAACTCAAGGCAAGGACCACTATTCAGACATAGGAGCAACTTCCTTCCAGACAGTAAAATGCTCATTGTGCAATGTTTCATCACAAGCAGCACTGACTATGGATTTGTGATGTATGGATCTGCTAATGACAGTGTGATGCCCAGGGTCAAGGGCTTCCTTAACAGGGCCTTCCACTTTGCACTTGGCCTAAGAAATGACACATACACGCACACACACACATACACCTGTATCCTATACAGGAGCCTGAACTGGTTAGACCTAAACGCTCTACCAAACACAGCTTATGGGCAGTAAGGCTCTAAGAGGCCTGCTATCCCATGGCCTACAGCACATGTTTAATTATACTGACAACACATACTGCGCCATGGGCGCCACCACCTACTGCTTCCACATAGAAAAACCTCCCGTGGTCAAAACTGCTTCTCATACCCCTTTGTTATACAATGGAATGATCTGCCTGATGCTCCAAAACCTGTCAGCTCTGCTGAAGCATTTAAGTCTAAGTTATTAAGCTCTCTCACCCCAACTGGAATGTGTAATTGCCACCAGTGACCAACTGTCCTTCTTCAACTGCATTCACTGTGCAATGTACTCTGTTCAATAATGTGAGGCAACCTCTATACTTAGGTAGTGTATGTTATTGTACCAGCACTGCCTGCTTCAGCTATTTGTATCTGTGTGTGTCACTGTGTACCTATTGTTGCATATCTGTAGTTTACCGCTGCAATCCTATAAATTTGCTGTACCTTACTTATTTAACTTTTGTTGTACCTGAGTCTAAACCCTTTGAAATAAGGCACTGTCTAAAGGGTTTTATGTGAAATGAAAACTAAACTAAATTAAACTCAACTAATCTCTGTTATACCTACATATGTATTACATGATGTGTATAATTGAGATCACAGGACTTGAAGCTGTCAATTTTGAACAGCTGTGTCTTGCTTTTAACAACTGTAATGCTCAGTCTCTTAAAGTTGATTTAACAATCCCATGCCTGTACTGAAAACAGCTGCTTCTTCAGTTAGATTTCCCCAGTCAGTCATCAGTCACCAAAGCAATCTGATTTTTGACCATAGTGCACCATAACATGTAGAATAATACATGGGTGGGTGCGTGTAATCAGAATTTTACACATTACACACACCTGAGGTGTGGGATGCCACACAAACCCAGGGAGCAGATCTTGAGGGGTTTATAAAAGCATTCCACACTGAGGGTATGTTTAAAATTCTAGTTTTGCACACACTCATTCATGCTTTATCATTTATAATTACTGGTCCTCATTTTTAATAAGAGTGTGAGTTCTGTGAAAAAGTCCTGCAAACCGCTTAGTTTTCCTACCTAAATGCGATGGTACTAGAGATTAAGCAAATCTGTTAAAGAAATAATTTTTTAGTATCTTACATTTTTAATCTTTAATATTTTATCTGGTTTATCGTGCGTTCCCCTGCCCGCCATACCACCCAACTAAATGTGCTAGTATCCCCAGCGGCTAGTCCTTTGATGATGGGAATGATAGGCTATGCCATGGGGAGCATCTGTGCCGGCATTTACTTAGGAAGGTAATCAATCTGAAACAGCCCATTGTTGGACTTAGTCTACTGATACTGATGATGTACTCAGCATGATCAGTAATGGTAGACTAAGAAGGACAATGGTCTGTTTCAGAATATTCACCTTCATAAGTAAATACTGGCACAAATGTCCCCTGTGGCTTAGCTATTATTTTCATCATCAAAGGGCTGGCAGCAGGGGATACTGGGACATTTAGTTCAGCAGCATGCCTGCTGGAGGACACAGGATCAACCAGATAAAATATAAAAAATGTAAACTGTAAGGAATTAACAGATTATTCTTTCAACACATTTAATTAATTGAGACCTATAGATCCCACAGGATTTAGGCAGGGGACTACAGAGAACAGCTGTTTGCAATTGTGCTTTTGGTAGCATGAACTTGACTGACAGACAGTGGTTACAACCACTCTGTTGTAATGCAAAATATCGACCTGGCAGTCTTAACATGATTTTAAGGTCTGGTTATCCAGACATTAAAAATGAGGACCAGTAATTATAACACAATTATTTTTGTGAGATAGCTGTATCTTGATAAACTACTCAGTCTTCATTCTTATAGTTTATAAGGTATCCCACTCCTCAGGTGCATAATAAATCCTCATTACACACACCTCCTCATACATTATTCTATATTATACTGGCACAGTAGCACAAATAGAGTTGGGTTGAGTAACAGATTCTATGTTAAACCCCTAACTTTGCACCTTAATAACTTTGGCAACATTTAATGAAATTATCTGACATTTTGCATGCATTGTCTAGTAGGCAAGGTGTAAATATGTGAAAAGTTTTGAGATGGCAGCTTGTCTGGTTTCTGAGATCCACTTATGTCATTATGTTGCTTGCAGGCATGTGCAAGAAACATAGTATCATCATCTGAGTTTTCGGAGGTGTGGCACCGGTCTTCCAATTCAGTCAGTGTGTTTGCAGGTGCTGCCCCAGTTCTCCAATCACTGCTGCAGCTGTCTATGACAGCAGTTGAAAATGCAGTGGTTGTACAGTTGAAAGGGAGAGCTCTGCTTCAGTAAGCAGAGCTCCCCCCCACACACACAGATACGCAAGCATGCATACTGCCTGCTGATGCACTCCCTCCCCCCCCACACACACACTGTATGGCCGATGGGGGTGCCTCAATCCCTGTCGGCTCCACGCCTCCCCCCACAAAAGCTTGCCAGGTGCCACGCTGGGTGCCTACCCCAGCATGGCAAAAACTGTTATAGCCGACGGGGATGCCCAGTCCTCCACCAGCTCCATGGTTGCATGCCCCCCCAAAGCTTTCCAGGTGCCATGCTGGGTGCCCACCCCAGCTTGGCAAAACTAGTTATAGCCGGTGGGGGTGCCCAACCCCCGTTGGCTGCACGGCTGCATGCCCCCCCAAAAGCTTTCCAGATGCCACGGTGGGAGCCCACCCCAGTGTGGCAAAGCTTGTTATGGCCAATGGGGGTGCCCAATTCTCCATCGGCTCCCATCCCCCTAAACAGCCTTTCCAGCTGCCACGCTGGGAGCCCACCCCAGCGTGGCAAATGTCCCACGTCATCTTAACAAAAAAAAAACTGTAAACAAAAAAAGGTCCCTCATAGTCTCCCTGCCTCCCCACACCCCCCCATTCCATACTTACCTGCGGAGTCCAGCGCAACGATCTTCGGTGGACCAGGAACACGTCTGCACTCTTCAAAGTCGACCGTGAACTGAGAAAATGCAGGTAAGCTGTATAATGGAATAAATAGGGTTTTTTCAACTTTGTTGCATATCTCAGGCATTTTTGGGAATTTTGGGCCCAAATTTTCAACATGATGTTTTTGGGACCCCTCTTCATTAATTCTTGCACTGTCATGGCGTTAATTGGGCCCAAAAGGTGATTTCATGGTCACTGCATGAAATCACCTTTTGGGACCAATTAGTGAAATGACACTGCTAGTGTTCATAAGGTGGGCTCTCAAAGTCTATGTTGAAAATTTGGTGAAAATTCCTAAAAACATCTGTTTTTGAGTGCTGCTATGCTAGGTTCCTACGCATGCTCGTAAGTTTCATGTAATTTTTAATATTTGCACCCAGATTTTCAACATTGCCATTTTACCACACCTCCTTATGAGCAGTACAGCTGTCATTTTTCATATGTCACCCAAAATGTGTTTCTGTGCATGTAGCACACAATGGCACAGTCAGTGTGCACAATCAATGTTTGGGACAGATTAAGAAGATCACAGTGACACTGTTCATGAGTAGAGGTCTTAAAAAGGTTATGTTGAAAATTTGGTGAAAAAATTCCCTTCAGCCGTTCTGCAATGTTACTAATGAAGACCTTGCAGCACCCCACTGGTCACCCCCTCTCCCTAGACTGCACCCCATTTACCACCATTCTCTGCCTCCTGTCTGTTCACCAGTTTCTAACACAGTTTACCACCTGTTCCCCCATGCCCAGCCTACCCAGCTAGTTTATCAGCCTGCTATGTGGGATGGTGTCAAAGGCTTTGCTGAAATCAAGGTAAGTGTTGTCCACTGCCCCACCCTGATTCACTTCCTTTGTCACCCAGTCAAAGAAATCAACCAGATTTGTTTGACATGATGTCCCCACTGTGAATCCATTTTGTCTATGGTCCTGGGCTCTGATGGCTTCTAGATGCCCCACTATCCTTTCTTTAAACAATGTCTCCATGATCTTCCTCACTACTGAGGTGAGGCTGAACGGCCTATTGTTTCCTGTCTCCTCCCTGCTGCTGCATTCATGTAGAGGGACCACATGTGCCCTCCTCCAATTCGCTCATGTTGAATGACTCAGTGAACATGGCTGCCAGAGGTACTGCTATCTCCCTTCGCAGTTCTCTTAATACCCTTGGGCGTATGCCATCTGGTTCCATCGCTTTGTCCACCTTCAATTTAGTGAGCTCCTGCAGGACTCTTTTGCCTTTGAATGGACTATTGTCCACCTCTTCACCCCCTTTGCAACTGCTGTACTGCTGTGGCCCTTGCCCTTCCCACTCTTCTGTGAATACTGAGTGGCATTCGACTCAGTGCCACATGGAAGGCTGGGAAGGAAGTTAGTAGGCAAAGGGGTGGGTGCAAAGCTGGTGAGATGGGTAGGAAACTGGCTGCAGGGAAGGCAACAGATGGTGGTGGTAGGTGGGGAGCTCTCACACCCAAGGGCAGTGACAAGCAGTGTTCCACAGGGCTCAGTGTTGGGACCAGTGTTGTTTGGGATATTCTTTGCAGACATACAGTATCATGGGACATCAAAAGCAAGATCAGTCTGTTTGCTGATGATACCAAGGTAGGCATGGTGGTGGATGACTTAGGGGGGTGGCAGGGGCTGCAGGATGATCTGGAAAAGCTTGAAACCTGGTCAGACACCTGGCAACTGGGCTTTAATGCCAAAAAGTGCAAGGTACTGCATTTTGGGATGAAGAATCCAAGGAGGAGTTACCAACTAGAGGGAGTGCAGCTAGCCCAGACAGAGGAGGAGAAAGATCTGGGTGTGCTCATTACAGGGTCAATGAACAACTCAGCACAATGTAGGAAGGCAGCTGCAAAGGCCAACAAAATGCTGGGTTGTATTGCAAGGGGTATATCCTCGAGGAGGGAGGAGGTGATTCTGCCACTGTATAGGTCATTAGTTAGACCACACCTGGAGTACTGCGTGCAGTACTGGCATCCATATCTGAAGAGGGACATTAAGTTACTGGAGGGGGTGCAGCTCAGAGTGACAAAGATGATCAAGGAGCTGAGGGACTTATCCTATGAGAGGAGGTTGAAGGAGTTGAACATGTACTCACTGGAGGAGAGGAGAGACGGGGTGACATGATTGAAACCTTTAAATACATGAAAGGAATAAACAAGATGAGTACAGAGGGGCTGTTCAAAGTAAGGGAGGAGAGGGCCACCAGGCGTCATGATATGAGACTGGAGTGAGGAAGGTTCAGAAGGGAGATGAGGAGACACTTTTTTACAGAGAAGGCGGTGGCTGGGTGGAATGTGTTACCTGCTGAAGTGGTATGCAGTAGAACAGTGGACTGCTTCAAACGAGGATGGGACAGGACAGGGGGAAGGGTTAATGAAGGGGAAGGGTGGAAGGGAGGGGCAGCTGCAGAATAAGGGGTGCTAGCTGCACATTTGAGCAGACTTGATAGACCTCTAGGCCTTTATCTGCTGGCAAATTTCATATGTTCATAAAGACACAGTGGATGACTTGGGAGGAAGGCATGGAACTATCACTTCCAAATGCCTAAACAGCACATACAAGTAAGCAACATTTGGCATTGACAAATGCTTGTTTTTCTGTAGACATCTATTTTTTTCCTATACTTAACATTTTTTTTTTGGTTTTACTCTCACATACAGCCTACACAAAATGGAATTTTTTCCTGAAACTTTCAGGGTAGAAGTGTGCTGTGCCAAGGTAGTGCCTTTGGAAGATTTTGTGAAACAATATTAAACAGTTGTTCAGTTATAAAGATTTAAAATATTTTTTTTCCTGCCCTGAGCATGCTCAGTAGGGTTTTTGGGGATAATGTTCTGATATGACCTACTTACCTACTAGCTAACTAAAATATTTGTTAAGCAGACAGGCGTGCACGACCCTGGTACTGCTTTTTTCTTCCCCCTTCCCTCCAGGTCACCCACCCACCCTTCTCAATGTTTATTTTTTATATATGTGGACCAGGGTGCCCACCCCCAGTACCACTTCTCTTGACCCCCTCTCCTTCAGGTCACCCACCTCCATTTCCAAACTGTAGCTGACACTAGGGTACCCAATCCCCAGTGTCAGAACTTGAATGTCCCTGCAAGAAAAAAAAAATCCCTCATTGACTTTTCTTACCTGTAATAAAGAAAATGGTCCCTCACTGATCTGACCTCCCCACATACCCATCCACCCTACCTCAACCTCCCACTCAGTACCTACCACCCTATATCCCCCACACCCTCCACACATCCTCATTCACTTGAGCATGTCCCACAGCATAGCTCCACTCTCCAATCAGAGACAAGTCTTGCTGCTGGAAGCATCATCTGCAATGTGAAACAAACTCTGGAAGAAGCCATGAGGGCTGCAGTTGAGCACGATAAATGACAGCTATTGTATTCATGAGATGCTGTAAAGAAATGGCTATGCTGAAAATGGGGGGTAAAAATATTGAAAATTACCAAATCTATGAGCCTGCATTTGGTAAATTCAATGTAGGCTCATTGCTTTGTTGTTGTTTTTTTTTAAATATTTTTACACCAAATTTTCAACATACCCTTCTTATGACCCCAGCTCATGAATGAAGGCACAGAATCTGGTCTGATAATTTTTCTGCTGATTTAAATTAAGTGAATAATTAACTGTTGGTTGTCTTTTAGAATTATGATTACTATTTTGTTTTATTAATATGAGTATATTGCTGATGGGATGGGTGGTACTTACATGCACCAGAAGACATACGAGGAGAGACTAAAGCAGCTTAATATGTATACCCTTGAGGAAAGGAGGGAGAGGAGGGACATGATAGAAACTTTCAAGTATCTCAAGGGAATTAACAAGGTACAAGAGGGTAGTATCTTTCAGAAGAAGAGATGTGCAAGAATAAGGGGGCACAATTTGAAGTTAGAGGGGGACGGCTCAGAGGTAATGTTAGGAAGTATTTTTCACACAGAGAGTTGTGAGTGCATGGAACAGCCTTCCTGAGGAGGTTGTGGAGTCAGGAACAGTGAGAGAATTCAAGAATGCATGGGACATGCATAAGGCAATTCTAGTGGGGGGCAGGAGGAAGTAAGCTGTTGATTAACTAGAATCTGCAGCTTATCCATCAGGTAGGGAAATGGGCAGATTGGGTGGGCCAAGGGGTCCTTATCTGCAGTAAAATTCTATGTTTCTATATAGCCTCTGCTGCATGAGCTTTATAATGTGAGTTGGCATTATGTTGGTATGTATGTTTTAAACATTGCTGTATGTTTTAATATTGTTAAGCACTCTGAGCCTATTGGAAAGTGTGCTGTATAAATAAAGTTCCTATCCTAGAAAATTTTGAACTCCTGCCCAAAAGTTGATTTCACACAGTGACCATGAAATCACCTTTTGGGATGTAAAACACATTTTGGCCAGGATTTGAAAAATGACCGCTGTAACATTAATGAGGTGCTGCAAGGAAATAGCTATGTTGTAAACTTGGGGGGATTTCAGATTACCAAAGTCACGAGCCTGCATTTGCAGAATTCAATGTAGGCTCATCACTTTGTTGTTTTTTTAATATTTTTACACCAAGTGTTCTACATAGCCTTCTTATGACCCCGCTTCATGAACAAGTGCAGAGAACATTTTCATATCCTGCATGAAAGGTATTTTCATGTAGGGACCATGAAATCACCTTTCGGGACAGATTTGCCTAATGTTAATGTAACTGTTCATGAGGTGGGGTCCCAAAGAAAGCATGCTGAAAATGTGGGGCAAAAATATGCTAAATTAGCCAGTTTATGCCACTGAGTTCAAAACCCCATTGAAATACAGTGAACCGCATACCTGTTTCCTCAGTTAGCAATCTGGCTTTGAAGAGTGAAGATGTGTCTGCGGTCTACAGAAGGTTATGGCACTGGACCCTCAATGGGTAAGTATGGGCTTGGGATGGAGTGGGGAGGTAGGTGCTGAGTGGGAGGGTTGGATGGGGGTACAGTAATGGCCACAACAGAGATCGATAGACGTTTTTCTTTTTACATGGTTTATAAAAGAAAACAACTATGTTGGAAGGTTTTCATTATTTCAGGACATGAAACTGGGGGCTTGGACACCCAAGTGTCAGTGTTAGTGTTATGTTTGTGGGGAGGTGTGTGATTGTGGGTGCTGCAAGGAAGGGTCAGGTGGATGGAACAGTTTCAGGGGTGACTGCAGTGAGGGACAGCAACACTGGGGGATTAGGCACCCAGTGTTAGTGTTATGTTTGTGCTAGGGGAGCTGAGAGAGAGGGTCATCTATGGGGGTCAGGAAAGTGTCAATACATAGTCTCATCCACGATCTTGCTTGCAGAGGTCACATCAGAACAAGGCACAGTCTGCCATGTCCAAGATGGCCGCAAACTCTATCATGTATGCACAAGTAGTCGCACTTGGGCAATACAGTTTGGTGGCCATCTTGGACATGGCAGGATTTGTTGTGTTCTGCCATGACCTCCATGAGCGGAACTTAACTGACTAAAGAAAAATAGTGCTGTGCAACTGCTAATGGAGAGAGTGGAGTGCTTCACAGACTGCGAATAAGACAGTGATGGAACTCCTAATTGTTCTTTAGTTAGAATCTGGTGAGTCCTTCTTTGATCGCAAGGGGTCTGCATGGCTATGCCCACTATAGTCTTAAACATAAGGTAAGTCTGGTTCAATGTATTTCAATGGGGTTTGAACTTTGATTCATAACTTTGTCATTTTTACATACTTTAACACAAAATTTTCAACATGGTCTTTTTGGGACCCTCTTCATGACCAATAACAGCAGAACTATGAAAATCTGACCCGATAGGCGATTTCACTATTGCTTGGCAAAATCACCTTTTAGGTGGGATTTGAACATTTTCACCATCCTTGTTCATGAGACAGGACCATAAGAAGGCTATATGTTGAAAATGTAAAAATGACAAAGTTAGAAGTGTACATCAAAATGTTTCTGTGCTCACTCCTAACTTTGGTAATTTTTAGTATTCTGACACTATTTTTGCACGCCACTTAATGAAGGAGAGCGCTGTCATATTTCAAATCTTGGCTAAAATGGGTTTTCACACCTGTTGTGTAGAATGACATTTCATGGATACATAGACGTTTTCTTTTCTTTTTTTTATTCAATATATTTTATTACTTAGCAAAGGCATGACATTGTTAAGGCAAAACAGTGAAATTGACAATATTATAAAGCATGACATCTTAGATACTGGTAGGATAGGAAGAGAGAGGACTGAGAAAATCGATGAACCAGATAAGTGAGCATTCTGAAAAACTGAGTTTAACAATTTGAACAACCCCCCTACCCTTTACCATCCCTCCCCCGCTGTGGTGTATACTAGCGTCCATTCATGTGGCTATGCTGATATTCAAAATAAAAGAACATGAGAGGCCATATGTAGGAAAGAAAAAGGGAAAAGCAATTTTGCAGAAGGATTCACTTCCTACTTAAGATAGTGTGAGAAAGAGCAATTCAAAGGAAACTATGGCATAGAGGAACCCGCAGCCCAGCTTGTATATGAATGTCAATTCAAGTAAAGGGCATATAACTTTCCCCATTTTTTCATAAAGGAGGACTGACAGCGGTTCACTTGTGCTATTAGATGTTCAACACGAAGTGCAAAAGACATTTTGTGCAACCACTCCGCATATAATATTGTAGTCTGGTCTTTCCGATGTCTGAGCACCAGTTTTTTAACCACCATTGATATTAGAGCAAGGTGATATCTTTTTTCTTTTACCTGGATTTCAGAATAGTCTCCAAAAATACAAGTTTTGGGAGAAAAAAGGCCACGCAACCCCAACAACGGATCTGGAGTTTATTCTATTTGTTTCCATAAGGGGGATACTGAATTGCACGATCATAAAATATGTAGCAATGTGCCTTCCTTCTTATTACATCTAGAGCATGTTGCAGCGGGTATACGTTTCATTTGTACCAGTTTAATAGGGGTATAGTAAAGGTTGTTTAGAATACAATATTGTGTTATCCTGTATCAATCCTGGGTGTGATACATGTATAGGTCTCTCCATATACTTTGCCAGTTGATGTCTTTGCTCGGGTAGAGACATTGCCAGATTTTGGAACCAGCAGCCAATGGGGTTTCTGGAAATGTATGAAGGAGACCATACAGTTTTGAGATGCCATGCGGTTTGTTAATCAGTATAGAGATTTGGTGGAAAAAATCGGTGAATTGAGAAGCTTTGGTTTTACACCCAAACGTTTTACTTAAAAGGTGTTTAAGCTGGGTAACTTTATAAGTAACCGTTACCAGCCACCCAAACTTTAATAACATTTCTTCTGTAGTCAAGATATGGTCTGGTGAGTAAAAATCTGCAACCTTGCATTCGGAGAGAACTGGTAACCATCTTCTGGTTATTAGAGAATTACCTATTTGAAGATTCGGGTTTGCACAGATGGGTTGGGAAAAGTCTAAGATTGGGGAGACCTTAAGATGCCTAAAAAGGTGGGAGAGAGCCCTGAGGGAAGTTCCAATCGGGAGAGACTGAAACGTTTTGGGTATATTTCTTTTTGATACATAAAAAAGAGACGCTGGAGCTATATTGTGAGTTCTAAAAAGTTCTAATTCCCACCTGCAACCATATTGGGCTATATCCGTGATGGGCGAGGGAGTCAGGTAGGGATAGCCATTTTACACATTTATGTAAATGCGAGGTCCAATAATATAATAGGAAATTGGGAAGACGGAGCCCACCAAGGTCCTTAGACTGGGATAGTTTGTGATAGGATTTTCTGGCTGTTTTGTTATTCCATATAAACAGGTTGATTCCTGAATGAGTAGATTGAAAATAAGATATTGGTAACCAGATATCCAGCATGTTCAGGGAATAGAACAATCTAGGCAGTACGTTCATCTTAATGGTGTTAATTCTGCCCTAGAATGATAGTGGGAGTTTATTCCATCTTGTTAAATCTTGTTGAATGTCATGCCATGAGTCCTCTAGATTAAGCTTCCTCGATAGAGTTGAGCTTAGGGTAATATGAATCCCTAAGTATTTTATGGAACGTGGAGCCCATTTCATGCCAAATTGGGTAAAGTTTGAGCTATGTGTAAAATGATTGAGAGGGACAGTTTTGTTGATGCTGAGTTTGTAATTCGAATGTTTACTAAAGTCTTCGATTATTGCCAGGGTTTCTTTTAGGGAAGAGACTGGGTTTGAGAGGTGAAGGAGTATGTCATCAGCGTAAACTGAAATTTTGGGAGTATTATTGGCTATGGGGATGCCAACAATTAATGGGGATAAGTTTAAGTGCCTGAGAAGGGGCTCAAGGTACAAGTTAAATAAAAAGGGTGAAGCAGACAGCCTTGTCGTATGCCTGAAGTGAGGGGGAAAAAATCAGATAGGATTCTGTTACAATATAACCTAGCTCTAGGAAAGAAATACAGAGCTTGGATCCATTTTATGAATAAATTAGGGAAGCCCATGGTTTGTAATGTTGTCCAGAGGAAAGTCCAGTCTACCCTATCAAACGCTTTTTCTGTGTCTAACGAGATTAGGGCCATTGGGGCAGGGACAATTTTGCTATATTGATGATGTATTGAAGTTTACGATGATGGTCTGCTGGGGTTCTGCCAGCGACAAAACCTATTTGTTCAGGGCTAAGCAAAGAAGTCCAGACTTGCTCCACCCTCTTAGCTAATACTTTGGCTAAGATTTTAATATCGCAGTTTAATAAGGAGATGGGATGATAACTTGTTGGAAAGTGTGCTGGTTTGCCTGGTTTAAGGAGGAGAATGATTAGAGCTTCCAAAAGTGTTGGATCTTGTGTATGCCCTGAAAGCAGGTACTGATATAGACGGAGCAGGCTTGGTGCTAGATCTTTAGCAAATCGCTTATAGAAGTTTGAAGATAGGCCGTCGGAGCCAGGGGCTTTGTCTGGTGCTAGGTCTTTAATAGCTGACATTATCTCCTGAATGAAAATGGCGGCAGTTAGCAATAATTGTTGCCCAGGGGGAGAGAGACGGCAAGGGAACTGACGTCAAATAATTTAGCATCTCATTTGAGGAAGGGGAAGGGGTATTTTTGTTATATAGTGAGGAGAAATAGTGTTTAAGTACTGAGACCACGTCTCTAGGGTGGGTTTTAACTTCCCCATTAGAGTCTTCAATAGAGGTTATTAGTCTGGAAGTCTCTAATTTCCTTAGCCGTAGGGCTAAGAGATGACTTGCCCTTTCACCCTGTTTGATGTATTTTGCGCGGGTTCTTAATATGGCAAACTCAACTTTTTCTTGAAGTAAAAGGGAGTATTGATTCCTTAGAAGCAGAAGTGTTTTCAGGGTGTCTGGTGAGGAAGGGGAAGGGGGGGATTGCTCGAGTGTTTTGATTTGAGCTAAGAGTGTAGTGGCTGTGGCCTCATTCTTCTTTTTATGTGTGGAGGCTAATCTGATAAATTCTCCTCTCAGATAGCATTTCAGCGCACACCACTCGTGATCTACCCATGCGACCAAGCCCTGGTTGTGGTTAAAGAAAGTTTGAATCAGGTCCTAAATTCTAGTGATGGTATAGTCATCTTTCAAAAGTTGGTTATTTAATCACCAAATCGGATCTCTATGAGAGTTTTTGTCTAATACTATGGTCACCCATACTACTGCGTGGGCCAATATAACTATAGGCTCTATATTACACATGCCGTGCAAAAGAGAATTGCTAAGTAATATATATTCCAGTCTGGACCACGTGGAGTGTGCCATGGATTGAAAGGTGAAAATATGGGTCACTGGGTTCTGCAGTCTCCACAGGTCACATAGCCCGATTGAGTCTATAAAATCTGAAAGCGCTTTTTGAGCATTGGAGAGGGGCCTGAGTGAGAAGTTGGACCTGTCTAGGTCTTGTGTAGGGGATAGGTTCCAGTCTCCACTGAGTATCAGTGGTATAGACATAAATGCTCATAACTTATCTAGTAAGTCTATAAAGAAATCGGGGTTCCCTCCAATAGGACCGTATATGCTCCCTAATACTACCTTGGTATGATCTAGGTGGCTGTGGACTATCGTGTATCTCCCAGCTGGGTCTGTGATAATTGTTTTGGCTTGAAATGCTGTTGAACAGTGAATGAGAATAGCTGTTCCCCCTGAAGCAGATGACATGCCCGATGCAAAGACTTGCCCAACTTCGTTTTTGCAAAGGCTAATAGCTTCCTTTGGTAGAAGATGGGTCTTTTGAATAAAAGAAATTTTGGCTTGTAGTAGGGCTAAGTGTTTGAGTATTTGGGCTCTCTTGGTGGGTGTGCGGGCTCCTCTCACATTCCACATAACAGATTTTTTAAGACTATAGGCCATCCGTTCCTGACACAGTCTGCATAGCCTCTACCCTAAATAAAACAAGGAAGTACACCGCAGCGCCCCCCCCCCCATATTCATAGCTTTTGCATAACATATTACTGGAACTCATCAACATCCATAGATAGTTAACAAATTCCCCAAACAGTAAACATGTGTCTCATCCTGGAGGTCTCGTGCAAAAAATACAGCCACAAAACTTGAAGTGAGTCCAGGCCAATCTTCCCTCCCTCCCTCTAAGTTAACCCACTGACAACTATGTACAACAAACACACTGCTTGTAATCCCTTGTAGTAAGTTCTTCATGTTAACTTCACCTGCAGCTATTTTTTTGGTACCCTAATGTGGTCTCTCCTCATAGACATGCTTGAGCCTGGCCCAAATACATTAAACGAGTCAAAGTTACCATGTTTTTGCTCCTTCATGGTGTCTGCCCCACAATATCTTATAAAGGGCCATATATTTAACTTTGCTATATTAATAAGTGCAAACGCATCTATGAGAGAGGCTAGGGAACCCCCCCTTTCCAGTCCGTGTGGTTAGACACGCTCAGCCCCATTCCATTCTCCTTCCCGCTCCATCCCCAAAGACCTCCATTGATGCCAGCCTTATAAATGCAGAAAAAGAGAGAGAAAAAAAAAACACCCAGCCGGGGGGAAAGAAAATTGGGAGTTTATTTTAATTCAGTTCAGGCAGCTGCGGCTTAAAATGAAACTCGTTCTTGTCAAGTATGTGTTGCTGCTCTGGGAGCATGTTGTGTCAAAGTAAAGTTTATTTAAGACAGTGTAGTCATCTTAATGCGAGATGAATGGACCACTTTGGCAGAAACCTGGTGTTTCCCTGGGGACCCAACATGTTGATGGACGGTCAGCAGATATCAGGTCTCCTGGAAACCTACTTTGTTTAAAATGGGTTCCTCGTTGAATGGCAGTTTAATGCCCCCTAGGTTTCAGACGCACAGTGCTCCTGCAGGTCCCATCAAGATCGATCACACCGGATTAACTAGAAATGACAACATGGGACCATCCTCTTCACCACAATCCTCAGATAACCAGTGCTAGTCTCAGAGAAAGGCAGGGGAATAATCTGTGCGATAATGCATCAATATATTTGGTAGTGAAGATGGGAACTTCTACATAGGTATCAAAGCTAGTATCACAATTAAGCCTTCTGTTAAGATTGCCTCAGGAGATTTTAAACAAAGAGGGTAGCTTCTGTGCTAGATCTGCCTGAGCGTGGGATACTGATTCATATGAGTGCCACTTTCCCTCCAACAGGATCTGAAGGCATGCAGGGTAGGTCACCTTGAATTTAATACCCGCAGCTATTAATTTACTGACCACGGGATGAAAGATGGCTCTCCGTTGGTGGATTTTGAGTGGGAAGTCCTGGGTGATGTGCAGCTTTTTCCCTTCCCAGGTGATAGATTGCAATTCCTTCACTTTTAATAAAATGTGCTGCCTTTCCAGGTAATTCAGCATATGTATGATTATGGGTCTGGGGGGAGCTGGTGCCTCTGGCCTTGGTTGCAATGATCTGTTCGCTCTTTCGATTATGTATGTGGGATTATATGGTGAGGGTCCCACGATCTTAGCAAGCAGCCACTGTACAAAGGTGATAGGAGAAGAGCCTTCTGTTCCTTCTGGGAGGCCGAGGATTAAAACACTATTTCACCTGCTACGGCCTTCTAAGTCTTCGGTTTTCTGCTGTAATTTGGTGACTTGCTGCATTAGCTTGACTAATTCTGGGTCGGTTTTATCTTGCCATGATTCAATCGAATGAGTACGTGCCTCGTTATCTGCCATTCTTTGCTTCACACTGGACATTTCACTATGAAGATTCCTTAACTGTGATGTTAATTCTGATAGTGACTCCTTGAATGGTTGCATTTCTTGTGAGAAGTGCTCCTCCGATAGTGGGGTTGTTGCAGAGAGGGCACTTAGTTGTTTAGCCGAGGGCGTCTGCTGATGCGGTTTCACTTTCTTAGACTGTTTGTCTTGCGAGACCGGCAGCGTGTGTTTAGGGAGGGCCGCCTTCATCTCCAATTCCATTTTCCGGCTTGTAATTGTCGGCGATAGACTCAAAACTCTCCAGGGAGTTTCTGGACAGGTTAAGGTTGATATCGAGCAGATGGACTCCGTGTAGATAGATTTAGAGATTACTAAATTAGCTGAATTAACGGAGGTGGAGCGGGAGCTTAGAGGAGCTGTGGCTAGCCCGCCAAGCGCATCACGTGATCTTCAAATACATAGAAGTTGTCATCAGATAAGAACCTCTTGGCCCTCTCAGTCTGCCTTAGCAATCCCTACTTATCATGAGGATCGATGTCCAAGTTGAACTCTGGAGCACCACCTCTTGCTTCCAAGATACACTTCTGTCTGTTCCACGCATCCTTAAATCCCATGATGGTTTTAGCTCCCCTCACCTCCTCGAGGAGGCCATTACAAGTGTCCACAACTCACTCTAAGAAGAAATACTTTCTCCCATTACCTCTGAGCTTCCCCCTCCAATCTTGCACTGTGTTCCCTTATCTCTGACCATCTCTGTCTTTGGAAGATGCTCCCTTCCTAAACTTTGTTCACACCAGTGAGGTATTTGAAAGTCTCTGTCCCATAACCCCTCTCCCTCCTTTCCTCCAGGGAATGCATATTTAAGTCCTTTAGTCTTTCCTCATAGATCTTCCTCTGCAGGCTTTACACCATTTTAATTGCCCTCCTCTGCACTGCCTCCTCCCTATGTCCCTTCTCAGATTGGGCCTCCGGAACTGGATGCTGTACTTAAGGTGATCATGCCAGTGCCCCATACAGGGCCAAAATGGCCTCTCTCTTGCTGCTGTTGATACCCCTCGCTATGCATCCAACTATTCAGCTAGCCTTGCCAACCACCTTCTTCCATTGCCTAGTCTCCTTTAGATCATTTGAGATGAAAACTCTAAGGTCTCTTTCCTGCATTGGGACTGTCAGTCCTCCCCTCCTAGTTTGTATGTTGCCCTTGGGTTTCTGTGCCCTATGTTCATGATCCTGCTCCTTTCTGCATTGAATCCCAGCTGCCATGTTCCAAACGATTCCTCCAGTTTTTTAAGGTCTTCCTTCATCTTTTCAACCCCCACTGACATGTCCACCCTATTTCTTACCTTTGTGTCATCCGCAAATAGGCATACCTTTCCACCTAGCTCTTTCGCAATGTCAATAGTAAAGACATTGAAAAGGACCAGCCCTAGTACCAACCTTTGCGGTACCCCGCTTGCCACCTCTCCCTCTCCAAAGTGCTCCCTGTTTACCTCCACCCTTTGGCTCCTACCAGTAAGCCAGTTCTCCACCCATTTTACTATTTTAGGACCCATCTCCAGGTTGTGTAGTTTGTTTGGCATTGAGTTGAAAATTACTTACTGGGTTCATGAGGAGGAGTCATAAGAAGGCTATGCTGAAAATTTGGTGTACAGATATAGTAAAATGAACACTGCAGTATTTCAACGTTCAGTCATAACTTTGCTAATTTTCAATATTTTAACTCCAAACTTTCAACAAAGCCATTTTTCGACACCAACTCATAAATGTGACAGGTGTAATTTTTTTTAAGTCCTGGACAAGATGTGTTTTTGCACATGGGGTGCACAATGATATTTTGCACAATATACTATAAATGTCACTGGTCATGTCTATAAGGAGAGTTATAAAATGACTATCTTGAACATTTGTGGTCAAAATAAAAAAATGTAATTAGTAAGAAACTTTCTGTGTAGTGCCAGTCTTCACCCATGCAGGTACACTTTGTGATCCCGTGGTGGTGAGCTGAGTTGTGGGTGAGGGGATGGTGCTGTTCTGAAACACCTCCACCCAGCCAGGGAATGAAAGCTACAAGGTTTCCCACATGGGCCTGGGTACCATATAGTGAAGACAACTCTTCTCTTGGTACAGAGCTCTGCACTTCTGCACCCTTGGGGCTGATGGCCCTGGGCATTGGCTGACAGATGGACTCTTTGCCCTGTGTGTCTGTATCTGTGGCCACACAGAATCACAGGGATGAGATGGCTCTGGCTTCCACAGTCCACCAGACAGTCCCATGAATTCTTGACATCCATCACTGCACAGAAATGCAGGGCCCATATTTCTTTGCTAGTATCACTGGCTTACCACAGCTTCCTCTCTTTTATCCTGCTATTGGAGGCCCAGTCCTTTTCTTTACTTCCTTTATTTCCATTTTTGTACTAGATGAAGGCATCAGTGTTGCATGCAGCTCCTGCAGCAATCCTGACTTCAACCCCCTCCTTAGATTTCCTGATTCTAGTCTTGCAGTCTCTCAATGTTGAGTTGTACTCTCTGGCCTGGAGGCTGTAAGGAAAATAACCCAGTTTATGTTACAACTTCAGCTGTGCAGAATTTCAAGAGTCTGATTCCTCTGGAATTCCATGGAATTTCAGAAATCTCACTTAATTTGTGGGATTTCCTTTGGATCAAATGGCTGGAGGGGGTGCACTAAGATTCAATGAGACAGCTGTCACTTCAGAAGTACTTCCTGTGAGAGGCAAGGGAGAGCATAGGAGTGCATGCATTAGGTACTTTAACTCATGGTTGAAGTACTGGTGCTGTAAGGAAGGGTTTGGATTCATTGGTGACTGGGGACCCACCTGGAGGGATGGAGGTTTGTTCAAGCCTGACGGCCTGCATCCATCCTGGAGGGGAATCAAGTATCAAGATAAGTTTAAATGCTACATTGACAGCATTTAAACTAGCAAAGGGGTGGCAGGCCAGCAAGGAGGGTACCTACTTGCTCACACCCCACAGCTAGCAGTGGAACCAGTGAACCAGAGGAGTGGCTATCTCTGCAAAGCGGTGTGCAAAGATGGAGATTAGTGTCCAAAAGGTGGATAAGCAGAAAAGGGCAAAATTCAGTAGAAGGGCAGACAGCAAGGAGAACCAGGGATAAATGACAACCAAGGAAGGGCTGGAGTAGAACAGTGAAGCAGACTAGGAGGTCAAATCATGGAAAGCCATGTGTGCAAATGCCAGGAGCCTTAGCAACAAGATGGAAGATCTGGAGGCTGTCATGGTACAGTCAGACCTGGACATTGTGGCCATCACTGAAACCTGGTGTAATGATAACCATGACTGGGAGATGGCCATACCTGGCTACAACATATTCAGAAGAGACAGAGCAGGCAGGAAGGGAGGAGGAGGGCACTCTATGTGAAAATGACATAGGCCACAGAGATCCAGGAGGAACAAAATGGGGAGAGATACTGTGGTTAAGCTAGAAAGGAAAATGGGGCCAGCCATCTGCACAGGTGTGGTCTATAGACCACCAGCCCAGGAGGAAGAAACAGATAGGGAGTTGATGCTAGCCATCCAAAGGATGGCAGACAAGGGTGAGGTAGTACTGGTTGGAGACTCTAATATTCCAGACGTGGACTGGAGCATCCCAGCAGCAGCATCAACTAGGAGCAGATTTATCCTGGACCCCTGAGGGTGCCTTCCTCAAGCAACTGGTCATGGAACTCAACTGGCAGAAGGCAATACTGGACCTTCTGCTCACAAACAGGGACAGTGTGATGGGGGTAACAGTGGGGAGCACCTGGATAACAGTGACTACCAGTCATTGTGGTTTGAAATCACAGAAAGAGCAGAACCAAACCACACAAAAACACGATCCTGGATTTTAGGGGGCAGACTTTGGGAAAATGGGAAATACTTGAAAGAGGCATTAAGGGAATGGGACAGAATCAGGGGTTGAGGAACAGTGGGCAGTATTTAAAATGGGGATTATAAGAACAACAGAATTATGCATTAAGCAGGTTAGCAAGAGGAAAAGGAAGAGGAGACCATTATGGTTTTCCAAAGAGGTAGCAAAGAAAGTGAAAGCCAAAAGATAGCATTCAGGCAATACAAAAAGACACAGGCAGAAGGCAATGGGAGAAGTACCAGGAGAAACAAAGGAGGCAGGAAGTCAGTAAGGGAAGCCAAAGCTCAGACAGAAGAACACATTGCAAAATCAGTGGTTAAAGGGGACAAAACCTTTTACAGGTACATAAGTGAAAAAGAAAGACAAAGGGAGGGATAGTGAGACTGAAGGGGGAGGATGGGAGTCGCATGGAGGATGACAACAGTAAAGCTGACATATTGAACAGGTATTTCTGCTCAGTCTTTACTGAGGAAGAGGGGGGTAATGGGTCTGAAGGGAGTACAAGGGGTGAAAATGGTGCAGAAATGGACACAAGTCCCTTTACACGAGAAAGGGTCCTGAAGGAACTGAAAGTAATAAGAGTTGACAAAGCAATGAGGCCAGATGGGGTGCACCCCAGGGTCCTTAAAGAACTAAGAGAGGTGGTGGCTGAACCTCTGGCTATCCTATTTAGCCAATCACAGGAAACAGGGGAGGTACCCAAAGACTGGAGGACAGCAGATGTAGTCCCCTTATACAAAAGAGGGAACAAAGAGGAAGCAGGGAACTACAGACCAGTCAGCCTCACCTCGGTAGTGGGAAAGATCATGGAAGCACTTCTGAAGGAGAGATTGGTGGAACATCTGGTTGTCAATGGACTACAGGACCCAAGGCAGCACGGTTTCACCAGGGGGAGGTCATGTCAGACCAACCTCATTGAATTTTTTGACTGGGTGACTAGGGAGGTGGATCAGGGAGGGCAGGACATGGCCTATCTGGACTTCAGCAAGGCCTTGACACTGTGCCACATAGAAGACTATTACACAAACTGGGGAATATGGGTGTGGGCAGGACAGTAGTGTGGTGGGTAGGTAACTGGCTGGGTGGCAGGACACAGAGGGTGGTGGTAAATGGCTGTCACTCCACAGAGGGAAGAGTGACCAGTGGGGTACCACAGGGATCAGTGCTGGGACCGGTCCTATTCAACATCTTCATCAGTGACATTGCGAGGATCTAGAAGGCAGAATTTCACTGTTCGCTGATGACACAAAGCTTTGTAACAGAGTAGACACACCAGAGGGTGTAGACAGAATGAGAAGGACCTGCAGAAACTTGAAGAATGGTCAAGGGTTTGGCAGTTGAAATTCAATGCAAAGAAGTGCAAGATAATGCATATGGGGCACAAAAACCCTGGCACAATATATCAGTTGGGGGTGAGGATATAGCATGCACCAAGCAGGAAAGGGATCTTGGGGTTGTCATCTCTGATGACCTCAAGGTAGGGAAACAGTGTGACAAGGCATCAGGTAAAGCAAATAGGATGCTGGGATGTATAGGCAGAGGCATCACCAGCAGGAAAAGGGAGGTCATAATTCTGCTATACAAGACACTAGTGAGGCCCCACCTGGAGTACAGTGTACAGTTCTGGAGACCATACCTATGTAAGGACATAGACAGGGTAGAGAAGGTTCAGAGGAGGGCAACAAAGATGGTGCGTGGATTGCATCACAAGTCCTATGAAGACAGGTTGAAGGAACTGAACATGTACTCCCTGGAGGAGAGGAGGGAGAGAGGGGACATGATAGAGACATACAAGTATCTTACAGGGAGAAACAGAGTGCAGGAAAACACTATTTTTAAGCGAAAAAGATGTTCCAGGACTAGAGGGCATGGGATGAAGTTGGAGGGAGGATGATTCAGAGGAAACATGAGAAAGAATTTCTTCACAGAACGGGTGGTGGACAAGTGAAACACCCTGCCAGAGGAAGTGGTGGGGGCTGAAACAATCACGGGATTTAAGAATGCATGGGATAGACATAAAGGAATTCTGGAGGTCAGTAGTAAAGGGAAACAGACTTCTAGGAAAACAAACTGAACTTACAAGCTCAAATGGGCAGACTGGGTGGGCCATAGGCCCTTATCTGCCGACACTGTCTATGTATCTATGTATAAAACTGTAGTAATTTCAAGAATTTTATTGCAAGATTCAGCTAGGCGTAAATGCCTAATGTTTTGCTTGTATAAACAGAAAGCTTCTTCAGGAGGTTGTGACAACTGCATTCAGGTTTGGAGCTTGAAATACTATAACTGTGTGTGCTATTTACAGTTAGAACAATCTTTAAACATTTACTTTGATTTTATGACTGAACAATCAAAATCATGGAACAAGCTGCCTAGAAACAATATTTTAAACATTTAGTACACTTGAATTACTGTGCTTATTGACTGTTCGCAAAATGAAAGTGCTCCCAACACCAATATTTATTTATTTATTTTTGTTTATTTATTTATTGAAAAGTTTCAACAGAAGAGGCACACTAAACAATATAAAATTGCTTGTCTCGCGAAGAATCCTGGGGGAAAGGGAACATGGGAGTGTAGTAATCTAAAGCACATTTCCATGCAGTATTATAGAAAAATATATATACAGTACTCAACAACACATTTCCAAAGGTGATATCAAATAGAGAAGCAATAGAGTGAAAAAACAATACATCAGTTAGTAGCATTAGATACTGTAAACATTGGGATTTGATGCGAGAGGAGCAAATTAACAGCATTGCAGACTAATACATACAATGAGGACAAGGAAGTGCAATACAGTACTTTGGTTTCTCCTCACATTAAGTGCTAGGCTGGGAGAGGAGAGGAGATGGGGAAGCCAGAGGGTAAATTAGGAGCAGCTGCAGGATGGAGAAAGGAAGCTGAGGGGGGAGGTCAAGATGGACCAAGGGGAGGAGAAGGAGGAGTGCCTGAATTGATGAGGCATTGAGTTCCAGAGCCTAGGGAACCTATAGGAGAACAACAGTTGGCCTATAGAGGTGGTGAATTTTGGTATAGCTAGGGTATGGGAGTCACTGGATCTGAGGGAGAGGGGGGCAGTGGGGCGTGAGGATAGTGAGGAGGCAAGGTAAGGGGGAAGCGTATCAAATCAGAATTTAGAGATAAATTTTATGCAGTGGGCTAGACAGCAGTTTTCCAGGGAAAGAAAAGCTAGAGAGCGACATAGATCGCAGCGATGCGTAAAGGAAAGGGCATCAAGCGTGAAGCGACAGAAAGCATGGAACAGGGTGTCCGATCTGGTTAAGGATGACTTCGGTGCAGTACCGTAGACTATGTCACAATAGTCATAGATGGGTAGTATCATTTTGTGGACAATCTCCCTCCTGGCCTCTAGGGGAAGGCAGCTTTCGGTTCCTGTAAAGGGCATCTAATTTGGGGTGTAGCTTTTCCACGATGGAGTTTATGTGCCCAGTGGAGTTTAGCTGCCTGTCTAGCCAGACCGCAAGATACCTAAAGGAGGAGGTTTCCTCCAGAGTAGAGCCATCAAGGATGTGGAAGGCAGGCAAATAGTTAGCCTAGAGAGTCTCCGTCTAGTGCTGAAAGTCATGGAGATTGTTTTCTTTGCATTGAGAAAAATGGATCTATGCAATGACAGCGCTCACTGATGGGTGATTGCCATTAGGGTGATGGCACATTGCCGAAAAAATATTTCAGCGAGGTACTCCCCAGCATACAGCAAAATAGCGCTGGGGAGTTGGGATTTTTCTTATTATGAACCCTGCTCCATGGGGGGTGCCCCCCTACTTAAGGATTCTCAACTCTAGGGAGGTGCATGTCAGGGGGGTGCAATTGTGGCAAAAATGATATTTTGGACTGGGCGCAACAAAAAGCACTCGCTCCTGGACCCATACCCAGCACCATTCCTGTCGTAGCCCTGAATTCACCCAGCATGCCATGGAAGCAGCTCAGCAGCTCATCATGGCCCACCCCCTACAGCTCCTCCATCCTCTCCTACCCCACGCTTGGCGTGCTTACTCCCCCCCCCACACACACATAGGCATGTAGCAACAGAATGTTGTTATTTTGAGTGCAGCCTCATCCAGACACTGACCTTCTCCAGTTGCCCCAGTGACGGGCACCGTGATTGAGTCACCCTTTCGGTAGGTGCCCAATCGCGGTCGCCATAGTCATGGGATACTAAGGAAAAGCTGATGGGAGCTAAGCCATTGTTGAACTTTCTCACATATGTGCCACATGTTAAAACAAGGCCTGTAACAGTAATCAGCAATACCACAGTATTTACAATACAGAGGTTCACCACAACCAGTTTGAATGCAAACAGATTTAGATCTGATTTATTCAATGGGGCAATAACAAGGAAGGGGCAGAATCTGGTAGTTGATTCAAGATCTGAAAGATTCAGGTTAATTGGCATGCACTTTAGAGTCCCACAGCACAGTCACACACACACACACACACACTCTGGGTACCCAGTTGTCGGTAGAGGCTAGCCTGAAGCATTGCCCAGGGTAGGCCTGGCATTGCAGCTGCTAGGGGCCCTAATGATGGAAAGAAATAGTCATGCACAGTAACCTACAATTTGTAATCCAGAGCCAGGTGGCTCAGTTCATGATAATTAGGCAAAACAATTAAATCAGATGACACACTTTAATTGAGCTGTTGTTGCAGGGAGCTACCCTGGTGTTTGCTCACATTACCCAGTACAGGACACAGGATTGATGAAATGGAGACCTCTGGATGAAGAGCTGGATGACCAGGAGAAGCAGGGCCCACAAGATTCACCGTGGTGTCATTCCTGTTCATGATGCTGAGCAGGGGGCTGATTCCTGGGCTGGTCTCTCGTCTTTCATTTTCTCTGTGGCATGAGCAGTTGTCTGGGCAAAGGTGGCAGGGCCCATACCAGGTGAACAATTCAGATAACAGTCTGGTAGTTGCTGGATGCAGCTTCCAGCAAGCATGACACAATCAGGCAGTGGGGAATTGCGACCAACTATAAGCATTCAGCGCACTTATAGTAAAAGCAAGTTAAATACCACAGTTCGGATGACAGTCTGGTTGCAATTCACAGGGTCTCTCCGCAAGCCGTATGCTCTGTGGCAGTCTCAAGTCCTGACAGGCTGATCGCACCGAGGCAAATTTTCGGTCCACTTCAAGATGATTCAGCTTGTTGCAAATCAGGATTCTGGTCTCAAGCACAGCAAATTCGGATAGAGTCCAGTGTCTCTGTCATACTGAGAAACTTCTTCACAGGGTAGATGGGGCAGGCAGGCAGGCCAAACACAGTCTTCCCACCAGTTTCCCATGCTACTAAACAGGAGCAGTTGCTTGAATGTCTCGAGCTGTTAACTCTTCCAACTCCGAACTTAGATTGACTCACTGTACCCAATATTCAGGGCACAGTGAAATATTCAGAGAAAAGTCTGAATTATGGTTGCATGAATCTCTCCATGAGGGACAGCTAAAGGCAGGCAGGCCAGACTCAGCCTTCCCACCGAATCCCCACGCTACCCCATGGGGCAGCAGCTTGATGAGCTCAAGCTGCTCACTCTTCCAGCTCCAACTCACTTCTGCCTCACTGCTGCAGGCAGCTCTGGGATTTCCCCTCTGATCCACAAGGTTTGGTTGGTTGATCCATCTGTCTGTCAATACAAGGGCTCCCCTTCCAGGTCTGTTTTGGCACCAAAATGTAAAAACTACAATTCCTACAGAAATTCACTCCCACAAGACCCCTGGGGACAGTCTCCATTTTAGGGTCCCCAAAGGCACTGATTAGTCCCATTAGGCAGTCCAGAACCAAGATGATGGTCAAATGCAGAAAGTCCATCCTGCAAAGGAAGGCAGATTAGACAAACTACAATAATATTATTACTATAGCAAATGACCAGCAAACAATTACATTTCCTGATAGAGCTTCCTCTGCACAAATAGCGATGGCAGAATGGAGCAATAACATTACAGCCCAGGCGGGACTCGAGCCCAGAAACACTCGGCCCCTACCCAGATTAATTATACACTACAAAATAATGTCTCTTAAAGAGACAGGCATGGAGGCTAACAGAGCACTTTCATGCAAATCTCAGAAAAGGATTTAGACACAGGACACCAGCCTGGCAGAGGGCATTTAGGCACACCCAAGGAAGGTTTTCAGGAACTCCCATTTGTAGGGGGGCTACACTACTTTCCTCCTTCTGCTACTAATCCCCCCCTTCCCATACACCCCACCATCCTACTGGTCTGTCCCACTGCCTAGTGAAACTTACCAGCTACTATAAGGTCATCAGATATGATGACCCTGAGGTCCCCATTCCTGCTTGGTGACTGTAAGTCCCCTACCCCATCTTATATACTGTGCCTGGGTTTCTCCACCCCAGGTGCATGACCTTGCACTTTTTGGCATTAAAACCCAGCTGCCACATCCTCAACCACTCCTTCAGTCTCCCCATGTGTTATTGCATTCACTCCACCGCCTCCTGGTGGCCACCCTGTTGCAGATTTTAATATCATCTGCAAACAGACGCACCTTACCCTCTGGCTTCTCTGCTATATTGCTTATGAAGACATTAAAGAGAACATGTCCCTTTACTAATCCATGTGGTACTCCACTTGCCACTCTTCTATCCCCAAGTGTCTGAAACATAGAAATTGTCAGCAGATATGGAACGCTAGGCTCATCCAGTCTGCCCGTAGGCCCTATATATTGTATGGGTCCACTGACCCTATGTGATCAGTGGCTTTTCATCATCCCTCCTCTCTCAGGCTTTCCTTGTTCCTGTCCCAAGCGTGCTTAAACCCCTCCACTGTGCTTGACCCCACTACCTCCTGTGGCAGACTATTCCACGTGTTGACTACCCTTTCTGTGTAGAAAAACTCCCTCACATTGCCTCTTATTTAATCTACTCCCTTCCAATTTCATATTGTGCCCCCTTGTTCTGGTACTTTTTCTACATTGGAAAAGGTTCCCCGCCTGCACCTTGTTTATGCTCTTAAGGTACTTGAAAGTTTCTTTTTTTTTTTTTTTTTTCATCTTTATCCCTCCTTACTGCCTCCGGTGCCCCCTCCTTCCGTCCGCTCATGTCCCCCTGGTACCTATCTTCAGGGATCTGCCCCTAGAGTGCCCAACCTCCTCTCCTCTGCACATCGGGGTCTGTCCTATTGGTGGTCCGGGCGGACTTAGGGCGGACTTCATCTAGGGCTGCCGGAGGGTGACCTCCGTTTCTCTCCTGGCGTCCCGCTCCCCAGGGCGCCTTGCGCTAGGGACGTCGTCCTGAGTGGTAGCATGCTTACGCCGCAGACCCTCATGCGCGGGCGTCCCCCCTCCCGACTCCGACAAGCGGGCCGCCTCCACCTCTTCCCTCTGCGGTGCTTCCACCGCTATGGAAGGAGTGTAGGCGTGATGCACCCTGGTAGCCCACCCCTGAGGGAGGAGAGCATCCATTGGGATGCTCAATCCTCCCTCCTCGCCGACTCCGGCGACCCGAGTCCGCTTCCCGAACCCGGTCGCCAGTGGTGCAGGCAGGTGTGGCGCCTAGCGCCTCAACCTCAGCGCCACCGGGCCGGCTAAGGTACTTGAAAGTTTCAATCATGTCCCCCCACTGTTTCCTCTCCTCCAGTGAGTATATATTGAGGTCACTTAGTCTCTCCTCATATGTTTTGTGGTGTAAGCCCTGCACCATCTTTGTTGTCCTTCTCTGGATAGTCTCCACCTTATCTATGTCCTTGTGTAGGTGTGGTCTCCAGACCTGCACGCAGTACTCCAGGGGAGGCCTTACCAATGTTTTATACAATGGCATCACCACTTCCCACTTCCTGCTAGTGATTCCCCTGCCTATGCACCCCAGCATGCCACTGGCCCTCCCTACCACCTTTCTACACTGATTTGATACCTTAAGGTCATCAGAGATGATAACCCATAGGTCCCTTTCCTCTTTGGTGACAGTCAGCTCCACCCTCCCCCAACCTGTAGCTCTCTGGCATTTACCATTGCCTCCTACTTGCTATCTTTTAACCAGTTCATTACCCCCGTTTTCCACTTTTGCCCCAACCCCTAGGCTGCTTAGTTGTTTCACTAGCCTCCTATATGGAACAGTGTTGAAGGCCTTATTGAAGTCCAAATAGACCATGTCAGCTTCCCTCCCTTGGTCCACCTCCTTAGTCATCCAGTCAAAGAAATATGAGATTTGTTTGACATGACCTACTCCAGTGAAAGCATGTTGACAGCAGTCATGCAACCCATTTTCCACCAAGTAGTCCTTCAGCTTTTCCTTCAGCAGTGTCTACAATAATTTTCCAACCACTGAAGTGAGACTGATGAGCTTGTAGTAGCCAGCCTCTTCCTTGTTACCGCTCTTGCACAGTGGGATCATAGCGGCCCTCCTTCAGTCCTCCAGAACAGGTGCTGAATAGTGTTCCCAGAGGGGCAGCTAGCATTCAACTCACTTTGTTAAGAATCCTTGGATGAATCCCACCCAGCCCCATTGCCTTATTCTCTTTTAGGGCTTCCAAGCTCTTCAAGACTCTCTCTTCTGTGACAGGATGGGTGTCTATGTCTCCCTTCTCCTGGAACCTGTTGTTACACACTTGCTCTTTGCCCCTCCCTCTCCTGGGAAGACCAAGCAAACATATTAATTCAGAATTTCAGCCTTCTCTTGATCTTTCTCTGCACAGTCCCTCCTAACTTCTAGAGTCTCACAATTCCTCCCTTTGTCTTCCTCTTCTCACTCAAATATATACGAATTTGTGTGATAAAGGTGATCGCCAATCGGCAATCACCGTTAGGATGATGGCATATCACCAAAAATAAATTTTGGTGATGTACCTCCCGGCACGCAGCAAAACAGCACTGGGGACTTTGGATTTTATGCTTTTTGTGGAACTGCTGTGCCACCTGCACCCTTTGCCCCCTGCACCCCACTAAAGGATTCTCAACTCCAGGGGTACATGTCACGGGGTGCAAAGTGGAAAAAGTGTGGCCTGGCCACAACAAAAGGTACCTGCATCTGGGCCCAAACCCAGCTCCATTGCCACCCCAGTTCTGAACCCATCCACCATGCCACAGGAGCAGCTCAACAGCTTGCCGTGATGCCACTCCAAACAATCCCTCCATCCTCTCCCACCCCACACTCAGTGTGCTCGCTCTCCCCCCCCGCCCCGCGCAGGTAGGCATGTAGTGACAGGATGTTGCTATTTTCATGCACCCCCCCAATCTGGTTACCCACTGGTCACCTTTATGACAGGCACCGTGATTGAGTTGCCATATTGGTAGGTGCCCGATCGCGTTCACCAAAGTCACGGGATACCCATATATATATATACAGAAGGTTTTAATCCCCAATTTTTAACTTCCTAACCTATTTTCTCCTAAGTTTGTACTTTTCCTATGCCCATCTTCCTTCCTGCCTTTCTTTGCTTTGTCAGATATACCTCCTAATCTTCTTCCATCTCTGTCCTCTTGTACTTCAAGAAAACTGATTTCTTCTCTTTCAGCACCCTAGCCACATCCCTGGAGAACCATAGCAGCCTCTTCCTCTTCTTTCCATTGCTATCTTCTCTCAGGTAGCATGCTGTTGTTTTAGCTAGCCCCTCTTTAATCCTCTTCCACTGGGTCTCCAACCCCCAGTCATCCCCTCCTTCAAGGCAACTTCTGAGGCAGGTGTCCATTTCACTAAAATCTGCCCTTCTAAAGTCAAGGACCCTTGTCTTTGTATGTTTTTTCTCCTTCTCAATGCACATGCTAAACCACACAGTATGGTGATCACTTTTACACAGGGGACTGCCCACTCTGATGTCTGCAATGCTGTCTCTGTTCATAAATACTTGTCCAGCACTGCCCCGTCTCTTGTGGGTTCAGTAACCAGCTGCCTCAGAAATGCTCCCTGTAGGGAATTGAGGATTTCCCTGCTTCTTGCTATACCTGTAGCTAATTCTAGTTCATGGGATATCACACATTTCACAGCTGTGAGTTTTGGGATGCAAGAATAAATAAACAAGGATAATTTTCTATATCATAGGCTGAGAAATAAAGTTTAATTCACTTACATTTATTCAAGCAGTACAGTGAAAAAATTATATTGCTATGTATGCATTTACAGTAGCAAGGCAAAAGTCTCTTTCTAATACATCAGTTATAATATTCCCTAATAAGAAGCCAGTTACATTTTTGAGTCTTTGTCTTTGTCTTTGGGGGGGGCGGGGGGTTACTGGAAAATTTGGATTTTTTTGATCTGCCCTATTGTAACTTATATGTTTTAACAACAGTCTTGACATAAAAGTAGGGAAGACAGCTTGACACAAACTCAGTAGAGATGTCAACAGTTAAAATAGTTGATTTTAAACAGTTGTCAGAGGCCTCTGCATGCTAATAATGGTAACAAAATGTACTGATATGCAGTGGTTAAATTGGAAATGTTTAGGTGGGGGAACATTCATATCTAGATATTTAGGTGTGGGAGCTATCACTTGGAGGTGGTGAAAATCTCCAATAGTATTTAGCGAACAAAGATGACAGAGGTGCAGTTTACATTCATATAATTTTTTGTAGAGGTGGTGTAACTGAGTTCCTGTGGATTCTGGTACATTTTAACCCCTGGTGATATGCTTCTGAACTTACATAGCCCCTTTATTAACCCTCAGCCACTCAGTCTAATCTCAATTGCAGTTTTTTCTTCATTTGTGAAATTTGAGTTGTTAATTAAGCTGTAGACTGGCATGGGTGCTGTAGTTACTTAAGGAGCAGTTGTTTTTATTTGAGTTTGACTGTTCCATGTAAACTGTGAAAAATTATTTCTCTATTTTACTGTAAAGAGGTTTTATTTTCAGCAATTCACTTATCAAACCATCACTTGCTGTGCTGCCTGAGACACTTAAGATCCTCGAGGGCAGCTAAGAACTCAGGAGCTCAGATTTATGTGACAAGAGTGAATACCCTTACCATGAGGCACACAAATCATGACTCAAATGTCGTCCGATGCAGATGGGCGACCTCAAAAAAATGACGATCACCACAAACAGCAATGACCCTCAGCTGTTTAACAAACAGAAACACAAGTCCTTTTTTTTTTCCAGGGGGCAAGCCCCTTCCCCCACACTCCCCAAATTAATATAATCATCTCCCGGGGAGGAACTTAAAAAAATAAAATTCTACATCCTACTGTGGGACCCAAATCCGGGTTTGCTGGCTCTGTAGGCAGTGGCTTTAACCACTACGTCAAATGGCCAACTAGACATGGTTCAGCTACACACCTGCCTATATCCTAGTATAGCAAGTGTAATTCATTGCTACGCACGCTATACAGGATTTTTTGCTGTTTCAATGGTTGCCCTACACACAAGGGGTATTATTGAGTAGCTCATATTGAGTCGCTCAGTAATACTCACCTATATAGGGTGCTACACAGGAGCCCCCCTGCCAGTTCTACCTCCCCACTGGATACCTCCTTTACCTCTTCAAGTACTGCTTCCATCTTCTGGTCAGGCGTATGGTGCCATCTTTGATTTGGAACATGTGACTCCCTGGAGGAGTCGGCCAAGCAGTACTGTTTGTTTTTTGCTTGCAATTTAAATGCTTTTTGTACCTTTAAAATAGCCCTTTTCCTTGTATGCCTTAAGATCGGTTTACATCTGGTACTGCAGCTTTAGCCTGTTATCAAGTGTGCTTTAAAAACATTTAAACTTTTTGTTTTGTATGAGGTTACTATTGTGTTAATTTGCTACCTGTGCACTCTGCGTAAATTAGTCAAGTGCTAGGAGTCTTACAGCTTACACTACACTAGCCATGTTGTCTTTTATTTTATTTTGCTAGGTAAAACTCCTGGTGGGGGACTCAATTATTAGGGGGATAGAACTGGGGGGAGCAGGGAAAACTGAAGTAAGGTGCCTGCCTGGTGCCATGGCTTGGAGGGACAGGAAGTTATCCTCAGGATCACGAGAACAGCTGCACGGGAGTTCGAGCTGGACGCCATTGTCCACCCAGGGACAAATGACTTGGCTCAACATGAGATTAGAGCAGTGCAAAAGACTTTGTAGAATTGGGAGGGGCCTAACACAAGTAGCACACACAGTATCCTTCTCAGAGGTGCTGCCTGTCAATGGCATGAGTGAGGTGAGGGTACTTTGCACCATGCAGTTTAATGAATGGTTGAAAAAAATGGTGTGGAGAACAGGGGTTTGGCTTCATTGAGGACTGGGGTTCCACCTGGAGGGACACCAGCCTATACTGGCAGGATGGTCTGCATCTGTCTAGGAAGGGAACAAGTCTTTTGAACAATTGGTTTAAATGCGTCATTGGCAAGCTTTTAAACTAGTCAAGGGGGGAGGCACTGATAAGCAGCAGGAAAACCCCAGCATCTCCCTACAAAACAGGGTGCTAAATGAGAAAAAGACCGAGGTAGAAAAGTCAGTGGGGGATGCTGCAACAGAAGGTAAAGCCATCAAAAAATGGAGAGCAATGAGTACCAATGCCCGTAATCTGAATAACAAGCTTCCTGAATTAGTGGCCTTGATGGAGGAGGAACATCTGGATATCATGGCAGTCACAGAAACATGGCACACGCAAAACCATGACTGGGACGTAAACATACCAGGATACACTATCTACAGGAGGGACAGGGAGGGTAAAAGAGGAGGAGGAGTAGCTCTTTACACAAGGGAAGGAATCAAAGCAACAGAACAAAAGGGAAAACAGGGGGGAGGAGGAGAAGAATCACTGTGGGTACATTTGGAGACCGGCAATGGCACCACAATCCGCACAGGGGTTGTATACAGTCCCCCTTCTCAGGGGGAGGAAATGGACAAGGAAATAATAGAAAGTATACTTAGAATGGCAGAAAAAGGGAAGATATTGCTGATGGGTGATCTGAATATGCCAGATGTTAACTGGAGTGCAGTTGCAGCAGCCACTTTGAAGAATGGGGTTATTCTAGATGCCCTACAGGAGGCATGGCTTAGACAACTAGTATTGGAGCACACTCAAGAGGGAGCAACCTTAGACCTGCTTCTCTCAAATGGAGATGAAGAGAGGATCACAGATGTACAAGTGGGTAGCCATCAGGAACTAGCGACCATCGAACAGTATGGTTCACAATAAACACAGCAATAGAGTCAAGCCATACAAAGGCAAAAGTACTGGACTTTAGGAGGGCTGACTTTGCTAAATGGGTGAGTGCCTAAGGAATGCACTAGCAAATGGGCAGGAAGGAGGTGGAAGAACAATGGGGAATAATAAAACTGCCATCACAGAGGTAACAAGCCTTTGTGTGAAGCAAATAAACAAATGAAACGATGTAAGAAACCACTATGGTTCTCAAAGGAAGTGGCAGTGAAGGTTCAAGAAAAAGAAAGCATTCAGGAAGTACAAGGAATCACAGAAGGAGCAGGACAGAGAACTGTATCATAAAGCAAAAGGAAGCTGGGAAGGCAGTCAGAACAACAAAGGCCCAAAACCGAGGAAAAGATAGCCAACTCAGTTAAGAAAGGGATAAAACCTTTATAGGTACATCAGGGAGCAAAGGAAGACCAAGGGAGGGATAGTGAGGCTTAATAAAGAGGAGGAGGGTGGGCAGAGGGAGACAGTGAAAAGGCAAAGATACTAAACAAATATCTTTGCTCAGTATTTACAAAGGAAGAGGGGGAGGTACCTAAACAAACAGTAGAAACACTCTGATACAGAAGTTGATACCAGCCCATTTACAGAAGAAAGGGTTCTGAAAGAACTCTTAAAACTGAAGGTGGATAAAAGTAGGGGCCTGATGGGATTCATCCCAGGATTCTAAAAAAGAACTAAGGGTAGAACTATGACACCACTGACTACCCTCTTTAACAAATCATGGAGGATGGGGTGGTACCCAAGGACTGGAGGAGGGCAGATGTGATTCCCCTTCACAAAAGTGGGAGCAAGGCAGAAGCAGGAAACCAAGACCTGTTAGTTTAACCTCAGTGGTAGGGAAAATGATGGAATCACTCTGAAGGAAAGAATTATCGAATATCTAGAGGCCAGAGGGGCACAGGACCCAAGGCAGCATGGATTCACAGCAGGAAGGTCATGCCAGACAAATCTGATAGATTTCTTTGACTGGGTGACCAAAGTAGTAGATCAGGGAGGGCTGTGGACATGGCCTACCTAGACTTTAGTAAGGCATTTGACACAGTCCCACACAAAGATTAATATACAAGTTAGCCAGCCTGGGAGTGGGTCCCAAGATGACAGCCTGCAAAGAATTGGCTGGAGAATAGGACACAGAGAGTAATAGTAAATGGAGTCCACTCTGAAGAAAGGGGGGTTACTAGTGGGGTACCGCAGGGTTCAGTATTAGGACTGGTCCTCTTCAACGTCTTTATAAGCGACATTGCAGAGGGACTGGAAGGAAAAGAATGTCTCTTTGCAGATGACACAAAGATCTGCAACAGAGTTGATGCACAAGGTGGGGTGGAAAGGATGAGAAGGGACTTGGCAGTAGAATGAGGAATGGTCAAATGTATGGCAGCTTAGATTCAATGCTAAGAAGTGTAAGGTAATGCACCTGGGAAACAAAAACCCAGGGGAAGAGTACACAATGGGGGGTGAGATACTAACAACAAAAATGGAAAGGGACCTGGGGGTAGTCATATCAGATGACCTAAAGGTGGGCAAGCAATGTGAGAGGGCAGCAAGGAGGGCTGGGGGATACTGGGATGCATAGGGAAAGACATCACCAGTAGAAAACAGGAAGTTATTATCCTCTGTACAGACAGCTGGTGAGACCCCATCTGAGTACTGCGTGCAGTTCTGAAGACCCAGTCTCCGCAAAGACATAGACAGGATGGAAGCTGTCCAGAGGAGGGCACTAAATGGTGCAGGGTCTGCACCTGAAGACATATGAGAGAGACTTAAGGAGCTAATATGTATAGCCTCAAGGAAAGGAGGAGAGAGGGGGACATGATAGAAACTTTCAAGTACCTCAAGGAATCAACAAAGTCCAAGAGGGTAGCATCTTTCAAAAAAAGAGGTGTGCAAGAACAAGGGGGCACAATTTGAAGATGGGGGGGTGGCTCAGAGGTAATTTACGGAAGTATTATTTCACAAAGAGGGTTGTGGATGCATGGAACAGCCTTCTGGAGGAGGTTGTGGAGTCAAAAACAGTGGTGGAATTCAAGCATGCATGGGACAGTCATAAGGCAATTCTAGGGGTTGGGGGTAGGAAGAAGTAGGCTGCTGGTTAACTAGGATCTGCAGCTTAGCCATTAGGTAGGGAAATGGGCAGACTGGGTGGGCCAAGCGGTCCTTATCTGCTCTCAAATGATATGTTTCTATGTTTAAAACAGTGCTTTTCTGTGCTTCAGAACTTAGCCCTTTACTGCGCACTCAGTAGCTAAATTAATTCAGTGCCTGGGGTTCTTACTATCTACTCTAGTCTAAACCATGACATCCTGGAGTTCAATATAGTATTATCTGGCAGTGTTTTTCCTGTGTGCCAGTGCTATTCTTGAGCCTTCCTAGTGATGCTCCTTGCCAGGCACACAGATTACAGCAGTGCACTTTCTGTTTCTGGATGTGTTTTTAGTACAGGAGATTGCCATCTGCTACCATCCCTCTAGTAGCTGTCATCCCCCCCCCACTCAGGTTACTTAACCTGCCCTCCAGCTACTTCTGACTCCAATCCTAACTAGACCTACTTGTTTTCCTTTCTGGAAGGCAGTATAGTGCAGTGGGTTAAGGCTCTGATCTGCAGATCTTGAGACCTGGGTTTGAATCCCACAGCTGCCTAGGTGCGTACTGTGTGATCCTGAGCAAGTCATTTAACTTCCGGAGCATCCAGGTTGCATCTGGAAACAAACTTCAGCTTTGTGTACTACTCCTTGTTAAACAATGTTTTCTTCCCCTTCCTTACCAGAGCTCACTTGCTGTGCTGCCTGGAACACTTAAGGTCACTGAGGTTAGCTAAGAACTCTGGACCCACCCCTCCCCCGCCTGCTCTACCTCCCCAACAGATGCCTCCCATACCTCTGCAGATACAGCTTCCATCTTCTAGTTAGGCATACGTGTGCAGCACCATAGCTTTCTTTCTGCCCACCTGCTCCTACCACCCTCCCACCCAAAGGTTATTTTTTCTTTATAGGCAGTTACTACTGCTGTGAACCAATCAACTCACATTCACAAACCTATCCTCCTCTCGACTTCTACTATTCCATTTCCCCCTCTGCCCTTGAATATTAATGGTAGCTTCTTCTTCCAGTGCTCCGCCTACCACTCTGCCTAGCCCCCTCTACTGACTGCTTTGCCTTGCTACTATTATTATTTAGTGAAATAGGGGGATTTAAGGTGGAGAGAACTGTGTGGAAATGCCAGGAGTCTAGGGAATAAAATGGTGGACCTAGAGACCGTAATGGTGGATGAATGCCTAGATATTGTGGCAATAACGGAGACTTGGTGGTTGGAGCATAATTCTTCAGATGTTAGTGTTCAAGGTTACAGTCTATTCAGAAGGGACAGGGTGGGTAGGAAGGGTGGCATTGTATGTCAAGGAGACCATTAAAGCAATGAAAGAACAGGATAAAAATGGTGAGATAGAATTCCTGTGTGTCACATTAGAGAAGAGGCCTGGTGCTATATTAAAAATAGGAGTGATATATAACCCTCCAAACCAGGGGAAGGAAATAGATAAGCAATTGATGCAGGTACTTCAAAGGGTGTCAAAGAAAGGGGAGTTTGTACTACTGGGGACCTTAATATGCCTGATGTAGAATGGGGAATCCCTAAGGCAACATCCACCAGGAGTAGGGAAGTACTGTAATTGAGGCACTGCAGGGATCTGTCTACAACAGCTGGTTAAGGAGCCCACTAGAGGGGAAAATATACTGGATGTTGTACTCAAAAACAGGGATAGTGTTGAAGATGTGGTGGTGGGAGACTGCTGTGACCATAGCACAGTGAGTTTCAGGATACCAATAGGGAGAAGAACAAATAAGACCAGTACAAAGATTCTGGGCTTCAGGAGGGCAGACTTTGAGAGAATGAGGGAGACTTACAGAGAAGAAATGGAAGGCAAAGACCAGATAGAGGATGTCAAGGAATTGTGGAGATGTATCAAGGGGGTGATACTAAAAGCCACAGAACTATGTATAAGGAGGATTGAAAAAACAAAAAAAAAGGAGACCTCTTTGGTTTAATAGGGATGTTGTTGGGGTATTAAGGGATAGAAGAATAGCATTCAAAAAATTTAAGAAAACTCAAAGTGAGATAGACAAAGTCAATTATATGGAGAAACTGAGACAGGCAGGGACACTGATTAGGAGAGCAACAGCAGAAACAGAGGAGAGAATTGCTAAACATGCCAAAGGAGGGGATAACATTTTTTTTTTAGATATGTGGGGGGAGAAGAAGAAAATCAGACAGGGGATTATGAAGTTGAGGGGGAAGGTGGGTATAAATGTTGAGAGTGACTTGGAGAACGCAGAGGTTCTCAATACTTATTTTTGCTCTGTTTTCACAGTGAGGAGGAAGGAAAGGGAAGGGAACTGAGTTAAAGATGAAGGGAGGAGAAGAATGTGAGATGGATCAAAGCCCATTAAGAGAGGACAGATTAAAGAAAGAACTTTGACAATTAAAGGTAGATAAGGCAATGGGGCCTGATGGTTTGCATCCAAGAGTTCTTAGAGAATTGAGGGATGAGCTGGCATCACATCTGACAAAGTTATTTAATTTATCCCTGGATACAGTGGGGGTTCCGAGTGACTGGAGGACAGCAAACATAATTCAAATTTTTAAGGGGGGCTGCAGGAAGGAGGTGGGGAATTAATGCCCTGTCAGCCTCACAGCAGTGGTGGATAAGCTGATGGGAGTGTTAATTAAGGAAAGAGTGGTAAAACACTTACAGCAATGGACAATAAACTATTAGATGAAAAGCAACATAACTTCACTAGTGGGAGATCTTGCCAGACAAATCTGATCAAATTTTTTGATGGGGTAACAAAGGTTATTGATCGGGAGGCGGGGGTAGTTGATGTGACCAACCTGGACTTTAATAAGGCTTTTGACTCTGTTCCTCACCGTAGGCTAGTAAATAAGACAGAGAGTCTTGGGGTGGGACAGAAAATAACTAGATGGGTGGAAAACTGGCTGAAGGATAGAAGTCAGAGAGTGGTGGTAAACGATGAACATTATAGGATAATGTGGGTGATGAGCAGTGTTCTTTAGGAATCAGTACTGGGACCAATCCTTTTTAACAAATATATCAGTGATATATTGGTAGAACTTGAAGGGGAAGTGTGTCTTTTTGCAGATGACGCAAAGTTATATAATAGGGTTGACATAGCAGGAGGGGTTGAGACCATGAGGATAGATCTGAGCACCCTAAAGAATTGATCGGACATTTAGTAGCTGAAGTTTAATTCAAAGAAGTGAGCAGTGATGCATGCGGGGAGTAGAAAGCCACAAGCTGAGTACTCACTGGGGGAGAACTGATAAAGCAAACAGAACAGGAAAGGGACCTGGGGATTATAATCTCAAACAACCTTAAGGTAGGAGACCAATGTAATAAGACAGTAGGTAAAGCTAATAGAATGATGGCGTGCATAGGAAGGGGTGTAACAAGTAGGAAGAAGGAGGTGTTGATGCCTTTATATAAGACCATAGTCAGACCGCATCTGGAGTATGGGGTACAGTTCTGGAGGCCTCATTTAAGAAGGATATCCATGGGTTGGAGAGGGTTCAGAGAAGGACAACAAAAATGTTGCAAGGTATGCAAGAGAAACCATAGGAGACTAGATGGAGATAATTAAATCTATACCTGCTGGAGGTTAGAAGAGATAGAGGTGACATGATAAAGACTTTTAAGTATATGAAGGGAATAAATAAAGTGAATGAAGGTAGAGAATTCAAAAGGAAAGTAGGAGTTAAAACAAGGGGTCATAATTTAAGATTGGAAGGGGGAGGTTTAAGAGCAATGTAAGGAAATGTTATTTGGCTGAGAAAGTGGTGGGACCCTGGAACAGATTATCTAATGAGGTGGTGTGTGCAGAAATAGTGGAGGAATTCAAGAGGGTGTGGGACAGACACAAGGGGTTGGCTGGTGGACAGAGGAAAATATCCCTGGGACATGGAGACAAGTAGGGTTGGGTGGGAAATGAGCAGAATAGATGGACTAGGATGGTCCTTTTCTGCTGACACATTGCTATGATACTATGGATCTGGAGCCTAGGATCTCTTAGGACAGCTGTATGCTGATTTCTACAACTGTTTTAGCTGGAACATTCTGCTCAGCCCACTTACTCCCTTTTCTTAGCTGTGCCCTCTCTCTTTGTCATTATGTTTCAACCCTCATCCCTTGGCTTATGCTGCTCTATTCATTAGTGCTCACTCCATCACTCCTGAGTGCCTTTGTAAAATGCATAGGCAATAGCCTACTTGCAAATCACTGGCCAGGCATTAGTGTGCCTTTATGTCCCCATCCCCCAAATGGTAGTCTCTCTATATAGCTTGGGATTGCACCTGCTCTTCCCTGGCACCCTATTTTATGCTTGTGAACCCTGTTTTGTCTGAATCACCCAGTTCTTAGACATCTCCTAACTCTTCCAAGCCTATTTATCCAGTTCAGATTCTGACTAACCTGCTTCGCTCCCTTGGCGGTTGAGTCTGTATCTCAATCTTACCTTACCATCTTCTTTCTTTGTTCATATCCCTTACCTTAGTTAACCCCTTTCTGACTCACTACACAATGATCAGTCATTGTAATACCATGGGAACTATCTCACTCACTATTCCACTATTTACATTGTTTGGGATACAAAATTCTCAACACATTTATCAACACTGCCACCCCTTCCTGAGCCATGCCCACCCTGTCTGCTAAGCTAATGCTCACGTCCACTCCTGGTACACAGACTCCTTCACCTATCTCTCTCTCTCACTGACTAACTTGCTACCTGTGCCCTTCCCCTTTCCTATATACCCCCCCTCCTTACCTACTGATTTCTTCTTCTTCACAAGCCTGCTGGCAACTACTCAGCTGCCCTCCCACTCCACAGTGATTCTATACTCCAGAATGAAGTAAATTCAGCTGCCCACCTACAAAAGGCCCCCCCCGGTTGATCCCAACTGGCACAGCTCCCAGAAACTCACCACCACGTGGACTCGCTTCCTGTATCTCTTTCAAGCCAGTTACATAGAAACAAACCCAGGTCCTCTGTCTCTCTCCCACCATTGGATGGCCACAAAGGAATAAAAAATCAGTCACCTAAATATTCACAGCCTTTTGGCAAACAAGAATGAGTTAGAGGCCTGGATGGCTCACTACTCGACATAATCCAGATTTCTGAATCATGGCTCAAGCCCTCTACCCCTCATTTTCTCTGTAATCTCTTTCATTACTCCTTTCTCCAGCTCAACTGCCCCTCCTCTATGCATGGAGATGTTCTTCTCCTCTAGTTCAAGTCCCACCTCAACCTGTCCCTGGTCCCTCATCCCACCAGTATTGCCCCTACCCATGAGTTTCTACATGCCATGCTCACCACTGGCAATGCAAAAAAGTTACACATCATATGCATCTGCAACCCACCAAAGGGTGGTACCGCAGGACTAACTACCCTCATCAAATCCATCCTACCTTCTATTGGCCAACATGACACTATAGTAATGGGGGATCATGATTGGCTCAACCCAAAGTGGTGTTTCTGCAACATGCTTACCAGTAGAGCCTGTCTCTCTCAAATCATCTCAGATCCAATGCGCTCCTCTCTAAGTGGCTCATCCACCACTCTGTTAGACTGGATGCTCATCAACCATCCCAACATGATCAAGGACTCTGGTATTCTACCGGACTCCAGTGATCACTCCCCCACTTATTGCCTTTGGAAAGCTCACCCCCAAAAATCCCACCCCAAGTCCTCACCTTCAGAAACCTTGCCAGCCTCAACTCTGTCACACTTGCCGTCAAGCTCCAGCTCATTGACTGGTCCCACCTCCTAGCCACCTCTAATGTAAACACTGCTATGGAAATCTTCCATTCACATATCTCCCAACTTCAAGGTAGGCTCTTCCCAATCACTAGGAGGAGAGTTAGGGGCTGTTCCATCCCTTGGCTTCACAGTGACCTCCTCTCCCTCTATAAAGAATAAGACTTCCTCTGGCATTCCTACAAGGCATCCTCTGACCCCCAGGACTTGCAGAACTATTAAACTCTGCAAAATTGCTGCAAAAGAGATACCCAACAAGCAAAAAACTCCTTTTGCAAATCTAAGCTCACTGCCTCTGCTGGCAGTCCCAGAAGATTGTGGGGTCACTTCAAGGGACTCCTGGATGTTCCTTCCCGATCCCCAACCAATGATATGATTATTGACACTCACTGCAACAACCCCCTCACAATAGCCAATGTTTTCAATGCCCACTTCACTGATCTCTCCCTCTTCCCATCCCAATCTCCCACCATCCAAGACCCTTCCTCCCAACAACTCACCCCTCATTCTATTTGAAGGCAGTCTCAAAGTGTGAAATACTGCATCTGCTTAACTCATTACCATGGCGTGCTGCACCTGGCCCTGGTGGGATTGAGACCAAAATTCTAAAACTTGGGGCACAGCACCTCACCATCTCCATTACCTAAATCTTCAATCTATCTCTCACCTCTGACATAGTCCCATCCCTTTACAAAATAGCCAAGGTAATCCCAGTTCCTAAAAAAGGGGTCTCTAACTACACATCACAGTATCATCCCATTGCTCTACTTCCCCTCCTAAGAATGCTCCTTGAGAAAATATCCTCACAACTCTCAGACTATCTTAACTCTCACAACCTCCTCACCCCATGCCAACATGTTTTCCGCAAGGACCAAAGTACATCCACTGCCCTCATCAAGTTCTCAGATCACGTCAAATCTGCCATGGTTCAGGGCTCACTCACTGGGGCCATTTTTATAGACCTTTCCAAGGCCTTTGATCTCATAGACCACTCCCTTCTCACTCAGATGTTAACAGCTCTGGGCTTATTCCCCCAAGCCACCTCATGGTTTGCCAGCTACCTGGCAAACAGTAGTCAGTTTGTTAAGTATAGCATGACTTCCTCTCCTACACTACCCATTACCTGTGGTGTTCCTCAGGGATCTATCCTCAGCTCACCCCCTTTTTCCATTTTTATAAATCACCTCCCAACTGCTCCCGTCTTTTCTTCAATTATTATGTATGCAGATGACATAACCCTGTATTACAGCGCTCAAAGCACCCAACACATTAACTCCCAGCTAACTAAGGACTTCACACTCATTCAAAAATGGCTCATGACAAAAAACCTGGTTCTCAACTCTGCAAAATCACAAGTGATGTTATTTGGATCCCAGATCCATAGAGGTTCCAGCCCCCTCCCCCTAGATATCAGATGCATTGATAGCTTCCCTCTCTCCACAGTCAAAGAATTCAAAAGCTAGACAACACTCTAGACCCTAGCCTAGCTTTTCACCTCCGTATCACAAATCAGTGCAAAGCCACTAATACTCATATTGTGATGGTCTACCACCTTTAGCATCTCCCATAGCCCAGGGCTTACTCCTCCCCTGCCTATAATACAGGTCCCTACTAATCTTTAACACATCCTCCATTTCCCTGCACAAGTGGGACATCACTTAAAGCAACATCTGCCAATTTACCCATTCTGCCCCCATGCCTCACCCACCACTGCTCACTCTGCAACTCTTTAGGGTGGCTATCCCCCTCAGCCTTATGATCTTTTGCTGTAGGCTGCTTTATATATAAGCAACTACAGTCCTCTTCTCTAGTTATTACCTTCCCACCTCCCTCCCAGTGCAAGTGGAAATGCTGCTTACACCCTCAGATCTCACGATCCCACCCTGCTTGTCATACCCAGCTGTGCTGCCAAAATGGGCAAACAGGCCTTCTCTTGTTTCACACTTAGACTCTGGAATGCTTTTCCTAAGACAGTACACTGCTCCACCTCCATCCTACCCCTTAAATTAGCCCTCCAAACCCACTTCTTCCAATCCATGAACTGCAAATGTTTCCAACCCCGTAACCTATCTACTTCCAAATCTGCATCAATGCCTACTCAATGCATTTTCCCTTCTTTGACTGCTGTCTGTCCCTCACCCCCCCCCTTATGACTTGACGGTACTGCTGTCTACTACGTTTATGCACCACACTGTTGATGCTCTGCTTATATGTATATTTGTCACTACTGAACTACTGGATTGTTCAAGGTTATTTTTAGTTCTAGCACTTGCTATGTATTGGCAGTCCTAAAATAATGTACCCCATTTGACTCACAGTGCTCAACTGTTTGTAATGTTTCACTCCTGATGTACATTGGAGGGTATAGCTGTTGCACAATCTGTTATTACAACTTTTTGCATACCTACTTTCCCTCCTACTTGCATTGTACTGCTGTCGCTTTCATGTTGCTCTTGTGAACTGAAATTTGTTTTTGTGTAAGTGCTTTTGTGAATCATTATTTTGCTCTTGTGAAATGTAATCTCCCAGGTTGTAGCTGAAAATATTTATTTTATTTATTTATTTAAAATTTTGGTAACCGGGAAAGTCACACTGAGCCAAAGCTCATTTCCAGGTGTGACTCAGTGGAAAATAGGAGTGGGATATACAAGAGTCAAGTGGCCAACATTGCCACAATTTCAGAAGGAAGCATAGCAGTAATACATTGTGGAAGCAAAACAGGGTATATAATTAATTGTATATACAATTTAGGTGCAATTATTGCTATAAAAATCAGAACAGTTATGGTAATATATACAAACTGGCTTACAGGCAGACTTGGGAGAAGCTATGTACAGGTGCAAGTGTTATTTGTTGAAATAGTAAGCAAGTTTACAATGAGCAATAGTAACACAGGAGAAGGAGAGATAGCTAATCCAGCTAGCAAGGGATACCTGCACCTGGAGAGCGGCCAACATTGGTGAGGTGCAGCCGAGAGTAGATATATAGAAGAGGACGGATGGTAGTGGAGGCAAAAGATTAAGTTAGGGGGATGGGAAGAGAGGGCAATCATCACAGTGGGCTGGGGGAGAACTTGCAGGGGGTTGGCAGGAAATGTTTCAACTGATACTTTAGTGTGGTCAGAGAGGGAGCAGCATGGATGATTTGGGAGAGCTGATTCCATAGGTTAGGGGAGTCTGTACTAGAAGGTGGCCTTGTCAGCTTGGGAGTGCGGGTCTGGAGTTTGAAGGTGCACTCATCATGGGATCTGAGGACATAACCCGATGAGGGAGAAGGCAAAAGGAGAGTGGAGAGATAGGAGGGGATGGCAGCAAACCAGTACTTGCTGATATACAGTATGTGGCACAGTGTGTGAAGTGGTGAGAGGCAGGTTCAAGAGCGGAGTACATGGAACAGTAATGAGTTTGGAAAGGGAAGTTCTGAGGCAAAGAGACAGAAAGAGTTGTACAGAAGTTCAAGTTTGGAGAGGAATGATTTGGGGGCCGAACTATATACAACATTAGCATAGTCAAATGTGGGGAGAGTTAACTTGGTAATTAAGTTTTTGCAGATTGAGGGAGAGAGGCAGCCTTTGTTTCTATATAAGGCTCCTAACTTGGGCCAGAGTTTGGTGTGGATTGAGTCAATATGTTCAGAGAAGTCTAACTTGGGGTCCAGCCAGACTCCTAAGTACTTAAAGGATTTTATGTATCAATCAATGTGCCATCCAGGTCGAAGAAAAAAGGGGGAGTTGTGAGTTTGGACAATGGCTGGGGGGAGCCGAAAGTGCTTAATCCTGGAGATGTTCCTAAGATGGTAAAAGGATGATTTGATGACTGCTGACACCTGCAATCGTAGTGTCAACCAGTCATCAAATATCAACCACAGGATCCACACCCGTTCAGAGATAGGAGGCCTAACACCTCTCCTGGAAAAGTCCTGAGGGTAAACCAGCATCCGTCCCCTTTATCCGGTGACCCGGGTCCACAACCATCACCTCCGTCTTCTCCAAGTTCAACCTCAGCCAGCTTGAGTTCATCCAGTCCTGGATTTCAGTGAGGCAGTTGTTAAACACCGAGAGAGCTCTATCCTGGTTGGGGCCAAAAGATAGGTAGAGCTGGGTATCATCAGCATAGCAGTGTAACCTCAGCCCATACCTTCTTACAATGTCTCTGAGGGGTAGCTTGTACACTGTGAACAACATGGGGGACAACACCGAGCTCTGAGGAACTCCACAAGACAGAGAGACTGGACGGGAGGAATTAATCCCCAATACCACTCTCTGGATTCTGCCTGTGAGGAAAGATCTAAAACACCTGAGGACTGTACCAGACAGGCCACAGATGAACCTCAGGTGTTTGAGAAGTACCCAATGGTCCACAGTGTCAAAAGCTGATGAGAGATCAACAAGAACCAAGATGGAATGGCTCTTTCGATCTCTTGCCATCAGGAGATCATTGAGCACCCGAGCCAGTGATGTCTTTGTATTATGCCTCTTTCGAAAACCAGACTGGAGTGGTTCATAGATGTCATGAATGGTCAAATGGTTCTCCAGTTGTATAGCCACTACTTTCTCAATCACCTTCCCCACAAAGGGAAGGTTAGAGATTGGTCTGTAGTTAGCATGGCAGCCTGGGTCCAGAGAAGCTTTCTTCAGGAGGGGTGTTACTACCGCCTCCTTCAGGGAGCCAGGAAACTCACTCATTTCCAAGGAGCACCAGACTATCCGTGCTAGGACTGGACTGATAGTATCACAAAAACCCTTTATCCAGGAAGTTGGGCCAGGATCCAAACTACAGCATATAGGATGCATACCCTATACAATCCTCATGACATCAATGAACTCTAGCCGGTCAAAGGAACTCCAGGAGAGGCTAGGGACTGTGACTGAGTGCTGACCCACAGCTTCTCCCATAAAGGATGCAGGCTGGAGTGCCACCCTGATGTCATCCACCTTAGCTGCAAAGAAGCAAGCAAGCTTGTCACACTCAACTTGTGAAAAAGTTCTTCGAACCTGCAGACAGGATGGGTTGCACAGTCTGTCCACAGTTGAAAAGAGCTGAGCTGGTCGGTTCTGAGCAGCCACAATCTTCCCAGACAGGAACTCTGCCTTCTTACAGGAGATTGCAGAATGATAGCGTTGATAATGTTCCATCAATCTAAGATGGTCGTCATCAAGGGCAGATCTCCACCAGCAATGCTCTAATCTTCGTCCATATTGCTGCATCGCCCTCAAAGTCCCATCAAACCATGGTGACCGAGGGTAAAGGAGAGAGGATGAACATGGATGGGAGCAATTGAATCCACAGCTGAGGAAATAGTCTTATTATAGGCCAGAATCAAGGCATCCGGGTCATTGCTTACTCCAAGAAGCTCCAATAGGTCAAGCACCACTGCCAGGCCCTCGGAACTTACATCTCGCAAAGAGCAGTACCCCATCATTTCCACAAGGGTGGGCCTACAAAGGGGGGTGAAAACTGAACTCCACAGTGTAGTCATCGGACCATCCGACAGGTTCCACCCCCAAATTGAAGGCTTTGATCCCCAGGAGGAAGACTAAGCTCAAAAAGTGACCACCTTTATGAATGGCAGAAGTAACAAATTGTGTAAGGCCCAAAGATGTCATCAGTTGGAGGAAATGTTGTTTCAAGGGAGGGAGAGGGAGACTGTGTGTGTGTGTTTGTGTGTGTGTGTGTGTGTCAGTGCGTGTTTGTGCCACGAACAGAATCGCTCACAAAAGTCAAGCTGGGGAAAAAAATGCTCACAGTTATTATAAAAAACTAAATATGGGGAAGTAAGTGAAACTTGAATTTTATGTACATCCTCGATGTGGGATGCTTAAATAAACCATTTATGTAGCATCCCACAACTCGGGTGTACATTAAATTCTCATATCACACACTTCCCCATACTTTATTCTATATAACTATATATATATATATACACTTTGTGCTGGAATGCATTGACATTGTTAGAAGATGAGACAAAGAAAGGGCATTTGATTAGAATATCTACTGCTCGAGCTGGCCCAGAGGTGCTGAGGGTTGAGGCCCTGGATACCACTCCTCACTCTACATCAGCGACCCATGTTCAGGAATGAGCATGGGCCACTGGGGGTTGGCAGGGGAGGAAAAGGATCGAATGTGCCAAGGACTGCTCTCCTTCTTCGGGGATATGGGGTCCCAGTGGTCAGTGATTGCCTGCCCCCTAGAGGAGGCTGGGGGGGCAGGGCACTGACACTGGAATTCAAGGGGCTGGGATAGGGCAGATGCCTGGAGGAGTGCTCACGGGTGCATGTCCATTGCCTCCGCTGGTGTCATAGCATGCCCCACCCCCGAACAATAGTACACGGAAAATGACTCGGCCATGCGGCTTGGTGGCCATCCCTGGTAGTGCCATTGGCTCCGAGGGCTCACCCCAGCACACTGGATCCATCTGGGTGATAAGTAAGGGGAACTTGCCACCCCCCAGGGGATAAACCGTGGGGGTGCCACTGGGGTGAGGGCCTCGAATTGGAGTGGAAGGGTGCGCCAGGATGGCGGCTGGATGTGGGCTGACCGGGGAAGAGAGAAAAAGGATAAATAAAAAAAAAAAAAAGAAAATCTACTGCACAATGGATTCTATTCCTTGACACAATGGTACCAGACATGACCATTTGAGAATAATGTGGTGTCACAAAGTATTTTTTTTTATTTTCTTTATTTTATTGAAATCTAGGATTACAAATACCTTTGAGCAGGAACTGCTCATTTACAAAGGTTCCACGTCGAAGGAATGGGGGGTATACATACATACAAAGGTCAACATAATAATTCATAGTTACACAATAGAAAGAAGTAAGAGACTGAGGCTCAGGAAATTCCAGTAATTCAAAATGTGCCAAATGTTAGGTAGCATGACATACCAGCCAAGGGCAATCTTAGAAATAAGCACTGCAGGTAAGAGGGAGGTGGGTATGCAGGCAGGAAGGCCATTGTCAGAGGGTAGAGGGTGAGGGTAAGAGCTCTAAAGGGGAGGAGGGGAGGGATAAAAGTCAGGAAATGCCCACGGGGGAGGAAAGGGAGAGGGGGCAGGTAGTATTTGGTTTTTATATTGCTTGGGATAATTAATGCATTACTTACTGATTGCCTTTTGTAGTAATTCATTACAGGTTCTTTAATTTATTTATTTATTTGGTGGGCACACAGGGAGGGACCATTTGCAGGCATGACGCTAGCCAAAGATGTTAAAGTATAAATACAGTTGGATATACAGTGAAATATTGTAACCAGTGCAAGCATAATAAATCTTAATAGTATACTACAGGGGTTTGGTACAGGCTACTTGCAAAATAAGTGTTAGCAACGTGACAGCCGAAAACCCACACATACAATAAATACAAAAATACGTCAAGTACAGTGCATGTTATCAGGAATGACTATACGAACATTAACTCCTTATTCATAGCAATATATAAATTGTTTCACTTGCATGATTAAACCACTTAATAATGCTTACTTGAAATTAACTTCTGACCCTGCTTGAAAAATTAATTAGGTTTGATTCTCAAAGGGTGGGACAAGTTTCAGCAAACACAGCTTGCGCTGATTGCCAGTTTGTCAGGGACCCTGTGCCCGATTCTGTATCAGGTAGGGTCCCGGCAGCAAAGTCCCGCAGCTTGCGGCAACTGTGGCCATGCACTGAAAAGACTGTGCACCTGAGAGGTTTGCCACAAGCTGCGGGGCAGTCGGGTGGAAGCTGCTCCCATGCTCAGCAACCAGCACACGCTAATAACTAGGCACGAAGCACCCTTGAATCAACATGAGTATCAGGAAGTTGTAGATGATACACCCCAGCAATACATACACTGCAAGACACCATAGCACAACATCAAATAGCATGCACAGAAACAATAGTAACAATATATTACAAAAATGTCCATACTGTCCTGGTGTCCAGTGGTTCCCCCTCCATAGCCCTGGTCCAATATAGATGATATTGCAGTATTTCCCTGGTGTCCAGTGGTTCCCCTCCATAGTACTATCCTACATAGATGATATTGCAGTATTTTCTTGGTGTCCTGTGGTCACCTCTCCCCAGCCCCAATCCCATATAGATGACATTGCAATACTGATCTGGTGTCCAGCGGTCCCCATCTCCCCAGCCCTGATCCCATATAGACTATGTTGAATACTGCCCTGGTGTTCAGGTGCTTCCCTCCTCAGCCCCCCTAGTGTCCAGTGGTCCCGCAAGCCTCAAAGGTCCCAACCATCAATACCTAACAGTCCCTGGTATCTAGAGAACCCCCAAACATGGCGGGTAGTGCCCCACCACCCCATTCCCCCATCCCATCCCATAACCAGCAACCAGCACAGCCCTCCATTCTCCACCACAGCTGGCCACTGACTGAGTAGTCAATGAGCACATACTGTATAATCGCATGGGATTCAAAGAACGATTCCAAACAGGCTATAAGCAAATATTTGTATTTTGCACCTAAAACACGCCAGCACACATATACATCATGTCCCTCCCCACACAGATAAAACGTTTTCGCACTCACTCTCGTGCTTTCTCAAGGCTGAGGTAGGTTTGACATCACCACTCTTTCAAACTATTAGCAATTTAAAGTGACAGTGCAGTAAAAAACAGTCAGTGACTTCATACACACATACACATAAATCAAATATACTACCTAATAAATATAGACTTCTACACTGACACATACAAAACATGTATATAACAATAAAAAGGTACAAACACCTAATATTTCATTATACCAATATCCATATACAAATATTGTAATTATTTCTATTCCCATTATCATTTGTTTATTATCTTGTTATTGTTTTAATTTTAATTTTATAAGTAAGGTGATAACTGGAAGAAGTCATTTAGACCCAGTTTCAAAAATGACTTAGTTTATATTGCCAAAGGATTCTCTTTGTTTTAACTTTCTATCTATACCCCCCACAAATATGTTCTTGTACCTTCTTAAGCATTTGAAAAGAACATTTTATGTATTTGGCCATTTACCCTCACATGTTGTGCCAAAGCACTTACATCATTCAAATTACAAACACTTATGATATGTTGTCCAATTCTTCATTTAAATTTTTGCATTTTTTTACCTATGTAGAAAATATCACAACTGCAACAAGTAGCAACATAGACTACATTTCTGGTGTTACATTCACAAAATCGCCCTATCTGTTGAACCTGATTTGTGACAGGATGTTTAAAGGTATCCGGTTTTATATATTTACAAAAGGAACAGTTCTTACATTGAAAAATACCATTAGGGAGAACTAATGTTTTTTCTTTCTGTTGAGGTTTCCAATAGGTACTCTGTACCAAAGTGTCCCTAAGATTAGATGCCTTTCTCTATACAAAATGTGGGGGTCCTTTAGTCACAAAATCAAGTTTCTTTTCAGTGGTCAAAATATGTCAATTATTCATAATAATTTTCTTGACATGGTAGGTCTGGGGACTGAAAGTGGTAATAAACTTAACATTTTTATTTGAATTTTTATTATTTTTAACTTTTGGTTTTAGCAAATCAGATCTGTCCCTTAAATCCACTTTCTTTTTAGCCTGATCTAAAACACTGCCACTATATCCCCTGGCCTGAAAATGATGTGTGAGCTCTGCAGCACTGTTAGTGTAATACTCTAAATCAGAACAGTTTCTCTTAGCCCTTAGGAATTGTCCCATAGGGATATTTCTTGTAATATGTGCTGGATGGCAGCTAGTAAATAGCAAAATGGAGTTTTTATCAGTACTTTTCCTGTACAGTTTTGTGCCTATCCTACTACCATCTAATTTCTTATACACAGAAAGATCCAAAAAATTAATTTCTTGCATGTCAGAATAAACCTCAAATCTCAAATTCTGATTACTATGTTCTAAATATTGAACAAAAAGTACCAACTCATCTTCTGTCCCCTTCCAAATAAAGAACAAATCGTCGATGTTCTCTCTCCAAGTCACATCCTTGAAGGAAATGGAGGATCTCCTGCTCCAGCTGGATGAAAGGAAAAGCCCTGGGGCTGACCTGATCGATCAATTCTTTCTAAAAGCAGGATTCCATGCTCTCGCCGTGCCTATCACTCACCTGTACAACCTGTCCATCTCCCAAGGTGTCCTTCCTACTGTTTCGAGGACTGTCCATATTGTTCCTATACTCAAGAATGGAGGCACTAGCAACCTGAATAATTATAGGCCCATCTCTTTCCTCCCAGTATTGTCAAAAATGTTAGAGAAAATTGTTAACGCCCAACTCAGGACACACCTGGAATCAGCGAACCTCCTCAACCCCTTCCAGTCCGGATTCAGGGCCCAATATAGTACGACTACCACCCTAGCCAAAGTTAGTAACCACTGGCTGAGGGAACTGGATAATAAAAAATTTGTCGGAGCAGACTTCCTGGACCTCAGTAAGGCTTTCGACACTGTTGACCGCTCCCTGCTGTTATCATCCCTATGGAACATTGGTCTGGACACTCTCTCACTTAGGTGGTTCAACAATTATCTAATTGACCGCACTCAGCAAGTCAAGGCTGACGGTGAAGTCTCGCTTCCCAAACCTCTTACCCGGGGAGTGCCGCAAGAATCTATTTTGGGACCCCTGCTTTTCACAATATACATCAATAGAATTAATACCTCCATTAACAAGGCTAAAATTCATCTCTTCGCAGATGACACTGTGCTCTACACCAGTGGCCCATCTCCTGACACTGTACTCACACCTCTCCAGAGTGAATTTGACCTGCTACAACTCCAACTCCTAAAACAGAAGTTGCTCCTGAACGCAAAAAAAACAAAAGCCATGCTCTTCTCCCCTGCATCCAATGATAGTGCACCTCCCTCTTACGGCTCTCTATCTCCTATCACTACCATACTGGGGGATCAGCTGGAATATGTATCTTCTTTGAAATACCTTGGGGCTTGGATTGACAGTTCTCTCTCCTTCCAGGGTCATATTGAAGAGCTTATAAAGAAGCTCAAGCAGAGACTAGGACTATTCTTCAGGATAAAAAACCTTCTACCAAGGGAGGCTAAAAAACGGCTAGTCCAAACTACATTTCTCCCCCTGCTCGACTATGCTGACTTCCTTTATAGCTAAGGTCCTGCTAGTTCACTTGCAAAACTCGATCTACTCTACCACAGAATATTAAGGTTTATAACGGAGCTCCCTTACGCCACCCATCACTGTCTCCTATACACTTCTGTGGCCTGGCCTTCTCTTACCCTTAGGCACCAGAGAAATGTGGTACTATGGACCTTCAGAGCCATTGCCAATAACCTGCCCCTCTATATCACTGATTGCCTACCTCTAATCCCCTATCTAACTATGCCCTAAGAAGTGCTTCTTACGTAACCCTGCAAATCCCAAAGGTGAGATCCTGCTTCGGCAGAGCGGCATTAAGCCATGCACTTCCTTCGCTGTGGAACAAGTTGCAAAAATCCCTGAAATTAAACCTCCCTTGCACACTCACAGCTTTTAAAACTTTAATTACCCACAAACTCAAGGAATCCTGCAACTGCTTCCATTAATACTACGGTTTGTTGCCGTTGTGCTTATCCCTGCCCCCCCTCTACCAGCCCTCAGCCCACACCCCTGCCATCTCCTCTCCCTCTCTATCTCATGTAAACTCTTACCTGCTGCCCTCTGGGGAGAAAAAAAAATAAACATTGCAATCAATTTTTACATTTCTCTTATGTTACCATAGCTTGTATACTTAGTATTTTTTGTGTATGTTAGATCCGTGTAAATCCTGTTCACATCTGTCCTAATGTATACTGCCATGTTGGCAGCACTTGCAATCCTGTTGAATCCTTCTGTAGTTTTTCCTTACCCCAGGTTCACCTCGAAAATGAGCTCTGCTCAATGGTGCCTGCCTGGTTAAATAAAGATTTTGATTGATTGATTGACTGATTGATGTAACGCTTATAAAAATCAATAAGATATAAAAATAGATTAGCATTGCAGGGTTTTAAATAATTGATTAACAGTTTTTTTCTTGGGACAATGCTAACTGTACAGAAAGTATTTATATAGGTTTTCTACACGTGTTATGTTTGTTAAACACAGTGAAGCAAGTGCTGTGCTGTGCTGTGCAGGCTGTTGGTTAACTAGGATCTACGGCCTATCCTGTAGGTAGGGAAATGGGCAGACTAGATGGGCCAAGCGGTCCTTATCTGCCGTCAAAGTCTATGTTTCTATGTTTCCACAATGTTTTAGCACTTTTATGAGCAAAACGCTAATCAATTTTTGGAGTTAAATAAATCCCTGCATCACTATAAATAATTTTCTTTTCCCAGTCAGCCATATACAGTATAGCATAATTTGGGGCCATGGCTGCCCCATGGCTGTACCTGTCAACTGCATATAGAAATTTTCCCCAAACAAAAACATGTTGTACTTAAGTACCTTTTCTGCTAATGAAACGATGAACTCAACAAAAGGCTGTGAGCAGGATGTGCCACAAAAAAATGCATTTCTCAAACATCCCAAACCATCATTATTAGGGATGTTCATATATAATGAATATACATCCATACTGACAAACAACGAGCTAGGTGAAAGATCAATATCATCCAATAAGTTAATCAAATCAGTAGTGTCATGCAAGAAGGACCTAGTGCTCATAGTTAAAGATTTTATATGATAATTGATACATTTAGCTAAATTATCCATTAAGGATCCAATCCCAGCTACTATGGGTCTTGCTGGTGGTTTATTAAGACTTTTATGAAACTTAGGTATTCCATACAAAACTGGTCTGACTGGACATGAAACTGTCAGGAAATCAAAACAATTATGATCAATTAATCCATCTAACAGTGCTGCATAAAAAATCACCTCTATGTCTGCTTTATACTTGCCTGTCCGGTCGTAATTCAAACATAAATAGAAATTATTGTCAGCTAATTGTCTCATCATTTCAGCTTTATAATCGCTCTTATTCCAAACCACAACCCCTCCCCCCTTATCCGCTGGCTTAATTTATTTTATTTTTATTTATTTAGTTTTTGTTGACTGGGTAAGTGCACTAGACAAATCCTTTCTATTTTCAGGCACGAACCGGGAGGGTTGGATACAGATGAATGCCAACTGACCTTGAACCTGATTAGGCTGTTGGTGGTACTTTAGTGAATGGAATCATTATGTTTTAAGTTGTCGATAGCCATTTTCTCTGCAGTGGTACAATTATAATAGTTAGCTCTAGGGTCATTTAAAGCTTCTAAATCCCTCAAACAAGCTTTCTCAAAAACTGATACTGCAGCATTCTGTGGGGGAATAAAAGTGGAGTTAGGTTTGAAAGAAGCATTATTTTCAACATCAAAGGTATTCACAATCATATCATTTGCATCAGACATATGGCAATTCTCTAATCCATCTATTTCCTTATAGAAAAAAACTTTTAAATTAAGTTTACGTGTGAATTTATAAATGTCCATTGCTGTCTCAAAGACATTCAAATTACGAGTGGGTACAAAAGAAAGGCCCTTTTGTAAAACACCAAGTTCTGTCTCTGTCAAAACATAATCAGAGATGTTAAAGACAATATTGTATTGATCATGGAAAGGAAAATCAGTCTGGTGATTCAATATATGCGGCCCCTCTGCTGTTTGTTGTAACCCCTGGGTCTCCTGTAGTAATGATTGTTTCTTCCTGGACCCATTATTTTTTCTATATCTCCCTCTCGTTCCCCTCCTTGTATGTCTGCTTCAAATAATGCTATCCTTGGGCTTCATCTGGGAACATGTTCTGGTAAAGGGACAGTTTCACCATACATCAAGTTCGGTGGCATCAGCATATTTTGAGAGGAAGGGGGTGGGAAGATCGATGATGGAAAATCGAAGTTGCACAAGTCTGTTCACTTAGATGTGGTTCCTGTATGCATGAATGATGAGAACAAGTAGAAAATCTCTGCTGTCCCATGTCCCTTTGTCTTATAAGACCTTTTAAAGCTTCCTGGCTGGGTGGAATTTCCCCTTGACTTGTCACTGAAAAAGGGGAGAAGCCATGATCGGATTCTGAACCACTCATATATACTTCTCTCGTCTGACAAGGTGGAGTCTTTTTAGTTTTTTTGAGGATAGATTTTTTGGAGATACCCTGACCCTTCCAATTAAAAATCTGACCTTCTTTGTAGTCTCTACGGCCCCACTCAAACTTCTTGGCTTTATCCTTTCAATCCTGCTGTCTTGCCTCTAATTGTCTCTTCCAACTTTTTACGATATACCGGATATTCATTGTGTGTTTCAAAAGTTAGAACCACCTTCTCTTTATCCAACAAATCAGGTTTTATTTCTTTCTCTATCTCTTCACCATCCTTTAATATATATTCAATTAGACCAGCAGTAGATTTTAAAAGATGTTTTTGCCATCCCACCAGAAATATTTCTCGGTCCAAACCAAAAGCAGGGGCCAAAGTCTATCTCAGGCCTGGCGGTGCACGATTAATGACAAGATATGCTGTTAAAGACATCTTCTGGCAATAAAGGAGTCTAGCTTTTAACGCCACTCTTTCCAACAAGAGAAGGGCCCTTTTTATGTCTATAGTTTCATCCGGCACAACAAAGTCTGAAATGGCAGCCCCCTCATTATGAGCATCGGGGGCCTGGTCTGATTTCAAAACCATCCTGGGCAAAAAGAGAATCTGCAAAAAAACTTGAGGAAGCCTACAGGGGAGGGATATCTTGGCTACCTGAAGGAGCGTTCGCATTCATTATTGCAAAAGATGACGACGCCTAATAAATACCCAAACGGTTCACTTAAGCATGCCAAAAATTATACACAATACAAAATGAACAGGTGGCTAAAAGCATAGATGGAGCCAATGCAAAAGGTACTTACATATGGCAAACAGCAGCACGGCTACAGATCACCGCATAGGCTTCAAAGAATGATTCTTCAAGGCTGAGGTAGGTTTGACATTACCACTCTTTTAAACCAAATATACATTTTTTGTTTGTGTCAATGTGGAAGTCTATATTTATTAGGTAGTATGTTTGATTTATGTGTATGAAGTCACTGACTGTTTTTTACTGCACTGTCACTTTAAATTGCATGGTTTCAAAGAGTGGTGATGTCAAACCTACCTCAGCCTTGAGAAAGCACAAGCGTGAGCGCAAAAATGTTTGGCTGTTTGGGGAGGAACATGATGTATATGTGTGTTGGCATGTTTTAGGTGCAAAATAAATATTTTTGCTTATAGCCTGTTTGGAATCATTCTTTGAATCCCATGTGGTGATGTGTAGCCATGCTGCTCTTTGCCATATGTAAATACCTTTTGCATTGGCTTCATCTATGCTTTTAGCTGCCTGTTGATTTTATACTGTATAATAAGCTATTACAGTACATGCTCCTTGACAGCTCAATTTGCCAGCCAGCCACGGTGGAAAGTGGAGGGCTGTGCTGGTCACCACCTCTAAGATGGGATGGGGTAATGGGGTGGTGGAGTACTACCTAAAAGGGTGGGGCACTACTTACCAGGGTGGGGGGGTCTGCTAAACACCAGGAACTGTTGGGTATTGATGGACAGGGCACTCTGGGCTGGGGGGGGTCACTGGACACCAGGGCAGTATTGCAATATTGTCTATATGGGATCAGGGATTGGGAGGAGGGAACAGCTGCACATGTTTCCTCCCAGCCAGAGAGGGCTCCAGGGGTGCACAAGTGCTCTAAACTTCCAGAGGACACACTTCTAAGTACCGTTAGATCAGCCCTGGCTCATCTAAGGGTACTTAGATTTGGACCCCTGAGAAAGTTTAGAGGATCCTGAAGTAGGGGATATGGAAGGTTGCGTCTGTTGCAAGCACCATAGCATCTTGCTGTAGCCCATCTGTTCCACAAGGATGGCACAAGCCGCTCTTGGTGCTGGAAGCCTGCATTTCACAATTGCTCTCAGCACATCCTTTGGCCCAAGCCACACCTTGCACAATCCTTGTGACACAAGCCCCTTGCGCCATTGAGGGATGCTTTGAGAATTAGGCCCATTATGTTTTTATCCTCTTTGCTGCATTGCATATGAATGCATCTTTCACTTTCTATTCTTTGTTTATCCCCCACCGTCGAGCAGCCTTCTTGTGGCAGCAACCCCAGCCCCATCAGCCTCCTTCAGGGGCCTTACCCCAGCTACTTGCTTACCACTATGAATGAGAGGGTGCCACAAGCGGTGGAGAAGAGCCAGCGGGGTCTTCTGCCATCATCCTGCTGCTTGAGGTATTTTCTTAGGTTTTTAATTCCCCCATTCTGCAAGATCAGAATGCATGTCATGCTGTGGGAGGAGGGCAAAAAAATACTGACATACTCAGCACTTGCAACTGATTCTTTGGAGAAGCAGCTGCTGGTTCTGTGACATTTAGCCTCCACTCTGTGTCAGAAAAGCAGTGGCACACCCATGTCAGGAAAGCAGTGGCATGCCCTGCCCCCCCCCAAAGAGGAAAACCATCTGCGGATTGCTCAGTCCTCTCTCCTCCAACTAGACCTTGGCAACATGCCATGGTGCAGGTGGATGGCATAATGACACTGACATACTCACTGCTTGTGTCCAACCCTTTGAAGAGACAGCCATTGGTTCTGTGGCACCCAACCTCTGCTGGGTGTCAGAAAAGCAGCAGCATGCCCTGTCATCCCCTCAAAGGAGGAGGAGAACCATCTGCAGATGTTAAGTCCCCCTTCCTCTGGCTGGCCCTTGACAATCCTGGTCGGTTCCCAAACAAGGTTGCCAGTGTGGGGTGGCAGCCAGTGTCTCAGCCCACTAGGCTGGCTCTTTATGACATTTTTTTACCCTTTCCTTATCTCTTAACTGGTATTGGCCTCACTTCCTTTTTGAGGTACATGTCATTTTGATTCCATGCTACATAAGCACCTGGTAACGGGCACTGCGTTAAGCTCTGATGAAGACTTTTTGTTGAAAGTTCAGCAAACGTAAGGGATCATGCCTCCCTGATGCAGTCCTGCATCAAATGCTATTTTCCTATTCATTTGTTAATACAGTATTTGAAATGTTTGAAATCATTCCTTTGCACAGCAAGTTTGCACTAAACTTACTATCGGTGAGCTGCTCAGTTTAGAATTTTTGAATGGCTCCAATATTTTTTTTTTTACAGATCTTTTTATCATCTACTCCCCCGAACTCTCTCAGGCTACCCTAACTCACTGGTCCGCTCTAACACCCACCATGATCCTCTCTTCCTCATCTATGTTACTGCCTCTCAAAAGATCCATGCCAGACAAGCCCCCCAACTCTGAGCCCCTTGGGGCAGGGCAGCCAACCACTCCTGGCACTCTATCTGAAATCTAAATCACCTAGCTGATCTGACGAGAGACCACAGGGGTGGAGAGAGGATCCAATATTGGGCATGTGGCAGCCAGTCCTGTAGGGAGCCCTCGCCTTTTGGGAGAGAAGGGGTATTTTTTTCACTTTTTTGTTATGCCTTCCCTCCCTCCCTTCCCCTCAGAGCCTGAATGTGCAATGATGCCAGGTCGTCCTTCACGGCTCTGTATCTCACTATGTTAGTCCTGAGCATTGCAGTGCCTCTGGTCTCCACCAAGGGCTGCTGCGGTGCCGGACAGTCCCTAGGACCCCCCCACCCAAGAGAGGAGAGCAGTTCCCCAGAATCTCAGTCTTCTCTATCCCCCTCCCGCTGACCCCCAGCGGCCGGGCTCATACCCGAACCCAGGTTGTCGGTGTGGTACGAGGTGTGGGATCCAGCCCCTCAACTCACAGTGCCACCAAGCCAGCTGAATGGCTCCAGTATGGTAGCACATAAAAGTAGAAGCATCTAAACTTCAGCTTCAAGCAATGTTGGCTCCTTCAGTCCAGCTGCAAACTGAAAAAGACAACAGGCGATGGTAAGCACTCATTTGACAATTAATCCAACAATTAATTATTATATACACAATTCAAATACTCTAAATTTACAGACCCAATATGAAATATTCAGCAATGTGCAAGTTGTAATATACTATTAAAATGCTTGCAATCCATGGCCACAGAATACTGGTATGGACTGCGTGCAATATACAGTGATAAAAAACAGTTTAAATAGATCCTGAATCCCTGTTATTTTACTATTATATGAGCCTATGGTAATGTGCAGTTTACTAGTCTAGAACCCATTTCTTAGGGAGTAAATACAATACTTGTGGATCTCTGGCCTTGTCGTGCAGTTGCAAGGAAGGGTTTTCTTTTCTTGAGGTGTGCCCTGATGTTGTCAATGTGCAGTGACATCAGCACAGATCAGGTGTGCTTCCACCCCCAATGTGCAGACATCTGTCACTCCACCAGTCTCCAGGTTATACATTGGCTCCAGGTGCACTGGCCCCTAATAATCACAAGGAGTCAGAATGTAGCTGGGCACCAGATCCCTTCCTCCCTGGAAGAGAAGCGCTGTCCCTCAGATGCTCATCCCCCCAGCCCGCCCTTCAACAACCCCCAGTTCACCCCCAAACCCAGGCAGTCTGTGCTGTGAGCAGTAGCGCCACTGCTTCGTGGGAAGTCCAGCTGGTTACATTGACTTGAGTCATTGCAGTGCAGGTAGAAACTGTGGCCACAGCCAATGGCAGTAGTGGGAGTGACAGTGGTTACATTAATTGTAGTCATGGCCATGGCTGTTGTCAGGGCAGAGGTGGTAGTCACAGTAGCAGTTGTAGTGGTAGTGGTAGCGGTGGTAGCCACAGTGGTTTCAGCAGAACAAGAAGAAGAAAAATCAGCATTGATATAATGCTTTTCATGCACAGTTTGCCCCAAAATGCTTTGCAAGCAATGCTAAACTGGTAGTGAAGTGACTGAGTATGTTGTAGCAGCAATTTCACACATCAACATCCACACAGACTTGGACAATTGCATGAACCAGTTTTATGGAAAGGGGCATGTTGCACACTGGAGAAAATCTCTTACTCTTGGAAAAAGGGTTCTTTAACTTCCACGTGGACATCACCACAGATGGATAGAAGGGGCCTCAGTTTAACATCTCATCTGAAGGACAGCATACTCTGACAGCACAGTACCTCCCTTCCCCCCCAATCATACTGCACTCTGCTGCCAGCATTTTTAAGGCATGAGCTCAATCCCACTGTGGGACGTGCACCCACAACATTTTGGCTTAGAGGCAGATGTGCTACCAACTGAGTCACACTGACAATATAGGGACTGTGGTGGTGGTCACAGTTGTTACATATGGGTTTCAATAAGCATATCACCCCAATACTCAAATATCTACATTGGCTTCCAGTGAAATTTAAGACTGACTACAAAGTTCTTCTTCTGACACACTATATAAATGTCTTTCTGATTATGATCCAAGATATCTGTCAGATTTGCTCATGGATTATTGCTGTGAAAGAACCCTTCACTCTGTGAATGTTAAGTTACTTGTTATTCTGAAATTCAGCCTAAAATGGTTGGTGGTTGGGCTTTTAAGATTAGGACTCTGCAACTTTGGAACTCCCTTCCATTAGGTTTAAGGCATGCAAGTTCATAAAGTAGTTTTAAATCTGCCTTGAAAACTTGGCCTTTTTCTTAAGCCTTTAATGTTTGTGATTTTAAGTTGCTGTAGAGGTTTCCTTACAAGATATGTTTTTGTGTTTGTTGTATAGTTGTTTTATGTTATGTACATAGAGAATAATGCATATGTAGGGGGATGATATGCATTTTTTTACACACCCAAGGTGTGTGATAATACAGAAACCTCGAGAGCGAAGCTCAAGAGGTTTCACTATTATCACACACCGAGGGTGTGTTATAAAAACTGCATATCAACCCACTACACATGTTTTATTTTTTATAATGACTGGTGGCAGAATTACGCGTTGACGCTCTGTTCATTTCTTTTAAAATGGGGTTCAGTTGTGAGTGAGAGTATATGGTTGGAGAACCATCCCGTGCTGCCTCCGTCTATTTCATTAGTCTGATCTGCTGTGGGCTTCTCGGTGCAAGACTGTAAAAGTCATATCAACCCTCGGGTTGATACGAGTTTTTTCATATCAACCTGCGGGTTGATACAGCTTTATACAGTTATCCCAAATGAGTTGATAATGGGGTTAACCAGTTATTATACCATATGTTGTCCTGATGATATACGCACATGTACGATATTTAAATTATGTATGCAGTGCTCAGAACTATTCTGAATGGGTGCTTTAGAAATAGATACAAAATCACACACGCCCCCACAATGCAAAGCATCATGGGCTGCATACGCAAATCATCAGAGAATATTATGCTGGTTCAACTTTAAGCAGAAATGCATGGTGCCGAAAGGCCTCACACACAGTTTGCAAAGGGTGCCAACAGAAGACATAGACACATGTTTCATCCTACCAGGACTCATCAGTATGCCTCGTCTGTTTGACACCCCAGTAGAATGAACCAGCTACCCCAAGACAGTCTATCTGGGTTATGTTGTGGTGAACCCAATTAAAACAAAAAACAATTTAAAAGACAAAGAACCTCTGTGCGCAACCACTGAGGCAATAGTTACCCCAAAGGGCATTTGGCCGGGAAGCCAAGTTTCAAAGAAATACAAAATCACTGATGGATTGGATTGGTTGCAGCGGTGGCTGTGGTTGTGCACACAGTGGTACAACAGTTGCAATGATGATGGCAGTGATGGTGGTCACAGTGGTCACAGTAGTGGCTGTGGTGGCGGTCCTAGCGGTTACAGTGGTGGCTGCAGTTGTGGGCACAATGGCAACAGTAGAGGCTGTGATGGTGGTCCCGGTGGTTTCAGTAGTGGCCGCCATTGTGCTCACAGTGGCTACAGTAGTGGCTGTGGTGATGGTCACAGTGGCAATAGTAGTGGCAGTAGTGGCAGTAATGGAGGTCCCAACAGTTTCAGTAGTGGCTGTGGTGGTAGTCACAGTGGCTACAGTAGTGGCTGTGGCAGTGATCACAGTGGCAACAGTAATGACAGGGGTGGAGTTTCCCAGTGGTTTTAATCAATGGACGTGGCTGTGGTCACACAGGCTACAGTCATAGCAATGGTGGAGGTCACTGTGGCTGGGGATGTTGCAGTCATAATGGTGACTGTGGAAACAGTAGTGATGGCTGCAGCCAGACCATTAGGAATTCAAGCACTGATGTGCCTCTTCATTTCCTATGAATGTATGGCACTGGAAAAGATCAGTTAGCACCTCTTCTTCTAACGGTAGCATAGCTACTTTCCCCATTGCTACTGCTTCTTCTACTCAAACCAGACTTCAGAGGAAAGATCAATATTTTTTCATAGTGAATATGCCCCTACACAGACCCTCCCCCATCACAAACTGGGGATGCAGGTAGTGCTGCTGGTTAGCTATGGCTAGATCAAGTGCAACTTTCCTCTGGTTTTTATGGCACATGTAACTTGCAATACTGTGCAAAAATCTAGCATGCTTGTTCGGATATGGCACAAGTTATTAACTTGGAGTAAGTTGATTGGGGCTAATGCCCTCTACTCTCTGGCAGTATTTCATTTTTATTTTTTTTTGCAATATACCCAAGCTAGCCAATCTTAAATATAAGTTAACATCTCATTTTCAGTGGGGTCCTGCTTCTAAGCATTCCTATAGATGTTTTGCTGAAGCACTGTGAGATAAGAGACTTGTCCAATGTCACACAGTGAGTATTTGACTCTAGTGGGGTTTGAACCTGCCACCTCCCATTTCCTGAGACAGTTCTGTATCCGCCAGACAGCACTGCCAGTAAATGTGTGTTTAAATCCCAAAACTGCCAATATATTAGCAAACAAAAGGTAACACTGCATTGCAACCAGCATTTAAAATATAGCTACTCAGGTAAAAAATGACTTACAGCCTCACTGTAGTTCTCCTAAAAATACTTATGAAGATAAATTTAACAATGAAAAAAGAGCATATCTTTACAAAAGAAACAGATTCTGTAATCTGACCAAATATTATCAGAATGATATAGGGGAAAAAAAGATTTAAACATCTTAATATGTGTGGTCTTTTGTTTAAGATTAATGTAATGTTTTAGCATGTGATGTTGAATATTGATACAGATTTAATCTTCTTGTAACTTTAGGCCAAGTAGCCTAATAACTACTGTCAGCATATGAAAAATATTTATGTTTCAAGGAAACCAGCGATGGGCGCTTCAGGTGGCCTTGGCCTGTCCTCCTCAGGTAGCCCCCTGACCTGTGACCCAACCAGTCGACCCATGCTCTGCAAGTTATAATTGCCACTCACTGGGAGTAATTATTTATGTGAAATAAAACTTAATTATAGCTAATACCCCTTCCCACGTGTACAGTAATATGAATAAAACTCTAAACACCTGCAGGAAAGCCTGGTTGCATGTTGTATAAGCAAGCTATCAAACTATTGTGGAAACTGTTGACTCTTCCTATACCCTTCTAATCACGCACTCACAGAACTACCCCCGTACTGTCTAACACCCCCCCAACTACCAACTCCTCCAAAATAAACACAAAGAGCTATTAAAAGAGACTTTTCTGTATATGACTCACTCAAAAAAGTCAGCTAGCCTTCCTGAACACCAGCTGTTTTTTTTCTCTGTGTTGCAATTTCAGCTGCAGAGAGCATCCTACCCGGCTGCTTCCCCAGCCCTGACTCACTATTCAGATCAGCTCTATGAGTGTGCCAAGCATTGAATGAGAATAGGTGTTTGCTGAAGCTCACCCCACCCTCCCATGACACTCATGTGCCAAGCACATATCACAGTCTGAGCAGATAATCCTTATCCACACCAATCCAGAACTCTCAGAGAGGGCTGTGGCAGATCACACATTCTCCTCATGTATCTGCTTCCTCAGATGTCAGGATTATCTGAAATTGTCTGGTACAAAATGGCCATTGCTTAGTTACAATCTCAAAGATTGGACAACCCTATCAGGAACAAAGATATTCCTTTACAGAGTTACTGTGGGAATGGTACAGTATTCCTGGGGATACCCAGCAGCTCTTTAGACCAAGTCAAAGCCAGATCATATGCTTATTTTTTTTTTTTATCACAACATTATTTGTCACCACATCAGAGCCATCATTGGTCCTGCTGGGTCCAGGTATTTTTTTCATCTATTTTTTTGCCCCACACCCATGCAATGGGTGCAGCAGCTGTCTCTACTTCTGCAGAGGCAGCCAAGCACCCTGGGCATGGGCTGAACCCCTCTTTGTTGTGTTGACGCATGCAGCATGAACCCCCATCCCCTAGGAAGGAGAGCAGTCCTCTGGTTGCTCAATCCTTATCTCCCCTGATGGCCCCCGAATTACCCGAGTCTGTTTCTGAACCTGGGTCACTGGTGTGGCGCAAGGTGCGGCATCCAGCACCTCAACCCTCAGTGCCACCAGGCCAACAGATCATATGCTTATTAATCTAGTGTAGTCTGCATAGACCTTGCCTAATTACTGTACAGTGAATGCTATTCTCAGCATGAACAGGAAGTTGTCTTCCCTCTGTACAGACAGTAGGTGAGACCCCATCTGGAGTACTGCATTCAGTTCTGGAAACCCCATCTCTGCAAGGACATAGACAGGATGGAGGCAGTCCAGAGTAGGGCAACTAAAATGGTGCAGGGTCTGCAACAGAAGCTATATGAGGAGAGACTAAAACAGCTGAATATGTATACCCTTGAGGAAAGGAGGGAGAGGGGGGGACATGATAGAAACTTTTAAGTACCTCAAGAGACTCAACAAAGTCCAAGAGGGTAGCATCTTTCAGAAAAATAGATGTGCAAGAAGAAGGGGACACAATCTGAAGATGGGGGTGGTGGCTCAGGGACAATGTGAGGAAGTGTTTTTTTCACAGAGAGGGTGGTGGACGCGTGGAATGGCCTTCCTGAGGAGGTAGTGGGGTCAAAAACAGTGATGAATTCAAGAAGGCATGAGACAGACATAAGGCAATTCTTGTGGGGGGTAGGAAGAAATAGACTGTTGGTTAACTAGGATCTGTAGCTTATCCAGTAGGTAGGGAAATGGGCTGACTAGGTGGGCCAAGCAGTCCTTATCTGCCATCAGAGTCTATGCTTCTATGTTATTACTGCTACTGGGATATGTATGGGTTTAATCCTTCTTATATGTAATATAGAAGATAACAACTTTAGGCCAGCTCTCCATCGCAGCGGTAGCACTACCGCTTGTGGCAGCAGTGACCCAGAGTCAGAAGCAACCTTGGAAGTCGGAGGGTTGGCCAGGGGGTAGGAAGATTGAGCATGCCACTGACTGCTCTCCTCCAAGGAGGGAAGGATTCAGTGGCCGGTGTTTGCTGGCCGCTAGAAGAGGCTGGACTGGGGGTTGGCACACTGACACTACACTGGGGAGGTGGATTGAGCAACCCAAGGACTGCTGTCCTCCTCCAAGAACAGAGGGATTCAGTGGCCAGTGTTTGCCAGGCCCCTAGCAGAGGCTTGAGGTTGGCACATGGAAACCGCACAATGAGGGGTGAGGGCAGGGCAGATGCACAGCATGCTGCGCATGGGAGTGTGCATGGCCCTGTTACTGGCATCATTGCATGCTGCCTCCTCTGTGCCGAGGACAAAAAGAAAAATGGCTGAGTGCAGTGCAGGTGACATAAACCATCATATGGCTCCACGGGATCTCTCTCTCTCCCACACCGGATCCTTCTTCGGCGGGTTGGCACCCACCATTGGACCCCCACCACAGGAGGGCCAAGCCATGGGGGATGCTTGGACAGAAGACCCACACTAGATTTGTGAATTTGGTGGTCTGGCATCCCCCTGCCAAATCCTGCCATGGGGGGTAAGACATGGAGGATGACTGGGAGGAGGCAGGTCCCTGGGTGCCAGTCGTGGGTCAGAGAGATTGATGGAGGGCTCAGCTGTGTTGTGGTGGGGCACACAAAAGATGAGAACCTACATTTCCCTAAGTAAGTAAGTAAAAAGTAAGTCAAAATGTATTTCTTGAGCACCCAATCCTGGGGGCTCTGGGCACTTCACAAAGAGGTGCAACAGTTTACAACAATTTGTAACAGTTTAAAATCAGAGTCTATATTTTTAAAACACATAATAAATAATAAATACATAAACTGTAAAACCCCTTAAAATTCAGTGGACATCAAATGCCCGCTTAAACAGATGTGCCTTAAGGCCCTACTTGAAAGTCTTCACAGAAGAAGCCTCCCTTAGATATCGTAGTAAGGAGTTCCAAAGGATGGGCCCTACAACCTCAAAGGCATGGTCTTCTGATGTCTTAAGCCATGCCCTTAGAATCATTGAGAGGACCTCTGTGGGGGAACAGAGTAAGCGCACTGGGTGGACAGGTGTCAGGAGGTCAGTCAGATAGCCAGGACGCACCTTGAAGGCAATCCTCCACCTGACAGACAGCCAGTGCAGTTCATGCAAGACCAGGGTTATATGAGTGGACCTTGACAGACCCATCAACAACCTGGGTACTGCATTCTGCACCAGCTGCAGTCAACGGAAGTTACCTCCACTAACCCCAAAGTATAGAGTATTACAGTAATCGAGTCTGGCTGTAACAAAAGTATGCACCAGTGAGGGCAGACCATCAGGTGAGATTAAAGGCTTAATCTGGCTAACATTCATTAAGTGGTAAAAACCACCCTGGATGATGGAAGACACCTGAGCATCAAGTTTCAAACTGTTATCAAGGATGATGCCCAGATTTTGCAACTTAGTGGCCGGCACCAGTGAGGTGGACCCCAGGAACAACCCTGTTCCTACTCTGGTGGTGACCACATCTCGCCAATGGACAGGCTCAATCACCAGTACCTCCATCTTGTCTGGGTTAAGCCTCAGCCAGTTGCAGGACAACCAGTCTTGGGTCCCAGATAGGCATTTATTTAGCATCTCCGCAGCATCAGATGTCTGGGGGGCAAAGGACATATACAGTTGGGTATCATCTGCATAGCAGTGCAAACCCTGACCATAATGCTTAATGATGTCACCCTGGGGCTGCACTTACACCGCAGACAACATGGGGGACAAGACTGAGCCCAGAGGAACTCCGGAGGTCAGGGGCTTTGAGCATGAGGAGAAATTCTTCATCACAACCCATTGCATCCTGCCTGTTAAGCAGGACTCAAACCAGCAGATGACTTTGTTGGTGCGTCCACAACACTCTGTAAGGTAATCAAGCAGCACCATGCTGCCTATGGTATCAAATGCTTAAGAGAGATCCAAGAGAACAAGAACGCACCATTCTCCTCTGTCTCTCGCCCTGAGGAGATCATTTTTCACTCTGACTAACACCATTTCAGTGCTATGCTTTCCTCTAGATCCAGACTAGAGTGGCTTATAGATGTCAAAGGCCATTACGTGAGCCTCTAGCTGCAAAACCACCACTTTCTCCATGACCTTCCCCAAGAATGGAAGATTTGAAACAGTCTTATAATTCATTAAGATGTCAGGGTCAAGAGATGCTTTCTTCAGTAGAAGCCTCACCAACACCTCCTTCAAGGCATCTGGGGGGGGAAGCTCCTCCGAGAGCAAGCACTGGACAATATCAGTGAACAATGGATCAACGGATTTAGCACATCCCATTAAGAGATGCTTTGGACCGTGGTCCAGTTCACAGAAAGTAGGCCACAGCTTCGAGATTACCTCAATGATCTCTGCCACTCCCACTGGCCAAAATTCGAAAATATTACTGCAGGACTTATTGTAGTATTCCAGCCATCCCTGCAGTACTTGAGATGCATGCCAGTCTGTACATCCTATTTGCCAACAAAGTGACACATTCACAACATTACTCATGCTTTATGGTATAAAACCAACCCTGACATTATGTTTCATGCTCAGCTTAAGGCATTCACAGCATTATACTAACATACTAAAATGCCAGCAGAATAGGCCTAATGGTCTTTCGCGTCTGCTCGTTTGGTCAGCCCCCACCCTGGGAGCTGACCTTGCTGCCCCCCTCGCCTTCTCTGGCTTCTCCCTTCCCAGTTCCAGATATTCTTGCTACATTGGATTTTGCTACCAGAACCCTTCTCCTGTACCTGTCCCACCCCCTGTTGAACCCCTCCACTGTCTCTGCCTCCACCAGCCCCCTAGGCAGCACATTCCATGGCTCCACCACCCTCTCAGTGAAGTAGCACCTCATCCTTTCTCCCCTGAATCTTCCCCCCCTCCAGCTTCCACCCAAGCCCTCTACTGGCCCCCTCCTCCTTCCTTCGAAGCACCCTGACTGTTCCTCCCCTATTTACCCCCTTCATTTACCTGAAGACCTCTATCATGTCCCCCGTCCCTTCTCTCTTCCAATGTGTACATGTTTAGCTCTTCGAGACTCTCCTCATAGGTCCTGTCCCCCACTCCCCAAATCATTTTGGTTGCCCTCCTCTGGACCCTCTCCTGGAGTTTAATGTCCCTCTTTAAGTGTGGCCTCCAAAACTGCACGCAGTACTCGAGGTGCAGCCTCACCAAGCAGTTATACAGAAGGAGTATCATGTCCCTCCTTCTGGAGGTGATCCCCCTAGCGATGCATCCCAGCATCCTGTTGGCCTTGGCTGCTGCCCTACTACTAGTCTCCGAGTTGTTCATCTTGACATCCACCACCACCCCCAGGTCCCTCTCAGCCATCGAGACTTGTAGCATTTCCCCCCTTGTAGCATTATGATAGACCATGTTTTATGTAGTCTAACAGTCTTCTAGCAGGTAATACAACTGGACCAAAAAAGCAGCAACATTCCTTGAAGATCTAACCCTAGGTCTCTATTAAACTAAAATTATTAAAACCACTGTATGTATAGCAGTTGCATTTCTAAAATGACAGTGGAAAAAGAGAGAACATGTTTGGCTGAACTATGTCATGTGACCATACAGTACGATTTGTCTTACTGCATTGCTAGCCACAATCAAATTTAAAATGTCACTTGTAGACATTGTTTCCAGCCTGAACAAGCCATTTTATAAGCACAGTAGCCCACCTCCCATGTGACTGGCAGCACTAGGTTGGGCCATGTACTTCACAAATCACAGCACATGTGGGGCATGTAGTTAGGTCTCTTCTTAAATATCTGCATTGAAAATATATCTTTTCAAGTTGGCATTTCCAGAGTTTTAAATGCAATGTTTATTGACTGTGTATTTTATCTATTTATAGTTATTTTAATCTGTTTTATAAGCTATTGTACAAGCACTATAATATTCTGAATAGCACTTTTTAAAATTCAACTTTGATTTGATTTGTACTGCACACACCACTATAGATTATTGCTTTCTAAACATCAGTGGTTTTAGGATTGGTCAGTAAAGCTAAGCAGTTTTGTAAAGCTTAAATGAGATTAAACAGAAGTGTGGGTGGTGACTTTTTCCAAAATATAGTAAAAAGCATGAGGGTTAAGTGGTGTTGCGGGCTTACTGCACAAAGTAAGGGAGTTGTCTGCATTTCTAGTGGCTGTTGTTGCTGTCTATGACTGCATTTGTGGAATAGATTGGATTGGACGCAAACTGTGCAATAGGATTACATGACCCAGTGGTGAAGCTCTTCACAACACACTTAAATAGAAACACAGAAACATAGAAGTTGTTGGCAGATGGGGACTTCTTGTCCCACATCTAGAGATGAGCAAAGCTGGCAAAGTTCACTCTGTAAATTAATCCGGGAATTTTTTGTAATTCACAGAGTATGGAGTGATCCGTCAAGTGTGAATTTCTGCCCCAAAGTGTGAAGTTTCACCCACAAAGTGCAAAATTCTGTCCAGGAATGGTAAATTTTTTCCACGAACAGCAGAATTTTGCCCGTGAATTATGAAATTCCACCATTCACAAGTGAATGGGTGAAATTCTGCACTTCGTGTGTGAAGTTCCACACTTCGTGGGTGAGTCTTTGTGATTTGAGTTTAGTCAAAGTTACGGAGGGCAAGAAAAACTTTGCAAAGCTTCATGAATGGGAAATTTGTGCCACAGCATGGCACCTTCACCACTGAATTTAAACTTTGCCACATCTCTACCCACCTGGTCAGCCCTATTTTACCTACTTACAGTGCCACTGCAGTCCCTACTTGATCTCTGGTCCCCCCTTGCCTTATTTGTAAGGTCCTCTTGGTATCTAGTCCATGAATGCTTGAATCCTGTTACTGTTTTAGCACCCACCACCTCTGCTAGGAGCCTGTTCCAAGCATTCATCACACTTTCCTTGAGGAAATATTGCCTCACATCTCCTGTGAGTCTTCCTTCCTAAAGCTTTATAGCTTTTATACCTTTATAGACCTTACTGCCACAATGGCAGAAGCAGACCAGGAGGGGTTGAAGTAACAGAAACATGGTTCAATGAAAACCACAACTGGGATGTAACTATCCCAGGATACAGCCTGTTCAGAAGGGACCACAAGGGGAAAAAAAGGGGAAAGGATGCAGAAATTCAGGGGACTCATAGTGAGACCCTGTAAATTACTATCAGAACTGGGAACAGGGCCCCCATCTGGGTGGGAGTGATCTACAGACCCCCATCCCAGAAGATAGAAAAAGAAAGATTCAGAAAACCAACCAAAGGATGGCTGTCAACGTGGAGTTGTTGTTGGTCAGAGACTTCAATTTACCAGATGTAGATTGGAGTTCCTACACAGCTGCAACCGGAAAGGAGCAGGGAATTCCTAGTGGAACTATGGGGGAAGGCAGGCTGAAATTAGCAGGTGGAAACACCTGCCAGAGGGGAAGTGATCCTTGACCTAGTGCTTTCAAATATCAACAGGGTCTTGGAGTTGGAAGTAGCTAGCCATCTGGGTTCTAGCAACCACATGACTCTGTGGTTCACAGTGCACACGACAGAGGACACCAGTCTCTCTAAAGTGAAGGTCCTGGACTTCAGGAAAGTAGACTTCCTCAAAATGAAAACTTGTCTAAAATTAACCTGGGCTGTAGGGCTGAGTGGTGAGTTGAAGAATACTGGACCAAATTGAAGGAAGCAATAACCTAAGTTACATCACGATGTCAGTCAAATTAGTGAAACCAAGAGGAGAAGAACTCTACTCTGGTTTCCCAAAAAGGCAGCATCCAAAATGAAAGAGAAGAAAAGAGCCTTCAAGAGGTACAAGGAGTCAAAGAAGGACAGTGACAAGGAGGCACATAAACAAAAACTAAATGAGGCCAGGAGGGCAATTATAATTGCGAAGGCTCATACAGAGGAAAAGATAGCAAAAGGGGTCAGAAAGGGCAAAAAAGCCTTCTACATATATATATATAAGAGAAAAGAGGAAAAGGAAGAGTAAGAGTGGAATTGTCAGATTAGCAAATGTGGAGGGTCAGCATATGGAAAATGAGGGGGATAAGGTGGAGGTCCTGAACAAATATTTCTGCTCAGTTTTCACACAGGAAGAAAATGGCAATGGACAAACACTGCAAAAAGTAACACCTTTTTGGGGATCAGACATATTGTAAGTACCTTCATGGAAGAAAGATTCCTGGAGGAACTCAAAAAATTAAAAGTCGACAAAGCAGTGGGGCTGGATGAAATGCCATATACCGTCACTGCAATGACTCCCCGATGGCAAAGACCAGCACAGCGCCAGAAATTGCGCAAAACCCACCCATCGCCATGCTGGTCTTTGCAGCGATCAAGATTGCATCGCTGGGTGATTGTCCCCCCCAGTCCAACTCCAAATCCAACTCAGAGTTAGAATCCTAGAGACCGGGGTGTGTTGCAGTGAAGCCCCTCACAAGGGGGGGCGCCCCTAATTGTGTGTACCGACATACCTGTGGCTACAATGCTGACTGTCGACATTGTAGCTGTCGCTGTAGGGGATGTCAGCACTAGCGCTGTTGAAGCGCTATGGGTAAACCATGAAATACACCCAAGGATACTGAAAGAGCTTGGGGTGGAATTAGTTGCACCACTGGCAGAACTCTTCAACAAATCAATGGATAATGGGGGGGTCCCCTGAGGATTGAAGAAGGGCTACAGTGGTGCCCCTCCATAAGAGTGTAAGTAAGGAAGAGGTGGGAAAATACCACCCAGTCAGTCTTACCTCAGTAGTAGGGAAGCTTATGGAATCCCAACTAAAAGAGAGGACAGCTGGATTTTTAAAAGAAAGCAGGTAACTGGACACAGAGCAGCATGGCTTCATGGCAGGGAGGTCCTGTCAGACTAACCTAATCAAGTTCTTCGACTGGGTTACTAAAACAGTGGATCAGGGAGCTGCAGTAGATGTTATGTACTTAGACTTCAGCAAAGCCTTCAAATGTCCCAACAAGCTGGAGCACACAGGCACTGGGTAAAAACAGTTAATGGGATCAAAAGTTGGCTCGACAGGAATACACAGAGAATTCTGGTAAATGGTACACCATGAGGAGAAGACAGGGTAACTAGTGGAGTTCCACAAGGTTCAGGGCTGGGATCAATCCTTTTCAATGTATTCATCAATGACATCGCCAAGTGACTACATGGAAAAATGTGCCTATTTGTGGACAATACAAAGCTCTGCAATAGGGTGGGCATGCCCGAAGGGCCTCTAAAGATGGAGTCTGACCTAAAAAATCTAGAAGAGTGGTCAAGAAGCTGGCAGTTGAAGTTCAATGCCAAACAGTGAAAGGCTATGCACCTAAGAAGACGCAACCCAGTGAGATGATACTTCCGAGGATTTGAACAGTTGGCAACAACAAAGCACGAGCATGACGTGGAGGAGATTATCTCTGATGACTTCAGGGCAGGCAAGCAATGGGAAAAAGCTGCAGTAAAGACTAGCGGCATCCTGGGAAGCATAGGAAGGGGCATCACAAGTAAGAAACAGATGGCGATTATGCCACTGTACAGTTTCCTGGTGAGGCCTCACTTGGAGTAATGTATTCAGTTCTTCAAGACTTCAAGACTTTCTATAGATACATTAGTGAAAGGAGAAAGTCCAGAGGGGGTATTGCTAAGCTTAATGGAGAAAAGGGAGCATGTGAGGAGGAGGACCCTGTAAAGGCATCTATCCTAAATAGATACTTTTGCTCAGTATTTACTGAAGAGAAGGTAGGGCAGGGCCCACAGCTCAGCATCATGGACACAGGGGGAGGGAGGTGAGCACTACTCCTTCACAAAAGAAAGGTCCTACAAGAGCTTGCTAAGCTCAGGGGTGGATAAGGCAATGGGACCTGATGGCATACATCCCAGGGTACTTAAGGAGCTAAAGGAGGAACTAGCAGAGCCATTAGCAGAATTGTTTAGTGAGTCTCTGAGCACAGGAGAGGTCCCAGAAGACTGGAGAAGGGCTCATGTGATCCCACTCACAAGAGTGGTAGCAGGGAGGAGGCGGGGAACTACAGACCGGTCAGTCTTACCTCAGTAGTGGGCAAGATTATGGAGGCACTCCTTAAGGAAAGGATAGTGCAACACCTGGAATCCATAGGGCACAGGATCCAAGACAGCATGGGTTTACAAAGGAAGGTCCTGTCAAACTAATCTCATAGATTTCTTTGACTGGGTAACAGAGTGGTGGACCAAGGAGCAGTTGATATCGCCTACCTTGACTTCAGCAAAGCTTTTGACACTGTTCCACATAGAAGATTGATAAATAAGCTAGGTAGGCTCGAGGTGGGTCAGAAGTTGGTCAACTGGGTGGCAAACTGGTTGACTGGCAGAAAACAGAGAGTGGTGGTAAATGGTATACAGTCAGAAGAGATGCAAGTCACAAGTGGGGTACCTCAGGGATCAGTCCTGGGGCCAGTCCTATTCAACATCTTCATTAGTGACCTCGCAGATGGACTAGAGGGTAAGGCTTGTCTGTTTGCAGATGACACCAAGATCTGCAACAGAGTAGATGATCCAGATGGGGTGGGCAGAATGAGAAGAGATCTGGATAAACTAGCAGAATGGTCAGAAGAGTGGCAACTGGGATTTAATGCAAAGAAGTGCAAAATCATGCACATAGGGAAGAGAAACCCTGAAGCCACTTATAGGCTGGGAGGAGTTGCTAGCAGTCACAAAGGAAGAAAGAGACTTGGGCATCATCATCACTGATGACCTAAAATCATCCAAGCAGACCTCTAAAGCAGTAGGTAAGGCTAGGGGTGTTAGGGTGTATTAGTAGGGTATCACAAGTCGTAAGAGGGTAATAATCCCTCTGTACAAGACATTGGTTAGGCCCATCTGGAGTACTCATGCGCAGTATTGGAGGCCACACCTTCACAAGGACATTAACCAAATTGAGGCAGTCCAGAGAAGGGCAGCAAAATGGTGCAGGGACTGCATCAGAAGACATATGAGGACAGATTAATGGAGCTCAATATGTATACCCTTGAGCAAAGGAGGAGAGAGGTGATATGATCGAGACATTTAAACACCTTAAGGGCATAAACAAGGTGAAAGAGTCTAACATGTTTAAATATAAGAAAAATAGCAGGACAAGAGGACACAGCATGAGATTAGAGGAGGCCGATTAAGGGGAATGTGAGGAAATTTTTTTCACAGAAAGATTGGTAGATGCATGGAATGGCTACCACAAGAAGTGGTGGCTATGAATACAGTGCAGGGCTTCAAACAGGCATGGGATAGGCATAAGGGAGCAATACAAATGACTATGAATAGATAGGTCACTGACAGAGCAAAGGCCGATGGCACATTTATAAGGTAGAAAAAGAAATGGGCAGACTGGATGGGCCTTGCGGTCCTTATCTGCCGTCAACTTCTATGTTTCTATGTTTCTATGTTTCTGGAGACCACACCTCAGGAGAGACATAGGCCGACTGGAGACTGGGCAGAGGAGGGCAACAAAGATGGTACAGGGTCTGCAACACAAGCCTTAAGAAGTCAAACTGAAGCAACTCAACTTATATTTCCTGAAACAAAGAAGAGATAGGGAAGACACGATAGAGACCTTCAAATACCTGAAGGGTTTAAACATGGTGTAGGCACAGGGCCTTTTTCAGGAAAACAACTGTTACCAGACAAGTGGTCACAGCATGTGTCTAAAGGGAGGTAAACTTAAGAGCAAAAAAAGATGTTCTTCTCAGAGTGTGACTGAGACATGGAACAGTCTGCCCCAGGGGTAGTGGGGGCTAAGATGGTCAGGAAATTTAAGCTGGCATGGAACAGGCAGTGTGCAAAGTTCAAGAGAGTAATAAAATAGGTGGGGGTTTAAATCATGGGCAGACTAGATGGATCATACGGTCCCCATCTGCCATCACATTCCATGTTACTATGTTTTTATACTCACTAACCTCTGAGTGCAGCTTATTTCCAAACATCTCCTCATACTTTTCCCTATCTTTTCTTGTAACCTACTGTATGTCCTCTTGTTGCATTATTCAGTACTATCTGAAAGCGCTTTCTTTTACGTACCTTGTCATATACTATTTCAAACAATATGTTATACCCCAACCTAGGCTCCTCACAACTTCCTTCCACCAACTCTATTGCCCTGGTCAACTGCCGCTTTAGAGTCATCACCTTAAGCCCCAGGTCACCATGCTCCCTTATTCCAGAGTCCCAGGGCATGTTCCACTTCTGTTCTCTTCTCCAAACCTCCAAACTTAAGACCTCCTAAGATTTGCAACAAACTTTCACCAGGCACATGGTCATGTAGCTCCATTTTCTCCTTCGGCGTCACAATCAAAAGTCTACCTCTTGAAAGTAGCATATGTCGTTGCCCTGGTAGTCAATCTCGGTGATGTTCCCATTGCCAATAGTTGTGCTACAGAACCTGCAGTTTCAGCCACACCATCCATTTCCCCCTTTGCTTCCTACTGTTCCCATTTTTCTTCAGTCCCCCTCCTTTTATCCTTTCATTGCTTTCCCCACCATTTTCCTACCCTCAAAAAGAGATTTCAACTACTATTGAGTAATGTATCTGTTTTGACAATTCCATGTTTAGTTGCATGTGCCTTATTCTTGTGTTTTCTGTTGCATTTAATTACCCATGTTCAAACTTGTATACTATGAAGAATCCAGCAGGAAAGGTAATTTGGTCCATCAAGTTTACTCGTATTGCAGGGTCTTCAGCTGGAGCTACTGTTCCTGCCCTCCTCCCTCCCTCCCTCCTTCCATCCTCCCTACCCATGTTCCTTACCTTCCCCCATGCCTATCCCAGCCTCTCTTAAAGCTGCCCACCATCTTCAACAAGATTACCTTTTCCAGCAGAGCATTCCAATGTCCACCACCCTCTCTGTGAATAAGTGCTTCCTGACCTCCCTCCCTCCTAAACCTCCTACTCTCCAGCTTAAGACTGTGCCCCCTTGTGTTTGGTTGCCATACTAATAATGATTTACCTACACTGTTTTGTTTTTACCCTGAAGCTTTGGCAACAATTCATCTCTGTAATTATGCTTATTTATTTATTTCCTTTTAGTTTACTCAGGTGCTTCCCTTTTTTTTTTGTATTAAACCTGGGCGTTTGTGAAAACGGGAACTTTTGATCACATACTTTCCTGTATAAAATAAAATAAATGTTCTCATTCAGTTAGGGCCTTCTGATCCCTGACTGGCCTTAAACTCATCTGGCGCCAACCAGAGTCTCACTACACCACCATTGGAGCAGTTTCCTATACTAGGAGTGTAGATGATAGAATCCCATGGTCTGGCTGCTCCAACTGGATGGCTAGTAAGTGTGTTAGCTTCTGCTATTATGAGGGACTTTCCTTTTTACTGCTGAAGTTCCCAGCCCTGCACTCAGTGACTCTGAAACATAACTGTGTATCAGAAAGCAGTACATCTGCATTCCTCCCCACCAATAAGCACCATCCCAGAGGCAGCACCACCTGTCGGCTGCCACGTGGTAGTAAAGCAATGGGCTACAATGTCCTTTCTCCCCTGGGATATGCAGTCATTATCATCCTGTGGGCCCTGTGATGCTTCAGGCTCTGTGTCCAAACTCAGGTTACCAGCATTAGGACCAGCAGGGCTTCAGCTGCACCAGTGCTATAGTTATCACATTCTCTGTCATTCTTCATCACCGTAGTTTCTGATGACTGGAAATGTTGTGTAGTATTCTAAATGTTGCATTACCACCACCTACTGTAGAATGTGCAATATTACTTCACATGACCTGATAGCTTTCTCCTTTTTTCATACATTCTAGCATGGCCATCTTCCTTGTCTCTATCTGCCAATCTTTACTATTTAAGGGGCATTTCCTCCATTTGTTTCTTATACCTAAATACGGAACTTTCCAGCTGTCTACATTGTCATTTCTTCTCATCCAATCTATGCAGTTTCTCTGCATATCTGAGTCTCTTGTTACATTTTTCCTTCTTCTGCAGAATCAAGTACCCTACAGCTTCTCTCTCATCAACATGTTAGCAGGGTGTAGTGAGAGATGCCTGGCAAGCCCCCGATATCTCTAGAATAGCTAGTGTAATGGCAGCTTACGGCTTGAAATTGTTTGTTGGGAGCAAAAAACAAGGTAACTGGGTCATTATCCTAATATACTATTCAGATTATCCATGCCTTTCTGGGCAACACATTCATTATCTGTGTCTATGCACTAAAAATTGACTAATGTCAAATTTGCATTCAGTGACTGTGACAAAATCCAGCATTTCAGACACCAGCATAGCAAGAAACTTGATTTCCCCTGGCATTTCATCATGGAAAGTGCCTGTTGCCCATAAACAGTCCTGGTTTCATAGGCTTCAACCTCCCCCCTCTTCCCCGCCTTCCTACTACTACTGTGCAGTCACTAGCTTGGCCTGGCTTGGTCTTTGTGCTACCTGATTGGCATGGGGTCATAATCTCTCATCACAGTACCACACAGCAATGTACAGTGCTGTAAATTCAGCAGATACATTGCTGCTGTACAGACATACTGTTGAAATGAATTTTGGTGACATAAACATGTGGTATGTCTTCTTATCTGTGAGGGGCTCCACCCCTGCACCCCTCGTTATGGGGGGCTGCTCCCCCTGAACTCCCCATATTAAAATAATCAACTCCGGGAGGTCAACTTGGGGATGGGGAGAAACACCATGGGGGAGAAAAATGAAGAAACCACACAATGCAGTTTCCAAAAAGTCTGGAACTAGGATTCGGGACCTGGTTCACAGACACACAGTAACCTTCTGTACTGCCACAGCTCATCCCACTGAGCCACAGCAGTAACTCGGTGGATCATCTGCCAAATGGAGGTCTTCACCTCCACCTAACCCCTCCTCCTCCTCCTCCCCACCAATGAGTGATAGGGTACAAAACCACGCATACACTATGTTTTTCTTGTGGGGTTCTGTACCCTATCATGCTAGTGCACTGTGTGATGTATTCTATGCAGTATTCCATGCATGGTCTTCTCTGAGAGATAGTGACCCTGTAGATGCCTGATTCACTAGTATCCTAAGTTGCACAGTGGCTGTATCCCTCACGTGGCATATTTCAACCCTTGCTGCCTCCAGGTCAACTCTCATGGCCTAGAACCTCCTACAGTTCAGGTTGTAGCCAGTTCCCCAGAACATCCTCTGGGGCCAGATACACAAAGCCCCCTGAATGGTGTAAGCGACGTGCACCACAAGGAATGGCACAGGGTGTGGCTTCTTCCAAAAGCTGCACCCGAAGCAATTCACAAAAGCAGCCTGCCTCAGACATGGGCTGCATATGCCAAGGGGGGCTTGTGCCATCCTTGTGGCACAAAATGGGCTGCGGCATGGCACTAGGGGGCTTGTGGCAGACCCAGACTGCCATATCCCCTAATTTGGGATTCACAAAACCCTCACAGAGGAAAAATTTCTAAGTACCATTAGACCAGACAGGGCTGGTCTAAGGGTACTTAGTAATGGTTCTATATGACAATCGTGAAAATAAAATCGTGAGGAGCACTTGGGTGAATGCAAAATGGTGAAGCCCAAAATAGCCCAGGTGCATAATAGTGAGTGTCACAATAGAGACTGTGAATGCTTGCAGGTAGGCTTCCCCGCCGCATCCCCCCTAAACTAAATTAACAAACTCTGAGATTGCAACACTTCAAAAGAGTCTGCACCGTGCCGTTGCTATTGTGATGCTCGCTATTAATGCACACTCACTATTCCCGTAGGCACTCAAATTGAGTCATTCATAATACAGGACACCCTTAGAAATGCATCCTCTGGGAGGGTTAAGAACCTTGCACATATGTGCTGTGCCCCCCTCCCCTTCCCTAACCCCCATTGTACAAATAATTCCTGGCCCTGGAGGCTAGAAGCCCCCCAACCCCAATCCATGTTTTAATAGAAAAACACATCCCCGGTGGTCCAGTGGATCCTCCCCAGCCCCAATCTCCTTTTATTATTTAAAAAAAACACATCCTGGTGGTCTAGCAGAAACCCCCAGCCCTAATCCCTTTTATTAAAAAAAAGTCCCTGGTGGTCTAGCAGACCCCCCACCCTATCTACACATAAAATTTACAGATGTCTGTCCTGGTGGTCTAGTGGTCCCTGTCACAACCCCACTCAGCAGGTCAGGCCCTCTGCTTCCACAGTGCCAACCTCCGAGTGCAGTATTGTGAACAGGAACAGAAACAGGGCAACACTCCTGTCTGTTTTGTGGATTCGAATCAACCTTTGGTCTCAAGTTCTGGAGGGATTCAAACTGTGAACCTCTTGCTAGCGTACCCAATCTACAGGCTCAGATAATTCTGCTCTTCGGGAGGGCAGATATTTTTTGCCTACGGGCACCTAACCAGGCATACAAAATGAACCCTTAAAAACTCTATGAAAGACCTCAGAATAAACTTTTACCTTTTCCCTGTTTGGTAACCCAGTAAGCTTTTGCACAGTGTCAGCTTTAACCAGATATGCTTCACTTGTCAAATAAAGAATTTCAAAAGCACGCCAAGTAGTCTCTTAAAATAGAGGTTTACTTAAAAATAGAGAAAAATGTGTAAAATGTAAATACAATATATCACAAAAACATACAATCACTTAAAAGAAAGGGTTAAAAAGTGCAAAATTCCTACACCAGACAATTACACTTATATATCTAATGTATCTCTTCTAATAGTGCTAGAGTAGATGTTTCTTCTTCAGAGTCCAAACATGTATGTCTCTAAGTGGAAAACAGAATACAGTTTAAAACTGGCTTTGCCAACCTCTTTGCATAAGGACTGTATAAGCTGTAGACAGCTATCTTGTATCAGGAGTGAGGTATATTGGTTAAGGAGTAAGCTGTGGGAGCTGGGGGGGGGTGTCCAAGGATAAGGGGTGTGGATATGGGCAGCAGAAGGGTGGGGCTAAGGGGAGGCTGGGGCAACGCTCTGAAATTACAGGACATTATGCTACAGCAAGCAGAAGGGGGGATATTGGGGACAGAGGACCCTTAGATAGGGAAGTTGATGCTAAGGGGAAAGCGTACAGGGTGAACATTCTGAATTCAGAGAGACTGGAGGGGGAAGAGTCAGGAGGGGCTGTTGTGCGGAAGCCTAAAACAGCAGACTGTGGGAAAGGAGCTCCTAAGGTTAACAGTGCAAGAGAGGAAGAAGAGGGTCAGTTTAGAGATGCAGTCAGGGGAAACTCGGGTTACTTGACGGAGGCTGACATAGAGTGTCACAATAAATTTGAGATACTAAGCATCCTAGAGGGGGAGGAAGGGGTTGGTGGAAATGAGGAAACTTATACAGAGGCCAGGGGGAAGGAGTCAGATACCCATAGGGCATCACAGACCAGCTATGGAAAGGATAGACATAGTCCCAGAGGAGAAGGAAAACATATATGTTAAGCAAATGGGGAGATGCAACATATTCCAGACATGAGGGAGGAGAGCATGATTGGAGAGAAACTGGGAGACAAGGAGGTGGGAGAGGAGCCCCCCTTCAGCAGGGAGGTCAGTACCAAGGATGGGGCCCTAGCTAAAGGGGACCCACAGAGAGCCTCTGGAGACAGGGGTATTATTACAAGGGGGGGGGATGGTGGTGCAGGGGAAGGGGAAACCATCAGGGCCAGGATAAATGGTTCAGATAAGAGAGGGTTAAAGGGGACACCTAATCAGAGGGGGTTTGAGTTAAGTGGGCAAAATAGCAAGGGAGGCAGAAAGGGGAGGGTGACAAGGGGGTCTCTAATAAGGCAGGAAGACTCCCATGAAATTGCGATCATGAATGGGGGGGGAGGGGGCTGAGAGGGCATAGTGGAGGTAACCATAAGGATGATGGCGGTGTTAAGGTTCTGTTACTGGGAGACTCGATGATTAGGGGTATCCATTGGGAGGGACAGGTTGGTGGATGCCATAGCCAGGTGAAGGTAGTGAGTATCTCTGGGCTGACAGTGCACAGAGCAAAGTTCATGTTGTATGAAATGGTTAGGGATTGTGGAGGGAAACCGGATTTCCTGGTGCATTTGGGAACTAATGATCTAGAGGGAAATAGCATTTTGGAAATCCAAGCAAGGTTCCAAGAACTTGCCAGGGTCTGTCGGGATAATGGATGCAACATTTCCTTTCGGAGATATTGCCAGTACCAAAGGCCTCAGTGGAGAAAAATGAAGCTCACAGAGGTTAATAACTGGCTCAGGAAGTGGGGTGAGAGAATGGGTTGGGGTGTTAGGAAACTGGAATGGAGTTTGGGAGGATAAGGGACTATATGCCAAGGACAGGTTTCATCTTGCCCCATTAGGGAAGGAAGTCCTTAAACAGGGGATGGCTGACTACATACAAGAAAGGTGGGGTTTAAACTTGTAAGGGGAAGGGATAAGGAGGGCTGAAGAAGCCCTCCTCCAGATGAGGGAGTAGCCTTCAAGCCCAAGGGGGAGAAACAGACTGGAGGTGGAGGTTTCAGGAGGAGCAGAGGGAGGATGGAAGTATAAGAAATCTGGGTGGGGTTTGACAAAGAGGATCAGGGATAAGGGGTGGGGGTTAGTGTTAGTAAATGCCAGGAGCTTGGGAAACAAGTTGCCAGAGTTCCAGGCCATGCTGTTCGAGGGGGTGGATGTGGCGGCAGTCACGGAAACGTGGGCCAACAAAAACCATGACTGGGACCTAAATGTACGGGGGTACACTATGCTTAGGAAGGATAGAAAGGAGGGCAGAGGGGGTGGAGTGGCTATGTTCATTAGAGATGACATAGAAATTGCTATAGTAGAAGAGGCAGAGGGAAACGTGGAGGCCTTATGGGTCACCTTACGATCCCCAGGAGATAAGGTCAAGCTGGGAGTAGCTATAGGCCCCAGGATGAGTGATGTTCTAGAGGATGGTTTGCTGGACAACATCATTGCCCAGTGTGGTCCAAAAGGAGAAGGAGTGGTGTTGATGGGGACCTTAATGCCAGGTACAAACTGGGAACCATGTCCTCTAAGGTGGCCAAGGAGCAGAGGCTGCTGGATGGCTTCCAGGATGTGTTCTTAACACAGCATGTGATGGAGCCCACAAGGGAGGGGCATGTCCTGGATGTGGTTCTGGCAGATGGGGATCTGGTAAGGACATGGTTGTACAGGACCCCTGACTGGGAGTGACCACAATACTGTCTGGTTTCAAATAAGCATTGGGGAGTGGGGGTGAGATCTAGGACACTGGCAGTGGACTTCAGGGGGCAGACTTTATGGGCATGGGAAATATTCTCAAGGATCACTTGAAGGAGATTACTTCCAGCGACAAGTGTGGAAAGGAGATGGGAGGTCATAAACGGGGACTTCATGAGGCAGTCAGGATCTGCGCTAAGTTGAAACATAAGGAGCAAGGTCACATAAACCATGCTGGTGGTCCAGTGAGGTACAGGTAGCAGTCAGAGAAAAGAAGGCGGCTTACAAAAAATATAAAACAACAAGAGGGATAGGGATAAGGAAATGTACCAGCTTGCATCTAGAAAAGTCACCCGTATGGTGAGGGGAGCAAAGTCCAGTAAAGAGCAACGGCTGGCACAGGGATACATGGAGGAAAAGGGTTCTTCTGGTACATTGGGGAGCGGAGAAAAACTAAGGGCCATCTCAGCAGATTAAGATCAGAAGGAGGGTGGGTGGAAGAGGCGAGGGACCAGGCAGAGGTATTTAACGAGTACTTTGCCTCTGTGTTCACTAGGGAGGGGGATGGGATATCTAAAAAGCAAGGCACAAAGGGGATAGAAGCGGCAGGGAGTGGGATCAGGGGAGCAACAGAAATGGAGCAAAAGGGAGGGAAAGGTACCCCAGGGGTGTCACATCTGGATAAGGATAAAAAGACCAGTAAGGTGGAGGGGACGGATGATGCCATCCCCGCCAAAAGGGTGTGGTTTGCCCTCAAGGCCCTAAAGAAAGACAAATCTCCTGGGCCGGATGGCATTCATCTGAGAGTACTATGGGAATTGGCGGACATATTGGCTGCACCCCTGGCGGAGCTTTTCAGCAGGTCACTTGAGACAGGGAGGGTACCTAGGGATTGGCGAGAGGCACATGTGGTACCAATCCATAAAGGGGGGTCGAGGGAAGTACCAGGTAACTATAGACCCATCAGTTTAACCTCGGTGGTGGGAAAATTAATGGAGAGTATACTAAAGGAACGATTGGGGGTTTACTTGGAGGAAGTGGGAGGTCTGGATAGTTGGCAGCATGGGTTTGTGCCAGGTAGATCATGTCAAACCAACCTTGTGGAGTTCTATGAATGGGTAACATCAGAACTGGACAGGGATAAGCCTGTGGATGTATTATTCTTGGACTTCAGCAAGGCGTTTGACTCTGTCCCCCACAATGGTCTGGTGGAGAAACTGATGGGGTTAGGAGTAGGCCTTTGATGGTCAGATGGATTGAAAACTGGATAGCTGGCGCACTCAGAGAGTAGTGGTCTGTGGGGAGCTCAACCCTAGAGCGGTTGGTAGTGGGGTACCACAGGGCTCGGTCCTGGGTCCAATCCTGTTTAATGCATACATATCGGACATCAGGGATGGTATAGGGTGTGAAATGAGTCTCTTCGTGGATGACTGCAAGATGGGAGCAGTAGTTGAGGGAGAAGAGGGGAGGTTGGCCCTGCAAGGGGACCTGGACACCCTGGAAAGCTGGGCTCACACATGGAAATTAAATTTCAATATCACCAAGTGCAAGGTGTTGCATCTTGGTCGGGAAACCCTAAACACAGGTACACCCTGGGAGGCGCACTGGAAGTCTCAATAGGGAAAAAGACCTAGGGGTCATGGTGGATACATGTATGAATAACTCTGAGCAGTGCAGGAGGCAGCTAGCAAGGCAAACAGGATGTTGGGATGCATCGTGAGGGGATCACCTCTAGGAGCAAGGAAGTGATTCTGCCGCTGTACAATGGACTGGTTAGACCACACCTTGAGTACTGTGTACAGTACTGGACACCACACTTGAAGAGGGACATAAAGCTCCTGGGAGGGTATGGAGGAGGGCAACAAAGATGATACGAGGCTAGGGGTTTGACTTACAAGGACAGACTTGAGGAGCTCTGCCTGTTTTCATTGGAGGAGAGGAGACAGGGGGGCATGATTGAGGTCTTCAAGTACCTCAAGGGAATAAATAGGGTAAACATGGAGGGATCTTAGACTAAAGCAGGGAGGCATCACCAGAGGGCATGGTTTGAAGTTGGAAGGTGGAAGGGTGAGGGAAGAGGAGGAGGCTTTCACTGAGAGGGTGGTGGACCCTTGAATGCTCTGCCTGGTGAGCTGGTTCAGAGATCCACAGTGGAGGGCTTTAAGAGAGGGTGGGACAGACACAGAAAGTAGATGTATCAGATGATGGCCTGTCCCGGGGGGGGATGGATGATAGGGGTTTCTGGAGCACAAGGGATGGGAGGGTCTCGGCACCCAACTAAGGATCTAGGTTCGAGCAGACTCGATAGACCATAAGGCCTAATCTGCTGGCAAATAGTATGTTAGTACTAGCTCGTCCTTGTCAGAATATAAAAATTGTACAAAACAAGATGTCTTATCATTCAGCAGGTAAATTAAATAGGAGACATCAGCAACAACTTGTTTCCCCATGTGACTTCCCAATCAAGTCTGTAATTTTTCAAGTTCTTTCTTTCATCCATGTGCAGCATCCTGCTCTTCACAGACATCAAAGGAACATTTATGATTTAGCACTTAAGTGGTATAACCTGGTTTCTTCCTCCTAAACATCATAAAAGCTTATGATTTCCAGCCTAGCAGTTGGCAGCTCCAAATAAGCCAGATTTATTTTATTTATTTATTTATTTATTGATGACTTTGATAACCAAGTGAGTGCACTGATCCCAGGGACTGTTTTTCAGGCATGACCCAGGCCATAACACATGGTGCAGGGTGACAGTTGCATACAAGGTAACAGTAATACACATGAAACAGATTTGATACAAGCAACAATAGTAAGCACAATACACAGGTTTGATGCATAGGTCCATTTGAGAACAGTGAATACCAGGTTTCATTATCGGACATGAGGAGATTTGGTACAAAACAAACAAATCGCAGGCACAGTGTACAATGTGTGACTGCATCGTCCAGTGATAAAGTAATACACAGAATACTTAATAAAAAATATATATACAATATGTACAGGCAAGGAAGTCAAATATTACTGTGAAAAATATGATATAACAGTTGTAGGCAGGGGCGTTGACTAGTGTGGGTAGGTGGGTAACCCCTGGGCTGGGGAGTTGACTAGTGTGGGTTGGTGTAAGACCCCAGGGAGTAGCGGCAGGATGAGTTTGCCAGGAACCGGACTTTAGGGTGGGACTTGAATCTGGAGTGTGTGTCAATGGAACGTAGTTCAGCCAGTAGTTTGTTCCACTGCAAAGGGGCAGCTGCAGACCAAGCTCTGCTACCCATGTTGGTGGATACCCTAGGAACAGCTAGAGGGGGAATACCATTAGAGCAGAGGTTGCAGAGGAGTGTTCTGGTTTTCAGAAGGACAGTTGGGGGGATTCTGGAGCTGTGCGGATGACATTGTCTACCATGCAGCAGAGGGCTAGGTCAAAGAGACCTTGTAGGAGTAGCCATCCAAGGGTATTATAGAGGGTACAGTGGTGGGTGGAGAATGGGGCCAATAAAGCAAAGCAACAGGCACTGTTGTAGGCAGCAGAGAGTTTAGCCATGGCAGTAGCTGAGGTCCTGGCATAAATAGGGGTGCAGTAGTCAAGAATAGGGAGAACATTACCCTGGACAATGGCTAGTCTGGCTTCAGGGGTAAGGTATTGCCTGAATATATAGGCGGCACCTAACTTTTGATGGAACCTTCTTACAAGGGAATTTGCATGCTCAGTAAAGGTGAGGGAGGGGTCGAGCAGTACTCCTAAGTATTTGTAGGTGTTGACATCCTCCAGGGCTGGGCCATCTGGGGTGAGAATGAGTAATGGGGCATGGTTCTTAGTTTTTGCCAGAAAGGGCTTAGATCCGAACAGCATGGATTTAGTTTTTTTGGCATTTATTAAGAGGAGGTTTTTTGAGAACCAGCTGTGGGTTGCAGCATAGCTGTGCAAGAGAACTGAGGAGATTGCAGCTGTGAATTTGTCACTGTGGAAGAGGACAAGGTCATCGGCATACAGGAGATAGTGACAGTTGAGGCAGTTGAAGGGAAGCGCATTAACAAATAAGGAGAAAAGGAGGGGACCCAGGATTGAGCCTTGAGGGGCTCCCACAGAGACAGGCAGGGTGGAGGAGCAGGTTTGACAAATAAACACGAATTGTGAGTGATCGGTAAGGTAGATAGTGAACCAGCTTGTGACTTTCTGAGGACAACCAAGGAGGCTAAGCTTGGAGGTAAGGAGAGCAATGTTAACCATGTCAAAAGCCTTTTAGAGGTCGACGAAGACAGCCCTGGTGGCTTTACCATTATCCATGTTAAAGAAGATGTGGTCAGTCAGAAGGGTGAGGGCAGTGGCAATGGAATGATTCTTGCAAAAGCTGTGCTGTTGGTTGCATAGGAGGGTGTATTTGCCTATGTACTCAGTGAGCTGATTGTGGACTGCTCTCTCGAGTAGTCTACTGAGATGAGGGAGGATGGATATCAGACGGTAATTGTCAGAGGATTTGGGGTCACCAGATTTAAGAATGGGGATAACCTTAGCTATCTTCCATAGGTCAGGCATGAAGGAGGTGGAAATGGCAAGGTTAAAGATGAAGGTGAGTGGCCTGGCAATCGCTGGAGAGATCAACTTAAGGAAGACTGGAGATAGCCCATCAGATCCAGAGGAGCCATGGTTAGGTAGACTTTTGAGCAGCTTCACTGTGTCGTGTATGGACAGGGCTTCAAAATAGAATGGGGGTATTTACGGGTGAGTGGCAGAACTGGAGGAGGATGGCAGTGTATAAGGTATTAGGGCTGAGCTTTGAGGTTGGGTAGTTGGCAGCTTATTTAGGTACATGGATAAGTTGGTGAACTTACAGTTGAAGACACTGGCCACATCGTGAGGGTCGGTCAGCAGCCCATCCTGGGAGCTGAGATGTGGTGCAGCATAGCTGGGGTGGGGGTTTAGGAGGGAGCTGATTGAGTCCTAGAATGTTCTAGGGTCTCCAAGGTTGACCTTTTGCAGATTGCGGAAGTGGGTCTGTTTCAAAAATTTGGCCTGTTGTTTACATTTGTTCCTCATGCACCTGTAAGCATCCCAGAGGGCAGGAGATAGGGTTGCTTTGAAAGTGGACCAGGCATGGTCTCTGGCCTTCATAAGGGTTAGGAGGTCTTTAGAGACCCAGCACAAGCACCTGTCTCTGACCTGTCTGGTGGTGACTGGGGAAAAAGCGGTCCTGGAGTGTTAGTAGAGTCTGAGTAAATGTGGAAACTGCCGTGGCTGCATTGGAAAGGGGAAAAAAGCATGGACCAGTCCAAGGACTGGGCCTCCTCAAGGAGATTTGTGGATACTGGGCAGCTGAAATTTCAGAGAGATAGGTATTTCGGTGGGTGGCTCTTTAGTTTGGAAGACCAGAGGAAATAGGTCAGTGAGTGATCACTTATCAAGTCAGCCATGGTGCCAGCATGTAATGCTCGGTCCTCCCTATTTATGTGGATCCAGTCTAGTAGAGTCTGGGTGGTCGAGCGTGGATTAAGTCTGGTGGGGAGAGTGATCGCCTGCACCAGGTTGTGCTGCTTTAACAGGGACACATAGTCAGGCTGATGACAGCTCAGCCAGTTTACATTAAAGTCACCAAGAAGAATAGATTCCCTATGTGGAGTTAGTGAGCCAGGCCTTGGAGGAGGCTGGTGAGTCCAATGGTTACGGTCGCAGGGGGAGTTGTAGCAGCATCCAATCCAGAGTTTCTTGTAGGATCCCAGGGTCAATTTGGAGAGTAGCCATTCACTAGGTGAGGAAGGGTTAGAGTGTTGGACAATGCTAGCTGAGAGGGGTTCCTTTAGGAGCAGGACCACACTGCCACCTTTTTTCCTGCCTGGCCTGTCGAGGCGTAGATAGGAGTAGCCAGGTATTTTGAAGGTGTTTTTGGTGTGGTGTGGCTTTAGCCATGTTTCAGTGAGTCCCAGAATATGGAGCTTGTGTAGCTCAATCCAAGCCTCAAGGTCAGTGAGATTAGATGGAAGGCTGCAGACATTGATACGTGCGATTTTAAGACCAGGGGCATTTGTCCAGATGCTGGAGGAAGAGGTGATATGGGAGTTTGTTAGGCCAGGATTGCACTCAATGTCCCCAGCAAGGGAGATTAGTGATAGTAGGAGAATGTATGGGCAGGAGGGAATAGTAGGAGTCCAGGCCAGGTTAGCCAGGTAGTGGCCAAGGAGGCAGAGTTCTCCTTTAGTGAGTAGGATGAGAGAGATGTACCCCAGGGTGGACTTATCCCTAGTAGTGAGTGAAGAGTGTTGAGAGGGGGAGGGGGGAATGAGAAGAAGGAGAGGCACTGCTGATTGCAGGCCAGCACCGTAGCACAGAAGTTGGTCAATACCAGTGCAGTAGTTAGGGAGATGGCCCATAATATAGGCAGTGCCAGCTTCATCTTTCCGAGGAAGAGTGGGGGGACAAGGGGAAGTAATAGGAGAGAATTAGTGTGGTCAGCCTTAAGAAGGGGGAGAGGAGGGAGTGGTGAGCAAATGGCTGTTAGAAATGTAGTTCTGTGGGGCAGGACCGCACTCTAGGAGGTGTTCTGCAGCTTTAAATTTGTGTAGGGCAAGATGGCCAATGGGAGGAGGTGCAAAGAAGGGGGAGTGGTTTAGTGTATTTAAGAACTTGTGGAGGACAGGGTGGGTGGAAGGGCCAAAAAATCACACAAAGAGACACACAAAGAAGAGAATGGGAAGATTAAGGGGTCTGGCTAGGCTAAAACATGGAAACTAGTAAAGCAAATGGACGGTATTTTACTCTCTTTTTTCTACCAGACTGAGCAAATACAGACTAGTAACAGTCCTTAAACAGACAAAAAATCACACAAAGAGACACACAAAGGAGAGAATGGGAAGATTAAGGGGTCTGGCTAGGCTAAAACATGGAAACTAGCAAAGCAAACAAACAGTATTTTACTCTCTTTTTTTCTACCAGAATGAGCAAATACAGGCTAGTAACAGTTCTTAAACAAACAAAAAAGTCACACAAAGAGACACACAAAGGAGAGAATGGGACACACCTCTCAACTGTACCACATTACGAGGAATGTTCCTCATTTAACTTCACAAAAGCTCCCTGTTCCACATAGTGAGGACTTGTCCCACATTCAATGTCAACATTTTAAAGCAAAAATCAATAGTAAATGATGCAAAAAATATATTATTTAATTAATAACAAACTTTCTGAACATACATGCAAACATTTTAACAGGGTTCTGAGCCTCCTAGGGAAAGATTTGATTAAGTGTTCCACATTTTGCTCATTTTTTCCACATTTTGAGAGGCAATGTTCCACGCTTGGGGGACAAAAGGTTGAGAGGTATGGAATGGGAAGATTAAATGGTCTGGCTAGACTAAAACATGGAAATAGCAAAGCAAACCAAACAGTATTTTACTCTCTTTTTTTTCTACCAGAATAAGCAAATAGAGGATAGTAACAGTCCTTAAACAAACAAAAAATCACACAAAGGAGAAAATGGGAAGATTAAGGAGTCTGACTAGGCTAAAACATGGAAACTAGTAAAGCAAACGGACAGTATTTTACTCTCTTTTGTTTTTCTACTAGACTTAGCAAATACAGGCTAGTAACAGTCCTTAAACAAACAAAAAAATCACACAAAGAGATACACAAAGGAGAGAATGGGAAGATTAAGGGGTCTGGCTAGGCTAAAACATGGAAACTAGCAAAGCAAACAAACAGTATTTTACTTTTTTTTCTACCAGAATAAACAAATACGGGCTAGTAACAGTCTTTAAACATAAAATCAGCAGTAGGAATCCCGGTTTTCAATTTAGCTGTAATTAATATTATGCACACACACTAGTAGCGAAGACCAGGCAGCACAGGCTACAAAATTTGTGCATGGGCATGCAATTAGTCCTGGGAAAGCAGCCACACTGGATTCCAGAGCTAGCCACTCAGGGAGGTCACCAAGATGGTGAGTAGCCAATGGGGGCACTGCAGTCAGATTGTGCCAAGAATTCAGAAAAAAAAATCCAGTATCTTCTCTGCAACAGCAGCTGAGGGCTGAAGATCTGGCTTCAGCAATTACCTGTGCTTGGAGAGCGGTGGGCGGGTGGCAGCAGGCAGGCTCCCGGTCTCGCCACTGTACTTGGTGGGTAGCTCATGCTTAAAAGCAGCTGCAAGGATAAGGTGCTTGTCCGAAGTGGGCAGCAAGCCTGTGCTTGGAGAGCAGTGAGTGGGTGGCAGCAAGCAGGCTCCCGGTCTGGCCGCTGTAGTCGGTGGGTAGCTCAAGCTTAAAAGCAGCTGTGAGGATGAGGTGCTTGCCCAAAGTGGGCAGCAAACCTGTGCTTGGAGAGCAGTGGGAGATCCTTAATTTAGGTCTCTTCTAGCCTTTAATTATCTCCTGGCTTTTATACTTTAGCTGAAACCTGGGAAGGGGGGGTGTCATCCCACAGGCTGTCTCAGCATGTCTCTTGAGAGACACTCAATAACACATTTTTATATTACAAAAATCATAGAGTAATCAGAACCAGCTGTACAAGCATCACAACCCCCATCTCATAGGCAGTGCCCCACCACCTGGCCCCCCCCATCCCATCCCAGAGCCAGCACCCAGCACAGCCCTTTGCTCTCCACCATGGTCAGGCACATACTGAGCTGTCAAGGAGCACATACTGTATACAGTACTCTCCTTGGCAGCTCAGTTGGCTCCTAGATGTAGTGGAGAGCAGAGGGCTGTACTGGGTGCCAGCTCTGGGATGGGAGGGAGCAGAATGATGGGGCACTGCCTGCTGGGATGAGGGGCAACTAGACCACCGGGGACAGACATCTGTAAATTTTATGGGCAGATCGTTGATAGGAAGGGGGGTGCATTACACCAAAACTGATGTTGTCTTATTTTTAGTAAAAGGGGATCAGGGCTAGGGGTATCAGCTAAACTGCCAGGGACATGGTTGTTTTTAATAAAAGGGGATCAGACTGGGGGGGTTCACTAGACAACCAAGGACAGTTATATGTTAATATATGGGGAGATCAGGGATAATGAGTGGGGCCTCTAGACCACCATGGATGTGATTATTGCACACAGAAAGGGAATTGGGTCTGGGAAGAGGACCACTAGCCACCAATGACTGTTGTCCATGGTTCTATTGTTGCATGGCCATCCTGCAGCTTGCAGTAAACCATTCCAGACGCGCTGTCTGTTTGGCACATGGCCACGGCTACAGTGGGACTTTGCCTCTGGAACTCTACCAAATAATGAATCAGGCACAGGTTACCTGGTGCACATGCTTCAGTGCAAGCTGCCTTTTGCCACAGTGAGCAGCAATCTAAGGGCCCTTTGTGAATCAAACCCAAAGGCTTCATGTCATGCTGTTTCACTGAAATATTGAGTTTATCGCAGAATATTTCCTCTGATAATAAACAAACAGCAGCATAAGACTGCTCCTTAACAAAAGCCAATGTTAATAGTTTTGTAACACCTTCATTTCAGTCCCTGTTGTATGTTAATCAGCACTACAACACACACGTATATCTCTGCAGTTTAACTTGCTTGTCTGAGTAACCCAGTCCTGTGTTTAGAATTGATATTTTCTAAAAGGAGTTTTAGCCTACTTTGTGTAACATACTTGATGAAGAGGCAATGTAGCCTAAAGGTTAAAGTAACAAGTTGTGAAGGAGCTTGGTACATTCAGCAGACCTGGGTTTTATTCCTGGAACCTTCACTTTCATACTGCGTTACTCTGAGCAAGTCACTTAATCACATGAGTTCTCGTGGGTCGCCCTTGAAAACAGGCACTTGTGCCTAGTGGGCCTTATCAAGTTACCAAAGAATAAAAAAAAAGTTATATTGTTAATTTTTTCTCATCATAATAAAAGTATCATATTGGTCGAACAAAATCATTCTCTTTTATTTTCTTTAAGCAAGCAATAAGACACGACTAGGTGTGGGTTATCTCCTGATAAGAGCATGCCCAGGTGTGTTGTTAGGCATTAGGAGCTTGCTCCGAGTGCCTTATGCACCTGGGCATGCTGTCATCAGGAGATAATCCACACCTCGGAGTGTCTTATTGCGCTTATAAAATGGGTCCCCCTGTAAAAAAAGTTTATAAAAAAAATGCACACAGTATACAGAAAACAGTAAAAAAATGGTCATATTTATAGAAAAACACACAAAGTAGTCCTTGTCATTGGCCTGAAATGTCAATGTTTAGGGGTTGATGTATGCCTGTCTCCCCCCCCCCACTCAGCTACACACATCGACACACAAAATGTTATAGAATATGCTTTTTTTTTTATATTTCTTACTTTGTATCTCTGATTCTGCTCACTCAATGTCAGAGAGGGAGCGGGACAGAACATTTCCAACATCGGATGCTATGTGATGTTTCAAGTGAGTGGAACCAAGCGTTCCAGCACTGGATGCTGTGTGATATTTCTGGTCCCCCTACCTTCAAGATTCACTAATATTTTTTTGTTTTTTTTCATCTTTGGCTCTTTCATTTTACTAGTGCCGTTTCATTTACTTTCAGAGTCCCGCTTGACTCTGAGCGAGCATGTCCATTTGCGGCCACCATAGAACACTACTTCCTTTTTTGTGGTGCAGTTTTCAAAACATAACTAATAGCAAAGTTGGTGATAGGGGTTTTTAACTTTCTTTTTCTCTAGGGTTTTGTGTTTCATGGATGGGGCACTTGCAGGTTGGACACAATAAGTGCCACTACCAGATCGGAGTCCAGAGGTGCTATTTTCAGATGTAAGGAGGAGCAGGTCTCAGCAACAATACTGTGGCAATCTGCACGGCACTGGAAATTGGAGCAGATGTTAGATTTTTTTTTACTTAGTGTGGGAGGGTTAGTCAGTCTGGGAAGTATTGTTATTCTTCTGCCTTCTGTGTTGCTCCCATAGCCACCACTTTCCCACTGCAGCCATTGTGTTACTGTCGGCTGTTACCTAAGGCATTGCAGCTGGAGAACAGTGGCTGCTGCTGTGGGTTGTGTTCGGAAAAACAGATTCCAACTCAAATAGCTTAGAGATTCTTTTGAGTTGTGAGGTTGCCAAGGTGAGAAAAGTGCCGGTTGGCACAGATACTCACTGATACGGACACGGCTGAAAGGTTGTTTGAGTCAATGAAATTGAAGCATTTTCTTTACCCATTTTATGATGAATCTTACCCAAATCTCACCCAACATGTTTCTATTTACCCCTGGTTCCCTGGGAGGCATAGCATATCTTACTCATGCTCTTCGCTTGCTGTGGCCCAACACTCTTAGCATGCTTTGATTACTGTTTGGATGTACTTACTGTTACAGTTTGTTTTCCTGTGTGTATTTAAGCCTGTATGTAACTATTTCTGTTGGAATGTGTTAATATGTTGATAGCTGCTATCCTCCCTCAGGTGCCTAGAAAAACAAGATACTGTAGCTGGCCTGGTTGGGTGGAAGGTTGAGGTTTTGATGCATTACCTTATACCATGCCGGTGACCCAGATTCCAGAATGAATACAGGTCTCCAGGGGTCAGCTGGGGTGGGACAGGATCAACCTTCTGCGGGACTGCTCTCCTCTTTTGCAGAGATGAAGAATGTTGGGTCAGTCTTACACTGCCACCAGGTGGAGGCATGGTGATAGTGCAGCTTGGGAAGCATAAAGGGAGGAAGCTGCTGGAACATCATGGGTGAGTGCTGTCACACACACATGCTGTTCTCCTGTGGCAGTGGCAGGGGCAGAGCAGAAAACCAAGAAAAATGGTGCCATCTATCCCCAGGTCTACACAGTCACCCAGGAGTCTGTCTCCACTGATCTGCTCTGATTTGCCTGTACTAGGGGAGGACTACCCTCCCTCTTCCAGTCCTGCAATGAAGAGAAATTGTGTGGGGTACTCTACAGGCCAGGTGATTCCTGGGGAAATGGGTGCTAGCTCAGGGTGAGATGGGGACAGGGCTGAGTATCCCCCATGTTAATATGGTGCTGAAAATACTTCTGGGGCAAAAATGTGATGCTGTATCTGAAGAGGTTATCCTGGTTTAGAGTAATTTCAAATTAATCAACAGGTGCATTCTGTGCGTGGATGGAAGGGAACTCTAGCACCTTACTTCTTTTCATGCAAGTGACCAAAACTGAAGTCTTTTGTAATTTTTTTTTTATTCCTGATTTCTCATTTTGCTTGTTTACTTATTACACCAATATGGGAATCTAGTCCTGGGATTAACCTTCCTTCCAAAATATAATTCCACATAGAATGTTATTTAGAAAAAAACATTTTTTTAACTAATAAGGCATGAATTTATTACAAATGAGGGACAAATAGCATGGTGGCAGAGTGCAGTAGTTGGAAGGGTGGACCTGGGTTCGATTCACAATGTTGAACAATTATATCCCTTCAATAGCTCAGCTGGTAAAGCAGAGGGCTGTAGTAAAAATTAATTTTTACATCACTGGTTCAGTTCTAGCTCGAATTAGAACATTTGGGAGGTCATGTGGAATGCTGGTTAGAGCACAGTCTTGGGAACCAGGAAACCCAGGTTTAAATCCTACCAGAGCCACCTCCTCCCTGAGTGGCCCATTGTAATCCACATGATCTCCCTGTGCTTCAGTGCATCAGTCTGTTTGTGGGGGGGGGGGTACTGCCCCTATGCAGATCACTGGTGAGACCACACCTGGAGTACTGTGCCCAGTTTTGGAGTCCTAACCTGACAAAGGGCATTGATATACTGGAGTCAGTGTAGCAAAGGATCACAAAAATGATTCAAGGTCTGAAGGCAGATCATACAAAGAATGTCTGAAGGGCCTTAACATGTACTGCACAGAGGCCAGTTGGGGCGGAGCATGATAGAAACTTATAATTTCCTAAGGGGTATAAACAGGACCTGTATGTTAGAAACAGAGATGCAGTCACATGTGAGCATCATTGGAGATAAGTGGGAGGTAAACTCAGGAAGGATATGAGGAAGTTTTACTTCACATAAAGGGTGGTGGAGCCTTGGAACAGATTACCGGTGGAGATTGTGCGAGCAAGGACCACTGATGGGTTGAAACATGGCTAAGACAGGGCCAGGGGACTTACAATCCCACTTGGAGGAACCAGGAGAAGGAAGGCAGCAGAAGGGAGGGAGATCAAGCATAATCCTATAGCCAAAGGCGTGAGGAGTTGAACCATATGGCGCTGGAACAAAGGAGGACTAGTGGGTATTTATTACAGTTATATCAAATATTAAATAATCCCGACATTGCATCTCAGTACAATATAACACTTAAAACAAGGCCACTCAACCTCAGCTTACATAACAAGCCATTAGAAATGCCAAGCATACTTACTAAAAAAGGGAAATTATTTTACAATAAGGACATCTAGGGTATGGAACAAGCTACCACAGTCTTGCAAATATTTCAGCCTTTGGATTTTTTTTAGAAGGAACTGGATAGATTTCTGGTATTCCAGAAGGTCTATTTGCCCACACAGTGTGGGAGACAGAGTTTTGGGGATCACACCTTTTTTTCTGTCTTTACCTACCAGGTTACTAAGTTACCAACTCACTGCAGCACTAAATAACCAACTGTAGCACTGAATAGCCCACTGTGGCCCTAGGCTGGTGGGGAAGGGTAGTACCAACTGTTGGCAGAATGGGGGCCATTAGTCTCCTTCTGTTGTCAAATTCAATGTTTTTGTTTTAGTATGATAGGCTCCTTAAAAAATATTTTTGTGGCAAGAGAGTTATATGAGATTACTGGTCTAATCAAGATTAACTTTGGCAGTTACAATTATCAAGAGCATGACACTATTCTGCAAAGCTTCCCCTCCCACTAAGTCTTATATAGCCAAAGCTTATGAAAATTGTGCTTCTAGGGTTCCTGGGGATGCAATGCACACCATACATGATGCAAAGAAATCCAAAGAGTCTCAATAGCAACCCCTGATATCCCGTATATGATGCCGGACTGGTTGTTGTATCCTATTCCTAACTCAGCTGCAGGGGGCTGCAGGACACCTGGCTCCCTCTTCATCCTCCCCTTAGTGTTCTCCATTGACCCGGGCAGCATGGCTGTGAGCTGCAGGCACCAGATCTGGCATTTCAGGTCCTGGTCAATAGTACACTTATTTTATTGGAGAACCTGCTATAGTTCAAACCTTGCCCCACTTTGGTTTTGCATAGTCAAACTATATGAACTCCAAGCTCAGAGCCTTCAGCTGATTACCACACTGCCTCTACTCTGTGAAGGGAACCCTGGCCAGTGGAAAAGGAGACCATGTCCTACAGAAAGGTTGTTTTGGGAATATTTCAGTGGGTAGGTGGGAAATTGGAATGATATCCAGCAATTCTGCCTGCAAACATATGCAAGTACGCACCTCGTGCACCCACAATTGTCATAGTTAGAACACTGCTTTTAAGTTCGGACCATCACGTGGGCAATGTGTGGTGGCAGTGCAGCTGCAGAAAAATATTTTCAAAAGTCTGTATGTTTTAAAGATCTGGGGGCATCACAGGATGTCCCGATAGATCTAATTAATAAAAGTATTAACTGGATGCGCAGGTGGACAGTGCAGACTTACTTCAGCCCTGGGAGTGGGGCTGGAAGCTGGACCCACCACTGACATCTAGACAATATTGGAAGCTTTACATATTAGGTCACGGGAGATCATGAAGCAGTAGGATGTTTTGGGTATGGGGACGATTTTGACTTCTTTGGGGCAGACTGCTGCTGCTCAGTGGCACTAAAATGTATTTATTTATTTATTCAAACTTTGACCAGGAAGACCCATCACCACCAAAGACTCATTTCTAGGTGCATACTGGGGGAGGGGAGATGTACCAGAGCAACAATTACAGTGTATACAAAATCATAGATACAGTATTACATTCAGCAGGGCCATAATAGGACATGCAAAAAATAGCAGTGTCAGTGGTTCAGTAGGTAGCACACTCACCTCTGAGGCCGGGAGATCAGAGGGCTGTAGGTTCAGTTCCCACATCTGGCACTTGAGTTAATATCCCAGTACTGACACTGTAGTGCAGCATGAGAGGGGGTGCTGCACTTCTGAGGTGCCGTCTTTTGGATGAGACATTAAACCAAGGTCCCATCTGTCTGGATTGGTGGTAGTTCAGGTGGATGTTAAAGATCCCATGGCACTTATCGAAAAGAGTAGGGGAATTTGTTATTGACAAAACTTCAAAAAGGAAATAAAAAAAACAATGTTTCTTCACAATGTATACAAAAAGAATTTGCCAATAAGGAAAAACAAAAGAAATGTATAAAAAGAAAAGCAATGATAAAGAAACAACTCAAAGTCAGTTAGTACATCTTAGTAAAAAAAAAATGAAAAAATAAATTATAAAGAAAATATGAATTCATGTGACAGGAACATCATTTTCTGTCATCCATGGTAAATTCCTCCAATTCATCCTTAATAGAGCACGGTTATATATTCCAGCTTCATTTTTATAAATAATTAACAATTCTAAGTGAATTTTCAGCAAAAGTTCCATATAAGAAAGATCCTTCTGCTGTAAAGTAAAAAGACACCTACTTTGCTAAATAAATCACTTAAATACTGCAAAAAGAACGTGCAATGTACTAGTATCCCATTTACTCCAATCTGGAGTATATGAACCATAAATCAGAATTTCATAATTAGCTTTCTCGAATACTGATTCTTTCCAAACATTAGCAACATAACTCCAAAAACTGGAACTATATGGACATAAAAAATATAAAATGCTGCATAGTCTCGAATACTTGAAAGCAACCAAGACGAGAACAGTTACAATCCTGTAACTGTTTGTGAAATTGATTACCCTTAACATCAAGCCTCTCATGACCACACAACCAGGTAACGTCCCATAATTTAGGAGGAATATGTTTATTAGCTATAAAACCCTGTAGGGACAAAAGCTGCTCATCTGGACATTTTGGAAATGTACTTAGTTCAGAAAAATGTGAATCAAGGACAGACTGATATAGATTTTTTTTTGTTTAGAGAGTAACCAATCACTGGGTATATTCCACTGTCGTAATTTAAGAAAAATCTCACCCTGATAGGGATTCACGGTGGCAAGTGTACTAAGATGGCTTAAATGGCCCTCCACCCAATCCTGATACCAAGTCCCTATCGCTTGCCGAAAGAGACCTGTCCTTAATTTAGGAAGATGTTTTAATAACAGTGGGAAATTAGAAAAAAAGAATTGACAATAAAAAACAATAAGGAATTTATCATGTTCAAACCTCCCTGAGATACAGGCAACTAAAGAATATTACGCTTAATAGGATTAAGGCAGCTACCCCAGACTGCCTGAAAAAAATACTAAATAGAGTTGCTTCCCTTTGTTTAGGTGGGCAAAAAATATTACTTAAAAATAAAAATAGAGGTAGTAAATGTGTCCTTATCATATAGATACGTTTACATTTGGAAAACTGCCATTTATTCCAATTCTGTACCATAATTCTGCCTTTTTCAAGTTGTAAGTCCCAACTGTAGATAGCTGGGGTAGGAGAACCAAAAACTATACCCAAAATCCATATGGGGTGTGACGTTATACTTATATCACATACATGAACCCAGGCAGGGGTACCTCCACCCAAATTATACCCAATGTATTTGGGTTTATTTAAAGATGTACCAGAAAGGGAGCCAAAAAACTTACACATTTGAACAACTGAGTTAACTGAAGAAACAGTAGAGGTGCAAATAAAAATATCATCTGCATAGGCAAGGGCTGAAAAAGGAAGCAATACTTCTGGAACAGTGATAGGAGGTCTTAATTTATTTAAAGTATGTAACAACAGGTCTATACTAAACACATATAATAGACGGCTAGCTGGACAACCCTGCCTAACTCCCCATTTTACCGGAAGCATAGGCCCGAGGTGTCCATTAACCAATGGAGACACTGTAGCAGACTTATAAAGTTTCCGCAACCAAGAAACAAAAATAGAAGGAATACCATAATGTTGTAAAGTAAGCCATAAAAATTTGTGATTCACAGAATCAAAGGCTCCTTTTTGGTCTAATGATAAAATAAACCCAGGTAATCCAACCACATGTGATCTATCAAACATTTCTCGTAAAAAGAGTAACTGATCAATTATGGATCTGTTTGGGATCACACAGGACAGTGCAGGGGAAATTAAATGTAGAGATACTGTCCAAAGACGTGTATTCAAAATTTTCATTAAAATTTTTAAATCAACATTTAATAGACTGGTCTCCAATTAGAAAGGAGCTTCTTATCACCTTTCTTATGTAGAAAAATTAAAATTCCCCCCATCATTTCTAAAGGAAATTCAGAAAGCATTAGCAAGTCATTATAAACATTGGCAAGTTCCTGTGACAACACAGCACTGATTAGTTTATAAAACTCCGCAGTCAAACCATCTGTACCCGGTGCTTTATGGCAAGAAAGGGAATGAATGGCAGTGAGAACTTCCTGGGGTGTGAGAGGACTCACTAAACAAGATAATATAGATGGAGGGCAGTCCGGGACCTCTACGTTATGTAGAAAAGCTTGAGAAGAAACTAAATCAACAGGCTGTTCTTTAAAAAGGGAAGCCGTGTAGGATGTCACCTCTGACATCATATCATGTTGTGAAAATTTTTCCTGACCATCTCTCCCCATAAGACTGACAATTTTCCCCACCCTTTCCTTATCACCAAGAAAAGGACAAACAGTAGCAACATTTCTCTGCATACCAAATTTCTGTTGAAAGTGCAAAACTGTTGATTGATGCTTATGAAAGGGTACCATTCTCTCCTTAATTATTTTTATTTGAGATGAAAAGTCATATTTAGTGGTCTGGGCCATAGACATTTATTTCTGCATCTGCTTTCTGAGTTTTAAATAAGAAAATAAGCTGTGTCACGCTGAGACTTCCCAAAAAAATTTCAACAGTGAAATAGCATCTGTTTTAGTGTCTATCCACCATAAAAGGGGATCCTCATACATCTCATATAGAGACTTTCTTGCTTGTGCAAAATATTGCAGATGTTGCAAAATGTCCTGATGCAACAGCAGCTGAAAGTTAAGTCTCCAGAGGCCCCTACCAAAGGAGAATGCTACTGTAGACCCAACTGTTATGCACAAGGCACAATGATCAGAGAATTCCACCTGGGTTACCCACGCCAAATTTAGTGGTAAAGTTTTATTAATAAAAAAGAAATCTATCCTGGTAGCCAGGGCTCCTTTTTGAAAGGTAGGAACAGTAACCTCATGGAATTGAGCGTATGCATCGACCAAACTCGCAGTCTGGACAACCTTAGCTAAACAGGACATGTCACTAAAAACCTTAATGGTTTTAACCCCCTTACCCTTATCTTTATTAGATAAACCACAATTAAAATCACCCACCCAGATAACATTAAAGGAGGTATGTAAATATGGTTGTATAAGCTAGAACAAATCAACCCTTGTTGCTTTGGTTTGAGGTGCATATACATTAATTAATCTAAAACACACACCCCTGAAGTATAGTATCCAAAATGAATACCCGACTTGGGACCAGATCAATTAATTTCAAAACTTTCACATCAAGCACAAAAAGTATTGCTACCCCAGTACATTGTTCCAGTCCTAATGACTAATATGAAACCCCTGTATGCCACTGTTTTGAAGCACTAGAGATTTCGGTGACTGTATGTAATCGGGTATCCTGTAAAAAGAATACATTGGAATGTAAGGACTTCAAAAAAGAAAATAAAGCAGATTGTCGTAACTGTTTTTTGATGCTATTCACATTAAGTGAACAAAAAGTTAGTGAAGAAAGCATTCAGATAGTGGGAAACAATTTCACGGAGGCTTACGTTTATTTTTCTTCCCTTTCTTGGTAGCTGTGGGGATAGATTTAGGTGGGAGAACTGAGAGTTGATCCCCTTCAGACTCTACTTCTAAAGTTTTTTCGAAGGGATCTGCCCCTGACTGGGAGGATTCAGATTCAGCATCTGATATATCTTGTGAAAGGAGAAGGGCATGGAAACAATTAGTTGTGGGAGTACTGACTAATTTAGGAACTTTTGAGGCTGGTTGAGTATTATAGGACTTACGCCTCGTTTCCCTTGAATGAAAAGGCACTTCTTGAGGAAACTGGGGGTGGCATGGACTGGGAGTCAAGAAGGATAGATGCCTGAGGCAGAGGGTCTTTTAACAAAATATCTGAGGAAATGTCCAAAAGGAGGGGGGAGGAGTAGTATCAGAAGATTCCTGAAGAACAACAGAAGGCCCCGAACCAGGTGATACCAAAGGAGGGGGAACTGAAGGTGATGTGGATGCTGTAACGTGAGCGGCTCTTGAACGCTGCGCAACTGCGATCAGCAGTCTCTGTTCTTCCGAGTCCTGTGGGTCTGATTGCGATGAGCTGCCTCAGGACAAGTGGCATAAGAGTGCCCAAGTGCATTACACAAGGAGCAAATAGCTATGTTTCTACAGTGTTCATTCATATGCCCCAAAGAATTACAAAGGGTACAACGCAAACGATCACAGGCACTACTAATGTGACCTGATTTCCCACATCTATAGCAAGATTTAGGTTGACCTGCATAGAAAAGAACCTCTCTGTCCTGCCTCAAGAAAATACAATTTGGAAGGTGCTGTAAACCATCCTCAGCAGAACGTAGTATAACCCTGATTCTCCAACCCCTTGTCCAGATATCCTCAGAATCAAAGATTGCTTCTGGGTGTCCCAATACCATGCATCTCTGTTTCAACCAATAAGCAAGATCTGTAACACTTACACCCTCATTCCTAAAAAGAACAGTAATGGTTCTGTGTGCAGGCTTAGAAAGTGGAAAAACATCAAAAGGAGACCACAAAGGAGTCTGTCATACTTTATGATATTTAGTCCAAATTTTATCCAACCCACTATTTAGCTTAAAGCTAACATTAAAAGACTTCTCCCCTGAAACATGTATTAAGGCATACATTTCTGCTGAAGTAAATTGCAAACTATCCTTTAATAATGCTTTTGCTACAAATTTCCTATCAGGAAAAACATCCATCCCTCCTTTGTAAACAAATCGAACTGCATTATGCCTTTTAGCTGAGAAATTAGAAGAACGAAAAAATGAAGCACAAGAACGTGGTGTAGTTCGTTCTAGGCCAGGTACAGATCCTGGTGATGGGCCCGCAGGGGTTTCCTCAAGGGCCTGGTCATCTATACGCTCCACAGATGAAGAGGGCACCAGCCGAGGTGGAAGTTCTTTAGAAAAAGGCAAACCTCCCTGTGGTTTAAAACCAGGTTCAGGGTTCTGCATGGAAGACAGTTCATGAGGACGGGCTTGAGGTGAATTTGCAGTGTCCAAAGATTGGTCCCCCATAGGGTGGGCCTGATCAACCATGCTGTGAGGTATACAGGTAGTAGGTTTTGTGGCCAGTGAGGTAGGCAAGTTGGTCCCCTTCATATTAACCCCGGAATAACAACTGGGGAGAAACTAGAGATCCATTTACCAGACTCTGGGAGCTGTGCCCAGCCTGCCGATGTCAGGGCTTTACTGACTGACCATGAAGTGTCAGCGTCTTCTACTTGGTCTGCCCAGGAGCGTTTTTGTTCAAAAGTAGTTTTTTTAGTCACAGATTTAAATACCCATTGTTTAGCTGCAAAAGAAAAGACCATGGCGTGCTGTTGGTCTGAGGCAGAAGAAGCATAAACAGTACCTGCGACTGACTTTCCTGGGCAAAAAGATTGCAGCGGTGTAGCTGGAGCCGTGTTAGCCTGCAGGTTAGTTTCAGGTTTCTGCTGCATGACAACCTCACTGTCAGTCTGTAATCTTTCAGCTTTCACGAAAACTCCAAATGGCACTTCCACATTCCACTGCTTTCAGGAGGCAAAGACTACACCGAATGACAGGCAGTCAAATCCAATTGGTGTTCTGTAGAAAAATCTGAGGTTGGCAATAGATGCGCAACCTTACCTGCTTGCAAAGCTGAAGTATCTAGTAAACCTTTTGTTTTAGCAGATAAACCCAGTTCCATTGGTGCTTCAAAAACGATTTCTGACTCCAGATTCTCCAATATAGAAACAGTAGCTGGCCCCACGGCCTGCGGCACGTCTTGCTGCAGCAAAAGCTGCTCAGCAACTGATTTCTCCATCCTGATGGTCAGCAAGTCCCTCTACTGGCCAAACAGTAGTGGAATTTCCCCGGTGTCCTGGCCAAATTTCCCCATTCACTAAAAATACCACCAACAGCTTAATCTGGTTCAAGGTCAGTTGGCATTCATCTGTATACCCCTCCCCCGGGTCGTGCTTGAAAATAGGCAGGATTTGTCTAGTGCACTTACCCAGTCAACAAAAACTAAATAAATACATTTAAGGACAGTGCATATGCAAAGTATGCAACGTAAGTACAATGCAAGGACACGAAGCAGGCAGGTAGAGACAGAAAATATTAATGACCAGTTCAAAGTGAAAGCAGTAATGTGCAGTTCAAAGTACATACATAGGTCAAGCACACAACTACTGTAAAGTGTGTAATACCAAATACCCACTCCAACTGGGACAGATACAGAGATACAAAACGCTGCCAGTCTATCTGCTCTGTCAGATAGCACAACTGTAGCTTCAAAACCGTATGGTAGGGATGTCAACTAAATCTGGGTACCAAAACTGAATTCTGTATTGAGTCTGGTCTGCTGTAGATCCTTGACATACCCTTCCTGTCTGTCCCGGTCTATACCATCTGTAAGGGCCAGAAAAAGTTCTTAAGGCTGTCTGTGACTGGTACCAGAGGACACCAAAGAGGCTGAAATTTCAATAATCAATAAAATGTAAATATATTTTACATACTGCCACCTCAGCAGACTCCTGTTCTTTCAGTAAGCCACCGCTGGCTTCTTTTTCTTCCTTAAACAAGGGGCTCTGGTGGTCAAGCTTTCTGCGGCTGTTCTGTTTTTCCAGGATCTGTCCCTTTTACCCCAGTCCATGTACCCTCTAAGATCACATGATGTGCAGAACTTATTTCACAGAAGAAGAGGGCAACCAGGAACTAAGGAAAGCATTTGGTCAGTTGGGTTCTTCTCCCCACCAAGTTCATACATACAAATACATACTGGCCCAGATATTCAAACTGCGCCAGGCTGTGGCTCAAGCTTGGGCGCAGCTCAACTTGGCTGCGCAGGGGTGTGAACTAGGCGATATTCAACAGAGCTGCACCATGGCTCAGCAGCATTGAATATCGCATCCTGACACCCTCAGTGTGCATGGCACAGTGGCACTGCACCAGCGCAAGTGGCCAGAGTGGAGCATGGGGATGCACTAGCGCAAGTTCCATTGCGCAGGTGCAGCAACCACGATATTCAAAACTTAACATGCAAATGGGGCCATAATGTATGCAAGAGGTGCAATGGGTCCATTTGCATGCCATTATATTTACATTTGCATGCAGGTGTGCCGATCCCTGACGACTTGCGCCTGGCACCCTGCCAGGCAGTAGCCGTCGGGGACTGATGCCCCCTGCAGCCGGCAATGTGCTCCACAGCCCGATCGCGGCCCCATTGGCTCCACTGTAGAATTGTTAGCTGGGTGACCACAGGTAGCAGTGCAGTCAGAGCAGCTTTGAGAGGTGGTAGGATGCCGGCTGGTGCCACTCTTGACATGCATGGATATGTGTGCATGTACGTCTTAGCTGCCAGCATACTGAAGGCAAGTAAACAGAAAGCATGGAAAACCCCTGCCAGATCTGGATAATTTCCAACCTCTTGCAGGCCACACACTTGCAACTTGGTCTCTTCTCAAAATCTGGATCAGTTTAGGGGCAGGAATTATGGATCCCCACTAAACCCTCACAATGGGGTACAAGTTATGGGGAAGAAGGAGTGATAGTAAGTCCAAAGGCAACTGGGTGACAAGAGTTGGAGAGTCAGCAAGATGAGGTCATGACTGGCAACTGTGGATAAAGAAAGGAAAAAAGATAAAAAAAAGGAATGAGATCAAGTCCAGTTCCTCATTTAGCCCATGCGGAGTGAGAGCATCAAGGGAAGTCATGCATTCTCTTGGCCTCACACTGCAGCAAAATCCTAGTTGTGCCACCACCCCTCCTAGGTGTTGTGACAAATTCAAGATCTGTAAATTTGAGTTTGGGTCACCATTATGTGCTGCCCAAAAATGTGCTAAATGTGTACATCTTGTTTTCTCGAACAATTACTCTCACATGTAACTGGATATGTTGTTCAAGTGGAAATAACATCTGACCTACATAAATATATCTGAAGAGACACCACCACAGAAAAACTACAGATTATGTTTAGCAGTTTACAGTAATAAATGCTTCACATTCTCAGATTTACTTGAATGAGGAATTTCAACATACTGTACAGCAGTTTAGAACATAAAGTAGGTGATAACATTAATGCCATCACTACCATAGATTAAAAATAGTAAAAGATAAAATTAAAAAACTAAATAAATGGCAATTATTAGTATGGAAAATCTGTGCTACAGTAGACTGGTACTAAATGTGTGGGAAGGAGAGTGGAACGGGATGTGATAGTAAAGGAGAAATGTTAGAAATGTTACGTACTTTAGAATGTGATCTGTTTTCTGTTTGGCATGCTTGCTGGATGGTTGCAAGAATGACCTTACATTAAATACAAAAGGGCCTGATTCTCAAAGGTACCATAGATGGACACAAAGTGTGCCATAGACAGCCTTGTGTGAATGCTGCGTGCGCCAGGCAGGGTGCACCAGATTCTGCTACATTGAGACATGGGTGCAAAACAAACAACGCATGACCCATAGCACACAGTACTCATGCACCTATATTATGACTACTGTGATCTACCTAGTACCAAGCTTGTACCACCAATGAATTCCTGTAACAGTGGTTGCTTTTTAATCTAAGCGTTATGTACTGTACTGTTTTGTTTGCTGTGATGTATTGCTCTCTTGACGAGGTGTCTTTGTAAATGAGTCTTTGACTCAGAGGTCTGTAAGCCGATGATCTAATAAATAAATAAATAAAATAAACACTTGAAAAGATGGTGCATGTCACGACACTGTCGTAAGCTGCACCGTAAACCAAGGTGCAACAATGGCTGAGGACAGACCAATGCAAGGAGAGGGAGCAAAGCACAAGAGAAAGAGAAACTTCATGGAGTAGGAGACTGATATCCTGGTAGAGGAGGTTGAGGAAGAGGTGGGTACTTTGTGCATGAATAGCATGCATGAGGATGTAAATGAACAATATACACCACAACTGGATGGCACAGGGTGGTGTTCACCAACAGTGCTGACCACTGTACTAAACCTGTGCTGAATCCATCCATCCACAGGTCGACCTTCTACTGTCTAGAGGTGGGGACAGAGACCTGCACACCCAGAGACAGTGGGCATGGGAGGAGGTTGTAACAAAGGGAAATGCAAGCGAACAGTGCAAGCTCACCATACTTGACCTGCTGAAGCAGTACCATGACCTGAGATGAAGATGTAAAGAGAAGGTGGCATACAACTGTCACTGCACTGCCAGCATGGGTGGAGGACTGGGTGAGCTGCGACTGTTGACTAGCATGCAGGAATGTATAGCAATACACCTGAGCGACTACACAAAAGAGAGTGCTTGGGACCTCAATCTGTTTCAACAGGGAAGTGCAGCGGTTAAGTGCAGTGGAGGGACATGCACCAGAGCAATGCAGGGGACAGTCACAGGACCCTAAGTGACCCCATGTAGGGGACATGCCAGATCTCGCCCATGACGGTTCACCCCCCCAGGCACATAAGAGGATATGAAACCAAGCAGTGGAGATGTACAATACATCACACACAGACACAGGAAGGGATGGCGCATGAGATAATTTAATGTAAATACACCCCCTGCCTGGGAGTGGCTTGGTGGAATAGTAACGCCCATAGGGGTGATTGAGAAAGTCCATCTGTGAACCAGACTGCCAATTCTATGGCACTGATCTCAAGGGCAGGGTGCTGTGGGGCATGCACATATAGGTTATTGGATCATACACTGTGGCACCGAAGGTTGCTCGATAGCAGAGTGCCTGAGAAGGTTATACCACTGTACACTAGCCGGGATGGCATGTGATGCAAGTGACATGCACGGAGCCATGTTTACACCCTGCAGGCTAGGCAGCATGGCCAATGCAGTTGTGCACCGTGCATAGTGACACATGCTACTGCCACCTATCCAAAGGACAATGAATAGCTGCCAATGTGGACATTGAGCAGACAGGCCTTTGGAAGGTGCACAGACATATGTGTAGCACATGTGCATGTGTACCATGCACACAGCCTGGCTGTAGCCCAGGAAGGCGATGTGGTGGTCAATACCTGGAGCTGCAAGGGCCATGCTATGCCCTGTCTTGCCCTGTTGTGTAGAATACCGGTAGCCCCCTGCGATGGAGAGACAGCACAAAGTGAAGTAACACAGAAGACCTATGGACAGCAGCACAGTGAACACAGTGGGCAATTGGAGCATGTGGAAACAGTACATGGGGAGGCACCCACAGCATGCAGCATGTGATGCAACATGCTGCCCACCAATGGTTGCAGTGCAAAGGGTCACTGTACAATGCACTGATGAACTGGAGCAGACACAGACAGACATGTCTATGCAGCAGAGCCACCAACCATGTACAATGTTATCTGTATATCCACAGGTACCTGCAGTGGTGAGGACACAGACATGACACCCAGAACAACAACAGTCACACAGGGGCAAAACAAGCATTTGTTGAGGAGAACACCATCATTGTGGCCCCAGAGGAGGCAGAAGATACACACCATCTCACAGAGGGGGGCATGAATGACACGGGCTACAGTACCCCAACACACAGCCTGCAGCAAAGCCTGGATGGTGAATTCACCAATAACCCATCAGACTCAAACTTGGGCCACTCACCTGGTGATGTCAAGGTCTCAAGACATGAGGATGGTGGACAGGCTGACATCAGAACTACCTCTAGCAGCCAAGTGGAGCCTCCATTGTTGCTGCCAGAATGCCCAGCTGCACATCCTGAGTTGGAGGAGGATCTCAGCAGGTACTTCACTGCTGTTGTGAACACCCAGGAGGCCATACATTGGGAGGTGGTGGCTATACGCATGGCAATACAGGAGCTCAACACCACCATAGCAACGCAACACTGCCATGTAGAGGACACCATACTATGACTGCATGATGCCATGAAGACATGCCGATGTGACACTGCAGAACAGCATGGAGAAACCACCACCATACTGCATATGATACATGGATTAACACAGAGGCTGACAGATGCCATGGACTACCTGGCAGTGGTGTTGGAGCATGACATACAGATACAAAACACACAGACTAGAACGATCACTGCAATGGCCAAGACTATGCAGCCCATGTCCCAGGCTATGTGGTCCAACACTAGCCACATGCACTCCATAGGAAACATATTTGGGCCACAGGTGTATATGGTGGTGATTGGGCCATGCATGATGGGGAGCACAACCACACAGTGCAACTGACACAGGTGGCCATGAACAGCCTGCACCATTATATAGTGGCCCATACAGTGGCCAGGGACACACATTACCTGTAGAACACTCTCAATGAGCACCCACATGGGACAGCACTACAAGACCACCAAGACAACACCAGCAGAGGGAGGATACACCTGTACCCAGAGCGCAGGGTAGATCTTCCATGGACAGTGACCAGAGGAGCATTTACTGAAAGTGCTGTAAATCCCATCTCGCTGCCTATATTAGCACCATAGGGACTAGCACCCTCTGGACTGGTGCTGTTCCTGTAGTGCTAATCTAACTGAGTACTGCACTGTGGCCTCACTTTATTACTTATAGTGATACCCATGTTCTTTTCTGGGTAAGTAGTACTAGTAAATGTACAAACACATACATGTGATTACAATCTGTATGTGTGTAAAGTGATTGTTTCATTGTAATTGTGATGTATGTGGTTACAGTGTTATGCATGTCCAGGACTGGGCGAAATTAGCATATTACAATTTCATGAAGGTTTTGCAAAATTCCATGAAATTTTCCAAAATTCTTAAATTGGTCATAACCTGGGCAGTATTATAGATAGAAATCTAAAATATGGCATGTATGTTTCTTGGAATGGGCCATAGATGGATGTAAAGTTGCATGACATTTGGATGAGGGGCAGGGGAAGTTATAGAGGCTCACATTCTGGAAATTTATTATCCATGTGAACATTTCTGAAAATATTTCTGTACTTACAACTTAGCCACATTTGGAGCAAGATATATGAACATTATACATTTTCTGGAAAGAGTCATAGAACCTGCTAAATAGAAAAGCACTTGGTTGTGTAAATTGTAAGTTACAGGCATTCAAAATTTCACAATTTAATTATTTGTTGAACTGTGTGAAATTTGTCAAGATATTTGGGTGTTTATAGCTCTGCTGCTATGGAAGGTATACACTCAATATTTGGGACTAGCATTATAGTCCTGCAATACCCCTCCAACACTCCTGTGACAGTGATGTTTCACCATCACGCTCCATCATGACTAAAGATATCTGGCATTAATTGGTGCCACTGTTTTCAAATAGTAAACATACATTGTTATCTATAGGCTTGTTAAAGAGTCAGCAGGTAGCATTGTGCAGAAATAATGCTGCACGTTCTTATGCTTCCACAAATCATTAAGTCAGTGACCTCCAGTGGTTATCAGGCATATTGCAAGAATTCAGGCTAGGGCACTGTCATTTCCATGACTATTTTCAGGGTTCGTCACTCAATATAGTGACCTGACCTTGGCACCACTATACTTTTACTATAGAGCCTCCTATGAACACTACCTTATTGCCACTTTACCCAGTCTTTACCTTCCTCTACAGTGGTAACTCAAGTGTATAAAGTGAGCAAAATGTAGGGACATGGCTTTGACAAAAGTATCACAACATTCCACAGTTTCACAAAAGCTCAAGAAATTCTACTTTAATTACTGATGTTATTTTGAAATCTTTAGCTGCTTTCAACTTGGAGAGCCTTTGAGCAACAGATTATAGAGCTGACACACATTGCCTCTTTTTTTCCATATTGTTTTTTCTCCCAGTCAGTAGCTCATCTCTCATGGATATACCTTGTTCTCCGGGATGTATACTGATCAGGTTGAGCCCAGCCATCATTCAGTTGGCTACCAGCTTTTTCTCCAACATTTTTCCCTCCCATCTCCCCTGGTGGGGTGGAACCATTGTCAGCCTCACACAATCACACCTTCCCTGTAAGCTCCCTGACTCAGCCAAAGGGGTTGCTGTGTTGGTGGAACCAACTGCCTATCCTGCCCGACCAAGATTGAGTGGCAGCTGTCTTGGCCATGGCCTACCTACCGACATGACTTACAGGGCTCACTTCTGAACCCGGGTCGTCATTATGGAAGCCAGTGCTCTACTGCTGGGCCATGGGAGTGGCCTGAAAGCCTAATATTTAGGGTCAATAAACCTAACATAATTTCTGATATTCTGTTCTCTAGTTTTAAAGCTATAGGGGCTTAAAATTCTGCAGTACACATAATCGTGAAATGTAATGTTAAAATTCTGATGGTTGGAAGCATATAATTGAGATGCATTACAAGACAGAGATCTGAAACTTGGTACACATCTGAAGAAACCTACTGGTACAAAGCAGAAAATCGGTCACTTGCCACCTTTGGTAAGAACAGATGTCTGAAACATGTCAAGTGGGCAAAGCATGGGTGTTTTGCTGTATTGCTGTCTGTGCGATTTTCTTTTATAATAAATGACAATGTAGTTTTGACTACATTTGGTGTCGGAATTCAATTGATTTGGCGAATGCCGGATTTTCTGCTTTGTATCATTGAACTCTTATCATGAGCACCACCAGCCCATTGCACACTATTTCCAGGTTTGTGCAAGGACTTATTGATAAAGTTATCATTCCAAAGTTGGTGCAATTTGGACAAATACTTTTAGTGTAAGTAATTACAAAATGTAATTTTAAAATTGCAAATGTTTGGAGACTTATAACTCTGTCTGAAGATAGAGATCCATGCTGACCCGCCAGCATAGTGGCAGTACTACAACTTGTGGCACCAATATCCCAAGTTTGGAAGTGAGCTCAGGAGTCAGATGGTCAGCCAAGGGGGTGGGGTGGGGAGAAGGATTCAATGTCCCAGGGACTGCTATTCTCCTCTGGGGATGGGTGGAACCAGCATCAGTCTGGCCCCTAGCGGTGGCTGGGGATCAACACACTGAGAATGTGCACAAGAGTGGAGTGGAGGTTGGGTAGATGCCTGACATGCTGCATACAGGAGTGTGCGCAGTAGGGTCATTGGTGTCATTACATGCCACTTCCTGCACCCCAGGGGAGAAAACATGAATATTTGCTGACTGGCAGGATGGCACCAGTATCCCGTGGGTGCTGCACCTGGTTATCTGGACACGTCCATATAGGTTACATAGGGTATACAGAGCTTTTTGAAGACCAAGGTCCATTCTAGCTCACTTCTAGATTCAAGAATACCCCAAAATGTTATTAGTAACAAGGTGAGTATCAAGGCATGCCTTAAACACGTTCATATTTCTACTAACCATGACTTCAAATGGAAGCTCATTCCATATCTTGACCACCCTAACTGAAAACCACTACTTTTTTTTACTTGTATTAAATCTTTCCCCACCCAGTTGTAAGGGGTGAGCTCTGGTATTGCATACCAGTTGGAGGGCATCCCTGCCCCGGAGCACCCCGTGCGTTGTTGAGCTGCACCACGCCTGAAGCCCAGGCAGCTGGAGAACTTGGAGGGCATCCCTGCCCCGGAGCACCCCGCGACGTTGTTGAGCTGCCCCCTGCCTGAAGCCTAGGCAGTTGGAGGGCATCCCTGCCCCGGAGCCCCCCGCAACATTGTTGAGCTGCCCCCCCGCCTGAAGGTAACTGCCGCTGGAAGCCGAAAACCGTGAACAGCATTTTTTTTTCTGTCTCTGTCTGCCTTTTGAATTTGGCGCCTCTTTTAAGCTACATAGCCAAGACGGGAGTACATCAAGCTGCATCTGTAAATGGCAGCACATTTTGTAACCTTGTTTTCGGCTGCACACGGTCATGGTGCTGCAGCATAGCAAAGCACTTTAACTTGCAGTGCAGTTTGCTCTTGGCTGCTACACCCTACGAGTCGTCCCCCTCACTCTGCAGATCCCTGGCCTGCAACTGCAGTCGGCACTGTAAGAAGAACACAGTGCTCATGTTAGTGAAGTAGTTTATATTTACATGCCTGTACTCTGGATGTAAAGGTCTCTAAAGTGCTGCTGTAACACAGGAGCTGTTCTTGTACATTTAGGCTGATTACCTGTACTATGTAGAGAAAAACTGCAGACCCTTTTAAAATTTATTAGACTGCCTGCATATGCTGCATACTGTAGAGTACGGTCCTGCAAGCTAGATTCTGTATAAATTCTTATTACAGTTGCATGTAATCCCTGCCACCTTCCTTCTTTGTCTCTTCCCTACTCATTTACTTCTCTTTTGTTCCCTTCTCCTTCCCTTCTCATGACTGCAGCCTCCCTATATAGGTAAAACTCACTCCTCTCTCTTTCTCCTTAGCCCAGGCAGTTGGAGGGCATCCCTGCCCCGGAGCACCCCGCGATGTTGTTGAGCTGTCCCCTGCCTGAAGGTAACTGCCACTGGAAGCCGAAAACCAAGAACGGCATTTTTTTTTCTGTCTCTGTCTGCCTTTTAAATTTGGTGCCTCTTTTAAGCTACATAGCCTAGATGGGAGTACATCAAGCTGCATCTGTAAATGGCAGCACATTTTGTAAGCTTGTTTTCGGCTGCAAATGGTCACGGTGCTGCAGCATAGCAAAGCACTTTAACTTGCAGTGCAGTTTGCTCTTGGCTGCTTCACCCTACCAGCCGTCCCCCTCGCTCTGCAGATCCCTGGCCTGCAATGGCGGTCGGCACTGTAAGAGGACACAGTGCTCTCTTCCCCACAGTCACTTCACGACTGCTCCCCACCCGCCCCCCACACCCAGCGTTGGCGGCTCTAGATTTATAGGGCTAGGCCACGCCTTTAACACACCCCTGCAATGCCCCTGAGTGAAAAATGACTATCTCCTTAGTTTCCATTAGCAGGTTATACTGCTGTACAACTAGAGGGCATATTGAATCAGTTTAGTAACTTAACTGTTTAAAACAAGTAAGATTTTATTCATCCAACCCCCTTTACCTCTGAGACTTAGTGCTTTCTCTGACAATTAAATCTTTTCAACCATATAATTAACATGGCCATCAAGTACTTTGTAACTCTTCTACTTACTATAATCCTTTTTGACCCCTGTTTGATCCAAGTCCCCTCTAGACCTAAAAGAAACTTCTCTGGGCTGTATTCTAGCTATCAATCCTAGGCTCCCTTTGTTTCAAACATCCTCTCCTTACTTTGTTGAAACCTTCTCACTTATTATTCCCCACAAACTCATTTACCACTTAGCCTACTCCCTTTCTAAACCTTTAGTTTGCAAAACTCCTCTTCTTACTCTTTCCACCCATCGTAAGCTGTGGCACTTTCTCTGCCTCGCTCTATTTCTATCTGGGGACATTGTGCAAAATCCTGAACCTACTACAACTAACCAGTCACCAAATAATGCGACTTGGTTAGACTCAAAGGGACTACGGATCGCGCACATGAACATTAGGAGCCTCCTTCGCAATCTATCGGAACTTGAGGCATGGGTTGCCCAGAACCTCCCTGACATCCTCTGCCTATCAGAAACTTGGTTAAAGCCCTCTATTGCTGACCGTCTGTGTGCATTACCGAACTACAATCTTATTAGACAAGATCAAGCCGCCTCTTAGCGTGGGGGTGGGGTTGCTATCTACTTTAAACAACACCTGCTAATAACCCAAAATGTTCTCCCTACCCTATCTCTCTGTGAAACGATACATGCTATGCTTCTACTAGGCTCAAAGAAGTTGCATTTAATCTGTGCCTATAACCCCCCTGTCGGAGGGATAAAAGGCCTTGAAGAGCTTCTCCAACTAATTGATATTACCACTGGTCATAACGAAGTCATAGTACTGGGTGACCTGAACCTAAACTGGGCTAGTAATGTGGTTCAAGCCCTCCATACCTTAGTGCATAGTCACAATTTTCATCAGTTAATCTCCAACCCCACTAGGGTTAGGGCTCCCTCCCAGTCTAGTATGCTTATCAATTGGATCCTTACAAATCACCCTGATAGCATTAGCTACTGAGGTACATTACCAGATGTAATTAGTGATCACTCCGCAATCTACTGCACGTGGAGCTCAAATAAAAAACTTTCTCTTCCCCCAAGACCTGTAACATTTCGTAACCTTGCCAATTTCAACCCTACTTGCTTTATGAATGACCTCTCAATGATTGACTGGTCTTCCATTCATAATGCATCAGATGTCCAATCCGCCCTTGATAGCTTCCTCACAAAGTTCAGTAGGCTCCAAGACTTCCATGCTCCATGGATCACTAGGCACTTTCGAGGTATTCAGATGAAGTGGCTAACAAAAGACCTACTAACCCAGATTAGGGCCAGAGATAAAGCCTGGCGTCTTTTTAAGTCCACAAGGTTAGAATCTGATTATTGCCATTATTGCTGTCTGAGGAAGAAGAAGAAGAATCTGCATTTATATAGCACTTTTCTTACATCCAAAGCGCTTTACAAGCAATGCTAGACTGGTAGTGAAGTGACTGAATGTGTGGTGGTGGCCATATCGCACATCATCACCCACACACAGCCTGGATAATTGCATGAACCGGCTTATGGGAAAGGGAATGTTGGCCAGGACACCGGGAATTTTCCCTACTCTTTGCAAAGAGTGCCCTGGGTTCTTTTACTTCCACCTGGACACCCACCAGGACAACACCAGGATGGGTAGAAGGGACCTCGGTTTAACGTCTCATCCGAAGGACGGCACACCCCAGCAGTACAGCACCCCCCAATACTGCACTCAGATGCCAGCGATTTTTTAGGTGCAAGTCCAGTCCCGGTGTGGGGCGAGAACCCACGACCTTCTGGTCCAGAGGCAGATGTGCTACCAACTGAGCCACGCTGACAGGAATGCCTGCAAAATAAATATCTGACTATCTAAAAGTACCTTCTGCAGGAACGTGCTAATTAACGCCTCTGGTGATGCCAAGAAATTCTGGACTACCATAAAAACTCTCATGGGCTCTAATCATAAGTCCCATACAAATAGCATGTTACTTAATGGTATACACTGCAATAACCCACTCACTATAGCCAACGCCTTTAATCACCATTTCTCAGATTTATCAAGCTATCAGTCCTCCTTCCAAAACTCTAGCACTGCTCAGTCCCCTTGTAAAACCAAACCATCACCCCTTAACCCCCCTTTAGGTTCTGGATCATTCAAATAAGAGAAGTCGAAAAACTGCTTCTCTCCATCCATGAAAACAATAGTCCTGGGTCTGACGGTCTTGAACCTAGGCTCTTGAAAGTAGCGGTCCCTTTCATAGCCTCCCCATTTACCAAAATCTTTAATCTGTCCTTATGCCATGGTATAGTCCCAACTATATGGAAAGTTGCTAAAATTACTCCTATTCCAAAGAAAGGAGACCTGAAGGAAATTAAAAACTACCGTTCCATTGCTATACTCTCTGTCTTAAGCAAAATCTTGGAAAAACTAGTTGCCACTCAAACGATAGAATACCTCCAAAAATTTAACCTCCTTTCTAGCTCCCAACACGGCTTCCGTAAAGGTTATAGTACCACCACCGCCCTGCTTAAGTTGACTAATGACATTTACTCTTCTATGGACTTAGGCCTCCTGACTGGAGCAGTTTTCATCGACCTAACCAAAGCTTTTGATCTGGTAAACCACTCACTCCTTCTGTCAAAACTTTGGTCTTTTGGTTTCTCCCCAGATTCCATTACCTGGTTTAAAAGCTACCTGACTGACAGGCTGTGGTCTTTAACTCTGCAACCTCAGATCCTGCACCTATCCACGTTGGAGTACCCCAGGGCTCCATTCTTGGTCCTCTACTCTTCACAATCTTCATTGATGGCATCCCCACAACTGCACCGAATTGCTCTTCTTTGCTCTACGTGGATGATCTGGTTATCTACCACAGTGCAAAAACTGCAGCCTCCCTACACCATCCACTTGCATTGGATTTTGCTAGTATCCAAACTTGGCTTACTGATAACAAACTAGTCCTTAACTCTAGCAAATCTTACTCTATGCTGTTTGGCTCTCAAGCCAGACTCAAATCTAATCCAAATCCCCTCATCATCTCCTGTGCGGACAGCTCTCCTCTACCCTCTACCAAATCCTTCAAATATCTTGGTGTCACCCTGGATGAATCTCTTGACCTTGACCTTCATATCTCTACTATCTGTAAGTAGGTAAATGCTAAGCTAGGAAGTTCCTATTGTACCAGTTATGCACTTACCCCACCTCAAGACAGACACAGTGTCCAGGTTTCCTTCTACCGACACTAGCATATGGCTACGTCAATCTTCCTGTCCGCATCTAAAACCTCCTTCATAAATGGGACACCACTTATAATAGCATCTGTCGCCATGCGCTGCCTCACCACGTTTCAAGCACCACTGCCACCTCTATCGAGACTTAAAATGGCTTTGCCCCTCTGCCTATCATTTTCTGACCTTTGGATCACTAATTGACTCAGTCACCAGAGCAGGTCTCCCCCTATCCCTTTCTTCCACACTGGAACTACAACCTCCCACTCACGAATTACGTTCTAATGATAAAGCCCTTCTGCGTGTTCCAAGATGTAGAACTAATATGGGCACTCGTGCATTTTCCTATACTGCTACAAAATATTAGAACTCTATACCCCTCTCTATCCGTCAAACAAACAGCCACACTGTCTTTAAGAAGCTACATCAGGAACACCTTCACACCTTACATCCCTGCACCTGTTTTAACCCTCCTTGAAGCCACACTCTTTCTTCCCCTTCCCCATCTCCATCCTATCTACCTCCTTTTTACTCTCCCTCCTCTCACGACTTACGCCTGTCTAGCTCTTTCATCCTCTTTTTCCTTCCTCTCTCCCCCTCTCTACTTTTCATGGCAGTTAGTGTACTGTAACTTACTACCTTCCATGTTGTACTTTCTTTTGCCACTTATCCTGCTTTCTTCCCTGTATTCACAGTATCCTAACCTTCAGTATTCAGAATGTCAATGTCCTTATTACATGCTGTTTTTATCCTGTTTTGTACTGCCTCCATGTGCTGCGTCACATGTTTATTGTTTGTCTGTAAAATGTTTTCTCCCGGGTTGTGCCTGAAAATAGGCATTGTTTTGCCTAGTGCACTTACCCGGTCACCAAAAGCAAAATAAATAAATAAATAAATTATACCTGAGCCCTAAATATAAGGCCCAGTTGTTCCCACAGTTGCATATCAGTTAATGCCTTATAAATCAGACATGTCACCCCTCAGTCTGCGAAATTCAAGGGAGTACAAACCTAATGTTTCTAGTCTATTGTCGTAGTCTAATCCCCCGACATAATTTATCCTATGGGAGGCCCTTCTCTGTACCCTTTCAATGGCTTTTATCTCTTTTTTGCCTCATGGTTCCCAAAATTGGGTGCAGTACTCAATGTGGGGATGCAGCAGGGTGGTATAGAGTAGATGCAGCACCTCCTTATACCTACTCTTAATGTGTTTGTTTATACAGTTTAATATATTGCTAGCTTTTTTGATGACCCAATTGCAGTGCATCTTGAAACTAAGATTGTTGCTAACTCTGATACCCAGATCTCTCTCATCCTGCACTTCCTTTAATGCCAATCCAGCCAGTGAGTATTTAGACTGCATGTTATTCTTCCCAAAATGCACCACAGTGCCTTTGTCGGTGTTAAAGGTTAACTTCTTTGCAATTGCCCTGTGCTCTAATTCTCCCAGGGCTGTTTGTAAGGTGTCTACATCCTCCTGATTGTTGACAATGTGCCCAGTTCGTGTATCATCAGCTAACTTAGATATCCAGACTCCTGTTGTGGTGCTCACTGAGGAGAGGTAGATGTTAAAAAGACAGGGCCAAGGACGGATCCCTGGGGCACCTCACTGGTTACTTCTGCCCGTTTAGAAAATGACTCTCTAACACAGACTCTTTGTTTACTTTTGGAAAGTCATGCATTAATCCAATGTAATATTTTCCCATGGACCCCATGCTCAATTAAAGCACTAACAAGTGCCCCATATGGGACCTTGTTGAAGGCCTTCAAGAAGTCTAAAAAGATGACATCCACAGAATCTCGATTGTCTAAAGCTTTACTAGCTATTCCGTAAAATTCCAATAGATTGGTCTGACACGACCTTCCCTTAGTGAACCCATGTTGTATGCAGTCCACATCTTTGGTGAGGAGTAGGAACTCAGTAATGTGGTCTTTTATGATGCCTTCCAGGATTTTCTCAAAAACCGCTGTCAGGCTGATTGGTCTATAATTCCCAACCTTCTACTTGGTTCCCTTTTTTGTGGACAGGTACCATGACTGCCTGCCGCCAGACTTCCAGGACCTCACCTTCACTAATAGATTTTTGAAAAATAGCTGTTACTGGATCTGCTGATAGTACTGCCAGTTCCTTAATAACTCTCGGGTAAAGGCCATCAATGCCCTGTGCTTTGTTCTGATCTAACTTCTGGAGCCTTAGCTGCACATCCATTTTATCTAATAATAGGCCTGGATCTGGCAAATGGTCAAGATGATTTTTAGTTACATGTGTTCTTTTATTAAAGACAGAGGAGAAATAATGGTTGTACTGCTCAGTCATTAAGTGGTTGTTGGTAATCATAGCCCCGTCAGAGCTTTTAAGTTGGCCAGCAGTTTTACTGCCACCCTTCCTATTATTAATATATGTGTAAAAGAATTTATAGTTGTCCTGGACTTTACTGGCTAGTTTAAGATCATGTTTTTTTTGGCCTGCTCAATACTCTTTTTGAATTGTTTTAAGCATTTTTATACCCTTCCCAGCATGTTTTGTTACTGCTTGTTTTGGCCTTTTTGTATGCCTTATTTTTACGTTCGCTTGCACGCATGCGCAAGGAACATTTTGGGAGAGTAGCACACATTGGAGGTGTGCCTCTCACTTGCAATCCTCTGCTCAGTTGAGCAGGCATGGCAGTCCTGCACCAATGGGCGTGGGAGCTGTGTATGACAGCGGTGGTCTTCGCTTCAAAGAAAACCACCGCTGTCATACAGACCACCGCGTCACGCCGTCCCCCGCATCACACCACCCCCCCAAAGCTTTGGTGCCATGCTGGGAGCCCACCCCTGTGTGGCAAACATCCCGCGTTGCTTGCTGACAGGGGTGCCCAATCCCCCGTCAGCTCCTTGGCCCCCCCAGCCATCTTCTGCCATGTTGGGAGCCCACCCCAGCATGGCAAACGTCCCTGTTGTCAGCCGACGGGGTGCCCAATCCCCATTGACTCCCATGGCCCCGACCATCTTTCTGCCATGCTGGGAGCCCACCCAGTGTGGCAAATGTCCCATCGTCAATAGTAAAAAAAAACCTGTAAAGTAAAAACGGTCCCATGCAGTCTCCCGCCCCTCCCACAACCCGCACTCCACCCACTGTGCACCCTGCCTTCCCACACACCCTCACCCCATACTTACCTCCAGAGCTTGGTGCGACAATCTTGTGGACCGGGAACATGTCTGCACTCTTCAAAGCCGACCACGAGCTGAGGAAATGCCAGTAAGCTGTATAATGGGCTAGATAGGGGGTTTTCAACTTTATTGCATATCTCAGGCATTTTTTGGAATTTTTGTACTACATTTTCAACTTGGGGTTTTTGGGACCCCTTCTCTTGAATGATGTCACTGTCATGGCGTTATTCGGGCCCAAAGGGTGATTTCACAGTCAGTGTGCAGACACTGCGCGAAATGACTCTTCTGGCCTGAATAACACCATGTCAATGACATCATTCATGAGAAGGGGTCCCAAAAACCCCATGTTGAAAATTTGGTGCAAATATTCCAAAAAATGACTGTTTTATGAGCGTGCATTGCGCAGTTCCTACGCAGGCTCATAAGTTCACGAATTTTCAATGTTTTCACTCCAGATTTTCAACATTGCCATTTTACCACACCTCCTTATGAGCAGTACAGCTGTCATTTTTCACATCCTGCCCAAAACATGTTTCCACCCATGTAGCGCACAATGGCACAGTCAGTGCGAAATCAATGTATGGGATGCATTAAGAAAATCACGGTGACACTGTTCATTAGTAAGAGGTCTTAAAATGGCTATGTTGAAAATTTGCGAAACATTCCTAAAATTGGACTGTTTTTACGAGAAGTGTGCATTGCGCAGTTCCTACGCACGCTCTTAAGTTTGCAAATTTTCAATATTTCCACTCCAGATTTTCAACATTGCCATTTTACCACACCTTCTTATGAGTAGTATAGCTGTCATTTTTCACATCCTGCCCAAAGCATGTTTCTGCCCATGTAGCGCACAATGGCGCAGTCAGTGTGCAAACTCAATGTATGGGACACATTAAGAAAATCACAGTGACACTGTTCATGAGCAGAGGTCTTAAAAAGGCTGTGTTGAAAATTTGGTGACAAAAGTCTTAAAAATGACTGTTTTATGAGTGTTCAGTGCGCAGTTCCTATGTACGCTCGTAAGTTTGTGAATTTTCAATATTTTCACTCCAGATTTTCAACATTGCCATTTTACCACACCTCCTTATGAGCAGTAAAGCTGTCATTTTTCACATCCTGCCCAAAATGTGTTTCCGCCCATGTAGCGCACAATGGTGCAGTCGGTGTGCGAACTCAATGTATGGGACACATTAAGAAAATCACAGTGACACTGTTCATGAGCAGAGATCTTAAAATGGCTATGTTGAAAATTTGGTGAACAAATTCCCAAAATAACTGGTTTGAAGAGCGGCGCTAGCAGTTCCACGCACCGTAAGTTTGCAAATTTTCAATATTTTCACTCCACATTTTCAACATTGCCATTTTACCACACCTCCTTATGAGCAGTACAGCTGTCATTTTTCACATCCTGCCCAAAACGTGTTTCCGCCCATGTAGTGCACAGTGGCGCAGTCGGTGTACAAAATCAATGTATGGGACACAGTAAGACAATCACAGTGACACTGTTCATTAGCAGAGGTTTTAAAATGCCAATGTTGAAAATTTGGTGAAAAAATTCTTAACAATCACTGTTTTATGAGCGTGCGTTGCACAGTTCCCACGCACACTCGTAGGTTTGTGAATTTTCAACATTTCCACTCCAGATTTTCAACATTGCCATTTTACCACACTTCCTTATGAGCAGTACAGCTGTCATTTTTCATATCCTGCCCAAAACGTGTTTCCGCCTATGTAGCACACAATGGGAGTAACAAAAAGGTCATGCTGAAAATTTATTGTGCAAATACCAGCAATCGCACAGGGCATTAGGGTAAAGCACCATACGTGCCAAACACCACTGCAAATACCTGCAAGCGAACGTTCGGCATTGACAAATGCTTGTTCCTTTTAATATTTTTCCTGACTGATGGTGTCATCCATGGTGAGATTTTTTTTTTTTGCCTCATTGTATTTTTTTATACATGGTTTATATAATTGTATCAAGGTGGTAATTTTATTTATCAAGTCCAACATGTTGTGAAGTGGTTGCTTATCAAAATTAGCTTCCCAATCCCACTTAGCCAGTTCTCTTCTCATGCTATTGAAGTCTGCCTTGTTGAAATTGTATACTATTGTACTGCCTTTGTCTGCCCAATAATTGTAAAGTTGAAGCTCACCATAGAGTGGACACTGGAGCTCGGGGAGCCAAGACACTACAGTCATGGATATTACTGACCATGTTATTTAGGACCAGGTCAAGTGTGTGATTATCCCTAGTATTCATAGTGACAAACTGGTCCATGCCAGCCAGTATGAAAGCTTCCAGGAAGCGCAACTCGGTAGAGGTTTCTGCATTCATTGTATCCCAGTTAATCCCCGGGAGGTTGAAATCACCCAATAATATGATATTATCAGCTGTGGTTATTTTATTAATGAAATCTAGTAATAATAAGTCATCCTGCTGTGAAATGGATGGAGGCCTGTACACTAGTCCCAAATTGATTTTGGCAGAATGGGGCGGGGAGATTTTGACCCATAAAATCTCCACAGATTCCCAATGGGTAGTGTCTATGCTTTCTGTGATAATGTCTGCAATATATAGGGCTACCCTCCTCCCCCAGACTGTGTTCTATCCCTATGATATAGAGTGAAACCTGGAATATTCTACTCTCAAGGGTTCTTGTGTTTCCACTAGGTTTCTGTAATACCATAAATGTGTACATTGGACACATGTAAGATGTAGAGGAGTTTATCAAATTTGTTGCTAAGACTTCCAGCATTTATTAATCGAAAGTTCCATTTGGGTGGTTCCAACTGCTTGGTATTTTTGCCCTTAGATTTGGGGTCCCCCTCATCCCTCCTTCCATGCAGTTTAAATTGGTATCTATAACCTGGCACAACCTATGTGCGAAAATGCGCTTTCCCTGTTTGTTTAAATGCAAGCCATTCTGTGCAAACAGCCTTGAACCTTGAAAGTTTTCCCAATGGTCAACGCATGTGAAATCCTCCCTGTTGCACCAAAGTCTAAGCCAGCCATTAAAACTAAGTATGTCTCTGGCCTTTGCTTGGCTAGCTCGTGGGACTGGTAAGAAGCCTGAAATTATCTGGTCGCAACCCTTTGCTGATAAGGCCATCCCTACCTGTTTGAAACCTCTTTGAAGATCTACAAGGCTCCTCTTGCCTAAACCAATTACCTTGCATGTATTAAAGTTGCTAGTTTTATTCCATGGTCCTGAGGGCCAGGCAGGAGCTGTCTAATGTCTCTTATTCCAGCCCCTGGTAAAACACTGACTGTGGTGTGGTAATTGCAGTGTTTGCATATTGTGTAGTCGGTGTACCGGAGCATGGAGTCCCCTATAACCAGGACAACTTGGGGTACATTTTCATCAAGTGGTGATGGTTTTACCCTGTCCTTGCTATCCATATTGTCAGTGCTCTGAAATGTTGGATTATTGCTACCAGGTGACATCAAGACCTCTTGGGTGGTTAATACTTCCTCACAGCTCAGATTTGTGTCAGTAGGTAAGGCATTCAATCTGTTGGGTGTCAATATGTTTGATGAGCCCCCTACGTTTCTTCAGCCTTTTTTGTTGCAGGTTTTGTACACCATACACCAGTCATCGTTATCCCCACGTTCCACCACCTTGGGTTCATCAGGTTTTTGTGGTCTTGATGAATCATGTTTAATTGGATTGACCATATTATCAGCCACAGATTCTATAAAGCGCTCTACAGTGCTAATATCAGTTTGGACCTGTACCCTCTGTTGGAGTGCAGTGATTTCAGCCTGCAACACCTTCAGTAAAATACATTTGTCACACTCGAACTCAGGGGTTGCTTCCCCTTCAGCATACGTGCAGCATTTATTGCAGAGCTTCACTTTCTCACTGTACCTTACACTATGGGGTTGTCAAAACGGTGGGCCCAGTTCCCAGTTGTCCCAGCTGACACAGCCGACACGCATCAACATGTGCCGATGTGCATGTGTCTGTGCACATCTCAACGCGTAGCAACATGTGCCCTGCCTGCACTCGCCCTGCTCACAGCAAGGCTGAGTTTTAATGTTCTAAGTGACCCAGAAGTAGCTGTGTGGTGTCAGGGGTCCCTCACATCCAAAGTAGTGATTTAAAAGTATTTATCCACTGTGTGTTGGCTACTCATCCGTAGCTAAGGCACAGGAATTAAATAAGTAGCCCAAAACAGAATAAAAGTAGGATATCAGCAGTTTTGTAGTTCGGCCCTGCACTTCCAAACTACCACCGCTCTCTTCCTACTTTCTGTTGTAACAGAAGCATAGAGCTCCAGGTAAAAAGTAGGTTGAAAACACAGTTCAGCATGCAATACAGTATATGGTTCCTGTGCAGTCCCCCTAAATGAGAGCTGCTCCTACACTGCTACCAATGTTTTGTTTGTTTTTCGCGTCTGCTCACAGCAGGGCCATGTTTTAAAGATCTAAGTGACCTGGAAGTAGCTGTGTGGGGTCATGGGTCCCTCGCAACCAAAGTTGCAATTTAAAAGTATTTTTCCACTGTGCGTCAGCTACTCATCTGTAGCTAATGCACAGGAACCAAATAGGTAGCCCAAAACAGAATTAAAGTAGGATATCAGTGGTTTTGTAGTCCAGCCCTGCACCTCCAAACTAGCACTACTTTCATCCTACTTCCTGTTGTAACAGGAGGTAGGGCTCCAAGTAAAAAGTAGGTTTAAAACAAAGTTCAGTACACAGTGCAATATAGTATATGGTTCCCATGCAGTCTCCCTAAATGAGCACTGCTCCTACACTGCTACCAATAAGCTGGATTTTGTTCACAGTGGGGCTTGAGGGGGAGCCCTGCTGTCCAAACTAGGGAGAAAAGCCCTGGAGAAAAAGCCAGGCAGGTAAACCCCAGAGAACCCGTGCGTAACAGGGCTGGGGAGAGTAGGGGGTGGGGGCCAGTCAGCAGGGGGGAAACAGATAAGCAAAAAAAAAAAAACATGGAGACCGAACACTTGGTACACTTCTGTATGGACCATAGTAAAGTCAGTATACCAAAGTGGGTGCAATTTAGAAAAATACTTTTATAAATTAGATGGAAATAACTGAAATCATCATTTTGGCAAAAGTTTATGAAATGGCAACAGAAATTTTACAAAATTTCACAGAGGAGAAATTGGCCTTTCACCAGAACTTTAATGGCGGAAGATACATTTCATCTAGCCCAATGTATGTCCTATTGCTCCAAATTTTCTTTCTACAGGCATTGCTACCACAAGTCATTTAGGTCTAGTCCATTGTCCTAATCAAGCAAACAAATAGGAGTTTATAATCCCTCTAGGCCATTTATGAATATTTAGAGAGAAGTGGAACCTAGCCAATTATAAACTACATAATCAAAAGGAACTTCCTGGTAAAAGCAGCTCTACAGGCTTGCAATGCAGATATGCAATTACCATAAAATTAGTAAATAATTAATATGCATACAAATATCTTCACATCACTAGGTCTGAAAATATGAAACTTTTAGAATCTTTTCGGGTTCCAGTTAGTACCTGAGCTGCTTAGAACCAGAACATAAACAGACCACAGTTATTTCTACTCAATTTGTATCCTTTTCTTGCCTGAATCATTTTTCCTATACTTTATCTCCAGTGGATTGTGTTTCAGCCTGTCTGCTTTCCAGAAGTATGTATGTGTTCACCTACAAATGGTGAGACTCCATCTGGATACTATTGCGAGTAAAGATGGCAGCCATGCTGGGCTTGCCATCATGATATGGGGGAAAACAGTTTAGTCTTAGCAGTGATGTTTAACTTTTACATTTAAAATTTTGTTGTTTTATATTACTTTTCAAGTTAGTGAGGGTTAGTTTAGTCAGGGACTTTAAGTGAGACAGTCAGAATTTGCTATCAGCATTTTTGGGTGTAGCTTAGAGCTGTGGAAAATAAATGCGAGCCTGACAGCTAATGCTCTTTTGTTAGTCCCTTTGAACATGCTACTATTGATTTGGTTATAGATCTGGTGAAGGAGAAGAGGAAAAATGAAAAGCAAACTGATACCTGGTGCCGAATGGTTCTGGGGCATGTCCGCAGATTGTTTGGAGCCTGCATTTGCAGCCTGGTGGTGTTCAGGCGTAAAGATAGTTACCATCGAGGAGTGCTGGAGGAACTATTGTGTTCATTCAACTGTTTGGACAGTGCAGTAACTGAGACAGACTGCATCAGAAGACCATGGAGTGGAGACTGGTACGGACTGATGTGGGACCTGGTGTTAGTGGTGGAGGATTGAAGGAACTGAAGGGAGCTGGGGCATAAGGGTCTTCGCGTCCATCCTTTGGGGGAGGAGTAAAGGTGCCTGGTTCCTAGATGGGAGGTCAGAGAGGAGAGGAGAGGAGAGGAGAGTCAGCCATGGGGCTTGGGCTGGACCCAAATCCTCCTAGGTGCTCAGGGGGACATCTGGTGTTAACCAGGTGGTCCCTTGGGGTCCGCAGTCTGTGGGATTATTCAGGCTGCCCCCCCCAGGCAGTGGGTGTGTGACAGTCTGCACTGCACTGCACTTTGTGGGCCCACTTGTAGAGACTGAGGACTTTTCATGGTAAGCTTAGGAAGAAGAATTCCTAGTGGACTCCTTACTTGGTCAGTTTTGCCAATGAATCCTTCTCAGGAGATTTGTAGACCTGGTTTAAGCCATTTTTCTTCTTTTCTCCCTTTTGTCTGGCTCAAGAGAATGGTCATTTTTAAGCAGTGAGAGTGCTTTGTTTTCTGTATATTTATATTGTTGATTCCAGGAGGCTCAGGTGAGAGCTGGTGGCCCCTTGGATGTTTTACTTTAACCCCATGAAGTGAGAGTTCGTGGTGGCATTTATTTCTACAAACTGGTGCGGAGAGACTGAACAGACTGCTTTATGGACTTTTTGATGAATTACTGATTTATTGTTATTTTTAGGGTGTGTTGGGATTTATTTTTGGGGGGCTTGTCATTTTTATAAAATAGGGAATTTTTTGTTAATAGTTTGTGGTATTAAAGTTATTCCTGGATTCACTGTTGATATCGTGTCGGCAGCATGTTTTGGGACCATTCTTCGGTGGGCAGGCGCTACTCCCCCTCCAGACTGAGGGACCTATGCCCCTTTTATAGCCCCCCCATTGCAACCCATGATATATATATATATATATATATATATATATATATATATATATATATATATATGTGTGTGTATATACATATATATATGTATGTATAAGTTTTGTGCTCTGGGGATTGCTCAGAAGGGTCAGAGGGCTGGGCCCCCAGATCTGACAGGGAGGGGTGCGGGGTGGGCCAACTGGGGTAGTGGGATCAAGGAAGCACCCCGGGGTAAAATGAGTCCAGGAAAGGGGACCTCCCTGCCTGGTTCCCATACCCAAGGACTCCATGGGTAGTGGGCAAGTAGCCCACTCTTCCATGGCCTCTCATCCAACCTGGGCAGTGTTATGCAATGCCAGGTCAGTAAAAAACAAGACAGCAATTATTGCTGATCTTGTTGAGACATCTGACCTGGTTTGTATCACTGAGACCTGGCTGGAAGAGAATGCTGGTCCGGTATTGGAGTCAGCGGTTCCAGCCAGGTACTCGGTGATACACTGCCCGAGATTGGATCATAGGAGCGGGGGTGTAGCCATCTGTTTTAAGATGGAACTGGGCCTTGTAGAGGTTCCAGTGGGGACTACCAGATCCTTTGAGTGTATCATGGGACCCGGTGTGGGCAGCAGGATTCTTCTCATCTACTGTCCACCCGGAGATGGGAATGTTTTCCTACAGGCAGTTGCAGATGTCATGGTCGACGTGGTGTTGGAATCCCCCAGGTGGTTGGTCCCTGGGAATTTCGATGCCTGTGTCGATGATGAACTCTCACATTTTGGTCAGAACTTCCTCCAACTGATGATCTCATTGGGCTTCAATCAGGCAGTTATCGCTGCAACCCATTATCAGGGTCACTCCCTGGATCTGGTGTTCCTCCTGGGGATGGAGGTCGATGACTTGTGGTGGAACCAGTTGGATGGTTGGACCATCACTCTATAAAGTTCAGTTTTGTGTCTCCCCTGTGAGACCCACCCCTTTGGAGATGGTCCAGTACCACCCTTTGAGGGGTGTTACCTCAGAGGGTCTGATGGCAGTGCTGGACCTATTGAGTAGGCCATTGGAATGCTCAGATCCAGGAGACCTAGTAGTGCACTATAATAGTATGATGCTGAGGGCCCTGGGTTCCCCCACTCCCTCTCCATCCTTGCTACCTTTGTTTTATTGGGACTTTGAGGGAGTTGAGGAGAGTGGGGTGAAGGTTGGAACGCTGTTGGCGGAAATCTGGTCTGGAGGAGGACATACTTAGGTTGATTAATTGCCGATTATTCAGACTATCAATCAGAAATATTCCATAAGAAGGCAGAGTTCCTGTCCAGGGAGATTTCTGCAGCAAAGAATCAACCAGTTCAGCTCTTTTGGATTGTGGACAGGCTGTGCAATCCAGCCTGCCTCCAGGGCCGGAGAGCTTTTTCACAATTAAAGTGTGATAAGTTTGCTCAAATCTTTGCAGATACTGTAAGGTATCAAGTCTGCCTGACTGGTTCTAATGAGTATGGCAGGTGGTCGATGCGAGGGCACAGACACCCAGTCTGTCTGGACAGATTTTGATCAGCCAGCGATTGTGGATATTGTGAAGAGTGTTTGGAGCTTGCGACTGACTTACTGTGGTTTGGATCCTGGTCCAACTCACCTCCTTGTGGGGCATATGGATGCCTTCGGACTGATCCTTGCTGAGATAGTCTGGTGCTTGCTGGATCAGGGGATGTTTCCAGACCCCCTGAAGGAGGTTATGTTGATACCCCTTTTAAAGAAGTCTTCCTGCGACCTAGACTGTCTTGCGAACTACAGACTGGACTCTAACCTGCCCTTTTTGTGCCAGGTTATTGGGAAGGTAGTTTCATTGCAGCTCGAGAACTTTCTTACCACGCACAAAGTCTATAATCCTCTCCAGTCCAGTTTCAGGAAGAGGCATAGTACCGAGATGGCACTGGTTCGAGTACTTAATGAACTCCTAATAGGGAGGGATTGGAGGAGTCATTCGATCTTGGTCCTCCTTTATCTCTCTGCAGCATTTGACACCATGGATCATGGGGTGTTGCTGAAATGCCTGCAGCTGCTCTGTGGACTGTCTGGGATAGTCCTCAGGTGGTTTCATTCTTTCCTCACGGGCAGGACTCAGGGTGGTGTCGGGGATTTTTTCCTCGGTCCCCTTATCCTTGCCTTGTGGGGTGCCGCAGGGTTCCGTGCTGTCCCCATGTTGTTCATGGTGTATATGATGACGTTGGGAGACATTATAAGGTGGTATGTGCTGAGTTTTCACTGCTATGCAATGATACGTAGCTCTACATGTCCTTTGTACCCGAACAGGACAGTACGAGCTTAGTCTTTAACTACTGCCTTGCTGAGAACCAGGGCTGGATGGGTGCTAACTGGCTGAGACTGAATCTGGATAAGACTGAGGTGTTGGTGGTGGGCCCAGGTCAGATGGTAGAGAAGTTGACTCCTCGGCAACTGTCTGGCCTTGTGCTAGGGGGGTAACCAGTTGAGACCTTCTGAATGGGTGCAGAATCTGGGTGTTGTGCTTGATAATGAACTGACGCTAAAAGCACAAGTGTCAGTAGTTGTCCAGTCCTCATTTTATCATCTGAGGAACATCGCCCGGATAAAAGACCTTGTTCCACCTGAGGACCTTCCTACACTGGTTCACGTCTTTGTGTCCCCTTGTCTGGACTACTGCAATGTTCTATACCTAGGGTTACTGGGGGTGGATCTCCATCACCTTGAGCTGGTGCAGAACGCTGCAGCCAGGTTGTTGACAGGGTTGTCAAGAGGTAGCCATGTCACACCTGTGCTGCGCAAACTGCACTGGCTGTTGGTGTGATGGTGGATCACCTTCAAGGTCACGTTGCTGATCTATAAGACCCTACATGGATAGGGACCAGGTTACTTGCAAGACTTCCTTAAACCCTCCTACCCCCTCTGCCCACTCTGGTCCACCAACGAGGGATTGCTAGAGGTTCTGAGGGCCCGTTTGAAGACATCAGGTGCTAGGGCTTTTCTTTTGTAGCCCCAACCTTGTGGAAAACTCTACCTTGTCAGATTAGAGCGTGACTGTCCACCGAGACTTTTAAATCCTCACTAAAAACATATTTATTTGGAATGGCATTTGGGAATAATGTTTAGTCTTGTTATTGCTACCTTGTTATTTTATATATTTTATTTGATCTGATGTTTTTTATAATGTATATGCACTTTGGTTTTTTGAAAGGCAATTTAAAAATAAATGTTGATTGACTGATTGATTGATACAGTAAAGTAGACTACATCTCAACCAGAAAGCAAATTCAGATGGTCAGCTTATTCCTAGTTTTAATCTACAATTGGGAAATTCTGTTTAGCATAATGTCACACATTGTAACATGATATATATTGTAATGGTGAAAGGGGATAAATGAGCATCTGACTCAATCCTCTTGCTGCTCAAAAGTGACAATTCCCACTTTGAGTATAGATACATATCCAAGTTTAAGAGCCAGAATGCTAGCCCCACTCATGCTAGAGAAACCTCAGTGTTATTCTCTCTCAGGAATTTGGGTGGTAATGCTTTGCTGGGCTGAACAGTGCACTTCCACAACCTCACTCTGTAGGTTATTTCAGATGTTAATAACTCTGTGTGAAGCAATGCTTTCCAATGTTTCCCCTTATTGATTGCTTTTGCCGCTCATGGCACCAATGACCTGGGTTCGGGAATAAACTCAGGGTGTCAGACAGTCAGACAGGGAAAGGAGGGCTGAGCATCTAGATGACTGCTGTCCTCCTCTGGGGAGGGAAGGTTGCAGAGCTCAGCATTAGCCCGGTCCCTAGCAGAGGTTTGGGGCAAGACAGCCATGGACCAGCAAAGGAGTGAAGGAGCGGCAGCCGGCAGTGTCCTACCTGCTTCTCCTGGGGTGAAAAATGGAGCTGAAAATTGATCAGAGGCAGAGCAGGATGGCAAACAACCCTTGGAGGCTCCACACCAGCTACGTGATCCTCTCCTGGAACCAGACCCTTCGACTGTGGTGGCAGAGGCATTGACCCTGCCACAGGGAGTAAGACATGGAGAAAAACCAGGACTGGAAGAAAAGCTTTTGGGACACGAGGTGATGGAGCTGGGGGGGGGGTGAGTCTGATAACAGCCTGCACTGGTCAAAGGAAGAGAAAGAAATTGAAAACAAGAAAAACAGTGACCACGTCCTCTCCAGCCTAATCTTTTCTAGGATGAATAATATAAGTAAGTATAATCTATCTCAGTAGCTCTTGCCTCCTAAGACACATAGACAGAATGGTAGTCTAGTGCAGAAACCTTTGGGTCTCATCAATATCCTTTCTGTTGTGCAGTGACCATACAGGAGGCAGTACTCCAGGTCTAGTTGAACAACAACAAAGTTTAACTTTGCAGCATCTATAGTGTGACTAGTAGGTGTCATTGTATTTTACTTGTGTTTGGATGCAGTTGTGAATCAGAGTCCTTTCTCTCACAATTTGCTATCCAATAGATGGACTGACTGATGACTGATGAGATTGTAGGGGACGGCTGAACGGGAGTATCATGCTGCTAACTACTGAGGTGATTTCTGACATGCATTTGCCCTGAGTCATCAGGGACAGAAGTTCCACTTCACTTTCTTCTTTCTTCTGTATCAGCTTCTCCCCACCACTTTGCAAGAAAGGAACAGTGCCTAAAAAAGGATTAGAACCTAAGAAATGTTCCAAATGCATCTGAGAGATTGCCAAACTTTCTCAGTGTTCTGACAATTCTATCATTAATACTGCAGAAAGTGAGGGGACAGAGGACTGAAAAGCACCTGTAAAACTGCTATCAGTCAACACAGCTGGTATGCTGCACATCAAAGGATACACCGTCCTGTCACTGTGGTTAGCTGACCACATGAACCAAGAAGTCATCTGAGGGAGTAATTTTTTTTTTCAAATTTAAAAATATACTTCTCTGTCACTGAGCACTAGAGACAGGCTGACCATTTCTCAAGAAAACTGAAGATGGAGATAAGTGGAGAATTACTATGTTGTTACAAAAACATGTATCACAGAATGTTTGCTTATAGAGCTGTTCTTTATTTTCTTTTACTAGCAGAGCACAAGTCAGATTGTAAAGCATCAGCTTATCACAGTTTCCTCTGATCTCTATCAATGAGAGCTACTTTGATGCCTTCACCACAGTCAGATACTACCTGATCATAAGAAATACCACAAATCCCATTCTGACTTGGCAAACGTGCATAATTAATATACATTTTAACTCTTTCCCCCTCACAATTTGAGTACTTCTGTGAGAACTGCATGACAAGTCAAATGAAGAGAAGTATGTTTAATTTCGTTTTTAAGTATTATGGGAAGTAGATATATAAAAAAACAGTTTCACGTGCTGAATCATCCCATTTTAATAGTAAGCTAAGCAGCTATTGTAATAACAGAGCAGCAGCTGAGCTATCCTCCCGGGTCATATTCCCCTTGTGGGGCTGTAGCCTAAAAAGGGGGATATAGTGAACACCTCCATATACACATGTAAACAAACATGCATCATACTTGCCTTTTGGCCATATTTTGAGAACCACATCATATTTTCACAACACTTGTTAAAAACAGGAGTTGGTTTGAAGTGCTTCAAAGGAAGGAGGAAGGGGCCACTAGAGGGCATGGGTGGAAGCTGGAGGGGGGAAGATTCAGGGGAGAAAGAAGGAGGTGCTACTTCACTGAGAGGGTGGTAGAGCCATGGAATGCACTACCTAGGGGGCTGGTGGAGGCAGAGACAGTGGAGGGGTTCAAGAGGGGGTGGGACAGGTACAGGGGAAGGGTTCAGGAAGCAAAATCCAATGCAGCAAGAATATCCGGAACTGGGAAGGGAGAAGCCAGAGAAGGCGAGGGGGACAGCAAGGTCAGCACCCAGGGTGGGGGCTGACCAAACGAGCAGACACAAAAGACCATTAGGCCTATTCTGCTGGCATTTTAGTATGTTAGTATGTTAGTATGTTAGTATGTTTGGAGTTCTTCATTTATTTCCTCCTTTATAGCCCAAGTTGACCTAACTATGCATAATGTATATGTTCTATTTTCTAATTGGCTTTTGTTGCACTCATATATTTATATGCATATATCATACCACAGTACACCCTTGGCTGTTATGTGTTTGCCTGCATCTGAAAACCCACATCATATTGCCCCCCCCACACTTATAACAGACATTTATTGTCATGCATTCTTAAGGGTGTCACTTTGCTTTGTTTGACTGTATTACATATGGATTCTAATTTAACGATGAATTGTTATATTTTGGAATATCTCTATTGTTGTGTTAACCATGCTGTCTTAATAATATATGAGTTATTGGGATTTACAGTTTTGTGTTTGACTTTGACTTGAAAATTACTTATCAAATGGCCACCAAATCTGATGGAGCTGCTTAGTGCTGTGGGTTCTTAAGGGTATCACAAAGCCCACTGTGTTGACATAAGTATGCATGCGGTCTGACTTGTGTTCAGATTTTGAAATTTTAACATGTCTTTTGAAATTATTTGGCACCATGAACTCTTGGATAAAACAGAATCAGTCTAAATTATTTCAGGGTGATTTGCATATACTTCTTTGCCATTTGCATTACTGGGGTATGTGTAAGTTTGTATGTCTTTGAAATCCTGTGTTGTTGTCAGTGCCTTTTCCAGGAAACCCTTACCTCTGTGCTTTTGTTGTGAGAACTTTTTTGTGTTTCAGATCATTTCCTGTTTGGGACCCACCATGACCCAAACTTGTGAGACCATCATAGAGCTGGTTCATGCTTCGCCTGGGTTGAGACATTTATGTATATGACACACTGATGAGTCAAGAAGGATGAAACATGTGTCTGTGTTCTCTGTTCTCAGGCTTTGCAGACTGTATGAGAGGCCATTCTCATCTGCTTACACAGTATTTCCAATAATGCTTCACATCATTGGGTATGAATAACTTTGTACGGCTCTCAAAATACATAGATACATAGACAGTGTCGGCAGATCAATCAATCAATCAATCAATCAAAATCTTTATTTATTCAGGCGAACATCATTGAGCATAGCTCATTTACAAGATGGACCTGAGTGGTCATAACAAAAAAGGTTACAGAGTGTATACAAAAACATGATATTGAAATAGCACAAATACAAACATCTATGAGTGAGATAGATGTACAATTATTTACATATATACAAGGCAAAGGACAGTAAACCAAAAACCTATTAAAGTTGAGAAACAAACAGTCTGGTGGGGATAAGGCTTGGATAATGGTACATGGGTGGGATATATGTTTGAGGTTTGATGGAAAGGACCAGAGCAATGATAGAAGAATAGGGAGGAGATTTAGAAGGGGGTGAGGGAGTGAGAGGGTGTGGGGGTGGGATGTGGGAGGACTAGGCCTTGTGGAAGCAATTGCATGAATCTGGGATTAGGCTGGTGTACAGCTTTTTGAAGGATGTAAGGGGGATCAGTGTTTCCATTTTCAGGGTCTTTTGGATAGAATTCCAGATAAGTGCCAGGAAATAACTGATTGCAGCTCTTCCATACCGGGTGCAGGTGATAGGAATCTTCAGCAGGATCAGTTTGTTGATCCTCAAGGTGTAGGGCCTGGATGTGATCTGGTTGAAGCAATCTGAGATGTAGGAAGGGAGTTTGTTTGTCAGAGCTTTGTAGATCCAGATAGCAGCATTTTTCTTCTTCTATGTTGCAGGGATGTCCAGCTGACTGCATTGTAGAGAGAGCAATGATGGGTGCTAGAGGGAAGGTCAGTAATGAATCTAATAGCTCTATGATACAGGGTGTCTAGTTTGTTTAGATGGGAGAGGGAGCAATGACCATAGAGGAAGTCAGCATAATCAATGAGGGACATGAATGATGCAAGGATTAATCTTTGTTTGGAATCTTGGTCAGGTAGTGTTTGATTCTATAGAATAGACCAAGTCTTTGTCTTAGCTTTTTCAGGAGCTCTTCAACGTGGGTAGTATAGTCTAGTTTATTGTCTATCCATACTCCTAGGTATATGAATTTGTCAACATATTCCAGATTTTCACCAAGGATGGTAGAGAGTTGTGGGAGGGTGAATGATGGGATAGTGGAAGAACAGTTCTTGTGGGCAAAGAACATAGCTTTGGTTTTCTTAGCATTTAGTAATAATTTCTTTTTTAATAGGTTATGCTGGAGGAGGGAGAATTGAGACTGTAGGAGCTCACAGGCTTTTGATGGTGAGGGATCGCTCACATAAAGTACAGTGTCATCTGCAAAAAGGTGGATATTAGAAAGAGAGAGATTGGAGTCAATATTGTTGATGTAGATGGCAAAAAGGATGGGACCCAGGATGGAGCCTTGTGGTACACCTCTTAGGAGTGGCTTAGGGTAGATAGATCACCATCATTCTTTACCAGTTGTAGCCTTCCAGAGAGATAGCATCTGAACCATTTAATGGAGAGTGAGTCAAGGCCTATGGAGTTTAGTGAGGTGATTAGGAGATCATGATCCACAGTGTCAAAGGCTTTGCTTAGATCCAGAAACACAGCACAGGTATTATTCTCTTTGTCTAGGGCAGTCTGCCAGTCATTTGTGACTTTTACTAGAGCAGAGATGGTGCTATGCATAGATCTAAACCCAGATTGAGCTGGATTTAGGAGATTGTTGGTATCAAGGTAGGCAGTTAACTGAGAGTTTACCAGCTTCTCAAGCATCTTGGATAGTATTGGTAAGATGGAGATGGGCCTATAATTATTGAGGTCCATGGGATCACCTGCCTTAAGTAGTGGAAACACTTGAGCTGTTTTCCATATTGAGGGGATAGTACCAGTGACAAGTGATAGATTGAAGAGATGGGTGAGGGGGGCGGTTAAGGCATACAGTGCTACTTTTAGAAAGTAGGGATCCAGGGAGTCTGCACCTGCGCTTTGGTGGTATCTAGTTGGAGTAGGAGGTCTTCACATCTTTGAACAATATTGGTTTGAATGAGAATGTGGAAGCAACCTTTTGATTCTCAGTAGATTGTAGGTTTAGAGATGATCTTAATAGGTTTGCAGGAGAGGAGTCGAAAGCCAGGCCAGCTGTAGTGAAATGGTCATTGAAGGAATTCAAGATATTTTGCTTGTCGGTGATTTCAATATTATTTAATTGAATTTTGGATGGTAAGACAGGGTAGAGGTTTGACCTAGGATGCCCTTTATGGTACCCCAGAACCTGGAAGGGTTGTTATAGGAGGCATCTAGTTCAGCTGTGTAGAAGGTTGCCTTGGCTTTTCTTACTTGTTTTGTGCAGGAGTTTCTGGCTTTTCTGAATTGGAGCCAGTCATTTGGGTCCTTTGTCTTTCTTGCCCTTTTCCAGAGTTTGTCTCTGCAAGCAGCGGATTTGAGTCGGCAGAGAACCAGCGACAGGATTTGAGTTTGGTTCTGACACTGGTGAGGGTGTATGTGAATTGAGGGCACTTATGATTATATCATTTAAGATTTGAAGAGCTGACTCACTGAGGCTGTGAGATAGAATTCTTGCCAATGTGTGGTGTGGCACAGATCATGGAGATATCCTGTAATATTAAAGTTCTTTTGACCTTCGTGGGAGGGAATTTTGCAGGATTGGGTGGCTTGATTGTTGATCTAATGGCAGCTATGGGACAGTGGTCACTTATGTCACTGAGAAGTACTCCTGCATAGGGATAATGATGAGGTTTATTACCAATATAATATCCAGGAGTGCTGTTGAGAGTATTCTTTGGGTTGATCCTTGTTGGTTCTTTTGATTAATTGAGAGAAACCATAGGTGTCACAGAAGGTTACCAGGGTGCAGATGCATTAGTCAGCCAATTTAAGTTCATGTCTCCTAAGATGATGGTGTCTTCAGGACCCAGATTAAGTATGGATCCTAAATGGGATAGGAGTTTGAGGCCTGCAGAGGGGCCTATAGCAACCAACCAGTTGAAAGGAAGATGTGTCGGGAAGGGTTATTTTAATAGACAAGCATTCAATTCCTTTGGTTGAGATGTAGAATTGAGGCAGGATGCAGAGATATTTGCTTTGACATAGATGGCTACCCACCGCCCTGGATGAGCGGTCAGATCTGAAGAGCTGATAGTTGGGAAGGTTTATTTCACTATCTTTTGTTGCAGATTTGAGCATGTTTCAGATATAACCAGACAGTCGGTGGGTGTGTGCAACCCAGGCCTGTATTGATGAGAACTTTTAGGAGGTTGCAGGCATTGAAGTGAAGAAAACTCAATCCATTTATGGAGGTTAGGTCAGTTGGAGAGATCGAGCTTTCAGTGGGTCCAGGGTTGATTTCCACAGTGCCAACACAGACCAGCAGAAAGAAGATTAACTTGATGAGGGCACCAAGTGATAGGAGTAGTGAGCAGTCAGGCAGTTTTTTCTTCTTTCTTGGGATCCAATATATAGTGGCTGATGATCCTGCTGCATGGTTATCGAGATTATCATAGATTGCCAGCTTAATGGACAGGCGTAGGGGGTAATTGTAGTGCCAGTATGGTAGCAGGGGGATAAAGGAGTTCAAACTGGTTGTGAGCCTTTTTGGGATTCCCCAAGGATTATTTGCAGAAGCGGTATTATAAGTATGTATAGTTTAGGGTATCCACTGGGGACAGTAGAGGGGGCAGTGTTGAGTGGTCACCCTAAGCACCTTAGTATGGGTTCCAACAGTTATCTCATCTGGATCTAAGGAAGGTGAAGAAGCAGCAGTAGTAGGTGCAGTAGCATGGTGGAGGGTAGGAGAGCGTTAAAGAAAGTAAGATAATGTGAAGAAAATGAGCTCAGGAATTGGCTGGGAGAATAGCTATGGGCGGAGATGAGATTTGGCGGGAAGGTGTGTATAAAAAACACCCTAAAGGGGGTGGGGGGGCGGAAAAATTTTGCGGCTTTCCATCTTTCTGGCTTTCTCCCCGGCCTCCTGGTTCCCTTCACTATTTGGTGGCCACCGCCCGCTGGCGGCTCGGAGCCCTCTGGAGAGAGGTCCTCGAGGGCAGGCCAGCTAGAAGGAGGGGACAGAGGAGAGGGCAGTGAGAAGAAGCACTTGCAGGCAGTGGCTTGCTGGAGGTGCTAAATTTTTGAGATTTGTACAACAAAGACTGGGAGGTGGGGGGTTAGGCGCCTATGCGTCTAGCCCAACACAAAATTAACCCAAAAGACTGTAATTGCTAGCTAGACAGTTAACAGGCATTACACAGAATTACACAGTAAAACAGCAAAAACAGCCCTTTTTAGATAAGTTAAATCTTTTCAGATAAAAGGCAAGTAAACTCGAGCAGTTTTGGTGGTGCAAAGATACAGCAAAGTCAATGGGAGAAGGCGCACCAATCAGAGGCAGGCAAAAGTCGGCGGTCGCCTTCCGATTGGCTGTGCGGCTTTCCCGTACCTTTCTGGCTTTCTCCCCCGGCCTCCTGGTTCCCTTTCCGGCTATTTGGTGGCCGCCCGCCCGCTGGCGGCTCGGAGCCCCTCTGGAGAGTGTGTCCTCGAGGGCAGGCCAGCTAGAAGGGAGGGACAGAGGAGAGGGCAGTGAGAAGAAGCACTTGCAGGCAGTGGCTTGCTGGAGGTGCTAAATTTTGAGATTTGCACAACAAAGACTGGGAGGGGGGGGTTAGGCGCCTATCGTCTAGCCCAACACAAAATTAACCCAAAAGACTGTAATTGCTAGCTAGACAGTTAACAGGCATTACACAGAATTACACAGTAAACAGCAAAAACAGCCTTTTAGATAAGTTAAATCTTTTCAGATAAAGGCAAGTAAACTCGAGCAGTTTTGGTGGTGCAAAGATACAGCAAAGTCAATGGGAGAAGGCGCACCAATCAGAGGCAGGCAAAAGTCGGCGGTCGCCTTCCGATTGGCTGTGCGGCTTTCCCGTACCTTTCTGGCTTTCTCCCCCGGCCTCCTGGTTCCCTTTTCGGCTATTTGGTGGCCTATGGCCCACCCAGTCTGCCCATTTGAGCTTGTAAGTTCAGTTTATGTTTTCCTAGAAGTCTGTTGCCCCTTACTCCTGACCTCCAGAATTCCTTTATGTCTATCCCATGCATTCATAAATCCAGTGATTGTTTCAGCCCCCACCACTTCCTCTGGCAGGGTGTTCCACTTGTCCACCACCCGTTCTGTGAAGAAATTCTTCCTCATGTTTCCTCTGATTCATCCTCCCTCCAACTTCAACCCATGCTCTCTAGTCCTGGAACATCTTTTTCACTTAAAAATAGTGTATTCCTGCACCCTGTTCCTCCCTGTAAGATACTTGTATGTCTCTATCATATCCCTTCTCTCTCCTCTCCTCCAGGAAGTACATGTTCAGTTCCTTCAACCTGCCTTCATAGGACTTGTGATGAAATCCATGCACCATCTTTGTTGCCCTCCTCTGAACCTTCTCTACCCTGTCTATGTCCTTACGTAGGTATGGTCTCCAGAACTGTACACTGTACTCCAGGTGGGGCCTCACTAGTGTCTTGTATAGCGAAATTATAACCTCCCTTTTCCTGCTGGCGATTCCCCTGCCTATACATCCCAGCATCCTATTTGCTTTACCTGCTGCCTTGTCACACTGTTTCCCTACCTTGAGGTCATCAGAGATGATAACCCCAAGATCCCTTTCCTGCTTGGTGCATGCTATATCCTCACCCCAACTGATATATATTGTGCCAGGGTTTTTGTGCCCCATATGCATAATCTTACACTTCTTTGCATTGAATTTCAACTGCCAAACCCCTGACCATTCTTCAAGTTTCTACAGGTCCCTTCTCATTCTGTCTACACCCTCTGGTGTGCCTACTCTGTTACAGAGCTTTGTGTCATCAGTGAACAGTGAAATTCTGCCTTCTAGGTCCAGTGCAATGTCACTGATGAAGACATTGACTAGGACTAGTTCCAGCACTGATTCCTGTGGGTACCCCACTGGTCACTCTTCCCTCTGTGGAGTGACAGCCATTTACCACCACCATCTGTGTCCTGCCACCCAGCCAGTTACCTACCCACCACACTACTGTCCTGCCCACACCCATATTCCCCAGTTTGTGTAATAGTCTTCTATGTGGCACAGTGTCAAAGGCCTTGCTGAAGTCCATATAGGCCATGTCCACTGCCCTCCCTGATCCACCTCCCTAGTCACCCAGTCAAAAAATTCAATGAGGTTGGTCTGACATGACCTCCCCCCTGGTGAAACCATGCTGCCTTGGTTCCTGTAGTCCATTGACAACCAGATGTTCCACCAATCTCTCCTTCAGTAGTGCTTTCATGATTTTCCCCACTACTGAGGTGAGGCTGACTGGTCTGTAGTTCCCTGCTTCCTCTTTGTTCCCACTTTTGTATAAGAGGACTACATCTGCTGTCCTCCAGTCTTTGGGTACCTCCCCTGTTTCCAGTGATCGGCTAAACAGGATAGCCAGAGGTTCAGCCACCACCTCTCTTAGTTCTTTAAGGACCCTGGGGTGCACCCCATCTGGCCTCATTGCTTTATCAACTCTTATTACTTCCAGTTCCTTCTGGACCCTTTCTCGTGTAAAGGGAATTGTGTCCATTTCTGCACCATTCTCACTCCTTGCACTCCCTTCAGACCCATTACCCTCCTCTTCCTCAGTAAAGACTGAGCAGAAATACCTGTTCAATATGTCAGTTTTACTGTTGTCATCCTCCATGCGGCCCCCATCCTCCCCCTTCAGTCTCACTATCCCTCTCTTTGTCTTTCTTTTTTCACTTATGTACCTGTAAAGGGTTTTGTCCCCTCCACCCACTGATTTTGCAATGTGTTCTTCTGTCTGAGCTTTGGCTTCCCTTACTGACCTCCCTGCCTCCCTTTGCTTCTCCTGGTACTTCTCCCTATCCCCTTCTGCCTGTGTCTTTTTGTATTGCCTGAATGCAATCTTTTTGGCTTTCACTTTCTTTGCTACCTCTTTGGAAAACCATAATGGTCTCCTCTTCCTTTTCCTCTTGCTAAGCTGCTTAATGCATAATTCTGTTATTCTTGTAATCCCCATTTTAAATACTGCCCACTGTTCCTTAACCCCTGATTCCTGTCCCATTCCCCTTAATGCCTTGTGCCTTGTGGTGCACTGGAGTTAACAGGAAGGGTGAGGGTAGGGTCTACCCTACCTGGACAGACTTCCTTAAACTATTTTATCTCTAAAAAAAGCCTCATGGTATCCCTTCTACAAACTGTTAACAATACAACTTAGCAAATAGTTTTATGGAGACTGATGTTTTTCAGTCTTCTCTAACTACTGTTGTTCAGCAAGCACAGACACATCTGACAGTTTTTGTTCATGCTCTCCTATTTTATGAGTAAGGGCCCTGCAGGGGAATGTTCTACAGCAGTAATAGGAGGCCAAGAGGCATCATTCACCAGAGCAAGGGAACTGCATGATAAGGGCAGGTACAAGGGAAGCAAAGTGAGATTGCCAAGAGGTAAGTGGGGCTAAAAGAATAGAGAATGGAAGTGAGTTCCAGAGTGAGGGCAGGCTACCCAAGAAAGAGAGCTACCCTGCTAATGGGAGAAACAGGAAGTAACAAAAAAGTGAGAGCTGGAGGAGTGTAAAGAGTAGGAGGGGGAGCTAAAGGCCAAAGCAAGTCAGAGAGGTAGGGAAAGAGGTGATGAAAACCACTATGTAGATGAAGGAAGTACAATGGGAGAGGTGGTGAGAGGTAAGAGAAAGAGGGGAGAAGAACTTGATAAAGGGTACAGTGATGGATGAAGGGACAAGAGTTAGTGGCAAAGCAACAGAAGGACTGAAAGAAGGGGTCCAGTCTGGCTACAGGGGATTTAGGAGCCCCACCATAGACCATATCCACATAGTCAAACAGAGGTAGAGTTATTCTAGCCATAACTTCCCACTGATTGTAAGTAGAAGATAGGATTTGTTCCTGAATAAAGCTCCTAACTTGGGGTGTAAAGTCTTGATGGTGGCATCAGGATGGGCCAAGAAGTCGAGATGACTATCAAGTCACACACCTAATTAGAAGCAATAGTAAGGGGAGTGCCATCCAGAGTAGAGAAATCAGGGGACCAACTGAGCCATTGGTAAGTGATACAATTAAGGAGAACAGTTTTCTTAGCACTGAATAAGAGGTGGTTAGCACCAGACCAGCACTGGACACTGCCAAAATCCCACTGTAATGCATGTTCCAACAGGTAGGCAGAGGCTCCGGTGACACTGAGTAGTGTGTGAGCAGCATACATGGGATTGTTAAGAAAAATAGAGAAGAGAATAGACTCCAAAACTGAGCCTTGTGGTGCACTGGAGTTAATAGGAAGGGGGAGGGGAGGGTCTCCCTTACCTGGACAGACTGACTGCATCCAGTGCACAGACTGAGAGCTCAGCACACCTTTGTTTATTCTAAAGTAAAGAGTGGGTTCCTGAGTCAAAAGTTTTGTACCGGAGGGACAAAAACAGTGGCAGAAACTGGAGTGTGGAAGAAAATATGGAGCAGGATTTCTGGAAGTCAGACTGGAAAAGAGATGGAAAAGAAGAGGAGTCAAGAAAGTTGGAAAGTTAGAAGAAGACAAGTTGTTCTTGAAGCTTGTTTAGTGGGGAGAAGTTAAATTGAATAGTAGATCCCAAGGCTGCAAGGGTCACCCTTATTTTGAAGAGGGGGGACTTTAGCCTGTTTCCAACATGGGGGAACTGAACCAAGCTGAAGGGAAAGTTTTTGGAAGCAGCAAGAGGGGAGCAGTTATAGCCTGCATAGAAAGGTGAAGATGTTTGAGATCACAACTATCAGGTCTAGGGCCTCTATTGGGGTTGAGAGACAGCAGAGGATAAAGGACTTCAGTATCAGTATCCAGAGAAAACAAACTCTGGTCAGAACCAATATGGCTGTGGAGAGCTTTTAGGAGTGGCAAGAGTGGTGAAAAGAATATGTGGTGCTCTCGCTGCACAGGAGTCAGCCGTAATACTGCAGTGATTACAGTACAGCGCAAGCATGATACTCACACATTTGCAGTTTGTCCGGAGTCAGCCTGGCGCAACATGGTGGTGCTGAGACAACTATGTGCAACAACCCAGTCCTCTGGGGTTACTAGAATCCCATTAATACTATTCTTAGACAGGTAGAAAAAGGCAGCTGGTGGGGAGCTCATTAGGGGTTTTCTACATAATGACATAATTGTTTATTCAACTAGCCTGAGAGAATGATGAATACTGTATGTCATTTAGAACTCTTGAAGCTGCATAACCACTTTAGAGTCAGCTGCTCTCGGGGAGCATAGAATGTTCATCAGTAAGTTCAAGTGAGGCAGTCAGAGTGACGGGAGGTCTGCAATTGGGGGTTTATCAACAGGAGCCCTGGTATTTCTCACCCTTTTTGGTAAAATCTTCAGTTTGCCTGTGAAGTGGCAGAGACCGTTTGCCTGCAGGAACCTTTAGTTTTGCTCCAGGGAGAATGACAGGGACTGCAATTCTTAAGGATCTAAGGGGCAATCCACTGAAGGTCCTGAAGTTCACAGCTGCCTTAAGGAAGAACAATGAGTAGAATCTGACAGCTACCAGAGAAAGAAAGGTGCCTTTTGTTCTTTCCATGACTGGGAGGAAGGAACAACTAATCTGTGAGTACAGAATTTGAGACTGTTCTCTGAGGGAGTTGTCTGAGGTGTGCATGCCCTAGATAAGGCTAGATCACACTGGTCAGGACCCCTTTTACCACAACTGTGTTGAACTTGAAGTTAAAAGTTGGGAGTCTTTAGCAATTCATTGGGAATTGGAGACTCATTTGGTGTAACCCTGAAGGAATGGTGGAGGCTGTTTGCGGCAAAGGGTGGGAGGAACATCATCTGGAGTTTCAGGCAGAGCTAACTGGTTCATGGATGAGCACCATTGTTCCCTGGGCAATTACGATGCACCAGGAGGATTTTAAAGTGGGTGGCTCATCTCACAGATACACACTTTGAAAATGGAAATGTGTGGAAAATCTTTAAAGTGTGTGGCGCATCCCACAGATATACACTTTGGAAACATAGAAACATAGAATTTGATGGCAGATAAGGACTGCTTGGCCCACCTAGTCTGCTCATTTCCCTACCTGATGTATAGGCTGCAGATCCTAGTTAACCAACAGCCTACTTCCTCCTTCCCCCGCTAGAATTGCCTTATGTCTGTCCCATGCATTCTTGAATTCCTCCACTGTTTTTGACTCCACTACCTCCTCAAGAAGGCTGTTCCATGCATCCACAACCCTCTCCATGAAAAAATACTTCCTCACATTACCTCTGAGCTGTCCCTCACCAATCTTCAAATTGTGCCCCTTGTACTTGAACACTTCTTTTTCTGAAAGATGCTACTGTCTTGGACTCTGTTGATTCCCTTGATGTACTTGAAAGTTCCTGTCATGTCCCCCTCTTCCTCTTCTCCTTGAGTGTATACATATTAAGCTTCTTTAATTTCTCTTTGTATGTCTTCTGGTGAAGACCATGCAACATTTAGTTGTCCTCCTCTGGACAACCTCTATCCTGTCGATGTCCTTGCAGAGATGGGGTCTCCAGAACTGCACTCAGTACTCCAAATGGGGTCTCACCAACTGTCTGTACAGAGGGATAACAACTTTCTATTTTCTACTTGTGATGCCTCTCCCTATGCATCCCAGTATCCCACCAGCCCTCCTTACTGCCGTCTCACATTGCTTGCCACCTTAAAGACATCTGATATGGAAGAGAGATAGAGATAGAGAACTTTTTGTGGAACACAACACTGCCTAGCAAAGTGTCCTGTAAAAGAGAGTGTGCCTGTATTGCAATGAAAAACCTTTGGGGGACCACCCTTACTTTAAGTAACATCTGTAAATAAAGCCATACTGCAAAATCCCAGTTACTGCTTTGGATATTCCACTTATTGCTTCTAGTGTGAATGTTATTGGGGACCCTCAGCAGTTAGGTCTAGCATACACCTAAAATCCTCTTCCCTAGACCTGGGTGTAAATAAAAAGGTTAATTTTAGTATATACCACCACCCCAATCCTCTAGATAATGAGCCTGGTATACATTCCAGTGCTAGTGTTGGTACCATGTGTTTAGTTCTGCCAGAAGTAAATAGTAACCAATTATAGTTGGCAGTAGTTCTTTAAAGGGAGCAGCCAGCTAGCCAAAGGTGGTATGGGGATTACATACGCATGGACGATATTCATGCATGTTCACTTTAAGTCAGCACCACCATGTTGCACACGGTGGCTGTCACTTCCACAGTTGCAGAAAGGAAAACTAGTGCACCAAGAAGTGGATATGTTTATGCGGCCTGCAGAGGGACAGGGCTGCATAAACAGAATGACTGGAAACTATGCCAGAGCACTGTGGCAGAACATCAGACAGCGGTCCAGTTACTCAGTTTCCACAGTGATCTTATACAAATCTGATGATGGCATAACATCTGTGGAGCTTGGCCCACACAGCTGTAAAATCAGACTCAGGATGAAACTATTAAAAAACTAAAGATCTAGTCTGGGACTTGCTCATCATCACAGTCACTTTTTCATTTGTTTCTAAGCAGTAATTTCTGGTAAATGCGCCTTAACCATATTGCTCTCTGTGCTGGTAGACTACTTCTGGTTTTCCCCAGAATGTATTAGGTGGGGGTAGTAGCAGTCTTGAAGTGGTAGCTGGTGGTGGTGGCATGCTCTAAAAAAAAAGGGGTCCTCATGCTCGTCTGTTTTTGCTGTAAAAAAAAGAAAACTGTCCCCTTTAACACAAAAACAAGGAGTCATTTATGGCGTCCACACCCTCCCTTCACTTCAAGTGAGGAATGACGTGATAATGAGTTTGCATCAGATATACAGTGGCACCCATAGATGCACAATACTGTTAAACAGTAATCAACTGTACATAAAAGCTTTTTTTTTTGAATGTGTGCTTTCTTCATATTGTCAATACCACTCCATCCATTTTGTACTCTGCTTCTGGATTTCTGCGCCTAAAGTGCATTAGTTTACATTATAACATGGCCATAAAAAATCCAGTAATCTGATTAGCTGAGGAGCTCAGAACCCAGTGCTGATATCCCATGACAACAGCACTTGAAGAAGGTCCAGTAGCCTCTTCTCAATACAATCAACAGTACCAGCCATTCCTGACTGCCATCACAAATCTGCTTGTCGCATTACTCACTAAAAACCTTCAGTCAGGCCCTAAAAATAAAACTGTATTACATTTATAAACATAAGAATGAAATGTTATTTGTCCTCATAATATTCTTGTTATGCACACATACATAACTTAAACAAGCATTTGTCAATGCCGAATGTTGATTGGTCTATTGAGCTTGCCCCTCTGTCACTCGCTCAGTATGTTTCTCCCAGTGCTGCAGGCTGCTCTTTAGTACTGGGCTCCTGCCTGCATTGGCAGCTTTTTCTGCCCACTAAGAAATCCACAGCTGTCCTGACAGAGCTCTGTTGAGGTGGCTCACTCCCCCTCTCTCACTCGTTCATTCTGTTTCTCCTGGTGCTGCAGGCTACACATTTGTACTGGGTTCCTGCCTCTGTTGGTGGCTTTTTCTGCCACAAAGAAATCTGCAGCAGTTCTGACACATGTCTGTTGAGCCTGCTCACTCCCCCTCTCTCACTCACTCATTCCATTTCTGCCAGCGCTGCAGGCTGGCCTTTTCTACTGGGCTCCTGCCTGCATTGCCGCCTTCTTCTGCCAACAAAGAAATCTGCAGCAGTTACAATAGAGCTCCATTCAGCTTGCTCACTCCCCCTCTCTGTCACTCACTCATTCTGGCTTTCCTGCCACTGCAGGCTGCACTTTTGTATTGGGGCCCTGCATGCATTGCTGCCCTCTTCTGCCCACAAACAAATCAGCAGCAGTCCCAACAGAGCTCCGTTGAGCTCACTCACTCCCCCTCCCTGACTCGTTCTGTGTCTCCCGCCGCTGCAGGCTGCCCTTTTGTACTGGGCTCCTGCCTGCGTTGGCGGCTTTTTCTGGCCACAAAGAAATCTGAAGCAGTCCCAACACAGCTCCATTGTGGTCGCTCACGCCCCCTCTCTCACGCACTCATTCTGTTTCTGCTCACACTGCAAGCTGGCCTTTTGTACTGGGCTCCTGCCTGCATTGCTGCATTTTTCTGCCCACAAAGAAATCCACAGCAGTCACAATAGAGCTCTGTTGAGCTCGCTCACTACCGCTCTGTCACTCGCTCATTCTGTTTCTCTTGGCGCTGCAGGCTGCACTTTTGTATGGGGCTCCTGGCTGTGTTGGCACCTTTGTCTGTCCACAAAGAAATCCGCAGCTGTCCCAACAGGGCTCCATTGAGGTTCCTCAGTATCTCTCTCTCATGCGCTCATTCTGTTTGTCCTGGTGCACCAAACTGCCCTTTTGTATGGGGCTCCTGCCTCCTTTGATTCCTTTTTCTGCCCACAAAGAAATCTGCAGCAGTCCTGACAGCACTCCGATGAGTTAGCTCACTCCCCCTCCCTCCCTCACTCTCTCTCGTTCTGTTTCACTCAGTGCTGCAGGCTGCCCTTTTGTACTGGGCTCTTGCGTTGGGGCCTTTTTCTGCCCACAAACAAATCTGCAGCAGTCCTGACAGAGCTCAGTTGAGCTCGGTCACTCCCCCCCTCATTGTTTAGTCTTAATCTGACCCAAACACTGATTTCCAACAGTGACCGTGCTATTCTCCGGCCGGAGGGCAAAAACATATTTTAGCCAGGATTTGAAAAATGACAGTTGTACTGTTCATAAGGAGGTGTGAAAAAGTGCCACTGTTTAAAATGTGCGTGACAATATTACAAATTTGCGAAGTTACAAGGGTGCGTAGAAACAGTTCAAAGCATGCTTGTAACACAGTCATGTTATGGAGTTTCGTCACCAAATTTTCAACATAGGGATTTTAGGACCTCTGCTCATGAACAGTGCCACTGTCATTTTCCTAATCTGTCCTGAACTCTGATTTCCCACAGAGACCGCATCATTTTGCGTCGGAACTGTGAAAACACATTTCGGTCAGGATGTGAAAAATGGCAGCTGTACTGCTCATAAGGAGGTGTGAATAAATGCCACTGTTGAAAATCTGGTGTGACAATATTACAAATCTATGAAGTTATAGGGGTGCTTGGAAAGTGCGCAATGCACGCTTGTAACGCAGTCATTTGATGGGCTATCATCACCAAATTTTCAACATAGGCATTTTAGGACCTCTGCTCATGAACAGTACACTGTCATTTTCTTAATCTGTCCCGACCAGTGATTTACCACAGTGACCGCCCTATTCTGCGCCGGAAGTGCGAAAACATATTTCAGCCAGATGGGAAAAATGACAGCTGTACTGTTCATAAGCAGGTGTGGGAAAATGGCAATGTTGAAAATCTGGAGTGAAAATATTAAAAATTCACGATGTTACGAGTGTGCATGCAAACTGTGCAATGCACGCTCATAACACAGTCATTTTAAGGAGTATCATCACCAAATTTTCAATATATAGTAGGCATTTTAGGACCTCTACTGTTGAACAGTTTCACTGTCATTTTCTTAATCTGTCCCGAACACTAATTTCCCACAGCGACCGTGCTATTCTACGCTGGAACTGCAAAAATACATTTTGGCCAGGATGTGAACAATGACAGCTATACTGTTCACAAGGAGGTGTGAAAAAATGCCAAGTTGAAAATCTGGTGTGAAAATATTCACAAGTCACGAAGTTACACAAGCGTGCGTATCAACTGCACAATGCACACTCGCAAAACAGTCATTTTGGGAATTTTTTCCACCAAATTTGCAACATAGGCTTTTGAGAGCCCACCTCATGAACACTGGCACTGTCATTTCATTAATTGGCCCTGAAAGGTGATTCCACACATTGACCACAAAATCACCTTTTGGAGCCGATTAACGCCATGACAGTTCCAGAATTTATGAGGAGGGGTCCCAAAAACCCCATGTTGAAAATTTGGTGCCAAAATTCCAAAAAAATGAAAGAGAAATGCATTAAAGTTGGAAAAATCCATTTATTCCATTATACAGCTTACTGGCATTTCCTCAGTTCACGGTTGGCTTTGAAGAGTGCAGACGTGTTCCTGGTCCACTGAAGATCGTCATGCCAAGCTCCAGAGGTAAATATGGGATGAGGGGGGTGTGGGGAGGCAGGGTGCGCAGTGGGTGGGTGCGGGTTATGGGGGGTGCAGGGAGACTGATGAGGGATAGTTTCCTTTTTTACAGGTTAAAAAAAAACAAAAGATGTCACAGAATCATTTTTAATTTTACAGGAGCATGTGGCACGCTGGGGTGGGCTCCCAGCATCCCACTGGAGTCTTCCTTTTTGGGGAGGCAACTGTAGCTGACGAGGGATTGGGCACCCCTGTCAGCAGACAATAAAAGTGGGGGGTTACATACTGCCAACGGGGAGTGGGCTCCCCCGTCAGCAAAATAAACATTAGGGCACTGAAGCTGAAGGGTATTGGGGCCCTCTTTGGCAAATAAACATGGTGGGCGGTTAATATAATTTGTGAACATGGCAGCAAGCCACCGCCATGTTCACAAACAATATCAGGGCTTCAAGATCCTGCCCTGCAATGACGGGTCACTCCCTCATTGCAGCAAAAGGCTGATGCTGCAATGACGAGGTGGCCCCTGATTGCAGCGGCTGATTTTTTACAAGTTGGTGGCATGCTGGCTGAACTGGTGTCAGCAGCATGCCATGGCATTGGGGGATGCTGCACAACCCTTTAAAGGCTGTGGGGGCACTGGCCACAACAGTGCCGTGCCTCCACAACCTGTTTGTGGAGAAAGCTGCTGCAATATGTTTCTTGCACATGCGTGCAGTCAACATAAAAATTAAGTACTACAGTACTTAGAATTGTAAATGTTGGTGTTTCTTTGCTGAGCATTAAAAATCCCCCTCCTATATCCTCACCTGCTTACTAGGGAAATCTGTGTTGTTTATGTTGTTATAGATAAAACAAAAGCCCTGGATCCATCTAAGGCCTTCTGTTGTGTGCTACTGGGGGTAAACATTCTGCCAGCAGAACTGAGCAGAGGTTTGAATTCTTGCATTCTATCTGTAGTAAATATTCCATCTCTTGAATGTTGGCAAGACAGAAAAAAAACAAGACAGAGAAAAGGGAGGGGAATATTATAAAGAAGAAGAAAGAGAGGTGAGGGAATGGGTAAAATGGGGTAGATTGGGGAAACTAGAGGCTTTAAGAGCTAATTAAAAATACATGAAATTTGCTATACATAATATTTAAACCTGAGATGGCATGTCAGTGCTGGGATGTGCTGGGACTGTTTTTAAAAAGCTATACAAATGTTTCTTTTTCAGTTTTGTACATTTCTTCACACCTCACCCCCCCCCAAAAAAAATCTTGGACCCATTTTATAATCACAGTAGGACACTCCAGGGTGTACATTGTGGTGGGCTAACAGCACTTCTCAAGTGGTTGAAGTGAAGGCACTCAGCGATGCCTCATGCCTCATGACACACCCGAGGTGTGCCACTATCCAACCACAATACATACCCTGTCATGACTTTTTGTTTAATTTTTTTTTCTGTTTGTTAGGACAGTCTTCACTCCTGAAAAAAAAAACATGAAAACACAGAAAATAACCATATGGATGCCTATGCAGCAGCATGATTGATCTCTATAGAGGCACTAAATGGAACTGTCAATATTAATGCATTTAATTCTACAAAGTGAAAAATTAGATAAAATCAGGAGTATAAAAAATATTGGTAAGCTCAAAGTAATAAAATCAGCTATAAAAAAGTCAATGTAAGCAGTATGAAAGTGTAACCACCTCCCCGCCAGGCCCCCTTATTTAACTAGCAGGGCTGCTCCTCTCACCACATGATGCCAAACAGAGATATGGGGGGTTGTCACTACAAACAGTTTACAATGCATCTACTTCTGAGCCTGCCATACATAGACAGGCAAACCAAGTGTGGCAACTACCTGGCACACACCTGGTGGAACCATTTACTATGGGCATCAACCTAGGTCCTGGGAGAAAAAGTTTGCTCACAGTTATGCTAGGTTTGCACTTCTGGACAGGGGCACCCAAGTAAATCCAGACACAGTGGAAGCAATAACAGTACTGTCCAAACCAGGCTTGGATTCTAGAGTGTGGCTTTTATTCACATAACAAAGTGGGAATAATCACAAAGTGAAGATGAACCCCACAGGGCTACACATACTGGTAATGCAGATTATTGAGGTACAGACTTCCTGAATTCCTATTTAGCATAGGCTTAAAGAATGCACACACACACACACACACACACACACACACACACACACACACACACACACACACACACACACACGCAAACTGTCTAGTTGTGAAATAGAAATTGGCACACAGGGCCAGAACTGGTACATTTCCTCTTGACTAGGCACACACAGCCAGTACTAGGACACTTTCCCATATTTCATGAGGAATACTGGTGGCACACATGACCACCAAAGAGCACATCTAGGCTCACAGAAAATCCAACCCATGTCTGGTTAACTATTTCCATCAGGCACTGGCCAAATGCACTGAATGAAAATTGACCTGGTGCCCAAACTGATCCCAGGGAGGTAAACTGGTTACTAGAGATGGGAGGTCTCCCACCTTTTGCTTTCAAGTTTATACTCAGCCATTCATCTGGTTAATAACACCCTCACAGAAAAGTTGTAGATGCTATCTTGAAATGTTTTTCACACTTAACATACTACATAACTAAAAGTTCTGTACTTGGACAGTCTCTCTCTCTCTAGACTCCATAGTAGGCAGACACTTTTGAAAACAGAAACAGTCTAGGTGACAGGGTCACTTTGACAGAGAAAAAATCCCCAAGGAATGGAGGTGCCCCTCCTGGGCTGAAAACAAATGTACTCACAGTTTCTGCAGTTGTCACAGGCAGCTTCACTAGACAGACTGTGTGAGAGGAATTGCCCCTGAACCCTGAAGATCACCCCCATCCCTCCTGGGATGGGGCAAAGGAAAACCCACTTGGAACTGTTTCCACCATTTCAATCTCTGTCTTCTATGTTCTTCTTCTAGGGTGAGAACAAACTACCAAACATGCAGTGGTAGCTCTCTGCTAAAACTGAGGAGCTGCTTCAGGTGCAGTCTCCTTCTGGAACTCCACTCTACAGACTCACTGAACATTCTAAAGCTATCTCCCTTGAAGCTAGACAAGTGTGGCTTATGCAACTGTGAGAGTTCTAAGATTACATCATCACTCCAGCTCAGCTGAGACTGAAAAACGGAGTGTGACACTGTGAAATCCATTTACCTGACATTTCACAAGCTGCCCATCCCTGCCTGCCACTGGTTCTAACTGGGATTCTAGTAACCCCTGGGAACAAGGGGGTTACAGAAAGATGCAGTAAAGCTCTAAAGGGACTGCTTTATCTCTATTGTTGGTGTAAATTAATTATAATAAAGTTATAACTTCTGATGTGTTTCTTATGTTTATTGATTAATCATTAAAGTCTTCTCATATTTTTTATAGCCATATTATAATCGCAATAAGGCACTCCAGGGTGTGCGTCATCCCTGAATAACATCACACCAAGGTGGCAAAAGCACTTGGCCAGTGGCCTCATGCTTCGACCCACCCTAAGTGTGACATTATTCAAAGACGATGCACACCCTATCAAGCCTTATTGCTTGATTTTTGTGTTCAGAACAAAAAGACATTTCAAATGAGGGAAGTCACTAATCTAAATTCTTTATAGTTTTTTTTTAAATAGCCATCAGAAATGTGAATTTTGTAAAAGCAAAAATGGAAATACAGGTAATAAAATTACCATATTTTACAAAATAAAAGGAATTTGGATTAGTGATTACCCTCATTTGAAAGGTCTTTTTGTCCAGAACAACTTTCAAACTGGTTGTTTTTGTGTGACTGGAATAGTTTTAAAGAAATTTAGTTTTGTTTGGAATGTGTGCACATATGCTAAGAATTCTGCACAGTGTTTAGGAAGATTCTAAAAAAAAAAGCTGTTTGAAATTCTGTCTCTAACTTTCTAAACACACAAAGGATCTAAATGAGTTAAATGGGAAAGGCATTGATTACTTATGTGCAGCTGTTTGAGATGTCTCTATTTTCATAAATTATATTCACATCTCTAAAGGATCCCTATATAACTGTGCCTGAATAAAAGCTGAAGCCAGCAGTTGTGTTTTGTTTTGGTTTTAGATTTATAGAACTGTTATTTAATACAGTGGCAGATTAGATACATATGGACACACATTGATACATTTAGGATAACTATCTCAATTACAAGGGGGTCTGTGTTATGTTTGGATTTTGAATGTACACATACACTAGCCACTTGTTACAGAATTGCAGATATATCATGTTTAAGACAGTATAAGTTTGACTATTCATAAGTAATATGAACTTATTGTACAGAGTTTAAGAAAAATGTATCTTAACAGTACATACACTGTGTAAAATTTGAGTGACACCACTGTGTGAAACAGCTGGTGAATGCTTAATTTACACTAGTGCAGGATGTCTTCTTACCTATTTTTTACTTAACACATAGCTATGTTCATATTTATAAGGCCTTTAGCATTATTTACTATGCATTGCTTAAGCTTATTTTCCTTGTGGTTTTTAATCGTCATTTACTAATGCTAGCACAGACAGACAGACAGACACACACACACACATATGGTTTTAAAATGAAGCTTCAGTTGGTTTATAGCTTTTCTCAGGGAGTTAACTTTCAAGTCACTGACATTTGACCTTGGGATAGCTTTCTTTTGATGGAACTTTTTCTGTCTTTTTATGGTTATGTTGTTTTCTTGAATGCAGTTTTAAATAATGGGTTCCCTAACAACTTTTCATCTGTTTTTTATTTGTTGTTGTTGTATGATCTGGGTTTTGAGAAGTATGTTGTTCTAAAACAACTGCCAGTGTTTTCTGTGTAATCCAAAAGCTAAAAGCACCTGTGTTCTTTTGTAACAACTCTGTTGGTCCAATAAAAGGTATCAAATAATCTGTTTCTGTGGATCTTGTGTTACAAGGAACAATACGGCAACACATTTTTCTGTGGTTTCATGGTTTTAGAAATTTTAGCATGAACTTATCAGTACAGTGCCCACAGTTCTGAAACCATGAAGTGAGGTAGTCAAAACTCCAAAATTATTGGTTCCATGAAAGGAACTGCACAGAATGTTGTCCATACAAAGAAAACAATACAAAACATAACTGACAGTTTTTATTCAAGCAGTTAAATAGGGACCCTTTAGAGGTATAAATATAATTTATGAAACTAGAGACATTACAAACAGCTGCACATAAATAGTCAATTCCTGTTCGCTTTACATTAGGCATGACAAGAGATGAACAAGGTGGTCTGATCTAGAATTTCACTTAACTGGCGTAGTGGCTTGCAAAACTGAAGCTGTTTAGAAGTACAATAGGAGTTATGCCAAATAAATGCAAATATCTCTAACAGTATACAAGTTATAGCTAGAAAGTCAGTATGAAAGTTGGTCAGGACAAAATACCTTTCAAATGAGTCTATTCATTAAGCTGTACTCATTATATTGTTTACTCTACAGCCATCTGATTACACAAGTTTTCATTTTTAGTTGGTGTTATACCAAACAAATGTAATTATCTCTAAATATATACATGTTACACATAAACAAGCAGTATGAAAGTTGTTCAGGAAAATACCTTTCAAATAAGCCTATTCATTAAGCTGAACTAATTCTATTTTTAAACTATGGTCATCTGATTGCCTGAATTTTCATTTTTCTTCACAATTTTCACCTTTTGGATGGTTATATTTAAGAAAATCTAATGAATTCAGATTAATGACTACCCTCATTTGAAAGGTAATTTTGTCCTAAACAACGTTCATGTTGGTTGTGTATTGGTAACATGTACACTTTCTGAACTATTTACATTTCTTTGGCATGACTCCTACTGCGTTCACTCAAAGAAGGGAAAAAATTGAGGCTATTTGGAAGATCATATATTACAAAATATATAGAATTCTGATGTGTGACTATCCTCATGTGAAAGGTCTTTTTGTCCTGAAACACTTTCACACTGGTTATTTTTGTACACCTTTAGTAGTTTTACAGATATTTAGATGTGGAATGTATGCACATTTGCTCTCAGAGAAAAGCAGCTTGGAGTTCTGTGTCCATCATTCTAAACAGAAAGAAGGGAGTATTTCTTTAACTGCCATAGAGATATGCAGTCATGGAAGGATACACTGAAAAGTACTAAAAAATGCTGTCCACGGTAATCCCATTTTTCTACCTGAAGCAAGATGGCTATAGGCTGTGCCCACAGACATAAAAAGGAGGTAGAAGAGGGGAGACAGGAGAAGAGATAAGTATGACATCTGAAAGATGGTTGTTGAGCTTGAGAGTGGAGGCAGATATGGGAAGGGGGTTAAAATAGAGTGGATAACCCTCCAGAACAAATGTGGGGAATTAATATTGTTCTAAAGGCTAGAGGTAAAATAGTGGGCTTTTGCCTGATGCAAGGCCATCATGGAAGCACTCTGTAATTGTTTGTACCTCAATCAATCCTCTGGGGAACCAGAGGGTTTTTCACAGGACCAGGCTGAGTCATGAGTCATGAAAAGTAAGATGAGTTCAGAAGTTACCAATGGGAGATGAGCATGTTATACTCAAGACCTCTTTGGGGGATGCACTTATCGCAGGCAGAAAAGAAGTTAGTAATGACACCAACTAGCGGTACAGAAACATGGAAACATAGACTTTGATGGTAGATAAGGAGCATATGGCCAACCTAATCTGCCCATTTCCCTACATACTGGTTAAGTTGCAGATCCTAGTTAACCAACAGACTATTTCTTCTTACCCCTATAAGAATTGCCCTATGTCTGTCCCATGCATTTTTGAATTCTCCCACAGTTTTAGACCCCACAACCTCCTCAGGAAGGCAGTCCCATGTGTCCACCACCCTCTCTGTGAAAAAATACTTCCTCACATTGCCCTGGAGTCATCCTCCCTCTATCTTCAAATTGTGTCCCCTTGTTCTTGCACATCTCTTTTTCTGAAAGATGCTACCTTCTTGGACTTTGTTGATTCCACTGAGGTACTTAAAAGTTTCTTTTTTTCCATTAACATTTTATTCAATTTTAAGCAGAGACAACATATATGAGAAAGAGACATTACAGAATATGCATGAAGTAAAACAATATCTCATTACAAACAAGGTAACACATTTTCTCTGCTAATCCCCCAATACTAAAAAAAAAAAAATTACTATAAACCCCTAAACTCCCCTCTCCCCCCCATAGCTATCACCCTCCCTCCCCCACCCGAGGCACTAGGACCTATTTATCGCCAGGAAGGGTGAGTTCACCAATCACAATGAATAGATAGCATAAAACAGGGCCCATATCTTCTCAAATCGGGGTAATTGATTGTGCAGGGTAGCTATCATTTTCTCAACCCTGAGACAGGCAAGGAGTTCTGCTAACCATTCAGAGTAAGAAAGTACAGTCTTATCTTTCCAATGCCAGAGAACTAATTTTTTAACTATGATTGAAATCAAGGCCATGTAACATTTTCTGTTCCTGACCAGGAAAGCAGACATATCCCCCAGCAGACATACCTCAGGTCTAAACATATCTTCCAAACCCAGTAAAGGATCCAGCTTACTCTTGATTTCTAACCATAGTGGAGCAACTTTTGGGCACTCCCAAAAAATATGTAAAAGATCCCCTATACCGGCATTACACCTGTAACATTTAGGGTCCTTTACCAAATTCAAATCAGTCAGTTTCTGAGGGGAATAGTAAATGTTATGTAATACTTTAAACTGTATAAGCCTCAAATGGTCGTGCCTAATAAACCTATGACATGCAAGCCAAATCCCAGCCCAATCTAAAGTGATATTAGGAAATGCAGCAGCCCAGTAAGAACAAGGGGCAAGATTTACTGAATAGGCCCAATGGAATAAGAGTGCATAAATCTTTGAAATTGTCTGTGGGATTCCTATCAATGGACGTACATCTGCCAGAAACGAAATCTGTGGGGGCTGCACCATCCCCCCTCCAACCTTCTGAAGCAGTAGATGACGAAGCTGATATATTTTAAAAATATCTTTGGTAGATAAGTTGAATCTATCTAACATTCCCCAAGGCAGGGATTAAATCCCCTTCTTCGCTAAGAAAGTCCCTTAGACAACAGTTATCCGGCAGCTTCAACCAGTCAGATCTGACGGCACTGTTTCCTATCAAAAACCATGGGTTTCCCCTAATCGGTTGATCCCAATCTTTGACCTGATCATATTTAAGAAAGCCACAAAGCTGATTATGAATTTTTAACGCTACCCCTATCGGGGACTTTTTCAGCGAGGGAGGAAGTGCCTTGGGAGTTAAATAAAAAAGAGCTTCAGGAGTAATACCGAAATTTTTAATAAGGTTCATTTCTAAAATCACCCATAAAGGGACATAGCTTGATGCTGACGGGTCTTTATGTGAGGCCCATCTACCATACTTACTCAACTGGGCTGACCAGAAATAGAGGCCAAATGGGGTAACCTTAACCCTCCCAGTAACTTAGGGGCTGCTAGTTTTTGGTAGGCCATTCTAGCCTTTTTATAACCCCAAACAAAATCAGCTATCATGCTGTGGAGTTTTTTAAACCACGCTATAGGAAGGAAAATATTTAACATACTCAAAGGGTAAAAAAGTCTAAGGAATATGTTCATTTTAATTATGTTTATCCTCCCCCAAAGTGAAAATAGGAGTTGCGCCCATCTTTTGAGATCCAAATCAATAGTGTGAACCAAGGAATCCAAGTTTAACGGACACATCCACATAGAACTCCTCGACAAAAAGAGACCCAAATATTTGAAGGAGTCAGAATTCCACCCTAAGCCTAACTCTATAATTTCCTGTCTAAATAGTTTATTATTAAGGGGATAAACCACCATTTTGTCCTGATTTAATTTATAATTAGCCACAAGACTGAAATTATTAATTAATTTTAACAAATTCGGAATGGACTTACTAGGCCTAGTAACGTATACCAGGAGATCATCTGCATATGCAGTAACCTTTATGGATTGGTTCAATATTTTAATACCTTCTATCTCTTTGCTACACACTATGCTTCTTATAAGAGGCTCTAAATATAAATTAAATAGGAGGGGGGATAAAGGGCATCCCTGTCTAGTACCAACATATAACCGAAAAGGGTTAGATATAGCCCCATTACAAGTGACTCTAGCAGAGGGATTTGAATAGAGTGCACTGATCCACTCTAAAAACATTCCAGGGAAGCCAAATTTCCTCATAGCTGCAAATAAAACCCCTCAGTATACCCTATCAAAGGCCTTCTCGGCATCCAAGGAGACCAACGCCATCGGGAGGTTGGTCCCCTCTGAGACCGAGAAGACATGCGCCAATGTCCTGAAATGATCGGCTGAGGACCTACCCTTCATAAATCCCACCTGTTCGTTACCTATTAATTTAGGTAGTATTCTGTTAACTCGGTCTGCTAACAATTTAGCCAGGATCTTTATATCAGTATTTAACAATAAGATAGGCCTATAGCTGGCTGGCTTTACAGGAGATCTATTCGGCTTAAGAATTAAAACTATAAGCGCCTCTGAGAGTGTCTTATCAACCTCCTGCCCAGAAAGAATATACTGAAATAGCCTAAGAAACATAGGAGCCAATTTCACAGAGAATTTTTTATAGAAGTTGGATGAGAACCCGTCTAGACCCGGTGTTTTATCTGCAGGAAGATTCCTAATGGCTAACTCTATTTCCTCTTGGGTTATATCCTCAGTGAGAAAAAGCCGGTCAGATTCATCCAATGTAGGAAGGTCAAGACTCTCCAGAAAAGATGAGATCTTTAAGCTAGTGGGTGGGAACTCCATATCCTTATATAAAATTTCAAAATATCGACGGAAAACCTGGACCATCTCATCCGGAGCAGTCTTGACACAACCCTCATCTTCAGATAAGATCCCCTCAATCAGTCGAGAAGATTCAAGTTGTGCAATACGTCTAGCCAGGAGTTTCCCAGATTTTCCCCCTTGGTCTACATAATTGGCTCTCGTCTTGATTAAAGCTAACTCTGCCTGCTCTCCTAAAATTCTGAGATAAGCATCTCTCACTTTAACTAACTCCTCCTTATCTTCCTCCCATGGATGAGTGGAAATATTGGATTCTAAAGACCTAATACGTGTCAATAAGTCAATCATGGTACGCTCCCTTTCTCTTTTCTTTTTAACAGCTAAACTAATTAGTATTCCCCTCAGGTAAGCCTTAAATGCCCCCCAGAAAATGTCTGGATGGACATTATCATCTAGGTTGTTTAGGGTAAATTCGTCTATCTGCTCCAAAAAGAATTTGACCAATTTGGGTGCTCTTAAAATCTGATTGTTCATCTTCCATCTATTCCCTCTTTTAGTAAGAGATGGGAAGGAAATAGTTACAGCCACCGCAGCATGGTCAGAAATAGGACCTGCTACGATATCTGAGTCAACAACCCCTCTGAGAAGGGATCAGAAAAGGAATACATAATCAGTACGGAACACAGTCCCATGGACTGGGGAGATGAAGGTGTACTCCCTAGACTTTGGATGGAGGACTCTCCAGACATCGGCAAGTCCCAACTGATCTAGCAATTCCCCAATAGCTCGGGAAGCGGGAGTATGGTATATATGAGATCTGGCGGATCTATCCATCAAGGGATCCAGGGTTAAATTAAAGTCCCCACTCAGAATCATAGGGAGCTGGTTAAATGGTAAGAGAGCCTTTAACAGACTCACCAGAAAATCCTGACTGTCCACATTGGGACCATACACCGAACCAATCAAAATTTCAGTATTCTGTATTTTCCCTTTAACTAACACATATCTGCCCTCCTTATCGTGAACCACTTGTATTGGGGTAAAAGGCATAGATCTATGTACTAGTATCATTACACCTCTACTCTGCGTAGTACCCTGAGAGGAAAAAAACTCCCCTATTTGTAGTCTCCTCATGGCACTGGCCTCTAGTTGAAGTAAATGTGTTTCTTGTAAGAACACAACTTTTGCCTTGACAGCTTCAATATGTTTCAGAATCCTATACTGTTTAGTTTTAAGCCGTGCCCCCTTGACATTCCAAGTAAGGAATTTAATCGATATGTCTGTCCCCATTTTTATTGACAAGAACCAGAATATAGTATGAGCACCCTATTATGATATAAAAAAGGAAAATCTCAGAACCAAACACCCTGTAATCTGCCCCTCCTAGTGCCTCGAAACCTAAATTCCCACCCTTTAGAGCCCCCATACCTACCCCCAAACCAAATCCAGAAAAGTCCCAACCATTCCCCAACCCCCCAAACCTTCTCTGTCCTCATGGTCCATGACAACAGGACACTCAGCTCACTACCCAGCGCTTCCCTTCACCTGTCCCTCAGGCCTTACAGAACAAGCCAAATTAAAGCTATCCAATCGACTTGTTGATCCAATATCCTCTGGCTTCCTAATAAAAAAATTACCCCCCAAGTCTGAGAGTCTTAATACTTAGTTTCCCCCTGCTTAATCCAACTGAGGGAAAGTAAAAACAGAAAGAAGAGAGGCGAAGGGAGTCTGTCATCAGTCTAATAAAGTTCGCACCCCAAATATAAGATGTATACCATACCCGTGTCTACAAGAAAAGGAATGCGAACTCCATCTAAGGAGACCCCCATTACCTACAAGTCCACCAAAAAGCACAAAAAGTAAAAACCAGACCCAAATTAAATAAGAAAATACATGTTCCTTCTCGGGATAACAAAAGCTACATGGATCACTGGCACCCTCTTGTGGCCAACTATAAAACATCAAACAGACCCGATCTTACAGAGATAATATATAACTCAAACACAAGTGGGGTCAAGAGTAATGTCCAAATTAATGCAGCACAAACTGAAATAAAAGGCCACCATTCAGGTCCTATGGTGGTATCAAAATCCGTAACACAATGTCTGAGGCAGAGACCCCAAACGATCCATAACGTTTGAATCAGATAGAAGGAAACATGATACAATTATATTAGTCCAAAGCCATAGTCCCTTAAATAAAGTCCCAGGTGCTTCCTTAGCTTGGGCTACCACTCTTTCTTCTCTGCCTACCATTCAAGGAACCTTGAACAAGGTAGGATAGGCTGCCTGCAATACAGCTGTAGCAAATTCAAGAGAATCCAATGCCTTCCACTCATCCCGGATGAAAACCTGAAGCTTCGCGGGGTAGGCCATTCGGAACTTGATATCAGCCGCGATCAACCTTTTAACCAAAGGATGGAAAGCCGCCCTTTTTTGCCTGACTGAGAACGGGAGATCTTGCGCCACTCTGAATTTGGTATCCTCCCAATACAGATCTTTATTATCCTTGGTCTTCGCAATAAAAAGCTGCCGTTCCTGAAACTTCAGGAATCGAAAAATGAAAGTTCGTGGAGGCCCATTAGGAGGGGGTAGAGGGTGTAAAGCTCGATGAGCCCTTTCAATAATATAAGTGGACCCGAATGGAGAAGGCCCAGCAACTTTTTCCACCAACTTTTGGGTAAATTTGATAGTATCCGGACCTTCCGCTTTCTCAGGTAGCCCGATGACTACCACATTATTTCGGTGACTTCTGCCTTCCAAGTCTTCAAGTTTCAATTCCATCTTGCCAATTTTATGCTTCAGTGAGATCATGACCGAATCGAATTGCTCTCTATTCCCTTCTAGGGATTTGATTCTTGCTAGATTATCAGCAGCCTTCCGGGTCAGATCTTCCAATGCAGTAGTGATATTCTTAATTTCATTCGCCATGTCATTTATGCTAGCTTTAAATGGGCGAAACTCCTCAAGGAATCTGGATAAAGTAAGGGGCTCATCTTCTGAGCTTCCCTCACCGGAGCCCTGCACCAGCTGAGAGGCCGAGGCCTTGGATTTCTTAGCGGCCTTCTCCGGGGTCGCCGGAGGTGTGTGCTTTGGCGCCGGTTTCCGCATTTCTGCCTCCATGCGAGGTATAAATATAGGTTTTCCTCTCCAATAAAAGGCAAGATAAAGTCTTTGAAGCTCTTCAATTGGGGTAGAAGGTCCAAAACAAGAACGGGTAAATGGAGCTCACGGGGAAAGCAGCTACTCCGCGCTCTGCATCACGTGACTCCCAGGTACTTAAAAGTTTCTATCATGCCCCCCCTTTCCTCAAGGGTATCCATATGAAGCTCCTTTAGTCTCTCCTCATATGGCTTCTCTTGCAGACCCTGCATAACATCGGTTATGCTCCCCCTGGCATCGCACATCACCTGGCAGTTGATACTGGGGTAGCCCTTTCAGTTTATGTATGCTACCACCTCTGGGCCAGGTGGCATGCAGATTGCCACATGGGTTCAGTCAATGGCCCCTAGCACACCAGGCATCTGAGCTACCCTGTGGAACTCCTGCATGGTTGCTGTATTCACTGCCTGTGTGCTGGGGAAGTGGATGTATACCACAGCATGTGGCACTAGGGCATTGAGGATTTGTGTGAGGAGTTGTGACATGGCTGACTGGGTTATGCCTGTGGTGTCCCCTGTTGGTCTCTGGAAGGTGCCCACGGTGAGCAGGCACATGACAGCTGTTACCTTTGTCTCCACTGTCAGAGCATGGCTCCATCTAGTGGATACCTGCATCTCCTCACTGCACAGCTCACAGAGCTGTCTCAGAATCACCCAGTTCAGGTGATACTGGCCCACAATCTCTGTGTCAGCATGGATCTTGAAGCATATGTGGGGCCGGTACCACCAGTTCCGGGTGTACTGCCACTAGACCCTTCCATGGCCACATCGCTCTGGCTCCTGCCTCCTCACACCCCCTCATTATGGTCTCCATCTGGAATGCAGCACTGGCCATGGCCCCTCTCATCCTCTCACCCCATAGGCATCCGGCTCCACTGGCCACCTGTCACTGTGGGGCAGTGCCTCTCTCTCAGCCAGGCTTACACCTGTGTCACCTGCCCCTGGCTCTCTGTCACTTACAGGCTCTTTCCCCACCCCTGTGGGTGCCTGTGTTGCTCCCTTCTGCATCTGGTGGCTTCTTCCCCTCTCACTGTCTCTCTCACCCTCTGTCTGTCTCCCCGTCTGTCACAGACTCCCTCTCTGTCTGTCTCTCTCTCTCTTTCTTGTTCTGTATCTCTCTCTGTCCACCTGTATGTCTCTCCCTGTGTTGCTCCTCTCTGGTGCAAGTGCCGTTCCCCCTGCTTGCTCCCTTTTTTTTTCATAGGATCAAGTCTGCTCCGTGAATCTGGCAGTTGCTCCTCACTTGCGCCATTGATCGAGGATTAAATATCACACTGTGCTGCATATTCATGGGTACACCCCCTGCCCTTGTGCATGCATTCGTTACTGTTGTGCATTGGTGCACTGCAACTTGTGCTGCACAGTGGCACCCTCTGAATATCGCTCTATGGTGCATCTCCACAGTTGCACATGTGCAACCCAATTGTGCCATGTGCAACTGCTTTGAATATCCAGGCCTCCGTATATAAGATTAAAAACATTGTTAAGGATCTGCAGCAAACTGACAACTGGGCCCAGACAAATGAAATGTTTAATGTTAATAAATGTATGGTACTCCACTTTGGGTCAAAACATCTATTGAAGGAATACACCTTAAATAATCAACAAATAAAATCAGTAACTTCTGAGATAGATCTTGGAATAGTTGTCAACAACCTGCTGGCACCAGAAGAGCACTGCTGACAGGTGGCTACAATGGCAAATAGAATTCTGGCAGCTGTTAAGAGAACATTTATTTACAGAAGTGAAACATGTATTGATCCGTTGTATAGATCTTTTGTAAAGCCACATATTGATTACACTACCAGATTCTGGGCTCCACACCTACAGTATCTAAAGATATAAAATCATTACTAGTATACAGAGAAGGGCTACTAAAATTGTACCTAGGATATGTAAACTGCCTTATCAAGAAAAACTAAGGTCATTACAATTATATGACCTAAAATTGAGAAGGGACAGGGGGGACCTTTTATTACTTTTTAAAATGATAAATAATAAACAATTAATGAAGGACTGTGATATTAGTTATGCACCAAAACCTAGCAACCTTAGATGTCACAGCCGACAACTGTGTATACTAACAGCTGTGACCAATAAAAGGAAATATTTCTTTATAGTAATGTTATAAAATGGGCAAAGGACCTCAAGCAATCTGATTGGTTGTTAGACATGAATTAGATGTGTTTAATGCACAGCTAAAACTAGAATCCCCATTTAGAACACATAGGCCCATTTTATAAGTGCAATAAGCCACTTCGGGGATGTGCATTAGACAGTTCTAATGCACTGCTAGGAGACTGGATGCACTTGGCCTGCGGCCTCATGCCTCACTACATCCCCCAGCCATGCATTAGAACTGTCTAATGAACACCCCATTGTGTCTTATTGCTTACGTATGCAACTTGTGGACTTCACTACCCAGAGTATAATGAATTCTACAAATTTTAGCAGATTTAAATATAATCTTGATAACTATCTCCTAACTGTTGACAACTAAAAAATACACCCCACAAGGAGTGGGGGAGAATAGTCTCCTTGGGTATTGTGCCTTCTTCTGCTCTTTGAAAATGAGTAATACTTAGTAAACCTCCTATCAAATATAAAATAAGTATAAAACCCCTGCTGTATTAGCTAAGTTCAAAAGAATAGAAGTTAGGTTTCAATGACAATAAAAATGGGGGGGGGGTGGAGAAAAAGGGATAAGGGGGTATGGAAACAATTATATATTCTGAAATACAAAAAGAGGGACTACTGACTTCATGTATCAAAAAATTCAAAAAAATTCTATGTAAACAAAACACATACAGTTAATGCTTTTTATCTTCCAAACAGGGTTTAATTTCAAACCCATAGTTTAGCCCTGGATATGTGTTTGCTTTTAACTGTAAGATCAAAGCCATAATCAAGCCATACAAAAGCAAGAGTACTAGACTTTAGGAGGGCTGACTTTGGGAAAATGAGAGAGTGCCTCAGAAAAACACTAGCAAACAGGCAAGAAGGAGGGGTGGAGGAACAATGGGAAGTGATCAAAACAGCCATCACAGAGGCAACAAGCCTTTGTGTAAAAAAAAATCAATAAAACACAATGAAGGAAAAAACCGCTATGGTTCACAAAGGTGTGGGGAAGTTAAGGAGAAAGGGCAGCATTCAGGAAATATAAGGAAACACAGAAGGAGCAGGACAAAGAACTTTATCAGTTAAAGCAGAAAGAGGCTGGGAAGGTAGTCAGAATAGCAAAGGCCCAAACCGAAGAAAGGATAGCCAATTCTGTTAAGAAGGATAAGACCTTTATAGGTACATTAGGGAGCGAAGAAAGGACCAAAGGAGGGATACTGAAGCTTAATAAAGGAGAGAGGAATGTGGGTAGAGGTGACAGTGAAAAGCAGGGTTACCGAATGAATATTTCTGCTCAGTATTCAAAAAGGAAGAGGAGGGGAGTTACCTAAACCAAACAAGAGAAACACTCTGAAGACGGGGTCATACCAGTCCATTTACAGAAGAAAGGGTTCTGAATGAACTAATAAAATTGAAGGTGGACAAAGCAATGGGGCCTGATGGGATTCACCCAAGAATTCTAAAAGAACTAAGGGTAGAACTAGTGACATCGCTTCTCTCTTTAACAAATCATGGGAGGATGGGGTGGTACCCAAGGACTGGAGGAGGGCAGATGTAATTCCTCTTCACAAAAGTGGGAGCAGGACAGAGGCAGGAAACTACAGACCAGTTAGTTTGACCTCAGTGGTAGGGAAAACGATGGAATCACTTCTGAAGGAAAGAATTGTTGAGTACTTTGAGGCCAGTGGGGCAGAGGACCCAAGGCAGCATGGATTCATGATGGGAAGGTCATGTCAGATGAATCTAATAGATTTCTTTGACTGGGTAGTAGATCAGGAAGGGGCTGTGGACATGGCCTACCTAGATTTTAGCAAGGCATTTGATACAGTCCCCCACAAAAGATTAATACACAAGATAGCCAGCCTTGGAATGGGTCCCAAGGTGGTAGCCTGGATAAAAAATTGGCTAGACAACAGGATGCAAAGGGTAGTAGTAAATGGAGTACACAGTGAAGAAAGGAGGGTTACTAGTGGGGTACCACAGGGTTCGGTACTGGGACCGGTCCTTTTTAATGTCTTTATAAGTGACATTGCAGAGGAACTGGAAGGAAAAGTATGTCTCTTTGCAGATGACACAAAGATCTGCAACAGGTTTGATACACAGGATGGAGTGGAAAGGATGAGAAGGGACTTGGCAAGGTTGGAGGAATGGTCAAATGTATGGCAGCACAGATTCAATGCAAAGAAGTGCAAGATAATGCACCTGGGAAACAAAAACCAAGGGGAAGCGTACACAATGGGGGGTGAGATACTGACAACAGTAAAAATGGAAAGGGACCTGGGGTAATTATATCAGATGACCTAAAGGTGGGCAAGCAATGTGAGAAGGCAGTAAGGAAGGCTGGAGGGATACTGGGATGCATAGGAAGAGGCATCAATAGTAGAAAACAGGAAGTTGTTATCCCTCTGTACAGACAGTTGGTGAGACCCCATCTGGAGTACTGTGTACAGTTCTGGAGATCCCATCTCTGCAAAGACATAGACAGAGTGGAGGCTGTCCAGAGGAGGGCAACCAAAATGGTGCAGGGTCTGCACCAGAAGACATACTAAGAAAGACTAAAGGAGCTTAATAAGTATACTCTTGAGGAAAGAAGGGAGAGAGGGGACATGATAGAAACTTTCAAGTACCTCAAGGGAATTAACAAAGTCCAAGAGGGTAGCATCTTCCAGAAAAAGAGATTTGCAAGAACAAGGGGGCACAATTTGAAGATAGAGGGGGGAAAGCTCAGGGGTAATGTGAGGAAGTATTTTTTCACTGAGAGGGTTGTGGGTGCATGGAACAGCCTCCTTGAGGAGGTCGTGGAGTCAAGAACAGTGGTGGACTTCAAGAATGTATGGGACAGGCATAAGGCAGTCCTTGGGGCGGGTAAGAGGAAGTAAGCTGTTGGTTAACTAGGATCTGCAGCTTATCTGTTAGGTAGGAAAATGGGCAGACTAGGTGGGCCAAGCGGTCCTTATCTGCCATCAAATTCTATGTTCTATAATCCAAAAGGTCTCCCATTGCAGGATTACATTCGTGTAGTGCCCCCCTCATGGATTTGGATTCACCTATTGATGGCCATATACATAAATTGGTGTACTTTGCCATCATTCTTATTAATCATCACATGTGTTGCTGTAGCATATGTCAGATCCCTTCAAATAATGGCTCATTCATGCTCCCCCACTCTTACTTTAAAAGCCCTCATAGTTTTTGTTACATATTGTAAGTAAATAGATTTTTGTTGCATGATTGATGTACACATTCCAACCTTTTTTTACCTTTTCTATACATATTTCCAGCCCTTGCATCATAACGGCAGTCTATATATTTATTCAGGGACTGGATTCCCCACTCATGTCACTAATCGTATTTCTTTATCGAACTGTAATTTAATTACATCAGCAACCAAGAGCACAAAAGCAATTGCAATGGACTAGGTAAGTTGTTCAGTGACCATACAGTAATTAATCAAATGTTTTACTTTTTTGTTTTACATTTATCACTCTCTTTCTGATCTCTACCACTACAACATGTAGTGCTGTGTGTTACATTGTGCTGCATAAAACACAACCTCACATTGGAAGGTCATGGAGGTCAGTGGGGAACTGATATGCACATGTTTTAGAAAAAAATATTCACTCACTAGAATTACCATCTTACAATTTAAAGTACCACAATTATACTACTCTGTTTACATCTGTACTGATATTAACCACAAAATGAGATATTTATAATAGTAGAGCAAGAAACAAAGACAGCATATTGAAGATTTATTTTCCCTGCCATGCATTTACACTCACCCAATGACAAAATGTTCTGTAATTGTTTAAAACCTGTTTTCTAAATCCATTTCAGTGAACACTAAAGGGCAAGGTGACAGCACTGGCAACCATAACCGTATAAAGAGCACAAATATTTTCCTTTAAAAACTGCACTAACAGGGTCATTGTCCACACTTATTAGTACCTTCTTTTTTAAACAATTTTTTACAACACCACAGTACCCAATATATTGATAATTTGACTCTATGTCCCTATTGCATTATCCCCCTCCACTTTTAACTGTGTTCTGTGGACCCTGTTAGTGCAGTTCTTAAAGGATAACTTTTACACTCTTATTAGTTTATGGTAGCCAGTGCTACATTGCCATAGATTCACCTATCAGCCATTAGTCCAGAATTCCTTTACATAACATTCCAGTTCTGTGTGTAGGCAGTAAGGGTTACCAGAACTGTGCTTGATCAATTATTGCCATGTAATGTATGGTGGAACATCATTACAGATGGAAATCCATCTATTTCAAAATGTTGTGCTGCACTAGCTACGTCAGCTAGTTTGTTATGCTGCACTAGCTATGTAGCTGGTGCACAATAACAACTTAGAAGGTGTGTGCGCATGCATGGTTGGGTGACCTGTGATCCTCGGAGAATGGCTGTGGCAGTGAAATAGTCCCTGGAGGCAAATAGGAGCAAATAAAACCTGAAAATGTAAAGACACCCCATTGTATGAGTGACCAAACACTATAAAAGACTGCGTATGATCGTTCATACACTCCAAAGATATTTTTCAACTCTTGAGGTTTCCATGGTAATGAGACCTCTCGAGCTGCTCTCTCAAGGTCTCCAATTACAATGGAAACCTCTAAAGTGAAAAATATCCTTGTTGTGTATGAGCGATCATACACAGTCCTCTATGTTGTTTCCTCCTAGGTTTTAAATTTCACATACACACATGCGCACAACCACGCATGCACACATGCACACACGCACACACACACACCACTGTTTTTAAGTCTTGCTTTGCCACCATGGAGGCACATAGTCCCCTTTCCTTTACTTTCCAGTTCTGTCTGCCTTTTCTCCTAGTGGCATTACAAAGAAATTACATTTTTGTCATATGATTGATGTGCACATTCCAAACTCTTTTACCCTTTTCTATATGTATTTTTTGATGCTGCATCACAGCCTCAGTCTATATATTTATTCAGGGATTAGATTCCCCACTCATGTCATTAATCTTATATCTTTACCGAACTGTAATTTAATTACATCAACAATCAAGATCACATAAACAATTGTAATGGACTAGATAAGTTGGGCAGTGAATAGACTTAATCATGTTTTACTGTTTCATTGTACACTTATCACTCACTCTGATCACCACTGCAGCTTGCATTGCTGTGTGTTAGTTTCTGTTGAGGGGGACAGATATGCTCATGTGTTTTAGAAAAAATCTCACTTGATAGAATTACCATCCTGCAATTTAAGCAACCACAATTATACTATTCACACAATGAGATATTTACAAAAGTAGCACAAGAAACAACTATAGTATATCTCACATTTCCATTCCGTGCCATGCATTTACACTTGCCCCATGGCAAAATGTTCTATAATTGTTTAAAAACTGGTTTCAAAATCCATTTCAGTGAACACTAAGGGGCAAGGTAACCGCAGTGGCAACCATTAATGAATAAAGAACAAAAATGTTTTCCTTTAAGAACTGCATTAACAGGGTCACTGTTCACACTTGTTAGTACCTTGTTTTTTAAACTATATTTTACAAAACCAGAGTACCAAATATGTTAATAATTTGACCCCATGTCCCTGTTACATTATCTTCCCCATTTTTATTGGGTTCTGTGGATCCTGTTAGTGCAGTTCTTACAGGAGAACTTTTGCACTCTTATTAGTTTACTAATGCCAATATCATCACCTTGGCCGTTAGTGAAGTTCACTGAAATGGATTTAGAAAATATTTTTTTAAGAATCATATAACATTCTGTCATGGGGCAAGTGTACATGCATGGTACGGAATGGAAATGTGTGATACAGTTGTTTCTTGCGCTACTTTTGCAAATATCTAATCTATTGGTTAATACTGGTACATATATAAATTGTGTAGTGTAACTGGGGTTCCTTAAATTCCAGGACGATAATTCTATTAAGTGAGATGTTTATTGTGTAAAACACATGAGCATACCAGTTTCCCTCTGATGTCCATGCCCTCCCATTGTGAGGTTATGAATACTACAGCTCAAATTAATGCACAGCCTTACAAACTGTAGTAGCAGGGAACAGAGAGAACATGGAAAAAGAAAAAGTAAAACATGATTAATTAGATTCACTGCCCAACCTATCTAGTCCATTGCAATTGCTTATGTGCTCTTAATTGTTGATATAATTAAATTACCTTTTGCAAAGAAACAACATTAGTAGCTGACCCAGCAGTGTACAGGTCTAAGGCACTGGATGCATTATCTCTTGCCATGCCAGCAACCCTGGTTCAGGAATGAGCCTGGGGTGCTGGGGGTTGTTCAAGGAGGGAAAGGATTGAGGGTCCGATGGACTGCTCTCCTTTCCCAGGGAGGGAGGACTGCCTCCCCCACTGAATGACCATCACCAGGTGGAGGTATGATGGTAATGTTGGTCTGAGGAGGGAAGAGAAAGGAGGGAACTGCAGGATTCTGTGGATTTGCGCATACCTCCACATATGAATGTCTAACTTGCATGCCCCAGTGCAGGGATAGGAACAGAAAATGGAAAACTGGAACCAGAAGCAGACCCCATGATTCTCCTACCATGCTTCCATCCTCAGGTGTGCTCAGGTCCCAAGCCAATCTGGATTGCCACACGGGGGGGGGGACCCTCCCTCCTCTACATATATATAAAAAGAAAAAATATGTTGGAACGTGCAAATTAATTACATGATGAAAATCTCATCTCTTTATAATACCACTAGTTTATAAAAAGGAAATACAGTCTGGAGTGGAGGAGTGAGAGTTTCATGGATGTGAGCTTTTGATTAATGTTCAAATGCTTGTGCTGCTCAAAAACACACATAGTATGTGTTTGTTATGATGCCGTCTTTCTTACATATTTTTCACTACCATCTATAATATCACTTTGCCGCCATATTGCACAGACCAGCTGATTCAATGCACTGTGTACCTCTCTGCATCCTCTTGTTCTCACGTACCATCTAGTGTTGCTCTTACCATTGCTGTTGATGACTGTACTCCATGTCATTGTAGTTTGTATAATTTATACTCACTGTACTATTCCACGAGTCCCGAGTTGTGCCTGTTTGCACTGTGAACCTCTATGATGTCATTGCCTGCAATACATATTATGTAATTTATATTGTATGTACCCACTGTGCCATCCTCCTTGCCCAGGTCGTGCCTGAAAATGGTCCTCTGGATCAGGGCACCCACCCAGTAACCAAAGGCATACTTGCATACATCAATAAATAAATAAATAAATGTTGGCTCCGTCTAGAGCTAGTTTTAGTAATTGTTTGAGTAATGTGGCAATATTTTCCTCTATTTGTGCTTTAGCTCTCCTAACTACCCTCCCTGCCTCCTTTTGTATCCTCTGATAAACCCCTTGTCCCCCCCTGATAAACCCCTTGTCCCCCGATAAACCCCTTGTCCCCTCTGATAAACCCTTGTCCCCCTGATAAACCCCTTGTCCCCCTGATAAACCCCTTGTCCTCCGATAAAACCCTTGTCCCCTGATAAACCCCTTGTCCCCCTTCTGTGTTCGCTCGTAATCTCCTAAAAGCCCATTTCTTACTCCTACTTTTTTGCCACCTCTCTAGAGAACCACAGTGGTCCCTTTTTCCTTTTGCTCTTGGTTACTAGCCTGACACAAATATTTGTAGCCTTTTGTCCACTGATCCTTGACTCCCTCTAGTTTTCTTATCTTATCCAAGGCATCCCTGAGACTATCTCTCATTTCCTTGAAGTTGGCCTTCCAGAAATCAAGGACCCTCACCCTTGTGTGTTTCATTTCTGGTCCAGTCTTTATATTCAACCACACTGTATGATTGTTGCTGGTTCCAGGCAGTCTCCCACTGCGATGTCAGCAATACTGTCTCTGTTTGTCAGTGTAAGGTCCAGCAGTGCCTCCTCATGGGTGAGCTCCTGAATGAGCTGCCAGAGGGATAAACTCTGCAAGTTCAGGATGTCCCTACTCCTGGTAGTTGCCATGGCAGGGAGGCTCCAATCCACATTTAGTAGATTGAAATCTCCCACTAGTAACACTTCCCCTTTTGGAGCCATCCTTTGGATCACTTCCTTCATTTCCCCATCCATATCTTCCTCCTGTTGTGGAGGTCAGTAGATTACTCATATGTGAATAACGGACCCTTTCATTTTCTCCAGAGTGACCCACAGTACCTCTGCTCCCCCTGATTGCTCTGCATTTCTATAGCCTTTATGTTGCCTTTACCAAAAATGCCACTCCTCCCCCTTTCCTACCTGTTCTGTCCCTCCTAAACAGAGTCTATCCTGGAATGGCCATTTCCCAATCCAGGTTTTCACTGCACCAGGTCTCCTTGATGGAGACTATGTCTGTGTTTTTTTCTGCCATGGTGGACTCTAGGTCAGCATACTTGTTGCCCAGACTTCTAGCATTTACAGGCATGGCTCTCCAGGTTGTGTATACACCCCCCCCCCACTGCTCCCTTTTGCCCAGTCCTTATCCATCATTTATGTTTTTCAGTCCCAATCACTTCTTCCACCCTCTCGCTGCCAGTTTTATTTACTTCTTTTATTGGCTTTGCTCCCCAGCATTCCCATTTCTGGCCTCTTGAATTAGTGGGGGTAGCAATTGTTGTCTCCCTGCTTCCTACCACCTCCACCCTTGGCTAGTATAAATGCTCAGCAATGTAGCATTTAAACTGTTCACTGAGGACTGCAGTTCCCCTTCTGGATATATGTGGGCCATCACTTCTGTACAAGCCCTCATCCCTCCAGGTGAGTCCCCAGTCACCAATGAATCCAAAACCCTCCTCTCTGCTCCAGTTCCTCAGCAATGCATTGAATTCCCTGATGTGGAGATCCCTACCTCCCTCTTGCCATGGACAGGCAGTACCTCTGAGAAGGTCATGGAGCTTTCCACCTGTCCAAGGCCCCTCCCCAAGTACCTAAATTTCTCCAACACCATTCCTAACCCTGCCCCATCCCTAGCTGAGTCATTTGTCCCCAAATGGACAATGGCATCCAACTTCCCTCACCTTGCTACTGCCCTAGTGATCCTTTGGATCTTTTCTCCATCCCTCCAAGCTGTGCCTCCAGGAAAGCACTTAACTGTCCTCTGCCCCTCTCTATCCATACAAACAGAGGTGAGAAATAAGTAAGTGCCTCAGCTGAGACTTGAACCCAGGCCACCTGGAATACTGTTCCAATTGCACTAACCAGCTGCACCACTGAAACAATAGGAACTTGGGTTGTCCCCGAGCACATTACTATTTCTCAAATGCACAACCCAATGGCAACACAAATATTTACTTTGTAACAATCACACAGGAGTGTGGTGTGCACTGTACCGCACTTAATTAGTGCTGCTTTAATATGTTTCTCCGCAAGTGTGGTCCTGTTTCTCCTCAGTTGTTGTACCCTGCTTAATGTTGTACAAAGAGAGGTGAGAAATAAGTAAGTGCCTCAACTGAGACTTGAACCAAGGCTGCCTGGAATACCATTCCAATTGTGCTAACCAGTTGCACTATTGAGACAACTGGAACCTGGGCTGTCCCCAATCTCATTACTGTTTCTCAAATACACAACCCAATGGCTTCCCCAGATCCACTCCCCTGACTATAGAGTTCCCCACCAGAAGTTGCATCCTTCTCCTCTAGGAATCCCTGCCACCCTCCCTTGGGGCTACTTTATGGAGGACATGCTCTTCCCCCCAGTCACAACTGTGGGTGTCACTGTGGGACCTCCAATTTCCTTCAGTACAGCATAGGAGTTCAGTTTCACTGGATGGGGGATATGCCTCTGTTCTCCCACCATCACCCTCCCTGAGCACACCTTAGTCCAACCACCCCTCCTGCTAGGCAACCTTAGAGGTAGCAGAGGTAGACTTCATATCCCATGTGTGAAGGAGGAGGTTCCCAGAATCCTAGCTAACTTGGCCCAGAGGCTAGCAACCTCCATCCTCAGTCCAGAGAGGTACCTGAAGATGAGGTAGGACCACCGCATCCAGAAGGTCCTCCTGGAGGCTGCTGCACCACAGCCACTGCGTTGCACCACTCCCATTATCTTCCCACCTGACTTTTCTAGTACTGCTCTAAACCCCCATTATATTTTTTCCAGCTTCTTTTCCCTCTCATAGCACAGGAAAGGATATGTGCTTTAAACCTAATAGAAGGATGTGTACCTAAAACACTGCCCCTTACTGAAAGACACAACCCTTCAAAGCATACAGCAAATAAGCCCCCAAAACAAAAATGCAAACTTTCTCAATGCACACAAAACGTCAGCCCCCAGCACACAATCCCCAAACCCCTCACTGCACAACTATGTTTCGGGCAAAAGACAAATGGCATACCACCTGTGAGGATAAATTTTGGAGCATGCTCAGTGTGGCAAAAATAAGTGAGACAATTTTCTGAGCATGCTTAGTAACTAACCTCATGTATTATCTTGCCACGTTAGTGTGTGTTTTGTGTGTGTGTGTGTGTGTTTATTGTTTGTTTATTGTTTATTGAAGAGAAATCGGAATTACAATCCTTTGAGTCATAGACTCCTTTGCAAAGGCTCCACGTCAGAACAAGAAAGGTTAAAACATTACATTACACAGAAATTAAACATAAATCAATCAGTTCTGGTATATATGCACATTATTTACATAGTAGGATAACAGCATCCAGGATCTTAGAGAAGACCCTAGGTCAATTGTTGTGGGATACTGCAGGTTATAGTTTGAAGAGTCATTAGTAGGACCCCGAGTCAGGGTTTATATACACAGATTGTAGGACCTAAGTATGTAGTCATTGCTAAAGCAAAACATTTTATCATTACTGCACCAGGATATCATTCTGCAGTAGTGCTATTACTTTTTACAGTAGTCCTCTGTGTGTGAGTGTGGATAGACATATTAGACAGACAAATATAAATTTAGGAACTGTTTAATATATTGATGGGATATCAGTAGAGATCACAGAGGAGGAGAGAGGGTATATAGCTAGATGGGTGGATGGATGGATAGACAGAGAGACAGAGAAAGCTAGAGAGAGAGAGAGAGAGAGAAATAGATAAATAGATGAGAGATAGATAAGAGAAATATAGAGAGAAATAGATAAGACAAATAGATAGAAAAGAGAAATAGAAATTTGGGAACTGTTTACTATACTGAAGGGAGATTGAGGTGGTTTCAACAACGGTTACGACAACAGTTCTGCCTCTGTAACATTATCGGCCATAGTGTGGATGGGTGATCGTGTCACTCCTACAGTCCCCCAGTGCAGCATGCACTGCATTGTGGGATTGGGTGCCATCGTATTGGTGGCCCGGCTCCCGCAGTGTGGACAGGCAGTACCCATCCCGTAACGGACAGCACCATGGTGTGAACACACTGCACCACTCCCCGGCCATAACAGTTTGCATCCATTACCGGGCCAGAGCTGTGTAGTGTAGACAGGGCCTTAGAGTTACATCCTGTTCCACAAAAAAACTAACATTGTGTTAAGTTGCATCCTTGACACTCCGGACATTACCTCTTGGGTTTCCAACCTGCCTGATGGGTTAGTGATGCACATGTGACCCAGATAAAATTTGGCAGCATACCTTGGTCCAAGGAATCCCCTTTCTCCAGTTTCAACCTTGCATTTGATGAGGCTACAGCACTACATGAGGCCCATGTGCAGCTGAATAGGAGAAGGTAGACCAAAACCCACAGGACTCAGTAATCAGCAACTAATTGTTGGACAAATTGATCATGTAGCAACTGTTTTTTGGATAGTTTTAAGGATTCATGAGAGAGAAAGGCAATTATTCTGTTCTGAAGCTAATTACCTGCCTGATCTGAAACTAATTATCTGGTACACTGGCTGTTTTTTCTTAACAACACGCATTATTCTAATTTCACACCAATTTCTCTCTCTCTGTATGGTTGCTACAGTTAGATCAGTCGAAGCACTATATTATGAGTAAAAAATAGTTTTTGGTTTGTTGCTTGCATGTCTTTGTTTGGAGCTGGGGCTCACATATTATCAGCAAGATAATTTTTTCTCTTGATTTGTTGTTTGCATAACTTTACTTGGAGCTGGAAGCTTTCCTTATTTAGTCTAAACTACTGTGTCATTATAATATATTCCTACGGTTGGCTACCATTAGGGGTGTTGGATAGATGCAATGAATATGCGCTGCTTAAGTTTGAATTTAGCACTCAAATGTTTTTTTTTTCCTTGGCTGCTACTAGCGTTATGGTGTTTAGAGGTATGCAGCATAGGTGCTACCTCTGCTTGCTTGCAACACGCTCTGCATGCTTTACTGATGCCAGTATTCCCCCCTCCCAAGCGGGGTCCACATGGTGGATAACGACCACCAAAGAACAAAAGTGGAACATATAAATCAACCTGGTTTAGTTGCAGAGGGCCTTGATTTGCCCTCTGTGGTGACTCACAGACTCATTGATTTTTTCTTCCCTTGGTCCTGGCACCTGCCAGTGTGATTCCCCCCTCACAAGCGGAACCACATAGCACAGGACTGAGCCTCTTCTCACCATCCCCTACTAGCAGTACAGACTCTCCCTGCAGTTATACTGCAAGAAAATGCCCGACCAGACTCCACCTTTCCCTCTCCCATGTGGCAGTGGCCTGTGGGGGGGGTGGGCACTTGTCCCTGAATTCTTTAACTACTCGGGAGGCCCCTATTACGTGGCCAACCACAGCATCTAAACAAAAAAATACTAATACGAAGAATCTTTTTCAGGGTTATTCCCTCAGTTTTTTTATGGATTCAGGAGACAGGCTCTGCTTCCTCCAGGGCCTGCTGCCCGGCTAATACACTCTGGGGAGACTCGGCCACCATTGTGTCTGGCTATTACTCCTGCATGTTGTGCCACCATTTTGTGGAGGGGTGCACTCCACGATGCCTGCAAGCTATTCCTGTGGCCTCAGTTTCTTAAAACTTAGATGTCTACTGCCTGTTTCAATCATAGAGACTATGTTTAAGGGGTTTTTGATGCTTTTCTTCATGACATTTTTAATCGGAGCTCCCCCCCATGGCTCAGTCATGCTGACTGCCCCAGGGGATTAATTATATCTTGGGACAATGGGCAAACTCTTATTAATCCCTGTTATTTCACAGGCAATCATACCCCTTGGATACAGGGCTAATACTGTTCCCCTTTTTTCTTGTTGTTTCTTCTATTAGACAGTGAAGACAAAGAAGTACATATCTAGCAGCACAGCATGGATGCCCCACAACCCAGGCCACCAATGTTCAGTGTGCCTCCGCGAGGATAAGCAAAAAGGGGGAAATCAGCCCCCTCAGCCTCCTCTCACAGATCTGGACAGCCAAGGGCCCGGCCCCTCCGGATGGATGAACCCTGGGGCTCTTCTCATCCAGACAGAGCAAGAACTGTGACAATGATGGAGACCCAGCAGAATTTTATGCTGAAGCTGATGGAGAAACTGGAGTCACTGACAAAGTCATGGTCACCTTCGTTGCCACCCCCAATAATGGCTCTAGGGCCAATCCCCCACAACTGGAACTCCAGGAGGAACCCTCACCCCCCCTTCAGGGAATGAGGCTACTGGGAAAATTCCTGATGATGCTGAGGATGTAGATTCGGGGGACAAAGACATGGACACCACCCTCAAGCCCCCTTCTCTAACTTCAAAACTTTGCTCATTCGACCTTGTCCTGGGCTAATGAGGGCCATAAAAACCACAATGGGGTTCGACATTGAAATTCCAAAACCAGAATCAATTTAGTAGAGTCAGAAGGATAAGGACACCTTCCCCAGCTGCCCAGCTATCGACGACATTATTTTAAAAGAGTGGGAAGTGTCCGATCCAGGCCGGTTGTCAGAGAAAATAAATTTGGATAGGATGTATCCAATACAGGAAGAAAAAGCCAAACTATGGTGCACTGCACCAAGCATAGACCCTCAAATAGCATCACTGAGTAAGAAGACAGTGCTGTCATGTGGCACAAATTTCCCTCAAGGACCCCACTGACAAGAAGGTAGAGGAAATACTCAAGAAACTTTTTAAATGTTCAGGCATGACAGCTAAGGCTGCAGTAACAGTGGTCTACACTTCCAGGGCACAGATCCGCTGGTTGGAGGAACTCATGGAGAAATTCGAACCCAAGTCCAGGGAGGCTGAACTCCTGGAATGTGCTCTGGACACAGAAAAGTATCTAGGTGACATGGCCATGGACTCTCTAAAGCTGGAAGCTAGGGCCCCTGCCCTGACAAACAGAACCAGATGGGCTCTATGGCTAAAACTCTTGGAAGTGGATAATGAGTCAAAAGCACTTCTGCAGAGCCTCCACCTGAAAGGGGACAATGTCTTTGGGAAGGGCTCAAGGATTTCCTCAAACAAAAAAAGGAGGGAAAAGACCTAGTCAAGAACAAGTAGAGAACCACCTACTTGCCTTCCACTCACCGTAGATTTTGAGGGAATGCCAGATTCCAACAGATCAGGAAACAGAGTTCTGCAAATAATTAATTTTGAGGGAGAGGTCAGAACAACAACTTCCTGGGACCTTTTGCAGAGCAGCTACTCCAGCTACAGAGGGAGAGGTCCATGATTTGCTAGCAGAGGAAGGGGAGGAAGACAGAAACAATTCTGACTACCCCGACTGGACTGCCCCACAGCCAAAATCCCAATTGCCCAACCTCCTGTGGGACAATGGGTAATGCTTTTCCAGCAACGTTAGCTGCGAATGACCTCCAACAAGTGGGTTCTGGAGATTGTGTTCCGGGGTTATGTTATCGAGTTTTCAAACAAACCCTGCAGAGACAGGTTGATTCTGTCCCCCATCTCCAAAAGAAGGGAGTCAGCTCAACAGGTGCAGGAGATTTTCTGGGATCTGCTACACAACAATGCTATGCAACTAGTGCCAGCCACCGAGCAAGGCACAGAGGTATACTCCATTTTCTTCCTCGTTCCAAAGAAAAACAGAGACCTCCAACCTTTACTCAACTTAAAATTCATAAACATGCTTGTCTCCACTCATTGGTTCAAGATGGAGACCCTCAGGCAACACTGAAGAGCATGCGGGTAGGAGACTACCTCACCTCAGTGGATCTGAAGGATGCTTTCACTCATATCCCGATCAGGCCCAGCCACCAACATTTCCTCAGGTTCCACATACTGGGCTAGCATTTCCAGTAACAGATGCTGCCCCCCAGACTCACGTCAGCACCCAGGGTGTTCACCAAGGTTTCCATCATCTTAGCAGCCCTGATAAGGGAGCAGGGAGTGGACATTATCCCGTATCTGGATGACTGGCAGGAATAATCATGCACCAGTGTCCAGTCACAGAGAGACACAGACCTGGTTTTCTCTACACTCTCACAGCACAGTTTGGTGGTCAATCTGGACAAGAGTTCCCTGTGTTCATCCTAATGCATAGAACATCTCGGGGCAGAAATCGACACAGCCCAAGGAATGGCAAGGCCATCCAAGAAACGCATAGAATATCAGCGATCACAATGGTTCAAATTCTGCAGTCCACACCCAAACCAACCATGGGCCTAGTGGCACAGGCCCTCAGCTGCATGGCATCTTGCCTCAACTTGGTACCCTGGGCAAGATGGAACATGTGCCCTTTGCAAAGATGTGTGCTACAACTGGGCTCCCATCAGAGGATGACCTCAACAAGGTTATCTCCCTGCCCAACACTGTCAGAAGCTCCTTGAATTGGTGTATGCATTGCCCACATCTATCAAGGGGCTGCCCTCTGGAACTATCCTTCGAGGTGACAGTGGAGACAGACACGAGCCTCACAGGTTGGGGAGCAAGCATGGATAACTCCACTGCCCAAGGCTGGTGATCACCAGCAGAAGCCAAATTGTCCATCAACAACCTGGAAATTAGGGCAGTCTTCCATGCTTTGAGAGCCTTCAGGAATGACATCACCAGTCGATCAGTATTAGTGAAGTCTGACAGCCATACAAAAGTGAGGGTACTGGACTTTAGGAGGGCTGACTTTGGCAAGATGGGAGAGTGCCTCAGAAAAGCACTAGCAAACAGGCTAGAAGGAGGTGTGGAGCAACAATGGGGAATTATCAAAACTGCCATCACAGAGGCAACAAGCCTTTGTGTGAAGCAAATAAACAAATCAAAACAAAAGAAAAAGCCACTATGGTTCTCAAAAGAGGTGGCTGTGAAAGTCAGGAAGAAAAAGATAGCATTCCAGAAGTATAAGGAACACAGAAGGAGCAGGACAGAGAGCTGTACCAGTTAAGGCAGAAGGAAGCAGGGAGGGAAGTCAGAATAGCAAAGGCCCAAACTGAGAAAAGATAGCCAACTCAGTTAAGAAGGGGGATAAAATCATTTATAGGTACCTCAGCAAGCGTAGAAAGACAAAGGGAGGGATAGTGGGGCTGAATAGAATGAACGGTGGGTGGGCAGTGGGGGACAGTGAAAAAGCAGGGATACTGAACAATATTTCTGCTCAGTATTCACAAAAGAGGAGGGAGAAGTGCCTAATCCAATTAACAGAAGCACTCTTGACAGGGTGGTTGATCCCAGTCCTTTCACAGAAGAAAGAGTTATGCAAGAACTCCTAAAACTGAAGGTGGACAAAGCAATGGGGCCTGATGGAATTCACCCCAGAATTCTAAAATAATTAAGGGGGGAACTAGTGAAACCACTGGCTACTCTTTTTAATAAATCATGGGAGGATGGCGTGGTACCCAAGGACTGGAGGAAGGCAGATGCGATTCTCCTTCACAAAAGTGGGACCAAGACAGAGGCAGGAAACTACAGACCTGTCAGTCTGATCCCTGTGGTAGGGGAAAGTGATGGAGTCACTTCTGAAGGAAAGAATAGTTGAGTACCTAGAGGCCAGTGGGCACAGGACCCAAGGCAGCATGGGTTCACAGCGGGAAGGTCATGTCAGATGAATCTAATAGATTTCTTTGACTGGGTGACCAAAGTAGTAGACTAGGAAGGGGCTATGGACATGGCCTACCTAGACTTTAGCAAGGCATTTGACACAGTCCCACACAAAAGATTTATGGTCAAATTAACCAGCCTGGGAGTGGGTTCCAGGGTGACAGCCTGGGTAAAACATTGGCTAGACAACAGGACACAGAAGGTAATTGTAAATGGAGTCCACTCTGAAGAAAGAGGGGTTACTAGTGGGATACCACCGGGTTCAGTATTGGGTCCAGTCCTTTTTAATGTCTTCATAAGTGACATTGCAGAGGGACTGGAAGGAAAAGTATGCCTCTTTGCAGATGACACAAAGATCTGCAACAGGGTTGATACACAAGGAGGCGTGGAAAGGATGAGAAGGGACTTGGCAAGGTTGGAGGAATGGTCAGAAGTATGGCAGCTAGGATTCAATGCAAAGAAGTGCAAAATAATGCACCTGGGAAACAAGAACCCAGGGGAAGATTACACAATGGGAGGGGGAGGTAGTAACAACAACAAAAAGGAAAGGGCCTGGGGTAATCATCACATCAGATGACCTTAAGGTTAGCAAGCAAATGTGAGAAGGCAGTAGGGAATGCTGGGGTATACTGGATGCATAGGGAGAGGCATCAGCAGGAGAAAACAGGAAGTTGTTATCCTCTGTACAGACAGTTGGTGAGACCCCATCTGGAGTACTGCATCCAGTTCTGGAGACCCCATCTCCACAAGGACATAGACAGGATAGAGGCAGTCCAGAGGAGGGCAACTAAAATGGTGCAGGGTCTGCAAGAGAAGCCATATGAGGAGAGACTAAAGGAGCTTAATATGTATACCCTTGAGGAATGAAGGAGAGGGGGACATGATAGAAACTTTTAAGTACCTCAGTGGAATCAACAAAGTCCAAGAGGGTAGCATCTTTCAGAAAAAGAGATGTGCAAGAACAAGGGTACACAATTTAAAGAAAGAGGGGGGCGGTTCAGGGGCAATGTGAGGAAGTATTATTTCACAGAGAGGGTAGTGGATGCATGGAACAGCCTTCTTGAGGAGGTTGTGGGGTCTAAAACTGTGAGAGAATTCAAGAATGCATGGGACAGACATAAGGCAGTTCTTGTGGGGGGTAGGAAGAAATGGGCTGTTGGTTAGCTAGGATCTGCGGCCTATCCTGTAGGTAGGGAAATGGGTAGACTAGATGGGCCAAGTGGTCCTTATCTGCCATCAAAGTCTATGTTTCTATATTTCTACAGAGTTCAAGTGATGTACATAGTCAAACAAGGTGGAACACGCAGCCATGCCATGCTCAGGGAAGCAGCCAAGGTGCTGAACTGGACCCATTCCCATCTCATGCACAGCCACGCCATCCACCTGGCCAGAAAGCTCAACATCAGAGTGGACTGGCACAGCAGACAACAGGTACACCCAGGAGACTGTCAACTGCACCCAAACCTATTCACCATGATACAGCAGAGGTTGGGCCAGATTCTCATAGATCTGATGGCTTCCATGTCAAACACACAGGTCAGGGCATATTTCTCCAGGTACAAGGAGAAACAGGCCATGGGAATAGATGCCCTGTACCAAGCATGGGATCAGGATCACTCCTATGTACAGTATTCCCTCCAATCACCTTAATCCCACAGGTGCTGGTGAAAATCTGTCTATCCCATATACAGATTCTCGTAGCACCATACTGGCTGTGGAGGGCCTGGTTCACCTCAGCAGTAGCCATGTCAATCAACAGATGGATCATTCCATTCAGGAGGGACATGCTGATTCAGGGGCCAATGCTACACCCGGCCCCTCACACCCTAAAGCTGTCGGCCTGTCTCCTGAAAGGCAGAGATTGCTGACTGCCAGTTATCATGACTCAGTCATAGCAACCATCCTACAGTCCAGGAAGCCATCTACCACCTCTACTTATAGTAGACAGTGGAACGTCTTCGCAAATTAGTGCAAGTCAGCACAGTCTGACCCCATGCAGGTAGACATGCCTGTCATTTTGCTGTACCTACAATGGGGCCTAAATAAGGATCTGTCCACTTCCTCACTCAGAGTGCAGTTGTCGGCTATAAGAGCAGCAAGAGGGAAAAGTCAGGCATTCACAGCCTGGGGCCCATCCAGATGCTATCAGATTCCTTAGGGCTATGGAGATCATTCACCCTCAAGTCCACACAATGGTAGTCCCCTGGGATCTAACCCTGGTTCTAGATTCCCTCAGAAATAGCCCTTTTGAACACATACATCAAGTGTTAATTTTTTGGTTGGGCCTCAAGACATGTTTTCTAGTGGCAGTGTGCTCGGCTCGCAGAATTAGCGAGTTAGGGGCCCTATCCTCTAAAAAACCCTACACCATTTTCACTGCCTAAGGGGTGTTCATTAAAACAGTACTGGCATTTCACCCCAAGGTCATGTCTGCATTCCACAGGGACCAGCAACTGGAACTACCCACCTTTTTTGCACAAACTCAAGAAGGGGAGCTAAGGTCACATCACCCCTTAGACGTGGGTAGTACAGTTTCAAAATACATCACATGAACACAGCCAATCCACAGATTGGAAAGATTATTCATAATAGCCCAAGGCCATAAACAAAAGCATGGCAGCATCCAAAGCCACTATCGCCTCTTGGCTAAAGAAGACAATACAAGAGGCGTTCAAAGAAAAAGGCCTTACCCCCCCCAGCAGGGATAAAGACCCACTCTACAAGGGTGATGGCTACATCAACGGCAGAATGAGTCAATGTTTCCATGGAGGATATCTGCAGAGTGTCAACTTGGTCCGCTGTCCATACATTCACAAAATATTACAGACTGGACACATTGTACAAACAAAGAATGGAGTTTGCTAGACAAATTTTGTCCACGGCGACCCAAAGCCAGTGGGCTCCTGTTTGCCCTGTCCCACCCTGAGAGGATGATATAACTGCTTATTAAAGTAACCCAAGAAGTAATGTCTGGAGTGTCATGGATACAACTTAACACAATGGATGTTTACTCACTTGGTAAAGGTGATTGTGTTAGTTGTATCGATGACACTCCACAGAACCTTCCTTCATGGTGATCACGGCAGGTATACTTCACACTGGCTAGTCAGGGGTGTGTATTTGTGACTCTGAATAATGGAATGTTGAGGTATTAAGGACCATGAAACAAATAAGTCTGAATTAGCCAGCTCTTATGTCGGCCACACTAGGTGACAGAAACTAGAATTGTATCAATAGGAAATGAACTGAGGATATGGTCAAAAGTCAAAGCTGTGTTTTTGTGACAGTCTGTACGGTTAACTGTGGGGGTTAAAGGATGAGGTTGTTTTGGCCAGAGACGTTATTCCCTTTCAGCTATGGAAGAATCAAAACTGGAGAAAGGGGATTCCTGGGACCAAGGCATGCTGCAAAATTTGATCTGGGTCACATGTGCATCACTAGGCTATCAGGGGGCTTGGGAACCCAAGAGGTAATGTCTGGAGTGTCATGGATACAGCTAACACAATCACCTTTACCAGGTGAGTAAACACCCAATACTGGTGCCGGCCCCAGCTGATTGAGCCCCTTCCCCCTCAGTTGTGGGAACATTTGACACTAAGCAGAGGGTCCAGCACCACCTCCGTGCCCATTGCCACCACTGCTGGATGCTGAACACATCTTTGTCCCCACACCTATGCAACCACAAGATCCATTTTCCCTCATCACCCACCAGTGTGCAAACAGGTATCCCAGAACATCAAAAATCAATAAGCTAAGAATTATACTGCAGGAAAACACTGCAAACATCATCAGAGATTTCACAAATAAGAAATGCCACAAAGTGCTTAGAAATATAGCTTTTTTGATTTACAAAAGCAAGTTGCAAAGAGCTGCACATCTTTCTTCTTCAGCGCCTGCTGTTTAACTGCCCAGCAGAGAAGGAGGAGCAGTCACTTGAGAGAGAGAGAGAGAGAGAGAGAGAGAGAGAGAGAGAGAGAGAGAGAGAGGCTTGCTATGGCAACTCACACTTTGAGCCATAGACTCCTGCCCAATCAAACAAATTCTGGCAGAGCCACTGCAGCTGCAAATGCCATTAACTTGATAAGGGTGTTTCATGGCCTTAAAGATAAACATGAATTGCATTTAGTGAGGCCTACAATATCGTTCCACATATGACTTGCAAACAAGCTGGGCAGCCTGGGAGTGGATCACAAGGTGGTAAACTGGGTTAGGAACTGGTTGAATGATAGAAGATGGAGAGTCACTGTAAATGGTGCTCAGTCAAAGGAAAGGAGTGTGATCAGCAGGGTGCCTCAGGGATCAGTCCTGGGCCCAGTCCTATTTTATGTCTTCACAAATGAAAGTGCAGAGGGGGCTGGAGGGAAAAGTGTGCCTGTTTGTGAATGACGCTAAGATCTGCAACAAGATGGACACTCTGAAAAGAGTGGAAAAAATTAGGCAGGACCTCGGAAAACTAGAGGAATGGTTCAAAATATTGAAGCTGAGATTTGATAAAAAAAACAAAAACATACATCTGGGTTGCAGGAATCCAGGAAAGGATTATCTGGGGGGGGGGGACTGATGGTCATCAAAATGTAAAGGGATTTGGAGGTCATCATACTGGATGACCTAAAGGTGGCTAAACAATGTACCAAAGCTGTGAGGAGAACCAGTGAAATGCTGTGGTGCATAGAGAGAGAGGGGGGTATTACCAGCAGAAGGAAGGAGGTGGTGAAGCCTCTGTGTAGATCACTGGTGAGGCCTCATTTGGAATATGGTGTCCAGCTCTGGAAGCCACATTTCCATCATGCAACTTTAAATCACAAATGGGTTAAACAGTTCTATTTTAGATTTCTATCCCTTTCCCCTACTTCTCCTGTTGGTTAGCCTTATGGAATGCAACCAGAACCTATCTTGGCTAGCATGATGATTCATCTGTGCAAGCTGGTTCTCAGTCTACAGCATTGTCTTTTTAAAATATTAACTTCTTCTTGAAAATATGGCATAATCTTTCCATCCATGTTTTTGCCAGACATACTTAGCTAGCATGGCTTGAGGAAGGGTGAACATGGTCAGGACCCGTTAGCAATTGAAATGCATATGCAGCAAATAAGTCCAGATGTGCTAACTTACCCTACAGCTGTTAAGTGTCACAGTTTGCATAATACAGAAGACTTAAAGTGATAAATCTTCATATGATTTGGCTGGTTTGGGTTCAGATGTAACTGCACAATTGCTTGCTGTTGCTTTTGTCTACAGTTCCATTTTCTTCTTGAAATGGTTACTTTTGCATTTATGTTTATTTTAAAATGTTTAATATTCTGACCATGTGATTATGCCATGGACCATAACTGATCTCTAGCCTTAACCACCCCCACCATGCTCCAGTCCTATTACCAGGGTCCTTCTACGTGTATCCCATGCATGTTTGAAATCTGTAACCATTTTGGTACCCATTACCTCTGCTGGCAGGCTGTTCCACATGTCCCCCACCCTACCTCTAAAGAAGTATTTCCTTGTAACCCTTCTAAGTCTTATCCCTTCTAGCTGCATATCATGCCCTCTTGTCCTTGAACATCTCTTTCTCAGCAAAATTGAACCTTCCTGTACCTTATTAATACATTTGAATTATTTGAATGCTTGTATCATGTCTCTCCTTTTCCTCCTTTCCTCTAGAAAATACATACTTAACTTAGTGAGTCTTTACCCCATAGGCAACAGTTCCATCATCTCCCATCTATAGTACAAGTTTAAAATTCCTGGCTTCACCCATTCTTACATGCATGATGTCTCTTACAGCTGGTGCCAAGAGAATTACTCTACACAGCTAAACAAATACAGCTTCATCCTCAATTGATACAAACTGGACATGTCACTTTATCAGTCATTTAAAATAGCACAAGTATAGTTTCATATTCTTACTATAAGGGAAGCAAGAAAGATCAAACAGCATGGTTAGCAAATACATTGACTGACAGCTGTGAATGAGTGGGGAGGGTATTTTTTTTTTCTAACATTCCTGGTAGTTTTATGCCCCCTTTAACCTGTTTTTTTTTATTGCATCTTGTCCCAGACAATCTTCCCAGAGTGCACTTTGCCCTGCTGGAGGCCAGTGTCTTGCTGCATTGTCCTTTTGTTTCATTGAAGAGAGAGCATGGCAGCCAGAGGAGTCACACATTGAGTCTTAGGGTGTGTACAACATAATTAAAAGTTTCCTAAATATTAGTACTTTATCCAGCTGTGTTCTGCTGTGTGTGTGTGTGTGTGTGTGTGTGTGTGAGCGTGTCACTATTTAAAGTAGTTTTGTCTGCACTCCTGTTGCTATACCTCAGTCCCTTTCAGTTTTTTTAAGTAGACCAAGTAGCAGAAATAGAGCATCGCTTTATAGTTTGTTACAGTAGACCATGAATTAAATAATATATGAAGAATTGGAATGGTTTTATATAAACTGGTTTGGAAACAACATGGAGCACATGTATTTAAAAAACAAATATATGATTGCTCCTCAACAATGCTACTTAACACTCCACCTCTCCCCCACTGCATGGCAAGGGGATCATCAGTTTATCTCAGTAGCAGTTATTGCTGCCTGCACTCTAAATAGAAACTGTGCCACTTTACCTAAAATCCTGCTCCACCCATTTTGACCAACATGTTATGGACTTGTGATTCAATTATTTGTGTCATGCATAGAAGACAGTGTTCTGCTGTGTGTGTGTGTGTGTGTGTGTGTGTGTGTGTGTGTGTGTGTTGTGTTGTGTGTGTGTGTATGGTCTTTTGATTAATTGCTTGTGTCTTGTGTAGAAGACAGTGCTTGACTGCTTGTAGACAAATCTAATCATTTTGCTGCTGTGGTCATCCATTGCCTAAGTAGGCTTTGTGTTTATTTTTGTTAATGTGATCTGATCCTTACTTAGCATTTGTTTACTTTATTGATGTCTCCAATGGAGGGACTCAAAATGTGCAAGATAGTTTTTTTTTTAGCAAATTTAGAGAAATCACAGAGGCACCAGACTTGGACATTTGGTGGAGTTTTCCTTTAACTTCTCTCAAGCCAGAGGCAAGCTCCATAACACACTATGGAGGAGGTTCCAATTTGCTAAAAAATGATATTGAAAGAGATTCTTGCTAATGGCATTATCTTCCCATCAGTGTTAGTGCTAAACATACTGTTGCTAGTTTGGCTTGAGGAAGGGTGAATGTGGTCAGGACCCCTTAGCAATTGAGATGCATATGCAGCAAATAAGTCAAGGTGGACTAACTTACCTTAAAACTGTTGAGTATTAAAGTCTGCATAATACACACGGTTTGCAGTGATGAATATTCGTATGGTTTGTCTGGTTTGGGTTCTGTTTATAATTCAGGGATGAATAACTAAGGAAACATTTTTCAATGACTTCCAAATGAGGTACAGTGACAGTTGTTTTGCAAAGGTATAACAGAAATAATGTCTATCAGGTATTGTTCCCCAGGAATTGAATCACATATTCATAGAGACAGATTACATTTAGGGTACCTGATTCTCCGTCACCGAAATGACTATTAGACATGTAGCTGACTGAAATCTTGGTGATTCTAGATTTTACACTGAACCTGTATTTATTAATTATATATATATATATATATATATATAGAGAGAGAGAGAGAGAGAGAGAGAGAGAGAGAGAGAGGGTGTGCCTAGTTATGGATCATCCCAATATCTAATTTCAGCATTTTAGTGGAAACTTTGCACTGTGGTTTTCTTATTCTGATTTTTTTTGCAGTATGTTGTCTGTATTTATATTAATTCTGTTGGCATTTCTGGTAATGTACAGGGGCAGGGGATTGAGTTGTGACTGGATTTGAATAAGGAACACAAATATTCATTACATTGCTTTGCTATCTCCACTGGATTTTTACTGTATCCCTTTAATATTAGTATACTTATTTGTTTGTTTAGGTTATTGATGTAACTGCACAATTGCTTGCTATTGCTTTTGTCTGCGTTTGTTGCATTTGAGTTCCAGTTTCATTTTGAAATGGTTACTTTTGTGTTTATGTTTCTTTAAAAATATTTCATATTCTGACCATGTGGTTATGTCATGGCTTTTGTTTTCAGATATGTTATTGCATGTTTAGCTTTTTTGTTGTTTGTTGTTGATGTTGAGTCACTTTCTTCACATCCTCATTTAGCCATCTTGCTTGTCATCATTTGTTATGACATCCCTTGATCCTTTTAATGTAAACTATTGCAAATGATAATATGTTGCCCTAAGCAAGTAAGATCAACCAGCATGGTTATCAAACAATGAATTGACACCTCTGTATAAGTGGGGAAGGGGATACGAAGAAACCAAGTTTCTCAGTTTGTAAATGGTTGTAAATTAAGCACTGAAACTTAGCACAGAAAGATCACTATAGTGGAGGTTTCAGCTTGCAAAAAAGGCAGTACTGGGGATAGCTCGATTAAAGGAAAAGAACATGATAAATGTGTGTGTGTGTGTGTGTGTGTGTGTCTTGTGTGTGTGTGTGTGTGTGTGTGTGTGTGTGTGTGTGTGTGTGTGTTCAATTGCTTGTGTCTTGTGTAGAAGACAGTGCTTATTTATTTATTAAATTTTGGTGACTGGGTAAGTACACTGGGCCCCAGACATCCCTTTTTCAGGGGCGACCCAGGATTTACATGGAACAGAAAGTGAAATAGTGAGCATGAGTTACATGTATTACAGGCAAGCTATGGTATGGTTCAGCATAGTGAAGCAGTGAGCACTAGTTACATGTTATTACCAGTGACATACAGTCATGATACATGAAAAATAAGCAGGGGGAGTGGCAGAGTTGAAAAATAGTACTGGACCAGCCAGGGTCAGAAGAGGTCCAGGGGAGCGTTAAATCTGAGGGGTGGTCTCAGGGTTCGTTGCAGTGGCAGGTACTGGCTTTCACCATGTGGTCCTTGAGCCTGGTGTGGAAACTTTTGATAGAGGGTGCTTCCTGCACACCAGGAGGGAGTGTGATCCACAGGGTGGGAGCAGTGTGGGAGAATTACTTGCTGCCCACCTTGGTCCTTACTCTGGGGACTTGTAGGAGCGTTCATCCTGCAGTGTGGAGGGGCCAAGGATTGGACTTTAAAGCGATGAGTCCAGAGACACTGAGGGGAGGAACCATGCTGATTAACTTGTAGGTTTGGCATTGCAAAGGGTACTGGATGTAGGTGTTCAGTGAGGGCCAGTTGAGTAGGGACTGGGTGTCATAGTGCTTATAGACAAATCTAATCTTTTTGCCGCTGTGTTCTGCTCTGTGTGTGTGTGTGTGTGTTTGTGTGTGTGTGTGTATGGACTTCTGATTCAGTTGCTTGTGTCTCATGTAGAAGACAGTGCTTGTAGACAAATCTAATCATTTTGCAACTGTGTTCTGGTGTGTGTGTGTATGGACTTTTGATTCAATTGCTTGTGCCTTGTGTAGAAGACAGTGCTTGACTGCTTGTAGACAAATCTCATTATTTTGAAGCTGTGGTCATCCATAGGCTAAGCAGGCTTTGTGATTGTGGTTATGTGGCATCCTTAGTATTTGGTTGCTCTATTGGTGTCTCCTATGGAGGGACTCAAAATGTGCAGGATAGTTATCTAGCAAATTCTGGCAAATCGCAGAGGCACCAGACTTGGACTTCGGGTGGAGTTTTCCTTTAACGTCTCTCAAGCCAGAAGAAAGCCCCATACAGCAGTATGGAGGAGGTTTCAAATTTCCAAAAAAGGCAGTATTGGGGAGGGCTCATCTTAAGCACTGAAACTTAAACAAAGGAAAGGCCAATAAAACACTATGGAGGAAGTTTCAACTTGCAAAAAAGGCGGTACTGGGGAGGGCTCAGTTAACTTCTCAAGCCAGAGGGAAAATAGTGCTATTCAGTTGCCATACACACACAGGCAGCCTTGCAATGAGGCTTCAGTGGAGGACACTAATTTTAACACTCTACTATGTTGTTATGAAGGTAATTATGCAGGTTGTCCTTTTCTCAAAGCAATGCATCTGCAGGGCTATGTGCATTGCAGCTGTAAAAAAGATGAGGTGACAGCATTGCTTGCAGAATTTTTCTGTGTGTTCTGTAGAAAATGTTAGTGAACAGTGGACTTTTGGAATGTACCATGGAATTTGTGATGAAAATGCAGTAAATGACAGTTTTGAATGATACTACAGTATATAAAATTTTACTTTGAACAAGAGGGACAGTATCTCTAAAGAAAGAGACAGGAATGGTAACAAACAGTGCTTTGCCAATTCAATTCCTGCCTAAATGAATGAAATCACATGACTAAATTCCTTGCGGAATACATTTTCTGCAAATTACACCCCTGAATGACGTTTTTTTCTGTAATAAATATTTTCCACAGTTCATTACATATTTTCCTCAGTATACTTAATTATTCTGCAAATCAGGTGAAAATTCCATGGAAAGTTCAAATCTCTAGCAAAATTCCGCAGAAATCGTGGAATGCCACACATTTTTTGTGGAAGTGGAATCCACAATTTTTGCCCAGCCCTAATACTGAGCAGCCTTACATATACAAACTGAAGAACAGAAGGGAGAGGAGAGAAATAATAGATACTTTCAAGGTCATAAAAGGATTCAGCAGAGTGAACTGCTTATTTAATCTGCGAAACAGTAAATCGACTAGGAGCATATGCTTGAGATAGAAGGGAATTAAAAAAACGTTAGAAGGTACTATTTAATGGGCAGGGTGGTAGGTGAGTGGGACAAACTTTGAGACAAGGTTGTGGAGACAGAGACAGAGACAATATCAGGTTTCAAGAGAAACTGGGTTGTAGTTAAAGGAGTTGTCAGATGGAATAATGAGGACAGGAGAGGGGAGGATCAGGGAAGAAATTAATATTAGTATGAAGAAGTCATTTATTATTAGATCATAAACGAAATTATTACAAATAAACATAAGAAGAAAACATCACACTCTCAGTAATGTATTAAAAATCATCCTAATTAACATTAGTAGGATTCTGGGCATAGAATCTTGGGACAAACTAGGGGGACTGATAAGATTTTTGTTTGTCTGTCAACTTTCTATATTTCTGTGATTAGGGTTGAGGAAGGGGTGACCATGGGACTATGCCTAGCCATGGGAGGAACAGCGGTCTTTCAGTTTTATTTTTTAGCCTATATGAATACCACTGACTAGGGAAAACTACTGTGCATTAATGTTAGAGTTCCAGTTTTCAAAGCAATCATTTAAAGTGGTCCCATGCTCTTTTTTCACTATAAAACATATTGCCATGTTCAGGATAAGGCCTACTTTTGGGCCATATGATTATTTCATAGTGTGTAAAATATTTATAACTGGTGCAGGTACGAGGTCACATCAGTGTGGGGCCCCCTCCCCACCTTACTGAGACACACACATTCTTTGGTCCTTGGGAGGGTGAAGAGGCATTGGGCACGTGAAACTGCCTGTTTAGGATGTCTGCTTTTTTTGGTCCTCTTCTGCACAGTCTTCCCCTCCACCTTTTTAATTTTTACTATCCATCCCCTTCCACTTCTCACTTATGTATCTCAAAAAAGATTTACTCCCTTAGTGAGCCATTTGATGAGTCTTTCCTCTGTCTGCAACTTTGCTCCACTCACTGTCTTGCCTGCTGTATTCTGCTTCACTAGGTATATCTTTCTGTCCCCCTCCCTCTGTGTCTCCTTATACCTCATGAATGCCACCTCTATTTTCCTTCACCATCCTTGCCACTTCCTTAGAGAACCATAACAGTTTTTTTTTTCCTTCTGCTTTTACTGACCTCCTTTACACAGCGGTTGGCTGCTTTAACTGTACCATCCCTTACGTTCCCCACTGTGCCTCAACCTCTGTCAGGCAGTCGTCCTCTTCAAGGCAGTTTCTGAGGCTGCCCCTATTTCTTAAAATCCACCCTACTGAAGTCCAGGATCCTTTTTTTTTTTTTCAATTGTTTAACCAGGAGTGGCACACTAAGCTGAAAGCTTGTTTACAGGTGCAACCTGGGAGCACAGGGAAGTTAAGTGACTTGCTCAGGGTCACACAGTATGCAAGTGGAAACTGTGGGAGTCAAACCTGGGTCTCCAGATTTGCAGCTCAGAGCCTTAAACCACTGTGCTATACTGCTTCCCTGCCTACTGTTCTCATGTGGTTAGCCTCTGTTCCTGTCTTAATGTTCAACCAAACTGAATGGTGATCACTGGTACCCAGGGGACTGCCCACTGTGATGTCTGTAACACTGCTCCTGTTTGTAAGCACCGGGGTTCAGCACTTCCCTGTCTGTGGTGGGCGCTTTGATTAGCTGCCAGAGAAAAGAAGGGTTACTCTCTGTTTGTGATGTGTACTGTGATGGAGTTTATGGCAATTTCTGGTATGAATATTATTTGTATCTCTTCCTTCAAAACTCTGTGTGCATGTTGGGAGCTAATTGGGAAAAAGTCCAGTCAGCTACATGGACGATGTCCGGGTAACACATATGTGAAGTCATGTTCTTTTGGGTGTGAAAATGTAATTCTTATGAAATGTTTGGCAACCTATAACTCAGCTTCTTTAACTCTCCAATCTGAAACTTTGTAGTAGGTACTGTATGTACATGCACATGGCAAGGATCTGCACACCAGCTAACTGTGTTAAAATCTGGATTGGTTATTTTAAAAGCAGATGAAAATAACTGAAATTTTAATTGTGGCAGAATTTCACAGAAGCTTCACAGAAATTCTGCAACATTTCATGGACGTGCATTAGTAAGTCTATCTGAATTCTTCCATCTGAATTGTACATTCCACACCACCTTTGTAGACAGCACAGACCTTTGAGGAAAGGCTTGACAAATTTCTGCTTAGCAAGGGAATCACTGAGTGCCCTGGGTAGTGGCGTGAATGAGGAATCTATAAATTTGTACGTGTTCATGCAGCATATTTGTTTCATCCCGACTTATTAGGGGAGATCATGATGGACCCAGAGTCCCTTCTAACCTCAGATTACTGTGTTACTATGTTCCTAACTAAACTGCACCCTGACAATAGTAGTGACGTTCATGATCATTGTGTAGCAGCTGCACATTGCTACCTTAAATATGGGTTGCAAAGCAGACCCACTGTGTCCCGTCTCCTTACCTATTGAAAACAGTTGGGTTACCCTCCAAGACTGGAATTGTCCTTCTTTCAAAGGAAACAATAAAATCTCCACTTACAATGCTGTGAACAAGGGAAGCTTATCGGCATAGAAAAGCATAATGTGCTTCCATGCCAATAACCTGAATTCATGAAGGTATGGGAAGCAGTATCCTGTAATGGTTAAGAGCACTGAGCTGCAGACCTGGACAACTGGGCTTGAATTCCACAGCCACTACTTGCATACTGAGTGACCATGAGCAAGTCACTTCACTTCCCTGTGCTCTCAGGATGCAGCTGGAAACAAGTCTCAGCTTAGTACTTCTTTCCTGGCATTGTAAAATAAAACAAATCAAAAAATGAATGGCTGCTCTGTGGAGCCAAGTGATAGGGGATTGCACAGCATGCTGGTGACCTGGGTTCATGCCCAAGTCCACAACAGCAGAAGCTGAGGCCAGTGGAGAGGGTTAGAAGCATCCATCGGATGCTCTCCTTCTGGGGGGGTAAGGTTGCACCACTTTAATAGCGGCTCCTGGTGGCCCATTGTAGTGACACTTTTGTAACATGGGTGACCAAGTGCCGCAGTGAATTCTCCCAGGAGACTGCATGTATGCAGCCGCAAATGGATGGGGGTTGAGGAGAAAAGGTAAAATTGTCTACTTGGCTGACCAGGTGCCCTTGTGCCGCACAGCATGGGTGAGTGCCTTCTAAACTGATCCCCACCATGTGCCTGGTCTAGTGTGAATCCCAAGTCTCTCCTCCTGTGGACTTCAGGAAGGGGCCCCCTAGCAAGGGATACGATCAGGTTGCCCAGGGCATGGCACATTGTAGACAGTGATAATGACCAAGATGGATGGCTTGGTGGGTGATGGGGGTCCATAGATGACCCAAAGAAATAACTGGTCAGGGGTGCATGGGGAACATAAAGAAATAAATGAACAAACTTGGGGTGCACAGAGTGGGTGAGGGGCAAGGCTGGGGAACACTGCTAACACTGACAGTGCTTTTCAGCTGAGAAGGAGATGGTCCTGCAACCAGCACTACAGTAACCCCATGTGGCTGACCAGGGAGCTTCCCCCCCACCACCAAAGTTAGCTGCAATGTCCAAGGCCATCAGGATGGTAGGCAGTGCCATTATGTGGGTGGAGGGTGATGAGAGGGAACAAACCTGGGAGAAGTTCATGCTTCCGTTGTAATGAGGGCCAGCATCTCCTTGCCACCCCACACAATGGACTCCTCTCCAGAGAGACAGTGGAGATAATTGAGGAGGATGCTGGTGTGGCTGCCATAAGTACATCCCCCAGCCCCAAGAACTGGGCAGATGGCAGCAGTGGACAAAAATCTCTCTGAGAAAATATTCTTCGAACAGTGATGGAGCTTTCCTGTTGTTTTCTGTAGTCATTAGACTACCTGCCACATATAGCAGCTATTACTTTGCTAGGAATGATTGCTGATTGCACGAGGACAGGTGAAGTTTATGAAAGTTCCTCTTCTACCTGACGGTTCCTAGAAGAGGTTTTTTTGATAGAGTATGTTAGTTCTTTATAAGGTGGAAAGGTTTATACTTTCACACCCCAAAAGCTCTCATCAATCTATTTTGAAGATGTGACCCCACATATGTCAGCAGTACTGAGCTGCTGTTTGGTCTAAAAACCACATCCCATGAGAAGAGTATACGTCACCACCCACAAATACAGATTAACAACCAACCAGGTTATCAGGGACAGCTTACCAAGTGAAATAATGTTCATACATAGACTTGCTCCACTGACATCACCATCTTTCCCTTTATTTTTGAATCACAGTGGGCTAGCTGGGAAAGTACATTTCCACTTCTTCATCAGTGACCATGACGTTTAGAAGAGTGCCCCCACACAGACTTGTTAGCATCAACAGTAAATAAAAGAGGGGAAAATAGAGCTGTTTGCCTATCAGACCTCCAAGATCATTACAGCCAGTCACTTCTCTTCTTGGACACTTCATACAGCAGCAGACTTGAAAGATGACTTACATGAAACTGGCTTTTGCAGTCTTCTGTCTTGCTACCTTTTGCTCAGAAGGGCTTTGTTTATGTAAGTATAAAACCCTGAAAAAGTATTTAATGTGACTTTGATGCTGCAGATAATTAGCATACAATATATGCAAAGAGAGAGAGAAAGGCAGAGTCTACATACTTATTTCCACATTTCATTTCTTAGACTGTTTACCCAGGCTGATGCAAATGAGAAGCAACATCCTGTGCAGAGACAGAGTTTTCTGGTTCCCCTTATGATCCATTCACTTGCATCTGGATCTCTGTGTCTTAGATAGTCTGCTGGTTACTTATTTTTACAATGTCATATCACTTTATGACACCTTAACGTGCTGTATTATGCCATTGTATTCAGTGTTTAGAGTTCTGAACTGAAAATAAAGAGATGGAGTGGTCTAAGGCTCTGAGCTGCAAATTTGGTGACATCCAGCAGACCAGACCTGGGTTTCAATCCCACAGCTTCCACTTGCGTACTGTGTGATCCTGAGCAAGTCGCTTAACCTCCTTGTGCTCCCAGGTCACTCCTGTAAAAAAGCTTTCAGCTTAGTGTGCTATACCTGGTTAAACAACTAAATAAATAAATAAAATAGATGCCAGATTGAAATCTATGCACTGCCCACTCCATGACCCTTACTAAATCCCTAAAAAGGCACTGAGCAACAAGCGTACTGCAGTAGCCATAAAATCAGATAACCCTAAGCAGCCCTGCTGCACCATATTCGCTCTATTTCCTGGGTAAATAAACCTTAAAATATAAATGAAATAAATGACAATTTCAGTAAAGATTGCAGTTGAACATTCTGAAGTTGTCAGATTTCCATATCGAGAAGACCTTGCAAGTATTTTATGAAATAAATTTATTACACTACACAGTTAAATACTTCTTCTGATCATTAGAATGATGAAGATTAATGACTGATCTGTTGCTAAATCTCTTCTGTTAAGAGAGGCATTGTGTTTTCCATATTATGTTAGATTCACATTGTTTCATTCTGAGGTCTATAACACACAACAGAAGTGTGCAGAGATGTATTTATGTCATCACTGCACATCTGGGCCCCAATTCTAGTACAGTTATGCCTGGCATTACAGCACTTGCACCAAGTAGAATGACACATGTAGCAACTTACGCCAGCAGTTGCGACATGCATGATTCTACAATGTGGCCTGCGACATGGCGCAGGCCACTTGTGCTGAAGAGCTGTTATGCCAGCAGTTTCACCATAAACCCCCTGTGAAATGTTGCTAGGGGGTTTACGGCAACAGTTGTGCCCCATTCCAGAAGGGCAGCAACAAAGTCCCCAATGTCGAGATTCTACAAGAACCCCCAGAGGTTAACCGGCAATGTAGGTTGCACCAGCTTTTAGCTGGTGTAACTTACGAATGCCATCTGGCGGTCCTCTAGACCCACCAGCAGTCCAGCAGTCATTCCACAGTTGCCCTCCCCCCCCATGCCCAGCATACCTCAGTGGGTGCCCTGCAGGACTGCCCACACCCCACACCCCCTGCCCCCAAAGTGTACTGTAACTACCCCGCAGGGTTGCCCACACCCTGCCCTGAAGCATACTGTAACTGCCCCTGCAGGCTGTCACACCCTCTGCCCATTGAACTCTATAGGATATGCCCCTGAGTGGTGCAGTTAACCTGCCATCCATGCCCCGACTCCTGAGTCGCCACCGCAATTGCGGCATTTACCCAATCCAGCCCTGGTGGTCGAGTGTCCCCCACCCAACTGTACCAGTCCACTCAGTACCCCTTGCCTGTCCCCAGCCAGTGACTGGCACAGCCCACCTCTCACTTCTATGGCCAGCTGCCAACTGAGTTCAGTAGGAACGTACTGTAAAGAAGAGCTCAATTAATTTCTGAGTGTGTCTATTTAGTAAATGCTCCAAATGGACTCAGTCAGTGGCTGTCCATGGATGTGAGAGGTGGGCTGTATGTCACCGGCTGGGATGGGTGGGGGTGCTGGGTGGACTAGCATGACTGGTGGGGGGTGGGAGGCCACTAGACTACCAGGGTTAGACTGGGTAAATACTGCATTTGCAGTGGTAACTTGGGGTTGGGGCATGGGTGGGGGTTGATCGCACCGTTCAAGGGGCATATCGCAATGGGGGATTTGGGTAGCAGCGGGTGTGGGCAGCCCTGTGGGGCAGTAACAGTATGCTTTGGGGGGCAGGGGGTGTGGGCAGCCCTGCGAAGCAGTTAAAGTATGCTTCAGGGGCAGGGGTGTGGGCAGCCCTGCAGGGTGCCTAATGTGGCTAGCTGGGCATGGGGGGGCACTTGTGACCTGCGCTGGACCTGTTGCAGCTTGTGACATGCTCGCCAGGTGTGCCCTCTGTTCAGCATACCTGACCTCATGTCACAAGTCACAGGACTTAGATGCAGAGACCCTGCCCTTTCTACAATAGGGCACAGGGTCAATGTTGCAGTCGCGTTTGGCGGCAACTTGTGCCAACTTCTAGAATCGGGCCCATGGAGTATATAATTGTGCTAACTATATGCATAATGCAGTAAGAAAGAAGTGACATGAAGGTAATCCAAAAGTATCGTGGGAGGCTGAACTAGGAAAATTTGGCAGACCCTAACAGGTATACAATGGAGCCAGCAGGGAAAGAGAAGATATTACTGAAACATTCAAGATCCTGCAAGGAACCAATGGGGTGATTTGTAAGGACTTGTTTATAAGGATTAAGGGAACAATGACTAGAGGACACATAAGGCAACTGGAGGTGGGGGGTTCAGGTGACTAGGGGAGACGTGGAGACTGGTGGGAGCACTGGTGGAGATTTAGGTGACTAGAGGACACATGTGGGGGTGTTGGTTTGATGGGAATTCAGGTGACTAGAGGACACATGTGGAGACTGGTGGCAGGGATTCAGGTTACTAGAGGGCACATGTGGAGTCTGGTGGGGGGATTCAGGTGATTAGAGGGCACATGTGGAGACTGGTGGGGGGATTCAGGTGACTAGAGGGCACATGTGGAGACTGGTGGGGAGATTCAGGTGACTAGAGGGCACATGTGGAGGTGTTGGTTTGGTGGGAATTCAGGTGACTAGAGGACACATGAGGAGACTGGTGGTAGGGATTCAGGTGACTAGAGGGCACATGTGGAGACTGGTGGGGAGATTCAGGTGACTAGAGGGCACATGTGGAGACTGGTGGGGGGATTCAGGTGACTAGAGGGCACATGTGGAGACTGGTGGGGGGATTCAGGAGGGAGGTGATTCAGTTTTTCACTGAGCTGATGGTGGATGATTGGAATATACTGCCCAGGGAGGTGATGGAAGCCAGGACTGTGTTGCTGTTTCAGCCTTGTGGCACAGATATAAGTGAATAGTGAGGCCTGCAAGCAGATAATGGGAAGGGATTCCTGATGAAGAGGTTGGTGATCAACACTAGGGCTATCAAATCTCTAAATCCATCCCAGTGCTAAGCTGAGCCTGGATCTAAGCAAGGAAATGGACAGAATGGATGCACCTTGGGTTCTTTTCTGCAGCCACAGTTTATGTTTCCATGGTTCATAAAATACCCACTGTTCTGTACTGTGTTATAATTACTGGGTTGCATTTTTTCACTATGGAAAACACTGCTATAATTTGCCGCTATAACCAGTTGGTGTTAAAGGGACACTGTCAACCCCCGTAGGCTTCAAAGTGTCTTTTGTTTAAAAAATACATTTTATGATTGCTAGTATTCTGTACAAATTGTTATGTAGCTAGTAGTTTAATTCTGATTATTTTTTGCTTTTAAAAAGTTAAAAACAGACTACCTACTGTACTGGTGTTACCACACCAAAACAGGTTTGTTTACATTTTTTTACCAGCTCCCTCTGCATCTTTCCTGGGCTTGGGAACATCTCAAATACAGTCTAGCCACTTATGATGCAGTGGCAGCTTAGCTGGCTACTGCCTCATGAGTGACTGCACTGTTTGGGGGTGCTTCTAATGTTTAGGAAGTATTCAAGAAGAATTGATTCACAATTTGAAACAAAACACATTTGTTTATAAACATACTTTTTCATGCATTTCAGTTCTACTAAACAAGCAGATAGACAAAACAAAAAGCAGCATTAATGAATTTTAGAGATGGTAAGCAACCATAAAATGTGGGGATTTTAACTAGAATTATAAAAAGGGTCTCAGAAATGCTGCACTCTGATTGGCTGTTAGGATTCCAACAACCTTACATTAATCCATGTTATACTGTCATGTATAGCCTGATCACCATGACACATGGATTCTTCCTGTCAGCATTCTATCCTCTACCACTTCTGAATAACTGGAATGTTGCATCCTGATTTTGAACTAGCATTATTTAACTGTTGGTGGAAGAACTAAGCAATGAGGCACTCCCAGGAGTTAGATTAACAGTCAATCACCCCTAGGGGCAATATGGCACTCGGCTGCACCTCGTGTCACATTACACCCCTAGGGGGTGATTAACAGACTGTTAATCTAACCCCTGGTCATGCCTTATTGCTTAAATAATATGATGCATAGCAGGTTGACAGTGTTCCTTTAACAGCCAACTTGTGCCAGGTTTCCCTTGCTCTGCACCATCTCCCTGATGGACACTGCACCAGCACTCATTCTCAGCAGTAAGTAAAATGTTTTAAAATTAACAAAACAGACTTTTTCCTTTTGATCACCACACATATTTAGACTTTAAATCTGACAAAATGAAGTGTCACACCAGCCGTGGACCACACTTAAGCCAGATGGGACTGCGACTGAACAGGAATGTGGTTTTATTTTATGTAATTACTGCGGCAAAAAACTCTACCCAGCAATTATATAAAATCAAGGCCGGGTAGTTGTGTAAAACTTGAATGTTACACACACCCGAGATGTGGGATACCATAATAACCCCTCAAGCTTGAGGTTTATGTTTTTCTCTTGGGATTTATGCAGCATCCCACACCTCAGGTGTGTGTAAAATTCTTGTTACTCCCCCCTACTCAGCCATTATTCTCTATATTATAGTGACAGCAGAGAGATATATCGTGTGATGCAATAAGATACATTTCATTAATTAAAATGCTGGTTGTTAAAGATGCACAGTAATTGTTGGACCCTAACTGTGGACTCATTACTTAAGGGTTCTGGTATATTTATATCATCTATTTGTTTTTTAGGACTGTTTACAAAATGTAGAAACCTTGCTAAGAAGGTAGCCCTTTTTGTTACCATAAGGAAAATAAACAATCATTATTTTGACTTCTACAGATGGAGTAGGTGTTCCAAAAGCCTGCTGTTTCACATATACTAAAGCAATCTTACCCCTAAAGACTATAAAGGATTACTATAGAACTTCAACCGCCTGCAGTATTCCAGCTGTAATGTAAGTATGATGAAACATGGACATACAACAGAAAAATAACTGAAATTAAATGGAACATAATTTATGAAACCTACAGTGGTGTCTGCTAGGATCAGACACAGTATTATAGTGCATTACAGTTTTCTGCACAACAGCTATTATTGAACTGCACTGTTTCCTGCAGAATTCCTCAAAATCTTCTGCAGGATAAGGCACCTTATCTTGCTGGGGGACAAGGAGTGCACTTTGTCACTTTATCAGTTGCTCTACTGACACCTGGGCCCAGATATTCAAAAGTGTTGCACCATGCACAACCCACTGATGCGCCCTGGTGCACTATTCAAAACGGAAAAGTGCACGCACAAATCCCAATATGCCGGAGCGCATCAGTGATGTATGGAGGCACAGGTGGGGGGGGCGTGCCCATGCACAACCTGAACAGCCCAATATTCAGCCCGGGATGTGCAGAGTCATGCACGCGCAACCCCTACCTGCGCCCGCACAAAGTTAAGCCAAAAAAAAAAAGGAACAAATGATGGCCACCAACAGGTGAGCTGCCGCATTGCAGGGTGCAACACGGCAACTGCCACCTGTGGGTGGCCACCTGAGTTCCTGCTGTGCCATGCCTCATCACGGGCATCCATGTAAATAACCACCCCTCCAATATCCCTGGTGGTCCAGTGGACCCCTAAGTGCCTGATCACGGGCATTTGTCTCCAAAACACATCCCCATCCAATATCCCTGGTGGTCCAGTGGACCGTTATGTGCCCGATCGTGGGCATCGGTATAATACACCCCCCCATCCAAAATCCCTGGTGGTCCAGTGGACTGCACTCTGCCCGATCGCGGGCATCTGTAAAACATAAAAAGTCCTATTACACTTGTGGTCTAGTGTGCCCCCCCACCCACCCACTGACCCATCACCCCGGCTCCCCCATGGTCAGCGGTGGGTGGCAGCACACCCACCTGCTGCCCCACCACCTGCCGACTGACAGCTCAGTAGGCCTGCACCACTGGTTCACAGCATGAGCCAATGGGCTTGCAGCCCATACCATGCTCCTCAGATATGTGAATGAATCATGAATCATTCACATATCAGGACTAAATAGTACAGTATGGGCTGCATGCCCACTGGCTCGTGCTGTGAATCAATCGGGCGTGCAGCCCTGAGCTGTCAGTTGGCAGTGTGAAGGCTGAAGCGGAGTAGTGCTGCCACCACCAGCTGACTAAGGGAGACCAAGCGGTGGGGTTCAGTGGAAGCGTGAGGAGGTACACTACACAACCAGGGTAATAGGATTTTTTATGTTTTACAGATGCCGGCGATCGGGCATATAGCGGTCCACTGGACCACCAGGGATATTGGACGGGGATGTATTTTTTGGAGACAAATGCCCATGATCGGGCACATAGTGGTCCACTGAACCACCAGGGATATTAGACGAGGATTATATTTTAGACAAATGCCTGCGATCAGGCTGCAGGGGGCGTTGGTCCCCAACGGCTATTACCTGGCAGGGCGCCAGGCACAAGTCATCAGGGATTGGCACACTTGCATGCTAATGGGATGCAAATGGGGCCATAATGACATGCAAATGGCCCCATGCAGTGCCACTGTGCCATGCACAGTGGGGGTGGTCAGGGTGCGATATTCAAAGCTGCTGCGCCATAGTGCAGCTCCGTTGAATATTGCCCAGACCACACCCCTGTGCAACCAAGTTGAGCTGCGCTCAGGCTTGCGCCACAGCCTGGCACAGTTTGAATATCCGGGCCCTGGACTACTACTGCTTGCTGAATGGATCAGACCCTTAAATTCCAACTGATTGGCAACCCAGTCCACGAAGCCTCTCCCACCCATCATGATAGCCCCTAGTGTCTTCCTATATCAGCGTTTGTAATCTTTCACAGTAATGATGTAATAGCTTAAATAATTATTTGTTTTCAGTGCATGGAATTTGTAATTCTGTACTTGTTATTTCATGGGCAAATTTGAATGCATTTCAGTAATAAAGTAGGGATACAGTTTCTGCACATTTTACAATTTTTCAGCCCAATTTTTTTATCAAGACCCCTTACCCATTTCCCTCACTGCTCCTCTTTACCACCTAGATTGTTTTCCTTAGTAGTAGCTCACAGTGACTCCTATCTAGAATGGGACTGTGCTACAGCTAACCACAGCTGCAAAATTCTTTCAGAGAGTAGGGAGCAGAAGCATTGGTCATGCATAGAGGACAGCCCTCCAGACATCCCCTGAGTCTCAGATATGACTCCCAACTCATCTTTTTCACATGAAGTCAATGTTCCAAAATGTTGTGAGAGAGGTATCAAAAGGTGGGCTTCTCTTTGTTATACCATCCTCCCAGACCACAATAATAGTCACTCACCCTCCCCAAAAACTGAGAACATCCAAAAAAACTTTGTCTCCCTACAAACCCTGACTGGAATCCTGCCATTAGGTGCTATACTCTAGTCTCCCACTAGGAAGGCAAATGCATCTTCTACTGGGTTGCCTGGCCAGGCTCATCCAATATCTATCCTTTTTAACTGATAGTCTACATGGAACCCTAAATTTAGTTACACATGGATTCTGAAAATAAACCTAAAAGCATTTATTTGATTATTTCACAGATTCAAGACCTCAAATGGAGATTTCTGTGCTAATCCTCAACTTCACTGGGTCAAGAATCACATTAACTTATTTCAACAGAAGAAAACTGGAGCATAACATTGTTCTGCACAGAAGCAAACCTCAGGAATTTCAGGTCCCTGAAATTAAATGCTAGTAGTTATCTAAGTTGATATCTGAAAACAGAATGCCTGTATTTTATTTTCCTTAAGGAATGGTACTTATTTGCTGTTGCATTTTAGTGACAAAGACTTTGAAAGCTTATTTATTAATTGTGGTAAAAGGTGCTGTTTAATTTAATGTATTCACTATCTGTTAAATGCTACATAGTGTAGCAATTTGCTATTTATTGAAGGTACTTTATAAATAATTGTATGGTCAATAAAACACTCTGTATAGCAACTCATGTAGAAATTATTATTACTAAAAATACTATTCAATACTTTCATGGGTGAAACTGTCAAACAGAAAACAGATATGAAATATCTGAATGTGATGTATGCATGTCAGGTGAAATTGCTCCACTCTGGTAAATAGCCGTTTTAATATAAGCTGGTTTAACAACAAACTGAAGATATGCAGCAGAGTCAGACAAGACGCCGTGCCTTGTAGTATTTCTGCAGAGTGCTGCAGGGAACAATGTGGTTTAATGGCAATAAGGCCCTTTTTTCCTTGGGTACCCTTCCCAAGGAAACTCACCACACCAAGTTTATGTTGGTTGCTCAGTCGGCAATCGGTTTATTAAAAGATTTTCCTTATATTTATAGTCTACTGTTCTTTACATCATATAACACATCATGATATTTCCATCATCATTTCCACAATTTACATTATATTTCATTTTGTTTTATTTATTTTGCCTCCCCCCCCAGATGTACATCTGAGGCTCCTGTCTTCCTTATTCAGCCTTCCTATTGTATCCTCCATGGCTCCTCTGGGCATAACACCCAGAGTAGTTTCTCCCTACCCAGCCTTTGTGTACACTCTGGCTGGATTCAACCTTCCCCCTCAGTATATTTTGTCTTTCTCTTTTCCACTAGCTCATCTCCAGCTTGCACCAGATGGAGGACTTCTCCTCTTTCAACCCACTCTCTTTCCCTCCCAGTCTCCAATTCCCAATTTGCTATTGCATATTCAAACTCCATGCTAAATAAATCAATGTCTAGTCTGGACAGGTGTACACTGTCCGATTGGTACAAACATGCCATCTTCTCCTCTATATCCTTGTAGTGCATGACTCTCCCTCCCCCCCAGCTTTCCTTGAACAACTCCCCTACCCTTTTGTTCATCTGTCTATGACCCCTTCAATCACTGTATGCTTTCTTGCATAACACCTTACCCTGCGTGGTACCATTTCAGACCCATAGCAGCTTATCCTTATGCCACCAGCCTTTTATTATCTTAAAGTCCTCTTTTATCTGGAAAAATACAGTAAAGTCACATTAAACTGTTCCTCCAATGAGCTGTTTTAGCACTGTTTTTTAGAGTTGGTAATGCATTGGCAACTCATGTTGCATTATTTTCAATGCTTAACCAGCTCAAGAACAATGTTTGTGAAATGTTTTTACAACTTAATTGGAATGCATCTGCTGTCCAGTCACAAAGTAATGCAAAACTGAGTTGTAACTCTTGTGCTGCTGCCAGGCACATTGCTGTGTGTCCCGTTTCCCCCTGGGACTGAACCTTTCTAACTAGTGCAAAGCCAAGCCTTGAAGTAGCATTCTCCCGCTGGACTATATTGCCTGACTTTGTACTCTAAAATTCCTATGGCATCATAAATAATTTTGGATCTCTCTGTCTCCTACCGACACTGTGCCAAAGGTCTTTATTTATTGTTAGACTTTGTTCACTAATATTCCAGCTGCATCATAAATAATCTTGTCCCTTCTGTCTCCTACCGACACATAGCCAAAAGACTTTATTTATTGTTAGACTTAAGAAACTAATGCATAAAACAACAAGGTTCTGTGATTGTGTAGCTTAACAGTTAGCCCATGTTATTGCAGTTTACATAAAACAGGTAGAATTGTGTTGATAGCTCTAATCCTACATTCTTCTGCTGCAAGCTAAGCCTTGGCCTTAGGATCTCCAGCATCCTAGCTGTTAACTAGACTCCTTGCCAGTGACAGACAGGGAACCTGCTACTTCTCTTTGTCTCTATGGTAATCTTCATTTAGAGTAAGTTAGGGTAACCTGTTCATTTTTTCCGCGGAGGGAATTGCATACTGTACCCCTGCAGGCTAGACTGTGCCTGAGGTTTCTCCACAAAGAAATTGTGCCATTTACTGTAGCTCAATCTGGGAACCTGTTCCTAAGGGCAGTGAACTGAGCTCGTCTAATTCTGCACCAGGCTGGGACCCAAACTTGCTTCTGGTACTAGCTGTTGAAGTGCTGAATGTGAGAACAGACACAAGGTTCTACTGCCTGTAATGGATCCTTGGCTATTAGGCCAGGCACTTGCTATCAAGGCAAGAAGCCTGAAAAGTCCCATAATGCACCCTCACAACTGGAACAAGGGTATTATCCTGGCAACAATTTACATTCTGGCTCAACTAGGGACTGACACCCTCACCTGTAATGCCTACTGCCCTCACGATACCCATAGGGGGTCGGGAGAGGACACGGCCAGGCACTTTTTATGTCCTTCTCCAAGGTGTAACATCCTTCTCCTAGTGGCACATGAATTCTCTAGGAAAGGGGTCCTCTACAGAGTCCTTCTCTTCACTAGGAGCCCAACCCCATGTCAGGTTATACTGGCTCTACCACCTCCAACCCTCACTCTCCTGAGCTTACTAGCTGCCCTACTGCTACTGGCAGGGGACATCCAACCTAACCCAGGCCCAGGGATGACTAATGTCTCTATCTCCTCCCCCCTTGATAAGTCATGGGATGGAGCAAAGGGTCTGAGGTTGGTGCACATGAACATTTATAGCCTGAGACTTAAGATCCCTGAGGTACAAGCATGGCTGGCAGTATACACACCAGATATACTAGCAGTCTCTGAGACTTGGCTAAAACCCCACATTCAGGATCACGAGGTAGCAATCTCCGGTTACGTCTTTTTCAGAAAGGACAGACCCTTGAAAAGAGGGGGTGGAGTGCTTATATATGTTAAGGACACTATTACTCCCTCCCTCATCAGGCTGACCCTGGACATGACCCAGGATTCTGAAGCAATCTTCTTACAGCTCACAATAGGAGGGGCTAAACACCTCACAATTGACTGTGTATACAGCCCCCCAACCAATGCGCTCAGCTCTCTGGACATGCTCCTGAAGAGCCCTGCGGTTGACACTGCATCTGAGATTATCCTATTGGGTGACTTCAACTTAAACTGGGCACGAGAGGTGAAGTCTGCCATTAACAGAGTTTTACATGACTCCCACCTCACTCAAATTATCTTCCTACTGACCAGAATGAACCACAAATCACGAAGGCACTCTATAATAGACTGGGTCCTTAACTCATCCCCAAGAAATGTAAAGTTGGCTGGGATCCTGGCCAATGTCTTGAGCGACCACTCGCCGATATTCGCCATATGGAAGAATAATGCGATCAAAATCCTGCCTAGAACGATCACTACTAGGGACTACTCCAATTTCCACCCTGACCAGTTCATAGGCTACCTAAATAGCATTGACTGGAACCCCATAAGACACTTACCTAACCTGGTGAAAGCTGTAAAATTTTTCCAAACTACCCTCACTAGAATCACTGACCTTGTAGCCCCAATGAAAACCCACAGGGTTAAGGGCATCTGCTATAAGTGGATCTCGCCCTCCCTAAAAGCCCTGATGTCTACCCGGGACAAAGCCTGGAAAACATTCAGGAAATCAAAGCTTCCTGTGGACTTAGCCAGCTACAGAGCCCTCAGAAACCAATGCAAACAGGCCATAAAGAAAGCTAAAAAAGAATATATCACCAATCTTCAAAAAACTAACCTGGGAAACCCCAGGTTCTTCTGGTCACACATTAATGAACTCCTCAACGGACATAATAAATCAACAACCAGCCCTATAAAGGTGAACGGGCAAGTACTTGATGAGGGGCCACTCATCGTAGAGGCCCTAAATGGTTACTTCATGAACCTAGATGCGTACAAGGTGGGACACATTGATAACAGGAATGAGCCTAGCATGCACCGGCCCTGAGAACTAGACCACCCTTTGTTTCATCTGTGGCTGGTAAGGGTAAAGGAGGTTTTGCTCATCCTCAAATCCCTGCAGTCGAGAGGTTCTGGGGGCCCTGATGGGATCCAGACAAGAATCCTCAAGGAGGGTGCCCCAGCACTAGTGAAGCCACTAGCTTGGCTAATAAACCAGTCCATTATGGAGGGGTCTGTCCCTGAGCCTTGGAAGCAGGCCCTAGTGATTCCCATTCACAAGGGAGGGTCTACCGAGCCTATAGGGAACTACATGCCCATCTCCTTGTTGTCCGCTATAGCAACAATACAAGAGAAGCTAGTCTACTCCCAACTACGAGAATATCTGGGAACCACCAGGTAATCTCTCCGTCTCAGCACGGCTTCAGAGCTAAGCATGGGACAGATACTGCACTAACCAAATTCTCGGCAGAAATCCTGTGTAATGACTCTGGGGTCAGCATTGGTGCGGTCTTCATTGACCTCTCAAAAGCATTCAACTTGGTAAACCACAACCTCCTTTTACAAAAAATGTGCTCTCTTGGCCAGGACACCCATGCACTAGGATGGTTTGCGAGTTACTTCACTGGACGTACCCAGAGGGTCAAGTGGAAGGAAAATGTCTCTTAGACTGCCCCGCTCAAAGAAGGGGTACCACAAGGATCTATACTTGGCCCCCTCCTCTTCACACTGTTCATAAATGATCTGCACTTACACTATGGGAGCAGCAGTGTCATCGAATGCACGGACGATGCTGTTATTTACCGAGCCTCCCCCAACTTAAAAGAACTGGATAATGCCCTCCAAGAGGACATCCTTCAGATGGAGGACTGGCTCACGCTGAACAAAATGGTATTAAACACCTGCAAAACTAAGGTGATGTTGTTTGGCCCAGATCCCTGGGAACTGAGCAGTCGCTGCTCCTTCAACTGTAGTCCAGAGGGGGAGATAAACTTGAGGTGGTTACCTCCACTAAATACCTTGTTCTAACCCTGGACAAAGGCTTCACTCTAAAAAATCATGTTGACCAACTCACCAAAGCCATCCATGGGAAACTCGGTATCCTCTACAGATTAAAGGACCAGATTATTCCTGAAGCCAGGGTAGCCATTGCAACTAGCGTTCTTCTCCCTAAGCTCACCTACGCAGCCCCTGTTCTCCAAGGCATGGCCTCTGTGGAGCTAGGCAGGTTGCAGACCTTATATAATAAGATTGTCCGATTTGCCACTTTATCACACCCCAGGGCCCACCACTGTGAGGTGCAATCTAGGCTCAGGTGGCCGTCATTGGAAGCTCGCCTCATCTGCCTGACTCTCTGCCTTACATTTAAGCTACTGGGTCCCTCACCTCCCCCTAGTCTCCAAGGGCTAGTCAGGGTTAAAACCAGTCAGCGGAGTCTACGTACTTCAGGCCAAACTCTCCTCATGGTCCCCAAAATGAGGACTAAAGCTGGGTCCAGGTCCTTTGCATTCACAGCCCCTTCTAATTGGAACAACCTCCCCCTGGAGATACGAGAGACATGTTCTGGCCCCTGCTTCCAGTCTAAGCTCAAGGCACACCTGCTCGACAGGAGCATATGCATATGCCTATGCCACAGGACCTGACCCTACGACACTACCCCTCCCTCAAAGGAAAGGGAGCATTACTGTAACAACATATCCCCTTTCCACTAAGCCATAAGGAAGGTATCTTGATCCTTTGGCAACTTCTAGCCTATATCTCGAGCACTCCCTATTTCTACATGATATGTGTATGAAAAATGTTTTCTATATGTCTATCTCTTTATGTCCCACTGCCTGTATGTTTCCCACCACCTATCTGCTTGTAACCCTATGAAGTCTTCTATTGTCAAACAATATGGGATTTACCCATTTTGTACTGTTCTGCTTACCTGTACATAATTTTTACCCCCGGGTTGCCCCTGAAAAAGGGACCTCCGGGGCCCAGTGGGCCTACCCAGTCAACAAAATTCAATAAATAAATAAATAAATAAATAAGAAGCAGTTTATTTAGGGCTTTGTTCTGGATCCAGCAACACTTAATGTAAATCGATCAAAAATGCTAAAGCAACTAATTGAGGGAACAGTTTAATGTGAATTGTAGTATATGTCAAGCTATGTCCTTGTTCCCAAGTAGTTTCCGCCAAGGTAAATTATTATCAAATGCGGCTCTGGGTTCTTGGTCCTCATCTCCTCTAGCAATGGGAGTAACTGTGCCCATCATGTTCCTGGAAGGCCTCTCCACAATATTTGTAGCCTGTGATATTTGTAGTACATCTGTCATCCCCCTGCTTTCAGTGCCGTTCTGTGCTCCACTCAATAAACATACAAGTGGCTACAAATCCATACCTCCAATCTATCCCCTATACCTGCGGTCAAAAAAAAAATTCTTGTTTTATTTATTTTTGGAAAAAATTCACCATGAAAGGCACACTGAACAATATTACATTACTCATTTCACATAGCATCCTGGGGGGAAAGGAATTGGGAGTGCAACTGTCTTAAATATACATACATCAGTAGAATACATAATACATTTAGTTTAGCACAGCTGGCTTCAGTAAAATACAAAGACAATTTAGAATATATAGGCAAAGTGAATTGCAAAATAGCAAGCACATAGAGTACATATTGGGTGGGATATTCAGAAATGCGCCTGGCAGGGGCACAGTGCACCTGGGATGCACCAAGGCGTGGACTGGGTGATATTCAAAGGAGCTGCGCCATGGCTCAGCACCATTGAATACTGCAACCTGGCCTCCCACATTGTGCAAGGTGCAGTGGTACTGCACCAGTGCATGTGGAAAGAGTGGAACAGGGGGATGCGCAAGTGCGGTTGTGCTAGGTGCAGGTGCCGCGAAATTCAGTGGTGGACATGCAAATGGGGCCATAATGCATGCAAGGTGCAACTGGGGCTATTAGTATGTCATTATGGCTCCATTTGCATGCAGGTGCACTGATCCCCTGCGACTTGCACCTGGCACCCTGTCAGGCTGCAGCCGGCAGGGACTGACGCCCCCTGCACATTGTGGAACAGTACCCCAAAACCTGATCGCTGGCATGAATATATGTAAATAACATTACTTTATCCCTGGTGGTCCAATGGACTGCTTGCAGCCTGATTGCAGGCCTAAGTATATTTAAAAACACCTAACTCACTCCCTGGTGGTCCAGTGGACCGAATGCAGCCCGATCGCGGGCATAAGTATATTTAAAAACATCTAACACACTCTCTGGTGGTCCAGTGGACCACATGTAGCCCGATGCGGGCATAAGTATATTTAAACACAGTTTACCTTATTCCTGGTGGTCCAGCTTTACCCCCCTCCCCACCTGCCCACTGAGCCCTGCCACCCTGCTCCCCCAGTCAGCGACGGGCAGCATCTCCCCTCCTGCAAGCTGCCCAGTCACCCGCCAACTGACTGCGTATAGTACGGCGTATGGACCAATGGGCATGCAGACCATACCGCACTACACAGTCCTGATATGTGAATGGAGCCATTCACATATCTGGACTGTGTAGTATGGTACGGTCCGCACGCCCATTGGCCCATGCTGTGGACCAATGGACATACAGCCATACTGTATGCAGTCAGTCAGCAGGCGGTTGGGCAGCTTGTGGGTGGGGAGCTGCTGCCCACCGATGACCGGGGTGGAGCAGGGTGGCGGGGCTTAGTGGACGAGAAGGGAGGGTGGTACCGCTGGACTACCAGGGATAAGGTAAACTGTTTTTAACTACACTTATGCCCATGATCGCGCTACAAGTGGTCCACTGGACCACCAGGGATTTTGGATGTGCTTGTAAATGTACACATGCCCATGATCAGGTGGGGGGGTGCGATGCCAACAGAGCCTGGCCCCGGAGCTTGGTTGGCCACCCACAGCTGGCGGCAGCTGTGTTTTGCCCTGCACTTCGGCAGCTCACCTGTGGGTGGCCAGCCTCTGCTCCTATTTCCTTTAAGCTCAACTTTGAGCACCAGTGTGCAGGGCAAGTAGGGGATGCACCAGCATATGCACCGTACACCCCAGGCTGAATATCAGGATGTGTGGAATATGCATGGGCACGCCCCCCACATTTGCACTGCATACATTACTCGTGCTCCCTGGTGCATCGGGATCTGCGAAGTGCAACATCCTGTTCTGAATATCGCACCAGGGCACATCAGTGGGTTGTGCATGGCACAACACTATTGCACCATGCGCAACCCCCTTAAAATATCCCACCCTTAGAATATAACACTGAGTGAGCTAACAAGAAGCAAAGACCAGAAGCACTGACAGGATGCACATCACTGTCAGCACAACTTCTATACTTATGAACTTGTGACTTAAAGCTTCATATCCCCCCACCTCCTGGTCCCCAACATCTTCAGCCCTTTTTCCTTTTTATATAATATTCTTATCACCAATTTATATATATTTTTTACTCTTGTTCCTGACCTGTAAAGACAAAATAAAGATTTATTTGTCATTCAATATTCTTACATAACTTTTGTAACTGTCTGAGGTCCACCACCCCACTTTCTTCACTTCCTCCGAGGACCCTCCAATTTTTGCCACTTCAGAAGCAGCTCCAATTCTAAATGAATGTGAGGCATGAACACTCAGATCTTCACCCACAAAACTCATTACCTTTTTCAAAATTGCCATCAATTGCCCTGTTGTTGCCCTGGTGCCATTCTCATGCTTAAACAATGGTCTGCCCCCTGTTGGCCTAACTGCCATGTATGCAAGCAGAGCCTATATGGGACAAATCATCACCCTAGTGTGTCTATGTAATATAATCATCATACCTCCTCTTACTTCATCCGTTTTTGCTTTTTGGAGGTGCAGTCTAATTGTATCTCCCTGCCATTACATCCCCTCACACTGCAACCCACCCTTTTCATCACCCTTCCCTTGTCCTAACACTTCCCCCATTCACAGTGCTCCATGAAACATCGCTGTAAAAATGTCCCCAAACAATATTACCTCCCATCCCAAATAGCAGACTCATGGCAAGGCCCCTATTACCATTTCCAATAGGGTTTCCAAAACTGACCTTCTGTTATCCAGCTCTCTTCCTCTTACTCTCTGCAGACCTTGCATCATTCATCTTATTTGTCCTTTTCCTTGATCCCCCCATCTCCTGAGGTTAGAAGCCCACCCTATGTCCACTGAGGGGCCCCCCATGTGTTACTCTTGTTCTCTACCTGTTCTCCACAAATTTTGCCACTTGCTCTTTGGTAATCACCTCACTTACCTCCATGTTATTGCTTGTGCAAAAAGCCTGGAAAATTTTCCACAGCTCATTGTACACTCTCAGGGTCCTTTCTGACCAAGAGTTTTGAAACAAAAATTTTGCTCCCTCCAACCAGTCTCCCACAGCAGGGATAGAATCCTCATCCTGCTGCTATCTGCCCCTGGTGTGATGGCCCTAAACCTGTCCATCTTTAGATGGGAAAGGCTGTCAGCCAACATGTTCAAAACCACTTCTCCATGCCTAACTATGAAGCACATGTTCAAATTCAACTCCTGAAGTGCCAGCTGCCTCAGTACCCAGATAACTGTGTCTGACATTGCCCTCCTTTTTTCTAACATGTTTACCACCACCCTATTATCGCACCAAAATGTCACATTTTGGTTGTGAAGCCTCTTTCCCCATACTACTGTTGCCACTCATATAGGAAAGATTTCCAACAATGTTATATCCCATGTCAGACCCCTTTTTACCCATTCATCTGGCCATGGTTCCAACAACCACAAGCCTCTCAAATAAGCCCCAACCCCCAGACCCTCAGCAGCATTGGTGCATAGCTCCAAGTCTTTATTAAACACCCGGTCATCCTGCCAAAGGGTCACCCCATTATGCCCATGAAGGACGTTTTTCCAAACTTCTGAATCTTCCCTCACACCTTTCATAATGTTGACCCAATGATGAGGTCTTCTGACTCCTTTTGTGTCCTTAGTCAGATGACATATAAATGCATGCCCAGGGTCAATTGCTCAGCAAGCAAAATTGAGATGTCCTATCAGCTGTTGGACCACCTGTAATATTACCCTTCTCTTGCTCTTTCTACTATCTGGGAGTCTTTTTAACCTTTGAACCATCTGCATTTGTAACCAAAATATCCCAGCCCTTGCATCTATTTCAATTCCTGAAAACTCCAGACATTTATTTATTTATTTGAATGTTGGTAACTGGGTAGACCCACTGAGACAATACAGTACCTTTTTCAGGGGTGATCCAGGACAAGGGTACAACACAAAACATAAGTTACAATGTAAACAAAAAGTGAGTGAGAAATAATATATACAAAATAGAAGCACAATAGTGCAAAGTATGAATGAAGTAATACACAACATATATATATATATATATATGTATATTTATATAATAGTGCATCATGACCACAGTGAACCATGCAAATAATTATAACCATGAAAGAGTATGTACACAGCATATATATTCAGTAGTGCAACGTGACTACAAAGAACAGTACAAAAAATTATAACCATTCAGAGTATGTCAGACTATGGCCTTGCATTATGTCTGTTGTTTAGTATAATGAGAACCAACATTTTAATCACATACTGTACTTGCCTAATGTCAATAGACCATGGAATAGTACAGGGATTCAACAAGTTATTTGAAGGTAGTGAGTGAGTATGGGGGGGAGAGAGAGAGAGAGAGCGAGAGAGACAGAGAGAGAGAGCGAGAGAGAGAGGGCTACATAGGCAGAATGTGCTGAATGTCTTAAAGTGGGACTAGGCCACCGAGCAACCCATGGGCATGGCTTTTTGAAGTAAAATAAACTATTCATGTAAAAACCTAATAAATCCCAGTCTTCACTTCATACAGTCTAAATGTTGCTTTGATGTCCATTTTTACCAGCCCTGGTCATCTGAACCACTTCCTCTAAGGTTGCATTGGTCACCCTGCTATTTTCTTTGCTAATGTGGTCATTCATCTATTCACCATCTGGGTATGACAAATGGTGAATGACTGTATTTCTCAGGCTGCTTCTTGGGTAGTAAACCTAAGGGAGACACTCTAAGGTTATATAATGGAGGCATCCTGAAGGAACCCACCACTTGCCCCACCTCTCTCTCACTTTTTCAATTTTCTTTGCTGATATCTCCTCTTTCCCTCTTATTGAGCCTAAGATTTTTGCACTTCTACTAACCCTCTCCCCTTGAAAATGTAACTTAAAACCCTTTGTAAAACCCTCCCATGGCTTCTCAGCCACCCCCTGATCTGGATAATCCTTAACTCACTGCTGTACTATCTCTACCTTGATAGGTGTTCTGGCCAACGGGAATGCTTCTCTAATCATCACCTCCTCTGACTGGTTATCAACCACCTTGTATGTATCCCCTATCGCCTGCAGGCTTGACATCTGTGCAGTTTAAATTACTTGTAGAAAGATCTAGTAAGTAGGGGGGAGTGGCTTAGCTAGAAGGAAGCTAAATTTAAAGACTGCCTTAGAAAGATTCTGCTAGTAGTTTGGCAGAAGACACCAGGAGGAAGGACTGCTGTGTGACTGGACTTCTCTGCTGGGACTAAAGAAGTAGAACTCTTGTACTTGTACCATTAATTTAGGGTAAAAAAAAACAGACTAACAAACAAAACAAAAAAAAATCTGTGTGTTTGTCTGAGTTAACTGAACTGAATGGTTATCTGAACAGTTATTTAGGTGTAAATCTCAGGTGATTGAAAGGGCTTGATATTTATGCAGTTTAAATTACTTGTAGAAAGATCTAGTAAGTAGGGGGACTGGCTTAGCTGGAAGGAAGTTAAATTTAAAGACTGCCTTAGAAAGATTCAGCTAGTAGCTTGGCAGAAGACACCAGGAGAAAGGACTGCTGTGTGACTGGACTTCTCTTCTGGGACTATATTGCCCTTCTTCCCTCCCACCCAACGCTAGTTCTACTTTTATAGAAAAAGGATTTGACTGACAACAGGAACTTCCTGTTTGGGAGCAGGAAGTGAGTTATCACAGAGCCACCAAAGACCCACCATCCTAGAAGGGCCAGAGTAGCTCTCCGGCCCCCTCTAGCTGCTGGAGGTCTGTCTCTGAGCAAGTAAGGGGTCTACTGAAAAATATAGGATAGTCTTGTCTCAGAACAGGACAATCAGGAGCTTAAAGGGCACACAGGCAGAAAGTGAGTAGAGTGAGAAGAGGAAAAAAAACAGAGGAAAGAGTAAGGATTCTAAACAGTTAAGGGGCCAGAAATAAGACATGATGGGAGTGGTGCAGTGCAGTGGCTGCGGAACAGCAGTCTTCCGGGAGACGTTCTGGAGGATGCGGTGTTGTCCCATATGCAGGCACCTCTCTGGGCTGAGGGAGGAGGTTACTAATCTCCAGACTGAGTTGGCCAGGATTTGTAGGACATCCTGTTCCAGCCAGGGACCACCAGTGCCACTGCTGTTGCCTCAGAGATTGCCAAGAAAGAGGAGTGGTTGGACCACAGTGGGCTCAGGGAGGGTGAGGGTGGTGGAACAGAGGTGCATCCCTCCAGTTGTATCTCTCCACATTTCTTATGCCATTCTGTCAAAGTGTGGTTCCTCTATGGAGGCACCTGCAGTGGAGACCAAGGAGGATGTTGGGAGCCTCCACAAAGAAGACCCACAGGAGGGTGGCATGGGACCCCACAGGGGAAGGAAACAACTCCTGGTGGGGGACTCCATTGTTAGGAAGGTAGAACTGGGGGAGGAAGGGGAGAAGGAGGTAAGGTGCCTGCCTGGTGCCATAGCTTGGAGGGACAGGGAGTGAATCCTCAGGATTGCTGGAGCAGCCGCACAGGGGAGGGAGCTGGATGTCATTGTCCACCTAGGGACAAATGACTTGGCTAAGAAGGGACTAGAGAAGTGCAGGAAGAGTTTGTGGAATTTGGGAGGGGCCTTAGACAAGTAGCATGCACAGTAACCTTCTCAGTGGTGCTGCCCATCTATGGTGTAGGAGAGGCTAGGGTGTTCCACACCATGGGATTCAATCAGTAGTTGAAAAACTGGTGTGGAGCTCAGGAATTTGATTTCATTGGGGACTGGAGGTCCACCTGGAGTGATGCAAGCCTATACTGGCATGATGGGCTGCTTCTGTCCAGGAGGGGAACCAGGATCCTAGGTGATAGGTTTAAATGCTTCATTGGCAAGCATTTAAACTAGCCAAGGGGGAGGCACTGGAAAGGAGCAGGGAAATCCTAGCCCCCCCAAAATAAATCATGCTAGTAAGTGCAGTAAACACCAACATAGAGGTGTCAATAGGGAAATGGGCAGGGGTAAATGGGGAAGAAGGACAGGGATGGGGCAAAAAGGAGTAAGGCCATCAGGAAATGGAGGGTAATGAGTGCCAATGCCCATAGTCTGGGCAATAAGCTCCCTGAGCTGGTGGCCTTGATGGAAGAGGGATGCCGGGATATCGTAGTAGTCACAGAAACATGGTATACAGAGAACCATGACTGGGATGTTAACATAACAGGGTACATAACCTATAGGAGAGACAGGCAGGGCAGAAGAGGGGGAGGAGTAGCACTCTGTGTAAAGGAAGGGATAAAAGCAACTGAACAAAAGAGTAAACAGGGATGAGAGGAGGCACTGTGGGTCACCTTAGAGACTGGAAAGGGCACCACAATCTGCACAGGGGTTGTGTACAGACCCCCATGTCAGGGAGGAAATGGACAAGGATATGATAGAAGGCATTCTTAGGATGGCAGAGAAAGGGGAGATACTGTTGATGGGAGACCTGAATATGCCAGATGTTAACTGGAGCACATTTGCTGCAGCCACATCCAAGAGCAGGGCCATTCTCGATGCCCTACAGGTGGCAGGCCTCAGACAGCTAGTTTCGGAACCCACTCATGAGGGAGCAATCTTAGACCTCATACTCTCAAATGGAGGCAGTGAGAGGATCTCAGATCTAGAAGTGGGTTGCCATCTGGGAACAAGTGACCTTCAAACAGTGTGGTTCACATTAAACTCAGCTACAGAGTCAAGCCATACAAAAGTGAGGGTACTGGACTTCAGGAGGGCTGACTTTGGCAAGATGGGAGAGTGCCTCAGAAATGCACTAGCAAACAGACTAGAAGGAGGGGTGGAGCAACAATGGGGAATCATCAAAACTGCCATCACAGAGGCAACAAGCCTTTGTGTGAAGCAAATGAACAAATCAAAATTAAAGAAAAAGCCACTATGGTTCTCAAAAGAGGTGGCTGAGATAGTCAGGGAGAAAAAGATAGCATTCCGGTAGTATAAGGAAACACAGAAGGAGCAGGACAGAGAGCTGCACCAGTTAAGGAAGAAGGAAGCAGGGAGAAAAGTCAGAATAGCAAAGGCCCAAACTGAGGAAAAGATAGCCAACTTGGTAAAGAAGGGGGATAAAACCTTTTATAGGTACATCAGAGAGCATAGAAAGACAAAGGGAGGGTTAGTGAGGCTGAATAGAATGAATGGTGGGTGGGCAGAGGGGGACAGTGAAAAAGCAGGGATACTGAATGAATATTTCTACTCAGTATTCACAAAAGAGGAGGGGAAGTGCCTAATCCAATTAACCGAAACACTCTTGATAGGGTGGGTCGATCCCAGTCCTTTCACAGAAGAAAGGGTTCTGCAAGAACTCTCAAAACTTGAAGGTGGACAAAGCAATGGGGCCCTGATGGAATTCACCCCAGAATTCTAAAATAATTAAGGGGGAACTAGTGAAACCACTGGCTACTCTTTTTAATAAATCATGGAAGGATGGTGTGGTACCCAAGGACTGGAGGAAGGCAGATGTGATTCCCCTTCACAAAAGTGGGACCAAGACAGAGGCAGGAAACTACAGATCTGTCAGTTTGACCTCTGTGGTAGGGCAAGTGATGGAGTCACTTCTGAAGGAAAGAATTATTGAGTACCTAGAGGTCAGTGGGGCACAGGACACAAGGCAGCATGGATTCACAGCGGGAAGGTCATGTCAGATGAATCTAATAGATTTCTTTCTTTGACTGGGTGACCAAAGTAGTAGACAAGGGAGGGGCTGTGGACATGGCCTACCTAGACTTTAGCAAGGCATTTGACACAGTGCCACACAAAAGATTGACAGTCAAATTAACCAGCCTGAGAGTGGGTCCCAGGATGGTAGCCTGGGTAAAACACAGAAACATAGACTTTGACGGCAGATAAGGACCACTTTGCCCACCCAGTCTGCCCATTTCCCTACCTATTGGATAAGCTGCAGATTCTAGTTAACCAACAGCCTACTTCCTGCAACCTCCCACTATAATTGCCTTATGTCTGTCCCATGCATGTTTGAATTCCTCCACTGTTTTAGACCCCACAACCTCTCCAGGAAGGTGGTTCCATGCGTCCACCACTTTCTCTGTGAAAAAAAATTTCCTCACATTACCCCTGAGCCGTCCCCCCCTCTAACTTTAAATTGTGCCCATTTGTTCTTACACATCTGTTTTTCTGAAAGATGCTACCCTCCTGGACTTTATTGATTCCCTTGAGGTACTTAAAAGTTTCTGTCATGTCCCCCCGTCCCTCCTTTCATCAAGGGTATACATATTAAGCTCTCTCAGTCTCTCTTCATATGGTTTCTGATATAGACCCTGCACCATTTTAGTTGCACTCCTCTGGACTGCTTCCATCCTGTCTATGTTCTTGCGTAAATGAAGTCTCCAAAACTGCACGCAGTACTCCAGATGGGGTCTCACCAACTGTCTGTATAGAGGGACAACCACTTCCCTTTTTCTACTTGTGATGCCCCTCCATATGCATCCCAGTATCCCCCTGGCTCTCCTTACTGACTTCTCACATTGCTTACCCACCTTTAGGTCATCTGATATGACTACACCCAGATCCCTTTCCATTATTGTTGTCGTTAGTACCTCCCCTGCTATTGTATACTCTTCTCCTGGATTTTTATTTCCCAGGTGCATTACTTTGCACTTCTTTGCATTGAATCTAAGTTGCCATATGTCTGACCATTCCTCCAACCTTGCCAAGTCCCTTCTCATCCTTTCTACCCCCCTTGTTTATCAACTCTGTTACAGATCTTTGTGTCATCTGCAAAGAGGCATACCTTTCCTTCCAGACCCTTTGCAATGTCACCTATAAAGATGTTAAAGAGGACTGGACCCAGTACTGAGCCCTGAGGTACTCCACCAGTAACCCCCCTTTCTTCAGAATGTGTTCCATTCACTATTACCTTCTGTGTCCTGTTGTGCAGCCAGTTTGCTACCCAGGCTACCACCCTAGGACCCACTCTCAGGCTGGCTAACTTGATTATTAATCTTTTGTGCGGGACTATGTCAAATGCCTTGCTAAAGTCTAGGTAGGCCATATCCACAGCCCCTCCCTGGTCAATTACTTTGGTCACCCAGTCAAAGAAATCAATTAGATTAATCTGACATGACCTTCCTGCTGTGAATCCATGCTGCTTTGGGTCCTGTGCCCTGCTGACCTCTAGGTACTCATCAATTCTTTCTTTCAGAAGTGATTCCATCATTTTCCCCACCACTGAGGTCAAACTAACAGGTCTATAGTTTCCTGCTTCTGCCTTGCTCCCACTTTTGTGAAGGGGAATCACATCTGCCCTCCTCCAGTCCTTAGGTACCACCCCATCTTCCCATGAATTGTTAAAAAGTGTGGTTAATGGTGTCACTAGGTCCTCCCTTAGCTCTTTTAGGATTCTAGGGTGAATCCCATCAGGACCCATTGCTTTGTCCACCTTAAGTTTTAGGAGTTCTTTCAGTACTCTTTCTTCTGTAAATGGACTGGCATCAACCCCACTATCCAGAGTGCTTCTACTGTTTGGTTTATGTAACTCCTCCTCTTCTTCTTTTGTGAATACTGAGCAAAAGTATTCATTCAGTATTTCTGCCTTTTCACTGTCTCCATCTGCCCACCTCCCTTCTCCTTTATTAATCTTCACTATCCCTCCCTTAACCTTTCTATGCCCCCTAATGTACCTATAAAAGGTTTTATCCCCTTCTTAACTAAGTTGGCTATCTTTTCCTCGGTTTGGGTCTTTGCTTTTCTGACTGCCTTCCCCACTCCTTTCTGCTTTAATTGATGCTGTTCCCTGTCATCCTCTGTCTGTGATTCCTTATACTTTTTGAATGCAGCCTTTTTCTCCTTAACCTTCCTGACACCTGTTTTAAGAACCATAGTCTTTTTTTATTCCGCTTTGTTTTCTTTATTTGTTTCATACAAAGGCTAATTGCCTCCATGATTGCCGTTTTGATTTTTCTCCATTGTTCTTCCACCCCTCCTTTCTAGCCATTTGCTAATGCATTCCTCAGGTATTCACCCATTATGCCAAAGTCAGCCCTTCTAAAGTCCAGTATCCTTGTCTTTGTATGGCTTGTCTCCATGGTTGTGTTTATTGTGAAGCACCCTGTGCAGTGGTCGCTTGTTCCCAGATGTCTACTGACTTCTAAATTTGTGATCCTCTCTCCATTTGAGAGTACCAGGTCTAATATTGCTCCCTCCCGAATGAGTTCCATCACTAGCTGTCTAAGGCATGCCCCCTGTAGGGCATAGAGAATGACCCTGCTCTTGGATGTGGCTGCAGTCCATGTCACCCAGTTAACATCTGGCATATTCAGGTCCCCCATCAACGGTATCTCCCCTTTCAGCCATTTTGAGAATGCCCTCTATCATTTTCTTGTCCATTTCCTCCCCTTGAGACGAGGGTCTGTATACAACCCCTGTGCGGATTGTGATGCCATTCCCTGTCTCCAAGGTGACCCAGAGTTCCTCTTGTCCTCCCCCTTTACTTTTTAGTTCTGTAGCTTTGATCCCTTCCCTTATGTAGAGAGCTACTCCACCTCCTCTTTACTCTCCCTGTCCCTTCTGTAGATTGTGTACCTGGTATGTTGACATCCCAGTCATGGTTCTCCGTGTACCATGTTTCTGTGACTGCCACAATATCCAGTGTTCCTCTTCCATCAGGGCTACTAGCATTGGAAGCTTGTTTCCCAGACTACGGGCATTGGTACTTATTGCCTTCCATTTAATGTTGGCTTTATCCTTTTTTACCCCATCCCTGCTCTTATTGCCCTTGTCCATTTTTCCATTTACCCCTGTTCTTTCCTCTGTCAAGCACTGTACCTCAGTGTTTACCCTACTACCTGCCATGTTTTGTGGGGGGAGGCTTGAACTTTCCTGTTTCCTATCAGCACCTCCCTTCTTGGCTAGTTTGAAAGCTTGCCAAGGAAGCCTTTAAACCTGTCACCTAGTAGCGTGTTTCCCTTCCTGGACAGATGCAGACCATCATGCCAGTACAGACCATCATTTCTCCAGGTGGACCCCCAGTCCTCAATGAAGCCAAAGCCCTGTGCTCTGTACTAGTTTTGCAACCATTCATTAAACTGCATGGTGTGCACTACCCTAGCCTCACCCCTGCCATAGACTGGCAGCACCTCTGAGAAGGTTACCATGCTTGCTACCTATCAGAGGCCCCTCCCCAACTCCACAAATTCATCCTGCACTGCACTGATCTCATGCCTAGCTAGGTCAGTTGTCCCGAGGTGGACAATGATATCTAGTTTCCTCTCCTGTGATGCTGTTTCTGTAATCCTGAGGATCTGCTTCCTGTCCTTCCAAGCCATGGCACCAGGCAGGCACTTTACTTCCCTCTCCTCTCCCTTCCCCAAGTCTACACCCCTAACAATTGAGTCCCCTGTCAGAAGCTGTTTCTTTCCCCTGTGGTGTGGTAAAAATGTGGCTGGACAACAGGACACAGAAGGTAATTGTAAATGGAGTCCAGTCTGAAGAAAGAACGGTTACTATTGGGGTATTGCATGGTTCAGTACTGGGTCTGGTCCTTTTTAATGTCTTTATAAGTGACTTTGCAGAGGGGCTGGAAGGAAAAGTATGCCTCTTTGCAGATGACACAAAGATCTGCAACAGGGTTGATACACAAGGAGGCGTGGAAAGGATGAGAAGGGACATGACAAGGTTGGAGGAATGGACAGAAGTATGGCAGCTAGGATTCAATGCAAAGAAGTGCAAAATAATGCACCTGGGAAACAAGAACCCAGGGGAAGATTACACAATGGGGGGAGGTAGTAACAACAATAAAAATGGAAGGGACGGGGGTAATCATATCAGATGACCTTAAGGTTAGCAAGCAATGTGATCTGGCAGTTGGGGGCTGGGGTACTGGGATGCATAGGATAGGCATCAGCAGCAGAAAACCGGAAGTTGTTATCCCTCTGTACAGACAGTTGGTGATACCCCATCTGAGTACTGCATCCAGTTGGAGACCCTATCTCCGCAGGGACATAGACAGGATAGAGGCAGTCAGGGAGGACAACTAAAATGGTGCAGGGTCTGCAAGAGAAGCCGTCGAGGAGAGACTAAAGGAGCTTAATATGTATACCCTTGAGGACAGAAGGGAGAGGGGGCATGTGATAGAAACTTTTAAGTACCTCAGTAGAATCAACAAAGTCCAAGAGGGTAGCATCTTTCAGAAAAAGAGATGTGCAAGAACAAGGGGACACAATTTAAAGATGGGGGGTGGTTCAGGGGCAATGTGAGGAGGTATTTTTTCATAGAGAGGGTAGTGGATGCATGGAACAGCCTTTCTGAGGAGGTTGTGGGGTCTAAAACTGTGGGAGAATTCAAGAATGCATGGGACAGACATAAGGCGATTCTTGTCGGGGGTAGGAAGAAATAGGCTGTTGGTTAACTAGGATCTGTGGCCTATCCTGTAGGTAGGGAAATGGGCAGACTAGATGGGCCAAATGGTCCTTATCTGCTGTCAAAGTCTATGTTTCTATGTTTCATAACCCCACCCTCTTCTCCCATTATACTAAAAAGCTCCCAAATATCCTGAGTGCTCCCCCAAAAGGACTGCCCACTATAGTTACCCTCCCATTTTCAATGTTAGTTCTACATTTTGATGCTGGATGGAAGCTGCCACATCTAGAACATGCATGTTTGAAACAATAATTTGGCCATGAACAGTGTGCCCTGTTATATCCACAACAACATTTTTGATAAGTCCCTGTGTTTTTTGCCCAATCAGCTACTAATCCCCCTGGCACCGTCATGGTCTCAAACCACAGATCCGCTTGCCTTGTATCACACCTCACATCTCCATGTGCAGCCATCCTCAGCTTAAATCATTTGTCATACTGTGTCCATTAATTCCCCCTTCCCCCATCTTATATGCACTACAAATTATCAGTGAGTATGTTAACAGAGGCATTGCCAGCTCGGGTTTGTTTTCTTGCAGTATTGCAACAAAATAGGTGAAACCTACTGACTAAGCATGTCATGTCTTTCCTTTTGTCCCTCAAGTGTCTTCCCCCTTTCCCAATAAAACAACTGCTGCATGTCTTTCTTCACAAAGCTTTCCTTGTCCTCATATTTTTTGACCATATCCTTACTAACAAGGGCAAATATGTCTACATATTTCCCTTTCCAAAAGTTTTCCTTTGTGGCCAGTGGCACATGGTCCCAAGTCCATATCCCTGGGGTCCTTATTTCTGTCCCCAGTGTACCTGGCTTCACCTCCCACTTCTGTGGTCAACCGTGTCTCTGTTTTTCCATTTTTTATCTCACCTAATGCTCTTTCCAACTTTGCAGTCCCATCAACCCCCTTGCTACCCAAAATCTGCTCCACATATTCCTTTCCTACTTTCTATTGATACATCAATGTTACCTGGATTGTTTGGCAATGGAGCCGATAAAGGTGTGGGTATTCTCTATCTGTAAGTAGTACTGGATTACTGGGAGGTATTGATTGGGGTTGTGATACCAGTTCCGGCAATGGAACCAGTAATGTTGCAGCATTGAATTGGGCTGCGGCTATGATACTGGTACTGGTATTGGCTGTGTCATTGGCTGTGGTGTTAGTCCTGGCACTGGCTCTGATCATGGACCCAACTGTGGTTGTGGTATCAGTCCTAGCACTGATTGTGGTATTGGGACCAGCTGAGGCCATGATGTTGGCAGTGGTACCATCAGTGGCAATGGGCCCATCTGAGGGGTGGTCCCAGCAATGACTGTGCTACCAGCAGTGGTTGTGGTATCAGTCCTAGGACTGGTTGTGGTATTGGGACCAGCTGAGGCCATGGTGTTGGCAGTGGTACCATCAGTGGCAATGGGCCCATCTGAGGGGTGGTCCCAGCAATGACTGTGCTACCAGCAGTGGTTGGAGTACCAGTCCAGGGAGGGGCTATGGTATCATGTCCAGTTGCAGCACTGGCAATGGCCATGGCAAAGGCCTAGGAGGAGGCACTGAAACAGGCAGGGGCTCAGGTAAAGGAGGAGGAACTGGATATGAAGGGTAAGTAAGCCTGGATTGTGCAGGTCCCTTAGGTGCCGGTACCCTTGGAACTGCTCCCCTCAGCTGCTTCTTACCAGCTAACACCAGTGATCCTACCCTCCTTCCTCTTTTTCCTCACCCCTCCTGCTCTTCTCTGTCTGGGCCATCCTCTGCTGTAACCAATATCTTGTTGGCTTTTTCCATAAGGTCCATTGCCCTCCGAATTGCCTTCTCCTTTGAAAGTTTTCTGCCCCTGGTTGTCATATTCATGGTTAGTTCCAAACTTGCAATCAGTGCGATTTCCTTCATTATTCATCAAATTCATGCTTGCTTGTTTGTTTTTTAGCAGTCCCACCTTAACTGAATTTTCCTTTAACTTCCTTATTTCTTTTTTTGTATATACATATCTGAAAACCCCATGCCTGCAACTCCAGTGATTAACACTGTTGCATTCTCTTCCTTAAGCATTGTGTGTCCTTTGATCATTTGGTACCTTATACCAATGTCCATGCCTTTTTTTTACTTAGCTAACTGCCCATTGCCACAAAACAAACTATTCCAAAACTGTTTCCTACAGTGTGTGTGTGTTTGTTTTCCTAATAATATTTTTATTCCCTGCAAAAGAAAAACTGCTTCCCTTCTTCCAAAGGCTGTCTTCCCCTTTTCCTTTTTAAAGCAGCATGTGCATAGTCATGCAGTCTTACTGCTATGAAGTAGAATAGCAAAAGGGACAGGAACGCTATCATGTGTCCCTTCACAGTGCTACAGTCATGTTCCCAGCACTGGCTTTCCACTGGCCCTCCCATCCGCAGACCTGACACCCCCCTCTCCTCCCCTTCCTGCTGGGGCACTGAAGAAATAGTTTTCTATCGTTTTTAAAAACACAGGATTTTTTTCACCCTTTCCTAGCATATTCTGCAGTCACTTTCTTATTAGGCTGGCACTAGGACCTTGGGGAATTTGAGTCTCATAGGCTGAATGAATTGTAATTACTGAGTCAGGCTGCTACAGCCTACATGGAACTTAACAAAAAGTAAACAGAACTGCAGGATTTTCAAAAACACATCTAGGTAAGCAAAGCTGCTGTTGGTATGCAGCACCTGAGAGACTGTAAATGCTTCTTCTTTAAAACCCCTTAGTTAAACAGCTGTGACATTATACATTCCAGAAGCTAAGTTCAATGGTTTATAGTGTTTTGCTGTAATGTGTCCACAGGTCTTTTTTTGTCGCCTCATCTCCAATGCCTGGGTATCGTGAGTAGAAATCAGGGTAGCTCCCTGAGGCAAGCTTTAATAATCATTGTGGTACCACCTAATCTCCATTTCACTGCTAGTTTAATGGTTCAAGAGACTGGACCATCCGGCCACTGGACACAAATAAAACCACATGCCAAATCATCATGTCTTCTTTCATCAAGGGCTCCAATAACAGCTGCAACCCTGGGCACCATTTAGGTTAGCTTGTTTTCCATCTGGGTACGCAGTATATTTCTAGGACTGCAAAGTGGAACTAAATGCATGCCAGTGTCCTGGCTCAAACCAGTAAGGATAAAATCATTTGACCAGATTTGCTCCTTCCTTGCTGTGCTCCCCCTAAATAAACCTGATTGGTGTTGCAATGTTATATTGTCTCACACATGTTTACTGGTGAACTGTTACTGTGTTTGGAATATTACTGAACATGCATGCCTGAGGACCATTTATTGCAGACGGTTTCAGGAGATCACACTGAAGCCTAGACAATGTTAAGTGGGCAACCTATTAGCATATCAATAATGTCTGTTGACACATGTATTGTGAATGTTGTGAGAGGCTGCTGCTTGTTCCAAGGTATAGGGCCACTAGCTGGGGTAGTGGGTAGTTATAGCTTCCCAGAGGGCTGTAATAAATACCCACTGAAACCTTACTCTGAGTGGAGCCACCAAAACACTGTGTTTACCGTGGGTGGGCAAACCCTGGTACTAGCTAGTTACGAACCCATGCCCCTCAACCTGTGGATAGTAATACAGGCAGGGGTTGTAACCCTAGAAGAAGTGCTACAAGCCTGTTTAACAAGCAAGGTAAAGTTTAATATATAGAGTTGCACTGGTACTGGAAGAGTGGTCCTGTTTGGGGGGGGACTGGGATGTAGGTTTTCCTACTCTTAGCAGGGTGCTCAGCTTTAAGGCTGGTCACTGGGCAAGAATGTCTAAAGCCAAGGCAAGGCAAATTTTATTTTTCAGGTGCCCAATCCCAGAAGCTGTGGGTGCTACACAACAGTAACAAACCTATCATAATATGACAAGGGAACATAACACATTTTCTCATCTACGAATGATCACTTTCATAAATTAAAATCAGTAAAACCAAAACAGGGTAAGGGGGGAGAAAGCCATCTTGTGGGTGGTATAGCCAACTCCAGGGCTCTAAATTAAGATTTACAGCCACCAGCCAGCTAGTCTAGTGACTGGGAACATTTACTAGCCCCACAGACTCTTCCACTAGCTCTGCTGAAGTACTATGCTTTTTGGTTACATTCTACAGTACAAACCTACAGTGCTAGTTAAAGGAAAATCTTACTAGCCTAACACAAAATCCACCAGAATGTGGCTAGTTGGCCAGTACAAGTTTTGACCACTGCATTGTCTGTGATGGATTACCAGTACTTAAACAATTTATTTTTTAAATGTAATGACTGAGGTGTGGTCGGTTCTGGGACTGCCAGTGACTGGTTGTCAGTGCTGTGACTGTCGGGGGCTTTGCTGTAAGTAGACAAATGAATGCATGCTGATTGCCCAGCGAGGTTGAGGGGCATTCAGCAGAGGAGCCGAGGATGACCTGAGTAAACTTGGAGTGGATTTGCGTGTCAGCAGAGCACTCAGGCAGGGGGGAGAAAATAGGAAGGTAAGTTTGAAGACAACGCAGAGTGAGGATAACTGCAATGTTTGGTCATAGTCAGGCAGCCTAGTGATGCTAGCACTTCACAGTGGTGGTGGCATGAGTTGACTCTGAAAACAAATCATCCAACTCTGAAGTATAGCAATCTCAGGTGAGAGAGTAAGGTAGATTTGGCTGATAACAATAAAGGGGCACCATAGAAAAGAACGGGGAGGAGGGAGGAGGTTGCAATCTTTTTACAGGAAGCATGAGAGAGGAGAGGATGAAGGTACAGTAGTGGAGCAATCCTAGTTTCTGATTTTGTTTTTTGGTAGTCAGTGTTATATGCTGTTAGAGCAAAAGTGAGGGGTCTAGCAGGATACCCAAGTATTTGAATGATTGCACTGATTCCAGGGTTTCCCCTGTAACTGGCTGAATGTGAAATGTGCTGGGGGGGGGTTGCTTTAGCAGAAGGCTAAAAAATAGCATTGATTTGTTTTTGGATTTTTTTGTATGTTAAGGACTAAGTGATTCTTAAAGAACCATTTCTTCAGTGTATGGAAGTCAGTTTCCAGGTTATGGTTAAGTCTTTGGGTATTGCAAGAAAATCAGTATAAAATGGCATTGCCAGCATAAAGTTGCACCATGGACCCACCACAATTTAGGGGTAAGTTATTTATAAATATAGAGAACAAAAGGGGCCTCAAGATTGATCCCTGAGGTATGCTGTGGGTTACAGAATTAAATGAAGAGAGAACCCCAGACCATTTTACTCCTTGGGAGTGGCCACATAGGTAATTATGGATCCAGGAGAGTGACAGTTGATCCAATCCCAAAGTGTGAAGCTCATGCAACAGAAGTTTATGATTTGCCAAATCAAAGGGCTTAGTTATATCTACAAAAGTGTCCCACCTATAAAACCTATGTCTAATGAGCTAAGAATGTCTGAGGTTTCCTTGGTAAGGGTTGTGAGGGTGCTATAGTTCTTTCTGAAATCGTGCTGACAATCAGATTGGAGGCGATGACATTCCAGGTAAGGGACAGGTAAGTACTATGACTGTTGAAGGAGGTTCAGAGGCAGTATGTGTTAATGGTGGGGCTCAGAACTGTGATTGTTGTGGCTTGGGGTGTCAGTGCTTTAACAGTTGAGGGTGGGGAGCTAGTTCAGTTATTGTCAAGGAGAGGGTAGTCAGTGCCATGACTGTCAGGTGGGAGGCAGGACTGCAACTTTTGGCAGTCAGGGGGAGTTTTGTGACTGTGGGGGTGGGAATTACTGCTGGTCTGTCTGTAGAGGTTATCAGCCCTGTGACAGTCACAGATGTAGGAGGACAGTGCTTTGACTGTGGTGATGGGTAGTGCTGTGACTGTTCGGGTTAGAGGTAAGTGATGTCACTGTTGGGTGATGAGGATCAGCACTGTGACTGTGGGGTAGATGGTCACTGTGACTGATGGTGGAAAGTGTTAGTTCTGTGACTGTTGAAGGGGGGTACAGTTCTGTGACTGTCGGAGGGGTGGGGTGGCAGTTCTGCTACCATTGTGGGTGAGGAGGCAGTGCTGTGGCTGTTGTGGATGGGGGTCAGTGTGGTGACCGTTAGGAGTAGTAGGTCAGTGCTGTCATTGTCAGGGGATGGGAATTAGTGCTGTGACTGATGGTAGGGGGTGTCACTTCGGTGACTTTTGGGGGTGAGATGGCTGAGGTGTGACTGTTGGGGATTGATGATCAGTGCCGTAAGAGGGGATGGGGTGCAGTACTGTGACTAGTGCTGTTATTATGGGGGAATGGGGATCAGTGCCATAAGAGGGGATGGGGTGCAGTACTGTGACTAGTGCTGTTATTATGGGGGAATGGGGTTCAGTACTGTAAGATGGGATGGGGTGCAGTACTGTGACTAGTGCTGTTATTATGGGGAATGGGTTCAGTACTGTAAGATGGGATGGGGTGCAGTACTGTGACTAGTGCTGTTATTATGGGGGAATGGATTCAGTACTGTAAGATGGGATAGGGTGCAGTACTGTGACTAGTGCTGTTATTATGGGGGAATGGGGTTCAGTACTGTAAGATGGGATGGGTGCAGTACTGTGACTAGTGCTGTTATTATGGGGGGATGGGGATCAGTGCCGCAAGAGGGGATGGGGTGCAGTACTGTGACTAGTGCTGTTATTATGGGGGAATGGGGTTCAGTACTGTAAGATGGGATGGGGTGCAGTACTGTGACTAGTGCTGTTATTATGGGGGAATGGGGTTCAGTACTGTAAGATGGGATGGGGTGCAGTACTGTGACTAGTGCTGTTATTATGGGGGAATGGGGTTCAGTACTGTAAGATGGGATGGGGTGCAGTACTGTGACTAGTGCTGTTATTATGGGGGAATGGGGTTCAGTACTGTAAGATGGGATGGGGTGCAGTACTGTGACTAGTGCTGTTATTATGGGGGAATGGGGTTCAGTACTGTAAAGATGGGATGGGGTGCAGTACTGTGACTAGTGCTATTATTATGGGGAATGGGGTTCAGTACTGTAAGATGGGATGGGGTGCAGTACTGTGACTAGTGCTGTTACTATGGGGGAATGGGGATCAGTGCTGTAAGATGGGATGGGGCGCAGTACTGTGACTAGTGCTGCTATTATAGGGGAATGGGAATCGGTGCTGTAACTCTGAGGGGTGTAAGCTCATTGCTGTGACTGCCAGGTTGGGTAGGAAAGCAGTTCTGTGACTATTGGGAATATTGAAAAAAGGTTGTGACTCTCAGGGGTGTGTGGATCAGTGCTGTGACTGCCAGAGGTGAGTAGTCATTGACAAGATTGTCAGTGGAGGTGTTAATCCTGTGATTGTCAGTGGGGATACAGTCCTGTGATGGGGGGTTCAATCAAGTGCTTGTGGGGAAGGGGTGATACAGTCCAGTTACTGTGGGGGGGTACAGTCCTGTGACTGTGTGGGGGAGTAAAACAGTCCTGTGATTGTGTGGGGTCCAATCCAATGACTGTTGGAGGGTCAGTCATTGCTGTGACTGATGGTGGATGGTGTCAGTACTGTAACTGTTAGAGCAGTGGTATAGTCCAGTGATTGTCAGGAGTAGGGTCTGTTACGTAACTTTCAGGGATAGGGTGTCATTTATGTGACTATCAGGGTGATGGTCATTCCTCTGACTTTTGGGAGGTCTGCTTCTGTGCAGTTCTACAACTCTGAGGGATGGAAGCATTTGCAGGAAGTTGTACATGTGGCAGGAAGATTGTATAATGTGCCAAACTAAGTGACTGTTTTTTTTGGGGGGGGGATGTTGTGATCCTGACTGTGTGGGGTGGTCACCAGTGCTGTGATGTACAGTGTTGTGACTGGTGGGGGTTGGGGTACTGCTGTGACTGTCTGTGGAAACTGCCATCCATGTGACTGTCAGGGATATGGGTACAGTGATGTCATGGTGGTGGGGTGTAGTGCTGTGACTGTTGGGGATATGGGTACAGTGATGTCATGGTGGTGGGGAGTAGTGCTGTGACTGTCGGGGATATGGGTACAGTGATGTCATGGTGGTGGGGTGTAGTGCTGTGACTGTCGGGGATATGGGTACAGTGATGTCATGGTGGTGGGGTGTAGTGCTGTGATTGTTGGGAATGGGGAAAGGTTCTGTGACTGTCAAGCATGGGTGCCCAGTGCTGTGACTGGCAGAGAAGGGTGTCAGTCTTGTGACTGTCTGAGGGGGTACAGTTCTGCGACTGTCAGGGGTGTGATGGTCAGTCCTGTGATGGTCAGGGGTCAGTGCTGTGGCTGTTATGTAAGTAGTGTAGAGTGATGCACAAGTAAAGGAAAAGGTGGTGCATAAGCAAAGCAGCCAGCTTGTAATAACAAAAGAAAAGTATGCTCAGCACTCCTAGATTCAGTTTTGCATGCAAAGTGCAAGATTTATTTTCCAGCAGCATACCATGCATGCACCCACATGGGCCAGTACTTCAAGCCTTCAGTGGCTCTTCCGCAAAGTACAGGTCTGAGGATTAAAAATGGTGCATCTCATTTATACAGAAATGTTAAAGTGATATACACCACACACTAAAAACAACATGTAAGTCAAGGTGAAAACACAGACACAGCTTTTCCAATGGTAACAAGCATTTCATTATTCTGATTTTTGGTGTTTTGTTTTTGACACTCAAGGTAAACAGTTGCTGATGTTAGCATACTACTTAAATTAAGCATGTCTCTGTATCTTTTACTTCATTTAATTGTATACCTTTCCTTCTACAGCTATATTTTTTATCTCTTACACTGTACTCTACTCATTTCATCTCTCTCCTCTGTATTGTTCCCACTACTGTATTTACTCCATATTAACCTTCTTATCTTGTGCAGGTCTCACAAGATGTGAACTCCTTCCCCATCAGATAAGTATTACAGTATGTCTAACCTGTCTTATCCTTCCTAGTAACACTCTAAGAACTGAGGACGCTTTGTGACCCTGTTCCTCTATTTTATTCTATTCTACAGGTTTAAGAAATGTTATCCCCTTATGACTCCTATCTCTGGCTCTATAGTGCCCTGGTAAGGTACATATTACCTATACTTGATAGGTTTAGTGTAACAGTGCAGCTGCACCCAGGATTTTATTTATTTATTTATTTAGAAAATCGGAATTACAACCCTTTGAGTCATAGACTCATTTCCAAAGGCTCTATGTCAGAATAAAACATAGACATTCATACAGTACATACATAGAATAAATGTGGGTGAGCAATCATACAGAGTATAAATACAATGAGCATGGGTTAATGCCTATACATTTGGTAGCTAAAACAGGACAGAGCTATCGACATATTTACCTAATGAGCAGTTAAGGCCTATACAATTGGTAGCTACAGCAATGCATATGAGTTGGTAGTAAGCCACCTCAGGGAGATCTTGTCTTATACATAATACAATGCATTCATAGTCCATTGCAACTATATGGTATTATGTGAGGGTCATGCATACTGTATGTGTTGAGGTCATACAGACTGCAGCAACCTTCCCCCCATAAAACATTTTGCTTTACCAGTTGACTTGGGCAGGCTCTCAGCCCTATCCCTACCTTCCCTGTCCATCACTCCCCTGTCCCAAACCACAGAGCCCAAAGTTCCCATGGATTGCCTCCCTCCCCCATGGCAGGAATGCTAGAAAAGGGAGAGCCATGCTTATCCCCATCCAGTCACTTACATCCACATCTGAGCCAGTCATCCAGGTGGTCATGTTGGACAGAGGTACCTGGGTAGGGCTTTATGGAGCCTGCACTAGCCATTTCTGCATTTTTGCCTTTCTTGAGTTCCTGCCTTCACCTGGGGGAAGCCAAAGGTCAACTCTACATGCCTTTCCATGCAGGGACAGGACAGCTATGTGATGAATGTTTGGTCTGCTTTCTAACTCCTGGCAATCTGGCATATTCCTGAACTTGGGTCACTGATGTGGTGGGCAATAAGGCACCTAGTGTCACAAACCCACTCAGCAGATCAAACCCTTTGCTCCCACAGTGCCAACCTCTAAGCACAGTCTTGTGAGCAGGTAACAGAACAGGGTAAACCTCCTGTCTGCTTGTGGGTCTGAATCACCTTTGGTCTCAAGTTCTGTGGGGATTCAAACTGTGAATGCTTATGCTAGCATACCCAAATGTATAGGCTCAGATAATCTGCTCTTTGGGGGATGCCAAAGATCTTCTACCTAAGGGCACTTAATCAGGTATCCAAAATGAACCCTTAAAACTCTATAAAAGACCTTAGGTATATTCTTACCTTTCTCCAGTTTGGTAACACCATTAAGCTCATGAACAGCTGTCAAGCTTATCCCTCCATACATCAAATGCAAAAAGGAAGAACTTGGAAGACACACCAGGCAGTCTCTTTAAAATAAGAGGTTTGCTTAAAAATGGATAAAAATATGTAAAATGTAAACACAGAACACTATATCACAAAGCATACAATCACTTAAAAGAAAGCAAGGAAAAGTGCAAACTCCTACCAACATACAGTTAGACTTTTTCTCATCTAATGTATACCTCTACCAGCAGGGGCGTAATTATAGGGGGGGATGGGGGGCACACGTCCCCCCCAACTTTCGGCATCACCTCCTTTTTATCCCATTTGTACCCCAACGTCTTTTTAATCTAATTTAAATCAGCCGTGCCGCTGCCGAGCCATGTTCATGTGCCCTGCCCGCCAAGTACCATGTGAGTGTGTGACCGCCCACCCTGGCCAGTAAAAAAAAAGTATTCTTTCTCGTCTCTCCGCCTAACCAATCATGAGCTGACGGAGGAGCTGGCGGGAGACTGGCTGCTGTGGTGTGCTCACCGTGCTGTGCATGCTTTGTGAGGCGGGAGATGGAGTAGTCGATCGGACTGAGGTGGACGTGGAGTAGACAGATTACTCTGAGACCGAGTGTCTTTTGTGATCTGTCTTGAGGTGACCGCCACGGTCCATCGTTGTCGCGTCGATTCTGTTGTGGCTGTGGCAGCGACTGACTCGAAAGCCTTAGAAACCTGCTTATGACTGGGAGGGGACGACGGAGACTCGCCGATCGCCACGGTCAACTCGGACGATACTGTTGTCGCAACCCACGGGTTAGCACAGCGAGGGTCCGATCCAGGTGAGAAACGACAAAGAACCGCGGTGGAGTGCAGCTGGAGTGGACAGAGTTCAGTTCGGGGGTCTCCACCCAGTGCATTTGTGGTGCGAGTCTGCTGTCTGCATCCCACCCCGTGGCTGTGTGTGGGAGTTGATGCCGGGTCTGTCTCTAGACCAAAATAAAACAGTTCACTTAGACTGCACTGCTTGTGGCGGGAACCCAACTGCAGGAGTGCTGTGCTGCTGCATGCTGTTGCTGGCATCAGAAAAAAAACAAGCAGGTAATTTCTAAATGTGTCTGTAGTAGCAGTACTAGTATTTCATAAGTAAAGTTTCAGCAAGTAAATGCTGGTCCAGATGTGGAGGTGTTGGGGAAGGGAATGTATCCCCTAGGTCCTTTGCAGGCCACATTTGATTGGATTTTCAATTTCAATCAACCCACACCAGATTTGCAGTGTGTGTGCATGCAGCTATCAGTGCACTAATAATATCTGCTGATAAGTGTAAGTAACTACCAGAGCATAATTATTAATCTATGCGTTAAAGTTTTGGTGGGAAAAATGGAATATCCCCTTCTTCATGTGGGGCAGAGGATTTCTGAGGGGTAAAATGAGTGACATGGGACTGGACGGGGTGCCTCTGAGTCCTGTGGTGATGCAAGGCAACCAGATAGTGATTTTGGGAGGGGGGAGGTTCTTGCAAAAATCACAGTGTTAGCTAGTAGCCCTCATCTGCATACCCTGCATGCTGGAAGCAGCATGTGGAGCATGAAATGGTCGTCCGTGGTTCTGCCACCATTAAGCAAGCAAGGAGTGGGTCGTTTTGACTAAAACAGAAAAGCAGCAGGTAAAGAGAACTCTTTATGCCAAAAGCCCTATCTGGTTGAGGTGTTTCTGCACTAGTTACTGCATTTTGCAGCCTTACCAGAGTTTCCCTTTAATGAATGGTGAGGGTCAGGGGACGGAACTGGGTGTAAACTGGGAGGCAGGTGGACAGTGATTTGACTGACAAGGAGTATGTAAGTTTGCCAAATAGAGGAGTAAAGGCTGCAATGTGACTGTTGATGCAGAGATAAAAATCAGACAGCTCATCACCAAAATCTAGCACCAATCACTAGGAGTAAATGAAGCTCGAACCAGTTTCATTTCTTTAAAAAGTGCTGTATTTCATGAAGTGGCTACGTGCAAAATTAGCAATGTGCAAGTCCCAAGAAGCATACCACTCAATTGTCCCTGATTTTTCTCAAAATTGTCCTCTGTTGACTGTTCCTCATGAAAAGTGGGGATTAAAAGCACAAAATAATGTCAACCATTAATGTAACAGACTTGTTCTTCATAAAATGCAGCTTAACACAAATCTTTTCATTCTGTAGGCTTTATGAATGAATAACATCAATTTTTAAGATGTGTCCCTCCATTGGGGGTGTTTGTCCCTGATTGTTTTTTAAGCCTTGTCCCTGATTCATGATGCCAGGACCCAGGTTCAAGACGCACTCTCCCTATCAAACCAGTGACTGTAATCAATCTTCCACCTGCTAAGTTTGTAATTTTTAAATATTTTTAACCCACATTTTTTTATATATTTTTGCCTGCCGGTACCCCAGCCTGGCTCCGGGACCCTCACCTGGGGAATGCCCCCACCGAGGCAGAATTGAATGTGTCTGCAGGGTCAGGCCACCAAGCCCCAGCTCATACACGGGTGCCAGTGGATTTTCTGATGCTATATTCCCCTGGAGCTAGGAACATGCAATGATGCTGACAGCAAGCATCTGTTCTAGCGCCACCCATATTACGGCACGACTTTGTGCCTCTCATCCTCCACCAGTGGGCAAGTGACCCATCTCCTCTACCCTCCCAGAGAAGTCAGCAGTCCTCTGGATGCTCGATCCTTCTCCTCTGCCAACCCCAGTTTAGATGTAGGAAGTACAAACCAACATTTATATTTACTGTACTCCAGGTTGTGTGAGAGGTTCTTGGGCTGTGCTAATTCTAACTTGTAAATGCCATAATTTATAGTTTTATAACTTCTAAATGACATAATTTTGGACACAGTCCAGGGGGATTTGGATACACTGGAGGGTCATCCCGGTGGCTGCAGTCGTCAGTGGGCCAGGGTTTTCGGGAGAGTAGTGATTGAGGAAGACATCAGAGAAGACGTCCCGGCGGCTGCAGTCGGCAGTGGGCCAGGGTTGGAGAGAGCTGTCTGCAGCTGGAGGACCAATCGGCTGTGAGGGTGGCAAGTTTTAAATCTACATCTAGGCTGTAGTTCTGGCCCAGCCCTCACGAACTTGAGGAAGAGCTGTAAATTGCTGGGAGAAGAGGTAGCTAACTGCATCGGCGGTGGAGAATCCTACCAGGGGCTGCTGTGGTGAGAAACTGGAGCTGCATTGGCAGCTGCATCAAGGAAGACGGCTTCAGGGCTGCATTGGCAGCAGAGGTGTGCAAGGGGGTTCTGGTCATCCCGGCGGCTGCAGTCGGCAGTGGGCCTGGGTTTTTGGGACAGAGATTGAGGAAGGCATCAGAGAGGACGTCCGGGTGGCTGCAGTCGGCAGTGGGCCAGGGTTGGAGAGAGCTGTCTGCTGCCGGAGGACCAATCGGCTGTGAGGGTGCCAAGTTTTAAATCTATGTCTGGGCTTTAAGTCTGACCCATCCCTCACAAACTCGGGGAAGAGCTGTAATTGTGTCCACACCAACTACCCCGGCTCCGACTTCTATTAAATGGTTTGTGGGGGTGGATCCTTTGGGGAGTGCACAGTGTGACTAGCTGAGACTGAGCAATAAGAAACTCGGATTTGTGTAGGACCAAGGGGGAAGGGCATAATAAGATTTGTATATTGTGTTGCTGGAGATTGTGTGTGTGTGTGTGTGTTATATTAATTGTTGGTGGGGGGCTGTGTAGGTTTGACTGTGTATTGTGATGATAGTAGGGGTTCACACACAAAATGGGGGGGTGATTGGGTGTAAGGAGTGTGGGGCAGCCATAATATTAAACTGGGCATGGAGGTTTGGAGGATGTCAAATGGTATTCCACAGGATAACAGGACAAAGGCAAAAGGACCTATCCCAGAGGATAGGTGGATCATATGAGTATCTGGAGGTGTGGGGGCAAAGTTGGCATCATACATGAAGTATGCCACAGGGAGGCTGCTCAGAGGGAGCAGATAAGGGAGGGGGGGGTGTAGGAGAGAGCAGTATGGGTGTGAGCATCAAGCTTGGAAACCATTTCCCCATACTATACCCGGGAGATGCAGTGGATGATGATGGTGGGAGGGTGCAAGTGGACAGGGAGGAGTTGGTCAATAGGCAGGGGGGGACAGTGATGGAGGATGGAGGGAGGGACATGAGCCTAGGTTCGGGTCTCGGGAGTAGATGGTCAATTATGGGCACATCAGTCTGACATCTGTGGTAGATAAAGTAATAGAGGGATTTATCAAGGAGAGACTTGTGAGGCAGTTGGAAATGTTATGACACCAGGATGATAAAAATAGAGAATACTGGATGGGCAACTATGCACAACCAGTGTGTTCTGCCACAGAGGGGTTCTGATTCCTCTGACCTTGAGACAACGCCAAGAGGTCCATGGGAACTGTGCCTGAGGTGGCAGAACACACAGGTTGTGCGAAGTTGCTCGTCCTGTATTTGTTATAGTGTATAGTAGTACTATGAAAATGTGTGCTTTGTGTGTTTTTTTTTTCTCTCTTTCTCATAATGAAACTGATTTGAAAAGTCTCTAGAGGTTCTAGAATACTGTCACTACATAATTAAATAGAGGAAAGCAATGATGTGCTAGGATTCCTGGTGGTTCTGCTGCAGTAGTGACATCACTGCTGCAGCAGAACAACATAATGACATCACTACTGCAGCAGAACAAGCATATTCCAGGCATGGAATTTCATGCATAACAGCATTCCACTATACACTATATAGAACAGTGGAGGATGGACACCTACAACAAGGCTGTGTTTCATTGGAAGGAGTTGATGACATCATAGAGACCTTGAGATAGAAATGCAGCCTTTGTTGTGGGTGTTCAGCCATCCACTGTTTATACTATATATGTTTTTTTTTTGTTTCATTATTTTATTGAATTACTTGCTGTGGGTGTCGGTCCATTCCTTCTGCCACCTCCTGCTCGCTCAATCCGGCTTCTAACTTTAACTTCTCCGTACTGTTAGTTTTCAAATTAGAAAAACAAATATTTTTCCCAAAATGGAGCCATGTATGGCACACGTGTCCTGGCTCTGAATTCAACTGCCAGTGACATCGCTGCCCGGCACACTAGCTAAATCATGCCATGTTTGTTTTTGTTTGTTTCAGCATTTCTATGGTGCTTTTCATACATCCAAAGCGCTACAAGCAATGCTAAACTGGTAGTGGAAGACTGGTGGTGGGGCTATATCGCACATCATCACCCACACACAGCCTGGATAATTGCATGAACTAGTTTATGAAGAGGGAATGTTACCAGGACACTGGGAATGTCTCTACTCTTTTGTGAAGAGTGCCTATGGTTCTTTACATCTCCACCTGGACACCCACCAGGACAAACGATCAGGAAGGGACTCCATTTAATGTCTCATCTGGAGGATGGCACACCCCAGCAGTACAGCACCCCCAATACTGCACTCGCTTATGCCAGCAATTTTTATGTGCAAGTCCATCTGGTGTGGGATAAGAACCCATGACCTTCTGGGTCCAGAGGCAGATATGCTACTTGGTCACTCATTGATTGTCTTGCCCCCAACCTGTAGCCCAACCTATGTGCATCCACCTCCCCACACCCCACATTCTGGTGTCGTTGCACAGTTTCTACGCATGCTCGTGACTTCACCAGTTTTTATATTTTCCTCCAGATGTAGAGAATGACAGCATAAGGGTGTGACTTGGGATTGTTGCCTGTAATGCTGATACCATTTCACCCCCACCCACACCCTTAGCCAGCGAGAGGCGTCTGCGTTTGCCTTGGACTGTTCGGCCACAAGTTCACCCCATTCTCCTACAGCACCCATCTCTATCAAAATGTCACCAGTGCTAGTATGCCATTGATGCTTCTCAGAATTACACCCACGAAGGGAGCCATGGACTTCACTCGGGCAGTGTTACTCTGGCCTGATCATATGCTGTAGAGGTATGGATAGAATCTGTTTGGCTATAGAGCCCTATTGCATCCTGCTGCCCCATCTTTTTCCTCTTTAGCTGGCATGAACACAGCTTGAAGTTTTAATGAACTCTTCCTCTCTTTTAATCTCCATATTTCTCCCTTCCCATGTCTAGTGTTGCCACTTTCCATTCTTGTTGCTTTATAGAGTGGGCAGAAGGAGGAAGCATGAACCTTTGATTGTAATAGAGGAGGACATAACTTTGGCAAATAAAAGTGGAACTGTTCTATCCTGATGAACTAGTGTACAGCTCTTAGCCAGCAACGCTTTTAGTTTGCTGAAACTCCTAGCAGGAGTAGTAGCTTTGAGAAAAAAGAGGCAATCTTTTTTGAGATGTGATGGATGGCATGAGAGAGAGGCTCTAAAGGGGCCTTGGTCATGGCCCTGAGCACCATATCAAGACTCCAAGGTGATAGCTTTGGTGAATTGAAGATGTTGCAATGCTGCTGCCTGTAGAAGTACCAGATGTGGGGATATGAGCCCAACAATTCCCCAGTCCCATCAAGAGTGCCCCCAGTGCAGAAACTCTAATTTGTAAGGTGACCAGTTGGAGTATTTTGCCCATTTGTCTTAAAGGAACTGCAGTAGTACAGGCAATTATACTGTGTCATTCTGTATGTGTCTGGAATGAAGCCAGAAACAAAATCTCCTCCGGATTCTATAATGCACTTTGGAGGAAGAAGAGGCATATGAACTCCCCATCATTCCAGTAACAGGAGCTGTACTGCATAGCTCCTTGAAAGTTTTTCCACTCACTTTCCCAGTCGAGAGAGAGAGAGGCCAGTTGTTAAAACTGGGTGCATAACTGGAGCTTTTCCTGCTCAGTCTTCAGGCCCCAGGAGACAAGTTGTTCAAATTGAGATGCAGACCAGCCCTTAAAGGAGAAGGTCTGGGCTGAAACTGAAGGTTAGAGGTGGTCGCCTCAAAAGATGAGTGATAGTCGGAAACCCTAGAATCATGACTACCCTGTCCAAGGTCACTTGTGGAGGAGTCTTGATAGAAGCGGTATTGGATGAAGGCAAACAGGAGGCTGAACTGATCCCAGTTTAGGGAGAAGGCATCTTGAGCCACTGTTGGTTTGTCCATGGCCAGGGAGCAGAATTGCTGTACCTTCAAATTCCGTCCACAGGCTAAAGATCTGTCTGAGGATTGCCCCCTGTTCTGTTGGAGTGTGGAAGGCAATGTCCTCCAGCTCCCATTCCCCTGGAAGAATAACCTGTGAATTGAGCCAGACTGCTGTCATTTTCCTGTCCAGGAATATACATCTTTCAGTAGTGCTTGCTCCACTGAAAAGAAGAGGGAATCTTTTAGCGTTTTGGGGCTTCTTGTGCACTCCTGGTCACGTGGTCGATGTATATACCCATGTTGTCAGACTGTAAGTTGGAACCAGACCATCCTCATTGAGGAATTGCCTTTTAGAAGCCTCTGAGCTGTGTTGGGGAGCAGGGCCTGTGGATGATCAGCTGGGGATCCCAGAATGCCAACCGATGAATGCTAGGAGAAGTAACAGTCGACAAGTGGCTGAGGACACAGTCCATGTGCCAGTCATCGACGGAAACATTTGGGGTTGCCTTTGTGAGGGAATATCTGGATAAGCCCTCTGGTGTTGATTTTTTGCTCCCAAAATATTCTGGTGGTGATTTTATTCCAAATCTCCTACTGCTAGATTCCAGCTCCTGATGTGATGGCCTGGTCCAGAAATTGCAGGGAAAAATGAGACCATGGAAATGGGGCCAGTCTGTACAGCTTGCAAGGCTGAGACTGTGGTCCATGCAGAGTGCTGGAGAAACAGCTACAATGCCTGAAATAAAGGAGAATTGATGGAGAGACCAGTATTATTTTTATAGCACGGAATCTGAAGTTCGAGGATGGCTTTCGCCATAGGGCAACGCACCACATGCATCATTACAAAATTGTTGTAAGCACATGGATGGCATCACTACACCTTGCAGAAAATGGAGCACCCCTGTATCCTCTGACTTCTGGATTCGCACTTTAAAAATTAAAATATACAAAAGTTGAGGCTCAAGAAAATTCCACTTGTGTCTAAAAGCTAAGTAAAGGGATAGCTTTTCAGCTGTGGGAACCCACAAACTCAGGAGTTTTCCTTTAATGAAGAAGAATCTGTAACAGTTCATTTTTACAGATCGGGTTAATGCAAATCTCATAACATGAAATGTCAGAGAGACCAACCTTGATTGCCATGTTCTTCAGGAAGAAACCCCACATAGATCCGGTGTCTTCATCCGCATGACAGAAGATCCGATTGAAGAAGTATATGCTGCAGTATGAGGAGCTAGGTCAGGCTTCAACGTTTTCACAAGGGAGAACAGCAGCAAGTACAATCATCCTTTCTACTGTCGGACAGCACAGTTCCTGTATTGGAGATCCAAACAGTGCCTCTGGATCACATCCAACCACAATCACCATCTGTTGCAGAAACAGTGCCTAGAATGGAGATGACAACTGTGATATGGATCAAGTCACCAACCACCATCTGAGGAAATGCCAAAGCAGGACTGTGGAAACAAAAACTCAGATTCAGGAATCACGATACAGGAATTTTCATGGCTGCACTATAGTCCTGAGTTGAAGTTGTGCTCTGCTTTTTGTTACGAGGAAGAAATGGGGATGCTTGTGCTGTCAAAAGGTGAGAACCAGTATTCACCACAATAGGTTCACCAACTGGAGGAAAGCACGGACTAAGTTTATACTCATCAGAGCTCAAACACATGATATGCACTTTGGAAGGTGGCTCATGTATCCCGTGGTCAAAGTATTGATTCTGCTCTAGTGGGAATAGGAAAAGATCTCCCAAGATGTGTTCCGAAGTGGTTTGTTGTTGATAGCCGTTGCATTCCTTGAAGACAGGGATTGGTATCGAGTCATCGGCTTGATGAGGAAACTTTGCTGAACTGCTCAAGCTACTCAGCAATGGAAGATGTAGACCCTAGCAACTTGCTAAATGAAAGCAGGACTATATAAGCCCAGCAATTCAAAATGAACTAATTCAGACTCATGAGTCATGAGATCGTTCATTCTGTCATGAAGGATATTAACAAGTCGTCATACTATTCATTATCGTTGACGGAACACAAGACTGCCAAGGTAAAGAACAAGAAAGCATTTGCTTAGATGTTGATGGAAAGGCAGCCCCAGGAGAGTCGTTGGGTTTTATATTGCATATACTTCGAGCCCTCATAGCAAAAGTTGTACTTGATGTCTCCAAGCCTCTTCCAATTGAATTCTCGAGGTATGGCATTTGATGGCGCTTGTAAACATGTCAGGATGCTATCGTAGCACAGGCTATTATAAAGGAGTCAGCTACTTGCCACATTTGTGCAGGGTGCTCACTGTATAAATTTTGTGGAAGAGAGCTGCATGCCCCTGTATTAAGAAATTTTGCACTGTGTAAATGAACTGCAAACTGTTCAGTGAATCCTAAAGTTTGGAACAATTTTTTTTCTCAAATTGCTACATCTGATAATTCATTCTTCAAGAAATCATGGCCCTTATGTCCAACTAGATGGACTGGGACTAGCAGTCGAAGCTGTGTCACAGCAATATGATCAATCTCGAGAGTCTCCACAAATGAGTTGGAAAATAGGGTGCGTATCATGGGCGTGTCTCTAGAGGTTTCAAGAGCAACATTAGTTAGCCTTGCTGGTCAAGGTTTTAACCACTGACTTGTCTGAATAGGAGCCAAAATCAACTGCACAGGTGGCATGCTTACCAAGTAAGCCCATAAAGCTCAGCTTCAGACTAAGGAATGAAAATATTTGTCCAGGTTTCTAGAAAAGCTGATGACGTTGTCCAGAAGCTGGAGTTGATCCCATTGCACCACCAAGCAACGATGGGTCCCAGTCCGCTGGTTGTGAAGGAGCAGCACAGTAACAGTGAGGATTATTTGTGAATGTACGTTTAAGATGTTAGACATCCAGTTGCCCAGCTAGAAGAGGTTCCATCAGCAAGGGCTGACTGAGTATCTCGATTTAGAACAGTTCCTTCTGCTGCAGCATACGGGTGATGAGAATGACCATGAGCTGGAGGAATGATTGATCATTTAAAAATATCCAGAGCATCCCAGAATGCTGAAAATTAGCTAGAGATGTTTGCACAGAGTAACATACCTCTTTGAATGAGGTTGTAGTCCTATTTAGTACTACCCTAGATGTCCGTGGCCTTTTAGAGAGTTAGAAAAGTTTTCTGATTACTGTTGTGACAGTCAGCAGTTAGCAGAGTGCAGTTTAGCGCACTAGCACCTAAACATGGCTGCGTCTAATGACCCAGTGTCGTGAACTAGTTGTGTATGTCATGTTCACCAAACCAGACTTGATGAGCTGTGTCTGACACCACACGTGGAATTGTTCACCATGAAAGGCGCTTTATTTGACTGTAGCAACAGTATGCAATGGGTTGATGTACCAAAATTCAAATGTGTTCAAGTACACTATATTCTTGGTACTATGGCTGGCGTATATTAACTTGTGATTCATGAAGAGAATTATCAATTGACATTGTAACTTGTACTCGATAGTTGGCACACTTATACTGATTCGTCATTAGCTGATGTTAAAAATGCTTCCCAGTTCACTGTCCATCCACTTTCCTGTTTGACTTCTGTCTCACAGTAAACATTGAGTGGATCACCCTTCCACACAGTGAAGGATATGTGCAGTCTCTGCTGTTTTTCTCCCACCTCATTAGCTAACAGCTAGGTCTCCTAAGCAAAGAATAAGACCGCACATCGAAATCCGTTCATGGCCTCATAAGGGCTGCACTACTGTGGCAATATATTAGCAGGAGAGGTACAATGCTTGAGAAACCACCACGTAGTATCAGTCTATTCCTTGATCTGGATCTGCAGAACCTCGCAGGACTAACTGCATATCTTCTGTACTTTTCTGTACCCTACTGCACAGTGCCAGATGGCTGGCTACCAACATTCAAACTTGAATGTTTAACACAGCTCCTCAATAATGTCCCATAAACGCAATATTCTCTCACCGTGACCCAAGGCACTCCAATACTGAATTGTGACAGTTTAGGCAGACCCGTTTCTTGAGTATTTTCATCACTGGCTGCTCATCCATAATCAGGTAGTGATCACAGTGCTTGCACCACATCTCAGATATCACAATGATCTGCTCAACATTCCCTTCCTGTCTTTCACTAACCTGAATATAGCTACTGCCAGAATGACCATTCTCCGGCATTCATCTTTTCCCGCCTCCCCACATAAAAAAATTGGTGAGTTATTTCACCGTGAATGTAGTTGTACGGTTCTGTTATTTTTGTTAATAGTAAACATCATTTTGGATAAGTTAGTTGATAGCAGAGCACAAGGTGAAATCGTTTTCCCATATGAGATACGTCACCTATGATAGCATACCAGATCTGCAGCCCTCACTAAAAAGCTACTCCTGATTGCTTTTATCGACCCCTCTTTTTTCAGTAATTACTTTATTTATTATTTGGCCCGATGAACCGAGTGTAGGATTGCAGTTTATTATTGTAACAGGTGCTGCACCGCACTTAATCAGTGAGCAGTGCAGCCACTACAGTAATGAGCTGCACAGTCTGCCTTACCGTCTACAGATTTAAAAATATAAAGTAATTGCTGTTGAAAAAGGGTTTTGAGGTAAAAGCTACTCATGAAGCAAGCTTTTCGTGGGGAGCTATATTGTCGCTGTTCTCTCAATGATGTGCATAATGATGCACACACCCATCATTTAATACTGCCTAATTGAAGGTAGCTAATCTTGAAGGCAGATTGCCCATTTTTCCTTGTTCTACTGCTAGTAGCCGACTTACTGAAAGATCTGCTTATCTCAGGAACTGTACTGCTGATTCATGATGCAGCAGGTGATGAGTTCATCCATTGACTGTGGGAGAAGTAGTGAACAATACTAGAGGGTACTGAGAAGGGTACCCTGCAAGGTACTGGCATATTCAGGAAGGGGATCACATATGGAAAATATGAGTAGATCACTGTGATATAAGAGTTGGGGCTGCCAGCACCATGATAGCTACTTACTCTTGTCCAGGCCAACATTCTTCCCATAAAACCATTTCATGCAATTGTCCAATGCTACATGTGAATATTATTGTGTGAAATGACTGCCACTACATTCAGTCGTTTACTACCAGTCTGCATACCTATAGCACTTTTAGATACACTGTATGAAAATGCTATATAAATGTTGATTCTTCGATTATTATTATTATTTCATGGAAAAGTGTTAAGACAACTATTTTTGATTTAAGTAGCAGTACTAGTATTTCATAAGTAAAGTTTCAGCAAGTAAATGCTGGTCCGATGTGAGGTGTTGGGGTGAGGAATGTATCCCCTGGGTCCTTTGCAGGCCACATTTGATTGATTTTCAATTTCAATCAACCCACACCAGATTTGCAGTGTGTGTGCATGGTGCTATCAGTGCATCTAATAATATCTGCTGATAAGTGTAAGTAACTACCAGAGCATAATTATTAATCTATGCTAAAGTTTTGTGGAAAAATGGAATATCCTTCTTCATGGGGTAGAGGATTTTGAGGTAAATGAGTGGACATGGGACTGACGGGTGCCTCTGAGTCCTGTGGTGATGTAAGGAAACCAGATAGTGATTTTGAGGGGAGTGTTCGCAAAATCACAGTGTTAGCTAGTAGCCTCATCTGCATACTCTCTGCATGCTGGAAGCAGCATGTGGAGCATGAAATGGTCGTCTCGTGTTCTCCACTCATTACAAGCAAGGAGGGGTCGCTTTGATCAAACAGAAAAGCAGCAGTGTAATGAGAATCTTTATGCCAAAAGCCCTATCTGGGTTAGTGTTTCGCACTAGTTACTGCATTTGCAGCCTTACCAGAGTTTCCTTTAATGAATGGTGAGGGGTCAGGGACAGGAACTGGGTGTAAACTGGGAGGCAGGTGGACAGTGATTTGACTGACAAGGGTATGTAAGTTTGCCAAATAGAGGTGTGAGCTGCAATGTGACTGTTGATGCAGAGATAAAAATCAGAGCTGTCATCACCAAAATTCTAGCACCAATCACTAGGAGTAAATGAAGTTCAACCAGTTTCATTTCTTTAAAAGTGCTGTATTTCATGAAGTGGTTACGCAAAATTGGTAATGTGCAAGTCCCAGAAGCATATTCACTCAATTGTCCCTTGATTTTCTCAAATTGTCTCTCGTTGACTGTTCTCATGAAAGTGGGATTAAAAGCACAAAATAATGTCAACCATTAATGTAACAGACTTGTTCTTCATAAAATGCAGCTTAACACAAATCTTTTTCTTCTGTAGGCTTTATGAATGAATAACATCAATTTTAAGATTTGTCCCTCCATTGGGGTGTTTGTCCCTGATTGTTTTTTAAGTTTGTCTCTGATCCTGATGCTGTGACCCAGGTTCAAGACGCACTCTCCTATCAAACCAGTGATCGTAATCAATCTTCCACTGCAAGTTTGTAATTTTAAATATTTTTAACCCACATTTTTTTTTATTTGTTCTGCTGCACTTCAGTCTGGCTCTGGGACCTCACCTGGGAATGCCCCACCGAGGCAGAATTGAGTGTGTCTGCAGGTCAGCCACCAAGCCCCAGCTCACACGGGTGCCAGTGATTTTCTGATGCTATATTCCCCTGGAGCTAGGAACATGCAATGATGCTGACAGCAGCATCTGTTCTAGCGCCCACCCATATTCTGCTACGACTTTGTGCCTCTCATCCTCCACCAGTGGGCAGTGATCTATCTCCTCTACCCTCCCAGAGATGTCGCAGTCTCGATGCTCGATCCTTCCCCTGCCAACCCCCAGTTTAGATGTAGGAAGTACAAACCAATATTTATATTTACTGTACCCAGGTTGTGTGAGAGGTTCTGGGTAAAGCTAATTCTAACTTGTAAATGCCATAATTTTATGTTTTATAACTTCTAAATGACATAATTTTGGACACAGTCCAGGGGATTTGGATACTGGTGGTCATCCCGTGGCTGCAGTCGGCTAGTGGCCAGTTTTGGGAGAGTAGTATTGAGGAAGACATCAGAGAAGACGCCCCCGGCTGCAGTCAGTGGGCCAGGTTGGAGAGAGCTGTTCTGCTGGGAGGACCGGTCTGTGAGGGTGGCAAGTTTTAAATTACATCTAGGTTGTAGTTCTGGCCCAGCCTCACGAACTTGAGGAAGAGCTGTAATTGCGGGAGAAGAGGTAGCTAACTGCATCGGGCGGTGGAGAATTTACCAGGGCTGCTGTGGTGAGAAACTGGAGCTGCATTGGCAGCTGCATCAAGGAAGACGGTTAGGCTGCATTGCTGAGGCGGGGTTCCATGGCGGCCAGCGCAGTGGGCCTGGTTTTTGGGACAGAGATTGAGGCATCAGAGGACTGCGGGGCCGCAGTGGGTCAGGGTTGAGAGAGCTGTCTGCTGCCGGAGGACCAACGGCTGTGAGGGTGCCAAGTTTTAAATCTATGTCTGGGCTTTAAGTCTGACCTGTCCTCACAAACTCGTAAGAGTTGTAATGTAACCAATCCCCGGGTTCGTTTCATTCATGGTTTGTGTGATCCTTGGGTGGCAGTGTGACTATTGAGACTGAGCAAGAAACTGATTTGTAGGACCACAAGGTATAGATTTGTATTGTTGGAGATTGTGTGTGTGTGTGTGTGTTATATTAATTGTTGTGGGGCTGTGTAGGTTGACTGTGTATTGTGATGATAGTAGGGTTCACACACGTGTGGGGGTGATTGGGTGTAATTATTGTGGCAGCCATAATATTAAGCTAGGTTTGGAGGATGTCAAATGGTATTCCGTTGGATAACAGGACAAGGTAAAAGGACCTATCCAGAGGATAGGTGGATTATATAGTATCTGGAGGTGGGCAGTTGGCATCATACATGAAGTATGTTATAGAGTCGTCAGTGGTTCAGATATGAGGGGGTGTGGGAGAGAGTAGTATGGGTGTGAGCATCAAGTTTGGAACCATTTCGATACTATACCCGGAGATGGTGGATGATGATGGTGGAGGCAAGGAGGGGTGGAGTTGTCATAGTGGGGGACAGTGATGGATATTGAGGAGGACATGAGCCTAGGTTCGGTTCTGGAGAGATGGCAATTATGGGCACATCAGCCTGACATCTGTGGTAGATAAAGTATTGAGGATTTATCAAGAGACTTGGAGTAGTTGAAATGTTATGACACCAGGATGATAAAATAGAGAATGTTTAGTATCATGTGTTAATCAGTGTGTTCTGTCATTAGGGTTCTGATTTCTGACCTGAGAGCAACCAAGAGGTCATGGAACTGTGCCTGAGGTGGCAGAACACACAGGTTGTGCGAAGTTGCTCGTTCTGTATTTGTTATGGTGTATAGTGATATGTGAATGTGCTTTGTGTGTTTTTTTTTTCTTCATAATGAAACTGATTTGAAAGTCTCTAGAGGTTCTATCATCGTCACCATAATTAAATAGAGGAGCAATGATGCAGGATTGTTGTTCTGCTGTAGATATCACTGCTGCAGCAGAACAACATAATGACATCACTACTGCAGCAGAACAAGCATATTCCATATGGAATTTCATGGATAAAGTATTCACTATACACTATATAGAATAGTGGAGGATGGACCCTACAACAAGGTTGTGTTTCATTGGAAGGAGTTGATGACATCATATATCTTTGAGAGAAATGCAGCTTGTTGTGGGTGTCAGCCATCCACTGTTTATACTGTATGTTTTTTTTTTTGTTTCTCATTATTTTATTGAATTACGGTTGTGGGTGTCGGTCCATTCCTTCTGCTGCCACTCCTGTTCGGCCCAATCGTGCTTCTAACTTTAACTCTCCGTGACTGCTTAGTTTTCAAATTAGAAAAACAAATATTTTTCCCAAATGGAGCTGCGCTAATCGTGTCCTGCTCTGAATTCAACTGCCAGTGACATCGCCGTTCGGCATTAGTCAGCTAAATCATGCCATGTTTGTTTTGCTTGTTTCAGCATTTCATGGTGCTTTTCATACATCCAGCGCTTACAAGCAATGCTAAACTGGTAGTGGTGATCGGCGGTGGTGGCTATATCGCACATCATCACCCACACACAGCCTGGATAATTGCATGAACTAGTTTATGGAAGGGGAATGTTGCCAGGACCCTGAATGTCTCTACTTTTGTGAAGAGTGCCCATGGTTCTATTTCTCCACCTGGACACCCACCAGGACAACACCAGGATGGGCAGAAGGAACTCCATTTAATGTCCATCTGGCTGAGGCACACCCCAGCAGTACAGCACCCCCCAATACTGCACCGCATGCCAGCAATTTTTATGTGCAAGTCCAACTCGTGTGGGATAAGAACTCATGACCTTCTGGGTCCAGAGGCAGATATGCTACTTGGTCACTCAATATTGATTGTCTTGCCCCCAACCTGCAGCCCAATTATGTGCATCCACCTCTCCCACACCTCATATTACGGTGTGCGTGCACAGTTTCACGCATGCCGTGACTTCACCAGTTTTTTATATTTTCACCAGATGTAGAGAATGACAGGCATAAGGGGTGTGACTTGGGATTGTTGCCTGTAATGTTGATACCATTTCACCCCACCCACACCCTGTAGCCAGCTTAGAGGCGCTGCTTTGGCTCTCGGACCAAGTTCAATAAAAGCTCAATTCATCTCCCTCCCATACAGCACCCATCTCATCAAAATGTCACCAGTGCAGCATGCCATTGATGCTTCTTAGAATTACACCCACGAAGGGAGCCATGGATTTCACTGGGTTGTGTGCTACTTTGGCCTGATCATATGCTGTAGAGGTATGGATAGAATCTGTTTGTCTATGTTTATTGCATCCTTGCTGCCCCATCTTTTTCCTCTTTAGCTGGCATGAACACAGCTGAAGTTTTGTGAATAGCTTCTCTCTTTTAATCTCCATTTTTCTTCCCATGTCTAGTGCTGCCACTTTCCATTCTTGTTGCTTTTAGAGAGTGGGCAGAAGGAGAAGCATGAACCTTTGATTGTAACAGAGGGAGACATAACTTTGGCAACAAAAGAGTGGAACTGTTCTATCCTGATGAACTAGTGTATGCTCTAGTCAGCAACGCTTTTAGTTTGCTTGAAACTCCTAGCAGGAGTAGTAGCTTGAGAAAAAGAGGCATTATTTTATAGATGGATGATGGATGGCATGAGAGGCTCTAAAGGGGGCCTTGTCATGGCCCTGAGCACCATATCAAGACTCCAAGGTGATAGCTTTGGTGAATTGAAGATGTTGCATTGCTGCTGCCTGTAGTAAGTACCAGATGCATATGAGCCCAACAATTCCCTGTGTCCCATCAAGAGTGCCCTAGTGCAGAAACTTAATTTGTAAGGTGACCAGTTGGAGTATTTTGCCCATTTGTCTTAAAGGAACTGCAGTAGTACAGGCAATTATACTGTGTCATTCTGTATGTGTCTGAATGAAGCTAGAAACAAAATCTCCTCCGATTCTATAATGCACTTTGGAGGAAGAAGAGGCATATGAACTCCCATCATTCCAGTAACAGGAGCTGTATTCATAGCTCCTTAAAGTTTTTCCACCCACTCTCCAGTCGAGAGAGAGAGGCCAGTTGTTAAAACTGGGGATAACTGGAGCTTTTCCTGCTCAGCCTCAGGCCCCAGGAGACAAGTTGTTCAAATTGAGATGGCAGACCAGCCCCTTAAAGGAGAAGGTCTGGGCTGAAACTGAAGGTTAGAGGTGGTCGTCAAAGATGAGTGATAGTTTGAAACCCTAGAATCGTGACTACCCTGTCCAAGGTCACTTGTGGAGTAAGTCTTGATAGCGGTATTGGATGAAGTGAAACAGGAGGCTGAACTGATCCTAGTTTGGGAGAGAAGGCATCTGAGCCACTGTTGGTTTGTCCATGATGGAGGAGCAGAATTGCTGTACCTTCAAATTCGGCCCACAGGCTAAAGATCTGTCTGAGGATTGCCCCTGTTCTGTTGGAGTGTGAAGGCAATGTCCTCCAGCTCCCATTCCCTGGAAGAATAACCTGTGAATTGAGCCAGACTGCTGTCATTTTCCTGTCCAGGGGATATACATCTTTCAGCAGTGCTTGCCCCACTTGAAAAGAAGAGGGAATCTTTAGCTGTTTTGGCTTCTTGTGTCGTTTGGTCACGGTGGCTCGATGTATACCCATGTTGTCAGACTGTAAGTTGAACCAGACCATCCTCATTGAGGAATTGCGTTTTGTAGCTCTGAGCTGTGTTGGGGAGCAGGCCTGTGGATGATCAGCTGGGTGGATGCACAACCGATGAATGCACGAGAGTGACGTAAGGTCGACAAGTGGTTGAGGACACAGTCCAATTGCCAGCGATCGACGGAAACATTTGGGGTTGCCTTTGTGAGGGAATATCTCGATAAGCCCTCTGGTGTTGATTTTTCTGCTCCTTAAAATATTCTGGTGGTGATTTTATTCCAATTCTACTGCTAGATTCCAGCCCTGATGTGATGGCCTGGTCCAGAAATTGCAGGGAAAATGAGACCATGTGGAAATGGGGCCAGTCTGTACAGCTTGCAAGGCTGAGACTGTGGTCCATGCAGAAGTGCTGTAGAAACAGCTACAATGCCTGAAATAAAAGAAATTGATGGAGAGAATTGTATTAGTTTTATGCATGGAATCTGAGTTCGAGAGGTGTCCTGTATTTTTCTCTGGCAACGCACCACACGCATCATCACAAAATTGTTGAAGCCATTATGGCATCACTACACCCTTGCAGAAAATGGAGCACCCTGTATCCTCTGGACTTCTGGATTCGCATTTTTAAAATTAAAATATACAAAAGTTGAGGCTCAAGAAAATTCCACTTGTGCTGCTAAAAGCTAAGCCAAAGGGATAGCTTTTCAGCTGTGTGGGAACCCACAAACTCAGGAGTTTTCCTTTAATGAAGAAGAATCTGTAACAGTTCATTTTTACAGACTAGGCCAAAATCATAACATGAAATGTCAGGAGAGACCAACCTTGATTGCCATTCTTCAAGAAGAAACCCTCACATAGATCCTGGCAGGCTTCATCCGCACAGAAGATCCTGGACTGAAGAAATATGTACTGCAGTATGAGGAGCGAAATAGGTTTCAACGCTATCAGTAATATGGAGAACATAACCAAGTACAACTTCATCCTTTCCATTGTCGGCCAGCACAGTTCCTGTACTGAGATCCAAACAGTGCCTCTGGATCAGCCACCCAACCACAATCACCATCTGTTGCAAAACAGTGCCTAGAATGGAGATGACAACTGTGATATGGATCAGCCACCAACCACCATCTGAGGAAATGCCAAGCAGGACTGTGGAAATAAAAACCCAGATTCCAGGAATCACGATTACAGGGGATTTTCATGGCTGCACTATGGTCCTGAGTTGAAAGTTGTGCTCTGCTTTATATGCCAAAGAGGAATAAATGGGGATGCTTGAGCTGTCAAAAGGTGAGAACCAGTATTCACCACAATAGGTTTTTTAACCAACTGAGGAAAGCACGGACTAAGTTACTCACTAGAGCTCAGAAACACACATATGACTTTGAAGGTGCCTATATCCTGTGGTCAAAGTATCATTCTGCTCTAGGAATAGAAAGATCTCACAAGATGTGTTCCGTAAGTGTTTGTGTTAGTTGCCGCTTGCATTGCTTTGAAGACAGGATTGGCACGGAGTCATCGGCTTGATGAGGAAACTTTGCTGAACTGCTCAAGCTACTCAGCAATGGAAGATGAGACCCTAGCAACTTGGCATAAATGAAAGCAGGACTATATAAGCCCAGCAATTCAAAATGAACTAATTCAGACTCATGAGTCATGAGATCTTTCATTCTGTCATGAAGGATATTAACAAGTCGTCATACTATTCCATTATCGCTGACGGAACACAAGACTGCCAAGGTAAAGAACAAGAAAGCATTTGCTCTTAGATACGTTGATGGAAACATGCAGCCCCAGGAGGAGTTCATTGGGTTTTATGAGCCACAGGATACTACTGGAGCCCTCAATAGCAAAAGGTCATAATGGATCGTCCTCAAGGACTTCCTCTGCCAATTGAATTCTCTGAGGTATGGCATTTGATGGCGCTTGTAAACATGTCAGGATGCTATCGTGTGCACAGGTTATCATAAAGGAAAGTCAGCCACTTGCCACATTTGTACATTGTGGTGCTCACTGTATAAATTTTGAGGCTAAGAGAGCTGTGAAGCAAGCCCTGTATTAAGAAATTCTTCACTGTGTAAATGAACTGGGCAAACTGTTCAGTGAATCCTTAAAGTACAGAACAATTTTTTCTCTCAAATTGCTACATCTGATAATGCATTTACCTCCTTCAAGAAATCATGCACCCTTATGTCCAACTAGATGGACTGTAGGACTAGCAGTCGAAGCTGTGTCACAGCAATATGAGCAATCTCGAGAGTCTCAACAAATGGAGTTGGAAAATAGGATGCTGCAACAAGGGCAGGGTCTCTTGAGAAGTTTTCAAGAGCAACACTTAGTTAGCCTTGCTGGTCAAGGTAGTTTAGAACCACTGACTTGTCTGAATAGGAGCCTGCAAAATCAACTGCACAGTAGGTGGCATGCTTACCCAAGTAAGCCTCATAAAGCTCAGCTTCAAAGACTAAGGAATGAAAATATTGGTCCAAGTCTATCAGAAAAGCTGATGACGTTGTCCAGAAGCTGGAGTTGATCCCATTGCACCACCAAGGCAACGATGGGTCCCAGTCCGCTTGGTTGGCAAGGGGCAGCACAATCATGTAACAGTGGAGGATTATTTCAGAATGTACCTTAAGATGTTAGACATCTCAGTTGCCCAGCTAGAAGAGAGGTTCCATCAGCAAGGGCTGACTGAGTATTCGACTTTAGAACAGTTCCTTCTTGCTGCAGTACATAAGGGTGATGACAATGACCATGAGCTGGAGGAAATGATTGATCATATTAAAAATATCCAGAGCTTTATCCCAGAATGCTGAAAATTCAGCTAGAGATGTTTGCACAGAGTAACACATATACCTCTTTGAATGAGGCTGTAGTCCTATTTAAAGTACTACCCTTAGATGTCCGTGGCCTTTTACAGAGTTAGAAAAGTTTTTGCTACTACTGTTGGTGATACCAGTAAGCAGTTGGAAGCAGAGTGCAGTTTCAGCGCACTTAGAGCACCTAAAAGGCATGGCTGCGGTCTAATGACCCAGTGTCGCTTGGAATGTAGTTGTTGTATGTCATGTTCACCAAACCAGACTTGATGAGCTATGTCTGGACACCATTGCACGTGGAATTTGTTCATGCTCATGAAAGGCGCCAGTTGTATTTGACTGTAGCAATAAAACTATTGCAATGGGTTGATGTACCAAAATTCAAATGTGTTCAAGCAAGCACATCATATCTTGGTACTGCATGGGGCTGGGCTGTATATCAACTTGCGATCTCATGAAGAGAATTATCAACTTTAGATCATTGTAACCTTGTACTTCAGATAGTTGTGCACACCTATACTGATCTGCCTCATTAGCTGATACTGTTAAAAATGCCTCCCAGTTCACTGTCCAATCCACTTTCTCACTGTTTGACTTCTGCTCCCACAGTAAACATTGAGTGGATTCACCCTTCCACACAGTGAAGGCAGTAGTACAGTCTCTGCTGCTGTTTTTCTCCCACCTCATTAGCCAACAGCTAGGTCTTCCTGGAAGCAAAGCAATAAGCATCAGCACACGCCTGAACAACTGCTGTTCATGGCCCCATAAGGGCTGCACTTACTGTGGCTAACAATATTATTAGCAGGAGAGAGTACTAATGCCTTGAGAAAATCCACCTGACTTGTAGTCTGTCTATTCTTTGATTCTAGATCTGCAGAACCCCGCAGGACTAACCTCTACATATCTTCTGCAGTACTTTTCTGTACCCTACTGCACAGTGCCAGATGGCTGGCTACCAACATTCCAAATCTTGAATGAGCTATACACAGCTCCTCAATAATGTCCCATAAACGCTAATATCTCTCTCACCGTGACCCAAGGGTAATTCCAATACTGAATTAGTAACAGTTTAGGTGCAGACCTGCTATTTCTTGAGTATTTTTCATCACTGGCTGCTCATCCACAATCAGGTAGTGATCACAGTGCTGGCAGACCCACATCTCAGATATCACAATGATCTGCTCAACATTCCCCTTCCTGTCTTTCACTAACCTGAATATAGCCAGCATTGTGCCAGAATGACCTATTCATTTCTCTGGCATTCACCTCTGTCCCGCCTCCCCACATAAAAAAAATTGGTGAGCTTTCTACCTTCCGCAGCATCATGAATGTTGTTAGTGTCTTCATGTTATTTTACATATTAATAGTAAACATCATTTTCGATAAGCCAGTTGACAGCAGCAGAGCACAAGGTGAAGATAGCTCTTTCCCATATATGAGATACAAGCCACCCATGATAAAGCATACCAGTATCTGCAGTCCCTCTACTTAAAAAGCTACCTCCCGATAAGCTTTTATCGGAGTCCTTCTTTTTTTCTAGTAATTACTTTATTTTATTATTTGGTCCCGATGAACCGAGTAGCAGGGATTGTGCAGCTTTATGTATTGTAACAGTGGTGCTGCACCGCCACTTAATCAAAGTGAGCAGTGCAGCCACTACAGTAAATGGAGCTGCACAGTCTGCCTTACCTGTCTACAGATTTAAAAACATACATATAAGCAATTGCCTGTTGGAAAAAGGGGTTTATGTAGGTAAAAGCTACTCATGAAGCAAGCTTTTCGTGAGTGGGGAGCTTATATTGTCATGTTCTCCTTTAAATGATGTGCATAATGATGCACACACCCATCATTTAATACTGCCTAATTAAAGGTAGCTAATCTTTGAAGGCAGATTGCCCATTTTTCCCTTGTTCCCTACTGCTAGTAGCCTGACTTACTGAAAGATCTGCTTATCTCAGGAACTGTACTGCTGTATTCATGATGCAGCAGGTGATGAGTTCATCCATTTGTACTGTGGGAGAAGTAGTGAACAATTACCAGAGGGGTACTGAGAAGGACACCCTGCAAGGTACTGGCATATTCAGGGAAGGGGGAACACATAAGGGAAAAATATGAGTAGATCACTGTGATATAAGAGTTGGGGCTGCCAGCACCATGATAGCTACCTGACCTCGTCCAGGCCAACATTCTTCCCATAAAACCTATTTCATGCAATTGTCCAATGCTACATGTGAATATTATTGTGTGAAATGACTGCCACTATACATTCAGTCACTTCACTACCAGTCTGGCATACCTATAAAGCACTTTGAGATACACTGTATGAAAATGCTATATAAATGTTGATTCTCTCTGATTATTATTATTATTTCCCATGGAAAAGAAGTCAAGACAACTATTTTTTGATTTATAAGAAAGTATTAACCTGGCATTGACTACACAAGCATTTTGCTACCAACAAGTGTTGGATCAAGTGGGTTACGGGGTTATTCTCCCATTGTAAATTACTTGCTTGCTACATTTCACTTTGTTAAAGTCTGATTTATTGATTATACAATGTTTACATTCAAATCTGTTGATCACATTTGTAGGTTCTTGTCAAAACATGCTAAAAAGGAATAGCAGACAATATCAAAGGTTTAATAAAATGTTAAAGTGCATATCAAGCATGCATACCACCCTTCATCCCTATTGTAACATCCTGAATCTGCTATGACCACTGGACCATCAGGTTATTTAAGATTGTACTGAACTGTGGTTTGCAAAGATAAAGTTATTTCTGATTAAAACACAATTTTAACATGTTTAACTAAACACAATGAACAGAACCATAGCTTTGCATGTACTGATCAACTTAGTGCACATGGTCTTGACCATTTTGGTGTACAGTTCTATACAGAGGGAAAAAATAATTAGTTAACACTATATGAGCCATGGAAGCTATCTGGCTCCAATGATGTCATTAGAAACACAATTGGTGGCCATATTAGGAAGCAGGTAGTAGTTCTGAGGGCTATGTTCCAGCTTTCTTGGACACTCGTTATTCTTGGCATGACACAACTACATTACAGTCCAAAGGACACAGTCTCGAGGTTTTAGCATCGATATTATCAAGTTACTACAGTTATGGTTCAGGGTCTTGGCTTGTGGTCTGGTATTTTTGCCACATGTGTTCTATATGTACATATTGCAGGATTTATAGTTCTGTATTGGTTCCACCGACATGTTGTAACAAAGAGAGACAAGAAATGATCCTTTTCATACATTCCTTTTCTGTAATACTTACAGGTATTACAAAAGGGCCTGAGAAATGGAGCTTTATTGGCTGCAAACATTCTAACAGCCTTATGTTAATCTTTATTAACACATGTAGAGCTAGCCATATGCTAAACAAGGTTTAACACTGTTTAAAAATGCTTTATATATTAGTAATATCGGCATTCTGGATGTATGCACGGTCACATCATTTCCTTAGGGCATGTGGTTCGCCACACCTCATGCCACGGTACACCCCTAGAAGGTGATTAATAGACTGTTAACATAACCCCGGTCATGCCTTCATTGCTTAACTGTCACCAAGCAAAGTACTTGATATACTGAGAACTGCACCAAAATTAAGGAAAACAAATAAACAATATATTTAAAATAAAAATGTGTCCTGTGAAATATTGTCCTCATTGTTTTCCATATGTATTACATTTCAAAGGCATGTTGATAGGAAATTTAGTATTTTTCCATATAACGCTTATATTTTCGTATGTACCATTGTGCACCATTATCCGGGTTGGTTGAGATTGAGGTTGTCCCCCAACCTTAGGCAACAAAATTCACCTCTGTCTACCAGTGCCTTAGTTAGATCTGAGATCTTGTTTTTAGAGTCCAGAAAAGGAAATGTGTTTAGTTAAACACAGAATACAGTTAAACTCGTGGGTGGGATATTCAAAAGGGTTACGCCATGCGCAATAGGGTTGCGCCTGTGCAAGACCAAAAGTGCGCCATTCTGCGATATTCAGCAGGAGGCAGTTGCGCCACCGAAAACATGCTGAGCAACAGCGCAATGCAAATGAAGGCATGCGCAACCGACGGGGGTGGATCCATGCATAAAGAGCGCAATGCGATATTCAAAGACTTGCGCATTGCGCAACAGCGGAACAGCCGGAAATTGCGCACTAGCGGAAATGAGCCAAAATAAAAAGGCTCAAGGAAGCGGCGCAAGAACGCTACAAGGATGCCAAGTGGGGAGAGAGAGAGAGACAGACAGACAGTGACAGGCTAGGGCAGGCAAGGCAAGCATTGTGGGCCATAGGCTGCAGAGGCCAGCGGGGGGTGCCCGGTGCAGTGGAAGTAGCAGGAGGACAGCGGGGGTAACACAGCAACACCAGCCGGGGGGCAGAAGCCAGGGAGATGGACAGTGCCAGCTTCCACATGGAAGCTGTAATGAGGGGGGTGAGAATGCAAGCTGCAGGGGGACGTGGCCGTGGAAGGGCCCGTCGGCGGTACGCCCCCAACAGGCAGTACCGTGCCCGCATCAGCTTTGAGCTGTACACAGATGTAGAGATCGTGGGCTGGTACCGCCTGAACAGGGCAATACTGAGGCGGCTCTGTGAGCTGTGCAGTGATGTGATGCAGGCACCCTCACGACGGAGTCACGCTCTGTCGGTGGAGACCAAGGTGACAGCCTGCATGTGCCTGCTCGCCACGGGCACCTTCCAGAGGCTGACAGGGGACACCACAGGCATCACACAGTCGGCCACGTCACGCATCCTCACCCAATTCCTCAGCGCACTGCTGCCACATGCTGCGGAGCACATCCATTTCCCCAGCACCGCAGCAGAGCGTACAGCAAACATGCAGGAGTTCCACAGGGTAGCACGTATGCCTGGCATGCTAGGGGCCATAGACTGCACCCATGTGGCCATTCGCACACCACCTGGCCCCGATGGGGCAGCATATAGGAACAGAAAGGGCTACTCCAGTGTCAACTGCCAGGTGGTGTGTGATGCCACTGGGCGTATAATCAATGTCTGTGCCACACACCCTGGTGGAGCACATGATGCCTTCATATGGCATCAGTCCGCACTGTGCCATCGATTCGAGAGTGGGGACATCCCCACAGGACATCTAGTGGGTGAGTACGCATGTATGGAATGCAAACTTGGGGCAAGGGTGGGAATGCCACAGGTGCCATGGTAGTGGCACACAGGGATATGGGCAATATGGACCTGAACATGAGACTGATCTCCACTATCTCCACACAGGTGACAGCGGATACCCACTCTGTCCCTGGCTGCTCACACCGTACCGGCGCCCCATGACCCCATCGCAGCAACGCTATAATGAGGCACATGCCGCCACACGCAACATCATAGAGCGGGTGTTTGGGATGCTCAAGGCACGCTTCCGATGCCTAGACACCTCCGGCGGTGCCCTACAGTACAGCCCCAAAAGGCCTGTGGGATATTCCTGGCCTGTTGCATCCTGCACAACATGGCCAAAGACTGTGGGATAGCCGTACAGGTTGAAGAGGGGGGCAGCGATGGGGACGCCAGTGGCGCCGGTGTTGATGGTGATGAGCAGCCCCCAGGACGGCGGGACCCCGACTGATCCGGCAGGCCCAGCTGCACTGGGACACCATCACAGAGGAGCACTATGCACAACACAGGTAAGTCAAGGGGACATGTGCAACCAACACTGTCCATGCGCAAACCACAGGCACACAGGGTAACACACCAGGGGTGCATGACGGCCAGGGAGTGGAAGGGTCCAGGCATACAAACACACCATCGGAGGGGTGAGCACCATATGGACACACACACACACAGGCACAGAGCGTATATGGGCAGATGCACAGCACAGCAGAACCGACATTAGCACACACAGCACCACCGACCACCCCCGCCACCTGTACTGTCCAAGTACGTGTGTCAGATGCTGGGCACCCTTGCACCTTGGTGTACAGTACAATGCAGGCATCATCATGCACACGCACCTGTGGACAGCAGTTGGGAGGGTGTGCAGGTGGTCCGTGTGTCGGCGTGTTGAGCAGAGCACCCAGCAGTGCACTGCCCACCATGACACACATTGCACACAGGGCAGCACCAGACAGGGCCTGCACTGGGAGACAGGTCAGTCATGTAGCACTGTCCCACGGCCACCGCGGATGCGTGGGCGGCCCCACTGTGACCCAACAGCACTGGCAGGCTGAGCAGGGGCCACATGGGTGGCACTGTTGACCACCAGGGTCCCACTGCATGAACGCGACCTTGCCCGCACAGGGGTCTGCAGCATGCCGAACAAACCTGCACCAGGGTGCTCGGATGCCCACAGCAGAACCCAGCGTCGACAGGCCTGGTGTCGCACTACGCCGGAACGGGAGTGGAGCGTGAACTGTGTGGGTGTGGACAGGGCACCTGACTGTGTGCCCAATGCAGTCCACGACAGAGACCACTGCCTGGGTCAGCCTGTCAATGGCGGCGGTCACATCCATCCGCGTATGGACCATCTCTGCATGGTCCAGAGCACACTCCTGCTGTGCCACTCCACAGCCACAGACAGTGCCTCCACGGACATTGCAACCCGCCTCTGCTGCTGTACTGATTCCCGCAGCAGGCGGGTGTGTTCGTCCAATGGGTACTCTGCCACAACGGCATCCTGTCCCCAGGGTGTGGAAGGTCCTGATGCACAACACCCCTTGAGGGTGGGCGCTGTTCAGCAGGACCAGGAATGGCTGTATCAAAGGGTGCGGCATGTGCCACCGCTGGACACTGTACCCCAGACCTGGTGGTGACTGCTGCTGCTGCCCTCCAACCGCTGTGCCCCAGGGTCCACTCGTTTCCACCGCTGTGGCGCAACAGTGCCAGACACCTGCACAGCCACCGGTGCTGCCCCACCGTGCTGACAGGCACAGCCTGGGACTGTGCCAACATGCTGGCACACAAGTTGGAACCAGCAAGGCCCAGGGCACGTGCTGGCCTGCTGTGTGTCCGTCATGGGACACACACATGTCACTGCCCATTGCAGTCCTTGCATCATCAATGGTGCAGGTACGTGCTACAGCCACAGTCACAGCGTGCTGGCATGCTTGCATGCCAGACTGCTGAGACACAGGCTGTGCACCCCCACACCCGACTCACCGACACCAGAGTTGGCAGCCCAGCGTGCATGCTGGTGCAGTGCATGCTGGCTGGTGACAGAGGTGGATGGACCCTCCTCCATGTCCAGCAGGTCATCCTCACTGCCTGGACCCACCACCACCATCTCCTGAAGATGAACAGGATCTGTAACAGAAAGAGAGGACATGTGAGTGCATGTGAACAACCTTCCCCCCAACACCACCACCATGTCATACCGTGCAGTGATGGGCTTCCACCTGTCTGAATCCACCTCCTGGTACGCCTCAATAGCACTGCCGCTGCATTGATGCAGCCAGTCGGTCCTCAGCCGGGGTCAGCTCCACCACCGCTGGCCAGTGCCAGCCGTGCGCCCTGAGGGCTGCCACCTTCTCCTCACCCTCCTGCGGTCTGTCCCAATCTTCTTTTGCATTCCTGCATGGAGCGCGGTGGCTTCCTGCAGGTTCACTGCCCGAGCTACCCTCCCATGCAGCCACACGGGCCTGAGGGGTGCCCTCCGTCCACTCAGTAGTGGCTCCTCCTCCAGGTAGGCCTGGAAGAGGGCCTCAGTCTCTGCCGTGGTGAAGTTGGGCTCCTCCTTCGCCCACCATCCTCACCTCACCTTGTCTCTGCTCGGTCATGGCGATCTGTATGGTGGAAGTGGACACCTGTCACTGTGCAGTCTACAGCATTATCCCATGCCCATTGTCCAGAACATCCCACAGCATGCAACCCACCTCTCACCTGCAGTAACCGAATCTGGCCAGCGCAGCCCAATGTCGCACATTTATAGCGCAATGCATGCAAATTAGGAGTGGAGCAACTGTAATGAGATGCAAATCGCGCCACTGCGCCTTTGAATGGCTGATCAGATGATTTGCATGTGTCGGCTGAATATCGCGCCATTGCGCTTTGCGCAATACGGTTGAGCCGGCTGAGCCAATGGCGCAGATCTGTGACTGTGTGGTACACTGCATTGCGCATGCCCAGGTAGCTTACGCAGGCGTCTGCCGCGCTGATGACGTGCTGTGCGCGATCGGCAATTCAGGCCATGGCCACCATTGTGCCAGTGGCGCTACAGCACTGGGCACTATATGGCGCTGTGGCACTACTGCGCAATAGTCCACTGTGGCACTGTCACGCAGGTGGTCGGTCGCGCAGGATGCGTAGACGTCAGATGGCGCTGTGCGTGGCCTTGCGTCATAGACCCCTGACCTGGTGTCCGACCTTGGCCCCCTGGCGCTGTTCGGCTGCCATGTGTACGGCCCTATTGCGCTGTCTGGTGACAGCGCTATGTGGACTGACGGCGCTGTACGAACAGCGCGATTGGAACCTATGGTGGTCTATTGCGCAACATTTCCACGTGGGGTTGCCGCGCAGCGGGGCGCCATATTGCCTGCTGTAAACTTGAAGCATGGCACGCAGGAGGGCAGTGCAATGGAGCCCCGTGGAGGTGGCCAACCTGGTGGCCCTGGTGAGCCCCACTATGGGGCACTGTATGGTGAGGTGCCCCTCACCATGGCTAGGACACAGGTCTGGCTGCAAGTGGCCAATGACCTGGTGGGGTCACTGGGCAGGCCACGGTCTGCTGAGCAGTGCCGCACAGGTACAGTGACCTCCGCAGGAGGGAGCCTGACCTGCATGAGCGGCTACGGTCAGCTGCCAGGAGGGGCGTGTGTGCCTAGGCCAGGTGGGTGTACCATCTATGCACCTGTATTCTCTGTAGGGGTGTGAGTGTGTTTTGGTGGCTGTGCATGGGTGATGGCTCTGACATGGTTGGCTGTGTCAGTGTGTGCAGGTGTGAGATGCATGGGTCTGGCTGTGTGGGCAGGCACTCTCACTGGGGCAGGGGGCAGTCTGCTTTGGAGTCACACTGATGTTTTTCTCAACATTTGTCTCCCACAGGCCGGGCAGAGAGGATGCAGGCACGGGCTGAGGAGGGCCGTGACAGGGCCCCGTGCCAGTCGGTGGTGCAGCAGGGGTGGGCCACAGCAGCAGCAGCAGCAGCAGCACAGCTTCGCGGAGTGTGAGTATCATTACATCATGGATGCTATTGCATGCTGGAGGGTGGGCATGACCACCAGCCATGCACAACACAACCATGCACTGACAGGCGATATTCATCACTGTCCAGTGTCACTGCACGCCTGTGTGTGCAGCTCACTGGTGGTCCATGCATGCACTGGGCACATGGCTGTGTAACTGGCATCGCACCACATTGCCACGCCACTTGACAGCCTTGTTTGTGCTGTGATGGACATGGGCAGTGTGTGTGCAGTGGTGCACATAGCTGGTGCCGCCTGTTTGTGATGGCCATGCATGTTCACTGTGGGTGGGTGCATACCATCACAGGTGCGGACATTGGGCTATATGGCTTGCAGGTTGGGTGGTGTTCAGGGTTGTGGTCAGTCACAGCCATTGACTGTGTTCCCATTTTCCTAGGCCTCAGTGTTCTCAGAGGATAGAGCGGCACTGCATCAGCTGACCACAGGTGTCCTTGGACAACCGACCATCCTCAGCTAATATCCAGCGCCATGGCTCATGGAGGAGGCATGGCCAGGCACAGTGGCACCAGGCGGAGGAGGACCAGCCTGCTAGGCCTTAGGCCGGATTCCCTTCCCACTTCACCCATCCCTCCCACCCTGCCTTCCCTTCCAAGTTGTTCATCCCTCACCCTTGCCCACCCCTACCTTGTACCCTACCCACCTTGTAAATAGTTATGTTGTTGTTGGTTTTGTAATTTACAGTTTTATAATACATTTATATTTTGATATGAATACTGTGTTGGTCTCTGATTTGCAGCTGGCTATGGTTGCTCAGTTGCAGTGGTGTGCATGCGATCTGGGGTGGTATGGTCCTGGGTATGTGTGTGTGTGTGTGTGTGTGTGTGTGCACGTGTGTGCATGGGGAGGTGTCTCCAGCATGGCAGTGACTTTCTGTTGGTCTTGCCATCTGCTGCCACCCACTGCTGGGTGCACAGGGTGGGTCTGGCTTGTATGCTTCTCTGCTGCACGGGGTTGACGTGTGCGGGGGGGATGCATGGTGTTTCCTGCAGTGCCAGTCACTGCACATGGGTGGTGTCTTGGGGTCACGGTGCAGGGTGTGCTGTGCGTACGGGGGGCTGATGTGCACTGTGGTTGTCAACCCCCTGTGTGTGGCAGTCTCAGCCTGCCAGTGGTTGTGCTGGGGCATCATGGCTCTGCTGTGCTTTGTTGGCTTGTCCCCATGGGCCAGTAGATCATCCGTCCCACCCCCAGTGATGCTGTGCTTGGGGTGTGCAGGTGTCTTGTTGGTTCTGCAGTGTGTTCCTGTGCCCATGTGTGGCATGGCTGGCGGTGGGCCCCAGCCTGCCTCCCTGGTTGTGCAGTTCCATTGCTCTGCTGGGGGGCTGTGCTTGCGCTATGGCACCTCTGGACTGCTCAGCTGGGCTGCCCTTGTTGCGTTATGGCGCAACCTTACTGCTCAGCTTCCCCTTCCTGGTTGCGCTATGGCGCAGTTTGTGCGATATTCAGACGTTGGCTGCTTGCGCAATTTGTTCTGCTCCATGCTTGAATATTGTATCTGTTGCATATGCGCAATTGATTTGTGCTTGTTCTGCTGTTGCGCGTACTTTTGTTTTCAGTTTGAATATCTGGCCCGTGTTTCCCCCTTCTGTGTCATCTAGCTCTTCTTTAGAATATAAAATATACAAACAGGATGTCCCATCAGGAGGTATATCAAATAAGGTGACATCAGCAAAAACTAATTTCCAAATTTATGACTGTCTTTAATCTTGTGTGGTTTCCTGTTTCCAAGGACATCAAAGGGATTTTATAGCTTTTATACACCATAGTGGGATAACATTTTTTCCTCTAAGATGTCATAAATGTTTATGATCTTCATCCTCTGGCAGACTCATAAAGTCCCATTTCGTTTCCACTTCAAAGAAGCAATAGGTCTTGAAATGCAGTTTATCCTGAAAGTTAATTACATTAGAGACCTTCTGTTTAATATATATATCCTGTCATTTTAACCGAAACCTGGGGGGAAGCACCATAGCCCAGATGTCTCATGAGAGACATCACACACATATTTTATATTACAAAATCATAGAACAATCATAACCAGCTGGCCAAGTGTCTACAATCCTCCTCCACCTAGACTGAATTTGGGGGCTCTATCCTCTGCATGGGATGAGCTTCCCAAATCAGTTCACTCTCATATAGATGCGACAGCCATCTGGTTCTGATTGGTCGCTCCAGCCCTATGTAAGATTGTCATGTCATACCCTTGCAAAGCAAGACTCCATCTTAACAATCTACCATTAGTTTTTCCCATTTGGTCAGCCAAACCAGGGGTTGTGGTCAGTCTGTACCACAAAATGCTGCCCATATAAGTATGGCTCTAACTTCTTTAGGGCTCACACTATGGCAAGACACTCTTTTTCCACAGTAGAGTATGCCTGCTCCCTGGGAAGTAACTTTTTACTCAGGTACACTACCGGGTGATCTTTCCTTGGTTGGATGTCTGACTCAGTACTGCCCCAATACCCACATCTGAGGCATCAGTCTGAACTATAAAGGGTCTGCTATAGTCAGGACTTGTCAATACAGGAGCACTGCACAGTGCCTCCTTCAGTCTGGTAAAGGCTTTTTCACAGGCTGGTTCCCAGGTAATTTTCTTTGGCATCTTTTCTTTACCAGGTCAGATAGGGGAGCAGCCAGGGCACTGTAATTGGGTACAAATTTCCTATAGTACCCTGCTGTCCCTAGAAAACTCCTGACCTGCTTCTGCATTTCTGGTCTGGGCCATGCCTGATCACCTCTATTTTTATTTGGTTAGGATGGAGCTGTCCCCGGCCTACCACATGCCAAGGTATGCCACTTCTCCCATGGCCACCTGGCACTTCTCAGCTTTGACAGTGAGCCTGGCCCTCTGTATCCTGCCCAGCACTTCCCTAAGGTGGGACAGGTGTTCCTCCCAGCTGGCACTAAAGATGGCAATGTCATCCAGGTATGCCACGGCGTACTCCTCAGCACCATTTAACACCTGGTTCACCAACCTTTGGAAAGTGGCCGGGCGTTCTTCATTCCAAAGGCATTACTTTAAATTCAAATAAGCCTATCGGAGTGATGAAGGCTGACCTCTCCCTAGCTCTGTCAGTTAACTCTACCTGCCAATACCCCTTTGTCAGGTCAATAGTCATAAGGTAGGTCACCCCTCCCAACTTGTCCAGGAGTTCATCCGTTTGGGGCATCGGGTGGGCATCTGACTTTGTGACTGCATTCAGTCCATGATAGTCCACACAGAAATGAGTAGAGCCATCTGGCTTGGGCACAAGGACTACGGGTGAGGCCCAGGGGCTGTGGGATCTCTGGATTACCCCTAAATCCAGTATCTCCACCACTTCCCTCCTAATGTCCTTTTGGACAGCTTCTGACACCCAATATGCTGTCCGCATATGGGCGCTGTGTCCCTGTCTCCACATCATGTGCATCGCTAAGGGGTTAGTCCAGGCTTGGCGCTAAACAGTGGGGCAAAGTCTGCTAAAACCTCCCTTACTTCCTGGATCTTGTCCAGGGCCAGCTGGGGAGACAATTTAACTGCCTCCACAGAGGACTCCCACTTGCTTTCTTCCAGCAAGTCCAGAAGGGGGTCTCCTTCATCCGTCCCCTCCCCAGGACTACATACTGCAAACACCATGTCAGCCCTATTAGCATATGGCTTCATCATGTTGACATGGTACATCCTTTCTGTCTGTCTTCTGTCAGGTAACTCTATAATATAGTTCATATCATTTACCTTCCTAACTACTTTGTACAGTCCTGCCCACTCAGCCTGCAGCTTGTCTTTCCAGACCGGAATAAGGACCATGACTTCCTGACCCACCATGTATGAGCGAGCTCTGGCTCTGTGGTCATACCACACTTTTTGTTTCTGTTGGGCAGCTGCCAGGTTGCTCTGGGCTGTCCCCATAAGCTCCTTCAGCCTTTCCCTAAACCTAAGGATGTAATCCACAATGGGAGTTCCTTGGGTGGCGTGCTTGCCTTCCCAGTCCTCCCGGATCAAGTCTAGGGGCCCACATACCCGGCGTCCATATAAAAGAGTTCAAAGGGGGAAAATCCTGTTGACTCTTGGGGCACCTCCCTGTATGCAAACAACAGGTGGGGAAGGTATTTCTCCCAGTCCCTCCCATGCTGTTCAGCAAACGCCTGGAGCATTGACTTCAGGGTACCATTGAATCTTTCCACAAGCCCATTGGCTTGTGGGTGATACGGTGTTGTGCATCTCTGCACCACCCCACACTTCTCCCATAAACATTTCATCAGGTCCGACATGAAGGAACCCCCTCGATCAGTGATAACCTCCTGCAGAAACCCAACACGGGAGAAAATCCCAAGTAAGGCATCTGCCACTTTGTCTGTCCTCAGTGAGGATAGGGTGACTGCCTCTGGGTACCGGGTGGCATAATCCACCACAGTCAGGATGAATCTCTTCCCTGAGGAGCTGGGGTATTTAAAGGCCCCACAATATCCATTCCCACCCTCTGGAATGGCTCCTCCACTATGGGCAATGGAATTAGGGTGGCTTGGGTTTTCTTGCCCGCCTTCCCTATTTCTTGGCACCGGTGACAAGACCTGCAATACTCCTTCACCTGCTGGGTGAAGTTGGGCCAATAGAAATTCTGGGCCAACCGCTGCATAGTGCTCGTGATTCCCAGATGACCAGACAAGGGAATATCATGTGCAATCTTGAGCAACTGCTCACGATACCCCTGGGGAATGACAAGCTGCCTGCCTAGCATCCCTCCCTCTGTCTGCACAGCCTGAGTATACATAAGTCCATTTTCCCAATAAACCTTATGTCTGCCGTCACCTCCCTGTGCTCCGTCAGAGTCTGCCCAAGCCCTCAGCTTCTCTGACTAGGGTCACTTCTCTGAGCAGCTGCAAACCCCTCACACATTCCCAAGGCATGGGACAGGTCCTTCAGTCTCTAAACTAGGGTCCCTAGCACTAGCATCAGGGCACTCAGGATCACTGTCATCCCTAACCCTCTGACAATGGGTCACCCCTCCTTCTTCAGAGTAACCCTCTGTAGCTGTGTGGTTAACTGCTACTGGGAAATTTCTACCCCTTTCATTAGTCTCCATATCAGGAGACACAGGCTGGGGAACCAGCCTCCCAGTGGTTTCACAATGGCTTCTGTGGGGTCCAGGGAACTACAATTTTCCTTGCCACTTGGCTATGGGTAACTGCACACACCATCCCCTGTTTGAGATTGTTGCCCAGGATGACATCCACTGCTAAAGTTTTGGCTACAGCCACCTGTTGCACAGTTCCCCCTGTTTCACCCCAGTCTAGAGAACACTAGTGAGGGGCAATGTTTTCTCTTCACCAGTAAAGTCTTGTACAGTGACATATTTATTGGGTATAAGCTGACCAGGCTCTACGAGATCCCCTTTACCAATGTCAGGGATGCCCCTGTGTCCCTTAACCTTGTGTCTGTACACCATTCACCATGACTGGGTGCATGTGTTCCCTCATGTTCACAGGCATGCTTCCAGGGACACACAAACAACCCACTTCTTTCCTAGCCCCCTGTTGTATATTGCTCACCTTTTTGGGACACTGTCTGGCAATATGCCCAGTTTCTTTACACAACCAACATTCATTTCTTTTCTCAGAGAAATCTTTTCTCTGAAACCTGGGGCTAACTGGTTTTGGTGGAGGCAGTGAGGGTTTTAGCTGCCCTGAAGGCGCGCTTTTCCCTTTCTGCACTGCCATGCCCACCCCATTCACTCTCAGAGCAGGTCTGCTCTTGGCATAGTGGTCCAAGAGTTCAGCAGCCTCTTGCACTGTTTTGGGATCTCGGTCCTCCAGCCAGGTTTTCAGCTCTGCTGGGCATGCCCAAAAAAACTGTTCTAATAAAATAGCATTTTCAATTTTATCTACAGAGTTTGCTTCAATTCCTTCCCACCAATGTTTTAAAAACTGACGTTGTTTCATGGCTAGCTCCTCATAGCTCATGTCAGGGCTTCTCCTGAGCTTACAGAATTTAGCTCTGTATGCTTCAGCAGTTAATTCAAACTTTTTTTAAAGTGCAGCTTTAAGTTTGCTGTAATCATTACTGTCCTCATTGTCCATTTGACCCAATGCATCCCAAGCTTTCCTAGTAAGTAGCGGGGATAGCTGGAAGCTCCAGGACTCTCTAGGAATTTTAGCCTGAATACAAACTTTTTCAAAGGAATTTAAAAAGGCATCCATATCCTCCCCCTCTTTAAATTTAGCTATCAATTTGGAATTCAATTTGTAACCCAGTCCTGTAGTCCCAGTTAAACCCAAGCCACTTACCTGCTCTGGTGCTGGTGGTTGGAGTCATAGCTTCTCCAGTTCATGTTGCCTCTGGAGCTCATGCTCCTCACATTCAGCTTCTCAATGTTCTAGCTCCCTCTTCTCCTCTGCAGCTCACTGGTGCTCAGGTTCTTCACGGTCAGCCTCCCTGCTGTTCCTGCTTTGCCTCTCCATTCTCAGCCTCTCACTGTTCTTGCTCCTTCTTCCTGGAACTCCAGCTCCATTCTGTGCAACTCAATCTGCAGTCTGAGTAGCTTCTGGCTCCAGAATACTGGTGACCTTCCCTGCTGCTGTGGCCCTTCACTGGCACTGGCCCTGCTGTCATCCTCACTGGATCTGGACACTGCACTGGCCGCTAGCCTCCATGCTCAAGGTTTGGTCCTTTTACAGTCACAGTCTGTGACTCGATGCTCTGGGTATCTGCTGCCATCAGGGCATCCATGAGGTTCTGCTTGGTGGCTCTCACCTCATACAGGACTCCTCTGTCCTTGCACAACTGCCTCAAGTAGTCTACAGTGTGCCTGCTGTAGTTGGAAACCATCTTCTTCCCTAACTATGGCTACTCTAACTTGCACTTTAGAAAAAAAATAAAACAGGTAGGAACTCAACTGTAAGCAAAATGATATAGTTCTGTTTCCTTTTTAAAAATAAATCATTGCCTTATTTTGCAAGTGAGCTGTACAGTATCAAGCTGACACACTGAATAGTTAAAAGCTTGTGTTACCAAATGTATCTGAACCACTGCCAACCAATCTGTCACAAACTCACTCAGCAGGTCAGGCTCTCTGCTCCCACAGTGCCCACCTCTGAGCACAGTATTGTGAACAGGTAACAGAACTGGGTAACTCTCTTGTCTGCTTGTGGGTCTGAATCACCTTTGGTCTCAAGTTCCTGGGGGATTCATACTGTGAACCTTATGCTAGCATACCCAAATGTACAGGCTCAGATAATCTGCTCTTTGAGGGATTCCACATATCTTTTGCCTAAGGGCACATAACCAGGTATCCTAAATGAACCCTTAAAACTCTATAAAAGACCTTGGCCCAGATATTCAAAAGGGTTGCACCATGTGCAACAGGGTTGCGTGTGCGCAACTCCAAAAAAAATGCGCCATTCTGCGATATTCAGAAGGGGCCAGTTGCGCCACCGAAAACATGCTGAGCAACAGCGCAATGGAAATGAAGGCATGCGCAACCGAAGGGGGCGGGTCCATGCATAAAGTGCGCAATGCGATATTCGAACACTTGCGCAATGCGCAAGAGTGGCTCAGCCGGAAGTTGCGCAGTAGCGGAATTGAGCCAAAATAAAAAGGCTCAAGGAAGCGGCGCAAGAACCCTAGCAGGCCGCAAACTGGGGGAGAGAGACAGAGAGAGAGAGAGAGAGACAGGAGCTGGAAGGGCAGAGAGGGACAGTGGGTCCAGGAGGACAGAGAGGCCAGTGGGGGGTGCCCGGTGCAGTGGAAGCAGCAGTGGGGGCAGCGGGGGTAACACAGGAACAGCAGCCGGGGGGGCAGAAGCCAGGGAGATGGACAGTGCCAGCTTCCACATGGAAGCTGTAATGAGGGGGGTGAGACACCATGCTGCAGGGGGACGTGGCCGCGGAGGGGCCCGTCGGCGGTATGCCCCCGACAGGCGGTATCGTGCCCGCATCAGCTTCGAGCTGTACACAGATGTCGAGATTGTGGGCCGGTACCACCTGAACAGGGCAATACTGAGACGGCTCTGCGAGCTGTGCAGTGATGTGATGCAGGCACCCTCACGACGGAGTCACGCTCTGTCTGTGGAGACCAAGGTGACAGCCTGCATGTGCCTGCTCACCACGGGCACCTTCCAGAGGCCGACAGGGGACACCACAGGCATTACACAGTCGGCCACGTCACGCATCCTCACCCAAATTCCTCAGCGCACTGCTGCCTCATGCTGCGGAGTACATCCATTTCCCCAGCACCGCGGCAGAGCGTACAGCAAACATGCAGGAGTTCCACAGGGTAGCACGTATGCCTGGCGTGCTAGGGGCCATAGACTGCACCCATGTGGCCATTCGCACGCCACCTGGTCCCGACGGCCAGGCATATCAGAACCGAAAGGGCTTTTCCAGTGTCAACTGCCAGGTGGTGTGTGATGCCACTGGGCGCATTATCAATGTCTGTGCCACACACCCTGGCAGGGCACATGATGCCTTCATATGGCACCAGTCTGCACTGTGCCATCGATTCGAGAGTGGGGACATCCCACGGTCATCTAGTGGGTGAGTACACATGTATGGAATGCAAACTCTGGGCAAGGGTGGAATGACACAGGTGCCATGGTAGTGGCACACAAGGATATGGGCAATATGGACCTGACATGACACTGCTCTCCACTATCTCCACACAGGTGACTGCGGATACCCACTCCGTCCCTGGCTGCTCACACCGTACCGGCGCCCCACGACCCCAGCGCAGCTATGCTTCAATGAGGCACATGCCGCAACACGTAACATCATAGAGTGGGTGTTTGGGATGCTCAAGGCACGCTTCCGATGCCTGGACACCTCCGGCGGAGCCCTACAGTACAGCCCCCAAAAGGCCTGTGGGATATTCCTGGCCTGTTGCATCCTGCACAACATGGCCAAAGACCATGGGATAGCCGTACAGGTCCAAGAGGGGGACAGCGATGGGGACGCCAGTGGCGCCGGTGATGTTGGTGATGAGCAGCCCCCCCTAGGATGGAGGGACCCCCGACTGACCCGGCAGGCCCAGCTGCACCGGGACACCATTGCAGAAGAGCACTACGCCCAACACAGGTAAGTCAAGGGGACATGTGCAGGCAACACTGTCCATGCGCAAACCACAGGCACACAGGGGAACACACCGTGCATGAAGGTCAGGGGAGTTGAAGGTTCCAGGCATACCAACACACCATCAGGGAGGGGTGAGCACTCATATGGACACACACACACACCAGGCAGCGTACATGGGCAGCAGCACAGCACTGCGGAAATGACATTGCCAACACACAGCACCACCAACCACCCCCACCACCTGACTGTCCAAGTCATGTGTGTCAGGACCTGGGCACCCTTGCACCTTGGTGTACAGTGCAATGCAGGCATCATCATGCACACGCACCTGTGGACAGCAGTTGGGAGAGTGTGCAGGTGGTCCGTAAGCATGGTGAGCAGAGCACCCAGCAGTGCACTGCCCACCATGACACACATTGCACACAGGGCAGCACCAGACAGGGCCTGCACTGGGAGACAGCTCAGTCAGGTAGCACTGTCCCACGGCCACCACGGATGCGTGGGTGGCCCGCCATGGCCCAGCAGCACTGGCAGGCTGAGCAGGGCCACATGGGGTGGCACTGGTGCACCACCAGGGGTCCCACTCAGTGAACGCGACCTTGCCCGCACAGGGTCTGCATCCTGCCAAACAAACTGCACCAGGGGTGCTCGGGATGCCCAGCAGAACCCGGCGTCGACAGGCCTGGTGTCGCACGACGCCGGGAACGGGGAGTGGAGAGCGCACTGTGTGGGGTGTGTGGTACAGGGGCACCTGACAGTGTGCCCAATGCATCCGCGACAGAGACCACTGCCTGGGTCAGCCTGTCAATGGCAGCGGTCACATCCGTCCGCATAAGGACCAGCTCGGCTCGGTCCCGAGCACACTCCCTGCTATGCCACTCCACGGACACAGACAGTGCCTCCACGGACCTTGCAACCCACCCCTGCAGCTGTACCGATTCCTGCAGCAGGCGGGTGTGCACGTCCAATGGGTACTGTGCCCCAATGGCATCGTGACCCCCAGGGTGTGGATGGTCCTGGTGCACAGCACCCCTGAGGGTGGGCGCTGTTCACCAGGACCAGGTATGGGCAGATCAAAGGGCGGTGGACATGTGCCACTGCTTGACACTGTACCCCCAGACCTGGTGTGTGACTGCTGCTGCCGCCCCTCCAACTGCTGATCCCCCAGGTCCACCTGTTCCACCTCCGTGCTGGCAACAGTGCTGGACACCTGCACAGCCACCTGTGCTGCCTCACCGGTGCTGACAGGCACAGCCTGGGACTGTGCCAGCATGCTGGTACCCAGGTGTGAACCAGGAAGGCCCAGGGGCACGTGCTGGCCTACCATGTGTCCATCATGGGACACACACCCATCACTGCCCATTGCAGGGCTGCTATCATCAATGGTGCAGGTATGTGCCACTGCCATAGGCACAGCATGCTGGCATACCTGCATGCCAGACTGCTGAGACACAGGCTGTGCACCCCCCGCACCTGTATCACTGACACCAGAGTTGTTGGCCCAGCGTTCATGCTGCTGCAGTGCCTGATGGCTGGTGGCGGAGGTGGATGGTCCCTCCTCCACATCCAGCAGGTCTGCATCACTGTCTGGACCCACCACCACCACCGTCTCCTGAAGACCGAACAGGATCTGTAACAGAAAGAGAGTACATGTGAGTGCATGTGAACAACCACCCCCAACACCACCACCATGTCATACCGCGGCAGTGATGGGCTTCCACCTGTCTGGAATCCTCGCCTGGTACACCCACAATGGCACTCGGCTGCATGGCCATGACCAGTGTCTCTCGTAGAGGTCAGCTGCGCAACACCACTGGTGGGCACCCACCAGTGCCAGCATGTGCCGCCCTGAAGGCTGCCACCTTCTCCTTCAGCCTCCTGCGGTCAGTCCCATCTTCTTTCTGCATTCCTGCATGCAGCGCTGGCAGGCTTCCATGCAGGTTGACAGTTCGGAGCTACCCCTCCCATGCAGCTGCATCGCCCTGAGGGGTGCCTCTCGTCCACTCAATAGTGGCTCATCCTCCAGGTAGGCCTGGAAGAGGGCCTCCGTCTCTGCAGCTGTGAAGTTCAGCCTCCTCCTATGCCCACCGTCCTCACCTTGTCTCTGGTCAGTCATGGTGATCTGTATGGGTAGAAGTGGACACCTGTCACTGTGCAGTCTACAGCATTTCCCCATGAGCATAGGTGCCGGCCCCAGGGGGCGGAAGCCCCCCCGTTTCTTCTCCGTATGGCAGATACTAGTAGAAAAAGTGCCCTTTGTCCCTTTCTAAGTGCCCTTTTGATTCTCAGCCCCCTCAGCCTTTATCATCCTCTGGCACCCCTGCCCATGAGCATTGTCCTGAGCATCACACAGCATGTAACTCACCTCTCACCTGCAGTAACCAAATCTGGCCAGCACAACCCACTGTCGCATTTTTATAGCGCAACACATGCAAATGAGGAGTGGCACAACTTTAATGACATGCTAATCATGCCACTGCGCCTTTAAATGGCTGATCGAATGATTTGCATATGTCAGCTGAATATCGCGAATTTGGCGCTTTGCGCACACGGAAGGGCCGGTTGAGCCAATGGCGAGGTTTCTGCCTGCGTACACTGCATTGCTATGCCCAGACAGCTTGACGATGCATCTATCGTGCTGCAGACCTGCTGAGCGCGAGTAGGGCACCAGGCCATGGCCACCATTGTGCCAGTGGTGCTACAGCACTGGGCACTTTATGGCGCTGTGGCACTACTGTGCGATGGTCCACTGTGGCACTGGTACGCAGCTTGGCAGTCGCGCAGGATGCCTATACGTCCGATGGCGCTGTGCGTAGCCTTGCGTCATTGCTGTGACCTTGTGTATGCCCTCTGCCCCCTGGCACGGTTCGCATGCCATGAGTACATCCCTATTGCGCTGTCTGGTGACAGCGCCATATGAAGTTACGGTGCTGTTCGAACAGTGCGATTGGAGCCTGTGGTGGTCTATTGCACAATATCTCCACTTGGGGTTACAGTGCAGCTGAGCGCCATATTGCCTGCTGTAAAGTGGCTGAGATGGCTAGGAGGAGGGCAGTGACTTGGAGCCCACTGGAGGTGGCCAACCTGGTGGCCCTGGTGGAGCCCCACTGTGAGGCACTCTATGGTGAGGCCCCCCTCACCATGCCGAGGATGCACGTGTGGCAGCAAGTGGCCACTGACCTGGTGGAGGTCACTGGTTGGGGCCGGTCTGCTGAGCAGTGCCGGCACTGGTACAGTGACCTCAGCCGGAGGGAGCCAGACCTTTTGACGTGGCTGCGGTCGTGTGCCAGGCGGGGTGTGGTGTCTAGGCCAGGTGAGTGTACCATCTATGCACCTATATTCTCTGTAGGGGTGTGTGTGTGCTTGGGTGGCTGTGCATAGGTGCCGGCTCAGACATGGTTGGCTGTGTCAGTGTGTGCAGCTATGCGATGGATGGTTATGGCTGTGTAGGCAGGCACTCTCACTGGGGCAGGGGGCACTCTGCTTTTGGGTCACACTGATGTTTGTCTCAACATATGTCTCCCACAGGCCGGGATGTCAGGAGGCAAGCACCACCTGAGGAGGGGCAGGCCAGGGACCCGGTGCCAGCAGGGTTGGTGCCCCTATGGCAGCAGCAGCAGGAGCAACAGCAGTAGCAACGTCGGCAGACAGAGCTGCTTGAGCAGTGTGGGTATCATGATTTCATCGATGCTATTGCATGTGGGGGGGGAGACCAGTAGCTCTGCACAATACAACCATGCAGGAAAGGGGAGGTCATAATTCCACTATACAGGACACTAGTGAGGCCCCACCTGGACTACAGTGTACATTTCCGAGACCATCCCTATGTAAGGATGTACAGTGGGCAGAGAAGGTTCAGAGGAGGGCACCAAAGATGGTGCATGGCTTGCATCACAAGTCCTATGGAGACAGGTTGAAGGACCTGAACATGTACTCCCTGGAGGGGGAGGAGGGAGACAGGGGATATGGTAGAGACATACAAGTATCTTACAGGGTGGAACAGGGTGCAGAGAAACACTGTTTTGAATTGAAAAAGATGTTCCAGGACTACAGGCAATGGGATGCTGTTGGAGGGTAGACAATTCAGAGGACACATGGAAGGACTGTCTTCACAAAATGGGTGGTGGACAAGTGGAACACCCTGCCAGAGGAAGTGGTGGGGGCTGAAACAATCATGGGATTTCAGAATGCACGGGATGGACAAAACAGAATTCCGGAGGTTAGGGGTAGGGGGCAACAGACTCCTAGGTAAACAAAGTGAACTTACAGCTCAAATGCACAGACTGGGTTGGCCATAGGCCCTTATCTGCCGACACTGTCTACGTGTCTATGTCTGTATGCACGTCACAGGTGACATGCATCACTGTGCAGTATCACAGCACGTCTGTGTATGCATCACTGGTGGTCCATGCATGCACTGGGCACATAGCTGTGTAACTGGCATCACACCACATTGCCACATCACTTGCCAGCCTGGTTTGTACTGTGATGGACATGGGCAGTGTGTGTGGGCAGTGGTGCGCATAGCTGGTGCCACCTGTTTGTGATGGCCATGTGCATGTTCACTGTGGGTGGGTGTATGCCATCACAGGTGCGGACGTTGGGCTACATGGCTTGCAGGTTGGGTGGTGTTCAGGGTTGTGGTCAGTCACAGCCATTGACTGTGTTCCCATTTTTCCTAGGCCTCGAGGTTCTCCATCGCATAGGGAGGGATGTTCGGGGGCTGAGACAGCTGCTGACAGACAACCAGGCCATCCTCCAATCCATCCACTGACATGGCATTCACAGGAGGTGGCACAGGATGGGGCGCCACCAGCCGGAGGATGAGCGGCCAGCTGCCCCATAGCTACTGCTACCCTTCCCACTTCTCCCATCCCTACCACCCTGTCTTCCCTCTCCAAGTTTGTCATCCCTACCCCTTGAACACCCCTACCTTGTACCCGCCCCCCCCTTGTAAATAGTTTGTTATTGTTCAGGTTGTGTTGTTTATCTGAATATACATTTATATTTTGATATGAATAATGTGTTGGTGTCTGATTTGCAGCTGGCTATGGGTGCTCAGTTGCAGGGGTGTGCATGCCATCTGGGGTGGTATGGTCCTGAGTATGTGTGTGTATGCGTGAGTGTGCATGGGGAGGTATCACCAGCATGGCATTGACTTTCTGTTGGTCTTGCCATCTGCTGCCACCCACTGCTGGGTGCACAGGGTGGGTCTGGCTTGTATGCTTCTCTGCAGCATGGGGTTGTGTGCCGGGGGGATGCATGGTGTTTTCTGCAGTGCCAGTCACTGCACATGGGTGGTGTTTTGGGGTCACAGTGCAGGGTGTGCTGTGCATATGGGGGGCTGATGTGCACTGTGGTTGTCAACCCCCTGTGTGTGGCACTCTCCACCTGCCAGTGGTTGTGCTGGGGTGTCATGGCTCTGCTATGCTTTGTTGGCTTGTCCCCATGGGCACGTGGATCATCCTTCCCACCCCCAGTGATGCTGTGCTTGGGGTGTGCAGGTGTGGTGTGGGTTCTGCAGTGTGTTCCTGTGCCCATGTGTGGCATGGCTGGTGGTGGGCCCCTGTCTGCCTCCCTGGATGTGCAGTTCCATTGCTCTGGGGGGGCTGTGCTTGCTCTATGGTAGCTCTGGAATGCTCAGCTGAGCTTCCCTGGTTGCTCCATAGCGCAACATTTTGGCTCAGCTTCTCCTTCCTGGTTGCACAATGGCACAGTATGTGTGATATTCAGAGGTTGGCTGCTTGCGCAATTTGCTCTGCTCCATGTTTGAATATCACACCTGTTGCGCATTTGCGCAACTGGTTTGTGCTTGCTCCTGCTGTTGCGCTAGTTTTGAGTGCAGTTTGAATATCTGGGTCCTTATGTATATTCTTACCTTTCTCCAGTTTGGTAACACCATTAAGCTTATGAACAGCTGTCAATTTTAACCCTCCATACATCCCATGCAAAAAGGAAGAACTTGGAAGACACACCAGGCAGTCTCTTTTAAATAAGAGGTTTACTTAAAAATGGATAAAAATATGTAAAATGTAAACACAAAACACTATATCACAAGGCATACAATTACTTAAAAGAAAACAAGGAAAAGTGCAAACTCCTACCAACATACAGTTAGACTTTATCTATCTAATGCAATCGTTCTTAGACTTTGTCACAGTGAACCTCCCCAAATCCATGGAAAAGATTTTGAGCCTCCCCTAAAAACTGAAATAATCTTGGGCCTCCCCAAAGAAAAATAACATACTGTACTTTGCGCAGTACACCATGAATAAATTAAAATTTGAAACCTCTTTTAGTACTTGGCTCACATTCAGTTCTTTGTCTTATACTGACGTGAAACCCTCAAAAAAGAGCTCCTGTGCTCAAGGTTATCTGAATAACAAATAAAATAAATATTGTTATTCAGCTTATTGTAACCCCCCCCCCAAACAGGCCAGCCTACTTGCTCTGCCATTTTCATTCTTGAACCATTGTTACCCCTTGTTGCAGTACCTTCATGGGTCAGACTACTTTCTCTTGTTTCCTCTCTATATGAAATAACCTTCCTACATACTCCCCCACCCTCCTTCCCTGCTCCTAAGCAACTTCTCGGGATTACTTTGCTCCTTTCTGCTATTGCTGTTAGCACTTCTATGCTCAACCCTTGTATTTGGGCTGTTCTGCAATCAGTCTACAAATTATTAGTTTATTGTTCATATTTATTTGCAGTATTGTTCATTGTGTATTTCTTGATTGTTTTGCAGTTACCTTTTGAAATGCATTCACTCCCTACCCTTTCCCGGGTACACCTGAGATGAGCCTTGGCTCATTCACCTTCCCTTGTCATCTATTAGTAAATAAACACACTAAATTCACCTACTATTATACTCCTTCAGTTTGCTTCATCTCTTCGCACAAAATATATAAAACTCAAAATTTAAATACAGTACTTTTTCAGACTTGCTTGAGCCTCCCTTGGAACAGGTTGGGGCCTCCCCAGGGAGGCTGGCCTCACCATTTGAGAACCCTTGATCTAATGTATACCTCTACCAGAGTTAGATCTAAGATATTTTTTCTTAGGAGTCCAAAAAGGAAATGTGTCTAAGTTGAAACACAGAATACAATTAAACTCTGTGTTTCCATCCCTCTTCTGTGTCATCTAGCTCCTCCTTTTAGAATATAAAAAATATACAAACAGGATGTCCCATCAGGAGGTATATCGAATAAGGTGACATCAACAAAATATAATTTCCCAAATTATGACTGTCTTTAATCTTGTGTGGTTTCCTGTTTCCAAGGACATCAAAGGGGTTTTGCAGCTTTTTAACACCATAGTGGGATAGCATATTTTTCCTCTAAGACATCATAAATGTTTATGATTTTCATCCTCTGGCAGACTCAGAAAGTCCCATTTCATTTCCACTTCAAAGAAGCAACAGGTCATAAAATACAATTTATCCTGGAAGTGAATTACATTACAGAGCCCTCCTGTATAATATATATCTTGTCATTTTAACTGAAACCTGGGGGGAAGCACTCATAGCCCAGCTGTCATATGGAGACAATCACACACTACATTTTTATATTACAAAATCATAGACAAACCATAACCAGCTGGCCAAGCGTTACACCTAGGACCTCATCCCTCCACACCACTGGACCAGAGAGGCCTTATACTGCAGCAAAAGGAATTATTTGTTACTACTGGGACAGGTGATTGGACAAGAATGGTGCCACTACACATGCATGAGGATTATTTTTTTAAAAGGCCCAGCATTAATTGATGAATTTTGTTGACCTGGTAGGACCACCGAAACTAGAAGTCCCTTTTTCAGGAGTGACCAGGGTTGGATACAGATGGCAACCAACTGAAATTAAACCCGATGAAGCTGTTGGTGGCATTTTACTGAATGTGGGAAACTGGCCAGGACACCAGGAAAATTCCCCTACTCTGCTGGCACTCTTTGGCCAGTAGGGGAGCCGGACTCTGTATGCAGGATGGCCACTTTGGCTATATGCGTGGAGGAGGAGGTTGTGTCTGCTGCTGGTAATGGAGCTGAGCAGTGAAGAGACAAGGAGTCTAAAATGACTATTGGTCTTGAGTTGGAAAATAATTAATTATTCCATGATGCAGTCTCGTCTACTGAGGCTTTATCTATTGTGAAGGAGTGTGAAGGGAGTTACTTGATGGCTGAGGAAGCGGAGGTTCTGACTGTGATTTTGGATGAGTCTGCAGGTTCTGCAGCTTTAAGACTGGCTTTTGTTTCATCACTGGTGAAAGAGAACGTGGAAGTGCATTCGAAGAGAGGTGGCGTTTTGACATTAACTGAACTATCTATGGCTATAGTTGGAACTATGGGACGAGATCGAGATAGGCGAAGGGTTGAATTACAGAATTTGCTTCAAGGAATCGTGGAGGAGGTGGCTACAAAGGAAAATCTTTGTAAGCAAAGGCGGTCGATGGAAGAAGATGCTGCAGTAGTTTCAACTGGCTCTTTGCAGAAGGGACAAGAAGTCGTGAGTACTGTGAAGTCGAAGGCTGCGTTTCCGATGATTAAAATACATAAAGAGACTGGGTTTGTTTTTAACCCCTCAAATGTGGGAGTCGGGGGTTTGAAGCCTGATAATTCTATAACTTATCAAACGGAGGCAAATGTACAACTGGGGGTAACAGAGTTTAGTTTTAAAAATCCTGATAAGCAACAAAAGATTGCCCCTAGTCTGCCTAAGGAGGTATGTGCAGATGTCCCTGTAATAAATAAGAGGTTACCTGCTACTTCACTCCATGTTGAGGGTCACGATGAGACTTGGTCCCCGCAGAGTGCCTTAGTTGCAGCAGGGTGGAAATAACTAGGGCAGGGGATATTGACTCTGGATTTAACATGGGATTCTTCCCTGGATTTAAACAAATCTTCTCCTGTTTGGAAACCAGGTATAGGTTCTGAAACTGCGTGTAATATAGAGAGGGTAGACTTGCAGGTAAATGATAGTAAGGTGAATATTGAAATATTGCCAAAACAGGCTGAACTTCCAGCAACAAAACAACAGGGTTTTGAGGGTTTTAAGTCTGGGGAAGGGCCTTCTTCTGTCAAACTCCTTATGTCTACTTTATTTTCTCAAAGCAAACGGGAAGCTGCACTCCGACAAAACGCTGTTAGGATTGGATATAAAGGGGGTTGAAAGAAAGACCGGATAGGCATTATGTGGGAAAATCTTTGATAAAAGACTCTTTGTCCTTTTCCCTGAGAGATGTTTTTGCTTTTATAAACATCTCGGGGGAAGATAACTTTGATGTCAGTTTTCATTCCCCTGCTTTACTGGAATTGTTTTGGGAACGGTATAGTCAGGTGAAATTTTCCCCTCTATGGTCCCCCTTTATGGTTATCCCTCTTACAAAACCATTAATCAAACTTGTCATGGTAATGTTCAGAAATGAGGGGATGCATGTTGAAGATATTTCCTACTGGCTCTCCCAAAGATGCAAGGTTCAGAGTGACCCAGAGCCTATTTTGGATTCCGAGCAGTTCTGGTCGGGAGGCTGGAAATTTAAAGTTAAATTATGACAGTCAGATTTGGGAGTGGAGCATATCCCTAATTCCTTTTTGTTGGGGAGGGATAGGGGGGGTTTGTTTTTATAGCGGCCAGCCCAGATCATGTTATAAATGAGGTTCAAGGACACACCTATCCAGTACATGTGACCAGCCACGATGTGACAATTGTGGTGAAGTTGGTCATGTCACCATGTTTTATATTAATTCTACAAAGTGTGATCTGTGCAAAGAACAAAATCATGCCTTTCAAAACTGTCCTTGGGCAACACAGAATAAGGTCTGTTGTGGAAATCTGGATTTAATTATCCAAAAGGTGCAAGATGCTCGGGAAAGACAGCAGAGGGAGGGTGGTACCTCAAAGTCTCCCTCTTTACCCCAGAGCACTGTAGAAACTCCGGTGGAGGAAGTTCCCACCCGGCCTCAAGCCCCACATATCAAAGATATGAAAGAAGAAGTTTTAGAGGGAGTTTCTGACCTTTTGCAACCAGTTTGTTATATAGCCCTAAATGAGGATTCAGTGGCTGACACTGTTCCGCAACCTCCTTTTCCTCCCAGAAGATCTTGTAGAAATTTTAAGTCAATCCCACCTCCAGAACCTGAGTCCTTTGAATCAAAAAATTCCTATGCAGCCTTATTTTGGGGTGATTCAGAAATGGATATTGGGGAAATAGATTCCCAAAAATCATTACAGGATATTTTGGCGCCCCCTAGGGATGAGTATAAAGAAAAAAAGAAGAAATGGAGGAAAAAATGAAAGGAAGTTTTTCCAGCTTAACATGAAATGGTTTTTTTATGGGCCTCTTTAAACACACATAGTCTTTTAAATACACAAAAGAGACATGCTGTGTTTCACTTACTTCATGATCTTCGGATTTCAGTTTTTTTTCTGCAGGAAACATGGATGTTTTCCAGAGAACAAATTGTTTCATTTACAAAGGATTGGCCATGGGGACCAACTTATTGGTCTTTTGGGGAAGACAGGGGTAATGGGGTGGGGATTCATTTTAACTCTTATCAGCTGGTTTTGTATACATTGATTGATTTGGTTCCAGGAAGGGTTCTGATTTTAGATGGAAAATGGAATGCTAATATCTTTCGATTTATTAATATTTATAACCCCCAAACAAAGGCAGCGAGGGTAGCTTGTTTGAAAGGGATTTAACCCTTTTTAGTCACATCCATTCCCATTCTTTGGGGTGGGAATTTCAACTGCAGTATGGGAGTGAAAGGGAGGGGCTCAACCAAAAAGATCTATTGCGATTCCAACTGTTTGAAGGAAATTGTGAAAACTGCAGATTTAGTCTCCTGTGAAGCTTGCAGTACTGACTGGCCTGGTGGCACCTTTTTTAAAGGAGGAAAGGGTTTCACTATTGATTATCTTTTTATTTCTAAAACAATTCCAGCAAATAATCCACTTAAAATTCCTGTAGAGTTTTCATATCATGTTATTTTACAAGTAGAGGTAGGAGAATTGGTAGGACATGGAAGACAGGGGAAAAGATGGAAGCTGAACACTTCTATCTTACAAGAACAGTTGGTATTAAATTCTATTAGATTGATTCTAAAAGCTAGATTATCTGTGGTTTTTTTGTACCCAGATTTGGGAGTATGGTGGCAAGAAACAAAAAATGACTGCATTTTATGGTTCAAAAAATATGGGATCCATCGGAGGAACTCAGAGTTTTTTGCCTATTTAAAATTAAGATCTCACTTACAATACTTACTTATGATGACAAATTCCTCTCGACAGGATTTTTCTACACAAATAGAGTCAATTAAGGCACAAATGAGGATATTGCAATATGATAGAACAAAAACTTTACAAGCGGTGATATCCAATCACATGAAGAAATCAGTGGTTGGTGATCCTTTTGAGTTGTGTAAATCACTTAAGGATCATTCCTCTTTAGAATTTTTAAACCACAGAGGTGGCAGAGTAGACACAGTTCCTTCTATAGGTCAAAAGATTGCTGAGCACTTTTGGGAGCTACATTCCATACATACTCCTACTTTGCAACAGATTAATCAGTTTTTAGGCCCCCCCCCCAATAAGGGCTTAGATGCAGGCATAATGAGTATGATTCAAAGACCCTTTTCTCCCTTAGAGATAGATGAGGTAATTAAAACTCTGAAATCCAATGTTTCTCCTGGGTTGGATGGTCTATCTAATTTATTTTATAAAACTTTTCATTTAGAATTGATTCATTGTTTGGTTTTAGTTTTTAATAATTTTTTAGATGGTAACGTGATTCTGAGTTTTTTTCCTGAAGGTTTACAGATATATATTTTCAAAACAGGGGATAAGGGGGATTTTTGGAACTGGAGACCAATCACATTGCTAAACTCTGATTACAAAATATTAACCACTTTAATTAACAATTGATTGAAAGTTATGTCTAATATAATTTTTCCCCAGCCCAGCATTGTGGACTTCCCAATAGAAGAATCCAGTCAGTGCTTTGTATAATAAGAGATGTAATTAACCATTTGAATGACTCAGGGGAGTCAGGGTGTTTATTATCTTTGGACCTGGAGAAGGCCTTTGATAGCGTTAGTCACCCTTTTTTGTTTTCAACTTTAGATTTTTTAAGGGTGTCAGTGGGTGTGCTTAATTTAATAAAAGGGCTGTATGCCTCTGTTCTGGTGTATCCAGTAATTAAAGGAGAATTAGGGACAGGTTTTACCACGACATGTGGAGTATGACAGGGTTGCCCCTTAAGCCCCCTCCTTTATATGTTTTCATTAGAGCCCCTTATTAGAGCAGTGAGTATGGCCCCTCAGTGGTCAGGAGTGCGTATCCCTTTTACAAATTCTTTTTTAACCATACAGGCATATGCAGATGATGTTTACCATTTTTTTAAAGAGTTTACACAAATGAGAGTTTTTTTCAAGTATTTTATTTATACGCAAGGTTGTCAAATGCCAGAATTAATCTTTCCAAATCCAGAGGTTTATTACTGGGATGTTCTTATCAGAACCCGGTTCAGTACAATTCTATACATGTTTCTACAGATCCCCTGACAACTTTAGGAGTAGTTTTTGGATCCCCAAACCTTCCGGAGGTAAATTGGGTTTCAGTATTGGATAAAATAGAATTGAAAGTGAATAGATGGAAGAAGTTTAAATTTTCAAAAGTAAAAAGGATTCAAGTGTTGAAACAATTTATTCTACCATGTTTACAGTACCTGGCAGTTATTTACCCCCTGCCCAGTATGAAACTAGACTTTATAGCATTTGTTTCCAATTGTTATGGGGCAATAGACTAAACCCTGTCAAAAGGTGTTTTACCTACCTGGATAGGCAACAAGGAGATTTGGGAATGGTTGACCCAGTGTTCTTTTGTTTTACATTATTTTTTTTCTTTTTCCTTAAAACATAGTCTGGGACCTCCAGAGGATCAGGAGATTTCCTTTTTCAGATCTTTGTTACATCGTTACCTGACAGCCTGGTTGCATTGTGCACCTAAATTATCCCCACATTTGTCATTACCGGAATTTTTTAAGCCCGCAGCATGGAAATTATATAAGTGGCAGGTAACCAAAAACCAAATAATAGGGGGTTCTACTAGCAAATTATATAAAGAAATGATGGCTTTGATTTATCCTTTAGAGCCGAGTTTTAAAAATTGTCCTGCGGGACTGACTCCTAATGTATTGGAACAACTTAATAACCCCAAGCTACCATTATATATGTGGGAGGTTCAATGACTCATAATGTATGGGAGACTGAATGTTAGGGGAACAGCTAAATATAAAGCAAAGGAAGAAAGGACCTGTCCATATACTGAATGTGTAAATCAGGAGGAAACCATGGAACATTTTTTTCTACAGTGCTCTTTCCCATCAAAATTATGGGTGTTTTTGGCTAAGAAATGGGAATTAAAATGGTTGGCAAATTTAAACTATGATATTTTGGTAATTGCCACTTTCCCCCAACTTTGAGGAAGTATGAGAAGGGTACTTTGAGAATACTACTGGCATGCTTACAGTTTTGTCTTTGGCAAGTAAGATGCCAATGGGTATTATATAAAAAAAAAAACTTCCTTAGAAGGGTTTAATTTGTATGTGATAAATGAATTGAGGAAAATCTTTATTACAGATATGCACATGTATAATGTTGATAAAGTCAGGAAATGGTGGAAGGGATTTTCACATATTATTAAATATAAATAGAAGGTTGATTTTTCCTTTTTTTTCTCCCCCCTGTATTTTCCCCTTGCTTCTATATATGGGGTTTGGTTTTTACGGGATAAATGGGTTCCCTAGGACTAAGTCAGGAGATGAAGTAATTAGCAGATGTTTAGTTCAGTTTTTTTTCTGTTTCTGTTTTCCTCTGTTTTGTTTTTTTTTTTGGTTCTGCTGATTTGGGATATATGTATAGCGATTTACTTGTTTTGGGGTTTTCCTTTGTATTCTGTTTACATGTTTTTTCTGATGGATTTGTATTTATGTTTCTATTACAATAAAATCACCCCAATTCTTTTCAAGAGTGCCATATGATCTTTAATACCCACCTGAACAACCACCAGACCATGCCAAAGGGACCTTGGTTTAACATCTCATCTGAAGGACGGCACCTCAGGAGTGCAGCAAACCCTTCATGCTGTACTACAGTGCAAGTATTAGGATTTAACCCAAGTGCCTGGTGTGGGGATAAAACCTACAGCCTTCTGATCTTCTAGCCTGAGAGGTGAGTGTGCAACCTGCTGAGCCACTGACACTGACACTGAAAATAGCATTACGCTGCCTTGTTGGCTCTGACCAGAATTTAATTTTAATAACTGCAGCCTTTTCAAATAATTGTTTTCTTTTCTAATGTCTCACTATTAATGATGAACCCCCCCCCAAGAAAGAAACAAACTGCTTCCAAAATGGCGGATCAACACATGGCCAGACCAGTGCAAAATGGCATCTCTCCATGTGGCCAGCAATATACAAGATGGCAGATTGCCACCTGGATGGCTGCTCTTTATAAATGGCAGATCACTACTCGGTTCTACCTTGGCCTCTATTCTCCTCGTATCTGTCCTGCCTTTATTTTTTTTTCATTTTGAACTGTTCCTGGACTCTCCACATCCTGCTTGCCCCACTTCATATTCTCTTTTTATTATTATAACATTTTTTTAAACCACTCCTACCAATCGCCCTCTTTTTGGCCCAACCTTTCTTCATCCCCTTTAACCCTCTTCCCAGCCCTGCCCTGGTCACTGTACTCTCGCTCTCTCTTTCCCCTGTTATCGCATGCCCACTTTGGTCCAAACAAATGCCCCCTCTTGCGCATGCCAAAAGCAGAAAAAGACAGTTCAGTCTCTCTTTCCTTGCATCTGCTACCTGTTCCATGATTCTGCACTTTGTAGCAATACTGGTTGGTTCATGTCCTACACTTTTTCTCCCACTGGGAGTTCTTCCTTGCTGTGCATGGTCTGGTCTGAGTCTAGTCCCTACTTCCTTCCCATGCCACTGCTTCTGAAAATTATCACCATTTTAAAATCTGCTGTACATAACCAATGCTAATTCAAATCCCAACCTCCATTGTAACTACAACTGAATTTAAAGTAGAGACAGCTCCTTTGTGCAGCCACCTGGTGCTCTATTTTAGGAAAAACAAATAAGTGATTCTAGCCTGAAAATAATCTGCTTATTTCTCCCATGACAGAACCACAAGTATGCCCCTTCAATTGCTGAAGGATACCTCTAAATGCTCTTACATCAACAACTCCAAATACATAAAATCCTAATAATGTAACACATCTTCTGGTGATGTCAGCATGCCTAATGGAAGCCTGAATTGGAGCTCCATACCAATGGAGGCACGATCCAAAAGAATTGGTCACCAAAATAAGTGAAAACCACATTTCTGTTCAAATCTTAAGCTGTATAAAAGTGAATGAGATGGTACAGAGCAAAACATCTATGTCCGTGGGTGAAAAAGGTCAAATATCAAAACTATGTCCCAATGGCCTACCCGCCTGAGCCCAGTGCCATCTCACTCTTCTTTGCTGACAGGCTCTGTGGAGGATGAAAAAAATTCATGTTCTGACATGGGATCTACAATTACCAGAGGAGACAGCTGCAAAATCATTTTACTTCTGCAAAGAATTGATGGCAAAGTGTCGGGCATTCAGAAAGATTTCAAAAAGTTGGAGGCATGCACATCTAACATTGAAACCCACACAGAAACTATTAAAAATGAGCATATGGCATTTGGAAGGTCACTAGCCTATTAGTATAGGAAGGAAAAAATGTTATCTCTCCGGGCAGAAGATGCGGAAGCCCGGGTTCATAGGAACAGTATCCATATATTTGGAGTTCCAGAGGGAGCCTTGCAGGACAACATAACACAATTCATGGACTACTGGTTGAGAACCAAACTAAACTTAAGCAAGGATCTCCCATAAGGTATCAAAAGGGCGCACTGAGCAATAGCACAGAAATCCAAGCCGGGTGCCCCTCCAAGATCAGTTGTCATCAAATTTCTGAGATAGCCAAAAGAAAAGATCTTGAGACTGGCCTGGGGGGAGAAAGATTTAAACTTGGATGTCAACAAAGTGTATGCAGACCAGGATTCCCCACCCCCACCCCCATGCTGGCCAAATGGAAAAAAGTGCTCACAGTAGTGAAGCAACTCAGAAAACAAGGGCTGAAAGCCCAGCTCAGGTACCTGGCCAAACTATGGGTAGAAGATAAGAAAAGTGTTAAAATCTTTGAGACTTTATATGCTGCTCTACCTTTACTGAAAACACTAGAGATTCCCCTTCCAGACCTGAAAATGGATAAAGTGGAGCAGGGAATAGAGGAGCTACTATGGTCTGTGGCACTGGGTGGAAGGAGATATGGGGCATTAGGAGTAGACTCTCTCATTCCGCTACATTCGGATGTGGCTTGATGGATACAGCCCAGAAAATAACTTTGCTTTACAAGAATGTTTCAGATTCCTTTACTCCACTGCCCGCTCAACTTTCAAAAGCACTGTTCCTGATTTGAGCTGCCAAAGGTCAGTGGATCTCCCAATACAGTAGTGGGAAGTGAGCTCATGGATCTGTTCCCATGATTTGTTTTCCCTTCTCAGCCTGGTCTTTCCTTTTTTTGGACTAAATGATAAGTTCACTGCTGAAGCTGAACATGTAATAAGGGGAACTTTGGGGCATGGTGACAGTAGCAGTTTCTGAATTCCTGTGCTGCAGAACTTGTGGTGTTTTGAACACCCTGTCTTAGTTTTGTGGGGAGCAATATATTCAGACAAAGCTGGATACATTTTGTTTTTGATGTTTTGCTCAACTGAGCTGGCCTACAGAATGGTTCCATTGCTGACCCCAACTAACTTAACTTTTTTTTTTACCACATCCATGGTCCCTTCCTTTTGGATTGTGCCCCAGGATGCTCACAAATTTGGATTAGTGACTCCCAGGGCAACTTTTACAGGGCATTGGTGCAGTGGTTATTTTCATAGGCTGAAACTGCTAACCCTAGCCACAGGCTTGTTGGCTTCGCCGTCTGGGGTATTTACCCCACCTTTCGGTATGCTTTTTAGTGACCAGTTGCTGATTGGACTTAAGTTCTCCTAGTTAATTTACTGATTAAATATGCCATCAGACAGGTTCCCTAGTGATTTAACTGGGACCTGCTGATTTTTCTTTTACCACTTATTAATCGTTGGCTATGTTTTTAAATTTATTATATGTTGGTTTGATCTATGATTTGACTTGGTTAGATACCTGTTTCCATTCTATCCTAAATCCTACAGTATCCTGGAAATGGTGGTGGTAGTGGTGGTGGGACAGGACTTAGAGGAGGTTGGCTGAGATGACTGGCAAATTTTCAACTTAATTGGGTTTTATGATGGTTAAGCTACATATATGCTCTATAAATGTCAAAGGTATCAATAATGTGATCAAGCGAACCAGAATTTTGCAGAAATTATAAAAGATTGGGTGTGACATTGCCTGCTTGCAGGAAACCAAACTTCCAGCCACAGAACATCTAAAACTGTGTCAGTCCTGGGTGAGAACAGTACATGCAGATGCACACCCAAAGGCCAAAAAAGCAGAAGTGGCCAAATTCATCCTCAGGGGGCTACCATTCCAAGTAAATAAGGTGATCACAGCAGCTATTGTTTAGCAAGTCCAGGTATTGGAAATTTATAGTGGGTGACCACTACATTTAATCTCTGTATATGCCCCCCCACCGACCGGTGAATTTTTTAGAAGTTTGTTACACATGGTTGCAGGCCTCTTAGATGGACAAATTATGTATATGGGGGACTAGAACTGTGTGGAAGATCTAAGACTAGACAAGAGTCCTTCCAATGTAAAAAGGCAAAGGGCTTGTTCTCGGCTCCTGTGAACACTATGCTTGGAAGCTGGTATGGTGGATCCCTGGCGACTGCAGAACCCTAGTCAGAAGGACTACACATTGCACTCTGCTGCAACCAGTTCATACTCTAGGTTATACAGATTATACACCCAGAAAAGTGTAGCCCACACCTTTCATGACATCCAGATCCATCCAGTGACATTTTCAGATCATGCAATAGTTTCAGCCCATGTTTAATAGGGTGCCTCCAAGGGCAGAGATACCAGGAGATTTGATCTGGGACTTCTTCCTGACAAAGGCTATACTGACTCCACTAAGGAGGTGAATAAAAATTATCTGGTTAACAATAAAAAGGCTGACTCTCAACTTAAATACGTATGGGATGGGCTGAAGGTGGTAATCAGGGGACACACCATTGCTTTTGCATCACATAAAAATAAATTACACCAAGCCAGAATTCGAGAGGCATTAGAAACAATCTCCACTCTTGAAGCAGAGCATACATGCACTAGAAGAGCCGCTATCTTGCTGCAACTTAAAAGAGCCGGGGAGGTATACAACACCCTATGTTGCGGTGTACAGAAAATACACTGAGATACACTGGGCAGAGATACTGTGAGTGGGGTCAGAGAGTGGGCAAGCTATTTGGCCCAGCACCTTAGAAGGCAAGAAGCAGATTGATATGTACCCTGCATGTGGCCAACCAGTATGAACTCGACACTAATTACACAACCGGACCAGATAGTGAATGAATTCCTTCAATTCTATAAACATTTGTACCTCTGATAGGTGCACTTGTGACTCAACCCCTGGGGAGAACACCTAGTTAGACTTCATTTGCATGTCCCTTCAGCATATACTTAGGCACTTATCACTCTCACCCACTTTTAAATAGCAGGCAAGGACAGGCTGTGAGGTATTCCACCATGAGTCTGTCTGGAATAGTTTCTCTATTTACTTGTACCACATTGTCTAACTCCTTGAAACCGTATTGTGTATTCCCCTGTATCTATGGATAGCCTAGTGTAATGTTTAATTTCTCTTGTGTGGTAGGTATCACCATGCCTGTCTATACTGTAATGTGTTTGTCCCAAGTATGTATTATTTAATAGTAACCACTGTAATGTGATGTGCTTTTACCTAAATCTGTAACTCTCCCAGATCGTGGCTGAAAATAGGTAATTTCTTTGTCAAGAGCACTTAGCCGGTAATCAAAAATGAAATAAATACAACAAATTTGTACAGACAGGAGAGAGGCCCAGATCATAGACTAACGGTGATGCAATTCCCACAAAAGTTATTGCCCACCCTATCGATAGAACAATGTAATAATCTGGAGGCCCCTAGTTCAGAGACTGAAGTATCAATGGTAATTAAATCCCTTAAAACTGGGAAAGCACCTGGCCCAGACGGCTACACAGCAGAGTTCATTAGAGTCTTTAGTAAAAAATGAACCCCCTTATGACCAAGATTTGTAATGTCACCCATGAAAATGGAGGGATCCCAGATACCTGGAATGAGGCAATTATTTCTGTAATACCCAAGCCAGGGAAAGATCTAACCCTATGTTTCCGTTTTAGACTGACAACTTTACTAAACCAAGATGTAAAAATCTTCACTATAATAATAGGCACAAAACTCCAAAATGTAATTGCATTTTTAATACACTCAGACCAAACCAGATTTATCATAGACTGTCATATACATGATAATATTTGCCTCCTCCTCAACACCCTATCAGCCCATAGGCGAACCCCTTTTGACTTACTGAAAGCTGAGATATCCCTAGATGCTGAAAAGGCATTTGATCGCCTGGATTGGCTATATTTAAATTACACCCTAAAAAAATGTGGTTTTGGAAATAAATTCTGAAACTGGATTAATAACTTATACAGGAGCCCATAAGTGCCAATAAAGGTAGATGAAGTGATCTATCCAATCTTTGGGATTCAAAGAGGTACTAGACAGGGCTGTCTACTCTCTCACCTCCTTTTCACACTTAGCATAGTACCTCTAGTGGCACTAATATGACAGTCCAATGGATACCTGGGGATCAGGGTGGGGGACTCAGAGCTCTGGATCTCCTTATATGCAGATGATATGCTTCTGTATGTAACAAACCTGATCCAAACTTGTCCTAATATTCAGCAGTGTTTCATTGATTTTGGAGAGATGTCAGGCTTTAAGATTACCTAATCCAAAACTGAAATGATTCCAGTAGGACCCCACCTTGATTCTCTGCTACCAGATATAGGTCAATTTAAGTGAGCGAAAGCTGGATTTAGATATCTAGAGATTTGGATACCCCGGGATATAGAGAAGTTAGACCTATCCAATTATACTAAGCTACTCCAAAATGTTAAGGCAGACTGTAACTGCTGGACAGAACTACCTCTTGCTCTTGGGCAGAATAGAATGCATATGGATGAATGTGCTACCACACTTCTTATTTCTGTTCTCCTCCCTCCCATTATGCCCCACGGGGTCCTTCTGGAAGACCCTCAAAAGAGCATTACTAAATTTGTTTGGGGTGGGAAGGCTCCCAGCATCTGATGGAAGGTGCTTTTGGCTTCCAAAATCTCAGGATGCCTGGGACTACCCAACTTCTGGAGATACTACTGGTCAGCTCAATTATAAGCACTTGTCCCTTTTTTAAGAAACACAAGTTCTCCCCTTTGGGTGGAATTGGAAAACTGTTCAGTGTCAACAGTCTCATTAGGACACATGGTGTATATAGATAAACCTGCCTTTGCTCAATTAAACATGAATAACCCTTGGGCCTCAGTTGTTATATCTTCTTGGAAGGAGGTATGCAGTGCCTATAAACTGGAAATGAGATATAGGGATAGAACCCCCATCTGAGCCAGTTTGGACTTTATGCCTTATAAATGGGATTTGGCATTCAAAGATTGGGCTAGAAGGGGTCTGAAATATCTAGATCAGTTTTATAGTTGATCACATTAGATTCCTGCAAAGAAGGCATTATTTGCTTGAGAATGGTAGGGGCTCTCGTCGGAACCTAGGGTCTAATCCCCTACAGGGATGCCTTTTAGCACAAGCTAGCAACCCAACTCCTAAGGGAAAGGTCTCTAGTATTATAACTACATTGTCTGCTTTAGAATCAGATCAGTTAAGTCCCCTTAAATAGACTTGGGTCACAGAAAGCTGAATGAGGGAGAGTGGTAAAAGATGTGGCAAGGGGTGCACATCACCACGGCCTCTTCCATTTGGAGATAATTTAGATGGCAGGTGATACTTCAGTACTTCCATGCTCCAGTGATTACCAAACATTTTGGACATCACTCCTCAGACTTATGTTGGAGGGGCTGCCCCGATAAAGGAACACAAACACACATTTTTGGGAGTGCCCGAAACTGGCACCATTCTGGAATTCGGTAAGTGGCACAAGTGGAATTATTTTTAACATTCCTCCACCAAAGGGTGGCACCTATTGACATTTTGAGTGGTATCCTGATGTAGCTCTAAGTGGCATTTTGACTGTTCATGCTTCTGAGCTGGACTTGGCATTCTTTGCTGCCTCTGCCTGGCGCATGCACAGTAGAAGCCCCCTGCTCCTCCCTCGATGGTGGGCTTCCCAACCTGACCTCAGTCCTTTGTCTATTGACCCTTTAATCCTCCTTTTGTGACCTATAGAAACATACATAGAATTTGACAGCAGATAAGGACTGCTTGGCCCACCCAGTCTGCCCATTTCCCTGCCTACTGGATAAGCTACAGATCCTAGTTAACCAGCAGCCTACTTCTTCCTACCCCCACCCCCTAGAATTGCCTTATGACTGTCCCATGCATGCTTGAATTCCACCACTGTTTTTGACTCCACAACCTCCTCCGGAAGGCCGTTACATGCATCCACAACCCTCTCTGTGAAAAAATGCTTCTTAAATTACCTCTGAGCTGCCCCCCCATTATCTTCAAATTGTGCCCCCTTGTTCTTGCACACCTCTTTCTTTGAAAGATGCTACCCTCTTGGACTTTGTTGATTCCCTTGTGGTACTTGAAAGTTTCTTTCATGTCCCCCCTCTCCCTCCTTTCCTCGAGGCTATACATATTAAGCTCCTTAAGTCTCTCTTCATATGTCTTCTGGTGCAGACCCTGCACCATTTTAGTTGCCTTCCTCTGGACAGCTTCCATCCTGTCAATGTCTTTGCGGAGACTGGGTCTCCAGAACTGCATGCAGTACTCCAGATGGGGTCTGACCAGTTGTCTGTACAGAAGGATAATAACTTCCTGTTTTCTACTGGTGATGCCTCTCCCTATGCATCCCAGTATCCCCTCAGCCCTCCTTGCTGCCCTCTCACATTGCTTGCCCACCTTTAGGTCATCTGATATGACTACCCCTAGGTCCCTTTCCATTTTGTTGTTGTTAGTATCTCACCCCCACTGTGTACTCTTCCCTGGGTTTTTGTTTCCAGGTGCATTACCTTTACTTGAACTTAGCGCATTTTGACCATTCCTCTAACCTTGCCAAGTCCTTTTCATCTTTTCCAACCTACCTTGTGCATACAACTTTGTTGCAGATCTTTGTGTCATCTGCAAAGAGACATACTTTTCCTTCCAGTCCTTCTGCAACGTTGCTTATAAAGACATTGAAGAGGACTGGTCCTAATACTGAACCCTGCGGTACCCCACTAGTAACCCCCCTTTCTTCAGAGTGGACTCCATTTACTATTACTCTCTGTGTCCTATTCTCCAGCCAATTTTTTACCCAGGTTGTCATCTTGGGACCCACTCCCAGGCTAGCTAACATGTATATTAAACTTTTGTGTGGGACTATGTCAAATGCCTTGCTAAAGTCTAGGTAGGCCATGTCCACAGCCCCGCCCTGATCTACTACTTTGGTCACCCAGTCAAAGAAATCTATCAGATTTGTCTGGCATGACCTTCCTGCAGTGAATCCATGCTGCCTTGGGTCATGTGCCCCTCTGGCCTCTAGATACTCAACAATTCTTTCCTTCAGAAGTGATTCCATCATTTTCCCTACCACTGAGGTTAAACTAACAGGTCTGTAGTTTCCTGCTTCTGCCTTGCTTCCACTTTTGTGAAGAGGAATCACATCTGCCCTCCTCCAGTCCTCGGGTACCACCCCATCCTCCCATGATTTGTTAAACAGGGTAGTCAGTGGTGTCACTAATTCTACCCTAAGTTCTTTTAGAATTCTGGGATGAATCCCAGCAGGCCCCATTACTTTGTCCACCTTCAGTTTTAAGAGTTCTTTCAGAACCCTTGCTTCTGTAAATGGGCTGGTATCAACTTCTGTATCCAGAGTGTTTCTACTGTTTGTTTTAGGTACCTCCCCCTCTTCCTTTGTAAATACTGAGCAAAAATATTAGTTTAGTATCTCTGCCTTTTCACAGTCACCCTCTGCCCATCCCCCCCTTATTAAGACTCACTATCCCTCCCTTAGTTTTCCTTCACTTCCTGATGTACCTATAAAAGGTTTTATCCCCCTTCTTAGCTGAGTTGGCTATCTTTTCCTCGGTTTGGGCCTTTGCTGTTCTGACTGCCTTCCCAGCTTCCTTTAGCTTTAACTGATACAGTTCTCTGTCCTGATCCTTCTGTGATTCCTTGTACTTCCTGAAAGCTTTCTTTTTCTCCTGAACCTTCACTGCCACTTCCTTTGAGAACCATAGTGGTTTCTTACATCATTTAGTTTTGTTTATTTGCTTCACACAGAGGCTTGTTACCTCTGTGATGGCAGTTTTATTATTCCCCATTGTTCTTCCATCCCTCCTTCCTGCCTATTTGCTAATGCATTCCTTAGGCACTCACCCATTTTGGCAAAGTCAGCCCTCCTAAAGTCCAGTACCTTTGCCTTTGTATGGCTTCACTCTATTGCTGTGTTTATTGTGAACCATACTGTTCGATGGTCGCTAGTTTCCAGATGGCTACCCACTTCTACATCTGTGATGCTCTCTTCATTTTTCTCATTTAGTATCCTGCTTTGTAGGGAGAGGCTGGAATTTTCCTGCTGCTTATCAGTGCCTCCCCTTTGACTAGTTTAGAAGCTTGCCAATGAAGCATTTAAACCGATTGCTCAAAAGACTTGTTCCCTTCCTGGACAGATGCAGACCATCCTGCCAGTATAGGCTGGTGTCCCTCCAGGTGGAACCCCAGTCCCCAATGAAGCCAAACCCCTGTGCTCCACACCATTTTTTCAACCATTCATTAAACTGCATGGTGCAAAGTACCCTTGCTTCACTCATGCCATTGACAGGCAGTACCTCTGAGAAGGATACTGTGTGTGCTACTTGTCTTAGGCCCCTCCCCAGTTCTACAAAGTCCTTCTGCATTGCTGCAATCTCATGTTGAGCCAAGTCATTTGTCCCTAAGTGGACAATGATGTCCAGCTCAGACTTCCATGCAGCTGTTCTCGTGATCCTGAGGATGCTCTTCCTGTGCCCTCACAAAACAATCAGCTAAGAGCTCTGACCCACCACTGCGATGAGTGCCTTTCTGTCAGCAAGATACCATACACAACAATTTGACAGAGAAAATCCCCTGCTAATCAAACAGAGAAAAATCTAGACATCCAAGTCAGACACAGGTAAACCTCCCTAGCCCCAAAACAGCCTGGTGGTTTGTGCTCTGAAAGCAGTCAGCCCCAAAATATGTCAGCTGTGCTTTAAACTCTTCCTGCACTGAAAATCTTATGAATTGTAACAAGGCTGTCTTTTCCTGATAATTCTAAGTTCCTTATTTCACCTTTCAGTTAGAAGTAGTCTCCACCTGCAGAATATCTGCTACAAACCAAAGACAATTGAAAGGTTCCCCTCCCTCTGTTGTGAGCACAACTCGCTTTCTTGCAAATCCTATGATCAGTATTGCAGCTCCCAGCAAGATGTAGTTTGACTTGAAAAAATATTAGCTGTTCTGATGAGTTTGCTATAAAACACTTGCTTATAATACTATTGTTCTCTGGTCTGTTACCAAAGCTATTGGCTGATAAGTAGAGTATCTGTGATGTAATCATTTCCTGAGAAAGTCTGGAATTTCCTTTTAAGGCACACAAAGATAAACACAAAAAACAGTTTATTGTCTGGGTCAAATACACAACCTGTACCTGCACTTATTTCAGGATTTGTGACAAATATTTAGCCCAGGGTTTAAACTCTTCCTGCACTGAAAATCTTACGAATTGTAACAAGACTGTTTTTTCCTGATAATTCTAAGTTCCTTATTTCACCTTTCAGTTAGAAGTAGCCTCCACCTGCAGAATATCTGCTACAAACCAAAGACAATTGTAAGTTTCACCTCCCTCTCTTGTGAGCACAACTCGCTTTCTTGCAAATCCTATGATCAGTATTGCAGCTCCCAGCAAGATGTAGTTTGACTTGAAAAAATATTAGCTGTTCATATCTCCTTCTCTCCACCATTACCCCTTCTGATGTCCCCCATCCCGACCAAGGAGCTCCTCGAACGGGCTGCAGCTGGTCACACAGCACACAGTGGAGTCTTCAGCAGCCTGTGTTAGCTCATCGCCACTTATGCGGTGACTGCCTCACCCACCCAGGTCCTTTGTTTCCTTTATGCCCAACCCATCACATGACCCTGTCATGTGACTGGAACAATCACCCAAGTTCTCCATGTGCAAGTTATACACCTTGGCCACTATACCCCACCCTTAGCTAATCCTTCATAAACCTCCCCACTGTACCTCTTTCCTCCTTCACTGACACTGGTCAAGCCGGCCATTAGGAGTTACTCTTGAGTCGCCTCACTTTCCTTCTCCACAGTATAATGTTATACACCTAATGTATGCATAGAAATGCCTTTGGCAGGCAAGTCTAGTCATCCCATATGATATTCTCATAGTTCATATCCTGGGTATTCTAAGAATTGAACCACTGAACCTCCACACTAAAGGCAGGAGCCTTAATCACTAGACCATATTGCCAGTTACAAATTGATTTTTATCTCTGCATCCCTTCCACAATACACATCCACTTCATTCCTATCTGGGACCCTACTATCCTAATCCTTTACTGTTATATTAGGTATTATACCTAGGTACTGTATCCAACTTAGGTATTTGCTCCAGTGGTGTGTACCTCTGTCTTACATACAAACATACGAAGAAGCCAACAGAAGAAGGCCATTTGGTCTATCAAGTCTGCTCATATTCCAGGGTACACAGCTTGAGCTAATGTTCCTGCCCTCCCTTCCCACTCCTCCCATCCTCCCTACCCATGATCCTTACTTTCCCCCTATGCATATCCCAACCTCTCTTAAACCTGCCCACTGTCTTCAATGAGATAACCTCTTCCAGCAGTGCATTCCAAGTGTCCTCCACCTTCTCTGTGAAGTGCTTCCTGACCTCCCTCCTTAACATCCCACCCCCCAGCTTAAGACTGGGCCCCCCTAGTGTTATGGTTGCCCCTTAGCTTAAAGAAACTCTCCCTATCAACCTTATTTATCCCTTTCAAGTACTTGAAGGTCCCAATCATATCCCCTTTCTCTCTCTCTCGCTCTCTCTCTTTCTCTTCTGTCTTCCAGGGAGTACTTGTTCAGTGCCCTCAACCTCTTCTTGTATACCTTACCCTGCTGCCCCACTATCATCTTTGTAGCCTATCTCTGGACCTTCTCCAGCAGGTTAATGTCCTTTTTAAGATGTGGGCACCAGTACTGAACTCCATACTCTAAATGCAGCCCTACCAGAGCACAAGGTGATTATGTTGTAAGATATAAGAGCACAGCAATGAACCATGCAGACAATTCAGCAGATACATTGCTGCTGCTCGATACACTGTTGAAACACATTTCGGCAAAACAAACAGCTGCTATTTTTGTTTTCTGTAGGGGGCTCTGCCTCATGCACCACCCCATTAATATAATCAACTCCAGGGTGGGGGGGTTCAACACAGGGACAAGAAGAAACACCGGAGGAGAAAAAAAAGAAACTGCTCAATGCAGTTTAACAAAAGTCTGGACCGGGATTTGAACCCCAGTCCACAGACGCACAGTGACCCCCTGCACTCACAGCTCATCCCACTGAGTCACAGCAGCAGCAGCTCAGTGAGCCACCTCACAAACAGAGATTTTCATCTCCAGGTAACTCCTCCTCCTCCTCCTCCCCACCCATGTGTGATAGAGTACAAAACCGCACGTACAACATGTGTCTTGCGAGGTTTTGTACCCTATTGCACTACTGTGCTATATGATATGTTCCATGCGGTATTCCATGCATGGTTATAGGTACGATATATTAACCCAGTAGACCTTACAAGTGACCTGCACAAGGGCAGTGTAACCTCCTCTCTCCTACTACCGATCCCCCTAGATATGCATCCAGTATCTTGTTTGCCTTTGTTGATGCTTTCTTTCACTGTGTGGAGTACTTCAGGTCACTAGTGATCATCATTCCTAGGCCCTTCTTTTCTGATGCAGATACTCAAACTCCACCCAAGTAGTACTCTGTCCTGGGATTCTTAGTTCCAAGCCAAGCTACTGGATCCTGGACCACCTCCCCAGCATTTCCTATAGGTCTTCAATCCCTTCAGCTGTGGCCACTCTCCTGCAGAGCTTGGTGTCATCACTGACCAAGGCACCATCCTAGAAAAGTTGAAAGCTCACTTCATCACAGCAGGTCTAGTGTTTGACTTATCACCAGCTGCTGGGCTGAGAGGCAGCACTTCCCCCTCAGATGACCACCAGCCCACAAGACCCCAGAATTTCTTCCAGCTTTCTCCAATATCTTACATGCAAATTGATAATCTTCTAAGCAAATTAGACACTAAGAGAAGTGTTGGGGCTGACAGAATTGATGCCTTCTTCCTAAAAACAGGGAGTCACCTCTTAACTGCACCTATTATGCATATGTTTAACCTGTCCATCTCCTCAGCCATTGTTCCCTCCTGCTGGAAAACTGTGCACATTCTGACACTATTTAAATCTGGTGACTGGAGTGAACTCAACAATTACAGACCCATCTCCATCCTGCCAGTCTTGTCTAAAATGCTGGAGAAATGAATTCACACTCAACTAAAGAAGTTCATGGAGAGCAATAATTTATTCAGCCCTCTGCAGTCTGGTTTCAAGCAGAAGTATAGCGCTGTCTCAGCCCTGGTCAAAGTGACCAATGACTGGTTCACTGCTGTTGATGCCAAGCAAACAACATGTGCTGTGTTTCTACGCCTCAGCAAAGCATTCAACAAAGTGGACCATACCATTCTCCTTCTATGCCTCGGATTTCTGGTCATGAACAGTCCTTCCCAAAAGTGATTCTCCTGCTATCTTACAGGTAGACTGCAAAGGATCAAAGTGGATGGGGTCTTATCAGATCCTGTGCCAATCACGGGAGGGGTTCCACAAGAGTCCATTCTTGGGCCACTGCTGTTTACCATTTACATCAATTCCATTGGTAAAAACATCCACAATTCCAAACTTTGCTTTTTGCAGATGACACAGTGCTGTATACCTCTAAGCCTTCACAGCGTAAAGCATGTGTAGAGCTGCTGTCTGACTTCAATCAACTGCAGCTGAGTCTTGCTTACTCCAATCTGTTTTTGAACATTAAGAAAACCAAGGTAATGTTTTTTACCTCCACCAATCTGGCTACATCCTTAAGCATACAGAACACCCCTCCACCCTTCACAACTATCTTCAGGGACACCTTAGATGTTGTGGATCAACTTAAATACCTGGGAGTCTGGTTGGCTATCAAATTGGTCTTCAGTGTACATACTGATTGCCTTACAAGAAAGCTAAAAGTGAGGCTGTTTTTTTTTCTACAGGAACAAATCCCTCTTTGCAATGGACAACAGACAAAGACTGGTGCAAGCCATCTTCCTCCCTCAGGTAGACTATGAAGATATCATATATAACTGTAGTTCTGTAAGCCACATGCACAAAATTGACACCCTCTGTCACTGTAAACTGCACTTTCTAAGAAACGCAGCATATAGGACATACCATTGAGACCTCTATCAAATGGTAGATTGGACACCCTTAACCACAAGAAGGATGCTTCACATTGGCTGCTGGACATTGAAAATACATTGGGAAAAATTGCCACAGTATATCTGTTCACTTATGGACAAAGTGCATAGCAAATACTCATTACGGAACTCCAAACTCATTCTCTTGGATATGCCCAGAGTGTGCACTAACCATGGGAGAGGTGCTATTAGCTTTGTTATTCTGTCAGTCTGGAATAAAATGCAATCTAAACTTAGACTCACCAAGCTTGTCTCCATGAACTGTTTTAAGATCCTAGCCTGGAAAACCTTCAGCGTAGATTGTCATTGGTCTAAGAGTTAACACACTTACATGACACCCATTCGTCCACCAGCCACCCACTACCCTGTCCCTGTCTGCCTATCCACCCCTTACCTCCCAAGTGTATTCTTCTCTCTCTCCTAGCACTTGGCCATCCTGTCCTCTTCCCCTGACCCCCCTCACTACACCACTCTCCTGTCCCAACACCAGCTATCCCCTCTGCCCCCATACCACCCCACCAGCATACTCGAAAGCCAATCCTTCCTACACCCCTGAACTCCATTCTTCCCTCATGCCCTATGTGCCTGATGGCTACAGCTTCATATATCCTGAATATTTACCTGTACCAATGTATGACTTGTTCACAGTTATCTCATCCATTACATGTCTTGCTAACATCACAAACTTGTATGCCTTTAGCATTTAGCTTCCTTGCACTAGCAGTAAACTACTGTTGTTATCAGTTTAACAGGACATGCTACTGCCTGCATCTCTTCTGCATATGACCTGTCTGGACCCTTGTATGCCTTGTATATGGGTACCTGTTACCAAGATATTCCATTGATTGTATATACCTTATTGCAACTTTGTCGCCTTGTATTCCACTGATTGTGTACCCTAAAGTGATATTTGTTGCCTTGTTACTTCTGCCTGTATCTCTACTATGTATGACCTGTCAGGACCATTGTATGCTTTGTATATGATCACTGGTACCAAGATCTTACCTTGATTGCATCTACCTTAATGTGACTTTGTTGCCTTGTAATTCACTAATTATGTACCTTAATGTTTTTCTGTTGTTTTGTAACTCCTGCACACAAGCTATGTATGTCTTAATCTGACTATGTTAACCAGGACCTCCTTATGAAAGAGTTTGCTCAATGGAGCTTCTCCTGCAATAAACTTGAAAATTGAACTTATGAAGCAGGACTACACCTGCTACCCACCAGTCTTGGGAACTACCCCTATCTGAATTATGCTATTGAGTAGCCCTACCAGGGGTTCAGTAATTTCCTTGAACACCCTCAGATGCATCTCATCTGGCCCCAGGACCTTATCTATCTTTAAGCCTGCTAACCTTTTCCAAATCCTTTCATTGGAAATACTTGCTGTCTCATACATCTGCTTTAATGACACTCTCTGACAGAGGCCTTCTGTCTTCTCTTGGGAACACAGAGCAAATGTAGTCATTAAGAATGGCTACCTTCTGCCCATCCTCCTCAGTTATCCTACCTCCCTCTGTTAACCTAAGCATTCCTACTCCCCCTCTTTCTTTTTCTCCTAATGTACTAGCTAAAGAACTATATTCCTACACTTTTGACCCCCTATGCAATACACAGCTTTGTGTCTGTCTTTGCTTCTCTGACTGCCCTTTTGGTTTCCCTTGTTCTCATTATGTATTTCCCCATTTTTCCTCCCATTGTTTTTCCTTGTACCTGGTGAAGGCCATCTTTCTGGCTCTCAGTGCTTCACTGACCTGTCCGCAGAACCATATCAGACTCTTGTACCTTTTTCTTTTGATTACCATTCTCATGCAAGACTTTGTTACCTCAGCAATGCCCCCTTGATTGCCCCCCATATTTCCTCCACATCCCTGATGTTGTCTACTCTGACTTACCTGCGCCAGACCAGTTCCCTCATCCAGCTAAAGTCTGCCCTTCTGAAATCTAGGACTTTGGCTTTTGATGAGGGCTTACTTGTCCCAGGAGTCAGGTCGAACCATACAGAGTTATGGTTGCTGGACCTAGTGGCTTCCCTACACTCACTTCTCCTACCACTTCTGAGTTGGTGAGTGCCACAGTGAGAGTGGTAGCCTGCCTTCTGGGTTCCTTAGCTAGTTGCACCTGCAGGCTGTCCTGTAATCTATGCAGAAGGGCCTGCCTTCTGGAGCTCATGGCCACTGGAATGTCCCAGTCAATATCTGTCAGGTTTAGATCTCCAACCACCAGTTCCCCCTTTGCCACTACCCTTTCTAGTTCTGCCCTACCTTCTTATCTGTCTCTCTTTCCCTATCCTGGAGGTTTATAGATCAGCCCCATTTGCAGTTTCTTACCTGAGGATACCGTGAGCTGAACCCATAGTGATTCTGTTTTCCCATTACCTTCTCTGATGTTTCCATCCTCTACTGCCTCTATTCCTTCTCTGACATATAGAGCTATGTCTCCTCCTTTACCATTTTCTCTATCCTGTCCTAACATGGTGTAGCTTGGGACTGTCAGGTCCCAATTGTTTTTCCCCATTGCCCAAGTTTCTGTGATGGCTACTAGGGCCATTTAAGTGTTTGCCACCGTTGCCTGGTATGCACCAATTTTATTTGCCAGACTCCTGGGATTAAGGCAGACTCCTTTCATATTTTTCCTGATCCCCTCTTGTGTTTTCCTATTCCTCCTCCCTTGTTCTTCCCTAGCCATCTAATTTTTTTTTTATGCTGAATGTTGGCTTTGTCAACCTTCCCTCATCAGCCTCTTCCACTGACCTAATTTGAACTTCAACTTTACTGTCACCCACCTTGCTGCTAGTAGTCCTCTGCTCAGAGGAAGGCATAGGCTAAGTTCTCAACCTGCTCTCCCATCTCACTGTTTCCTCTAACCTCTGTCTTCCACACAGTCAGTTTAACTGTCCATTATAAATGTCAAATGTCTGCCCTAGAGCACTGGTTTCTTCCTCATCAGGTAAAGGCCATCACCAGAGTAGAGCCTCCTGTCCCAGAACCCCCCTCAATCCCTCACAGAGTGGTACCCTTCATCCTGACATCATCATACTACCCATTCAATTCCTCACTCTCTTCTTTTCCTACTGTATCATACCCATCCCCCCTTTTCCACACTGGAAGGACATTGGAAAAGGCAAAGGAAGCCAAGTGTACCTTCAATTGTATTAGCTGGATTGTAATTTCTACTACTGTTTTAAAGTGCTTACAGCTCTTCTGTTTCCTTGCTCCTGCAGCCCCCATCCAAGCACTCTGCCTTTGCACCGAAAAGTCTAACTCTCCTTTGTCTTGCTAAACTGCTCAATCTAAACCCTGCTATTCTTTCTTCTTTCCAGCTGTCTGCCCTTGAATGGGGCTGCTTCAGCTCCCCCATGGTCGGTCAGCACCCAGCCAGCCACCGACCTAGACCAGGAAGCCCACCTGCAGCTCCTTGGAAGGTACGGTGACAGTGCAGCCAATTGGAACACGGGTGCTTCCAGCAAACCCACGCTGATTGGCCAGGACTCTTCCCCTGCTTTTGCCACCTGGCACTTTTTTACAAATAGATTTAGCTGCAGCTAAGCACATTTCAAGTGTCTAATAGTGGCTGCTTTTCCATTAGCAGGTTATACAGACCCACCACTAGAGGGATTCTTGTTCTTTCATTTAAAAAAAAAAGTCTACCCTCATAAAGTCACAGTTGCTTTACTTGCTATATACCCTCCTTCCCACTCTCGTGATCCTCTTGAACCGGGTAAGACTTCCCTGAACCACCAGGACTGCTGAGAGCCATGACATTGGCCCCACAGTATCTGTACCACACCCTGATTGGACGGTCTTTTGCTTCCTGCTTGGGGATTGGCTCTGGAGCCAGTTAAAACTTTGCTGTGCTCAGGGCTGGTGCACCCATTCATTTCTATGGTAAACAGCTGAAATTTTAAGCCCACCCCCTCCGACCTTAACTTTATAGACCTTCCTCCATGCCCCCTGGTAGCTCCACCCCCCCCACTCGGGCTCCATTGAGTACCTGTTTTGGGACTCCCCCCCATCTTTTAGTCACCACCTCCCACTCCCTGGATGCCTGGACTTCCTGGCTGTATCCTCACTTCCCACTGATCCAGCTACTGCTCTTTTGCCCCCTTCTCCTAGCCCCGCCAGCCTGTCTTAACCCCCTCCCTACAACTACCCCGAATCCTACCTTAATCATGCACCTCTACCACTCTCTACCCCCATTCTATTTCTCCTTGCCTGTCTTCCTCCCCTACTGCATGCCCCAAAAGCCTGCTTTCCCTCCCTCCCCTTCAGCTTCCACATTCCTACATCTGTCCTCCACAGATGCATGCTGCACACTGGTCACTGTCCCTTGCCCATGGTCCATCCTACTGCTATGAAACTGTCCTATACCCACACTGGTCCTAGCCCTCCACTCTGGTCCCCCTGTCTATGCTTACCCTCACCCACTATTGTCGCTGCTTGGCAATTTCCCGAGATGCTAGCAGGCGAAAGCATTCCCTTAAAGAAATATGCAGCAGCTCCTTGAGGCTAGTCCTCCTCCTCCTCCTATTGCTTTCAGGCAATGTGCACCCAAACCCTGGCCCATTCTGCTCTAAAGCCACTAATCTGAGCAAGCCTTTGGGTGCCCTCTCATTCATATCAATCAACATCTGCAGCCTCCTTCCTAAAATGGATGCTCTACAGGCCTTCACCAGCCAACACTGCCCTGACATCCTGGCAGTTGTCAAAACCTGGCTCACGCCACCAGTACCAGACCATGCAATCAGTCTTCCTGGCTACAATGTCTTTAGGCTGGATTGCCTCTCCAAAAGAGGCAGGGGTTGCGCTCTCTACCTTAAAGACTCCATACAGGGGCACCACATCACTACCTCACTCCAACCCACAACTGCTCAGATACTGCCAGTGAGAATCCTCCTCAGAGCCCAAAACAAAACCCTCACTGTTGCCACCATCTACATCCCTCCCAAAGAACAGGGAACTGGACTAACAGCTAAAGTCACTCCCACCGGACACCGAATCCATCCTCCTAGGTGACTTCAACATCAACTGGCATGCAGCCGATGCTGGTGCACACAGGGATACCGTTGCTGCGGTGAACCTCACACAAACAGTTGACTCACCAACCAGGAAAAATTACAGGACTGGCACCAGCACACTCTTGGACTGGATCCTTACCAGTCACCCATCATGGATATCTAACACTAATGTCCTCCGTGACTCTCTCAGTTACCAATGCCCTGTTAGCTGCACCTGGTCAAATAAATTCATCAAACCACCACCAAAAACTATCACCAGCAGGGTTCTACCCCGTGGTCACCTTCCTTGACTTAAATCCCACCTCCTCCATCAAGACTGGTCCCCTATCTTCAAAGCAACCAATGTAAACACTGCCCTTGGCCACTTCATAAACATCTTCACTGTGGCCTGTGACTTGTATGCTCCTAAGTCAAATCACTCAGTGACCCTTGGCTCACAGGTGACCTCCTCAGGATGATAAAAACAACAGACCATCTGTGGGAGCTGGCCAGAAACTCTAGAAGGCAAAACAACATCCAAAACTACAAATATGCTTGCCAATGACTGCACCAAAACCATCCGGCAAACAAAGTCCGCCTACTATAAGCATGCCCTCACAAACTCTTGGGGCAATGGTTTGGAATACTGGAAGAACATAAAGGAACTCACTGGGAATCCACCCAAACCCCCCCCCCATCGATACTCAACATCAGTGGAACCACAGCTCTCAACCCAAAAACCATTGCGGAAACCTTTAACAAAGCCTTTACCGACTTCAGTGCTGTCTTACCCCAGGACTACTTCAAAGATGGTGAAGCCCCTCTGTCTGCAATGAACACTACCCCCACCAGCTCCCCCTGTTTCTACTTCAAAGCAGTCAAGGCTCACCAAGTATGCAAATATGTTACCAAAGCCCTTGGGTAAATCAAGATTCAGTAATGACTCCCTCAATCTCAAAATCCTGTCTCTCACACTTGATTAAGTGCTTAGTCCTCTGACCAGAATTTTCAACCTCTCCCTCAGCCTTAGCCAGTTCCTGGACAGATGTCAGTGGCAGTGGCTCAGTAGGTAGCACACTCGCCTCTGAGGCTGGGAGATCAGAGGGCTGTGGGTTCAGTTCCCACATCTGGCACTTGGGTTAATATCCCAGTACTGACACCGTAGTGCAGCATGAGAGGGGTGCTGCACTTCTGAGGTGCCGTCTTTTGGATGAGACATTAAACTGAGGTCCCATCTGCCTGGATTGGTGGTAGTTCAGGTGGATGTTAAAGATCCCATGGCACTTGTCGAAAGAGTAGGGAATTTCCCTGGTGTCCTGGCCAAATTTCCCTCATTCACTAAAAATATCACCAACAGCTTAATCTGGTTCAAGGTCAGTTGGCATTCATCTGTATCCCCCTCCCCCAGGTCGTGCCTGAAAATAGGCAGGATTTGTCTAGTGCACTTACCCGGTCAACAAAAACTAAAAAAAAAAAAAAGATGGAAATCTGCCACTGTCAGCCCAATCCATAAAAGTGGTGACAAAACTGCCCATGATAACTACAGACCTATCTCCCTACTACCCCAACTCTCCAAGGCACTAGAACGCATCATCTCAGACCAGCTCACAGAATACCTGGATACGTACAACATCCTGTGCAAGCAACAACACGGGTTCCACAAAGGTCACAGCACCTCCACAGCCCTACTTGAATTTACCAGTACAATCCATAATGCACTTGACTCCGGTGAACTACTAGGCTCAGTCTACATTGACTTAACTAAAGCTTTCAACACCGTCAATCACCGCCTCCTGCTTGTCCAGCTTCAGAACACTGGGCTGTTAATCGACTCCATTGGCTGCTTTAAGAGCTACCTTGAAGAATGGTCCCAAACAGTAAGAATCGCTGATAAACTCTTGGACCCTAGACCGGTCCACTTAGGAGTCCCCCAGGACTCCATTCTGGAACCCCTCCTCTTCATCCTATTCTTAAACTCACCACCGGACAGCTGCCCAGAACAAATAATTCTCTATGCTGACGATGTTGTAATCCTCGCTTCAGACCCTGATCCAATCCAATTACAAAATAAACTTCAGCAGGCCTTCTCCTCCATCAAATCCTGGTTCCTAAATCATAAACTGCTTCTCAATCATAAAAAAAAACAAATCTATGGTCTTCTGCAGCCCCCACAACAAAAACAAACAACTCTACCTCTCCATTGCAACCAAACAAGGTGCCATCCTAGAGCAAACACAATCGTTCAGGTATCTCAGTATCACCCTTGATCCCCACCTCTCATATAGTATCCATATCAGCAATGTTGCAAAGTCTGCCAATGCGAGTTTAGGCATATTATTCCGGCACAGGAAACACCTAGCCCCAGAAGCACTATCAGTGGCTGTCCAAAGCTCCATCGTCAGCATCATAGACCATAGTCTTATCATATATGGGTCTGCAACTACCACTGCTCTCAAACGTATCGCGAACTCCCTGAATAAGGCCTGTCATCTCATCACTGGCTCACATCGCTGTTTCCACACATGTGACCTTTATTCCCAATCTGGATGGCTTCAACTGGACAAACGCATAAAATACCAAACCTGCATCACGGCCAAGAAAATTATAATGGGACTTGCCCCACCTGGTGTCTGTGCCTTCCTTAAGCCTAGACATAGAAACGTCACTACAAGGAGTTCCAATTCCCATCTACTACCTATCCCATGATGTCGCACAACCCAAGGACAAAGATCATTCGCCTCTCAGGCATTCAACTGGCTCAACTCTCTTGGCAGCAACATAGCGACCACTCCAACACTTGACCTCTTCAAGTCCAAGCTGTGCCTCTCACTGCTTGTATCCTGTGATTGCCCATCTTAACTTTTCCACTGTTCCAGCTGCACATGCCCCAGCACCCAGCACTTACAATCAGTCTTTGCACCGCTAGCACCTTACCTGTCATATTCCCTTGACAAGGCCCCCTGGCTGCACTGTCTCCCACCCTCGCCCACCTCCCCCCTGTATCTCCACTCCTGCCCCACCCCAACCACCTCTCATACTCCCCCTTACCCCTGCACCTCCTTCCGCCCCTCGATCTCCTACCCTCACTCCCCCCAAACCACCACCCCTCCTTTCCTTGTCTTTCTCATAGCTCAAGACTTTGTACTGGTTATTACATGTCCGTAAGTCAATGATTATATGTTTGTAACTAACAATGATGAATGTTGCACACTCTGATGTGGAACCTTTGTAAAAGAGCCTCGGCTCAAAGGTATTGCAATCCTAGATTGAAATAAATATATAAATGAAATAAATAAAAACAATCTATCCCCCAGACTCTTCAAGTTTCACTTCACTGTCTCAGCAAGTTGGTTCACCAGATTGTTGGTACCCAAATGTACCAGCATTCCCAGCTCCCCTCCTCATTCTCTGCCATCCTCTCTGACCTATCTATATCCCTGATGGCTGATAAACCAGGAAGTTATTTGACCATCTCACTTCCACCCCCCACCCACAACACTCTCTTCTCTAGTCACTGAATCCCCAGTCATTAAGACTTTCCTTGCTGACTTCATCCTGCTCAACTTTTGGGTACCACCAAGTTGTCCTGCCCATTCCTCCAAGTGACTTACAGTCCTTCCCCGATGGAATCAGGTAGCTGAGCCTCCTCCAGTCCCCCCCTGATGGAGTCAGGCACCTGAGCCTCCTCCATTGGTGCAAAGCAATTTGCTGTCTGAATGGTGTGAGACTGGTTGAAACCATTTTGGCTGCCCTTGCCCTCTTCCCCTTCCCCTTCCCCATCACCCTCCAGCCCCCTGTACCACTGGGCCATGCTGCAGTTGATATATCTCATCTCTTGCTGCTACCAGCTGAGCATGGAGATCCACAGAGTTCTGCAGATGGGGCAGTGCCCCCTCCTTCAGAGTGTAGCAATGGAGAACAGTGCCCCAAAGTCCACAGAGCTGACTACCTCCCTGCTCCATATTAATCCTATGATGCAAACAGGCCTACCTTACATGTGGAGTTCTGTTAAATTTGGAGTAAGTTCTACACCTCCCTTACTTAATCGCGTTATCTTAGTTAATTCCAGTTATATATTTGTATTTGTACATATACATACATATAAATATAAAAATACAAAAATATATAAATACCTATTTCAACTGCACCATCAAAGTAACAGCAAATCTCAACATTCTAGAACTCAGTGGGCTGCTAATTCAGACATTCTATCAGAATATGTGCCATCTGCCTGCTCCTTTAAAACATAGAAACATAGAAGTTGATGGCAGATGGAGACCACTAGGTCCATCTAATCTACCAATATGTTGCACACCTATTCTGACACTTTAGCTGTCCTTTGTAGTCAGGGCTTCCTTGTATCTATCCCATGCATTCTTGAATCCCCCCACAGTGTTGACCCCCACAACCTCTTAGGGCAGGCTGTTCCAGGCATCCACCATTCTTTCTGTGAAACAAAACTTCCTGGTGTTGGTAGAGAACATCCCTCCTTGCAGCCTGAGGTCATGTCTCCTGGTCTTGGAGCTATTCTTTAAGTGAAAAAGTTCTTGTGCCTGTACCTTGTTAATGCCTTTTATGTACATGAATGTTTCAGTTATGTGCCCTTTCTCTTCTCTGTTCCATAGAGTACATATTCAGTTCCTATGTCTTTCCTCATACAGTAGGACATGTACTGCAGATCCTGAATGATTTTTGGCACTTTTCCCTGTACTATTTCCACCCGGTCAATATCCTTCCTAAGGTGAGACCTCCAGAATTAAACTCTGTATTCAGGGTGAGGCCTAACCAGTGATCTCTACAGTGGTAGTACCACCTCTCTCCTCCTGCTCATGATTCATAGTAACATAGTGCCACACAAAAGATTAGTAGTCAAATTAACCAGCCTGAGAGTAGGTCCCAGGGTGGTAGCCTGGGTAAAACATAGAAACATAGAAACATAGACTTTTGGGTACCACCAAGTTGTCCTGCCCATTCCTCCAAGTGACTTACAGTCCTTCCCCGATGGAATCAGGTAGCTGAGCCTCCTCCAGTCCTCCCCTGATGGAGTCAGGTACCTGAGCCTCCTCCATTGGTGCAAAGCAATTTGCTGTCTGAATGGTGTGAGACTGGTTGAAACCATTTTGGCTGCCCTTGCCCTCTTCCCCTTCCCCTTCCCCATCACCCTCCAGCCCCTGTACCACTGGGCCATGCTGCAGTTGATATATCTCATCTCTTGCTGCTACCAGCTGAGCATGGAGATCCACAGAGTTCTGCAGAGGGGGCAGTGCCCCCTCCTCCAGAGTGTAGCACTGGAGAACAGTGCCCCAAAGTCCACAGAGCTGACTACCTCCCTGCTCCATATTAATCCTATGATGCAAACAGGCCTACCTTACATGTGGAGTTCTGTTAAATTTGGAGTAAGTTCTACACCTCCCTTACTTAATCGCGTTATCTTAGTTAATTCCAGTTATATATTTGTATTTGTACATATACATACATATAAATATAAAAATACAAAAATATATAAATACCTATTTCAACTGCACCATCAAAGTAACAGCAAATCTCAACATTCTAGAACTCAGTGGGCTGCTAATTCAGACATTCTATCAGAATATGTGCCATCTGCCTGCTCCTTTAAAACATAGAAACATGGAAGTTGATGGCAGAAGGAGACCACTAGGTCCATCTAATCTACCAATATGTTGCACACCTATTCTGACACTTTAGCTGTCCTTTGTAGTCTGGGCTCCCTTGTATCTATCCCATGCATTCTTGAATCCCCCCACAGTGTTGACCCCCACAACCTCTTAGGGCAGGCTGTTCCAGGCATCCACCATTCTTTCTGTGAAACAAAACTTCCTGGTGTTGGTAGAGAACATCCCTCCTTGCAGCCTGAGGTCATGTCTCCTGGTCTTGGAGCTATTCTTTAAGTGAAAAAGTTCTTGTGCCTGTACCTTGTTAATGCCTTTTATGTACATGAATGTTTCAGTTATGTGCCCTTTCTCTTCTCTGTTCCATAGAGTACATATTCAGTTCCTATGTCTTTCCTCATACAGTAGGACATGTACTGCAGATCCTGAATGATTTTTGGCACTTTTCCCTGTACTATTTCCACCCGGTCAATATCCTTCCTAAGGTGAGACCTCCAGAATTAAACTCTGTATTCAGGGTGAGGCCTAACCAGTGATCTCTACAGTGGTAGTACCACCTCTCTCCTCCTGCTCATGATTCATAGTAACATAGTGCCACACAAAAGATTAGTAGTCAAATTAACCAGCCTGAGAGTAGGTCCCAGGGTGGTAGCCTGGGTAAAACATAGAAACATAGAAACATAGACTTTTGGGTACCACCAAGTTGTCCTGCCCATTCCTCCAAGTGACTTACAGTCCTTCCCCGATGGAATCAGGTAGCTGAGCCTCCTCCAGTCCTCCCCTGATGGAGTCAGGTACCTGAGCCTCCTCCATTGGTGCAAAGCAATTTGCTGTCTGAATGGTGTGAGACTGGTTGAAACCATTTTGGCTGCCCTTGCCCTCTTCCCCCTCCCCTTCCCCATCACCCTCCAGCCCCCTGTACCACTGGGCCATGCTGCAGTTGATATATCTCATCTCTTGCTGCTACCAGCTGAGCATGGAGATCCACAGAGTTCTGCAGAGGGGGCAGTGCCCCCTCCTCCAGAGTGTAGCACTGGAGAACAGTGCCCCAAAGTCCAGAGAGCTGACTACCTCTCTGCTCCATATTAATCATATGATGCAAACAGGCCTACCTTACATGTGGAGTTCTGTTATATTTGGAGTAAGTTCTACACCTCCCTTACTTAATCGCGTTATCTTAGTTAATTCCAGTTATATATTTGTATTTGTACATATATGTAACCCCCCTGCAAATGGGGGTTCCCAAAAGACTTCCAGGAGCTTGCTTGAATGCTCCAAGCCTGAATGGTGTTTGGCGTTTAAGCCATTTATCAGTGAGTGTTTTTAGAACCTCTGGTACTGTCTCTTTAAGAGCTGTCTGCTTGCAGACATAATTAGTTTGTATGGGGGACTGTGTGCTTCTCTGTTTGAGTACAACTCGAGCTGCTGCCAATTCACCCATTTTGCAGTCACTAGGAGTGCAAAGGGAACCTATCTGAAAGATGTAACTGTTTGCCAGAAATCATTTACAGTAATAATGAAATTACAGTTTGTCTAACCTGCTTTCTTTGCAGTCAGAACTGTGTCTGCCTAGTTCTCCATTCTGGTTTTGAACTGCTGAACTGGACCAATCAGTGTGGGGTAAGCTAGCTCTAAAATGGTGCCTTGGACGAATCAGAACTTGGACTGTAATCTGAGCCAGCCACAAGAGGATTGTATGGGCAGTGACTCTGGGAGATGTAGTTTAGACTTGGCTTTTTGGACCAACAGCAGCAGTCTATTGTGAGTGACAGCCAATCCAGTCAAGAACTGGGAGGAACTCAAAGGAAGTGCCCGGTTTTGTCTGTTGGGAGTTTCAGTTGAGCTTTGGCAGTGAAGGGAAAGGAACCCTGTGCTCCTTCAGTGCACAGTTTTAGTCAAAAACATGTGTAAGGTCCAGAGTTCCGGTCTGCAGCTTGTTAGGACTGAATCCGTCCTGTGAAGAGAATCAAAGGATATCTGAAGAGAAACCAGGCTCACCCTGTAGAAGACTGGAGGAATTGCTGAAAATTGCACTCGGTCTGTCAGGAACTGAATCTGCTGTGTGTTCTCCGGTATTGTGCAGTAATTGCGATCGGGATACAGATGCAGCCTGCCTGGTATAGTGCTTTCTTTTACCATATAAATGTGTGAAGAGGTTTTGTACCTCAGTGAATCCTGCTGCCATTAAGTGACTTTTGCCTGTGACTGTTTACCATATAAATGTGTGAGGAGTCTCTTGGAGCTCAGAGTAGCCCTGCTGACATTGAAGGACCCTATCTTATTTGGAGGTCGTGAGTACTAATTCAGGGTTCGCTCCCTGTTGAATTGCCACATTAAATCCAATTGGAATTACTGTACTGCTGACTGTTTAATTCTCCTTTTCTCTGTGTGAAAGGGCCCCTACCAGCTGCCACGGTTTGGACTAGCCACTAGGCTTGGGTACCCAGGGACATTAACTGATAGGGATAGGCCTGTGCACAGAGCCATAGGTAGATGAGTAGAGTGATAAGCTAATTAACCTGATTTCCCTGTCCTTGTTATATCCCCTAAATAAATCAGAGCTGCTTGTTTCAGCAAAGTTATACTGCCTGAGGTATTTGTCTATGTTAAAGTACTGTACTGTGATTGTTGCACTGTATCTTATTTCACAGGAGGTCCCAGTGCCGGAACCAGTCCTGGGGGTAAGTGTATACTGTAAAGGTAATTCTGATGTATTGTGTGGGCCACTAGTGGGAAGAAAGGGGGGTTGCAGTGTCCCAGAGGGCTGTGACCAAGTTAGTTTAACTATTGTAAACCCTGACCTCTGGGTGGAGGCACCCGCCATTGGATCCAGGCCCTCAACCTGTTAGTGGCAAATCAGGCAGGGGTAGTAGCCCCTGGGATAGCGCCATCTAGGGGTTACATATACATACATATAAATATAAAACTACAAAAATATATAAATACCTATTTCAATTGCACCATCAAAGTAACAGCAAATCTCAACATTCTAGAACTCAGTGGGCTGCTAATTCAGACATTCTATCAGAATATGTGCCATCTGCCTGCTCCTTTAAAACATAGAAACATAGAAGTTTATGGCAGAAGGAGACCACTAGGTCCATCTAATCTACCAATATGTTGCACACCTATTCTGACGCTTTAGCTGTCCTTTGTAGTCTGGGCTTCCTTGTATCTATCCCATGCATTCTTGAATCCCCCCACAGTGTTGACCCCCACAACCTCTTGGGGCAGGCTGTTCCAGGCATCCACCACTCTTTCTGTGAAACAAAACTTCCTGGTGTTGGTAGAGAACATCCCTCCTTGCAGCCTGAGGTCATGTCTCCTTGTCTTGGAGCCATTCTTAAAACAAAAAAGTTCTTGTGCCTGTACCTTGTTAATGCCTTTTATGTACAGGAATGTTTCAATTATGTGCCCTCTCTCTTCTCTGCTCCATAGAGTACATATTCAGTCCCTATGTCTTTCCTCATACAGTAGGACATGTACTGCAGATCCTGAATGATTTTTGGCACCTTTCTCTGTACTATTTCCATCCGGTCAATGTCCTTCCTGAGGTGAGACCTCCAGAATTAAACTCTGTATTCAGGGTGAGGCCTGACCAATGATCTCTACAGTGGTAGTACCACTTCTCTCCTCCTGCTCATGATTCATAGTAACATAGAAACATAGACTTTGACGGCAGATAAGGACCACTTGGTCCACCTAGTCTGCCCATTTCCCTACCTACTGGATAAGCTGCAGATTCTAGTTAACCAACAGCCTACTTCCTGCCACCCCCCCACTACAATTGCCTTGTGTCTGTCCCATGCATGTTTGAATTCCCCCACTGTTTTAGCCCCAACAACCTCTCCAGGAAGGCAGTTCCACGCATCCACCACTCTCTCCGTGAAAAAATTTCCTCACATTACCCCTGAGCCGTCCCCCATCTATCTTTAAATTGTGTCCCCTTGTTCTTACACATCTCTTTTTCTGAAAGATGTTACCCTCCTGGACTTTGTTGATTCCCTTGAGGTACTTGAACATTTCTATCATGTCCCCCCTGTCCCTCCTTTCATCAAGGGTATACATATTAAGCTCTCTCAGTCTCTCTTCATATGGTTTCTGATGCAGACCCTGCACCATTTTAGTTGCCTTTCTCTGGACTGCTTCCATCCTGTCTATGTCCTTGCATAGATGAGGTCTCCAAAACTGCACACAGTACTCCATATGGGGTCTCACCAACTGTCTGTACAGTGGGATAACCACTTCCCTTTTTCTACTTGTGATGCCCCTGCCTATGCATCCCAGTATCCCCCTGGCTCTCCTTACTGACTTCTCATATTGCTTACCAACCTTCAGATCATCTGCTATGACTACCCCCAAGTCCCGTTCCATTTTTGTTGTTGTTAGTACCTCCCCTACTATTGTGTACTCTTCTCCTGGGTTTTTGTTTCCCAGATGCATTACCTTGCACTTCTTTGCATTGAATCTAAGTTGCCATATATCTGACCATTCCTCCAACCTTGCCAAGTCCCTTCTCATCCTTTCTACCCCCTCTTGTGTATCAACTCTGTTACAGATCTTTGTATCATCTGCAAAGAGGCATACCTTTCCTCAGACCCTCTGCAATGTCACCTATAAAGATGTTAAAAAGGACTGGACCCAGTACTGAGCTCTGAGGTACTCCACTAGTGACACCTTTCTTTGGAATGTGTTCCACTCACTATTACCTTCTGTGTCCTATTGTGCAGCCAGTTTGCAACTCTGGCTACCACCCTGGGACCCACTCCCAGGCTGGCTAACTTGATTATTAATCTTTTGTGCGGGACTGTGTCAAATGCCTTGCTAAAGTCTAGGTAGGCCATATCCACAGCCCCTCCCTGGTCTATTACTTTGGTCACCCAGTCAAAGGAATCTATTAGATTTGTCTGACATGACCTTCCTGCTATAAATCCATGCTGCTTTGGGTTCTGTGCCCCACTGGCCTCTAGGTACTCAATAATTCTTTCTTTCAGAAGTGATTCCATCATTCCCCTCCCAATGCAGCCCAGCATTCTGTTGGCCTTCAATGTTGCTTTCTCACACTGCTTACTAACCTTCAGGGCATCCAAGATTATGATTCCCAGATCTCTTTCCTGGCTTGAGGCTGCCAGTCTTTCACCTCCTAGGTAATACTCCTTTCTTGGATTTTCTTTCCTATGTGCATAACCTTTCTCCATGCAGGAGGAGTGGCAGTGACATTATTTTCTTTTAGTTTGTTTTTTGGCAGATACCATTTACAGGAGGCAGTATAGCGCAGTGGTCTAAGGCTCTGAGCTGCAAATCTGGTGACATCCAGCAGACCAGACCTGGGTTTGAATCCCACAGCTTCCACTTACATACTGTGTGACCCTAAGCAAGTCACTTAACTTCCTTGTGCTCCCAGGTCGCACCTAGAAACAAGATCTGGCTTAGTGTGCCTTTCCTGGTTAAACAATTTCCCCATTCTCTTTCCTTTACAGTGTCTGCTGTAAGGCTCTAGTATACTGTATATATATATATATATATATATATATATATATTCTTTGTGCATCACTGTATTCAGGGATCCCTTTTGGACACCCTGCTATCTGAACCATATTTTCCAAGTCTTTCTGATGGTTGTGAAGCTTTGTCTTTGAGGGATTCCTAGGGTTAGAAATACTATTTTTCTTAAACAGCAAGAAATCAGCAACCCAGAAAGCCCACAAAAATAAGGGACAAAATAAATCAGTGTCACATAATTAACAGGCCACCACACAGCAACGAGCCAGTAAATTCTGGTGACAAGGAGAATCCCACAAAAGGCACACACAAACTGCCAAATTACTGTATATAAATAAAATTAAACTTACACTAGATGTGATTCACCACAAAACAAATGTGGTGACTATCCTGCTCATAACCAATGTCAAACACAAATCCCACACCTTCCTGTAGGCCACAACCCCTGCCTTCTCAATCCACAAAGAGTACACAAAAAAAATTTAAAATGAAAAACAAATATGGAAAAGGTCCACTTATCTATGGGAACTTCACACAGATAAACTGTGTAGATAAATGTAGATTGTTACATTTATGTACACAGTTACTACGTCACCATCCATTTTCCTGCTATCCCATCACTTTGTACCTACTGCCACTGTTCAACACAGTGACACAGGTTCAAAACTGAGAACCACTCACCAGCCTGGTGATGCTGAGAGTTGAAGCACTGGATGCCACATCTCATGCCATGCCGGAGACCCAGGTTCAGGAACAGACTTGGGTTGTTCTGGATTTGGCATGGGGAAGTAAGGATTGAGTGTCCAGAACACTGCTTTTCTGCCTCAGGAAGAGGGGGATAGCAATGTGTGCTGTTGACTGGCACCTAGTGGTGGTTGGGTGTCAGTGCAGATGCAAGCACAAGGAGTCAGCCCATGTCCAGGGTGATTGGCTGCCTCTAAGAATGTGGAAACAGCTGCCCTGCCCATTGCACAGGCATAGGGCCTGGGAGGGAAACATGGAGGAAAAACTGGGACCTAGCAGACCCGTGATGGCCCGATTGCTCCTGAGCAGTGCCCTTCTTTCTGGATTGCTGTTTCCCGGGGGGCAAACCAGCACTCCTCACCTTAGCCCCACCATGAAGATAAGCCACGGGGGAATTTCAGGGGCTGCCGAGCAAGAGTGGTCAGAGGAGCTGGTGGACATACCTCTCTGAGGGAGGGGTTGTAGCCCCTGTTGGGTTCATAGAGGTAGAGAAGAGGGAATAAAAAAATTGAAAGCCACTGCTGTACAATAAAAAAAAACACCTTGCAAAATCTCAGTAAAATGTTCTTGCCTTTCAATAAAATAAAAATAAAATACTTTAGCCTCCAAGCATTCAGTTTCTTTGCCTCCTCACCCAGCCATTACTGCCATCGCTCCCTCTGTCTTTGTTTGCCTCTTGGGTCCATTTATTCATAATGTTCCCTAAAAACTGACAAAAGAAAACACTAAAACATTTCAGAAGTACTTCATATTGTCCAATCTTCTCAATTCTGAGCATTAATGCATTCTCACTCTATCGCTGTTGTCACATGCTGGGCAAGCATTGCTGCATTCTTGCTCCCTTTCTCTCTTCACATGCACTGGTTGCCTTGCAGATTGTATTCACTCCCAAAAACTCCATTCTGGTCCTGACACCAAACAGATGCTAACATAAAGACAATTTCATTTTTTATTTTTTTTTAAAATGCGAACCACCAGAATGTTTACCACGCCTGCTCTCCATTACCATCAGCACTCGCTAAATGGAGCCAACATTTTTCTCCAACATTTTTAAAGACAAGCACCTTCTGTCAATCAGAAACCACATTGTGATCCTAATGTGGCACCTAGGCACCACCCTATAGCAACACCCATAGCAAACTTTGCTAAGAAAAGGTTCATAAACACTATTTCACAGAAAAAACAACAACATACCAACTCTTCTAAATAACAAAACAATTAAAGCAATAAAAACAAACAAAAAATCACACAATATCCTCTCCTACTGCATAAATTTGATATGCGGGGGAAACCTTGTGTGCTTCCTGACTTATCCACACCCATGCTGTTTGACCTTGGACTCATCACTTGTGGCTTATGCCACTCATGTGGTTACCTAAAGTCAAACATGGAAACAAAGAAATACACAGTTGTCGGCAGATAAGGACCACTTTGCCCACCTAGTCTGCCCCAAATTCCATACCCATAGTACCACCAGAGACCCTACTTGGACTCCAGCTCACACCCCCTTGCTTCTAAGATCCCCTTGTCCCTATCCCAGGCATTGTTAAATCTTGTGACTGTTTTAGCCCCGACCACTTCCTCTGGAAGGCTGTTCCAAGCATCCACCTCCCTTTCCATGAAAAAGTACTTTTCTCAAGTTTCCCCTGAGCCTCCCCCAGCTTCATATGGTATCCTGTTGTCGTCAAGTATTTAGCCTTTGGAAAATGCTCCGTTCTTGTACCTTGTTTCAAACAGCACAAGAGTAAATAAATAAGGTGTCACACAGGCCCTCACTTACAGTACATATCCTTTATATTACATGAATGAGACATGTGTACCACTGAAAATCCCATAATGAATGTCCCAGAATATAACACCAATGTCATATACCATGACCATTAAGGCCATATATCATGGCTGTGGTATTTGACTTTAATTGGCATGATACATGACTCTGACTTTGCATATTTAGTCTTCCAGCTGCTACACTCCTTAAAAAGCAATGCCCTCAACACTACAGCCTCAGCCCTCTCTCAGAAATTCCCTCCACCTGCACCTATAAAACAGCTATGTCCCTCAAGGCAGTAACTCTCACTGCTCACCCAAGCCGGCAGAAGGCAATACTGGACCTTGTGCTCACAAACAGGGACAGTGTGATGGGGGTAACAGTGGGGGAGCACCTGGGTAATAGTGACCACCAGTCATTGTGGTTTGAAATCACAGAAAGAGCAGAACCAAACCACACAAAAACACGTATCCTGGATTTTAGGGGGGCAGACTTTGGGAAAATGGGGTGATGCTTGAAAGAGGCATTAAGGGGAATGGGACAGGAATCGGGTTGAGGAACAGTGGCAGTATTTAAAATGGGGATTATAAGAACAACAGAATTATGCATTAAGCAGGCTAGCAAGAGGAAAAGAAAGAGGAGACCATTATGGTTTTCCAAAGAGGTAGCAAAGAAAGTGAAAGCCAAAAAGATTGCATTCAGGCAATACAAAAAGACACAGGCAGAAGGGATAGGAGAAGTACCAGGAGAAACAAAGGGAGGCAGGAAGTCAGTAAGGGAAGCCAAAGCTCAGACAGAAGAACACATTGCAAAATCAGTGGTTAAAGGGGACAAAACGTTTTACAGGTACATAAGTGAAAAAGAAGGACAAAGGGAGGGATAGTGAGACTGAAGGGGAGGATGGGAGCAGTGGAGGATGACAACAGTAAAGCTGACATATTGAACAGGTATTTCTGCTCAGTCTTTACTAAGGAAGAGGGGGTAATGGGTCGAAGGGGCATACAGAGGTGAGAATGGTGCAGAAATGGACACAAGTCCCTTTACACGAGAAAGGGTCCTGAAGGAACTGGAAGTAATAAGAGCTGATAAAGCAATGGGGCCAGATGGGGTGCACCCCAGGGTCCTTAAAGAACTAAGAGAGTGATGGCTGAACCTCTGGCTATCCTGTTCAGCCAATCACTGGAAACAGGGAGGTACCCAAAGACTGAGGACAGCAGATGTAGTCCCCTTATACAAAAGTGGAACAAAGAGGAAGCAGGGAACTACAGACCAGTCAGCCTCACCTCGGTAGTGGGAAAGATCATGGAAGCACTACTGAAGGAGAGATTGGTGGAACATCTGGTTGTCAATGGACTACAGGACCCAAGGCAGCATGGTTTCACCAGGGGGAGGTCATGTCAGACCAACCTCATTGAATTTTTTGACTGGGTGACTAGGGAGGTGGATCAGGGGAGGGCAGTGGACATGGCCTATCTGGACTTCAGCAAGGCCTTTGACACTGTGCCACATAGAAGACTATTACACAAACTGGGGAATATGGATGTGGGCAGGACAGTAGTGTGGTGGGTAGGTAACTGGCTGGGTGGCAGGACACAGAGGGTGGTGGTAAATAGTTGTCACTCCACAGAGGGAAGAGTGACCAGTGGGGTACCACAGGGATCAGTGCTGGGACCGGTCCTATTCAACATCTTCATCAGTGACATTGCACAGGATCTAGAAGGCAGAATTTCACTGTTCACTGATGACACAAAGCTCTGTAACAGAGTAGACACACCAGAGGGTGTAGACAGAATGAGAAGGGACCTGCAGAAACTTGAAGAATGGTCAAGGGTTTGGCAGTTGAAATTCAATGCAAAGAAGTGCAAGATAATGCATATGGGGCACAAAAACCCTGGCACAATATATCAGTTGGGGGGTGAGGATATAGCATGCACCAAGCAGGAAAGGGGTCTTGGGGTTGTCATCTCTGATGACCTCAAGGTAGGGAAACAGTGTGACAAGGCATCAGGTAAAGCAAATAGGATGCTGGGATGTATAGGCAGGGGCATCACCAGCAGGAAAAGGGAGGTCATAATTCCGCTATACAAGACACTAGTGAGGCCCCACCTGGAGTACAGTGTACAGTTCTGGAGACCATACCTACGTAAGGACATAGACAGGGTAGAGAAGGTTCAGAGGAGGGCAACAAAGATGGTGCATGGGTTGCATCACAAGTCCTATGAAGACAGGTTGAAGGAATTGAACATGTACTCCTGGAGGAGAGGAGGAGAGAGGGATATGATAGAGACATACAAGTATCTTACAGGGAGGAACAGGGTGCAGGAAAACACTATTTTAGCTTAAAAAGATGTTTCAGGACTAGAGGGCATGGGATGAAGTTGGAGGGAGGACGATTCAGAGGAAACATGAGAAAGAATTTCTTCACAGAACGGGTGGTGGACAAGTGGAACACCCTGCCAGAGGAAGTGGTGGGGACTGAAACAATCACGGGATTTAAGAATGCATGGGATAGACATAAAGGAATTCTAGAGGTCAGGGGTAAGGGGAAATAGACTTCTAGGAAAACAAACTGAACTTACAAGCTCAAATGGGCAGACTAGGTGGGCCATAGGCCCTTATCTGCCGACACTGTCTATGTATCTATGTATCTATGTAAGCCTTCCATGCTGCTCCACCTGATGCTTTCACATGCTTTACATGATGCCTTGTTTTTCTACAGCATGACTCCAAATAGTGCTCCACAAACCACTGACCCTGATCACCGCTCCACAGCCAGACCACTGCTCCACAATCTACTAAACCTGACCACTGCGCCACAGCCAGACCACTGCTACACAAACCACTGAACCTGACCACTGCTCCACAGCCAGGCCACTGCTCTGCAAACCATTGAACCTGACCACCACTCCACAGCCAGACCACTGCTCTACAAACCACTGACCCTGACCACTGCTCCACAGCCAGGCTACTGCTACACAAACCACTGAACCCGACCACTGCTCCACAGCCAGGCCACTGCTCTGCAAACCACTGAACCTGACCACCACTCCACAGCCAGGCCACTGCTACACAAACCACTGAACCTGACCACCACTCCACAGTCAGACCACTTCTCTACAAACCACTGACCCTGACCACTGCTCCACAAATCACTGAACCTGACCGCCTCTCCACAGTCAGACCACTGCACCACAAACCATTGACCCTGAACACAGCTCTGCAGCCAGACCACTGCTCCACAAACCACTGAACCTGACCACTGTTCCACAGCCAGAACACTGCTCCACAAACCGCTGAATCTAACTACCACTCCACAGCCAGACCACTCCTTCACCAACCACTGAACCTAACCACTGCTCCACAGCCAGACCACTGCTCCACAAACCACTGAAGTTGATCACCACTTCACATCCAAACCACTGCTTCACAAACCACTGTACCTGACCACTGCTCCACAGCCAGAGAGCTGCTCCACAAACCACTGAACCTCACCACCACTCCACAACCAGACCACTTCTCCACAAACCACTGAACCTGACCACCACTCTACAGCCAGACCACTGCTTCACAAACTACTGAACCAGACCATGACTCCACAGTCAGACCACTGCTCCACAAACCACATAATCTGACCACCACTCCACAGCTAGACCACTGCTACACAAATCACTTAACCTGACCACTGCTCCATGGCCAGACCACTTCTCCACAAACCACTGAACCTGACCACCACTCTACAGCCAGACCACTGCTTCACAAACTACTGAACCAGACCACGACTCCACAGTCAGACCACTGCTCCACAAACCACATAATCTGACCACCACTCCACAGCTAGACCACTGCTACACAAATCACTTAACCTGACCACTGCTCCATGGCCAGACCACTGCTCCACAAACCACTGAACCTGATCACCACTCCACAGCCTAACCACTGCTTCACAAACTGCTGTACCTGACCACTGCTCCACAGCCAGAGAGCTGCTCCACAAACCACTGAACCTGGCCATTGCTACACAGCCAGGCCACTGCTACACAAACCTCTGAACCTGACCACTGCTCCACAGCCAGATCACTGCTCCACAGCCATACCACTGCTCCACAAACCACTGAACCTGACCACTGGTCCACAAACCACTGAACCTGACCACTGGTCCACAAACCACTGAACCTGACCACTGTTCCACAGCCAGACCACTGCTCCACTAACCACTGAACCTGACCACCACTTCACAGCTAGACCACTGCTTTGCAAACCACTGAACCTGACTGTTGCTCCACAGCCAGACTGCTGCTCCACAAACCATTGCACCTGACCACCACTTCACAGCCAGATCACCAGACTGCCACTCCACAGAACAGAGGGCACCCCACTCAGCCATTTTAAAAGATTCTTAGTGACAGAGCACAGCAGTCTCAGCTGTTTTATATGTAGCCCCTACACTATGGACACACAGATGGGTAAAAATATGTCCACTGACAAAACACCACTACATTACACAGACATCATGGGGTCACAGCACCTAACAGCAAACCCAGAAAAGACCATACATGTGGTCTTACCAATGAAAAATTAAACATCCATATGCATTATATAAAATAATTGGCAGGAAAGTGTAGTATATGAGGATATCATTTTTATTTATTTATTGGGAACTCAGAATTACAAACCTTTGCACTAAGAGCTCATTTACAAAGAATCTTTGTCAACACTTATGTAGGTACATTTTATTACAATAGCATAATTACAGCAGACAAATTGACACTGGGGTTGTACTACTAATATAGACTTTACATAGAAAGGGGTTGCAAATACATTTATAGTTTACACAAGTCAAGACTTGAATGAAGCTGCTGGTAGCATTGTCAATTTTCCAGTGGAGGTATGCACTGTGCAGCCATCTGAGAGAAGTTAAGTGCAGAGAGACAAGTTGGGGTTTTGCAAGTGCAGGTAGGTGAGCATGGGAGGGGGAGGAAGAGGTCAGGAAAATGGGCTAGAGGTAGTGTGGGTGTACTGGACAGAGGGCAAGTGGAGGGTAAGAGTTGGGCAGAAGAAGTGGATAGTGGACTGGGCAGGAGGTAGCATGGGTGAAATGGACAGAGGGCAGGTGGAGGGGAGGTAGTGAGGGGTAGTGTACAAAGAACAAGCAGGGGTGTTGGTAGGGAGGGAGAAGGGTTGGGAAGGGGAGTAGGTGCAACCCAGCCACAGCTAGTGGGCAGTTAAGTGGTGGGCTGGATAATGGGATTATGTTTGACACAGGCAGTGGACTGGAGGAGGGATGGACTTACAGAGTTAGGTTTTGAAGTGCCCTAGGTGTTAAAGGCTGGTGATCATGTTTGGAAGCTCATTTAGCCAGGTGGGAGCCCTTACCATGAAGGCACACCTCCCAAGGGCTGATCTCCTGAAGTGAACAGCTGAGGCATTCCTGGAGACGCTTCTTGTGGCATGCTCACCTGGGACAGATCTGAATAACACCTGCAGGGAGACAGGTGCCAGTCCCAGTAGGGCCTTCTTTCCTAGTAAGCAGGGCTGGAACATTATTCTATTCTGGAGGGGCAGCCACTTTGTCCTTATGTAGTGCTCGCAGGTGTGTGTGATGCGATCCACACCCACGACAAATCTGCATGCTTTATTGAGGGTAAGGTGGACTTTGTGTAGGCTAGTGTCAGTGGCAGCACCATAAACCACATTTCCATTGTCCAGGATTGGTAGGATTGTGCCATTGACTAGCTGGAGCCTGGCTTCAGGGGTGATGCAGAAGTGGAGTCTGTAGAGTGTCCCCATCTTCCTGTTTGCAGCCTTAGAGATATTACTTAAGTGTTCATTGAAAGAGGGACTCATCGACTGTGACCCCCATGTACTGGAAAAAGTGAACTTGTTTGAGGGTGGAGTCCATATTGAGTACTATTTTAAATGGTGTGGTGGAGTTCCTGTTATGGTGACTGGTAAAGAGCATTGTCTTAGTCTTTTTACTTTTGAGTACTAGGAGGCTGGTGTTAAATCATTCCTGTAGCAGGTCAAAGTTGCACTGTAGGTTCCTGGTCAGCATGTCTTGGCAGGAGCCTCTAAGGAATAGCACCGTGTCATTGGCATACAGCAGGACTTTGGCAGAGGGGTACACAGCTGGGAGATCATTTATGAAGAGGCTAAACATGAGAGGTCCCAGTATGGACCCTTGCAGGATCCCGATCATAATTTTCCTGGCCTCTGAGATGGTACCATTAATCTTTACCTTCTGTGAGTGCTCAGACAGGTAGCTAGAGAACCACCCAACCATGTCTGAGGGCAACCCAATGCAGGTTAACCTGTGGAGCAGCAGCTTGTGATCCACAAGGTCAAATGTCATCGCCCCTGGTATAGTGCCTCGTGGATATAGCCTGTGAATTCAATGAGGGTCGTATTGGTACTGTGCCACTTGCGGAACCCATGTGATTGCAGGTGTGGGCTGAGGAGGTTGTATTTGTGTAGGTGAGAAGACAGTTGGTCTGCAATGATTTTTTCCAGTGCTTTGGAGAGAGGAGACAGCATGGAGATGGGCCTGCAATTGGACACATGTGAATAATCCCCTCCTTTTAGGACCAGATTGACCAGGGCAGTTTTCCAGGTAGATGGGAAGGCTGACATCTGAAGTGACATATTAAAAAGCTTAGTGATAAGTATGACCACATCAAGGAGGGTGATTGAGATAAGTTTTATATCGATCCTGTCCCCATTCATCCTTGTTTTACCTAACACTGTTGCAAAGTATTTAGCAGCCTCCTTGGTGGTCACCTACCAAAAGCAGAATTTTGGGCTGGTGCTAGGAAGGGAGGGTTGGTGTTCACAACTCAGTATTTTGTCCTCATGAGCAGTTGTTTTAGGTGGTATGACTGCACCATAGTCAGTAAATGCCTCATTGGAAATATTGGCTATGGTAACTTCATCAACTATGACTTTGTCACTGTGGTGGAGCATGGTTGGTGGGGACCTGTCACAAGTCCCTACAAGGTCCATGATGGTAGCCCAGAATTGTTTTATCATCTTTCAGGCACTAGGACTGCTAATTTCTGTGGTGGGAGGCCTTGGCTTACTGTATTGCCCATGTGCACCAATTTCTAGCAGCTTTGTAATTTTGAACATTCTCTACTGTCCCTGATGCCCTTGCTCAGTGCCATAGTAGATCACATTCCTGCATCAAACCAAGGACTAGGGGGTGAGCCAGTCCATGCCCATCCCTTTTATCATCTTCTTACAAAAGGCAGCATACTTGTCTGAAGCCGAGTTAAACTGATCAAGAAAGACACCTTGGGGGCTAATTAGCTCAATAAACCAACTCGTAGAAACTCAAAGAAAAAGCCCATGATTGTCTGAAACATAAGAAGAAGATTTGTGCGGTGTCCATGCTGTTCACTAAGATGCTGCTGCTTTAGAAAAGGCAATATTTTATGGATAAGCTTATATCTTTGGTCTGTTTAGTGGTAGTGTATAGGTAAGTGCTGTGACTGTGTTTACATAAAGGGAAATGTGATGTTAGGGTTTGTGATGCTAACACATCTGCCTCACAACAAAAGCAAATGACTGGTGGAGCCTTCCTTTGAGTTGTCGACCCTAATGCTTACCCCACTGAAGTAACAGAAAAGTTGAGAGGTGATGGATGCAGGTGTGAATGATTCATGAGTGCATAGAATGTGGTGAGCATTAGGGTTGACAACTCCAAGGAAGACTCCTCCCCTCATTAGCTTCAAGAGTGGGGTAGGGGAGTTAGGGTTGGAACCCTAACATCACATTTCCCTACTATTGTCAGTTTACTCTGAACTCTAACTGGTTTCATCTGAACTCTAGCATTTTGGACAGGATTTGAGAGATTACAGCTATCACATTCACAAGATGGTGTAAAAAAATGACTATGTTGAAAATCTGAGGTAAAAATATTTATAATTACCAACATGACAAGTGAGCATAGTAAAATGTCAACATATGCACATAGCTTTGTCACTTTTACATATTTCAATCCCAGATTTTCAACATAGCCCTTTTATGACCTCCACCTCATGAACAATGGTGTTAAAAATGTTCAAGTCCTGCCTCAAGGATGATTTTGCCAAGTGACCACAAAATTGCCTTTTGGCCGTGATTTGGATATATCCACCACTACTGGTCATGAGGTGGATTCTCACAAAGACCATGTTCAAAACTGGGTGTCAAAATATGTAACAAAATGACAAAGTTGTACATCAAAGTTCAAAACCCCATTGAAATACATAGAAGTGCACTTAACTCAGTTTTCTTGTATTTCAGTCAGCAGTTCTAGCAGCACCACTCATCTTCAATTGGAGAGTGGATCTTCACACTGTCATCCATTCAGATGAGTGAGGCTGTGTGGGGATGTGTGGGTGTGTGTGGGTGTGGTGGGTGCTGAGTGGGAGGTGGGGGTTAGTAGGTCACATAGACAAGGGACCATTTCCTTTTTTGTAGTTTAAAAAGGAAAAAATATTGAGATACAGTTTTCATTATTTCAATTGGGGAATAATGAACATTACAGGGATGGGGATTGAAAGGGGGTGCCCTTAAACACCAGGCAAATTAGAAAAAAGCACGGGAATGGTAATGGGAGAGTGGGGGTACTACTGGGCACTGGGTAAATAAATAAACATTATGGGTATGGGGATCAGAGTGCGGTGCCACTAGATACCAGGGAAATAAAAAAAATTACCAGGACAGTAATCAGAGGGAGGGGAATACTACTAGAAATTAGGGAAACATTAACAGAATATGGGGACAGCTATCAGAGGGTGTGAGATGCCACTAGACACCATGGAAACATTTCTTATATATGGGGACAGTGATCGGAGGATGGGGTTGCCACTAGACAACAGGGAAACAGAAATGAAAACGGGCAATATGGAAACTTGCAGTATTTAATGTTTCTGTGCTTTTATATAGCCTGAATATATTTTGGGTGAAATGCTATGTTATTCTTGAGAAGTCATGAAGACCTTTGGTTTGAAATATAGATTGTTCTGTAAATGGAATAATTGAGGGATGTATGGCTTGTTGAAGTGGAAACCTTGAAAAAACTTGAGTCTAAAATCTTTTTCTGTATGAAGGGATCCTTTTTTGTTTAAACAAGAAAAATATGAAAATGATCCCTTCAAACATTTGAAGAGTTTTTTTGTGTGTAAACATAAAAAACATATGAAAAAGGATCCCTTTGGATAAAAAAAAAAAGAATTGGAAACAAAATGAAGTCCAAAATCTTTTTTTGCTTGAAGCAATCCTTTTTTTTGCATGAACAACAAAAAAGAAATATGAAAAGGATTCCCTTCAAATGAAAAAAGAATGAAAACTAAAACAAAGACCAAAATCTTTTGCATATGAAGTGATCCTTTTTAATATGGTTGAATTCTTTTTTTCATATGACTACACTAAAATAGCAGAAACGAGTCACAAAAAATATATAAAAATACTAAAACTAAATGTAGAATCCACCTAATAGGGTACCAATGAGGAAGATACATGTATTTGTTTCTCTGTAGTATGTCATTTTTATGTATTTTGGAAAATAATAAAAAAAAAATGAAAACAAGATGGTGGCCAAACAAAAATGGATCGTTTCATATGAAACAGGATTAGCCCCCATACGAAATAGAATCCTTCTTCATATGGCCAAATTATTTTCTCATTTCAAACATCTATCCCAAAGTGTTTACTGAGCATGCTCAGAACCAGATAACTTTGGAATGGATGAATGTTTTTTCACCAAACCAAGCACTACTGTGAGTCAGGCCCTTTTGACCCTGAAAATTTCAGACTAAAATTCCAAACTGTCTGGGCACTAGGGACTGACAAAAAAAAAGCACCCCCCCAAAAAAAATCACTTACTTCACTATCTGGATCTCAGAATCTGCACATCTGATAGGAACAAAACTGGGTGCTGGAGGCTGACAAAAAAAATTGCAACCCCCTCACCCCCAAAAAATCACTTTCTTCACTATCTGGATCTCAGAATCTGGACATGCAATGAGAACAAAATTTACAACATCAAGAGACCTGGGGTGGGATTCACAAAGCTTCCTGAAGGTGCAAAACCTTCCCTAAGTCCCCAAAATGTTCCTAGCTATGGGGAAAAAAGGGGAAATTGCTCTGAGTACTATTCACAAACACCTGTGCAGATATGAAAAAAATGCACTATGGACTGTGGAAAAAAGTGCAGCTGCTGAAGTTCCTGAGGAAAAAAGGTAATTGATAAGTATGGCACAGCATCTCAAAGGCTATTCTCAGCCAGGTTTTTTCCGAAGTTGCGGAAGAAATGTTACACACATTGGAGTGAGGCATAACACTCCCTCAGCAAACTACAGTAGAGCCCCAGCAATTGAAATCAAATTAAAGTGGAGATCAGGCACAGGTAATAGCATCCCAGTGGTTATATCAGTGACTGAAGGTACAGCAACAGTAGCACACATTGCCATTGAATGGCAACAAACAACAACCACCTGACCCAGTGCAGCCCATGAAAGAGCCCCACAGGCAGTAGAGCCTAAACAACCTGCAGTGAGTGTTACTCCTGCAGGCAACAGGAACACTCCAGAGAGAGATGACCAGCAGTGACAGATAGCCACGGTGGTGCCATGGTATTGTTGGTACCAGTGGTGCTGCAGTGGTCCCAGTTGAGGGACTGGTTGCTGGTCTTTCTGTGGGTGCTTTCAGCTTCATGCAATGGCAGATATGTTAAAGTCTGCTGCTCCAGCTAATTAGATTCACTGTTGCTGTGCCTCCTAAGCCATTTCCACAGTAGTGAATTTTCAGCACTTGCTAAATTTCCACAGCTGCTGAATTTCCGCAACTGTGGGAATTTTTACAGAATTCCGAACCTGCGCAAATTTTCTTTAAGAATATCATGCAACCGCATTTCCAAAATGCTGCAGGCCTTTTTCCCACAGCTGTGGGAATTTTGACTTTCTTTGTGAATCCTGCCCCTTGTGTTTCTGACAGGGCATGCAAAGTTTCAGGTAAATCCATTAAATGGTTGTGAACATATTAAAGTGCAAAAAATTGGAGTTTAATATTAAACTGCCTATGTGACCCTAACAATAGTGATGTAACCCATCACTATTATCTACATATCTGGCTATCTATCTATTTGGGCTGCACATGACCCAAACAAATAAGATCCCCTATAGGCTGGCTCCCTCTCCTTGGGCTGAGATACAGATATGGTACACTGAGGAGTCCAAATGAGGATGAAACACCCGACTGTGTCTGTTATTGTCTGCCTTTGCTGACTGTATTGTGAGGCCTTCTGGCACCATGAAATTTTGCTTAAAGTTGAAACAGTATAAATTAATTCATGGGCATTTGCATATGCTTCCAATGATGCTTTGCATTATTGGGATACGTGCAGTCTGTTTTCTTTAAAATTTGGCTGTATAATCAATATCCTCTGGGATAACCCATGCCCCATTGCATTTGCTCTGGGGTTCTTTTGTAGTTTTCTCTCTCTCTCTCTTTCTGCCTCTCTCCCTCTCCCCCATCCCCCACTTTGGGTTGCCCATGACCCAAACAAGTAAGATTACCTATAGGCTGGCTTCCTCTTCATGGCCTGAGATACAGATATGGCACCCTGAGGCATCCAAATAGGCAAGAAAGGCGTGTCTGTGTCTGCTGTTCTTAGCCTTTGCTGATTGTATTGTGTGGCTTTTTTGGCACCATGCAATTTTGCTTAATGTTTAGCCAGTCCAAATTAATTCGTGGGCATTTGCATATGCTTCCAATGATGCTTTGCATTATTGGGATATGCGCAGTTTGTTTTCATTAAAATTTGGCTGTATGGCCAATATCTTCTGGGATAACCCATGCCCCACTGCATTTGCTCTGGGGTTCTTTTGTAGTTCTCTTCTCTCTCTCTACTTTGGGTTGCCCATGACCCAAGCAAATAAGATCCCCTATAGGCTGGCTCTCTCTCCCAGGGCTGAGATACAGATATTGCACACTGAGAAGTCCAACTGAGGACAAAACTGTCTGTGTCTGCTGTTCTCTGCCTTTGCTGATTGTATTGTGAGGTCTTCTGGCACCATGCAATTTTGCAGAAAGTTGAGCCAGTCCAAATTGATTAATTGTCATTTGCATATGCTTCCCATGATGCTTTGCATTATTGGGGTATGTGCAATTTGTCATTATATATATATATATATATATATATATATATATATACACACACACACACACACACACACATTTTCACTTTAATAACTTTGCAGCTGTTCAACTATTTGCATGCAAATTTGCATTCACCATCACCCAGGGTAGATCTCTGGATGTGGCAAGTTACCTACTAGTCAGATGTGTATTGTCCAAGTTCTGGAGGGGTGAAAAAAGCATTTTTCTTGCTCATTGAGTTTGATGGGTTTTTCTTCAAACTTGCTTACAACCCAGAGATTGTGGAATCTTGGTCTGAAATTTTCAAGGCAGAATATGACTAGCCCACAAATGTGTATTTTGCTAGTCTGGTGAAAAAATAATAAGCCATTTGTAGGCAACTGCATTTTTAAAGTTTGAAAAACAAATTCTGATGATGCTCAGTAAGCACCTAAATATAGCTATATGAAATGAAAAAGGAATCCTGCTTGTGTTGGAATATTCCTTTTTTGTATGCCACCATCTTGTTTCCACTTTTTTTTTATATTTCACACACCACAAAAATCACATCATGGAGAGAGCCCAATACATCTGAGTGGCTCATCGGGACGTTGTTAGATGGATTGTGTACTTAAAGTTTGAAAAACTACTCCCCAAATATGTATTTTGGTACATTTTATATCCTTTTTTGTGACTGCATGATAGGGAAAATAATCTTTTTTTGTATCATGAGTCACAAAAAAGATCCTTTATCATGAATAGAATATCCTTTTTCATTTGGAAACTGACATTATAGACTGCCCATAAAATTTAGAACAGATGGCAGTATGTGAACACTGAAGAGGGAGAAGAGAAAGCAGAAGCAGTAGTAGTATAGAAAAATTATACAAAGTAGTTCTTAAACAAAACAAAACTCCACATAAATTTGGAAGCATGAAGGCAATTGAAGGGAAGATATAATAGGGGAGGGGGATTTTGAAGCACACAAAGAATGACTATCTTAATCAAACTCTCAGAAAAAACATCACAATTTTATTATAGAGTTGCATTAATGCTGTATGGGCCAGATATTCAAAACCTTGTCCTGGGGCTAAATTAGCACTGCATGGTAGGCAAACTTACCCCAGAGCACAAAGCAAGCTATTTTCAAAAGGAATAGTCTGGGGCAAACAGCTTCTGAATATAGCATGGGAGTGAGGTCAGGCAAACAGGGCTGGGAGTGCAGGGCAAATGGAGCCCTGGAATAAGACAGCTCTGAATATAGCAACCAGGAAGTGCAAACCACAACAGCAACACAGTGCACAGTGGTGTGAAGGTAGGTAGTGGTGAACTATGTGGCCAATGTGTGTGCCAGAAAATGCGTGGACCCAGTACAGCTGCAGGCAGCAGCGGATGTGAAAGAACAGTGTTCAAAGCCATACAATATTCCCAAACTGTTAGGGCCGCGCTAACACATTTGTGCAACTTTAGCATGGAGCTAAGCCATTTGCCCAGTGCAAACACATTTGTCCAACACTAAACTTTGCCATATTCAAAAGTGACATGCAAATGAGCCTGCTTAGACAGTCCATGGGCGAACATCCAGATTAGCATCTCATTATGCCCTGAAGTACATGCAGTTTGCCCAGCATTACTACAGGGTCCCACAACTCCACCTGTAGGTCAGTCTGGAAGTACAGGGGCTGGCCAAGTCTGGCCGCAGCTCCACCTGTAGGTCAATCTGACAGTGCATGATGTAGCTGCAGGCTTCATGTATGCAGTACAGCATAGCATTGTGTACCCCAGGGGACAACACAGGATAGGCACAAGCGGTGGTGGTAATGCATGCAACTGTCACACTGTAGGGCATGCTACAGTGCACAGCAGATACCACAGTAGCAAGGGGACCAGTAGAGTGAGGGACACAGCAATGACTATGGTGAGTAGGGTAGTGATGACCACTGCACAGTACAGTGACAATCCCACCTTGCAGGTGGGTACTGCCGGTGGACAGTACTGTCACACTGTTGTGTGACCCACAGATGCTGCACTTCTGGCATGGGATGCTCATAGTGACATAGACATGGCCGGCTGTGTGTACTATGGTCTATGTACAGCTATGCGGTATGTGACTGAGGGGGCATGTACAATTGGACATGCACACTGGTATTAGGGTATTTCCAATACTGGCCCATGTGCACTGCATGCTGTTCCTTGTGACCACACATGGGCTGTGGTGAGGCCTGGCCACCTGTACACCCTCCCCTCAGCACCCACCATGCCCACAGTGCTGCATGTGTGTGTCGGCATCTGTTGGTCACCACAGATGTATGGTCTGCAGGTGTGTGCTGTATGGCCACACTACCATAGTGGCTCCTGGAGGGCTGGGTCACCACATGCTGCCTGGCATGGCTTGGACTGGAGGCAGCAGTTGGCATCATTGTGGTGCCATCAGTGAGCAGCATGTTTCCTTCAGATCTGGCTTTTTCTCTGTGTCTTAGTCATATGTTAGGGTTGCACAAGGCTGCGCTAATTACGCGTGAGGCCACAATGTTGCACAAAGCTGTTTGCCCAGAGTTAAGACCAGCTTTTCCTGGGCAGTAATTTGTACCATGCAAAGGGTCGTGCTAAGTCACACTAAACACCTTAGCATGGCGCTAGATGATGAATATCTCATAGTGCTTGTATTGATGTTCAGTTTGCCCCCTTGCCTATGTTATGGTTTGCCAGGCGCTAATGCAGTTTGTGTGTGCTATTTGGCCTTTTGAATATAAGCAGACCCACACTAATCCCACACTACACTCATGCAAACTGTTTGCACACCCCGCAAAGTTTTGAATATCTGGGCCTATGTGTTTTGCACTTTATATTCATAAATAATAAAAGGTGCTTTGCCCTATTTCCGCATACTTACTGTTCCTCTTCATTTTCCCCTTCCCAGTAAAAACACTGATGTATACTATAAAAATTTTCTAAAAAAGACAAAAAAAGTTTCAATGAGCACCCACCACAAGCCAAAAAAACACACAGATGGATAAATTAAGCCATCACGTTATTTTAAAAAAATATTTGCAGTATTTCTCATCACAGATCAGGAGCAGTAAAACCACATCTAGAAGAGAAAGGCTAACATTTCACAAGGGAACTCCTTGCTTCATCAGAGTGAAGTGCAAGTGCTCACTAACATCCTTATAAAGTGCTTACTAAATAGTGAAATTAAAATAATCATGTTTTTAATGTGTACACTTAACATGATGGGAGCCACTAAAGAGCTTCACCTGACACTAACACTTAATATATTTAAGATCAATGTCATAAGAGCTTTATTATCACATCCATATCACGTTAATTAATTGATTACAATCACTGCTCTCTAATCTATCTATTACTATAAATTAATCGGTCATTTGATTCAACTTGCACATCGAACAAGCTGTAAGGGGTAAAGTTAATTTCTTTACCATGCCACATACAGTAGAATGCATCCATGTTACATAACAATCTAACCATATATTAGCAGTTTATAATTGCAACTATACAAAAATATTCATATATGCATACTGTACAAATACACTAAAATTACAGCTTTTTCAGAAAGGCAGATAAATCAGTGCCATCATTTACATTTCTGTCACTTCAGGCCTCAAGTGACAGATCCAGTAACTTTCTCTTTGACCCAATTTCTTCTCCAGGTCTCCTCCTCATAGTTCCATGTTAACTTTTTCTATCCCAATGAAATTAATTTCATGTGTTTGTTGCCTACAGTTACTGGTATGTTTAACTATTGCATAGCTTTAATTTTTATGCTGAATCACACACACATGCTCCTCAATTCTTGTTTTAAACATTCTTGTAGTTCTGGCTACATAAAAATGTCCACAGCTGCAGTTTAAACAAGCATTTGTCAATGCAGAATGTTGTCTTGCTGGCATTGGCATTGGTAGTGTAGAAGTTACAGAGCTGCATAACAGAAATGGCGGTGAAGTATTGAACTAAAGCCAACCCCACCACCACCCTGCAGAGAGTGACAGGCATTGGGGTGTGCCTTTGGGTCATCAGGCATAACGGCCATGCCATTTCACCACACCCTACCCTGCAGACACTGACAAGTGTCACGGTGTGCCTTGGGGTCTTTGGACCTTATGCGCACCCCATTGCATCAGGAAATACAGTGAGATGGGTGTGGTATAGGAGAATGGGGTGAACTTTGGGGCCGAGGAGTCCAAGGCATACCTCGGTGCCTCTCACTGGCTGCAGGGTGTGGAATGGTATAAGCATTACAGGCAAGAATCCCAAGTCACACCCCTGATGCCTGTCATTCTCTACAGGGTGGGGTGTTATGGTTGGAAACCCTAACACCTCAGGCATTCATTGGTATTTTCACTCCAAATTTTGAACATGGTTTTTTTGTGACCCCCACCTCATGAACAGTGGCAATATCAGTTTGTTAGCGGAAAGCTGCTTGTGCACAGTGACTACAGCATTTAGCACCACAGGTACAAAAACACATTCTGAACAGGATGTGAAAAATGACAGCAGTACTGTTCATGGGGAAGTGTAAAAAATGGCAATGTTGAAAATCTGCAGTAAAAATATTAAAAAAACTGGTGAAGTCACGAGCGTGCATAGAAACTGTGCAATGCACACCCGTAGTGTAATTAGTTTGGGGATTTTTTACAGCAGATTGTCAACACAGGCATTTTGGGACCTCCAATCATGAACAGTGTCACTGTAATTTTCTTTATCTGTCCTGAACAATGATTTCCCACAGCAACCACCCATCTCTGTGTTGAAAGTGTGAAAACACATTTTGGCCATGTTGTGAAAAAAGACAGCTGTACTGTTCATAAGGAAGTGTGGAAAAATGCCACTGGTGAAAATCTGGACTGAAAATATTACAAAGTCTGAACTTACGATGGTGCGTGGAAACTGCACAATGCTCACTTGTAACACAGTCATTTTATGGACTTTTGTCACCAAATTTTCAACATAGCCATTTTAAGACCTCTGCTCATGAACAGTGTAACTGTGATTTTCTTAATCTGTCCCAAACATTGCTTTCGCACACTGACTGCGCCATTGTGCGCTACATGTGCGGAAACACATTTTGGGTGACATGAAAAATGGCAGCTGTACTGTTCATAAGAAAGTGTAATAAAATGGAAATGTGGAAAATCTGGAGTGAAAATATAGAAAATTCGCAAACTTACAAGCATGTGTAGGAACTGCGCAAGGCACGCTCATAAAACAGTCATTTTTAGGAATTTTTTCACCAAATTTTCAACTTATCCATTTTAAGATCTCTGCTCATGAACAGTGTCACTGTGATTTTCTTAATGTGTCCATTACATTGATTTCACACACTGACTACGCCATTGTGTGCTACATGGGCGGAAACACATTTTGGGCAAGATGTGAAAAATGACAGCTGCACTGCTCATAAGGAAGTGTAATAAAATGGCAATGTTGAAAATCTGGGGTGAAAATATTGAAAATTCGCAAACTTACGAGCACGCGTAGGAACTGCACAACGCACACTCGTAAAACTGTCATTTATAGGAATTTTTTCACCAAATTTTCAACATATCCATTGTAAGACCTCTGCTCATTACAGTGTCACTGTGATTTTCTTAATGTGTCCCATACATTGATTTTGCACACCGACTGTGCTATTGTGCCCTACCTGGGCGGAAACATGTTTTGGGCAACATGTGAAAAATGACAGCTGTACTGCTCATAAGGAGGTGTGGTAAAATGGCAATGTTGAAAATCTGGAGTGAAAATATTGAAAATTTGCGAACTCATGAGCGTGCATAGGAACTGTGCAATGCACGCTCATAAAACAGTCATTTTTAGGAATTTTTCCACCAAATTTTCAACATAGATTTTTGAGAGCCCACCTTATGAACAGTTGCAGTGTCATTTTGTTACTCAGTCCCAAAAGGTGATTTCTTGCAGTGACTGCAAAATCACCCTTTGGGGCGGTCTTTACCATGACAGTGAGATCATTCATGAGAAAGGGCCCCAAAAACCCCAGGTTGAAAATTTGGTGCAAAATTCAAAAAAATGCCTGAGATATGCAGAAAAGTTGAAAAAAACCCATATCTATCCCATTATACTGCTTACCGGCATTTCCTCAGTTCGCGGTCAGCTTTGAAGAGTGCAGACGTGTTCCTGGTCCACTGAAGATCATCGCCCAGAGTCTGGAGGTAAGTATGGGGTGGGGGTGTGGGAGGCAGGGTGCACAGTGGGTGGGCGCAGGTGGGGACAGAGACACCGAGGGACCGTTTTTGAGTTTCAGGTGTTTTTTTTTTAAAATGACAACAACGTAGGATGTTTGCCACGCTGGGGTGGGCTCCCAGCGTGGCACAAGGATGGCTGGTGGGGGGGCATGGAGCCGACAGGTGATTGGGCACCCCAGTCAGTGATAGCATGTGTTGCCATGCTGGGGTGGGCTCCTAGCATGGCACCCTATACTCTGGGAGGGCGGGAACCAGTGGAGCCGATGGGGGATTGGGCACCCCCATCAGCTATACTGATGTGCAGCCACGCTGGGGTGGGCACCCAGCATGGCATGTAGAACTCTGTTTTTGGGGGGGTGCAGCACAGCCGACAGGGGATTGGGCACCCCCGTCGGCTACACAGTGTGTGTGTGGGGTGGGCGAGCATGCAGTATGTGTGTGTGTGTGTGTTTGTGTGTGTAGGGAGAGCACGCATGAGCAGGCGATATCTTATCGCTGCTCACTGAAGTGTAGCTCCCCCTTTCAACTGTACGCCACCATATTTTGGACTGGTCATAGACAGCTCCAGCAGCCATTGGTGAACTGTGGCCGCACCTGCAACATATCCATTTTAAGACCTCTGCTCATTAACAATGCACACTGCCTGAATTGGAAGAGGGCTGCCACACCTCCGAAAACTCGGATGATGGCACTATGTTTCTTGCACATGCGTGCAAGCAAACATAATGATATACTACCCCTTCAGTCTTACATGCCATAAAATGTTCAGTTTCAACATTCTGTCCCATGCTGGGGCTCACAAAGCTCTTGCACTGTTATTAGTGCAAGTGACTGAAATGCTAATTACAGTTTTAAACTAATGGCTGTATTTGTTTTTCCTTGTACTCCTGAAAGCTACAAAAACTGAATAAGGGTGGTAGTTACAGCACTGGTCTATTACAAGCTGCAGCTGTAAAAAACTGATTGAAAGAACAATTTTCATGGTATTTATTTCTTGTTTTTTATTTTTAGAGATTAGAACTACAGACAGAGTACATTGACAATGTGTTTAGCCATTCCTACAACATGGGGAAAAAACGATGAACACATTTTAAGAATGAAGATTTGGTGACTGAAACTCTCCCCAAAATAGATAGATTTGAATTAAAGAGATGACACAACAGTTGCAAAAACAATGCTTTCCTTTGCTCAGAGCTGGAAAACTACAGCCCACTGTAAATGTGAGCTACAGAGTACACTGGCAATGTTAATTTTGGTTCTACATCATGTAATCAGTGATGCACACCTTGACCGGCTGCCACGTAGACTTAGTAAGAAGCGCTCTACTCTTCATGCGCTGTGCTATTTAGTTTTTAAAAATGAGAATTAAATTATATTTTTTTAATGTGACTGTGCTAGTGTCAGTCTAACAGTTACACCCTGGTTTCTCTCAGTAGTGAATACAGCAGGCAAAGTACTGTCAGTGAATACACCTAAACTTTTGCTTCTTCCTCTGAGTTGCCCAGCTTGCAGAGATTCAGAGTAGTGTTAGGATAATATCATTTGTATGATTTTTTTCTATTTGAAAGATGTGTTTAGTCATGTCATCTCATCACTTTGAGTTTTAAGTATAGTCCGTAATGGACATTAGCTATATAGTCATCAGTTTAATTTTGTATGAGCTTCTGGAACATGCAATTGTTTTGTTGCCGGTATTTAGCTAACTTAGGATTTAAAATATGTGCTGATGTGTGATGCTTATATGTATGTGTGTATGGGGGAAGGGGTGCAGATTTTACTGACAGTATCCTAATGTGAATGACACTGTTACAAATTGTGCATCGCCCCTCTTTGCAATTCTTTATTTGTGTCCATGATGGAATGTCAAATTAATGGTTATATTTAGGGGGGATTTTAGACTGCATATTCCATAGAATGGGCGGTGGGCCTCTACACTACCAGAAGGATCTGAGTCTGCATACTCTGCCTCTCTGTCTTTCTCTATTATCAGTGTGTATCTCAAACTCAGTAGATTGCTTTTTCTGGCTACAGATAGTGGGTCAATGAGTATTGTTTGTCAGGGCACAAAAAAGTCATTCTTCATTTTACTAAATATAAAAACTCACAGAAAGTGAAATGAGGACTACACATATTAACAAATCAAACATAGTGATGTGAGAAACTGTAGCAGATTGCATCTATGCATTTCTTCTTTTGCAGTGATTACATACTTTTCGAAACATGAAAATGTAGAAACATAGATGTTGTTGGCAGATGGTGTCCATGTGATCCATCGAGCCTTCCCTTTTTTTCCCTACCCCCCACCTTACTTAGCTACAGTATCTGCTTGAGTATCCCACGTTGTCTGTCCCATGCCTGCTTGAATTCATTCACTATCTTGGTTCCCATCACCCCCCCCAGCAGGATATTTCATGGTTCCACAATGTACTCAGTGAAGAAGAATTTCCTCATATCGCTCCTGAACTTTCCTCCTTTAAGTCGAAGGTGATGCCCTCTAGTCCTGTTGTAGTCTTTTACCTGAAAGAGGTTCTGTACGTGTACCCTGTTGTTGACTGTTAAGTATTTAAATGTCTCAGTCATGTACCCACAATCTCTGTGTTGCTCTATAGAGTATAATTTGAGGTCATCTAGTCTTGCGTTGTACAGTTTTTGATGCAAGCCCTGCACCATCTTTGTTGCCCTTCTTTGAACTGTCTCCAACCTATCTGCATCCCTCCTGAGGTGTGGTCTCCAAAACTGGACACAGTACTCCTGGTAAGGCCTTCCCAGGGACTGATACAGGGACATGATTACCTCATGCCTTCTGCTTGTGATGCCCTTCCCTATGCATCCCAGGATGCCACTAGCTTTTAGTGCTACCTTCTCACATTGTTTTCTGACCTTGAGGTCATCTGATATGATCACCCCCAGGTCATGCTCCTGCCAGGTAGTCATCAGTTGCTGAAATAATTAAACATAGCCCATTTTCAGTACTGACACTATTTAAAATTGAAACTGATGAGCCAAGTCTTTTAACTATAAATAGTCATACAAATAACATTATCCAAATATTACTGTGAAGCTTTGCAAGGCAGACAACACAGAAGGAGAAGTAACACTTTAGGTGTATTCACTAACTTCACCTGCTGTATTCCCTACTCAAAGAAACCAGGGTTTAACTGTTAGAATAACACTAGCATATTCACATTCAAAATATAATTTAATTCTCATTTTTAAAAACTAAGAATAGCACTTCATGTAAAGAGTAGAGCACTTGTTATTAAGTTTGGGTTGCAGCGGGCTAAGATGCGCATCAATAACTACATGGTGTAGAATCAAAATGAACACTGTAGCTCAAATATACAGCAGACTGTAGTTGTCCAGCTCTGAGCAAAGGAAAACATTGTTTTTTCAACTGTTGTGTCATCACTTTAATTCAAATCTATATATTTTGGTCTAAGTTTCAGTCACTGAATGTTCATTCTTACAATGTTTTTACATTTTTTTTCCTTATTTTGTAGGAGTGGCTGTCTGTGAATCAGGTCTGTGAGGACATAAGAACATCTGTCATTGACAGTGCAGTTCTGTGACAGGTGAAGCTGTCAATTTACCTGTTTTAGTTCTTAACTGTTATTTATGTATATCTGTGTAAGATTTCTAACATTGGAATAATTAATTTATGTTTCCTACTCTGTGTTATGGTTTTCCCAGTGTGTTACTCATGATATATTAGCCAGTCAAGTTTTGATTGTCACTGTCATCTGTTTGACTTTCCTGCTGAATTATCTAGATTGGCATCAAAAAAGTGTAGTTGAAATGCACCTAGTGTCCGGTCTGTCATTTCATTTACGGTCACATAATTATTCCAGTCATACCCATATGCACAAAAAAAAAAGAAGTTCAAAACAAAAATTTTAATGATATCTTATTTTGTGCCTAAGGCCAGTTACTAGGGACTAGACTACATGGTGGTGGTATCGGGGTGTAAGTGAAAACTCAGAGTCAGAGCAAGTGTACTCATTGCTCACCTTCTTTGCCTATAGAGATTAAAAAGAAAACATAACACAGTTCAAAACACTGTGCTTGGAATATGCTTTTTTTTAAAGTAAGATATGTGTTCCTTTAGTTAGAAACTGGCTTCTGATGTTTTTCCAGCCTCCTGTGACAAATGGAACGGGGTTCACACTGTGCAGCAGGCAGCTATGTCTGTGCATACCACGCATTGCATTTACTATAATGAGACTCCTCTTTGACTAGATGTTATACAGTTGGGATGCTAATATTTATTGAGCATGAGCAAAAGCAATAAGCAAACAAGTTTTGGGATAGGGAAGTGGCAGATCATAGTGTCATCTTCACACAAGCAGCATCGACATGTCCCACCTTGTCTTGGTAGTTAGTTTATGAAAACTGAGAAATGTAGGGAGCGCAGTACTTAAGTGAGAACATTAACATGGGTTGTATGTTTTTACACTATAAAGGGATGGGAGGCCAGCATGGTGGCACTGAGGGTTGAGGTGCTGGATGCCACACCATGCGCCATGCCGGAGACCCATGTTCGGGAACTGGCACAGGTCACGGTGGGTTGGCAGGGAGGAGATGGATTGAATATCTGATTAACTGCTCTCCATCTCCAGGGAGAGGGGATTCCAGTGGCCAGTGTTCAGCTGACCCCTAGTGGAGGCTGGGGCTCAATGGCATGGAGCCACACAAACAGAGGGAGGGGACATGGCAAATGCTTGACAGGGGCATTCCTGGGAGAATGTGTGAACCCAGTTACTGCTGTCATTGCATGCCACACTCCCACATGGGGGACAAAAGTGGAAAAAGGGCACCCAGTTGCAGTGGTTTGATGGCCATCTATGAGCACCCATGCCAGCTTTTGGTGGGGATCACCATGTGGATCCAGACTTGGTGGGGGAGTTGGTCGCCCCCTGCCACCCCACCATGGGGGGAAAGCCATGGGGCAATGAAGGTGATCACCCTCTGTGGGAGACTGGTGTGGGTCAATGGATCTCCTTTTGGTCCCCTTCCTCTATTTGGATGGATGGAGTTTTTATAAATAATTCTAAGTCCCTTTAAATAGTCAACAAATATGCACATGGTTATTTGTATGGATGGTGCTTTTGTAATTCTAAGTCCCTTAAAACAAAATTACTAAGTATGCATTTAATTCTGGTGCAAAAGAACAATGTTTCTATCATGACCTTATTAATATAATAAAGCAGCAATAGACAACAAAACGCTGTCTAGTGAACCCAAAAGATGTGAAGGGGTGGGACCCTGTATGGACATTTTAACTTTCAACATATATGCAGCAGCCCTTGCTAAGGGGCCTAGTAAGTACCTGAACATTTTAAACACAAGTTTACTCAAAGAAGGATACCCAATGACACTGATTTAGGCTACTGAGGGGTTCAAATACATTTGAGTAGTAGTACAAATTAGGGAGTAGTTGCATTTACTAAAATGACATTAAGGGATAGATATGGAGCTACTTAATGATAAGAAGATGGAATGTATAATTTTTGAACAAACAACAAACAGACAATAACATATTTTTTTTTATTAGCTACTTTTACACTATTTTCAGTTACATAAGGGGAATTCTCATGACATGGTGTATCTTCAGTTTGTTTTGTTTGTTCCTTTAAAAAGTTGTACAATATTATTATTACAAAACTAGCAAAATACAGCAGTAAAAGCTGAAGTTGATGTATATAGAAGATTATAAATAATAATACTATAGGTTTAAATTTTGGCTTTATTGGTGTGCAAGTCACATAGCGGTTGAAGTTATAAAGTGATCTGCACAGAAAAAAGTCTGGTGAGCTTTTTGTTTTGTTATCAACAGCAGGAACTTACACTGTAATTACATTTGTGATATTCATGTAGCTTTGTGTTTGTTCGCTGTGATTTTACATTGATAAGACAAAACTCGAGGATCAGTTCAAGCACCACAAAAGTTGAGAAATATAGTTTATAATTGACTTAATTTGTTAGTGGTGCCACTAACAATGTATCCACACCTAGGGCTATGAATTTATAATTATTCAATGGTGTATCATAATGACTTTTTACATCACTGATTTTCTAAGGGGTGTGTCAGTTATATATGAAACATTTTTAGTAGTGGTTCTTTTTATTGTTTGACAAATTATGTTGTTACAGTACAATAACAATAAATATTATTTATACAAAGGAAGACACATTCATCACTCTCTTAAAATGGTTATATATCAATAAGCTTCCTATGCAAATTCTAAAAATACATAAATACAAGAGATTAAGGAATAAACACTTCCATGCCCCATAGCTCTGTATTTAAACTAACATAACTATTTTAACTTTTGGCACTTTTGACGCTCATATTAGTCAGATATACTTGTGTATCCACATTCATTATTCTGTATTCATAAATATGAAATATAAAACTGGGCATAAAAATTATAAACCTATATGAAACAGAGATACATTGGGTTACTCATGGGTAAAATGACCCACTCCTTCATCATCCCCATCCCAATATAGGCATTCCTTGTGCTCGTAAACATAATGATAAAGCCATCTTTTCAAAGCACACTTCTAGGACACTAATTTTGCAAGGTTGTGACATTTTTTCTAATACACATTGAGACAATCCCAATCATGATTCAGTCTTGTACTACCTAAGGACTCCACCAGCACCACTGGTAACTATGGATCAGTTAATGCTCCAAAAATATGTCTCCTGACATCTACTTAGTGAAACTAGACTGAAATAGATCCCCATAGGTTAATTGGGTCTCCAGCCTCCTACACACCTAATATGAAAGGGGGAACACAGTTGGTTCTTATCTGCCATCCTAACGTCAGTAAGTGTTTGGTCCTGACCCCACTCTAGTATTGACTTGCCATGTCTGTGAATCCTTCCAGTTTGTCATACCGTATTATCTTTTCCTGAGGCTTCAAAGAATATTCAGAGGAAATTCCTTTGCTTCAGGTTATTTACCAAAAAGCTAGACCTCATAATAAACACCCTAAAAAGGACAAATATTAGAGGTCAAGCATATCATCAATTCCCAAGGGTCCAGTATGCCTTGTAACTTATCAAGTTTTACTAATTTCTCCATTTTGCTTTAAATGGCCTAAAATTGGTACTAATTAATTCATCCCAATAATCAAGATATTAGATTATAATCCCAAGTAAACTGTTAAATATTACAGATACGGGGGAGCTGTTTTTGTTTGGATTAAATAATGCCAATGCTAAAGGTTAGCTCTGCTTATGATTTACAGCTCCAAATCCTCTTGCCTTATGCTCATACTAAAGCAATTAAAAATAAATCACATTCCTGCTCATTTCTACAATCAACCTCTTATTCGAGGAGTACCAAAATAACACAATTAAATATACCACAGCATTTTTCTACAACTTTTTGAAACTTTTCGTGACCTTTAGGGACTGTTTAATGACTTTTAGTGTCTCAAATATCTCAAAAATCAGTGTAAGTGATGAGTTCCTGTGACCACCATTTACATTTCAGATTCACATAATAAGGACTGGCTCCAGCTGAGACAAATTAAATTTGAAATTCATTACCTTCAATTAAACAAAATTCCAAACTTGCTGCATAAAACAATAAAGCAATGTCAGAGCTATCGACTCATAACCCTTAATTCATTGTCTAAAACAATGTTTTTGGGAAAGATATATCAGTCTCCTTTCTCTGAAAGTCCATTATCCTTTATCCATTCCTGCTCTCTTTTCAGCCTAAGTGCTCACCAGTCTGCTCCCAGCCATCTCCTGCCTTCTTTCTCCAGCTCTAGCAATGAACACACCTGTTGAATTAAGGTAGAGAAAGCATTCTTCTAAATTCAGATTTATTCAGGAGAAACAAACTTACATAACCCCAGCCCCTAGGCAACATTGTTATACCGTAATAAGGCTAAAACAAGCCTGTCAACACTTGTAGTGTCACCATGGTTCCAAAAATAAGCATGTCTACGTTCTTAGTGCTGGTCATTTCCTTGTCCTTGCAGGAATACTACATGCCACAAACAGTTCAATGCTGGTCACTTCCTCATCCAAGCGGGAACACTAAGGCCCAGATATTCAAAAGGTTTGTGCATGGTGCAACAGTGTTGCACCCTGCGCAACCCACTGATGCACCCCGGCACAATATTCAAAAGGGAAAAGTGTGCAGCACAAATCCCGATGTGCTGGAGCTCATCAGTAATGTATGCAGGCACAGGTGGGGGGGGGGCATGCCCATGCATACTCTACACAGCCCGATATTCAGCCCGGAATGTGCACAGTCATGCATGCACAACCCCTACCTGTGCCAGCACAAAGTTAACATAGAAACATAGAAACATAGAAGTTGACGGCAGATAAGGACCGCAAGGCCCATCCAGTCTGCCCATTTCTTTTTCTACCTTATAAATGTGCCATCGGCCTTTGCTCTGTCAGTGGCCTATCTATTCATAGTCATTTGTATTGCTCCTTATGCCTATCCCATGCCTTTTGAAGCCCTGCACTGTATTCATAGCCACCACTTCTTGTGTAAGCCATTCCATGCATCCACCACCCTTTCTGTGAAAAAGAATTTCTCACATTCCCCCTTACTCGTCCTCCCTCTAATCTCATGCTGTGTCCTCTTGTCCTGCTATTTTTCTTATATTTAAACATGTTAGACTCTTTCACCTTGTTTATGCCCTTAAGGTGTTTGAATGCCTCGATCATATCACCTCTCTCCCTCCTTTGCTCAAGGGTATACATATTGAGCTCCGTTAATCTGTCCTCATATGTCTTCTGATGCAGTCCCTGCACCATCTTGGTTGCCCTTCTCTGGACTGCCTCAATTTGGTTAATATCCTTGAAGGTGTGGCCTCCAATACTGCATGCAGTACTCCAGATGGGGCCTAACCAGTGTCTTGTACAGAGGATCATTACCTCCCTCTTACGACTTGTGATACCCCTACTAATACACCCTAACACCCCTAGCTTTACCTACTGCTTTAGAGGTCTGCTTGGATGATTTTAGGTCATCAGTGATGATGATGCCCAATCTCTTTCTTCCTTTGTGACTGCTAGCAACTCCTCCCAGCCTATAGGTGGCTTCAGGGTTTCTCTTCCCTATGTGCATGATTTTGCACTTTGCATTAAATCCCAGTTGCCACTCTTCTGACCATTCTGCTAGTTTATCCAGATCTCTTCTCATTCTGCCCACCCCATCTGGATCATCTACTCTGTTGCAGATCTTGGTGTCATCTGCAAACAGACAAGCCTTACCCTCTAGTCCATCTGCAAGGTCACTAATGAAGATGTTGAAGAGGACTGGCCCCAGGACTGATCCCTGAGGTACCCCCTTATGACTTGCATCTCTTCTGACTGTATACCATTTACCACCACTCTCTGTTTCTGCCCGTCAACCAGTTTGCCACCCAGTTGACCAACTTCTGACCCACCGAGCCTACCCAGCTTATTTATCAATCTTCTATGTGGAACAGTGTCAAAGCTTTGCTTAAGTCAAGGTAAGCGACATCAACTGCCCCTTGGTCCACCACTCTGGTTACCCAGTCAAAGAAATCTATGAGATTAGTTTGACAGGACCTTCCTTTGTAAACCCATGCTGTCTTGAATCCTGTGCCCCTATGGATTCCAGGTGTTGCACTATCCTTTCCTTAAGGTGCCTCCATAATCTTGCCCACTACTGAGGTAAGACTGACTGGTCTGTAGTTCCCGCCTCCTCCCTGCTACCACTCTTGTGGAGCGGGATCACAGAGCCCTTCTCCAGTCTTCTGAGACCTCTCCTGTGCTCAGAGACTCACTAAACAATTCTGCTAATGGCTCTGCTAGTTCCTCCTTTAGCTCCTTAAGTACCCTGGGATGTATTCCATCAGGTCCCATTGCCTTATCCACCCTGAGCTTAGCAAGCTCTTGTAGGACCCTTTCTTTTGTGAAGGGAGTAGTGCTCACCTCCCTCCCCTGTGTCCATGATGCTGAGCTGTGGCCCTGCCCTACCTTCTCTTCAGTAAATACTGAGCAAAAGTATCTATTTAGGATAGATGCCTTTACAGGATCCTCCTCCTCACATGCTCCCTTTTCTCCATTAAGCTTAGCAATACCCCCTCTAGACTTTCTCCTTTCACTAATGTATCTATAGAAAGTCTTGTCACCTTCTTTTACTGTTGATCCAGAAAAAAAGGAACAACTGATGGCCACCAACAGGTGAGCTGCTGCATTGCAGGGTACAACACGGCAGCTGTCATCTGTGGGTGACCACCAGAGCTCTGGATGCATCTGGAGGTGACCCCCCATACCCTATCATGGGCATCTGTAAAAAAAGAAGTCGTCCTATATCCCTGGTGGTCCAGTGGACTACTATTTGCCCGATCATGGGCATCTGTAAAAAAAGAAGATATTCCCTCCTGGGCTGCAGGGGGTGTCAGTCCCCAATGGCTGCTGCCTGGCAGGGCGCTAGGCACAAGTCATCGGGGATCGGCGCACCTGCATGAAAATGGGGCCATAATGGCATGAAAATGGCCCCATGTATGCCTTGCATACATTATGGCCCCGTTTGCATGTCAACTTTTGAATATCATGGTTCCTGTGCATGGCACAATGGAACTTGCGCTAGCGCATCTCCATGCTCCACTCTGGCCACTTGCACTGGTGCAGTGCCACTGCACCATGCACACTGTGACTGGCCAGGGTGTGATATTCAAAGCTGCTGAGCCATGGCACAGCTCTGTTGAATATCATCCAGTCCACACCCCTGCGCAGCCAAGTTGTGCTGCACACAAGCTTGCACCACAGCCTGGTGCAGTTTGAATATCTGGGCCTATATGTCCCTATCAGTTTGAGCTACTTCTGGCCCACAGCCCAAACATGTCAGTGCCAACTTCTGAACACAGTCAGATCTGAAACAGAAAAAAAAGACTGTGCAATCCAAAAAGCAACAAATGGAGTGGTGTCTCAAACAAAACAGTAGTGTTAAACTAGTATGCCGGCGGTTTGAAAAATAGACCAACCGCTACTCTTTTTTCAGCATGCAGCAGGATAAAGGCTTAATATGGGTCAGGATTCACAAACAATTCTAAAAACCCTGCAGCTGTGGGAAAAAGGCCTGCAGCACTGCAGAAATGCAGTTGCGTGATATTTTTAGAGAAAGCTTGTGCAGGTGCAGAATTCTGTAAAATCCTCACAACTGCAGAAATTCAGCAGCTGCAGAAATTGAGCAAGTGCTAAAAATCTGCAACTGTGGATCCACAGCTGTGGAAATGGCTTAGAAAGCATAGCAACAGTGAACCTAATTAGCTGGAGCAGCAGACTTTAACACTGCTGCTATAGAATGAAGCTGAAAGCATCCACAAAGAGACCAGCAACTAGTCCCTCACCTGGGACCACCACAGCACCACAAGTACCAGCAATACCATGGCACCACAGTGGCCAACTGCCACTGCTGGTCCCCCCTCCCTGGGGTGTTCCTGTTGCCCGCAGGGGTAGTACTCACTGCAGGCTGGTCAGGCTCTACTGCCTGTGGGGCTCCATCAGGGGCTGCACTGGGTCTGGTCATTGTTGCATGTTGCCATCTCATGGCAATGTGTGCTGTTGTTGCTGTAAGATCAGCCACTGATATACCCACTGGGATGATATTACTTGTTCCTCACCTCCACCATGATTGATTTCAATTGTTGAGGCACTACTGTAGTTTGCTGAGCGAGAGTTACACCTCACTCCAATGTGTGTAACATTTTTTTCCATGACTGTGGAAAAAAACTGGCTGTGAATAGCCTTTGAGGGGCTGTGCCATCACCTTTTTTTCCTCAGGGACTTCCACGGCTACACTTTTTTCCACAGTCCATAGGGTTTTTCTCCACAGCTGTGGAGGTTTTAGTGAGTAGCACTCAGTGCAAATTCCCCTTTGTTTCCATAGCTACGGCAGTTTTGGGGACTTAGGGGAGGTTTTACACCTTCAGAAAACTTTGTGAATCCTGCTCACTATGTACTAAAATAACTTAAGTTGCATTCAGCTCTTTTAATATAGAGCAGTGTTATCAAGAAAAAATATACAAATATTCTGATGGAAACAGAGGTACGTGGAGTGGAGCAGCATTGCAGCCATCTTGCTGCTCCAATACAATGCATTTAAAGATACTTTAGTTTTGAGTGGTTTGGTAATATGATGATCCATCTATTTAAGCATGAGTTTTATTTTTATTGGATAATTTATTAATGTGTATATATATAGACTAACATGCTGACGTCCGCCACGACTTTTGGGCTCGTAGCTCATAAACAATGCAAGATACATCATTTTTGTCATGACAATGCATAGCCATCAGTGAAACGCAGGCAGGAAAATCATGAATCATGAGAATTTCTATTTTTTCCTACGTCATACAGTTCCTGAGATATAAGCAATTTAATCTTCCAACAGCTCATTTTCTGCTCTGAGGCCCATTATTATGCATATATTCTTTGTACACACTGTGTTTCTCTATGCAGCTGTTGGGCAAAAACAGGGTGTGTGCTTATGTTACTGTTACACATAGCGTTACTACTTGAGTTTCCGTAACCATTTGCATTACTGTTCCCGTGTACGCCACCATGTGCGCTACCCTTTGTGTTCTCATTTGTGCTTGTGTTTGCGTTACTGTTACCATTTGCATTTCCACTACTGTTTGTCTTTGTGTTTTGGTTTGCATTACCATGCGCATTGCCATTTGTGTTTCCTGCAGCTCTTTCATTTGCATTTGTCTTTCGTTTTGTGTCTTCGTTGCTGTTACTGTTACCATTTGCCTTTGCAATTGTGTTACTGTGCCCATGTACATTACAGTTTGTGTTTCCATGTGTGCTTGCATTTCCTTTTGCATTTCTGTTTCCTTTGCCATTATTGTTGCTGTTACCGTTACCATTTGCATTTAGAATTGTGGTACTGTGCTCGTGTGCATTACGGTTTGCATCTCCATACGCACTTCTGTTCCCATTTCCATTTCTGCTTCCTTCAGCGTTATTCTTCATGTTAGCTTTACCATTTGCATTTACAATTGTGGTACCATGCCTGTGCATGTTACGGTTTGTGTTTATATGCACGCTTGCATTTGCGTTTGTGTTTCTGTTCCCTTTGGCGTTCTTTTTGCTGTAACACTTAACATTTGCATTTAAGATAATGCTGCCATCACTGTGCATGTTACCAGTTGTGTTTTCATATGTGCTTGTGTGTTCATTTGCATCTCTGTTCACTTTGGCATCACTTGGTACTTGCGTTTCTATTAACATTTACTTTACCATTTACATTTGCATTACCATGTGTGTAACTGTTAGCGCTTGTATTTCCATTGCTGTTCCTGTTACTATGTGACAAGATATCACATGGTGGGGCCCCGTGCTCCCGCCACTACATTACTTTAACTATTTATCATCCTCATTTTCAAAAAAAAAGGGAAATTCAAGGCAAAAATCTCTGTTTAATGCATCAGTTAGGGTTTTTACAGTGACAAAGTGAGGAAATTCAGTCTTAGGGTTGAAAGCTCCTGGACCCCCACCCCTCCCCCAACTGGCATTGGGGTCGTCCGGTCGATGCTGGTTGGTGGGTGGGGTCCAAGGGCTTTAAACCTAACACCAAATTTCCTCACTTTTGTCACTGTAGAACAACCCTATTTGATGCATTAAACTGAGTTTTTCGCCTCTAATTTCCCCTTTTCTTTTTGAGAATGATGACAAGAATTAGTGAATGTAATGCAGCGATGGGAGCTTGTGACATAGTAACAGGAACTGCAATGCAAACAGAAGTGCCAATAGTGGTGCACATGGTAACACAAACGTAAATGGTAAAGGGAATGTTAATAGAAGTGCAAACGCAAAGTGATGCTGAAGCGAACAGTGATGCAAATGGACATTGATGTACATACAAAAACACAACTGGTAATGTGAACATTGATGGCAGTGGTATTGTAAATTGAAATTTTAAGTGTCACAGCAAAAATAATATGAAAGGGAATAGAAATGGAAATGCAAAAGCAAGCGCACACATAAATGCAAACTGTAATGCGCACAGGCACGGTACCACAATTGTAAATACAAGTGGTAATGGTAACAGCAACAATTACAGCAAAGGAAACAGAAGCACATATGGAAATGCAAACCATAATGTGCATGGGCACAGTAATGCAATTGGAAATGCAAATGGTAACAGTAACAGCTAGAAAGACACAAAACGAAAGAGAAATGGAAACACAAACAAAAGGGCTGCCGTAAATGCAAATGGCAACGCACACGGTGATGCAAACAAAAATGCAAACAGAAACAGTAGTGGAAATGCAAATGGTAACAGTAACGAAAATGCAGGCATGAATGACAATGCAAAGGGTAACGCACACAGTGGCGTACACGGGAATGGTAATGCAACCGGGGACATAAACGCAAGTGGAAACAGTAACTGTAACGGAAGTGCATCCCTGTTTTTGCCAAACAGGTGTATACATAAACAACAGTGTGTACAAATGGGGATTGAAGCTTAAGACGAGCATTGGAAGTACTTAGTTGCTAATATCTCAGCAACCGCACGATGTGAAAAAAAATTTAAATTTCACAAAAATCTTGATTTTCCTGGCTAGGTTTTTGTTATTGCATAGCCCATAGGGCTATGCTGCTCACAACAAAAATTATGTATCTTGCACCATTTTAAAGATACAAGCCCCAAAACGAGCAGCGGATGCCACAATGTTAGTCTATGGGAAAAAATGTCAAATTCAGAGTACCGTAACTTGGCAGCCATGGAATATTTTTTCACAAAACCACCAAAAGGCACATCTGTGAGATGTTGGCTGCCTTCCCTCCAAATTTCAGCTCAAAAGACCAAACTGTTCTTTTGCAGCAGGGTGGCAAAGAATTCCTGTCATTTTGGCCAAGTCTGAAAAAGTAGTGTCTCAATTTGAGGCAATTTTCGCACAATTTTGTGAAAGTGTTGTGCTTGCGACACTACTTTGCGACACTATTGCTTCCAGAAATTTGAAAAACATGTTTTTGGGGTATTTTACCCAAAAATAAAGACATGGCTAGTATCCTCAAGGTCCGACTAGGTGAACACAAAAATAATAGTGTCCCTAGAGGGTCTCAAATTTAAATGCTAAGCATTTTTCTGATCACCAACTGAAAAAAAATGGCAGATTTATGACACTGCTAGGGCCATTTGCAACACTAAAAAGTGCATTTGCGAAAGTGTTGAACATTTTGTTAACGTTTCCCATTGACTTATAATGGGAAGTTGTTTTTTGAATAACTTTTGAACCGTTCAATATTTTTTCACGAAATCTTCAAAAGGCACATCAGGGACCCTGGCCACACATTCCCTGAAGTTGTTGGACCAGTCACACAAACTGTGCACCTGTAGGTGAGAGCAAAGAAATCACAAAAAAACGTAATTACGCAATTGGTTGTCGCTTAATAACTCTGGAGCTGTATACCCGACCACCACAAAACTTGGCAGATCTCAAGATCTACCATACACAATTGCACATACCAAGTTTCAGATAAATCCATTGAACAGTGGCAATGATATTAAGGTGCAAAAGTTGACCCTTTAACCTTAAACTTGCTACTCAACCCTAACTATGGTAGCACTACCGTGCTACCATAATATATTCCTTGCAAAAAACTATGTTAATGCATTTTATATATATATATATATATCAGTTAGGAGTAAAGTGTCAAAAGTAAGTAAATGAGATAATTAGGGTTAAGACCTTAACACCCCCAACCCTACCACCCCACCCTCCACAGACCAACAGGTGATGGGGTGTGCCTTGGGGTTGTTGGCTTTAACTCTCACTCCATTCCATATGTAAGAAAACTGGCATGGTACAGTATAAGAGAATGGGATGAGAGTTAGGCCCAATGACCCCAAGGCACACCCTGTTCGTCTGTGAAGTGTAGGGGTGGGGTGGTAGGGTAAGGGGGTGTTAGTGTCTCTACCCTAACACTTCATTTCCCTACTTTTGTCACTTCAGCCCTAACTGATGCATTAACTGATGCATTAATGGAGTTTTTTGCAATGAATTTCCTTGCTTTCTGAGAAAGTGCAATCTTGCCTTTATATGTTGTTTGGAGCACAGGTATGTGTACAGACATTGTAATGAACTGCCATAATCCTATAGGAGCGCAGGGCCCTTTGGGCTCTCCACTCCGAGTATTGCATAATGGATGGCCCAACTGTCTCATTACTGCATAATTGTATTCATGTGTGGGAGCACAGGTCCCAGATGACTTTGCTTTACCACCTACCTGTAATTATAAAGATGCAGCGCAAGTCTACACACATTCCAAGAAACCATTGTGCTGCAAATGGTGCACTATCTCAGTAACCATAGCAACCTTGGACAAAATTCCACTACACTTGTAGTTATGGACTGGTAAACTGCACACATGCTTACTGCAAAGCTATGCTTAGAAATAATCCATATATCTAACTGTTTTCAAGATATAGGCACTGAAAGGTGCTGTGTTCACCACAGTGTTATCCTATGGGAAGTTTCTCAACTTTGGAATGCTATAAGTATGTAACTGATGCAAATTTTTACACCAAACCAGGATAAGTCACATCTCTTAGACACCCTCTTTCTGCCCTACAAATTATAAGCCACAGGTCATAACCATCTCTTTGCAGTGAAGTGGCAAAGAAACAACAACCTTTAAAAATTCCTGTTCGTGAGCTGTCAGAATCCTTGTTCATGAGCCGAATCCCTGTTAGTGAGGTGTCAAAATCCCTGTTTGTGAGCCAATCCCTATTCACAAGGTAGTGCCATTTGGTCATTCCCTCTCGAACAAGGATTTTGACAGCTCATGAACAGAGATTCTGGCACATCACAAACAAGGATTTTAACAGCTCAAAAACAAGGATTTAAGGGCCATCTGATCATCTTCTCATGAACAGAGATTTTGACAGCTCATGAACAAGGATTTCTAATGAACAAGGATTTTGACAGCTCACATACAGGATTTTGACACCTCATGAACAGGGATTCCTTTTCAGAATCCCTGTTTGTGAGCTGTAAAAATCCCTGTTGGTCAACTGAATACCTGTTTGTGAGTTATCAAAATCCTTGTTCATGAGAAATCCCTGTTCCTGAGAGAGATCCATCTGGTCATCATCTCACAAAGAGGGATTTTGACAGCTGATGAACAAGGATCAGCTCGTGAACAAGGAATTTGACACCTCATGAACAAGGATCAGAAGAATCACAATCAAGGATTTTTTAAATTTCAAAACCACATTTTGGGGCCAAACTAAAGTAAATCAAAGGCATGGGTTTGTAGAAGATGTCACCTAGCAAAACCCATGCTTGGTTCAATTCACAACCCTTCCCTGAGTCAACTTATGTTTTGTTTGATAAGGAAAAGTGAAAACAAGATGGCTGGTCACAAACAGGGAATTTTTCTCACAAACAGGGATTTTATAAATCCCTGTTTGTGAGCTGTTGGTGTCAGTGTTCATGAGGCAAATCCTTGTTCACAATTAATACACCTGTCCAAAAGATTGAACTGAGCATGCTCAGAACCAAAACTTTCAAAATTTAATAACTTTGGAATGGATTAATGTTTTTTCACTAAAGCAATGCAGGCTTTTTTTCTTTGGGGCAACCTCATTCTGCCCTGAGACCTCCAGACCAAAATTCCAGATTGTGTGGCCACAGCATGATGGGCAGAAATCCGCAAAAACTGACAAAGAAAGAAAGAAAAAACACACCCTTTTCATGATATCTTTCATGAAAACTGTACTTCTGTTCGAAACAAAACTTGGCATGTCAAGAGATCTACCCCACAAGACAGTGCATACCAAATTTTGTGCCAATCTGTTAAACAGTTCTGAAGTTATTTAAGTGCCACATTTGGTGTTTAAGATTAAACTGCTTATTCAACCCTAACTATAGTAGCACTACTGCACCACTATAATATATATTTTTTTAGAAATGGGCTTTTTATTTCCTGGCATCTGACTGACTCATACCCCTGGCAGAGAGGTACATTAATGTTCAATAGATGACAAGGAAATAAAAAGTACCAGCGCCAGTGCCCCTCCACCCATTCAAGTATTCCTGTGCACACCCTGTTTCTTCATTGGCCAAAAACAACCAGTTAATCTGAAATCACCACCATTTTTTTCTTCTGGGTTAGTGAGAGATACTGGCCCCCCAATGCTAGCTCCCTAACCATTTGGCACGCAACCACAGCTGAGCTTACTGAGTGTTACATTTCTTTATATCTATTTTTTTCATGATACTATAGTACCTATGAGAATGGAACACACTCTCCAGTGAAGCAGCTGCAATTTTTGTTCCCAGTCAGGTAGCAAGGGACTTGTTGTTCTGCCCCTAGCTCACCCACTGACTCATATGCAAACCTTGCCCACAATTCGACTGCAGTCCTTTGGTACCTACCTGCAAAATACAATCTTCTTTATCAAGAACAGTTTAAAAAAAAAAGAAAACCTAGACATGCCAGTAAATGCAGTGCTACTCTCGTGCAGCTCTTGCTAGTCCCCCTTCAATACCCCAGAGTTAATCAAGCCCTGCTTTGCCACTGGAACACAAACAGTGAGATCCCCACCACCAGCGGCTCACACATTGATTGCTACCAAAATAAAAAACAACTGCCACCAGAAGGACTGCAAGCAGAAAACACACGGACATCCTCCATAATGAGAGACACACTCTGCCACAGTTCTCCTATACAGGACCAAATCAAGTTTTCTTTCCTTTAAAGTGAGTAATGCTAGCACATGGTGTTCAACGTTACTCACAAACAGCATTGTGTAAACTCTGGCTCACTCCAACTCCACTCCAGCTGCAGGAAAACATTTCCATATATGTGTGTTTGTTTTTTAAAACAAAAAGCAACTTCTTTTAATTTCATTACCTCTAACTTCTGCAGACTGTTTTCCCAATCATGCTCCTGCCAGCCACCAGTGTCCCAAAGCAAAAGATTAAATACTTAAACTAATGGTCTCATAAAGCAACAACAGAAAAAAAATAAAAACAACAGAACGCAAGTAAACTGGGGTTGGGGGTGATGGTTCAAAAGCGAAGGAGGGACATGTCATATACAGCAATAAGAAAGCTACAAAACAAGTGTGAAAAGCTGCAGTGCCCTCTACTGCTAAGTATTGATTAGTATACCAGTAGAATGACTACTTTACTAACAAATCAACTTTAAGTTAATTTGCAGTCATTTTTTTTCATTCGTAAATGTAAAAAAAAAACTACATTTAGCCTATTTTCTAAGCTCCATAATACCCTCCTGAGTGGGTGGTGTGGGCAGTACCGGACCTTCCAGGGGATATATGGTCATCTGCTGTGGTATCAGGCCACATTGCACCCCTGGGTGGTCCAGTAATGCCAAATTCTTCCCACACTGGAGGGTATTATTGCTTGCATGTAGCCCCACTATAATTAGGGTTGAGTAAGCAGTTTAATGTTACACTCTAAATTTTGCACTTTCATAACTTTGCAACCATTTAACAGATTTGCACATACTTTTAGTATGCTCTTTCCTGTGGGGTGGATCTCTTGATGTGCCAAGTTTTGTTTTGATTGGATGTACAGTTTTTATACTGCGCATAATGCAAAAGAGTGTTTTTTGCTTTTTTTCACCAGTTTTTGCTGATTGTTGCCCACAGTGCTGTGTCCACATCATTTGAAAGTTTGGTCTGATGTTTTCCGGGTAGAAAGAGGTTGCCCAAATGAACAAGTCCATGTTGATTTGGTGAAAAAATATGAATCCAATCCAACGTTTTTAAATTTTGAAATTTTGGGTTCTGAGCATGCTCAGTTCAGTCTTTTGGATGGGTGTACAAATTGTGAAAAAAAATTTGCCTCATGAACAGGGATTTTGACAGCTCATGAATAAGGATTTATAAAATCCCTGTTTGTAATAAAAATACTTCATGAGCCACCATCTTGTTTTCACGTTTCCTCATCAAACAAAACATTATAAATTGACCCAGGGAAGTGTTATGAACCAAGCATGGGTTTTGTTAGGTCTACATCCTCTACAAACCCATGCATTTGGCTTACTTTAGTTCGGCCCTGAAATGTGGTTTTGAAATTTAAAAAATCCTTGTTTTTGACTAGCTTCCAATCCTGGTTCATGTGGTGTCAAAATCCCTGTTAATATGGGATGACCAGATGGCCCTATCGCATGAAGAGGGATTTCTCATGAACAAGGATTTTGAAACCTCATAAACAGGGATTCTGTTGATGAACAGAGATGTGAGGTGTCAACATCCTTGTTTTTGAGCTATCAAAATCCTTGTTTGTGAGGTGTCAAAATCCCTGTTAGTGAGGCAGTCCCTGTTTGTGAGCAGTCAAAATCCTTGTTCGGGAGGGGATGACCAGATGGCCCTACCTCATGAACATTGACTGGCTTATGAAGAGGAATTTTGATACCTCACAAACAGGGATTCAGCTCATGAACAAGGATCTTGACAGCTCACAAAAAGTGATTTTTAAACGTTGCTGTTTCTTTGCCACTTAACTGGAAATAATCAGTTAGGACTTTTGCCTTGACATTTTCAGGGTATAACGTGGATAAACTTTGCATAAGTTCCATAGTTAATAGCATTCTGAATTTGATAATGTTCACATAAGATAACACTGAGGAGAATATGGCACCTTCCGATGCCTGTATCTTGAAAACAGTTCTAGATACAGATTTTTTATGTGCAGTAAGTATGCATGCAGGTTACCAGTCCATGATTACAACTGCAGTGGAATTATTTCCAAGGTTGATATGGTTACTGAGATATTGCACCATTTGCAGCACAAGGTTTTCTTGGAATGTGTCTAGGGCTGAGCTGCATCTCTACAATTATAGGTAGGTGGGAGTGAGATGCTATTATGCAGTAATCAGACTGCTGGGCCAGCCATTTTTTAATACTGGGACTCCCACAGCAAGATGACAGTTTATTATAATGTATTTGCATTTATGGACAGATTGGACAGGCCCTGCACTCCCAAAAACTGATACCATGATCCCTGCGCTGCCACAGCCATAGAAGGGTAAGATTAGACTTTCTCAAACAGTAAGGAAATTCATTGTAAGAAATGTTGTTAATACATCACTTGTGGTTGAAGTGACAAAAGTAGGGAAATTAAGCATTAGGGTTGAGACCCTAACACTCCCCACTCTACCACCCAACCCCACCTCTACCCTCCACCGACCAACAGGCAATGGGATGTGTCTTGGGGTCATTGGGCCAAAATATCACCCCGTTTTCCTATACTGTACTATGTCAACTTTCTTACACATGGAATGGGGTGAGAGTTAGGGCCAAGGACTCCAAGGCACACCCCATCACCTGTTTGTCTGTAGAGGTTGGGGGGTTGGATGGTAGGTTGGGGTGTGTTAGGGTCTCAACCCAAACACCTCATTTCCCAACTTTTCTCACTTCAATCCTAACTGATGCATTAATGAAGTTTTTTGCAATGAATATATATGCAAGCCATAACACATGATGAGGGGTAGGTTATCTCCTGATAAGAGCATGCCCAGGTGTGTTATAAGGCACAAGGCACGTGTGCTGAGTGCCTTATGCTCCTGGGTGTGCTTTTATCAGGAGATAACCCACACCTCAGAGTGTGTTATTTTGCTTATGAAATGGGTTCCCCCAGTAAAGACGTTAATTCAATGAATTAGAATCCTGGTTCTCCACCCATAGGCTCATCCTCAACTATAAAAAAAATCAAGGTAATGCTATTCAGCCACCCACAACATAAACATAATTAAGATATCCTCTCTATACATAGTTGCCAAGGAACCACCTTGGAACCAGTCAAAAGCTTAAAATATCTAGGCAACACCCTTAACTTGACTCTCAGGTTCCGTGACCATATCATGCTTACCTGCTCTGCAGTAAACTCCAGAACTGGCCTCTTATATAAACTTAGACCCTGCCTTCCCCCGATGCTCTCCAGCTAGCTTTCACTAGCTCAGCCCTACCCTTGGTTGATTACAGCATAGTTATCTAAGGCTCTACCTTGGACACTTCCCTGTCCAAAATCAAACTTACTATAAATAAGCCCTGCTGGCTGGCTACTGGCAGTGAACGGCTCACACACACCTGTGACCTCTACCAAAGATCAGCATGGCTAAACTACCAGAGATGACTACTATATCAGACCTGCCTTCTCACAAAAACAATCCAACTGTGCCTACCCCCCCCCCGGGTTATCTTTCTCTTCTACAACCGGGGTTACAGAGGCAGATTACAAGACTTTCTGATACTGCTGCCTTCCACATCCATCAGCAATTTAGTACTCCAAGTGCTCATTTTCTGGTCCAAGGGCCAATATTATGTCCATATTCTTTGTATTCACTGTGCTTCTGGATGCACATGCTTGGGACACAAAGCACATGCTTTTTTGTTACTGTTACCATTAGCATTTGCGTTTACATTTCTGCTTGCATTTCTGTTACTGTTTGCGTAACCATTTCTGTTTGTGTTTTCATTACTGTTTGTGTTACCATTTGCATTTCCCTTACCATTATTGTTTGCATTTGCACTTGCGTTTCTGTTATTTGTGTTAGCGTTTCTATTTGCATCACCATTAGCACTAGCGTTACCACTTTGCTTTCTGTTTCCCTCAATGTTAGTGTTAATGGTTAGCATTACCGTTTGTGTTTATGCTTGCGCTTGAGTTTCTGTTGCCATTTGCGTCACTGTTACCGTTACTGTATGCGTTTGCACTTGTGTTTGCATTACCATTTGTGTTTATGTTTGCGGCACAGTTAACATTAGTGTTACCACTTCGCTTTGCATTTTCATTAATGTTAACATTACGGTTAGCATTACTGTTTGCATTTACATTTGTGTTTCCGTTACCATTAGCATTACTGTTACCATTTCTGTTCCGTTTGCACTTGCATTTGCATTACTGTTTGCATTTGCATTTACACTTGCATTTCTGTCATTGTTTGTGTTATGGTTTGCATTTGTGCTTGTGTTTCTGTTATCATTTGCATTTCCATCTACGTTTGCATCACTGTTACCGTTACTGTTAGCGTTTGCGGTTATGTTACCATTAGCATTACCGTTTTCTTTTGCGCTTGCATTTGTGTCAACATTACCATTACCATGTGCATTTGCGTTACCGTTTGTGTTGCCATTTGTGTTTGCATTTCCGTTTGCATTACCGTAACAGTTAGCATTTGTGTTCATGTTGGTGTTACAGTTACCATTAGTGTCTGCGTTTCAATCACCGTTACCATTACTGTTAGCTTTAGCATTACTGTTATGGTTATTATGCAGACATGGGCAGCATGGTGGGAGCTCAGGGGCCTTTGGGCCCCATGCTCCTACCACCACATACCATTCACTATGTATGTTGCAGATTTCTATTTTCAGTCCAGTATACAGTTCTTGCACAGTGAAGTGACAAAAATTCAGTTTTTTGTTACTTTTGTACACTGTGCTGCCCATGGTGCTGCACAGTCATTATGTGGTTTATTGGGCTGAGACCTGGGACAGAGACAGATTTTTCATGAAAGGAACATCCCACTTTTTGTTTGGTGAAAAAATATTGTTCCTTCCAGAGTTATTACCATTTGAAGGTGCCCCCCCCCCCACAGTTAAAGTTTTTTGGCTGCCAGGTCTGCCATTTAGTGCATTTTTGGCTGTGAGGTCAGCCATTTTGTGGTGAAAGAATTCTTAAATTTTTAAAATTGAATATTTATTTAACGGTTTGGTCTTTTTACTTGAAATTTGGAGGGTGTTGAAGGGATGTCCTATGGCTGTGACTTATGCTATTTAGGTGATGCAAAATTAATTTGTTGGGGAGATATTGACTGATGTAGTTGTTTTGTTCCCATTGAATTAGGCATGCTGTTATTGGCTTGCAATTTATAGGGTAGGTATCCCTAGTGCCCTGGAGATGCATTGCAGTGATTTGGTGTGTAAAACTTAAACAGGTGCAGAATTATGCCACTCCCATGAATGAAAATTTGGTTTGTTCTGCTTCAATATCTTTTGAACCATCTCTCCAATTTGCCTGAAATTTAGAATGTAGAAAGATTTAGCACAGATCTTTGACTGTGACAGTTTCGGGTCACTGGCAATTATGGTGGCTGAATCGTGGTTGCGCAGTTGTTTGCTTGTGGCACTGTGCAACCATTGAACATCTGGATGTTCACAAAATTTGAGACACATGGTGTGCTATGGTACATGTCTTCATTTTACCAATTTTTGGTTCAGTGTATATAAAGTTGTTGTGTAGCGAAGTGGCAAAAATGGGTTTTTTTTGGCAGTCTTGTGCAGTTTTCTGGTTGAGCTGCTGTGCAACCGTTGAACAGATTCACATAACATTTGGTATACATGTTCTGGTATGGTACATGTCTTCATTTACCTAATTTCATTTCAGTTGGACATACAGTTTTTGCGCACTGAAGTGACAAAAAAAATCAGTTCTTGCTTATTTTGTGCAATGTGTTTCCTGTGGCACTGCACAGCTATTGTGTGGTTGATTGGTCTGAAACTTGGGACATAGACAGCCCTCTCTTCAGGGAATATGCCACTTTTTGTTTGGTGAAAATATATTTTTTAATTCCAGAGTATTACCATTTGAATTTGCCCCCATCGCAGTTAAAGATTTTTTGGCTGCCAGGTCCCCCATGTTAGGGCATTTTGGCCACAACTTTCTCCATTTTGTGATGGAATAATTCTTAAACATGCACGAACTTTAAAACTGAATATCTCTTAAGAGGCTTGGTCTTTTTACTTGAAATTTAGAGGGTGCCGAGAGGATGTCCAACAGCTGTGAATTATGGCATTTAGGTGCTGCTAAATTAATTTATTGGGGAGTTAGCCCTAGTGCCCTGGATGTGCCTTGCAGTGGTTTGGTGTGTAAAACATAAGCAGGTGCAGAATTATGCCACTCCGATGGATGGAAATTTGGTTCATTCAGCTTCAATAACTTTTGAACCATGTGTCTGATTTGCCTGAAATTTGGAAAGTAGAAAGAGTTATCATAGATCTTCGACTGTGACACTTGTCGGGTCACTGGCAGTTATGGTTGCTGAACTGTGGCACATGATTATTATAGGTAATGGGAAAGTATTTATGTGCATTACGAAAACTATGCTAAGCACATTTTGGGGTGCACAGGAAGATCCCATTATAAGGTATAGGACAGCTCAAAAGGTATGGCACATGCATATTGTTATGCAGTGCTGGACAATGTGGTGGGAGCATGGGGCCCACCCACCAATACATATGATTCACTACTTAAATTGTGATCATATGGAGAACTATGCAAGTTGGTGGAAGCACGGTGCCCAACTTGTGTGACAATGTAGTTACCTGTGCTTTTTCAAAAGGTAAGGAAATTATTTGCAAAACACTGCTTTAATGCAACAGTTAGGGTTGTTCCACAGTGACAAAAGTGAGGAAATTTGGTGTTAGGGTTGAAAACCCTAACTCTGCATTCCCCTTCCCACCCCCACAATCACCACTCAGACACATGCATGCAAGCAGAGAAAGGACCAAGGCAACACAACCAATCACACACAACCAGCAGCAGGTAACAGAAATAACATGCAACTATCTAAACTGCAAAACCACACACCCATGCCAACAGATGTCGGGCTGTGGCATGGGGTCGTGACTGCTGACTCTGATCCTGGATGTTCCATGCACAGCAAAACACATATCACTATGGACAACTGGGCATGTTGGGCTACATACTGCCACCAACATATAACACAGACTACACAGCTTTCTTAAAGACTGAATTGAGCATGCTTGGAGCCCAAAATGTCAAAATGTAATAACTTTGGAATGGATTAATATTTTTTCACTAAACCAATGATGGGTTGTTTCTTTGCATAATCTCTGCCTACTCATAACATTTCAGATGAAAATTCCACACAGTGTGTGCACAGCATGATGTCAAAAAATGACCCTAATATTTGCCCAAAAAAGTGAAAAATTAAGTTTTTGATCCTTGGTTGTGCAAAACCCGCAAACAGATCAAAATGTAACTTGGCAAATCAAGAGATCTACAACCCAAGACTGTGTATTCCACATTTTGTGCAAATCTGTTGAATGGTTGTAAAGTTATTAATGTGCAAAATTTGTGGTTTAACTTTAAACTGCCTACTCAACCCAAATTATGAGGGCACAACTGTGCCTTATAATATATCTATTTATCTCTCTGTCTCTCTCTCTCTCTCTCTCTCTCTCTCTATATATATATATATATATATATATATATATATATATATATATATATATATATATCTCTCTCTCTCTCTCTCTCTCTCTTATAGATATATATATATTTGGGAGGCAGTATAGTGCAGTGGTTTAAGGCTCTGAGTTGCAAATCTGGAGATATCCAGCAGACCAGATATGGGTTTGCATCCCACAGCTTCCACTTGCATACTGTGTGACCCCAGCAAGTCACTTAACTTCCTGTGCTCCCAGGTCACTCCTGTAAAAAGCTTTCAGCTTAGTGTGCTACTCCTGGTTAAACAACTATATATATATATATATATATATATATATATATATAGAGGCAAAAACTCAGTTTAATGCAACAGTTAGGGTTTTCCACAGTAAAAAAAAAGCTAGAAATTTGGGTTTAGGGTTGGCCCCTTGAACTAGCCCACCCCAACTGGCATAAGGTGTGCATTGGGGTCGTCGTCCTCACCGCTCACACCCCATCACATGTGTAAAGTTAGTTGAGGTATAGGAGAGAATGGGGTGAGAGTTAGGATTAATGATCCCAATGCACACTCCAAAGCTGATTGGGGGTAGGCTGGGGTCCAAGGGGGCTTTCAACCCCAACCCTGAATTTCCTAGCTTTTTTTTGCTGTGGAAAACCCTAACTGATGCATTAAATGGAGTTTTTTGCCTCTAATTTCCCTTCTTTTTGAGAATGAGGATGATAAATAATGAATGGAATGCAGTGGCCCATGGTCATGCCACTATAGTTAGGGTTGAGCGGCCACTTACATACTAAAGTCAAACGTTTGGACATTAATAACTTTGGACCTGTTCAATGGACTTGCCTGAAATTTGGTACACGTGTTGGGGAACACTAGATCTCTTGATCTGCCAAACTGAGATTGTGTCAGAGTGCTGGTCTTCGTGTACGAAAGCACTGAAAAATGCAAAATTATCCATTTTTGAAGGGACCTTTTGGCATTCTTAATGTGGTCCTGCATGGCCATCGTGTGGTGTGCTGCTCTGCATGATGGCTTGTTTGAAAGAGCTTTGGAGACTGAACATGCCGCTTTATATTTGGTGAAAAAATATTAAGGCATTCAAAAGTTATGGCACTTTTAAGTTCCCATTATAAGTTAATGGGAACATTTATATGTATATCTTGCGATCAAAGAATGGTGGTTCTGGCCATCTGGTCTCACCTGGTGATCAAAGAATTTGCAGCCTCATGGTTCAAGAATCTTTGTTCCTGATGAATTTTCAAAATTCTTTGACTGCGAGGCCCGCCATCTTGTTTTCAGTTTTCCAATCACACAAACACAAATATCTTGGATCAGGGGTAACTTCTGAAGTAAAACTTCAATCGGTTTTACTCAGGGGACCCTGATCTATCAAGCCATGGCTTTGGTTCCATCCAAATGAGTCAAAAATAGAGTTATACGCTTTTAAAATCTTAATTCGTGTCTCTCTAATGATCTTTGATTGTGAGCCTGCAAATTCTTTGATTATGAGATTCTTTGATCGTGATTTTGCATCGTGACTTAAAACACTAATATATCAGCTCAGGGGTGGGCTAGGGACACAAATGAGAGCTTGTTTTGTTCAGGAGGGTCTGTTCTGTCAAACCATGCCAATTGGTTTGGTTCAAATCAGTGAATACATCATGTTTCACCCTTTCTTTATTCTTTGATTGTGAGCTTGCAAATTCTTCGATCATGAGGCTGCAAATTCTTTGATCATGAGGTTCTTTGATCGCAATCTTGCATCGTGAGTGAGGGATGAGATGACCAAATTTAAAAATCATTTTTCTCAGCCCATGGGTGCCCTAGGAAGTCAAATGAGGCTGGGTTTTACTCAATGGGCTTCGTTCTGTCAAACTATGGTGGTGGTTTACTGCAATTCCTCCAATTTATTGCTTTAAAATGTTTTTTATTCTTTGTTTGTGAGTTTGCAAATTCTTTGATTGTGAGATTCTTTGACTGCGATATTGCATCGCGAGCGAGGGACAAGATGGCCCAATTTAAAATTAAATTTTCTTAGCCACAGGGGTGTCCTAGGAAGTCAAATGAGGATGGATTTTACTCAGGGGGCTTCATTCTGTTGAACCATGGTGGTGGTTTACTGCAATTGCTTCTATTTTTTTGAATTATTAAATGTTTTATTCTTTGTTCGTGAGCCTGCAAATTCTTTGATAGTGAGGCTGCAAATTCTTTGATCATGAGATTCTTTGATTGTGATCTTTGATTGCAAAATAGGGACAATATCGCCAGATTTCTTATAATGGAATAGATAAGGACATTTTGCCAGTCTTTGACATTGAATATCTCAGAAAAGGTTTGGTCTTTTTACTTGAAATTTGGAGGAAAGAAAGGCAACATCCCACAGATGTGCCTTTTAGTAGATTGGTCAAAAAATATTACAGGGTGGCAAAGTTATAGCAGTATGAAGTTGGTGCTTTTTCCCTGGGATAACATTATGGCATCTGCCATATTACAGGAATTCTTTGCCGCTCTGCTGGAAAATAACGGTTTGGTCTTTTGGACTGAAATTTGGAGGGAAGAAAGCCAACATCCTACAAATGTGCCTTTTGGTGGTTTGGAGAAAAAATATTACAGGGTGGCAAAGTAACAGCACTCTGAAGTTGACAATTTGTCCCATAGGATAACATTATGGCGTTTGTCGCGTCTTTCAGTGCCCATGTCTCAGAAATGGTGCAAGATACGGACTTTTTGTCAAAAAAATGCTTAGCCTCCCCAAATGAAGGGCTAAGCAAAAAAATAGCCAGGAAAGAAATAATTCATACAAAATTTTAATTTCTTTCCTACGTCATACGGTTCCTGAGATATAAGCAATTTAGTATTCCAAGTCATGCTTTTCTGGTCTGAAGTCAATTATAACACATACATTCTTTGTTTTCAATTAGTTTTTTCAATGCAGTTTTTGAGGAAAAGAAGGGTGTGCAATTTTGTTACTGTGACAGCTAGCGTTTCCAGTTGGCTTCTGTTACCATTCAAATCACCGTTCTCGTCTATGCCACCGTGTGCATAACAGTTTGCATTTTCATAAGCACTTGCATTTCTGTTTCTATTGTCTTTACTGTTGCTGTTACTGTTACCATTTACGTTTACTATTGTAGTACCATGACCTTATGTGTAACAGTTTTCGTTTTTGTATGCGCTTGCTTTTCTGTTTTTATTGGCTTTATTGTTGCTGTTACCATAACCATTTGCATTTACAACAGTGGTTCCGTGAGTATGTGCGTCACGGTTTGCATTTCCAAACGTGCTTGCGTTTCTGTTTACTTGGGTGCTATTGTTGGTGTTACGGTTACCATTTGTGTTTACAATTGTGATACCATGAATGTGTGTGTTTTACCAGTTGCGTTCTGTATGCACTTCTGTTTGATGTCTCCGTTTACATAACTGTTTGGTTCAGCATCACTTTATGCTTATGTTTCTATTAACGTTTCCTTTGCCATTTAAGTTTGCTTGCCAAGTGCATTACTGTTGCCACTTTCATTTGCTTTGCAGTTTCTGTCACTGTGTAAGAAGATGTTACATGGCAGGAGCGCGGGACCCTGCATTCCTTTCATTATTTATAATCCTCATTCTCAAAAAGAAGGGAAATTAGAAGCAAAAACTCCATTTAATGCATCAGTTAGGGTTGTTCCACAGCAAAAAAAGCTAGGAAATTCAGGGTTAGGGTTAAGCCCCTTGGACCCTCCCAGCCCACCCCCAACTGGCATTGGGGTGTGCGTTGGGGTCGTCTAACTTTCACCCAAACCTCCTATACCTCAGCTTCCTTACACATGTGATAGGGTGAGAGTTAGGGCTGGCAACCCCAACACACACCCCGATGCTGGTTGGGAGTTGGGCTGGGGGTTCCAGGGGGGGCTTTCAACCTTAACCCCGAATTTCCTAGCTTTTTTTTGCTGTGGAACAACCCTAACTGATGCATTAAACAGAGTTTTTGCCTCTAATATATATATATCTATATGTATATATATATATAAAATAGTGGCACGTAGTGCTACTATAGTTAGGGTTGAGGAGTCATTTACATGTTAAACCCAAATTTTGCACCTTAATAACTTTACAACCATTTGACAGATTTGCCTGAATTTGGAATACTCATCGAGACCCATACACCCTGATGTGCCTTTTGAAGAGTTTGTGAAAAAATATTAAACGGTTCAAAAGTTATTCAAAAAACAATTTCCCATTGTAAGTCAATGGGAAAAGTTAACAAAAAGTTTGACAGTGTCACAAATGCAGTTTTTACTGTCGCAAATGGCCATTTTACTGTCACAAATCCACCATTTTGTTTTCAGTTAGTGATCAGAAAACTGCTTGGCATTTAAAATTGGGAACCTTTAGCAACCTAATTATTTTTGTATTCACCTAGTCAGACCCCGAGGATGCTAGCCATGTCTTTATTTTGGGGTAAAACACCCCAAAAATATGTTTTTCAAATTTATGGAAAAAGTAGTTTCATAAAGTACTGTCGCACTTGCGACACTGTTGAATGAATTTGCGAAAGCTTTCACAAGTTTTGACAGTACTTTTCTAGGCTGTGGGAAAATGACAGCAATTCTTTGGCACCCCTGCTGCAAAAGAACGATTTGGTGTTTTGGCCTAAAATTTGGAGGGAACGCAGCTGACATCACACAGATGTGCCTTTCAGTGTTTTGTTGAAACAATATTACACAGCAACAAAGTTATGGCACTCCAAAGTTGACACTTTTTCCCATAGGATAACATTACAGCATCTGACGCATTACAGGAATCCTTTGGAGCCCTGCTGCAAAATAACTGTTTGGTCTTTTGGGCTGAAATTTGGAGGGAACACAGTCAACATCCCACAGATGTGCCTTTTTGTAGTTTGGTGAAAAAATATTACACAGAGCCAACGTTATGGCACTCTGAACTTCTCTTTTTTTCCCACAGGATGACATTATGGCGTTCACCGCGCCTTTCAGGGCCTGTATGTCGGAAACGGTGCAAGATATGGACTTTTTTGTCAGAAAAACACTTAGCCCTCTCATGGGAGCTAAGTACAAAACTCACCAGGAAAGTCATAAATCATATGACTTTTAATTTTTTTTTCTACATCGTACGGTTCCTGAAATATAAGCAATTTAGTATTCCAACTCCTCATTTTCTGCTCCAAAAACCATTATTATGCATACATTCTTTGTACTCACTGACTTTCCTTATGCAGCTTTTGGAGAAAACCAGCCTGTGCGCTTACGTTACTGTTACCATTACCATTTTCGCTTGCGGATCCGTTCCTGTTTTACTCACCATTCATGTCTACTCCACCATCTGCATTACCCTTTGTGTTTTCATTTGTGCTTGCTTTTGCATTGTTTTTAACATTTCTGTCTACACTACTGTTTCTCTTTCTGTTTCGCTTTCCATCACCATGCGCATTACTATTTGTGCTTGCGGGCACAATCTTATTATGTGACAAGACATCATGTGGTGGGAGCATGGGACCTTTCGGGCCCTGCGCTCCCACCACCGCATTGCATTCACTATTTCTCATTATCATTCTCAAAAAAAAGGGAAATTACAGTCAAAAAACTCTGTTTAATGTATTAGTTAGGGTTGTTTCACACCGACAAAAGTGAGGAAATTCGGTGTTATTGTTGAAAGCCCCCTTGGCCCCCCGCCCACCCCCCAACCAGCATTGGGGTGACATTAGGGTTGTCAGTCCTAACTCTTACCCCATTCTTTTACACCACTGCTTCTTTACACATGTGATGGGGTGAGAGTTATGGCCGACAACCAATGACACCCTGATGCTGGTTGAAGGTGTGGGCGGAGGGGCAAGGGGGGCTTTCAACCCTCACACCAAACTTCCTTGCTTTTGTCGGTATGAAACAGCCCTAACTAATGCATTAAACATAGTTTTTTTGCCTCTAATATATATGTGTGTATATACATATATATATATATATATATATATAATAGTGGCATGGTAGTAGTGTTGAGTATCCCATTTAAGATTAAAATGTGAAATTTTGCATCTTAATAACTTTGCCTCTGTATGACAGATTTGCCTGAAATTTGGAAGGCACAGAGCCATACCATAGAACTCTAGATCTGCCAAGTGTCATAACAGTTGGATATACAGTTGCAGAGTTATAGAGTGACATTCTGTAGCACTTTTATGCTTTTTTGAGCATTCTTTGCTCACTCTGACAGGTCGCACAGTTTGCACAGCTGGTCCAACATCTTCAGGGAACATGCAGCCAGGTTCCCCGATGTGTCTGTCAAAGATTTCGTGAAAAAAATATTAAACGGTTCAAATGTTATTCAAAAAACAAGTTTCCCATTATAGTCAATGGGAAAAGTTAACAAAAAGTTTGATAGTGTCGCAAATGCAGTTTTTAATGTCACAAATGATCCCTGTAGTGTCATGTCAGCCATTTATTTTCAGTTAGTGATCACATAAATGCCTGGCATTTAAATTTGGGACCCTGTAGGGACACAATTCTTTTTGTGTTCACCTAGTTGGACCCCGATGATGCTAGTCATGTCTTTCTTGGGGGGTTAAACACCCCAGAAATATGTTTTTGAAATGTTTGTAAACTGTAGTGTCACAAATTAGTGTTGCACTTGTGACACTTTCATGATTTTATTTTTTTGTGAAAGTAGTGTGATTTGTGGCACTACTTTGCGACACTAGGGTCAAAATAACAGGAATTCTTTGCCACCCAGCTGCAAATTAACAGTTTGGTCTTTTGGGCTGAAATTTGGAGGGATGAAAGCCAACATCCCACAGATGTGTCTTTTGGTGGCTTGGTGACAAAATATTACAGGGATTCAAAGTTACAGTACTCCTAAGTTGACACTTTTTCCCATAGACTAACATTATTGCATCTGCAGCACCTTTTGGGGGCCCATATCTCAGAAAAGCTTTGAGATACATAATTTTCATCAGAAAAATGCTTAGCCCGCCCACTAGGGGGCTAAGTGCAAAACTAGCCAGGAAAGTCATAATTTATATATTAATAATATATACTAATAATAATAATAAAACTTTATTTATTAAGTGCCTTTCAAACACCAAGGTGCTGTACAAGTGAACAACAAAATCACAAAAATAAATCCATACATAAAATCAGAATAATAGCAAACATCAACCCATAAACACTTGTCTCCACAGATGGGTCTTAAGTTCCTGCTTGCAACTCCCCATGGTTGTGCATTCCTGAAGCTGATGGAGCAGATAATTCCAGAGGGTTGGGGTTATAAATATAAAGGCCCAGGCTCCAGAAGATTTTAAAATAACCTTGGAACCTCCAACAACCCCTCATCAGCTGAACGGAGCTGTCATACAGGGCTGTTGGGAATCAGAAGCTTTTTCAAGTATTCTGGGCCAATATGAAATTTACATTTTTTTCTATGTCATACAGTTCCTGAGATATAAACAATTTAGTATAGTTGAGTTGAGTTTAGTTGAGGCAGTATAGTGCAGTGGTTTAAGGCTCTGAGCTGCAAATCTGGTGACATCCCGCAGACCAGACCTGGGTTTGAATGCCACAGCTTCCACTTGCATACTGTGTGACCCTTTGCAAGACACTTAACTTCCCTGTGCTCCCAGGTCGCACCTGTAAAAAAACCTTTCAGGTTAGTGTGCTACTCCTGGTTAAACAAAAAAAAAAGTATTCCATGTGCTCATTTTCTGCTCCGAGGCCCATTATTATGCATACTTTCTTTGTATTCACTGTGTTTCTCTGTGCAGCTGTTGGTGAAAATAAGGGTGTGTGTTTCATTACTGTCACAGTTAGCATTTCCACTTGCATTTCTGTAACTGTTTACATTAGCATTCCTGTCTATACCACCCTGTGCATTACTCTTTGCATTTTTGTTTGCGCTTGCGTTTGCTTGACTGTTACCATTTGCATTCCCATTACTGTTTTTGTTTATGTTTTGTTTTGTGTCACCATGAGCATTACCATTTGCGTTTGTGTACTTGCTTCCATTTGTGTTTCCTTTGGCATCATCGTTGTTGTTACCGTTAGCATTTATATTTCCTATTGCGGTACTATGACCGTGCGCGTTATCAGTTGTGTTTCCGTACACACTTGCATTTCAGTTTCCGTCTGCATTGCTGTTCACATCTCCGCCACTGTGTGCATTACCTTTGTGTTTTGGTTTGCGCTTGCGTTACTGTAAACATTTGTGTTTCCATTACTTGTTTTGTTTGCATTTCATTTTGCGTCACTGTGTGCATTACCATTTGCATTTGCATATGTGCTTCTGTTTGCATTTCCTTTGGTGTCATCATTGCTGTAATCGTTAGAATTTGCATTTCCTGTTGCGGTACTGTGACCATGCGCATTATCATTTGCATTTCCATACATGCTTGCGTTTGTTTCCGTTTGCATTATTGTTCACATCTACACCACCGTGTGCGTTACCCTTTGCATTTTCATTTGTGCTTGCATTTGTGTTACTGTTAAAATTTGCATTTCCATTACTGTTTTTGTTTGCATTTCATTTTGCATCATTGTGTGCATTACCATTTGCATACACACTTCCATTTGCATTTGCATTTCCTTTGGCATCACCATTGCTGTTACTGTTAGCATTTGTATTTCCTGTTGTGGTACCATGACCAGGTGTGTTACCATTTGCATTTCCATACGCTCTTGTTATTCCATTTCTGTTTGCATTACAGTTCCCGTCTACGCCACCGTGTGCTTTACCCTTTGCATTTTCATTTGCGCTTATGTAACTACATTTGCGTTTCCATGACTGTTTTTGTTTGCATTTCCTTTTGTGTCATGGTGTGCATTTCCATTTGCATTTGCGTTTCTGTTTGTGTTTCCTTTGGTGTCATCATTGCTGTTATCATAAGTGTCTGCATTTCCAATTACGTTACCATGCCCATATGCATTACAATTTGCATTTCTGTATGTGCTTGCATTTTGGTTTTCATTAACATTTGCACTTGTGTTTGTATTACTGTTTGCATTATCATTCACATTTGTGTCACCATGTGCGCTAGCGTTTGCACTTGTGTCACTGTTACTTCACTATTTATAGTGCACATTCTCAAAAAGAAGGGAAATTCAAGGCAAAAACTCCATTTAATGCATCAGTTGGGGTTGTTCCGGTGACAAAGTGAGAAATGTGATATTAGGGTCCCACCGCACCTCACCCCACCCCACCTCCACCAACAGGCATTGGGTGTGTTTTGGGGTCTTCGGTCCTCTCACCCCATTCTCCTATACTGCACCACCTCAGCTTGTTTGCACATGAGATGGTGTGAGAGTTAGGACTGATGACTCCAGTGCACACCCTGATGCCTGTTGGTGTGGGTGGGGTGTGGGTGAGGTGCAAGGGGGTGGGAACCCTAACATCAAATGTCTTCACTTTTGTCACTGTGGAACAACCCTAACTGATGTATTAAACAGAGTTTTTTGCCATGAATATCTATATCTATCTATCTATCTATCTATCTATCTATCTATCTATCTATCTATCTAATACATGTGCATATACATATAAAACCATAGACAGAGAACAGTGATGGCAGAAAAAGATCACTGGTCCATCCAGTCTTCCCATAAACCCTAACAAATCCAGGACCTATTGTCCATACAGGGTTCTAAACCACACAATCCACCCACATGCTCCCCACCCCACTACTACCACCCTTAGTAACCATTAAGTCCTTCACCAGGTCCTAGCCATGTTTGAAGCCATTGATAAATCTGGCACCCACTATATCAGCTGGCAGATTGTTCCACAGCTCCATCTCCCTTTCTGTAAAACTTTCCTCCTGAATCTCCTCGTATCCCACCACCAGTTTCCACTCCTGCCATCATATTCATCAACTGCTACTTATACTAAATAATTCCTCACAGTTTACCATGTTCATTCCATTCAGGAACTTGAAAGTTATATTATATCTAACCTCTCTTGTCTGGCCTCCAGTGAGTACAAGTTCAGTGTCTTGAGCCTGTCTTCATAAGATCTGCCCTGCTGGTCATGAATCATTTTAGTCACCCAGAGTTGCACTCTCTCCATCATGTCCATATCTTTCCATAGGTGAGGACTCCAGAACTGGGAACAGTACTTCAGGTGGAGCCCATCTATAGAGAGGTAGTAATACCTCTTTACTTCTGCTCTCAGTACCCCTTCCTATACATCCCAGCATCCAGTTTTCCTTACCATAGGCCTTGTTTCACTGGTTTGATTGTTTTAGGGAATCACTGATGATGGCCCCAGGTGTCTTTCCTCACAGGCTATGCACACCTTTGCCACCTATCCAGTACTCTGTCCTGGGGTCCTTGTTCCCTATATGCATTACCTTGCACTTCCGGGCATTGAATTTCAACTGCCAAACCTTTGACAACCTCGCTAGCCTTTGCAAGTTTCTTTAAATCTCCCTAACTCACTCCTTGCAGTCTACCCTGCCATAGAGCTTAGTGTCTTCTGCACAGAGAGACATCTTACCCTGGATTCCTTCTCCCATGTTGCTAATGAACATATTCCAATGAACTGTACCCAAGGCTGATCCTTGTGACACCCCACTGGCAACCTCCCTGTCTTCTGATTTGACTAAGTTAAAAGCCTTGCTGAAATCAAAGTAGATTAAATCCACAGCATGACCCTTATCCAGTACCCACATTACCCTGTTAATGAATACTATCAGCTTAGTCTGACAAGACCTTCTTGCCACAATCCCATGCTGTTTACTGTCCTAGAAACCATTGCTTTCCAGGCAGTCCACAAGGTCCTCTTTGACTGTTGTCTCCATCTACCCACAATAGAGGTAAGACAGAGAGGTCTGTAATTACCCAGTTGTTCCTTGTCTCTTTCCCCCGTTATGGAGCAAGACCATGTCTGCCACTCTCCAGTCTTTTGGAACAACCCTTAGCTGAATAGAACTATTAAATAGCCACACCAGAGGTTCAGTAAGTTCCATTGCCAGTTCCTTGAGCACCCTTGGATGTATCCCATCTGGCCTTGGGGCATTATCTATATTTGAGAATGCTGGCACTTTGCAAACCCTTTCCTGGTAAATATTTGCAGCCTCATCTCAGGGATCCCCTTTACAGTGATTTTAAAGCCACTTTCTGGCAGAGCCGCTCTGTCTTCTCTTGAGAATACAGTACAAAAGTACAAACTAAACAAAAATGTGCTCAGGGCTGGTGTTTTATAGATAAACCACAGTATAAATGCAAAAACAATCAAGCACTCACCCCACAAGAGTAAGGAAGGTGTTGTTTGCCAGAATAAAACTATTTTTTGAGGTGCCAAATAAAAATATGCCTTGAAGAGTTTTAGTTATTTACAGAATCAATTATCAAAATCCTGGTGTAACACAGTGAATGGTCATACATAGAAACATAAAAACATAGAATTTGACAGCAGATAAGGACCACTTGGCCCACCTAGTTTGCCCATTTTTCTACCTAACAGATAAGCTGCAGATCCTAGATAACCAACAGCTTACTTCCTCCTACCCCCCACTAGGACTGCCTTATGTCTGTCCCATGCATTCTTGAATTCCCCCACTGTTCTTGACTCCATGAGCTCCTCAGGGAGGCTGTTCCTTGCATCCACAACCCTCTCAGTGAAAAAATACTTCCTCACATTACCTCTGAGACATCTCCTCTCTATCTTCAAATTGTGCCCCCTTGTTCATGCACATCTCTTTTTCTGAAAGATGCTACCCTCTTGGACTTTATTGATTCCCTTGAGGTACTTAAAAGTTTCTATCATGTCCCCTCTCTCCCTTCTTTCCTCAAGGGTATACATATTAAGCTCCTTTAGTCTTTCTTCATATGTCTTCTGGTGCAGATCCTGCACCATTTTGGTTGCCCTCCTCTGGACAGCCTCCACTCTGTCTATGTCTTTGCGAAGATGGGGTGTCCAGAACTGCACACAATACTCCAGATGGGGTCTCACCAACTGTCTGTACAAAGGGATAACAACTTCCTGTTTTCTACTATTGATGCCTCTCCCTATGCATCCCAGTATCCCCCCACCCTTCCTTACTGCTTTCTTACATTGCATGCCCACCTTTAGGTCATCTGATATAATTACCCCCAGGTCCCTTTCCATTTTTACTGTTGTCAGTATCTCACCCCCATTATGTACTCTTCCCCTGGGTTTTTGTTTCCCAGGTGCATTACCTTGCACTTCTTTGCATTGAATCTGAGCTGCCACATATCTGACCATTCCTCAAACCTTGCCAAGTCCCTTCTCATCCTTTCCACTCCATCTTGTGTATCAACCCTGTTGCAGATCTTTGTGTCGTCTGCAAAGAGACATACTTTTCCTTCCCATTCCTCTGCAATGTCACTTATAAAGACATTAAAAAGGACCGGTCCCAGTACTGAACCCTGTGGTACCCCACTAGTAAACCTCCTTTCTTCACTGTGGACTCCATTTACTACTACCCTTTGTATCCTGTTGTCTAGCCATTTTTTTATCAAGGCTACCACATTGGGACCCACTCCAAGGCTGGCTAACTTGTGCATTAATCTTTTGTGTGGAACTGTATCAAATGCCTTGCTAAAATCTAGGTAGGCCATGTCCACAGCCCCTCCCCGGTCTACTACTTTGGTCACCCAGTCAAAGAAATCTATTAGATTCATCTGACACGACCTTCCCATCATGAATCCATGTTGCCTTGGGTCCTGTGCCCCACTGGCCTCTAGATACTCAACAATACTTTCCTTCAGAAGTAATTCCATCATTTTCCCTACCACTGAGGTCAAGCTAACTGGTCTGTAGTTTGCTGCCTCTGTCTTTCTCCCACTTTTGTGTAAAGTAATCACATCTACCCTCCTTCAGTCCTCAGGTACCACCCCATCCTCCCATGATTTGTTAAAAAGAGTAGTCAGTGGTGTCACTAGTTCTACCCTTAGTTCTTTTAGAATTCTTGGGTGAATCCCATCAGGCCCCATTGCTTTGTCCACCTTCAATTTTATTAGTTCCTTCAGAACCTTTTCTTCTATAAATGGACTGGTATTGACCCCCATCTTCATAGTGTTTCTCTTCTTTGGCTTAGGTACCTCCCCCTCCTCTTCCTTTGTAAATACTGAGCAGAAATATCCATTCAGTATCCCTGCTTTTTCACTGTCACCCTCTACCCACATTCCCTCCCCCTTTGTTAAGCCTCACTATCCCTCCTTTGGTATTTCTTCACTCCCTAATGTACCTGTAAAAGGTCTTATCCCCCTTCTTAAAAGAGTTGGCTATCCTTTCCTCAGTTTGGGCCTTTGCAATCCTGACTGCCTTCCCAGCCCCTTTCTGCTTTAACTGATAACATTCTCTGTCCTGCTCCTTCTGTGTCTCCTTATATTTCCTGAGTGCTATCCTTTTCTCCTTAACCTTCCCTGCCACCTCTTTTGAGAACCATAGTGTTTTTTTCCATCATTGTGTTTTGTTGATTTGCCTTACACAAAGGCTTGTTGCCTCTGTGATGACTGTTTTGATTACTCCCTATTGTTCCTCCACCCCCTTCTTCTTGCCTGTTTGCTAGTGCTTTTCTGAGGCACTCTCTTATTTTCCCAAAGTCAGCCCTCCTAAAGTCCAATACTCTTGCTTTTGTATGGCTTGATTGTATAGCTGTGTTTATCATGAACCACATTGTTTGGTGGTCGCTTGTTCCCAGATAGCTACTCACTTCTAAATCTGAGATTCTTTCTCCATCCACATTTGAGAGTACCAGATGACATTTTGATACTATAACAAGTATCTAGAAGAGAATCATAAAGTGTCAAATTAGTAAAAGAATTAAGAACAAGGTTCTATAGAAAGAAAGAAAGATGGATAGATACAGAGAAAAGAGGCAGAAGCAAAAATCATATAAACAGTAAATACCAGACTGTCCAATCAATAAATATGATGTATTGAGACTTACAAGTTACACTCTGAATGGTTAAGTCACTAACACAGGAGCTAGGAGAGTTTGCTGATGCAGACCCTACTAAAAGAGAAAAACATAGCTAAATAAGAATCACAGACTCACAAAGAATCACAGAACCACAGAACTCTGATGACAGGAAAGGACCTCATTGGCCTATCAAGTTTACCCTTGTACCCCTCCCCTACTTATCTCCATTCTTACGGGGATCAGCAAGATGGCCACACTGCTGTTCCACTTCACACCATGTGATTTGTTTTGCTGTCCATTTGCTGAATTTAAATAGCAATTCTGTGTTTTGTGAAAAAAAAAACAAGTCTGGTTTTATACATTTTAACTTATAGTTTGCAAATGAGTTTCCTTTTTAATTGGGAAAAGGCATATTGCATTTTTTCTCTGAATGTCAGTTCTGCCTTTATGCTGATTTGGCATTCTGAAGAACTTTACCCCAAATGAAATGAAAAACATATTATAAAACCATTCTGAACAAATTTATTAATGAAATCTAAGTTATTTTGGTCTTTAGCCTTCTATATTGTCTTTTCATAAAATGGAAGCTGCTCTAAAATAGAGTTTTGCATTGCAATCTTGCTGTGCTAGTTTGATCAGCCATGGGTTTATTGCATCTTCCCAGTGTCAGGTTGGACCTCTCCTGGGTCAAGCATAAGGCAAATTGCTCAGTGGTCTCAGTTTCTGGAGTGGCTTTTTGCCCAGAGTCAGGCCTTGTGACAGCTGCTGAAGGCAGAGTTTGGTGGCCTGGCTGTGAATTAAATGGCTGTCAATGAGAATGAAGATGGAGGTCAGCAGGTGCACTTCAGGTGCAGAAAGGCTCATACATATTGCTAAAGGTATGACATTGTTGCCTAAGGGGTAATGTTGCATTTTTAGTATGATGAACTTACTGTACTCAGTGAAGCATTATCTCATCCTTGTTCCCCAGGTGATCCTGTTTGTAATGGAGATCAAGGAGGATGCTACTACCAGAAATTTCTATGGAAACAGTCCCTGTTATCCACTGAGGGTTACTAACAGTTATGAGATGAAGTTCTTTGCAAACACTGATAGACACCAGTCATATTTTTAAACTGGAGAAAGGAATTAAGCCTGGCACTTTTGCAGATACTACTTACAAAGTCATCTCCCAGGTATATACAAGAGAAAGTGTTGAAATAATTGAACATTCATAGTCTCATGAATGGAACTGATTTTGCCAACAAATACAGATTTGCCTGAGGTGCCCAAGTGGAAAACGAGTGCTAATATACCAATATTTAAAGAATTATGAAACTGATAAATGAAAACTGAACTTCAGTTAGCCAACATCGAGTTTATCCTTCTTGCTGCTAATGGGACCTTCTGAGGCAAAGGAGTAAAATTCTAAATTTTAAACTTTTGTAAAAAGTGCAGTGGCATGATTTCATTTGGCTTATATCAAAATATTTTGTGGAAATCAGTTGGATATATTTTGCCACCCCCCCCCCTTAAATGGAGCTCATATTTTCTGGTGTGAGAGGCCTAGAAGTTGTGTTTGATTAAGTTCAAAGCTATTTGCCTTTTGTATATGGACTCATGGAGACAACTGCTCCATATGCTAACTGACTGGCTTGGATAAATTAATTTTTTGTTCTTTGTTTTGCATAAAATGAAGAGCCATATACTTAATATATTCACATTCTCTGAGCTGCAATCTGTTTGGACTCCCAGAAGTAAAAGAAGCTACTTAAATTTAACTTTCTTGTTTGAATGCATTTTTAATTCTGATTTCATTTAAACATCTTAAATATTCATTAAACAAATTTCAGGATACTACTGAAGAAACTTCTGCCTGCTTCTGCAGGAAGTATGAGGGAGAATATTTCTGATGAATAGTGATTTTGTAGTTTGGTTTTCTGATAGGCTCCTGCTCTAACAATATAATATGCAAAGCCATGTTTTGCTTTACAACTATTGGACTCCAGAAACATGACTGGAGCTTTTATCAACTAATGGATCTCTTAGTAAATGGAGACTGAACACTGATTTTCAATAAGTGGTCTCCACTTTATGGAAATGCAAGCCTGCTCTAGTTGTAATAAATTTCAAATATTTAATGTTATATTTATGATTGTATGTTTACTTAAATAATTTATAAAGCTTTTGTGTACTTCTTTACCTTTTAGTGTTCAGATATAATTACTATCCATTTCAGGATGAGAGGATCGTTATTATTGAATGCTTTAAGTACTGTTGTAAATATTTACGGGACACTTTTCTTTTCAAGTACGTGTCTGTATGTTTGTTGGCTTTGTAATGGCTAATGCTGAATAAATAAACCTTTGTAGTGAGCCATTCTTGTGGGCCCACCTCTTCCCCTCCCTTTCCAATCCCATATGTTTGTCTATGCCCTCTTAAATCCCTCAGCTGTTTTGGATTCCACCCCCTCCTCTGATAGTTTATTCCAGGCCATCACCATTCTCTCCATGAAGACCTGCCACCTTGCATTGCCTCTGTATCTTCCACCTTCCAATCTCAGGCTATGCCCTCTAGTTTTAGCCCCCTCCTTCCTTTTGAACAATCTCCCCTCCTTCACCTTATTAATCCCCTTTACATATTTAAAAGTTTCAATCATGTTCCCCCTCTCGCTTCTTGTCTCCAATGGGTACAGATCTAGTGCCCTACAATTCAGTTCATATGGTTTCCCCCAGCATACCATGAATCATCTTGGTTCCTCTTCTCTGAACCCTTTTCATCCAATCAATGTCCTTGCATAGGTGCAGTCTCCAGAACTGGACCCCATAGTGAAGGTGTAGTCTCACCATGGCCTTTGAAAGAGGCATCAGCACTTCTCTCCTTCTGCTAGTTATGCCCTCCCATTGCACGGCAATGTTCCATTTGCCTTCCTCACTGCTTGCTGCACTGGCTACCAACCTTAATGTTGCTTGTACTATAATCAACAGAACTCTCTCCTGTTCTGTGTTTTGATTTCCCTCCCTCCCTCCTAGAGTATAAGCAGCTTGCAGGTTTTTGCACACCAGGTGCATCACAGCATGCTTTTTTGCACTGAATTTCACTTGTTAAGTTTCTGACAACACCTCCACAACCTTCAGATTCTGACTCATGGCCTCCACCCCACCCTTGGATGTCTACCCTATTGCAGATTTTCATATCATCCATGAATAGGCACGCTCTTCCCTCTAGACCTTCTGCTATATCACTGATGTATAGATTAACAAGGAGGGATCCCAGCAGCTACTCCTGGGACACCCTACTTGTTACCCCTCTCACTGTGGAATGCACCCCATTTCTACCATTCTCAGACTTCTGCCTGCCAATCAGTTTTCCACCCATCTAGCTATTTTCTGTCCCACCCTAAGATTTCTAGCTTATTTACTAGCCTTCTGTGAGCATATAAGCATACTGTTTCACTATAAATATAATGTAAATATGAAAAGACTAGTGTTTTATTTATATAATAGTCTTATAATAATAAGGCGGATAATGAGGGTCACTAAACCAGGAGTACAGAAAGGTTCCTGCTGCAAACCATCCTAAAAAGAAAACAGACAGAAAACATGACTATAATGTTATTTCAAATATGTTACAATGTCAAATAGCCAATTAAGGCCAGGGTATTTACAAGCTTGCAAGGTGTAGATCCAAAAGCCTTCTCTCTTTTTTAACAATTTATGAAAATCATCCCCTCCAGGATTAGTGCATATCTTGTCTATCACCCTGAAGAGAAATTTATGTTCAGCAGGATTCCTAGAAAGAGCTACATGTTGTGCAGTTATGTATTTCAGATCATTAGTTGCAATTGCTCTACAGTGTTCATTCACTCTGTTCTTAAAAAAGGCATTTGGTTTTGTCCACATAATAGACTCCACAGTTACATACAGCAACATGAATTATACCGGTACTTTCACAGTTAATGAACTGTCGTATAATATATTCCTTGCCATTCTGTGGGTTGGTGAATAGATTTCCCACTGTAACAGGCTTGTAGTAGACACATTTCCTACAAGTAAAGCAACCTGTAACTTTATTAGTTAGCCATGTGATATGGTTCTGTCTACATTGGTCGCTATGGACTAAGATGTTCTTCAGTGTACCTACTTGTCTGAATGAGATTCTAGCTTTGTCATTAGAAAGTGTATCAAGGCAATGCTGTCCTCTAACCAGTTCTTTTTAAATATATTCTCAACTCTAGAGGCAGGTGCTGAAAAAGTGGTCACAATAGTGAATCTATTATCTGGCTGGGGTTTAAATTTATTTTGCCCAGTTAGGAAATCTTGTCTATTCTGGGTGCTGGCATAGGGTCTAGCTTTCTATATTACCTCACCACTGTATCCCCTCTTCAGAAATCTACCTTGCATATCCTTAGCTGCATTTTGAAATCCTTCCTCAGTACTGCAATTATGTTTAAGTCTTAAAAACTGGCCTTTGGGTATGTTATTGACAGTGTACCTTGGGTGGCAACTAGATGACTATGATATGGTGTTTTTATCACTCTCTTGGCAGTATATATCAGTGAAAATGTTACCATTGTTATCTTTCTTAATATATCAGTCTAAGAAGTTTATCTTACTTCTGCTTGTTGTATACGTGAAGTGCAGATGTGGATAGGTACTATGTAGATATTTTACAAACTCCTCCAGTTCAGATAGGTCACCTTTCCATACTAAAATCACATTGTCATTATATCAATGCCAACAGTCAATTTTCTGAAAAAAAGGTTATTGCCACTATTTGGAACATTTTCCATCTCCCACAGTCCAACATATGAATTAGCTACTCCCTTGGTTTGTAAATAATATTTGTCTAGAAAAACAAAAGAATTGAACTTTGAAGCAAAATCTGACAATGTTGGTAAAAAAGCTATACTTGGCTCTATATCAACATCTCTCTGATTAAGGCAATAGGCAACTGAGACCAGAGCTCTCTCTTGTGATACATTGGTATAGATAGATTCAATGTACAATGTTACCAGATATGAGTCTTTAATGCCCTCACTGGTGTCCAGGATTTGCAGAATGTCTATGAAGTCTTGGATATAGGAACCTAAAATGGAAACAAAAGGTCTCAAAAAATGGTCAATAAATTGAAATAATGGTTCTGCACTAGAACCTATATCACTTATGCTAGGTCTACCTGGAAGATTAGATAGTGCTTTATGCACTTTTGGTAAGATGCATATTGTGGCTCTTACTAGGAGTTTTATTTTGTATGGAATTCTTTGGTATTCAAGTCTATAGTCCCTTGAGAATAAGCATATTGGAGAAATTCATCAATGCACCATTTGAAATGTAATGATGGATCTTAAAAAAGTTCAGAACAAAATCTGTCATCTCTAAGATGTCTCAAAATTTCTTTGGTGTAGTCAGACACATTTTGGATAACCACCCCAAAGCTTTTATTGGCCAGTTTTTTAACAATGGAGCCATTGTTCTGTAAGTTCTCTAGTGCTTCTCTTTCAGGTTTTGTCAGGTTGTTATATTGTAAAACCAGCAGGTCATTAAATATGTTGTCCAAATCTTTTTTATAATTTACTAAAAGTCTGTAGGGCAATTGATGGAGGAGGGTTAAAGTGTGACTTCTTTTTAAACAGTCTATTATTTTCTAAATCAACAGTTGCAGTATCAAGTAGATTTATTTCTTCTTCCTGTATCTCACTGCCTTCTCTATGAGTTATATTCAATTCTTGTTTTTTAGAAAAAAATTTGAGGCTGAGATTATGGCATGTCAGCTGTAACTCTATGAAGGCTTGAAATCTGTTAGCAGGCACAGTGGGTGAGAAAGACAAACCTTTAAGGAGTGATATTTCAGTTTTGGTTAAAGTCCTACTAGAAAGGTTAATTTCCATTGCAGATTGTAATTCTTTGATTGGTAATGGTAAGGTTGAAATGGTCTCTATCTCTCCTGAAAGTCCAGATTGTAGGGTTGATTCTGATAATGATCCTGATAATGTGCTTCCCGGTTGTGGAAATCTTCCTGACCTCCCCTTCTCCCCCTCCTCGTCTTTCTCCTGTTCCTTCTTGAGTTGTTTTTGGTTCTGAACTGTTGATATCTGGCGTTCCTGGAGTTCCTACATAGGCCCATTTGTGGGGAAGGGGTTGTTGATAAAGGGGTGACTTGGCTTGTTGTTGATCTCTCTCTAAGAAATAATTTTATGAGTCACACATTTCTGATCTACTCATATCTGTACTTAGGTTAAAAGATACTCTACGCTCTCCTCTCACTATTTCTTTTGTGGTCGGGACCTTTTCTTCCAATTGTGAACTCTATCCAGTTGGTAATCACTGCAGTCTCTCATAAACTTTTTTTGTTTAGCTGCTTTTATCTCCATGTCTAGTCTTTGAATCATTTCTTTAAGTTTATTGTTATAAAAGTCAAATTCACTGTGGTCTTTAAAGGTTAGGATGACAGCTTTGTTCTTTTTAATTTAATCTGTAAGCTGTTGCATTGTTTCATTAGCAAAATCTATAATTACTTTCATTAACTGGTTGGAAGACTCATTAAGTATCTGATGCCACCTGGTCATAAAATAATCAATTTCTAAACCAAATGAGGAGTCTTTATGTAGTCTTAGTTATCTTGGGATTCTGGATATTTGTAAATATGCTTCTAAATTTGTATTGTTTCAGTATATCCTATTAACTTTAGTTAGTAATATTTCTAGTTTTTACAAGCTTTAAAAAAAGAAGCAGCTTCATTGTTGAATTGCAGTCTGCCTGTTGTGTTACATTCAGTAAGGAATGGGTTTGCTTGACCAGAAGCAGCTAACAAATCATTAACATAGAAATGTGGATCATCCAGATTGGGTGCTGCTGCCTGGGTCAGATTAGATGTCCTTTCTAAAATGTCACAATGCATAAAGTTAGTTAAATGAAAAATTAAATGAAGTGATCAAGAAAATGGCAAACCTCGAGGGTTAGAGTATAATAGTTTGGTGCAAATAGTGCCTATAGATAATGGGTTTTAAACAGCAGTAAATGTTGCCATAACACATGCAGCTTCTTAAATCAGCAAAGTACAAACTAAACAAAAAAGCATACAGGGATGGAGTGCTATAGATAAACCACAGTGCGAATGCAAAAACAATCAAGCAGTCACCCCAAGTGTAAGGAAGGTACTGCTTGCCAGAATCAATCATGGCCAAAATATTTATTCAGGCCCCAGAAAAAAATACACCTTGATGTGCTTCAGCACTTTACAGAGTCCTTTTCCAAAAGGTTGAGAGGAGAGCACAGAGTATCTTTTAACCTAAGTACAAATATGAATAGATCCAAAATGTTTGATTAAGAAGATTATTTTCTTAGAGAAAGGTCAACAACAAGCTGACCAACCCCCTTTACCAACAATCCCCCCACCACTGGGCCCACTCTGGAGCTCCTGGGACAACAGATATCAAAGGTTCAAAACCAAAAACAACTCAAGAAGAATGGGAGGAAGATGAAGAGGGGGAAGATGGGGCGCTCAATGAGGATGGGGAGATGTTCACAACAGGGAAGCACATTATCAAGATCAATATCAGATTTAATCATACAATCAGGACTTTCAGGTGAGACAGAGACATAGAAACATAGAATTTGATGGCAGATAAGGACCGCTTGGCCCACCTAGTCTGCCCATTTTCCTACCTAACAGATAAGCTGCAGATCCTAGTTAACCAACAGCTTACTTCCTCTTACCCACCCCTAGGACTGCCTTATGCCTGTCCCATGCATTCTTGAAGTCCACCACTGTTCTTGACTCCACAACCTCCTCAGGGAGGCTGTTCCATGCATCCACAACCCTCTCAGTGAAAAAATACTTCCTCACATTACCCCTGAGCCGTCCCCCCTCTAACTTCAAATTGTGCCCCCTTGTTCTTGCACATCTCTTTTTCTGGAAGATGCTACCCTCTTGGACTTTGTTAATTCCCTTGAGGTACTTGAAAGTTTCTATCATGTCCCCTCTCTCCCTTCTTTCCTCAAGAGTATACATATTAAGCTCCTTTAGTCTTTCTTCATATGTCTTCTGGTGCAGAGCCTGCACCATTTTGGTTGCCCTCCTCTGGACAGCCTCCACTCTGTCTATGTCTTTGTGGAGATGGGGTCTCCAGAACTGTACACAGTACTCCAGATGGGGTCTCACCAACTGTCTGTACAGAGGGATAACAACTTCCTGTTTTCTACTATTGATGCCTCTTCCTATGCATCCCAGTATCCCTCCAGCCTTCCTTACTGCCTTCTCACATTGCTTGCCCACCTTTAGGTCATCTGATATAATTACCCCCAGGTCCCTTTCCATTTTTACTGTTGTCAGTATCTCACCCCCCATTGTGTATGCTTCCCCTGGGTTTTTGTTTCCCAGGTGCATTATCTTGCACTTCTTTGCATTGAATCTAAGCTGCCATACATTTGACCATTCCTCCAACCTTGCCAAGTCCCTTCTCATCCTTTCCACTCCATCCTGTGTATCAACCCTGTTGCAGATCTTTGTGTCATCTGCAAAGAGACATACTTTTCCTTCCAGTTCCTCTGCAATGTCACTTATAAAGACATTAAAAAGGACCGGTCCCAGTACTGAACCCTGTGGTACCCCACTAGTAACCCTCCTTTCTTCACTGTGTACTCCATTTACTACTACCCTTTGCGTCCTGTTGTCTAGCCAATTTTTTATCCAGGCTACCACCTTGGGACCCATTCCAAGGCTGGCTATCTTGTGTATTAATCTTTTGTGGGGACTGTATCAAATGCCTTGCTAAAATCTAGGTAGGCCATGTCCACAGCCCCTCCCTGATCTACTACTTTGGTCACCCAGTCAAAGAAATCTATTAGATTCATCTGACACCACTGCCCCATCGTGAATCCATGCTGCCTCAGGTCCTGTGCCCCACTGGCCCCAAGGTACTCAACAATTCTTTCCTTCAAAGTGATTCCATCATTTTCCCTACCACTGAGGTCAAACTAACTGGTCTGTAGTTTCCTACCTCTGTCCTGCTCCCACTTTTGTGAAGAGGAATTACATCTGCCCTCCTCCAGTCCTTGGGTACCACCCCATCCTCCCATGATTTGTTAAAGAGAGTAGTCAGCATGTCACTTAGTTCTACCTTAGTTCTTTAGAATTCTTGGGTGAATCCCATCAGGCCCCATTGCTTTGTCCACCTTCAATTTTATTAGTTCATTCAGAACCCTTTCTTCTGTAAATGGACTGGTATCTTCACCGTCTTCAGAGTGTTTCTCTTGTTTGGTTTAGGTAACTCCCCTCCTCTTCCTTTGTGAATACTGAGCAGAAATATTCATTTAGTAACCCTTCTTTTCACTGTCACCCTCTACCCACATTCCTCTCTTTATTAAGCTTCAGTATCCCTCCTTTGGTCTTTCTTCACTCCCTAATGTACCTATAAAAGGTCTTATCCCCCTTCTTAACAGAATTGGCTATCCTTTCTTCGGTTTGGGCCTTTGCTATTCTGACTACCTTCCCAGCCTCTTTCTGCTTTAACTGATAAAGTTCTCTGTCCTGCTCCTTCTGTGTTTCTTTATATTTCCTGAATGCTGCATTTTTCTCCTTAACTTTCCCTGCCACCTCTTTTGTGAACCATAGCGGTTTTCCTTCATTGTGTTTTATTGATTTTTTCACAAAGGCTTGTTGCCTCTGTGATGGCTGTTTTGATCACTTCCATTGTTCCTCCACCCTCCTTCTTGCCTGTTTGCTAGTGTTTTCTGAGGCACTCTCTCATTTTCCCAAAGTCAGCCCTCCTAAAGTCTAATACTCTTGCTTTTGTATGGCTTGATTGTATGGTGTGTTTATCGTGAACCACACTGTTTGGTGGTCACTTGTTCCCAGATGGCTACCCACTTCTAAATCTGAGATTCTTTTCCATCCCCATTTGAAAGTTCCAGGTTCTAAGATTGCTCCCTCCCGAGTCGGTTCCAATACTAGCTGTCTGAGACATGCCCCTGTAGGGCATCAAGAATGACCCTGCTTTTGGATGTGCCTGCAGCAAAGGTGCTCCAGTTAACATCTGGCATATTCAGGTCCCCCATCAACAATATCTCCCCTTTTTCTGCCATTCTAAGAAAGCCTTCTATCATTTCCTTGTCCATGCCCTCCCCCTGAGATGGGGGTCTGTATACAACCCCCATGTGGATTGTGGCGCCATTTCCTGTCTCCAGGGTGACCCAAAGTGCCTCATCTGCTCCCTGTTTACTCTTTAGTTCTGTTGCTATGATCCCTTCCTTTACATAGAGAGCTACTCCTCCTCCTCCTCTATTACCCTCCCTGTCCCTTCTGTAGATTGTGTATCCTGGTATGTTGACATCCCATTCATGGTTCTCTGTGTACCATGTTTGTGTGACTGCCACAATATCCAGGCAACCCTCTTCCATCAAGGCCACTAGTTCAGGGAGCTTGTTACACAGACTACGGGCATTGGTACTCATCACCCTCCACTTTTTGATCGCCTTACCCCTTTTAGCCCCATTTCTGTCCTTACTGCCTTTGCCTTGTTTTACATTTAAATCTGTTCTGCTCCCTAATAACTTCTGTACCCTGGCATTTACTTCACTAATCACCATGTTTTGTGGGGGAAGGCTCGGATTTCCCAGCTCCTTTTCAGTGCCCCTCCCCTTGGCTAGTTTAAATGCTTGCCAATGAAGCATTTAAACCTCTCACCTAGGATCCTGGTTCCTCCCCTGGACAGATGCAGACCATCGCACCAGTATAGGTCTGCATTCCTCCAGGTGGGTCCCCAGTCCCCAATGAAGCCAAAACTCTGAGCTCCACACCAGTTTTTCAACCAATCATTGAATTCCCTGGTGAGAAGTACCCTAGCATCTCCCTTGCCATAGACAGATGTCTAAACCACACCCCCAGGTAAGCTCTCTTTCCTCCTACTGGTTTAGAAAAGTCACCTGATACAGTACCTTACCCTGCACAGAACACACACTGCCTTTCTTTCTTTCTTTTCTTTTTAACCCTAAATAAGACCCCTTCTACTTCTAATAAAGTTATCTGTCTACTTAATCTTAGCTGACACTGACTCCTACTGAGATATAAGTTTTAAATTAAGAAGAAAATGTAGCTTCTTTTAGTTAGCTGCTTTCTGCTCTACAAGCAAGGCTAGCAACAGGAAGTTGAAATTTGACTCACCTGCTTTTCTTGTGTCTAAACCACACCCCAGGTAAGCTCTCTTTCCTCCTACTGGTTTAGCAAAGTCACCTGATACAGTACCTTTCCCTGCACAGAACACACACTGCCTTTCTTTCTTTCTTTTTTTTTAACCCTAAATAAGACCCCTTCTACTTCTAATAAAGTTATCTTTCTACTTAATCTTAGCTGACACTGACTCCTACTGAGATATAAGTTTTAAATTAAAAAGAAAATGTAGCTTCTTTTAGTTAGCTGCTTTCTGCTCTACAAGCAAGGCTAGCAACAGCTTATAATATATGTTATAATATAATATAATATATATATATATATATATGAAGGCTTCTAGTGATTTTATATTCAGACAGTGAACAGATTGAGTCTAAGAGCTTAAATAAATTCAGTCTGTAATGTCTTAATCCTGTAACCAGTGCAGTTATCTTTAAACAGAAAGAGACCATTTCAACCTTACCATTTCCAATCAGAGAATTATAATCAGAGAAGGTAATTACCTTCTCTAGTAGGACGTTAACTGAAACTGAAATATAACTCCTTAATAAAGGTTTGTCATTTTCACCCACTGTGCCTGCTAACATATTTCAAACCTTCATAGACTTACAGCTCACATGCTGTAAACTCAGCCTCAAATCTTTAAAAAAAAAACAGGAATTGCTGTTGAGGTACTTGCAAGTCTAGCACTGGGTTGGTCAGATAGATGGATTATCACCATCTATAACCCCAATCTTTACCACTGAACTAGGTGTCTCCCAGAATCAGATTAACTCTAGGGGAGCAATGACAATACTACATAAAACCCTATGAGAACACGCACCAGACCTCTCATTAAAAGTATAGCAACAGTGGGAAGCAGACTTAGTGATCCACATTACTGGACAAAGCCTGGATAACACTATGCCAATCATATACAGGCCTCTTGATTTGCAATACATTTATTGTGTCCCAATATAAGTTCCTGCAGAGATTGCACATGCCACTGCAGGTTGGGAGTAAGTTCCATGCAGATATTTCCCCAATATGCGCCAGGTGCAATGGAGCAGTGGGAACTTACTTCCCCCAATTCTGGGCTTACCTGCAACTTTAAGGTTTCTGGGCAAAGATTGCACAGGCAATTGGCAATATACAGGTAATAAGATTAGATGTGGACCCTTTGGCTATACTGTGTGGAGTGCAGGATCCAGAGGGAGAGGAATGAGACTTGTACCTGAGGGCAATGTGTATTATACTCTTGTTGGCATGGCAGTACATCCAGAACACATGGGTCTCACATGACTGACCCACTCTGGGAATGTGGCAGGACCTACTGAAGAAGGTTCTCCTTCTGGAACATCTCACTTATGAACTTAGGGGATGGATGTAAAGATTTGAAACTCAGTGGGGACCATTTCTGGCTACTCTGTCTCTCCTTGAGGTTGATTTAATTAGGCTGTCACAATAAGAAGAGGGACTCAGGGAGAAATATGACATACCACAAGAGGGTCTCAAAATGAGATAGCAGGAGAAGTGTCCACTATGTGGGAAGCTGAACCACCACCTCTCATTAACCACTTGGTTCATTACAAGGATATCAATGTTTTGATACATTGGAAAATGTAGAAGTATTAGGGTGTGTGTAAGTGTGTATAGCATAAAGGTACCTGTTTTTCTTTTCTTCTCTTTGTTTGCGTGTTCATTCAGTGGTGTATTGCAAGCTCTGTATTCACTGATATGCTGAGAGGGTTAAACTTTCCAAACACTGACACATCTGTGGACAGAATCTCAGGTTATGGGATAGTTTAAAAGAGGAATTCTGTCCAGAGGTTAAACAACGGTTTACGTATAAATGCTATTTTGGAATTGCCTTTATGGTACATTGTACAGTCAGGGCTTGGCTTGCAGGTTTCATTAAGTATAACCAGGATGATGTCAGGTAAAAGTTGGCAGACAAATATGAGTGAAAGGTAGTTACATTATATTATACCTTTGCATGCGAACATACGAACATTGCCAGCAGCAAAAGGTAATTCTGGTCTATCTAGGCTGCTCAAGGTTGCATGTTTAATGCAGTTATGTACTGTTATGTCTTGTTAAAAATCCAATAAACAGATGTATAAAAAAAACAAGAATTGAATAAAATTTGTAGAGAAGGCAATGAGATGCAGGAAGAAGAAATATAGTACGTCTGACTGATACTCCAACTGGTGATTTAAAAAATAATAGACTGTTTAAAAAGAAATCACACTTTAACCCACCCCCATCATTGGTCATACAGACTTTTAAAGAATTATATGAAAAATATTTTGATGATTTGTGTAATGATCTACCAGTTTTACAATATAATAACCTGACAGTACCTTAAAAAGAAACACAGCAGAACTTACAGACAGATGGCTCCACTGTTATAAAACTGGCCAATAAAGGCAGTGGGGTGGGTTTCCAAAATGAGACTGAGTACACCAAAGAAATTCTGAGACATGACAGATTATATGCTGAACTTTTTAAAGATCCAAAGTTAGATTTCAAATGGTGCATTGATGAATTTCTCCAATATGCTTATTTCTCAAGGGACTATAGACTTGAATACCAAAGAATTCCTTATAGTAAAACACCCAGTATGAGCCAACTTGCCAAAGGTGCATAAAATACTATCTAACCCTCCAGGCAGACCTATCATAACTGGTACAGGCCCTATTACAGAACCATTATCTCAGTATATTAACCATATTTTACATCTTTTGTTTCCAGTTTAGGTTCCTGTATCCAGGACTCCACAGACAACATGAGGGCACTAAAGACTCATATCTGGTAATATTGGACATTAAATCTCTCTATACCAATATACCAGAAGAAGAGCTCTGGACTCAATTGCTTACTACCTCAATCAAAGAGATATGTTGACATAGAGCCTAGTACAGCTTTTTTACTGAAAGTGTCAGAATTTGTTCTAAAGTTCAATTCTTTTGTTTTTCTAGAAAAATATGATTTACAAACCAAGGGGGTAGCTAAGGGGTCCAGATTTTACTCCAGGTGTTGTTAATTTATATATAACCCCCTTGTTCACAGGGGTTACTAGAATCCCACTTAGAATCAGTGGCAGGCAGGAAGAGGCAGCTTGTGAGATGCCAGTTAAATGGATTTCACCCTGTCACACTCTGGCTTCAGTCTTACTTGAGCTGGAGGATGATGTAATCATAGAACTGTTACAGCAGCATAAGCCACATTGGAATGCTAGCTGCAGGGGTTAGCAGTGGAGTGTTGGGTTAGAGAGCAGTCAGTCTGCAAGAGGAGTCTGAAGAGAGAGAGTCTGTAGAGTGAGGAGTGCTGCAGGAGGCAGCTCCTCTGTTTTAGCTTTGACGCAGAGCTACCTTGGTAGATTGGGTAGTTTGTTCTTACCCTAGAAGAAGAAGAACATAGAAGACCAGTAGAGTGAAGTGGTAGAGACCATTTTTAGAGGGTTTTCAAGTGCCCCATCCCCAGGGGGATGGGGGAATTCCAGGATTTGGGGACAATCCCCTAGTTCAGCATGGCCTCTGATGAAGCTGCCTAGATTCATCTGCTCTGTGAGTACCTGAGACTTTTTGTGGAAAAAGCCCGGCAGCACCTGCATTCCTGTGATGAGTTCTTTGTCTGACAAAGGGACTCTGTCACCAAGACTGTGTTTCTGTTAAAAGTGTCTGCCTACTATGGGGTCTGGAGAGAGACTAACCAAGTATAGAACTTTTAAGACTTTCTGTGTAAAAGTTTCTGCCTACTATGGGGTCTGGTGAGAGACTAGCCAAGTACAGAACTTTTAGTTTGTTCTGATTTAAAAGCATCTGCTAAAGTGGGGATCTAATGAAAAGACATTGTTAATTACATAACTTTTAACTTAAGGACACCTCAGAGGTGTGAGAAAGTAGAATGTTAAATGTGAAAGATATTTCAAGATAGCATCTACAAGAGTTTCTGAGAAAGGTGTTATAAACCAGATGAATGGCTGAGTATAAATTTGGAAGCAAAAGGTGGGAGACCTCCATCTGGAGTAACCATGTTTATCTCTCCGGGTTCAGTTTGGGCACCTTTGTTTTCTCTCAGTGAACTTGGCAAGTGCCTGAAGAAAACACCCAAATGTGGGATTTGGGATTTTCAGTGAGCCCGAGTGTGCACTTTGGTGGTCAAGGGAGCCATTAGTAATTCCTCATGCAATATGGGAAAGTTTCCTAGTACTGGCCGAGGGTGCCAAGTCAAGGGAAGTATACCAGTTCTGGCCATGTGTGCCATTTCATTCAGAACCGGAGACTGTTTGCTGTGTCCAGTTCATTCAGAACCTGAGGGCTCATGGTGTGTGTGCTCTGTACCTCAGTAATCTGAATTACCAGTGGGAGTAGTCCTGTGGGGGTCCATCTTCACTTTGTTGTATTCTCTGTGTATGTGAATAAAAGCCACACTCTAGAATCCCAGCCTGGTTTGGATAGTATTGTTATTGCTTCCAGTGTCTGTATTTACTTGGATGCTCTGACCAGAAGTACAAACCTAGCATAATTCTGAGTAAATATTTTCTCCCAGGGACCCAAGTTGATGACCATGCTAAATGGTCCCCCCAGGTGTGAGCCAGGTAGCTGGCACACTAGGTTTGCCTGTCTGAGGATGGAAGGCTATGAAGTAGAAGTATTGGTACACAGAACTGTTCATAGTGACAACTCCTATCCCTCTCGTTGGCACCATGTGGTGAGAGGAGCAGCCCTGCTAGTTGAACAAGGGGGGGGGTTGGTGGGGGGAGGTTACAAAATGGAGGCACCACTGAGGATTTGTTTGGAATTTTGGGAGAAACAAGAGATGTTTGCTCAGGTTGTGGCTAGCATTTTGTCTGTCTGGCAGTTGGTAGCCAAAAAAAATCGGAAGCTTTGCACATATGGGATTTACCAGAGTAGTGCCATCCGTATGTGCCGCTGTGTGCCTGCTGTTCATGTGATGCTGTGATTGTGCCAATATTTACCAAGGAGCTGTAAAGCCAGATTGTGTGTGCCCCTTGTCCTGCAACAAATAGAATGTTTGCCAGCTTTACTTTTCAAGTTGTGACAGAAAAAAGTATTAAGAACTGTGGGAAACAAAGAGACATCTGTGCCCTGAAAGTTTCAAATGCTGGGGGAGTTGCTAGAGAACTTGCCAAGAAAAATTGTTAAAATAGTGCTCCCACCATGAAGTTACAGTTGAAAAGAAAAAAAGTTGTTTTGCAGTTGAAATTTTGCCTGCTCGATGATCGCCATGGAAGAGAAGAGCATGAGAAGACAGAGAGGCTCATTTGCATGGTGTCGAGTGATTGGTGAGACTGTAATCAGTCCCGCCCCAAGCCAGCTTCAGAGTGCTGCCCAGTGTTTGAGAGGAAGAGAGTGAGTAATGTGGGAGCTGGCTAGCCAGGAGGAGCATTACAGTGACTGCAAACATTCTAAAAGTTAAAACATCAGGTTTTTCTGTGTTAAATCGGGCTCAACCCATACTGCGATTGACTGGGGAGAAAGTGTGGTGTCCGTAGGGACAGTTGGCAAGACCACCAGCCTGTTTCAACCCAGAGGCTTTCCAGGATTAGCTGTAAGCTGAAAATTTCCATTGAAAAGCCAGCTACTGACTCAGTGAGTACCATTCAGCAAAACTGAGCTCAAACTGTGTGTGATTTTTCTAATGCCAGCTGGATCTGTGTGTAAACAGTGTGATTGTTTTTGCAAAGAAGGACTGTGTAAAGTAATCAAACCCAAGCAAGAATTCTGAGCATTAGACTGTGAGCATGTATTGTGGATTAAGTAACAGTGTAATTTTCTGAGCAAACAGAGAGACTGTGTGTTGTATGAGAGGCTGCAACAAAACAGGCAATCCTGTTTTAGAAATACTGTGGCTTTAGTGACTTTAAGTGAGTAAAAGTGATTGAAAGCTAATGTAAAGTCCTAGAAAATCATATAGATATGCTGAGGAAGCAAAACAGCGCAGTCTGTGCAGTTTGAGTAAAATTTATCAGTATGCAGTAAATCGGATGCACAGTGGCTTGAGTCAGATACAGAATGTTGATGCCCCAGGAGTGCTGCCACCACCATTACAGGGTGGGGTAGTAATGTAAACAAAACAGCAGGGAGCCATTTTGTGAGACTGTTCAAAGTAAAGTGAACTCTGTGATAACAGTGAACATTTGTGTTTTTCTACAGTCATGGCTTCGGGATCATCCCGCTACCTGGATCATGCCTGGGTTATGATAGTGGAAGAGGTTAACAAGCTGAAAGAAATAGAGAAATGTTTCTATGGTAGACATATGCCTCCTCATGTTGCGATTCCCGGATACCCTATGAGAGTATGCATAATGTGCCTCAAGGCTGGAAGGGATGTTTTCATGATTCCTCACTGTTTAGAGTGCTTAGAGAAGCAAGGCCTAACCAGTGCAGCCAAGATTCATTTGGCTCCCACATGGACAAAGCTTCAAGATCCTGCATGTAGCAGCACACAGCACTAGGTAGAACCTGTTGGGGGAGGCCCAGCAGAGTGTGGCACAAAGGAAGAGGGTATAGATGTACTGGCAGAGCAGAGTCCTCATGATGTCTCCATGCCTGTGTCACAGATGGACAGTGTGGAGGCAGAATCAGTGGATCCATGGAGAGAGGGTCCAAGTCCTAGCCTCATTGGAGAAGATGAGGTTTGAGAAACCCTAGATTGGGAGGAGTCTACTTCCACACACAGTGAACGGTGGACAGTCTCATGAGTGAGGATGACTGCTTACTCCTGGGCCCCGGTCCTAAGTGAGGAAGAGGAGGAAGTGGGAGCTATGTATCCTTATGATGAAGGTGCTAGTCCATAGCCTTGGGCTTTTGCCTCAGAGGAGCCTGAAGAAGAAATTGGTGACTTCACAGCCCTGCCCCCAGAAGGAGGGGTCAGGGACCTGTTCTGCATAGCACTGAGTATGCGACACTGGCACAGCCAGGACTGGTTGCCCCCAAGCCTGGCTGGGGGTCATAAACTGACCAAGAGTAGTAAGGAGGAAAGACTGGTTCTTAGGAAGGCAGATGAGATCTATGGAATATCCTTTCCTACATTTTCTCGGAGAGTCTGGGAGGAGATTGAGACAAACAGGAGAGCCTGGCTAGTGGAAGAGGCAACTAAAGACCTGCATCCAGTTGCAACTTGATATGTCAGAGACAAAGCTGTCAGAGACGGACTTAAGTTTTGGAAGGTGGGCAGGACACTCTTCATAGACACTGTACATATTGTGGACAGAAAGAGAAATGAGACTTTTCATAACGTGAATTATGAGTTCCCAGATGGGATAATAATTCTTGCACCTTTCCCATTGTGGTACTACCCTCAATGTAACCAGCTTCCTGTGAATGTGCCCATGCCTGCCAAGTGGAAAGCAGAGCAGTGGTAGCCAGTGCTGCCATCCAGCCATTGCTGTACCCATGTTGTTCCACCAGTCTAGTGTTCCAAGATCCAAAGGTGCATCCAAATTTGTCAGCCTTGCAGTGTGCCTTCCAGTTCCATCACCTGGCCTTCCAGATGGCATCAGCCTAGGTGACATCAACCCAGCTGGTTCCTGATTCATCACCTGGGATTTCGGATAACATCAGTCCAGCTGTTCCTTTCCTGTTCCAAGGTTCCATCTCCTAGATGACGTCAGCCAGAGATGACATCAGCCCAACAGTTTCCAGATGTCCATCCTGTCATTTCTGGAAGATTTTTTACCCAGCTGTATCTGAAAATGCTGCCAGGGTGAGTCTGTGGCTGGAGATCCAGGTGATGTTCCATTTTTTGTTCTTCAAGGGACTGGTAAGTCCAGACTTTTCTTACTTTATTGATGTTGCAATACATATCCTACACTTAGCAGACTACAGACTGTTGAACTGTCCACAAAGAGTCTTCCCTTTGGGACTACAGTACTTGAAGAACTGTGCTTCACTGGGCTCCAGCCGAGGAGAGACTCTTTCATGGACCTTGCCTTCGGGCACTGTTGTCACTAGCTGGGACCTTTAGGGCATTTCATCCCCAAAAGGTGTATTGTACATAATGTTGATGTTTTTCTACTGTTTTCTACTTTTTCTAAAACAAAATATTTGGGGATTCTCCAATGTTTGATGGTAAGAGTTATGGTCATGTCCTGTGTTTGCAGACTTGGGTGTGTGTTTTTGTCTTTTCTCTTTCAGGTGGATCCTGAAGAAGACTGAAGAGAAGACAAGAAGAGGATTGGAGGGTCTCATCAGAGTTCCTCTGTGCTTTAAAGTGTTATTGTAAAGTACTGTGTATTTGTTAACATGTGTTAACCTTTTTCCTTCCACAGGTGTAGTTGTGGGGCAGTGTGGGAGTGTAATGCTTGTGTATAGTGTTAGCTCCGTGGTTGGTTTGCAGGTGTCCATGGATGGGGGGAGGTTCCCCTGTTTGGGGTAGGTTTGTTTTGGTCAGATTGAGTTTCCCTAGAGGGCTAGGGAGATAGACAGGCTGTGGTCCTGACCTGCAGTAGGGGCCTCAGAGCTGGTCAATTTGGGCTGTGCTCTGGACAATTATTCCAGAGTCACTGGTTTCCATAGTAAGATCATAGTGTCAGGGCTGATACATCAGCCAGTGGCCTCTGAGCCCTTAGTGTTGCCTGCCTGTGCCTCTCACATGGTAGGTGATGGCCTGATCACCCCCTCTCCATAGGTAACACATAGGGTAGGATGGTCTGGAGCTGGGTAGGTAATGACTGGGGACAGTCATTTTCCTGGCTGAGAGTGGGTGTAACCCCCTTGTTCCCAGGGGTTACTAGAATCCCAGTCAGAATCAGTGGCAGACAGGGAGAGGCAGCTTGTGAGATGCCACTTAAATGGATTTCACCCTGTCACACTCTGGCTTAAGTCTCAGCTGAGCTGGACGATGATGTAATCACAGAATTGTCACAACAGCATAAGCCACATTGGAATGCTAGCTGCAAGGGTTAGCAGTGGAATGTTGAGTTAGAGCTCAGTCAGTCTGCAAGAGGAGTCTGAAGAGAGAGTGTATAAAGTGAAGAGTGCTGCAGTAGGCAGCTCCTCTGTTTTAGCTCTGACACAGAGCTACCATGATAGATTGGGTAGTTTGTTCTCACCCTAGAAGAAGAAGAACATAGAAGACCAGTAGAATGAAGTGGTAGAGACTGTTCCTAGAGGGTTTTCCAGTGCACCATCCCCAGAGGGATGGAGGAATTCCAGGATTCAGGAGCAATCCCCTGGTCCAGCCAGGACTGTGTTGAAGCTACCTAGATTCCCCTGCTCTGAGTACCTGATACTTTTTGTGAAAAAATCCCTGGAGCACCTGCATTCCTGTGGTGAGTTTTTCCTCTGACAAAGGGACTCTGTCACCAAGACTATGTTTCTGTTAATAGTGTCTGCCTACTATGGGATCCGGAGAGAGACTAGCCAAGTTTGAACTTTTAGTTTGTTCTGATTTAAAACCATCTGCTAAAGTGGGGGTCTAGTGTAAAAACATTGCCAATTACGGAGCTTTTAACTTCAAGACACCTCAGAGGTGTGAGAAAGTAGAATGTTAAATGTGAAAGACATTTCAAGACATCATCTACAAGAGTTTCTGAGAAAAGTGTTATTAACCAGATGAATGACCGAGTATAAATTTAGAAGCAAAAGGTGGGAGACCCCCCCATCTGGAGTAACCATGTTTACCTCTTCATGTTCAGTTTGGGCACCTTTGTTTTCTCTCAGTGCACTTGGCCAGTGCCTGAAAAAAAATACCCAGATGTGGGATTTGGGATTTTCAGTGAGCCCGAGTGTGCTGTTTGGTGGTTGAGGGAGCCACCATTAATTCCTCATGCAATATGAGAAAGTCTCCTAGTTTTAGCAGATGGTGCCAAGTCAAGGGAAGAGTACCAGTTCTGGCCATGTGTGCCATTTCATTCAGAACCAGAGAGTGTTCGCTGTGTCCAGTTTATTCAGAACCTAAGGGTTCACTGTGTGTGTGCTCTGTACCTCAGTAATCTGCATTACCAGTGAGAGTATCCCTGTGGGGGTCCATCTTCGCTTTGTTGTATTCTCTGTGTATGTGAATAAAAGACACACTCTAGAATCTCAGCCTAGTTTGGACAATATTGTTATTGCTTCCAGTGTCTGGATTTTCTTGAGTGCCCCAACCAGAATTACAAACTTAGCATTATTCTGAGCAAACATTTTCTCCCAGGGACCCAAGTTGATGGCCATGCTAAATGGTCCCCCCAAGTGTGAGCCAGGTAGTTGGCACACTTTGTTTTCCTGTCTGAGGATGGCAGACTGTGAAGTAAAAGTATCGGTACACAGAACTGTTCGTAGTAACAACCCCCATCCCTCTCGTTGGCACCATGTGGTGAGGGGAGTAGCCCTGCTAGTTGAACAAGGGGGTCCGTTGGGGGGAAGTTACCTATATATTGTATTGTGGCAAGAGAAAATGTTCAAAATAGTGACAATAACCCTAAAATTGAATTTTCTCACTTTTTTTGCTGTAGAAGAACCCTAATTGATGCATTAACAAAGTATTTTGCATAGAATCTCCTTATTTTTAAGAAAGAATAGAAAAGTAGAAAGTTGCTCAAGTTGGTGGCTCCCACCAACTTGTAAGTGTCAGGCCACATTACACACTCAATGACTAAAAAGTACATCACAACAGCAAGGCCAGCCACCAAACAAATGTTAATCTAGAAAAACACTGTCCACAAAACGTTAACTGTGCCACACAATATGTCCACAAAAATAAATATGGTCTGACACGTAAACACCCCTATTAACATCTACAGGACATGCCATCAACGCCCTCCAAATTTCAAGTAAAAAGACCAAACCGTGTTCAAGATATGAAATGTCAAAATTTGTAATTTTCATTCATCGGAGTGGCACAGTTCCACACCTGTTGACATCTAGCATACACAATGACTGAAAACTACATCCATGACACTAAGGTTAGGTATCCTATCAATTTCAAGCCACCACCACAAGCAAAACGCTGTCCGCAGAATGTAAACTTCACCATGCCATATCTGCACCAAAAAAATATTTTCTGACATGGAAACACAGTCATTTTTCATCCACAAAACATTCTATCAACACCTTCCAAATTGCAAGTGAAAAGACCAAACCGTGTCTGAGATATAACAATTTAACTTATGAGATTTTCATTCGTCAGACTGGCACACTCTCGCACCTGTTGACATTTAACACACACAACAACTGAAAACTACATCCATGACACTAAGGCTAGGTATCCTATCAATTTCAAGCCACCACCACAAGCAAAACGCTGTCTGCAACACGCAAAGTGTGTCACACAATATCTCTGCAAACAAAATTGTCTCTGACACATAAGCACCATAATTCACATCTACAGGACATTCCACAAACACCCTCCAAATTTCAAGTAAAAAGAGCAAACTGTTTCCAAGTTATTAAATCTTAAAGTTTGGTAACATTTCCTTATCTATTCCATTATAAAAAATCTGGTCATCTTGTCCTGTCCTCACGATCAAAGATGGCGATCAAAGAATCTCACAATCAAAGAATTTGCAGGCTCATGAACAAAGAATTAAAACTATAATAATTTACAAAATGTAAAGAATTGTGGTAAACCACTGCCATGGTTCGACAGAACAAAGCCCCCTGTGCAAAACCCACCCTCATTTGACTACCTAGCGCACCCCATGGCTGAGAAAATTGATTTTTTAACCTGGCCATCTCGTTCTACCCTCACAATCACGATCAAAGAATCTCGCTATCGAAGAATTTGCATGGTCACGACCAAAGAATAAAAACTAGTGTAATTTACAACATTTACACAACTGTGGTAATCTACCACCATGGTTCATCAGAACAAAGCCCCCTGAGTAAAATCCACCCTCATTTGTCTTGCTAGGACACCCCTGAGCTGAGAAAATTATTTTTTTAATCTGGCCATCTCGTTCCTTGCTCGCGATGCACCATCGAGATCAAAGAATCTCATTATCAAAGAATTTGCATGCTGGTAGTCAAAGAAATTGCTCATACATGTACTTTTTATTATCCCTGGTAGTCTAGTGGCCCCTCCCCACAGCAACATACACACATAGTAGTTATCCCTGGCAGTCCAGTGGCCCTGGTCGGTATTCCCACATCTTTCATCTGTGGTGGCCTGCACTTACGGGACGGCGCATGCTTGTAATTACATCTCAGGTTCAGTGCCTCACCAGCACTCCCCAGTTTACTGACACATTTGTCTCTCGGCAGCCCAAGAACCTCCACCTGGGCCAAATTCTTGGCTTCATGTAGTAGCCTCAGGCCCAGTGGCCACCCCTCACTCCACCACGATGCCCATGGCACCCCTCTGTTCTTTTCCAGCCTGTGCTGGCTCACCACATCCACAGCCAGGCGACCCATCTGGTGAGAGGAGTTAGCAACCCGAAAGAGGTGCTAGGAACAATTTCAGAGCACCTCTTTCAATTGCTGCTGGTAATACACACAGTCAGTGACTGGCTGTGGAGGTGAGAGGTGGGCTGTGCCAGTTGCTGGCTGGGGAAGGGTGGGGGTGATGGGTGGGCTGTCATGGATAGGTGGGGGTGTGGAAGCCACTAGACTACCATGTATTGCTAAATAGAAGTACATTTTTATTATAATGGGAGGGGGGAACTGCTAGACTACCAGGGATAGGAATATTAATTATTAAGAACTACAGATCTTGGGGAGGGCACTAGACTACCAGGGATATAATTGTTACAAAAATATGCATAAAGACACATGGGAGGGCCACTAGACTACCACAGATAATAAAGAAAGATGTTAATAGGATACTCATTCTGGGGGGCCACTAGACTACCAGGGATAACATACATAATTATGTACATTGATATGATGGGAAGGGGGCCACTAGACTACCAGGGATAATAAAAAGTACACTATTTAATTCAAATGTGGAAGAGGAAAGCCCCCTCGAGCAAAAGCCATCCTTATTTTACTTAATTACTTTCTGCCTGACTGTCGAGAGTTTTAAGTCAGAATTAAAAATGTATTTATTCTTAAAAGCATATGGAGAGTGATTTTATTGTGATTTTATTGTGGTTGTATTATTATTGTTGTTGATGTTATAAGTTTGTAAATTCTAATTGCCTGTCCATTTGTACAGTGCTTTGGTTTTGAAAAGCGCTTAAAATACATTTTTACTTACTTACTTACTTACTAATAGGGCACCCCTGGACTACAGAAAACAATTTTGAAATCTGGCCATCTCGTCCCTTGCTCATGATTCATGATCGCATTCAAAGTTTCTCACAATCAAAGAATTTGCAGGCTTGAGATCAAAGATTGTTAGCGAGCCACGAACAAAGAATTTAAAAGCTGGAAACTCTATATTTAGACCAATTTGGATGGAACCAAAGCCATGGCTTTATAGATTGGGGTCCTCTGAGTAAAACTTATCAAAGTTTTACTTCAGAAGTGACCCCTGAGCCGAGATATTTGTGTTTGTGTGATCAGAAAACTGAAAACAAGATGGTGGACCTCACGGTCAAAGAATATTTGAAATTCCTTGGAAACAAAGATTCTTGAACCACAAGGATGCAAATTCTTTGACTGCCAGGTGAGACGAGATGGCCAGAATCCCCATTCTTCGATCGCAAGATACACATATACATTTTCCCATTGGCTTATAATGGGAACATAAAAGTGCCATAACTTTTAAATGCCTTAATATTTTTTCACCAAATAAAATGCAGCATATTACGCCACCAAAGCTCTTTCAAATGAGCCATCTTACAGAGTGGCATGCCACACAGTGGCCGTGCAGGACTACATTAAGAATGCCAAACGGTGCCTCCAAAAATTGATAATTTTGCATTTTTCAGTGCTTTTGTACACAAAGACCGGCACTCCAACCAAAACACAATTTGGCAAATCAAGTGATCTGCCATGCCTCAATGCGAGCACCAAATTTTAGGCAAATCCACTGAATGGGTCCAAAGTTATTAACATCCAAGCTTTTGATAATAATATGCAACTTGCCGCTCAACTCTAACTATAGTGGTGAGGCCGCACCACTATAATAAAGGAATAATGCATGACAGGGTGTGTGTCATGCTGGTATAATGCCATGCCTGGGGGGTTGGGTACGAGGCCACAGGCCGAGTGCGTCCAATGCCTCAGTCATGGCGTTATCCCAAACGACACACACCCTGGAGTGCATTATTCCTATTATACAATGGCTTGTTGTTATACAGAGTAAAAAAAATAATTTTAAAGATGTTTTTGTGTGGAAACATATTTTTGGTTTTTAAGAGAAGATGAAACAATCAAGCTGAAGCTCAGTAAAACAATCAAGCATATGCTCGTCTATAGGTTCACAGCGCTGCGACTAGACCTGTGGCAACATGCTGGGATAACACCATGGGTCCAGCCCCAAACTGACTAATCACAGTCCAAGATTCTTTTTTGCCATTGTATAATATATATGTGTATAAAATAGATGGGGGAGAATGCTTAATGATAATTTAATGGTTGCATGAGGTGTGGGATGCTAGATAAACCCCAAGGGTGAAGCCTGAGGGGTTTATTAAAGCATCCCACATCCAGGCAGCCATTAAACTTGAGTTTTAGCAGACTTCCCCGTCTTTTATTTTTTATAATTGCTGTTCAGCAATTTTTTACCGCACTAATTTTAGTAGTTTCTCACAGACATACCTACACACACAATCTCCCTTACTGACAATCTTTCCTTTTGTAAAGTTTTTTATTTATTTATTTATTTGTTTTGCAGCATTTTTTATTTATTTGGCTCCTGGCTTGTCCCTCCCAATGCCATTTACCTCAGAAGCGCTTCCAAGCCATTCCCAGTGGCAGATTTTCTCCAGTGCAGCTCTGAAATCCTTGGTGTAGCTTTTTGAATGGCGGGATCAGTCAGCTACATTGTGATGCACTTTAAATAAGGGAGAAAAGTGTTAAAACCAAAAAAAATTTACACTCACTCTCAGTGTGGCAGCTCCTCGCTAAGCGGGATGGAGGAGTCGCCATGTTTCTATAACTAGTAAGCCTGCCTGGGAGGAGTAAAGAGCCAATCAGGATCCTGCTCTCATTTCACTGACATGGTGCATGTTTGTAGTTATAATCCATGGGTTATGATGGCAAATTATAACTCGGTCAGACAATAGAAAAAATTGGTGACCAGTTATTATATTAAGATAATGGTTCTGTAATAGGGCCTATACCACTTATGACAGCTCTGCCTGGAGGGTTTGTTAGTGTTTTATGCACCATTGGTAGGGTGTTTATTGCGGCCCATACTGGGTGTTTTACTGTAAGAAATGATTTGGTATTCAAGTGTATAATCCTTTGAGAATAAACATCTTGAAGAAATTCATCAATGAGTCATTTGAAATCTAACACTGGATCTTTAAAAAGTTCAGCATACACTTTGTCATCTCTAAGTTGTCTCAGAATTTCTTTGATGTAGTCAGACTCATTTTGGATAACCACCCCACTGCCTTTATTGGCTGGTTTTATAACAGTGGAGCCATCTTTCTGTAAGTTCTCTAGTGCTTCTCTTTCAGGCTTTGTCAGGTTGTCATATTGTAAAACTGGCAGATCATTAAACAAGTCATCCAATTTTTTTCTATATAATTCTCTAAAAGCCTGTATGGCCACTGAATGGGGTGGGTTGGAAGAAGGAATTATTGTAATTCTGAAATGCATCAGGATGTTTTCACATTGTGTAGGAATAAAATGAAGCACTTTATAAAAACCTGAGCAGTCTCCTTACTTTGGAGTGGTGAGTGCAGGATTTTTTTGTTTACATTAAAGTGTGACTTCTTTTTAATCAGTCTGTTATTTTCTAAATCACCAGCTGCAGTATCAGGTAGACATATTTCTTCTTCTTGTATCTCACTGCCTTCTCTACAAATTTTATTCAGTTCTTGTTTTTTTTATAAATCTGTTTATTGGATTTTTAACAAGACATAACAGTACATAACTGCGTTAAACATGTTCACATGCAAAGGTATAACATAACGTAACTACCTTTCACTGATATTTGTCTGCCAACTTTTAGCTGACATCCTGGTTATATTGGAGTGAAATCTGGATTCCAAGGCCTGATTGAAGAAAATATTATATAGGCCATCCCGAAATAGCATTTGGACTTAAACCATTGTTTAATCTCTGGACGGAATTCCTCTTTTTAAACTATTCCATAACCTGAGATTCTGTTCACAAAAGTGTCAATGTTTGGAAAGTTTAACCCTTCCAGCACATCAGTGAATTCAGAGCCTGTAACATACCACTGAACAACACTTAAAGAGAAGAAAAGAAAAACAGGTAAGCTTTATGCTATACACAGGCACCCTAATACTTCGACATTTTCCAATGTATTGAAACACTGATAGCCTTGTAACCAATTATGTTTGTTAATGAGAGGTGATGGTCCAGCTTCCCACATTGTGGAGGCTTCTCCTGCTATCTCAATTCTAGACCCTCTCATTGTGTCCCATATTTCTCCCCAAGTACTTCTTCTTAACACAGCAGTCTAATTAAAGCAATCTCAAGGGGAGACAGAGTAGCCAGAAATGGTCCCCACTCAGTTTCAAATTTTTCCATCCATCCCCTAAGTTCATACAGTAAGTGAGATGTTCTGGAGGTAGGTCCTGCCACATTCCCAGAGTGGGGTGGTCATGTGAGACCCATGTGTTCTGGATACACTGTCATGCCAACAAGAGCACAATATGCTTTACCCTTGGGTACGAGCCCCATTCCTCTCCCTCTTGGTCCTCCACTCCAAACAGTATAACCACAGGGTCCACATCCAATCTTATTCCCTGTATATTGCCAATTACCTGTGCAATCTCTGCCCAGAAACCTTGAAGTTGCAGGGAAGCCCAGGAATAGTGGAAGTAAGGTTCTACTGCTCCATTGCACCTGGCACATATTGGGGAAATATCTGCTTGGAACTTACTCCGCACCTGCAGTAGCATGTACAATCTCTGTAGAAACTTATATTGGGACACATTACATTTATTGCAAATCAAGTGACCCATATGTGATTGGTATAGTGTTAGCCAGGCTTTGTCCTGTATGTGGATCCGCAAGTCTGCCTCCCACTGCTGCTTTACTTTTAGTGAGAGGTCTAGTGCATGTTCCGAAAGGATTTTATGTAATACAGTATTGTCATTGCTCCTCTAGAGTTAACCCGATTCTTGAGGACACCTAGTTCAGTGATAAAGAGTGAGGATATATCTAGTGATAATTTATTTATTCAACACACATAGTGCTGGACTTGCAAGTACCTCAACAGCAATTCTTATTAAAAAAAAATGATTTCAGGCTGAGATTGCAGCATCTCAGCTGTAAGTCTATGAAGGTTTGAAATCTGTTAGCAGGCACAGAGGGAGAGAATGACAAACCTTTATTAAGGAGTGATATTTCAGCTTCAGTTAAAGTCCTAGTGGAGAAGTTAATTAACTTCTCTGATTGTAATTCTCTGATTGGTAATAGTAAGGTCGAAATGGCATCTGTCTCACCTGAAAGCCCTAATTGTAGGGTTGATTCTGATATTGATCTTGATTATGTGCTTCCCTGTTATGGAAATCGTTCTGACCTCTTTGACTTCATCTTCTCCCCCCTCATCATCTTCCTCCTGTTCCTCTTGAGTTGTTTTCAGTTCTGAACCCTTGATATCTGATGTTCCTGGAGTTTCTGCATGGGCCCATTGGTGTGGGGGTGAGCTGATCCCAGGGACTGTTTTCAGGTATGACCCGGGCCACATACTGTGGCACAGGTCTAATATAACTGACAACAAAGCATGGAACAATTGACAATAAAAGATAAAGGTTGCAATCATGCATGGCAATAGAAAACAGAAAATCCCAAAGTGTACACAATTCCAGAAAACCATACATCCAGTAGGCATTATAATAAGTGAGAGTATACATATGTGTGTATGTATGTGTATATACGTATATATATATATATATATATATATATATACAGTTCTACCAGCTGCAGTTACAATATGAGACAAGCAAGGGATTCTCAGACTATAAAGATAGGGGACAAGGTGTAGGAAAGTTTCAGAAAGGAGAGGGGAAAAAGGTTGGGGGGATGGGAGGGTGGCAGGATTAACAAACAAACAGGTACTAAAGCTCAGTTCACAAGCAGGCCAGATTAATTGGTTCCCAGTTTACCCATTTGCACACACAAATGCAAATAATCTTCTGAATGACATATTTTCGATCATCTCATACTTGTACTTAGGTTAGAAGATATTCTGTGCTCCCCTCTCAACCTTTTGAAAAGGATTTTGTAAATATCTGAAATGCATCAAGGTGTATTTTTGTCTGGTACCTGAATAAATAGTTTGGCCACAATTTATTCTGGCAAGCAGTATCTTTCTTACTCTTTGGTGGTGAGTGCTTGATTGTTTTTGCATTCACACTGTGGTTTATCTATAGCACCCCAGCCCTTTGTGCTTTTTTGTTTAGTTTGTACTTTGCTGATTTATGAAGCAGCACGGGTTATGGCAACATTTACTGCCATTTAAAACCCATTATCTATAGGCGCTATTTGCATCAAACTATTTTTAGAAATATAGAAACATATAAGTTGATGGCAGATAAGGACTGCAAGGCCTATCCAGTTTGCAAATTTTTTCTACCTTATGAATGTGCCATAGACCATTACTCTGTCAATGGCCTATCTATTCATACGCATCTGTATTGCTCCCTTACGCCTATCCCATGCCTGTTAGAAGCCCTGCTCTGTATTCATATCCACCACTTCCTGAGGTAGGCTGTTCTATGCATCCACCACCCTCTCTGAGAAAAAGAACTTCCTTACATTACCCCTTAATTGGCCTCCCTCTAATCTCATGATGTGTCCTCCTGTCCTGTTATTTTTCTTATATTGAAACATGTTAGGCTCTTCCACCTTGTTAATGTCCTTAAGATGTTTGAATATTTCGATCATATCACCTCTATCCCTTCTTTGCTCTAGGGTATACATATTGAGCTCTGTTAATCTGTCCTCATATGTTTTCTGCCGTTGTCCCTGATCCATTTTGGTTGCCTTCTGTGGACTGCCTTCATTTTGTTAATGTCCTTGTGCAGGTGCAGCCTCCAGTACTGCACACAGTACTCCAGATGGGGCCTAAACAGTGTCTTGTAAAGAGGGATTATTACCTCCCTCTTCTGACTTATGATACCCCTACTAATACACCCTAACATCCCCCTAGCCTTACCTACTGATTAGGGGTCTGCTTGGATGGTTTCAGATCATCTGTGATGATGTGCCCTCAAGGTTTGCCATTTTCTTCAGCCACTTCATTTAATTTTTCATTTAACTAAGTTTGTGGATTGTGATGTTTTTAGAAAGGACACCTAATCTGTCCCTGACTGCAGAACCCAATCTGGATGACCTACTTCTCTATGTTAATGATTTGTTAGCAGCTGCAGGTCAAGCAAACCTGTTCCTTACTGAATGTAACACAACGGGCAGACCGCAATTCAATAATGATGCTGCTTCATTATTTGAAGCTTTTTAAAAACCTAAAAAAATTACTAACTAAAGTTTAAAGGATGTACTGAAATAATACAAATTTAGAAGCATATTTGCATATACCCAGAATCTCAAGACAACTAAGACTACATAAAAACTCCTCATTTGGTTTAGAAATTGATGCTTTTATGACCAAGGGGTGTCAGATACTTAATGAGGCTTCCAACCAGCTAATGAAATTAATTAAAGATTATGGTAAAGAAACAATATAACAGCTTACAAATGAAATGAAAAAGAAAGAAGCTGTCATCCTAACCTTTAAAGACCACAGTGAATTTGACTTTTATTAGAATAAACTTAAAGGAATGATTGAAAGACTAGACATGGAGCTTAAAGCAGCGAAACAAGAAAAATTTTTCAGAGACCACAATGATTACCAACTGGATAGAGTTTACAATTGGAAGGAAAGGTCCAGACCACAGAAAGGAATACTGAGAGGAGTGCATAGAGCATCCTTTGACCTAAGTACAGATATGAGCAGATCAGAAATGTGTGATTCATAAGATTAGTTTTTAGAGAGTGGTCAACAGCAAGCCGAGTCACCCTCTTTACCAACAAGCCCCCTGCCTCACCAATGGACCCTTGCAGGAGCTCTAGGAACAACAGATATTAAGGATCCATAACCAAAACAACTCAAGAAGAACAGGAGGAAGATGGGGGAGGGCAGGTCAAGGAGGTCAGGAAGATTTCCACAACAGGGAAACACATTATCAAGGTCAATATCAGAATCAAACCTACAATCAGGACTTTCAGGAGAGATAGAGACCATGTCTACCTTACCATTACCAATCAAAGAATTACAATCTGCAAGGGAAATTAACCTCTCTAGTAGGACTCTAACTGAAACTGAAATATCACTCCTTAGTAAAGATTTGTCTTTCTCACCTGCTAACAGATTTCAAACCTTTATAGACTTACTGCTGACATGCCGTAATCTCAGCCTCAAATCTTTTTCTAAAAATCAAAAATTGAATAAAATTCATAGAGAAGGCTACGAGATACAGGAAGAAGAAATAAATCTACTTGATACTGCAACTGGTGATTTAGAAAATAGACTGTTTAAAAAGAAGTCACACTTCAACCCACTCCCATCAGAGGCCCTATAGACTTTTAGAGAATTATATGAAAAATATTTTGACAACTTTTTTAATGATCTGCTGGTTTTACAATATAACAATCTGACAAAACCAGAAAGAGAAGCACTAGAGAACTTACAGAATGATGGTTCAATTGTTGCAAAACTGGCCAATAAAGGTGATGGGGTGATTATCCAAAATGTGTCTGACTACATCAAAGAAATTTTGAGACAATTGAGAGATAACAGATTTTATGATGAACTTTTTAAAGATCCAATATTAGATTTCAAATGGAGCATTATTGAATTTCTCCAATATGCTTATTCTCAAAGGACTATAGACTTGAATATCTAAGAATTTCTTACAATAAAACATCCAGTGTGAGCCACAATATACACTCTACCAAAGGCATATATAGCACTATCTAACCCTCCAGGTAGACCCATCATAAATGATATACAGTAGGATCTATTATAGAACCATTATCTCAATATAGTGAACATTTTTTAAGACCTTTTGTTTCCAGTTTATGTTCCTATATACAGTACTCCACAGATATTCTTCAAGTCCTGGATAACATTGAGGGCACTAAAGACTCATATCTAGTAACACTGGACATTGAATCTCTCTACACCAATATACCATTAGGGAGAGCTCTATACTCTATTGTTTAATACCTTAGTCAGAGAGATGTTGACGTAGAGCCAAGTATAGCTTTTTACTGAAATTGTCAGAATATGTTCAAAAGTTCAATTCTTTTGTTTTTCTAGACAAATACTATTTACAAACCAAGGTGGTAGCTATGGGGTCCACATTTGCTCCAAGCCTTGCTAAGTTATGTGTTGGACTGTGGGAGATGGAAAATGTTCAAAATAGTGACAATAACCTTTTTTTTAGAAAACTTACATTTGGCAATGATATATCAACAATGTGATTTTGGTATGACTAGGTGACCTGTCTGAATTAGAAGACTTTGTACAATATCTTCACTGTACCAATCCACATCTGCATTTCATATATATAGCAAGCAGAAATAAAATAAACTTCTTAGATTTATGTGTTAGGAAAGATAACTGTGGTAACATTTCCACTGATATATACTGCAAAGACAGTGCTAAACACCTTATAACAGGCATTAGGTTACCACTGAATCATACTTTCACTAACATACCAAAGGCCAGTTTTTAAGACTTAAATGTAACTGCAGTACTTAGGAAGGATTTAAAATATAGCTGAGGATATGCAAGTAGATTTCTGGATAGGGGATACAATGCTGAGGTAATATAGAAAACTAGACTGTATGCCAGCACCCAGAATAGACAAGATCTCCTGACTGAGCAAAATAACCTTAACCCCCAGCCAGATAACAGATTCACTATAGTGACCACTTTTTCAGCACATGCCTCTAGAAGTGAGAATATCTTTAGAAATAACTGGCACATATTGAGAGAAGACCATTGTCTTGATACAGTTTCCAATGACAAACCTAGAATCACATTCAGATGAGCAGGCACACTGAGGGCCGTGTTAGTCCATGGCCACCAGCATAGACAGAACCATACCACGTGGCTAACTAATAAAGTTACAGGTTGCCTTACTTGTAGGAAATGTGTCTGCTGTATGCCTGTTTCAGTGGGAAATCTATTCACCAACACATATAGTGGTGAGGAATATGTTATATGAGAGTTCATTAACTGTGAAAGTACAGGTATAATTTATGTTGCTGTAAGTAACCGTGGAGCCTATTATGTGGCCAAAACCAAGCGCCTTTTTAAAAACAGAGTGAATGAACACTATAGAGCAATTGCAACTGGTGATCAGAAATATGCAACTGCACAACATGTAGCAATTTCTGGGAATCCTGCTGAACATAAATCTATTTTCAGAACAATAGACTAGGTCTACACTAACCCCAGAGTGGGTGATTTTGACAAATTGTTAAAAAAAGAGAGAGAAGGCTTTTGGATCTACACCTTGCTAGCTTATAAATATCCTGAGCTTAATGGTGTATTTGACCTTATAACATATTTGAAATAACCTTGGACAGATTTTCTGTCTTTTTCCTTTTTACAGTGGTTTGAAGCAGCAACCTTTCTGTACTCCTGGGTTTGCGATCCTCATTATCCACCTAATTAGTATAAGACTTTTATACTGTGCAACTTGTCCCTACCCTGCTCATCTCACTCTATATTTTGTGCTGCCCACCCACTCCAGCCCCAACCTCTATTAAATACCACTCCTCCCCCACAAAGCATGCCCAAATACTCCCCACCCCCAGCAGGTCCAGCTTCCTGCTTTCCCTCTTAAGGTCTCCTTTCTACCCTTATTCCTCTCTAGAAGTGGCTACTCCACCTTCAGCTTAGACTCTCTTTTCCCCCTGTATATCTGTCTCCCATCTTCCACTGCACCACCAATAAAAAAAGCCCACCCTTCTGGTTCAGATTTGCTCTCTTCTCTTCACCTCTCTACTCCCTTCCCAGCTGTCAATAGCTCAAACTCCAGAATGGTCACTTTTGAAGTTTCATTTGCTTTATGGCTGCTGTTGCTAACACTCCTTCATCTTTCTGACCTCCCGTCTGATCTTGGGACTTCTCTGGATCTGCCCTCCTTGGAATGTTGCTGTCTACACATTTAGGATACCACTACATCCCCATATATAAATAATTTGCCATACTCTCACTGGCCTCTGCCACCTTATCCTGACTGTGATACATGTAGGAATTACCTCAGCTGGCTGCCTCCACTGGCACTCTATCCACACCTCTTCAATATAAAAAAAACTCCTTGCACCAACCACAGAGAAGTCAAACAAAACATAGCAATAAACAAGAGTGTACCTCTGTAGGTGTGCACTGTTACTCTTGTTGCTTTCTGGAAATATACATCCCAACCCTGGCCTCCGACTAGGCATTACTTCTCCAAGCAAAAATGGGTCTCTCACGATCACCTCAATTAATATATGCAGCCTCCTTCATAAACTCAACATCCTGAACATATGGACCCAACATCATAATCCAGACATACTCTCTGTGGTCGAGACATGGCTCTCCCCCAACATAGCAGATGTCTCTGTTTCACTCCCAGGCTATACAGTCTTCAGAAAAGATCATTTATCAAAGCATCGAGGAGGGTGTGCAATCTACCTCAGAGACAATCTGCAAGGTTTAGTCATGCCATTGCCCACTTTGAGTGACCATATACAAGCACTAGCATTAAAAGTGCTCCTTGGTGCTCATAATAAAACCCTCACCATCATGTCAGTCTATATTCTCATAAAGCATAAGTCTATAGGCTTTGATGGACTAATGGAGTGCTTAGATTCAATGAGACTTAACACTGAAACTATAATCCTCGGGGACTTTAATATCAACTTGCTCTCCCCAGAGGCCAAGGTCTTCAAAGATGCACTCACAGCAATTCACCCCATTCAATTGGTCAACACACCTACTAGGGTGAATTACACTACTGCCATGAGCATCTTACTGGACTGGGTACTGTCTAACCGCTCCAGTCATTTATTGGGGATCACTGTCCTCCTTGACACACTCAGCGATCACTCACCTATTCTGTTCAAATGGTCCAATAATTACACCAAGCCTCCTGTGAGAATAATTACTAACAGGGTACTCACACGGGGCCATCTAGAATCATTAAAGGTGGATCTTCATCTTCACAATTGGTCCAAGGTCTTCAATTCATGCAATACTGACTCTGCCCTAGACCACATCCTTTGCCACTTTTAATGAAATTTGTGATCAGCATGCCCCTTTGAAAATTTAGAAAGTCAAACGCCATTGCAACCCTTGATTCTCCCCTGGCATTCTTGACCTGCTGAAATCAAAGGACTGTCTGTGGCTGAGGGCACGTGCCACTGGCAAGCAGACAGACATGCAAAGCTATAAGAAAACTCATAATGTCCACACTCAGGTAATACATGCTGCTAAAAATCATCTGTACTGTAAGTAAGCCCTCTCCAAAACATGGAGTGATGGCAGAACATTTTGGAACAACTTAAAGGAAGTAACTGGTAAAAACTGCAAATCTGTCCCCTCAATGCTCAGTATCAACAGCGCACACACTCTTGATTCCAGAACAATTGCAAACTCATTCAACAATGCCTTCATGGACATGAGTGGTGTTCTCCCCCCGACTTCTTCTGTCTGCCCATCTCTGCTGCCGCTAGAGTGAAAAGTACCACAACCCCCTTCTACCCACCTTTCTATTTCAAAACTATAAAAACCAAGGAAGCTCAAAAATACATTCTAAAGGTTGTGGGCAAATCTAGGTACAACGCCAATACCCTGAATCTGAAATTCATTGAACTAACCTTGGATGAAATGCTGACTCCTCTTACATATATTCACAACACTTCTCTCAGGTACTCGCACTTCCCTGAAAAGTGGAAATCTGTGATTGTGACACCAGTCTTCAAGAGTGGTGACCGGGCACTTACTGGGAACTATCACCAATCTGAGGCAGTATGGTGCAGTTTTCTAAGGCTCTGAGCTGCAAACCTGGAGACCTGGGTTTGAATCCCACAGCCCCCACATGCATACTGTGTGACCCTGAGCATGTCACTAAACTTCCCTGTGCTCTCAGGTCACACCTGTAAACAAGTTTTCAGCTTAGTGTGCCACTCCTGGTTAAAATAATTGGAAATTTCTATTCTACCACCACTTTCAAAAGCTCTTGAGAGAATAATTGCAGACCAGCTTGGCAAATACCTAGAAAAGTATCAGCTGCAATCCCCAGAGCAACATGGATTTAGAAAGGGGCACAGCACCACAACAGTGCTGCTTGAATTTACAGGCATGTGAACAACTGCCTTGCCCGAGGTCTCCTTGTAGGTGCAGCCTACATCGACTTATCAAAAGCATTTTGACATCATCAACCATGCATTACTGATCAAACAGCTTGATATCATTGGTCTCTCCCCGACACTGTGGAATGGTTCTCCTGCTACCTTCTGAATAGGTCTCAACAGGTTAAGATTTACATTACCCTATCCGATAGTTGACAAGTCAGCTCAGGTGTATCGGAAGGGTCCATTCTGGGCCCACTTTTATTCAGCATTTTTCTAGTCCAATTCCCATCTGCCTGCCATTGTCATCTACTGTTATATCTCTGCAGAGTTACAGGTGCTCATGGCAGAGGGAGAGGTGGGCATTGCAGCCATCTCAGAAACATGGGCCACCCAATACAATGACTGGGACCTGTCTGTACCAGGGTACAGGTCATTTTGTAGGGACAGGGTGATTGGAAAAGGAGGGGGGTGGCACTATATGTGAAGGAAGGACTGAAGTGTGTAAGGGAGGAAGGGGAGGAGGGTAGTATGGAGCCACTTTGGATGCAAATCCAGGATTCCAAGAATAGGATTCTCAGAATGGGAGTGGTGTACAGGCCACCATCTCATATGGAGAAGTTAGAGAGAGAACTAGTGGGACAGATCAGGAGGATCTGTGAGAAGGGTAGTGTGGTCATTGTGGGGGACTTCAACATGCCAGGAGTGGACTGGAGTACCCCAACAAGCAGGAACAGTAGGGAGCAGGTACTGCTGGATGCCTTCCAGGACAGCTTCCTGCTGCAAATGGTCAGTGAACCAACCAGGTTAGGAAATACCCTTGACATTGTGCTGGCAAATGGGGACTTTGTGAGAGAAATTACAGTGGAGGAATTGCTGTCAGGGAGTGAACACCATTTAGTACAACTCACATTGGTTATGGGCAAGGAAGGAGTGGAATCTGGCCCAATAGTGCTGGACTTCAGGAGATCTGACTTTGGGAGGATGGGGGAAGTGGTAAAAGGGTACCTGGCCAGAATTCAATCTAGTATGGATACTAACCAGAGGTGGGAGCTCATAAAGCTGGAGATAGTGGAGGCAACCAAAGCCTGCTGCAAGGCCCAGAGCAAGAAGGCTAGGGCTAGGAAACTGAGCTGGTTGAGCAAGGAAGTCATGGAAAAGATAAGGAGGAAAAGAGCTACCTTCAGAGGTACAAGAAAACAGGGAGGAGGAGGACAGGGAGGAGTACTTGATGGAATCGAAAGAGGTGACAAGGGCAGTAAGGGGAGCAAAGGCATCTACAAAACTCAGGCTGGCACAAGGCATTAAGAAGGGGGAGATGGAATTTTTTTAGGCACATCAGGGAGGAAAGGAGCTGTAAGGACCACATAGTAAGGATTAGGAACGGGGGGTTGGGTGGAAGCAGGGTGCGATAAGGCAGAAGCATTAAATGATTACTTCTGCTCAGTAGTTACTAAGGAGAAGAGGGGGGTGACATGCAAGGGGGAGGAATGGCAGAAACAGGGAAGAAGAGGGTGACAGATGGAGAAATCATGGAGGGCAGAGTTTAGAAGGGTTTGAAGGCACTGAGGGTGGACAAGGCACCAGGCCCAGATGACATCCACCCCTGGTTACTGAAGGAGCTGGCAGAGGTCCTTGTAGGACCTTTGGAAGACCTACAGTATTTAATGCCTTACTACATTCAGGTTGTGTACCTCAGGACTGGAGGATGGCTCATGTGGTGCTCCTCTATAAGAGTGGCCCCAAGGATGAACCGGGAAACTACAAACCAGTGAGCCTCACATCCATCATGGGTAAGCTAATGGAAACTATCCCGAAGGAGAGGCTGGTCATCCTTCTAGAGGCCAAAGGACTACAGGACAGCAGACAGCATGGCTTCATATGTGGCAGATCCTGCCAAACCAACCTGGTGGAGTTCTATGACTGGGTAACTAGGCAACTGGACAGGGGACATGCAGTGGATGTCCTGTATCTGGACTTCAGTAAGGCATTTGACTCGGTGCCGCATGGAAGGTTGGGAAGTAAGTTAGAAGATACAAGGGTGGGTGCAAATCTGGTGAGATGGGTAGGGAACTGGCTTTAGGGAAGGCAACAGATGGTGGTGGTGGGTGGGGAAATCTCACACCTAAGGGTAGTGATAAGCGGTGTTCCACAGGGCTCGGTGTTGGGACCAGTGTTGTTTGGGATATTCATTGCATACATATCTTTGGACATCAAGAGCAAGATCAGTCTGTTTGCTGATGATACCAAGGTAGGAGCAGTCATGGATGACCTAGGCGGATGGCAGGGGTTGCAGAATACCTGGTCAGACACTGGGCAACTGGGGTTTAATGCCAAAAAGTGCAAGGTGCTGCATTTTGGGATGAAGAACCCAAGGAGGAGTTACCAGCTGGGGGGAGTGCAGCTATCCCAGACAGAGGAGGAGAAGATTCTGGGAGTGCCGATTACAGGATCAATGAACAACTCAGCACAATGTAGGAAGGCAGTTGCAAAGGCCAACAAAATGCTGGGTTGTATTGCAAGGGGTATATTCTCGAGGAGGGAGAAGGTGATTCTGCCACTGTATAGGTCATTAGTTAGACTGCACCTGGAGTACTGCGTGCAGTACTGGTGCCTGTATCTGAAGTGGGACATTAAGTTACTGGAGGGGGTGCAGTGCAGGGCAACAAAGATGATCAAGGGGCTGGGGGACTTATCATATGAGAGGAGGCTGAGGGAGTTGAACATGTACTCACTGGTGGAGAGGATGGAGGGGGGGACATGATTGAAACCTTTAAGAACATGAAAGGAATAAACAAGACAGGTGCAGAGGGGCTGTTCAAAGTAAGAGAGGGGAGGGACCCCAGCAGTCATGATATGAGACTGAAGGGAGAAAGGTTCAGGAAGGAGATGAGGAGACACTTTTTTACAGAGAGGGTGGTGACTGGGTGGAATGCATTACCTGCAGAAGTGGTATCCAGTAGAACAGTGGACTGCTTCAAAAGGGGACAGGACAGGACAAGGGGGGAGGGTCAATGAAAGGGTCGGGTGGAAGGGAGGGGCAGCTACAGAATAAGGGGTGCTAGCTGCACATTCAAGCAGACTTGATAGACCTCTAGGCCTTTATCTGCTGGCAAATTTAGTATGTTCGTATGTTTGTATATGCAGACGATACTGTTCTGTTCATCAGCGACTCAAATCCCCTTGCCTTTGCCCTTGAAGGCAAACTCCAGACCAACTTTTCTGCTGTAGAAAGATGGTTTAAAGATCAGAAACTTGTGATGAATTATACAAAGAAAAAGCTCAAAGGGGATAAGGGGACATGTGAGGAGGAGGACCATATAAAAGCATCTATCCTAAATAGATGCTACTGCTCAGTATTTACTGAAGAGAAGGTAAGGCAGAGCCCACAGCTCAGCACCATGGACACGGGGGGGGGGAGGTGTACACTAGTCCCTTCACAAAAGAAGGCTCCTACAAGAGCTCAATAAGCTCAGGGTAGACAAGGCAATGGGGCCTGATGGCATACATCCCAGGGTACTTAAGGAGCTAAGGATGGAACTAGCAGAGCCATTAGCAGAACTGTTTAGTGAGTCTCTGAGCATAGGAAAGGTCCCAGAAGACTAGAGAAGGGCTTATGTGATCCTGCTCCACAAGAGCGATAGCAGGGAGGAGGCAGAGAACTACAGACCAGTCAATCTTACCTCAATAGTGGGCAAAATTATGGAGGCAGTCCTTAAGGAAAGGATTGTGCAATACCTGGCATCAGTAGGAGCACAGGATCCAAGACAGCATGGGCTTACAAAAGGAAGGCCCTGTCAAACTAATCTCATAGATTTCTTTGACTGGGTAACCAGAGTGGTGGACTAAGGGGGAGCAGTTGATGCTGCCTACCTTGACTTCAGCAAAGCTTTCAATACTGTTTTACATAGAAGATTGATTAATAAGCTGGGTAGGCTCAGGGTGGGTCAGAAGTTGGTCAACTGGGTGGCAAACTGGTTGACAGGCAGAAAACAGAGTGGTGGTAAATGGTATACATTCAGAAGAGATGCAAGTCACAAGTGGGGTACCTCGGGGATCAGTCCTGGGACCAGTCCTCTTCAATATCTTCATCAGTGACATTGCAGATGGACTGGAGGGTAAGGTTTGTCTGTTTGCAGATGACACCAAAATCTGCAACAGAGTACAGTAGATGTTCCAGATGGGGTAGGCAGAATGAGAAGAGATCTGGATAAACTAGCAAAATGGTCAGAAGAGTGGCAACTGGGGTTTAATGCAAAGAAGTGCAAGATCATGCACATAGGGAAGAGAAACCCTGAAGCCACCTATAGTCTGGGAGGGGAGTTGCTGGCAGTTACAAGGGAAGAAAGAGACTTGGGCATCATCATCACTGATGACCTGAAATCATCCAAGCAGACCACTAAAGCAGTAATTAAGGCTAGAGCAATGTTGGGGTGTATTAGTAGGGGTATCTCAAGTCAGAAGAGGGAGGTAATAATCTCTCTTTACAAGACACTGGTTAAGCCCCATCTGGAGTACTGTGTGTAGTACTGGAGACCACACCTTCACAAAGACATTAGCCAAATTGAACCAGTCCAGAGAAGGGCAACCAAAATGATGTGGGGACTGCATCAGAAAACATATGAGGACAGATTAATGGAGCTCAATATGTATACCCTAGAGCAAAGGAAGGAGAGAGGTGATATGATTGGAACATTAAAACATCTTAAGGGCATTAACAAGGTGAAAGAGTCTAATGTGTTTCAATATAAGAAAAATAGCAGGACAAGAGGACACAGCATGGGATTAGAGGGAGGATATTAAAGGGTAATGTGAGGAAGTTCTTTTTCACAGAAAGGGTGATGGATGCATGGAACGGCCTACCTCAGGAAGTGGAGGGTATGAATACAGTGCAGGGCTTCAAACAGGCATGAGATAGGCATAGGGGAGCAATATAGATGAGTATGAATAGATAGGCCATTGACAGAGTAAAAGTCGATGGCAAATTCATAAGGTAGAAAAAGAAATGGGCAGACTGGATGGCCCTTGCGTTCCTTATCTGCCATCAACTTCTGTGTTTCTCTGTTCTTCACAGACCAAAGTCAAAACACAACTCACCCTCTTCTCATCACTAACAAGGTGGGCTCTCCACTGCAGCTTGTACAAAATTTCAGATACCTGGGGATCACGTTGGATAACACAATGTCTTATGACCGCCACATCAACAAAGCCACTAAGGCTGTTAATACACGCATTGGACTGCTGCACAGGTACAAGCACAGTCTAACTCCTGAGGCCCTCAAAATAGCTGTGCAAAGTTCCCTGGTGACCCTCATTGACTACGGACTGGTAATATATGGTTCTGCTACAGATACTGCCCTTTGCCACATAAAAGTAGCATTAAATAAAGCCTGTTGAATTGTTACAGGAGCCACATACATGATGCACATGTGTGACTTGCATGCCCAGTCTAACTGGCTTCAGTTCTCTGGCCGACTTCTCTATCAGTTCTGTTAACTGGTAAAAAGTTAGTCCTGGCCTGGTGCCCACCGGGGTTCAGAATCTTCTTTCCCCTGACAATAACCATTACTTCACTTGAAGTTTGGATTGCCATGTATTTAAAATTCCCCACTGTTGCACCTTCCTGGGACAAAGGTCCTTCACCTTCCTGGATGGCTAAACTCTGTACACACAGATATTTCTTTGCAAAACTTGATCAGACCATTTAAAAGAAAACTGAGAAAACAGCTAATAGTGAATGCCAGCTGTGACTGCTTCCAATAATTTCTTATGAGCATTCCTTCAGCCTCCACCCAGACCCTACTCCAGTCCACTCCTTCATTACCTTCTATTGAACTTTCCTGCCTCCAGTTGGGTGCCACAGTGCCTGGTATTTACTCACCTCTGCTCATGTTTTACCATAGCACTCTCCTAGCCTGCCATTCCCCTACCCATCCTCAAATCATTCCCACCCTTCCATATCTAACTCCTCTGTTTATCCTTCCTCCCCCCCCAGCAGGCCCTGTAAGTGGTACTCCACCCTCTGGCATCTCCCCCTGATTCTGTTCTGCGCTTTCCATCACTCCTAGCCTCTGCACTATTTCCTGTTATCATTGCACCCCAAGTTACTGTCTCTCTTTTCTTTCTTCGAATATCCTTTGAAACAATGCCTGCGTTATTGTTCCAGACCCCGGCTATATGGCATAGCCTTTGTATAATTACCTAAGCTACTGTAACTGACTCTGACTACTTGTACATAGCCTACGTCCAAGTATAAAGACTGTGACTTTACTATTTATTGCCATTCTTGTACAATTGTTTGCTATCTGCTTATTTGTTTAATGTTCTTATTCTGGTTTGCCCTGATGTGGAACCTATTTAATGAACTTGTCCTGAAAGGTGTTAATCCAAGATCTCAAATAAATAAAAATAAATAAAATAAATAAAACACTAATCTTTTCATATTTACATTATATTTATAGCAAAACAATATGCTTATATGCTTACAGAAGGCTAGTAAATAAGCTAGAAAGTTTAGGGTGGGATAGAAAATAACTAGATGGGTGGAAAACAGGTTGGCAGGCAGAATTCAGAGAGTGTTGGTAAATGGGGTGCATTCCATGGCAAGGAGGATAACAAGCAGGGTGCCTCACAGTCGGTTCTGGGTCCCCTCCTTTTTAATAAATACATTAGTGATATAGCAGAAAGTCTAGAGGGATGATTATGCTTATTCATAGATGTTATGAAAGTCTACTATATGGTGGACATCCCAGAGGGAGTGGAGGCCATGAGTCAGGACCTGAAGGTTCTGGAGGGGTGGTCAGAAACTTGGCAACTGAAATTCAATGCCAAAAGTGTGCTGTGAAGCACATGGGGCATAACAATCTGTGCACTGCTTACATTCTAGGATGGGAGGAAATCAAAAGAACAGAGCAGGAGAGGGATCTGGCTATTGTAGTATCAAGCAACCTTAACATGGGTAGCCAGTGCAGCAAGCAGTAGATAAGGCAAATGGAATGTTGGCATGCATTGGGAGAGGCATATCTAGCAGAAGGAGGGAGGTGCTGCTGCCTCTTTCCAAGGCCATGGTGAGACCACACCTGCAGTACGGGGTCCAATTCTGGAGACTGCACTTTTGCAAAGGACATTGATGGGATGGAAAGGGTTCAGAGAAGAGGAACCAAGATGGTGCATGGTATGCAGATGAAAATCATACAAAAAGAGGTGTAGATAACTGGATCTGTATCCATCGGAGACTAGAAAGGGGGGGGGGGACATGACTGAAACTTTTAAATATGTGAAGGGGATCAATAAGAAGAAGGAGGGGGCTAAAACTAGAGGGCATAGCCTGAGATTGGAAGATGGAAGATATAGAAGCAATGTGAGGGGGCAGTTCTTCATAGAGAGAGTGGTGGAGGCCTGGAATAAACTGCCAGAAGAGGTGGTGGAGTCCCAAACGGGGGAAGAATTAAAGAGGGCATGCGACAGACATATGGGATTGGTAAGGGAGGGAAAGGGTTGGACCCATAAGAATGGTTCAGTTCAAAGGATTATTTTTTCTGCAATAGCCATTACGAAGCAAACAAATATACAGACATGTACTTAAAAATAAAAGTATCCCATAAATATTTACAGCAGTACTTAAAATGATCAATAATAGAAATCTTCTTATCCTGAAATGGATAGTATTATTCATATCCAAACACTAAAAGGTAAGCAAGTACACAAATGATTTAAAAATGATTTAAATAAACATACGAGCTTAAATATAACAGACTATTTGAAATGTGTTACAACTAGAGGAGGCATATATTCTCATAAACTGGAGTCCATTGACTGAAAATCAGTGTTCAGGCTCCATTTACTCAGAGGTTCATCAGTTGATAAAGGCTCCAATTGTGTTTCTGGAGTGCAATAGTTGTAAAATAAAACATGGATTTATATATCATATTGTTAGAGCAGGAGCCTATCAGAAATCCAAACTACAAAATCACTATTTGCCAACAATGTTCTCCCTCATACTCTTCAAGCAAGCAAGCAAGTCGACGTTTCTTCAGTAGTATCCTGAAATCCATTTAATGAATGTTTAAGATGTTTAAATTAAATCAGAATTAAAAATGCATTCAGACAAGAAAGTTAAATTTAAGTGACTTATTTTTCTTTTGGGAGTCCAAATAGATTGCAGCTTAGAGAACACAAATATGTTAAGTATATGACTCCTCATTTTAAGCAAAGCAAAGAACAATAAATTCAGTCTTCCAAGCCAGTCAGTTAGCACATGGAGCAGTTCTGTTCAGGAGTCCATATACAAAAGGCAAATAGTTTTGAACTTAATCAAACGCAACTTCTAGGCCTCTTACACCAGAAAATGTGAGGTCCGGACCAGTTTTATAATTCATTAAATTCCTGCCATATTAGCACCCCTTTATCCACTCAGACACCTCAGACAAATCTTTATTTGTTGTCAAAATCAGTTCCATTCATGAAACTATAAACTGTTACTACTTTCAACACTTTCTCCTGTATATAATGAAAAATTGTTACCTCAGACCTGAGAAATAACTTTGTAAGTAGTATTTGAAAAAGTGCCAGACTTAATTCCTTTCTCCAGTTTAAAAGTCTGAATGGTGTCTATCAGTGTTTACAAAGAACTTCAGCTCATAGATGTGAATAACCCTCAGTGGATAACAAGGACTGTTTCCATAGAATTTCCCAGTAAAGGCATTCTACTATAGCTCCGTCACAGACAGGGTCACGGGGGGGGGGGGAGGGGGGGGAGAGATAATGCATCATTAAGCACAACAAATCAAATTTTGCTTACTAAATATGCACCGATACCCTTTAGGCAACAATATCATACCTTTTATCAATGTGTATGAGCCTTTCAGCACCTCATATGCACCTGCTGATCTCCGTCTTCATTCCTGTTGGCACCCATTTAATTCACTGTCAGGCCACCAAACTCTGCCTTCAGCGGCCCTCACATGGCCGGACTCTGGGCAAAAAGCCGCACTAGAAACTGAGACCACTGAGTAATTTGCCATATGCTTGACCCAGGAGATGTCCAACCTGACAGTGGGAAGAGGCCATGCACTGTTGGATGATCAAACCAGCACAGCACAATGGTAATGCAAAACTCTATTTTAGAGCGGCTTCCATTTTATGAAAAAACAATATAGAAGGCCAAAGACCAAAATAACTTGGATTTCATTCATAAATGTGTGCAGAATGGTTCTCTCATATATCTTTTATTCCAGTTGGGGTAACATTCATCAAAACGCAAAATCAGTGTACAGGCAGAACTGGCACTCAGAGAAAAGCTGCTATATGCCTTTTCCCAAATAAAAAGGAAACCCATTTGTAAACTACAACTTAAAATGTATAAAACCAGACTGTGTTTCTTCACAAAATGCAAAATTGCTATTTAAAGTTTGCAAATAGACAGGGGGAAAAAAACATGCGGTGTGGAGTGGAGAAGCACTGCAGTCATCTTGCTGCTCCCCACCCCCGTAAGAATGGAGATAAGTAGGGGAGGGGGGAAAGAGCAGACTCGATGGGCTGATGAGGTCCTTTTCTGCCATCAGATGTCTGTGATTCTGTGATTCTTATTTATCTATGTTTTTCTCTTTTAGGAAGGTCTGCACCAAGAAACTCATCTGGCTCCTGTGTTAATGACCCAACCATTCAGAGTGCAACTTTTAAGTCTCAACGCGTAATATTTATTTATTGGACAGTCTGGTATTTGCTGTTTATGAGATTGTCATATCTACCTTTTTTCTCTACATCTATTCATCTTTTTTACTTTGTATAGAACCCTGTTCTTAATTCTTTTATTAATTCTACACTTTCTGATTCTCTTCTAGATACTTGCTATAATATTAGAATTTTGCCTGGGCTATGAAATCAATTGGTGAACTTTACAAGACATCACAATGTTATGAACAACTGTTTAAAACTAATTGTTTTTAACCTGTTTATCTGTAGTTGTCTTTCAAAATTTAGATGTCTCACTTGCACTGTTACACTATTGTATATCTATTTTGTTTTTTCTGAGATGTGACATACCTTTACAACGTCACTTTCTATGTGTATATTACATGGCCATTCACTGTGTTACATCAGTCTTTGGAAAAAGGATTTCTGTAAATATCTAAAATGCATCAAGGCATATTTTTATGTGGTGCCTCAAGTAAATAGTTTGGGCACAATTTATTCAGGCAAGCAGCATCTTCCTTACTCTTAGGGGTGTTTGCTTTATTGTTTTTGCATTTCTACTGTGGTTTATCTATAGCACCTCATCCTTTTGCACTTTTTTGTTTAGTTTGTACTTTTGCTCTGTATTTTCAAGGTAAGACAAAGGGCCTCTGCCTGAAAATGGCATTGAAGCAGCTGTAAGGGGGATTCCTGAAACGAAGTAACGAGTATTTATCAGGAAAGAGTCTGCAAACTACCAGCAGCTCCAAAGATAGAGAAGGCCCCACGGCCAGATGGGATGCATCCAAGGGTGCTTTAGGAACTGGTAGTAGAACGTACTCAACCCCCGCTGTGGCTATTTAATAGCGCTGTTCAGGTAGGGGTCATTATAGAAGGCTGGAGAGTGGCAGCCATGGTCTTGCTCCATAATGGGGGAAAGAGACAATGAACAACTGGGTAACTACAGACCTCTCTGTCTCCCCTCTACTGTGGGTAGGTGGAGACAACAGTCAAAGAGGACCTTGTGGACTGCCTGGAAAGCAATGGTTTCTGAAATAGTCACTCATTGTCTTCCCCATCCTGACCCGCCCTCTGTGCACACACCTCCTTGCACTCCCCCTTACCCCATACATACCCTCTGAGATCAGTGGCTATGATCTTCTGTGAACTGGAATACATTCGCACTCTTGAAAGTCGAACCGCAAACTGAAAAATTAAGGTAAGCACTGTATAATGGCTGTCAATTGGGTTTTCAGCTTATGTTGATATCTCAGCCATTTGTAAGAATTTTGGCCGAAAATTTTCAACATGTGGTTCTTGGGACGCCACCTCCAAGGCACTGGCACTCTTGTTTTGTTACTCGGTCCCAAAAGGTGATTTCATGATCACTGTGTAGAATCATCTTTCTGGACTGAGTAATGAAATGACATGCCAGTGTTCATGAGGGGAGGTCCCAAAAAGCCTATGTTGAAAATTTTGTGCACAAAATCTCAAAAAATGACTGGATTGTGAGCGTGCATTTTGCAGTTTCTACGCACAATTTTAACTTTGCAATTTTTAATAATTTTACTCCAAATTTTCAACATTGTCATTTTTTCACGAATTGTACAGCTGCCATTTTTCACATCATGTCCAAAATGTGTTTTGTCACCTGTGGCACAGTATGGTGTTGTCACTGTGTGAAATTAAATTTTGAGATGAAGTAAACAAATCACTGTGGCGCTGTTCATGAGGTGGGGTCACAAAAAGGCCAGGTTGAAAATATGGTGGAAAAATACCCCAAAACACCCAGGATATGCCTAGTTGTTGAAATTTCACTATGCACATGTGTAAGTTTGTTAATTTATCATATTTTCACTCCAAATTTTCAACATTGCCATTTTTTCACACCACCTCATGAACAGTATAGCTGTCATTTTTCAAATCCTGCAAAAAATGTTTTCCCACACCTGTGGTGCAGAATGGCATTATAGTTGTGTAGAATAGCATTTCGACTGGGATTTGAAAATTTTCTGTACTGGGCACACGTGGTGAGGTGATACGAAGGTTATGTTAAGCATTTGGGGTGAAAATTATTTAAGATGGCACAGTTATGGCTATCTGCCTGCTTATAACAATGTGTGGAAGTGCAGTGGTCAGAAACCCCTATGTTTCCATAGCTAGATACATATGTGCATCTGTGGAGGGATGGACAGCAAAATAAAGATACTATTATATTGCAAAAGACTTTTTCAATGCATCAGTTTGGGTTGAAGCTACAAAAGCAGAGAAATGAGCTGTTAGAGCTGAGCCCCTACTACCACCCACCCAACCCCCTCTAGCCTGCCCCACACCCACTCTCCACAGACCAACATGCATCAGGGTGTGTCTTCTGGTTGTCTACCCTAACTCTCATCCCATTCTTCTATACTGTACCATGTCAACTTTCTTATACATGAAATGGGGTGACAGTTAGGCCCATTGACCCCAAGGCACACCCTGACACATGTTGTTCTGTGGAGGGCAGGTGTGGAGTGGGCTGGTGGGGTTATGTGGTGGGGCATTATGGGCTCAAACCTAACATCTTATTTCCCTACTTTTGTTGCTATCAACCCTAACTGATTCAGAACAATGTTTTTTTTGTAATTTATAGAAGATATATATATATATATATATATATATATATATATATATATATATATATATATATATATATATATATATATTATAGAATGCATCACACCTATTTATTTAAGGTTGAGAAGGCACTTCTAAGTTAAACTCAAAATTTTGTGCATTAATAGCTTTGGACTCATTCAATGGATTTGCATGAAATGTGGTATGTGCAGTGGGGCATTGCAGATCTCTTGATTTGCCAAATTTTGTCTTGGTTGGACTTACAGTTTTTGTACACCAAAATGCTGAAAAATGTACTTTTCGCCAGTTATCCTGGCAGTTTTTCAGATTTTGTCCTTGGTTCTGCATGGCCATGATGTGGTGTGACACTTCCACTTGGCTCGTCTGAAAGAGCTTGGGTCAAGGAACATGCTGCTTTTTATTTGGTGAAAAAATATTAATTAATTCAAAAGTTATTTAAGTTTTAAGTTCACATTAGAAGTCGATGGGAAAATTTATATGGTTATTTTGCGGAAGGAGAATGGGGTTTTGGCCATCCGGCCCTGCCTCACAATCAAAGAATTTGCAGGCTCACAATCAAAGAATCTTTGATCACAAGGAATTCTTTGATCATGATGGCTGCTATCGTGTTTTCAGTTTGCAGTTGGAACAATTCAAATATCTTGGCTCAGGGGTGACTCCTGAAGTAAAACTTGGATGGGTTTTGCTCAGGGGGCTTCCCTCTATCAAGCCATGGCTGTGGTTTCTTGCAATTTGGTTGAAAAATAGACTTTCAAGTTTTAAAATTTTTGATTGCATCTTGCTAACAATCTTTGATCGTGAGCCTGCAAATTCTTTGATCGTGAGATTCTTTGACAATGATCTTTAATCATACGGGTGTGACTAGATGGCCTGATGAACAAAATCAAATTTCTCAGTCCAGGGGTTTTGCTCTGGGGGCTTCGTTCTATTGAGTCATGGCTGTGGTTTCATTTATTTTTATGTAAAAATTGACATTTACCATTTTTTATTCTTTAATCACAAGCCTGCACATTCTTTGGTCATGAGCCTGCAAATTCTTTGATCATGATCTTTGATCACAAGAGAGGGGCTAGATGACCAGATTTGGTGGGACCAGATAGCCTAATTTTAACAATATTTAAAATTAAATATCTCAGAAACAGTCTGGTCTTTTAACTTCACATTTTGAGGATGTTGATGGGATGTCCTGTAGATGTGCATTATGGTGTTTAGGTGTCAGACAATACATTTTTTGCAGAGATATTGTGTGGCAAAGTTTACATTGTGTGGACAGTGTTTTCCATTCTGGTAGTGGCTTGAAATTTATACATACCTAGCTTTACTGCCATGGATGTACTTTTCAGTTGTTAGGTGTCTGAAATGCAAATAGGTGCAGAATTCTGCCACTATGACAAATGAACATCTCAAACTTTTAAATACTATATATCAGAAACAGTTTGGACTTTTAAATTGAAATTTGGAGGGTGTTGAGGGGATGTCCTGTACATGTGGATTATGATGTTTAGTTGTTGGAAAATCAGTTTGCTGTGGAGATATTGCATGATACTCTTTGTGTTTTGAGTATAGTGTTTTACATTGTGGTAGTGTCTTCACATTAATTGGGTACCTAGTCTTACTGCCATGGAGATCATTTTCAGTTGTTAGGTGTCTGACTTGTAAACAGGTGTGAAATTATGCCACTCTGATGACTGACACTTTGTTTTGTTTTAAGGTGGTGGGAGCATGGAGCCTGAAGGGCCCCATTCTCCCACCCATATGCGCTCCCACCAATAGATATGATATTCAATATTTGTACTGTTATGTTAGGCAGAAATTTGCAAGTTGGTGGGATGGCCATGTGCTCCCACCACTTTCTACTTTTGTATTCTTTCTCAAAAAGTAAGGAAATTATATGCAAAAAACTTCATTAATTCATCATTTAGGGTTAAAACACAAAAAGTCAGGAAATGAGACCTTTAGGGCTGCCCCCTACCCCCTTGTGGACCTCCCATCTTCCCAAGATTGACAGATGATGGGGTGTATCTTTGGGGTTGTGAGGCCTAAATGTCTCCCCATTCTTCTTTGCTGTGGCTTGTCAATATGATTACACATGGAATGGAGTGACATTAAGGCCTCACAACCCCAATGACACACCCCATCATCCATCAATCTCAGGAGGATGGGGGTCCACAAGGGGGGAGGGGGCAACCCTTAAGGTCTCGTTTCCTGGCTTTTTGTGTTTTAACCATAAATAATGCATCAATGAAGTTTTTTTACATAGAAAAACTCTGTTTAATGCATCAGTTAGGGTTGTTCCACAGTGACAAAAGCAAGGAAATTTAGGGTTAGGGTTGAAAGCCCCTCTTGCATCCCCCAGCCCACCCCCAACTGGCATCAGGGTGTGCATTAGCGTCATCGGTCCTAACTCTCACCCCATCACATGTAAACAAGCTGAGGTATAGGGAGAATGGGGTGAGAGTTAGGACTGATGACCCCTAACGCACACCCCAATGCCAGTTGGGGGGCAGGCTGGGGGTGCAATAGGGGGCTTTCAACCCTAACACTGAATTTCCTCACTTTTGTCGCTGTGGAACAACCCTAACTGATGCATTAAACAGAGTTTTTTGCCATGAATGTCCCTTCTTTTTGAGAATGAGGACTATAAAAACTGAATGGAATGTGGTGGTGGGTACACAGGCCCTTTGGGCACCGCACTCCCACCATGTGATTTCTTCGTGTGACATAGTAACGGTAACTGCAAAGGAAATGCAAGCGCTAATGGTTACACACATGGAGACGCAAATGTAATGCCAAAGCAAACAGTGACGCAAATGGAGATGCAAGCTCATACATAAACACAACTGGTAATGTGCACAGTCATGGTACTGCTATTGTAAATGCAAATGGTAACTGTAACAGCAACAAAAATGCCAAAGGAAACAGAAACAGAAATGCAAATGCAAGCACGTACAGAAATGCAAAGTGAAATGCGCACAGTTATGGTACCACAATTGCAAATGCAAATGGTAACAGTAACAGCAAAAAAATGCCAAAGGAAACAGAAACGCAAATGTAAATGCAAGAGCCTAGGGAAATGCAAACCGTAATGCGCATGGTCATGGTACCGCAATTGTAAACGCAAATGGTAATGGTAACAGCAAAAATAATACCAAAGGAAACAGAAATGAAAATGCAAATGCAAGCACATCCAGAAACACAAACCTTAATGCACATGGTCACGGTACTGCAATTGGAAATGCAAATGGTAACAGTAACAGCAAAAATAATGCCAAAGGTAACAGAAACAGAAACGTGAACGCAAGTGCGTATGGAAATGCAAACTGTAATGCACACAGTCACAGTACTGCAATTGTAAACACAAATGGTAATGGTACCAGCAACAGTAACACCAAAGGAAACAGAAATGCAAGCGCATATGGAAATGCAAACCGTAACCTGCACGGGCACAGGAACGCAATTGGAAATGCAAATGGAAATGGTAACAACAACTGTGATGCAAAACAAAAGAAAAACACAAACACAAATGTAAACAGAAGCGTGGACGCAAACAGAAATGGTAATGCGCACAGTGACGCAAAGCAAAACAAAAACACTCACAGTAGTGGAGACAAAAATAGTAACAGTAACGCAAATGGAAGTGCAAATGGAAACACAAAGGGTAATGCATACGGTGGTGTACACATGAACGCTAACGCAAATGGGTATGAAAACGCAAGTGGAAATGCTATGTGTGACAGTAACTGGAGCGCACACCCTGGTTTTCCCCAACAGCTGCATAGAGAAACACAGTGACTACAAAGAATGTATGCATAATAATAAGCCTCGGACCAGAAAATGAGGCATTGGAATACTAAATTGCTTATATCTCAGGAACCGTACGACATAGAGAAAAAAAATTAATTTCCTATGATTCATGACTTTTCTGGCTACGTTTGCAATGCAGCCCATGGCTTACGCCACTTGTGAGGTTACCCAAGGTCAAACTGCTCTTGTGCAGATAAATAATTTATTACACTTGCTTCCATTGCATATTTTATATATATATATATATATATATATATATATATCCATAGCAAAAAAACTCCATTAATGCATCAGTTAGGGTTGCTTCTGCAGTGACAAAAAAGCAGGGAAATTCAGTGTTAGGATTCAAAACCCTAACTCCGCATTACCTCCACCACCACCACCACCACACACACACACACATACATGCAAGTAGAGGAAGGACCAAGGCAACACAACCAATCACAGACAACCAGCAGTAGGTGTATACCTCCGTTACCATAGCAAGTAGGGAAAGAAATTCAACTTCAGGTACCATACAGTATTTTGACAGTTGTTCCAGCAGGTTAGTTCACCTAAAGGTGAACCAAGCTGCCAGTAGTGAAAACTCTGTACCTCGCTTTGTTTTTGACATATGGGTGCTGAGAGGCGTGATGTGCACTGCAATGTTAGCCTATGAGAAATTGTTCAATTTCAGAACATCATAACTTTGTGATCCTTTACTATTTTTGCAGCAAACCAGCAAAAGGCACATCTGTGGGAGCAGGGCTTGCCACCTTGAAAATTTTAGCCCAAAGGATCCATCCATTTGCTTGCAGCAGGAGCAAACTTGTGCAATTATCAGGAGCATAGGTTCACAAAATACTTTCACAAACATGAAACTGTCATAAACACAGGATATGACAGTTTTGCATTTGCAAAAGCATGTAAAATGCTTTCACAAAACAGTTTCACAGACACAAAAGTTTTGCAAATGTATATATATATATATATATATAGATGTATATCTGTGTGTGTGTATATATACATGTGTGTGTATATATATATATATATATATATATATATATATATATATGTATAGAATACCTAATTTATTTTCACAAGAGCTGTTAGACCTTGGGTAGTCTCATGAGTGGCATAAGCCATGAGTGCTGTGCCAAAGGTCAAACAGCTCGAATGAAAATAAATCATGTATTGCACAAGGTCCCTGTTATGCATTTTATTTATGCAATAGGGATTATTTAGGATTGTTTAAGGAGTTTTGTTTTAAATTGTTTATTTAATTTTTCTTGTTAACATACATAGACTTTTTGTACTTTTGCCAGGGTAGCTCAGCTTAGCATAGTGGTTGCTAAGCAGTTGCTATGGATGCTCCTACTTTACATTATGGACAGCACATCTTGAAAAAGTTTGATGCAAAACTCTTTTGTTTTTAGATTTTTGGAGGGCAACTTGGTTCATCAGAAAAAGTAAATAACTGAATTGTCTGCCATTTTTTGCTGATTATAAACAAATCTAAAAGGCATCTATATATGAAACACCTCTCATTGTGTAGATAATTTTGTGCTGAACAACTTTTGTGCTCAATGTACAAATGCTATCAGTTTTCATTTTAAAATTATTTGTATTTATTTGTCAAAAAAGTGCAAAAAGGCCTTTAACATTCTGCTGTTTTTTGCTAATTCTACAAAAACTAAAAGCTATCTATTAATGAAACACCACTCATTTTGTAGATATTTTTTGTGCTGGACAACTTTTGTGTTCATAGTACCATGCTATCTTTTTTCATTTTAAAGTTATTTGCATTTGAAAATGATTAGTACTGCTACTGACACAGAACATTCTAAATTGACTAATGACACCGTAAATGTATATATAAATGAGTGATGACATAGTAACTATGTATGTAAATGAATGATGACGTACTTGCAAAACACGTAAATGGTTTTATTTACACAGTAGCTACAATACACATTATTTATGGTATGCATTTATTGCTCACACCTGTTGCATATATATATATATATATATATATATATATATATATTATGGTAGCACAGTAGTGCTACCATAGTTAGGGTTGAGGAGCCATTTACATGTTAAACCCCAAATTTTGCACCTTAATGACTTTGCAACCGTTTAACGGATTTGCCTGACATTTGGAATACAGAATCAAGACCCATATGTCTTGGGATCTGCTAAGCTTTGTACCAGTCGGGTATATGGCTGCGGAGTTATTAAGCATGATCTGCGCATGCGTTTACGCTTTTTTTGGAATTCTACGGTCGCTCCTATAGGTCACACAGTTTGCGCAACTGGTCCAAAATCTTCAGGGAATGTGCAGCCAGGGTCCCTGATGTGCCTTTCAAAGATTTCATAAAAAATATTAAATGGTTCAAAAGTTATTCAAAAAACAAGTTCCCATTATAAGTCAATGGGAAAAGTTAACAAAAAGTTCAACACTTTCACAAATGCATTTTTACTGTTGCAAATGGCCCTTTTACTGTCCCAAATCTGCCATTTTGTTTTCAGTTAGTGATCAGAAAAATGTTTGGCATTTAAAATTGAGACCCTCTAGCAACCTAATACTTTTTGTATTCACCTAGTCGGGCCCTGAGGATGCTAGCCGTGTCTTTATTTTGGGGTAAAACACCCTAGAAATATGTTTTTCAGATTTCTGGAAAAAGTACTTTCGCAAAGTAGCGTTGCACTCATGAAAGTGTAGCAAATTTTGGGGAGTCACGTGATGCAGAGCACGTAGCGGCTGTGTTCTCTGCGAGCTCCGCTCTCCCGATCGCGATTCGGCTTATTTTTCCCCAACCAGAATCATCTGAATGCTTTTTCCTGCACTACAACAGTGCGAAAACATCGGGGGGTTGGTTTAATGGAGGCAGAAATTAGAAAAATACCTCCCAAACACATGCCCCCGGCGACTCCGGAAAAGGCCGCCAAGAAGTCAAAGGCCTCGGCGTTGCAGTCAGCCCAGAGCCCTGGGGAGTCTTGCCTGATGGATGAACCTCTCACCTTGGCCAGGTTCCTGGAGGAATATCGTCCATTCCAAAGTACAGTGAATGATATGGCAAACGAGATTAGAAGCCTTACATCTGCATTTGAGGATTTAAACCGTAAGGCTACTGACAATGCAGTTCGAATTAAATCACTGGAAGGGTGCAAGGAGAAGATGGACTCAGAGCTGGTTATGTTAAATCGCAAAGTTAACAGGCTGGAGTTAAAGCTCGAGGACTTGGAAGGCAGAAGCCGCCGTAATAACGTGGTAGTCATTGGGCTACCTGAAAAGGCTGAGGGCATGGACGCTGTTAAATTTACCCAGAAGTTTGTGGGAAAAGTGGCTGGGCCTACACCATTTGGTTCGTCTTATGTTATTGAAAGGGCACATCGAGCCCTACGCCCACCTCCCCCTCCCAACGGGCCACCTAGAACTTTTATATTTTGATTCCTGAACTATCAGGAACGTCAGCTTTTCATGGCCAAGGCCAGAGATAACATAGAGCTGTATTGGGAAGGGGTTAAATTCAGAGTGGCGCAGGATTTGCCGTTTTCTGTGAGACAGAGAAGATCAGCCTTTCATCCTCTGGTCAAGAAATTGATAGCTGCAGAGATTACATTTCGAATGATCTACCCTGTGAAACTTCAGGTCAACATTCATGACAAATGAAAATCATTTGAATCCCTGGACCTGGTGACTGAGGCATTGCAAGCGGCCTTCCCTGCATTGTTCAAGGTTCCTTGAATTTACAGAGGTGATGAAGGATTTTCTGGGATCAACTCCTAGGAGACTGTGAATTATACTCTTGGGACTAGATGTTTAATTTCTATTGCAATATACCCTTTTATGCATATCTGTTCTCGGGAATGTTGGTTTTTTGAGGGTTACCCGCCCTGGTTGTTTTTTGTTATGCCCTTTTATGGCACTGCAGGGCGGATGACAATGCACTTCAACTTTACTCAGGCTGGCTGTCACTGGATTTGGTTTTTGACCCCTCTAATCTTTATTTTTTAGGTGGGGTCATTGGGGTCTTTCATTTAAGGAATGTACTGGCCATGAGGGAGTGCCAGCGTGCTGCATATTACAATTTTTCTGGGAAAACAAACAGTCTCTTATTTAATTAACTTTGGACATTTTCAATGTAGGTTGTTTTCTTGGGGGGGTCTTTTCCTTACAGGATATGTGTTTTGATGTTGGCCATATATGCTGTTATGCTATAACATTGTTTAGGCCGTAGAGCTAATGTTCAGTGTTTAAATAACTGCTCCTCCGGCCTTTTCTCTTTTTTGTTAATATATGTATGGGGTTGAGGGGGAACGTTTAAGTTTTGGAATTTGGGGTTGATACTTGTAAAGCCAATCTGTTTGTACTGATATATTGTGGCTGTTCCCTTAACGTTAGGGGCTGCTTGTCTATATCGGGTCGGGAGCGGTGGGGTGGGATATAGGGGAATGAGTTGTGTGTCTTGTTATCATGGACCATGAAAATGTGAATTGTTCGGGGGGCTGGGAGTGGGGGGATTTTATGATTTTTGGGGAATTGTTATATAGGACTATGTTATTTGGGGTTTGTGGGGGGATTTTTATTTTAATTTTTGAGGCACTATGGGCACTTGAATACTGGGCGTTTGGTCATATTAGCTTTTCCATTTTCAAGGCAACAAGGAATTTCTGCTCTAGTTTGGTTTTTATAGGTCTGAATGGGGACTGATATATTTGTCAATTTTCTGACATAGAATGTCAAGGGGGCACGGCTTAAGGAGAAGCAGTATAAGATACTAAAACATATAGAAGCTGTTAAGGCCAAAATTGTGTTTCTGCAAGAAACGCACCTAATGCAGTTGGAGGCGGGGGCTATGAGGAGGTTACAAATTGGAGAGGTCTTTGTATCTCAGGGCAACACACAGAGTTGAGGGGTTATGTTATTAATACATAGATCAATCCTGTTCAGCCCTATACAAGTGGTCCAAGATCATGAAGGCAGATATGTATTAGTAAAAGGGAAGTTGCAAAATACTGAAATCCTGTTGGGTTCGATATATGGCCCCAAGATGGATACTCAGGACTTATGGTGGACCTATTAAAGGCTCTTCTGCCTTTTAACCATCTCCTGATGGTTCTGGGTGGAGACTTCAATTTAATTCTGGATCCCTTGATGGATAGATCCGCTAAGCCACATGTATATTACACTCCTGCCTCCTGAGCAATGAAAGATTTGCTCAATCAATTGGGATTAGCTGATATCTGGAGTTTCCACTTGGAATCCAGGGAGTACACTTTCACTTCCCCCGTTCATGGGACCTCATCTCGGTTAGATTATATATTTCTTTCCCGGTCTCTTCTTGGTGGAGTACTGGGTTTGAACATTTTACCCTGTCCTATTTCCGATCATTCGTCAGTAGCTGCAACTATTTCCTTTCCATCCCTTATGAAGAAAGGGAGTAGGTGGAAAGTAAATAATCAGATTCTAAGGATACCTAAATTGACTAAATTTATATCTGAACAGATTGACGAATTTACCTTAAATAATCTGGACGACAATATCCGTCCAGATATTTTTTGGGGAGAACTCAAGGCCTATTTAAGGGGGGTCTTAATTACTATAGCGGTTAGAAGGAAAAAGGAAAAGGAAAATACTATGACCGAGTTATTAGCACGTATTAAAGCATTGGAATCTAACATCTCAACTTATGCATGGGACGAGGACATTGAGGAATTAATTAAGGTGAAGGATGCCTATCTTAGGTTATTGGGGGAGCAGGGAGAATTAGCATTAATCAAAACTAGAGCCAACTATGTTGACCAAGGGGAAAAGTCCGGGAAGTTATTGGCTAGTCATATCACACAATTCGAATCCTCTCGTTTGATTGAAGGGATACTATCAAAAGAGGATGGTTGTGTCAAGACTGCTCCGGATGAAATGGCTCAGATTTTCCGTCAATATTTCACAAATCTGTATAAAAAGATGGAGACCCCACCCACCAACCTTAAGATTTTGTCCTTCCTGGAAGGGCTAGACCTTCCTGTGTTGGATGAGGCTGACAGGAATTTTCTCATTGCTGATATAACTCAAGAGGAAATAGAACTTGCTATTAGGAATTTCTCCTCAGATAAAATACCGGGTCCTGATGGGTTCTTGTCCAATTTTTACAAGAAGTTTTCTTCCCAGCTAGCTCCTTTCCTTCTCAGGTTATTTTGATACGTTCTCTCTGGACAGGAGACAGATAGACTACTTTTGGAGGCGCTTATACTTTTAATCCTTAAACCCAATAGACCTGCCACTGACCCGGCTAGTTATAGGCCTATTTCATTGTTGAACTGTGATTTAAAAATACTAGCCAAATTACTAGCGGATCATATTAACAGAATATTACCTAAATTAATAGGTAGCGAGCAGGTGGGGTTTATGAAGAGCAGGTCCTTGGTTGACCATTTCAGGACATTGGCACACATCTTCTCGGCTTCCGAGGAGACCAATCTCCCCATGGCTTTGGTCTCCTTGGACGCCGAGAAGGCCTTTGATAGGGTTTATTGGGGTTTCCTGTTTGAGACTATGAAGAGGTTTGGTTTCCCGGATATATTTGTGGATTGGCTTAAGGCGCTCTATTCTAATCCTTCCACCAGGATCACTTGTAATGGAGTTATCTCCTCTCCGTTTCAGCTTTATGTTGGTACAAGGCAGGGATGTCCTTTATCCCCCTTGTTATTTAGTCTATATTTGGAGCCGTTGATCAGGAAAATGGTTCAGGCTAATGAGATAGAGGGGATTAAGATACTGGGACTACCAATCAAAGTCACTGCCTATGCAGATGACTTTCTGGTATACGTTTCGAGGCCGGCCAGATCTATTCCAAGCCTGTTAAACTTAATTAACCATTTTAGTTTGGTAGCAAATTATAAGCTTAACCAGGACAAAATGGTGGTTTATCCCCTTAATAACAGAATATTCAAACGGGAAATAATGGAATTAGGGTTGGAGTGGAGTCCTGAATGTCTTAAATATTTGGGTCTTTTTTTGACAAGGGGTATTACTTGTATGCACCAGTTAAATTTAGACTCCCTGGTTCATACTATTGACCTAGACCTCAAAAGGTGGGTTAAACTCCCGTTATCTCTTTGGGGGAGGATAAATATAATTAAAATGAACATATTTATGAGACTCTTTTACCCGTTGAGTAGGTTAGACATTTTCCTTCCTACGTCCTGGTTTAAAAAACTCCATGTCAAATACCGGAGGACTGCTCCCTCAAGGATTATTTTAGTGTGGAAGGTGATTTAATTCCTGCTGTCACAATGATAAATTGACTTAATTTAACCTCTAAGGATATTTTCAAGGTCTATCAGCTTAGGCATGTATTGCTTCAGAAGCTTGGAGGGAGGGTTGAGCAGTCTTCCCAGATTTTGTTCTTGACTAATATATGCCCACTGATAGGAATTCCTCATATGATCTCCAAGATTTATTCTGTCTTATTTCATTGGGCATACCCAGTAAACATTGCCCCATGTTCTTATTGGGCTGATGTATTCCCTAATATTGTTCTAGACTGGTCTGGGATATGGCATGCATGCCACAAGTATATTCAACATGATCAATTGAGGCTCATACAATTTAAGGTATTGCACAATATTTATTATTCCTCCCAGAAGTTAAAGGATTTGGAGCTGCTAAGGGATCCCAAATGCTTTAGATGTCAGGGTGATGCAGGGAACCTCTTACATATTTTTTGGGAATGTCTCAAAGTTGCTCCATTATGACAGGAGATTAAAAATAAATTAGATCCCCTATTAGGCCTGGATGAGATGTTTAGACCCGAAGTCTGTCTGCTGGGGGAAATGACGGCTTTCCCGATCAGGAATAGGAAATATTATATGGCCTTGATTTCTGTTATAGTCAAAAAGTTGGCTCTTCGCCATTGGAAGGATAAGATGCATCTCTCTTATTCCGAATGGCTAGCAGAGCTTCTGACTTTTTTAAGAACTGAGAGAATGATAGCTACCCTGCATAATCAATTGCCCCTTTTTGACAGGATTTGGTCCTTGTTTTATGCTAGTTATCTAGGCTAATTTTGATCTCACTGGTTTCTTTCTTTATTTTTGTTATAATTTATTTCCTAGCGCCTCAGACGGAGTTGAAAGAAAAGACGGGGGGGGCAGGATGTTTCAAGGAGTATTGTTTTTTGTTTTGTAGTTGTTGTTTTTTCCGGGGGGAGTTTTGGCAGAGTAACATTCACTTTGTCTGTAATGAGAACCTTATAATCTGGATCTATGTTTACTCATCATTTGTTCTCTTTGGATTAATCTCTGCTTAAAATAAATAAAATGTTAATGAAAAAAAAAAATGAAAGTGTAGCAAATTTTTGCGAAAGCTTTTGCAAATTGCGACAGTACTTTTCTAGGCTGTGGGAAAATGACAGCAATTATTTGGCACCCTGCTGCAAAAGAATGGTTTGGTGCTTTGGCCTGAAATTTGGAGGAAACACAGCCAACATCTCACAGATGTGCCTTTCAGTATTGTGTTGAAAAAATATTACATGGCGGCAAAGTTACAGCACTCCAAAGTTGACGCTTTTTCCCATGGGATAATATTACGTCATCTGACGCATTGCAGCAATCCTTTGGCGCCCTGCTGCAAAATAATGGCTTGGTCTTTTGGGCTGAAATTTGGAGGGAAGACAGCCAACATCCCACAGATGTGCCTTTCAGTAGTTTGGTGAAAAAATATTACAGGGAGCCAAAGTTATGCCACTCTGAACTTCTCTTTTTTCCCCATAGGATAACATTATGGCGTTCACCCGCGCCTTTCAGGGTCTGTATCTCGGAAATGATGCGAGATACAGAGTTTTCATCAGAAAAGTACTTATCCCCCTAATGGGGGATAAGTACAAAACTAGCCAGGAAAGTCTTAAATCATATAACTTTTTAATTTTTTTCCTATGTCGTACGGTTCCTGAGATATAATCAATTAAGTATTCCAACTCCTCATTTTCTGCTCTGAGACACATTATTATGCATACATTCTTTGTACTCACTGTCTTTCTCCATGCAGCTTTTGGGGAAAACCAGTCTGTGCGCTTTCATAACTGTTACAGTTGCCCTTTCTGCTTGTGGTTCCGTACCAGTTTCACTCTTCACTGCTCACGCTTATGCCACCACGCATGCTATCCTTTATGCTCCATTTGCACTTGCTCGTTATTTTTTTCCCTTTGTGTCTACAGTACTGTTTCTCTTTCGGTTTTGCTTTTCGTCACCATGCCCATTGCCATTTCCATTTGCAGGCACCATCTTACTATGCGACAAGACATCACGTGTCGGACCTTTTCTGTCCATGCCACAGTGTGCGTTACCCTTTTCTGTTCTTATTTGCACTTGCATTACCATGTGCGCCACTGTTAGCACTTCTGTTTGTGTTGCTGTTCCTGTTACTATGTCACAAGACATCATGCGGTGGGAGTGTGGGGCCCAAAGGGCCCCGCCTCAAGCTGGCTAGTACACATGGCAGGAGCGCAGAGTCTGGGGCCCCGCCCTGCCGCTGCATTACATTCAGTAGTTCTCATTATCATTCTCAAAAAGAATGGAAATTAGAGGAAAAACTCTGTTTAATGCATCAGTTAGGTTGTTCCACAGTGACAAAAGTGAGGAAATCTGTTAGGTTGTTCCACAGTGACAAAAGTGAAATCTGTGTTAGGGGTTAAAACCCCCTTGGATCCCCACCCCACCCCAACCAGCATTGGGGTGTGCATTGGGTTGTTCGGTCCTAACTCTCTCTCCCCTTCTCCTGTACCTCTCGCTTCTTTACACATGTGATGGGTGAAAGTAACAGACGACCCAATGCGCACCCCAATGCCAGTTGGGGGTGGGTGGGGTCCAAGGGGTTTTCAACCCCAACACTGAATTTCCTCACTTTGTCACTGTGGAACAACCCTAACTGATGCATTAAACTGAGTTTTTGCCTCTAATTATATATATATATATATATCCATTCCAAAAACTCTTAATGCATCAGTTAGGGTTTCTATTACTGCAACAAAAGTATGGAAATTCGAAGTTAGTATTACCAACCCTACCACCCCTCCACCACCTTCCCATCCTCCACACACCAACAGGTGCTGAGGTGTGCCTTGGGGTCACTGGACCTAACTCTCACCCCATTCCATGTGTAAGCAAGCTGATATGATACAGTATAGGAGAATGGGGTAGGAGTAAGGCCTGATGACTCCCAAGGCACACCCCAATGCCTGTTGGTGTGTTAAGGGTGGAGGGTGGGTCAGGATGGTAGAGTTGGTAACCCTAACATCAAATTTCCATACTTTTGCCACCGTAATAGAAACCCTAACCTAACTGAGTTTTTGCAATGAATTTCCTTCCTTTTTCAGATAGTATAACAGTCATAGATGCACATATGTATGTAGGTGTGGACAGGACACTGCACATTCATGTGTCAAACAACAGTGAGCAAATTGTCACCATAGACATCTTATTACCCCCACCTCATGTACCCCAGTACAGAGTAATTGTGAAATACAAGGCAAAACATAATTATGAGCAGCTGCAATGCCATTCCTTGCCGCAGTTGTGAAAACACATTTGGGCAGTATGTGTGAAATAACAGCTGTACTATTCATGAAGTGGTGTGAAAAAATAGGTATGTTGAAAAGCTGGCGACAAAAAATGTAAAAGTACCAAAGTTATGTGCGTGTTGAATTAATTCAATGGACGCATGTAACTCGGGCATGTTGAGGAAATGTTTGCACCAAATTGTCAACATGGCTTTTTGAGGACCTCACCTCATTAACAGTGGCACTGTCATTTCATTAATCTGCCTTGAAAGTTGATTTTGCACAGCAAATTTGCCATTGTGCACCACTGTAACAAAAACATGTTTTGGGCAGTATGTGAAAAATGGCAGCTATACTATTCAGGAGGTGGTGGGGAAAAATGGCAATGTTGAAAATGTGGAGTCAAAATATTGCAAATTACCAAAGTTATGCACCTGCATAAGAACTGCACAATGCAGGTCATAACATGGCCATTTTTGGTAATTTTTTTCACCAGATTTCCAACACGGATTTTTTTGGACCCTGCCTCATGAGCACTGGCACTGCCATTTCATTTTGGGTCCCAATTGGTGATTCTGTACACTAACCATGAAATCACTTTCCAGGACAGAGTAACAAGATAACAGTGCCAGTGTTCATGAGGTGGAGTCCCAAAAGGCCCATGTTGAAAATTTTGAGAAAAAATGATGAAAAATGGCTGAGATATCAACATAAATTCAAAATATCAGTGACAGCCATTACACGGCATTTATCTTGATTCTTCAGTTTGTGGTTCGACTTTGAAGAGTGCAGATGTCTTGCTGTCCACAGAAGATGACTGAAGAAGACCTCTGGTGGTGTGTATAAGGCAAGCAGGAATGTGGGGTGGTGGGTTGCTCAGTGGGAGGGATGGGGAGGGGGAGGGGGAGGCTAAGGGGGAGTGACGAGTGACCGTTTTCTTTTTTTACAGCATTACAAAAAAAAAAAAGATGTTGGGAGACTTTTCTTCATTTCAGGTACAGTATATGCAAAGAAACTTTAAGGGATGCTGTGATTGGTTTCCCAGTGTCCTACAGTATTGGTGCTGTTGGGGGGTATAAAACATAACTGGGTACACTGGAAGTGTGCCGTATGGCCATTATCCTCCAGGATAACCCTTGCATCATGGCATTTGCTCTGGAGTTCTTTTGTAGTACATATATATCTATAGATATATATATATATATATATATATATCTATAGATATATATATATATATTATATATGTAATAGATAACCCACTCTAAGGGGCGCGGTCGCGCTCTGATAGACACATGCTTTGGTGTTCATTGTTACGAGGCCGCTGCGCATGGTATCACATCCACCCAAGGTGTGCATGTATCAGAGCCCAGCTGCACACCCCAGAGTGGGTTATCTATCTTATAAAATGGCAAAATTGTTTCAGATGGAGGTAAATGTGCAGGTGTGCAGTCGTGCTCTGATATATGCACAGTTATGTGATGTGTTTCAACCAACAGCAGAGATCATTGTTCCTACCCATTTTATAAATATCTATCTATCTAGCTATATATATATATATATATATATATATATATATATAAAAAAAACTTTGTTAATGCATAGTTGGAGTTGTAGCAAGAAAACATAGAAACACAAAAACATAGACTTTGATTGTAAATAAGGACTGCTTGGCCCACCTAGTCTGCCCATTTCCCTACCTACAGGATATGCTCAACTCCTCAACACCTGTAGCTGCTCGTGTCTCTGATTGAGGCTGGACCTCAAACCTCTCCACCAGTGACAACGCCTGCCGGGCAGCTCTCCTCCTAGTCCACCCCTCCACCCCCTTCCCTAAGTATATCCTGGCTAGTGCCTGCTGTCTTATGGTAATGCCAGTAAATTACTCAACATATGGAACCAGCTTGTGTAAGAACTATCTCAATTACCTGTACCCTGTAATTCAAATGTACTTTGTTTGATCACAGTGTGACGTGGCGCTTCTGATGAATGTCTATTTGAAAAAAAAAATGCACTATGTAACCTAAAATGTTATGTATGTCCTCAATGTGATGAGGTACCTTTGGAAATGAGCCTCTGGCTCAAAGGTTGTAAACTGATTCTCACAAATAAATAAATAAATAAAATAAATAAATGCTGCAGATCCTAGTTAACCAACAGCCTATTTCGTCCTACCCCCCACAAGAATTGTCTTATGTCTGTCCCATGCATTCTTGAACTCTTTCACAGTTTTAGACCCCCACATTGTCCACAGGAGGGTTGTTCCATGCATCCACCACCCTCTCTGTGAAAAAAATACTTCCTCAAGTTGCCCCTGAGCCATCCCCCTCTATCTTCAAATTGTGTCCCCTTGTTCTTGCACATCTCTTTCTCTGAAAGATGCTACCCTCTTGGACTTTGTTGATGCCACTGAGGTACTTAAAATGTTCTATCATGTCCCCTCTCTCCCTCCTTTCCTCAAGGATATACATATTAAGCTCATTTAGTCTTTCCTTGTAAAGCTTCTGTTGCAGACTCTGCACCATTTTAATTGCCCTCCTCTGGACTGCCTCCATCCTGTCTATGTCCTTGTGGAGATGGGGTCTCCAGAACTGGATGTAGTACTCCAGATGGGGTCACACCAACTGTCTGCACAGAGGGATAACAGCTTCTTGTTTTCTGCTGGTGATGCCTCTGCCTATGCATCCCAGTATCCCCCAAGCCCTCCCTACTGCCTTCTCACATTGCTTGCTAACTTTAAGGTCATCTGATATGATTTCCTTTAGGTCCTTTTCCATGTTTGTTGTTGTTACTACCTTCCCCCCATTATGTAATCTTCCCCTTGGTTTTTGTTTCCCAGGTGCATTATTTTGCACTTCTTTGCATCAAATCCAAGCTGCCATACTTCTGACTATTCCTCCAACCTTGCTAAGTTCCATCTCATCCTTTCCATGCCTCCTTGTGTATCAGCACTGTTGCAGATCTTTGTGTCATCTGCAAAGAGGCATACTTTTCCTTCCAGTACCTCTGTAATGTAACTTATAAAGACATTAAAAAGGACTGGACCCAGTACTGAACCCTTCGGTACCCCACTAGTATCCCTCCTTTCTTCAGAGTAGACTCCATTTACAATTACCTTCTGTGTCCTGTTGTCCGGCTAATGTTTTACCCAGGCTGTTACCCTGGGACCCACACCCAGGCTGGTTAATTTGATTATTAATCTTTTGTGTGGGACTGTGTCAAATGCCTTGCTAAAGTCTAGGTAGGCTATGTCCAATGCCCCTCCCTGGTCTACTACTATGATCACCCAGTCAAAAAAATCAATTAGATTCATCTGACATGACCTTCCCATTGTGAACCCATGCTACCTTGGGACCTGTGCCCCACTGGCCTCTAGGTACTCAACAATTCTTTCCTTTAAAAGTTATTCCATCACTTTACCAACCACAGAGGTCAAACTGACAGGTCTGTAGTTTTCTGCCTTTGTCTTGCTCTCACTTTTGTGAAGGGGAATCACATCCACCTTCCTCCAGTCCTCAGGTACCACACCATCCTCCCATTATTTGTTAAAAAAGGTAGTCAGTGGTATCACTAGTTTTTCCCTTAATTCTTTTAGAATTCTGGGGTGAATTCCATCAGGCCCCATTGCCTTGTCCATCTTCAGGTTTAGGAGTTCTTTCAGAAACCTTTCTTCTGTGAAAGGACTGGGATCAACCCCTCTATCCAGAGTGCTTATGTTAATTGGATTGTGCACCTCCCCCTCTTCCTCTTTTGTGAATGCTGAGCAGACATATTCATTCAGTGTCCTTGCTTTTTCACTGTCCCTCTCTGCCCACCCATTGTTCATTCTGTTCAGCCTCACTATCCCTCCCTTTGTCTTTCTACACTCCCTGATGTACCTACAACAGGTTTTATCCCCCTTCTTAACCGAGTTGGCTATCTTTTCCTCAGTTTGGGCCTTTGCTATTCTGACTTCCCTCCCTACTTCCTTCTGCCTTAACTGGTACAGTTCTCTGTCCTGCTCCTTCTGTATTTCCTTATACTTCCTAAATGCTATATTTTTCTCCCTAACCTTCACCGCCTCCTGTTTTGAAAACCATAGTGGCTTTTTCTTTCATTTTGATTTGTTTATTTGCTTCACACAAAGGCTTGTTGCCTCTATGATGGCAATTTTGATGTTTCCAATTGTTGCTCACCCCTGTTTACTAGTGCTTTTCTAAGGCATTCTTCCATCTTGCTAAAGTCAGCCCTCCTAAAGTCAAATACCCTCACTTTTGTATGGCTTGATTCTATAGCTGAGTTTATCATGAACCACATGGTTTGGTGGTCACTTGTTCCCAGATGGCTACATACCTCTAGATCTGAGATCCTCTTACAGTCCCCATTTGAGAGTTCAAGGTCTAAGATTGCTCCCTCATGAGTGGGTTCCAAAACTAGCTGTCTGAGGCATGCCACCTGTAGGGCATTGAGAATGGCTCTGCTCTTGGATGTGGCTGCAGCAAAGGTGCTCCAGTTAACATCTGGCATATTCATGTCCCCCATCAACAGTATCTCCCCTTTCTCTGCCATTTTAAGGATGCCTTCTGTTATATCCTTGTCCATTCCCTCCCCCTGAGATGGGGGTCTGTATACAACTCCTGTGCAGATTGTGGTACCATTTCCAGTCTCTAAGGTGACCCACAGTGCCTCCTCTCCTCCCTGTTTACTCTTTTGTTCCATTGCTTTTATCCCTTCCCTTACATAGAGAGCTACTCCATCATCTCTTGTCCTCTCCCTATCTCTCCTGTAGGTTGTGTACCCTGGTATGTTAACATCCCAGTCATGGTTCTCTGTGTACCATGTTTCTGTGACTGCTATGATATCCAGGCACCCCTCTTCCATTAAGGCCACCAGTTCAGGGAGCTTGTTTCCAAGGCTATGGGCATTGGTACTCATTACCTTCCATTACTTGATGGCCTTACCCATTTTTGCCCCATCCCTGTCCTAAAATTAGGGACATGAGACATTAGGGTTGAGCCTCTAACACCCCCACCCAACCCAATCAAATCAACACAAGAATATCCGCTCACCGTTGTTCATTCACAAACTACAAATGGGATTAAAAAAAAGGGATACTTCTATGGGTGGCTTACATAAACAGAAAACAACAAGTCAGAGCACACCCAGACTCCCCTCCCTCCCCAAATCCATCATCTAACTCACACTTGCAACCTAAATTGATAACTTACTGTTATGCTTACAAAGGAATGGGAGTCTCTTAGTATTCACCTCCAGGACCTGATGTGAAGTCACCCAGCTACCAGCATTGAGGTGGACCTCCTGTCAGCTGGGTTTCTACTCTAAACTGCACTGCCTCAATTGTCTTACCTTTATAGGGTGCATCAGCCCAAAGATAGCTTAATTAAAGTATGGGCCCACCCAACTCCACCTGCCTGCCCCACACCCACCCTCCACAGACCAGCACATGTCAGGGTGCACCTTTGGGTCATTGGCCCATACTCTCACCCCATTTCATGTTTAAGAAAGTGGAGATGGTACAGTATATTAGAATGGGGTAGGAGTTAGGGTGACAACCCCAAGGCACACTCTGATGTGTGGTGGACTGTGGAGGGTGGGTGTGAGGTGAGCTGAGGAGTTGGATGGGAGAGCGATGTTAGTGGCTCAACTCTAATATCTAATTTCCTTACTTTTGTAACTTCAACACTAACTGATGCATTAGCAAAGTTTTTTACAATTTATTCCCTTACTTTTTGAGATAGTATAATGATATCTTTGTTTTGCTGTGAGAATGCAGGTTCCTTTGAACCCTGCACTCCCATCACTCTACAGTGCCCATATGTATCTAGCTGTGAAAACACAGGGGTCTCCAGCCCCTGTGCTTCCACACATTAAGTTATGAGCAGGCATAGTGAAATTGCAACAGATAGTCATAAGTGTGCCATCTTAAATTATTTTCACCCAAATGTTCAACATAACATTCTTATCACTTCACTGCATGTACCCAGTAAAGAAAAGTGTAACACCATTCTGCACCACAGGACTGGAAACATATTTTTTGCAGGATCTGAAAAATGACAGTTGTACAGTTCATGAGCTGGTGTGAAAAAATGGTAATATTGAAAATTTGGAGTGAAAATATATTATAAGTTGCCAAAGTTACGCTCATTCATAGAGAAATTTCAATGACTGCGCACAGCTCAGGCATTTTGGGGTATTTTTGCACCAAGTTTTCAACATGGCCTTTTTGGCACCCCACCTCATGAACAGTGTCACTGTGATTTCATTTCTCCATCCTTAAGGTTGATTTCACACAGCAACCATGCATTCTGTGTCACAGGTCCAAAAAAAATTTCAGGCAGGATGTGAAAAATGAGAGTTGTACTCTACATGAGGAGGTGTGAAAAAATGGCAACATAGAGAATCTGTAGTGACAATATTAAAAATGTGTGAAGTTAGTACGCCCAGTGGTGTGGAGGACTGAGACATTACTGCCTTACCTCCTGTCCCACCAGCGACCCATGTTTGTGGTGTGAGCTGGTCATTGGGGTCAGCTGGGGAGGGAGATGATCGAGCATCTGGGTGACAGCTCTTCTCTCCTCTCCTGGGGGAGGGTGGGGACATGGACCGGCACTTATCTGGCCACTAGTGGTGGCTGAGGGCTGGCAGGCCAGGTCTCAAAATGTGGGGGGGGGTGGAGTAGCTGCCTGATATACGGCATGTGGACAGGCATGTGGTGGATCACTGGTAGCATTGCATGCTTCACACCACATCAAGAAAACCAGAAAAAGTGGTCCCACTGCACAGAATGATTTCCCCCCCAGCAAGCCACCCCAAGAAGACACGTCCTGAGCTGGATCCATGCTAGTGGGTTGAGTCACTCCCCACTCCCTGCCATGAAGAGTAAGTCATGGGGGCAAAAGGGCAGGGGGTCTGATCTTTGGGATGGTGGGGGGAATGTCAGAGGTGGCCAGAGGGTCTCAGGGGACAAAAAGAGCAAAAAAACAAATTGGTGAAGTTATGAGCATGCATAGAAATGTTGCAATGCATGCTTGTAATATAGTCATTTGGGGGATTTTTTTCACAAAGCTTTCAGCATGGACTTTTTGCAACCTCCCATCATGAACACTGGCACTGTCATTTAATTAATTGGTCCTAATAGGTGATTCCACACAGCAACCATGAAATCACCTTTCAGGACTGAGTAATGACATGACAGTGCCAATGTTCATGAAGTGGGGTCCCAAGAACCACATGTTGAAAATCCGGGGTCAAAATTTAGATATCTACATAAGTTGAACACCCCATTGACAATCATCATACAGTGCTTACCTTTATTTCTCAGTTTGCGGTTTGACTTTGAAGAGTACAGATGTGTCCTGGTCCACAGAAGATGGCAGCTGTCAACCTCATGGGGTTAGTATGGGGTAAGGTGGGGTATGGGGAGATGGGTGCTCAGTGTGAGCATGGTGATGTGGAGGGGGCTGGGGCGATGATGAAGGACAGTTTTTTTTTACAGGGAACAATAAAAGAAAGATGTCGGGGAAGGTTTTCTTTCCTTTTTACAGGTTAAATACATATTTTGGAACACTAGGGTGAGCTCCCCAGTGTGCCTCAGTAGGGGGCAATAAATGCCAACACAGAGACCCCATTGTCAGCCAGAAATGATAACAAGAACAAACTGGGGAGTGGGATACCAGTTCGATGCAGGATTCTGCATTGAAAAGTTTGATGCAAGATTCTGCATTGAAAAGAAAGAGGTCAGGTTACTGTTTTCTTTCTTTTAGGTAAAAAATCATAAAGAAATTATCACCCCAGTGTCCCATACTACTGGGGGGTTAAAACAAAAGGCCACCATGGGGATTGACACCGATGTCATCAGTAAAAAAATATAACAGACTGCAGGGGGGGTTATCCAACACTGTGGGTGGGCATCCCCATTTAGGAATAATAAAAAAATAGCAGGGGAGGGTGATCAGAGGGTGTGGGCCATGAAACACCAGGGAATGGGAAAATAAGAGGGGCCACTAGACACCAGGGAAAATGGCCGCAGGAACATTAAAATTCCCTCTTCACAATTCCTTGTCGCCAGCTGATCTAGCAAAAATGGATCAGCTGCTGAAAAGGGATTGCAAAAAGGGGTTTAAAACTATAAACTGCCATTTGTTTGTAGTAAAAAAATGAAGAAAGGCATGGGTGGGTAGAGGATGCCCCCACACCAAAACCCATGCCATTGTTTTTAGAAAAGACAACACTGGGCCAACTTGTGAGGTTTTGTTTTCTCCCCTTGCTAAGGGAGAAAACAAGATGGCAGCTGATGAAGAGAGATTTTTCTCACAAAGAGAGACTTCCTGAGATTTCCAAATCCCTCTTCATAATCCCTGTTTACCAGCCCTCAACAACCAGGAATCCTTGCTCAGAACTGCATTTATTCCAAAGACTGAACTGAGCATGCTCAGAACTTGAAATTTCACAGTTTAATAAGTTTAGAATAGATTCATTTTTTTTCACCAAACCAACACTGGATTGTTCCATAGGATAACCTCTTTCTACCATGAAAAATACATGCCAAAATTCCAAATGGTGTGGGCGCAGCAATATCAAAAAATGACCCTGACATTTGCCATAAAAGGAGAAAATGGCTTTTTATGGCACTTTGCTGCACAAAAACCACAAATCTGATCAAAACATAACTTGGCAAATCAAAAGATCTACCAACTGAGACCATGTAATCCACATTTTGTGCAAATTCATTGGACAGTTTTGAAGTTATTAATGTGCAAAATGTGTGGTTTAACATTAAACTGCCTATTCAATCCTAACTATAAGGGAGGGACTGTGCCCTAATAATATATATCTGTATCTATTTGTGTGTGTGTGTGTGTGTATATATATATATATATATATATATATATATATACACACACATATAAACAAAAAATCCATTTAATGCATCAGTTAGGGTTTTTCATAGTGACAAAAGTGAGGAAATTCGGTGTTAGGGTAAAAAAACCCTTGACTTCTAGCTCACCCCCCAACCAGCTTTGGGGTATGCATTGGGGTCATCAGCCCTAACTCTCACCCCATCACATGTGTAAAGAGGCAAAGTTATAGGAGAATGGGGTGAGAGTTAGGACCAAAGACCCCAGTGCACATCCCAATGCCAGTTGGGGAGTGGGCTGGAGGGTTCAAGGGGGGGTTTCAACCCAAACACTAAATTTCCTCACTTTTGTCACTGTGGAACAACCCTAACTGATGCATTAATGGAGTTTTTTTCCTCTAATTTCCCTTCTTTTTGAGAATAACAAGAAATAGTGAATGTAATGCGGCAGCGGGAGCGCAGGGCCCTCCCACCACATGATGTCTTGTCACGTAGTAACATTGTGCCCATAAACACAAATCGTAATGTACATCGTGATGCAAAGTGAAACAGAAAGAGAAACAGTACTGTAGACAGAAATGCTAAAAACAATGCAAATGCAACCACAAATGAAAACACAAAGGGTTACGCACATGGCGGCGTAGACGTGAACGGTAAGTGAAACGGGTACAGAACCGCAAGTGGAAATGGTAATGGTAACAGTAATGTAAGTGCACAGACTCATTTTCCCTAAAAGCTGCATAGAGAAAGACAGTGAGTACAAAGAATGTATGCAAAATAATGAGTCTCAGAACAGAAAATGAGGACTAGGAATAGTAAATTGCTTATAACTCAGGAACCGTATGACAGAGAAAAAAATTTAAAAGTCATATGAATTATCACTTTCCTGGCTAGTTTTGCACCTAGCCCCCATGAGGGGGCTAAGAATTCTTTTGATGAAAAGTCCTTATCTCGCACCGTTTCCCTGAAAGGCGCAGCAAACGCTGTAATGTTATCTTATGGGAAAAAAACAGAAGTTTGGAGTGCCATAACTTCGCCTCCTTGTAATATTTTCTCACCGAACCACTGAAAGACACATCAGTGGGATGTTGGCTGTATTCCCTGCAATTTTCTGCCCAAAAGACTGAACTGTTAATTTGCAGCAGGGTGCCAAACGATTGCTGCAATGCGTCATACACCGTAATATTATCCTATGGGAAAATGCATCAACTTTGGAGTACAGTAACTTTGCCACCATGTAATAGTTTTTTAATGAAACACTGAAAGGCACATCTGTGGGATGTCTGCTGCATTTCCTCCAAATTTCAGCCCCAAACTCCTAATCATTCTTTTGCAGTGGGGTGCCAAAGATTTACTGTCTTTTTCCCACAGCCTAGAAAAGTACTGTTGCGATTTGTGAAAGCTTTGGCAAATTCATTTGACAGTGTCGCAAGTGCAAAAGTACTTCGAGAAAGAACTTTTTCCAGAAATGTGAAAAACATATTTCTGGGGTGTTTTACCCCAAAATAAAGACATGGCTAGCATCCTCAGGGTCTGACTAGGTCAATACAAAAATTAGGTTGCTAGAGGGTCCCAAATTTAAATGCCAAGCATTTTTTGGATCACCAACTGAAAACAAAATGATGGATTTGCGACAATAAAAGGGCCATTTGCGAAAGTAAAAACTGCATTTGCGACACTGTCGAACTTTTTGTTAACTTTTCCCATTGACTTATAATGGGAAATTGTGTTTTGAATAACTTTTGAACTGGTTAATATTTTTTCACAAAATCTTTGAAAGGCACATCAGGGACTCTGGCCACATGTTCCCTGAAGATTTTGGACCGGTCGCACAAACCGTGCGACCTGTAGGATGACCGTAGAATTTTAAAAAAGCATAAACGCACGTGCAGATCATGCTTAATAACTCCGCAGCCGTATATCTGACTGGTAAGAAACTTGGGAGATCCCAAGGCATATGGATCTTGATTATATATACCAAATTACAGGCAAATCCATTAAATGGTTGCAAAGTTATTAATGTGAAAAATTTGGGGTTTAACATGTAAATGGCTCCGTAACCCTAACTATGGTAGCACTACCATGCCACCATTATATATGTGTGTGTGTGTGTGTATATATATATATATATATAATGGCAAAAAAATCTAGAAATCACATTGGCCAAGAGAAATCATCTGACTGTGCATTAAATCTCTTTATACGCACAGTCATTCTGGTCCTAAACTACATCAAATCAGCAAACTACAAACTACAGCAAATCAGTCCTCATACAACTAAAACTATCTTCCATCATTCCCCCTTCAACCAGAACTGATCTTCCATTATAAACATGGCTGCTGCAGTAAAGAAAAACTTCAACTGGGCCCTAAAAATAAAACTACCTTAAATAAAAACTACATTAATTAAATGTTGTTTCCCTGATCATCACTCTCTCCTTACACACATAAACAAATTAGAAACACTAAGTATTGTTTATAGTTTTCCTTACAACCCTTTGTTTACTAACAGTGAAAAATTCTCATTTCTGTCTTTACCTGCTCATCAGGGAAATCTCTTATGCTTGCCCTGACAGTGATATAATTGAGTCTCTGGCTGTAAAACAGGCCTTTGTTGTCTGTGTGTACAGAATGTCAGAAGGGTAACATTCTACAAGTGGATTAGAGAAGACTTTTTGAATCCCTGTATTCCACGGTAAACATTCCATTATAAACATTCTGGCCCAGATATTCAGACTGTGCCAGGCTGTGGTGCAAGCCTGGGCACAGCGCAACTTGGCTGCACAGGGGCGTCGACAGGGTGATATTCAATGCAGCTGTGCCATGGCACAGCAGCATTGAATATCACACCATGGCCACCCACAGTGCACATGGCGCAGTGGCAAGAGTGGAGCAGTGGGATGCGCTAGCACAAGTTCCGTTGCACTAGGTGCAACAACCGCGATATTCAAAAAGTGCATATGCAAATGGGGCCATAATGCATGCAAGGTTCAAATGGGGCCATTAGCATGTCATTATGGCTGCATTTGCATGCAGGTGCACTGATCCCTGGCGACTTGCACCTGGCACCCTGCCAGGCAGTAGCCATCGGGGACCGACACCCCACTGCCCATTCGCAGGCATATGTTGAGTTAAATAACCGTCCGATAACCCTGGTGGTCCAGTAGACCACGCGCAACCCGATCATGGGCATAAGTTTAAATAAAAGAATTCCGATATTCCTGGTGGTCCAGTGGACCGCTCGCAGCCCAATTGAGGGCATAGGTTTAAATAAAAGAATTCCAATAACCATGGTGGTCCAGTGGAACCCCCCTCCCCCTCCACCCACTGGGCCCACCACCCCTCCACAGTCAGTGGTGGCGGCACTCCTGCCTGCCGCCTGATGCCTGCAGACCGACACGTGCGGAAGGGCTGTATGCTCATTGGTCCACAGCGCCAGCCAATGGGCATGCAGCCTGTACCATACTACACAATCCATATATGTGAATGGATCCATTCGTATATCTGGACTGTGCAGTACAGTATGGGCTGCATGCCCATTGGCTCATGCTGTGGACCAATGAGTGTACAGCCCTTCCATACGGTGTCAGGCGGCAGGCGTCAGGACGGCAGACAGGCAGGGTGCTGCTGCCTGCCACTGACCGAGGGGAGCAGGATGGTGGTTCTCAGTGGGCCAGTGGGGGGGTTCCACTGGACCACCAGAGTTATTAGAATTCTTTTATTTAAACCTATGCCAGTAATCGGGCTGTGAGCAGTCCACTGGACCACCAGGGATATTGGAATTCTTTTATTTAAACTTATGCCTGTGATCAGGCTGTGAGCAGTCCACTGGACCACCAGGGATATTGGAATTCTTTTCTTTAAACTTATGTCCACGATCAGGCTGTGAGTGGTCCACTGAACCACCAGGGATGTTGGAATTCCTTTATTTAAACTTATGCCCATGATCAGACTGTGAGCGGTCCACTGGACCACAAGGGATATTGGAATTCTTTTATTAAAACCTATGCCAGCGATCAGGCTGTGAGCAGTCCACTGGATCACCAGGGATATTGGAATTCTTTCATTTAAACTTATGCCCACGATCAGGCTGCAAGTGGACCACTGGACCACCAGGGATATTGGAATTATTTTATTTAAACTTATGCCCACGATCAGGCTGCGAGCGGTCCACTGGACCACCAGGGATATTGGAATTCTTTTATTTAAACTTATGCCCATGATCAGACTGTGAGCAGTCCTCTGGACCACCAGGGATATTGGAGAGTCCTTTTTCTATGTATGCCCATGATCGGGCATGGGGGGGCACCACCAGGTGCAGACGGAGCTCGGGTGGCCACCCACAGGTGGCAGCTGCCATGTTGCACCCTGCAATACAGCAGCTCACCTGTGGGTGGCCAGCTGTTGTCCTTTTTTGGCTTACCTGTGTGCAGTGCAAGTAGGGGTTGAGCATGCATGGGCTCAGCACATCCCGGGCTGAATATCGGGATGTGCGGGTAACCGTGACCGCCCCACCTTTGCTGCATACATTGATGGCGTGTCCCTGCACATCAGGATTTGTGCCAGGCACGATCCCCAATTGAATATCATGCCAGGGCACATCAGTGGGTTGCGCATAGCCGAACACTGTTGTGCCATGCACAACCCTTTTGAATATCCGGGCCCTTATGTCTTGAATGTGGGAAAAACAGAGAACAAAAAACAGGACGAAGGAAATGGGCAATACAGTAATACTTTATAAAACAAAAAGGAAAGGTGGGAAAACACAGTTAAATAGGCACAGGCAGACCCAACGTGCCCAAATGCATTGCTAATGTTAATAAAAGCACGTACATTTGAATCTTATATAGGAGTTTTCAGGTGAAATCTACCCTTCCTGCCCACCAAAAAAAAGGCAACCTGGCAGGTTTAAAGTTTTTTTTTCTTACTAATCTTTCACCTCAATCCTATAGCAGTTTTTCTTTTATGTACTAGACTACAGCACATAAGTAAAAAACAAAAATAAAGAGAAGGCTGCCTTCAATGAGAGTATATAACTACAGCGTAATGAAAATTAAGTTTTAAACACTGCTTATGTCTTACAAATTTACAAATGTTACAGTGCATTTATATGATAAAATTTACATGTGACAGAGAAAGTATTTATTGTCAACCAACTCTACTAATAAATTATTTTACTGCAAGGTACTGTACTAGTTAACCTATTGCTGACATATCCTATTTTATGCATTAATAGGGGAGTACTTTTTTCAGTTATTAGATGTTTTAGAGGTAATGTATTGTACACTCTTTTGAAAATAGTAAATACGTTTTAATCCCTATCAGAGTACATCAAACGAATTATTTTATGATGGTGGCCCATTTAATAAGTGTGATAAACCACTCCAGGGTGTGCATTAAAGGATTTTAATGCACTTCCCAGGTGTGTAAGGACACCCCTGGGGAGCGCATTAAAATCCTTTAGAAAATGGGTACGCTGCAAAGATCGTAAATGCAGCATTCTGATTGGCTGACAGATGCTGGCACTGGGGTTGTTATTTCTTAACAACGGCCTGGTGTAAAACAAGTTCCTTTTGTTTTGCCAGCAGTGCCTACCTTATATCCTTGTGTCCAGTCCTTAGGTATATGCTGCCAAGCACGTGAAAATGCCAGTTCCTCTCACAACCTGACTCCGTACCGAACTTGACTTCCCCAAAAGACATGCAGATGTCAGCAGTCAACTTCGAACTTATATCGCCAAACCAGTTAAAAAAAATGTTCGGAACTGACAAAGCATGCGATAGCAAACAACCATCCAAAAAAAAATAAAGAAAGAAGTGACCGTTTTAAAGATTTAAGTGCCTCTGAGGTAAACAAATTAGAATCAGACTGTGAAGAGCAAGCCACAAAACAGCAGACAATGTGGGCGGTCCAAGTTTTTCAACAGTTGGTGGTGTCTAAACACATAAGTTACAATTTAAAGGCAGAGTCCCTTGACAGCATAAATTCCCTGCTCAGGCAATTTTATGCAGAAGCACGAACTGAGTCAGGAGAGCTATATTCAGTCAGTGCCTATTGCACTCTCCGTGCTGGTCTATCATGCTACCTAAATTCACCAGAAATAGGGCACAATGTATCACTGGTAACAGACCAACAATTCAAAACATCCAACAATGTCCTGTCCTCCATCCTCAAATAACTTCGCAAGAAACAGCAAGACACAGCTTCCCACCATCCACCTATCACTGAGCAAGAGCTGCAGAAACTCCATTTGTCAAACACCCTCTCACCCAACACTGTACCAGGGTTAGTCAGGAAAGTATGGTTTGATGTACAAATTCATATGGCACGCAGCAGACGAGAGGGCTTAAGAGACCTTACACCACAGTCATTAACAATAAAAAGTAATGAAAATGGGCACAAATATATAACTTTAAGCCATAACCCTGGAACCAAAAACCACAAAAAAACCCTGGAGCCCAACAAAGAATCTCAAAGAGGCTTCATTTATGAGAGACCAGAAGACCCATTATGCCCAGTAAAGTCCTTCCTTAAGTACCTCAGCAAAATCCCAACAGACTCAAAATGCTTCTACCTTCATCTTAGAAAGCTCCCACAAGACTACTTAGACAAGGAACCTACATGGTACACCCATGAACCTATGGGGAAAAACTTCCTTGGAAACTTCATGGCAAAACCAAGCAGTGAAGCAGAATTGAGCCAAAGATACACTAATCGCAATATCTGGGCAACAGCAGTTCAACTCCTGTCCAACACAGGACTAGCAGCAAGACAGATTGTCAGTGTCACAGGACACCGCTCAGAGTCAAGTCTTGCCAATTACTGGATGGCTTCCTCCACCGACAGAGAAAATTGGAGCAATATCCTTGAAGGACACCAGAAAACCCCAACTGACCCAGAAATCACAGAACAGCCTTCATCATCAAACAAACCAACAACAGCACCACCTGCACCATCCAGCACACACGCACCACTACTTCCAGAAATAAAACATATGATCTACATTCTATTTTTTTCTCTTCTCTATATATAATTTCTACATTGTCTGTACATTATTTCCCATAATAACATATTTTTCTGTGTTTTCTTTAGCATTCCCCGATAATCCATTCAACTTGGTACAGTGCAGCTTCACAGGACCAGTTAACTTCATAAATTATCAGAAGTAAAAGAAACACTGCATCTTACTTTTTGTTCTCACACAGTAAAAGTAAAAATTACAACCCGGGATTAATAGCATTTCAGTTTATTTCTCCACCCCAGTTCCCAAAAGAGGGACTATTTTTTTTCAACCCTACTTCAAAACAAGTTTAAAGTTCAATAAATTTACTCAGTCAATTGTAAAAATGCACTTCCTTGTCTCACTGTGGTTATTCCGTTTTCTAAGTGTAATAATACCCTCAAGGGTGGGTGTTATGGGATATGGACCTTCCAAGGGGCTTTGGGCCCTCAGCACTATGCGCCGGGCCTCATTACACCCCTGGGTGGTCCGTTATATCCCAATAACACCCACTCTCTCGGGTATTATTACTTACTTAATGCACATCCTGTCATGGCTTATTACTTACATATATACTATATATATATATATATGTAATAGATAAAACACTCTGAGGTGTGTGGTCTCGCTCTGAAATACGCACGCCTTGGTGTGCATTGTACGAACGAGGCCACAGGCCGAGTGCGTCAACTACCCTAGTGTGCATATATCAGTGCATGACGGCACACCTCAGAGTGGTTTATCTATCTATAAAATGTCAAAATTGATTTTTAGAGGGGTAAAAGTCCATACGTGCAGTTGCGCTCTGATATACGCATGGTCATGTGATGGTGGGCAGCCAATAAATAATCAGCAGTTTCCCTACCCATTTTATAAATAACTATATATATATATATATATATTAAGAGCAAAAAATCCATTTAATGCATTAGTTAGGGTTGTTCCACAGTGACAAAAGTAAGGAAATTCGGTGTGGAGAGTTAAGCCCCCTTGGACCCCACGCCCACACCCCAACCGGCATCAGGGTGTGCATTAGCATTGCTGCCCATAACTCTCACCTCATCACATGTGTAAAGAAGCAGAGGTGTAGGAGAATGGGATGAGAGTTAAGACTAATGACCCCAATGTGCACCCTGATGCCAGTTGGGGGTGTGGGCGGGGGTCCAAGGGGGCCTTTCAACCCTACCACTGAATTTCCTCGCTTTTGTCACTGTGGAATAGCCCTAACTAATGCATTAAATGGATTTTTTTGCCTCTAATTTCCCTTCTTTTTGAAAATGATAATGAGAAATAGTGAATGTAATGTGGCAGCGGGACGTCTTGTCACATAGTAACATGGTGCTTGCAAATGCAAATGGTAATGCGTCTGGTGATGCAAAGTGAAACAGAAAGAGAAAACAGTACTGTAGACACAAATTGCAAAAATAATGCAAACGTAAGCGCAAATGAAAATGCAAAGGATAACGCACATGGTGGTGCAGACGGGAACGGTAAGTGAAATGGATACGGAACCGCAAGTAGAAGTGGTAACAGTAACAGTAATGTTAGGGCACAGGCTGGCTTTCCACAAAAGCTGCATAAAGAAAGACAGTGAGTACAAAGAATGTATGCATCATAATGGGTCTCGGAGCAGAAAATGAAGAGTTGGAATACTAAATTGCTTATATCTCAGGAACCGTACGATGTAGAAATTTTTTTTAAAAGTCATATGATTTATGACTTTCCTGGCTAGTTTTTACTTAGCTCCCATTCCAACAAAAAGTCTGTATCTTGCACCATTTCTGAGATACAGGCCCTGAAAGGCTCAGCAAAATCTGTAATGTTATCCTATGGGGAAAAAAGAGAAGTTTGGAGTGCCATTACTTTGGCTCCCTGTAATATTTTTTCACCAAACTACTGAAAGGCACATTTGTGGGATGTTGGCTTTCTTCCCTCCAAATTGCAGCCCAAAAGACCAAACCGTTGTTTTGCAGCAGGGCGCCAAAGGATTCTGGTAACACGGCATACGCTGTAATGTTATCCTATGGGAAAAAGTATCAAATTTGGTGTGCCATAACTTTACCACCCTGTAAGATCTTTTTCACTGAAACACTGAAAGGCACATCTGTGAGATGTTGGATGTGTTCCCTCCAAATTTAAGCCCAAAAGACCAAACCGTTCTTTTGCAGCAGGGTGCCGAAGAATTGCTGTCATTTTCCCACATCCTGGAAAAGTAATGTCGAACTTTGTGAAAAGCTAGTTAGGGTTGAGGTTCCATTTATATGTTAAACCCAAATATTTGTACCTTAATAACTTTGCAACCATTTGACAGATTTACCTGAAATTTGGAATACATGATCAAGACCCATATGCCTTGGGATCTGCCTAGTTTCATACCAGTCTAATATATAGCTGCAAAGTTATTAAGCTTGACCTGTGTGCGCATTTATGTTTTTAATTCTACAGCCATCTCTACAGGTCGCACGGTTTGTGCAATCTGTCCAAAATCTTCAGGGAACGTTCAGCCAGGGTCCCCGATGTGCCTTTTGAAGATTTTGTGAAAAATTACTAAACAGTTCAAAAGTTATTCAAAAAAGAAGTTCCCATTATAAGTCAATGGGAAAAGTTAACAAAAAGTTCGACAGTGTCGCAAATGCAGTTTTTACTTTCGCAAATGGCCCTTTTACTGTAGCAAATCCACCATTTTGTTTTCAGTTGGTCATAAGAAAAATGCTTGGCATTTAAATTTGGGACCCTCTAGCAACCTAATTCTTTTTGTATTCACCTAGTCGGACCCTGAGGATGCTAAGCATGTCTTTATTTTGGGGTAAAACACCCCAGAAATATATTTTTCAAATTTCTGGAAAAAGTACTTTCGCATGAATTTGCAAAAGCTGCCGCAAAGTTCAACAGTACTTTTCCAGGCTGTGGGAAAATGACAGCAATTCTTTGGCACCCAGCTGCAAAATAACGGTTTGGTCATTTTGGCTGAAATTTGGAGGGAACACAGCTAACATCTCACAGATGTGCCTTTCAGTGAAAAATATTATAGGGTGGCAAAGTTACGGCACTCCAAATTTAACACTTTTTCCCTTAGGATAACATTACGGCTTCCACTGCAGTACAGGAATCCTTTGGCGCCCTGCTGCAAAATAATGGTTTGGTCTTTTGGGCTGAAATTTGGAGAGAAGACAGTCAACATCCCACAGATGTGCTTTTTAGTGGTTTGGTGAAAAAATATTACAGGAAGCCAAAGTTATGGCACTCTGAACTTCTCTTTTTTTCCCATAGGATAACATTATGGCATTAGCAGCGCCTTTCGGGGCCCATTTCTCAGAAATGGTGCGAGATAAGGACTTTTCGTCACAAAATTTCTTAGCCCCAATAGGGGTTAAGTGCAAAACTAGCCAGGAATGTCATAAATCATATGACTTTACCATTTTTTTCTATATCATACGGTTCCTGAGATATAAGCAATTTAGTATTCCAACTCCTCATTTTCTGCTCCGAGACCCATTATTATGCATACATTCTTTGTTTCTTTGTACTCACCATCTTTCTCTATGCAGCTTTTGGGGAAAACCAACCTGTGCCCTTACATTGCTATTTCTGTTACCGCTTCCGTTTGCGGTTCTGTACCCGTTTCACGTACCGTTCCCATCTACACCACCATGTACGTTACCCTTTGCGTTTTCATTTGTGCTTGCATTTTGCATTATTTTTACCATTTGTGTCTACAGTGCTGTTTCTCTTTCTGTTTCAATTTGCATCACCATGCACATTACCATTATCATTTGTGGGCACCATGTTACTATGTGAGAAGACATCACGTGGCAGGAGTGCAGGACCCAAAGGGCCCCATGGTCCTGCCGCTGCATTATATTCACTATTTCTTATTATCATTCTCAAAAAGAAGAGAATTAGGGCAAAATCCATTTAATGTAGTTATTTACCAGTGAGAAACGAGGTTCAGGTGTTAGGTTGAAAGCCCCTTGGACCCTCCTGCCCATACCTCAACTAGCATCAGGGGTGCGATTGGGGTTGTCAGTCCTAACTCTCACCCCATTCTCCTGTACCTCTGCTTATTTACACATGTGATGGGGTGAGAGTTATGCCAGAAACTCCAATGTGCACCCCGATGCCGGTTGGGGATGTGGGAGGGTTGGTCCAAGGGGGGCTTTCAACCCTAACACCAAATTTCCTCACTTTTGTCACTGTGGAACAACCCAAACTAATACATTAAACAGAGTTTTTTGCCATATATATATATATATATATATATATATATATTTGTTCATGTATATAAAAACATAGTGATCAGTGATGGTAGAAAAGACCACTGGTCCATCAATTCTGCCCATAACCCCTAACAAATCCAGGACCTGTTGACACAGGGTTCTAAACCATACAATGCACCCACGAACTTCCTGCGCACCGCTACCACCCCTAGCAACCACTAAGTCCTTCACTGGGTCCTAGCCATGTTTGAAACCATTGATAGTTTTGGCACCCACCACATCAGCTTGTAGATTGTTGCACGGCTCCATCGCCCTTTCTGTAAAATAAAAAAATTCTCACTTCACCCTTGAATCTCCCTTCCCCAATCAGTTTCCACTCCTGCCACCATATTCATCAACTGCTATGTATGCTAAGTAGTTCCTCACAGTTTATCATGTTCACTCCTTTAAGGAACTTGAAGATCTCTGTTATAACTTCCCTCTTTTATCTTGTCTCTAGTGAATACATGCTCAGTGTCTAGAGCATATATCATAAATAATGGGACAGGCAGGTATACAAGGGGCTAATTAGGGTTATAAGGCCACAAGACTGAAGCGCAAGTGGCTTTTATTGTCCTGATTAGCCCACAAGATGGGTATACGTCCGAGTTTTCCAGCCTTATCCATTGCTTGTTGAATATTATACATCAGATTATTGTTATGGAGATTGCATTTGCAATCATGTTAAAGCACCTGGAGGTCTCTTGCAGCAAGGAGAGAGAATGGTGTGTCGTGAGTGCAGGCAGGAGTCTGGGGATTTCTGGGTTTGGGATGGTTTTGTGTAAGTGTCTATTTTCCATATTCTTTTGCAGCTTGTTAATTGGTTTGGTCAGCTTTCTAATGCTGTGTTAATTGTGGTATTAGTGGTATCCCATAGCATTTAATGTAATGCAGCTGTGTACCTTTTATTACTGCAGGTATATACTTTTCATTATTTGATTAGTGTAGGTATATAACTTTAATTAGTGCAGGTATATAGCTTTTATTTATTGATTAATGCAGGTATATAGCTCTGATTGATAGAGTAATCATAAGTATACAGGGGAATAAATAATGACTTTCTATGGAGAATATTCCCATCCATCTAGTATATACAGAATAAATAATGTGTAAGGATTTATAACCATTGAGGGGGCTCATTAGGGCTATAAGGCCTCGGGCCTGAAGGGCAAGTGGCTTTATTGCCCTAATTAGTCTGAGATGGGTATACTTTGGAGTGTTCCATTCTTACCTATTGTTTGTTGAATTTAATACATTAGGATGGTTGTTGCTATGGAGACTGCATTTGTGATCACATTATGACACCTGAAGGTCTTTTGCAACAAGGAGGGAATGATGTGTAGAAAGTGCAGGTAGGAGTTTGAGGGATTTCTGGGTTTGGTAAGATTTTGTGTCTTTTTTTTAAGTTCCTTTGCAGCTTGTTAATTGGTTTAACTAGCTTCCTAATGTTGTGTTAATTGTGTTTTTAGTGGTGTCTCACAGGGTTTAATATAGTGCAGGGGTATAATTTTAATAGTGCAGATACATACTTTTAATTGCTTAATTAGTGTAGGTTTATAGCTTTAATTAATGTAAGTGTATTGCTGTAATTGTTTCATTAGTGCCAGTATATATTTATAATTGATTCATTCAGACACAGTTCCTGCCACTTATTGCGCCCACGGTTTAAACGTGCAGTCATTTTTTTCTGGCAAATTTCATTTACCATTTGCCGGTTCCATAGGCTGTTATGTTCAAAATGCTGGTTATAGCGCTCCATGCCCACCTTGTGTTTCAGGCAGATTAGCTGCTAGTTACTGTCTGTTCACACTTCGGCATGCAGTTTGCAGAGCTTGCCGAAGTGTGGACTGACACTAATTATCAGCTTGTTTGCCAAAAATAGAAAGGGCATACATGTCCTCCCCACTACGATCTATGCCATATGTCTAGTGTGCATCCCTCTCTGTCACGACCTGCTTTTACTTATTGATTTTCCTTTTTATTCTATTCCTTTGGATTGTTTCATTCATGTTTGGCTCTCAGTATGCATGGAAAGTGATTTCAATAAAAAAATTCTGCACCGCAATTCTATTAAGAGGAGCATGCGTGTATTGTCAGGTGGTGCCGCAGGCAACATGCTACCATCTGTGTAATTTGCAAAAGTGCTGCTAGTCTTCATCTTGCCAGGCTGACTCAATGACTGGTGCAGCAGCAGGCTGGAGGTTATGATCAAGTGGCTGACTGGTGGCCAGGATCTCGCTGGCGATAAAGTCGTGCTGTTAGCTTTAGGAACAAATCTGGATTTTTTTTAATAATGTTTAATGTACAAAACAGATGCTGGTCCAATCAGGGAAGGAAGGAAGGAAGGAAGGAAAGAATTTGTGAAGGCTTAGAGCAGGAACAGGAGGGGAAATGAAGTACTGTGCCTGTACAGTACAGTTACAGAGTCCGTCAGTTAGATATGTACAAGCTCTGTGTCCACCAACACGTCATTTTACTAAAATAAATTGTCTTTGGTTACAGCACCCACTCGCTATAATGGGCAAAATCTGCTTACGCAGATGTGCCCATTATAGGGTGGTTACACTGCATATACTTTTAATTTATAGCTTAGTCACAGACATGTACAGAGAAATAAATGAATACCTTTTCTGTGGGGAAATCCCCATCCATGTGATAGACAGATAGATAGATAGATAGATAGATAGATAGATAGATAGATAGATAGATAGACAGACAGACAGACAGATACACAGACATATATACATGTATATCAGTTGAGTAAAAAACATCCCACAAATTTCTGCTTGATAAAAAGGGTCTAATTGCCATTAAGCCACATTGTTCCCTGTAGCATACTGCAGCACTCTGCAGAAATATTGCAAGGCACTGCATGTGTTGCTGTAATTGTTTGATTAGTGCAGGTATATAGCTGTAATTGTTTAGTTCAGATATATAGTTTTAATTAATACAGTAGTCACACACAAATACAGGGAAATAAATGATGGCCTTTTCTATGTGTAAAGTCCCAATCCATGTATTCAATAGACAGACAGACACACACACACACACACATGCACTCATGCATGCACACACTCACACACGCACACACAGATATACATGTATGTAAGTTCAGTAAAAAATCTCAACAATTTCTGCTGGATAAAAGGGTCCAATTGCCATTAAGCCACATTGTTCCCTGTAGGATACTGCAGCACTCTGCAGAAATATTGCAAGGCACTGCAATGTATCTTGTCTGACGCTGCTGTATATATTCAACGTGTTTTTAAATCAACTTATATCAAAGAGGCTGTTCACCAGTGTGGAGTAATTTCACCTGACATGCATACATCATATTCATATATTCCATATCTATTTTGTTTTGAAAGTTTTACCCATGGAAGTGCTGAATATTACATTTAGTAATAATAATTTCTACAGAAGTACGAGTTGCTATATAGAGTGTTTTATTGACCATACAATTATTTATAAAGTAACTTCAATATATATAGCAAATTGCTACACAATGTAGCATTTAACAGATAGTGAATACATTGAACAGTACATTTAAATACTATTAATAAATAAGCTTTCACAGTTTTGCCACTAAAATGTAACAGAAAATAAGTGCAATTCCTTAAGGAAAATAAAATGCAGACAATCTCTTTTCAGATATCAGCTTAGATAACCACTAGCAGTTGATTTCAGGGACATGAAATTCCACAGGTATGTTTGAATGCAGGACAATGTTATGCTGCAGATTTAATCTGATCACACAAATCAGTGTGCCTCTTGACCCAGCGAAGTTGAGGATTAGCACAGAATTCTCCATTTGCAGTCTTGAATCTGTTGAAAAAGTTAAATAAATGTTTTATTTATAAAGATTTCCAAGATATCTGTGTAACTAAGGTAAGTATTCCATGAAAACTATTAACTAAAAGGGCAGGTATTGGATGAGCCCGGCCAGGCACTCCAATAGAAGATGAATTTGCCTTTTTTGTGGGACACTGGGGTAGTATAATACCTGATGCAAGGTTCCCAGTCATTGTTTTTAGGTCATTTCTGATTTTCTCAGTTTCTAGGTAGCTAGAGTGACTACTATTTTGACCCATTGGGGGTGGTACAACAGTAAGAGATCCACTTTAAAATACTCTCTGAACATTAACTTCATGTTGAAAAGTTAGCAGTGATATCTGAGTCTCAGTGGCTGCCTTGGGGCTATTTTTTTTTTTATTTTAGCTTTTGTTGACCAGGTAAGTGCATTAGACAAATACTGCCTATTTTCAGGCACGACCCAGGGGAGGGGGATACAGATGAACGCCAACTGACCTTGAACCAGATTAAGCTGCTGGTGGCATTTTTACTGAATGAGGGAAATTTGGCCAGGACACCGGGGAAATCCCCTACTCTTTTGCTAAGTGCCATGGGATCTTTAACATCCACCTGAACTACCACCGATCCAGGCAGATGGGACCTGGTTTAACATCTCATCCGAAAGACGGCACCTCAGAAGTGCAGCACCCCTCTCATGCTGCACTACAGTGTCAGTACTGGGATATTAACCCAAGTGCCATATGTGGGAACTGAACCCACAGCCCACTGATCTCCCGGCCTCAGAGGCGAGTGTGCTACCTACTGAGCCACTGACACTGACACTGCTCTGGTCAGGGCATGATGAATGCTTTTGCTCCCTAACCTCTGAAAACATTCTGTAGGAGTCATTAGCTGTAGAACGCAGTCCCATTCTAGACAAGGGCCACTTGGAGCTACCACTGAGAAAAACAAATATAAGTGGTAAGGAGGAGCAGCGAGGGGAACTGGTGGGGAGTCTGGGTAGAAAATTAGACTGAAAAATTGTAAAAAAAATGTGCAGAAACTATATCCCTGCTTTATTGCTGAAATGCACTGAAATTTGCCATTCAAATATCACGTACAGAATTACAGACTCCATGGACTGAAAACAAATAATTATTTAAGCTAGAACATCATTACTGTGAAAGATGACAAGTGCTTCTTCTCTACTAGGAAGTCTCTGGAGGTGATCATAGTGGTTAGGAGAGACTTTGGACCCTGGGCAGCCAATCAGTTTGAGTTTAAGGCTGTGATACATTCAACAAGCAGAACTAGCCAAGGAGTCAGTAACCAAAACACACATTGGCACCTGGTGCTACACTGAATAAAATCTGGTGCAGCTATACATACGGCAGCAAGTCAGAAATCCACAAAGAGGTACTGGGCTTCAGATACAGTATTTGCTCAATAGTAAATTAACTTTATTCTCTCAACCACAGAGAGCTCCGCAGTGCTTCAAGGATACAATCCCTCTTCAGCAGTGGGGTCAGTAAGCAACTGATGAAGTGACTGAGTGCTTACATTGACACCCATCAAGTTGAGATTCCTGATCCTGCAGAATTCTGTAGGATTTTGAAGAATGTTGCAGGAAACAGTGCAATTCAATATCAGTTGTCATGCAGGAAACTGTGGCTCACTTTGACACTGCCTCTGATGCTTGAGAACACAATTGTAGGTTTTATAGGTTATGCTCCTTTTCATTTCAGTGATAATTTTACTATATATCCATGTTTCCTAATACTTACACAACAGCTGGAATACTGCAGGCAGTTGAAGTTCTATAGTAGTCCTTTATAGCCTTTAGGGGTAGGATTGTTTTAGTATATGTGAAACAGCAGGCTTCTGGACCATCTGCTCTGGCTGGAGAAGGCAAAACAATGATTGTTTATTCATGTCATGGTAACAAAGTGAACCAACTGCTTAGCAAGGTCTCTACCTTTATGTACACAGTGCTAAAAAAATAAATAGAAAACTTAAATTTGGCAGAGCCCTTAAGTAATGCTGCTACAGTTTGGGCCCATCATCTACCGTGAATCTTTAACAGCCAGAATGTTAATTAATGAAATGTCTTATTGCATCACAGTCTTCTGCTATTACAATAATACAATGCAAAACAGTGGGGAGTTTATGAAACATAGAAACATAAACTGTGGCCACAGAAAAGAACCCAAGGTCCATCCAGTCTATCCATTTTACTGCTTAGACCCAGGTTCAGCCTAACTTTAGAGACTTGATAGCCCTAGTGTTGATTAGCAACCTCTCCGTCAGGTATCCCTTCCACTTATCTGCTTGTAGGCCACATTATTTCCTTACAACTGCCCCATCCAAGTTTAAACCCCATCACAGACTTGGCTTCCATCACCTCCCTGGGCAGTGTATTTCATTCATCCACCATCGGTTCAATGAAGAACTTAATCAGCTACCTCCTGAATGACCCCAACACTCTCAACATGTGTACTCCAGTCACCTGAATCAACCCCACCCTCACCAGCCTGCACATGTATCATCTAATCACCTGCATCCCCCCAACCAGTCTCCACATGTGTCCTCTAGACACCTGAATCCCCCAAACAGTCTCCACATGTGTCCTCTAGTCACCTGAGCCCCCATCTATCTCTAAATGTGTCCTCTATTCTCCTGAACCCCACCACCTATCTCCACATGTGTCATCTAGTCACCTTAATCCCCTGTCAGTCTCCACATGACCTCTAGTTACCTGAATCCCCAAGCAGTCTCCACATGTGTCTTCTAGTCACCAGACTCACCCACCAGTCTCCACGAGTCCTGTAGTCACTTGAATCCTCAAACCCCAACAAGCTCCATATCTGTCCTCTAGTCACCTGAATCCCCCAACAGTCTCCACATCTGTTCTCATAACTCGAATCCCCACCCTCACCAGTCTCCACATGTGTCCTCTAATCACCTGAATCCCACCACCACCAGCACCACCAGTTTCCACATTTATCCTCTAGTCACTTGAATTTCCCACCACCACCACCACCAGTCTCCACTTGAGTCCTCTAGTCACCTGAATTCCCCCACCTATCTCCACATATGTCCTTTAGTCACCTGAGCCCTAGACCCATTTCTACAGGTGTCTTCTAGTCACCTGAATCCCCCACAAATCTCCATGTGTCCTCTAGTCACCTGAGTCCCCACCCATCTCCACATGTGTCCTCTAGTCACCTGAATCCCTCACCAGTCTCCACATGAGTCCTGTTGTCACTTGAATACCCCACCCCAACAACCTCCACATGTGTCACCTAGTCACCTGAATCCCCAACCAGTTTCTAGATGTGTCCTCTAGTCACCTGAATCCCCCATCCCCACCAGTATCCAAATGTATCCTCTAGTCACCTGAATCCCCCACCAGTCTCCACAAGTGTCTTCTAGACATCTGAATCCCCACACCACCACCAGTCTCTACATGTGTCTTCTAGGCACTTACATTCTTGCACCCTCACCAGTCTCTACATGTGTCCTCTAGTCACTTGAATCCCACCACCATCAGTCTCTACATGTGTCCTCTAGTTACCTGAATCCTCCCCACTGGTCTCCACATGTGTCCTCTAGTGACCTGAATTCCCTCACCATCCCTCTCCACATGAGTCCTCTAGTCACCTAAATTCCCCCACCCTCACAAGTCTCCACATACTTCCTTTAGTCACTTAAATCCCCACCAAAACCCATCTCCACATGTGCCCTCCAGTCACTTAAATCTCCCCAACCATCTCCACATGTGTGCTCAAGTCACCAGAATCATCCCACCACCACCAGTCTCCACATGTATCCTCTAGTCATTTTAATCCCCCACCTCACCAGTCTCCACATGTCATCTAGTCACCTAAATCCCCCACCACCAGTCTCCACATGTGTCCAAGTCACCCAAATCCCCCAACCCTCACCAGTCTCCACGTGTCCTCTAGTCAGCTGAATCCCTTCCCCTCCAGTCTCCACATGAGTCCTCTAATCACCTTAATCCCTCACACCAGTCTCCACATGTGTCCTGTAGTTACCTGAATCTCTCCCCACCGGCCTCTTCATGTGTCCTCTAGAAACCTGAGTCCCCCCACCAGTCTCCACATGTGTTCTCTAGCCTCTTAAATCCCCACTAGCCTAGCCAGTCTCCACATGTGTCCCCTAGTCACCTGAACCACACTCCCTACTGGTCTCCACCTATGCCTCTAGTTATCTGAATACCACCTCCACCAGTCTCCACATGTGTCCTCTAGTTACCTGAATCCCCCACATCAGTCTCCACATGTGTTCTTTAGACACCAGAATTCTCCCACCAGTCTCCACATGTGTCCTCTAGTCACTTGAATCCCCCCATCAGTCTGCACATGAGTTCTCTAGTCACTTGATTCCCACATTCTCACCATTCTCCCCATCCTCATCGGTCTCTGCATGTGGCCTCTAGTCACTTGAATCCCCTCACCAGTCTCCACATGTGTCCTCTAGTCACTTGAATGCCCCAGCCCAATAGTCTTCACATGTGCCCTCTAATTGTCTGAATCCCCACTACTAACAGTCTCCACGTTTCCTGTAGTCACTTGAATCCCCCCACCAGCAGTGTCCAGTTGTGTGCTCTAATCACTTGAATCCCCAGCACCACCAGTCTCCACATGTGCCCACTGGTCTCCTGAATCCTCCCAACAGTCTTCACGTGTGTTCTCTAGTCACTGTTCCCTCATTCCTTACAAATCACCCTGTTGGTTCCTTGCAAATACTTGTATGTCTCAATCATATCCTCTTTTTATCTCCTGTCTCCTTTGTGTACCTGTTAGGGGCTACCAATCTTTCCTAGTACAACATCCCCTGCTGTTATTGGATCACTTTCATGTCACTCATTTCTCATTGCATAATGTATATAATTTAACGCAATTACATACTTCAGGTGTGCAATGATAACATAAATACAATGTCATCGCACACTTTTGTTGTGTTTTATAACCCTCAGAATGAAACACTGTATATCTAATGTAATGTGGAAAATACAATGTCACTCTTAACAGAAGGCATTTAGCAACAAACCAGTCATTAATCTCCATCATTCTAATGTTCAGAATTATTTAAATCTGTTATTTAATAAATGCATTTCATAAAATACTTGCATGGTCTTCTCAATATGGAAATTTGAAAACTCCAACATGTTCAACTGCAATCTTTACTAAAATTGTTATTTGTTTCACTTCTGTTTTAAAGTTTATTTACCCAGGAAACAGAGCAAATATTTTGCAGCAGTGTCTCATAGTTTTGCTAAATGTTGCAGCCACTCAGAACGCTTGTTGCACAGTACCTTTTAAGGGATTTAGTAAGGGTCATGGAGTGGTGCAGTCCATAGATTTAAGTCTGGATTGTCCTTATTCTCAGTTCAGAACTCTAACCAATGAATGCAATGGCATATCACAGCATGTTAAGATATCATAAAGTGATATGACATTGTAAAAAAAAGTCACCAGTAGACTCCCTAAGCCACAGGGATCCAGAAGCAATTGAATGGAACACAAAGGGAAGCAACAGAATCTGTCTCTAAACAGGATGTTGTTTCTCATTTGCATCAGCCTGGTTAATCAGTCTAAGAAATGAAACAAATATGTGGAAATAAATAAGTAGACTCTGCCTCTCTCTCTCTGCATATACTGTATGCTAATTACCTGGAACATCAAAGTCACATTAAGTATTTTTTCAGGGTTTTATACTTACATAAACAAAGACCTTCTGAGCAAAAAGCAGCAAGAAACATGACTGCAAAGGCCAGTTTCATGTAAATCATCTTTCAGGTCTGCTGCTGTATGAAGTGTCTAAGCAAAGAAGTGATCAGCTGTAATGATCTTGGAGATCTGATAGACAAAGTGCTCCATCTTCTCCTCTTTTATTGAGATGCTAACAAGTCTGCATGGGGGCAATCTTCCAAATGTCATGGTTAGTGACAAAGAAGAAATGGAAAAGTGCTTTCCCCACTAACCCACTGTGATTCAACAGTATAGGAGGAAGGAGTGAGGTCAGTGGAGGAAGGGGTGAGGTCAGTGGAGCAAGTCTATGAATAAACACAATTTCACTTGGTAAGCTGTCTCTGATAACCTGGTTGGTTGTTAATCTGTATTTGTGGGCAGTGACGTATACTCTTCTCATGGGATGTGGTTTTTAGACCAAACAGCAGCTCAGTACTGCAAAAATATGGAGACGTCTCAATTCTGAAACATTTTGATGAGAGTTTTGCACTGTGAAAGTAAACATCTTTTCACCTTAAAGAAAATACAAAATCACACATGCCCCCACAATGCAAAGCATCATGGGCTGCATATGCAAATCACCACAGAATGTTATGCTGGTCCAACTTTAAGCAGAATTGCATGGTGCCAAAAGGCCCTCTCACACAGTTTGCAAAGGGTGCTAACAGAAGACATAGACACATGTTTGGTCCTATCAGGACTCATCAGTATGCCTCGTCTGTTTGACACCACAGTGGAATGGACCAGCTACTTGTCCACTGTTGCTGTCTGCCCACACCTTTGGCCTGGTGATGTACCTCATGGTGGCCCCCCCAGCCTGCTCCTCCATTATCCCCACTGTCACTCTCTCTCTCTCTGGAGGGGGGCCCATCAAGTGGGACCTCAGAGAGCTGCTGGCCCTCACTACAATGGAAGCAGCAACTTTTCCCAGGTTACTCCCCTCTCACCATCCTCCACCCACATGATGGCACTGCCTACTATCCTGATGGCCTTGGACATTGCAGCTAACTCAGGGGGATGCAGACTCCCTGGTCAGCCACAGGCAGTCACTGTAGTGCTGGTTGCAGTGCCATACCTTCCCAAGCTGAAAAGTACTGCTAGTGACAACAGTGTTCCCCAGCCTGGCAGCTCACCCAATTTGTGTACACCTAGTCTATTCATTTTTTTATGTATTTCATTTTATGTTGCAATGTTTGGCCAAGAAAGATATACTAAGTCAAGGCTTGTTTTCAGGTGCATCCTGGGAGCACAGGGAAGCTGTGACTTGCTCATGGTCAGACAGTGTGCAAGTGGTGGCACTGTGATTAAATCCCTCTTCTCCAGGTCTGTAGTTCAGTGCTGTAAACCACTATGCTATGCTATACTGCCTCCAATGCCTGCATGAATTAAGCAATAATGCACAACAGGGTCTGTGTCATGCTGGGATAACATCAAGCTTCGGGTGGTTGAAGCATGAGGCTGAAGGCTGAGTGCGCTCAACACACAAGAATTGGCATTATCCCAGCACAACACACACCCTGGAGTGCATTATTGCAATTATACAATAGCTGTTTTATGAAAAAGCAATTTTAGGCAGTTGAAGTGGGGAACGGGGAGAAATGACACCTACAGATTTTATTTACTGTGCAAAGCATACCTGTTTTATTGTAATTGTATTTCTGGACTACTGGCCATTTTGAGGGCTTGTTCAGGATGGACTGTGCAGCTGATTGCTTTGATGTGTGTAAAGGGAGCGTAAATTTGAGGGCTGGTTCAGTGGCTTAGTTTTTCCCTCAGTTTTGCTGTGGTGAAGCAACGGGCTTTATATGAAGATGTGCTGTGATTTTTTTTCACTCCTGTGGTCATTTTTCATGCCCGACCTTCATACAGTGATGTTATACTGAGATAACATTACTGGTGAAGGTGGGCACTGACCAATCCGAGCACAGGATTCTTTACTTGCCATTGTATAATATGGGTTACTGCATAGAAGCACAATATGTTTGTGCTGTGCCATTAAGCTACAGCATTGTAAGTGGGGATTTTATTGTTTCCTTTGAAAGAAGGGCAGTTCCATTCTTTGAGGGTATACAGATATAGAGATTTAGTATACACATGTGATATTTCTGTCTTTACCAGTGTGCAGACACATCAAGAGATGTTGATGCTGCCTTTGCACATATAAAACAATAATTAGATAAAGTGACAGGCTATTTGATAACCAGGTTGACCACTATCACAGACTGTAAAGGACTTTGCTGTGTTTCAGCAGGACAAAGTATGTCTACTTTGCAACCCATATTTAAGGTAGCAAAGTGCAGCTGCTACGTGAAGTTCATGAACTTCACTACTATTCTCAGGGTGCAGAATAGTTAGGAACATAGTAACATAGTTATCTGAAGTAAGAAGGGACTCTAGGTCCATCATCTCTTCCCCTAATAAGCAGGGATGAAACAAATATGCTGTGTAAACACCTACCAATTTATATATTCATTATCCACTCTACTACCCATGGCAACCAGTGATTCCCTTGTTAAGCATAAATTTGTCAAGCATTTCCTCAAAGGCTTATACTGTCTACAAATGTGACATGCAGTGTACAGTTCAGCTGGCAGAATTCAGGTGGAATTACTAATCCAATTCCATGAAATGTCACAGAATTTCTGTGAAACTTCTGTGAAATTCTGCCAGAATTAAAATTTCATTTATTTTCATCTACTTTTAAAATCAGTAATCCAAATGTTAGCACATTTAGCTGGTCTGCAGATCCTTGCCATGTGCATATACATAACCTACGTCAACATTTTAGATTTGTAGATTTAAAGGAGGCTGAGTTATAGGTAGCCAAACATTTCATCAAAATTAAATCATCACACCCAAAAGAACACAACTTTACACATGTGTCATCCAGATATTGCCCATGTAGCCGATTGGACTTTTTCTGAGTTAGCTCCCAACATGCACACACAATTTTGGATGTAGAGATACAACCAATATCCATACCAGTAAATGCTCCAACCTCCATCACAGTACACTGATCACAAACAGAAACTAAACCTCCTATTCTCTGGTAGCTAGTCAGAGCACCTACCAAGGACTGGTCAATGCTGAAGCTGGGCTTACAAACAGGGACGGTGTTACAGATGTCACAGTAGGCAGTTCCCTGGGTACCAGCGATCCCCATACAGTTTGGTTTAACATTAAGGCAGGAACAGAGGCTAACCACATGAGGACAAGGGCCCTGGACTTCAAGAGGAAGATTTTAAGAAATGGGGGACTGCCTTAGAAATTGTCTTGAAGAGGAGAACTGCCAGGGGAGAGGATGCATCACAGTGGGGAAAATAAGGGAGGGTATAATTAAAGCAACGAAAATCAGGCAGTGAGTAAAAGCAGAAGGAAAAAAATACTGTTATGGTTCTCTAAGGAAGTGGCAAAGTTGATGAAGGAAAAAAGAGGTGGCATTTAGGAGGAGTAAGGAAACATAGAGGGAGGAGGACAGGGAGATATACCTAGTGAAGCAGATGGAAGCAGGCAAGGTGGCGATAGGAGTAAAGGTGCAGACAGAGAAAAGAATTGCCAGACAGGTTACTGAGGGGATACTACTTTTTTTCAGATACATAAGGGAGAAGAGGAAAGCCAGGGGAGTGATAGTGAGGATCAGAAGGGTGGAGTGGTGGCTATGCAGAAGAAGACCAGAAAAAAAATGGACATCCTAAACAGGCACCTCCACTTGCCCAATGCTTCTTCATATTCTTAAGGACCAGAGAACATGCCTTTGAGCAAGATGGCTCTGAATTGATGTGAATTCATGCATGCACCAGTTATGCATAATTAAAGCACTCTGACATAATTATATGGCCTGACAGTAGGCTTTATCCTGAACATGACAATATGTTTTATATTGAAAAAAGAAAACAAGAACACTTGAAATGATTGCTACAGAAATTAGAAATGTGATGTGAGTACCCAGTAGTTTCCCCTGAATAGGGTGGTATGTTGACCTGGACTATGCACACAACCTCATACTTACTGCAGCATATGGTACAGACACACTTATGTGTGATTTATCATGATTTATTTCTATGTGTATTTAGTATATATAGAATACAGTGTGACACTAATGTTATACTAATAAAGTGTGTGTATATAACTGTTGCACAGGGCTATGTGCTGGTAACCTCTGGCCCTAGTTGCAAACATGCCTTATTTGGAAGTGCTGTTACCTAGTAACACACTATTTGCTCAGGGCAGGACTGAGGGAGGCTATTCAAAAAGAGACTGAAAAGAAGAGGAACTAGGATGGATCCCTGAGTGACTCCAGAGTGAACTGGTCTAGCATCAGAGAGGACGTCAACAATTTTGACTCTTTGGGATCGGTTTTCAAGGTAACTTTTAAACCATGTCATCGCTACAGGGGAGAGCCCAACATTTAGCAGCTGGTCAATCAGAAGGCGGTGATGGACGGTGCCAAAGGCCTTAGTTAAGTCAATGTAAACAGAGACAGTTAGTAGACCATTTTCCAGGGAACTGTGGATTGCTTCTGTGTACTCCAACAGGGCTGAGGTGGTGTTGTGGCCCTTTCTGAACCCGTGCTGCTGAGGGCACAATATATTATATTTATCCAGGTAATCTGTGAGTTGGTCTGATACAATCCTTTCAATTGCCTTTGAGAGGGGAGGCAAAATGGAGATTGGCCAGTAGTTCATGTGGAGGGCCCGGTCTCCACTTTTGTGGATGGGGTAACAGTTGCGGTTTTCCATCTATCTGGAAACTGACTGAGGCTGAGGGAGAAGTTGAAGATTTTAGTTAGAGGGGGTAGAACTTCTTCAAGAGTGAGGGGCAGCAGTTTAAGGTCAAGTGTGTTCCCACTTATTCGGGTCTTGGCAATTGATTTTCTAATGTATGTGTGTACATCATGCATCTTGACTGCCTTGAAGTAGAAGGGCAGGATGAGTCCAAATCCAGAATGGAAGGATATCATGATATCTGGGGTTCTCTTTCTGGCTTCCAGCAGGTATATGCTGTTTTTCTGTGTGTCTGGTAATACACTTTCTCCTGCTTTATCTTTGGCTCTGTATTGTGTTCCTCCATCAGGTCCAGAATTCTGTATAATAAGTGGTGACCCTGGTAAAGATCTTTTGGATGGAACTGATGTCAAGATTCAGCTGGAATAAGGTTGGGATAACAAAAGGTGATTCAAACCTAATGCTGCTCTTTGCCACATGGATACAGTCATGAGGGACCTCCGATGCCAGTGCTCAAAGCTGTGATTGTTGGGACTGAGGTGGGTCAACATTTCTTGGATCTCCAGTCATGGCAGTAATGGGAAAGACCTCAAAGCAATGGCCAATAATTCTGAGCCCAATGTAGATGTCTTACAGTTTCTTATCTCCCATGGAGGATGGCAAAATTTCACCTCTAAGTTGAAACTTGAGATGGAGCCAACCCAGTACGGTTTTGCACAAAGGCAAGAAACATAATCAAAAAAGTGCAATGGTTTCTGCTGTGTATGCTTTGTGTCAGACATTGGAATCCAAGGTTTCAGCTATGAAACAGGAGCTGGAATCTAAATCCAAAGAGAACTGTGTGTTAAGGGAAGAGATGCAGGTGGTTAAGCAAGAGAATCAGAAGGAAACTAGTAAGTTAAAGAAGGAATGTGTAAAGTTGCAGCAGGATAAAATGCAGATGTTACAGATGAATGGTGTGCTTATGAGCATCAATGAAATGTTGAAAAGTGATTATGCAGAGTTGGAAATGGAGTATGAAAGATGTCAGAAAGACTTAGGGAAAGAAATGGAATAGAATCCCGAAGTGAGCACCGTGTATGGGGTTTTGCAGGATAACGTAAGTAAGGGAATTTTTCATGGTGGTGTGAATCATACTGAGTGTAGGAATCAGGCTGCAAAGTTACATCAGCAGCTAATGATTCTGAAGGGTCATGTGAAAGTGATCCCTTTGACACCATCTCTCATATCATCTTCCAATGACAAGGATGACGATGATGAGATTCATATTCCCAGGGAAGCTAGGGGGTATGGGCACCACGCTCCAGTGGCCACTCTGACCAGGGAGGAAAAAATGAGATAGAGGGTCTGATTCCAAAGGTTATAGCTAAGAGTGAATTGTCAGTAAAGAAGAAGAAGAAGAAGAAGAAGAAGAAGAAGAAGAAGAAGAAGAAGAAGAATCAGCATTTATATAGCACTTTTCATACATCCAAACCACTGTACAAGCCATGCTAGACTGGTAGTGAAGTGACTGAAAGTCAACTTCAGCAGGTGGAAAGCTTGCAAAAAGCTGTGGCAGATGCCCTGACGAGGGAGGTGGAAAAGCAGTCACTCATTCTGGGTGTGGCTATAGCCTCAGCAGAGGCAGTTGCCAGGACTATTAACCCCAGGACTTCTGAATCCTTTCCGAGCCACAGTGCTCTCCAGTCTTCACAAGTTGTTCAAAGCACAGCAGACAAAATTGTTAAGATAGCTCCAGGAAATAATCTGAGTTGCCAGCTAGGGAAGGTGCAACAGCACTACCAAATGCTTAGCTTGCAACCGGAGTATTAGGTCCAAGTTTGAAAATGGCACACATAAATGCTTAATGTCTGCACCTGAAAATGGCAGAGATGGAAGCCTGTGTTACGCTTCATATCCCTGATGTGCTAGGAATTTCTAAGATGTGGCTTAAACCTTGTATCCTACAGCATGAAGTAGCCCTACAGCACTATTCCTGCTTTAGACAGCCAGGCCAGGCAAAGACAGAGGGTGGTGTTCTCATCTATGTTCGTTCCAGTCTTGTTGCCTCCAAAGCTGCTTACTCTCTACTATTCCTCCTCTTGCCAAATGTATCATCACCACACTAACACTTGGCAATGTTAAACATCTAACCAGAGGTTGTGTCTACCTTCCCCCCAAGGACACTGATAATGTCTCCCCACCCCGATAAGAACCCTTTCTGACTTCCCTGGTTATGATCTCCTGCTCTGTGGTGAATTCAACATTGATTAGCCAGGCCAAAATAAGAACAAACTCATTCAATATTAGCTGACTCCAACCTTAGCCAGCATGTCTCCAAACCCACCAGAATGAACATCAAGACAGGTGACCATTTACTACTGGACTAAGTAGTGTCCAGTTGTCCTCACAGGGTACAGTCTGTTGCAGTACTTTCTATTAGTGATAACTCCCTCACTCTCTTTCTTTGGAGCAGCAAGTCCCTGACCCTTCCCCCAAAATCACTATATCAAGAAATATATCACTCTTCAACTTAACAGCCTTCCTGTCTTCTCTCTCTACAGCTGATTGGAGCCCTATTAATTCCTTGCCAGATGTTGATCTAGCCTTGGACTACTTTATCAATACTTTAAATGCTATAATCAATCAACATGCCCCACCTCACTAAAAGGGGGTCCAAAGGCATAAAAGCTCCTTGACTAACCAAAGACCTGAGGAATCTTATGCGCCTTCATGATTCAGCCTGGAAAAATTTCAAGAAGAGTGGTAAATCCTCCAACTGGTAGACTTAAAGACACCTTTGCAACTCAACTGTAAGGGTAAGCTCTGCAACACTAAATGTATGTACTACCGTTCCTTGCAAACAGAGTGACTCAGCAACTCAAATACTTTCTGGAAGTAAATGAACACTTTAATTAAAGGTCACTCCCTGGTAGCCCCCAGCACCTTACAAGCTTGAAGCGCTACTCTTTCAGACCCCCAATCTACTGCTGATGATTTAAATCAGTTCTTCATGGATCTCACTAGCTACACTGCACACTTTATCCTCAGATTTTGACCCCCACCCTCCCAAGACAGGTAGCTTCCTTCGCCCTGAATTTCACCTCAAGCTTGCTACTTATAGAGAAGTGTTGCAACTACAGTACTTGTAAAACTAAAGGAAGATTGTTCCCCTGGTTTTGACTCCTTAGAACCTCATTTTCTAAAACATGGAGCCCAGTCCTTGCAGTTCCCATACATGACCTAATAAACAGGTCTCTCCTCAGTAGGACCATTCCAGCAAAATGAAAAAGCAGCCATTGTCATTCTGATGTACAAAGAAGGCCTACACACAGTAGAAAAATACAGGCCCATACCAATCATTTGCCCATGAAGATAAAATAACATATAATTTCCAGTCTTCTTCAATCTTGCCTGGAAAGTCACCCCATCCTAACCGACTACCAGTACAGCTTCAGAAAAAATGACAACAGCACCACCACAGCCTTTACCAAGGTTTCCACACATGTATTTGACTCTCTTGAAAGAACTATGTACTGGGACCATTTCTGTAGATCTGACAAAGGCCTTCAATTTAGTAAATCATAATCTCCTGCTGTACAAGCTATACTCCCTAGGCCTGGACCAACAGGCACTCTCCTGGCTCAATAACTGCCTATCCAGCTGCTCCCAAGGCATAAAATGGTCTGGTGCTCCCTCATCATTTAATTCCATATCTCACAGTGTACCCCAGAGATCTATCCAGGTGTTCTCGCTATTTGTAAATAATTTACCACATCACTGTGGTGGGTCCTCAGCGCAACTTTATGTGGATGACGTCATCTTATACCAGTCCTCAGGTGATGTCCAATGGCTAAATCAAAACTTGGCATTGAACTTCCATTCACTAGAAAAATTATTTCCCAAGAATCACTTAGTCCTAATACAGTACCAAAAAACAAAGGCAATACTTTTTAGCAACCCCTCCGTGAAAGCAGTTCCCAGTGGTTTATTTTATATTCATTTATCACCTGTTGAAATGCTTGAAACCATTCAGTCTTTCAAATACTTATGAATTCTGCTAGACACCTCCCTCTCTTTTGAGCTGCTTGTCACTCAGACTATGAAAAAACTCAATCAGAAACTCAGTTTGCTCTACCATCTTTGGCCCCACCTCTCTCATGCCTCCTGCCAAAAGATTTCCACCATCTCCCTCCCTCCTTCCCATAATGTTCTGTGGTGTCCCCTAATACTCACTGCCAAATCCAAAATCCTCTCCCATTTGAAATCACTTTACAACTGGGTGGGGCATTTTGCTCTTGGGATCAGCCCGTGACATCACCAATGCAAGGTGTTAGCTGCACTGGGCTGCCCTGACTATGACCAGAGACTGCATTTCTCCTCCCTTGCTTTATTTATAAACTTGCCTTCTGCTTCCCTCTCCCCTGCCTGAGTGACATACTGAAATGCAAACCCACTCCTTGTTTATTCAGATCCTCCTCTGCTCCTTTGCTACTAACAGCCTGTCCTCGCCTGGCAATTGACAGCTGCTCATTTACATACTCTGCACCCGCCACTTGGAATGCACTTCCATTTTTAACTCTCTCACGCTCCTGTCTTGCCATGTTCAAATGTACCTCTCTGAGCATCTGTTACAAACCAAGTCCTGCACCTGCTTTGCCTAACTCTTAATAGCTTCTACCCTTAAATTGAGGGGTGCTGTTTCTGTAGCCTTTTGTTGTTATTTCTCGTCACCCTCTTACTACTTATTTTTGCTGGTAAATTACCTGTTTTGAATACCTCCTGGACAACATTAACTTAGTTTTCAATTAGCCTATACAGATTGCATTGGCACTGATCAACATGGTATGTGATGCCCTAATTTGTATATGTGCTGTATATATTCATCTCTCTCTCCTCTACTACATTTGTGTATATTTTGTTGTACAATATATATTGTTCTTACCTACTGTGTTTATGTCATGTATTTTAAGATGTTTCATGCTCTGTACCCTTTGTCCTGGGTCAGCCCTGAAAAAGAGACTGTATTGTCTCAGTGAGCTCACCCAGTTACTAAAATTCAAATAAATAAATAAATAAGTTCTTAAGCAAACAGTGGAGCCCACACTGTGGCAAAGATACCGGAAGATGTCCATAGTAGTCCTAAAACCTCCTTTGATGCAGGAGCTGCCTTCCCACTGGCAGCCCATGATCCAAATTCTGTAAGCGTAATGTTGACTGTGAAAGTCAAACAGTGTAACAGGGAGACCCCCCCACCCCCACAGTATGAGGGATGGTTGTGGCTTGCTTATAGCACAGGCAAGGCACTTGTAAATGAGGACCCAGAGTGAGATTCGATTGAGTACAGATGTCTTTTCCTAGGCAACCTCTTCCAAGCACTTCAGAAGACAGTGGACGCCTCAGTGTTCCCTGAATGAGGCAGCCTAGAACAAATACTGACGAGGGTGGAATGCATTTACCAGGTCCATGCCAAGGACCTTGGCTTGGGTTCAAAGCCCAAAGCTGCTGATTTGCAGAAAGGCACAGACCCATCTGCTCAATATGAAGTAGAAGAAAAGCCAAATGATCCTCAGAAAAACAAATCTTCATTTAACAAGAATAATTTGTGAAAGTATCATCAGGATCCATCTGTCCTACCATCAGAATTGTGTCTTCAGAGGAGGATAGTGAGACTGGCAGCCAGCCTTGGGACACTGGAGGAACCTGAGGGCTGAAACAGACATGGGACACAGGGGGACAAGGTCCAACCCTGAAAAAGTTAAAAAGAATGCAAGCACTGACTGCAGACATAATACAGCAGCTTTGGATAAGTGTGAAGCAATGCCACTTTCCAGCAGTGGAGAGAGTAAATGCTATAAACTGAATTACATGTTATTTGAATCTGCAGTCCTACAGTGTGCTGTGTGAATTTAAACTGTGAAAGTTTTCTTCTTATTTAACATGACAGAGAGGCTTTATACTGACTTAAGGTCTCAGCAAGCCATGTGTTGGAGGTCAGCCTTTGTTGGAGAGGGTGTCTCTGGCTGGGATAGCGTACACTGCAATCAAACACCCTTGTCTTTCAGGAACAAGACACTTAATTAAACAGGGAATGAAGTTTATATTCTCAAACTATTTTAAGGTTTTTAAAATGTTATCATGCACAAGATTCTCCTGTTATGTGCACATCTGTTTGTGGATCCATAGTATATAATTGTAGTTTTCTGGCTATTTTTTCTGCCAGTTAATTTTATGCAATGGGAATTACATGGTTAAATGATCACACAAATGCATTCCCTTTTGCAATGGTAATGCCAAGCCAATCTCCTTGCAACGATGGGCATGGAGATCAGGGGATGAATATGGACCTTCTATTTACCTCTGCAACATGTAACGAGCTTCCCAGAAAAACAAATTGAGCCCATTTACTGAGCAATTTGTCTAAAAAATGGTAAAACCCCACTTTAAAATGGGTTCATTTGCCCACTGCAACATCTAAGTCAATCTCCTCGACTAACAAGGTGCTTGGGGGGGACACAGGTTCTCCACTTTCTCCTGCCCCCCTTAACTTACTGCTTTACAGCAGTCACTAATTCACAACTGTTAAAAAAACATTAAAGAAAATACTGATGTGTCTACAGGAGGCAGACAACCATTTCTGAACATTAGTTACAATAGTTATGCTACAAGTAGCCACTAATAAATGATTTTTCACCAATCTGTTTTAATTAAGAATAACACCCTAGAAAATGGTGACCGATGCATAGCGCTCCCACAAAAACAAACTCACTCTGGTAGAAGGCTCTTTCATAGTTCGCCAGAGAGAATGTAGTGTGGATGCTAACATTAACTTTTTTTCTGCTACAAACATTGGTGTGACACAACATGGAAATAGAATGTTAATGGAAAAACAATGCCATGAAATACAATAAGAAGCAAGAGACATGGTATGATCAGGATTTCATGTAAATTAGTTGAAACTGTTTTCTAATCTACTGGAGATGAAGGGGGCACCATCTCTCTCTCTCTCTCTCTCTCTCTCTGTTTTTGTTTTCTTTTGTCTTTCAGAAATATAAAGGTGCCTATCTGTGATGAGATGGTCTCTGTCCACAGAGACTTCCTTGCTGGAAGTCATGAGATTTGCCCTTCCAGAGAGACATCCATGGATGGTCTACTCACCATCCTCAGTCTTCTGGTATTGTAGAGAGATCCAATAAGTAGATCAAAACAATGTTGTCAACATTTGTCAAGGAAAATGCGAAGAAATGGGATGCTCTGTTGCCCTTACTCCTAATGGAATTTAGGGGCAATCCATCAGCAAGCACCTAGACCACCCAGTACACACCCTTTGAGGAGATGACTGGACAGCAAATGAGATTGCCAGAATACTTGTGGATGGATATCCACACCCCAAAAAGAGAGAGTGTCAGCTGACACCTATGTGAACAGTTACAGGACAATTTATCTGACATTCACCTTTTTGCTGCTAAATGTTTGGGCAATGCCCAACAAAGGTCCAAAATGTACTTTGACAAAGATGTCAAGGAAAGAGATTGGCAGGTGGGTGACAAAGACATGATACTACAATAGTCCAAACCCACCCACCCACTGGCCAGCAAATGGGCTGGTCCCTTCAAACTTGTGAACAAACCCAGCCCTTCTGTTTGCCAAGTATGGTTGTCAGACCACAAGAAACCTAACAAGTAGTTTCATGCCAATCAGCTGAAACTGAGCAAGGGCTCACTCTGATCTCCTTATGTGAACACTTTCTTAATACTGTCCAACCCACCTAAACTATAGCCCTAACTGTAACCTTAACCCTAACTCCAACCCTAACTGTAACCCTAACCCTAACTCCAACCCTAACTCTAACATTAACTCTAACCCTTACCCTAACCCTAACTCAAACCCAAACTCTAACCCTAAGTGTAACCTTAACTCTAACCCTAACTGTAATGGGGGGTTGTACCTTTACCCATTTCTCTTCTTTTATTACAGAATAATGTTATTTGTGATGGTTCTCTATTGCCTAACCCTGGGCACTGTCACAGATTTTGAGTTCCCCAAAGGTAAATGGCAACTGACAATTTGGGCAAAAATCTATGCCTTCCCAGGCACTGATGAATTCCTCAAGATTATCCATCTTCAGGAAACCGTGGTTCCCAAAGATGTTTCATTGAAATGACCCACTGATCCAGATCATCATGCCTAGCTCAAGGGACAACTGGGCCCTTCTACAATCTACAAAGACAGAACAGTGAGATACCCAAATGGAACTATTTTCATTAAAAACATGCAGCAACTGAACCAAGGGACTTTAACTTTTAAAATCATTATGCAGCTTCCTGAATATAGGAGACCTAGACCAGGAACTGGTTCCATAAACTTGTTCTTGTATCTAACTTCCACTACTGTTCCCATTACTATGCCCAACACAACCTTTTCCATCCCTCCTGAGACTACTACTTTACCACCACAGCCATTACAATGCCCTAAGTTGGAACCAGGTCCAGCTACTGAACTGACTGCCACTCCTATTCTCAGAACTCTGCTTAACAATATTCAATTGATATATGTTCCTGGTGTTTTGAATATCTTACACTGGAAGATGACTGAATATGGCCAATGTTCACGAACAAATGTATCCAGATTTCATGCTACCATATTACTAAATATTGTTGCAGCTTACAAGCACAAGCTCAAGACCCTCAAACTGGGCAAGAAACTGCTCCCTGACCAGGAGTGTTCCACTCCAGCTGCCATAAATGGGCCCTGAATGTGATAGGCCTAGTGGGAAGTATGTCAGGCATTTTTGGATCAGATATGTCAATTTGGAATAAGGCAGACCTGGAGAAAATAAAACATCAGTTATTTTCACAGTCTACAAACTGAAAATGTTCTGAAGCCCATGCTACACGGTATTGATGGCTTGGCAATAGATGAAAGGTTCACAGTGTATGAAATGCATGACATTTTCATCCTTATTTAATGAAACATACTCCAAGATTAACCAGTTAATCACTGCCAATGATGCAGAGGCCAAACAGCAACACATAGGCAGGGAAATCATTCGTGCCATCTATGGTGGCTATGTTTAACCACTGTCACTAACCTCTTCTGAGACCTGGAAGCAGGGCATATCCCTTACCTTGTCAAGGATTCATGGATGTCCAAATGGTATTGTCCTCATTGCCAGACAGTGGCCTGCACTAAAAAGTGTTTGCCAAATCCATCTCTTTTTCTCTCACAACAGCCAAAAACTTTGGTTATGTCACACCACACCCTAATGGAGGACCTTGTTATTAAACTTGCCATTGCTCCATCAAAAAAGCCATGTATGTTTCATTTACTGTGTCTTTACCAGTGTTCGAGAATAAATCTTCAGTCTTTGACAAACTGGCACTTGCGCACTCTGTAGGATACCTAGAAGAAGACATCTACAAGCAATGAATCAACCTTCCTTCACTGTTGGTGTTTTACTCTCGTTTACAAGCCTGGCTGGTGCCTCATACTGACTGTTGTTCCATGAAAGGATACAGGTACATATGCAGGTGTGATGTCTTCGATACAACGATACCTGTGTGTGGCCATTCCATACCTGGGTTACCAAAACTGAATTCATCTATCACCTCTACTGAGCAATCCTTTTCAACATATATGGCAAATGCTATTCAAGCAACCAATACCACAGAAGACTATACCCAGCCAACCAGTGGCCAGCAGCATGGATATCTCCAGAACTTCACCTCTGTCACATGCCCAGTACAACTCATCAAGTGGCATCTGCCACAAGCCAGAATAGCATACAATGTGGATGAACAATACTGCATTGTGACCAAACTCAAGAACTTCTCTTATGGACATAAAGCTTGTGGTGTTGACATCCCTAATTTCTACTTTGTGCCTCATGATGACCCCTATACCCACTCCTGAACAGGACTACATTGACAGTGACCCTGACTATCTGGATGCAATAGACCAGTATTTACCAGTCTTTAATGTGCATATTGACCCTCTCAGCCTGAATCTTTAAATCCTTACTGTAATGAAAAGATACACATCTTATACATATCAAAAACATTATTAAAAGCTGAAATTGCTTGAATGATTTGATGCATGATTGTGATGTTACTCTTACCTTGACTAATTCTTGGTTAGAGTTTTCTTTTAAAGCCTTTGTCATTTTACAGGCTATTTTGGTATTTGTTTTCATTGTTACCATTTGCTGCTTATGTTACCTCAAGAATCATGGAAGACAGCTATGCTTTCTTTATGCTTCCCCAGCCCAAGTTCTGATCCTGAACCCCAACTCTAACTGTAGCCCTAACTATAACCTTAACTCCAACCCTAACTGCAACCCTAACCATAACTTTATCTCACCATCTAGTGTTGCCAGATTAGCCAGCAACAAAGGAGGGAGTATGTAGACCTGAATCACCCCCACAATCTCATACTAAGTGCAGCATATGATACAGACACACGTATGTGTGATTTATCATGATTTATTTCTACATTTATATAGTAGGGCTAGAATACAGTGTGACATTAATGTTATACTAATAATGTGTACATATAATTGTAGCACAGGGCAATGTGCTGGTAACCTCCTGCCCTGATTAGCAGTATTGGCATTACTTATATGGGCCTTTAGGCACAGTTTACAGTTATTTTCCTTGCTACACAGTTGCTTTTATTCTGCAATACTAAGCATTTTGTATTGTTCTCCAAACTAGCCAGCTAGTTTTACATTTATCTATGATTACGCGCAGAGAGAGAGAGAGACAGGCAAGCTCACTGTCCACTGCACTGATTTTCAACCAATGAGACTCCTGCTAGTTACAAATATGCCTTATTTGGCAGTGCCATTACCTAGCAACACACTTTTCTTATCTGTGAGTATGAGAATGTATGCAAAATATGATTTTGCTGAGTCGAAATCCAGAACAGAAGGATATCATGGTATCTGGGATCCTCTTCCTGGCTCCCAGCAAGTATACGCTGTTTTTCTGTGTGTCTGGTAATAAACTTTCTCCTGATTCATATTTGGCTCTGTGTTGTGTTCCTCCATCAGGTCCAGAATTCTGTATAATAGGTATTCAGGGAGGCAAAAAAAAAAAGTAAAACTGAAAGACCGCTATTCCTCCTAGGTGGCTAGGCCTAATCCCATGGCCACCCCTTCCCTAACCACAGTCATAGAAAAATAGAAAGTTGATAGACAGACAAGGATCGTATTAATCCACTCAGACTGTCTCAAGAGTCTATACTCAGAATCCCACTTATGTTACTTATAATGTTCTTAATATATTACTGAAAGTGTGATGTATTTTTCTTCTTTTTATTTGTAATGATCTGTTCCATGATTTAATAATAAAATGACTCATTCAAACTAATATTAATTTCTTCTGTTATCCTCCCCTCTCCTGTCATCATTAACCCATCTGACAACTCCTTTAATTGCAGCCCAGTTTCTCTTGAAACCTGATATTTTCTCTGTGTCCATAACCTAGTCTTAAAGTTTGTTCTGCCCATCTACCACCCTGTCCATCAAACAGCACTTTTTAATGTTTTTTCACTCCCTTTCACCTCAAGCATATGTTCCTAATCAAAGTATTATTTCTCAGTTAAAATAAGCAGTCCACTCTGTTAAATCCTTTTATGGGTTTGAAAGTCTATCTCCTCTCTCTCCTTCCCTCCCTCCTGTTCTTCAGAGAATATAAAAGACGGGTCAACCTTTTCTCATACATTTTACATTGGTGTCCATAGATGATATTTGCTGCCCTTCTCTGCAGTGCCTCTAGTCCATCCTTATCTTACCTTAGATACAGATCACAGAACTACACACGGTACTTCAGGTATAGCCTGACCCATGATCTATACAGAGGCAATACCAACTCACTCCTTCTGCTTATAATCCCTGTCCCTATGCACCCAACATCTTGTTAGCCCTCCTATATATCTTACTGCACCGAGAAGATGGCTTTAGGCTATTTCTCATCATCACCATTGAAGTCTCCTCCACTGTGCTCTCTACTGACAATCCATCAGTATAATAAACAGTTCCCAAATTTTATATATAGCCACACACACACACACACACACACACACAAAACATTTGTATCAAAAGAAGTGTTATCTTGTCCCAACATGGCATGCTAAATGAAGTTGGTCACTCAGCATGCTGATAAATCTATCTGATTTATTTTGGCCACATTGAGCATCCTCCAAACTTTATCCTCACACGTGGTATGACATTTATCTCTTAACTGAAACGTGGGTTTGCATTCATTAGTTGCTCTTAGGTTGATCCATTGCACACAGGGTGTAGTTTTTCATCTTTTTACTTTAGTAAAAGTTTACCATTTCTATCACAAAACCACTTAAACATGTTTTGTATAACTAGAATATAACAGGAATTGACTTAAGATATCATTATTATCTTGATTTTAAGGCCCTCCCACCCTTCAGAGATGGGCCTGTTAAAACTCCTCAGAACTCATTTAAAGCTGTCTAGGTATTTGGTGTTTGCTGTGGTTGCTCCAGTTTTCTGGAACCAGCTGTTGCAAGTGCTTTTGGAGCCCCCTCAGTTAATAGTTCTATGCTGGGGCAAAAGCATTATCTTTTTATAAGCACTTACTCAACTGATTCCTAACTTGTTATTATGTAAATGGTATTATTTATTGATTTTATTTATTGTACTGATTCTATTGCACGTAATTTTCATATGTAAGACAAACAGATCCTGCAGGATTGGGGCCCAAGAAATAAACCTGCAACTACTATTGTAGCTTTAATATCATCTGATTAATGGCTTTGCCACCTGTGAGATATCAACAGATCAATGCCTTCTCATGAAGATAAAATGATACCTATGTTTCTATAGTAAATAGGCTGGGAGGAGGGAGGGTTACCAAAGTCTAGTTAGGAGCTGCGGAGACAGACTACGCAGGGACCATTTGGGCAGACTAGGTGGTCCAAGTGGTCCTTTTCTGTTGACATCTTAAATCAACCCATGTCATATACAGTATCTATCAATCAAATTATGTATATATCTATATCTCTATCTATCTATATACAAATATATTAGACACCGCTTTATAGGGACACTGCAGTGGAGAATTCAATAGTGTTCCATTTATACAGGTGGTCCTTTTAAATGGACATCACCTGAATGATACAGAAAATGAGTGATAGTCATCTCATAAGTGTCATAATGTGCTGTCCTCTTTATTAACAGTAGATACTGTATTAACCTTCTTCAACTTAACACACACACATATATATATATCTATATATATATATATATATATATATTTATATATGTAGAGAGAGAAAGAGAATAAATGCTGATGTCCTACTTCAATTGGCTGGTGAGTGCCTGGTCCACACAGTTTCAATTTTCTCAAAGTGAAATAGGGGAAATGGGTACGATAGAGTCAGGAAGGAAGAAATTGCAGCGTTTAATGGAAGGTTGAATGATGGTGTTAGGATGAGTGGTACAACTTTGTTGGGATTTGGGGGTTTCTGGGACTGCAGGATCTTCCAGGGTGATGGCTTTCACCTGATAAGACAGGGAGCCAGCCAGTGCTCTGGGGCAGAAGGTTGACATATACAATGGACAGTTGCACTGACTGTGGGTGAGACAGAGGATAGGAGAATCAGTGAGAAGGGAGAGCACATGAGGAACTTAGCTAGAGCTCTCCCTGAACAAAGGACTAGTAGCAGCAAGGCAGATAACAGCAATGTTGAAGTTCAAATTAGGTTAAGGTAAGAGACCAATGGGAGAGGGCTGACAAAGCCTACATTCAACATAAAATAAGAAGACTAGAGAAGAACAAGGGAGAAAGAAAAGGAAAAAGCAAGAGGGGATCAGGAGAAACATGGAAAGGGCTCTGCCTTAATGCCAGGAGTCTGGGAAATATAGTTAATGCACTCCAGGCAATGGTGGCAGACACTTAGATGGCTGTAGTAGCCATCACAGAAACTTGGGCCACAGAGAATAATTGTTTGGAGTTCACAGTCCCAGGCTACATCATGTTTAGACAGGTTAGAGGAAAAGGTAAAGGAGGAGGCATAGCCTTATATGTCAGAGAAGGCATTAAGGCAGTAGAGGATGGAAACATCAGGGGAGGTAATGATGAAACAGAATCACTTATGGGTTCAGCACATGGCATCCTTGGGCAAAAAACGGCAAATGGACCTCCAGGATAGGTGGAAGAGAAAGATAAGAAGCTATGGCAGAACTAGAAGGGGTGGTGGTAAAGGGAGAGGTGGTTGTAGTGGGAGATCTAAACCTGCCAGATACTGATTGGGTCATTCCAGTTGCCAGGTGTTCCAGAATACCAGCTCTGCTATATACACTGCAGGACTGCCTGCAGGTGCAGCTAGCTAAGGAACCCACCAGTTAGGCTGCCTTTCTCGATGTGGTACTCACCAACTGAGAAGAGGTAGGAGGAGATGGGGGAGGGGAGCCACTAAGATCCAACAATGATAACTCTTTGTGGTTTGACATGATCTCAGAACAAGTTTGCTCTCATCAAAGGTTGAAGTCCTAGATTTCAGAAAGGCAGACTTCAACTGGATGAGGCAGCTGATCTGGGACAGGTTAGTCAGAGTGGACAACATCAGGGATGTGAAGAAAAGATGGGGCCAATCAAGGGGGCCATTGTTGAGGCTGCAAAGTCTTGCATGAGAACGATAATCAAAAGAAAAAGGTATAAGACGCCAGTATGGCTATCTGGGAAAGTCAGGGAAGAAATGAAAGCCAGAAAGAAGGCCTTCACAGGTACAAGAAAAAACAAGATAAGAGGAATTGGGAGAGAACCAAATAAAAGCAAGGGAAACCAAAAGGGCAGTTAGAGAAGCAAAGGAAGACAGACAGTGCATCTTGTGGAGGGAGTCAAAGGTGAGGAAACACAGTTCTTTAGATATATTTGGGAAAAAAGAAAGAAAAGGGAGCAGGAATTGTTAGGTTAACAGAGGGAAGTAGGTTCATTGAAGAGGATGAGCAAAAAACAACAGTTATCAATGATTACTTTTTCTCTGTATAAATGCAAAAACAATCACGCATTCATCACCCTTGAGTAAGGAAGACACTGTTTGCCAGAATAAATTATGCCAAAACTATTTATTAAGGTGCCAAATAAAAGTATGCCTTGACGCATTTCAGACGTTTACAAAATACTTTTTCAAAAGATTGATGTAACGCAGTGAGTAGTCATGTAATATACACATGGTACTGCAAGTGAAGTCATAGTGGTATGTCACATCTTAAAAGAACACAATATACATACAAAAGTACAACAGTGCAAGTGCGACAATTAAATAGACAAATATAGAAAGTGCACATCTAAATTTTGAAAGACATGCACAGATAAACAGGTTAAAAACAATTCATTTTAAACAGTTGTTCATAACATTGTGATGTCTTGTAAACTTTGTCAATTGACGTTGTATCCAAGGCAAAATTCTGATACTACAACAAGTGTCTAGAAGTGAATCAGAAAGTGTCGAATTAACAAAAGAATTAGGAACAAGGTCCTATACAAAGTAAGAAAGATGGATAGATGTAGAGAGTAAAGGTAGAAAATACAATTATATAAACAGTAAATACCAGATTGTCCAATAAATAAACACGACGTATTGAGACTTCAAAGTTGCACTCTGAATAGTACGCAGGTTGCTAACACAGGAGCTAAGAGAGTTTCCTGGTGCAGACCTTTCTAAAAGAGAAAAACAGACATAAATATGTATATTGTTTTACTATAAATATAGTATAAATTTGAAAAGATTACTGTTTCATTTATATAAAATTCTTACAATAATAACATAGATAACAGGGTCACTAATCCAGGAATACAGAAAGGTTTCTGGTGCAAACCAGCCTAAAAAGAAAAAAGACAGAAAATATGACCAAAGTTATTTCAAATACATTACTGTGTCAGATATGCATAGAAACACAGGGCCAGATATTCAAAACTTTGCACTGGGCACAAACCGTTTGCACAGGTTAGCACTGGGTTTGTGCAGGTCCACTATATTCAAAAGGTCAAATAATGCAGGCAAACTGCATTAGCACCGGCCAAAAGTATGATGTTTGCAAGGGGCAAACTGAGGAGGCATGTACATGAATACAGGTGCAATGCTATATTCAGCACATTAGCACAGTGGAAAGTGTTTTTGCATGACTTAGCGTGACACTTTGGGCAGTGCAAATTACCACCCAGGAACAGGTAGTCTTAACTCTGGGCAAACCAGCTTTGCATGACTTTGTGGCTTTGCATGGCTTTGTGTGACCTTAACCAGTGAATATTAAACACAGAAAAGAGAAAAAACAGACATAGAAGAAACATGCTGCACATGGATGGCACCTCCTATGTTGCCATCATCTGCCACTAGTCCCAGCCATGCCAGGTAGTAAGTGGTGACCCAGTGCCCAGTGAACACCATGGCAGTGTGTCCATAGAGCACACACCTGCAGACCACCCTTTGGTGTACATCAACAGAAGCCAGTGCACACATGTAGCCCTGGGGCATTGACAGTGTTGAGTGGAGGGTGAATGGGTGGCCACTCTGCACCACATACTGAGTGCTGCCACAAGGTTGGAACAAGCCATGCAGCGCAAATGGTCCAGTGTCGGGAAAACGCTAAACCAGTATGCCTGTCTGATGGTATGTGCCCCTCAGCCACATACTGCACATCTGTACAGACACCACAATACACATAGCCAGCCATGTATATGGCACTGAGAGTATCCCATACCAGTGGTGCAGTGTCTGTGGGTCGCACAACAGCATAACAGTAGTGTCCACTGTCAGTACACTCCTGCAAGATGGGCCTGTTACTGTGTAAAGTGCAGCGGCCATTGATTCCCTACACACCATAGTCATTGCTGTGTCCCTCACACTACTGGCCCCCTTGTTACTGTAGTGTCTGCTCTGCACTGTAGCAAGAACTACAGTTTGATAATTGCAAGAAGCACCACCACATGTGCCTGTGCTGAGTACTATGCTTGGGCACATTATTCTATGCAGTTCTGTACAAATGTAGCCTGCAGCTACCACCATGCTCTTCCAGACTGACCTACACGTAGAGCTGTGGGCAGACCCAGCCAGACCCTGTATTTCTAGACTGACCTATAGGTGGAGCTGTGGTGCTCTGGCAATAGCGCTGGGGAAACTACATGCAAATTAGGATATAATGATATGCTAATCTGGATGTTTGCCCACAGACTGCCTAAGTAGTATCATTTGTATGTAACTTTTGAATATAACAAATGTTTGCCCCAGGCAAACATGATAGCACTGGGAAAATGGCTTATCTCCATGCAAAACTTGTGCTAAACCTGCACAAAACCTGCACAAATGTGTGTGCGCCATGCAAACATTTTGGACACACGGGCCCAGATATTCAAGCTGAGCCATTTTGTGGCGCAAGCCCCTGCGCTGCTCAAAATAGTTGTGCAGGGGTGTGGCCAGGGTGATATTCAACGGAGTTGCGCTAAGGCACAACTGCTTTGAATATTGCCCCCTGGCCACACCCACTGTGCATGGCACAATTCAAGTGGTCACAGTGGAGCATTGAGATGCGGTGGCACAAGTTCCATTGTGCCATGCACAGCACCTGCGATATTCAAAGGGTGACATGCAAATGGGGCCATAATTTATGCAAGGTGCACGGAGGTCCATTTGCATCTGATTACGGCCCCATTTTCATGCCATTAGCATGCAGGTACACCGATCCCCGACGACTTGCGCTTGGCACCCTGCCAGGCAGCAGCCATCGGGGACTGACACCCCCTGCAGCCCGATCGCGGGGAGAACAGTAGTCTTCCCGAGCAGCCCGATCGTGGGCAGAACAGTAGTCTCCCCCAGCAGCCCGATCATGGGCAGAACAGTAGTCTTCCCCAGCAGCCTGATCACAGGCAGAACAGTAGTCTTCCCCAGCAGTCCGATCACGGGCAAAACAGTATTCTACCCCACCACGAGTAGTGCCCGATCGCGGACATAATGGTTATCGTCCCCCATTAGCCCGATCACGGGCATAACTGAAACATCCCCGAGTAGCCCGATCATGGGCATCAGACATCCCCGCCCCAAAGTCCAATATCCCTGGTGGTTCAGTGGACTGCAAGTAACCCAATTGCGGATGGCATACTCACCCCCCACGTCCAAAATCCTTGGTGATCTAGTGGCCCCCACACCACCTGCCCACGGATCCACACCACCCCGCTCCCCCCGTCAGCCGGCAGGTGGCAGCACCCCATCCACCTGCCGCCCCACCGCCCACCGACTGACAGCTCAGTAGGGCTGCACACCCATTGGTTCAGAACATGAGCCAATGGCTGTGCAGCTCATACCGTGCAAGGCAGTCCAGATATGTGAATGAATTGGTAAGAATGATGTATGTTATCCCTGGTAGTCTAATGGCCCCCCAAATGAGCATTCTATTAATATCTTTCTTTATTATCCATGGTAGTCTAGTTCCCCCATGTGTCTTTATGCACATTTTTGTAATAATCATATCCCTGGTAGTCTAGTGCCCCCCCACTCGCTATCTGTAGTTCTTAATAATTAATATTCCTATCCCTGGTAGTCTAGCAGTTCCCCTTCCCATTATAATAACATTTACTTCTATTTAGCAATACATGGTAGCCTAGTGGCTCCCCACCCCCACACCCATCAATGACAGGCCACTAAGCACCCCCCACCCTTCCCCAGCTGGCGACTGGGACAGTCCACCTCTCACCTCCACGGCTAGTTGCCGACTGTGTGTATTACCAGCAGCAATTGAAATAAGCACTCAGAAATTATTTCCTAGTACCTCTTTCAATTGCTGCTCATACTACACACAGTCGCTGGGCTGGCTGTGGAGGTGAGAGGTGGGCTGTGCCAGTCTCTGGCTGAGGCACGTGGGGGTGGTGGGTGGGCTGTCATGGATGGTGGGGGGTGACTGGACTACCAGGTTTGGGGATATAATTATTACAAAAATATGCATAAAGACACATGGGGTCCACTAGACTACAACGGATAATAAAGAAAGATACTAATAGGATACTCATTCGGCAGGGCCACTGGGTTACTAACAATAACATACATCAGTAATGACATTGCTATGATGGGGAGGGGCTGCTAGACTAATAGGGATATAAAAAGTACAATTTTTTAATTTAGATGTAGAAGAGTTTCCTGAGCAAAACCCACCCTTATTTTACTTAATAGGGCACCCCTGGGCTACAGAAATTGATTTTAAAATCTAGCCATCTTGTCCCTCACTCTTTGTTCATGAGCGATCAATTTCTTTGACCATCAGCATGCATATTCTTTGATCATGAGATTCTTTGATCTCGATCATGCATTGCGAGTGAGGGACGAGCTGGCCAGATACAAAAATAAATTTTCTCAGCTAGGGGGTGTCCTAGTAAGACAAATGAGGGTGGGTTTTACTCAGGGGGCTTTATTCTGATGAACCATTGTGGTGGATTACTGCAGTTGTGTAAATTTTGTAAATCACACTAGTTTTTATTCTTTGGTCATGACCATGCAAATTCTTTGATCGCGAGCCTACAAATTCTTTGATCCTAAGATTCTTTGATCGCGATAGTGCATCGTGAAGGTAGGATAAGATGGCCAGATTAGAAAAATCAATTTTCTCAGCCAAGGGGTGCACTAGGAAGTCAAATAATAGTTGGTTTTGCTCAGGGGGCTTTGTTCTATCGAACCATGGTGGTGGTTTACCGCAATTCTTTCAATTTTGTAAATTATTATAGTTTTAATTCTTTGTTCATGAGCCTGCAAATTCTTTGATGGTGAGATTCTTTGCCAAACCTCACCCAACAACTAACACACCAAAATCTGGCCAATGGAAACTCATGTACACAAATGCTCACAGCCTGGGAAATAAGATCCCAGACCTGCAGGCAATAATGTCAGAGGCTAAACTGGACATAGTAGCAATTAGTGAAACATGGTTTACCAGTAACCACACTTGGGAGACTTCTGTACCTGGCTATGTATTGTTCAGAAGAGACCGAGGTGCAAAAAGGGGGGGAGGAGTGGCCCTGTATGTCAATGAAAATATCAAAGCTACAGAAATTCAGAATACACATAAGGAGCCAGAAGAACTGTGGGTCACCCTGGAAACAGGAAATGGGACAGCCATAAGAACTGGGGTTGTCTACAGGCCCCCAGACCAGGGGGAGGACATAGACACATTACTTTTAGAAGATATGCAAAACATGACAGCTAAAGGGGAGGTTCTGATAATGGGAGACTTCAACATGCCGGATACAGATTGGTCAATACCAGCAGGAACATCTGCCAGAACTAGACACATAGTGGATTCCCTGCAGGGGGAGGGCCTCAAACAATTGGTACAGCAACCCACAAGAGACAGAGCTATCCTAGATCTAGTACTGACTAACAAGGAAGGGATCACAGATCTCAGGTAGAAGGTCACCTGGGGCCAGTGACCATCACATGGTATGGTTCAATTTGGCTACTACATCTAAATCATCCCATTTCAAGGCAAAATATGGGACTTCAGAGGAGCTGACTTTGATAAGATGGCCAACAGAGTTAAGCTAGCCCTGGCAAAAGAAACACAGATGATGGGGTACAGGCAAAGTGGGCAAGCATTAAGGATGCAATACTTGAAGCAACATCCCATTGTGTTAGACAGAAAGGAAGTGCAAAGAAGAAGAAACCACTTTGGTTCTCAAATACAGTAGCAGAAAAGGTCAGAGCCAAAAGGCTGGCCTTCAGGAAATATAAGGGAACACAGCGGGATGAAGATAGGGAGGCATACCAAACTGCCCTAAGGGAAGCAGGGAAGGCAGTAAGGCAGTCAAAGTCCCAAACTGAGGAAACACTAGCACGAACAGTAAAAGAAGGTGACAAGACTTTCTATAGATACATTAGTGAAAGGAGAAAGTCCAGAGGGGGTATTGCTAAGCTTAATGGAGAAAAGGGAGCATGTGAGGAGGAGGACCCTGAAAGGCATCTATCCTAAATAGATACTTTGCTCAATATTTACTGAAGAGAAGGTAGGGCAGGGCCCACAGCTCAGCATCATGGACACAGGGGAGGGAGGTGAGCACTACTCCTTCATAAAAGAAAGGGTCCTACAAGAGCTTGCTAAGCTCAGGGTGGATAAGGCAATGGGACCTGATGGCATACATCCCAGGGTACTTAAGGAGCTAAAGGTGGAACTAGCAGAGCCATTAGCAGAACTGTTTAGTGAGTCTCTGAGCACAGAGAGGTCCCAGAAGACTGGAGAAGGGCTCATGATCCCGCTCCACAAGAGCGGTAGCAGGGAGAGAGGGAAACTACAGACCAGTCAGTCTTACCTCAGTAGTGGGCAAGATTATGGAGACACCCTTAAGGAAAGGATAGTGCAACACCTGGAACCATAGGGGCACAGGATCCAAGACAGCATGGGTTTACAAAAGGAAGGTCCTGTCAAACTAATCTCATAGATTTCTTTGACTGGGTAACCAGAGTGGTGGACCAAGGAGGAGCAGTTGATGTCTCCTACCTTGACTTCAGAAAAGCTTTTGACACTGTTCCACATAGAAGATTGATAAATAAGCTGGGTAGGCTTGGGGTGGGTCAGAAATTGGTCAACTGAGTGGCAAACTGGTTGACGGGCAGAAAACAGAGAGTGGTGGTAAATGGTATACAGTCAGAAGAGATGCAAGTCACAAGTGGGGTACCTCAGGGATCAGTCCTGGGGCCAGTCCTCTTCAACATCTTCATTAGTGACCTTGCAGATGGACTAGAGGGTAAGGCCTGTCTGTTTACAGATGACACCAAGATCTGCAACAGAGTAGATAATCCAGATGGGGTGGACAGAATGAGAAGAGATCTGGATAAATTGACAAAATGGTCAGAAGAGTGGTAACTGGGATTTAATGCAAAGAAGTGCAAAATCATGCACACAGGGAAGAGTAACCCTGAAGCCACCTATAGGCTGGGAGGTGAGTTGCTATCAGTCACAAAGGAAGAAAGAGACTTGGGTATCATCATCACTGATGACCTGAAATCATCCAAGCAGACCTCTAAAGCAGTAGGTAAGGCTAGGGGGGTGTTAGGGTGTATTAGTAGGGGTATCACAAGTCGTAAGAGGGAGGTAATAATCCCTCTTTACAAGACACTGGTTAGGCCCCATCCAGAGTACTGCGTGCAGTATTGGAGGCCACACCTTCACAAGGACATTAACCAAATTGAGGCAGTCCAGAGAAGGGCAACCAAAATGGTGCAGGGACTGCATCAGAAGACATATGAGGACAGATTAACAGAGCTGAATATGTATACCCTTGAGCAAAGGAGGGAGAGAGGTGATATGATCTAGGCATTCAAACACCTTAAGGGCATAAACAAGGTGAAAGAGTCTAACATGTTTAAATATAAGAAAAATAGCAGGACACAGCATGAGATTAGAGGGGGGCCGATTAAGGGGGAATGTGAGGAAAATTCTTTTTCACAGAAAGGGTGGTGAATGCATGGAATGGCTTACCAGAAGAAGTGGTGGCTATGAATACAGTGCAGGGCTTCAAAAAGGCATGGGATAGGCATAAGGGAGCAATACAAATGACTGTGAATAGATAGGCCACTGACAGAGCAAAGGCCGATGGCACATTTATAAGGTAGAAAAACAAATGGGCAGACTGGATGGGCCTTGCGGTCCTTATCTGCCATCAACTTCTATGTTTCTATGTCTATGTTGCTATGACTTGAAATCTTTGATCGTGAGGACAGGACAAGATGGCCAGATTTTTTATAATGGAACAGATAGGGAAATTTTACCAAACTTTAAGATTTAATAACTCAGAAACAGTTTACTCTTTTTACTTGAAATTTGGAGGGTGTTTACGGAATGTCCTGTAGATGTGAATTATTGTGTTTACGTGTCAGAGACAATTATGTTTGCGGAGATATTGCATGACACACTTTACGTGTTGTGGACAGTGTTTTGCTTGTGGTGGTGGCTTGAAATAGATAGGATACCCAGCCTTAGTGTCATGCATGTAGTTTTCAGTTATTGTGTGTGTTAAATGTCAATAGGTGCAGGACTGTGCCAGTCTGATGAATGAAAATCTCATACGTTAAAATGTTATATCTTGGACACAGTTTGGTCTTTTCACTTGAAATTTGGAGGGCATTGACAGAATGTCTTGTGGATGAAAATTACAGTGTTTCTGTGTCAGAAAATTTTTTTTGTGCAGATATGGTATGGTGCAATTTATGTTCTGTGGACAGTGTTTTGCTTGTGGTGGTGGCTTGAAATTGATAGGATACCTAGCCTTAGTGTCATGGATGTAGTTTTCAGTCGTTGTGTGTGTTAGATGTCAACAGGTGCAGAACTGTGCCACTCTGATGAATGAAAATTACAAATTTTGACATATCTTGAACATGGTTTGGTCTTTTTACTTGAAATTTGGAGGATGTTGACGGCATGTTCTGTAGATGTTAATAGATGTGTTTATGTGTCGGATCATATATTTTTTTCGGACATATTGCATGGCGCAGTTAACATTTTGTGGATAGCATTTTCTATTGTTGTACTAGATTAACATTTGTTTGGTGGCTGGCCTTGCTGTTGTGAATGTACTTTTTAGTCATTGGGTGTGTAATGTGGCCTGACATTTACAAGTTGGTGGGAGCCACCAGCTTGAGCAACTTTCTACTTTTCTATTCTTTCTTAAAAAGTAAGGACATTCTATGCAAAAAAATTTTTGTTAATGCATCAGTTAGGGTTCTTCTACAGCAAAAAAAGTGAGGAAATTCAATTTTAGGGTTCCCACCCCTTGCACCCCACCCCAGCCTGCACCCACCAACAGGCATCAGAGTGTGCATTGGTGTCCTTGACCCTAACTCTCACCCATTCTCCTACACTGTACCACCTCAGCTTGTTTAGTCATGGGATGGGGTGAGTGTTAGGGCCAGGGACCCCAACACACATCCCGATGCCTCTTGGTGGGGTAGGCTGCGGTGGGGTGCAAGGGTTGGGAACCCTAAAATTGAATTTCCTCACTTTTTTCACTGTAGAAGAACTCTAACTGATGCATTAATTAAGCTTTTTGCATAGAGTGTGTGTATATATATATATATATATATATGTGTGTGTGTGTGAATATATATATATATATATATATATATATATATATATATATATATATATTATATATATATATATATATATATATATATATATATATATATATATATATATATATATATATATATATATATATATATATATATATATATATACACATATACAGTATGGGCCACCACACCCCCACTGGCCCAATTGCAGGCATAGCTTAAATCCCCCACCAGCCCGATTGCGGGCAGCAATGTTTCTCCCCGAACATATCCCTGATGGTCCAGTGGACCAATAAGCCCGATCGCGGGCTGGAGTGATATAAGACACACACCCCCAAACATATCCCTGGTGGTCAGTGGACCGATAAGCCAATCCTGGAGCTGGAGTAGTATAAGACACACCCCGAACACATCCCTGGTGACCTAGTGTCCCCCTCCCCCACTCCATGAAGCCTCCCACTCCCACCCCCGAGCCGGGCGGGTGAGTAGCATCCCGCACTGCTGCCCCACACTGCCGACTGACTGTTTCAGAGGGCTGCACACCCATTGGTGCAGAGCAAGAGCCAATGGGTGTGCAGCCCATATGGTACAAGACAGTCCAGATTTGTGAATGAGGGGGGAGCGGGTGGTGGGACTTCATGGGTGGGTGGTGAGGGACACCAGGTCACCAGGGATGTGTTTGGGGGTGTGTCTTTACGCTCCAGCCTGCGATCAGGCTTATCGGTCCACTGGACCACCAGGGATATGTTTGGGGGGGACACATTGCTGCCTGCAATCGGGCTGGTGGGGGGGATTTAAGCTATGCCCGCGATCAGGCCAGTGGGGGTGGTGGGGAGGATTTTTCACTCTTTTGCCTGCAATCGGGCTGCAGGGGTCGTCGGTCCCCCATGGCTGCTGCCTGGCAGGGCGCCAGGCGCAAGTCCTTGGGGATCGGAGCACCTGCATGCTAATGGCATGCAAATCAGGCCATAATCAGATGCAAATGGCCCCCCCTGGGCCTTGCATGAATTATGGCTCCATTTGCATGTCACCTTTTGAATATTGGACATTTGCACATGGCGCATTGGTACTTGTGCCACCGCAAGTTGAATGCACCACTCTGACCACTTGCGGTGGCGCAAGTTCCACTGTGCCATGCACAGTGGCTGTGGCCGGGGGGGTGATATTCAGAGGAGTTGCTCAAGGGCACATTATCCGAATATCACTCACACACCTCGTTAACTATTTTGTGCAGCGCAGGCTTCGCGCTACAAAACAGCGCAGTTTGAATATCTGGCCATATATATATATATATATATATATATATATATATATATATAATTTTTTTTTACCATTTGTTTAGACCTTTTGTTTCCAGTTTGAGTTCCTGTATCCAGGATTCTACAGATATTCTGCAAGTCCTGGATAACATCAAGGGCACTAAAGACTCATATCTTGTAACACTGGGCATTGAATCTCTCTATACCAATGCACCACAAAAGGAGCTCAGGACTCAATTGCTTACTACCTCAATCAGAGAGGTGTTAGTGTAGACCCTAGTACAGATATTTTACTGAAATTGTCAGAATTTGTTCTATAGTTCAATTCTTTTGTTTTTCTAGACAAATATTATTTACAAACCAAGCGGGTGCCTAAGAGGTCCACATTTCCCCCAAGCATTGTTAATTTATATGTTGGACTGTGGGAGATGGACAATGTTCAAAATAGTGACAATAACCCTTTTTTTCAGAAAAATTACCTTTGGCATTGATATATCAATGATGTGATTTTGGTACGGAAAGGTGATCTATCAGAATTGGAGGAGTTTGTACAATATCTACACTGTACCAATCAACATCTGCACTTCACATATACAGCAAGCAGAAATAAAATAAACTTCTTAGATTTATGTGTTATGAAGGATAACAATGTTAACATTTGCACTGATTTACACCAGGGAAAGATTGCTAAAAACACCTAATTATAGGCATCTAGTTGCTACCCGAGGCACACTGTCAGTAACATACCCAAAGGCCAGTTTTAAGACTTAAACAAAATTGCAGTACTGAGGAAGGATTTCACAATGCAGCTGAGGATATGCAAGGTAGATTTCTGGATAGGGGATACGGTGGTGAGGTAATACAGAAAGCCAGACCCTATGCCAGCACCCATAATAGACAAGATCTCCTAATTGGGCAAAATAACCTTAATACCCAGCCAGATAATAGATTCACTATAGTGACCACTTTTTCAGCACATGCCTCTAGAATTGAGACTATCTTTAGAAATAACTGGCATATACTGAGAGGCGACCATTGTCATGATACAGTTTCTAATGACAAACCTAGAACCACATTCAGATGAACAGGTACACTGATTGATGTCTTAGTCCATAGCCACCAGCATAGACAGAACCGTACAACATGGCTAAGCAATAAAATTATACTTTACTTGTAGGAAATGTCTACTGCAAGCATGTTTCAGTGGGAAATCTATTCACCATCCCACATAATGGCAAGGAATTCACAATACAACAGTTCATTGACTGTGAAAGTACAGATATAATTTGTGTTACTGTATGTAACTGTGGAGCCTATTATGTGGGCAAAACTAAGTGCCTTTTTAAGAACAGAGTGAATGAACACTGTAGAGCAATTGCAATTGGTTATCTGACATATGCAATTGCACAACATGTAGCAATTTCTAGGAATCCTGCTGAACAAAACTTTCTTTTCAGAGCAGTAGACAAGGTCTGCAATAACTCCAGAGCAGGTGATTTTGATAAACTGGTAAACAAAAGAGAGAAGGCTATTGGATATACACCTTGCAAACATGTAAACATCTTGGTCTTAATGGTATGGTATGGTATGGTATGGTATGGTATGGTATGGTATGGGACCTGGAGGTAGTCATATCAGATGCAAGCAATGTGAGAAGGTGGTAGGGAGGGCTGGGGGGATACTGGGATGTATAGGGAGAGGCATCACCAGCAGAAAACAGGAAGTTGTTATCCCTCTGTACAGACAGTTGGTGAGACCCCATCTAGAGTACTGCATCCAGTTTTAGAGATCCCATCTGTGCAAGGACATAGGCAGGATGGAGGCAGTTCAGAGGAGGGCAACTAAAATTGTGCAGGGTCTGCAACAGAAGCCATATGAGGAGAGGCTAAAGGAGCTTAATATGTATACCCTTAAGGAAAGGAGGGAGAGGGGGGACATTATGGAAACTTTTAAGTACCTTAGTGGAATCAACAAAGTCTAAGAGGGTAGCATCTTTCAGAAAAAGAGATGTGCAAGAACAAGGGGACACAATTTGAAGATGGGGGGGTGTCTCAGGGGCAATGTGAGGAAGTATTTTTTCACAGAGAGGGTGATGGATGCATGGAAGAGCCTTCCTGAGGAAGTTGTGGGGGTCTAAAACTGTGGGAGAATTCAAGAATGCATGGGAAAGACATAAGGCAATTTTTGTGGGGGGGGGTAGGAAGAAATAGGCTATTGGTTAAATAGGATCTGCAGCTAATCCTCTAGTTAGGGAAATGGGCAGACTAGGTGGGCCAAGCAGTCCTTATCTGCCATCAAAGTCTATGTTTCTATAAAAGGCATTGGTCTGTTGCTATCTCACAGGGGACAAAGCCATAAGTGAGATCACAACAGACCAACAGTAGAAGTTGTATATTTTTTTCTTGGGCCCCAATCCTGCAGCCTCTGGATACCTTACATATGAAAATTATGTACAATAACAGCAGTATGATAAACCAGTAAATAATACCATTTACATAATAACAAGCTAGGAATCAGTTGAGTTAGTGCTTATAAATAGATAATGCTTTACCCCAGCTTAGAACTATCAACTAAGGGGGCATCTAGCAGCAGCTGGTTCCAGAAAACTTGAGCAACACCAGCAAACACCCAACACCTAGACAGCTTTAAATTACTTCTAAGAGGCCCACCTCTGAAGGGTGAAGAAGGCCTTCAAATCAAGATAATAATAATATCTTAAGTCATTTCCTGTCATAGTGTATTTATACAACAGGTGTTTGAGTGGTTTGGGGATAGAAACTGTAAAATGTTCCAACAGTAAAAAGATGAACAACTGTGCCCCTGTGTGCAATGGATCAGTATATGAACAACTAATGAATGCAAACCCACATTTCAGTCAAAAGATAAACGGCCTACCAATTGTGAGGATACATTTTGGAGCATGCTTAATGTAGCCAAAATAAATTAGATACATTTCTCAGCATGCTGAGTGACTAACTTCATTTAGGTTGCCATACTAGGACAAGATAACAATTTTTTAGTACATGTTGCATGGGTGTGTGTGTGTGTGTGTGTGTAGCTATATATAACATTTGGGAACTGTTTATTATACTGATGGGATGTCGGTAGAGAGCACAGAGGAGGAGGAGACACCTACAGTATGGTGATGATGAAAAATAACCTAAAACCATCTTCTCAGTGCAGTAGGGCATATGGGAGGTCTGACAAATGTTGGAGTGCCTAGGGACAGGGATTACAAGCAAAAGGAGTGAGTCAATATTGCCTCTGTATAGATCATGGGTCAGGCTATGCCTGAAGTACCATTTGTAGTTCTGTAACCTGTATCTAAGGAAAGATAATGATAGACTAGAGGACATGCAGAGAAAGGCTACAAATATGACCCATGGAGAACAAGGCAAAATTTATGAAGGAAGGCTGACCAGTCTTTTATTATCTCTGAAGAACAGAAGGGAGGGAGAGACATGATAGAGACTTTTAAACCCATAAAAGGATTTAACAGAGTGGACTGCTTATTTAATCTGAGAAATAGTATGTTGACTAGGAGAGCATGCTTGAGGTGAAAGGAGATTGAAAAAACATTAAAAAGTGCTATTTGCTGGACATGGTGTTAGATGGGCAGAACAAACTTTAAGACTAGGTTGTGGAGACAGACAATATCAGGTTTCAAGAGAAATTGGGTTGCATTTTACGAAGTTGTCAGATTGGATAATGACGACAGGAGAGGGGAGAATGAGAATAAATTTATATTTGTATAAAGGAGTCATTTTATTGCTAGATCATAAAAAAGATCATTACAAATAAACATAAGAACAATACATGACACTTTCAGTAATATATTAAGATCATCATAATTAACATTAGTAGGATTCTGTGTATAGACTGTTGGGATAGTCTGGGTGGACTGATTAGATCTTTGTTTGTCAATCAACTTTCTATGTCTCTATGACTGGGGTTGAGGAAGTGGTGGCCATGGGATTAGGCATAGCCACCTGGGAGAAATAGTGATCTTTCAGTTTTACTTGTGTTTTGTTTTTTTGTCTCCCTGAATACCTATTGTACAAAAGTCTGGACCTGATGGAGGAACACGACACAGAGCCAAAGATAGAGCAGGAAAAAGTTTATTACCAGACACACAGAAAAACAATGTATGCTTCACGAGAGCTAGGAAGACCCTAGATACCATGATATCCTTCCATTCTGGATTCGGATTTGGCAAAATCATGTTTTGCACACATTCACGTACTCACAGATACGAAAAGTGTGTTACTAGGTAATGGCACTACCAAATAAGTCATATTTGCAACTAGTAGGAGTCTTATTGGTTGAAGGTCAGTACAGTGGACAGTGAGCTTGCTTGGCTGTCTCTTTACGTACTCATAGATAAGAGTAAAACTAGCTCAGACTAGTTTGGAGAACAGTACAAAATGCTTAGTACTGCAGAATAATAGCAACTGTGTAGCAAGGAAAATAACTGCAAACTGCCTAAAGGCCTACATAAGTAATTATATTACTGTTAATTGAGGCCAGAGGTTGCCAGCACATAGCCCTATGCTACAATTATATGCACACAAGTTATTACTATAACATTAGTGTCATACTGTATTTTATCCCTCCTACATACATATATTGTATGTGGAAATAAATCATGATAAATCAAACATAAGTATCTCTGAACCATATACTGAACTAAGTATGAGGTTGTGGGGGTGATCTAGATTTACATATCACTGAATAAGAGAAACTACTGGGTACTCTCACATCACAGTTCTAATTTTCGAAGCAATCATTTCAAGTGTTTCCCTGCTCTTTTTTCAATATAAAACATATTGTCATGTTCAGGAAAAAGCCTATTTTCAAGACATATAATTATTTCGGAGTGCTTAAATTATGCATAACTGGTGCATGCAAGATTTCACATCAGTTCAGAGCCACTTTGCTCAGATGCAGATTCTTCAGTCCTTGGGAATATGAACAGGCATTGAGCATGTGGAAGTGCCTGTTTAGGATGTCTGTTTTTCTTTCTGGTCCTTTCTGCATAGTCTGCATTCCACCCTCACTATCACTCCCCTGGCTTTCCTCCTCTCTTACGTATTTGAAAAAAGTCTTATCCCCTCTGTGACCCATTCGGCAATTCTTTCCTCTGTCTGCACCTTTACTCCTATCACCACCTTGCCTGCTTGCATCTGCTTCACTAGGTATAGCTCCCAATCCTCCTCCCTCTGTGTTTCCTTACACCTCCTGAATGCTACCTTGTCACTTCCTTAGAGAACCATAACAGTCTTTTTTTCCTTCTGCTTTTACTCACTACCTGAGTTTGGTTGCTTTAATTATACCCTCCTGTATTCTTCCCCACCGTGATGCAACCTCACCCTGGCAGTTCCCCTCTACAAGGCAGTTTCTGAGGCAGCCCCCCATGTCTTAAAATCCACCCTCCTGAAGTCCAGGATCCTTGTCCTTATGTGGTTAGCCTCTGTTCCTAATTTAATGTTAAACCAAACTGTATGGGGATCACTGGTACCCAGGGTATTGCCCACTGTGACATCTGTAACAGTGTCCCTATTTAATATAGCCATGTGGTGATGGCAGCCTGAGAAGATGTGCTAGCCCTCTGTTCTGCACTTCCAGCCTTAAATCACTTCATTTACTTACTAATTTGGACTTCTTCTTGCTATTTCTGGAGGAGATCTGTCTAGCTTACATTGGAGTTGTTTTCTGCAGTCTGACAAAACCCGACACGTGGGATGGATTCTGACATGAAGACCCCACTGCAGTGGCATACTCCCCTGCTGGCTCCTGAGCAAGAGAAACAAAGTAAGCATACCAAGACACAGGACACAGGAGCTTCACACTCTTCATCTACTTTGGCAGCTCTTACTGAACAAAACTTCCTCAGAGAGATAACCCCTTTGCACAGCTCTCTGCAGTTACTTACCGAGGAGATCCAAAAGCTTCACTCCTCCATGGATACTTGAGTTGAAGGTTCAGGGATACTGAGACATGCACTTTCACAATTGAAGACTGGTGTAGCCACCTCAACCCCAAGGTAGTTTCTCTTTGGCAACACTTAAATAGGATGAAGGATCGACTGGAGGACCTTGAGGGGCAGGCCAGGCACAACAACTTGGTGATCATTGGGTTGCCTGATGGAGCCAAGAGCCCCTGTATTCTTCAATTTATACAAAAGCTCCTGGAGAAATTAGCAGGGACCTCAACCAATTGCCTGGTTTATGTTGTGGAATGAGCACACTGTTCCCTACTCCCCGAGCCACCCGATGGTTCCCCTCCCCGGCCTCTTATTTGCAAGTTGTAACATTTTTTAGATAAGCAGCATGTTCGGGCTAAACTCCATGATCTGAAGGAAGTACTCTGGGAGGGGCAGCATTTCTGAATGACTCAAGACATACCGTACTCAGTCAGGCAACAGAGAGTTGCCCTCCACCCTACGGTGAGTAAGTTGATTGCCGCTGGCATCACCTTTTGGGTATGGTATCCAGCAATCCTGCAAGTATTTAAGGACAGGAGATGGAGTAGTTAAGATGCACTGGATAAAGCAGTGGCTGAACTGAAGAAGAAATTCCCTGACATCTTCAAATAACTTTTGGGCCACGAAGCACCTCAGTTCAGTTAAAGGTCGGGTTTGGCTGGTAAGACTATGGTTGTTTGATAAATCTGGCTCAGTGTATTTATTCTATTGGTTTTGGACGCTCTCCCTTTTGAGCTGTTTAAGGGGGGAACCCAGTTAGCTATGGGGCTTTCACTCTCAGGGAGTGGGCCGTTTGGCTGTGGGGGATTCCTGAATTGCTTTTTGTCCACTTTGTGTGATTCCTCTGCTCAGACCCCTTTTTGGATTTTCACACGGTTGTGTGCAGCTAGTTCCCTAATCTTTGTTTCAAGTCGGCATCAACAGGAATCTGCTTTGAGTGAGCATTTCCTGCCCTGAGGTTGGACTTGACTACCAGGACATGGGCATTTTACCTGTACTTTGTCTTCCTGGCCTTCCTCTCTACCAGGGCCTTTCTTCCAGATTGCTCATGTCCTATTATGGCCCTTTGCAATTCAACAGCTATCCTTTGATGTGCTTTAAAAGTTTATTGTTGAACAAGTTTTGAAGGTTTCCTTATGATTACTGTGAGATGACCACTTTACTCATGAATTATTATGGTTTGATTTGATAGAGGGGGGCCTTCTCCTCCCAGACTTTTCTCATTTAAAGAGTTCTTAGTTATTGATGATTTACTATGTGATATTACTGTTTTCAGAATTGTTACTGTTATGTTGCTATTTTTTTTGGGGGGGGGCTTCGTCCTGAGTACAGATGCTTTCTTTGTTCTACAATGGATTTATTATCTGGTTTGTACTGTTAATGTCTGTATTTTTGGGCTGGGGCAGAGGGAACGGGGTGTCACCCATCATGGGCTGGGTATTTTGGGGAGTTCGGTCATTAGGACTGGGGTGTGTGGGGGTTTATGTGAATGTTCTTTGGAGCAGATGGAGTTTTGGATGGTTCTGTTTTCTTATGGCAGGGCTTTTTCAGGAGGGGGGAGTTTTTTTTTGGGTTGCTGTTAGTTTTGGGGTACCCAGAGCACCACATTAAGGCTTTCTTTTTTAGTTCCCTTTGGTCTTTTCTTCTGCCCTTTACATTTACTCATATATACTTATGAGTGTCAGCTATAAATTTATGTCCTGGAATGTTAAGGGGGCTCGTAATAAGCATAAGCAGTATATACTTTTTTGCCACCTTCATAAGCTTGACTTATGTTAACAGAAACACATTTGACCAGAGAGGAAGTTGTGGGTTTCAAAAGGCAGTGGGTGGCTCAAGTGTTCAGAGCAGGAATTCATACCATAGAGGGTGGGGTAGCCATTCTGGTGGCTAAGAGAGTGACATTCCAACTTATGAGGGAGTATTGTGACTTGAGGGGCTGGTTTACCTTAATTCAGGGTTGTCTGGGTGCCTCAGTGGTTATACTTGGCTCCATCTCTGGCCTGTTTACTGACTCACCCTCTTTTTTTTCAGATCTGGGCTTCCAACTCTCTTCCTTTTCCTCTCCTCCCAATATCTTCGGTGGTGATTGGAACTTGGTCCTCCAGAATGATCTGGATAGATCTGACCTTATTAAGTGGGGTCTGTCTCTGGGTCAGAGGGGTCTTCATGAGTTTATGGACCATCTGGGCCTGGTGGATCCCTGGAGAATCCTGCACCCCAAGGATAGGCACTGGTATTCATTTTTCTCACCAGTCCATGGCACATTTTATCGAAATTATTTTTTCCTCCTGAGTGGGTCTTCCCTCCCTGGCCTTGTCTCCACACACATTCTTCCTAAAGTTCTTTCTGACCATGCTACTATTGAGTTGACCCAGGTTCTTCACAACAAAGAAGAGAGAGAGATGGGATCTGGATGCTCAATACTCAACTTTTAAAGGACACCACCCTGGTTGTCCAGTTACGAGATTTCATGCATAACTTCTGGGAGGTCAACACAGGGTCTGTCTTGAGGTTGGATTGGTTGTGGGAAGCATTCAAGTGTGCAGTCCATGCAGAGTGCATTAAATTAGCTACTCTGAGGAAGAAGCGCCACATTTAGGAAGAGGATGGGCTCCTGTCAATCATCTGGAATTTAGAGAGAAGTCTATCTGCCAACTCCCCTCCTGGTGATTGGCAGCTCTTGGATTCCTCTCGACTGGCTTATGCTGAATTACTGGCTGAAAAGGTGGATCTGGCAATTCTCCATACCAAGCCTAGATACCTTGAATCTGGAGAATGAGCTGGTAAGCTTCTGGCCTGGACACTCAGGCAAACAGAAGAAGATAGGATGGTGTCATCCTTGAGACCTGACCCTTGTATGGATATTCTTTCCTGGCCCAGAGACATAGTTGAGACTTTCAAAAATTTCTTTCACGGTCATTACACAGCCAATCCTTCCTGTTCTGATGACCAATCAAAAATCATTCATTTTTTTATCCAAGCTTCCTCTTCCTTTTCTCTCCTCCCCTTAACAGGATTTTTTGGCAGAACCCATAAGTGTTCTGGAGGTTAATGCAGTAATTCACCAGAACCCACTAGATAAGGCTCCAGGCCCAGATAGTTTTGGTAATAACTTGTACTCCACCTTCAGGAAGGAATTAGCTCCCTTTCTGGCTAAGTTACCCAACTCCTTTCTTACTGATGTCTTGGATGGCTTCTCTTTCAACCAAGTGTGGGATACTCTTATATGGAAGCCAGAAAATAGATGGGCTTTTGACTGCTAGTTACCAACCGATATCTATCTTTAACTCAGATTTCAAGATCCTAGCTAAGGTCCTTGCCAACAGGCTTAGGTCGGTCTGGCACAAGTTAATCTTGCCAGTTCAGGTGGGATTTATGTCTGATTGCTTGTCCAGTAATCATGTGTGGAAACTCTTGCATTAGATTTCTGCATCTGGGGATAGCATGGTCCCTTCTGCCTTGCTCTCCCTGGACACATAAAAAACTTTCAACAGGGTCTCATGGCCTTTTCTGTTTCAAGTGTTGAGGAAATTTGGTTTCCCTGACACCTTTTTCAAGTGGATACAGGTTATGTATACCAATCCCTCGGCACAGATCCACTGTAATGGGCTCTCCTTTTCCCCCTTTTCTCTAGAATGGGGGACCAGACAGGGTTGTCCTCTCTCTCCCCACTCCTATTCAGTTTGTACCTGGAGCCCCTTATTTTTCATTTACAGAACTCTCAGGATATCAAGGGTATTCTGGTAGGGGGTGAAAGGTACAAGTTATCCGCTTATGCAGATGACTTACTCCTGCATCTGGAGGGCACTGTATCCTCCATCTTGATGGTCTTGTCCAAAATTGCTGCTTTTGGCAGTCTATCTAGGTACAGGTTGAATTTGGATAAATCTCAGATCATGCCATTAAATTGTTTAATTTCCAAGAGTGAGATTCGGACCCTAAGTTTATCTTGGCAGCCACAGGCTAGTACTTATTTAAGTATTTGTTTATCCTGACGCCTCTCTGACTTGGTCTCTAAATTTATCCCTTCTCTTGCTTAGCATAAAAAATGATCTCTTGAGATGGACTGCCAGGCCTCTGTCCTCTTGGGGCCACCTACATGTTATTAGGATGAATGTTCTCCGAAGATTACTTTATCTGCTTGGTATGTTGGGAGTATTTCTGCCCCAAACCTGGTTCCTATCACTCCAGCATATCTTAAACTGCTTCCTCTAGAGAGATGGGGCTGTGCTCTGGGCCTACTACAAACTGATTCTCCCAAAAGATAGAGGTGGCCTGCATCTTCTTAACTTTTTTTTGTATTATCTGGCTATACATGCAGCCAAATTGTTCCACTGGGGTACTACTATCCTGGACAACACTCTTGAGGGATACCATCTTTTATGGTTAAATATAGAAGCTTCCCTTTGCCAGAAGACAGGCATCCACCTTGCTAATCCCTTGTATGCCAAGCCCGCCAAAGTTCCATCCATGTTACGCTGCCCTCCTTTATTATGGTCCCTTAAGGCCCATTTACAGATGGCAAGCTCTATGCATCTTGACTGGTCTAGGTTGTTTTCGCAGCCTATCCTGACAAATCCCAATATTCATACCAGTAGTTGGCCAATCCCAGCATCCTTCTGCCATCCTTTAAGGGCTGCTCTGGTAGTTGATCTTACTGAGCAGGGCAAGCTTCTCTCCCACAAGCAGTTAGAGGAGTCCCTTAATATTCCAGTTTTTCATACCTTTAAGTATCTGCAACTGACCCATACCCTTTTGTCCTACTTTGGTCATGGCCCTTAGGATCAGGGGGATAATGATGTCTTATCCAGGTTTATAGTGGTGAGTACTCAGCCACATCCAGTTGCCAATCTGTACTCCATTTTTATTGGCTGCAGCCCCTTAATTGCCATAATTATTATATCCACTGGCAAACTATTTGGCATAACCTTTATAAATATATTAAAAGAGATCAGTATAGATGGACTCAATTCCGTGTTCTACATGATATATATTACACACTCCTTAAGCTTTTCAGGATGGGTCAAACTGCCACTCTGGACTGCACCCATTGCGGTTCTGTGGAGGGTCTTCTTTTTCATATGTTTTAGGAATGCTGTGGGGTGGCCTCTCCCTGGAGGAAAATTAAGGACTCTCTGGATCCATTGTTGGGCCTAGAGGATGCCTTTACCCCAGAGATCTGCTTGTTAGGTGACTATCCTTCCTGGCTGATTGGGATTTGCAGGGCCTATATAGTGCTGATCTCAGCTGTGGCTAAGGTGTTTATTCTCTGACACTGGAAGGATGCTTCCACACCTCCTTACAAGAAGTGGTACCTGGAGCTTATGCATGCTCTTATGGTAGAGAAACAGATTGCCAGACTATACCAAAGAGATGACCTTTTCCTCAAGAGATGGACTACCCTACATACCCCCATGTCCCTATAGCCATTACATGATTAGAAGTATACTGAATACGGATCCCATCTACATTTTTCTTCAGTTTGATCTTCCTTTGACTCTACACTGGGAACCCTTCTATCCCTATACATTGGTATTTGGGATTGTCGGTACTCTGGGTGGGTGGATTTTCTTTTTTGTGGGGGGGGGTGTATCCATTTCTTGATCTATTCTACACTGTTGGTTCTTGGGTGGGAGGGGACCTTGCAGGGGGGTTGCTGCATTGTTACTTCATAGAGTATTGGTTCTGTTGTATTGTTCCAATTTTGTTGCCTCACTTGCTTGTTGCTTCTATTGTGTCTGTCTAAAAATGTAATAAATTTTGAATAAAAAAAAAACACTACCCCTGTTTGTAAGCACCAGGTTCAGCACTGTCCTGCCCATGGTGGGTGCTTTGACAAGCTGCCAGAGAAAAGGGAGTTTCATTTCTGTTTATGATGGGTGTACTATGATGGAGGTTGGGGCATTTTCTGATATGAATATTGGCTATATCTCTACATCCAAAATGTTTTGTGTATGTTGGGAGCTAACTAGAAAAAAAAATCTAGTTGGCTACATGGGAAATGTCAGGATGACACATATGTGAAGTCATGTTCTTTTGGGTGTGAAAATTACATTTTGATGAATTGTTTGACCACCTATAACTCAGCCTCATTTAGATGTACACATTTGAAACTTTTTAGTAGGTGCACATATGCACATGGCAAGGAACTGCACACCAGTTAAATGTGCTAACATTTGGATTAGTGATTTAAGAAACAGGTGGCAATGAATGAAATGTCAGTTTTTACAGAATTTCACAGAAACTTCACATAAATTCTAAAACATTTCATGGACTCAGATTAGTAATTCTATCTGAATTATTTCATCTGAATTGTACATTCCACATCACCTTTATAGACAGTACAAGCCTTTGTGGAAAGGCTTGACAAATTTCTGCTTAACAAGGGAGTCACTGAATGCCCTGGGTAGTAGAATTGACAGGATGTCTGTAAATTGGCATGTGTTTACACAGCATATTTATTTCATCCCTATTTATTGAGGGAAGACATGATGGACTAAGAGTCGCTTCTAACCTCAGATTACTATGTTACTATGTTTCTGACTAATCTGCACCCTAACAATAGTAGTGAAGTTCATGATCTTTGCATAGCAGCTGCACTTTGCTACCTTAAATATGGGTTGCAAAGCAGACCCACCTTGTCCAGTCCACTCACCTGTTGAAACAATAGGGTTATCCTCAAAGAATGGATTTGCCCTTCTTTCAAAGGAAACAATAAAATCTCCCATTACAATGCTGTGAACAAGGGCAGTTCATGGCACAGCACAAGCACACCATGCTTCTATGCCAGCAACCCAGATTCATGAAGGTATGGGAGGCAGTATAGTGTAGTAGTTAAGAGCACTGAGCTGCAGACCTGGAGAACTGGATTAGAATCCCACAGCCACCACTTGCATACTATGTGATCATGATTAAGTCACAACTTCACTGTGCTCACAGGATGCACCTGGAAACAAGCCTTGAGATTTGATACGGTTAACCATAGTCTACTGTTAACCAAACTTAATGAACTTGGATATGAGAGCCCATCAGGTGGGCTGGTTTGCTAGCTATCTTACTGATAGACTGCAATGCATTCAAACTGATGGGCTCCTATCCTCCTCACTTCCACTCATAAGAGGGGTCCACCAAGGCTCCATTTTAAGACCATTACTATTCACTATATACATAAACCCACTCAGCAACAAAAAAAATTCTAAACTACATTTTTTCATGGATGATGCTGTGCAGTATACTTCTAAAACCACCCTGTCTGTCAGCTCTGAATTGCAGGCTGACTTCAACACATTACTATGCAACCTCCTCAGCTCCAAATTACTGCTTAACCCTAAGAAGACCAAAGTAATGTACGTCCTTCCTTCACAGCACTCAACATCCCTACATCAGCAAGCCTCACTGGCACACATTATAACACTTCTTGGGGATTCACTTGAGATGGTAGAAAGATTTAAGTATATAGGAATATGGCTGTACAGTAAACTGCCATTCGCTGCACACATTGAATCCCTTACTAAAAAGTTGAGAATAAGATTCGGATTCTACTATAGGAATAAATCCTTATTTCCCACAGACTTTAGGAAAAGGCTTGTGCAAGCCACTTTCCTCCCCTGCTGGATTACGTGGACATTATCTACACTTGTAGCTCAGCATTCAACCTATGCAAACTAGACATCTGGTATCACCGTGCCATATGCCTCATAACCAAGGCACCATTTAGAACACATCACTGCATCTGTTATTTAACTTTAGGCTGGTCATCCCTCGCCACAAGGAGGCTGCTCCACACTGGTACCTGGGCCCTCAAAGCCCTACTTAAGCTCCCACCTTACATTACCTCCCTTTATCGTCAAACATGCAGCCACTATGCCCTTAGAGAAAGCATATACATCCTCCTAGATGTCCCCAAATCCCATAGCCTCTATGGCAAAGCTGTAATTGGTCATGCCATCCCAACCACCTGGAATACAATACAGGCCTCACTCAAGCTATCAGAACTTGTTTCCTTAAACTCCTTTAAATCCTTGTTTAACAAGGCACTTATGGATACTAGCCATTGCCACCTTAGCTAGCACATCCAGCTTTGATAAAGCTAGTTTAATATGCACTTATCCACGTTGAACCATTCCCCTCTTTCTGCTTTTAGCTACTGTATTGTTAGAACTTCTCCCTATCCTACTGTATCTGTTAAAACATCAGTACATATAGTCATATTATTACACTGCTCGCCTGTATTAAATGTCTTATTTTCTTGGCAATATAACTGTGTTGTATGCCATTTTTGAATGTCTCTCTCTGTTGTAACTGTATTGTATTCTAGATAATGTAACTGTATTGCCTGCCAGTTTTGAGTATTGTGTATTGTTATCACCTTGTCCTAACAGGACCTTCTTGTAAATAAGCATACTCAATGCAGTTTTCCTGCCAGTAAATTTGAACTTGAATTTAAATATATTTCTTGGCCAAATACTGTAAAATAAAATAAAATAAATAAAAAATTGAATGGACTTGATGTATACAAAGTGGGTCAGTGGCCAGGCTAGGGAACACTGCTGTCACTCGCAGTGCCTTTTAGCTGGGGATGGTATGGTGCTACAACCAGCACTACAATGACCACTTGTGGCCGGCCAGGGAGCTTGCTTCCCCCAGGGTTAGCTACAATGTCCAAGGCCATCAGGATGGTAGGCAGTGCCATCATGTGGGCTGAGGGTGGTGAGAGGGGAGAAACCTGGAAAAAGTTGCTGCTTCCATTGTAAAGAGGGCCAGCAGCTACCTGAGGTCCCACTCCATGGAACCCTCCTCAAGAGACACAGTGGGGACATCCCCCAGGTCCAAGGAGCATGCAGACAGCAACAGTGGACAAAAAACTCAGAGAAAAGATTCTGTGAACAGTGATGGAGCTTTCCTTTTGTTTGTTGTAGTCATTACACTACCTGCCACCTATAGCAGTCATTGCTCTGCTATGCATGACTGCTGATTGCACGAGGGCAGATGAAGTTTACAAAAGTTCCAAATCTGCTTGACAGTTCCTAGAACAGGTTTTCTTTACAGAACATGTTTGCTCTTTGTAAGGTAAAAGATGTACACTTTCACGGAGCAAAGCTCTCATCAATATGTTTCAAGATTGCCCCCATATTTTAGTAGTACTGAACTGCTGTTTGGTCAAAAACCACATCCCATGATAAGAATATACATCACTGCCCACAGATACAGAACAACAAGCACCCTGGTTATCAGGGACAGTTTACAAAGTGAAATCATGTTAATTCATAGACTTGCTCCACTGACCTCACCCCTCTTCCTATGCTGTTGAATCACAGTGGGTTAGCTTGGAAAGTAAACTTTTCCATTTCTTCTTTGCCAGTAACCATGACATTTGGAAAAGTGTGCCCATGCAGACTTAGCACCTCAATAAAAGAAGAGAAGATGGAGCACTTTGTCTATCAGATCTTCAAGATCATTACAGACGATCACTTCTCTGCTTAGATACTTCATACAGCAGCAGACCTGAAAAATGACTTACATGAAACTAGCCTTTGCAGTCTCATTTCTTGCTGCTTTTTGCTCAGAAGGTCTTTGTTTATGTAAGTATGAAACTCTAAAAAAGTATTTAATGTGACTTTGATACTCCAGGTAATCAGCACGCTGCATACTGTGTATGCAGAGAGCGAGAGAAAGGCAGAGTCTGCATATTTATTTTCACATATTTGTTTCATTTGTTAGATTGTTTACCCAGGCTGATGCAAATGAGAAGCAACATCCTGTTCAAAGAAGGATTCTTTAGCTTCACCTTGTGGTTTATTCAATTGTACCCAGATCCCTGAGGCTTAGACAGTCTACTGGTGACTTGTTTTTACAATGTCATATCACTTTATGACATCTTAATTAGCTTGCTATGGTATTCATTGGTTAGCGCTCTGAACTGAGAATAAGGAGAACCCAGATTTAAATCTATGCACTGCCCCACTCCATGACCCTTACTAAATCCCTAAAAAGGTACTGTGCAACTAGCGGACTGCAGTGGCTGCACAATTTGATAACCCCGAGTGGCCTGCTGCACCATATCTGCTCTATTTCCTGGGTAAATAAACTTTAAAATATAAATAAAATGAATAACACTTTCAGTAAAGACTGCAGTTGAACATTTTGAAGTTGCCAGATTTCTGGTTCCAGAAAACCAAATCGTAATTTTATCAAATGCATTAATTATACAACACAGTTAAATACTTCTTTTGATCATTAGAATGATAGATATTAATGACTGATTTGTGGCTAAATGCCTTCTGTTAAGTGTGACATTGTGTTTTCCACATTAGGTTAAATTCAAAGTGTTTCATTCTGAGGGCTGTAACACACAACAAAAGTGTGCAGTGACATTGTATTTATGTTATCATTGCACACCTGGAGTATGTAATTATGCTAATTATATGCATCTTGCAATAAGAAATGAATGATGTGATGGTAATCCCAGAACAGTAGGGGAAGTTGTACTAGGAATGTTTGTCAGATCCTAACAGGTATGCAATGGAGCCAGGAAGGAAAGAGAAGATATGCTTGAGACATACAGGTTCTTGTAAGGAACCAACAGTGTGATTTGTAAGAAGTTGTTTACAAGGAATGAGGGAACAGTGACTAGATGACACATGTGGAGACTGTTGGTGGTGGGGATTCAGGTGATTAGAGGACACATGTGGAGACTGGTGGGGGATTCAGGTGACTACAGAACACATGTGAAGATGGGTGGAGGGATTCAAGTAACTAGAGGACACATTTGGTGCTGGGGATTCAGGTGACTAGAGGACACATGTGGAGACAGGTGGGGGATTCAGGTGACTAGAGGACACATGTGGAGACTGATGGGAGGTTCAGGTGACTAGAGGACACATGTGGAGACTGGTGGGGATGGGGGATTCAGTTGACTAGAGGACACATGTGGAGACTGGTGGGGATGGGGGATTCAGTTGACTAGAGGACACATGTGGAAACTGGTGGGGGTGGGGGATTCAGTTGACTAGAGGATACATGTGGAGACTGGTGGGGATGGGGGATTTAGGTGAGTAGAGGATACATGTGGAGACTGGTGGGTGAGGGGATTCAGGAGGGAGGTGATCATGTTCTTCACTGAGCCAGTGGTGGATGAATGGAATACATTGCCCAGGGAGGTGATTGAAGCCAAGACTGTAATGGGGTCCAAACTTGGCTGGGACAGATATAAGAGAATATCAGGACCCACAAGAAAATAAGGAGACGGGATACCTGAGGAAGAGTTTGACAATCAACACTAGTGCTATCAAGTCTCTAAATCCAGCATATTGTTAGGCTAAATCTGGATCTAAGCAGGAAAAGGGCAGACTGGATGGACCTCTGGGTCTTTACTGTGGCATGTTTTATATGTCTATGTTTCATAAAATCCCCACTATTCAGCAATATAATATTATAATTGTAGCAGAGAGGAATACTGTGATATAATAAGATACTTTTCATTTAAAATGTTGGCTTTTAAAGGTGATAGGAAACAGTTTTTTACACCTCTAGATGCCCTCATGTTGCTCTTTTAGTGTCAATCCAGTATCCTGCTACATGTTTGACCTTTTTGTTAAATTAAATGATGTAGTTCTGTTGCCTTTGTAACTATCCTGAATCTCTCTATCATCATCAGTTGGTACTCTCTTTTCATACTGCCTGAACATTCCATGACATCCAAAACACCATTCCAGGCCATTCAGATGACTAGCATGGAATGGTTTTATTGATGTCATGGAATGTTTTAGAAATATGAAAAGTAAAAGCAGTAGCTGCTCAGGAGAGTGGCACTGTATGTAGCTCTCAGGGCACCCCAAAGCTAGATTATTTATTCATGAAAAATGTGTCTAGGTATATCAGAACACACAACTGGCATGGAAAGAATGATGGAAAGGCACTTAACTATTTCAAAATAATTTCCTATCTCCATTAAAGAAGCATACTAGTTGGTGGACCCAAACTGTTAGCTCATTACTTAAGGGTTTTGTTAAATTTAAATAATTTATTTATTCTTTAAAGACTGTTCACATAAAGGTGGAGACCTTGCTAAGCAGTTGGTCCATTTTGTTACCATGGCATGAATAAACAATCACTATTTTGTCTTCTCCAGTAAAAGCAGATGCTCCGAAAGCCTGCTGTTTCACATATACTAAAGCAATCCTTCCCCTGAAGGCTATAACAGACTACTATACAACTTCAACAGATTGCAGTACTCCAGCTATAATGTAAGTATGATGAAACACAGATATATTGTAGAATAATCACAGAAATGAAAAGGAGCACAATTTAGGAAACCTACAGTGGTGTCTGCTAGGATCAGACACAGTATTATACTGTGTCACTGTTTCCTGCATGGCAACTGTTATTGAACTGCACTGCTTCCTGCAGAATTCTTCAAAATCCTGCAGAATTCTGCAAGATCAGGCATCTTACCCTAGCAGGGACCAATGTATGCATTTAGTCACTTTATCAGTTGGTTACCAACTACTAGATTAGTTCTGCTTGCTGAGTGGATCATATCTTTAAACTCAAATTGATTTGTGGCCCAGGGTCCAAAGCCTCTCCCAACCATCATGATAACCATCAGTGTCTTTCATGTAGATATCAGCATTTGTAATCTTTCACCATAATGATGTGATAGCTTAAATAATGATTTGTTTTCAGTCAATGGAGTCTGTAATTCTGTACTTGTTATTTCAAGGGCACATTTCTTTGCAGTTCAAGCTGCAATAAAGCATGGATATAGTTTTTGACATTTTTACAATTTTTCAGCCAAGTTTTGTACCCAGACTCCACACCCATTTCCCTCACTGCTCCTCCTTACCGCCTATATTTTTCTTTCTCAGTGGTAGCTCCCAGTGACTCCTATCTAGCATGGGACTGTGCTACAGCTAACCACTGCTACAGAATGTGTTCAGTGGGTAGGGAGCAGATGCATTGTTCATAACCAGATGACGGCTCCCGAGACAGCCCCTGAGACTCAGATATGATTGCAAACTCATCTTTTCAGCATGAAGTCAATGTTCCAAAATGTTGAGAGAGGTATCAAAAAGTTGGTCTCTCACAGTTATACCATTCCCCCCAGGCCACAATAGTAGTCACTCTAGTGCCCCAGAAACTGTGAACATCAGAAATGACTTGGTCGCCCTGCCAACTATGACTGAGAACATAGTATCAGGTGTTATACTCCAGTGTCTCACAAGGAAGGCAAATGCATATTCTACTGGGTTGCCTGGCCTGGCTCATCCAGTCTGTCCTTTTGATAGTCTACCTGGAACCATAAACTTAGTTACATGGTGATCCTGATAACATCTATAAATAAATCTAAACAACATGTATTTATTTTTTAACAGATTTAAGACCACAAGTGGAGAATTCTGTGCTAATCCTCAACTTCGCTGGGTCAAGAGGCACATTGATTATTTGAACAGATGAAATCTGAAGCATAACATTATTCTACATTTAAACACACCTCTAGAATTTCATGTCCCTGAAATCAATTGCTCATGGTTATCCAAGTTGATATCTAAAAGCAAAATGTCTGCATTTTATTTTCCTTAAGGAAATTGCATTTATTTTCTGTTGCATTTTAGTGACAGACTGTGAAATCTTAATATTTTATTGTTTTTAAATGTGCTGTTTAATTTAATATATTCAATGTTAAATGCTACGTTGTGTGTCAATTTGCTATTTATTGAATGTACTTTATAAATAATTGTATGGTTAGTAAAACACTTTGTATAACAACTCAAAATGTTGTAGAAGTTATTACTACTAATAATAATACTCAATAATTTCATGGGCAAAACTTTCAACAACTAAACAGATATGGAATATCTGAATGTGGTGTATGTACATCAGGTGAAATTACTCCACACTGGTAAGCAGCCTTTTTTATATAAGCTGGTTTAACAACAAACTGAATATATACATCAGAGTAAGACAAGATACATTGCAGTGCCATGCAGTATTTCTGCAGACTGCTGCAGTATGCTGCAGGGAACAGTGTGGCTTAGTGGCAAGTATGCCCTTTTGTCCAGCAGAAATTTGTGAGATGTGGTTTACTGAACTTATACACACATAATACCTGACCACCTCATGGCTTGATATAAGACCTACAGTACCTATGACAATGGACATCTATCCAGCTTATGTCAGTATATTATATGACACACAAAACAAAATACGACAACAGGACATCTTTCCCTGGTGTCTAGTGGCACCTCTCCATCATATAATAGCCATCTGTATTAGTTATTTTTGTTTCCCTGCTGACTAGTGGCACCCCCACCCTCTAACCACCTTCCCCATGCTTAATTTAGTCAGATTGTGAGCTCCTAAGTAGATTGTTTTGCCTGAGGCTATGTTAAGGGTTGAAGCTATAGCAAAGAGTTTAGGGGCTGAGATCATGGAAGCTGTGATTTTTGTTCAAACAACAGCCCCCACATCTTACCAGATCATCACCGACCAAGTTCCTGGAGCTGTTCAGTTTCCAATCAGTGTTTGGTCTCAGGAGCACAAGGGGAATGGCAGTAGGGTGGCCTAGGTCACTTGTTGGCTGCCACACATGAGAGATTGGGATCCAAGGGATCAGTAGCACATTGAGAACCCATGTGGCAGAAGCCACTGGATGGCCCTAGCCCATGGATATATCAGGTGGTGTGGACCTCATGGGCTTCACATGCACTAGTAACAAGACATGTTTGCCCTGCAGCCTGGTTACTCAATCAGGCATACTCAAATCAATAAATCAATTACTTTATTTAACCAGGCATAAACACCATTGAGCAAGCTAATTTTCAAGGTGGTCCTGGGCATTAATACAATACAGTACACTTCATAAGATTACAATTATGGTGGACAACAGTGCAAAAAAAAAGAAAAAACATTGTGAAGGTGCCAGTCAATATGGGCCTATACGTACCGGTCAATATAATTAACATGCAAAAGTACATAATGATAAGCTTTACTGAAATGAGAAGAGACAACAATCCCATATAGTCTCCGCTAAGTAAGAGTTCAAAGTAAAAAAGTAAAAAGTCTGACCCAGTTTGGGTGATGCAGGAGATCGCTCCAGTTGCCATATAAAGTAGATCCAGGATACCCAGACAGCTAGTGTGCACACTCCTGTCTCTATCAACTTTTCTTTATAAGGTAGGGCTGCAGACTGAAGATGTTTTCAGTCTTTCCACTAATAAACTGCTTTTTAACCATTTCTGGTGCAATGCATCTGTATTTTGTCAATAATAAATTTCTAGTACATACAGATTGATAGCCAGAAGGTTTGGGTTGCAATGCGTAGCATCACTGCAAATAAACCCATCAATGAGCTTATGCAAGGGAGCATTCCAACTGCCATGTGGCATGGCTATGGGATACTTGGCTTGGTCAATGGACTAACAAAAGTGCTAGGGGCTGAAGCAAAGAAAACCATCCATCAATGTCTTTGTTTTTTTAACCTGAAAGAAAGAAAGAAAGAAAACAGTCCCCTCATCATCATCCCCATACCCCTCTCCCATGCTGACACTCCCACTGAGCACCCACTACCCCACACCTCCCCTTACCCTATACTTACCAACTGAGGTCCAATGCCATAATCCTATCTGGGTGAGAGACACATCTTCACTCTTCAGTGCCAAACCATGAGCTGAGGAATACAGGTAATTGTTGTATAATTTATTTCAAAAGCATTTTAAACTTCTCTTCATAACTTGGCCATTTTTAGGAATGTTTTCATCAAATTTCAATATGGCCTTTTTGGGACCCCGACTAATGAAAACTGGCAGAGGAATTTCAGTAATCAGGTCTGGAAGATGATTTCTTGGTTATTGCATGACATTACCTTTCTGGCTTGATTAGCAGAATTTCACCACCAGTGTTTTTTGAGGTAGGGTTCCAAAGAGACCATGTTGAAAATGTAGTGGAAAAAAACACCTAACAAAAGTACTTGTCAATGCTGAATGTTTGCTTGCTGGTATTGGCATTGGTAGTGCATGAGTTAGAGAGATGCATAATGGGAATGGCAGTGAAGTATTAAACTAATGCCAAACCTCACCCTGCAGAGACTGACAGGCATTTGGGTATGTGCCTTTGGGTCATTGGCTATAATGCTCATACCATTCCACCCTGAAGTCACAGATAGGTGTTGCGGTGTGCCTTGGGGTCTTCAGCCTTTATACTCACCCCATTCCAGAAGGAAATAAGCAGAGATGGATGCAGTAGAAGAGAATTGGGTGAATGTTGAGGCTGAAGACCCCAAGAGACACCTCAATGCCTGTCACTGGCTGCAGGGTAGGAGGGGGTGGAATGGCTTGAGCACTATGTCCAATGATACCAAGTCACACCCCTGATGCCTGTCAGTCTCTACAGGGTGGGACATTATGGTTGTAAATCCTAATACCCCAGGTGTTTTTTTGGTATTTTCACCCCAAATTTTCAACATGGGCTTTTGGGACCCCACCTCATGAACAGTGGCACAATCATTTTGTTACTCAATCCCGAAAGTTGATTTCTCACAGCAATCATGCCATGCTGTGTCACAGGTGCGAAAACACATTTTAGGCAGGATGTGAAAAATAACAGCTGTGCTGTTCATAAGGAGGTGTGAAAAAATGGCAATGTTGAAAATCTGGAGTGAAAATATTGAAAATTGGCGAAGTTACGATCATGTGTATAAACTGTGCAATGCACGCTCATCATGCAGTCATTGTTTGGAATTTTTTCACCAAATTTGTGACATGGATTTTTTTGGATCCTACCTCATGAACAGTTGCACTATTATTTTGTTAATTGGTCCTAAGAGGTGATTTCACACAGCAACCGTGAAGTCACCTTTTGGGATAGAGTACCCAAATGACAGTGACAGTGTCCATGAGGTGGGGTCCCAAGAATCCCATGTTGAAAATTTGGGGCCCAAATTCCTAAAAATGGCTAAGATATCAACCTAAGTTGAACCCCCCCCCCGTTGATCCCCATTATATAGCTTACTGTCATTTCTTCAGTTTGCCAGTCGGCTTTGAAGAGTGCAGACGTGTCCCAGTCCCAGTAAAAGATTGCTGCTCCCAATCTCCAGAGTTAAGTATGGGGTAAGAGGGGGTGCAGGGTGCTGCATCTGCAGAGGAAGGGTAGAGGTGGGGAAGGGAGAATGGGGAGATGATGAGGGACCATTTTCTTTTTTACAGTGGGGGAAGACTTTGGGGACAATTTTCTTTATTTTACAGGTTACAAAAAATATTTAGGCATACTGGAGTGGGCTCCCAGTGTGTCACAATAGTGTGTGTGTGTGGGGGGGGGTATGCTGACACAGGGATTGGGTACCCCGATGTTGGAAATATAAATCAAACATTATTTTGGCACACTGGGGTGGGCTCCCAGTGTGTCACATTAATGAGGTGGGGAGGGATACATGCTGATATGGGATTAGGCACCCCAATGTCAGCTTTCCAAGGAGTGTGTGGAAGGCAGCAGGAGCCACCAATATGGAAAGCTACACCATGGCTCATTTATTTATTTATTGAAATGGTTCACCAGGAAAGGCACACTAAACAAACAAGGTTCTCTGTAGCAGGAGCCAACAAGAACCATAATTCCAGCCTTCTGCATTACTGTGCACTGTAATGCACATGGCTGGAGTCTTATCAGATGTTGCAAACAGAAAGAAGATATGTCTGTGTGCCTGGTTGCAAGGGAGGGGGAAGGTCCCACTGCAATGAGGAAACTGTCCCTCATTGCAGCGGCAGATTCCTTTCAAGTGTGGTCCTCTCTCTCAAACTGCTGTCATAGTCAGCTCACTGACTCATTGGTGCCTGTGGGGTGAACACCATAAAGTGTCAACTCGTAACCATCCCTGATTGGAGCTTTACTTTTCTTTCAAGTGAAGACTACTTCTCTCAAACTGCTGACACAGGCAGTTCACTGATTCACTGGTGCTTGAGGAATGAACCTCATAAAGTGTCAACTGCATTGAGCAGAAACTCACACACCTCTCAAGAGTCATACTGTCCCAAGATGTTTCTTGAGCATGTGTGGCATGCATGCGCACAAGCCAACATAAAAATGACCATGTTATGAGAGTATGTTGAAATGTTTCTATGCACACTCACAACTTTGGTACTTTTCAATATTTTGACCCCTAATTTTCAACATAGCCATTTTTTCACACAAACTATGAACCTTATAGCTGTTAGTTTTCACATGCTGCTGAAATATGTTTTTGCACCTGTGGTGCGACATGGCATTTTGGCATGAATTTGAACATTTTCACCTGCCAGGTTCATGAGGTGGGGGTCATAAGAAGGCTATGTTGAAAGTCTGGGGTCAAAGTAATAAAAAACAAAGAATTTATGAAGTAACATTGTTTGCAGGGATGTTGGTTACCCCACTGGACACTATATTGTCTTACCACGCCAGTGACCTGAGTTCAGGGGTGATCTCAGTGTTCTGGTTTAATGGGCCAAAGCTGATGGGGATGGTGCTGTGGCATGCAGCACCAGCACTGGCCTGGGTATGGATGAAGCAGTGTTTTGGTGCAGACACAACACCCTGTGGTGGGTCAGGGAGCCTTCCCCACCAGGTATTGGCATATGTGCTGAGGCCTGCTGGGCTAATGCACTGCATCAGGACTGTCTCCAATATTGTATTTATCTTATTTTGCACAGGTCCTGAAGGGGCCTGCACAAATGAGGATACAATTCCTCTATCAGAAAAAGAAGGGAAATAAATTGCAAAAAACTGCATTAATGCAGACATTAGGGTTGAAGAATTCAAAATGCACAAAATAGGGAAATGAAAAACCCTTAAGGTTTTGGGTCTCAGGAGTATTGATGAATCAGTGGCAGTGTCTTCCTTAGGGTTGTCAACCCTAATGCCCACCCTCTCCCCTGAACAAATAAGCTCAAATGTGACATTTATTTATGTATTGAAAGTTTCACCAGGAAAGGCACACTAAGCAACAAGATGCTCATCTCCCGGTGTGACCTGGGGGGAGGGGGTACAAGGAGGGTTGGATAACACACAGGTTATCAACTGAGCAAATAAGAGAGGCAAATAGCAGCATATGGATACAATTGCATTAAACTACAAGCAACAATACATGGAGTACATTGGATATTGTATGGAACATATAACAATTACCTGACATATAGCAGCAATACAAGGGAAAATTTAGCACACAATAATAAGCAGGTGTAAGCAACAGGAGACATAGAACACATGATGGTGCAGGACACAAAGCCACAGGACAAAAGTTCATAGGTTGGGGCTATATGCCAGCATTTATAGCAAAGCTAAGGTCACTGGTCAGGCAGTGGGAAGGGGAGCAATTGGTGCATGGCCAAATCAGGAACAGGAGCAATTAGAGGTGAGGAAGTAGCTAGGGCAGTAGAAAGAGAGTGGGCAGAGGAGGAATGCTGAATTTGAGGTGTGAGATCATTCCATAACTTGGGTAACTGGTGTGAGAAGGCAGCTTTCCCGGCAGTAGTCTTCCACTTAGGGATTGATAGTTGACGATGTCGCAGAATCTAAGATAATGGGTGGGGGGTCAGCTGAGAGCATGGAGGAGAGGTAGGAAGGGATGGTGCCAAGCCATAGGTTAGATACATATTTAGCATAGTGTGAAATGCTGTAGTTTCTGAGGAGGTGGTAGTGCCAGGGAATGGTGGGAGTTGCAGTGGTAGAGTGAGGGTGAGGCATCAAGTGCAAAGCGGCAGAAGGCATTAAAAAGTGTGTCCAGCTTAGATAGGATGTACTTAGGGGCTGCACCGTAAACAATGTCACAGTACTCAAAGGAGGAGTGTATCATCTTCTGGACCAGTTCATGTCAAATAGGGAGGAGGGAGGCTACTGCGGTTTCTATAAAGTGCACTGAGCATGGGGCATAGTTTTTTTGAAATATCATCGATGTGGTCTGAGAAGGAAAGATGGCAGTCGCGCTGCATCCCAAGTAGTAGTGGAATGAGGAGACATCTTTGAGTTTTTGACCATCCAGGGTATGTAAATAGGGAAGGGATGAGAGACTGGACAGGCGTTGTCATGTGCCAAAAGTCATCATGACAGTTTTTACATTTAGGGACAGGTGGTGAGAGCTGAGCCATTGCTGTGCTTTGCTGAAGTCGGCTTGGAGGTTAGTTTGTACCACTTCAGGGTCAGAGCCTGAGGAGTAGAGTACAGTGTTATCTGCATACATGTGGATTGAGGTAGTAGAGCAGATGAGCGGTAAGTCATTTAGGAATATAGAGAACAGTATGGGTCCCAGAACTGACCCTGGGGACACCAGTAGTTAAGGGAAGGAGAGGGAGACAGCATTTGTGACTCTAATGGACTGGATTCTGCCAGAGAGGTAAGATCTGAACCAGTTGGTGGCAGCAACAGAGGCCTGATTCAGCGACACAGAGAGCAATATGGGGTGGGAGACTGTGTCGAAGGCTTTCACAAGGTCGATGAAGATGGCTGAGGTGATCAGCCCACTGTCCATACCAGTCAGGATGGAGTCAGCAAGCCTTATCAGGGAGGATGCAGAGGAGTGTCTCTTTCTGAAACCTGACTGGTAGGGTGTGAAGAAATTAAAGTCAGTGAGGAAGGAAGGAAGGAAGTTGGATGAGCACAAGGTGCTCTTGTAGTTTTTCTAGTACTGGGAGGAGGGAAATAGGGTGGTAGTTGGAGGGGGAGGTGGGGTTCCTCCTTTTGGGAGTAGGATGACAGTGGCATGCTTCCATGCTTGGGGGACAGCAGCAAAGGATTGGTTTAAGAGTTTGGCAAGTGGAGTTGCTATGGCAGTGGCAGAGAGGTAGAGGAGTTTAGAGTCCAAGCCATCTGGGGATTTGCCTTTTGAAGGGTTAATAGAAAGTAGTGCATCTAGGGCATCTGCTGCACAGATGTCATTGAAGGAAAAGGAGCAAGGCCTAGTCAGGTTCGTTACATCTGTAGAGGGTGAGATAGGTGTAGGGTTTGGCAGGGCAGGAAGGAGAGTGGCAGCACAAGTGGAGAAATATGTGCTGAACTCAGTAGCGACTGCTGTTGGCTCGGCAAGAATGGAGTTGTTAGTATTTAAAATTGGAGTGGGAATGGCAGTTGGTGGGGTGAAGAGGGAGTGAATGACCTTCCAGAATTTTGAGGGTTATTTAGGTTGGACTGTAGGGAGCTGCTGAAGTACTCTGCTTTAGCTAGGTAAATGGCTCTGGTACACTTGTTTTGGAGCATGCAAGTATGTGGAGAGATGTTGTGGGAGGCATGAGGATATATGCATTTTCCAGGCTTTGTCACGGGTGGTTTGGCATGCAATCAGTTCTTGGGTGATCCATGGCAGGTGGTTGCCTAGTACCCTTGTACGTCGCAGCAGGGCATGTTTGTCCCAGACACTAAGGAAAGTGTCTTTAAAGTGGAGAAAGGTATCATCATCAATGTAGTCCATAATAGGGGCAGGGGCCCAGTTTGCTAATGCAAGGTCATCTAACACCGGGGTGAGATTTAGGGATTTGAAGGAGCATTGGACTAGAAATTTTGAGGGGAATTTTGAGTGGCGGATTTTGCGCACTAAGAAAGTAACATGGTGGTCACTGAGGGAGCCAGGAAGAATACCGGCATTTATGACTTGGTGAGGGTGTGTAGTAACAGCCCAATCAAGGAGTGAGTGGTTACCAGATTTTAGGTTAAGCTGGGTGGGATCAGTAATGATTTGAGAAAGGTTTAGTACAGCAATTTAAGTCCTGGTTTTGTTGAGGGCAGGAGCTAGCCAGCTGTGGTTTAGATCATCCATAATATAAAGTTCCCCTTTTGGGGTTAGGCAGGAGATTTGCTTGAGGAGGTTGGTGACAGCAGAGGATGGTATGCCAGATTGGCAGTATATTCCTGCAATGTAGATTGGTAGCGAGAAGAGTGTCAGGTGGAGTAAAATTAATTCATAGATTTTATGTTCAGATTTGGTTAGGATAATTGAATAGTGCAAGTCCGAGTTGACATAGATGGCAACTCTGCCACCTCTTGTGGCTCTGTACTGGTGGGCCAAAGTGTAGCCTTGGATGGTGACAGAGGAGTCACTAATGTCTTTTGTGAGCCAGGTTTCAGACAAGATGAGGATATCTGGAGCATAGTGGGCAGCAAGTACCTGAAGGGAGTCAAGTTTATGGACTAGGCTTCTTATATTTAGGTGCAGGAGGTGCAGGCCATATGGGAGAGGGTCTCCAGGGAGAAGTGAGGAAGTGTCCAATGTAGGAGGGGGGCTTGCATCCATTGAGAAGGGATGTGGGTTTGGGGACCGGAGTTTGGTGGATGTCACCTGCATCAAGGAGCAGGAGCAAAAGAGATAGGTAGTGGGTGAATAGCTGTATGTGACTGATGGTGAGCGGACATCGCTTAGTTAAAAGGCTTGGGTGATTATTTGGAGCTTGTCAAGGGGGGTAGTTGAAAAGTAAACCAGGAGGTGATGGGATGAAGAAAGGGCTGGGATGTGTGGCTGAGTGAAACCAGGCTCCGGGTGAAAAGGAGCAGGCACCCAGAGTGGAGGAGTGGGGAAGCCCAGTGAGGTTGGGCAGGAAAAGGGGTGCATGGGAGGCGTGGGTGGCAAGTTGGAGGAGGAGGGAGGGGAAGAGAACATGGATGAGCAGTGGCAGGAAGCCTGAAGTTGGGCTATGGCACAAATCTAGCATTAAGGAAGCCCGAACTGTTGTGGCAACAGAGGGCACAGGTATAGAGGGCCAGGGAAATGAGTGGTTCCTGCAGAAGGAAGGAGGACCAGTTAAAATTAAGGCCTAGATAACCAATGAGGCATGGCTGGCAATAGCCTGTAAGAGTGAGCTAGAAAGCCATGCATGACATCTTCATGCATGGCTAGCAGGGCCCTTTGTAAAGAAAGCTAAGACAGATTATGTTGGCCATACTATGTCACTGTGGGGAACTAGCTTGGAGCTGTACCTTGTGCCTCAGACATGATGCTACAAGTTGGGGGGAGGGGTGGGCATTAAGGTTGACAATCCCAAGGAAGACACTACCACTGAGTTGGCAATACTCTAGAGACACAATATTCTAATGGTTTTTCATTTCCCTACTTTGTACACTTTGTGTTCTTCAACCCTAATGTCAGCATTAATGTAGTTTTTTTGCAATATATATATATATTTTTTTATTTATTCATGGCAAAAAAAACTCTGTTTAATGCACAAGTTAGGGTTGTTCCACAGTAACAAAAGAGAGGAAATTCAGTGTTAGGGTTGAAACCCCTAACTGTGCATTCACCCCCACTACCACTAGACACACACATACATGCAAGTTGGGAAAGGACCAAAACGACACAACCAATCACACACAACCACCAGGAGATGTATACCTGTGTTACTGTAGCAAGTAGTTAAGAAATCTAACTTCAGGTATCATACAGTATTTCCAAACTTGTTTCACAAGGTTAGGTCACCTAAAAGTGAAACAAGGTGGAAGTAGATAAAACTGTGTACCTTGCCATGTTTTCAACATATGGGTGGTGAAAGGCATCACGGGTGCCACAATATTAGTCTATGAGAAATTACTCAATTTCATAAAAGTGTAACTTTGTCATGCTTAAGTATTTTAGCACCAACGCAGGAAAAGGCACATCTGAGGGACCAGGGCTTTCCACCCTGCAAATTTCATCCCAAAGGACCCCACCGTTTGCTTGCATGATGATGGCAAAGATGAGCAGTCATCAGGAGCATACTTTCACAAAATACTATCACAAACACAAAAGTGTCACAAATGGAACACATGACAGTGTCGCTTGGTCCTTCCCCTACTTGCACATATATTTGTGTGTGTGTGTGTGTGTGTGTGGTAGTATTGGGGAGGAATGCACAGTTAGGGTTTTCAACCCTAACACCAAATTTCCTCACTTTTGTCACTGTGTAACAACCCTGACTGATGCATTAAATGGTGTTTTTTTGTCAGAAATTTCCCTTCTTTTTAAGAATGTGCAATATAAATAGTGAATGGAATGTCGTGGTGGGAGAGCAAGGTCCTTTGGGCCTCATGGTCCCACCATGCTGGCCATTTGTGCTTACTAACCCGAGCAGTAATGATAACACTAACAGTAATGTTGACGCAAATGCAAACAATAATGGTAACGGTAACACAAATGTGAACACAGATGCAAATGCTAAAGGTTACAGAAATGGAAGCAGAAACAGAAACAGTACCAGTGACGTCAAGCGTAACGCAATGGCAATGAAAATGCAAGTGGAAGCACAAAAGATAACAGTAGCGTAAAAAGAAATGGTAACAGTAACGGTAATGGTGATGGAAATGTAAATGCAAATGCAAACGTTAACAGAAATGCTTATGGTAACAGTGATGGAAACGCAAACGCAAACATTGATGGGAACGGTAATGACCATACAAACATGAATGGAAATGCAAATGCTAATGGTTATGGTAACGCAAATGAAAATGCAAATGGTAACGCATATACAAATGGCAATGGTATCATAAATGCAAACGCTAATTACAATCTAACAGTGATGCAAACAGAAACGGTAACACAAACAGAAGCACAAACACAAGTGCAAATGCAAATGGTAACGATAACATTTACAGTAACAGAAATGGTAATGCAATCACGAACGATAATGAAAACACAAATGGCAATGATAACATAAATGCAAATGCTAATGGTAACGCTAACAGTGATGTAAATGTTAATGTAAATGCAAATGAAAACAGTAATTTAAACACAAGTGCAAACTGAAACACAAACAGTAACGGTAATGCTAACTGTAATGCAAACGCAAATGCTAATGCAAATGAAAAGGGCAATGGTAAAGTAAACGTAAGCTATAATGGTAATAAACAGAAGTGCAAACACAAACGGTAATGGTAAAGTAAACACAAATGCTAATGGTAATGGTAATAATGACATAATTGCAAACGAAATGCAAACGGTAAAGCAAACACAATCATAAATGCAGACTAAATTGTAAAGCTAACAGTAAGGGTAATGCAAACACAAATGGTAATGGAAGCACAAATGGTAATGAAAGGAAAATGGTAATGCAAATGCAAACAGTAACGATAACAGTGATACAAACGCTGACGCAAACAGTAATGGAAATGCAAGCACAAACAGAAACGCAAATGCAAACATAAATGATAACAGAAACACAAGTACAAACATGAACACAAAAGCTAATGCTAATGCAGGCTTTGTGTTTGAAAGACGTGCATTCAAACACCGTGAATACAAAGAATGTGGGCATAATAGTGGTCCTCGGACAGGAAAATGAGCACTTGGAATACTAATTGCTTATATCTCAGGAACTGTACGACACAGAAAGAAAATTAAAATCTCATATTATTCATGACTTTTTGCAACGAAAAGTCCGTATCTCGAACCGTCTTGAGATATGGGACCAAAAGGCACAGCGGACGCCGTAATGTTATCCTATGGGAATAAACATCAATTTTGGAGTGCTGTAACTTTGCAGCCCTTTTATATTTTTGCACCAAACCACCAAAAGGCACATCTGAGTGATGCTGGCTTTCCGTCCTGCAAATTTCAGCCCAAATGACCAAACTGTTGTTTTGCAGTAGGGTGGCAAAGATTTCCTATTGTTTTTGGGCATAGCGTCATGAATTACTTTAGCAAATCATGACACTTTTGCAAAAAAAAATCACGGAAGTGTCGCATATCCGAAAGTACTTTGTGACACTACTTTTTACAACAATTTAAAAACATATTTCTGGGATGTTTTACCCCCTCAAAAAAAACAAAAGACATGGCTATCATCCTCAGGGCTTGACTAGGAGAACACAACAAGAATTGTGTCCCTAGAGGATCCTACATTTAAATGCCAAGCATTTTTCGACACCAACTGAAAATAAAATGGCTGAATCACGAAAGTAAAAGGGTAATTTATGACACTAAAACTTAATTTGCGACACTTTCGCATAGTTTAACTTTTCCCATCAACTCTAATGGGATTGAGTGTTTTTTGAATAACTTTTAAACCGTTTAATATTGTGTCACAAAATGTTCAAAGGGCATATCAGGGACCCTGGCTGCATCTTCCCTGATGTGTTTGGACCAATCATGCAAACTGTGCAGGTTGTAGGTACAAGCAAAGAAATGTGCAAAACCCCATAATTTATGCATTTTTGTGGCACTCTGTAGCTCCACAACTGTACATCTAACCATAACAAAACTTGGCAGGCCCAGAGATCTATGGTACCAGACTGTGCGTTCCAACTTTCAGGCAAATCTGTCTTGCAGTGCCAAAGTGCCAAAGTTATTAAGGTGTAAAATTTCAAATTTAACATTAAATAGGGTACTCAACCCTAACTATAGTGGCACTACTGTGCCACTATATATATATATATATATATATATATATATATATATATATATATAATAGCTGCACAGTAGTGCAGCTATAGTTAAAGTATTTACTGTCACAAATGGCCTCTGTAGTGTCGTGTGGTGGGCATCTTGTTTTCAGTTAGCAATGCACAAAAAGCTGCTATTTAAATGTGGGTGCCCCTAGGTAAACACTGACAGCTGTGTTTACCTAATCGGGGCCGAGGAACACACTACAGTTATTTTTTTTTGATGGAAAAAACAGAAATGCCTTTTCTCTGATCGCCCCCTGTAGTGTCAAAAATTGCCCATAGGGCCTGCTCTCCCACGAGATACCATTATGCAAAATTGGCAGTGTGAAGGATTGCAGGGACTGGAGACCCCCACTCCCACAAATATATACCAGTTACCAGTTACATTACACTTTCTCAAAATGAAGAAAAATTCATTGCAAAAAACATTGTTAATGCAACAGTTAGGGTTGATAGTACAGCAACAAAAGTTTGGAAATTCTATGTTAGGGTTACGACCCCACCACTACCCTCCACACACCACCAGACATCAGGGTGTGCTGTGGGGTCAACAGGCCTACCTATCACCCCATTCTTCTATACTGCAACATGTCAGCTTGTTTGCACATGGAATGGAGTGAGAGTTGGGCCTGACAACCTCATGGCACACTTCCACTTCTGGTGGTGTGTTGAAGCTGTGAGGGGTTGTAGGGGTGGTAGACCTAACATCGAATTTCCAAACTTTTGTAGCAGTGCTTTCAACCCTAACTGATGCATTAAAGAAGTTTTTTGTATACGTATATATATATATATATATACACACATACACTCACAGAGTGAAGCTCGTCAGAATGAAACCCATTTCTACAGCACTCTGCAGTATGCTGCAGCAGAGTTACTGCAGTAAGCCATCCAGAAGCAAATGGTTTGATACCTTTTAATGGACCAACCTAGATGTTACAAAAAGTAAACCATGTCTAAGCTTTTGGACCAACCAAGTCCTTTCTCAGAGATTTATGACAATTGCAGTAAACCATGTAATTTCAATTTTCAATTTTCAACTTTTTTCCCTTTTTGTCATGCAGGAAAATGTGACACTGCCAGGATGAAGCAAATATCACAGTTTCCTGAAAGACAAAAGGGACTAATTGCCATTGAAATTACCTTGGTTTCCAAAGTAACTCTGCTGCAGCATGCTGCAGAGTGCTGCAAAATGCTGCAGAATTGGGTTTCCTCCTGGTAAGCTTCACTGTATGTATAGATATATATATGTACAGTGGGTGGGATATTCAGAATGAGCCAGGCAGGGCCACAAGCCTGGGCACAGTGCAACTGGGATGTGCAAGGCACAGTCCAGCCAATATTCAATGGTGCTGCCGCCATGGCTCAGCACTGCTGAATATGGCACTGTGGCCACCCACACTGTGCATGGTGCAGTGGCACTGCACCAGTGCAAGTGTCAAGAGAAGAAAAGGAAGATGTGCCAGCACAAGTGCGGTTGCGCTAGGCACAAGACCTGTGATATTCAGCGCTGGGTATGCAAATAGGGCCATTATGCATGCAAGACACAAATGGGGCCATTTGCATGTCATTATGGCCCAATTTGCATGCAGGTGTGCCGAGTCCTGGCAACTTGTGCCTGATACCCTGCCAGGCTGCAGCCATCGGGGACCGACGCCCCCTGCTCCTCGGTGGCAACACACCCCAATGCCTGACCGCGGGCTTAGTAAAATAAAATATTCCCTGGTGGTCCAGTGGACCTGCTCTCCAGCCAATCATGGGCTTAGTAAAACAAAGAATTCCTTGTGGTCAGTGGACTGGCCCCAGCCGATCATGGGCTCTATAAATGAAATGTATTCCCTGGTGGTCAGTGGACCAGAATCCCAGCCCGCTCACAGATTCAGTTATATATATATATTTTTATTTTCCCTTTTTCTGGCAGGACCACCGGCAGCCATCCGCCCTGGTCATGGCCCCCGGAGACCTCTACCACCATCAATTGCTGCTGAGGACCCTCGGTCACCCCCGGCTTGCCCCCCGGAGGGTGGGGCCGTGGGCCACCTTTGTGACCCCAGAACTGTGACTGGTCGGGGTCCTGCAGCAGCGGCGGCAATGTGAGGCTCTCCAGGGAGGGCTTCATTGATCGGTGGTCCTGCCCGCCATCTTTTTCCACCTGATTTTTTTCCCCAGAGGAGGCGGGGACGTGCAATGACGCCAGCGTCCGCCCAGCCTCCTCCCCCCCCACATCGAGCGTCGGTTGCGTGGAACTCCCGGTCTCCACCAGGGGTCCCCAGCGCACCGAGTGCTGCCGCGCCCTCCCGGTAGGAGAGGCTGTCCGTCGGATGCTCGATCCTACTCCCCGGCAGTCCTCCGGCGGCCGGATCCGTTCGAACCGAGTCGCGGATCCACTTCTGTGCCGGCAGGCCAGCTAGGTTCAGTATATTAAACTATCCTGGTGGTCAGTGGTACCCCCCTCCACCTGCTCCCTCAGACCCACCACCCTCCCCTGGGTCAGCAGTGGGCAGCAGCTCCCCAACCACAATCCCTGCCACCCATCGATTGACGAGCGTACAATGCAGGCTGTATGCCCATTGGTCTTCTGCATGGGTCAATGGGCGCGCGAACCGTACTGTACTACAGTCCGCTATATGAATGGAATTCATTCACATATTGGGACTGTGTAGTACAATATAATCTGCATGCCCATTGACCCATGCAGGACCAATGGGCGACAGCCGCATTGTATGCTGTCACTGGCAGGTGGCTGGGTGGCTTGCTGGTGGGGAAGAAGCACCGCCACTGACCGGGGGTGGAGTGGCGGGTCTGAGTGGGTGGGTGGGAGGGGAGTACCAAGGGACCAGCAGGATAGTTTAATATGCTGAGTCCATGATCAGGCAGGGGTTCTTCAGTCCACTGGCCCACCAAGGATTAGAATTATTTATTTTAGCCTGCGATCGGGCAGGGGAGCAGGTCCACTGGACTGCCAGGGATTAGATTTATTTATTTAAGCCTGCAATCAGGCAGGGGAGCAGGTCCACTGGACCACCAGGGACATTTCAGATGTTCAAAGCCTGTGACCAGGTGTGGGGGTGTCCCAATGCCTGGCCAGTGTCTGGGGGAGTGAGGGTGGCCACCACGGCAGGCATGCTGTGTTGCACCCAACAATACACAACGCTGGCCTGTGGGTGTCCCCAACTTGTTCCCTTTTTCGGACACTTCTTTGTGCCCCCCTGTGTGGTGCAAGGTGGGTATGTGCCTGCATATGCACCACACATCCAGGACTGAATATCAGGATGTGCTGCATATGCATGGGCATGTCCCACCACACTTGCACTGCATACATTACTGGTGCACCCTGGTGCATCAGGATTTGTGCAGCGCAACATCCCCCTTTGAATATCGTGCTGGGGTGCATCAGTGGGTTGTACATGGCACAACACTGTAGCGCCATGCGTAAGCCCTGTGAATATCCCACCCAGTACACACACACACACACACACACACACACACACACACACACACACACATAGATTGGTCTGTTGATATTTAACAGGTGGTAAAGTCATACTGTAAGTGAGATTGCAATGCAGCAAAAGTAGTAGTTGTATGTTTATTTCTTGGGCCCCAATCCCACAGGCTCTGGGCACCATTTATTTATTTTTGTTTGTTTATTTGTTTATTATTTAGATAACACTATTGATTGATGATTGAGTGATTGATTTGTTTGTTATTCAGATACCGATGTTGATTGATTGATTTTTTTGTTTGTTTGTTCTTTGGATAACACCTTTGAGCACAAGTGCTCTTTTCAAACGCTCCGCATTAGTGTAAGACAAAGAACTAGTATACATATCTTACATTCACCATCTCAAGTGGAGCCTGGTCTGGTACAAACATTTGAGTTAAGAAACAAAGGTAGCATAAGATAGAAATCAGGAAGTTGACAGTCATTGAGCATCACAGAAGTAGGGTGATAAGTTATTTAAAACTGACAGTCATTTAAAACAACAGCAGTCAGATTTCATAGAGAGCTCTTTTTAGGGAATTCTTAAATAGTGAAATTTGGGGACTCCACTAGGGATTCTGGGCTTTTGTTGAGCCAGTGGGCAGCTTGGGTAGCAAATGAACCTACCGGGTCATAATGTCATATGCTTAATAGAGTACAACATTATAGCTAACCCTAAACAGCGCGTCCATGACAGCAAATGGTGCAATACCGTATACTGCCGTGCAGTATTGCGCCATTTCACCTCGCAGGCAGAGGATAAGACCTCTGTTGGGAGTAGAGTTCTGCCAAGCAGCTGCCGTGGAACCGTGTTTGGTTCCCGGTCACAGACATTTTGTTTATTGCCACTACTTGTGCACTCCTGAGTTGGACCCCCAGAGATGAGAATCTTTAGTGGGGGTCTAGCTACGCCCCATAATGGGGTGTGGGGGCAGAGCTCCAACAGAAAAAAGAGTTATGCCACATGACAATATCGTGCTGTAATGGCAGCTCAGTTTTGCCATGCAGCATAATGTCATGTGACATTATGACCCAGGCTACAAATTAATGCGTGCCCATACTTGTTTTATGAAAGTGGACTTCAAGGACTTGTTTGGTCATGCTCCTTGTAGAGTATTGGTTATTGACAGGACAGAAGAGGTCACTTATGCAGTTGGGATGAGGACCAGGAGGATTTTTTTGCCATCAGACAGGACTGATATTTTAGCCTATCATGGAGTGAGAGCCAGTTAGTGAGCGCATGCATGGTGCAAATATGGGTGACTCTAATGGCCTTACAAAGCGACAGGCTTTGTTGAGGGCCAATCTTATTCTGCTAAGTACTGACTCACAAGCTGCTTGATATATTGGGAGCCTCTAGTCAATGAAAGGAGGACCATACTGGAGATTACCAGGCATCTATCCTCAGAGGCAAACTTATTCATTGCTTAAGAGCACTTCTTGTTTTCTGTTGACCTGATTTGTGATGTTATCCACATGTTTGGCAAATAAATGGGTGTCATCCAAGGTGACACACGGATACTTAAAGGATTCAGCCTGCTCAAGGGTAGCACCAGGTTTGTTTTGGATAACCAGGGAAATGACATTTTTCTTTTGGTGAGGCCCAGTGAACAGAATGTTCTTTGTCTTTTCATAACTGAGAACAAGTTTATTTCTTTTATATCCGTTCTCCAGTGGCATCAAGCTATTTTGCAGATCACTTGAGAGTTCACCAACCTGAGAACTACTGTTGAAAATCACCACATCGCCAGGATATAGAAGCATCTTTGATTGACAGCAGGCTTCAGAAAGACTGTTAATGAAAAGGCCGAAGAGGAGCGGGCTGAGTATAAACCCCTGAGGGAGACCAACAGTGACACTCTTAGCATCCGAGAGTACTCTGTCAACCCTTACTCTCTGCCCTACATATTAAAAATACATATAATAATAGCAGTACAATAAATACCAGCAGTAAATAATACTATTTACATAATAACAAGTTAGGAATCAGTTGGGCAAGCTCTTATAAAAAAAGAATACTTTAGCCCTCGCTTAAAACTATCAACTGAGGGCAACTCCCAAAGGCTTCACAGCAGCTGGCTATGGAAAATTGAAGCAACCAGAGCAAAGACCCAATCTCCAGACAACTTTCAATGAGATCTTGGGACTTTCAAGACCTCCAAAGGGTGGAGAGCGCCCTCAAACACAGATAATAATGATATCTTAAGTCCATCCATGTCATATCCAATTTATACAACAGGTGTTTAAGTGGATTTGTGATGGAAATGATAACATTTATAAAAGTAAAAAAGATGTAAACTGTGCCTCTCCCTGCAATGGATCAGCATAAGAGCAACTAATGAATGCAAAACCACATTTCAGTCAAAAGATAAATGGCATACCACATGTGAGGATACATTGTGGAGCATGCTAAGTGTGGCCAAAATAAATTAGATACATTTCTCAGCACACTAAAGTGACTAGCTTTATTTTTGTTGCCACGTTGGGACAAGATAGCACTTTTTAGTACACACATTGCACGTGTGTGTGTGTCTGTTGTGTGTCTTTGTCTGTTTAGTATACTTATAATATGTCAGTAGAGGCGGAGAGAACAGAATCCTGGGGTGATGATAACAAATAACCTAAAACCATCTTCTCAGTGCAGTAGGGCACATGGGAGGGCTAAGAAGATGCTGAGGTGAATAGGGACAGGAATTACAAGCAGAAATAGTGAAGTGATTTTGCTCCTGTACAGATAATGGGTCTGGCTCCACCTGAAGTATTATGTGTAATTCTGGGATCTGCATCTAAAGATGGATAATTATAGACTAGAGGCACTGCAGAGAAGGGCAGCAAATATTATCCATTGACAACAAGGTAAAATGTATGAGGAAAGACTGAACAGTCTAAACATATAAAGAACTCATTAAAGCTTAGAAGGGAGAGGCAAGACATGATAGAGACTTTCATGCTCATAAAAGGATTCGGCAGAGTTTATTGCTTATTTAATCTGAGAAACAGTACAATGACTAGGAGCCTATGCTTGACATACTGTAGAAGGGGACTGAAAAAAATTAGAAAGTACTATTTCATAGCCAGGGTAGTAGATGGGTGCAACAAACATTGAGGCTAGGTTGTGGAGACAGAGACAATATCAGGTTTCAAGAGCAAATGGGTTGCATTTAAAGGGGTTGTCAGATGAAATAATGAGGACGGGAGAGTGGAGGATGAGGGAAGAGATTAACATTAGTACAAAGGAGTCATTTATTTTTAGATCATAAAATAGATCATTACAAATACTGTAAACATAAGTTAAGCGCAATACATCACATTTTCAGTAATATATTAAAATCATCTTAATTATCATTAGTAGGATTCTGAGTATAGTATCTTGGGATTGATAGGATCTTTGTCTGTCTATCAACTTTCTATGTTTCTATAATTGGAGTTGGGAAGGGGTGACCATGGGACTTGGCCTGGCCATCTGGTAGGAATGGCAGTCTCTCAATTTTATTTTTTTAGCCTTCCTGAATACCACTGAATAAGGAAAACCAGGGGGTACTCATCTCAGAGTTCCAGTTTTAAAAGCAACCCTTTTAAGTGTTCCCATGCTCTTTTCTCATTATAAAACATATTGCCAAGTTCATGATAAAACCTACTTTTGGGCCATATAATTATTTCAGAGTGTTTAAATTATGCATAACTAGTGCATGCATGACTTCACATCAGTTGAGGCCACCCTGCTCAGATGCATTCTCTGGTCCTTCGGGCCATGAAGAGGCATTGAGCATGTGGAACTTTTGACAAGCTAAAGGTGAGAAGCTCAGACCAAGTAAAATCACATTTTGATTTAAACATAACAACAAACTGATGAATAAGGAAAAATTGGAAGCCTAGGTACACTCATTATACATGTACTCTATTACAGGTGCACTATTTATTTTATTTATTTGTATGTTTAGATAAATACCTTTGATCTGCGACAACTCATTTACAAAGGTGCCACATCAATAATACATCTACAACTATGACACTCACAACATGTTGCCCTTACTAGGTACGAACAATGATGAACGGTACAATGGTACACAAGTAGTGTGAATAATCTACATCTAAAAAAACAGTTACATATACGATATTCTTAGCAGATTGCCATTAACAGGTAGTCAGCGCTCACCAAATATAATGGTACACATGAGTTAAGAGTTAAACACATGGGTGTTTAGGTCACTTAGGGTAAGTTACAGCTTTCAAGCAGCAGAAACAGCTTTGTCCATACTAGGGAAATACCAGCATGTGTAAAAAGGTATGTAGCTTGGTGTAGCCTCTCAATTTTACCTGTAGCAATTTCAGAAAATTGGGGGACATAGGCAGCTTGAAATATAACATTTCATGCAAGTGGAATGGGGAGATCAAGGGGCATATGCAGGTGCCAACAGGGTAATTAAGGTTCTGAGCTGCTTTTTGAACTGGTTGATTTTGCTAGGATGGCACTGTTCCCATATGACCAACAATAAATACAAAATGTTGACTGTGCCTGTGACAGAATGTATGTCTGTCATGCTCTTTTCACCAAGAACCCCCTTCACAACCCTGCAATATAGGTATTGACAGGAGCTGTGGGGGATTTGTACCAAACCTCTCTTGCATTCAAGATGACCCTTTAAAACCTTACTACACTACTTGTCCACTATCCCTTAACAGGGGGTAACAAGTGTCCCCAAGCCCATTAAAGTGAGGGGGGTGAAGAAGAGAAAAAAGGCAGTTTCATTTTTATAGCTGCATGGGTGGAGCCTAGCAGACATTTTGTTAAGAGAAAAGGGACTGTGGAAGAACGTGTCTGGACTCAGTCGCTGTGTGCTTGCACAGTGCATCGGGTGAATGTCCATAGTGCTGCTGTTACTGTTGGTGCAGTGGTTCCCCGCCAACCCTCCCCTCTCCTCTTTGGGAGCACAACCCCTGGCCTCCCCACAGGGGGCACTATTTGTGTGTCTATCACTTCCACAGGTGTGGGCAAAACAGGAACAGTTTTCCATGCCAAGATGGCCACCGTGATGTGACTGTGTATGCACAAGTATCATGTATGTGCTCTGCTGTCATGGTAACCATCTTGGTCACAGCAGCCTCAGCCATGGCAGGAGCTCCGAGAACTTGTTCACTTGAGACTGCCACTCTGAGGCAGCTGTGTAGGCTCTGACCAGAGCTTGTCTGTTATGGGATGTCAACCAGAGGCTCAGCTGCAAGAACCTTTTTTTTTAAACTGAATGCAAGCTCTTTGTTTTCATATGTTACCAAAAGTAAAGCAGTTTTCATTGAATTTAAACTGCTGTGTTCTCTTTGTGAGTGTTCCACAAAAAGTTGTCCCGTTCAGGATCTTGACACAATGCCCCAGTGTAAAAGCAGAGCATTGTAATAAAAAGCATGAGACAGATCTGAAGCATGAATTATGGAGTTACACAAGAAAACCATGCAGCTTGCATTTTCCAGCATTATGATTGGACAAGGATTTGAAAGACAAAGGAAAAGCATGAGGGAGAGAGGGTAGGTATTCCGTATATGTCTACATTCCACTCCATGGTAGTGTAGTGCCCCCTCACCTGATGAGCACGGGTACAATAGAACATCTCCCTGGTAGTAGTAAACTTTATCTTTCAACCATAAATACCCACTTGGGCCAGAATGACCTATTCTCAGGTGTATCCTTGCAACATTTAACAGTTTCAATGCATGCATTTGCCTAGGTGCTCCAGCCTGGCATAGCCTGCATATCACTGTGTTTGACACCTTTAGCCCTGCCTTCTTTGGTGTTATCACCTGATGTGCATGGGGGCCTTAATGGCCTCGCCCTGCTCAAGCAGGGTAAGAGGGGGTGTGCTCTAGTAGTGGAGGACCAGCAACCAGGTTGGAATCCAAGAGGGGTGGCATCCACAATAATTAACTTATACAACAATAATAAGGAATCAACAAAATATTATATAATTAACTCATATTTTGAGTGGGAAAAAACATGAGATATACCATCTAAGAGACTTAGCTCCTGTTACGTATTTGATGTGGAACTGCTGAGTCAAGGAGGTACTCTGTAATTTACCGACTATAAATATACAGCCATGGATAAAACCATATGTGTGGGACAAGAAGAACTAGAATATGATTTAGAGGTAATTACTTTCTATATATAATAGTAATCCTTACACATTTGTTACAGGATAAAAAAAACAGAAAAGGATCTGAAACAAAAAGAAGTTTAGTGAAACAATGTGATACAGGATATTACCAGGTATGAGAAGTTGCTTTATAGACAAGTGTAAGAATACTAAAAAATAATTTTTGGGGAATGTAATTGATGTAGAACTGATATACCTTAATGGTATAATTTTTTAAAATGTTTGGGACAATAAGCTTCCTGAAGAAGCCATAAGGTGAAACATTGGGCAAAAAAGGACTTACAAGAAATTTGACATTGAGCATATTCTTTGGACTTTTGAGAAAAATAATTTGAGCTTTATATTTTTTCTACAACAACTCTACTCTGCTACCAGTACTGGGGTTAAGCGGATAAGACAAATTCTATATTATGGGATATCCTTCCCTTCTCCTGGATAAGAGCAAAGAAATGGGAGCATAAACTTAATAAGTATATTCCCCTGAATTATGGTACTTAGGGATTACCCTGGCCTATAGTGCTCTTCAGGATAACAAGAGCCACTTAATCTGCTTTAGGATTTTACACAGGTGGTACGGGACACCTCAGGTCCTATATACTAGTGCTCCATCACTGAACTTGCTGTATTGGAGCTGCTGGCAGCTGGCAATAGGACTTTTCCACATTCTTTGGAGTTCCCCCAATCTCTTGAGCTGATGGCAGGTGGTGCTGGCCAATTGATCTTGAGTATTAGTGACACTCATATCATTTAACCCTGAACAGGTGATCTTAGGACTCCTTACTGGTATTCCATCTATATCAGCCCCTTACAATGCTGCTACTACAAGCATTAATGGAAGCTAAATGCCTCCTACTGACAGCCTGGAAGGTACTCTCTCTCCCATAGATCTGCACCTGGCATTCCACCCTTTCCAACCTAGCTCTTGTCAACAGACTATCTTTGGCAACCATCAGAAAGCAGGAGCTATGTCATAACAAATGGGACCCCTTCTTCCTCTTTTTTTTTTTATTTTCAATTGTTTAACCAGGAGACAGATCTGAATCATGAATTATGGAGTTCTTACACTCACATCTCTGCTTGGTGCCTCCCCCTCATCCCTGTTACCTCCCAGTCACTTTAAGCTGCTAGAGGTCAGAATCTCATGTTGGACCCTACCTTTTTTTTCCTTTTGATTTTCACCCTCACTTTTTGTTTCCTGTGTGCTTTTCTGTGAGTTAGATCTTCCCTCTTGTTTTCTTTCTGTCTTTCCCCTCATCAGTATTTGTTTTATAGGTCCTCTTGGTGCCCTTTGTATGCAATATTATTAAATGAATGTATCTCTTAAACTGACATGTAGAATATGTTGGTAAATCATTGTAACTGTAATTTATGTTCATAACTGCAGAGGCATAGGACCGTGGGGCACAGAGCCACAGCAACTAACTGTGTAAAAGGAGCAGGGTGCAACAGCCCTGTCTGTGGTGACAGAGGACAGCATGGTGCAGAAGTCTTGATTGTGGTGCAGGACACAGGGGACATCAGTGTATAGCATCCCTGACTGTGAGATGGGGTACATGTGGTGCAGCAGCACTGCCCATTTAGGGAATGGAAGTGGGTGGCAGGATGCAGCAAAAGCCCACCTCTGATGGCCATTGAATCATAGTGCAGCAGCCCAGCTGTGGAGGCAGGAAACTGGCACTCTAGGGCTTAACACAGCACAGAAGCCTGACTGTGGAGACAGGAACACAAGCAACAGGTGCAGTGTCCCTAACTGTGAGAGTGGAGGAGAGAGGGCAGCAGGGTGCAGCAACCCCAACTGTTTGGGCAGGGGGCAGCAGGGTGCAGAATCCCTGACTGTATGGGAGAAGACGTGGGCAACAGGGTGCAGCAGTCTCTATAGCGAAGAAGAAGGCAGGAGGCTTGTGGGGCAGGAAACAGGTGGCAGTAGACTGCAGCTGCCTCAACTGTGGGGCAGATACATGGTGTATCGGGATGCCATATATTGTTTCTAGTTATACACATAGATGATGTGACCTTATTCCACTACTGGAGCCAGAAAGTCTGCCAACTAACAGCTGTGTTCTTTGCTACACATGCCTGTGTTTGTGGAGGAGACACAGGTAGCAGGACTGCACTGCATGTTTTATTTTCAGAACAGGTATGCCATCAAGTGCTTAAAAAGTGCAGTCTTACCAGAAAATCTTATCACATACACTGCTCCGCTTGGTCAGTTGTTTTTTTTTCTCATTTTTCACTGTTCACCACAGGAAGAGAGCTGGGAGCTGAGAAGCTGGGTCAGTGGAGCAGGCTGGAGCTGTGCTTTAATGTGGAGGCCATTCAGAAGACTTGAAATGAGAGCTTGTTTACTCAGCAGTCACAGATAGATTGACCGGTGTAAGACAGAGAAGTTATTCAGGACTTTCTGGCAACAATTCTGAAAACATACAGAAAACATTTGTGTATCCTATGTGTGGATATATGGACTGTAGCGGGACAGAGGTCTAACAAAGGAGCAGAAGAAGTGTTCCTCTTTGAGCTTTTAACAATCCTTTAGTACTTGTACTGGTCTATGTTTATGTCTTATGTTTTATGCTCTGGGCTGGATATTCAAAGGTTGCGCCATACGCAATGGAGTTCTTTCTCATGAAGTCCGAAATATGCATTCTGCCATACTCAGCAGAGAGCGTTGCACCCCAAGTCATGCTGAGCAACAGCACTATGCTAATGAAGGCATGCTCAACTGGAGGGGGAGGAACCATGCATAAACTGCACAGCCCGATATTCAGCCGGGCTGTGCAGAGTTATGCAGGTGCAACCCCCAACCTGCGCCTGCACAACTCTGAGCTGGAAAAAAAAGGAGCAAGTTGAGGGCCACCCACAGGTGAGCTGCCACTTTGCAGGGTGCAACACAGCAGCTGCCACCTGTGGGTGGCTCTCCACTTGTTCTTTTGCCCCCTGCAGCCCAATCATGTGGAGATCTCACTCCCCCCGACTGGCCCATGAGGCATAACAGTAATGAAACCCCCAATGGCCCAATCATGGGCATATCAGCAATGAACCCCCAATGGCCCAATCACAGGCATAACAGAATGACCCCCCAGCCCGATAGCGGGCAGAATGGTGTTCAACCCCCCAAAGACCAATATCCCTGGTGGTCCAGTGGACCGTGAAGCCCAATCACGGGCCAGAGTCAAACCCCAAGGTCAATTTCCTGGTGATCTAGTGGCATTCATTCATTCACATATCTGGACTGCCTTGTATGGTATGGGCTGCACCGATGGCTCTTGCTCTGAACCAATGGGCGGCAGCCCTACTGCATCAGTCGGTGGGCAGCAGGGTGGCAGGCGGGTGGGGTGCTGTCGCCTGCCAGCTGATGGGGGCAGGGTGGTGGGGCTCCATGGGTGGGTGGTGGGGTGGGGGCAACTAGATCACCAGGAAATTGGACCTGGGGGGGTTTGACTCTAATGCCCATGATCGGGCCTCGCAGTCCACTGGACCACCAGGGATATTGGTCTTTGGTGGGGTTGAATACCATTCTGCCTGCGATCAGGCTGGGAGGGGTCATTTCTGTTATGCCCGCGATCGGGCCAGTTGAGGGGGTTTCAGTTCAATTTTAACTGTGATCGGGCCAGTGGGGGGGGGTTTAATACTGTTATGCCCGCGATCGGGCCAGTGGGGGTAGATTTACTTCATGCCCACGATCGGGCTGCAGGGCGCCGGTCCCCGATGGCTGCTGCCTGGCAGAGCTCCAGGGGCAAGTTGTTGAGGATCGGTGCACCTGCATGCTAATGGTAAGCGAAAATGGGGCTATAAGTAGATCATCCAAATACCCCTGCACTTGCATAACTTATGGCCCCATTTGCATGTCACCTTTGAATATCAGAAATTTGCGCATGGCGCAATGGAACTTACACCACTGCATCTTGAATGCTCCACTCTGACCACTTGCAGTGGCGCAAGTTCCATAGCGCACAGTGGCTGTGGCCAGGGGTGAAATTCAAGGTTGCTCAATAGCACAACTCCATTGAATATCGCCACGGCTACACCCCTGCGCAACCTTTTTGAGCAGCGCAAGGGCTTGCACCACAGAATGGCGCAGTTTGAATATCCAGCCCTATATATTCTATATTTTCACCCAAGCCCAGTGATATCTAAGTTAAGTTTTGCTGGTTTATTATTAGTGTAAATTGGAATGGCTCTTTGCGGAGTTCTGTGTATTTTTTCTGCAAATCTACTTTTTTGTATGCGTAGTTTAACAAACATAGTGCTAACTTGTAGGGTGACTCAAAGATTCAATTAGATATATATCCTATGATCGGATTTTGTTCTTTCTTCGGGAGCATACTTAAGTACACATAAAATATACACATACAAAAGGATTTTATTTTTTGTTTTCATTTTTGTGCCACTCAGACAGCTGCAATCACATCATTTCACAGTACTTAAACTGCACATGAACAAAGTTGGTGTTCAGATCAGTTTGGTAGCTATCTACTGCAAGGGTTCAGTCTTGGGTTCAATCTCGGCCAATTAATAGATTCATAGACTGAATGAATGCTCAAGCAAAGTTTGACTGGATAGTTATAGCTTGCAGTTATAGTGTGTGTAGAAGCCATGAGGCAATTTTCTTTTTAGAACATCAGCTTATATATCTCATCACTGCAGCTTACTTAAAGGTTCACTCAGCATTTGGTTGAAAGCCAAAGTCACCAACGATTGGCAGACTGCTGTGGATAAAAAGAATAGTACCTGTGCTGTGTTCCTGGATTTGAGTAAAGCATTTGATACAGTGGATCATGAATCATTAATCTCCTCTCTTAGCTCCGTAGGCCTTGATTCACTCCCTCTCAATTGGTTCAGGTGCTATCTCTCTGGAAGGTTACAACTGGTAAAAAATGGAAGTTACCTATCTACCTCTAAACCACTACTAAGAGGTGTACCTCAAGGCTCTATCCTGGGCCCCATCCTCTTTGCCATTTATATCAATAACATTGACTCCAACCTCTCTCAATCTAACATTCACCTTTTTGCAGATGATACTGTTCTATATGTCAGTAATCCCTCACCATCTAAAGCCTGTGAACTGTTACAGTCAGAATTCTCCATCCTACAACACAACCTGTTGGAAAAAAAACTACTTCTAAGTGCCAAAAAAACAAAAGCTATCTTCTTTGCCACCAAGAGTTGCTCTTCCACTACCCCATCATTCACCACCCCACAATTATCCACCTTATTTGGAGAAAATCTGGAATTTGTGGATAAATTCAAATATCTTGGAGTCTGGATTGACAATAAGCTTGACTACTCTGTCCACGTTGAAGAGCTCCTAAAAAAGTTGAGGCAAAGACTTGGCCTATTTTACAGAATAAAACACTACCTTACCAGAGACTCCAAACAAAGATTAATCCAGGCATCATTCCTATCCCTCATTGATTATGCTGATTTCCTCTCAGCCACTGCTCCCTGTCCCTCTTAAATAAACTGGACACCCTGTATCACAGAGCCATCAGATTTATTACAGACCTTCCCTCCAGCACCCATCATTGCTCTCTTTACAATGCAGTCAATTGGACATCCCTACAGCACAGAAGAAAAAAGAATGCTGCAATCTGGATCTATAAAGCTTTATCAGACAAACTCCCCTCCTACATCTCAGACTGTTTCACCCGAATCACATCCAGGCCATACACCCTAAGGATCAATAAGCTCATTATGCTAAAGATTCCCAATACCTGCACCCGGTTTGGGAGGGCTGCTATCAGCTATTCCCTAGCATTTATCTGGAACTCACTCCAAAAATCTATGAATCTGAATACCCTCTTACCCTTATCATCCTTCAAAAAATTATACACCACCCTATTCCCAGAACTGTGCAACTGCTTCCATAAGGCCTAGTCTCCCACCCAACCCCCACCCCTCCCTTCTGTAATCCACTATGTTAGTTCCCATTCTTCTACCCTGTCAGTTATTCCACTTCGTATAAAAAGCCTACAGAAGCCCTACTATCTGAATATTATCCCTCCTATATCGAATGTCCTCTTCATTTTTACAGGTTTTAAGTTATTGTCACTGTGCCTTGTATATCTGTAAATTTTGTATATCTCTCATCTAATTGATTGTATTAATGTTATTTTATTGTCATGTCTTTGTATAAAACTTGTATCCTTCTTTGTATGACCACTCAGGTCCATCTTGTGTAAATGAGCTACGCTCAATGATGTTCGCCTGAATAAATAAAGATTTTGATTGATTGATTGGTTGTTGCCAGTGTGTATGTGTGACTTTGATTCACAAGAACAAGTAAGTTCACTAACTTGTAGAGAGAATAATAGACTAATAGCAACTTGAGCTGACATCTTATATTTTTACAGGTATCCATAGATTATGAATAAATGTATAATTGCATAATTAAACTAATGATAAATTAATAATAAACTGATAGTTGCATATGTATCTATTCCTGTATTGAATTTTATAGCAGTAAAACTGGGGGGGGGGGTATTTGGCTATCTACCCACATAACTGATTAGTGTCTGCAACATAAATTGAGGCTTCCTTTTAGTATTTATTTTTTGTTCTTTTTTTGTGTTATATTATTTTAGTGATTGACAGGACTTTTGGGAAAGCAACATGCCCACATAGACACTCTACTGAAAAGCTATGAATTCTGCAAACAAATTTATTTAAGACCGATGTTGCAAATATGACTATAGACAGACTGCTCAAGTACAGCATGAATTCTGGGAGGTCTCTGCAGTCCATGAGGAACTAAAAGAGTAAAATTCTGATCGCATATGAAAATTGGGAATTAATGTACTTTGGACTATGATGTGTTTGTATATAGTATGCAACAACATAAGACTAAAGGCAGAATAAGAACTCCTTGCAAGATTTATTTATTATGGACAATTCTGAACAGTGATTTGGTAAAAATCATTTTTATTCTGGCTTGGAGCTTTTCAATTTTCTGTATTTCTGTATTTTAGGATTGGTTTGATTGGATTGCTAAATACTTGTTTGGGTAAATATCACCCAGGATATTTTTAGATATTTCTAAGATATTCTGCACTATATTTTATGATAAAAGTGTTTGCTCAGGAAACAGTTGCAGCTTGTTATACTTCCATAGTAAAAAGCAATCTTTTCAACTAAAATGGTGCGTACAAGAAAACAAGAACTTGAGGCAAAAATTGATTGTCTAACTCCTATCAATTGCCCACTGGTTAACCAGACATGGCTTAGGGTAGTATATGCTAATAATTATGAAAAGGGAATTCAGGAAGTGAATTCACACAACAAAAAGATAGGAAAAAGTGAAGCGCTAAGAATAAGTATGGGAAAAATATATTGAAGTCTGTAAAAACAAAACAAACTAAAATGATAGATCATTTTGAGTTGGCACAAATACAGGATGATGAATCAAATGTAATTATCATAGCAGACACACAAGAAAATAAACCAGCCTACTAGTTGAAAATGTGACCCTATGTGAGTCAAGATTATCCAAATCTCCAAAATGTTTTATGAAAGTGATTCATACCGAGTTACTTGTGCAATAATGTTAGCTTCACATCCAAATTAGATATAGATTGTAGAAGCAATATAAATACCAATCAGAGTAAAACTGAGAACCTGTCAGCTAATGAGGACCCACACAAATTCTGTTACACTATGCCTATGTCAGATATGTTTCAGTCTCGTGATTTTTCACCTGACTATTTTAGTGAAATTAATCAAAAGCCTAAATGACAAACATATTTAAAAAGCATACCACAAGAGTTGCAAAATACAATAAATGGACTTAAACAGTTCAATTCTCCAATTAAGGGTACTGATCCAACCAAAATTAAATCCAACTTGTTGACTCTGTCATTAATTATCCATTTGCACTTACTGAGGACATGAAAAAAATTATGCTTAATCTCTATGCAGCTTATTTGATGATTTTGGATCAATTAGTTTTAAATATGAGCTGGACACTATAAAGGAAAATATAGCGATAAATGGAGGAAGACTTGATGATATATTAAATACAATGGAAAAGTTATTTATACCAGAAGGCTCCCCCTTAACAGCTATGGAGGACTCTATCTAGAATCTCCATGACTTTCCTTCAGTAAATATCCCAGTTACACCCACTAAACAGATAGTTGGCAATAAACAAGAAATAAACAGAAGGAAAAAAGGAAGAAGAAGACCTTAAAGGATGGACCAATACAACATCAGAATAATGAAAAAAATCAAACCATAGGAAAGCACAAAAAAGTTTATGTGGAAGGAATAAGTAACACTGGGAAGCAAACAACAGTGGAACATTTTGATAGATTTACTGCACAGATTAATGACATGCTACCAGATAGAAATATTTTCCAAGAATTTACACATCAAAGAAACTCTCTAAAGATAGCTGACATAGTTGCACAAATAGATAAAGTTGACTCAGAATTAAAAAAAAAACTTTAAGGGATAAACAGGCTGCCTGGAGTAAATCTAGACCTCCAGGCAAACATTCTACTGAGCACAAGACAAATGGTATGCACAAAACATCTCCGGATAGGTTGGAAAAGAACCAACAAATTATACTTCACAGGGAGAGTTGTTTGATATAAATGAATGTGCTATTTTGTGCTTATTTGATTATAATAATAATAAGGAAAATGTATCATTGGGTCCAACTATGGACAAGATTGTACACCTGCTTAGGGCAGGAACTGGTTCTGATATAACAACAGCTGATGTAGTACAAATCTGGAGAGACAGGATATGAATGGTGAAGAATGTGTGTTTATTTCTGTACTACCCCAAGAAATGCAAACCAAATTTGAATAAATAATGGTGCTCTGAAAAGGTTTGGATGTTCTGTAGATTTTGTGAACAGGAATCTGTTAAATGGCAAATTACATGGTATTAACAAAACAAAAAACAAATAAGTATACTTTGTCCGAAAGCAATTCCCAATGAAATTCAGGAAAAATAAAGAAGCTGTGTTCTATCTATTTATGCAAGCCCTGAAAATGCCAACAAATGATTTATTAATTGTAGATGTGCATCTTTGGAATGGCACATCAAAACAGGTCAAGTAGATGTGCTAATCAAGACACTAGAATAGCTGATCAAATACTAGAAAAGGCTTCAGTTCTAGATAGGGCAGATGTACACATCATAGACAGTGTAATGTTAAAGGAAACCAGCAAAGATAAAAAGAAGGACAAAAAAGAAAATGAAGATAGAGTCAATAAAACATTTTTCTTATATGGTTTAAGTAGGAATAAGAATGAAAATGACAGAAAACTGAAGGCAATTCTTTTGGATTTGTTGGAGCAACTTCTAAACATCGCAATAGAAAACTAGGATGCCATCTCTGCTGCTAGGATGGACAATGATCCAGAGTGCAAGCAAATACAAATCACAACAGAATATGTAAGTCTTTACAATAAAACAATGGAAAATACAGGACTAATGGATGCTATGGGACTACACATAGTAATACCATCTACTGAGATGGGATAATTTTGGCCCTATAGACTCCTGTTAAGGGAGAAAGAGATGATTGGACAAAAAAGGCATCAACCTATAAGTATTAAAGGAGATGTGTATAATATACCAATTGCAAATAACTTTGACACTTTGGAAACACAAGAAAACTGACTAATGGATGGACAGACTTCTAAGAATGTAGAGGAGGATGATGATGATGCCTTTCCATTCCTAACATGGAATGTGTCACGACTGCTTGCCAAATTTGCAGACAATGACTGGAGTGACTTTGTAAATAAACGCTATATTATTTGCCTACAGGAAACCTGGCATATAGCTGATTTTGATGTAGAATTGAATGGTTACAGTACCTTCCAGGTTCCTGGGAAGAAAATTGCAAAATGGGCAGATACTTTGGAGGGTTAGTTATATGAGTAAAGGTTGATAGGAATATTAAGGCAAAATCAATAATGAATAGAGATAATTTTCAAGTTCTCTTGGTTCAATTTAATAAGAAAACTTTGCATAATAAATTCATATGCCCTCCCCACACACACTAGTTCTAAATACTATCAGAGTCAATTTGGAAAAAGTTAGATGACATAATAAATATAAGTTGGAATAGCATGGCCTGTAAAAATATCCTCCTTTGCAGGGACTCTAATGCAAGAATTGGTGCATATGATGGTTATTCAGGAATTGATGTTCATAATCTGTGTCATGACAAGCCCATAAATATATAGTAGAGACACAAGAAATGAGAAAGTAAATAATGCTGGGCAAAGACTCATGGAAATTCTTAATACTTACAACTTAGCACCCCTAAATGGCAGATTAACTGGGGATAGTACTGGAAATTATACTTACTGTGGCCCACTAGGTTCTTCGGTATTAGATTGTATATTTTGGAATGGGGAAATGGACTTCTGGGACACCTGTCAAGTTAAATTCAGAGCAGTGATCATTTGCCTATTGTACCCAAATTAATATTTCTCCATTCGATTATAAATAATTGTTATCCACTACCACAACTAGAGATAAGAAATCAAAATAGGATTAAATGGCAAAATTCATGTGAGCCTATAATTATTCAAATAATACTGTCATATATAAGTAGGTTTGATGAGACCATCAATGCTAATGAGGAATATGTAATAATTCATTCATGTACTGATGAAATAAGAGCTACTTAATGGCATTTACTCTATAAACAGCAATAATAAAAATATGACTACTTGCTTCGATACAGAGTGCCAGAGAGAGAAAAAGAAACTAAATTGGTTAACTAGATTAACCCACCACCTTAAAAATAGAGAAAAATGTAAGTTATTTAACAAAGCTAGGAAAAATTATAAGATATTTTTGAATACAAAACAAAAAGATTATCAAATCAAGCAATGGAATAAAATCTTAACCATAATAAGAAAGAACAACAATCACTCTTTTTGGCTACTAGTTGCAAAGGGAAGAAATAATCTCAACTATGAGATTCACACACATATCTCACTAGACGCATGGGTAGTCCATTATACCAACATGTTCTATGACCCATTAATTGATAGTGCTAATAATGCAAGGTTAACTGAGATAGCAAATTTCCGAAGTATACCAATCCCTGAAGTATGTTTTTCAATAAATATCTTAGAAAGAAACAAGGCTGCTGGGCCTGACTTAATACCAGCAGAAGCTTATCTAATTGCACCATCACATTGGGCCAATATTCTTACTAGATTTTTCATCTTTTGCTGCTCTACACTTAACTTTCCAACTTCATGGAAAGGAGTAATTATCATATCTATCTATACAAAGGGTGATAAAAATAACCCTCTTATGTATAGGCCAATAACTCTCCTAGATAACATGGGTAAGATTTTTCCAAAATTATATTAAGAAGGCTCTTAGAACAAATCAATCACGTTGGAGGACTATCAGAATACCAAGCTGGCTTTAGGTCTGGTTACTGTACCATAGACAATTGTATTATTATAAGTCACATCTATGAAAAAGACATCAAAATACCGAAACAAAAAGTATATATTGTATTCATTGATTTTAGTTCAGCATTCGACACAGTATCATGTGGTTGCCTGTGGAAACTTATGATAAAATGGGGGATCTCTGAAGAATTGGGTGCAATTGTAAGTGCCCTGTATATAAACATGTGGGCATAGGTCAGGTTAGGGTTAAAGAACAATTCTCTGCCAGTTTTCCAACTAACAAGGGTGTGAGACAAGGGAGCATTTTAGCACCCTTGTTGTTTTCTATTTATATTGATAAGTTACTGACTCAACTAGCATTTTCTACCACTGATTCACCGAAAATTCTCTCCAGGAACTGTGAAGCATTGGTGCTATGTCGATGATTTGATGCTATTTTCCCTTGTACAGTCTGGATTTAAACAAATAAATAAAACATGGCAGCATGAGGAGAATCAATTAAAATGGTGCCACAATATACTTATTTAGGCCTGCCTCTTACACCTGATGATCAATGGACTAATCACATTAATCAGTTAAAAACTGAACTTAAACAAACCGCCATTCATTAAATCTATTTAACAGAAAATATGGGGGCAACTCCATTAGACCATTAATTAATGCACTCAAAGCTAGGTACTATGCCCAAACATATACAATGCAGAGATTTGGGATACAGATAACGCTGACATTTTAGAAGTTCCCTTGAATAAATTAATAAAATCTAGTATGGGCCTAAGTTACCCTATACCAGCTTTATAATCAGAGCTGAACTAGGATTACGCAGACTCATGGCATTTTTATTTGCAGGAAAAGTTAATTACTGGATAGAGATTTCCCACGTGAAATCACATAGGCTTCCATACCTTTGCTAGTGGAAAAATATGATTGAAATAGAAATGGAATACTCCAATCTAGTTGGTTGAAGAAAGTTTATTATCTACTGCAGAGACAAATCTTGCCTTTTGAAAACTATGTAACCAGAGGTGTTAAAATAAGCTTAAAATACAGAAATTTTTTTCTCAAACAAATTAGTTGAATATTTTAACATTCATGATTTACATGGCATTAGCAGATATCAAATTATGCCATGGTTAGTCCAAAATGATTTGACATATAAATACAGTACAGATATTATCTGGATGTATTACATGAATTTAATCAAAGACAATTATATATTAAATACAGACTGGAACAGTTTCCCAGCAATATACTAAAGGCAAGATATAATAAGCTAACTACCATCCAAGAGCACTATTGTTCCTGCAGATTCCAGCAAATAGAAAACTTACAGCACATCATTTTTGTTTGCCCTCGGTACACTAGACCTGGAGACCACTGGCCGACTCCAATATGGTCTATTGTTCAAACCAAGGATCAAGATTTGTTACCAAAGATTCTCTTTACAACAGACTATGATCACATAATTAAATCTGTATTAGGTTATTTGGAATCTATTACCAGAATCAGGCTTAAATATAGTAATCTCCTATTAGGTTGAAGAACTTGTGGTAATCAAAAATGTATGTTTTTTGCACACTTAACATGTTCATAATGCATAATTATATGTTTGTACTGGGTTTTTAATAAATTTAAATTTACGTCTATGCTTTTTACTTTTTTTTATCTTTGTTTTACCAGGAGAGACACTTTAAGCTGAAAGCTTGTTTACAGGTGCAGCCTGGGAGCACGAGGAAGTTACATGACTTGCTCAGGGTCACACAGTATGCAAGTGGGGGCCGTGGGATTCAAACCCAGGTCTCTGGGTTTGCCTGATGAAATGGTCAAATGACCAATCAATAAAATACTTTATACATATACATACATGATTTACCTTTACACAGAAACCTCCAAAGAACTGAAATTTGTGAGTTCAGACAGTACATGTGCTTAAAATACTGTAGCTGAGTGTGACAGGCACCTGTTTGTCAATCTGACATAAAAAATGTTCTTACATGACTGTATTTATGAAGGCTACAATAAAAGACAAACTGTTTCTGTGAATGAGCAAAATTTTGGTTTATTTTGTGTTCATTAAACAGCCTTGTTTTATATAGTTAGAAAAAAATCAGAGTTTTGATTATAAAGAACTAAGAGCTGTGATACAGACAAGCTGATTTCTCACAGAGAAAGAGTTCCACTACTTCAATTCAGCATTGAAACTCAAATGATCAGCTTTTTATAAGATGAGAATAATAGAGTTTGCCCTTTATGGGGCAGACCAAATTGTCCTGGTGCACCCCTACCCTCTAAGGCAAGACGATGTGCTCAGAAAAAGGGGAGGAGCTAAGGGGAGGGACTGGGGGAGCAAAACAATGGGTAGGTAGACAGGAAGCTGAGGGCTAGAAGGCGTATTTAAGGGCCAGCATGGTGGTGGTGGCTCAGCCACTTTTTGCTGAAGTTTTTGTTGGGCTATTTACAGAAACTACAACACATCAGATTGGCAGTTCGAATCGCAAGCTGGCAAGTGGTTTGTGGTGAGACATCATAAAAGGTAAGCTAGCACAAGAGGAAAAACAATAAAAAATGGTTTGTGGTGAGACATCATAAAAGGTAAGCTAGCACAAGAGGAAAAACAGTAAAAAAAATGACTGTTGGTGGCTTGAATACAGGGCTTTGCTTTGACAGAATATGTGGAATTGATAGAGATGGAGAACAAGAGAATGCAAGTTCTGTGTAGTTTGGTAAAGTTGTTTGGAAAAGAAAGATGGATAGTCCTGAGTAGTTCTGTAAAATTGTTTGCAAAGAAGAGATGGAGAGGCCCGCTTAGAAGCAGGATGGACTGACAGCAGAGGGAGAAAGAGAGCAAAATAGGGAGTTTTTGGCCTGGGAAGAGGCAGGTGGAAGCAAAGAAAATGGAGGGAGTGCACGATCAGGGCCAGCCTAAAAAAACTTCAACCTAAGTGGTGAGGCTTAGAAGTGGCCTAAGACAAGATGAGATGGGAGCTTTAGGGAGGTTTGTTGTTCAAAATCATAAAAGAAAGAAGAGTGCAAGTGGTGAGGGGAAGCAGAGAGGGTAGGGTGAGCGAGTAAGGCTACGTGGCATAGCGTCAGATGCCGCAATGGGGCCTTGCTGTAACTGGAAGAGATTCCATTTGAGTCCCTCTAGGACAGAAAGCTGTAGTAGGCATCTGTAGATTCTCAGCGGCAAGTTTGTGTACTGTTGGGCTTATTTCAAGCATTTCTGTAGTAATGGTGCTTTATTTGGCTAAAGGCCATGGGGAGAGGGCACAGGATGAGGCCACACTGTGGGGCATAAGATGCCAGGGTTGGGCCTCACAAGATGGTAGAAACTATGCAATGGGGGACAGAGGCCTAAAAGCTTTGCTGGCTAGATTGCAGGAAAGAAGAGCAGGATGCCAAGCACGAGCTTAGAAGGAAAAGGAGGTCATTCGAGTGAGCCACGGGGGGGGGGGACTCAAAAGTATAAAGCAGGCCAGCAGTAGGGCCATGATAGAGTCAACAAGATAAGGTCATGTGGCGTGATGTCACATGCCACGGTAGGGCCTCTTGAAAGGGAAAGAGCCATTTGGGGGGGCAGAGGCCGAGAAATGGAAGGATACTGGGCCTGTGTGTTTCAACATAGAGAGAGAGCATGAAGAGCCCAATTACATGAGCTGGGGAGTGTAGCCCGGGAGAGGCCTGGAGCACATGAGGAAAGGAGCAGGCCACCGAGCCTGTGGACAACAACATGGATCAACGAATAAGGGAGGGCCTACACTGTCAGACGCTGACAAAGAAGGCAATGGCTGGTCAGAAAGGAACAGAAACGAGGTGAGGAGAGAGCACAGAATGGGAGAGAGCACAAAAAGAAAAAAAGAAAAGACCACTTTAATACACACTGACGCAGAAGAAGCAGGCAGAAGCGAGAACGACGTGGGGGATGCTAGAGGAATGACCAAAGGATCAAAATGGATGGCTGAAGCAGATGGATGGGTTACAGGACAGAGCTTTTAGTCTATGATGCTCTAGAAGACAGGCAGGGACAATGAAGAAGCCTAGCAAAAAAAAAGCCCTCAAATACTATATATATATATATATATAAAATAAATAGTAAGGAAAGGTGTATCCTGGGTAAGACGAGGTGAGGTTATAATAACAATATGGAGCATTACTGAGGATATTTCTCTAGTTCTTTTCACAGCAATTATACAGGTTCCCAAGGCAGAGATGGCACCAAAACAGAACAGGCTAACAAGAGGATGCCTACAAGGCTATTGTGGAATTAGCAGAGAAGGCCAACAAGATGTGGCAGATGGTAGAACAGGAGGAACCGGGAGATCTGGGGAAAAGAGGAAAGTGGGTAAAGGAAAAGGGGGTGGGGAAAATAGACTAGTGGGGAGGCCATGCAGCCCAAGAAGGGTGCAGCCAGCCCAGTCCCACTATTGCCCCAAGTACCAGAACCATCAGTACCCCTCAGGACCAGGTGGTAGTCCCACTACTAAGCCCAGACTGGTACCACTGCCCACGGGTTCCCTCAGCCTCAACAAAGCACCCAGTCAAGAGGAGACCAGACCAGGCCATCCTGAGGACAACAGACCATAGGGAATGGATAAGGCCACATGTAAAGTATTAGGCATCATGAAAGAAAGCATCAAAGATTAGATAGGCCAAATTATTGCGGCCCTCGGGACAGGAGGTCTGGGACAGATGGAATCAGCCTTAGCCGAGATAAGGTCAGAAAAAAAGACAACGGGAGAGGCAGAGAAGGTGGCTGACAGTGTAGGAAAAGGAACAAGAGATAAAGGAGCCCCAGGGATGATAATAGGGGAGCATGAACCACTAGCTACGAAAGAAAAAATTTGGAATGGGGAGTATGTAGACATATTCGCATTAGCAAGTAGAGATGCTGCTGTAAAATATGAAGAATCAGAGAGTATCGGGAAGAGTGAGATGGTGGCTGCTGTAGTGCTGTTGGGGAACAAAGAAGAGGACAAATTTATGAAGGGAAAAACATGGGATGGATGGTTCATGGGTTTTGTCACATAGATTATAGATACATAGACAGTGTCTGCAGATAAGGGCCTATGGCCCACCCAGTCTGCCCATTTGAGCTTGTAAGTTCAGTTTGTTTTCCTAGAAGTCTGTTGCCCCTTACCCCTGACCTCCAGAATTCCTTTATGTCTATCCCATGCATTCTTAAATCCTGTGATTGTTTCAGCCCCCACCACTTCCTCTGGCAGGGTGTTTCACTTGTCCACCACCCGTTCTGTGAAGAAATTCTTTCTCATGTTTCCTCTGAATCGTCCTCCTCCAACTTCATCCCATGCCTCTAGTCCTGGAACATCTTTTTCACTTAAAATAGTGTTTTCCTGCACCCTGTTCCTCCCTGTAAGATACCTGTATGTCTCTATCATATCCCCTCTCTCCCTCCTCTCCTCCAGGGAGTACATGTTCAGTTCTTTCAACCTGTCTTCATAGGACTTGTGATGCAATCCATGCACCATCTTTGCTGCCCTCCTCTGAACCTTCTCTACCCTGTCTATGTCCTTACGTAGGTGTGGTCTCCAGAACTGTACACTGTACCCTAGGTGGGGCCTCACTAGTGTCTTGTATAGCGGAATTATGACCTCCCTTTTCCTGCTGGTGATGCCCCTGCCTATACATCCCAGCATTCTATTTGCTTTACCTGCTGCCTTGTCACACTGTTTCCCTACCTTGAGGTCATCAGAGATGACAACCCCAAGATCCCTTTCCTGCTTGGTGCATGCTATATCCTCACCCCCAACTGATATATTGTGCCAAGGTTTTTGCACCATATGCATTATCTTGCACTTCTTTGCATTGAATTTCAACTGCCAAACCCTGACCATTCTTCAAGTTTCTGCAGGTCACTTTTCATTCTGTCACACCCTGGTGTGTCTAGTCTGTTACAGAGCTTTGTGTCATCAGCGAACAGTGAAATTCTGCCTTCTAGGTCCCACGTAATGTCACTGATGAAGATGTTGAATAGGACTGGTCCCAGCACTGATCCCTGTGGTACCCCACTGGTCACTCTTCCTCTGTGGAGTGACAGCCATTTACCACCACCCTCTGTGTCCTGCCACCCAGCCAGTTACCTACCCACCATACTACTGTCCTGCCCACACCCATATTCCCCAGTTTGTGTAATAGTCTTCTATGTGGCACAGTGTCAAAGGCCTTGCTGAAGTCCAGATAGGCCATGTCCACTGCCCTCCCTGATCCACCTCCCTAGTCACCCAGTCAAAAAATTCAACAAGGTTGGTCTGACATGACCTCCCCATGGTGAAACCATGCTGCCTTGGTCCTGAGTCCATTGACAACCAGATGTCCACCAATCTCTCCTTCAGTAGTGTCCATGATCTTCCCCACTACCGAGGTGAGGCTGACTGGTCTGTAGTTCCCTGCTTCCTCTTTGTTCCCACTTTTGAAAGAAAGAAAGACCTGGAAGGGGGCAGGATCAGTTGTGTTCCAGGACAGTAGCTGCTGCTGTTTTCACAGGGTTCTTGTGGATTTTACTTAGTAGGTTAGTTCTTTTCTTTCTTGCTTCTAAGGGGCTAGCAGGGTATTGTTCTGGGGGATCCTGGATGTTTCTAAACTGATTTAGTGGCTGTAAATGGGGCTATTTTGTGGATGTTTCACTTTGTAACAGGTTGCGCTGGTAGAGGCCTATTTCTTCTGATTTAAAACCTGTTTGGTGGGATTTGCTTGGAGATGGTTATTTGATTGAAGACCTATATCTGTTAATTTCAAGCCTAGTTTGATTTGGTGTTAGTGAAGCTGATTAAATTGGAGACCTGTTTCTTTGGCAGCAAACATAGTTTGGGGCTTTGACTTGAATTTTGATTCCTTGTGCTGACTCCATTAGCTGTAAAGGTTAGTTCATAGTGGGGGAGGGGTGTTAATGGTCTGGCCAGGTCTCACTCAGCCAATTGAGTGGAGACAGGGCTGAATCAGGTTGAGGTGCTAGCTGCTTTGTCTTCTCAGAAAGAACTGGAAGGGGGCAGGATCAGTTGTGTTCCAGGACAGTAGCTGCTGCTGTTTTCACTGGGTTCTTGTGGATTTTACTTGGTAGGTTAGTTCTTTTCTTTCTTGCTTCTAAGGGGCTAGCAGGGTATTGTTCTGGGGGATTCTGGATGTTTGTAAACTGATTTAGTGGCTGTAAGTGGGGCTCTTTTGTGGATGTTTCACTTTGTAACAGGCTGCGCTGGTAGAGGCCTATTTCTTCTGATTTAAAACCTGTTTGGTGGGATTTGCTTGGGCCTGGTTCTTTAGCTGCAGGGCTTGGAGGGAGACACAGGGCTGATACACTCTCTCTTGTCAGGTGTCTGCCCAAGACCACGCCTCCCCACCCCTCCCTCCCAGAGTCTGCAAATTTATAAGGGAAGACCTGCCCTGCAATTGGAGGGAAAGGCTGCTGGTGCAGCTCATGGTTCTAGCCACTGGGGTTGGATTTAAGGCCGGGAGAGAGGAGCTTAGGGAGTTGTTCATTTTCCTTCCATGTTTAATGTGTTTGTACTGCACCAGTAACAGAGTTACTGGTGTACAGTGGGACTGTCTCTAGGATTAGTGGGTGACCTGATTAGGCAGTGGGGTATCTTGGAATAGGGGTAACCTGGTGGCTCACGCAAGGAAAACTATTTGAAAGGGATGGAACACACATCATTAGGGCCGCATCTTTGGGAGGGTGGTGGGTGCACAGGTGTGGAGCAGCCATGATACTGGACTGGGCTTGGAAGTTTGGTGGTTGCCCAGTGTGCTACCAGCTAGCACAGCTTAGGGAGGAGGTTGCGGGGATGAGGAGAAAGCTGGGGGAAGGGGGGTGGTATGGTTGGGGAAGGGGGCTGGAAATCTCCCACAGGGTTGCACCAAGCACTGGGGGCGGGAGTATAGGGAAAGGAGTGCAGGAGAATACTCAGGGGTCACATAGGGACCCTGGCAGAGGGGGCCCAAAAGGACACTACCAAGGAAGCAGGCAGGTAACTGGGGACCCTCACAAAGGGGGGATGGAGGGACAACATTCTCAGGGAAGTAGGCGGATAGCCAGTGCTGGACAGAAGGAAGCAAGGCAGGGAGGTGGATCAGACCTTATACTTAGTAACCGTTTCAATTCTCTTCTTCTGCTCAAGGATGTAGCCATGACAGAGGTGGTTAGAGACGGAAAGGGTGTGGGAGTGGGGGGCAGGAGGCAGGGGCCTGATAGCAGGAAGAACAGGGGGGGACCTGGAATGCAGGAGAATGGGGAGCAGTGAATCGGAGCAGGGGAAGAGGGAGGAAAGCACAAGGAGAAGGACCAGTTGGGAGGAAAGGTAAAAAGGACCAGAAGTACAAGGAGGATTCAGTAAAGAGAGCTGAGGGTTAGGCCAGGAGCACGATGAGCAAGGAGGAACTAAATGGAGACAGGAAGGAAGGAGGATGAGCCAGGCTAGTTTAGCAGATGGGGAGAAGGACCAGTTCTAGAGCAGTGAGAGGGAATTAACAAGGTACAGAAGGATAGTCAGGAGGAGGAGAGGCATAGGATTGGAGGGGGGGTGGCCATGGTAAATAAGGAGCGGGTGGCATGTGGCACCCAGATAGGGGAGGAACAAGGAGCCAGCTGGGTGGAGGGCCGTAGAAAGGATGAGGGACATGGAAGGGGGGAATGGAGGAAAGAGGTGGTCAGAGTGCTCCTGCTGGGGATTCTATGATCAGGGGTATCGAATGGGATAGGGAGGAGAAGCCTGGCCAGTTAGAACAAGATGCTTCCCTGGACTAACGGTGCACAGGGCTAAGCATGAGGTATATCAGCTGGCAAGGATCTGTGGGTTCCCCAGACATACTGGTCCACCTGGGCACAAATGACATTGAGGGAAATAGGAGCTAGAGATACAGGCAAGATTCAGGAGCTTGCCAGGGTCTGTCATGACATAGGATGCACAGTTTCTTCTCAGAAATCCTGCCAGTGCCAAGGGCAAGTGGGGAACACAAAAGAAAAATTAGGGCGATAAACCAGTGGCTCAGGGAGTGGTGTGATGCCAGAGGGTATGGGTTGATGGGGATTAGGGGAGACCTGGGAGGATAAGGAGCTGTATGCTAGAGATAGACTACATCTCAATTTGGAGGGAGGGACCTTAAGTTGAAAATAGAGGAGTTCATTGGTGAAAAGTGGGGTTTAAACTTGTGAAGGGGGGTGGGATGGGAGAAAAGGCAGTCAAGGGATGCCAATAAAGGAGGGACTCTGTCTCCCCCCACCGGGGACCAGGAGGATTGCAGGAAAAGACCAACTGGCAAAGTGCAGACCAGGAGAAAACAGAATCCCAAGGGAACACGAGCAGGGGAAATGAAACTATAGGGAAAGAGTGGAAGATAGTCTCATAAATGCCAGGAGCTTGGGCAATAAAATGCCTGAGCTCCAGGCGATGTTAACTGAGGGAGCAGTGGATGGCAGTGGTCACTGAGACTTGGGCCACTGCAAGAACATGACTGGACTGAACCTGAACGGGTTACACTATGTTCAGGAAGGACAGGGGGAGGGAAGGGGAGGAGGGGTAGCAATGATAGTAAAAAACTGCATTGGCATGGGGGAGTTGAGGAGGCGGAGGGAACCGTGGAGGCGATTTGGGTCACCTTGATAACAAGGGCAAGAGAGTAAAATAGGAGTGGTGTATAGACCCCTGCCCTGGCGGAGGAGCTGGAGGACAGTCTGGTGGCAGATGTTAGGAGACACTGCAGACTGGGCAGAGGAAAGGTGGTGGTGTTAGGGGACTTAAACATGCCAGGAACAGACTGGGAGACTATGACATCCTCTGTGACCAGGGATCAGAGGTTGTTGGATGTCTTTCAAGACACGTTCCTAACTCAGCAGGTGAGGGAACCCACCAGGGAGGCATGGGTACTGGATGTGGTCCTGGCAGACAGTGACCAGATTGGGGCCTGGGTAAGGGACCCATTGGCGGGAGGACCATGCCACGGTCTGGTTCTGCCTGGACCTAGGAGGGTAGAAGGCTGCACAAAGACGGAAGTAACCGACTTCAGGGGTGGATTTTAAGGAAATGGGAAGGATCCTTAAGGAGCATTTGGATGTGATTGGTCAGACATGGACGCTGATAGTAGGTGGGAAATCATCAGGAGAAGGGTGCAGGATGCTATCAGCACCTGTGCAAGAGTAAGACGAAAATGCGGTAGGGCCCAAAAACCCTGTTGGTGGACCAGGGAGGTCCAGGAGGTGGTGCGGGGAAAGAAAGCAGCCTATAAGAAATTCAAGTGCTCAAGGAGTGAAAGGGATCGAGGGGAGTATGAGCTGATGGCTAGAAGGGCCACTAGAGTGGTGAGGGTGGCTAAGGCAAGGAAGGAGCAGAACCTGGCCAGAGAAATTAGCAGAGGGAAAAAGGGGTTCTTTAGATACATTGGGGAAAGACGAAGGGTGAAGGGGCAGATTAGCAGGATTAAATCAGGGGAGAGATGGGCACAAGACCCAGAGGAGCAGGCTGAGGTACTAAATGAGTACTTCACCTCAGTTTTCACAGGAAAATGGGGATGCTGCATCACTACATGGGAGGAGACAGAGATAATGAGGAGGGGCCCCACCAATCGGCAGGTCTGGGAGAGGGGGCATCACTGGCAGGTGGGGAGGGCTAACAGGAGAAGAGGTACTGGAAGTGGAAATCACAGCAGAGAGAGTGAGGGAAGCCCTCAGCTCCTTAAGAAGGAGAAAGCACCGGGGCCGGATAAATTACATCCTAGAGTGCTGAAGGAACTTGCAGATGTCCTGGTGAAACCCCTGGCAGAGCTTTTCACCATCTCTCTGAGGACAGGGTGGGTGCCCCAAGACTGGAAGGTGGCGCATGTAGTGCCTATCCACAAGGGGGGATCAAGGGAGGTGGCAGGGAACTACAGGCCTGTCAGCCTGACATCAGTGGTGGGCAAGGTGATGGAGGGCATTGTCAAGGAGAGGCTGGGGGGCCCTGGATAAGTCAGGGTGCCTGGACGATAGACAGCATGGATTCATCCTGGGAAATCATGTCAGACAAACCTGGTGGAGTTCTATGACGGGTGACAAGTGCCTTGACCTAGGTAGACCAGTGGATGTCCTCTTTCTAGACTTCAGCAAGGCATTTCACACTGTTCCTCACGTGGGCCTGTTGGATAAACTAGGAGAAATGGGGGTGGGAAACCAGATGATCCGATGGATAGGCAATTGGCTCCAGGACCGGACCCAGAGGGTCGTAGTTGGTGGGATAATCTCTTCCCCAAGGAGGGTCATTAGTGGGGTCCCACAGGGATCAGTCCTTGGGCCCCTTCTGTTCAACGCCTACGTATCTGACATAAGGACAGGAATCAGGAGTGAGATGAGTCTCTTTGCAGATGACTCGAAACTGGGGCGGTGGTGGTGGGTGGAGGGGAGGGTGGCCTGCAGGGGACCTGAGGCTCTGGAAAGATGGTCTAGAAAGTGGAAGCTGAGGTTTAATGCAGGGAAATGCAAGGTACTCCACCTGGGGCCAGAAACCCAGGCCAAGTGTACACCCTGGGGAAATACTAAGTCTCAATGGCTGAGAGGGACCTGGGGTGGTAGTGGATGTCAAGATGAACAACTCTGAGACTTGTAGGAGGGCAGCAGCCAAGGCCAACAGGATGCTGGGATGCATCGCTAGGGGATCACCTCCAGAAGGAGGGAAGTGATACTCCTCTTTATAACTGCTTGGTGAGGCCGCACCTGGAGTACTGCATGCAGTTTTGGAGGCCACACTTAAGAGAGACATTAACCTCCTGGAGAGGGTCCAGAGAGGGCAACCAAAATGATTTGGGGCTTGGGGACAGAACCTATGAGGAGAGGCTCGAAGAGCTAAATATGTACACTTTGGAAGAGAGAAGGGACCGGGGGACATGATAGAGGTCTTCAGGTACATGAAGAGGGTAAATAGGGAGGAACAGTGAGGGTGCTTCAGAAGGAAGAGAAGGGCCACTAGAGGGCATGGGTGGAAGCTGGAGGGGAAGATTCAGGGAGAAAGGAGGAGGTGCTACTTCACTGAGAGGGTGGTAGAGCCATGGAATGCACTACCTAGGGGGCTGGTGGAGGCAGAGACAGTGGAGGGTTCAAGAGGGTGGGACAAGTACAGGGAAGGGTTCAGGAAGCAAAATCCAATGCAGCAAGAATATCCGGAACTGGGAAGGGAGAAGCCAGAGAAGGCGAGGGGGACAGCAAGGTCAGCACCCAGAGTGGGGGCTGACCAAACGAGCAGACATGAAAGACCATTAGGCCTATTCTGCTGGCATTTTAGTATGTTAGTATGTAGTATGTTAGTATGTTTTGTATAAGGGGACTACATCTGCTGTCCTCCAGTCTTTGGGTACCTCCCCTGTTTCCAGTGATCGGCTAAACAGGATAGCCAGAAGTTCAGTCACCACCTCTCTTAGTTCTTTAAGGACCTTGGGGTGCACCCCATCTGGCCCCATTGCTTTATCAACTCTTATTACTTCCAGTTCCTTCAGGACCCTTTCTCGTGTAAAGGGACTTGTGTCCATTTCTGCACCATTCTCACCCCTTGTACTCCCTTCAGACCCATTACCCTCCTCCTCTTCCTCTTCAGTAAAGACTGAGCAGAAATACCTGTTCAATATGTCAGCTTTACTGTTGTCATCCTCCATGCAGCCCCCATTCTCCCCCTTCAGTCTCACTATCCCTCCCTTTGTCTTTCTTTTTTCACTTATGTACCTGTAAAAGGTTTTGTCCCCTCTACCCACTGATTTTGCAATGTGTTCTTCTGTCTGAGCTTTGGCTTCCCTTACTGACCTCCCTGCCTCCCTTTGCTTCTCCTGGTGCTTCTCCCTATCCCCTTCTGCCTGTGTCTTTTGTATTGCCTGAATGCAATCTTTTGGCTTTCACATTCTTTGCTACCTCTTTGAAAACCATAATGGTCTCCTCTTCCTTTTCCTCTTGCTAACCTGCTTAATGCATAATTCTGTTGTTCTTGTAATCCCATTTTAAATACTGCCCACTGTTCCTCAACCCCTGATTCCTGTCCCATTCCCTTAATGCCTCTTTCAAGTATCTCCCATTTTCCCAAAGTCCCCCCCTAAAATCCAGGATACGTGTTTTTGTGTGGTTTGGTTCTGCTCTTTCTGTGATTTCAAACCACAATGACTGGTGGTCACTGTTTCCCAGGTGCTCCCCCACTGTTACCCCATCACACTGTCCCTGTTTGTGAGCACAAGGTCCAGTATTGCCTTCTGCCGAGTTGGTTCCATGACCAGTTGCTTGAGGAAGGCACCCTGAAGGGACTCCAGGATAAATCTGCTCCTAGTTGATGCTGCTGCTGCTGGGATGCTCCAGTCCATGTCTGGAATATTGAAGTCTCCAACCAGTACTACTTCAACCTTGTCTGCCATCCTTTGGATGGCTAGCATCAGCTCCCTATCTGTTTCTTCCTCCTGGCTGGTGGTCTATAGACCACACCTGTGCAGATGGCTGTCCCCATTTTCCTTTCCAACTTAACCCACAGTATCTCTCCCCCATTTTGTTCCTCCTGGATCTCTGTGGCCCTTATGTCATTTTTCACATACAGTGCCACTCCTCCTCCTCCCTTCCTGCCTGCTCTGTCTCTTCTGAATATGTTGTAGCCAGGTATGGCCATCTCCCAGTCATGGTTATCATTACACCAGGTTTCAGTGATGGCCACAATGTCCAGGTCTGACTGTACCATGACAGCCTCCAGATCTTCCATCTTGTTGCTAAGGCTCCTGGCATTTACACACATGGCTTTCCATGATTTGACCTCCCTAGACTGTTTCACTGTTCTACTCCAGCCCCTTCCTTGGTTGTCATTTATCCTTGGTTCTCCTTGTTGTCTGCTCTTCTGCTGAATGTTGCCCCTTTTCTGCTTATCCACCTCTTGGGCACTAATCTCCATCTTCTGCACACTGCTTTGCAGAGATAGCCACTCCTCTGGTTCACTGGTTCCACTGCTAGCTGTGGGGGGTGAGCAAGTAGGTACCCTCCTTGCTGGCCTTCCACCCCCCTTTGCTAGTTTAAATGCTTGTCAATGTAGCATTTAAACTTATCATTGAGTGCTTGGATTCCCCTCCAGGATGGATGCAGGCGGTCAGGCTTGAACAAACCTCCATCCCTCCAGGTGGGTCCCCAGTCACCAATGAATTCAAACCCTTCCTCACAGCACCAGTTCTCCAACCATGAGTTAAAGTTCCTGGTGCATGCACTCCTCTGCTGTCCCTTGCCTCTCACAGGTAGTACTTCTGAGAAAGTGACAGAAGTAGCTACTTGCTTGAGACCCCTCCCCAGTTTCCTAAACTCTTCCTGAACCTTTGTCTCCCCATTTGCCAGGTCATTAGTACCTAGGTGGATAATGACATCCAGCTCACCCTCCTGTCTTGCCTTCCCAGTGAGCCCCAGGATCTTCCTTCCATCTCTCCATGCCGTGGCACCTGGTAGGCACCTCACCTCCCTGTCCTCCCCTCCTGTGTTCCTAGCTGGATCCCTCTTATGATGGAGTCCCCAACAGGATTCACTTCCTCCTCCTTTGGGGTCCACTGCTTTCCCCTTGAGGGTCACCTCCTTGGCTAACCTCCACATCCTTTCCTTCCACTTCTTTGGTACCTCTATTTGGTTGTCCTCATTTGCCAGTGTGGCATAGAGTTCTTGAGTGGAATAGGATCTGGGATGTGCCTCTGTCTGACTGCTCTAACCCTCCCTGAGCCCACTGTCATCCAAGTGCTCCTCGTTCTCGGCATCATTTGAGGCAGTTGCATTGGACTGGGTGGTCCCTGGATGGTTCTCCTGACCCAGTTTACTTCCACTCTGAGTCTGGCTACCTCACCCCGCAGTCCAGAGAGATGCATGCAGATAGGGCAGCACCTCAGTGTCCAGAAGGTCTGCCTGAATATGGCTGCTCCACAGCCACTGCATTGCACCACTCCCCACATTATACTGCAATTCCACTACTTGTCTGCTACTGAAGCTCTCCTAGTTCCTTTTTATTAATTTACTGTACTAAAATCCTGCCACTGATCCTCAGATAATTTTTTTTCAGAAAAAAAACAATAAATAAATAAATGAGTCAAAACACTTGTGCTGAGTGGGCTTCTTCCTCATATACCCTCTACTTCACACCCTTACTATACCCTGTGTTTAGCTCCTGTCAATCAGATTTAACAGGGCATATAATTAAGAGTTGGGGAAGGGAGGAGAGACAAAATTTGCAGCAATTAAAGACAGCACAGAATTACACCACCACTATGTTTTAAATTCTCAACAGCCCAAAAAACAATTATAAGTAAAGACAACAAAGAAAGTATAGTGTCACTAAAAGCCCACAATCTAAGTTTAAAAGAAAAATAGCAATTACCAGGTACTCTAAAGCACTGAATTGAATATGTTTCCTTCCTTCCCCTTCTGGCTTCTTCTGCAATAGTGCTGGAAAGAAAACCAGAATTGGGCATCACACTGATAATGTACTCATTGACAATAAGAATGGCCAAGGCATAAGGGGAATGGGATGGATATACTATGATGAGTTCTTTCGACAAAGAATGGTGACATATGGGGATGTGAGGTGGGATACTAAGCAGTTGGATTTGTGGACAGACTATGTGACTGACCAATCCATGCCAGTGGAAGAAGTAGGAAAGAGAGGCAGAGCCCCTTAGAAGTGTTGCTGGAGATTCAATAGAGCATTTTGTTCATGGCCCCAATGCTGGTTCCAACATGCATACTCAAGATAAGGGGTAACCCACCTGGCCAGCAGATGCAGGACAGCATGGACACAAGGGGCTCAGGTAGGAGGGAGTCAGGGCTCAGGACAGCAGCCCTTTCAGGAGGGACAGGGATATAGGGGGCAATCATGATACAGGAGTTTGAGAGGTAGAGGATATAGTGGTCAGGGGGGTCAGGTTTACTGACCAAAGGGAACAAGATGAAAGAAGTAGGAAAGGGGGTGGGGAAAAGAGGGGGCAAGCAATTTAAAACTGCGAGAACCCCCATAAAGGTAGAGGCATGGGAAAAATGGCTGCAAAAGTATCCAGACAAAAGGAAGCAGAAGCTTTAAACAAGGGTTTTAGAACAGGTTTTCCATTACACTGCGATGGCCCCAGAACGGCAAGAAGAAGCTAACAATTTAGGGTCAGTAAAGGAAGAAGGACATGTTGAGAAAGATAGAAAAGAAAAAGCAGTGGGCAGGATGAAGGGCCATTTTCAACCCCCATTACGGAACATGAAAATTTCCCACTGGGCCTGATCCCCAAAGCAGAAAGGAGAATACAGGGTGATTCACCATCTGTCATATCAGAGGGGACTCAGTGAATGATTTTATAAGGGAAGAATACAGTAAAGCTTCCTATGCCACACTGGAGGAAGCGGTACAGATTGTAAGAGCAACTCCTGATGCTTGGATGGCCAAGACAGATATAGAGTCCAATTTTGATTGCTTCCAGTTAGGAGGGAGGACTTGGACCTATTGGGTTTCAATGTAGGGGACCAACACTATTTTGATAAAGCTATGCCCATGGGTTGTTCTGTAGCCTGTGCTACATTTGAAGCATTCAGCACCTGTTTACAGTGGATATTTCAAGAAAAAACAGGGCACAGGATGGTTTTACATTATTTAGATGACTTTTTGTTAATTGGCAGTGGTAGGGAGGAGACAGAGGGGATGCTGGCCAGTTTCCAGGTGCTGTGTGTTGAATTGGGGGTACCACTGGCACCAGAGAAAACAGAAGGCCCTGGAAAAGTGTTAGAGTTCTTCGGCATAGAAATAGACACATGTAGAGAATTGTTCAGATTGCTGGACAGCAAGGTGAGCAAACTAAAGGAACTCATTCAGTTATACACAAGCAGGAGACAGGTGCAACTGAGAGAGGTGCAACAGGTTATGGGCCATATCAACTTTGTTGTAAGGCAATTTGTCATGGGAGGCCTTTACAAAGTGGCTAGCATGGATTACAGCAGGAATAACAGGCCACACCACTGGGTGGACATAACAAAGGGAGTAAAGGAGGATTTCAGAGTGTAGGAAGAATTCCTTAACAGCTACAATGGTTGTTCCTTTTGGCAGGAGGATTGGGTTTACAATATGGATTTGGAACTATATACGGATGCGGCAGGTGGTTTAGGAATGGGCGGCTATATGAGAGGAAAATGGTTTCCTGAGCCATGGCCAGAAAGTTGGGTGAAAGAGAAAAAAGTAAAAGACATCACATTGTTAGAGATCATGCCCATCTGGGCATGCACATTAGTATAGGGCAAAGAGTTGTGGAACCAGAAGGTTACATTTTGATAATAAGGTAATGGTAGATGTGTTAAACAACAAGGGAGCCAGGTCCAAGATGGTCATGGGAGTGTTAAAGCAGCTGGTATTAAGAGCATTACAGTTGAATATGTAATTTAGGGCTAAGCACATAGAAGGGGTGGAAAACACCCTAGCTGACAGCCTTTCCCGTCTGCAGCTGGATCATTTCTGGATGCTGTCCCCAACAGCAGAGGAGCAGAAAACGCCCATATCAATGAACATCTGGGACATTGGCAAGAGGGAGCTGAAATGCTGTTTCGCAGCTCATGGACATCAAGGACCTTGAGGGCCTATGAAGGGGCTTGGCAGGCATTACAAACATTCAGGGAAACACATCACATGGAGGTAAATGGGCCACTTACAGAGGAACAGTTAGGAAAATTCACAGTGGATCAATGGCAGAAGGGAACGGCTCACACCAGTATGGGGGTATACTTGCAGGATTTGTTTAATTTGCACCCTGAAGAAATGGAAGGACCCAACCAAGACAATGTTGATTAGGATAATGATGTAAGGGTGAGTAGGAGAAAGCACAGACCAAAAGGGTACGGGTGACCAATAGTGGAACACTAGCTGACAAAGCTAAAAGGGGTATTACCAGCAATCTGCAGATCTACTGGATGAAGCGCAGTTATTTCACACTATCTACCTAGTAATGTTTGCAGGGCCCTGAGAGTGAATGAGGCAGTAGGGCATGGAGGAAAGGAAGAAGGGGGATTGGAGTGGAAAGACATAAGATGGGGGAGGATGAAAACAGATGAGAATTAAGAGGTCAAACACAGACCAAGAAGGGAATGGTTGTAGCAACCATCAGGAAAACAACATAGAGGGCACCATGTGCCCAGTAAGGGCTTTGTGAGGCTTACGCCGCAAAGCGTGGTATTAAGAAGAGGAGATTATTTGTACATGGGGATTAGAAGAAAGTGACAAGCTACCAAGTGATGGCCATACTTAAAAAAAGGTATGGAATACCTGGGCGAGAACCCAGACAATTATTCATTTCATTCTTTTCGAATAGGGGCTGCCTCACAATGGTCAGCGACAGGTGAAACAGTGGCTAAAATGTTGGAAAAAGGGCGATGGCAGTCTGCCAGCTACAAAAGGTTTATTCGGGCACTGAAAGGTGGAGATTAACATGGCAGCTGTGTTTTGTTTTGCAGGATGGAACCAGAGGAGGGGAGAGAATGGGGACAAACAGGGGGGTTTAAATAAGGAGGGCAATGAAAACAAGGGGATGAAAACATGTTTAAGATGCATATTTCTGCTTAATCCTATAGGTAAAGGGAGGAGCACAGAAGTATAAATCTGTGGGCATTCCTACATATATTGGGTGGAAAAGAGAGCAGAGAAAAAGGCTGGGGGTAAACAACTGTACCAGGACATATGGAAATGTAGGTTGTCTTGGTGTGGGATACAAGAGTTGAGATGGGGACAGCTTCTGCCCACCCTGAAAGAGATAAAAGAATGGAGACCCACCCCAGATTTAATTATTGTACATTTGGGGGGAATGATATAGGGGAAAAAACATTGGTAGACACATATATGCAAGTAAAAAAGGACTTCGAGAAACTATGACAGCGGTGGCCAGGGGCAGCGATAGCCTGGTCTGACATGATACCAAGGAGGGTATGGAGACATGAGCACAGCCATATGGCAATAGACAGAGCCAGGAGAAAGATGAACAGAAGGGCAGGGACTAAAGTAAGAAATATGGGGGGACATGTGATACTGCAAGCGGTGGAAGAGTGGGTGGAGGATTTTTATAGATCGGATGGGGTGCACTTGTCGGATTTAACAATAGACATGTTTAACACAGAAATTATGGGGTTCATAGAGGCATGGAGGTGACAAGAAGGAAAATAAGTAAAAGAGAGGTGGGGAATTGGGGGAGTTACCTAAAGATAGGGGAAGGCCATCCATCCAACACAAGCTGGAGATTGGCTATGGGAAAAGGGGGAGAGGAGGGAGGGAAGGAAGAAGGAATACGATGAGAAGAAGACGGAACTGAAGAAGAAAAAGCGGTCTCGGTTCTCACCGTTACCTACCAAAAAAGAGAAGAAGGTGGCACCCAGGTTTTCACCTGGGGGGACTGAGAAGAGAAAGAAAGTGGGACGATCAGAGATTGATATATATATATATATATATATATATATATATGGATGCATCAAAGATATGATTACGGAAGAGACAATAATAAATGATGATTGGAATTGTAAATGAAAGTATGATATATAATAAATTAATTGCCAATCTGAGCACAACAACATATCGAGTTTGTCATTTGTTGGGAAAGGGGAATCTGGGACAATGAGTTTGCCCTTTATGGGGCAGACAAAATTCCTGGTGCACTACTACTCTGTAAGACAAGATGGTGTGCTCAGAAAGAGGGAGGAGCTATGGGGAGGGACTGGGGGACAGAACAATGGGTAGGTAGACAGGAAGGGAGGGGCTAGAAGGGGTATTTAAGGGCCAGCACGGTGGTGGCTCAGACATTTTGCTGGCGTTTTTGTTGCCTCCCACCTGCCTATCAAAAGAGAGCAGAGAATGTATATAATAAATAGAACATTTTGCCTTCCAAAGTGGATGGCAGTGGTGGTCCGATAGGACAGATGAGGCTGCCAGAGGTGGATGGCAATAAAAAGGGGGAAGGGGAGAAAGGAGGGAGGGAAGGAAAAGGAATATGATAAGAAGAAGAAGGAACTGAAGCAGAAAAGTCTGTCTCGGTTCTCACCATTACCTACCAAATAAGAGAAGAAGAAGGCACCAGGTTTTCACCTGGGGAACGAGAAGAGAAAGAAAGAGGGATGATCAAAGATTGATATATATATATATATATATATATATATATATATATGGATGCATAAAAGATATGATTATGAAGAAGAACAATAATAAATGATGATTGGAATTGTAAATGAAAGTATGATATATAATAAATGAATTGCCAATCTGAGCATAACAACATGTAAGAGTTTGTCATTTGTGAGGGAAAGGGAGAATCCGGGACAATAGATTTTAAGCTGATCTATCTAAACACAAACCAGAGACTGGGTTTGTTAGAAACCTGGATAGCACAGTAAACCATTAACTCTACAAACTGCTTCTCTGATTGGGAAAGTGAAACAGCAAGCTACTTCAAATGATGTCATTGCTCTCTAAGCTTGACTGAGAGGATGGAAATAACTCCACTGTTTTCAGCCACTGTAGAGCAAGCTAACAAATGCTAATTTAAAGAAAACAACAAAACCAAACATAAAGAAATGTTCAGGAAACACTAATAGTGACACAGGGACTTGAATTTCAAGCTTCTATTGAAAATATGTAAAAACTGTTGCACGTGGTCTTTAATGGGACCCTGTCAACCCCCTTAGTCCTCAAAGTGTCCCTAGTTTAGAAAATACATTTTTTGATTGCCAACATTATGTAAAGGTTGTTGATGTAGCTGGTGGTTTGATGCTGATTCTTTTTCCCTTTTAAAAAGTGAAGAACAGACTGCCCAGGATATTGGCATTGCCACACAAAAACAGGCTTGTTTACATTCCTTGATCAGCTCTAACTGCATTTTTCCTGGACTTGGGAACACCCCCAACACAATCATGCCACTTGTGATGCAGTGGGAGTTTAGGAGGCCATTGTATCATGAGTGACTGCACTGTTTGGGGGTGTTTATAATGTACAGGAAGCATTCAGTAAGAGTAGATTCAGGATTTGAAGCAAAACAAAGTTGCTTATGAATATATATTAACGTGCATTTTTGTTATACTAAACAAGGAGACAGACAAAACATAGCAACATCAATGGATTTTGGAAAAGGTAGGCAATCATAAAATGTAGGTTTTTAACTAGAAATAATATGATGAAAACAGGTTGACAGTGTCCCTTTAAGTTGAGACAGTCCACATTCCTTCATGGGGATGCACATATGCTTCCCATGATGCTTTGCATTGTTGGGATATGTGCAATTGTGTTTTTCTTTATTATTAGTTAAGTTATGAAAAGTGCGGAGTTCGTCTAGTTTCAATGATTATTAGAAGCATCTGTATATCACAAAAAACATGTAGTGATAATTCATCGAGTCCAAACAGAGATATAGTTCCCAAACTATTAATCCAAAATGCTTCCTGTTGCAGCAAACATTTCATAATGTCACCACTTCTAATCCAGAGGTCAAGTCTTTTGTTCCCAGTAAATTGCAGGCATTCCATTGATTCATATCGCTCATCCTTCAAATGCTTCTCCATTGCATAAGAAGCATTGCCAGACCTTCTTGTTGTGTGCCTTACCTCCTGCAATGCTGATGACCTGAGTTCAGGAAACAGCTTGGGTAGCTGGGTGTTGACTCGGGGAGGGGGGGAGATCAAGCATCTGTTAGAGAGCTCTCCTTCCCTGGAGTGGGGAGGCATGTCAACTTGGCCCTTGGCTACCACCAGGTGGAGGTCTGGGGGTGGTGCTGGACCTAGAGCAGCATTGCATGGAGTGGATGCATTTCCACTAGTATGTATGCATCTCCTCATGCACATGCTTATGTGTCCCAGCAGAGGACCTAGGGAGAAATAATAAAATGCTTGACACAGGCTGAAGCCCTGGCCACCTACTCCCATCCTGCACCACCACTTGGACCATCAACCCACTTCTGGTTATAAATATCTGGATGGGAGTAGGATGACCATCTTCTTCCTGGACCCACCATGGGGTGGGGCACTCCGCTGGGGACTTCCAGCACAGTGAGTACAGGAGGTGGATTCCGGTGGGGAGGCAGGGACAGGGCTGAGAGCCCACTTATATCAGCTGACTAGGAAAAAAACTTAATGGAAAAACAAAAGTAATCAGTCTATTAGGTATATTTGGGATTTACATCCATACCACATGTAGTTTGCTTTCATTACTTTCATCACAAGTGCTCTCCTTCTTTTCTCTGGCACTCCCCTGGATTTTACCTGTCACTAATAGAACTGTATAGCGGGGGTACATCCTGACACATGACTGGCTCAGGACATTGATGAGATCATTCATAGTAATAAACAGTAACAGGGAGCCAAGGACTGAAATTAGTATGAATAGAATAAAGGTCCGTAGTGTCAAGCAAAATCTTTTACCTGGACCCGCCGGTACCTCCCCAATAAATATGTCTTGAACCACTCAATGGCCTCAGAATGCATGATAATCCCTAACAGCCTAGCCAACATAAGGGAGTAATCCTCCAGGTTGAAGGCTTTTGCCAAATCCATGAGCATTGCTCCCATTTCTAATTTTCTACTTTTTGTCCAGATTTACTACAATTTGCATTTTAAAATTACACTAAGTAGGGCAGTGTCCATAGAGTGACATGAGTGAAAACCATGTTGGTAAACAGCACTTAAATTATTTTGTTCTAAGTAGCTGTACAGCTGCCTATATGCCAGTGTCTCCAACACTTTTTAGAGTAGTGATAGTAGCGAGATTGGCCAGTAATTTGATGGGGTTTACTATTTACCCCTTTTGAAATAGGAATGACCTTATTGTTCTTCTGGCAAGAGGGAAAATAATTCCTGGCACAAACTCCAATTGGAAAGCTGAGTCACCACTAGTGTAATCTCTGCCACTCCCATTCTCAGAAATCAGAGTTCCAATTAATGAAGTCCCCAAGCTTTTCCAACTTAAAATGGATGTAATGTCTTATAATACCCTCTTTTACCATTACAGCTCTAAATCTAAAGCTGCTCCAATCCTTAGGACCATGCTCACCACTATCTATTCTCCCAAATGTTGTTCTCTTCCCTCTTGATCCATCCCATATTTATGGCATGGGGTCATAATGTTGCGGATGAAAACGCACAAGTAAAGACAACGCACAGACAACAGCATGTGGCAACACAGCGGTGGTACATAATACCAACCACACAAAAATGCCACACACCCAATGTATTCTTTAGATTTTGTGGAGGGCCCTTGACATGGGGGGCTTCACCACCATACCTCCAGGAATAATAATAATCAACTCCAAAGGGGTATGAACAGATGGGTAAGTTAAAACTCCCATTGCGGCACTTACTCATGGCCACACAGATGGGTAAAATAAAATGTTCCTCGAGCAGGGTTTCAAACCCTGGTCTCCCCCTCTCCTACTGCTAGGTCGAGTGCCTAGGCCACTCCACTATGGGAGCAGCTTGACTGAGCACTCACCAGCAGTAGTCACAAACCTTTTCCTCACTTCTGTGTTCCATTCTATAGTGACAGGAACAGCAGTATTGTATATTGCTCTCACAGCCTTGTCGCTTACTCCATACATGCTTAAGACAGTGTGGTTCTTCATGCATGGTTTTGTCTATGCTTTGTTACCGGTACACATATTTACTGGGAGCATTCTTTAAACTTTGATCAAGTACATCTGTTCACAGTACTTCAAACATCGACAGTATAGCAAAATATTTGTTTGATTTTTGTGCTACCTATTTTAGTTCATCTAGTGGTACTCTGCTGCTATCAAGGCAGATCTGGGGTTTCTGTTTAAGTACATTTTCTGTCTTATTAGCTTCCAGTAATGCATTGGATTTTGTGAAACAAGTATTTCAGACTTACAATATCTTGCTTTTTTTTCATCCTTTATTGCCTTATTACATTGTGTCCCAGTCTTTTAAGCTGATTCCTGTCTTCTACATCTGAAGTGTGCTTCATCTTTCTCCGCACTATCTTTTTAATTCAAATTGATTGTCACACTTTATCAGTGACCCATGGCAAAGGGTCCTTTTTTCCTATTGAAGGTTAGCCACAGGGAATGAAAACTACATATGTTCAGGAAAGCTGAAGTGAACTCAACAGCAGTATCAAGATCTGGTATCAGATAGCACCATTCCCACTGGTATAGTCCAGAGAGGTTGGCAGTAGAGCCTAGAGGTTGGAATAATGAGCTGTGAGTGAGCTTGGTACATCCAGGATACCTGGGTTTGATTCCCACATCCTTCACTTGGGTTCCACCAAGCCACAGAGACAGAAAGTTTGCTGACATGCCCTACAGTGACATAATGCCACTTACATCCCCATTACTGCCACATCCTGACACCAAAGGGTAAACACACTGACACCAACTCAGTATCAATGTAGGGGGTTGTGCCCACCACAACCCCATGCAGGGTGCCCCATCTATTATATCTGACTCCACATCATACAGACAATGGAGAAATAGCCAACCCTGCTGCCCACACACCAGTTACTGCAACATGCTATCAGTGGCGAATACAGCTTGCCGCAAGTGTGGTCACTGCCCTTGTGTCACTGTAGGGGATTCACAGTTACAGCATTGCTGTAACAACAGTATACATTTGCATACTGTGTGACACTATGTCACTTAACTTTCCCAGTGCTCCTCGATCACCCCTGAAAAAAGGCTATTGTGCCTAGTGGGCCTTACCTGGTTACCAAAAAAGAAATAAAAGACTTTTCAAACTGATCTTCTTTAAAGGCTTGGTGGGCTGGCAGTATAGTCTAGAGGTTAGAGTAATGAGCTGTGAACAAGCTTGGTACATCCAGCAGACCAGACCTTGGTTTGATTCTCACAACCCCCTCTTGCATACTGTGAGTCTCTGAGCAAGTCACTTAACTGTCCAGTGTTCCCAGGTCATCCCTAAAAACAGGCACTTGTGCCTAGTGGGCCTTACCCAGTAACCAAAGACTAAAATAAAAAGAAAAGATTTTTTTAATTCTTCAGAATTTATTCTTTGTTATCTGTCATTTTACGCTCTATAGCTAGTCTACATTTAATCAGTCTGTGATCCCCTAGGTTTGGCATTTGAATTGTGGAATTAATCACCTTTGGTCAGCTAATGCAAGGAAGAGATCTACTATAACTCTAATATAACTTCTGAGTTTATGTCCTCGCAACACCTGGTAGAAAAATTAATATTCTGCTGCAGGTCCAAGATTCCAAAGTTATATATATATTTTTTTCAATTCAAAGTTTATTGGTTTTCCAAGAATTACAAAGCACTGAACCATCTTAAATATGAGTCATACATCATTAGTTAGAAGAATCAGAGGAACAGCGCCATCCTCCCCCCTTACCCCAGCCCCTCCTCTTTACCCTGCACAGAACCCTGACAAAGAGCTATCACATACTATGTAAAGTATTGTACATCAACAGTTAAAGTGAGTACAGGGGCCCATATCTTATTAAACCTTTTGAGTCTCTGGTTAAGACTTGCTATGTTTTTTTTTCAGTCCTGAGATTAGCCAGAAACTCATTTAACCATTCCGTGTATGTCAGTTCATCAGTATCCTTCCAATGTTTCAAAACCAGCTTCTTGACTGACATTGACATTAGAGTTATGTGATATCTGTGATTAAGTACCCGAACCCCAGAAAGGTCTCCCAGTAGACAAATATCAGAGATGAACAAATCATTCAGATCAAGAAGGGGATCTGCTTTCTGTTTAATGAGGGTCCATAATTTGACCACTTTTGGACAGGTCCAAAAATATGGAGCAGATTGCCTTCCCCTTGTGAGCAATGCACACAAGTGGAAGAATTAGAGTAGCCAAAATTAGCTAATTTTGAAGGGGGAAATATGCATTATATAATATCTGGAACTGCATCAAACGTAGCCTATCTTGAGTAACACAATGGTGACAATTCTGCCACAGGGCAGACTAATTAATGGGTTTTTCCAGGAAAAGGTAGACCACAAATTTGAAGGACCAAAGTGTCCAGGATACTTCAAATTATATAAGGTCTCGTACAGTTTAGAGACAGCATGTGAAAGTCCCACTAGTGATGTCAGTTCTTGCCAGAAAGGTGGGTTGGAAGAGTTACAATGAACCTGTCCAAATGTGTTAACCAAAAGGTGATGAAGCTGATATGTTTTGAAAATGTTGGACATTGGAATATTAGCTTTAGCTAGTATTTCAGAGGAAGTGAGCCATGTCCCATTATCCTGAATGAAACAGCTGATAGAACATTCTCCTAATTGTGGTACCCAACCAGATAGAAGAGTTTTACCATTTAGCTTAATATTGGGGTTGTTCCATGTAGGTTGAGACATGTCATACGTATGAGCATATTTTAGAAGCTACATAACTGGGAGTGGATTCTGATAGAGACAGCAATGGGAGAAGCCTTTAGCGATGCTGGGAGAAATTTCAGATTACAATACATGAGAGAAACTGGGGAAAGTCCTTGCATTTTCAGTGTATCCTTTTCAGTCCTGAGCTAGATTGGGGTGAATGGAGAAAAGGCTAGCCTGTCTCGGCAGCTATCCATCTAAGGTATTTATTGGCTAATAGCCCAGTGGTACAAACAGAGGTGCGGTAATTGTAGACCCCTTCTGGGAGCAGCAAGTTTGTAGAAGGCCAGTCTGGATCTTTTCCCAGCCCAAATAAACTCTGAGAGCAGTCCATGTACCTTTTAAACCAAGTTAAAGGGAGACAGATATTTAACAGATTAAGGGGATAAAAAAGGTGAGAAAAGACATTCATTTTTACCAGGCTGATTTTGCCCAGTGTGATACTGGGAGACAAGACCATCTTAGCAAATCTTGTTTAATTGTATGTATAAGGGAGTCTAAGTTAAGTTTCAGGAGCTGGATAGGTTTCTTGTTAATTCTATACCTAGGTAAGGCAGATAGTTTGTTTTCCAAGAGTCATAGATTGGAAATATCATGTTTAATACCTTATGGTTGAGAAGAACAAATAATGTATTTTCAATGTTTAACTTGCAATTGGACATTTGCTAAAATCTTTAATAATTTCTAACATGTGGAGTATTGAGATATGTGGATGTGCTACTTGCTGGAGTAGGTCATCTGCATATGCTGATACCTTCACTATGTATCCCTGGATGTTGATACCCTGAACCTCTGGTGCTGCAGCCAATCTACAAATAAGGAGTTCCAAATACAGATTAAAAAACAGGAGTGACAGGGGGCAACCATGTTTTGTGCCAGATTGAAGTGAGAATGCTTCTGATAGAGCTCCATTGCTGAATATGTGAGCTTTGGGAAATCTATAAAGGGCACCTATCCATTTTTGAAAGGTCTGGGGGAAGTGAAAAGCTTTCAAGGTTTGTAAAAGATAAGTCCAGTTGACCCGGTCAAAATGCTTTTTGAGCATCCAGGATACCAAAGCAGTGGGGAAGTTGGCATCCCTGGACACCAGAAACACATGCGCCAATGTCGTAAGTGATCAGAAGAGGATCTCCTTCATGAAGTCTACCTGTTCGGGTCCTATCAGGTCTGGAAGAACCATATTAATATGGTTGGCTAAAAGTTTAGATAGGATTTTAATATCTTGAATGAGGAGAGAAATTGGCCTACAAGGTTCCAAAGTTATAATGAAGATCATGACCCTTTTCTGTCCCCAATCAGTATTTAAGTCCCTCATTAGGATCAATTATTTACCCTTGACACATTCCTAGATCTATTCAGAGGAAACATCAAATAGCTTTGTTTTATTTTGGAGGGGACTAAATCACGCCTACGAAGATATCCAGTTTAGCTAAACCTATTATCAGACAGCCTATCCCAGCAATACTTTTTGCTACTTTTACCTCAAAGCATCTCTTGTTTTAGACAGAGCATCACAATCCCACCTCTTTTTACCCCTATCCTGTCTGAGTTGATAAACTTCCATGACTACTTCAGTGTGCTCTATTTTGGGGGACAGCCAGGTCTCTGAGACTTCCAGCGGAGGTGGTGATGGTGAGAACAGTGATTGCATTCAAGAATGCATGGAGTAAGTACAAGGGAATTATAGTGGAACAGAAGGAGGAAGGGGATAAGAGCTGTAGATCAGGCACCATCTGTGCTAATAGTGTAGCTAGGCAGAAACAGGCAGACTGGCTGGGCCAAGCAGTCCTTATCAGCCATCAAATGTTGTTTCTATGTCAGTGATGCCATATTTTTTCTTCCTTGGCCAATAACTTTATTTATCTATCTTTCCCACAATGCTTCTAGCATTATTGTGCCTTGTAATTAATTCTATGATTTGGAGTTTGCCTCTACATCTCCACACAGAGTGAGCAATAAATAACTTATTAATGCCCCCCCCCCGCACACACACACAGTTTAAACCTAACAATACTGGAGTTAATTATGCTTTTTGACTCTAGGTATCCATTTCAGCCTCTCATTAGTTGATTTCTGCCATTTAATTTTAATTTTCTTCATTTTTCTGGGGACCCTAAATGGTCACTATACATGCATTTTTTAACATTATTTGTTCTATTTAATTATAAAGAGCTGCTGACACCTTCATTATAACTTAAATAAAACACAATATTTAGACACAGTTCAGTTTGTATTTCACATTACTTCTGTATTTCTCCTCTCCATTATCTACTACTGAGGCCATTTGCATAAAAATGGGAGCGCTGCTCCTGAAGAGTTCATCTATTCCTGTTGCTTTCTCCCCACCCAAGGTCATAATACACTGCTTGTGACATCACAGCTACTCCCATGGCAACAGATTGTGATGCCACAACAAAGGATTATGACATGAAGTAGGCAGTAAACTATACAGGCAGATAAACTCTAACAGATAAAGATAATGTATTCATGCAAATTTCTTCTGTAATAAAAGATGGGGAGGCGAAATCTATAGAATATATTTGGAATGCAAGCTGAATTGTATAATTATGTTTTTCAAAGGTTTCTTTGAGGCATCAGCAGCTCTGTAAATAGCCAGCAAGAGTTTCAAAAGGATCTGCCCAAGATGCATCTGCCCCTATTTTCAATACAGAAATGCATTCATTCCTGCTGGACTGTCTCTTCGATGGCCTAATGATGTACAAAGTTCGCATTCAAAATGAATGCAGTTGCATGCTGCATCCAATTTGGATGCAATTGTGTACATTTTCTGCTTCAAACTGTGACTTTTTGTCGTAAACAGACACAACTTCTGAAAACCGAAGTTGGGCTGCCTGGAATCTTTTGTAGATTCCCTCCATGTCTAATCAATTCAAAAGCACTATACATAGTGATAATGTACAATATAGCTTTTCCAAGCCTCATTATTTCTTTGTACTAGAGAACCCTAACACAGTATATAACTACTTTTAGATTAAATTAGATTACATGCAGAGAAATGCAGTCCTCTGGGCCTACAGGGCTAATACTTAATTACTGCCCCAATATATCTCAGACTGTCTTCCTCTCAATGCAGTAGGTAAGTATGCCCTAAGGAGTTCTACTTACATGTCGCTTGCAGTACCTTAGTTCAAGTCATGCTTTGGTAGGTCTGCCATTAATCACGCTCTACTTGCCCTATGGAACAACCTGCAAAAAAACTTGCGACTGGCATTCCCAATCAAACTATCAACCTTCAAAGCACTATATTCTCATTCATTCAAAGAATCCTGCAACTGCTTCCCCTGATATCACAGTCTCCCAGTATCTCACCCCCCCCCCCCGATTCAGTTTCTAGCCCAGTCAGGAGCATTCCATTCCTGGTACTCATGCCCCACTACTCAGTACGTCTGTGTCTATTTGTACCCCACCTGACAGATCCACCCAATCTAAGTTGGAGTCTCCCTCTCTGAGTCATCCTGGCATCTACTAATGTTACACTTCCGGGCATATCAGTCTCGGCCCCTGTTCCTGGTGTATTGCACCTAGCTTTGTAACCTTTGCCACCTGCCCCTGGTGCTCTGAAGCTCCTCAGAAACCACTGCACTTGTACTCTCATTCCCGAGTTCCCCCCCCTTCCTCGCCCATGCCCCTCTTTGCACTAAGTACTCAATACTTGAATCAAAGCCTGTACCATGAAAACTCTGTATATATGATTGTATAGGTTTACGCTGTATCTTTTGCAGCACAAATTCTGTGCACATGGTATTTAGCTTTCTGGCTTATTTTATAAATGTACTCCAGTGCTGTTATTAACCTCTTGTGTGTAATCCCTATTATATGTCATGACTCTGTAAGTTGGTATTCCTCTTTATGTATTGTTCATGTATCTTGCCCAGGTCCATCTAAAAAATGAGCTTGCTCAGTGGTGTTCACCTGCCTAAATAAAAATTTTGATTGATTGATTGAAATGTACACAGGTAAACATCACAAGTACAATTCCCATATAAATGAATGAATAGTTTCGAAGAGTAATAAGTCCCAGCACTGGCTGCTCCAGCTGACTGGCAGACTTTGTACTCAGCCATCATACTCATCCACTAGAGTCATCTGCCACCACTATGCAGGTGCTACCATGTCTGATGTCGGTACAATTTAAGGATGGATCACACCACCCACAGTGACCCTACAACTGTAGCTGATAGGCTGGGGTTTAAACTTGCTGGTGGGAAACAGGAGCAGGTGATGCTGCTCTCAGAGAACAGCTGATACCAACTTACCTGCAGTCTGATTGATGCTGGATACACAGGTGCTGATGTTACCAGAACACTCAGTGTCTCTGGCTTCACATCAGCACCAATATTCATTCACAGAATGAATGTGCAGGATCCAGTATTACTGGAACAGTCTCTACCTCGGGTAAAAAGCAACAAGATATTGATGGGCAACTGATGTAGACAGCAGCACAGAGCGGGACACAGCTATGGAGTCACACAGATCTCAGGACACTGAGAGAAGCAGGAATCCTCCAACCAAGGTAACACTGCACAGTATAACAGGGAGGGGAAGGGAGAGAAGGGGAGGGAAGGGGGAAGCAAAAGGATTTACCAGCAGCAGAAATGGTAGAATTATGTAGGCTGTTGTACTTATGGACAGGGATACAAACTGAAGGAGACTGCCATTCATCAATTGTAATGTGCCATTGTACTCAGCCACCGGAGTCAGCTGCTACTGGTGTATAGTGGTACCTTCCTCAGTAGCCCCCTGCCCCCTTCTAATTCCACCCTCCAGTATAAGACAACCGGCACTTACCCTCCACTCACCTCCAAGGCCAACTACCATCTGTCTCATGTAGGGTTACCACCTTTTAAGCAGGTCAAAGTGGGACATTTCTTACTGAGACATGATCTTTCACAGAACAATATGCAACCTCGACCAATACAACAGACTTGTTTTCACTAAGTTTCAGAATTAAGACTTAGGGTTGTAGCTTTTAGTTGTTTCTAATGTTTCTTATCATTTTAAGATATTTTAGTTACGGTTCTGTAGTTTTTTGCAACATTTAGAGGAAAGTCAGAAAATATTTTTTTCCTACTATAATGTCAGGACATGTAGTATTTTTCATGTTTTTGCAGGGCACAGCTACCCAAATCAGGACTGTCCTGCGAAAATTGAGACAGTGGTAACCCTATGGATACAAGTCCTGTAATACATACTAATCTACATATCACTACAGGAATTGTGGACAGAAAAGCAACTCAATCAGTTGCACATGTGCAGAGCTGCTTTATACTGACATTCAACTTCATATCATAATCCCCAATCTCAGATGTGTCCAGGCCTTCTCTGTCCCTAATGTTTTTCCTTTATGTGATCCCAACTCATTTGCCCAATGTTAGAGCTGCTCACAATGTGGAATTCATTTGGCATAATTCATGTGGAATGGCAATTCTGCTTCCAAAATGCTTTCTGGAATTTCTTATTTAATTCCAGTTAATTCTGAAAAGCATTTCTATGCAGACCCCTGAATAATATCAATCAATCAATTAATCCAAAACTTTATTTTACCTGGCGGAACATCATTGAGACAAGCTCATTTACAAGATGGACCTGGGAAAACAATTGCCAACAGAGGTTAATACTTAACAGGCTGAGTGAGCGTACACTTAACAATTACGTAAGTAATAATACCCGACAGGGTGGGCGTTATTAGGATACAACGGACCGCCCAGGGGTGTAATGACAGAGGGCCTTATAGCCCCTGGAAGGTCCGTTATATCCCATAATGCCCACCCTGGAGTGTATTATTACACTTAGAAAATGGAATAACCACAGTGAGACAAGGAAGTGCATTTTTACAACTGAATGAGTAAATTTATAGAACTTTAAACTTGTTTTGAAGTAGAGTTGAAAAAATAGTCCCTCTTTTGGGGACTGAGGAGGAGAAATAAACTGAAACGCTATAAATCCCGGGTTGTAAGTTTTAGTTTATGAGAACAAAAAGTAAGATGTAGTGTTTGTTCTACTTCTGGTAATTTATGAAGTTAACTGGTCCTGTGAAGCTACACTGTACCAAGTTGAATGGATTGTCAGGGAATGCTAAAGAAAAAACAGAAAAATGTGTCAGTATGGGAAATAATGTACAAACAATGTAGAAATTATATATAGAGACGAGAAAAAAATAGAATGTAGATCATCCCTTTTATTTCTGGGTGTAGTGGTGTGTGTGTGCTGGATGGTACAGGTGGCGCTGTTGTCGGTTCATTTGATGATGAAGGCTGTTCTGTGATTTTTGGGTTAGTTGGTGTTTTTTCTGGTGTCCACCAAGGATATTGCTCTAGTTTTCTTTGTCGGTTTAGGAAGCCATCCAGTAATTGGCAAGACTTGACTCTGAGCGGTGTCCTGTGACACTGACAATCTGTCTTGGTGCTAGTCCTGCGCTAGACAGGAGTTGAACTGCAGTTGCACGGATACTGTGATTAGTGTATCTTTGGCTCAATTCTCCTTCAGTGCTTAGTTTTGCCATGAAGTTTCCAAGGAAGTTTTTCTTCATAGGTTCATGGTTGTACCATGTAGATTCTTTGTCCAAGTAGTCTTGTGGGAGCTTTCTAGGATGAAGGTAAAAGCATTTTAAGTCTGTTGGGAGTTTGCTGAGGTACTTAAGGAAGGACTTTACTAGGCATAATGGGTCTTCTGGTCTCTCATAAATGAAGCCTCTTTGAGATTCTTTGTTGGGCTCCAGGTTTTTTTTGTGTTTTTTTGTTTCAGGATTATGGCTTAAAGTTATATATTTGTACCCATTTTCATTAGTTTTTATTGTAAATGACTGTGGTGTAAGGTCTGTTAAGCCCTCTCATCCACAGCATGCCATATGAATTTGTACGTCAAACCATACTTTCCTGACTAACCCTGGTGCAGTGTTGGGTGAGAGGGTGTTTGACAAATGGAGTTTCTGCAGGTCTTGCTGAGTGATAGGTGGATGGTGGGAAGCTGTGTCTTGCTGTTTCTTGCGAAGTTGTTTGAGGATGGAGGACAGGACATTGTTGGATGTTTTGAATTGTTGGGCTGTTACTAGTGATACATTGCACCCTATTTCTGGGGAATTTAGGTATCGTGATAGACCAGCATGGAGAGCGCAATAGCTGCTGACTGAATATTGCTCTCCTGACTCCATTCGTGCTTCTGCATAAAATTGCCTGAGCAGAGAATTTATGCTGTCAAGGGAGTCTGCCTTTAAATTGTAAGTTATGTGTTTAGCCACCGCCCACTGTTGAAAAACTTGGACCGCCCACATTGTCTGCCATTTTGTGGCTTGCTCTTCACGGTCTGTTTCTAGTTTGTCTACGTCAGTGGCGCTTAAAAATCTTTGAAACGGTCACTTACTTCTTTTTATTTTTAGTGGCTGGTTGTTCAGTATCTCCTTGTTTGTCAGTTCGAACATTTTATTTTAATTCTTTTGCGAGATAAGGTCAAAGTTGACTTCTGCCATCTGCATTTCTTTTGGCGATGCGAGTTTGGTATGGAGTTAGGTTGTGTGAGGATTGGCATTTCTTCGTGCCTGGCAGTGTATGGAGTACGGTCTGGGCACAAGGATATAAGGTAAGCAATGTTGGCAACAAAAGGAACTTGTTTTGCACTGGACATTGTTAAGAAATAACTACCCCGGTGCCAGCATTTCTCAGCCAATCAAAATGCTGCATTTACGATGTTTGCAGCGTGCCCATTTTCTAAATAGTAATAATACAACATAATAACATATAACCATCACATATAACAAGATACTTCCACCAGAACATAGCAATAGGTTCAACAGGAGGTAGTGCCATTTAAATACAATTGCATGGATACAGATATATGGATGTAAGATATTGAGCTAAAGTTTATACAGTAAACATCATTGGAGGAGTCATAGTGAGCAGGAGTGGCAGTTCCTGTAGTGTCAAAGTGCGAAGAAGATTGAGATGTAAGAGTCCTTTGATAAGTACTGTAGGCATGGCCTGGCAAGTGAGGTGGGAAGGGAAGGGGGTATAGGGAGTGGGGGGGTCAGATGAGATAGGAGAGGGTTGGACATGATGGCCTAAGGAGGAAGGGCTGTTCTATAGGACACCGACAGATGCCACTGGCAATGGTTGAGGTTTAAGTCCAATATTTGAAGCAAAGACAGATCGTGATGTTGGGACCTTGATTTGGACAATGACAGAAGTGAGGACTCAAATGACACATCAAACAATGGTTGAGGTTTAAGTCCAGAATTTAAAGCAGTAAGAAATCATGATGTTAGGACCTTGAAATGAAGCAATGACAAACCTCGGAGAAGGTCCTCAGGAACAAGGATTTGAAAAGGGAGAACATGACAGGGGACGCAAGCCTTAAGGTTTTCTGCATTTTATCCAAGAGCATAGGAAGAGTGAAGATTATTGAGGCTCTGCCAAAGCATGTTTTAACTTTAGGGATAGCCAGAAATAAGATGGTAAGACTTCTGAGAAAATAGGCACTAGAGATGCAGGGAGTTAGACAGCTTGTGAGGTACTGAAGTAATTTATGAGTGATTGCCTTATATGTCCATACAATAGCATTCTTTTGCCTCCTGAAGCTAAGGAAGCTCCAGCCTATGGAAGAATAGAGGATGCAGCAGTGTGTGTCATAAGGGGCATCCAAAATTAACCTAAGGGCAAGCTTGGAGAGAGTTGTGCTAGTACTATGACCATATAGGAAGTCCACATAGTCTAGGAGAGGCAAGAAGGTAGCTTGGACTAGGAGTTTTCTAGCCTCCTGGGTTAGTGAGTGCTTGATCTGAAAATACTGGCCTTTGACACAGTTTCTTTGTGAGTTCTTCAATGTTTATTTTATTTATTTATTTATTTAGTTTTTGTTGACGGGTAAGTGCACTAGACAAATCTTACCTATTTTCAGACACGACCCGGGGAGGGATACAGATGAATGCCAACTGACCTTGAACCAGATTAAGCTGTTGGTGGTATTTTTAGTGAATGAGGGAAATTAGGCCAGGACACCGGGAAATTCCCCTACTCTTTTCGATAAGTGCCATGGGATCTTTAATATCCACCTGAACTACCACCAATCCAGGCAGATGGGACCTCAGTTTAACATCTCATCCGAAAGACAGCACCTCAGAAGTGCAGCACCCCTCTCATGCTGCACTACAGTGTCAGTACTGGGATATTAACCCAAGCCCAATGTGATCAATGAAGGACAATTTGTAGTCAATCTATACCCCCAGATGTTTGAATTGTTCCATGAACTCCAGAGCTTCTCCCAAAAGGGTGCTTATGTGAGAAACCATATCTGGGTTTGTTTGTTTTTGAGATGAGGTGCCAGTGGAGAAAAAATCATGGCCTTAGTTTTTTGGGCATTGAGCAGGAGTTTCAAGTTGAGTAGATTTTTTGGGAGATTGTCAAAATCATTCTGGAGGTCCAAAATGGCTTGAGCCAGAGTTGATCTGTCAATGTATAGCACTCTATCATCAGTGAAGAGATGGATACTAGATGACTTTTAGGCCAGTGTCAATTTGATTAATATAAATGGCAAAGATAAGTAGACCAAGTATGGTTCCTTGGGGACACCTCTAAGGAGTATTTTGTTGGTGATTGGTCTCCTTCAGCCTTGACCTGCTGCTCACTGTCCACAAGATAGTTTGCAAACCAACTTAGGGCTGGGTTGTCCACCCCAACTTTCTTCAGGGCCACCAGGAGCAAATCGTGATCCACTGTGTGGAAAGCCTTGCTAAGGTCCAGAAACAAGGTGCATATGTATTGTTTGCTATCAAGTGCGGACTGGCAGTTATTTATAACCTTAGCAAGGGCAGTAGAGGCACTATGCATGGGATGGAAACCAGATTGAATTGGGTTTAGTAGATTAAAACTTTCCAGCTGAGATCTGAGCTGTTCATTTACTACCTTCTCCAATAGTTTTGACAAGACTGGGAGCAAGGAGATTGGGCAGCAATTATTTAGGTCACAGGGGTCCCCTGATTTGAATAGAGGGATGACATGGGCAGTCTTCCAGACCTTGGGGTGGGAGCCCTGATTTAGAGACAAATTGAAAAGGTGGGTAATAGGGAGAGCCAAAATATAGTAGGCCAACTTTAGGAAGAAAGGCTTAATCATATCCGCACCCACACTTTTCTTAGTATCAAGTTGAAGAAAGAGACCTTCAACCTCTTTGACGGTGACCAGACAGAAGAAGAAAGAGTGATAAGGGTCAATAGATTCTGGATCGTGGCAATCAGATGAATGACTAAGTAATTGTGCCCTGATGGCATTTGCTGGGGAGGTATCAAAAAGTCATCCCTACTGTAGCAGTATAGCCTAGAGGTTAGAGGAACAAGGTGTGAACAAGCTTGATACATCCCGCAGACCAGACCTGAGTTTGATTCTCACAACCTCCACTTGCATACTGTGTGACTCTGAGCAAGTCACTTAACCACCCAGTGCTCCCAGGTCGCCCCTGAAAACAGGCACTTGTGCCTAGTGGGCCTTATCCTGTTACCAAAGACTAAAATAAAAAAAAAGTGATTGTTAAGGAGGTCAAGTATCTCATTTTTATCTGTAGTGTGGGTACCACCAGTCAAAAGTTTGTGGGGGAAGTGTCCAGTGCTGTTATGGCCTTCTACCTCTCAAAGTTTTCCAAAACTTAGTAGCAGAGTTGGTGGATGCATTAAGTTCAGAGAGGAAACAACTAGACTTTGCAGCTCTGATAGTTTTCATGCAGAAATTCCTTGTGGTTCACAAAGCAGACCAGTCTGTGGCCAATTTAGACTCTCTGGCTCTTTTTCAAAGAGCATCCCTATGCCATAAGGCAGTCTTTAGGTTATCCATGAACCAGGGACAGGATTTTCTTTTGGTTCTGCTTTTGGTAACTGGGGCATGGAGGTCTAGTGTTTTGATGAGTATTTCATGAAGTACCTTTTGTGCCTCTTCCACAGAAGATGTGAGGTAAAATTTCTGCCAGTTAGCATACTGGAGGGCATAGAGAAAAGCATCTGGGCAGAAGTTCTGTTTACATCTCTTATGGATGTATTTAGAGGAAAAGGAGGTTTGGAATTGTGTTGACCTTACGCACACAATGGCACAGTGGTCGCTGATGTTGTTAAAGAATACACCCGAGTGCAAGAAGAGGTGAGGCTTGCTTAAAAGAATTAGGTCAAGAAGAGAGCTACGCTCTGGGTTTTTGGTGTTTGGGCGGGTAGCTTCATTAATGATCTGGGTGAGTCCACGGGCATCCCAGAATTCTTTCAATGGTAAGGAGACTGGAGCGAGCCCGTCAAGGTTGGGTCACCAATTATGGCTACTTCTGATGAGGTGGCAGCTAATATATCACGTAGGTGTTTGAGCAGAGACAGGCTATCTGAGGTGGGCCTATAGCAGCCACTAATGCAGTTAGAGGTTGATTTAGCTGGTTGAATTCTTAGCGTGAGGCACTCAAACTCCTCAGGGACTATAGTCAGTCTGACTTTTGATTTGTCTGAAGCTGAGAACCCTGCAACACTGCAAAGAGCAAACTATAACTTAATTTAGGAGCTGGAAACTTGGTAAGGCATAATATTGTAAAACAGGGGAGCTACGCTTTCAACAAAGAGTTTCATTTTTTTCCCTTATTGGCATTAAGCAGAGAATTGCAGGATTCCATTAAAAGTGTAGTAATTTTATAACCAGAGGGAGTGAGATACAACTGAATTTGCTTGATTGTTGGGGTTGAGACCTAGGATTTAGAGGGATATTTTTGCAACATTTTAAAGTGTCCTGCTGGCTGAGTAGTTAAGTTTTGATCCCTGGTTTCACTGAAAGATTTTGTGTATTGGAATCAGACAGCAACCTGCCTACATTGAAAGGCCTGCTTACATCACAGGTGTCACTAGTCAATCAGTTGGCTTAATCCTTAAGATTTTCAGTGCAGGAAGAGTGTAAAGCACAGCTGACTTATTTTGGGGCTGACCACTTTCAGAGCACAAACCACCAGGCTGTTTTGGGGCTGGGGAGGGTTACCTGTGTCTGAGTTGGATGTCTAGATTTTTCTCTGTTTGATTAGCAGGGTCTTTTCTCTGTCAAATTGTTGTGTAGGGCATCTTGCTGACAGGAAGGCACTCATCGCCGTGTGGGTCAGAGCTTTTAGCTGATTGTTTTATGAGGGCATAGTTAAGGCCCAACCCTTCCCACCCCTCACCCCACCCACTCCTGGAAATAGTTCCTTATACCTGGGGTTCTGACATCATTTCCTCAAGAGTGCAAGGTGCATATCACTGTCATATCCTCTCTAGCACACTGCACTGACAATATAAGCATACATTGTATAATATATATATTTTATATAACAAACCAATCACACACACACAAAGAAAAAGTAGATAAACATGGGGAGTAGTACAATGTAATGGCTGTGGGCAGCAGTTCCGGGAGTCTTTTTGGAGGCTGAGATGCTGCCCTATTTGCAGACAACTCTCTGCCCTGAGGGAGGAAGCTGACCATCTTCAGGCCATGCTGGACAGTAGTGAGGGAACCTTCCCCCAGGCCACACTGGATGGTAGGAAGGGAACCTCCTCCATCCAGGGAGCACCAGAGCCACCACCACTACCTCAGAGGTTGCGAAGAAAACACAGCAGTTGGACCACAGTGGGCTCAGGAAGGATGAGGATGGTGGAACAGAGGCACACTCAGTCAGTTGTTCCACTCCACAGTCCATACACCATTCTGGGGGAGCATAGCTCCCCTATGGATGCACCCACAGAGGAGACTAAGGAGGCTGAGGACAGCTGTCACAAGGGAGGCCTACAGGAAGGAGACAGAGGACACCACAAGGAAAGGAAGCAGTTCCTTGTGGGGGACTCAATTATTAGGAGGATAGAACTGGGGGGAGCAGGGAAATTTGATGTAAGGTGCCTGCCTGGTGCCATGGCTTGAAGGGACAGGAAGGGCATCTTCAGGATCACGGGAACAGCTGCACAGGAGTCTGAGCTGGACGTCATTGTCCACCTAGGGACAAATGACTTGGCTCATCATGAGATTAGAGCAGTGCAGAAGGACTTTGTAGAATTGGGAGGGGCTAAGACAAGCAGCACACACAGTATCCTTCTCAGAGGTGCTTCCTGTCAATGGCATGAGTGAGGCGAGGGTACTTTGCACCATGCAGTTTAATGAATGGTTGAAAAAATGGTGTGGAGCACAGGGGTTTGGCTTCATTGGGGACTGGGGTTCCACTTGGAGGGACATCAGCCTATACTGGCAGGATGGTCTGCATCTATCCAGGAAGGGAACAAGTCTTTTGAGCAATCGGTTTAAATGCTTCATTGGCAAGCTTTTAAACTAGTCAAGGGGGGAGGCACTGATAAGCAGCAGGTAAATCCTGGCCTCCCCCTACAAAACAGGGTACTAAATGAGAAAAGGACCAAGGTAGAAAGGTCAGTGGGGGATGCTGCAACAGAAGGTAAAGCCATCAAAAAATGGAGAGCAATGAGCACCAATGCCTGTAGTCTGAGTAACAAGCTTCCTGAATTAGTGGCCTTGATGGAGGAGGAACATCTGGATATTGTGGCAGTCACAGAAACATGGTACACACAAAACCATGACTGGGATGTAAACATACCAGGATACACTATCTACAGGAGGGACAGGGAGGGTAAAAGAGGAGGAGGAGTAACTCTTTACATAAGGGAAGAAATCAAAGCAACAGAACAAAAGGGTAAACAGGGAGGAGAAGAAGCACTGTGGGTAAATTTGGAGACTGGCAATGGCACCACAATACGCACAGGGGTTGTATACAGACCCGCTTCTCAGGGGGAGGAAATGGACAAGGAAATGATAGAAAGTATACTTAGAATGGCAGAAAAAGGGAAGATATTGCTGATTGGTGATCTGAATATGCCAGATGTTAACTGGAGTGCAATTGCAGCAGCCACTTCTAAGAGTGGGGTTATTCTAGATGCCCTACAGGGGGCATGCCTTAGACAACAAGTATTGGAGCCCACTCGAGAGGGAGCAATCTTAGACCTGGTTCTCTCAAATGGAGATGAAGAGAGGATCACAGATGTAGAAGTGGGTAGCCATCTGGGAACTAGCGACCATCAAACAGTATGGTTCACAATAAACACAGAAGTAAATAGAGTCAAGCCATATAAAGACAAAGGTACTGGATTTTAGGAAGGCTGACTTTTGTCAAATGGGTGAGTGCCTAAGGAATGCACTAGCAAATGGGCAGGAAGGAGGAGGAGTGGAAGAACAATGGGGAATAATAAAAACTGCCATCACAGAGGTATCAAGCCTTTATGAAAAGAAAAGAAAATGAAACGAGGTAAGAAACCACTATGGTTCTCAAAGGAAGTGGCAGTGAAGGTTCAAGAGAAAAAGAAAGCATTCAGGAAGTACAAGGAATCACAGAAGGAACAGGACAGAGAACTGTATCAGTTAAAGCAAAAGGAAGCTGGGAAGGCAGTCAGAACAGCAAAGGCCCAAACCGAGGAAAAGATAGCCAACTCAGTTAAGAAGGGGGATAAAACCTTTATAGATACATCAGGGAGCGAAGGAAGACCAAGGAGGGATAGTGAGGCTTAATAAATGGAGGGAGTTTGGGCAGAGGGTGACTGTGAAAAGGCAGAGATACTAAACAAATATTTTGCTCAGTATTTACAAAGGAAGAGGGGAGGTACCTAAAACAAACAGTAGAAACACTCTGGATACAGAAGTTGATACCAGCCCATTTACAGAAGAAAGGGTTCTGAAAGAACTCTTAAAACTGAAGGTGGACAAGCTAATGGGGCCTGATGGGATTCATCCCAGAATTCTAAAAGAACTAAGGGTAGAACTAGTGACACCACTGACTAAACTTTTAACAAATCATGGGAGGATGGGTGGTACCGAGGACTGGAGGAGGGCAGATGTGATTCCCTTCACAAAAGTGGGAGAAGGCAGAAGCAGGAAACTACAGACCTGTTAGTTTAACCTGAGTGGTAGGAAAATGATGGAATCACTTCTGAAGGAAAGAATTGTTAAATATCTAGAGGCCAGAGGGCACAGGACCCAAGGTAGCATGGATTCACAGCAGGAAGGTCATGCCAGACAAATCTGATAGATTTCTTTGACTGGGTGACCAAAGTAGTTGATCAGGGAGGGCTGTGGACATGGCCTACCTAGACTTTAGCAAGGCATTTGACACAGTCCCACACAAAAGATTAATATACAAGTTAGCCAGCCTGGGAGTGGGTCCCAAGATGACAGCCTGGGTAAAGAATTGGCTGGAGAATAGGACACAGAGAGTAATAGTAATGGAGTCCACTCTGAAAAAAAGGGGGTTAGTAGTGCAATTTAGAGGGTTCAGTATTAGAGACGGTCCTCTTCAATGTCTTTATAAGTGACATTGCAGAGGGACTGGAAGGAAAAGTATGTCTCTTTGCAGATGACACAAAGATCTGCAACAGAGTTGATGCACAAGGTGGAGTGGAAAGGATGAGAAGGGACTTGGCAAGGTTAGAGGAGTGGTCAAATGTATGGCAGCTTAGACTGAATGCTAAGAAGTGCAAGGTAATGCACCTGGGAAACAAAAACCCAGGGGAAGAGTACTCAATGGGGGGTGAGATACTAACAACAAAAATGGAAAGGGACCTGGAGGTAGTCATATCAGATGACCTAAAGGTGGGCAAGCAATGTGAGAGGGCAGCAAGGAGGTCTGGGGGGATACTGGGATTCATAGGGAGAGGCATCACCAGTAGAAAACAGGAAGTTATTATCCCTCTGTACAGACAGCTAGTGAGACCCCCATCGAGTACTGCGTGCAGTTCTGAAGACCTAATCTCCCGCAAGAAGCGTGAGCAGGATAGAGCTGTCCAGAGGAGGGCAACTAAAGTGGAGCAGGGTCTGCACGGAAGACATGTGAAGAGAGACTTAAGGAGCTTAATATGTATAGCCTTGAGGAAAGGCGGGAGAGAGGGGACATGATAGAAACTTTCAAGTACCTCAAGGGAATCAACAAAGTCCAAGAGGGTAGCATCTTTCAAAAAAAGAGGTGTGCAAGAACAAGGGGGCACAATTTGAAGATAGAAGGGGGGTGGCTCAGAGGTAATTTAAGGATGTATTTTTTCACAGAGAGGGTGGTGGATGTATGGAACAGCCTTTCAGAGGAGGTTGTGGAGTCACAAACAGTGGTGGAATTCAAACATGCATGGGACAGTCATTAGGCAATGCTAGGGGGTGGGGTAGGAAGACGTAGGCTGCTGGTTAACTAGGATCTACAGCTTATCCATCAGGTAGGGAAATGGGCAGACTGGGTGGGCCAAGTGGTCCTTATCTGCCGTCAAATTCTATGTTTCTATGTTTCTATAGTCGTGTCCACCATAGTTGTGGTAATGTTGTCCCAGACATAGATGGCTACTCCCCCTCCCCAGGATTTCCTATCAGTATGAAACAAGTTGTATGAAGGAATGTTAACCTCATGGTCCAGGGTGGTTGGTCTTAGCCAAGTTTTGGAGATTACAAGAACATCAGGGAGCAGTGGAAGGTCCATGTTTTGATAGCATCAAGCTTTTTTAGAAGGCTGCAGGCATTCAGTTGCAAAATGATAACCCTTTTAGTAAAGGTAGGTCAGCTGGGGCAGGAATGGAGAGAGGGGGGGCCGGGCTTTAATTCGACGGTACCAGCACAGATGAGTAGCAGCAGGAGCATCTTTTTTATAGCACTAAGAAGTAGTGGGAATGGCTGAATTTTGCCCCTGAGGCATGGGCAGTTTCTCAAACTCTTCTTCAAGGCCAAACAGTGAGACAAGGGGCAATAGTAAGCATACAGAATAGATTTAATTGAAAGGGCAAACCCATGAGAGAGAGGCAGTTGGTACCCAAAGTGAGTACAGCAGCGTATGGTAGTATGGAGGCCAGGTCGGGTAAGTGGCAGTGGAAGGGAAACATTTAGAAATTTGTGTATAAGATTTAGGTAGCCTGTGAATATGCCTGGGTGTTGAAAATGTTGTGGATTTAGAGACCCACGGTATGTGACGGTTACACTAATAAGTAGAAATCCTATGCTGAATGGATGAAGCAGCATTTTTGCAGTTAAATTTGAGCATGAGAGAGGATCACCCCTTTAAGAAGATGCAGGAAGGAGAGCTCCTTTAAGGAGTTGCTGTAATTGACTAGTGTGAGGCCTCAGGGGTTGGGGATCAGTGGGGAAGTGTATTTAATAAAGGAGGGAGGGGTGGGGGAATGGGTGAAAAAAACTGTCCAGAGAGCAGTACAGCAAGGCAGTGGCCGAGCTGTGATTTGAAAAAGGTGCCTTGGGTGCTTGCTTTCTCAAAGGGGATCTGCAGCATCCAATTGGAAAGTGGCCACAGTCCCCAGGATCCAGTCCAATTACAGGGATTGAAGCCTGACAGCTCCAAGCTAGAGATGACCAATCGTACCTGCTTCCTTGGTCAGGGGTGGCAGGCTGAATGCAGAGGTTCGCTACTGACAGGTAGCAGTGCCAGGGCTGCTTGGCTGAAGTGGAGAGCCTGGTTTGGGCTTGTGGCTGCTTTCCTTGGTCAGGGAAATTACATAATCCACAGAATATTATTCCATGGTTTGAGGAAATGAATCCTCCTTTTACAGAATACAGTTCTATGGTTAAAATGTCACTTTCAGGAATTTGAAATTCCACTTCCAACAGAATTTGTAAATAAATGAGAATTACTAAATTTCCACATATTTCTGGTGGAAGGGAGATTTGAAAAGGCCACATATCTCTACCCAGTTTACATGTCTAGCCATTACTGTTTTGTTTTTTCAGTACCCTATAATTAAGACCCCTGGAATTCGGCAATTCCAAGGCTGAGAATTTCCATCATGCTGCACAATGTGCATTGTGCTGCAGAATTCATTGCTCTTGGTGAATTATCATGCAAATGCACTGGTTTTCCATAGTGCTTGGCTCCTTAACCACCTCGTTTACCCTGAATCTCCTCCTCTATGCTCAGTATGTGGTGGCATTGATGACATCACTTCGTATTTTAGCCAACGGCAGGGCTCCATTCTGCCACAGAAATGAATAAATCATGATGCAGAAATTGGAAAATACTACCACTGAAGCCTAGGATCCCTGCTGCAGAAATCAGAGCAAAGTGCCACAGGACACTACAGACTCTGCCTATAGTGCTTTCTAATACGGGTCCTGAACTGGCTCATCATCCTCCCTATACTATATGCTTCACAAAAGTGTGTGAGACAATAAATCAGCCCCTCAACAAAGCAGCTGATAAAGTCCCTAATGTATACCGTACTCCCATCCCTTGGGTTAAGGAATCTATCAGTCTTTTCAATAAGGCTACACTGCATACTGTGACCACTGGAATGGTACTCCCTTAGGTGGTTGTGATAGCAAAGTGCTAACTTGGGGAACTGAATGCAAATCATTTACCCCTACATCTCTTAGATTCCTGTGTCTACTATCTGACATCCTGTGGGGCCCTTCTGCCAGCTCTTTCAAGTTGGTTCAATATATAATATAGTTTGGTTTTCATGAATAGCTAGTTATCTCTTTCTGTTCTATTTGTAAACTGTAAGTAGTTGTTCTAATTTTCCTCTCTTTGAATCAAATGCTCCTTTGAAATTCTTTGCACTGAGATCCTATCCATTTCTATTGTGCAAGACTCATAGCCTCTCTATAAAAGCTGTCACCCAAATACTGCAACTGTTCCTTTTGTATACAGTGAGGTCACTGTAGCTACAGTTAAGGTGGATATACTGCCCCTTAGGAATATTGTTCATGGTGTGTAATATGTGGCAGCTGCTCACTGAGAAGATACAGCTAATTCTGGAACCCACTGTGAGGGAGCAATCTTAGACCTTGTTCTCTCAAATAAGGACAGCGAAAGAATCTCAGATCTAGAAGTGGGTAGCCATCTGAGAACAAGTGACCACCAAATGGTGTGGTTCATGATACACTCAGCTACAGAGTCAAGCCATAAAAGTGAGGACACTGGACTTCAGGAGGGCTGACTTTGGCAAGATGGGAGAGTGCTTAGAAAGCACTAGCAAACAGGCTAGAGGGATGGGTGGAGCAACAATGGGGAAATATCAAAATGCCATCACAGAGCAACAAGCCTTTGTGTGAAGCAAATAAACAAATCAAAATGAAAGAAAAAGCCATTATGGTTCTCAAAAGAGGTGGCGGGAAGGTTAGCAAAAGATAGCATTTAGAAAGTCTAAGGAAACACAGAAGGAGTAAGACAGAAAACTGTACCAGTTAAGGCAGAAGGAAGCAGGGAGGTAAGTCTGGATAGCAAAGGCCCAAACTGAGGAATAAGATAGCAAACTCAGTAAAGAAGAGGGATAAAACCTTTATAGGTATATCAGGGAGCGTAGAAAGACAAAGGGAGGGATAGTGAGGCTGAATAGAATGGACGGTGGGTGGGCAGAGAGGGACAGTGAAAAGAGGATACTGAACAATACTTCTGCTCAGTATTCACAAAGGAGGAGGAGGGTAGGTGCCTAATCCAATTAACAGAAGCACTCTGAATGGGAAGGGGTGGGTCGATCACAGTCCTTTCACAGAAAAAAAAGGGTTCTGAAAGAATTCCTACAACTGTAGGTGGACAAAGCAATGGGGCCAGATGGAATTCACTCCAGAATTCTAAAAGAATTAAGGGGAGAACTAATGACACCACTTACTACCCTTTTTAACAAATCATGGGATTATGGTGTGGTACCTGAGGACTGGAGTAAGGCGGATGTGATTCCCCTTCACAAAAGTGGGAGCAAGACAGAGGCAGGAAACTACAGAACTGTCAGTTTGACCTCTGTGGTAGGGAAAGTGATGAAATCAATTCTGAAGGAAAGAATTGTTGAGTCCCTAGAGGAAAGTGGGGCACAAGACCCAAGGCAGCATGGGTTCATAGTTGGAAGGTCATGTCAGACTAATCTAATTGATTTCTTTGACTGGGTGACCAAAGTAGTAGACCAGTGAGGGGCTGTGGACATGGCCTACCTAGACTTTAGCAAGGCATTTGACACAGTCCCACACAAAAGATTAATAATCAAATTAACCAGCCTGGGAGCCTGGGAGTGGGTCCCAGGGTGGTAGCCTAGGTAAAACATTGGCTGGACAACAGGACACAGATGGTAATTGTAAACGGAATCCACTATGAAGAAAGAGGGGTTGCTAATAGGTGCAGCAGGGGCTCACTACTGGGTCCAGTCCTTTTTAATGTCTTTATAAGTGACATTGCAGACTGACTGCATACAGCACAGCTGTATGCCCATTAATCCCTGGCGTCAGCCAATGGGCATACGGGCCGTGCTACTACACAGTCCAGATATGAATTGGATCATTCACATATCTGGATAATTATGATCTGCATGCCCACTTATGCGCTATCGGCCAATGGAATTACAACTGTACTGTATGCAGTCAGTCGGCAGGCAGATGGGCAGCTTGCAGGTGGAGAGCTGCCCCCACTGCTGACCGGGGAGAGCGGGGTGGCAGGGCTCAGTGGGAGGGTGAGAAGGGGTACCACTGGACCACCAGGGATGGGATTTAATCTTTCTTTAGACTTCTGCCTGCTGATCGGCTGCAGTGGTCCTCTGGACCACCAGGATATGAGACTGTTTATTCTCTACTTCTGCCTGTGATCGGGCATGGAGGGCGCTACCCGATGGAGGGTGCCACTGGAGCTCGGTGGCCACCCACAGCTGGCAGCTACTGTGTTGCATCCTGCAATATGGCAGCTCACCTGTGGGTGGCCAGCTATTGCTCCTTTATTTTTTGGAACAACTGTATGCAGAGCATGTAGGGGTTGCACCTGCATGGGCTCCACACATCCCGGACTGAATATCTGGATGTGCGGGGGTATGCATGGGCATGCCCCCTCCCTACTTGCGCTGCATACATTACTGATGCACCCCCGGCACATCGGGATTTGTGCCACACACTTTCCCCTTTTGAATATCGCGCCGGGGCGCATCAGCAGGTTGTGCATAGCACAACTGTGTTGCGCCATGTGCAACCCTTCTGAATATCCCACCCTTTCTGTCAAAGCCCACATTAAATTCACTTCCTAGCAACACCCACAGCAGGTCATTCATTCCCTGGCAATGCCCACCGTAGGTTATTCATTTTCTGGCAATGCCCACAGTAGGTTATTCACTTTCTGGCAATGCCCACAGTAAGTATTCACTTTTGAGACATGACCACAGTAGGTTATCCATTTAGTCCATAGAAAACAAAAGGAGCAGAAAGGTGTGTTCTTCTTCAGCTGTTTCCTGGCAGCCAATGTAGTGCAGTGGTTAAGAGGTTTGAGCTGCAAGCCTGGAGAACTGGGTTTGATCCCAGCCACCCATTGTATACTATGTGAATACTAGCACTTCACTTAAAAACTAACACAGCAGTTTTAAAATCCTGTGAAATTTACATTTGTATATTAGTGATAGCATTCAGTTAGCTGAAGCATACTTGGAAAAAACAGCTTTAGTGGTTGATTAAATGCCTCGACCTTTGGCCTTGGCATTTAATTATTCATTTCAGCCAGTTATTCCTTTGTATACTCTGGCTAACTGAATGTTATCACTTAATTATAGAATTGCTATCTCTAAGATAACATACAAAATCTTGCAGTTCAGTGCTGCTGCCCCCCATACCATCGTAATATTATTGATAAAACAATGCCATTGTTCTATTTGTTGATGAATGCATTAGTTGTGTTGTTAAAAACCACCTCCCCCTCCCAATGATCTACATATAAATTGGCATAACTGAGGGAAATGGCGCCACCATTGCTGTACCCTTACACTGCAAGAAGGTTTTGGACAGCAATGTAAACAAAATGAGCACTGCCTTCATTAGATGTTACAACAGCTGTCTCATCATCTGATACCATTTTATCAGTTTCAGATAGTGATCAAGTGCTTGTGCACCATGCTGTTGTGGAATATTCATATTTAGAGAATGGGTTAAAAAAATCGTGAAACCTGATTGGCTGACAGTAGTCACAGGAAAAACAAAAAAACTGTCACTGTTCCTGAATAATGACTATTTTACCTACAAATCTTGTCCTTTAAATGTTTTAAAATACTTTTTTGTAAAATATGTTATTGAGAGAGACCATTTTTTAAGCCCAGTAAGACCCTTTCTGTGTGGTTTGTTGGAAGATACCAGCACTTACAGGGACTGTGAGACCCCTCACAAGCCATGTGTACTACCCCTAATATATGATGGTAAGGAGTTTACATGTACCACCAGGAATGAATCTATATATCTTGAAAGTGGCTCAGTAATGGAGCAAATGCCTAAGATAATTTGTTTCCCAGTGTGATTTTTTTAAGTCTTTATAGATTTTAGGTAAGATGTACATGGTGTGCTTTATGGAAAATCTACCATGAGCTGTCTTCCCACCTGTGTGTAAAATAAGCACATCCACTACTTCATCCAGAATTAGTCTATCAGTTCTCATTTTTTTTTCAACCTCGGACTGTGCCTCCTCTCCCCCCCCTTCCCTGCAGCCAGCACCCCCAAGTTTAACCCATCTAGGGTGGGTAACCCTTTCTCTTGGGCACTCTTCTAAGTCAGTCTCTGGCATGCAGGGAGGGTCTGGATGGAGGAACTGGAAGGCCAGTCGAGGCTGATCCAGCAGAGGGCATGGGGGACAGGTGCCATCACCTGCCCCATGGACCGGTGTTTTTCCTTGTTGTGGTGGAGACCTCCCCCCTCCCCATTGTGTGTGCACCCTTGACGCAATGGCACATGGCAACCCTGCCTGCGTCAGCCATCCTGTACTGTATGTGCAGTCTTGATGACAGAAAAGCCCGATCTCCACTGGGAGCTGCTGGTGCGCCGGGCTATTCCCCACCCTTCCCCGGGGAGGAGAGCAGACCTGTGGGTGCTCAATCCTCAACTCACCCCTGCCAACCCCTGGAGCATGAGCTTGCTTCCGAACTCGGGTCGCCGGCGTGACGCGAGGTGTGGTCTCCAGTGTCTCTACCCTCAGCGCCACTGGACCAGCTATCAGTTCTCATTGTTACATGCTACATGCTGTAGGATCAGTGTTTAATCTGCAATTATATTTTACATTACTAGGCTGTCTCTTGACCTCTTGATTGTATTTGGTGCTAACATGCTATCCATAAGCACAATACTTCCACCTTTGTTCACTTCCTAGATGGTAATGTACAAGTTATTTTGAAGTGATTTCATCTCCAAATCTGAGTACTCCAATAATTTATATTTTAGCAAGCCATGTCAAATTGATCTAGAAAGATTTTTTCGAACACAGAACAGTAATAGGTTCAAGAATATTACACATGAACAGGACTAGGCTCCTGTAACTTTAAAACTAGAAAACATAATGTCACCAGGTTTTACAAGTTCATATACCCTGCAAAGGTGGCTGTTTGTGTCAACTTTCCAACCTCTTGCTTTTAGAGTGGCCACATTTTATATAAGCAGCCAAAAGTTGCAAAATAGCATAAGTAGCTTTCAGGGACAATGAGATTTCAACAACCAAAAATGGATACCCGGCTAGTTACAGGAACAAGTATAAACAGTGAAAATAAACTTAAGCAATCACATATATCCCCAACAGGTACATGAAAAGAGTTGTCTGTTGACATGGAAACAAAATGTACACAATATGAAGATGTCGTTTTCCATTAACAAAGTACTGCCACATGTAAAAGTTTTTATAAATCTTTCAACTAGGTTGTATTTGCTAATTTTATGTATATAGCTCCCTATGGAGGCTCAATTTTAAGCAGCAAAACATTTTCATAAAATGTCACAAACAAACATGATGCCAGATTTTAAAATGTTTTCATTTCAAAATTACTCATGCAATTATCATGATATTTAACAGGTGTTTAGAGCCCTTAATAACAAGTAAGCATGCCAATTACTATGTCTCCACACAGTCCTTTTCTGTTGACTGCTTCTATGAGTCTATACTGGCGATGTGAGGGACAGGTTTGAGGGCCGCTAGTAGATGAATACTGCTTGGGAGATTCCACTTCTATGTCATAATAGTGAATGTGAAACAGCAATAGCTGTTATGGCAAGTGTATATCATCGAAAAGCAAATTGGTGATATACATTTGCTGGTGAGTCAACATCCAGCAAAAAAATATGTGTTTCTGTGGGGGGGCTGCACCCCCTGCCACACCACCACCTTCAGGGGGACATCAGTTCTTAACTTCAGGGAGTGCATGTTGGACAGGGGGCACAGTTCACATTTAAATAAATATTAAGTCCTGCAGCCACAGGTAGCAGCAAAATTCCTACCCTTCTGGTCCCCAGCCCCGAACCCAGTACCTGCTGCACAAGAGGTAGCCTTCCTCACCACTACACCACATGGCTGGCTCAGCTGTAGCATGCACAATACAGGGTAATAACCCTCTTCCCTATCCCTCCCCTTCCCGTCACTATCCTCCCTTTCCTGTCACCTCCCCACCCTCACGGAAGCAGTGCATCACTACCCTTGTGGGTCATCCATGATACTATCACCAAATATGAGTTGCTGTTTTGACTGTCACCCATATTCAGTCGCTATTATCACAGGATACCATGCTGTCCTTATCTGCTGACTACTTCTGTAAATCTTTAAATGAATGGCTAACTTATAGTCAAACAAAAAACTTGACAGTATTTTATGAAACTTCATAGAACTCTGAGAACATTTCACAAAAGTGGCATTTGTTCATTTCACCCAGCCTCATCGGTATGTAAGAGTTATGGTCAAAAGGTACTAGTGGTTGCTCCACTGAAAATACATACGCCCTTTTCTCATTGTTATTCTGTATCATACATGACAAAGAGGTACTGAGGACTCAAAAACTTTTGTCTTAAATGCTTAGTTAGCCTTATAAATTTACCATATTTTTAAAGTAGCTATCAAATATATATATATATATATATATATATATATATATATATATATATATATATATGGTGTTACCAGCCATTCATTAAGGAAAGCTTCTAATCAGTTCAGCATGACTATGTCATGCCAAAACTACTTTCATGTATGATTCTCAACCAGATTTTCATGCAAACAGTTGCACTTTGTGCTTACATATGACACTATGAAAACTGTTAGATTGAAAGAATACCTTTATTAAAGCCTGACAACATGGATATACTGTATTTATACAGAATTGCATATCATAACTTACACAAAGGGTAATGTCCAGGAATTTCTTTTAAGATCTAGCAACGCATAAATCTAATTAACAATGAATCTGTAGACTTTAAAATGAGTCAAAAAATCCAGTGTCATACTGAAAAATGAAAGGAGAAATGACACACACAGTATTGACAAATGTATCAGATGATGTTGCTGGTTTTCCATGAAGGATGACTACACCCTTTTCTAGTTTTCATTATTAATAATAATAATAATCATAATAATATTCTAGTTCTCATTATTAATAATCATAATAAGCTCCACTGAGATCAGACTTGTTGCCAAACATATTGTTTGACTGAACATTATGTCTAAAATATACTCAATAAATATCAAATTCATACATAATAAAGACAAATATACTAAACAATACAGGACATTTAAATGCAATTAAGAGATATTCTTTCAATGATTTGTCACAATAATGTAACAAAAAATAGGTACTATTCCTTGAAAACAAAATATAGGTCCACTTCTTAAAAGTATCAAATGCTTTGTCAGATACTGACTTATATAAGCCATAGAAATGTTGTTTACAGGTCCAGCAAATTTCAGTGGCTTGTTTGAATTAAGGAAGATCTTTTTGTTTCTGTTTGACTGCTTCCAAAGCATTAATCCGATCCTTGACCCAAAGAAGCTGAGGATCAGCACAGAAAGTCATTTTTGCAGTCTTGAATCTGTGGAAAATGTAAAATAATTGTTCCTTTTAGAGGTTGATCGATGTTGATTGATACATACATTCAGGGACTTCATACAGTAATTGTATGGCCCCATATTGAAAACTCGTTGATTGAGCAAAGATTGTCCTGGCTCACCAGCCTAGTGGAAAGTGCATTTGCCTTCCATGAAGGAGACCGAGCTCCATATCTGGAGACTGGGATACCACTCAGATATGGTATGGAGAGAGAGTGTGCTATCTGATTAGATAATTAAGGTTCCTGGGGAGGGTGAGTGACTCATCTGGCTACATTAATGACCATGAGAGGCATACATGGCATACAGGGAAAACCCTTACTGTGACACCTCTCTCAATGTTTACAGACATTGACCCTATGCTAGATCTATGCAATGGAGTACAGGTCAATGCCATATTCATGGGGTGCTGCCTGGGTAGCTGACATGAAATCATAGCTAATACATTCTGCCTCTTACCTTCTAAAGTCCTGCTACTGCAGTTGTCAGTTACACTGTTGTTGAACTGCAAAAGAAGGACTGCTAGCAGCCTTCAGAGAAAGCAAGAGACCGAAATAAGACATGGGGAGGAACAGCACATTAAATTGGTGGTGAATCTGTGGACAAAACGGGTGAAAAGTGAAAGATGTGTCCTGGCCTTATGATTGTAATTTACTAAGATTGACCTTGCAAGCAGCAAGTGCAGAATTATAGTTCCAAAAATGAAAAGGCATTCTGGGGCTAAAGATTGGATATAAAACAAATCAATGTTTCAGCTCATGTATCATTACTGTAAAACATGGCAAATGTGGACATCTGCTAAAGACACTGGAAGATATCTTTAAGTTTGAGACAGACGCTGAAACTTGACCAGTCTATTTGAATGTAAGGATCTGATCCACAAACAAACAGGCACACTGCAGTGTAGGAGGCAGTGGCGCCCGGGTTAAGAGACTGAATATACATGATGTTTCATAAACTGAGTTATTCTCAAGTTTGTTTAGTTGTTTTTTTTTATTTGATGTTTTATTATACTTACACGACAGCTGGAATACTACAGGCAGATGAAGTGTTACAGTAGCCTGTTATAACCCGTTTGGGTACTTGTACTTTAATGTATGTGAAACAGCATTCTGTTGGAGCATCTGCATTGGCTGGAGGAGATAAAATAATTATTGTTATTCATACTGTGGTAACACAATTGGTTCACTGATTAACAAGGTCTCTGCTTTATGATAAACAGATTAAATTGAAAAATAAATATATAACGACAGCAGAATGCTCAAGTGATGACAGCTGGTTCTAACCATTACATTCAAAACAGCCAATGTTTTTAACAAACTCTGGCCAGAGTCCACATGGCTGTAGCCGCAATTGCCATGCTCATGGCAAAACAGTCCACTGTGCCCAAGATAACCGTTGTACATGCAGAACTACTAGCACTTGCACACTAGACAGCAGTGGCCATCTTGAGCGCAGTTGGTGACTGGCCACCAAAACAGCATGCCTGGGGGGGGCAAGGAGTGAGTGGACTGTTTTAGAGTTGCAGCATAATCGTACTGCAGTTCCAAAATAGAAGTGTTGTTGGGTGTCAATTCGGTGGCTCATTTTCAGAGTTACCGCAGGACAGCTGCAGGCTTCGCCCACTGCAGCCAGAAAAATTAGCAATATTACTTCGAATGACACACTATGCCGCAGCCAATAAAACACTGCAATGTCTGACCTCTTTAGGTAACACTACATGGCAGGGTATGGTATGTCATTGTATACTGTTACACTTCACATGCATTATGAGGTACAGGGCTTAGGTTTGAGTATCTCAAGCACCCATGAAATGACTATATCCTATGGCATACCACACCCTGAAGCATATTATTGTTATACAGTGGATCAATTGTTTACATTTTGAAAAGTCAGAATTCATTTATCAATATTAAATTGTGCATTTTGTGGATTTGAACATTTAAAAAAATCTGCCCTGTGGGGTGTGCTAGGGAACTAGAGCCAGATCATGATAGGATGTGTTTCCACAGAAAAGAAAATTCTTAAAAACTGACTAATGACTTAATTTAATTAATCTCATAGATTGCAAATTGGATTCCTGATATCGAGAGGTACACAGACATACCAAATACTATCCATGGGATGGCCAAAGGGGGTGCCAGGAGGAGGAGGAGGACAGATACAACTGTAAATACCTGCAAACATCTCAGATAGCTCCTGAGCCAGAAAGCCTGAGGCCACAGAAACTGAGCCCCTTGGTAATCAATTCTCAGTGCAGTTAAGGCAATTGATTATTGGACTGAGAAAATCCTGCAGCATTTCAAACTGCAAGATATCACCATCAAAGCCCTTTATTGAGTGGTTGCTGATGACAGCAGTAGCTCAACCTCCACCCTAGCAGTCGTTTTTAAGCTGACTTCAGCAAATACATAGCTGCACCATAGGATGGAGGCCCTTGGAAACAAAACTAGGGCCTCCAACGCATACAAAGTTGGACTTCCCAAAGGGGTCGAGGGGGACAGTTTGTTTAAGTATATTGTAGACTAGCTGAAACTGGTAATGAAATTACTGGAGGACTGGAGGATTGATCTTTTTCTGTGGCCTACATATTAATATGAGAGAATCACAATGAAATACAAATGTGCCTAGAACTGTTTACTAAAAACGGTCAATACTGCCACAAAAGAGTATGTCTTGGAAGCAGCTTGGGCCACCTGCCAACATACCATCAAACAGTCCGATGTCAGACTTTATTCTGATGTGTCCTTCAACACCAGAAATAGGCACAAAATCTTTGATGCAGCTCACAGCCAGCTGAGATTGCCAGGCACTGTGCATTCATATTCCCTGCCTCATAATCAATTGTCACCTGGTGTGAAAACAGGGGTAATCATGACAACGTTTCAGACATCAGGGACAGCACCAGATGAGAGGGAAAGATTCAGAATTGTAGTGACAGAGTATTCTGTGTTAGGGCTCACTAGCTTCAGCATTTTTGGGTTAAAACCATCATATGTAGAATGTTTATCTGAATATATGGAGGTCAGGAGCTTCTCGACTTCGGGCACTTCCTTAACAGGAAGTAGAAAAGGGGGTCCAGTGGTGGTTGGAGAAGAAGCAGCCAAGACTGAGGACCTTGGGCCAATGCCAAGACTTACCATAAAGGCTGTGAGGTGAGATAATTTGGCACTGAGGGCGTCAGCAGATCTGGACTGAATATTGCAATTTATGCAATCAGTGAGCGTGTCTGAGAAGGGGCAGTTTGATTGTGTGCCCATCAGGCCTTTTCTACAACCCCAGAATTTTCCAGGTCACCAGCAGCAGCTGGGAATTTGTTTTTACAATAGGCACGCTTACTTGATCTCACTCCTGACAAACAGATATTTTATCATGTATGATATTCCACCCAGTCAGAAAACTGACCAGTCTGCCTAAAACTGAGCCACAGTTTCTCTTTTGTTTTTTTATTTGGACGAGAAGGTCGCTGGAAGGAGGTATCCTGTGATAAGGACATCTGCTATTGAGCACTTACAAAAAAGGTGACTCAACAGAGGTGCCTGCTCACAGGGCTACTGGACGGGGTGCAGGATATAGTGAAGTCCCTCACATAAACAAAAAAAGGTCCCAGGTGTCCTTTTGCCATACATCGGGAGTGTAAATCGGCGAAATTGATTTTCGCTGCGGTACATTCGCCCTAACAGTGATCACCTTTCCATGATCGCTGTTATCACATAGAACCGTGGAAGGACAAGTCGTGGGGGGGGGCCGTAGCCTACACTTGGTGACAGGTGTGTGTATTTGTTGCATTTCAGTGAAGATAGCAAGAAACTGGATTGGAGTGGAATCTGCACAGGGCAATGAGTTAAGGCAAGACCAGTCTACTGTTTCCAGGTCATGCAGGAAATACAGCATGTTTAGTTCTGACAAAATCCAGAAGTGGAGTATTCTGGGAAAGGGCTTTGTGGAGCAGGACTGGCAAACCAGAATCAGAGGAGAGTAATCCGAGGTAGCATCCAATAGGGTACTGGCAGGGGTTATTGGATCTGTTAGTGAGGCACCAGTCAAGGAAGGATTGTTCAGAAGTTACAGCTGAAAATATGCTATGGGTAGTAATGAGCTGAGAAAAGTGCAGCTTCTTTATGACAGTTTAAAACTATGTACCTAGCCAATCGAGAGTTACCTAAATCATCAAAAGCTGTCCTCTCCGTAGAGCTGGAGAGTGGTTTCAGCCAGTCTATCAGGGTAGTAAAGCCCACCAGGCCATTCCTTGGGGGGGGTTATAGACACACATTAGATGTAGCATCATTGCCTTCCTAAGCATGAGCACTCTGGGAAGGGGTTCACGAGGGGTAGGGGAAGAGATGCAGTAAGATGGCAAGAGATGCTGTACACTGGGCTGTGTTTTATTATACACATAATGCTTGGGCAGGATTTTTAATACAGGCACCATTTTTGATGCATGCACTGTTTTTGATGCATGCGCTGTTTCTGATAATGTACGTGCACCATTTTTGATGTATACACCATTTTTAGTGCATGAATCATTTCTGATGCATGCACAGGTTTTGATACATGCACCGTTTCTGATGCATGCAGCATGTTGGATGCATGCACTATTTTGCATATATGTGTAATTTTTCTGATGCACATGTAATCTCTTTGATACAGGCTGCCCAAAATAATGGAAACTGTCCCACAAACTTGGGAACCATTAACAATAGGAATGATGCAATTTAGCACAATTAGGCTGATGAATATACAAGCAGAACATACATTTCCACCTGCATTTGCCTCTTTTGAAAATCCTCTGATTCTAACGTAATCTAAACAAAAACCACATATATCAAAATGTTTTGCACTTTACTGGAGTAAATTAAGTAACTAATGAATAATGAATCTCCACTAGAACAATGCGGAATACAGAATTCTGCCAGCAGAATTCATATAACATGGCAGTTGTGCTTCCGAAATGCTCTTTGGAATTTCTATTTGAATTCCACAGAACACCATTTCTAGGTAAATCAATGAACAGCTTTCCATGGATTACATAAACTATGGAATAATTTTCTGAGAATTCTGGAAAAGGAATCTACACTTTATGTAACTGTCATGTTACATGAATTCTGTGGCAGAATTCTGTATTCTGCATAGTTCTAGTGGAGATTCATTATTCATTAGTTACTTAATTTACTCCAGTAAAGTGCATCTGAATATGCTAGATGTTAATTGGAGTGCATTTGCAGCAGCCACTTCCAAGAGTGGGGTCATTCTAGATGCCCTACAGGGGGCATGCCTTAGACAACTAGTATTGGAACCCACTCGGGAGGGAGCAAATTTAGACCTGGTATTCTCAAATAGAGATGGAGAGAAGATCACAGACTTAGAAGTGGGTAGCCATCTTGGAATTAACAACCATCGAACAGTATGGTTCACGATAAACACAGTACTAGAATTAAGCCATACAAAGGCAAAGGTACTGGACTTTAGGAGGGATGACTTTGCCAGAATGGGTGAGTGCCTAATGAATGCACTAGCAAATGGGCAGGAAGGAGGGGTGGAAGAACAATGGGGAATAATCAAAACTGCCATCACAGAGGCAACAAGCCTTTGTGTGAAACAAATAAACAAAACAAAATGATGTAAGAAACCACTGTGGTTTTCAAAGGTGGTGGCAGGGAAGTTTAGGGAGAAAAAGAAAGCATTCAGGAAGTATAAGGAATCACAGAAGGAGCAAGACAGAGAACCTTATCAGTTAAAGCAAAAGGAAGCAGGAAAGGCAGACAGAACAGCAAAGGCCCAAACTGAGGAAAAGATAGCCAACTCAATTAAGAAGGGGGATAAAACCTTTTATAGGTACATCAGGGAGAGAAGGAAGACCAAGGGAGAGATAGTGAGGCTTAATAAAGGGAAGGGGAGGTGATGAGAAGGTGACTGTGAAAAGGCAGAGATACTAAACAAATATTTTTGCTCCATATTCAAAAATGAAGAGAGGGGAGGTACCTAAACAAAACAACAGAAAAAACTCTGGATATGGGGTTGATACCAGCCCATTCACAGAAGAAAGAGTTCTGAAAGAACTCTTAAAACAGAAGGTGGACAAGACAATGGGGCCTGATGGGATTCATCCCAGAATTCTAAAAGAACTAAGGGTAGAACTAGTGACACCACTGACTACCCTGTTTAGCAAATCATGGGAGGATGGGGTGGTACCTGAGGACTGGAGGAGGGCAGATGCTATTCCACTTCACAAAAGTGGTAGCAGGGCAGAAGCAGGAAACTACAGACCTGTTAGTTTAACCTCAGTTATAGGGAAAGTGATGGAATCGCTTCTGAAGGAAATAATTGTTGAGTACCTAGAGGCCAGTGGGGCACAGGACCCAAGGCAGCATGGATTCACAGTGGGAAGTTCATGTCAGACAAATCTAATAGATTTCTTTGACTGGGTGACCAAAGTAGTAGATCAGGGAGGGGCAGTGGGCATGGCCAACCTAGACTTTAGCAAGGCATTTGACACAGTCCCACACAAAAGATTAATATACAGGTTAGTCAGCCTTGGAGTGGGTCCCACGATGGTAGCCTGGGTAAAGAATTGTCTGGAGAACAGGGCACAGAGGGTAATAGTAAATGGAGTCCACTCTGAAGAAAGGGGGGTTACTAGTGGGTTACCACAGGGTTCAGTACTAGGCTAGTCTTCTTCAATGTCTTTATAAGTGACATTGCAGAGGGACTGGAAAGAAAAGTATGTCACTTTGCAAATGACACAACAATCTGAAACAGAGTTGATGTACAAGGTGGGCTGGAAAGGATGAGAAGGGACTTGGCAAGGTTGGAGGAATGGTCAAATGTATGGCAGCTTAGATTCAATGCTAAGAGGTGCAAAGTAATGCACCAGGGAAACAAAAACCCAGGGGAAGAGTACACAATGGGGGTGAGATACTAACAACAACAAAAATGGAAAGGGACCTAGGGGTGCTCATATCAGATGGCCTAAAGGTGGGCAAGCAATGTGAGAAGGCAGTAGGGAGGGCTGGGGGATACTGGGATGCACATGGAGAGGCATCACCAGTAGAAAACAGAACGTTTTTATTCCTCTGTACAGACAGCTGGCGAGACCCGATCTGGAGTACTACATGCAGTTCTGGAGACCCAATCTCCACAAAGACAGACAGGATGGAGGCAGTCCAGAGGAGGGCAATTAAAATGGTGCAGGGTCTGAACCAAAGACATATGAAGAGAGACTTAAGAAACTTAATATATATATCCTCGAGGAAAGGAGGGAAAAGGGGGACATAATAGAATCTTTCAAGTACCTCAAGGAAATCATCAAATTCCAAGAGAGTAGCATCTTTCAGAAAAAGAGATGTGCAAGAACAAGGGGGGTACAATTTGTAGATAGAGGGGGGACAGCTCAGAGGTAATGTGAGGAAGTATTTTTTCACAGAGAGGGTTGTAGATGTATGGAACAGCCTTCCTGAGGAGATCATGGAGTCAAAAACAGTGTGGGAATTCAAGAATGCATGGGACAGACATAAAACAATTCTGGTGGGGGGTAGGAGGAAGTAGGCTGTTGGTTAACTGGGATATGCAGCTTATCCATTAGGTAGGGAAATGGGCAGACTGGGTGTACCAAGCGGTCCTTATCTGCCATCAAATTCTATGCTTCTATGTTCCTATGTAAACTGGGGTTCACTAATCAGCAAAAAGCATTCCACTTTAGAAATTTCAAAATTATGCTACTGGTGAAATTCTTCAGAAGCAGGCAGAATTTTCAGTAATTGTGCAGAGTTCAGTTTTGTCGGAATCTGAATATTCTGCACAGCACTGAGCTCCACCTTCCTTTCTATGAGCAATGCATTTCTTTAAAGCCAATACAAGACAATTCAGTAAATCAAAGTCCTTAAACTTCTAAATGTGCAGCTGCAGGTTTTATAGGAGATGTTATTCATTATTTAATTTTTTTTTTACAGTTTATTTACCCATGATCGATCACGCAGTGTAACTCGCTGTTTAACCCCTAACCCCTAACCCATGTCTCTGGTTCTTTAGGCCTACCAGCTGTAAAACTGTATAGAACAAGGGCCCCATTGTAAATGAGATCTTTGTATCAGTTGGGTCATACACAGTAAATAATGTGAAAAAACAGGGTAGCAGAACATAGAAGCACAGAATATGACAGCAGATAAGGGCTGCCCGGTGTTTATTTTCCTACTTTCATTTGTGCTGTAGACCCACTTGATCTACAGTGCCATCTCCCCACCCCACCTCATTTTTCACTTCTATGATTCCCTTGTGCGTCTCCCAGGTGGTTTTGAATGCAAGCACTGTTTTCACCCCCTTACCTCAGCTGGAAGGCTGTTCCAGGAATCCACCACTCTTTCTGTGAAGAAATATTTCCTCATATCTCTTCTAAACCTACCCCTTCCAGCTTCATATCATGTCTCCTTGTTCTAGAGTACCTTTTTTTTTGAAAAATACCCCCCTTCTGTACCTTGTTAACCCCTGCAAGGTATTTAAAGGTCTCTATCATATCCCCTCTCTCCCTTTTCTCCTCCGGGGTGTACATATTGAGCTCCTTTAGCCTCCCCTTCTAGGGATTTCAATGCAGACCCTAAATAATTTTCATAGCCCTCCTCTGGACTTCCTCCACTGTGTCTTTGTCCTTCCTGACATTCAGTCTCCAGAACTGGACACAATACTCAAGGTGGGGTCTTACTAGTGATCTATACAGGTGTAACCCCCCAGTTACCCGGAGTTACTAGAATCCCAGTGAGACCTAGTGGTAGGCAGGAAAGGCAGCTGTGAAACTCCAGTTAAATGGATTTCACACTGTCTCACTCTGTTCTCAGTCTCAGCTGAGACTGAGGAATGACATCATTTAGAACTGTCACAGCAGCATAAGCCACACTGGAATGTTGCAGTTGGTGGTTAGAGCAGAACGTTGGGGAATTTGAAGTCAGTTCTGTTGCAGCCTGTAGTAGTAGAGGTGCTCTGCTGTAAGCAGGCCCTCAGAGCTCTAAGCCCTGTCAAAGAGCTATTTTTTTTTGTTGTATAGGTGTGTGTTCTCACCTGAAGAGGAACAGAAGAAGAGCACATTGAAGTGGTGGAGACTGCTTTCAGTGGTTCGGGGCCCCATCCCTGCGGGGATGGGAGGAAAGGAATCAGCCTGCTTCCAGGGGCACCCCCCACCCCGGTCTGGCTAGGGAAAAGAAGCTGCCTGATATAAGTTCATGCTGAGGCACCAGAAGCTCTGGACAAAAGTTATTTGAGGAGAAAATGCCTGTGGGGCACCTGCAACCAAGGGTGAGTTCGCTCTGCTGAAGGGCCAATGTGTTTTCACCTGAATCAAGATTAAACTAAAGGGACTGTTACTGTGGGGTCAGGAAAAGACAGCCAAGTACAGTTTGGAATATGTGGGGATTGTACTGCTTAACTCTGTGGGGGGGTCTAGATTAATGGACACAGCCACTTATTTAAGTATGTTCAAGTTCAGCACAAATGGGATGTAATGACAGTAGACTGAATGTGGAATACATTTAAAAAGAATCTACACCACAAAGTGTTTTAAAGGATGAGGTGTTACAGTCCAGAGAAATTGCCAGGTATGAATTATGGGAGCAAATGGTGGGAGACCCCCTCATCAGTAGTAACCAAATTCATCTCTACGGATTTGCTCTGGGACACCTGTTGCTTTTTCTCAGGTACGTGGCCAGTGCCTGAGGAAAGTACCCAGAAGTGGGATTGATGAGTAAGATTCCCTTATGGAGCAAAAGTGCTCATAGGTGGTTTAGGGAGCCACCAGTAAATGTTTCCATGCTATATGGAAAGTGTCCAAGTGGCTGGCAAGGGAGCCGAGCCAGGGAAAACCCAGAGCAGCATATAAGTTTGGGCTGTGTGCCCAGTGTGTTTCAGAGCCTGAGGGCTAAAGTGATGAGGATGTGTTCTGGTCTCCTTAAATCCGCATTACCAGGAATGTAGCCATCTATGCTTTGTTTATCCTGTTGGATGTGAATAAAAGCCACACTTTAGAATCCCACTTCTGGTATTGGACATTACAGTTATTGCTTCCTTTGTCCGGAGTTACTTAGGTGCCCCTGTGCAGAGTAGCCAAACCTAGCCAATGTGCCAAGTGACACATTCCTCCCCGAACCCAACTTACCAGGCAGTGCTGTCAGATGGAAATGGCATACCAGGGTGGGGGTTACACAGGGGCAACACCACCTCCCTTTTTCGGCTGGTGAAACCCCCTCCTATGGGCCCCAGCATCCCACTAGCCCTCCCAACTGTCTTATTACACTGTCTGACCACCTTTAGGTCATCTGATATGACTACCCCAGATCTCTTTCCTGCTTGGTCTTTATCAGTATCACATCACCCATTTTGTACTCTGCCCCTAGGTTTCTATGGTCCAAGAGCATTATTGTGCACTTTTTGGCATTAAAGCCTAGCTGCCACACCCTTGCCCATGCCTTCCATACACCCCCAAGTGTCCAACCTGTTGCAGATCTTGGTATCATTTGTAAAGAGGCAGACCTCCCCTTCCAGCTTCTCTGCTATGTCACTAATAAAGACATTAAAGAGGACCGGTCCCAGCACTGAACCCTAAGGTACCCTGCTGGTCACCCTCCCTTCCTTGGAGCAAACTCCATTTACTACTACTCTCTGTCTCCTATCCCCTAACCAGTTTCTCACCCAGGTTACCACTTTGTTGCCCACCCCCAATCTACATAGCTTGCTTACCAATCTCTTAAGTGGAACAGTGTCAAAAACCTTGCTGAAATCCAGGTAGACCACAACTGCAGCTCCACTCTCACCTAACTCCTTGGTCACCTAGTCAAAGAAATCGATCAGAATTGTTTGGCATGACATCTCCACTATGAATCCATGCTGACTTGGATTCTGTTACCCATTGGAGTTCAGACAGTTCACAATGTTTTCCTTTAGTAGTATTTCTATTAATTTAGCCACCACCAATCTCAGACTGACAGGTCTATAATTGTCCAGTTCTTCCCTGCTTCCACTTTTATGAAGTGGGACTACATCTGCCTTTCTCCAGTCTTCTGGAACCACTTTGGTCTCCAGTGATCTGTTAAGTAGGTCTGTCGAAGGTGCTGCCAGTACCTCCCTGAGCTCCCTCAGCTTTCATAGATGAACCCCCTTTGGCCCCATAGCTTTAACCAATATCAGGTTAGCGAGTGCTGTCTGGATTCTTTCCTCAGAGAAAGGACTAGTGTCCACTTCCCTCCCATCCAAGCTCCTGGTGCTTTTGTTTTTTTGCAGTTTCTCCCCTTTCCTTTCCACTTTGAAAACTGAGCAGAAGAATTTGTTCAGGATATCTGTCTTTTTTTGGTCCCCCTCCATGCAGTTCCCTTCCTTTAATCTTACAATCCTTCTCTTAGTTTTCCTTTTTTTCACTAACATACCTAAAAAGTGTCTTGTCCTCTATTGATACTGTCTGAGCTATTCTTTCTTCAGTTTGTGCCTTTGCACTCCTTACTGCTTCCTATGCCTCTCTCGGTTTTTCCTGATACACTTCCTTAACCTCCTCTGTCTGGGTTTTCTTATATCTTCTGAATATTACTCTTTCGGCCTTTACCTTTCCTGACACCTCTTTTGAGAACCATAGTGGTCTCCTCCTCCTTTTGTTTTTGCTCACTTGTTTGATGCAGAGGTTTGTTGTCTTTACTATGCCCTCTTTTAGTTTGGCCCACTTTTCCTCCATCCTTCTCAGTTCATCTCCACCTTACAGGTTATTCCTGAAGCATTCACACATCTTTATAAAACCACCCTTCTGAAGACCAGGACCCTTGCCATTTTGTGGTTGGATTCTGCAGTGGTTCATATGTTGAATCACACTTTACAATGATCATTGGTCCCCAGATGGCTTCCCACCTTGATGTCTGCAATACGGCCCCTGTTAGTAAGCACCAGGTCCAGTAATGACCCATAATGAGTGGATTCACTGACTAGTTCCCTGAGGTATGTCCACTGCATGGAGTCAAGGATGCTCCTGCTTTCAGCTGAATCTGCAGTTGGAAGCATCCAATCTACATCCAGATGATTTAAGTCCTCCACCAGCAACACCTCCCCCTTTATTCCAGTTTCTTCCAATGTTTCCTTATGTAACTCCTCCCTCTGTACTAGAGGCCTGTAGCTCACACATGTCCAAATAGTGACTCCATTTCCTGACTCTACAGTGACCCACAACACCTCTACCCCCCAAATTCCCTGTATTTCTGTTGCTTTTATAGTTTCCCTCACATAAAACAGACACCTTCTCATTTCCTTACCACCCTGTCCTTTCTGAACAGTGTGAACGTGGTAATGCTATGTCCCAGTCATGGTAGTCAGTGCACCATGACTCGATAATGACCACAATATCTAGGTCATCCTCTGCCATGACAGCCTCTAGGTCTGGGATATTATATCATGGACTTCTAGTATTAACACAAAGGACCTCCAGATTTTGTTAGCTTTTGCTCATCATCCCCACTCTTCCTTTTTTTCCAGCTTCCTTCCCCTTCTTCTTTGCTGTTAAAGTAGTCTCTCATTCTTCCTTTGCTAATCCCCTGCTTCTTTGATTAACTTGCACCTTGACCCTTGGGGATTCTCCCCCCTCGGAATCTCCCTACTATCTAGCTCAGCTTGTGAGGGGCAGTTTCTGCCTCCCCTTTTTCCTTCTACACCCCCTTAGCTAGTTTAAATGTAGATTAAAGTGACATTTAAACCATCCAGTGAAGACTATGGTTCCCTTCCTGGATGGATGCAAAACATTGCCTTTATATAGGGTCTTATCCTCACATGTGGGCCCCCAATCCCCAGTGTAGCTATATGTCTCTTTTCTGCACCATTCCTTCAACCTTGAGTTGAAGGCCTTGGTGTGATGATCCCTCTCCTTCCCCCTATCATAGATAGGCTGCACCACTGCAAAACCTACTGAGAGTAATACCTGTCTCAGACCTCTTCCTAGTTCTCTAAACTCCTCCTGCACTATTCCGGACCCATCCATAGCCAGATCATTTGTTCCCATGTGGGCAATGACATTCAGCCCCCTTCTTTCCTGCTGCTCTAGCAATCTGTATGATATGCTTCCTATCCCTCAATGCCATGGCACTGGGTAGACAACTGACCTTCCTCTCTGTCCTTTTCCTATTTCTAATTCTGATCCCCTAACAGTTGAGTCTCCCGCCAGAAGTTGCTTCACCCTCCTTTGGGTCTCCACTAAAGAGGATCCCACATCCTCCTTGGCCACAATGGGTGCCTCCTCCTGGTAGTCCTACTCTGCCAGAGCAGCATAGGAATTCTGTAGTGGCACCAGTTGAGAAAAGTTATTGTGACCCATCCCCTCAGCCTTCCAGATCCCACCACCCCACCCTCCTCGAGCTCACCATAGTCCAACCACTCCTCCTATTTGACATCCTTTGAGGTAGGAGGATCTTCATTCTAAATATGATTTTGTGTGGTGCAGGGACCACCCTGGATAAAAACAGCCAAATAAATTATACACCTCAGAAATACATAGAATAAATATTTATTCTTTGTATATTCTCATAACCTGGATCTTTTATTCTATAGAGTACCATTGTTAATATACTAAAATACATTATTTAAGGTAAACAGCATAATCTTATTGCCTTGCTCTCCAATTCACTTTAAATCTTTTTTTATGAATATGTATTTTTAGGAATATATACTCACTGGAAGAAAGACTTTCAAAGCAGAAGGTAACAAGAAACAGGACTGCAAAGCCCAGCTTGATGAAAGACATCTTATAGGTCTGCTGCTGCCGTATGAAGTATCCAACTACAGAAGTGAGCAGCTTGGATGTCTGAAACTCTATGTGCTCCATCTTCTCTTTTATTGATGTGCTAACAAGTCTGTGTGGGGAGACTTTTCCAAACGTCATGGTCACTGACAGAAAATAAGTGGAAATGTATTTTCCCAATTAACCGATTGATCCAAAAGTCCTCGGAGGAAGAGGGGATGAGGTCAGTGGAGCAAGTTAAAGTGCCACATGACTTCACTTTGTAAAGGTTCCCGATAACCTGGGTATTTTGTTAACCTGCATTTTTGGGTGGTGAAAAATATTCTAATCACAGGATGTGGTTGTAGACAAAACAGCAGCTCAGCACTGATGAAAAGAAATGTGAATGTTAGTCTAAATTCTAAAATTAGATTGATAAGACCTTTTGGGCTGTGAAAGTATACAACTTTCCATCTTATAAACAGCAATATTTTCTTAGAAAAACCCTTCAAGGAAATGCCAGGTAGGATTGGGACTTTTGCAACTATCATCTATACGTATGCAATTACCTATCATTTGCCGTTATTGCTTTTGTCTTGTTTTGAAGCATTAATACAATGCATTCTTGGCAAGTTTCACAACAGTGAGATGGTTCGTCTTGTATTTGATATTTCTTTCCTCTAAGCAGGTCCCCAATCTGTGAATTAACATAGGGTGCAGAACTGTATTTTAGATTATGTTTTCTAGGAAAGGCACATTGAGCTGAAGCTTGTTTCCATGTTACGTCCCAGAAGCCCAAGGAACTTATTGTAAGTGAGTTGCTTAGGGTGCTAGAGTATGCAAATGACTGTTATGGGTTTCAAAACCTGGTCTATTGAGTGTCTAGGTTCATGGCCTTCTGTTCTAACCTCTAGGCTATACTCCCTTCCTAACAGTAGAGACATCATTGCTGAATGTGGGTGACAATGCTAAGTGACAAGTAGCAAGAAAGCTCCCTTGATGTTCACAACGCCTTAACAGGGGCTTTCATTTTACAGAGAGGAAAGAGAAGTCTTATAAGGATAACAGTTTTTATTCTGACATTTAAAGATATTGCAGTAGTTAGTCATTGTGTGGGAAATCCACTAGTATGTTATGCAGGCATATGTCCTCACTGGTATCAATGATTTAAACAATAAAGTAAGTAAATAAATGTTTATTTATATGGCTCCCATTCACAGAGGCAAAGAGCACCATGCAATAAAATCATCAGTACACTAATTGATTTGGCCCTTACAAACTGCCTCGACAGTATAGTTGCTTCTGGTACCCTGGCAGATGCTATAAGTGATAAGTCCCCAATTTTCTGCATCTGGCGCTCCACAAGGATACCATCTCCCCCTCCAAAACTTATCACCTTCCGCAATCTGGCCAGTCTTAATCAGGCACATTTTATGCATGATGTCTCAATGATAGACTGGTCTTCCATCTTTGCCTCCTCAAATGCTCAATCAGCCCTTGAGTACTTCCTTCAAAGTTTAGATGTCTCCATGACATCCATGCTCCCCGAGTCATGCTGTACAAGGGGTACACAGACAAAGTGGCTCACCAAAGATCTTCTTACTCAACTCAGGGCAAGGGATAAAAGTTGGTGGCGTTTCAAGGCCTCAATGCTACAGGCAGATTATAACGACTATAAAGTTCAGAGGAATTCCTGCAAAATGAATATTCACCAAGCTAAAAGCTCATTCTGTAAGGTCTTATTAATGAAATCTGCTGGTGACTCCAAAAAATTCTGGTCTGTCATAAAAACTCTCCTTGGAGCCAATAAATCATCCACTACTAATGACATGCTGCTAAATGATGTGCATTGTAATAATCCTGTGACCATAGCCAATGCACTAAGCAGCCTCTTCTGTGACCTATCTGGCTACTCAGCCTCTTTCCCGCTGGTCCCCCCACTTCTAGTTATGTGGACACAGAACCGATGCCTTCTCATCCACCGATCCGGTTTCGGACCATTACCAGAACTGAAGTTCTAAAGCTGCTACTCTCCATCTCTGACAGCACTAGCTCAGGTGCTGATGGACTGGAACCCAGCCTACTGAAAGTCACTGCCCCTCTCATTGCCTCCCCTTTAACTAAAGTTTTTAACTTATTGATATGTCATGGCATAGTTCCCAATATCTGGAAGCTAGCTAGAATTACGCCCATCCTTAAAAAAGGTGATCCTAAAGACATGTCTAACTACCAACCAATAGCAATTATTTCCGTGCTCAGTAAAATCCTGGAAAAATTAGTGGCAACCCAAACTATAGCATACCTTCAGGAGCATAACTTCCTCCAAGGTTCCTAGCATGGCTTCCGCAAAGGCCACAGTACTTCCACTGCCATCCTAAAACTTACAAACGACATCTATGCTGCTATGGAATCCAGTCTGTTGACAGGTGCTATTTTCAATGACTTAACTAAAGCATTTGACCTGGTTAATCACATTCTTCTCCTTACAAAACTCTGCTTTTTTGGTTTCTCTACAGAAACAGTTGCCTGGTTCAATAGCTATCTATCCAACTGGATGCAGGCTGTAGCTTTTACCTCAGCCATGTTCAATCTTTCTCCCATACTCATGGGGGTTCCCCAAGGCTCCATACTTGGCCCACTACTTTTCTCTATTTTTATAAATCACCTCCCATTGTTTGCACCAGCCTGTTCCTCCTTGCTCTATGCGGATGACCTTGTCATTTACCGCAGTGGTAGTAATACCGTGGATATTAACCACTCCCTAGCTGTTGACTTCTTAAGCATTCAATCTTACCTAACAGAAAACAGTCTTGCTCTTAATGCAAGCAAAATTCACTTCATGCTTTTTGGCTCTTCAGCTAGACTCAAAGCAAATCACAATGCCCTCCAAATATCAAGTGCCGATGGTTCCCCAGTAGTTAACACTTGCTCCCTCAAATATCTGGGCATTCTCCTTGATGAATCCCTGGATTTTGACCTCCATACCACGGCCACCTGCAAACCTGTTAATGCTAAAATCGGAGGTGCCTACCCTACCAGCTATGCCCTCACGCCATCTGCTAGGCTTGCCATAGCTTTAGGCCTACTGCTCCCAGTCCTGGCTTATGGCCCAGTCACCTACCTAGGGTCATCAAAGACCTTCTTCTATAAATGGGACACTACCTATAATAACATCCACTGCTATGCTTCTGCATCACCTCAGTTCAAACATCACTGTCAGCTTTATGCGGACCTAAAATGGCCCAGCCCTGCGGCTCACCGGCTACAGTCCTATGGCTCTCTAATCGACGGTATAACTAGATCAGGCCTCTCCCTCCTCCTTGCTACACTCCCAAACTTCCTCCTATGGTATCTGATCTAATGGCCATGCCCCTTTTTTCATCTCTAGATGCAAAATCACTATGGGTACTCGTGCTTTCTCTTATGTGGCCCCTAAATACTGGAATTTCATCCCTCAAACTATTCGCCTAGCTTCTACCCATGCTGGCTTCAAGAAACTCCACTGTGAACATCTATTGGCTTCAAATCCTTGTACATGCTTCCATCCACCTTAGCTCATTCATTCCTTCCACCCTCACCCAAGTCCTTCCTGCACTCTCCTTCTTACCCTTCCTCTGCACGTCTGCATCCTTCCCACCCCCTTTCTCCCTGTTCCCTACCACCCCCTCCTCCTCATTTTACTTCCCTACTTTTTCAGCCTCATGATGACACTTACTGTATTTTTATACTTTCTGGTTTGTACCTATACTGACTTGTTGTCACTTGTTTATATTTTTAACTTTCCTAACTGTATTGTGAATAATTTTGACATTGTCTAACTCTGTATATCACCCAGTTGCTAAGTTGTTGTATTTCTGACCATCCCGTTGTTTACTTTCCTTGTGCTGTGTCACATTGTACTGCTCATGTATTTTTCACTTGTATCCTCCTGAGTTGTGCCTAAAAATAGGCCTCTCTATGCCTAGTGCACCCACCTGGTTACCAAAAGCAAATAAATAAATAAATAAATGACAGTAGATATATGAGGAACAACCGGGGGGAATGGAAGAGACCCTGTAATAATGAGTTACCACTCTGGCGGTGAGAACCTGGGAGCACGGAGACTTCTGAGAGAGGTGTTGACTTGACAACCCATGGTATATTCATAGCAGGCAGGTGGAGAGAGCCTGCCAAAGGACTGATATAGAGAGCAGTGATGAGTGGAGCAGGGTACCTGAAGGGCAAAGTGACAGATAGAGTTATATGAGATACTTAGATGAGAGAGAAGTGAAGCAGATATGGAGGAGAAAATAGGAGAGCAGTAGTCAAGGAGGGGCAGATTTTCCTGGGCAATTGCAAGGCAAGCTTCAGGAGTCAGGAGGTGGTTTACACAGTAGGCAGCCCCCCAGCTTCTGGTGGACCCTCTTTATGATGTTAGCAATGTGGACATTGTAGGTAAGGGAGGGAGGGATCAATAGTCACTCCTAGGTATTTGAAGAAGTATACAATGTCAAGAGGATGACCTGCAGTGGTTAATATATGTAATGCAGTGTCTGTTTTGGCAGCCTTTGCAAAGTATGGCTTGGAACCAAATAGCATGGCCTTTGTTTTTTTCCTCATTTATGAAAAGGTTTTTGGAGAGGAATCAGTTTTGAGTTGCTCCATAGTTAGTGGTGAGGGTGGAGGATATAGATTTGAGGGACTTGGCGCTGTGGTAGATGACAAGGTCCTCAGCATAGAGGAGTGCATGATAGTTTATGTTCTCCATGGGAAGGTCACTTATGAACAGTAAGAATAATAGAAGCCTGAGTATGGAGCCCTGGTGTATACCAGTGTGGATGGGTAATGCAGTAGAGGTAGCTTTGCCTATAAGGACTGGGATCTATTTGCAAGGCAGCTGCTGAATCAAGTGGTGGCATCCGGAGAGCAGCCTAGGTTTAGCAGGATGGAAATGAGAAAGTGGTGGTTAACAAGTTCAAAGGTTTTTGATAAGTCCACAAACAGCGCACCTGTGGCCATGCCTATATCCGTGTTTCTAAGGGCATGATTACAGAAAAGAGCCAAGGCAGAGGAGGTGCTGTGTTTTTTGTAGAAGCCATGTTGGAGTGGGCTCAGGAGGTTTTAATTTTCTAGATACTCAGATACTGGTGGTGAATTATTTTTTAAAAAGTTTGCTTAAGTGCTGGAGGAGGGTGATGGGATGGTAGTTTTCTTGGGCAGCAGGACTGCCAGATTTAAAAATAGGCACCACATGCACATCTTTCTATGAGTCAGGCATGGTAGATGATGAGAGGACAAGATGAAATATGTGGGTCACTGGCCTTACAAGGACTGGAGAGAGGATTTTCAGAAAGGTGGGATGCAGGCCATCATTGCCTGGGCTGCCTCTGGTGGGTAGCATCTTTAAGAGTTTGCCAGTGACCCTATGGTCAATGGCTCTTAAGCAGAAGATGGGGCTAGGCAGATGAGGATTGCATGGATAGTTTTTTTGGGCAAAGGGAGGTTGTGGATGGATTTTGCTGGTATAGGAGGTAATGTCGGTGAACATTCTATTGAAGGTATCAGCAATTTCACCTGATCAGTAGTGGGACCAGGGGGGAGGTAAGTTTGGTTATTTGTTTATTTGATTTGGGGTTTTGGAGGGTGTTAATTGAAGCCCAGAAGCTGCGAGAATTTCTAAGAGACTCATTTTGCAGTTTGGTATAATATTTATGTTTAAGTGATTTCACCAACTGATTGCAGGAGTTTTGGAGTTGCCTGTAAGCATTCCATAACTGAGGGAAGGGGGATGCCTTGAAAGCTCTCCATGTTCTGTCCCTAAATTTCATTTGGCCCAGATGTTCATGTGAAAACCAACCAAAGTTGTCACTTTTAATCCTCCTTGTGGTGATTGGGAAGTTCTGTACAACTAGAAATATGCACATAAAGTTTATATCGCGCTCCAAAGTCATGTCACCTGATCGTGCCCGTAAAATATTGTGCACTTATCTCTCTGTAATAGCAGCTGATATCTTTACCAATTGTGTGTTACATGCAGTGTTATTCTAGTGGTTGATGTTGCAGTTCTTGCTCTATGGCACTGTACTGCATCTTTACTTCAGAATGTCTTTGCTTAAGTGATTGAACTCACTCACAGAACGGGCACCAAGTGCAATTTTTCTGCTTTCCGTAAAGAGCACTGTAGCTGAAGCTAGATTTGGAACAATTGTTTTTTTTGTCTTTTTTGCTTTGTGCTGTGTATTCTTCAATAAAGGTGGCTCACTTTACTACTTTTCTTGTTTGTGGATGTGTTGTGAGTGTATTTCAACAAAAAGATTCATCGTTATATGAAAGAGTTTTCACTGGTAACCAGGAAGTAAAATGCACTGACCACGTGGTCCTGACTACTGGATCAAATCAATGAGTGTAGTCCTTACCCCCGTACCATTGTAGGTGGATTGGAAAGAAGAACGTAGAACAAAAAAGTAAAGTAAAGTCAAGTACATTTTTATTAATATATTCTTATCTGGGGGCCCTCAATTGTAAACCTTTGGAACGAGTAGTAAGACGGTAGGCTTTTGTAGTGGTGGTGTGCCTTGCCGTGTCGAGTAGTGAGCATGCAGCTATTCAGATCTTAAAGATGTATCTCTAAATTACTACATTGGTTCACTTACTAATGAATGAAGTACTATAATTAAACTGGAGCACAGGTTAATGAAATTTATTTTATTCTGTGGGCATAAAATAATGCAACATACTTGGGACCCTCAAATGTAAACCTGTGGAATGAGTACTAAAACTGTAGGCATTAGTAATGGTGGTCTGGTGGCATGCCTTGCCATGTCGAGTAGCAAGCATGTAACTATTCAGATGTTAAGGATGTAGCTCTAATTTACTACATTAGTTCATTTACTACTGAATGAAGTACTGTAGTTAAACTGGGGAAGTAGGTAAATGAAATGTACTGTGTCCTGTGGGCACAAAAAAATGCAGTGTACTCTGCCTCCAGCTACTAATCTTTGCTGTCAAAATAATTTCACTGAATAACACTCACCAGCGAAGATAATGAAATTATTTTTACAGCGAAGGTTTCTAGTTCTACAGTATTTGTCATGGATGTTGTGAAGGGCTTCCATAAAAATTAAAACTGCCATGGAGACATCTTTGAGTTTGTAAAGTAAGGACCAGTTTATGGCCCAGTCATCCCTTAGCATTAAGTACGAGTCAGGGAATTTGAATTTCCTAAAAGATAGCTATTTGTGGTTGGCCACAGTTATTTGGTGGTTAGGGCAATATATAGAGGGGTGTGGTCACCGATTGAGTCAGCCATAGTGCCTTTTTGGAGGACTAGGTTCGCACAGTTTGTGGCAATTCAGTCGATGGTGCAGTGGTTGGGGGAACTGGGGTTGTATCTGGTGGGAGAGGAGATGACTTGCTCAAAGTGATGCAGTTTTAACAGGTGAGCATCTTTTGGTGCTTGGGATTCAGTCCAGTGGAGGTTAAAATCCCCAAGTATGATGGTGTCCCTGGAGGAGGGGATAGATGCAAGGCAGTCCAGGAAGTTAGATAGTCCCAGTGCCCCTCCTGAAGGTCAATTATAGCAACAGCCTATGTACCATTTTTGTGATGCACCCAGAACAAATTCAGCAACAAGCCACTCACTGATCGTGGAGGGGGAGGAGCAGGCAATAGTGGTGGCATTAATATAGTCTTGCATGTATAGTGCAATACCACCTCCCATCTTTCTGCTGGGCCCATCAAGCTGCAGCAAAGACTAGCTGGGGAGTTGGTAGGAGGCATTACTGTGGTATGGCTTAAGCCATGTTTTGGATAGACCCAGTACATGTGGTTTGTAGAAGTATACTCAGGCTTCGAGTTCAGAGAACTTAGCTATGAGGCTGCATACATTCAGGTGTGTGACCCTGAGGCTGTAGCGTCCTGTCCAGGGAGCATTGGCATGGTCAATATGTACATTTGAGGGTACAGGGTTGGTTTCCACATCCCCAGCTAGAAGAAGAAGTAAGAGGAGGTGGCAGGTGGGGTGCCAGTGGGGGGACTGTAGAGTGAGGGAGTGGAGAAACAAACCAAGAAGACAATGGTCATGGTTGGTCAAGAGGGCCAGTAAGATAGTGCCCATGGTGGGGAGCTGGTGGACTTTGGCTTTGTGTGTGAGGTCACTGAGTATAGGTGTTTCAAAGAAGAACTGTAAGTAAGCTTGGTCAACAGTGAGGATGTTGGCATAAAAGTCAATCACAAGTAACAAGCCAGTCAGGGAACATAAGGTAGTATAGAGCACAGAGGAGAACATTTTTGCTTTGAGAAGAAATGGTATCTTCAGGGAGAAACATACTTCCTTAAACCGGTGAGATGGCAGCTGCAGAAAGAATGTGCAGTGTAGTTCAGGGGCTGTTAAACAGAGACTCAGGGTTGCTAAGAGAAAGGGCAGAGTACTATTGGGGGCTGGTAAGCAGAGACACAGGGCTGCTATAAGAAAACAGTGATAAGTGTTTGTCCCAGAGATCTGTGTCCTATCTCCTTACGGGGGTTAAAAAAGAGAGCAGGAGGGACACAATTTCAGGGACAGGGCTGCCGTGTGCAGTGAGAGTATTTAATACAGGCCAAGGGCAGGGTGGGGGGTGAGAGAAAATACAAGTCAAAGAAGAGTCTGGTATAAAATAATGGCTCCCACAAGTTAGTTGCCTCAGTGACTGGAGTTCCAGTATGAGTGTTGGCAATGATCGTAGATAGCCAATGACTGCAGATTTGAGTGCTGTCAGGAACCAATGAAGTTACAGCAAACAAAAAGACACTCAAGATTTAGGAATTTCCCTGAACTGGAGCGTAGTCCTGAACCATACCTGTCTCTGAGCTGTGCAGGGTGAGTGGCAGGAGGGTCCTTAATGAATAATTGCAAAATGCATTTTGTCCTTAAAATAACTAAAACTTAGGTGGCATCATATCAGTAGCTTATTAGGAATGTCTATAAGCTGCCTGAAAGAGGAAGGGCTTAGGCCCTTTTTAAACTCCACCACAAAGGGAGCCACCCAAAGAGACTGAGAAGCTTGTTCCACAGGGCAGGATTTGCCACTGCAAAAGCTTGGTCACCTGAAAATGTTAACCTTGCCCTGGGAATAGCTAGGAGGCCCACCTCAGAAGAGCAGAGTGGATGAGAGGCCTGGTAAGGAGTCAGGCAATCTCTAAGGTAGCCAGGACCCAGAGTGACTTATAGGTCAGTAAAGAGACATTGAAAATTATCCACCAGTTTACTGACAGCCAGTGTAATTCATATAGTGAGGCACCAGTGGTGAAGGTGTGGATGCACAACAAGGCACCAGCAGTGAGGGTGTGCATGTATAGTGATGCACCAGTGATGAGGGTGTGTCTGCATAGTGTCACACCAGTGGTGAGGGTGTGCATGCATAGTGTGGCAGCAGTGGGGAAGGTGTGCATGTATAGTGATGCACCAGTGGTGAGGGTGTGTATGCATAGTGTCACACCAGTGGTGAGGGTGTGTATGCATAGTGTTACACCAGTGGTGAGGGTGTGTATGCATAGTGTCACACCAGTGGTGAGGGTGTGCATGCATAGTGTGGCAGCAGTGGGGAAGGTGTGCATGTATAGTGATGCACCAGCAGTGAGGGTGTGTATGCATAGTGTCACACCAGTGGTGAGAGTGTGTATGCATAGTATTACATCAGTGGTGAGGGTGTGTATGCATAGTGTCACACCAGTGGTGAGGGTGTGCATGCATAGTGTCACACCAGTGGTGAGGGTGTGCATGCATAGTGTGGCAGCAGTGGGGAAGGTGTGCATGTATAGTGATGCACCAGCAGTGAGGGTGTGTATGCATAGTGTCACACCAGTGGTGAGAGTGTGTATGCATAGTGTTACACCAGTGGTGAGGGTGTGTATGCATAGTGTCACACCAGTGGTGAGGGTGTGTATGCATAGTGTTACACCAGTGGTGAGGGTGTGTATGCATAGTGTCACACCAGTGGTGAGGGTGTGTATGCATAGTGTCACACCAGTGGTGAGGGTGTGTATGCATAGTGTCACACCAGTGGTGAGGATGTGTATGCATAGTGTCACACCAGTGATGAGGGTGCACATGCTTAGTGAGGCACCAGCGGTGAGGGAGTGCATCATAGTGAAGCATCAGTGGTGAGGGTGTGTATGCATAGTGTCACACCAGTGGTGAGGGTGCACATGCTTAGTGAGGCACCAGCAGTGAGGGAGTGCATCATAGTGAAGCATCCACGGTGAGGGTGTGTATGCATAATGAGTGACCAGTAGTGAGGGTGTGCATGCACAGCATGGCACCAACAGGGAGGGTGTGTGTGCATAACAGTGCACCAGCGGTGAGGGTGTGCATGCCAAGTGAGGTAGCAGTGGTGAAGCCATGCATGTACAGTGCAGTACAAGTGGTGAGGGTGAGGTAGTGGTTGTGTAGCAAGGCATCAGCGGTGAGTGTGTGTGTGTGTGTATAGCAAGGCACAAGCAGTGAGGGTGCACATGTATAGTGAAGCACTCACAGTGAGGGGGTGTATGGACAGTGAGGCACCAGCAGTGAGGGTGAGCATGTATAGCAAGGCACCAGTGATGAGGGTGTGCATGTATAGAATGGCACCAGTGGCGAGAGTGTTCATGCATAGTACTGTCGCAGTGATGAGGGTGTGCATGCATACTGAGTGGCAAGCAGTGAGGAGGGGAGCATGCATATCAAGGCACCAGTGGTGAGCATGTGCATGCATAGCATAACACCAGCAGTGAGGGTGAGTATGCATAGTGTGACACCAACAGATGATGGGCATGCATAGAGCTAAACCAGCAGTGATGGTGTGCATGCATAGCATGGCACCAGCTGTGAGGGTGTGCATGCATAGTGAGGCACCAGAAGTGAGGGTGTACATGTGTAGCAAAGCACCAACAGTGTGGTTGTGCATGCATTGTGCAGCACCAGTGGTGAGGGTATGCATATTTAGCACTGCACCAGCAGTGAGGGTATGTATGCATAGCAAGACTCTCATATTGATGGGTTGCATGTAAAGTGTAGAAGCAGCTGTGAGAGTATGCATGCATATAACAACACCTGCAATCATGGTGTTCATCCATAGCTTGGCACCAGCATTGATGTGTGCATGCATAGTGCAACAAAAGCAGTGAGGGTGTGCATGCATAGTACAACACCAGTGATGATGGTGTGCATGTATAGCAAGGCACCAGTGATGAGGGTGTGCATGCATAGCAAGGGAACAGTGATGAGGGTGTACATGCATAGTGAGGGACAAGAGGTGCAGATGTGTGTGCATAGCAAGGTGCCAGTGGTGATGGTGTGCATGCATAGCATGGCACTATTGATGAAGGTGTGCATGCATAGTGAGGCACAAGTAGTGAGAGTGTGTGTGCATGGTGATGTCTAGGCAGGAAGGGTATGCATGCATAGAGAGGCACCAGCAGTGATGGTGGGCATACATAGTGTGGCACCAGCGGTGAGGGTGTGCTTGCATAATGCAACACCAGCAGTGATCATGTGCATGTGTAACACAGCAGTAGCAATGAGGGTGTGCATGCATGCATAGCAAACAACAGCAGTGATGGCATGCATGCATAGTGAGGTACCAGCGGTGACGGTGTGCATGTACAGCAAGGCAGCAGTGGTGAGGTTGTGCATGCGTTGTAAGGCACCATTGGTGAGGGTGTGTATGATTGTGAGGCACCAGTGGTGAGGGTGTACATACATAGCACGACATCAGCGGTGACGGTGTGCATGTACAGTGAAACACCAGCAGTAAGGGTGTCTTTGTATAGGGTTGGCACCAGCTGTGAAGACATGCATGAATAGTGCAGCACTAGCTGTGAAGGTGTGCATAAATACTGCAGCACCACCTGTGAAGGTGTGTGTGCATAGCATAGCACCAGCTGTGAAGGTATCCATGCATAGTGCAGCACCAGCTGTGAGGGTGCACATACATAGGACAGCACCAGCTGTTAGGGTGTGGGTGCACAGCGTAGCACCAGTGATGAAGGTGTCCTTATACAGCGAGACACCAGCGATAAAGGTATGCATGTATAGCACAGCACCAGCAGTGAGGATGTACATGTATAGCACAGCACCGGTAATGAGGATGTGTGTGTAAAGCACAGCATGAGCACCAGCAGTGAGGGTGTGCATGCATAGCACAGCAGAAGTGGTGAGGGTGCATGTGTATAGTATAGCACCAATGGTGAGGGTGTGTCTGCACAGCAGAGCATCAGTTATAAGGGTCTGTATGCATAGCGCAGCACCAGCGGTGAGGGTGTGCGTGCATAGCACAACACCAGTAGTGAGGGTGTGCATGCCTAGTGCACTACCAGCAGTGAGGGTGTGCAAGATTAGCACAGCACCAGTGGTGAGGGTGTGCATGCATAGCACAGCATAAATGATGAAGGTTTGTGTGTATAGCGCAGCACCAGCAGTGAGGGTGTGTATGCACAGTGCAGCACCAGCTGTGAGGGTTTGCTTGCACAGCATGGCACTAGCGATGAGGGTGTATGCGCATAGAGATGTCCAGGTAGGGAGGGTGTGCACATGAAGTAAGACACCAGCAGTGACTGTGTGCAGGCATAGTACAGCACCAGGGGTGAGGGCATGCATGCATAGTGCACTACCAGCAGTGAGGGTGTGCAAGATTAGTACAGCACCAGCGGTGAGGGTGTGCATGCATAGCACAACACCAGTAGTGAGGGTGTGCATGCATAGTGCACTACCAGCAGTGAGGATGTGCAAGATTAGCACAGCACCAGTGGTAAGGGTGTGCATGCATAGTGCACTACCAGCAGTGAGGATGTGCAAGATTAGCACAGCACCAGTGGTAAGGGTGTGCATGCATAGTGCACTACCAGCAGTGAGGGTGTGCAAGATTAGCACAGCACCAGGGATGAGGGCGTGCATGCATAGTGCACTACCAGCAGTGAGGGTGTGCAGGATTAGTACAGCACCAGCGGTGAGGGTGTGCATGCATAGCACAACACCAGTAGTGAGGGCGTGCATGCATAGTGCACTACCAGCAGTGAGGGTGTGCAAGATTAGCACAGCACCAGTGGTGAGGGTGTGCATGCATAGTGCACTACCAGCAGTGAGGGTGTGCAAGATTAGCACAGCACCAGGGATGAGGGCGTGCATGCATAGTGCACTACCAGCAGTGAGGGTGTGCAAGATTAGTACAGCACCAGGGGTGAGGGCGTGCATGCATAGTGCACTACCAGCAGTGAGGGTGTGCAAGATTAGTACAGCACCAGGGGTGAGGGTGTGCATGCATAGTGCACTACCAGCAGTGAGGGTGTGCAAGATTAGTACAGCACCAGGGATGAGGGCGTGCATGCACCTGCTCTCTCACTGCTCCACACATTAAAAATACTTCCTTCCCTGGTGGCTAGTGGTCCCTCCCCATAACCAATCACCATCCCTGCCTGACATGGACATATATGCCCAGGTATCCAGTGTAACCCCTGCCCATCCTAAGCCCCCTTAAATATAAAGTTTCCTTGGTGGTGTAATGCTGTCCCTCTTCACTCCCACCCACTGATCGCTGCCAGCATGTCACAAAATAAAATGTCTTTCCCTGGTGTCTAGTGCTCCCCCATACTAATCGACAGCCTGATGTTAAAACAGATCTTCCCCTGGGGTCTAGCCAACCCCCCTCCCTACCCCCGATCCCTTACAATTTAAAAATGGTAATCCATCAATCAGTCCATCCCTAAAAAGTCCATCTATTCCTAGGTGTCTAGTGGCCCCCCTCCCTATGTCAGATCACTTCTAATATAAATAAATGGTACTCTATCCATCTAGCCCATTCCAATAAGTCCATTAATTCCCTGGTACATAGTGGCTACCTTTCCCTATCCCTGATCCCCAAAACAAAAGCAGAATTCAGATCCTGGTGTCTAGCAGCCCCCAACCCCTAACCAAAGTAGGTAGAACACCACCACCCCATTCCTCCACCTGAGCCAATGACTGGCACAGTGCTTCTCTCTCCGCCATGGCTGGCTGCTGACTAAGCTATCAATGAATGAGTGCATACTTGTACAAGTGCGTGCTCTTTCATTGATAGCTCAGTCTGCTGCTGTCCATGGTGGAGAGAGGAGCGCTGTGCCTGTTGCCAGTTCGGGTTGGGGGAAGCGAGGTAGTGAAGCCTGCTAGTCATGAGGGACTGAATCCTACTTTTGTTTGGGGTATCAGGGATAGGGAGGTGGGTCCACTAGACACAAGGGAATGGATGGACTTATTGGGGATGGATCAAAGGAAGAACTACCATTTTTATGTTTTGACTGCGCACATGCACAAGAAACATGTTGCGGCATGTTTTTCCAGAAGCAGGTTGTGGAGGCATGGCACTGTTGTGCCCAATGCCCCCACAGCCTGCAAAGGCTTGTCCCCCAACCCCCATGCTGTGGCACACTGCAGCTGACACTAGTTCAGCCAGCGTGCCACAACTTTCTAAAAAAATCAGCCACTGCAATCAGGGGTCGCCTCATCATTGCAGCGTCAGCCATTGGCTGCAATGAGGGAGTGACCCGTCATTGCAGGGCGGGTTGTGGTATCCCTGATATTGTTTGTGAACAGGGCAGTGGGTTTCTGCCATGTTCACAAACAATATACCCCTTCCCCCCCACTGTGTTTACTTGCCGATGGGGGAGCCCACTCCTCGTCGGCATTCTGTAACTCCCCCATTGTTCCTGCCGACGGGGTGCCCAATCCCCATTGGCATAATGATTATCACCCCCATTTTGTTCCTGCCGATGGGGTGCCCAATCCCCGTCGGCATAATACCCCCCCTTCCGTTGCTGTAGCTGAGGGGGTGCCCAATCCCCCTCAGCTCCTGTAGCTCCCTTCCCCCTTGCCTTGCCAGCAGGAAAGCCCAATCTCCCGTCGGCTACCCCACCCACACAGGTGGCATGCTGGGAGCCCACCTCAGCTTGCCAAAGCACCTGTTAAATCAGAAAATGGTCCCCTGATGTCTTATGTTTGTTACAACCTGTAAGAAAGGAAATGGTCCCTCAAGTCTCCCTGCCCCCCACAACCTGCACTCACCCACTGCGCACCCTGCCTCCACCCCCATACCCCATACTTACTCCGTTTGCCCGACGATCTCGCTTGGACCAGAACACGCCTGCACTCTCCAAAGCCGACCGAGAACTGAGGAAATGCCGTAAGCTGTATAGTGTAATAAATAGGGTTTTTTCAACTTTAGTGCATATCTTGGGAATTTTTGGGAATTTTTTCACCAAATTTTCAACATGGGGTTTTTGGGACCCCTCCTCATGAATTCTTGAACATTCATGGCATTAATCAGCTCTGAAAGGTGGTTTCATGGTCACTGCGCAGAATCACCCTTCGGGGCTGATTAATGAAATGACAGTGCCAGTATTCATGAGGTGGGCTCTCAAAAAGCCTATGTTACAATTTGGTGGAAAAAATCCAAAAAAATGACTGTTTCATGAGCGTGCGTTGCAAAACTGCTACGTACGCTCGTAACTTTGCGAATTTACAATATTTTCACATAAGATTTTCAACATTGACATTTTGTCACATCTCCTTGTGAGCAGTACAGCTGTCAATGTTCACATCCTGGCTGAAATGTGTTTTCACACTTCCGCGCAGAATGGCGTGGTCGCTGGGAAATAAGTGTTCAGGACAGATTAAGAAAATGACAGTGACACTGTTCATGAGTAGAGATCCTAAAATGTCTATGTTGAAAATCTGGTAACGATATCCATAAATGACTGTGTTACAAGCGTGCATTGCGCACTTTCCCCGCACCCCTGTAACTTCGCAGATTTGTAATATTGTCACACCAGATTTTCAACAGTGTCATTTTTTCACACCTCCTTATAAGCAGTACAGCTGCCATTTTTCACATCCTGACCAAAATGTGTTTTCACAGTTCCTGTGCAGAATAACGTGGTTACTGTGGGAAGTCAGTGTTCAGGACAGATTAAGAAATTGACAGTGGCACTGTTCATGAGCAGAGGTCCTAAAATCCCTATGTTGAAAATTTGGTGATGAAACTCCATAACATGACTGTGTTACAAGCGTGCGTTGAACTGTTTCCACGCACCCTTGTAACTTTGCAAATTTGTAATACAGTCACGCCACATTTTCAACAGTGGCATATTTTCACAACTCCTTATGAACACTACAGCTGTCATTTTTCACATCCTGGCTAAAATATGTTTTTGCACTCCTGCCAGACAATAGCACGGTCACTTTGGGAAATCAGCATTTGGGACAGATTAAGATCGACCGAGTGAGAGGGCGGAGTGACTGAGCTCAACTGAGCTCTGTTGGGACTGCTGCGGATTTGTTTGTGGGCAGACAAAGGCCTCAACACAAGAGCCCAGTACAAAAGGGCAGCCTGCAGCACTGGGAGAAACAGAACGAGAGAGCGAGTGAGTGAAGGAGGGGGAGTGAGCGAACTCACCGAAGCACTGTCAGGACTGCTGCGGATTTCTTTGTGGGCAGAAAAAGGCGTCAATGCTAGCAGGGGCCCAATACAACAGGCCAGCCTGCAGCAGTGAGAGAAACAGTATGAGCAAGTGAGACAAAGGGACTTAGTCAGCTCAACAGAGCTCTCTCAGGACTGCTGGAATTTCTTTGTGGGCAGAAAAAGGCACCAATGCAAGCAGGAGCCCCGTACAAAAGGGCAGCTTGCAGCTTCAGGAAAAACAGAATGAGCGATGAGAGAGGGAGGCTGCACAAGCTCTGTCGGGACAGCTGTGGATTTCTTTGTGCACAGACAAAGGTGCCAACACAGCCATACAAAAGCGCAGTCTGAGGTGCCAAGAGAAACAGAACAAGCGAGTGACAGAGCAGTAGTGAGTGAGCTCAACAGAGCTCTAGTGTGACTGCTACAGATTTCTTTGTGGGCAGGAAATGTGGCAATGTAGGCAGGAGCCCAGTGCAAATGGCCAGCTTGCAGCACCGGCAGAAACGGAAGGCGAGAGTGACAGAGGGGGAGTGAGCAAGCTCAGTGGAGCTGTATCAGGACTCCTTCAGATTTCTTTCCGTCAAGAAAAAACCTCCAATGCAGGCAGGAGCCCAGTACAAAAGGGCAGCCTGCAGCACCAGGAGTCAGAGAATGAGTGAGGGAGGAAGGGGGAGTCAGTGAGCTCAGCGGGGCTCTGTTGGGACTGCTGCAGATTTGTTTGTGGGCAGAAAAAGGCAGCAATGCATGCAGGGGCCCAGTACAAAAGGGCAGCCTGCAGTGGCAGGAAAACCAGAATGAGCGAGTGAATAAGCTCATCAGAGCTGTATTGTAACTCCTGCAAATTTCTTTGTGGGCATAAGAAGGCAGCAATGCAGGCAGCAGCCCAGTACAAAAGGGCAGCCGGCAGAACAGAGTGAGTGAGGGAGAGAAGGGGAGTGAGCGAGCTCAACGGAGCTTTGTCAGGACTGCTGCAGATTTCTTTGTGGGCAGAAAAAGGTGCCAACAGAGGTAGGAGCCCAGTATAAAAGGGCAGCCTGTAGCACCAGGAGAACCAGAATGAGTGAGTGAGACAGGCGGAGTGAGCGGCCCCAACAGAGCTCTGTTGGGACAGCTGTGGATTTCTTTGTGGGTAGAAAAAGCCACCAAAACAGGCAGGAGCCCAGTACAAAAGGGCAGCCTGCAGCACAGGAGAAACAGAATGAGTGAGTCAGAGAGGGGGAGTGAGCCACCCCAATGGAGTTCAGTCGGGACAGCTGTGTATTTCTTCCTCAGCAGAACAAGGTGCCAATGCAGGCAGCAGCCCACTACAAAAGAGCAGCCTGCAGCACTGGGACAAACAGACTGAGCCAGTGACAGAGGGCCACTGAGCGAGCTCAACAGACCAACGCAATCAACATTCGGCATTGACAAATGCTTGTTTTTTTTGTTATAAGGGATCAAGGATGGGGGCAGGTCCACTAGATGCCAGGGACATATTTGTTTTATCATCAGGTCAGCAATCAGTGGGGGGGGGCACTAGACACCAGGGAAAGGTACTTTTATTTTATGGTGGGCTGGTGGAAATGGAGGGGAACCTCTAAACACCAGGGAATGTTTACGTTGGGCTGGCAATTGGCCGGGGGGGACCACTAGACATCAGGGGAACTTTCAGCTTTATGGGGACACTGGGCAAGCAATTGGAGAGTAGGGGGTGCCATTAGACACTAGGGAGACGGAAATGTTAAACTGTCCTGAGTAAGAAATATTGGCAGAACTACCCCGACTGACAGTGATCAGTTCTGCTAAATTTTTCACTCACACTTTAATATTAATCTGCAGTCCTTCATACATTTATTTGGCCACTGTAAGGCAGAATTTCCACAAAAGTTGTGAAAATGATTCCTAAACATTCACGGAATTGTAAGTCCAAATTTCATGCAGATTCTGCTGGCAGAATTATTTTTTTGCACACCTCTATTAGTAAAGCCAAACTCTTTAGCCAAACATGGCTTCTGTTTCTAGATCTTAAATATAACATGAAATAATAAAACTTTAATGATTATAGATATATTGAATTCCAAGTATACCTTTGTACTTTACTGACCTCTTCTATACTTAGAATTTACTGTTGTAACATCATTGTTGTTATTGTGGTCAATGCTTAATTTTTGCAGATTTTGGCCCTGATGTTCAAAAAGGCATGCAAGTGCAGCACAAACACTCGAACTGCACTTGCACTAGTGCCTAACCTTCTGGCTGCTAAATTCAGTTGGATAGCAGGTAAGTGCTGTCTGACTGAATATCATACCATGTTAGTGCAGTGCTAAGTGAAACTGCGCTGCCTGGACATGGGCTTTGGCTTTATACAGCCCACAGGGAACAGCGCTACCTGAAACAGTGCCAAGACAGTGAGCTGTATTCTTTCACAGCATGCAAATGAGCCCATTATGCATGCAAGGGGCTAAGAGACCATTTGCATACCCCTTATGGGCTCATTGGCATGGTTTGCAACAGTCCATCAGTGCCCATCCTGAGAGCGCCTGACAAATTCCCTTGTGGCTGGTGGCACCCCCTATGCCCGATCACCCATTATTTGAGAGCAGATGCATTCTCTGGAGTCTAGGTGTACCCCCTGCCCCTAATCACCTGTTGTTTGTTAGCAAATGCATTCTGTGGTGTCTAGTGGCACCGACCCCATTCTTGTATACTGTACCTGTACTCACTGACAGCTCATATAGTAGTTAGCAAAGAAGGTGAGAGGAGGGCTATGCCAGTTGCCATATTGGGCATTGCTGGTCACCAAATGGGTGGTGGTCTGTGAACAGGCGGGAAGGTTGGGGGGACCCTGGGCCACCAGTGAATACTTTTACATTCATCAACAGGTGATCGAGGGCAGAGGGGAACAACTGGATACCAGGGAAAGATAAGATAAAATGGAATGGGTGATCAGGGTGTGGGTGTCACTAGATGTCAGGGAATGCATTTGCTGACAAAGAATGGGTGTTCAAGGGTGGAGTGTGCCACTAGGCACCAGAGATGACTGTACTGAATACATAACAGGAGAGTGGGGCGGGCAGTTGCATCACATACAAGACCACTGAGGTCCAATGAATTTGATACTTTGCATGTCACTTATTCGAAAACAACAAAAAATATGAGGTTCTTTCACATTGCAGCTATTAAAACATGGAATGATATTAATTTAGGGAATAGAAAAGCTGATAACATTAATATTTTAAGTTTAAGTACAAGGAACAGCTAGTTAAAGAAGCTAGATGTATATGTTTTGTATAGGATGCTATATTTATTAGTGTTATATTGCTTTGTATCTATGCATTTATGTAATCATGTAATTTGTCTTTGACATATGTATTCTACTATATGATTCTTCTGTGTTTTACATTGTGCTTTCTGTCTCCAGGTCAAGCCTGTAAAAGGGCCAAGTGGTCCAGTTCTTCCCCATCTGGTGAACAATGTTTTAAATAAAATGCAAATAAAAATTAAAAACGTACAGCTACCTTGCCTTTGGTATGGGGTGGTGCACCGTTAAGAGGTGTTTTTTTGGTGGCTGTAAACAGTGTCTCTTTAGTGGCCATTTACCACCACAAACCTTTTTTTTATAAAGATTTTTGTGTGGGTTTTTTCTGGGTTTTCTCCCGCATCCACCCCCCCCCCGGGCCCCAGCAGACAGTTGTACGTGCACGTGGAGGTGCGCACACACACACCAGAAACCAGCTCAGCCCCTTTCACCCACCAGTACTGCCACCCCGGCCCGCCTACGCTACCCCACTGAACCTCCACCCTATGGGGATGCAACTACAGGAGGGGTGACAACCCACCCCCACCAACCCCAGGAAAAGAGAGCAGCTTGGCAGCTTGCGCAATCCTGCTCCTCCCACCCCCCCACCATGCTGGCAGCCCGATGACCCAAGGTCAATCCCAAACCCGAGTCGCTGGCATAATGTAAGGTGTGGTATCCAGCACCTCAGCACCACCATGCCAACTCCTTCCACCACAAACCTTTGAAGATACCACATGACAATATGGATGTGAAGACCCCCTCATTTGCATAGGTGCAGCAGTATTACTGCACTTTGGTGATTCTGAATATGGGCCAGCAAGGAGTGCCAGTGCAAATCCAGAATAGCGCGGGTGCGCTAATCTTTGAATACTGACTCCTTTGTATCTTGTTCAATAAATAAAACTTTCAGTGGCAAAAAAGACAGTGCTCCCTGCTCCCAGTTCACCTCACTGTCCACGGGTTGGCAGCAGAGATTAGTAGGTATCAATCCTGATGGCAGGAAGTCACACCAAGGGACAGAAACATGTTTAAAATAAAAGATAAAGTAATAGTACAGGAGCAGCCATGTTTGTAGGTTTCTCTTACCTCAGGACTGCGGAAAGGGGTATGAGGACACAGCATGCATGGGAAACCTGGTTTCAGCTTTGCAGAGAAAACAAGCTGCAAACAATATACCTCATGTTTCAGCACATCCTGTACCTGTGAAACTGACATCAGTCTAGAGGATACTCCGGCAGCGCAAGAGAAACTGCTAGTCCTAAACTCAGCTCTGCAAACGCAGATTGTTGCATGCTGGTTCAGATTACAAGTGATTTGTGTACATGCTTTTCCCAGCCACTGAATGTGAGGAGTTAAGCATGATGGACAATGCATGAGATGTCAGCCAATGAATAACTGCTCCACGATTTTCTACAGATGGAAGATGCATGTAATGCAGAAACAGATTCTTGTGTCTAGGAGAGTGAGAGAGACCTGGGAGTGCATTCAACAGTCAACCAATAGGTTGAAATTAAGCTGTTTAAAAATTCTTTGCAAAAAGATTTGTGTTCACTACAGGAACAACACCAAAGGTGCCCCATGCTTTCTGTGAGGTCAGGACTTGTCCTGAAAGAAGAGTTAAGTCACCTAAGGCCTGAATGATTGCCTATCCCTTGGGGGTGGACAAAGACAAGTCCCCCTGTGGGATGAAAAGGACACTGGAGGACATCACAAATCAGAAAGGACTGTAATCCTTGCCAGCTGGAACCACGTTGGGACCACTGCATCTGTAACATCCCATTCATCAGCAACAGAGGAAGATGTCCCATCAGAGCCATTCTGAAGATTCTGGTAGGAAACAGAAATATAGACCATTCCAGCAGAAAAGGGCTGATGGTCTACCCATTTTGCCCATGGCTTCCTATCAATCCCTGGGACTGAACTGTCATCCAATGTACTATCCCTCACTATCCACCCCCTATTCTCCACCCTGCTACTACTGCCCTGAGTCACCACAATACCCTTCAATCTGTCCTACCCATGCTTGAAACTATTTATGGTTTTGGTGCCTACTATCTTAGCTGGTAAACTATTCCAAGGTCCCACCACCCTCTCAGTAAAATAATACATTCTCATATCACTCTTGAATCTTCTACCCACCAGTTCTACTCATGCCCCTGTGACCTCAGACTGGTACTTAAGCTAAATAACTCCTCATGGTTCATCTTAATAATTCCTTTCAGGAATTTGAAGGTCTCTATCATAGCACCCCTTTCCCATCTGGTTTCTAGACAGTATATGGTTAGTGCCTTGAGCCAGTCCTCATACGATCTACCCTGCTGGTCCTGTATCATTCTGGTCACACTGCATTGCACCACCTCTAGCCTGTTTCTATCTTCCCTGAGGTGAGGACTCCAGAATTGAGTTCAGTCCTCCAGGTGAGACCTTACCACTGATCTACACTGAATGGAGATAGTATTACCTATGTTCTTCTATAGTCAGTTCCCCATCCCAATATATCTTATTTGCCTTATAAAAGGCCTTATCTAATTGCCTTGATTTTTTTGAGGGTGTCAACTCACCAAGGATGACTTCTTGGTCCCTTTTCTCCTCAGAGTAATCCCTCCCATCCAGTACTCTGTCTTGGGGTTAGTGCACCCTAGGTGCATCATCTAGCACTTGCTGGCATTGGATTTCAACTGCCAGACTGTAGATCACCTCTCCAGTCAATGTAGGTTGCTCTGCATTTCCTTAATTCCCTTGTTGTTGTGCACCCTTCCATAGAGCTTTGGGTCATCTGCAAAGAGAACCTGCTCTGGACTCCTTCTCCAATTTCATTGATGAACACAATGAAGAAAACCAGCCCCAGGACCGATCCCTGTGCTACCCAGCTTGTGACCTCCCTCTCTTCTGATTTGATCCCATTTGCCATGACCCTCTGCTTCCTCCCTCTCAATCAAAGTTCTACACATATTACTATGTCCCTTGCCACCCCCAGATCCTCCATCTTTTTTTCAGTAACCACCTGTGTGGTTGCCCCCTCCAGCACTACACCCCAACACTGAATCCCCAAAACAGACCATTTCAGCGACTGTCACTGTAATGGTCTGTTTTCGGGAGATGTTTTTCTCCTGGTGTTCTGACCCCTCCATGGAACAACTCCAATCTGGAGTTGCTTATAGAGAAATCTGGGGGTGCTGGGGGCTAAGGTGTTGTGGGGGGCATAGCCCCCAACAAAAAACAGTTCATTTTGTTACCACAATACCAGTGTCCATATTGTGCTGTCACAGTATGGGAGGTTAGAAAATCCACTGTCGAACTCCAGTGGTGCTTCCCCGCTTGTGAGGCACTGAGTCAAAGGCTTTGTAGAAATTGAAATATATGGCCCCTACCCAATGTCCTCATCACCCAGTCAAAGAAAACTACTAGGTTAGCATAACACAAACCCATGTTATTTACAATCCTGGAGACCACTGCTCACCAGGTAGTCTCCTAGGTCCTCCTTGACTAGTGACTTCATCAGTTTTCCCACAGCTGAGGTAAGACTGTTAGGACTGTAATTCTCTCTGCTTGCTCCTTGTCCCTGCCCAATGAAGCAGAATGACATCAACCACTCTCCAATCCTATGGAACCACCCCTGTCTGTAATGAGCTATTCAATAGCTGTTCCAGGGGTTCACTTGGTTCCACTGCCAGTTCTCGGAACACCCTTGGGTGCATCCCATCTTGCCCTGGGGACGTATTTACCTTAAGAGCTGCTAACCCTTTCAGGTCCTTTCATTGGTGAATACTGGTTACCATATCTCTGGGACCCCCTTTGTAGTTGCCTCAGTTGTTGCTGCTCTCTGGCAAAGACTAATTATGGACTAATCATTTGACAATTGCTGTCTCCCTTGGGCCTTAGCCAAAATAATCTAGTCAATTTACTTTTTAAAATACTGCTAAAATGTATTCTATACTTTGCTACGGGTATAATTTACTTACAGAGGCTATGTTTTAGAAGACAAGAAACTTTAGCTTGTAAGTGCCTCTTCTGGCCATGCACTGTCTTTCCTGAATTTGGTAAAGTTTAAGCTACATTCAATCTAAGTGATAGGACTGCATGATGTCATTGATAAGGCTTTTAGGGTATGACATAGGGTTTTAGACCTACACAAACCTAGGTTTCATACCACATTGGGGGGGGGCACATTTTGTTTGTCACTACAATGTATGCTGTATGAGAGAAATTGTTACATGTCATTGCTAATATCAATGAGAGGGTTTCATCAGGGCTTCACATAGGGTTTCAGAACATGGAACTGTTAGTTTTATGTTACAGTCAACTTAAATAGCTACATTTGTGGTTTTGAGGCTTGTGCAGATTTTAATGCAACTTGGTGGGAAGTATTCCTTCCAGACAGCAGAGTGCTCATTACTAAACTCTGCTGGAGTCATGTATAAGGAGATCTGTATTCAGTGCAGGATATGTATTCTGATAGCACGCATCTCTGTCTAGAAACTCTATGGCCCAACACATGGAACAGTAGCACAGTGGCAGAGCACCAGGACAATATTTGGGGCCCTGGATTTGATTCCCAGTAGGGCACATTTTTTCTGCTTACTGTAATTGATGTTGTATGAGGAAAAATTATTACTCCTTATTGCTTATTAAAAAGATATTTTAGCAATATTTGTCCTTGGAAAACAGGAGTTTATGGATAGTTTGATACTTTTTATTGGGCCAACATATGTCTTGTACAAAGATGGTATGGTGCACAAGCTTTTTGGACCTCATAGTTCCATTCTTTAGGAGAATAGCAAACTAAAGAAAAGAAGCAATTCATATACACTGTGATGCATTGTTTCAAAGTAATTTATGATAAGTTTGTGAGAAGTCTTAAAAAGAAGGGTGAGAAGGACTTAAAAGGAAGGGAGAGGGGCAATGAATAGGAGCAGGTCTATAGCTGTGAGAGGATGTTTAGCAGGAAGTGCTAAGCTATTTGTAAGAGATGCTGTACAGATGCCTTGAAGTGTTAATTTGAAAGGTATCCTGACAAGAACACAGAGCAGTTATGACTTGAGATACACAAAGTGCAGTGGGAGTCACAGAAAGAAAAAACATATCTTCTTTTAATAAAGTAACATAAATTATTGGAATTTTCCATAGTTGTGTCATAAATCTAATGTCTTGATTAAGCCCATTACAGATCAAGTTAAACTGTTTGATCTATTTTAATTCTAATGTCCTTCTCACATATGTGTTTTTGCAATTGCCTCTTAGATTTAGGACAGACAGCTCTGCGAGGGAATGGTCTGGTTGGGAAAAATGCTGTCCTACTGGTGTGCTGATAGTCTGGTTTACTACTGTGTGTCAGTGGTGGTTCATTCTGGTTTGCAGTGGTTGCCTTATTCCCCCACATGGCATCCATTTGTACAATTTCTATGTAAGTAATAATACCCAACCATATGGGCAGCATTGGGCTATACCAAACTACATAGGGGTGTAATGCAGCCCAGTGCTACAGACAGAGGGCCTGATAGCCCCTGGAAGATCTGGTACAGCCCATACAACCCACTCCGGAGTGTATTATTGCAGTTAGAAAATTGGTTTTTGGGTTACATTATAAAATAAAATCTTGAAAAAAAATTAAGCATTAACAAGTTAACAGAAATAAATAAAACACAGCGGCCCAGATATTCAGAAATGCGCCAAAGGCCAACACAAGTCTAATGCAGCAAAATCCGATGCACCATGGCACAACAGAAGCCATATTCAGAGGTTGTGCTAGCCACACTATGCCATCACAACCCGGCTGAATATGGCACAGTTGTGCCATGGCGTAACCGTGGTTGCACCATGGCACAACACAGTTGCACCATGGCACAGAAAGAGATGCCCCAGAGCAACCATTTGAGAGGGGGAATGGCACAGAGAAGTGACCCAGGAACAGACCCAGGGAAGCACAGTAACAGGCCACAGGTGGCCACCACCAGCTGGGTACAGCAGGGTGCACACAGATCCCCACCCTAGAACACAACAGTGGCACAGACAGTAAGCAACAGGAGGTGCCAATGATGAATGGTGGGCCACCAAATACACACCACATGGACAGGCACTGGGCCACTGCAGCATGGCTCCTCACACCACCTGCAAAGCAGACACAGACACAGGCAGGCATGTCAAACGATATATATATTGAAGAACCCAACTATGTACAATAGAAGGGTGTGGGAGAGGGTAGGAAAGCAAGGGAAGGGGATAAGGAACAGGGACTGTACAGTGGGAAGGGGGACTGGAGGGGGAGGTACAGCTGGGGAAACAGGGGAATTCAGGGTCCCGAGTAGTGGCAGCCATGTCCTGCTGCCCCCTTGCAGTCTTCGCTGCCTTCTGTCAGCCAGTAGCATCCTGATTACCTGCAGCACTGACTCCATGGTGGTCGAGGTTATCAAAATAATCTGGTGGAGCAGCCATCAGAAAAGGGGCCTTCTGCACTGCTGCTGGGCACCTAGGATGAAGGACAGGACAGGTGATCAGTGCAGTGTCCCAAGGAACCATGCACATCCACAATGCGCAAAGGGCTGCAGGATCACACCCCCCCAGAGTGCTCATACAGGCCACCCACAGGGGGGGCCAATTCATGCCAGCAATGCAGCACACCATGACAATGCACAGCGGTGGTCCCCACTGCACAGTGGCCACCTGACTGCACAACGGCAGTCACATGGCACAGTGCTCAGGCAGCACCATAGCAACGTCAGTGGCAGCCAGGTGCACACCCACCCCACCAACAGCTGGCACACATGTCCAATGGGTGTGCCACAGTGGCAGCCACCACACACAGTGTGACACACACAGCTGCCATGGTATATGGCACAGGCAGCCATGCCCACACCCACACTCCTGCTACCCCCCACATATGGTGCAAAGGACCATGTCATGCCTATCTGCTCTCTGTGGCCCCACTGGTGCCGGAGTTGCTCCTGCGCCACCACCCTGGCCCACTGCATCCTGCCACTGCTGCTACTCTCCTCCTATTTTCAGGCTCTGGGAATGGAACATAGAGAGGTACACATCAGTAAGCAACCACAGCAGCTGCCCACCACCCCACCCCTGTGCACAGGGTGAGCCCCTGCCCAACACATCCTACACAGCAGCATCACAATGCAAGCATCAGCAGGTGATGCCACCTAGCAATGCACATAATGGCAGTGCACCACCCTGCAGGGCATGCCAGGCAGCCTAGCCAACACCACAGTACAGCACCAGAGCACACAGGTAGTATGGGCCTACTTACCTGGCTGTGGCAGAGCCCCATGCCTGACATGCACCTCCAGCCTCCTAAGGCACTCTGGGTCCCTTCTTGCCAGATCCCCATAGTGGTGGTGACACTGCTCCTCTGTTCTGGCCACCCCTTTGTGCTGCTGCAGTGTGGCAGCAATGCCCTGCCACACTGCTACCCAGGGCTGCTGCAGGGGCATCTGGCTGAATAGTTGGGGTGCATGGGGCTGGACACAGGTGACCAGGTTGACTAGTTCCACCTGTGTCCAGTTTGCCACCTGTGGTGCTCTCTGCTACACCATGCTGCAAGTCATAGCCAGTGGGCAAAATGGTGGCGGTAAGTGCACATGGCCACAGCATGCACCAGATGCACAGGCCGAGGGGACATGTGCTTTGTCTGCCCATCACACAGTCTTGGAGATGCACATCATGGGCATAGCTGGGTAGGGTCATGGGTGCGGGGGTCACCCAGGGGCAGAGGTCACAGCAGGGGTCAGGATTCAGCCACTGCACAGTGTACACGTGCACAATAGCAGGCCTGGTGCACTATGTACCATGATTCCCATCACACAGTCCGTGCACAGTGCATGATTGGCAACATTAAACCATCCAGGGCATGTGCACTGTGGTCCTGCGCACCGTGCATGTGTGCATTGCACTGCAACTTGCTCCAGAGCAATCTCATTGCACAAGGAGCAAAATCACAATATTCAGCCGCCACATGCAATTGAGTTCATCAGCCAATGCATGGCACACCAGGGGAATTAGCATGTCATTACCATTACGCCAAAGCTCATTTGCATGCAATGCACCATATAAGCACCATGAAACAGCACAGGTTATGGACTGGTATTGCATGTTTGAGGTGGGTTGTGCATGCCGCTGCAGCTTCCTGGGGGCAGATGGCACAGCAGAGTAGGACACTACAGTGGGATGCTGCCACTAACACACCATGCTATCTATATCCACAGGAGGCAATATGGCCAGACATGAGGAGGGTGAAGAGCATGAGTAGCATGGGCCTGCTTACAAATGCAGGCCCGATTTCATGAAGGATGAGACGGAGGCCCTGTTTGATACCTACCTGGGGAGGGAGCCACTGTTGAGTGGTGCCATAGGCAGACCACAATCCAGAGCTGGAGCATGGGAGGAAGTGGTTGGCTACAGTAACCAGCATGGCATCCACCAGCAGTCAGTGCAGGAGTGCCATAAGAAGGTGTGCAAAGACAGGAGGTGCATAAAGGAGAAGGTGGAAGCCATCCATGCCTCCCAGAGGGCCACAGGAGGGGGGCCTCCTAATGTGCCACTACTCACGGTGCAAGATAGAGTTGGTGGCAGTCACCATGTGCTGCAGCATGGTAGAGGGTGTGCCTGAAGAAGGATTCTAGATGGGTGACAGCCCATCACTGCATGATAAGTATGTCAGCCACACACAGCTGGTGGCATGGAGGGTGCATACACGGGCATGCTGGTCTGCATGCTGTTGGCATGCATGTCCTGTGCATGTGTGCACAACAACATGCACGCCATGCTGCTGGACACATGCAGTGGCAGTTTGGTGGGGCACCTGTGGGCATTGCATCACTGACACACCGGTCTTCTCTTTTAACACCAGCATGCCTGTGTGCGGAGGATGGGGCTCCAGCAGCAGCAGTGAATGCAGAAACAGCCCTGGAGAACCAGCCTTTCACCTTCAAAGGCATCCGGGGGCCTGATAAGCTGCAGAACACCACCACAGTACAAGCAGATGTCCTGGGCATGGGTCAGATGAGGCCCTGGACATTTTCCTGCAGGATGCCAGTCTTGGTGTCTTCTGCATGGAGACACAGATTGGGGTGGGGTCCAATGCCAATGACATCACCATCATACTGGACAGCATAGTCAATGTTGTGGGGGAGATGCCCATGCCAGCCACCAACACAGACAGAATGCCCAGCAACCTGCCGGTAGGGGAAGAACTGCCTCCTGCCACTGAGGGTGCAGCTGTGTGCACTGCCATGGCTGTGCCCTGTGGTGGAGGTGCTGGGAAGCATTCAGTGGCCAGATGAGCAGCAGCAGCAGGCTGTAGGTGCCACAGGGCAGCCGGACAGTGTGTCCACTACCGGGGCACCAGCTAGGGACAATTTTCATGAGGATCCCACTGTGCAGTGTCTACCTGAGAGGGGGACTGCACAGCATGGCCAGTCACCACAGGAGGGTCGGCATCCTGCCTGGGATACCCAGGATACTGACCCACTGGCTGAGCACACCCATTTGCTGTGGGCCTCCATATAGCAACAGGTGCTGCTTGCCACTGGGGTGCATGCACTGCACATGGAGGTGCGCCAGTTGGCCGAGCAGCACGAGAGGGGCACTGTGCAGCTCCTGGTAGGGATGCAGCACATGCAGGAGGCCATGACTGCATCCCTAGATTGCATTGCCAATGCAATCACAGATAGCTTTGCGATGCTGGCTGGCACAGGGTGTGGCAGGGTACCACAGACCCCACACAGTGCACTGTCCACCCCACGATTCTGTCATTTGGGTGACACCCACACTGTCAACACTGGGCTCTGATATTGGCATCCCAGGCACACCTGGGGCAGGCCTGTTTGGGCACCTATGCACCCCGGCACAGACCTGGTCGCAGTCCTGTGGTTCAAACCCCAGGGGTGCTGTTTGCAAACACCCCCTGTGGCTGCCAACTGGCCCTGGTGCTGGTGGCCATGGTTCCATGCAGCAACCCTGATGTGTGTGCCACCTTGACCACAGTCCACAGCTGCTGTCCTGTGCATGCATGGGTGGCGTGTGTGTGTGTGCATACCACTGGTGCAGCACCTGTATGTTGTGCTGCATGCTGCCTGTGTGTGCTTGCCTGGCCACTGGACCATGTGGTGTGGGTGTGATGAGGGCAGTTTATCACCGGTTGCGCCCGTGTACTGGTGCAATGCATCTGATCCCCGCCACATGCCAATGTCTGTGTGTGTGGGTGCATGTGTGTGTGTGTGTGTGTGTGTGTGTGTGTGTGTGTGTGTTGCTGTGTGTTGCTGTGTGTGGTTGTGTGCCACTGACTCACCTACCCCTGCACCGTGCCTCTATGTGTGCATGCCCATTGCCATGCACATCCCTGCTTGTGTTCTGTACCTGTGTGTGTGGCCCATGCATGGGTTTTGTGCCACCTACTGCTCCTGTGCAATGGTGTCCCATTGTTGGTGCACCTGCCATTGCAGCCAGGGATCCCTCCACCTGAGGGGGCTTCCTCCACCCTCTGGCCCATTGCCACCATCATCTCCACTACTGTTGCTCTCATCACCCTCAATAGCTATCCCACGGTCAATGGCCATGTTGTGCAGTATGCAGCAGACCAGTAATAGACCACAGGCTTTTGAGGACTGTACTGTAGGGTACCACAAGACCTGTCTAGGCAATGGAACCATGCCATCAGCATTACAAATACACACTCAATCATGTTGCACCTGCTAGCATGTGCCTTGCTGTAGCATGCCTCTTCTGGGGATGATGGGCACTGATAGGGGGTGAGCAGCCATGGCCTCAGTGGATAGGCACTGTCTTCTGTGTAGATTATGACATGGTTTGCTGTCTGCCATCCTTTGCTGTGTCCCTTGAATGTCCCTGGTGCCCATGCCAGCATGCCCATCCTGCCCACACCCATCCTGTGGCCTGCTCTGCCCATCACCCCTTGCTCGTGCCATACTCACCCACTAGGTGACCCATGGGGATGTCTCCACATTTGAACATGTGGCACAGCACAGAGCTGTGCCAGATGTATGCATCATGTGCACTCCCATTGTGTGTGGTGCACACATTGGTGATGTGCTCCATGGCACTGCACACCACCTGGCAGTTGACACTCAGGCTCCCCTTCCTATTGATGCACGCCATACCCTCAGGGCCAGGTGGCATGCAGATGCCCACATGGGTGCAGTAAATAGCCCCAATCATGCCAGTCATTCATGCTATCCTATGGAAATCCTGCATGGTTGCTGTAAGCTCTGCCTGTGTGCAAGGGAAATGGATGCATTCTGAAGCACGTGGCAGCACAGCATTGAGGAACTGTGTGAGGAGGTGGGATGTGGCTGACTAGATTATGCCTGTGGTGTCCCCTGTTGGTGCCCATGGTGAGAAGGCACATGTTGACTGTCATCTTCATCTCCACAGACATGGCATGGCTCCATCTGGTGGGTGCCTGCATCTCCTCACTGCACAGCTCAAAGAGTTGTCGCAGAATGGCCTTGTTCAGGTGGTACCAGCCTGCTATCTCTGTGTGACTGTAGTTCTTGAAGGTGATGCGGGCATGGTACCAACTGTGTCAGGCATACCACTGATTGGCCCTTCCTCGGCCACTTCGCTCTTCCTCCTGCCCCCTCACACCCCTCATTACAGCCTCCATCATGAAGGGTGCACTATCCATGGCCCCTGATATCCAATATCCCCCTGGGTGGTTGGCTGCTGTGGGCTGTGTGCCACCCTGGTGCATGTGTCTGCCTGTCGCTCTATCTCTCACTCTCTGTCTGCCCCTGTCTCCCTCTCCATTGCCACTTCTGTCCCTCTCCCTCTGTGTCTGTCTCAGTCTGTTTGTCTGTCTCTCACTCTGTCTCTCTTTTTCTTTCTTTCTTTCTTTCTTTCTTTCTTTCTTTCTTTCTTTCTTCCTTTCTTTCTTTCTTTCTTTCTCTCTCTCTCCCTCTCCCTCTTTCTCACTCCCTCTCACCTGGCGCAAGTGCTTTCTGTGTGCTTGTGCCCTGTATTTATAGGAACAAGTCTGCTCGGTGCATCTCTGATTTGCTCCTCACTTGCACCATGGTTCCACGGTTGAGTATCACACTGCGCTGGATATTCAAGGGCATGCCCCTACACTTGTGCCTGCATTTATTAGAGTTGTGCATTGGTGCAATGAGATTTGTACTGCACACTGGCTCTCACTGAATATCGCTCCTTGATGCAATCCCGCACTTGCGCTGATGCAACTGTGTTACGTCATGCTCAACTGCTTAGAATACCTGGGCCAGTGTGTAAAGTAGTCCCCCTACTGGTGGCATCAGCAGTAAAGGGTGCTGTTCTAATTGACAGTCAGAGCTAACAGTTCAACAAGTTCAAAGCTCACTCTGTACTGTCACTGGTCTCCACTCCCTTCCTCCTGACTGTAGGTTTACTCCATCTTCTTACTGCTGCCATCTTGACTGACCCCCCCAAAAAAGAACACTGCTCTCCACTGCCCTTTTGTATTCTACATCTATTCCACTTTTGCTGATGACCAGAAAGAGCTACCACAGTTGCTCAGGAGGTGACAGTGAGCATGTCACTTGCTCAGAAATGTATGTTGGGAAGAAATGGGATTTATCAGAGTTAACAAGAGGGGAAAAAGCAAAGAGGTGCCAGTACTATACAAACTTGAGATTATTTTATTGTGGGTAGCAAGGGAAGCCAGGGCTAGAGATGATCATGATGAACTGCCAGGAGCAGCTTGAATGTGTGAGTTACCGACGTGGAGCCTTTGCAAATGAGTCTGTGACTTAAAGGGTAGTAATTCTGATTTTATGCAATAAAAAAATAAATCTGACAGTGTAGTGCTGTACCTTAAAATCAAAGTCACTTTTGAGTGAAAAAAAATAAAATTGTTTATGTTGGTCTTTTTTTATGGCTACGGTAGGTGGAGTCTGCAGACATTTTGCATGTACAAAAGGAGTGATGTCATGTTTTCTGTCTGTGGAACTGACTGAAGGTGTAAATAGTCTCCTCCATCTTACCCTCCTCCAAGAAATGTTTTCCGCCCTCAAATAAATACATTTTTCATGTTAGTCAATGGTTTCAGGGTACTATTTTCTTTCTTAAGTGGGAGGTACAAGAACTGGAACCTGAGTAGTGGGAGGCAGCATTAGTTTTTTGGGGGGGTAAGATCCACCCCCACCTCCACCCAAGAAGCTCCTAAAGATCCACCCCACCTTTTTTTGGGGTTCATGTGGGGGGACATGAGGTGGATCTATCATGCTGGAATAATTGACTATCAGATCTGCCTGGGGCATCAGAGCTTAAGCTTCAGAAGGAAAGAAAAAAAAGCCTGAAACTGCATCCTTATACAGCACTTGTTTAAACAGCCTTGGCTCAGCTTACATTCCTCTCTTGGTCACACATTTTCACAAATACAGTCCAAGAGATGGAAAGTCCCTCCTGGTGGGTATATGGTGTTATTCAGACCTGTCCTCCTACCCTGCCCCCACCTCCTTACTCTGTATTTTGCATCACCTGAGCATGTCAGTACAGCAAGAAGCTGTAGTGTATATTTTACTGGGCTTGTAGCCCACTCAGAATATGAAAAACATATGTTATGCAGAGTGTTTTGATTTGTATGGTAAGTCCTAGTGTGTCCGTCCCTCTGTCTACTATTAGGAGTTTTTCCTAAATTAGCCTATTAGCAGATATCTGAGAGCAAGCTAACTGGGGTTCCTGTAAGAAAACCGCTACTAAATTAAGCTCTAATTCACTATTGTTGTTTTCTATGTGTGTCAGGTCCAGCTTGCAGGAGTGTTTTCATTTTAAAACTTTGAAATTTCATCAAACTATACACAACTGCTCTGTGACATGATTTTCATTTTTCTTTTTTTTTTTAACAAATGAAGCATATGGAATGAAGCTGCAGCCTAGAAACTGTAAAATACTTTAAAGACGCTTTTTCTCCTGTGTGTGGTATAGCATGAAAACAATAGGATGACAGTGACTATTTCAGCTACACATTTGATCCCATTTTACAATGGTTCATTGCACTACACATTTAGTGTATCCCATGTTTTCAAATAATAAAACAAATATTCACCAAACTAAATAACTCACACATACATATTTTTATACTTTATTAAAAAGTTACTTCACATTTGTAACCCCCCCAAAAAATGTTAAATCATGTCACAGAGCAAAATCAGCACTAACTGCCAGTTCTACCTATTAGAATAGAGGAGGCAATATAGTGTGGTGGCCTAAGGTTCTGAGCTGCAAATCTGGTGTCCTTGGTTTGAATACCACAGCCTCCACTTGCATACTGTGTGACCCTGAGCAAATCACTTAACTTCCTTGTGCTCCCAGGTCACACCTGTAAACAAGCTTTAGTGTGTCTCTCCTGGTAAAAAAAGAAAAGAATGTTGGTACCTACATATACAGTTTAGCAAATACTTTAGAGCTAACTGAGTGAGGTTTGTGTACGAAAACTGCTATAGTTTTTATTAATTATAACAGTGATGATCTGGGACAATTTATGTGCTTTTTATTGTTGTACATAGTTTGATGAAATAATATTTTGAATTGAAAATACATATTACTGCTAGCTAGACACGACACACCCAGAAAACACAAATAGTGAATTAGAGCTATTTAGCAGCTGTTTTCTTACAGAAACCCCAGTTAGGTAGCTCTCATGCATCTGCTAAATTGTAACTATTGCCATTTGTGTTCACTGGATAAGAACAGTTACAAAGCTCTGCTGTTGTGAACTGATTTTAAAAAGCACTGCATATGCTAAATCTATGGCCCTGGCTACATCACTTTCACATGAAACAGGGTGCATTGTAGGAGGCAGAAGGCAATAAACCTATTTGTGATTGAGATCCCTAGGGGTCATAAAACTACCCTAAATCTAGCAGTCTAATTTAGGGAAAAACTCCTAATAGCACACAGGGGGAAGAATGCACTAGGACTTTACATACTAATCAAAACACTCTGCAAAACATGTTTTTGAAAATTCTGGATTTACTACTCCTTTAATTGAGCCATCCCCAATCTGTATCCTTGCAAGAACCACTTTATGTGGAGTGCATACCAGCTTGGTTATTTCACTCTTATTTACAACTTTACATCTTTATCAGTTTTTAATTGTGATTGTGTCTAAATGCTCCACTGTGTAGCCTCCAGTCTCCCACTATACCTGCATGCATTGCAGCACAGTTTCATTACATGCAGGGAGGTCGGAGGCTACCGGGACATAAGCAGATGGCAGTGAGAAGCATGGGTGTAGCCTGCAGTACTGGGATGCCGCCATACCACAGTAACCTGAGAGCTGTATTTGCACCCCATGGGTGTACCCCATGTCCCCACCTAATCTACCTCTCTGTCTGCACTTGCCTCTCTGAGGGCCACCTCCTGATGGTATCCATGTACTGTGCTTGATTACTCTTTTCACTGTGCCGAGTGTTGGGAGTACCCTGCCTGCCCATATGTAATGTGGCAGCAAAACTACCTGCAGAGCAGTGCCAGTAGTGAACACATACATTAGTGGAGCTCCTGAGTGCATCGTGGAGCACTGCTGCAGTGGACAATAGTCATGTGGCACTGTGTACAGTGGAGCAGTGGGGAACACTGAAGGCAGTAGTAGAGGGTCTGCCTTCAGCCATACAACAGCAGTACATGGATGTCTGTTATGCCTAGGTGCCCTAATACTGGCAGAACTGATGCCCTGTCTCCCCCCTCTCTCCTTCTCTCCCCTTACCCTTCCCTCCCTCTCACTGATGTAGCCTCCGATTCCAACATATGGATCTCCCTTCCCTCGAACCTCTCTCTGTCACCTCCACTACATAAGTGTGTCTCATAACAGTGAAATATGGTTATTTACATAATATGACTGTACCGTATACATAGTACTCCATAGGACATATAGGAGGGCATCTCAAAATGTAGCTGTCATCACTGAGTGCACCATGGGATGTGCACTGCTACTACAGGGTTGAGACCACACACACTATCGCACGCAGTGTGGACAGGCTGTAATGTTTTCAAACCATTTTCTACACTGTTCATTGGAGTATGGACACACTGTAACATTTACTGTCTGTAACAGTTTGCATCCATTACAGCTTTTTCGAGTGTAGTGTGGACAGGGCCTGTATGTCTATGTAATTAGCTGTCTTTCTATCAATTGCATGTATCACTATTTTTACCTATTTCTAAAACAAACCTGCATATCTCATTTGCCTGCACTCTGAGCACATACTTATGAAACTGTGTATATTTGTACTCCACTTCTGCGTAGACCTCATACTTTTATAATATTCCCATTATCACAAGCATAGCTACCTTGCCCTTCTCAATAGCACCCCCTCTGAAAGTTAATATCACATTTTCTCTGCTAACAGTCCATCATTACACCTAACTTCCTGACATCAACACATTTCTTAAATATAACTTACATCACCTCATGGAAAAAAAACCTGTTTCTCTAAAAAAAATAAAAAACCTGTGTAAATAATCCCAAGGCTGAACATATGCCAGCCATTACTTTTTCATGTACTGCCACCTTCTGTACAATCACGGGAATTTGCATATGTTTCCCATGATGCTGTGCATTACTGGGGTATGTGCAACTGTGTTTTCTTTAAAATTTGGCTGTTTGGCCAATATCATCCGAGACAACACATACATCAGTGGCATTTGCTCTGGGTTTTTTTGTAAACCTATATTGCTTCCTATTCCTTCCATTAAAATGTACACCTCTATGTATTTTCCTAATAACGTGTATGCCTTCCTTAGAACAGAAACTAAAACAAATCTTACTACTTACAAATCATTGTGTTGTTTCTCCATACCTCCTTGACAATTCCACACAACTTCATTAACTTCATTATGCAGCCGTGGTGGATCTGACCAGAATTTGTTTTAAATAGAAACTGTCACAGAATGGAGGGCTGGCCATAATCAATTCAGTTCACATTAGGGGGAGCAGGGGTGGAGCCACAGTGAGCTGACAAATCTCTCTCTCTGGGAACACTTAGCACATGACTGGCTACTGCTACAAGTTCAAACAATAAAAACTGTTGTTTGACAAACTAATAACAATGTTTAACAAGGGGTATATTGTGTTTCACCAGTGTTGTTTTCTAAAAGGTTTTTACTAGTTGAAAACAGATAATTTCACAAGAGGGGGGCTACGTTTCTCACTGAGCAAAAAACAACACTGAGGCTTTGTTAAACTGTGAATTCTATGGGCACAGAGATATTAGAATGTTATTAGGTGTCAGAGATTGGGACTCATTATTTCCCCGATCTCTGTTGTCTGATACTGGACCAGCTAGTCCGTAGCATTAGCCAATCAAAATGAAGAATTCTCCTAACCTCTTTTCTAAACTGAATTAGGTAAATCAAATTGCTTGAGTGACTAACCGTCCAGAGCTTCAAAGTTGCCTTAAAAACCCATCTGTTCTGCCTGGCATTCCCTGATTCAAGCAACATTTAGTGTATCGCTATTGTTATTTATGACTGTTTTAAAATGTTTGTTTTAAATTCTATTGATGTTTTTATGGATTTCATATTTGATGTGCAGTGCATTAATCAGTCTAGCATTGTACTTATAAATAAAGCATGATATGATATGATATGATATGATATGATATGATGTGATATGAACAAGACCACCATCCAAACAGGACAGAAAAGCACAATAAAATAAATAAATCCTGTTTATTCTATGTACAGTAAACTTAATTAGTTCTGGCTAAAGTTTTGAGGTATGTATATACATATAAAGGGACACTGTCAGCTGTATGCTAACTTTTTATGTTCATTATAGCCAAAGTGCCTGCATCCCCTGCAACCTTCTTAATGGCCTTAAAATATAAATACCTGCTTGGGATGTCCAATGATGAAATATTTGATTTCCTTTTCCATGAAGTTTAAAATGCTGGTGGACCACTCTCCTCTGCAGTTGCCCAATGTTGATGTGCGCTCACCATAATTAAAATGATGTAGAGATACTGGCAGGCTCATCCACGATGAGTTTTAACAAATTTAAAGTCTGCAATGCCGATAGTCCCCTGAACTTAGCAAACTGTCTTAGAAATGAAAATGAGTGCTCGAACATAAATCAGTGGTGCTGATGTTAATGCCCAGAGTCATGGCTTCAGATTTCAGCTCCACCTTTCTGTATGTTTGAGAGCGTGTTTTCATTCCTAAGGCAGTTATTTAAGTTCAGCGGATTTTCAGCATTTTGGAAGCAAAAATAAATCACATATAACAAGTTACATAAACTACTCATGCAAGCATGAGTTTCTCAGCCCCAGAAGCTGACATTGCCCTCATCTGTGGACAAGCCTGCTGGCACTTCCGTATCACTTTAAATATGTAAGCATGCAGCAATGTGTTTTTTTAAATGTCATGAAAAAGGAAATTAAATATGTCACTACTGGATATCCCAAGCAGATATTTATATTTTAGGGGCATTAAAAATGCTACAGGGAGTAGAGGCACGTTTGTTATAATGGGACAAAAACATCAGTGAACAGCTGATAGTGTCCCTTTAAATGCAACTTGATGGGAAGCATTCCTTCTAGTTAGCATAAGGTTTATTATTAAACTCTACTGCAGCTGTGTATGGGGGATCTGCACTCAGTGTAGAATATGCATTCCAGTAGTGTACATCTCTGTCTAGAAACCCTATGTCCCACCATCTGGAATGATAGCAGAATGTCAGAGCATCTGGAAAGTATTGGAGGGCCTGGGTTTGATTCCCAGTGTGGCACATTTTTTCCTTCCTAAGTTGTATGACAGAAATTGCTACATGTCATTGCTGATATCCATGATAGGTTTTCAGTAGGGCCTGAAATAGGGCTTCAGAAGATGGAACTGTCAGTTATATGCTGCAGTCAACTGACTCAGTTTCAATTGAGGCTTTGAGGCTTGTGTCAGTTTGAATGCAGCCTGGCTAGGAAGCTCTCCTCTGAGTTGGCACAGAATTTATTACTAAACTCTGCTGCAGCTGTGAATGGATGGAATATGCACTCAATGCAGGATATGCCTTGCAATAGCATGTATCTGTCTATAATCCCTATGTCCAAGTATCTAGAATTATAGCCAGAGGCAGAGCACCAGGACAGTATTTGGGGACTTGGGTTTGATTCCCAGTGGTGCCTATATTTTCTTCCTCATTACAGAATATGTTGGATGAGAACATTTTTTAGAGTTCATTACCGATACCAGTGATAAGGTTTTCAGACCATAGGACTGTTAGTGAAACTGGACCCAAGCAAAACTGAATTCTTAACTTTCCTACTCCATCAAGATTTATCAGTCACAAGAGGGAGTAGTGCAGACTCATCTATCACATGTCTTGAGAGTTTAAAAAAAAGGTGTATTCTGTGAGGTGTATATGTGTGCTTTCATGCTTGTATGTGTCTGTATTGCACAGCATATGTGTGTACATTGTTTGGCATGTATATGTGTCTATGCAGCGGCCTTGTGGTGCTGAGGGTTGAGGCACTGGATGCCACACCTTACACCACGCTGGTGACCTGGGTTCGGGAGTGAACTCGGGAGCTGGGGGTTGGTCAGGGAGGAGAAGGATTGAGCATCGATTTGACTGCTGTCCTTTCCTGGGAGGGAGAGGGCATCTGTCCCACAGTGCTAGTGGCTCCTAGTGTAGACTAGGGGCATAGCAGCTGGGAACCACGGGGGTGACATCAGGTGGCAGTCATGTGGGGTGGGTGGGCTCACTCACATCTTGCTCAGATGGCATTGCACGTCTTGCATCAGAGGGCAAAACAATGAAAAATCCCTGGCCACGAGGAGGCAAAGATGGAGCCCTGTTGCCATGCCCATATGCCCAATGCTGTCCTGAACTCAGTACAGCTGTTTGTAGCCCTCTGCTTCTCTCATGGACCCGGGTGGGGGACCCAGCATACCCCATTTCCCAGTTGGGCAAGGGTTCAGGCAGGTGGTAGAGACATGAGACCCAATGGGTCCACTGGAGAGATGCACTGTAGTCCAGTGTCAGGAGGAAAAAAGAGTAAAACAAATGCGTGTGTATGGTTGCGAGTATAGAGTCAATACCCCTGCAATTCTTCTGCAAGTCATGGTCAGATAAAAGTTATTGTTGAGCATTCCTGTGTGATTGTTATATAAAGCCCATTTCTGGAACTGCAACAGGCAGGAGCCACTCGCACCTGTGCTTCACTATTTTGCTTGGGATCCTCAGCAATTAGTTTTCTATCAGCACTACATTGTGGTTCAACAGCAGGCCTGCAACTCTTGCTATGTGCATGCTTTTTAATAGACTGTTTTGGAAGCTCCCAAGGGATTTCAGGATACTGATACATCAGTTGGGAAGAACAGAAAATGATGTGTGGGTACTCCCCAAAGGGTGATGAGATTAGGGGCATGGTCGCTGAAGTTTCTTATACCATTTAATACATTTTCCATGCATATAGATTCTGTTCCTGTCTTCCTAATAAATATCCCTTGTTTGGAATTGCTGTTTACTATGTTCTGCGTATTATTGTGTTTGCTTACGCTGCAGGTTAGAATACAAGTTTGTGAGGTTGCGTATAAGCATAAAGTTTCTCTGTCATGAAGGTGGGGGTTGCATTCCTCTCAACAGGACTTAAAGGGTGGTGGTAAATGGTGCACACTCTAAAGAAGGCAAGGACACCAGCGGGGTGCAACAGGGGTCAGTACTAGGTCTGGTCCTTTTCAGTATCTTTATTAGTCACATTGCGGGAGGGCTGGAAGGGAAAGTATGTCTGTTCATGGATGACACAAAAATCTACAACAGAATGGACACACCGGTGGGGGGAATGAAGGATGATATGAAAAAGTTGGAAGACTGGACAAAGGTTTGGCAACTTGGCTTCAATGCAAAAAAATTACAAAATCATGCACTTGGTGCACAGAAACCCAGGGGCAGGGAGGTATTGTCAACCACAAAAAAGGAAAGGGACCTAGGGGTAATCATTTCTGAGGACCTGAAGGTACAAAGCAGTGTGACAAGACAGTGAGAAATGCTAGCAGAAAGCTCAGGTGAATAGGAAGGGGTATCACCAGCAGAAAGATTGAGGTAGTGTTACCCCAGTATAGATCAATGGTGAGGCCTCACCTCAAGTACAGTGCCTGATTCTGGAGGCTCATCTCTGAAAGAACGTAGATTGGGTGGAGGTGGTACAGAAGAGGGCAAACAAAAATGGTGCAGGATCTGCATCAAAAGCCCTATGAGGAAAGACTCAAGGAAGTAATCTCTAGAGGAAAGAAGGGAAAGGGAGGGCATAATAGAAATGCACCTCACAGGTATTAACAAGGTACATGAGGGTAGAATTTTACATAGAAAAAGATGCATGAGGACAAGGGGGGGGGCACTCAAAGGAGATGTGAGGAAATACTTCTTCATGGAAAGGGAGATAGACACCTGGAACAGCCTCCCAACAGAGGTGGTGAGTTCTAAAATGGTAACAGGATTCAAACGCACGTGGGATAGACACAAGGGGACCTTAAAAACAAGGCAAGGGGGGGAGACCAGAGATCAAGTAGAGTCTGTGGTGGCTCTGCAGATAGAGAATCTAGGGCAGACTTGGTGAGCTAAGAGGGCCTAATCTGCCATTAGCTTCTACTGTATGTTTCTATGTTTAAAAACAAAAACAAATAAAATGAGCCCTATTACATCTTCAATATCCAGTAAAAAGGTAATACTAATAATACGGTTACTTCATTATGATAAATGGGCATGGTTAGACTATATAATGGAGCCGAAAAGTAAAGAATTAGACAAGTTCCTCTTAGCGAGGATTCTAAAACTAATTAAATATGTAAATTGTCATCAGTGCAAAACTCCACTGTCTGCAATACTGTAATCCTTACAGGCGTGAAGCTCGACCAGGCGCTTCTGCCCCGAATCCAGGGCCAGGGATGCCGAGAAAGCCACCGGCCAACTCTCCCGGACCCGCCTCAGCATTTTTGGCATGCCAGCCCTGCTGCAGCTCCTCCGGAGAACTTGAATCTTGGTGACTCTCAGCCGACTGGCCTGCTTGCTATGGCCTGGCTTCCCATTGGTGGGTTCTTCAAGTTGCCTGGAAACCAGGCTCGGCAGCTTCACTGTTTGATTTGAGTTAGGCTCCCTGCTCTATATTATATATAGGAGGCAGTATAGCGCAGTGGTCTCTGGCTCTGAGCTGCAAATCTGGTGACATCCAGCAGACCAGACCTGGGTTTGAATCCCACAGCTTCCACTTGCATACTGTGTGACCCTGAGCAAGTCACTTAACCTCCTTGTGCTCCCAGGTTACTCCTGTAAAAAAGCTTCCAGCTTAGTGTGCTATACCTGGTTAAACAACTAAATAAATAAATAATATTGTGGTAAGCGCATTGCTGTACCACTCTCTCTCTCTTTTTCTTTTATTTTAACAGTGCTAGACATGTTTCTAAAGTAGTATATTGGTGCCTGAGCTGTTTTCCCAAGTTGTTAGCCTAGTGACTTACTGTGTTTAGTGTTAGACAAAGGTTTTTGCCATTGTATGTGTTTTTTTTAAACATTTTTCTGCTGATTGCTTTACCTCTACCTACCTAAATGTAATGTTTTATTGTACTGCCTTAGCTGTTTGTTTCCTTATCTGGTTAGCCTAGCCACTGAAACTGTGTCAGTGGTAGACAGACATCACAGCCCTTTAAAGCGCATCTGTTGCTGCTGAACAGTTTTCTGATGTGTTTTCTCTTTTTATTTTTATTTATACCCCACCTGCCTAACTTGTACTACTTTCCACTTGCTCCACTGTCTTTGTAGTCTTAGCACTCGCTGACCCTGTAACCACTCTCTCTTCTCCTCTTATTTTTTTTTCTATCCCTGCCAATCCTTCAATTTTCCCAGTTCTCACTCCCCCCAAATTCTCTCTCTCAACTCCTCCCTCTCCCACAGCCCTGGTTTTCTTGGGTCCTCCCACCAATTAAGCACAGCACCACTATTCCTCTTTGTTCCCCTACCCTCAGTCTGATCCATGCCCACCGTTTTTTGTTTAGTTTTAGCCTGAACCCTGTCTCCTTTATTTCCCTTGCAGGCGTGAAGCTCAACTGGGTGCTTCTGCCCCCTAAACCCAGGGCCAGCAGCACCAAGAAAGCTGCCAGCCAACTCTCCCAGGCCCACCTCAGCATTTCAGGTATGCCAGCCCTGCTGCAGCTCCTCTGGAGAACTTGAATCTTGGCTGCTCTCAGCCAATTGGACTGCTTTCTATGGCCTGGCTTCCCATTTGTAGGTTCTTCAAGTCACCTGGGAACCAAGTTTGGCAACTTCACTCTCTGATTTGAGTCAGGCTCCTTGTTCTGTATTGTGTCCCACCCACCCTCCTGAACCCCAGCCTCTATTAAATACAGTAAGGCTCCGCACTACTTGTACAATATTCTCACTGACTGGCCCATGCTCCACTCTCCTTCCTCCTATCTGACTGCCCTTCTTGACTAAGGAGGCTGCAAATTTCAATCTGATTCTGCTTGTCCCTCCTGGAGTGCTGCTGTACTCCAGTATGCCTACCCCTTGTTTAAACCTCCAAGCATCACCATAAGGCTCAACTTCTGCCCAGTCTGAACAAGTATAATCACCCTCCCCATGCTCATACAGGGGACTCTCTAACAAGTGCTGCTTAGTTTTCCCCTAGGTCTTCTCTATTCCTAAATGGCTGGCAGTATAGCCTAGATGTTAGAGGAATGAGATGTGAATGAGCTTGGTACATCCAGCAGACCAGACCTGAGTTTGATTCTCACAACCTCCACTTGCATACTGTGCGACTCTGAACAAATCACTTAACCGCCCGGTGCTCCCAGGTCACCCCCTGAAAACAGGCACTTGTGCCTAGTGGGCCTTACCTGGTTACCAAAGACTAAAATAAAAATAAATAAATAAATAAATCCCTAGCTTATCTTGCTCCTGTTAGTAACCAATATGGGTGGGCTTCATAGACTTCTGCTTGCCCTATCTCTGCTAGCCATCCCCTGGGTAGACCTGTGCAGGGAGCAACCAGCTCCTGCAACAGATTCCTCTGTCCCTCAGGCAGTGCACTGGTAAGAAATGAGTGGTAGGACAGGAACGAACACGGATCTAAACTGCTCTCACCACCACCTGATCCACTTGCAATAATTTGAGGGGCAGAGCACTTACCATATCCCTCCCCCCGCCGAGCTGCTCAGATTAGCCTCCACCCATTAATAGTCACCACCATTAGAGTCTCGCACTCTAGGGAAAAATACAAACATACTGACTTGACACTTCAATGTCATCTACTCCAGACACTTGTCCTGCTGCTTCTGCTGTTATCCTGGAATGTACACCCCACTCCTGGTCCCCCCTCCCACTGGAAATTAAAAACTAAAAGGACAACTTAATATCATCTCCCTAAATATCAAAAGTCTCCTTCCCAAATTCATTCAATTCCAGGCTTGGGTGCAGGTGATTAACCCAGACATAATAGCACTCACTGAAAATGGACTCTCCCCTAAGAATATGGATGCCTCTGTCTCCCTCGAAGGTTACAATTCCTTCTGACAAGACAGGACCACCAGATATGGGGGAGGGTGTTTAATCTATGTCAGGTCTGGAATAATGGTGCAGGCTCTGGATTGCAGTCTGCACACAAAAGAGGCCCAAATTCTAAACCTCAAGTTAATCATAGGACCACAGAACAAAGTCCTGCTGCTCTCTACAGTTTACATCCCCTCCTGGACATCAAAATGCTAGTCTCAATCATGTCATAGCTAACCAACAGCAGTTAGGCAATCAGTGGGAAAAGGTCATTGTTGGTGACTTTAACATTAACTGGCACTCCCAGAAGGAAACAAAAGCTAGAGTTCTTATCTCTGGTCTATTCCTCACACAGATGGTCACCGTTAACACCCGGCAGAACTACAAAACTGGGACTAGCATTCTAATTGACTGGCTCCTGTCCTCACAGCTTGAGCATGTCTCTGATGTTACTGTCCTGCCAGACAACCTTAGTGATCATTCTCTGCTGAAGTGTACCTGATCTAAAAAGTTCACCAAGTGCACACCTAGAATGTCCAAAAACTGTTGGCTGAGGCCAGGGCTACTTGACCACTTCAAGCTGTAACTGACACAACTTGACTGGTCACCACTGGCAGGGGACATTGATGGCAACGAGTCCCTGAACTTCTTTGTAAAGACCTTCACCTGTGTTTGTGATATTTTTGCATCCTACAAAACCAACATTTTAGGGGTACTACCAATCAGTGGCTCTCCAAATCCCTCATTGAGCTTATGAGGAACAGAAATAACCTGTGGCACAAAGCGAAACCATCCAGGACTGCTGCAGCTCTCAACGCCTATAGGGTGTCCAGAAACCTCTGTACCAAACTTATCCAACAGGCTAAAGCCTCCTACCACAAGGATCTTTTTAACAAAACCTGGATCTCAGGAAAAGAATTCTGCAACTCACTGAAATCCCTGATGGGCAAGACCCCCAAGGCACCTCCTGACCTAGTAATTACAGCTGCTGGGTCACTACAGGAACCCATTAAAATAGCTAATGAGTTCAACAACTCCTTCACGGACATATCAAGGGTACTTCCTGGAGACTACCTTAATAAAACTAGTGGTCAGCATCACCACACTGCCCCACACACTCCACCCAGGGATGACTTACCACCTTTCTACTTTAGACGAGTTACCAAATCTGAAACTATTAAGCACAATAAAGGGGCCCTCAGCAAGACTAAGATGGGGGCTGATCTCATTGACGTGAAGCTTGTTGGACTCTTACCTGACAAACTTGCCAGACTTCTAACCATGGTGTTTAATGCATTTCTAAGATCAGGAGTGTTTCCAAATGGCTGGAAGTCTGCTATTGTCATACCTCTTTTCAAAGCACGGGACAAACCCCTAACTTCCAATTATAGACCAGTCTCCATCCTATCACCCTCCTTTCTAAAGTACTAGAAAGGATGGTCTCTGAGCAGGTTACAGAGTATCTCAATAACTACAATATACTCTGCCTTCAGCAGCATGGTTTCCATTAAAAACACGCCACTCTCACCGCCCTTGTTGATTACTCATCCCAGTTATACGATGCCTTAGATAGTATGTAGGCAGTGAGATATGTATTCATTGACCTTACGGAAGCCTTTGACTCTGTTAATCACAACTTCCTCCTCAGTTGCCTACTCTCAACAGGGCTTTCTGCTGACTCAGTATTATAGTTTGGAAGCTACCTCTCCCACAGGTCACAATGTGTCAAAATTTGAGACACCCTGTTGGAGCCAAAGGATGTGCTCCTTGGGGTTCCTCAGGGTTCTATTCTCAGCCCTCTCCTCTTCAACCTTTTTATCAACCCCACCCCACATGTGTTTAGCATGCACTGCTCTTTATGTTGATGATGCCGTAATATCAGTTGGCTGATAAGGATCATTCCTCCATCACCATGGAGCTCCAAGACAGCTTCCAGAAACTTGAAACCTGGTTCACTAAAATCAAACTCTTACTAAACCACAAAAAAAACTAACAGTTTGCACTTCACTACCACCCAAAATAAAGTGAAATCCCCAGACCCCCGCCAATACAAAACCACAAGGAGGAGACACTAGACCAAGTAGTCACATTTAAATAGCTTGGCATTATCCTTAATGACACACTCACCGTCTAAAGCCACATTGACTTCGTAGTCAAATTGGCTGATATAAAGCTGGGGGTCTTTTACAGACATAGGCACTCTATGACACCTGATGCCCTCAAACTTGCAGCCAACAGCTCAGTACTCTCTTCCATTGACTATGATCTGCCAATATATGGGGCTAGCACAAAAACTGCCCTTAGAAACATAGAAACACAGAAACATAGACTCTGATGGCAGGTAAGGACTGCTTGGCCAACCTAGTCTGCCCATGTCCCTACCTAATGGATTAGCTGCAGATCCTAGTTAACCACCAGCCTACTTCCTCCTACCTCCCACTAGAATTGCATTATGTCTGTCCCATGCATTCTTGAATTCCCTCACTGTTTTTTGACTCCACGGCCTCCTCAGAAAGGCTGTTCCATGCATCTACAACCCTCTCCATAAAAAAATACTTCCTTATATTATCTCTGAGCCATCCCCCTCTATCTTCAAATTGTACCCCTTGTTCTTGCATATCTCTTTTTCTGAAAGATTTTACCCTCTCAGACTTTGTTGATTCCCTTTGAGATACTTGAAATTTTCTATCATGTGCCCCCTCTCCCTCCTTTCCTTGATGTTATACATATTAAGCTCCTTTAGTCTTTCTTCCTATGTCTTCTGGTGCAGACCCTGTATCATTTTGGTTACCCTCCTCTGGACAGCCTCCACCCTATCTATGTCTTTGCGGAGATGGGGTCTCCAGAACTGTACACAGTACTGCAGATGTGGTCTTACCAACTGTCAGTACAGAAGGATAACAACCTCCTGTTTTGTTTTTTTTCCCCAATTGTTTAACCAGGTGAGACACACTAAGCTAAAAACTTGTTTACAGGTGCAACCTGGGAGCACAGGGAAGTTAAGTGACTTACTCAGGGTTACACATTCTACTGGTGATGCCTCTCCCTATGCAACCCAGCATCCCCACAGCCTGCCTTACTGCTTTCTCACATTGCTTGCCCACTTTTAGGTCATCTGATATAAGTACCCAGGCCCCTTTTCATTTTTGTTGTTGTCTGTATCTCACCTTCCACTGTGTACTCTTCCCTTGGGTTTTTGTTTCCCATGTGCATTACTTTGCACTTCTTTACATTGAATCTAAGCTGCTATACATTTGACCATTCCTCCAACCTTGCCAAGTCCCTTCTCATCCTTTCCACCCCACCATGTGAATCAACCCTGTTGTAGATCTTTGTGTTGTCTGCAAAGAGACATACTTTTTCTTCCAGTCCTACTGTAATGTCATGTATAAAGTCATTAAGAAGGACTGGACCCAGTAGTGAACCCTGCAGTACCCCACTAGTAATCCCCCTTTCTGCACTGTGGACTCTGTTTACTAATACCCTCTGTGTCTTGTTGTCCAGCCAATGTTTTACCCAGGCTACCACCCTGGGACCCACTGCCAGGCTGGCTAATTTGTTTATTAATCTTATGTGCAGAACTGTGTCAAATGCATTGCTAAAACCTAAGTAGACCATGTCCACAGTCCTCCCCACCGTCTACTACTTTGGTCACCCAGTCAAAGAAATCTATTAGATTCATCTGACTTGACCTTCCTGCTGTAAATCCATGCTGCCTTGGGTCCTGTGCCCCACTGGCCTCTTGGTACTCAACAATTCTTTCCTTCAGAAGTGATTTAATCATTTTCCCTACCACTGCAGTCAAACTGACAGGTCTATAGTTTCTTGCCTTTGTCTTGCTCCCCACGTTTGTGAAAGGGGAATCACATCTGCCCTCCTCCAGTCCTCAGGTATCACCCCATCCTCCCATGATTTATTAAAAAGGGTAGTCAGTGGTGTTACTAGCTCTCCTCTTAGTTCTTGTAGAATTCTGGGGTGAATCCCACCAGGCCCCACTGCTTTATCCACCTTCAGTTTTAGGAGTTCTTTCAGAACCCTTTCTTCTGTGAAAGGACTGATATCAAACCCCCCTATCCAGAGTGCTTCTATTTTTTTAACTTCAGCATTTATTTATGGTAGGTTCAAAATGTAACACAACAACTCATCTATATTAGCTTAAGTCAAGGCACCCTTTTACAGATTTGGTATCTTTTAAGATAAAATACAATCTTACAACTTTGCAGTTCAAATAATTCTCCATGGCTTACAAAGTCCTGGTACCAAATTAATGGTAAAAAAAGAACGGTACACTACTTTAAGCCTGAGACTTTGAATGGATGGACACAGTTCAATGTAGTGTAAATCTAGTCTCTGTCCCAAAGTTCATGTGAATAGTTATTGTTTCTACACTTATGAACTTTTGTAATGAGTCTCACCAAAACTCAACAATAAAACTAGAAAACACATTTTTTTAAAATTTGCACAGTAACTAATGTTGCTTTCCACATTATAGATAATTTTTCATTACTGAACATTTTACTCTGACCTTTCCTCCTCATACTGGAGCAAGAGAATCTAGAGAGGTATCTATGATTACCTGGGTTTCCGAGAACCACCCTGTCCCTCCACAGGAGTACCTCTATCATATCTGTGTATTTTACCTTATTCTATAGTTCCTGCTATTCCCTCTTTCTCTTCCGCCTTTCCCTAATTTTCCCTCCAGACCTGCCAGGGCTGCCAAAGTTCCTGGAATTTCTCCTTTCTGAGATGTATGGTATAGGTGATGTTCTCTAAGTGTTCTATATTTCCTCTACCTTCTGTACCCACTGAGCCAAGGAAGGGGATTCCTGTGTTAACCATTTGGTTGTGATGCATTTCCAGGCAGCAACCCTTAGGATCTGGCAAAGCTCCACTATTTTTCCTTTTTTGGGCAGATAAGGTTGGGCGACCCAACACTAAGTCTTGGAAAATGAAGGGAATAGGAACCCCCTCCCCACCTGTTCCATCACAGTGTGTATGTAGTGCCAAAATATCTTCAGCTTACTGCATCCCCAGAATATGTGATAGTGTGTGCCTATTAGTGTCCCACATAGGTGCCACCAGGCTGATGAGACCAGTGGGTTAAAATGTGTTGTGATCTCTGGAGTCCTGAAAAAACGTGTATTTTCCAGTTAAATTCTCACCACACTGTGGCTGAGGTAACTTGCCAGCCTCTTTGAAGTCTGCGTTTCCAATCTTTCCTTAAAATTTCTTTGTTAGAATCTCTTTCCCACCTCACCCTTATTTCCTCTAATACAGGGATCTCTCCTTGGTTTGTTAAGACTGCGTATAATATGGATAGATATCTTAATTTATCTCTAATTCTGATTGAGTCCCAGCAATACGACTCTAGGGGTGTTAGGTCCCTACTTATCCTTAGAAGGTTTTCATCAGTGGTGATGAAATGTCGCATCTAGAGGACTCTATAAAAATCTTTTCTGCAAAGTGAGAAGCGTTCCTTGAGGGTGGCAAAAGGGAGCCATCCTGTCTGGTCTATACATTTTCAAAATGTGGTAAGGCCTCTATGCTCCCAATAGGCATAGCTATGGTCTGATCGGGGTGGGAGAAAACTGTCTGTGTGCCTAATCCGGGAAAGGGGTCCCAGTGTAGTCAGAGTGTTTGATATCTTTTGCAGTCTTACAAGGCTGCGCAATGAAAGCTTGACCCATGGATTTAATGTTGAGGACCAAATTTGGGGGCCAGCAATGGTCTTGGGCACAGTCCGTAATTTGTAGCTGTGTACTGAGTTTGCTTTGATTAGGTAACAACCTGAATCCACTCTTTGTTTGGCCCATGTGACCAATTGTGCACCTTGGGCTGCCAAGTAGTAAAGATACATGTGGGGTAAACCAAGTCCCCCCCTCCTCCCTTGATTTCACCAGTATTTTAAAGGAGATACAAGGATGTTTTCCTGCCCAGATAAAGTTAGAGACATCTTTGGTCAATTGTTTCCAAAAGCGGTGAGATACAGGAATCAGGAATGTCTGAAAGAGAAATAACCATCTAGGGAACACATTCATCTTAATTACTTGAATGCTACCATACAAGGTGAGGGGCAGGAGTCTCCAATGGGCAAAATGTGCCTGCATGGTATTGTATAGTTTAGTAAAGTTGTTCTGGAATAGTCTGGAGGTGTTCACTGAGATTTGTATTCCTAAGTATATAAAGGTGTTGTTCCTAGCCCACCTGAAGGGGAAATTCTCCTTAAACTGCCTTGAGGGGGTACCACATTTATTTTATATCCAGCCAAGGAGCCAAACTTGTTTAATGCTTCTAGCAGGTGAGGTAGGGAAGTGTGGGGGTCTTTTAGAAAATAAAGGGAATCGTCTGCATAAAGGGCCACTTTTTGTTCTGTTCCTCCTGCCTGTACTCCCTTGATATCAGGATTATTGTGTACACAGTTGGCTAATGGCTTTAAAGTTAGTGCAAAGATCAGAGGGGAAAGGGGGCAAACCCGTCTCATTCCCCTGTTTAAGGGTATGCAATCAGAAAGAAGCCCATTGAGTCTGATTCTGGCATCCAGTCTCTGATACAGAGCAGCTATGACCGAGGCAAAGTGGTCTCCAAGTCCGAACTTTGACAGGGTGGAAGACATAAAGTGCCAATCCACCCCATCAAAGGCTTTCTTGGCATCCATACTTATGGCCAACTGGAGAGATGTGGAACCTTTCTGTGCAGTGATAATGTTTAGCAACTGGTGGATATTATCTTGGAGAAATCTCCCTGAGATAAAGCCTGTTTGGTTATGGTGGATAAGAGACGAGATACTGTACATGTCTGAAGCCTTTTTGCCAGAATCCCTGTAAAGATTTTAAAATCCATGGGCAACAAAGAGATTGGGTGGTATGAGCCACAATGTACAGGGTCTTTGCCAGGCTTAAGGATGACCGAAATTTGGGCTAGATGCCAGGATGATGGTATAGGTTTTTGGTGTAGCAAAATCTTATTACGAGTTGCCACCAAATAATCAATCTGACAGGGAGTGAAATTTTTATAAAATTCGGAGGGAAAGCCATCTAATCCGGGGCCTTGCCATTTTTCAGGCATTTCATTTGTGCATGTATGTCATGGGTAGAGATCGGGGAATTAAGGGTCACCTTATTTATTTATTTATTAGCTTTTGGTAACCGGGTAAGTGCGCTAGGCAACAGACCTGCCTATTTTCAGGCACGACCCGGGAGAGCACAGGACATTTGTTACAATATGCAGAAATGCACAGACATAACAGGTGTACAGGAGCAAAACAAGATATACATTGGGTAGCACAGTAGTAGTTACATAAGGGTACATTTTAGGCATAGATCATAATAAGGATGTAAAATAAAGCAATTAGGGTAACCATAAGACAGCTGAGGACAGTAAAGACATCAAGGTTCATAGCCACCTAGACAAGCATATTGCATGGGAGAACATTAGTGTAGTACTCAGGGTCAGACCCGACAGCCTGCAGTGGGACAAAGAAAATTAAGAGCATTTGCTTTGGCCAGAGGCTAGAAGGTGGGTGAACAGTAAGTTTTTGAATTCTCGATGGGAGGCTGAAGTTTTCACCATAAGGGGGAGTAAGTTCCAGAATTTGGGAGCAAAATGGGCAAATGCCTGTTCACCCATTTTTGTCATGCAAGGTCTAGTGGAGAGCATGGGGACAGAGGAAGACCTGGGGGTACGGGTATGTGAGGCAGGAGTCAGGAGGTTGGCAAGATAGACAGGGAAGGGAGGTCTAGACAGGGAGTCGTCGATAAAGCAGCCCAGGGAATAGGCTCGAATATCCTTAGGTGACAGCCAATTTAAGCCAGTGTAAAGGAGACAATGATGGGTAAGACGTGGGGCAGTTAAGGCGAATCTACAGATGTTGTTGTAGACAGTGTCCCATTTGTGGAGTGTAGCAGAGTTTGCAGCAAAGAGGAGGGGCAGAGCATATTGGAGCTGGGGTAAGAGAATACCTGTCGCAACAGAAAGTCTAGCAGAAGGAGTGAGGGAGTGGCACACGCGATAAGCTCCGCCAATTTTATCATTGACGGCACGGCACACCATATTGACATGTTGAGACAGGTCAAGTGTGGGATCCAAAGTGACCCCAAGGTACTTGAAGGACTCAGTGTTTAAGATGAGGGAGCCATCAAGGCATTGAACCCGGAGCCTGTTCGCAGGGGCAGACAGTTTCTTAGAGGATCCGAATAGCATAGCATCCTTTAGCTGAATCCTTTAGGGTAGGGGTGGGAAGAGCATCCAAAAAAGACTGCACATCATTTGAATGCCCAGGTGGGGTCTCTGCTGTATATAGGTCAGCATAACATTTTACACATCTTCCCAGTATGTCTGTCGGGGATGTGGTAGATGGGTCCTGCCCATCACCCTGCAATCTTACTGCCACTCTACTAGCTGCCTCTTGGCAAAGCTGCCATACCAACAGCTTCCTGGATCGATTTCCATGCTCAAAATGTTTCTGTCTGGCATATCTTAGTTGTTTTTCAATCTGGATGTCTAACAGTTAATTTAATTCCCGTCGAGCTTTATCTAATTCTTGTTTGAGCTGGGCTTCCTGATTTGCTTGGTGTGAGGTCTCTAATTGGGCTAGTTTTTGCTCAAGTTGCAACCTGGTCTTCACTTTTTCCCTTTAAATTCTAGTCGAATATTTAATTATTTCCCCTCTAAGGCAGCATTTGACCGTGTCCCACCATATACCCTCCCCTGTTTCTCCCTAGGGTTATCTTGCTCAAACTTTTGAATAGTATCAGCCACTAATTCTTTAAAGTCTCCCTTTGTGAGGTGGTTCACATTCAGCCTCCAGCATGACTGTGTGTGTGTGTGTGGGGGGGGGGGTTGGTGTAGTTAAATGTTTGAGAGTAACTGGGGCATGGTCCGAAAAGGTAATAGGTCCTATATCACATTTCTCAATCTTTTGTAGCCAGTTAGTAGATATTAGGAAATAATCTATTCTGGAGTACCCTCTATGGCGGGGAAAATAATATGTGTGATCTCTCTCTCATGGATGCATAAAACGCCAGCTATCTGAAAGGCCTAATTCGTGATTTAGTCTTAGAATAAGTTTTCATGTGTGTGTGTGGGGCCCCTCCTTGAACTTTCCCAGACCTATCTACCCCGGGGTACACAACCTCATTGAAATCCCCTCCTATGACCACCAGACTTTGGGCATCAGTGACTGCCTCTTTAATGGCTTTCTCTAAAAATGATAATCATGGGGTTTCTTCATTTAGGGCGTAAATATTCATCAATATACAATTCTAACCTCTATAGGAGCCCTGTATCTGGACAAATTTACCCTCCAGGTCTTTTTGGACTTGCTGAACCACCAAGGGGGCATCTCTTTTTACCAGGATCGCCACACCCCTGCAGTGCAGACTGTTCTCATAATGTGAGGCATATACTCCCTCTACCCAGGATCTTTTCAACTTAAGGTGCTCTGCAGCTGTTAAGTGGGTTTCCCTGAAGAAAGGCAATCGAGGTCCCCCTTTTCTTAAGGTCCTGTAACATCTTGACTCGTTTTACTGGCTATTAATCCCATGTACATTGAGCGTGATAATATTTGTTAGCCATCTTCTTTGATTCGGAGGGGGGGGTGGTAAACCAAATTTCACTGCCTCAGGGGAAGGAACAAGATAGACGCCCATCACATCTATTAAGCATAGACTGCTGTGCAATAAAAACAACAACAAATATATATTTACACTAAATAAAGTAGAGTGTAACAATCGGAAACGATGTACATTTTTAACCCAGTTGAACATTGGTATCTTCAAGGTATATTCGCCCTTTATCCACCCTCCGTAGTTTGTCACTCTATGAGGTGTGGTCGGATAGCCTCCAAATTGTAGGTCTTCCGTCCAGCTCAGGGTATAGAATAGCCTGAAGTCCAAAAGGGCTAGATATTTTTTATTGCACCGCACAAATATAAAGCCAGCCTGAACAAAGAGGAGTCCCATCTCGCCCCTTAAACAATCAAGATCTATAAACTTCATTTCTGTTCCCTTTCTGAGCTTTTGTCTAATTGAGTCTTTTAATCAAAATAAAATGAGGAGTACTATAATAACAATTCAAGGCATTTGACCCTAAAATAATTTGTGGGGCACAGGATGGTCATCTGGACCCCCCCCCACTCGATAGATCTCACCCTTTACAGATACCCTAGCAGAATGGGGAGACCCCCAGGAGACCGAGAATTCCACTCCTCGCTAGGCACTTTCCATCCAGGGCAGCAGTTAGCAGCTGAGAGGGTAACACTACATAGGGCAGATCAAACCTGGAGAGTATTCTTGGTTTGCTGTAGGTAGGAGAGTACCTCTTGCCTTCCACTTAGTCAAGATCGAGTCATAAGGTGGCTTCCTGCTTTACTAAGCAAATGTGGTCATAGTTTCAAGTCCCTCACCAGTGGCCTAGCACTAAGGAAAGACCAACCTGGCCCCTGGGGCTCTGTTACCTTCAAGCTTAAACATAGAAACATAGAAACATAGAATTTGACGGCAGATAAAGACTGCTTGGCCCACCCAGTCTGCCCATTTCCCTACCTACTGGATAAGCTGCAGATCCTAGTTAACCAGCAGCCTACTTCTTCCTACCCCAACCCCCTAGAATTGCCTTATGACTGTCCCATGCATGCTTGAATTCCACAGTTTTTGACTCCACAACCTCCTCTGGAAGGCAGTTCCATGCATCCACAACCCTCTCTGTGAAAAAATACTTCCTTAAATTACCTTTGGGCGCCCCCATCTTCAAATTGTGCCCTCTTGTTCTTGCACCTCTTTTTTGAAAGATGCTACCCTCTTGGACTTTGTTGATTCCCTTGGTACTTGAGCGTTTCTATCATGTCCCCCCTCTCCTCCTTTCTCCGAGGCTATACATATTAAGCTCCTTAAGTCTCTCTTCATATGTCTTCGGTGCAGACCCTGCACCATTTAGTTGCCTCCTCTGGACAGCTTCCATCCTGTCTATGTCTTTACGGAGATTGGGTCTCCAGAACTGCACACAGTACTCCAGATGGGGTCTCACCAGCTGTCTGTACAGAGGGATAATAACTTCCTGTTTTCTACTGGTGATGCCTCTCCCTATGCATCCCAGTATCCCCCAAGCCCTCCTTGCTGCCCTCTCACATTGCTTGCCCACCTTTAGGTCATCTGATATGACTACCCCCAGGTTCCTTTCTGTTTTTGTTGTTGTTAGTATCTCACCCCCCATTGTGTACTCTTCCCCTGGGTTTTTGTTTCCCAGGTGCATTACCTTGCACTTCTTAGCATTGAATCTAAGCTGCCATACATTTGACCATTCCTCTAACCTTGCCAAGTCCCTTCTCATCCTTTCCACCCCACCCTGTGCATCAACTCTGTTGCAGATCTTTGTGTAATCTGCAAAGAGACATACTTTCCCTTCCAGTCCTTCTGCAATGTCACTTATAAAGACCTTGAAGAGGACTGGTCCTAATACTGAACCCTGCGGTACCCCACTAGTAACCCTCCTTTCTTCTGAGTTGACTCCATTTACTATTACTCTCTGTGTCCTATTCTCCAGCCAATTCTTTACCCAGGCTGTCATCTTGGGACCCACTCCCAGGCTGGCTAACTTGTATATTAATCTTTTGTGTGGGACTGTGTCAAATGACTTTCTAAAGTCTAGGTAGGCCATGTCCACAGCCCCTCCCTGATCTACTACTTTGGTCACCCAGTCAAAGAAATCTATCAGATTCGTCTGGCATGACCTTCCCGCTGTGAATCCATGCTGCCTAGGGTCCTGTGCCTCTCTGGCCTCTAGATACTTGACAATTCCTTCCTTCAGAAGTGATTCCATCATTTTACCTATCACTGAGGTTAAACTAACAGGTCTGTAGTTTCCTGCTTCTGCCTTGCTCCCACTTTTGTGAAGGGAATCACATCTGCCCTCCTCCAGTCCTCGGGTACCACCCCATCCTCCATGATGTGTTAAAAGGGTAGTCAGTGGTGTCACTAATTCTACCCTTAGCTCTTTTAGAATTCTGGGATGAATCCCATCAGGCCCCATTGCTTTGTCCACCTTCAGTTTTAAGAGTTCTTCAGAACCCTTTCATCTGTAAATGGCTGGTATCAACTTCTGTATCCAGAGTGTTTCTACTGTTTGTTTTATGTACCTCCCTCTTCATTTGTAAATACTGAGCAAAAATATTTGTTTAGTACCTCTGCCTTTCACAGTCTCCTCTGCCCACCCTCCCTCCCTTTTTTAAGCCTCACTATCCCTCCTTGGTCTTCCTTCACTCCTTGATGTACCTATAAAAGGTTTTATCCCCTTCTTAACTGAGTTGGCTATCTTTTCTCGTTTGGGCCTTTGCTGTTCTGACTGCCTTCCCAGCCTCCTTTTGCTTTAACTGATACAGTTCTCTGTCCTGCTCCTTCTGCGATTCCTTGTACTTCCTGAATGCTTTCTTTTTCTCTTGAACCTTCACTGCCACTTCCTTTGAGAACCATAGTGGTTTCTTACATCGTTTTGTTTTGTTTATTTGCTTCACACAAAGGCTTGTTACCTCTGTGATGGCAGTTTTATTATTCCCCATTGTTCTTCCACCCCTCCTTCCTGCCCATTTGCTAGTGCATTCCTTAGGCACTCACCCATTTAGCAAGTCAGCCCTCCTAAAGTCCAGTACTTTTGTCTTTGTATGGCTTGACTCTATTGCTGTGTTTATTGTGAACCATACTGTTCGATGGTCGCTAGTTCCCAGATGGCTACCCACTTCTACATCTGTGATCCTCTCTCCATCTCCATTTGAGAGAATCAAGTCTAATATTGCTCCCTCTCAAGTGGGTTCCAGTACTAGTTGTCTAAGGCATGCCCCCTGTAGGGCATCTAGAATAACTGCACTCTTCGAAGTGGCAGCTGCAACTGCACTCCAGTTAACATCTGCCAAATTCAGATCACCCATCAGCAATATCTCCCCTTTTTCTGCCATTCTAAGTATACTTTCTATCATTTCTTTGTCCATTTCCTCCCCCTGAGAAGGGGGTCTGTATACAACCCCTGTGCGGATTGTGGTGCCATTGCCTGTCTCCAAATTTACCCACAGTGCTTCTTCTCCTCCTTGTTTACTCTTTTGTTCTGTTGCTTTTATTCCTTCTCTTATGTAAAGAACTACTCCTCCTCCTCTTTTACCCTCCCTGTCCTCCTGTAGATAGTGTATCCTGGTATGTTTATGTCCCAGTCATGGTTTGTGTGTACCATGTTTCTGTGACTGCCACGATATCCAGTTGTTCTTCCTCCATCAAGGCCACTAATTCAGGAAGCTTGTTACCCAGACTACGGGCATTGGTACTCATTGCTTTCCATTTTTTGATGGCTTTACCTTCTGTTGCAGCATCCCCCACTGACCATTCTACCTCAGTCTTTTTCTCATTTAGTACCCTGTTTTGTAGGGAGAGGCTGGGATTTTCCTGCTGCATGTCAGTGCCTCCCCCTTTGACTAGTTTAAAAGCTTGCAAATGAAGCATTTAAACCGATTGCTCAAAGACTTGTTCCTTCCTGGACAGATGCAGACCATCCTGCCAGTATAGGCTGGTGTCCCTCAGGTGGAACCCCAGTCCCCAATGAAGCCAAACCCCTGTGCTCCACACATTTTTCAACCATTCATTAAACTGCATGGTGCTAATTCACCTCGCCTCTCCCGTGCCTTTGACAGGCAGCACCTCCTGAGAAGGATACTCTGGTGCTGCTACTTGTCTTAGGCCCTCCCAACTCTGCAATGTCCTCCTGCACTGCTCTAATCTCATGATGAGCCAAGTCATTTGTCCCTAGATGGACAATTCGTCCAGCTCAGACCCCTTGCAGCTGTTCTCGTGATCCTAAGGATGCTTCCTGTCCCTCAAGCCATGGCACCAGGCAGGCACCGTTGCTTCCAATTTTCCAGCTCCCCCAGTTCTATACCCTAATAATTGAGTCCCCACCAGGGCTGCTTCCCTTTCCCTGTGGTGTCCTCTGCCTCCTTCCTGTGGGCCTCCCTTGTGACAGTTGTCATCAGTCTTCTCTGCGGGTGCATCCATAGGGGAGCTATGCTCCCCCAGAATGGTGTATAGATTGTGGAGTGGAACAATTGACTGGGTGTGCCTCTGTTCCACCATCCTCACCCTCCCTGAGCCCACTGTGGTCCAACTGCTGTGCTTTCTTCGCAACCTCTGAGGTAGTGGTGGTGGCTAGTGCTCTCTGGATGGGGGAGGTTCCCTTCCTACTGTCCTACTTAACCACCGCTGTGTTTGTTATGGAGCCCACCGCTGGTGCCAGCACTCTTAGGCTGCATTCTAGCAACTGGGGCTACTTAAAGTGTCATGCTTTCCATCTTATGGAAGGAATAGTTTACCAGGTGAGATGTTGCTACCCTCTATACACTGTCCATTTATCCATCCAGATCTGCTCCCATCACACTGCATTAGCAAGTGTAGCAGTCCGATCCTCCAGGGCTCACCCCCCCCACCAGGGAACCCTCGAGCAGCAGGATTCATCAACCACCCCCTCCCAAAACATCATGTAATTGTAAAAGGGAACATCAGTAAAACATCCATCATTTCTAAGAGCCAAAGGCTTGCTGCATTTACTTTACTGTATCCTCTCCACCCTTACACGAGGGAAAGCACTGGGGACACGGCTCACACAAGAAAGCAAAATTAAGCTATGATGGTAAAGTCACCCACTGTCCCACACTAAAAAGCAAATCCAGAGAGTTGGTGATAGATTCTCTTCAGGTCGGTGGGTCTTCTTCTGTGTTTCTTTGTTCCGAGGAGAGGGTGTTTTCGTTGCTAACTTCAGCTAAACTTGCAGCCAGGATGGCATTGGAGTCTCTGCGAGCATGAACTGTGTCCCACAGCTCGGACATGTCCGGGCAATCATGCAACTCTTTCCTTTTGCTCCCTACTCTTTGCCATCCCCTGTTTGCCAGCCGATCTCTCTGGAATTGGGCCAAGTCATGAGGCAGCTCCCCGTCCACCGAAGATAGGAATTTCTTCGCTGCCAGCAGGTCAGGGAATTGCCTAACTCCATTTTCAGTAATGACTTTTAGATTGGCTGGATATTTCACAAACGCTTTAACTCCTTTTTGCTGAAGGGTGTGAACTACCATCAATACCTTTCTATGCTGAGCCAACAGTTGTGGTGTGTAGTCTTGCTCAAAGTAAAGTTTGGTGTCCCCCAAAAATATTTCCACTTTGGTGCGAAAGTCCAGGAAAGCTATTACCACTGAACGAGGGCGGGCTTTGGGGCCTTTGGTCTGGGTACTAAAGATCGGTGTGCCGTGATGATGTTTAGAGGTTTTTCAGACAGCCAGCCAAGTATTTCTGTTAGAAAGGATTTGTGAAATGCCGGTACTGGCCCAGATTTGGTTCTTTCTGGCAATCCGTGGATTCGGATATTGTTCCGTCTGTTACGGTTCTCGAGTTCCTCTAGTCTGATTTCCAACAACTGCTCTCTCTGATGCAGATCTAGCAGAGCCACATTATGTCCATCTACTGAGTCTGAGTACTCATTTAGCCTGCTTTCCAACTGTTCAGTTTTCTTTTCCAAGGTCTCTAACTTTTTCCGGTTCTCTGCAGCAACCCGTCTCCAATCTTTCCAGGGTCGCACTCATCTTCTCCGGGGTGGCACATCACTGTTTGGAGGTTATAATGCAGTCTGGTTCTTCCAACTCCTCCAGAAGTACTGTGGAGTGCTGCAAGGCTGCAGTTGCACTGGTCGAGGGAGGCTGAGTGTAGTCAAACAGAGTTTTAAGTTGTTTGGTCGGCTGGTTGTTATTTGTTTCCTTTTGTTTGTGTCTGGAGGTCATTTGGAAGCAATCCTCTCTGGTGTTAGTAGTCAGATGGGTCAGACTGGTGCTGGATTATGATGGATATGCGATAGGATAGGTGAAACAGAGCTACTGATTCAGGCTGCCATTAGGGTGGTGTGCTCACCGGAAGTCCCAGCGTGCTTCTATTGACTGGATTAGGTACCTCCCCTCCTCTTCCTTAGTGAATATTGAGCAGAAGTATTCATTCAGTATCCCTGCTTTTTCACTGTCCCTCTCTGACCATCCACCCTCCTCTTTATTCAGTCTCAGTATCCCTGCCTTAGTCTTTCTTCTCTCCCTAATGTACCTATAAAAGGTTTTATCCCCCTTCTTAACCGAGTTGGCTATCTTTTCCTCGGTTTGGGTCTTTGCTATTCTGTCTTCCCCGCTTTCTTCTGCTTTAACTAGTACAGTTCTCTGTCCTGCTCCTTCTGTTTTCCCTTATACTTCCTGAATGCTGTCTTTTTCTCCCTTACCTTCTCTGCCACTTCTTTTGAGAATCATAGTGTTTTTTTTCTTTCAATTTGTTTATTTGCTTCACACAAAGGCTTGTTGCCTCTGTGATGGCAGTTTTGATGTTTCCCCATTGTTGCTCCATCCCACCTTCTTGCCTGTTTGCTAGTGCTTTTCTGAAGCACTTTCCCATTTTGACAAAATCAGCCCTACTGAAGTCCAGCACCTTCACTTTTGTATGGCTTGACTCTACAGCTAAGTTTATCGTGAACGACACTGTTTGGTGGTCACTTGTTTCCAGATGGCTACCCACTTCTAGATCTGAGATCCTCTCTCCGTCCCCATTTGAGAGTACCAGGTCTAAGACTGCTCCCTCCCGCATGCGTTCCAACACTAGCTGTCTGAGGCATGCCCTCTGTAGAGCATCAAGAATGGCCCTGCTCTTGGATGTGGCTGCAGAAAAGGTGCTCCATTTAACATCTGGCATATTCAGGTCCCCCATCAGCAATATCTCCCCTTTCTCTGCCATCCTAAGGATGCCTTCTATCATTTCCTTGTCCATTTCCTCCCCCCGAAATGGGGGTCTGTATGCAACACCTGTATGGATTGTGGTGCCATTTTCAGCCTCCAGGGTGACCCACAGAGCCTCTTCTCCTCCCTGTTTACCCTTTAGTTCTCTTTGATCCCTTCCCTTATGTAGAGAGATACTTCTCTTCCTCTTCTACCCTCCCTGTCCCTCCTGTAGATTGTGTACCCTGGTATGTTGACATCCCAGTCATGGTTCTCTGTGTACCATATTTCTGTGATTGCCACGGTATCCAAACATCCCTCTTCCATCAAGGCCACCAGTTCAGGGAGCTTGTTACCTAGAGTACAGGCACCGGTACTCATTACGCTCCATTTTTTGATGGCCTTATCCCTTTTTGCCCCATTCCTGTCCTTACTGCCTTTGTCTTTTTCTCCATTTACCCTTGCCCTTCTCCCTTTCAACTGCTCTATCTTGGTATTTACCTCACCAACGGCCCTGATTTTTATTGAGGGAGGCCTAGGATTTCCCTTCTCCTTTTCAGTGCCTCCCCCCTGGCTAGTTTAAATGCTTGCTAATGAAGCATTTGAACCTATCACCTATGATCCTGATTCTCCTCCTGGACAGATGCAGACCATCTCACCAGTATAGGCCTGTATCCCTCCAGGTGGAGCCTCAATCCCCAATGAAACTGAAAACCCTGAGCTCTGCACCAGCTTTTCAACCACTGATTGAATCCCAGGGTGTGGAGTACCCTAATCTCATCCATACCATAGACAGGCAGCACCTCTGAGAAGGTTACCATGCATGCTACTTGTCTAAGGCCCCTCCCCACCTCCTCAAACTCATCCTGCACTGCTACAATCCCTTTCCCAGCCAGGTAATTTTCCCTAGGTGGACAATGACATCCAGCTCCCTCCCCTGTGCAGCTGCTTCCGCAGTCCTGAGGATTCCCTCCTTGTCCCTTTAAGCCATGGCGCCAGGCAGGCACCTTACCTCCCTCTCCCCTCTCGCCCCCATTTCTACCCTCCTAATAATGGAGTCCCCCACCAGGAGCTGTTTCCTTCCCCTGTGGGGTCCCATGCCACCCTCCTGTAGGTCTTCTTTGTGGAGGTTCCCAGCATCCTCCTTGGTCTCCATTGCAGGCGCCTCCATAGAGGAACCACACTCTGCCAGAATGGCATCTGAATTGTGGAGAGGTACAACTGGAGGGGGATATGCACTTCTGTTCCTTAGCCGGATTAGCAAACTCCTTAATAAGGCCTACCATTTAACACTGGGGGTTGCACTCACCACCCACACCTGTATGCTCTACACTGAGACTGGATGGCTTCCACTCCATCTTAGAGCACAATACCAGACCTGCCTACTTTTAAAAAAAGTGCTTTTTGGGCTGACGCCTCCCTCTTTATGCAGCCTCTTTAAGTCGGCAGCACCTACGAAATTAGTCAGAAGTGCGGCTACTGATAGGTTGTTGATTCCCTTCAAACGCACAAAACTTGCACAGAATTCCATTTTTTGCCAAGGACCAACATGGTACAATGAGCTACCACCTGTCCTCACTGATATCCTCAAGATCAGTGCATTCAAATCAGGGCTCATAGCCTTTATTGAGACTACTAAGACCTGTACCTGCCTGTTCAAAGCGTTGGGGGAGGGTAGTGCCAGTGGGTTTTTAATGGTGTTGGGGAATTTTGCATCACTTAAAGTTCATGGCAGACATTTGCCAGGATAGTGAGGGAGTAGGGAGGCTGAGGTGCTATGAAGGTAGGGAAGGGGGTGGCTTTAATTTACATGGTTGTGGTGGGAGGGGTGAGATTATACTTAAAAGTAAGTGAAGGTTTTTTGCCTTTTTTTTTTGCTTTTAAGCTATTTCAAACAAAGAAAAAGGGATTCATATCGTGAAGTTGGAAAAAATAGCCCACTGTATGTACTGCAAAGTTCCTGACTTGGCATCAGCTTTACAGGGAAGTTGAAATTTGATGAACCTCTAGTCCAACCATCACCAAAATAGCAGCTACCATTTCTACTGAGTGACTCCTATGGCCTCCAATGAAGTGGCTACCACAGTCACCAACAAAGCAGTGCCTGTGTGGCTACCATAGGTGCCTATGGAGTGACTCCTGTGGTCAACAACGTAGAGGCTTCTATGGCTGCCAATGGAGTGGCAACCATGGACACTAAAAAAATGTCACCTGTAGCCTTCAATATAACAGCTACCATGGCTGATAAACCTGCCTCCCCGTTAAAACATAAGGAGCAACCCCTTCCTCCACCACACACACTCGTACTTACACATATACAGTAGGTGAGCCCCTTGTGTGGAATTCACATACTGGTATAACAGAGAGGTTCTGAGACAGTTTGATTCTTTGTGCAGTGATGAAACTAAAGTGATGCTTTTGTCCAGGAATTGGCTAAAGTTAGACAAGTTGGACCTTTAATACAAAATCAATAATAGTTCAGATAAGTCTGAGGATTTAGTCAGAAAGTGGGATCGATACAATTTATAACTAGGTGTAATATTTGTAATATTTTTTGATGTCTCCTGTTTATTTGCTTTAGTGTATATTAATATTGTACTAAATCAGCATTCCTGGTTAAGCTACAATAAACTGCAGCTATTATTACTGTATAGAGGAGCAGCGCCCACAGTTGCCAACAGAGTGGCTTCTATGGCTGCCCAAACAGTGGCTATCATGGTTGTCAATGGAGCAGCTGCCACAGCCACCAGTGGAGTGGCTACTAAGGCTGCAAGCACTGCAGTTAACATGAGGTTGCTCAGCTGTGCTCACTCTTCCTGCCCAAATCTCCAGCAGCACCATCTTGAAAGATGCCGCTTGGTAGCACTTGCAGTCTTCCAGCCTGACCCACTCAAAATCCTCAACAGCACCAGACTGAAGAGAAGCTACTCAGGGGCAGTTGCACTCTTTTAGCCAGCCCCCCCTCCAATCTAATTAGTAGTGCCAGTCTCATAAGAAGCCACTTGCTGGGAGTTGTATTTTCAGCCCAACTGTCCCCCCAAATTCTCAGCAGTACCAGTCTCAGTAGAAGCCACTTCACAGCAGTTTCACTCTCCCCACCTGCTCCAGTCACTGGCAGTGCTGGTCTCAAGTAAAACAACTCTGCAGCTCTTGCACTCCACCCCCCCCGCCCATATCTTTGACAAGCCTGGCTGCTGTCTTCACTGGGCTCCTCATGGCACCACCCACTTGGCACACATCCTGCTGCTCCCCCACATAATTAGGGGCATCCGGCGAGCAGGTTAAGGAATGTACCATGGAGATTTCAGAGGATGGGCACACATGCCATAGTGATCCTAACACCCCAGAGACAACTTAAAAAAAAAATCAATAGCACACACAGCTTTGTTTTTATTGCATATACTTACCTTACTCGTACTTTATTTCTCAAGAAAGTTGCATGAAGGCAGAGTCCCTATCATTTGGTCTTCATCTGCTCTGGATGCTTGCCTACAGATGACCTCATAATCCTCTGCTTGTCAATCATAATTAACTCTATAGCAGCCATATGTGATGTAAGCAATAATACCCAACAGGGTGGGCATTATTGGGAAATACCAGACCGCCCAGGGGTGTAATGAGACCCGATGTTACAGGCGGAGGGCCTTATAGCCCCTGGAAGGTCTGGTATTTCCCAATAATGCCCACCCTGGAGGGTATTATTGCACTTAGAAAATGGGCCATCGGGGAATGTTACTCTGTGAAGAGGCACTTGGACTGGTTCTTATTTTTAGCTGGGCATCTATTGAAAAATAAATGCCCAGCTTGGAGCCTGTCTCAGCCAGTCAGGTTTAAGAATTGATTGTTGCCATTTTCTAAGTCACAAGTAGTGGATTAGAATATCGCTTGAAGGCCAGACATCAGAGCAAATGAAGACTTAGTGGCAAGATGAATGAACATCCTTTCCATGCTGGCTATCTGCTCCTATTTGGGGGACACATGTTTATTTTCAGGCCAACTTCCTTCTCAATAATTTGCTCCTGTTCATGTCTGGCTGGAAGGTTATGTTCAAACACATCCATTAAAATGCTGCCAGGACATTAACACTGTGGTCAGGTATGACAACGACAATGTTGGAGGCAACTATGTTGTTGGAGATAACTGTGGAGCTGCTAATCTGCACGTTCAGTGTCATGGCTTGACTTTTCAAATCACATACAATAGCAAAGCAAGCCACATGGAACTGGGGTGTGGTGGGGTGCACAGCAGTCCAGGGATGCTCAAAGGTTTCCATGTGGTCAGAGTGGTATCATTGCATACCTTCAGCCCACGTAGGCACCCCTACACAGGCGCATATCCATCTGTGGACTGAGTCATAACATTGTAGCCCTAACATTTCTAAAGTTAAAACTTTTAAAGATAATTTATTTTCAAAAAGGCTAACTTTGGAACCTATTAAAAACAAGCATTTGTCAATGCCGAATGTTTGCTTGCTGGTATTAGCATTGGAAGTGCAGGAGTTAGAAAGATGCCCGCCTCCACCTTGCAGAGGTGGACAGGCATCGGTGTATGCCTTTGGGTCATCGCCCATAACGCTCATGCCATTTCACCTCACTCAGTTCTGCAGACACCGATAAGTGTTGAGGTGTGCCTTGGTGTGTTCAGTTTTACAGTCACCCCATTCCATAAGGACATACGCTGAAATGGGTGCAGTATAGGAGAATGGGGTGAACTCTAGGACTGAAGAATGCAAGGCACACCTCAATGCCTGTCACTGGCTGCAGGGTGGGGGTGGAATGGCATGAGCATTACAGCTGGCAATCCAAAGGCACACCCCTGACGCCTGTCAGTCTGTACAGGGTGGGACATTATGGCTAGAAACCCCTAATGCCTCGGGTGTTTGTTGGCATTTGTACTACAGATTTTCAACATGGCCTCTTTGTGACCCCTGCTTGATGAAAGCACTTAGATCTCTGCTCATGAACAGTGGCACTGTGATTTTGTTAATCTGTCCCGAACGTTGATGTCCCACAATGACTGCGCCATTCTGCGCCAGATGTGTTAAACCACAGTTCAGGTAGAATATGAAAAATGACAGCTGCACCATTCATAAGGAGGTGTGAAGAGATGGCAATGTTGGAAATCTGGAATGAAAATATTAAAAATTCTCAAAGTTACGAACGTGAGTGAAAACTGCACAATGCACAATCGTAACACAGTCAGTTTTTTGAATTCTTTCACCAAATTTTCAACATAGGCGTTTTGGGACCTCTGCTCACAAACAGTGTCACTATGATTTTCTTAATCTGTCCCGAACATTAATTTGCCAGCGCAACCGCGCCATTGTGCGCGGATGTACAAAACCACATTTTGGGCAGGATGTGAAAAATGACAGCTGTACTGTTCATAAGGAGGTGTGAAAAAATGGCAATGTTGAAAATCTGGAGTGCAAATATTAAAAATTCTCGAAGTTACGAGTGTGAATGGAAACTGCGCAACACAAGCTCATAACATGGTCATTTTGTGGAATTTTGTCACCAAATTTTCAACACAGGCATGTTGAGACATCTGCTCATAAAGAGTGTCACTGTGGTTTTCTTAATCTGTCCTGAACATTGATTTCCCACAGTGACCAGACCATTGTGCTCCAGATGTGCGAAAACACATTTCGGGCAGGATGTGAAAAAAAATAGCTCTGCTGTTCATAAGGAGGTATGTAGAAATAGCAATGTTGAAAATCTGGAGTAAAAATCACAAAAATTCTCAAAGTTACGAGCGTGTGTGTAAACTGCGCAATGCACGCTCATAACACCATCAATGTTTGGAATTTTTTCACAAAATTTGCAACATACGCTTTTTGGGATCCCACCTCATGAACAGTAGCAATGTCATTTTGTTAACTGGTCCTGAAAGGTGATTCTGTTCAGTGACTATGAAATCACCTTTCGCGACCGAATAACACCATGACAGTGACTGAATTCATGAGGAGGGGTGCCAAGAACTCCATGTTGACAATGTGGTGCCAAAAGTCACAAAAATGGCTGAGATATCCACATAAGTTGAAAAAAAACATTTATGTCATTATACGGCTTACTGGCATTTCTTCAGTTGGCGGTCGACTTTGAAGAGTGCAGATGTGTTCCCGGTCCACTGAAGATCATCGCGCCGGGCTCCAAGGTAAGTATGGGGTAAGGGGGGTGGGAGGTGTGCAGAGGGTAGCTGTGGGTTGGGGAGGGGACCTGACCAGCGAGGGACCGCTTTCTTTCCTTCAGGGACCAAAAAGGCAAAGGATGTGCGGGAAGGTTTTTGCAGGCTTGCGGTCTGCGCTTTTACTGGGTGGGCTCGGTGTGCCACCTGCATTTCTGAGGAGGGGAACTTAAGCCGATGGGGATTGGGGCCCCATCAGCAAAAAAAGCCTGTTTGGGGGGCATGATGCCAAGGGGAAGTGGGCACCCCCCTCAGCACACAACAAATGGGGGGGGATTATGCTGATGGGGATTGGACTCCCCCATCGGCAAATGAATGTGGACGGGGGCATACCGACAGGGGATTGGGCACCCCCTTCAGCTTTTATGGGGACTGTATGCGGATGGCGACAGCCACCACCATGCTTTCCTAAAATGTTACACCAGGCAAGGCACTGCCCTGCAATGACAGGTCGCTCACTCATTGCAGCGGCCAATTTTTTTCAAGTTGGTGGCACGTTTGCTGAACTAGTGTCAGTAGTAGAGTGCCACAACATTGGATAAAGAAGGCCAAGCCCACAAATGCAGTGGCTGTATTGGCCGCCACAGTGCCGCACCTCCACAACCCACTTCTCTCCTAAGCTGCCACAACATGTTTCTTGCATGTGCGCACAAGCAAACATAAAAAATGAAACCTTGGAGATATATTGTCATAAATAGGTTTCATCAAAACCATTTACAATTATTTTTTTGTGGCCCCACCCTCCACCCGCATGCGCTCCCATGTGGCAGCCTGTGGCGGGGATGCTCAGCAGCATGTATCTACCCATGCCCTCAAGAGGAGTACAGTACCTCCACTATCTCACCAGCAGGAGCCACTAGACAAGCAGAGCTGCACCATCAACCATCTGGGAGGCTCTGCTGGACTCCGCTCTTCGCATCCCAGCTTTAGGGCATTAATCTGTGTGCGAGATTGATGCCCCATAACAAAGCACCATGGAACTGGTGCTTCTGTTTTTTCAAATGAAAGCTTGGAGTCATATTGAGCTGTTGATATTTTTTTGACCCATGTGACTATACAGTGCTATGTTTTTAACCATAAGGTTATGATTAAAAATGTATTGCAGTATAGTTATATAGATACATAGACAATGATGGCAGAAACAGGTCGATCAGCTATCCTGTCTGCCAGTCCTACCTAATTCCTCTGCTCTGGCCCTAGTTGCCACCCTTCTCCTTTGTTTCTGCCCCACCACACTTTTTCTAACCAGTCTCATGTGTTTGTTCATCCCTGCTTGAAGCTGCTCCCTTATTTGGCTTCTACCACCTCCTTAAGTAGTTTGTTCCACTTGTCTACCACTCCTGTGAAAAAGTGTTTATACTGTAGTCACCCCTTGTGAGTCTCCCCCCTTATTAGTTTAAATTAGTTTGTTCTTATCCCTGTATTTGAGCTCAAACACAAAAGTTCCTCGGCATACGCCCTCTTCATCCTGTGTTGCTACTTGTACTTGTATGCTTTTATCATGTTGCCCCTTTTACACATGTTCAAGTCCTGCAACCTCTTCTCTTATGTCTTCCCCCTAGTCCATGGACCATCTTGGTTAGTCTGCACTGTGCTACTTCCCAAACACAAGAGAGAGAAACATGTAAGTGCCTTAGTTGGAGTTTGAACCCAGGCTGCCTAGAATGCTGTTCTGGTTGTGCTACCAGATGTGCTGACAAGGCAACTGGAAAGCTGGGACTCCCAGAAGCACTTTACTCTCTCTCTCTCTCTCTCTCTCTCTAATGCACAGCCTGGTGCTGCACAGATAATTACATTTACAGTCACAAGGGGTGCAATGTACACATATATGGAACACCAACCAACAGAAGAGAGAAATAAATAAGTGCCTTAGCTGGGATTTTCAACTCAGGCCACCCAGAATACCATTTCGTTTGTGCTATGTCAGATGTGCACCACACAGCTGGAAACCTGGGACTCCCAGAAGAATCTCACTCTCTTCTCTAATGCACAAACTGATGCTTCATATATAATTATATTTAAAACACAAAGGTGTGGTGTCCATATATTTAGAACTCAAACAAACAGAGGAGAGAAAGAAGCTTGTGGGAGTCCTATCTTTCAAGCTGCCTCGGTGGCACAGCTGGTAGCCAACTGGAATGATATTCTAGGTGAACTGGGTTGATATCCCAGCTAAAGCACTTATTCATTTCTCTCATCTGTTTATTTTGGGTTCCATATGTAAGCACCCCCACTTCCCTGTCTAGGGGTATTTAAGGTGGTAAAGTTCATGGGGAAGGGGGAGCGCTGTACAGCCAAGAAAACACAGTCCTGAAATAAGACAGGAAAACAGTACCTGACTGTCCACAGGTGATGATGGTGATGGATGAACTCCATTGGGGTGCCCCAGACCCTCAAGGCACTGAGTTGGAACACAGGTGGGGGGTGATGCAGACCTTCACCTGCATGGCCTTTCCCACTTCACCTGGAGGCCTTTGTAGACTGCTTTCACCAGGCAGGCCTCTCAACGTCTTCCTTGGTGGCTCTCTGGTCCCGGGTGCTCTGGATGCCACACTGAAACACACTGGGCACAAGGCTGTGGAGACAACTTCCCTTAGCAGCAGCAAAACAGTTTCTTCATAACAGAAGAGGCAAATGCAAAGTTGCAAAACCGGGGGATCACATTTAATGAAATGTTAATAGAATAGACAGTTACTCCATGGAGTATTAAAGCAGGACCAGGGGGTCACATTATTAGCTGAATAAGTAGAAGGTAAACTATACTTTGGACCCAGGGGTCCCAATTCAGAACATGCAGCAGTTCACCCATAAAGTCGCAGGTGGCTACCATAAGATTGCTAGGCAGCTCACAGTCCAAGGCAAATGCACACTTGAGGCCAACCGCTCATCTCCACGCAGGAAACAACAGGCTACGGATCCCTTTCTGGCTCCTTCCAAACACTGCCATGAGGAGCATGTATACTTCAGGAACAACTGCCTGACCCTCAGTTGCAACACATGCTGCTTCTAGCTGCTGGGCATGAAGCCCAGAATTAGCTGCTTGGGCATAGGAGCATGGTTGAAGCTGAGCTGCCCATCTCCAGACCCCACGCATAACCACCTACCTTATGCCTTAATTGCAGACAGCAATTCTTTTTTCCTCCTTTTGGATTCTCTGGCTGAGAACCCTAGGACTCCTCACAAACTGCAGGCTCTACCCCACTATGTTTCCCTCAGGTGGCCATACTTATTAAATAACAAACCACAGCAGTGGTCACATGGCTGAGTGAGTGAGAGCCACACTCCAACCCCCTCCTTCCCTCTCCTTCTCAAAAATCTCTCTTTTCTTTCTCTCTCTCTCTCTCTCTCTCTCTCTCAATCTCTCTCTCCCTCTCTCTCCACTCCCTTTTATGGGCTCACTGGTTTGGTTCCTGAAAACTAAGGTTCAGTCAGGGACTGTACACATAGGTGCCAAACTCACTACTCCTCTGACGCCCCTTGGGACTTGTAGTCCCAAATCTATAATTTATTTTGTCCCCCATGGTGCCAGTCAGCACTTTAAATTTCTGAAGTCAGCAGTATTCATGCATGCGCATAGTCTGTGGACCACCCGAATGGACAGACACACCAGAGACACTGGAGAAACAGCCACATGGCCATATAGGGGTTGCAAGGTGCAACTCCCACCACAGCCACAGGAACCAGACAGTGCCAAGGGGAGAAGACAGGGAACATGGCGCTCCACCAAAGGTAAGCCCACTTTGGGGGGGGTTACAATTATATGTGCACACCGCACCCTTCTGACTGTAGCTGTACTGCTTCCACCTTGTCACATTCTCTCCTCAGGTGTGTACTCCTGTACCTTGCAGTTTTCCAAGTGTTGTCACACCAGTGACCTGTATAATGGAAGGATCCCCCCCCGACTCCTGTTGTTTATCCCCCTATCTATGCAGCCAGCATCCTGTTTGCCTTGCTCACAGCTTTGTTACAATGTGCTGATGTTTTTTGGCTCTCCAATATCATGACTTCTAGGTCCTTGTCCTCCACGGTGCATTCCTGCACCATCTCCCTTCCCCCATTCATATTGCATTATTGGGTTCCTCTTTTAAGTGTACATCACATCACATTTTTTAGCACTGAAGCCCAGCATACTGATGAATGTCCTTATGATAGGAATCCTGTAGCCATGCCTTCTCAAATATGTCATGATCCAGTGACAAAAAAATGGGGAACATGGTCACTCCCTATACAGCTGAGATCGAGTATGTCAATCAATCAATCAATTTTATTTAAAGTGCATTTCTCAAACTGAGACTCAATGCGCTGTACAAAATAACATATTTTAAAGAAAGATGTACTGTAATTCCAATCAAACCACATAAAACTTACATATACATAAATAATTCATATAAAGCAGACCAACTACTGTAGTTACAATATAAAAGCTTGGTTAATAAAAACATCTTTAGCTGCCTCTTGAAAATGTCCACAGTCACTCTCTCATATATGATGAGGGAAAGAGTTCCACAGGTTAGGGGTGGCTGACACAAAAGCACAAGCCCCAGATGTCTTTACAAAAGCCCTGGAAACTTCCAAAAGACCCTCATCGGTGGAGCATATGTGGAAGATACTGGTATCTCGTCATTTGAGCAAATGATTTTGAGTGACTGAAAAATAGCGACGAGAATATTGGCAACTGTGTTTAGAGTGCCAGTGTAATTCAAGCAAAAATGGTCATTATGACAAGTTGTGGGGTTGAAGTAGTGCTGTTCTTCAGCAGTAGAAGAAGCATGTTTGTGTGATCCTAAGCTGTGCTGGCAGCCTAGTGTACAGATTTTGGGCACAGCTTCTGTGTGATGTTTGTATATCCAGCAGACCCAAGTTCAATTCACGCAATAACTGTTTTTGCACAGTGTGGCAGCCGCCTTCTCTCCCCCCTTCAACTTGTTATATTTTTGGTGCACCCCTCCCAGAGTTGTGCCCCACCACCCAAGGGGGAATAATTATCTGCCCACATCCAGAGTTTCTCCCTGTCCCCAAGTTCTGCCCCCGACAGGTGATGATTATACATTTTTATGGGGACTGCAGGGGAGCAAAGCCTTCTTCCCAAAAGGGGTGCAGGGGGAGAAGCCCCTCATAAAATATCATGGCAGAAACAAGAGTTGGGATGCCCCTTCATAATTTTCTTCCCCTTCCTTAGTGCCATCCCTCCATTTTACTGAATTGTGCTGGGTTTCTCATGATTTGCTCTTTTGGCTACACCACTACTAAGTCAGTTAGTCATTTCTGACATCACTGTTTTTCGATTGCTCTTTTTGCCCTAACTATTTTATTTTTGCTGAAATTACATGGAACTGAAGATACTTATCATTGTCCATCAAGAAGACCCACTCCCTTTTTCTGGTTTATTATCTTTCCAAGATGATGAAATAAACTATGAATAAAGGATCATCAGTCTTTCTAACTTGTGCTAAGACTTTCATTCACTCTTCCCTGAGGCTGAACCAAACAATGCAATATTTGGGCACCTTTTATGTTAAGTATAAAGCAGTCAACTTCAAGTCTAGCAATAAGGAGCTAGAAATTTGTTATATGCTCTATTTAGTGATGGATATCTAGTGAGTGGGGGTGGGGGGGGCATAAGGGAACTCATTTCCGGGAGGGAAATTTATAGACTGAGTCAGTTCCAGGAACAAAATGGGGAAAGACTACTCCCATTTAAAATGTACTTCCCTAAAGGCAGAAAACATACTGCAAAAAGTGTAAGACTGCAACATATAATGAGGACATGTGTCCTTAAACCACTGAGCAGTATGTCTAATCCTACATTAAAGGCGTTAGTTCCCCAGGTACTTCTGTATATTCTGTCAGTCCATTCACTGACCTACACAGCCAGTATAGTGTTATGCTTGTGTAACTGTGTTAGTTTTGGTTGTGGCCGTTCACACTCTATTCCAGAGGAATTACCACCCTGTAGGGTCACGAAGAAAGGAACTCTTGGAGAGGGTTCTGCCCCTAGAGGTGCTATAGGACAGTTCCCATGGCTAAAGGTACCTTAGGAATCCCCCTAAGGAGAGAGCACTTTGGCTGGAGGAGGAGGGGAGGATGGTGGGGCAAAGACAAAATGCTTCACAGTGAGGCTGAGAGGAACTGCTTATATAGCTCAGGAAGTAGGAGTGGCTGGCTGCTTGGCCACTGAATTACAGGCAAGCCTTTCAATTCACTGACCTACGCAGCCAGTATAGTGTTATGCTTGTGTAACTGTGTTAGTTTTGGTTGTGGCCATTCGCACTGTCTACTCCAGAGAAATTACCACCCTGTAGGGGCACGAAGCAAGGAACTCTCAGAGAGGCTTCTGCCCCTAGAGGTGCCACGGGATGGTTCCCATGGCTAAAGGTACCTTAGGAATCCCCAAAAGAAATGTAGTATCATCCCCAAAGGAAGCAACATGATGCGTATGAACAAGCAGTAACAGTGACGTAGAAGCAGCAACTGGAACATAGTAGTAGTAGAGAAGAATAGTGATGGCTTGCATTGAGAGAAGGGGATCCCCTAAGGAGAGAGAGAATGGCAGGACATCCTCCACCTCCATCTAACAATGGAACCTACCTAAGGAAACTAGGGGAAACAACTATGTTAACTAAGTGTTATGACCTGAGGCAAAGGAGGAGAGAAAAAAAACCCTATGAGGAGGAAATCTCTGGGGATCCAAGGCCTAGGTCACCTTCCCTCCAGGCTTGGGAAAATGTATTTAGTGATGGCTCTGCAGCTGCAGTTTGGAAAACCCAATTAAAGGGAGGTGGAAAATATTCCAATTTGGAGGAAGGCTCTCACTCAAACCCTCTAGCGGGAATGTCTTGGAAGGTTGCAAGAAAACTCTGCAACAATATGAGCATTCAAGGTGCAGGATGAGAGCAACAACTGCTGAGGCACTCACCTGGCCTACCCACCCTAAATCAAACCAGGTGAACCAGAGGCAGTCGTGGGGAGAATGCGGTGAAGGTGCCTTGCTAGGGAAACCACTAAAGTCAATGGCCAACTGTCATAGTGGAACACTAGAGCCAAAGGAGATCATCGTAACCACCCTTCACCGCTAATCTTAAATTCTACACCAGGAGCTACTGTCGCATACCAGGCAGCTAAAGCCAAGCCTGGGGCGAGGACATTCCCAGCTATGGGCCAGGTGGGAAGGATCCTGCCCCAAGTTGGACATGCTCGATGATGCAGACTAATGCAGAGTGAGACCGTCGGCTGCAGGGACCTGCACCAGATTAGAATGGCTGGCATGCCCCAGAACTGATTGAGAGCTATAAAGCTGGTGAGCTGAATGAACACAGCATGCCGAGATCGTAAGGAGCATTGAGTGCAGAGACCTTGCAAGGTCAGATGCAGATTGAGAACAGTAGAATCCCAGGCAAAGCAGAGGGGATGGCACTAGGCATAAAGCAATGGTTTGCGTAAGCAAGGAGCAATGGTTGCATAAGCAAGTGGGGACCTGATAGGTCAGTAAGCAGTAGTAGAAATAGGTGGACTGCATAACAACTGTATAGCAAGTAAACAGCACTGAGTTAGGGGCAAGCCAGACAGACATGAATAGCCAAATCAAGGTGACAAACTCTGAGGATTTTCGGCAGTGAAGCCAGGATTTAGAACAAAATTAATTAACCACATAGGCCATAACCCCTCAAAACACCTCCCAGTCCCCACCATAGGACAAACAAGGAAGCAATGAAAGGCCGAGAACCACACGCAGATATTAAAACTAGTTTAATAGCCTCAGCAGGAGCTTCAGCTAACCTCAGAGCAAATAAGATAGAATAGGAATGGGTGTAAAAAATGCAGCAGCAGGAAGCAAGTGGGCCTGTACAGCAGTAGTTAAATGAGTACAGTGTTAAAACACAGGCACTGGGTACAATAGTAATTAAAGTAAACAGTCAGCAGCAGTGGCTGAAGTTGTAGGTAACTGAAAGCAGCAGCATGAGCTCTGAGTAGGTTTGCAGTTGCAGTGCAGTAAATTGAGAGTTGTAACTGAAAGCAAGCAGAATGAGCTCTGTAGTAGCAGTATGCCAGGAGTTTTAAAATAAAAGCCCCCCCAAAAGAGGAAACCAAAACACAGCAAAACAGAAAACAAGGAAGGCCCAAAAAAAAACAAAGAAACAAAACACAGGGAAACATACAGCTGGAGGAAAGACATAAACCAGAAGCAGGAAAACAAACACTGAAGTCCAGCAGAGACACACAGAAACTGCAGGTTTTTTTTTTGGGGGGGGGGTGGAGTTTAGGCTCCAGCCAGCTCAGAAGACAAACCAACACAGCCTCTAGCTGCAATCACAAAATGCTTCACAGTGAGGCTGTGAGGAACTGCTTATATAGCTCAGGAAGTGGGAGTGGCTGGCTGCTTGGCCACCAAATTACAGGCAAGCCTTTCAATTCTGTATATTTATTGCATGTTTTTGTAATATATGTTGCTGTCTGATTTTTAGATATTGTAACTAGGAGTAATCATGTTAAGGACCTCGTTGGAAATTAACTTGTCTCAGTCAAGTTTCCTGTTCTTTTGCTTGTCGAATAAAAACTTTACTACAACTACTTGTTTCCATATCCTTTACTGTCTATTGTTCCACCCTCTGAAGTTCTAGACAAATGCCGGTGTCACAAAAAGGAGGAGGTTGTTCCCTCTGTGTCCACTGCATCAGTGGAATGTGCCAACTGCCAGTAACTCTGTGATGGTCTCTAGGGCTAGTCCAACTTTTCTTGCGGGTGAGGGGGTAGGGGCTTGTTAAAACTGTTAATGACATGTGGGAATTTAAGAACTGAGGAATGTGAGCATTTTTTTTTAATTATCGAATGTGCTGCCACTTTTTTGAAAACAATGTTATTTTGGGGCTAATATCTCCTTAATGGCATGAGATGGCACTTTAGCCTAGAGGTTTGAGTAACGAACGGTTAATGAGTTTGGCATATGCAACAGACAGACCTGAGTTTGATTCTCACAATCTCCACTTGCATACTGTGTGATTCTGAGCAAGTCACTTGACAGGGAAACATACAGCTGGAGGAAAGATATAAACCACCAGGGATATTGGTCCTTTCTTTGTGTACAGATGCCCGTGATCAGGCAGAAAGCGGTCCACTGGACCACCAGGGATATTGGAATATTTTTAATAATACAGATGCCCACGATCAGGCAGAAAGTGGTCCACTGGACCACCAGGGCTATTGGAATATTGTTAATAATACAGATGCCCTCGATCGGGCACAGACCAGTCCAGTGGACCACCAGGGATATAGGACGGGGACGTTTTTATTTACAAATGCCCGCGATCAGGCACAGAGCGGTCCACTGGACCACCAGGGATATAGGACAGGGATTTTTTTTAACGAATGCTCGAGATCGGGCTGCAGGGGGCATCGGTCCCCGACAGCTGCTGCATGGCAGGGCACCAGGCACAAGTTGTCGGGGATCAGCGCACCTGCATGCAAATGGGGCCATAATGACATGCAAATGGCCCCATATGTGCCTTGCATAAATTATGGCCCCATTTGCATGTTCAGTTTTGAATATCACGGGTGCTGTGCATGGCGCAATGGTACTTGCGCTAGGGCATCTCCATTCTCCACTCTGGTCACTTGCACTGGCGCAGTGCCACTGTGCCATGCACACTGGGGGTGGCCAGGGTGCGATATTCAAAGCTGCTGAGCCATGGCACAGCTCCTTTGAATATCGCTTCGTCCACACCCCTGCACAGCCAAGTTGAGCTGCGCCCAAGCTTGTCCACAGCCTGGCACAGTTTGAATATCTGGGCCACTATATTTTATGAAGACATTAACCATGGAAAAAACATAGTGTCACAAAATTATCTAACTCATCTCCACTTTTTGGGAAACAGTGTTGTTTTCAGGGCTAATAACACCATAATGGTATGTCCAAGTAAGACATTATACATATTTTTCTAACACTTCTGGTCTCTGCTGTCCTGCAATAAATAGAGGGGTCTCATAAAATATACCATTATGGAGATATTAACCCTGGAAGTAACATTATGTGTCATAAAAGGTGGCTATGAGAAGAAAATCTTAGGCAGATAAGTGGAGGTGGCAATCCCAGCTCACTAGAAATGGCACTACCACCACCGAGCCTGCCACCATAGCTAACTGGCTCAAGACCGCTTTCACTGACCTTAGCTCAGTCCTCCCTAGTAATTTCTTTGACCCTCCCCCCAACCAACCTCCCCCTATCCTCCAGCACCCCAGCTTCCACCTGCACAAGATTTCCACCCGGGAAGCCAGACCCATCCTAGTCAAAGCTTTGAATGACAACAGTCCCGGCAGTGACTCACTGGACCCCAGCATCCTCAGGCTGGTGCTAGATGAAGTCCTTGCCCCACTCACCAGCCTAATTAACCAGTCACTCTGCCTGGGACAATTTCCCACAGCTTGGAAAACAGCCATTATCACACCAATTCATAAAGGGGGCGATAGGTCATCGGCCAACAACTACCGGCCAATCTCCATCCTCCTCCCCTCTCTAAAGCCCTGGAGAAAGTGGTGGCCATTCAAATCACTGATTATCTGGCTAAGCATAACATCTTATGCCCAGAGCAACATGGCTTCCGTGCTGGTCACAGTACCAGCACTGCCCTAATTGAATTCTCCAACTTCCTACACTCCTCCTTGGATACCAGCTCCCTAGCTGGTGCAGTGTTCATCGACCTCTCAAAGGCTTTCGACACCATCTCCCATCCACTTCTGCTGAATGCACTCTGTCACACTGGTCTCTCGGCTGGCCCCCTAGCATGGTGCACAAGCTATCTTGACGCTCGATCACAGTGTGTAAAAATCAATAGCACACTCTCCGATACCCATCCCATTCACTCTGGGGTCCCCAAGGCTCCATCCTGGGCCCCCTTCACTTCTCGCTCTATCTGAACACCCTGCCCAGTGCATGCCCTGGCAAATTCTACTGTATGCAGATGATGCTGTCCTTTTGCCACCCACATAGTCCGTCTCCCTCAGGACACCCTACAGCAGTCTTTCAACAGTGCTGAAGCTTGGTTTAAGGAGCGCAGACTCGTCATCAATCCTAAAAAGACCAAAGCTATGCTCTTTTCCCACCCCCAAAACAAAGCTAGCAACCACCCACTCTATATCCTTCCAAGTACCAATCAGCCACTGGAACAAGTCTGCTCCTGCAAATACCTTGGGGTTACCTTCGACTCAGCCCTCACATTTCACAACCACATCGATGCCCTAACATCCGCCACTAACACACGGCTTGGCATCCTCTTCCACCATAGAACCTGCCTTCCCCCAAATGCTCTCCGGCTCGCTGTTACATCATCCGTTCTGTCCTTTGTAGACTATGGTCTACCAGTCTATGGTGCTGCCGACACCACTGCACTCAAAAAAATTCACTTAACCCTGAATAAAGCCTGCAGATTGATTACTGGTCCCCCCAGGCTCACACACACCTGTCAGCTAAACTGCTTACCCTGGATGAACGGCTCCGATACCAAACCTGTCTCCTCACAAAAAAAACCCTACTCGGGCTCTCCCCCCGGTAACGGCATCCATCCGCCAGAGCCCTCCCACTATTGCAACATGGTCATCCAACAAAGACCACTCTAATGGTCCCCAGATCAAGAACCAGCCGTGGCCAGAGGTCCTTCTGCTATAGAGCCCCAACCTGGTTTAACTCTCTCCCTGCCCCTATCACCAATGCCACCACCATCTCCAAGTTCAAAACCACCCTTCAAAACCACATCGTCAACACTCATAACTGCTCCTGTCTCTGAAAGTAGCCTCCACCTCTACTTCTCATGACAACGCCCTCCGGGCGGCTCTCCACCTAGCCATCTCCACCACCACTTCCCTGTACACCGTGCCTATGTTTAACCTGGCCAGTGCCAGCTGTTTCAGTGTTTACCTATTAGATTGCTCACTATTGATACCAACTTGTGTAACACCTGTTCTCAATTACATGTACCCTGTAACCTAAATGTATTTGTCTGACCACAGTGTGACGTGGCGCCTCTGTTGAACGCCTATTGTTTTGCAAAACTATGCTATGTAACCAAAAACACTATGTATGTCTTTATGTGACGAAGCACCTTTGGAAACGAGCCTCTGGCTCAAAGGTTGTAAACTGATTCTACAAATAAATAAATAAATAAATTAGAAGAATGAGGGTGCTTCAGCATCCTAAAAGGGTCTAGTTCTGCCCCTGCATTCTTTTGTTCACCATAACCATATTACCTGAGCCTTACAGCTAAGCCCCATGCTTGCTTCTAATAATCCTTATCAACATTACAATTGCCATTACCTCTCAAAAGGCATATTTATATGGCTGCAATTGCACCACAGCAACCTGACCCCTTGAATTGCTGCGGTGCAAATCTGGACCATATCAACACTTACGTGATCATGGTAGGCTGTTCCATGCTCCTCTACCTGAACCTCTGCCAAGCTGGGGATGCATTCCAGAGTCAGCAATGTAAGTAACCATGTGGACAGTCTGTACCACTCCCTCTGGCACATGGTCTATGGTCCTTGCATCCTCTCGCCCATCTCCCGCACTCTTGACCACTTCCAGTGTGGCTTGCATCAGCACTGGGAGTGGCCATGTAAGCTTTATGCCAATCAAGATTGGAGGTTGGGGCAGTACAGAAGCTGCCAAAAGAATCAGCATGGAATAGCCATGTAAACATGGCTTAAAAGTCACCCCTGGGGATGTTGTAAATAGTGTTGCAGGAGTGACAACTTTCAAATGACAGCACAGTACTTCTGTTTGTATACTTCCAGGAAATGCTGGCCCGTCGGCGCAGCGGTTGGATTTCCGCTTGCGACGCTGGTGACCCGCGTTCGGAAGCGGACTCAGAGTCGTCGGAGGGCTGGCGGGGAGAAGGATCGAGCATCTCTCGGACTGCTCTCCCTTCTCCGGGGGAGAACTCTGTGGTGGCAGTCGGCCTTCAGGGGACCCCTAGCAGGCTAGGGATCCTGCCTGTGGCCGTGCCTACGTCAGGGGTGGGGAGCGAGGCGGGGCAGACGCTTAGCGTCATTGCACGTCCCCGCCTCCCTCAGGGTGTGGGCTAATGGGGATAAAAAAGCCACGCCCAGCGTCTATATGACGCTTTACTCCGGGATGCCCTGATTGGCCACCAGGAGCCGTTCCCCGACCAGTTATTAGTTCCGCGGTCCGATATCGGGGGTCGGAACCGTGGCCCCACTCTCTGGGGGTAGCCAGGGATGACTGGGGAGTCGGCAATGTCCGGTGGCCGGGGATCTCGGAGTTCCGTGACCAAGCTGAGGTCAGACGTGGGGCGTGGAAATAAAGAGCAGAATTTAAAAAAAAATACTTCCAGGAAACATTCATGTATGCTTCCCATTAAATCTTTGGTGATCATTACATCCAGTAAATGAGACTTGCTTCAGAATGCAATGCAGTGTCTCAAGTTACTGCATGAAAAAAGGGTTCAACTCTCATTGAAATTGCATTGTTTACTGCAGTAACTCCACTTTATCTCACACATTCTTCAAGCTCCTCAATGCTCCCATCATACCATTAGCATGCCAGCAATGTAGTGCCTGTATAAATGAGTATTGTCTAAGAATGGGTTTCTTTCACAGTTGTATAATACCTCACATAATAGTCCATAAAAGGGTTTGCATAATTTGGAACAAACGTGATACCCAATGCAATACCACTTATTTGTAATAATCACCTAAAAAAATGAAAGCATTGCTCCCCAGTGCAAACCATGTAAGTCTTAATAAAATATCAGTGGGTGGTGAGGAAGTTTCCTCTCACTAATTGGGGAAGTGATTCATAGTGCTGATGCCCAAAGAATGTGGGATGTTTGTGTTGAGAGACTGCATGGCAAAGGTTATCAAAATGGTGCTCATCGAAGTGCAGATCTTCCAACACACTCAGCATGTCCCTGTGTCCTGAATTTCAGAAGGTAGCCCCGTCACTATACATTCCAAAGTGAGAATCTATGTACTGTGAAAGATGCTTTGTGATTGAGTCCATCCCAAAGAAAATAATCCACCTGAGTGTCCACCAGGTTTGATGTACCTTTGGCAGTACATAGGGGGAGTTTTGTATTAAGAAGATATTTGATTTGTTTTGAGATAACATTTTAATCATATGCACAATTCACATATTCATCCATCACATGTTTGAATGACATTGCTGGGACACTAGAAGACGGGCAATAGAATTTGGGATTTTTAAGCTGACCATCTGCTTCTGTCACATATTTCATCAGTGTCTACAGTAGGATCACACCACTGTCACCCTTGTCTGTGGCTTTATAATAATTGTGGAATCATTTTGCAGTGATACAACAGCCCCCCCCCCTTAGAAAACTTTTGAAAAGTAGAATCACTCTCAATTTCAAAGAGTGTCTCTAAATCTTGCTCATAGGATTTAAGAAACACATTAACAATAAATAAATCTTTATTCAATGGACTACAGGCGTCTCTTGGCGATTTATGTTTAACTTATAAAGCATTTCAGAATGACATAATTCTTGAAACTATAGGATTAGAAAGGAATAAAAATAACAAAACAACTAGATCTCATACATTAAAACTTAAAGGAACCTCCAATATTACTAATAAAAGAAATAGTTGGTTCACACAAAGGATTGTCAATACCTGGAACAGCCTACCATCCAATGTGGTTAATAGTGAAACTATAACATCATTTAAAAATAATTTAGATAAATACAAAGGTGACTTAAAATTTAGCTTCCACCCATAAAAAGGTGGCATGTTCTCAAAAGGTAGAAATACCTACTGAACCCGTACTAATCTATGAAACTATGAAACAGATGGGTTCATAGCAGGGTAAATTGTTGCTTCTGATGGTGTATGTTGGGTCCTTTTTGTCATTCAAAAATAAACAGTTGTCACCCTATTGCTATATTGGGGATGGGGGGATTCCATCCTGTGAAGTGAGAGGATTATTCAGAATACATTTGGGCTTCTGATTGATGTCTGCATCCAGAAGACAGGATTTTTTTTCCTGAAGAGTTCATCAGTTTTGATTACATATTCCCCATTACATGTCATAATACCCTGCCTGTGGCATCACAGTTATGTCCCTGGCAAGAGACTGTGACTTCACAGCATAGGATTATGATTTCAAATGGGAAGTAAGCTATAGTGGTAGATCATTTAGAGCATAATCTGTTTCAATGTCAGTTGGCATCTGTCTACATCCCCTTCCCCCGGGACGAGGCTGAAAATAAGCAGAATTGTCTAGTCCTCCTTTCCCAGACAACAGAAAATAAATAAATAATTTTGAAGGGGTAGTGATCCTGTTTTCCTGCAAATGTTCTTACTGATTAATATTGGGGAGCAGAGATCGATACACGGTGTACAGTAGGGAATAATACTGTGACATGAAACATGAAATTGAAATGTGAAGTGTCAGGATCATCTCATACATGGCTGAGCTATGAGTAAGTCTTGAAAGTGCTCCCTCTAACAAGTGATGAGAAATTACATAAATGAGTCAGGTCTTTGAAAATCTGAGTTATACAACATCAATTTGCTAGTTATAGCTTTTAAATCTGCAGTCGTTATGAATGTTTATCAGTTTCCTTTTGATTTTAAGTAGTGGCTTCAGTGCAGCACATGAATATTGGGCACTATGCACAATGCCAACGTGAAGCATATACCAGGTGTGTTGGCATCACTACAACTAAATGGCACAGAGCGGGGTCCCAGGGACCCCATGTGGCATTCATAATCTTGGCACAAGTCAGTTATGCACCCAATGTCCCGGCTGCAAAGACAGCAATGAACCGGGGGAAAGTAGGGGGCATGCCAGCACTATGCACCATGCACCAAGGCGTGTAGTGCTCTCCACAGAGGGGCACAAAGTGGAGCAGGTTATGGCAGCCTAGACCCTGCTATAACCCACTGCATGCCCCCTTGGACATGTCCTGCCAGTTGTGGAGGAACAAAGAAACCAAGCCGTGTGATGCCCCAGCCCACTAGGTTGCTGGTGGGGGCTGGGGCAGCTGACAGACCAACCACCGAGACAAGGAAGAGCAAGGTCCATACCAGCAGTGCCACTCAATGACCCCCTTACAGGCTAGCCCCAACTCTGTAGTACCATGCACCCCCCCTCCCCACACATGCCCATGCTGCATGGCCCCCCCAATGTATGCCTGGTCCCTGATGTGGTACACAGACCGACCCCCTCAAGTAGTGCCTGGACCAGCCACACATGCCTGTCCCCAACCCAGTAGCCCAAAACCCACATCAGTGGCAATGCCCAGTAATCCCCACTCATGGCACCAACACATTTGCCCCTCCCTCTGTCAACGTATCCTCCTGCTGGAGCCGCAGCTCCTGACAGCTGGTGGCACAGGCCTCTGCACATGGTGTGCACTGTCCATGAGTGTGGAGCTGTGTGGGCTGGTTACACGCTTTTTGTGTGTAACGTTCACCTATTAGTGCATAGGGGCCATTGTGATGTTATCAGCATTTTAAAAACTGACCTCTGATTTGTTCACTGTTTCATTATTATGTAACCCAATGGAGCAATATATCATCTGTGACATACAGGAAAATACCCAACTCTTGAGATGATATGATATTCTATCTTTTGAGTTGTGTAAAATATGTCTTTTTCTGTCTTGTCACCATCATCTCCGCGGGGGTTGTGTAATTATGAAATATAAACTGAATTGTGTTTCAAAGTTTTCTGAAGTTTCCCAGAGGTATCAGCAGCTCATTAGATATTGTAATTTTCACATGAACTCCTCTTTTTAAGTGTAGTGTCGCACTTTAGAATATGTGGTCAATGTTGTAATATACACAATTCTCTGGGTCTTTGAAGGCAATTGGCTTCACCTTGTGCCTAACAAGAACCAAACCCATGCATATATTCCCCTATGATATGGCAACTCACCCTGTCATGAACTGAAGCAGCAAACATGCAAAGGAACCACATGCTGCATGCAAGGAACAAATGCAGCATAACAGTCTTCACAGGCACACAGCAAAAACAGCTGCACTCCGAGAGAGTAAGAGAATAGTTTTAAAATACAAAATATGGAAACCAAACAACTAAATGTAGAAAGTTTAATGTGCTATAAGACAGGTAGCATTAACCCTGGCTCTTTGACTCTTAAATGAGTCTTCGTCAGGGAGATGCTCTTGTATGAGAATCGAAGCACCAGGGTTAGTGCTACCTGTCTTAGAGCCCATTAGATTTTCTAAAGTTAGTTGTTCAGCTCTCTGAATTTTGTGTTTTACAACTGTTTTCCTACTGTTATGGAGTACAGCAATTTTTGGTGTTTGCTCTGTAGGTAGAAGTAATCTCTAAATGAACAGATTACTGATATAAACGTAGCAAAAGAGATGATATGAGTATGAAATCTGAAGGAGAGGTTTCTTTCAGTATGATGTCAGGCTAGTGATTAGGAAACTATTTAGAAATGCACAATGGAAGATACCACACAGTCTTATCCTGAACAGCACTGTTGTTTTATTTACAGGCTTCTGGCAAGGAAATCAGACTTCACAGTAAAGCAACATAACAACATTTCAAACCAGCTTTGGTAGGTCAGTTTACCCTGAACTGTAGGATATACTGCAGCAGTTTTTTTTTTCTATCGGCCTCACTCGCAAATAAATTCATAGCAAATCATGACAGCCAAAGATTTTCAGTCTCTCTTTTACACTGCACTGTATGGAATTTTTACATTTTGGCAGAATTAAAGCAAAATTCTGCAGAAATTCCAAGTAAGTGTGTGGAATTCTATTAGACATATAACAACAGTATTCTGCAGTGGAATATATTTCCCTAGTTTTGCTCCCACAATTTTGCAGTTCTGTGTTTTCCACAGGATACATTTCTGCAGCCATTATACTGAATGAGAATTCCACTGAAGCAAGTGGGTAGTTGTCATCAGAAATGCCACCACTTGCTTCTCAATAGCTCTCAGACACCAGCTAGGGGTTCCATGTAGTATTTTGGTAGTCAGTTGTCCGTTTAGAAACAGCTATTATTTACACTGATTTAGTGCAAACTGGAAAAAAACATTCCTCCACTTTACAATGAAGAGGTTTTATTTTCCATGATTCACGTCACAAATCCACAGTTTGAACAAAAGCAAATATCACAGTTTACTGAGAGGAATGTTCCACAAAATGCTGCTCAGCATTTCAGAAGTAGAATTGCAATTCTGCCAGTATTCCACTGGAGGAATATTACATTCTGCACACCATTAGTTTGGTGGGCTGTGTGGCAGCTCGAGTTCATGCAAATTTAAGTAACTGGAACAGTTTCAACAAATTTGTTAGCTACACTAAAGAGCTGCAGTTAAGTAGCTGCATTTGGTTTGAGATTTATGTATAATTTCCTTCTCCCTTTTGTTAGGATGAGTTAAGCTATATAACATCTCCCTCCTGAACGGTGGCACTGATTTTTGTGGCTTCTGATCATATTCTCCCATTTACTTTTCTCTCACTCTCTTTCTCAGAGGCTGATGGCATGTTACATTCCTTGAGAGATCCTAGACACTGAGCTACCTGAGTAGAATAACTTGCTAAATTCCCTGGGCAGCACAAAACATAGTGGACTGTGTACGAGCAACCTTACACAACAAAGCTGTGTTTGAATCTTGAGGTTTCCTTGGTAAAAATAAACTCAGACAGTGCAGATCAAGTGGTCTCTTGTTACCGTGGAAACCTTGAGATTCAAACACAGCCTTGTATGTGTATGGTTGCTTTTACATGATCATTTACAGTGTACGGGCAACCATATAATTTAAAAAGTAACTGAGTCACTGCTGTTGTCGCTGTTTCTCTTGTTAATGCTGTCTAAAAGTAATAGTTGTACTTGACAGCGCTAACAACAGCAGCCTCGTCTCATGAACACTGAACTGCACAACAGTGTTCTAATATGTTGTGCTGCAGTAGTGACATCATTAGTTCAGCCCAACAACATTGAGACATCACTACTGCAGCCCAAGGGAATTCTAGTAAATGAATTCCATATGTCACAACGATCTCCCATACATTATAGCCTCGTTGCGTAGAGTTCAGCACATGTGTCCCCCACTGGACCATATGGCATGAACAGTATACAGTAGTCCACCTTTGCACAGTTGTACTGTTTCACTATAGCAGCCACTTCGTCCACCTGAGATCAGAACTGCATCAGATATTCTATGAGCACTGTCCCCCTCCCCGCCATCCCACAATGTTTATTTTTAAAAACTCTGCAAAAAAAGAAAAACATCCATTGATGTCTGTTTTAGCCACCACTGAAACTGCCTTCCCCCCCCATTTTACTTATACAACACTGGGGAGCCCATCTCTGATGATGCCAAATATAACATTGACACCGAGGGTGCCCAATCCCCCAGTGTCCACTGAAATAAAGATAATAACCCTCGTATGTTTTTTTTTTTATTTTTAAAAAAATAAAACAGTCCATCAATGTCTATTGCTTGTGACCCTACTGGTGCCCCTGTAGCCATCACCCCCACCTGACCCTTCCACTCAGCACCCACCCCTGACACCCCCCAAACATAACACTGACACTGGGGGTGCCAAGTTCCCCAGTGTCGAAACCTAAAATAAAGAAAACTTTCCCTTGGCATTTTTTTTTTAAAGAATAAATGTCCATCGACATCTGTTGCACTGTTAGTCCCCTGCCCACTTGACCCTCCCACTCCGCACCCACCACCCTGACCCCTTACTTACCCACTGGGGATCCAATGCTGTACATTCCTCTGAATCACAGACACATCTTCACTCTTCAAAGCCACACCACAAACTGCGGAAATCAGGTATGTGGTTCAATGTATTTCAGTCGGGGTTTGACCTTAATGGCATAACTTACCCATTTTTGGATATTTTTGCCCCAGATTTTTGCATGCCTGTTTTGGAATCCCACCTCATGAACAATGCAAGTGACATTAGGCAAATCTGTCCCAAAAGGTGATTTTGCAGTCGCTGCATGAAATCACCTTTTGGGCAGCAGTTAAAAATTTTCTCCACCCTTGTTCATGAGGTGGGGGTCATAAGAAGGCTATATTAAAAATTTGGCATAAACAAATATTTAAAAAACAGCAGTTATAAGCCTATGTTGAAATTTGTGAATGCAAGCTGATAACATTGGTAATGTTCAATATTTTGACCCCAAATTTTCAACATAGCCATTTCTTCACAGCACCTCATGAATCTACTGTGATAATTGCCATTTTTCAAATCCTGACCAAAATGTGTTTTTACATACCAAATGATGATTTCGCAATCACTACATGAAATCACCTTTTGACAGGAGTTGAAAGTTTTCTCTGCACTTGTTTATGAGGTGGGGTCATAAGAAGGCTATGTTGAAAATCTGGGGCAATGATATTAACAAACAGCAAATTTATGAGCCTGCATTGAAATTTTTTAACACAGGCTCATAATGTTGGTAGTTTTCAATATTTTGACTCCAGATTTTCAACGTACCCAATTATTTACAGCACCTTATGAATGTGACAACTGTTATTTTTTAAATCCTAGCCAAAATGCGTTTTTGCACTTGTGGCACAAAAATCATATTTTGGGCAGGATTTTAAAATGTTCTACACCCTTGTTCATGAGGTAGGCTAATAAGCAGGCAATGTGGGATAATAAGAAAGCTAGATTGAAAATGTGGGTTAAAAACATGAAAAACAACAGAGTTATGAGCCTACATTGCAGTTTTTCAACGCATGCTCATAACTGTGATAATTTTCGATATTTTGACCCCAACTTTTCAACATAGCCATTTTTGACACCACCTCATGAATGTGATTGCTGCCATTTCTCAGATCCTATCATAAATGTGTTTTAACACATGTGGTACACAATGCCTTTTGCCCATTGTTTTATAAATGACACCTGTCATGCTCAGAAGGAGTGGTCATAAAATTATGATGTTGAAACTTTGGGTTAAAAATCTGAAAAAGCAGTACAAAAGCAATGCCATATCAGTGGTGAACATTCAGCATTGACAAATGCTTGTTTTTTCTGTTACCTTTCTATCTAGCTTTTCTTCACCCTCTAGGGAAAGCTAAGTAAGGGGCCCCACGCACACCAGTACCTCACTGCACTTAAAATCTCTTATGCGAATCCTTCTGACCTTCTATATTCTGGAGGTGGAGCTCCTAGCTCTCCCATCTCTTGTATTGTTCAGAGGGTCCACACACCTAGAGGATTCATTGTTTACCCAAGGGGGGTACTGAGTCAGGCCTCCCACCACTTCAGCTTGATCTCTCTCTCTCTCTCTCCCCTTCTATCAAAAGAACAGGCCCCAGAACAGAGACCTGTATGAGCAGACAAGCAGTGTTTTCTGCTCTGAGCTGGGTAAACCCCTCTAGCAGTATTGCCCCACCTACATGTATGTTGTAGCTGGGCCAGGCCTAGTTACATGCCCTACTGCTAAACAGGTTTTTAACCATTTCAAAGCAGGATGGCAGGCACATTACATTACAACATTGTGCAATCCGTCATTCATACAGGCGTTACGCTCATTTTTATCCTCTGATATTTTATTCATTATTATGTGAGGACTATCACAAATGCCATTAAAACATTGGGTAATAAATCAAAAAAGTCAGACACAGCTAACAAATTTATTTCAAACAAAAGCATACTGTTGTAGTGAGAATGCTTGCAAATGATGAGGCAAAGACATTAAGGGAGTACAAGAACAGAAAAACTGTGATTAACTAGGCCACTTACAAACAGAAAATGGACACTAGCTAAGACAACATCAAAATGGCTAAGGAGAAAAAAGAACTACGGATTGCAGAAGGAGTTAAGAATTCTTACAAGATTTACTTTCAATACATGAGAGAGAAAACAGACACTATAGAGAGTATAAGGAGGAGGCTCAAAATAGATGGGATATGCTTTGTGGAGGATGGGGACAAAGCTAAAATACTGTGTAACTATCTCCTCTCAGTATTCACATTTGAAAGTGTTGGGCTACTTCCTGAGAGCAGCAACAGATACAGGGGTTCCCAGTGTCAGGTTTTCAATCAGTATCCTTCTCCTGTACAGTTATTGCCTCTTTATAACAAGACAGTAAGCAATGACATGGAATAACACAAAGAGATTGGAAGGAATTGAACAAGTGACGAAAGTTGGAGATGGCATTAATCCATGCTAATACCCACTCCAACAGGACTGTAATCCCCATCTCAAAAAGCAGTACTTAATGTCACCATAACAAATATGCTATATAGTGGTCGCACAAACAAGGCATGACAGAAATATGAGTACTGTAAACATGCAATTAAAAAACATAACAGAATGCATTTTGACTATCCTACCCACCCACCCAATGGTCAGTGAGAATCAGAGCAGCAATTGCTAGAAAAGTTAGATACAAAGAAATCTACAAAGCAATCAGCAATTATCGTGCACATCAATAATTACTAATATTAACAAAATCATTGTAATGTTTACATGCACAAAGTCGTAGTTCATACTGTTTCACCAAAGTTCTGTGTTAGTTACTGAAACAGTGGAAACAGTCCCAGAATGCAATGCATGCCAGAAATGCCATGGATCACAGGAAGCAACCTCGGGTTGTCTGCACAAAATAAAAACAATCTATTCGCTAAAAAGGTAAAAAAAAAACAATTCCTATATTTCAGCACTTCAAGAGAAATAATTACCATTCCACAAATGAACCGGAGCTTGAATGATGAGCATTGTATGCTAAGATCTGTGTTTTCAGTTAGTAAACTGTTAGATATATGAACCAGTGAGTGTCTTTTTTTTTCCCTCTTACAGTAAGCAACAAAGATTCTCTGAAACTGTCATGTTATAAGTGCATTAAGCCACTCCAATGTCAGCTTCTACTGGGGAATTAATGCATGCTTGTGGGGGTTGTAGGCACTCAGCCTTTGGCATCATACACAACTACCCCTCCATGCATTAATTCCCAGTAGAAGCCTCTTTCTGCTAGGCTTAATCTGCTTACCTGGCCCTTTCTTCCCTTTGCTTCCCCTCTTCATCTTTGAATCCAGTAACCTTTGCATGCAAAGCAGCACCCTTGCCACTATTCCATCTGAAAAGGATCACACAAGAAGGCACACTGCTATTCTTGAGTCCCTGTGGTCTGAAGTTCACACTGCCCTCTTGTGGTTACTTCACCTTAGCTCATTCTTTGTGTCTCGCAGTGTTCTCCTTCCTATTCCTTGGAGTGCTGCTTGTACTTGTGTTCCCCCCCCCCATCAAATGACTTGCCTGATAGCCCTGCAGAAACCCTACATTACACCTCCAGTTGTGGTACGGCCAGCTAAGCCCAACCTGTCATGCAGATAATTCCCCATTGCCCAGAGCACTGAAATCTGGTCCCGCTTACATCCCCAGCCATCTGGGTGGCCACTCACATATCCACCCTCCCTATACCTGTATCCACCAGCTCCTCCAACTCTTGGCCCCAGCATCCCAAGCTCATAAATAGATTGCTGATACTTGCTCTCCTTCACCATGCTCTCCTCCTCTTCTTAATATCCGGCAATGTGCACCCAATCCCAGGCCCACTCCCATCTCTCAGTTCCCCCAGTGGTCTGTCCGGTGGTCTATCCATAGCCACCATCAATATTTGTAGCCTTCAGAAAAAGCATGGTGTCCTACAAAGCTGGATGGCACTTATGTCCCCTGATATACTAGCAGTAACTGAGACCTGCCTTGACCCTGACACATCATCCTCTTCCATCCATATACCTGGATACTTTATCCTCAGAATTGACAAACAGGTCAAAAGGGGAGGGGGTTGTGCCTTATACTACCATTACCGTCTTCAAGCCTCTCTATTCCCTGATGCCCCCACCCCATCCCATGGGACCCAAGCCCTGACCGTCAGGCTGCAACCTGATGCCTTAGGAAAAACCCTCCATGTAGTTACAGTATGTACCCCCCCCCCCGGAACCAAAAGCTCGCATTTGACTTGCTACTGAACTGCCTTGCCCAGCTGCTCTTCTCCAGAGAAATCATTGCCTTGGGCGACTTTACTGTCAAGTGACTCACCACATCCTCCACCCCCTACAAGGATTCCAATGCTGCCCTTGACCTCACACAAGTTGTCCAGTCCCCCAAAAGACTCAATTATAGAACATGCACCTCCACTCTCATTGACCTCATCCTCACAAATAGGCCCGCTTACCTTTCTGTGGTTTCAATACTCCAGGATGCTTTGAGCGACCACTCACCAGTTCTCTGCAAATGGACCTCAAAAACATCTCCAAAACAGCCACCAAAATTTACCTCTCACATCACTTAAAAAAGGGCTCCCCTCCCCCAGCTTAAGTAATACCTGCTGCGTTGTGACTGGTCCCCCAACAACTCTGCACCCACCATAGACCCAGCCTTTGACCACTTTATCTCTACGTTTGATTCAGCCTGTGACTACTACACCCCAGTCTCCAAGCAACTGATTAAAAGTTGTGATATTCCCTGGTTCTCCACACCCTACTTGACCTCATGAAGCAGTGGAACAACCAGTGGAACTTAGCTAATGAATCAGGCAAACCACACGACCGACAACTATACAGGTAACTTAGGAACAAATGCACCTGGGAAATTCAGAAAGCCAAAGCCGCCCACTAGCAGGAGTCACTCTCCTGCACCTGGGGCTCGGGGCATAAGTTCTGGAATGACATTAAAGAACAGTGGAAAAACAATCACCCCCGGCCCAACTGCTGATAAATGGCTCCCTATCCCAAGACCCCTTTCTAATTGCAGATATCCATAACTCCGCATTTTCTAACCTCAGTGGTGTCCTTTCCCCCAATTTTTTCAACTCAGCCCCTGAGCTGCCCCCAAGCCCCCTCCATCCTACAACCACCCCACCTTCAGACTTGTACACTCTCCCCACATGAGGCAAGACCTTACCTTATCAAAGCCCGGGGCAAATCACGCTTTAGTAGTGATACACTGAATCTTAAACTTGTCCTGCTCACCCTAGATGCTAAAATCACCCCCCTCATGGACATCTTCAACCAGACTCTCTGCCTTGGACAATTCCCAACATGCTAGAAATCAGCCGTCATCACCCCAGTCCTTAAAGGTGGGGACCATACCCACCTTGGCAACTACCACTCCATCTCAATTCTCCACCCCATCTCCAAGGCTTTAAAAAAAATAGTATCTGGCCAACTCACTGACTATCTCACCAAATATGACCTGCTCCGTCCTGAACAACATGACTTCAGGAGGGAACACAGTACTACTACTGCCCTTCTTGAATACACCACCTTCATCAACAAAGCTCTCGACCAAGGACACTTGGATGGCTCTGCCTATATTGATTTAACCAAGGCTTTCAACTCTGTCAGCCGCCACGCTCTTATAATACCTGCCCCTCTTGGAGCTATCTCTGGAAGCCACCACCTGGTTTAAAAGCTATCTGAGTGATACAACCCAGAGGGTCAAGTTAAACACCACACTCTCACCCAGTAAACCGGTTCTCCATGGGGTCCCCCAAGGCTCTATATTGGGCCCCCTCCTGGTTAGTATTTTCTTGAACATCCTTCCCAAGGCCTGCTCAGGTCAGCTACTTCTGTATGCCGATGATGCAGTCATATTTGACAGTCACCCTGACCCCCTTTCTCTTCAAGCCTCCCTACAGTGCTCCTTCACTGAGGCTGAAGCCTGGTTCTCGGATCACCGCCTTGTAATGAATTACCAATAGACCAGGGCCATGCTCTTCACCCACAGACAAAACAAACATAAAAACTTTCTCCTCACCATCCTCAACTCCAAGAGCTCCCCACTTGACCTGGTACCCACTTTTAAATACCTAGGCATCACCCTTGACTCCTCTCTCACTCTCCACGAACACATCAATCTCCTCTGCTCTGCTGTCAATGCTAGAATAGGGCTCTTGTATAGGCATAGAGGTTGTCTGCCCCCAAATGCCCTAAACCTTGCTGTGACATCTTCAGTGCTCTCACTTATTAACTATGGGATTGTCATCTACAGCTCTGCTGACTCTACTGCCCTACGTTGTATTAAGGTCTCCCTAAATAAAGCCTGCAGACTTGTCACAGGATGTGACCAGTGAACTCATACCTGTCACACCAACTGGCTTAACTTCGAAGGATGGCTCAGATACCAGACCTGTCTCCTTGCCAGAAAGCTATCACTCTGCTCCTTCCCCGGGGCTTTGCCATCTTGTGCAGCACTCCACCCAACCCTGGACAACTCAAAGCTCTCTGTCTGCCCCTTTCTTAGTACTGCATTGCAGGACTTCCCTGGGACAATGCTTCTTTCTGCACAGGTCACCTCTCTGGTTTAATGAACTATCTCCTGGTGTCTTTCTGGAGCAGTGTCTAGGCCCATTTAAATCCTTATTCTGCTAGAAAATTCTCTCCCACTCTGGCAGCGACTGCACCTAGTCCCTATCTGCAATGTGGATGCAAGTCACCCACCACTTTCCCCCACTTTCCTTTTGACCTGGGGTCTGCTCCTACCACCAGACCCTGCAGAAATTGTAACCAGACTGTTGTTTATTGATCATTGTCTTTCGTTACTGTAACTATTGTTTATTACTGCTATGACTCAGGCTAGGTCTCTCTCTGCCCTTGAATTTGTTACTCATCCATTTTTCAAAATTGTAATATTGCTCTGTTCTTGTCTTTTTTGTACCCTGTTATGTTATTTCATTTTTTGAAGTGGAGCCTTTGCAAAGGAGTCCCTGACTCAAAGGTTGTAATTCTGATTCTTTCAATAAATAAATAAATATCCTGAGTAAAGAACAGTTGAGGACAGTCAAGATAGTCACTGTGTGCTTGCCTGTCTTCTTGCAATTTGCCAACTGACTACTACAGCCTGCAGGCTAATAGACTTGTGGGGCACACAGATTATCTATCTAGAATGCCATCTGATGACTCTTTAACAAGCCTGCAGATAATAATGTATACATTTAGCATTTAAAAACAGTGACACCAAACATTACAACTAGTTGTGACTAAGAATATTGTGGCAGCAGTATCTGGATATCTTTAGTATGAAGGGACCTGATGCTGACACATCTGTACCAAGGAAGAGGGCAATGATTCGATATTGTGAACATTGCTGAGAATAGTGTGCTCAAAGGGCTTCAGAAGGTCTAAGGCTCACAAACCAACAGGACCAGGTGAAGTACACTCAAGGGTGCTGAAGGATTTCAGCAGGTCACTGGTGGCACCTCTAGAAGGTCTTTTCCCAGAGTCATGCCACATTGGTGAAGTACCAGTACAGTTGAGGTCTGCAAGTGTAGTTTCCCTGCACAAGAGTGGCGGCAAGGGCAACACTGGCATCTACCAGTCATTAAGTATAACATCAGTTGTAAGGAAACTGATGAAAAACATCAACAAGGAGAAGACAGTAGAACTTTTACACAGACAAAGAGAACCGTAGGATGTTAAAGGAAGAAACAGGCCTGAGGTCCATCTAGCCTGCCTGACAAACCTAACTTTTTTTTAGGTATCACATTAAAACAGCGAATCAATATGGGTGAGTCAGTTTCAGTGACTGCAAGAGACCGAATGTTTTATGAGCGAGATGGTTTATAGCTTGTGGTTTGTCAGTGAGGTAGTTCAGCAGTGCAAAGATGCTCAGTAGTGAGATCAGCTGCTGTGTGCTAAGCTGTTGAGCTGCCAGTGTAGCCTAGTGGTTAGAGTCATTGGCTGTCTATTAGGTTTGCCAGACCTGGGTTTGAGGATGGCTGTTCCTGTTTTCTTTTTCTAATTTGTAACTGTTGTGCTGGGCTTTGTGTCCCCCTCCCGTTCTGTTATCTCCCTCTCAGAGTTGAAATACCGGAATATGAAATCCCCCTCTCAACTTTCTCCTCCTCCTGAGTTGTGTCCCCCAGAAAATATCCTCAACCCGAGTTTCTCCCTGTCCCTGAGTTGTTTCTCAGATTCTGATGATTACAAATTTTATAGGGGAACAGGGGCCGAAGCCCTTGCAGAAAGGCACTGCAGCACTGTTTTCACCATATACAGTGATCACTATTATTTGCAGTCACTGTTTGTGCACACGCTATTTCTGAATTGTGGTTTTTGTGTTCGCTGTTTTTTTTTTTTTTTTTTTGCAATGTTTAGACATGGAACCTTTTTTTATATGGAGTATCCTGTAGATGCTTATTTGCTAAGATCTTCCCCCTGGAGCCCCTCCTTCAACCATAAACAGACCCTATAATCTATCCCAGCTGGTCTTGAACCCTGTTACAGGTTCAGTATTTACCATACTGCTAGGCAAGCTGTTCAATTTGTCTGCCACTGTTTCTAGGAAGAAGTATGTCCCACTTCAATCTACCCCCTATCAGGACATGACAGAAGTATTCTCAGACATTTTTGGAAAACAAAAATGCCTTACAGACAATAACCAGCATGGGCTTACAGCGGAATGATCATGTCAAAGTAACCTGGTAGAATTCTTCAATAAGCTGATGCAAATGGTAAATAAAAATTGACATAGACATCCTTCACCTTGGCAAGGCCTTCAGCTTGATGCCACATGAAAGGCTTATCCAAAAAGTAGGACAAATGGGGCTTGGGCAGAAACTGACATAATGGTATAGGCACATGACTATAGGGCAGGACTCAAAGGGTGGCACTTAACAAAACTCTCAAATATAAGAAATATTACAAACGGAGTCCTGTAGGGTCAGTGCTGCAGCCTACCTTGTTCAGTGTGTTCAATAGTGGCATAAGGAAGGGGCTGAACAACCTAGTGATTCTGTTTGCTGATGGTATGCAGCTGTGCAGGAGGGTGGACACAGACGAAGGAATTTAAAACATGCAGAAGGATGTAGCAAGACTTGTACAGTGGTCAGGTGCATGGCAGCTAACATTTAATGCCAAAAAATGTTGATGTACTGTATGTATACTGGCAAGAGGAACCCCCTGGCAAAATGTGGTATGGATAGAGTCACTGTGGAATCTTTGTACAAGGAAAGAGATCTAGGAATAATGATAAACAGTAACCTGAAATGTCCAAGAGGTCATTTTCAGAGAATGGAAGTGTGCCTGGAAAAAGTCAGTTCAAACCATGTGAACCTATAACTCAGTGGTTAAAGCACCAGAACTGTATTCTGGGGGCCAGAGTTCAGTTCCCAGCAGGTCACATTATTTCTTTCTCACTACAATTTGTGATTTAAATTGCTTAGCAGTAGCTGATACTGCACCAAAAACATCTCATTGTCATTTCTGAAATGTCACAGTCATTGTGAAAAAGCATATGGGAACGCTAATGGGTTACTGGAATGTTTCAGATGTGGTTTCACAAGCCTCGTTGAAAAGGTAATCATGCCACTGTATAGCACACTAATCAAGTGATACCTGGAGTAGTGTGCGATTTTGGAAGCCTTATCCAAAAACAATGAGGGGAAGCATGAAGGAATACCATGAAGGGTGATGTCAATCCTACATGGGCAACAGAGTGGAAACTACCCGGAGAGGATGACAAACATTAATAATGTACTCATTAAAAGACATGAGGATGAGAGGGGACACTGTAAGAGACCTACAAATGCAGTGCTCCTAGATCAGGCAAAGCATTTTTCTGTAGTGCACTCTAATTTTCCCTGTATTTTCCCTGTAAACCGGGGATGAAATTCCTGTAGATTTTCCTGTATGCACAAATCAATGTAAGTACATAATTAGTGTCATTATGCCAGTCAATAAAATCACTAGGACAAATGTTCAGGCTGTTTTATGTGTCCTTATTTATTTTAAATATAAAAACTCACAACGTATCATATAACAACTCTACAACTATAAGAACTTTATATGTAACAATATAATACCATATTGAGGTTCTGGGGACATGTTGGAACATATAAAGCTCAGTTTTCAAGGTTCACATGTCTCCAGAACCTCCTGAAGGTATTATAGCCTTGCAATAATACAGTCCCTTATACAGTATTCTATTTATAGTATGAAATGCCTTAACTTCAAATGTATCCCTTAATCACAGACTGATACATTTTGTGTTCTGCTCAGAATGCATGAAAGGGGCATGGGGATGCACAAAATGCACATACCCCACCCTTGCCCCTGCACCCCGCAGACAGGTGCACCCATACTGGCATTCACCAATGCCGACCACCTATCCATGGCTCCTCCCCCAATGCACAGGACTCTGCAGGGTGGCCGGGGGAGGAGTTGTCCCAGGCAGACATCCAATGGTATGCCCCCTGGGACCCATAGTGGATCTCATACATAGGGTGGCATGGGTCTGGGGCTACGCATGCCGATAGCATGCACCCGGACCAGCGTGGCACCCTCCAGTCCCAGTGCTGCCTCACATAAACTTTCTGGGTGCTCATCCATCCAGCTGCCCCTGCTGCCTCCTGCTGCCCAGCAGTCAGGAGCAGCACAGTGTGCACTGTCCTGGTCCCCCAGTGACCGAATACCTGTGTTCATGGGAGCATGCTGTGGGTTATGGTGGGGTCTCCCTGGTGTACCCTGCACCACCCTCTGCACCCATGTGGCCAGCACTATGTGGGTTAGTGAATACACGTAGTGCTGGCACACCGCCAGAACATCCCCATCGCGGAGCTGTCTGCAGACATGGGAGATTGGGTGCGGTGGGTCTGCATGTGCCCCCTTCGTGCATGCCATGCGGGGGGCACAGGGGATGTGGAGTAGCTACTCGCCCCAGATATGCGTGCATAGCCACTGCACACCAATCGTGCATTGGGCCTACAGCTGTGTGTACCTGTAGTGCTCCATTAATAAACATTGTTTCAGAGTATTGTTGTGTTTTTCATTGGCATGCTTAAGCGTGCCCCACACACACACACACACAGCTTTGCGCACTGAACTCTCAGAGGTAAAAACAAATATTCCCTTTTTTTTTTCATTTATTTTACTAATCTTAGGCCAGATCATGGCCTATGGGTCCCTTCTGATCTCACACATATAATTCATAACTCCTGCTTATCTTAATGAAGACACCCCCATACATTTTCCCAGGTTCACAATTAAATAGAAACACTGTCTAATTTTTTTCCAAATAACCTCAACCTGTAGGCTGGTCAGAAGAAGTGCTGCCTTAGTGATCTTTTTAAAAACACAACTCTTCTCTGTGCACCAAACAAGCCAAGTAGTACTTAAGCACTCTTTGTGTCCCCGTCACTCTTTAAAGCCCACCATCATCAAGTCTCTTGTCTGGCTCACTTTTTGCACTTCATGTGTTTAACATAGACACATTTTCAAAACAGAACATTTGTTTGCCTTGGTGGCTTGGGGCACTGCTTCCCTCAAGCAACACTTAAGCACTCTTTCTTGCCCCCCCCCGCAAAGCATATCATCATCAAGTGGTCAGTCTTTTGTCTGACTCATTTTGCACTTAAAATGAGTTTAAAATAGACTAACCTGAGGCTGCCCACAAGGAGGCTAGTTTACATTCAGTGGCTTAGGCTCTCTGCCAGTCCAGAACAGTGGCATTTGAGATGCAGCTCGGTCGACTCAACGGTGCTGCTGTTTTGAGTGGGGCCACACAGCAGGTGTTTGGATCATGCAGCAGCTCACTGGTTCTTGATCAGAAGATCTGAATTCATCCTCAGAAAGATGCACTGCCAACACATTACCTACTACCCCAGAGAAACACAGGCTGTAAATGGACCAACAGAATTGCTTAGTGTAGCAAAGTCAGCAAACTGAGCACCAACTGGAGGGCTCTGTCTGGATCTTGGCAGCCATGAGATTCATAGTGGGCATTTTCCCGTAGTGTTTGTCCATTTCCCCAGATACTTTAAAAATTAATGATTTCCTTCCCGTATCCCGTCTTTGTACTAAAATTCCCTTAAAATACAGGAATCCCTGTAGATCTGGGAGCACTGCAAATACATGGGGGTATACAAGATGGTTATATTCAGTGAATTATTCTACCTTAAAGGACAAACCCCAGGTGTCAAAACCTCAAGCTAGCAAAACAATTTAATAAGGACATGAGCACGATTTTCTTTACTGAGAGGTTGGTGGACCAGTGTAACAGATAGCCCTGAGAGGTGGTGAATGCTGACTTGATAGCAGACTTCAATATCAAATGGAAATAGACACAGTGGGATAGTTAGGGACAAGTTGGATTATGGGATGCCAGTGAAGGGGGAGAACCAGTAAAACCAGGTAGAATAACAAGGCAGACTAGATGAATGACAGTCCCTGTCGGTCCTAAACCATCAATTCTTCTGTTAATGTAGCACATAGAGCAAGTCAAGATTGTACCAAGTGCTAGGCACAAATTGACACAACTAGCCTATTAGCAACTTTAGTTTACATAGAGCATGATGGAATACTGCAGGTTTGAACAAGGGATGCATGTAGATTATTCAGTAGGTGCTGGGTACCAGGAAAATTCCCTTTTCTTGATGAATAGAATTATCTGAACCATAGCTCCTATCTGGGTTTCCTTATTAGCCACAATCTAGTTGTCCAAATGAGGCAGATAATGTGGCCAGATAGTTGTTAATCAAACAGGCTAATTGCTCTCCTGTCTTACTGCATCTGGCACAGCGTACATAGTTTAGCCACACTGTAATGTCTTTACTCGATATTGACTATCCACTCTGAATGGAGTTGTAACACAATAGAACACTGCACATGGCACACAGTACCTGATGCAGACAGCAGCTACTCAATGTAGTTTTTCAAATGAAACTAATACAGATGCAGCATTGAGCCAGGAAATGTCAATGTCTGGCAGTTTGCCAACAGAGTAGATAACCCGCTATCTAAACATCTCATAACTGATGAAAGCATACAATCTGCAAAGTTCCCTGTAGCAAGGGAAATGTGGTCATCCTAAGCTGGGCTGTACATGCACAGGATGTGTTGCTATTTTTAAGGATGATATACGTTTTCTGTGTTCAGACGACTACTCAGCAGTTCTGCTGTGCGGTTTAGTGGCTGCTAACCTCAGAGTACCCAGATGAGTAGCATTTGGAAAAACTGCAGCTCAGATCATCAGAATTAATCACCTGGGTGCAAATATCTTAATTGTAGGACTGGCCACTGTTTCAAATGCCAAGAAAGCATGAATGTTGCTTCAAATCGACCAAAGTCAGCAGACTGGTGATTGTAATATTTCTTTTGTTAAAGCACAATAAATAAATAAAACAAAACATAGATAAAAGAGTCACTCAATGGAGCACATGAACTGCACTTTTTTAAATATTTTATTAATTTTTGACAGACATACTAAAAAGACATAATTCAAACCATAGTACTCTTCATGGCAGTTCATAGCATTAATGCATTAATCCAGGATTTGTAAACAAAAGCATTTATTACTCCACTAGATGGGGAATCCCTAGACAAAAACTGGCAAAGCAAATATTTCCAATATGTGACATATGCCGCCTGTAGTAACTATCAATAAGCTGAAAAACTAGGGAATACTAGCCTCTAAGGCTGCAACACTTTGCATATAACCAAACATTTCATTAGCATTAATATGAAAGAAATACAGAAATCACACATGCCCCTATAATGCAAAGCACCATGGCTGCATATGCATTAGAATCAGTATGATGCTTGCCTGCTTTGACCACAGCTTAAGCTATTACTTCATTGTTTTGTCTGCACATATTTTAACAATATACAGCATAATTAGGAGAATAACCGGCACAAACCAAGACGAGTAAGCCAAGCTCCAATTTGAACATCAAAACTGAAATTGATAGTACTTCACCAGACACAATATCTCTGCAAACTAAAGCCTCTTTGGGTTCAAACAGCATGTGCTGTGATCCTGAGAAGATTGTAGCCCTAGTCCCCTGCTTCTCCCTCTCGACTGTCTGAGAGCCTACTGGCACCAGTTTGCCAGAGGCCACATGCGTAAATCTCTAATACATCTGAACATTCAGAAAGACACATCAGTGGCTCTCCGTACAGAAACTGAGAAACATAAACTTTGCCAGCAGATGAACCAAAGGGTCCATCCAGTCTGCCATAAAATGTCTTTCCCATCCCCTGACCTAATGCCTCAAAAGGTTTTTCTAGCTCCAACCCTCCCTCTCACCGCCTAGCCCTCCCACCAACTTGCTTTTTTCTTCCCCCTGAAATTATCAGCTCTTTAAACCTGTCCCATCTGTGTTTGAGCACATTGATAACTCCCCACCCTCCACACACACTTCTGCTATCCTCTTGGTGAAGTAGAACTTATTTACAGCCCTCCAGAAGTTTCCGATGACTGCTCTCTGTTTATGTCCTTTCATGATTTCAGTACTGTTTCTGTTGAATGTGGTCTTCACAGGCTACTTTATTAGTTCCCTCAGGAACCTATACATCACTATTATGTCACCCCTCTCTCTTCTGACCTTCAGTGAGAACATGTTAGGGCCTCAAGCCTTTCTTCATAGGATCTGCCTCGTTAGATCAAGGTAATCTCGGTGGTCTTATGCTGTATAGACTCTAGCTTATCCTTGCCCTTCCTTAGGTGTGGAATCCAGAACTGGGCACATTATTTTAGGTCAGGCCTCTCCAATGACCTGAACAGGGGCAACATTACCTCCTTCCTCCTACTGTCACCCCCTCTCCCAATGCATCCCAGCATCCCTGTTGCTTTGTTGTGTGCTATAATTCTAAGTAAAGTACCTCATTAACTTAAGTCTGAGTCCTGTCCTCCTGGACTTTGAACCTGAGCCCTTTCAGATTCTATTGTATTCAGAAAGTGGTCAGTATCCTGCATGTTTGCAAACAGGTAAACTGTCCCTCCCCTCCCAACACACAGTCTGAGCAAGGGCAATTGTGAAAAAGGGAGTGCAGGTCTCAGACCAGCTGCTTAAGTGGCTCAAAGTCTTCCTGTAGGTCATGTCCAAAAATCATGGTGTGGATAAATTCTCCTAGTGGAGATCCTGTAGCAACCATGATTTGAGAAACCCTGCTGTGTCCTCACCCTCAAGGTTCTCTAGCAGTCCCTCCAAATGGAGATTCATTGCCAGCAAAGCAATCCATGCAGCCTACACTGTGGTCTTGATAACTATGATGGAGGTCCCCACCAGTGCTTTCTCCAGCTGGCCTGCTGCATCCATCTCTTTAGACATCCCATTACAGCCTACTCCACAACCTGCATTTGCATTGAAAACATGTCAAATCTTTGTCCAACTGCTTGGATGGATTTACGCAGTTTTTAAGAGACTTTGATGTCTGCATGTTCTGTGGATGCCAACTGTCCCTCCAACGGTGTCTTCTGCCTCTCTGCTCTGCTCACCCAGGTCTTGGAGTTAAAAAAAGTCATTTGAATTTGACTATTGAGTATGAGGTCTACCTATATTGTCCCAGATGTTGAAGACTCTCAAATTGTTGAGTTCCAAACTAAAACCCCTGTATAAAATCAATTATGTTGACAAAATCAAGCAGCCTGAGGTGGGAGCTTTTGCAATAGTGTCTTTTGAAATTGACAGCTAGCCCTGCCACCTGATCAGTTGTACTTTTGAGGACTGAGAGTCTGATTTGTTTGTCATATCAGACACTTTCAAGGGAACTGTTTATGTGCAGCTACACCATAGGTTTTAAGTCCATGAAACATTCTTTTATATGAGCTATAGGGTTTACCTGTACCCAGCAACAGCCCAGAAATATTGAGGACTACAAAATCTACTCTACTGTATTTAAATTCTACATTGCCACCATTTTTCAAATCTTGCGAGCCTAATGTAGGGGGCACACCTGTAGTGCCAGAACACTGGCAGGGACTACTGGTTCAGGGTTGCTATGACAGGCATGTACCTCGTCTGGAAATACAAGGAGAGGCAGGCAGGACTTTCAGATGCAACCAAAGATTTGTATTTGGAAGGAAGGAAAAAACAAGTGTCACGTCGGAAACAGGAGGAGCAATGCCACGAGTTCAAATGGTTGTATGCTAGGTGATAAACTTAAATTCAGTATTGGTACTTCTTATATTATGTGAGATACCACTAGCTCCCTTAATAATTTACTAACACTAATAATGATTCTAAACACGCTAAGCGCCATGGCCAGAAGCAACATGAAACTGTAGTCTGGGTAACCTTGTGTGATACCTGAGGGTTCAGTCACCTGCAGGTTTGGTTTAGACAGGATAGTAAAGCTAGTATGATTTTTGTCTTCTCCTGTACATCTGTAATCATTTGTATACCCTACCCCCAGGGCGCATCTGGAATCGAGTGGTACTCCGCTCAGTATGCCTTCCTGGTAAATCTCTTAAATAAATAAATAAATAAGTGGAACATCTTGTAAATTAGGGGGTTGTGCACTGGTTGGAAGCTCATGGAAAGTTGCTTCCAGTTGAGGCCAGAAGGACTAACTGTAGCTGCAGAAAGTGGGGATCACTGCTGGGCACACCTCATCCCCTGATTTGTCAGAGATTTGACTACCCAGGATAGGTCATGTTAGACCAAAATGCAATTGTGCAGAATTCTTTCACTGGACCCTTGTGTCACCAGGAGAAAGTTCATAGCAGACTGACAGACAGAGTATGAACAAAGAAACACCAAATTGTCTCCTTAAGGTCTTGTGCCTTTTTTCCTTGCTCCTGGGGATCTGACCACTTTCATCACCCCTGAGGGATCTGAACACTTTTGTCTCTCCTGATGAAGGAAAACCCTAACCCATTCCATGTTGAAGTCCCTGGCTACTAATCCACTGCAGCTCCTAGACTGCCTTTACTTCCTAAAGGTGGTGGACTGCACTAGAAGAAGCAGCAGCAGGAAGAGACCTTGCCTGAAAATCGCCCTAGTTCTAACTTAATGACCAGCCCCACGATAGAAGCCTGTGTACAACAGATGAAGCAAGATGTAGCAGTTGTAATAAATTTCATGTCAAAACAGGTATTGTTTCTTGTTTATGTACACTAAAGTATTTTTTGTACACAAAACTACTTTATGCTTCAGGCAGATTACAGTTTGGTAGGGCACTGTTTATGAGGTACGGTAAAAGGCATAACACACTTTAGGCAGGCTTCAGTTTGGTAGGGCACACTGTGGGAGATACGGTGAGGAGCACTACACCCTTTAGGCAGGTTTCAGTTTGGTGGAACACTCTGTGGGAGGGAAGGTGAGGAACACTAAGAACTTTATGCAGGTTTCAGTTTGGTAGGACACTCTGTGGGAGGGAAGGTGAGGAACACCAAGAACTTTATGCAAGTTTCAGTTTGGTAGGACACTCTGTGGGAGGGAGGGTGAGAAGCATCACACTGTAGGCAAGGTTCATTTCAGTAGAACACACTGTGGGAGGTACGGTGAGGAGTACCACATACTTTAGGCAGGTTTCAGTTTGGTGGAACACTCTGTGGGAGGGAAGGTGAGGAACACCATACACTTTAGGCAGGTTTCAGTTTTAGTTCGGTAGGACACTATGTATGATATACGGTGAGGGGCACCACTCACTTTAAACTGGTTTCATTTTGGCAGGGCACTACCCCTTCCAGATCAAGGCTGACTCTTTATTACTCATCTCATCCCCTGGAGGCATCCCTCTTTACTACCCTGGACTCTCAAGTGCAGCCAGGGGCTTTACTGACTTCTTTTGAGATTAACATGGGTTGGTGCGAGTGTAGGTGTGCCAGTTATGGGGAGGCACAGTATTTGGGGAACACTCTGATGGACACTGGACCAAGCTTGAAAAAATCTTTATTTGAATACTATTGATACCTATGTTATAAAATATCTAACATGATAATGCATTAATAAGATGTCTAGTGAAAACACAGCAAACAAAATGAAATGTGCCTTTGTACATGCCTGTTACATAAATTCAGCAGACTTTTCAGTAGTACATTTGCCTCTCAATCTGTTTCTTAGTCTGTGTAATTTGCTTCTTAAACACAAAGATCTATTTTGCATTAGACAGATACCCCCTCTGCTATCTTCTCAACATTAACAATCAAATCTTACAGACTGTTCCTTTGACTTCCTCTGTTCCATATTCACAGCTCTCTCTCTCTCTCTTTCTCTCTCTCTCTCTCCCTCCCTCCTCCTCTCTCTCTCTCTCTCTCTCTCTCTCTCTCTCAGCTCTTATCCACCCCTCGGCTCCAGCTAATTGTCTATTAATTAGTCTGATTGATACACTTTAGAGATCGGTGGAAACTCTTTTTGTCACAGCATTTTGATAAATATTATTTAACACTTTTGTATCTGGGCTGTGATTCCTGACACTTTGGGCATGGGTCAGCATTACACAGGTCAATAAGACAGAACACTCATGGACCTACCCAATGGACCCCACTTTGGGTCACATTGCCCATCTATCAGCCCTGCTGTGGTAGACATGTGCCACAACTATTGACCATCATGTGGCTTTGATTAGGCTGGGGAATATATATCCCATCAACTAGGTCTCCCAGGGTGTTATAAAAGTTGTATCTGGCCTGATGGTTTAGATACAATCCATCTTCCCCTGCATGCTAGCTTTCTGCTATGTATACCAATATTTCATATTGCTTTTTATATTTCAGCCATTCCTTTAATCAGTAGGTCCTATTCATTTAACATACACACACACACACGCATGCACGCATGCACACGCACACACAAAAAATGCTCTTACAGACTCTTCAGTGAAAAGGCTCAAGACTGCTCGTTAAATATTAGAAGTCAGGAGAGATAGTGGGGACATCATGGAGACCTTTAAGTACCTAAGCGGTATTAATAAAGTGAATGTTAGTGGTCTGTTTACAAGTGAGGGCAAGGGAATAAGAAGCCATGGACAGAAACTGGTGGGGGAAGCTTTAAGTGGGATATAAGGAAGTGCTTCTTTAAAGAAAGGGTTTTTGAAAATGGAATGCATTGTCAGAAAAAGTGTCAATGCCAAGTCCGTCACTGGCTTCAAAGGGACAGGCGCAGGGAATAGTTTAAACCAGAACAGAGGAAGGGTGAGGAACCAAGGGAAGAGGATGAGTGGACTAGGGAGGGGTGTCAAAGTACAATCCAGGCCATCAGTAGACCACCTCCAATCCAGCATTAGGCTGGGAACAGATGCAAGCAGGTACTGGGCAGACTTGAAGGGCCATTGTGTCTTTTTGTGCCTGTCAACATCTATGTTTTCATGTTGTTTTTTAATACTGATGCAAAGGTGAGTAAATGTGATGTTCCAGAGATAAGCAGAATCCTTTACAGAACATTCATTTGATAAAATGTGCCAGCTACCTGGATTGCACCATGCGGGGCTGGCTTTAGTGTTTAGTGGGCCCCCAGATGATGAGCCACAGGGCCCTTACCCAACCAGACTTGACCATGTCTTTTACTCTGTCTTTATTGCACACCATTTTATTTTCACTGCAACCAGTTACATATGTAAGCTTTTTAGGAGGACATATCAGTATTAGTCCTTGGGGGCCCAACTGCCCATCCAATTCATATTTGTTCAACAGTCTCTGTTTGACTGGGCCATGCCTTGATGAGTAATTTCATGATGACACCACAGAAGAAAAATCCACAGAGCTCATTGATGTTCTTCATTGCTGTTTTACTATAAACATGAACAATGATAAAAAAAAATTAAGCTGCCCTCCCCCCCCCATGAGCAAGGGGCAGTCAGCAAATGCAGGGTTCGCTGGTGCCCCAAACTGGCTATCACACCTTGGCATGAACTACTGTACAAGAACCGTATTCACCACATTGACTGTACACTGCTATCCACTCCTTCAAGAGCTGATAAATACTCTTGCCAATCTTTGAAAAATATAATATTTAGACACAATTCAGCTTGTATTTTATATATTTTAATAGATTTCTCTTCCCCGTATTTATTATGGCAGATGTCTGCATAAAAGCAGGATCATCATCTGAAGGAGTTGAATATGTACTCACTGGTGGAGAGGTGAGATGGGGGATATGATTGAAACCTTCAAGTAAATGAAAGGGATAAACAAGACAGGCAAGGAGGGACTATTCAAGTTAAGGGGGATTTGGACGCTCTAGATCATGATCTCAGATTGGACCGGGGAAGGTTCAGGTGGGAAATGAGAAGACACTTTTTTACAGAGAGGGTAGTCTCTGGGTGGAACGTGTTGCCTGGGAAAGTGGTATCCTGTGGAACAGTGGACTTCTTCATAAGGGGATGGAATAGGGTAAGAGGGAGGGTCAGGGAAGTTGAAGGAGAGGCAGCTGCAGTATAAAGGTTGCTAGTTGCATACGAGCAGATTCGATAGACCATAAGGCCTTTATCTGCTGGCAAATTCATATGTTCGTATGTATTTTTTTTATATATATATTTACATTCTTTTTCTGGCTCTGCTTGGTGCTGGAGAACTCTCTCGGGCATCAGCACTCCCTCGACTCTACCTCTGAGCCTGAAACCCTCCAGCTCCTGGCACCACTCCGGTCATCCCCTCGGCTCTGAGCCCTCCCAAGGTGGGACTTCTCTAGCCACCCAGGGCGCTCTGTCTTGTAACACAAGCTGGGCTGGGCTCAGCCCAGAAGCTGGGTGGGTCTGGCTAGTGGAGTGTGGTCGAGGGGGCAGTGCCTTCACCTATCTCTGGGAATGGGGTTTTCTTGGCTGCATTGCTTCCCTCCCCTCCATCCCTCCCCCAGCAGAGCTCGGTTGTGCAATGGCGCCAGGCACACATGCCACAGCCCCACCTCCCCTCTAGCGAAGCCCTGCATGTTGCAGTGCTTCTGGTTGCCACAGGGGGCTGCTGCAGTGCTGGGCAGGAGCCTGGATCTCCCCTGAGAGAGGAGAGCAGTCCTCTGGATGCTCGATCCTCTCTCTCCTCCCTGCCAACCCCCGGTGGCCAGAACTCGTTCCCAAACCCAGGTCACTGGTGTGGCACAAGGTGTGGCATCCAGTGCCTCAACCCTCAGCACCACCAGGCTGGTCATATGTTTGTATGTATGTATGCCCCAGAAAGCTTATTTCCCACTTGAAGTCAATCCTCTGTTGTGACATCACACTTTATTACCATGGGAATAAGTGTGATATCACAAGCAGAATAGTATGACATCAGGTGAGGGAATAAGTAATAGGAGCTGATGAATTCTCCAGGAACAAAGATCTTCTTTTCATGCAAATTACCTCAGTAATTAATAATGGGGAGAAGAAATGCAGAGCTACTGTGAATTATAAACTGAACTGTGTCCAAATATTATGTTTTCAAAATCCTGTTGGATGCATTCGCTACGCATCTCAGAATGTATTTATTCCCTCATGCCTATACACCCCTCCACTATGTCTAGAGTATCCTTTAGAGCATATCATGTCAATACATTTCTATTTTATGCAAACTAATGACACTACTATAATTATTTTATTCATTTCATTTGTGTTGACTGTGAAATGAGGGCTAGACAACACTGCCTATTTTGAGCCTCATCTGAGGGGGATACAGATTAAGCCAACTGAAACTCAAGCAGATTAAGCTGTTGGTTGTATTTTTAGAGAATGAGGGGAAATTCAGCCAGAACACCAGCGAAGTACCCCTGCTCTTCCCAAGAACTGTCACAGGAACATTAACACCTACTTGAACAACCACCAGAAAAGGAAGATGAGACGTCAGTTTAATGTCTCATCAGAAGGATGAATGCTGAAGTATATATAATTGTCTACTCATAAATGTAATTAATATGCTTATTGTAATAATGTAGTAGCACTAGTTCAACTATATTACATATATATATATATATATATATACTCCTCTGCTTTTCTTACATTACTTTTGATAATTGCTTTAATGAATAGATTTTATTCTGATTTCTCTGCAAGGCATTTGCAGAGTCCACATTAAAGATACAGTATAAACACAGGCACTGGTCTATGCCTTTATGTTTGCTTGCAGTTTTTACTAGTAAAGTTGCTATGCGTAGTTAGTAATGGAGAATAAATTCATTTAAATAATGACTTTCTTGCTGATCAAGCATGTTCTAGGCTAGTTGATGACCATGCATGACCTAGTGGGTATAGTAAAGTTGTATTGGGATTATCTGTAGAGAAAATGGAGGGGCTATGGCTGAGAGTGGCAAGCAGCAAAACAAAACAAAGGAGTGTACATTCTGTTTCAGTGTCGAGGTGTGTGTTTAGGAGAACAGAATGGAGGATATGGCTTGCCAGCACTGCCTCTAACATTTTAAACAACAGAGCAGTGATTGAGCGCAAAGCTATATGGATGACATGGAAATGTCACTTTTCTGGTGTGATGTGATTTTTGGAGTTTGCCTACAAGCTGACCAGAAATTTTTGTGAACTTTAAAGGAGGTGATATTATATCTCTAAGACATGGTAACTGAGCATCTGTATGTGAATGTACTTGTTTGAAACAAGTGTAATCATGTTAATGTCATGAATATTTGCATGTGGAAAATGACTATTTTGTCATGTATAAATGTGATTTATACAGCAATGTGATGGTGAATTCAGGGAGTTCATGCAACAAATTATTTCAGATGTTTCAAAACACAGTTTTGTGTTTGGGGTGATTCAGTCAGAGAAAAAGGAATAGTTTTATTTTCCTTGGGAAGGGGATTTGAAGCAGCCCACAGCAAGTAAGAGTTGTAATGGTTGGACCTATTTCTCCCGATCTAAGGCATACAGTACATCAGGTATAATATCCAAGGACTCATTAACATAATTTGCCCTTAGGCCATTTTTGTGGCACTGAGGATTAAAGCACTGGGCGCACCACCTCGTGCCACACTGGTTATCTGTTTTTGGGAATGAGCATGGGTTGCTGGGAATGAGGAGGGAGGGAGGGAGAGGACTAAGCATCTGATGCACTGCTCTCCTCTCCTGTCCTGGGTTGGGCCAATTCGCTGTATCACTCCATGGCTGCCATCTGGTGGAGGAAGGGTAGCAGTGCCACAGCTGAGAAGTGTAGTGCAGGGGCTGCGGTTGTGTTGGGCATGCATGACTCCATGTGCATGAACATGTGGCCACTGTGGCAGCAGAAAAATTGCGGAGAGAAATGGTGGCCATGGGCTTCATGAAGTCCTGCCTACCTACTCTCATCCTGCTCTGTCTCCAGTCAGCAGGACCCCAAACTGGAGGCAGGATTCCCAGGTAGGGTGAGGGCAGGCTCCCTTCCCCTCCTGGCCCCATCACAGGGAACACAATCCGTGGGGGTATGAGTCTCAGTGAGACCAAAGGATAATAGACAGACAGGAGCGGTAGGGATGGGGCATGGCTAGTTACCACAGCACACTGTGGAGGATAAACAGCCATAACACCTGTATAGATAAAAACATTATTTGCCCTTGTAGAAAAATATGAACTAGAACCCCCTTGATAATGAGGTTGAAATGGTTTTAAATGAATTTATTTCATTTGGATTTCAGATTTGCCAACATTCTGGTTCATGTGTAACAGCAGTTTTGATTTCATGGAATAGATGAAGTGCCTAAATTATTACTGTTTGGAGTCAGAACTGCCTCACTCAGAAAACATTCACTGCCTACTGTACATCAAATTGGCATAGTACCTTTACTAGTTGTCACTGAGGGCACCAGCTATTCAGAGATCTGTTATGGGTGATGGTCACTCTAAGGCTCTCATGTATTCGGTAGGTCATTACTGAACATACAGTACAACTCACATTAAACTGCTCTGCCAATGAGCTGCTTTCGCATTTTTTAGTGAGTTGCATAAGTATTGCTTGCTCTAGTGCAGAGCCCTACCAAAACTGTTGCCTAGGAGTTTCAACCCAGCTTTGCATTGCACAGTGGCAGAACTCCTGATGCATTAGAACTGAGTTGCAAAACATTTTATAACATGCACTTCAGCTGCTAAAAACACAATGTGAGCTGTCAATGCATTACAAGCTCTAAAAAAACATAACCAACTCATTGGTGAAACACTTTAATGTGACTTGCACAGTAGTGGATGGCACAGTGAATGCTCAGGATTTCATCAAAAGGAGAAAAACAACAGTTTGCAGAAATGCACTGAGAACTGAACCAGTGGGTCTGATATTTGATTATTAATATTTTACAAACCTTTGAGTCAGAGATTCCTTTACAGATGCTCCACATCATGGAAGTACAAACAAGATTTTAAAAAAGACAATACAATAAAGCAAACAAAACAGGATACATCAAATTGCATAGGGTAACAGTCAACCCAGAGTCAAACATAGTACAGTAGATTCAAAGTAATATAAAGCATAGTATACTAACTCAGTCACTTAAGGGCTCAGCCCCAATATAGTTACGGTACAACAATTAGAGAACATGTACTGAGAAGGTAAGAAGAAGGGAAAGCAAATAAGTAACAGTCAGAAATGACATTGCTCATTAGTAGAGGAGGGAGCTAACGATGTGAGTAGTCAGGTTAGGAGCAGTCACAGATGCAAGAGGTGAGGAGTAGCTCTCTAAGGTTGGATTTGAAGGAGCTTAGCTTCAATTCAGAGGAGCTATCAGCAGGCAGCTCATTCAGTCAGTGGTTCCCTGTAGAAGAAAGCTTGTTGCCTCAGGGACGTCCTGCAGTGAGGAACTAGTTGGGAGTCTTTGGTAGAGCTTCTAGTGGTCCTAGATGTAGGGGAGGCCTGAATAAAATTATGTAGTCCAGGAAGGGAGAGTCCGTGGGCAATCTTCTTGGCAAGTGGGCAGGAGTGGTATTTGATCCTACCATCAAAGTTGAGCCAGTTGGTAAGTTAATAGAGGTCACAAATGTGGGTCCACCTGTCACACCCTGCTACAAGATGGCAGACTTTACTCATGGCAACCTTAATCTTGCAGAGGGTAATGTTATCAGCAGCACCATACAAAATGATCCCATAATCTACTAGGGAAAGGACAGAGGAAGTTATTGCTAGGTGGAGTACCTCAGGTGGCATACACCATTTGCACCTATATAAAACTCAGATTCTGGAGTTTATGGCAGTACTAATAAGGTGAATATGCCCTTGATAAGTAAGGAAGGGGTCAAGGGTGACACTCAGATATTTAAAGGAGGTAATTTGTTCAAGTGTGGAGTGCTGACAATTAAGGACGCACAGAGGAACACCCCTGTGCTTGTTTTGATGATGCGTGAAGACCATGACCTTGTTTTGTTTTTTTTATAGTTTAATACAAGTTTATCCACAGAGAACCAAGCTTTAGACTCAGAGAAAAAAACTCTGGAGGGTAAGTTGAAGGGGGGTCACAGTGACTGCAGAAAAGTACAATGTCATCTGTATATAACAGCAGCTAACCAGAGCAGGTTTTGGGAAGTGAGTTCAGGAAGAGGCTAAAGAGATGTGGCCCCAGGATGGATCCCTGGGGAACACCCGAGTGAACTGGCAGACTGAAGGATAAAGTGAAGTTAATTTTAACTTGCTGGGATCTACCACTAAGGTAGTTCTCAAACCAGGAGGTGGCTTCTGGTGTTTGATCCATAGTTGGCAGGGACTCAATAAGGAGGGCATGATTGACTGTATCAAACACCTTAGTTAGATCTATGTAAACAGATCCAACTAAGTGTCCATGGTCAAGGGCTTTATGGATAGAGATAGTGTATTCCATAAGTGTGGTGGTAGTACTGTGTCCCTTTCTAAAGTCATGCTGTTCATAGCAAAGTAGGTTATAGTTTGTCAGATAATCACTGAGTTGGTGAGAGATAATTTTTTTGAGGACCTTGGAGACAGGGGAAAGAATGGAGATAGGGCGATAGTTACTTTGGAAGGTGCGGTCCCCACCTTTTAGGATAGGCGTGACAATAGCCAATGTCCAAAGGGATGGGAATTGGCTGAGACAGAGGGAGAGGTTGAGTATTATAGTGAGAGGGACAAGGACTATATCAATAGCCAACTGAAGAAGCTTGTTGGTCCAAGAAGTCACCACTGTGCTGTGTTTTACCCAGGACTCTTGATAAGAAGGATCTGGCCTCATAGGTGGAAACAGTCCTGAAGCGGAAGGGTGGGATATTAGCAGGTGGTGAGGAGAAGGTGAGTAATAAGGGGAGGTAAAAGAAGTTAGGGGGAAGCAGACTGTTAAGATCAGAAAATGTGGAGTTAAGGGTGTTGGCTATGAGCAGGGCATCCTGGGTGGGGGTTCCATTGATGGTGAGGTCCTTAATGTTATCCCAGAACCCCCACCCTGAACCCCAGGAGGATGACAGGGTTGCCTGATAGTGAGCCACCTTAACCTTTGGAATTTTACTGGTGTGTTTATTTCTGGCTGCCCTGTAGAGCTGCCTGTCTATAGGTAGACCAGATTCAAGGGCCTTGAGCCAAAGGTTATCATGATGGTGCATGATTATTAGTGTGTATTTATATTTTGTTATGTTGTTAGCATTTTAATTGAAAAGGGAGGCACCACTATAAAAAAGGTGTGTGGCTGAACTGTGATTGGGCAGCAAGAACATTAGCTAAACCAAAAAAACTTTCACTGAGCTAACTGTTGACTGGACATGGAAATTTGGTGGAACAAAATGAGCTATTTGTACTACTAAGAAGGGTCACTCTAAAAGGGAATGGGCACATGTACAGTAATATGTTGTGTGAGCGCCAATGGCTAGCAATTAGTATTTATTAACTGCTATGGATAATTTTATTAAATGGCCAGAATTATGCCATCTGTGGTGTGATCACATCCATATCCTGTAAAGTAAGAGCCCCTGTCTCACCTGTTGAATGTCTTTTTCTCAGTCCTTAGGTTGTAAGTTCCTTGTACCTTGTGATGGGGTAGAATAGGACCCTGTCCTAGTTGTTATAGAGACAGTGTTTAAAATGCAAGGATCCGTCCTTTCCTGTCTATTTGTCTGTCTGGTTGTGCAACCCAATTTTCCTTTGAGACTTTGGATTTGATCACCCCAACAATCTTGCAATCATTTGCCTCTCACTGTCTCCCAGTTTTACCTTGCTGTTTATTTTTCCTCCCTTGCATATCTGCCAATATAAAATATGTGCAAATCATTGTATGAAAATGTACTAAGAATGTGATCTCTTTTGCTTACAAAATATATAGTGATACTGTTGAAATATATATAATTATATTTTGAGATGATTGAAGAAAGCTATTGTAAATGCTCGAGGTTACTTGAGTGCAAATCTTTCAGCCTTTTGCAAAAGCTTCAAATGGGGGGCTCTTGGCTCAAGCACACTGTGTTCTAGCAACCCTGCCTGATATTTACAAGAACAGACTGCTTGCTAAGAATGGGGGTTGAAAAGACTTATAAAAGAGCTAAGCTGCAACTGCAAGAAAGATCAGAAGAAAAAGGACACAGAGACTGAAATAAAAAACAAATTAATTTCTCCTCTGTACATAATTACTCTGAACAAGTTTATTTATTATGTTACTGCTACTGTAAATAAATATTTTTGGTGAATTCTGCAACTGCTCCTGGTTTTCCTATGCTTCCTGACCTGTGCCTCGATGAACGATGGTTCTAGAAGTGGGATTTACGCTGTGCATACTCTAATACAGTAGTCCCTTAAGTTTTATTTGCTAGGAACTGACTTTGTTCTTGTAACTGATCACAATCCTCTCTGTTGGCTTAACCAGATGAAAGATAAAAATTCCAGAATCACATGGTGGTACCTGGCACTATAGACATTTAAATAAATGGTGATACACAAATCTGGTAAAGAGAACAGCAATGCTGATTTTATGTCAAGATATGGCTCTGGAATTGAGGATTCTGGAGGTTGAAAAACAAATGTATGGGTTTAAACTTTACTGTTTGCTGTACGGTTATGAAAAAAAGACAGAGAGATGAAGCACATGTGCTTAATTGCTGAAAGCAACAATGTTAGTAGAGAATAAAAAGTTTGGGAAACCTGTCTAATAAAACAGGTTCCCTCTTAAGGAGGGGTTGTATGTGACAGGGTACAATAGGACCCTGTCCCAGTTGTTATAGAGAAAGTGTTTAAAATGCAAGGATGCAAAAGCTACATGGAATACCTTCAATTCATTGTTGGGTAGAGGAAAAAAGACAGATGCTATTATTATTGAGTCCAATGGTTGTTCAATTAGTGATCCCTCACAAGAAACATAGAATTTGATGGCAGATAAGGACCGCTTGGTCCACCCAGTCTGCCCATCTCCCTACTTACTGGATAAGCTGCAGATCCTAGTTAACCAGCAGCCTACTTCTTCCTACCCCAACCCCCTAGAATGGCCTTATGACTATCCCATGCATGCTTGGTTTCCACCACTGTTTTTGACTCCACAACCTCCTGCAGAAGTGGCTCAGTTGTTCAATTTACACTTTTCTTGTTTGGATAAGTATAGAACAAATGGCCCACTTGATTCAGGTATCATTAATAAACAGGGTATAGGTCAGGGTGAGGGATGTCCTGCTCCTAAATTTTACTTTCGTGCTTTATTGCCTGAAGATGTTTTTTATTTGATCAAAATGAGTCCTCGTCCCTATCTGGGTCCTGATTTTGTTGACTTTCAGATACTTAGAAAAGTTGGTTATTCTATTGTACCCTTATTACGAAATTGTTTAACTATTCTCTTTGTCATGGTGTTTTACCACTTGCTTGTAAGTGTGCTACAGTTAAGCCTATTTTCAAAACGGGTGTAAAAATGGACTTCAATAACTATTGTCCCATTTCACTTCTTGCTCCCTTCTCCAAAGTATTGGAAAGAATTGTTAGTGACCAAATTAGTAAGCATAATGGTCCTGTGATGGCAGCCTAATGAGAAGTAGCTAGCTCCCTTTGCTCCGCATTCCTCCTGACTATTTTCACTGAAAACCATTGTCTAAACTACAAATCTTTCTGGGGAATAAGTTTAGCACAACCTCTATAACCTACAGAACAGGAAACCAAGTAAGAATGGAAGTGTTTATGTGCAAGGCGCCGCCGTGCCATTCACCTCCACCCATGCCAGAGAAAGACAAGGCCACCAAGAGGTCCAAACAACAGCCTGCTACTGGCAGTAAATCTGCAGTGGGATCGGCTGCACTTATGGAGGATCGCTTTCTTGAGATCATGCAGCCACTCCACAGCTCAATTGCAGACATCTCTGAAGAACTACATCAAGTGCACTCCTCAATGGACTCTAACCATTCATGTTTCTGACTCAGAAGCACATCTTGCCTCCCTAGAAAAAAGGGCAGACAAATTTGAACTGGATCGTAGTATTGTGGGGAAAAGGATCAAGAAAATGGAGGAAAAACTAGAGGATCTTGAAGGCAGAAACCGCCAAAACAACCTGCTTATTCTCAGGATCCCCGAAAGAGAAGAAGGTACCTCACTAATTTTATTTTTTCAAAAGCTGTGTGAAAAAATAGCTGGTCCTTTACCCAATGGACATACTTGCACTATCAAGAGAGCTCACAGAGAACTGCGGCCAGTGCCGCTCCCTACAGGATCACCTCCCAGGCCACTAATCTTCAAACTCTTAAACTTCTTGGATAAGCAACACATAGTGACACAAATTAAAACACTCCAGGAGGTACAATGGAAGGGGAAAAGAATACGTATCACCCAAGATCTCCCACAATCAGTGAGAATCAAAAGGCAAGAACTGCATCCCATCATATCTAAATTGATTGCAGCAGGCAAGCAATTCCGAGTTCGATACCCAGCCATATTACAAGTGAAAATTGAGGAGCATTGGCATGCTTTTGACACACTCGAACAAGCGCAATTAGAACTCAAAAAACTGCTACCAGACCTGTTTAAGTGAGGGGATTGGTGTCATTGAGTGCTAAGGAGATTTTTGAAGCCTTAGGGCCCAGTTACAGACTGAAAAATGGAACATTGTCTTGGACTTCTCTTATTATGTGCGACAAGTTCCTGAGGCCCCACGAAACCTGACTCATTCCTCAAGCGTGGTTTCTACAGTGCTTAGAATCCTCGAGAGATGAATTTGAAATTTCAGCATATATTGGGGAACTCTTCGATACGAATACGAATGAGTAGATGTTAGTTTACAGCAGTTCACCATTTATTTTAAAAATGTAATAACTAATCTTTACATGTCCTCCTTGTCCCATGGGCAGGTACTGATCCAAACTATAGCCCTTGGAATGAAGATACCTATGGAAGGACACTATTTGTTTTTATCCTAATCAGAGGATAACCTTGGTTTACATTTCTACATTAATATTGCCTAAATTGGTTTGATTTTCATTTTAACTATATTGTCATGCCGGATGATAACCAAATGGAGGACAGTTCCTTTAAACTTTTGTAAGTTTTGAAGTTTAATAATAATGATGCTTAACAATTATTTAGATTGGAGTGGATAGTGGCCTAATAAGGCTGATAATTTATATTCTGGTGGTTTAACAATGTTTACATTCTGCACATGTAAATGCAGGTGGGAGGGGTTTCAAGTGGGGCGGGGAGAATGGAGAATGCTGCATCGTGGCAGTGCGAAGTTAACATCGCCTGGCAGCATATTTAGTCAGTGCGGCTGATCGAACCAGGGTCTCACCAGCATGAGTTGCTGGTGAAGCAAAGATCAATCCTATTCTCACATATGGAGCAGAGGTTTGGAATAGTAATGTTCCTTTATGGTTGGAAACTCCACTTTCCTTTTATTATAAATCTTTATTACAGGTCCCATTATCTACATCCAATGTCATAGGGCTGAATTGGGCAGAGTTCCTATTGCCACAATAACTGACATACGTTCTGTGGGTTATTGGTTAAAAACAGCAGGCCAATTGTTTGCCTTTACTGTGCTTGAAAGAAAAGAGCTCCTGGCAAAAAACAAGACTTTAGGTCATCTTGGGTTAAAAATATTCAGAGTATCCTGGGAAGAGTTGCTATGTTTCATCTCTGGTCAGATTGGGAGAAATCAATTACAATATCTCCCTTATTTAAGGAATCTGTTAAAAAGAGAATACTCAGGTCTGCTCAAGAAAAACAAATGGATCTTCTTAGAGACCAATGCCAGGCTAGCTGGCTAGCACAAAATAAGATTGATGCACTTTTAGATAATTATTTAATTCTACCTTTGACCCCTCTAGACAGGAAAATGATCACCTGGGCAAGGATGGGAATTATTTGTTCTAAACATGTACTTTTTAACAGAAAAACTTTACCTAATTCATGTCCGGAAGTATGTAATTGTAACAGGGGCTTTGAAGAAAATCTTTATCATATTACGGTACAATGTTCTTTATATAAAACCTTGCAGTTTAATTTGTTAAATGACTTTCTCACTAAATATGTAAATGCAAAACAAGATCCTCTATTCATACTTTTACATCCCCATACATTAAAGGAGGCTAAGATGGCCTCAAATTTTTCTATCAAGTGATGAAGTATAAAGAAAAACATCTCCCTGCCTCTGAGATTTAATTTGGGGATGGAAATTTAAAAAAGTGTTATAACTAGCAGATTTATAGCTGTTAGGTAAAAACATAAATCAGATAGGAAAAATTTGTTAAGTATTTTTCCTTTTTGCACTTTATTTTTTTTAATTGATTAAGCACTTTAATTCCTTTCATATATTATGTATTGTGTTTTTAAACATGGGATGATTTATTAGAAATTGTAATGTTTTTAATATATTGTAATGGTGTATTCACCGAGCAATAAAGCTGAACTGAACTGAACTGATAGAATTGGGGATATTTATTACAATTGTGTGTAATAAATGATGCTGGGGAAATTTAAAGATACAAACAAGGGGGGAAGGAACGTGCCACAGTTTTGTTTACCGTATAGTAGCTGGTTATAATGATGGAGGGGAGTACTTCAACAAAGTTTCTTTGATCTCAGTCCATACTGCCAATCTTATAATGGGAGGCCCATATAACATCACAACAGGGAATGTCCACGGTGCTAGAGGCAGGTGTAAGTGACAAATAGTTCTCGGGCACCTACAGTATCTCATCTTCATGTTGGAAATGCATGTCTACAAGAAATGCACTTAAAAAGAGAAGATACCTCTCTTCTTTGTAGAAATTGGGTGGGACAAGCATACAGTGCTGGAATTTGTATCAGCCGTGTCGGAATTGCTATCCTAATCACCAGAAATATCCTATTTAAACTTGTACAAGAAATATCGGACACAAAAGGTAGATATATATTGCTCATAGGTGAATTGCAAACTAGACCTGTTTTGATAGGATCTATTTATGGTCTTAATACAGATTCACTCTTGTTTTTCTCATCCCTTCTTAATTTGATTACCCCTTTTGCACATACATCAATTTTCCTGGGTGGGAACTGGCATTTAACACCAGAAACCCATTTAGACAGATCTGATAATAAAAAAACTGGACTTTCGCCAGCTCAAAGGGCCTTAAGAGACCTTACAAATGGGGCAAGGTTGGTCAATATATGTCGAACGTTACTCCCCACTGAAAAATCATATACTTTTTTCTCATCTCCCCACCATACATACTCAAGACTTGATTACTTTTTATTGAGCTCATTTCTCCTACCAGGCATAATCGATACTCAGATACACGCCTGGGTGATCTCAGATCACTCACCTGTCTCTGTTTCTTATTTACCTGGACCTGGTGTACGCAGGAACCACCTATGGCATATGAACAACCTATTACTTAAGTCACAACCCACTTTACAACGTATCAGAGATTTTGTCTCACAATTTTTCCAAGCCAATATAGCCTCAGTTACCAGACCTGATATTATATGGGTGGCCTTCAAATATGCACTACGTGGTGACTGTATTCACTTTGCATCCAACAGATCCCATCAGTTTAAGGCAAAAAAGGACAAACTATTACTTGATATTCAAACGATCTAAAGAAATATTAACTGCCACACCTCAGATGAAGATTGGGTTAAGTTGCATGCTTTAAATGCCCAATTATATGCACTTATGGCTCAACAAGCAGAACTTGCAATAAAAATAACTAAATTTAAATACTTAGAATCAGGAGAAAGGGGTGGTAAACTCCTAGCTATCCATCTCAAACAGGCTGAAATGAGCTGTTGTATTTCTAGTTTAAGAACAGACAATGTGGGACCTGTAGTTACCCATCCTCAAGAAATTGTTGATATTTTCAAACTACACTTCCAGACTCTATACTCAGTTCCTTTAGAGAAAGTTGCTTGTCAGAAGGATATAGATAATTATTTAGATAAAATCGTCCTTCCCAAACTGCCTTATGACATTGCAACTTCCCTGGGAAATCCAATCCAAATGATGGAAGTGGAGTTTGCAATACGGCACTTACCCCTGGATAAATCACCAGGACCTGATGGAATTACAAACAACTTGTTTAAATCTTGCTTGGACAAAATCATTCACTTTCTGACTGAAGTATATAATTTTGTGTTCTCAAATGGTTTCTCAGAACAACACTTTCAGGAAGCTATTATTACTCTTATACCCAAACCTGACAGGGATCCTCAATACCCAGAAAATTACCACCCCAAATCACTTTTAAATACTGATATTAAAATCTTGGTAAAAGTCCTTGCCAATAGATTAAGCCCCTTCATGAATTGTTTGATTGGTCCTGAACAAATAGGGTTTATGGCAGGTAGAAATTCTAGTGACCACATTCATCCTCTACTTCACTTATTATCCCTGTACAAACATTCAGATACCCCAACTGTTTTGGTTTCAGTCAACACTGAGAAAGTGTTCAACTGAGTCTCATAGAATTTTCTGTTCACAGTTCTTGAAAGATTCAGATTTCTAAATAGGTTTATTAGTTGAATCCAACTCCTGTATAATTCACCTACAGCCCGAGTCTGGAACAATGGTTTACTATCTGATTCTCTTCCACTGTACCGAGGCACAAGACAAGGCTGTCCACTTTCCCCACTGTTTTTTAACCTCTATTTAAAACCCTTTATTAGAAAATTACTCTGTTCTCCAAACCCACAAGGCATACAGATTGGAACTTCTTGCCACCTCATCTTCGCTTATGCGGATGATTTATTATTACATTTAGAAAACCCAGCCCAGGGCATTCCCACTTTACTCAGTGAAACAGACATGTTTTCAAAAATATCATTTTATAAATTAAATTCCTCCAAAACAAAAGTACTTCCCATGAATGGTAAATCTTTATCAGACAATATAGAGGGGTCAAATCTGACCTGGGAATCAAAATCTACAACATACCTAGGCCTGCAGATTTTCAGGGAAATCTCGCATACAATAAAAGAAAACTTTTTGGTGTTAATGACTGTTCTAAAGGCAGACTTGGTAAGATGGGGCACTCTACCAGTGTCATTATGGGGCAGAATAGCTACCAACAAAAATAATGTTTTATCTTGTATTCTTTACCCCCTAAATATGCTGGGCATTTTTCTTCCATAAATTTGGTTTGCTAAATTGCAAACCTTAATTAACCAATACTTATGGAAGGGAAAGAAGGTCAGGTGAGCCTACTTTAAGCTCACAGCACCCAAACTCTTTGGAGGCCTTGCTCTCCCTTCCTTTTTTACCTATTATTGCACCACACACATATCCAAACTCAGTCAGTGGATTCTGACACCAACCCAAAGATTGCCTGGTTCCCTCAAACCTTTGTGGCTGGATATTGAGACAGTGTTAACAGATACCTATCATTGTTCCTTACCTGCATTATTGTACTCATCCCCTTGGGCATTACCTAAAGCTTTAAGAGACACTCTGATTGGCTGGTCTTTAAAGGCGTTATTCCAAATGCAAAAATACTGGAATGTCAGTTGGTATAAATCACTAGAGCAACCACTAATTGGTAATCCTAATTTCCAAATTGCCCATACTCCTATTCCTTTCCATTCTTGGGCTCCACTGCGGAACCTAACATTAGGTGACTTAGGGCATGGGAATAAACCCTTCACTTTTTCACAATATTGTCAGAATTACAGAATTACAAACCCTAATCCCTTCAAATTCTGGCAAATACTACAGGTGATCCTGTCCTATATTGGAAAATTGACCCATATCGCTCCCTCTGCTGTTGAACCATATCCAATATTATTGATGGCAAATCAGCCCCATGCAATATCCAAGGAATATAAAGAATTACAAACCATGGATCAAAGTTTGCCCAAGGGTGTCTGTTATTATTGGGTAAATAAATTGTCATTACCTGCTGAAATCCCATCCTGGCATTGTCTCTGTTGCAATATATAAGTTTACTAAACAAGATAGACATCAGTTAGTGCAATACAATGTGATGCATAACCTATATTTCTCCCCTGATAGATTATTCAAAATGGGAAAGCTTCGATAGATTATTCAAAATGGGAAAGCTTCATCCCCCTTATGTCATAGATGTAATGACTTCCCAGGTGACCTTTATCACATGTTGTGGTCTTGTGCTAAAGTATCAATTTTCTGGCAAAATATTAAAAACTCACTAGACCCATTTCTGACCTCAGCAGTGGCAAAACTAATAATTATGAGGCACTGGAAAGATAATATTTTGCCTTCAATATTAGAATGGCATAAAGAAACGTTACTAGCAGTTCAGCTGGAAAAAAACGCAGCCCTGTTGGTTAATAGAACCCAGAACTATCTGGACAAATGTGGTCTGCTGGAAGCTTTACTCATAGTATGGAAACCATAAACAGTTTTTGTTTACCACAGGTATATGAACAACTCTTAACCTATACACAGTCTATAGAACTTGGCAAGGGGTTAATTTTAGAGGGTAGGATAAGGGCAAGGGAGGGTAAAAGAGGTAGTACTGTAGTATTGTAATGATATTGTCCTAAGCTCACTTGGATTGAGGACTGAACCTCGTTTATGTTGTTATTATTGATGTATACTGTCTCCTCAGTCATTATAAGATACCCATGGATGTACTGCATCATGATAAAAATTGAAATGAAGCATATTGAATTAAAAAAAAATAATGAGCATATGGGTAAATATAATCTCTGGACCCCTGGATTTGGGGTGGGTCATGATACTGAGACTACCTTGGTGAGGTTCACTGGCCATGCTGATACTACCATCAATGAGGGGGGTATGGTAGCTGTGGCTTTCGTGGACTTCACCAAGGCATTCGATCTTGTTGATCATGATGTTTTGATGAGAATGATGTTAAGGGTTAATTTTTTGGTGGAAGTGATTAAGTGGTTTGGCCATTACTTGAGTGACAGAACACAGATAACTCTTGTCTGTGGTTCCTTGTCTCAGGAAAATTTAATAAAATATCGGGTTCCACAGGGGTCCATTTTAGGACCCTTGTTATTTTCTCTGTTTATTAATACCGTATCTGAAATTTGTTCTGATACAGAAATTATTTTATTTGTTGATGATGCTGTATTATTTTGCACTGGTTCTGATGGTGATAAGCTACATGAAAATCTCCAGAGAGATTGTTTTGCCTTACACTCTTGATTTATTCAACACAGATTAACACTTAATTCTGTTAAAACTAAATTCCTGATTTTTTCTGGTGTTAGGCATCAATTTAATAATGATTTCAAGCTTAATGATACATTTGGTAATTCAATTGAACAGGTATACAATTTTAAGTATCTGGGCCTTGTGCTGGATCAGCATCTAACTTTTGATCAGCACACTGTTTCCTTGATTGCTAGATTACATCAGCGTTTATGTTTGTTATTCCATATTAGGAAGTGTCTCAACCCTGAGACAAGGACCCTCCTGGCAAATAGTTTTCTGTTTTCTCTACTGAGGTATGGCTCCATTGTTTATTCTTGCTCTTCTCTGAAGATGTTAAACAAAATAAAAACTACATATCACAATATATTACATTTCATCACTTGTTTACCTAGGATGATTCATCATTGCACCCTATATGAGAAACCAGGTTGTTTACCTTTTAGTGTTTTTTTTTAATAGTAGATCCTTGACCTTTTTGCATAAGATTCAAATAGGTCTTATACCTAATAGTGTTGTTAGTTTGTTCCCTATTTCCATGTCTACTATTTTTACTGGATCTAGTATTAGAAATGTGTTTAAACTGCCTTGGTTTAGAACTAAATTTATACAAAATTTGATACAGTTTGAAACTGTTAGACAGTATAATCATTTACCCAGTAACATAACTGCTTGTCGTACTGTATTAGGATTTAAGGGTTTACTTGAACAAAAAATTTCCTCTGAGGTTGTCTGTAATTGTTTTAAATGATTTGATTTTGTCATTATATGTTTTGTATTCTGTTGTCTTTTGTTTCTGTTTTATCTTTTTTTTTTTGTATATTGTCATTGTATTTGTTTTTGTTACTGGACGTCTGTGAAAACAGGCATTTTTTGCTCACAGATTCTTCAGAATAAAATTAATGAAATGAAAAATAAAGAAATGAAATGAAGATCTGTCCTTTCCTGTCTATTTGTCTGTCTGGCTGTGCAATCCAATTTTCCTGTGAGACTTCAGATTTGATCACTTCAACAATCTTGCAGTTATTTGCCTCTCACTGTCTCTCAGTTTTCCCTTGCTGTTTGTTTTTCCTCCCTTGCATTTCTGCAGATGTAAAAATATGTGCAAATCATAGTATGAAAATGTAACTGAGAATAGGATCTCTTTTGTTTACAACATATATAGTGTTACTGTTGAAATATATATAATTATATTTTGAGATGATTGCAGAAAGCTATTGTAAATGCTAGAGGTTACTTGAGTGCAAATCTTCCAGCCTTTTGCAAAAGCTGCAAAAGGGGGCTTCTCAGCTCAAGCACACTGTGTTCTAGCAGCCCTGCCTGATATTTACAAGAACAGGATGCTTGCTAGAAATGGGGATTGAAAAGCAGGGTTTTAAATAATTGATTAGCAGTTTTTTCCTTGGGACTATACTAACTGTACAGAAAGTATTTATATAGATTTTCTAGAAGTGCTGTGTTTGTTAAACACAGTGAGGCAAGAGCTATGCATTTTCACAAAGATTTAGCACTTTTATGAGCAAAACGCTAATCAATTTTTAGAGTTATATAAATCCTTGAAAAGACTTATAAAAGAGCTAAGCTGCAACTGCAAGAAAGATTAGAAGTAAAAGGAAACAGAGACGGAAAGAAAAAATGAATTCATTTCTCCTCTGTACATAGTTATTCTGAACAAGTTTATTTATTATGTTACTCTTACTGTAAATAAATATTTTTGGTGAATTCTACAACTGCTCCTGGTTTTCCTATGCATCCTGACTTGTGCTTTGATGACATACCTGTGATGTCATTTTACATTTGGTTATCCTGAAAGGGCCTAATTTACCTCTGGTATGATCTTACCTTCATAAATAGCATAGGAGACTTGACTCCACACTAGCTCATTTTTGGAAGAGAGAGTCCTGAAGGGATTCACTAATTTGAAGGTGGACAAATCAATAGGGCAAAACAGGTACTGAAGGAGCTCAGGGAGGTACTGGTTGCACCTCTAACAGTCCTATTTAATAGCTCACTGGAAACAGGAGTGGTTTTGGAGGACTGGAGGAAGGTGGATGTTTTCCCAGCTCACAAAAGTGGTAGTAGGGAGGAGGCTGGCAATTATAAGCCAATCAGCCTGACATTGGTAGTCTGAAAGTTAGTGGAATCACTGCTAATAGAGAGGATAGTGGAATATCTTGAATCCAGTGGGTTGCAAGACACAAGGCAGCATGGGATCCCAAGGGGGGAGGGGTCATGTCAAACAAATCTGATATGTTATTTGACCGAGCGACAAAGGAAAAATCAGGGTAGAGCAGTGGATGAAGCCTACCTAGATTTCAGTAAGACTTTCTTCTCCATTCCACACAGGAGACTAGTAAGCAAGCTGGGCAGTTTAGGAGTGGATCCAAAGATGATACACTGGATAAGAAATTGGTTTGAGAATAGGTGGCAGAGGGTGGTGGTAAATGGAGTTCACTCTGTGGAAGAGAGGGTGACAAATGGGGTGCCTCAGGGATCAGTGCTAGGACAAGTGCTGTTTAATGCTTTTCACTGCAAAGTAGCTAGAAGGGATGGTCTGTCTCTTTGCAGATGACACCAACATCTGCAATAGGATAGACACTCTGGGATGAGGTGGAAAGGATAAGCAGAGTCCTCAGAAAACTATAGCAGTGGTCAAGGGCATGGCAGATGGGTTTCAATACAAGAAAGTGCAAAATAATGCACTTAGGGAACAGAAACCCAGGGGCAGAGTACAAAATGGGTGGAGTGGTATTGACAACTACCAGGCATGAAAGAGACCTGAGGATAATTATATCTGATGACCTCATAGTGACTAGGCTCTGGGACAGGTCAGTCAGAAGGGCTAATGGGATGTTATCCTGCATAGGGAGGAGTATTCCCAACAGAAGGAGGGAGGTGGTGTTGCCTGGGTATACGTTGCTGGTAGGACCCCACCTGATATGTTTATTTGACTGAGTGACAAAGGAAAAATCAGGGTAGAGCAGTGGATGAAGCCTACCTAGATTTCAGTAAGGCTTTTTACACCATTCCACACAGGAGACTAGTAAGCAAGCTGGGCAGCTTTGGAGTGGATCCAAAGATGATACACTGGATAAGAAATTGGTTTGAGAATAGGTGGCAGAGGGTGGTGGTAAATGGAGTTCACTCTGTGGAAGGGAGGGTGACAAACAGGGTGCCTCAGGGATCAGTGCTGGGACAAGTGCTCTTTAATGCCTTTCACTGGAAAGTAGCTGGAAGGGATGGTCTGTCTCTTTGCAGATGACACCATCTGCAATAGGATAGACACTCTGGGATGAGGTGGAAAGGATAAGCAGAGTCCTCAGAAAACTATAGCAGTGGGCAAGGGCATGGCAGATGGGTTTCAATACAAAAAAGTGCAAAATAATGCACTTAGGGAACAGAAACCCAGGGGCAGAGTACAAAATAGGTGGAGTGGTATTGACAACTACCAGACATAAAAGAGACCTGAGGATAATTATATCTGATGACCTCATAATGACCAGGCTCTGGGACAGAGCAGTCAGAAGGGCTAATGAGATGCTATCCTGCATAAGGAGGAGTATTCCCAACAGAAAGAGGGAGGTGGTGTTGCCTGGGTATAGATTGCTGGTAGGACCCCACCTAGAGTACTGTCCTAGAGCACTGTGTCTAGTTCTGGAGACAATGGCCCTGATTGTAGAAGGTTAGTGCAAGTCGCTGCCAAACACGACTTGCTCCAATTGCCACTGTGACATGGACCCTGTGCCCTATTCTAGAAGGGGCAGGGTCTCTGTGACTAAGTCCTGCAACTTGAGACATGTGTCCAGGTATGTCAAATGGAGGGCCTACTTGGCGAGGAAGTTACAAGCCGCAACTGCAGGTCACAAGTGCTCCCTCCTCATTGCCCACACACTGCCAGTGCCCCACAGGGCTAGAGGCCCCCTACCCACTGTCATGGTGTCCCCAAATTGCACCATTGTCAGTGTAATGCACAGTATGTACAGTACAGGCATACATCCCTTATCCCATACGTACACCTGGTGATCTAGTGGCCTCCCCCACCCAGCCATGCCAGTCCACCCAGCACCTCTCACCCATTCCCAGCCAGCGACTGGCACAGCCCACTTCTCACCTCCATGGCCAGCCACTGACTGCATTCAGTAGGAGCGCTTACTGAATAGACGCACTAAGAAATTAATTTCAGAATGCGTCTTTACAGTAAGCGCTCCTACTGAACTCAGTCGACAGCTGGCCATGGAGGTGAGAGATGGGCTGTGCCAGTCTCCGGCTGGGGACAGGTGGGGAGATATTGGGTGGACTGGCATGGCTGGGTGGGGGGCCACTAGACTACCAGGGATGGTCTGGGGTAATGCCAGCATTTGCGGCAGTGACTTGGGGTCGGGGCATGGATGGGGGAGTTGACAGTGCTGCCCTGTGGGGCATTCAGTGATGGGGGATTCAGGGTGCAGGGTGTGTTGGCAGCCCTGTGAGACTTACACAATATGGGGATTTGGGAGGCAGGGGGTTTGGGCAGCCCTTCGGGGCTTACACCATATGGTGATTCGGGGCAGGGGGTGTGGGGAGCCCTGCAGAGGCTTACACAATATGGGAAATTCAGGGGGCAGGGGGTGTGGGCAACCCTGCAGGGCACCTACTGGGGTGTGCTGGGCATGGGAGGGAGGGCACCTGTGGATTGCCTTCTGGGCTGCTGGTGGGTATACAGGACCCCCGGGGGGCATCTGTAAGTTACACCAGCTAAAAGCTGGTGTAACTTACGTTGCCGGTTCTCCTCCAACATTGGGGACTTTGTTGCTGCATTTCTGGAATGGGGCACAACTGCTACCATAAATCCGATAGCGCCATGTCGCAGGGGGTTTATGGCGCAACTGCTGGCATAACAGCTCTTCAGCACAAGTGGCCTGTGACATGTCACAGGTCACATTGTAGAATCACACATGTCGCAACTGCTGGCGTCAGTTGCTACTTGCGCCATTCTACTTGGTGCAAGTGCTGTTACGCAGGCATAACTTTTCTAGAATCGGGACCAATATCTCTAGAAGGACATAGAGAGGACAGAATCCAGAGGAGGCAACTAAAATGGTGTAGGGTCTGCACTGAAAGCCCTTTGAGGAGAGACTAAAGGACATTAATATATATATATACCCTGAAAGAGAGATGAGAGAGAGGGGGGAATATGACAGAGACTTCTAAATACCTCATAGAGATAAATAAAGTACATGAGAAAAGTATTTTACAGAAATAAGGGGCTTAAAAATAAGGGGACATGCCATGAAGCAGGAGGAGGGCAGATTCAGGAGAGATGTAAGGAAGTATTTCTTCACAGAAAGAGTGGTTGATTCCTGGAACTGCCTTCCAGTGGGGATGGTGGGGTTCAAGAATACATGGAACAGGCACAAGGAAATAACAGTGGTAAAAAGGAGGAGAGAGAGAGAAAGTGCGGTAGATCGAGTAGGATCTGCGGTAATAATGTAGGTTGGGAAAATGGGCAGACAGGGTGGATGAAGTGGTCCTTATCTTCCATCAAATTCTTTGTTTTTATATTTATATAGCTTGAAAAAGGCCAGGAAGCTGCTATAGTTGCTGAAATATTATTCAATTATTTTTACTGGATTTGAAGTACTAGAGAATTACATTCAGGCCAAGACAGGAACTAGGAGTCTGAAGAGTAAAAATTGAGTTGTGCATTGTTAGAGAGATAGCTTAAAATGTATTGGAGTTCCTTAAGATTACAATCTCATGGAGTCATGGCAGAATTTAATTGCACCTTAGAGGCAAAGCTAGTGCAGATGTGACCCCGTCAGCTATAGTGAGTATTTCATAGCTCTTTTGCACCACTGTTTCATCTGTTTTGATTGTCATTTGGTGAGTGGATGGGCACCAGACTCACCCCAGTGCAGCTTTGGACAGTATCCCTTTAGGACCTGTGCCAGTGGCTGTCATCACATCAAGTGTTTGTACTGCAGCCTGCCTGGAATGTTTTGAGGTGAACCTTTTGTGTCTGAAATAATTAGGAGCTCCAGGTTTGCAGAACACCATGCATGTAGACTTGCCCATACTTGGGACATGGTAACCATGTAAACATGAAGATCAATGGGGATTTGAGTTTCTGGACTATAAAAAGGACTTGGTTGTGTTGTTCATTATTTTTGGCTGCTGCAGTTTAGTAATAACCATTTAGAGCATTGTTAATTATTACTGCTCATGACCCTCAGGCACTAGGCCTGCTCATCTTCTGATCATAGGAGACTCCATAATTCATGGAGTTGATGCCTATCTCCAGCCGAGGTAATGGTCAGATGTCTCCCAGATACATCAGCATGGAGAGACACTGACCGCATTGCTAAAATTGTTCAGGAAGCAGGAGAAAACATTGATGTCCTGCTATACATAGGGGACTAATGATTTCGCCAGCCAGTCAGTTGTGGAGACTAAGGAACACCTGACCAGACTGGGTGACCAACTATCATCTGTTTCGTCCGGCATCTCCTTCTCTGAGATCCTGTCAGTCTGGGAGAGGGGGTCAGATGGAAAGAAGGTCAGACAAGGGGAAATAGGGGAGCTAGATGTGTGTCTCAAGGGCTGGTGCCAGGAAAAAGGACACAAATTTGTAGGGGAACTGGCAACAGTTTTGGGAGCGAAAGTTCTTTCAATTTGAAGGACTGCATCTGCCTAAGGAGGGATTCAGTGCATTGGGGCAGAAGTTTGATGTCTTTGCAGACTATTTAAACTAGCAAATGGGGAGAGGGGTGCAGCACCCCATACGTCAAATGGGAAGAACACCCTTCCCCCTCAGCTAGTGGTCAAACAGGAGTTCAGCATGTTTGCAGTTCATTTGCATCACCAGGTAAGGAAAAAGGTCCGGCTCCCTATATAACGTACAGGAAACACCAGACCTCACCCAACAACTAACACACCGAAATCTAGCTAATGGAAAATCATGTAATAATAAATGTCAGTAGTCAGGAAACAAGATCCAGACCTGCAGGCACTATGACAGAGGCTAAACTGGACATAGTAGCGATTAGCGAGACATGGTTTACCAGTAAACACATTTGGGACACTTCAGTACCTGGCTATGTACTGTTCAGAAGAGACCGAGGTGCAAATGGGGGGGCTGGAATGGCCCTGTATGTCAATGAAAATATCAAAGCTACAGAAATTCAGAATACACATAAGGAGCCAGAAGAACTGTGGGCTTCCCTGCCATCAGATTCAGATTGGTCCAACAACACCACTGAAAAGGTCTAGCATGCCCAAACAAATTCCTGAATGCTCTGGCTGCTAAAAATAAATGGGGTTTAATTGATAAAGTATTTAAGTACGCGTTATGCGTAACATCCCCTTCTGTTACAGAATGTCTGTTTAATTAAATATGAGAACATCATTTTTTCATGGTTGGGACAGTGCAATGGATTTAGGGGTTTGTATATGATGTTTAGGCAATAACAACATAGCTCTAACTACCTATGCTGGCCATGCATACTCTTTTTTGCATTTTGTCAAGTTCAATGGTGACTCAGCTACATGATGTCACTGATAATGTCATTGATAGTGCTTTTATGTCATGGGGTAGGGTTTTAAACCTACAAAAAGCCTGAGTTTGAGCCTCAGTGTGGAACATTTTTTTCTTACTCACTACAGTTTATATAGTATGAGAGAAATTGCTGCATGTTATTGTTGATGTTGGTGATATACTTTAAGCAAGGTCTGAAGTTCTGCAGTATATTGCAGATAACTTGAAAAGTTCCAGCTCAGTCTTTGAGGTTTAACTGAAACTTGGTAAACAGTACTTTAAACAGACAGACTATTGATTGCGAATATCCAAGGAACTGTGCGTGTGTGTGTGTGGGGGGGGCTGCACTGAGTGATGTCCTTTGCCACAGCTTGCATCTCCTTTATAGGATGCTTAGTACAGCAGTAGAGTTACAGGCTATCAAGCAGTAGAAGGTAGGGGGCCTGGGCTGATCCCCAGAATGGAACATTTTTTTCTTTCTCACTTTTCTTTCTCCCCTGGCGGAGCTTTTCACCATCTCTCTGAGGACAGGGTGGGTGCCCCAGGACTGGAAGGTGGTGCATAAAGTGCCTATCCACAAGGGGGGATCAAGGGAGGTAGCAGAGAACTACAGACCTGTCAGCCTGACATCGGTGGTGGGCAAGGTGATGGAGGGCATTGTCAAGGAGAGGCTAGGGGGGACCTGGAAAAGTCAGGGTGCCTGGACGACAGACAGCATGGATTCGTCCCGGGGAAATCATGTCAGACAAACCTTGTGGAGTTCTATGACTGGGTGATGAGTGCCTTGGACCTGGGTAGACCAGTGGACATCCTCTTTCTAGACTTCCACAAGGCATTTGACTCTGTTCCTCACGTGGGCCTGTTGGATAAGCTGGGAGAAATGGGGGTGGGGAACCAGATGATCAGATGGATAGGCAATTGGCTCCAGGACCGGACCCAGAGGGTCGTAGTTGGTGGGATAGTCTCATCCCCAAAGAGGGTCATTAGTGGGGTCCCACAGGGATCAGTCCTTGGGCCCCTCCTGTTCAACGCCTATGTCTCTGACATAAAGACAAGAATCAGGAGTGAGATGAGTCTCTTTGCAGATGACTCAAAACTGGGGGCGGTGATGGATGGGGAGGAGGGAAGGGTGGCCCTACAGGGGGACCTGGAGGCTCTGGAAAGATGGTCTAGAAAGTGGAAGCTGAGGTTCAATGCAGGGAAATGCAAGGTACTCCACCTGGGGGCCAGAAACCCGGGCCAAGTGTACACTCTGGGGGGGGAATGCTACAAGTCTCGATGGCTGAGATGGACCTGGGGGTGGTGGTGAATGTCAACATGAACAACTCGGAGACTTGTAGGAGGGCAGCAGCCAAGGCCAACAGGATGCAGAGATGCATTGCTAGGGGATCACCTCCAGAAGGAGGGAAGTGATACTCCCTCTGTATAACTGCTTGATGAGGCCACACCTTGAGTACTGCATGCAGTTTTGGAGACCACACTTAAAGAGGGACATTAAACTCCCAGAGAGGGTCCAGAGGAGGGCAACCAACATGATTTGGGGCTTGGAGGACAGGACCTATGAGGAGAGGCTCGAAGAGCTAAATATGTACACATTGGAAGAGAGAAGGGACCGGGGGGACATGATAGAGGTCTTCAAGTACACGAAGAGGGTAAATAGGGAAGGAACAGTCAGGGTGCTTCAAAGGAAGGAGGAGGGGGCCACTAGAACATGGGTGGAAGCTGGAGGGGGGAAGATTCAGGGGAGAAAGGAGGAGGTGCTACTTCACTGAGAGGGTGGTGGAGCCATGGAATGCACTGCCTAGGGGGGCTGGTGGAGGCAGAGATGGTGGAGGGGTTCAAGAGGGGCTGGGACAGGTACAGGGGGAAGGATTCTGGAAGCAAAATCCAATGCAGCAAGAACATCCAGAACTGGGAAGGGAGAAGCCAGAGAAGGCGAGGGGGGCAGCAAGGTCATCACCCAGGGTGGGGGCTGACCAATCGAGCAGACTCGAAAGACTGTTAGGCCTATTCTGCTGGCATTTTAGTATGTTAGTATGTTAGAAAATTTATACAGCATGACAGAAATTGTTAGATATTATTGTTGATGATAGTGCTAGATTTTCAGCAAGGTTAGAAGTTCTATATTGATGATAACTTGTAAAGTTCCAGCTCAGACTCTGAGGTTTAAATGCAACTTGGGAAGCACTATTTTAAATAGTCAGACTGTTAATCATGAACATCCACCACAGCTGTGTGTGTGTTGGCGGGGCTGCACTTACTGCTGGATGTCCACCACAGCATACATTTAGGAAGCATAGTACAGTGGTAGAGCTAGAGCTACCAAACAATAGAGAGTCAGGGGCCTGGGTTCAGTCACCAGGGTGGAACATTTTTTCTTTCTCACTACAATTTATGTAGCATGAGAGAAATTGTTAGGTGTCATTGCTGATGATAGTATCAGACTTTCAGTAAAGTTTGAAGTTCCATATTGCTGATAACTTGAAAAGTTTTGGTTCAGACTGTGAGGTTTAAATGCAACTTACAAAGTACTACTTAAAATAGTTGGCCTGTTAAATAAGAACAACTGCTGCAGCAGTGTGTGGGAAGAGGTCTGCACTCATTGCTGGATGTCCTTTACCCCAGCATGTGTTTCCTGTATAGGATGCTTAGTAAAGCAGTACAGCTACACCTATCAAGCAATGGAAAGTCAGAAGTCTGGGTCTGATCCCCAGAGTGCAACTGGGGAGAAGGCTGCATTCAGTGCCTGATGTCCTTTGCCACAGTATGAGTCTTGTGTCTAGGAAGCTTAGTACAGTGGTAGTGCTATAGCCTACTAAGCAGTAGAGAGTAGAAAGCCTGGTTTCGACCCCCAGAGTGGATCTTTTCCTTTTCTTTCTACTACAATACACATAGAATGAGAGAAATTGTCAGATGTCATTTCTGATTTTAATGAGAGACTTTCAGCAAGGTTTGATATTCTGTATTTGTGATAACTTGAAAAGTTCCAGCTCAGACTTTGAGGTTTAAATGCAACTTGGGAAACATTACTGTAAATAGACAGACTGTTAATTATGAAAATTCACAGCAACTGTGTGTGTGTGTGTGTGTGTGTGTGTGTGTGTGTGTGGTGTTCTGCACTCAGTGCTGGATGCCATTTGCCAAAACATACATTTCCTTTCTAGGAAGCTTAGTACATTGGTAGAGCTACAACCTACCAGCCAGTAGAGGGTAGTGGCCTGAGTTTGATCCCTGGAGTGGAACATTTTTTTTTCTTTCTCACTACAATTGATTGTTACTAGGTTATTAGGTTTATTTTGACATAAGAAGGCATTAGCCCATCATGAGTATCTCCCACAGCTTTGTGGATGGATTGGTAGGTGCCTGATGACCATCTTCAGTGTTTGACCAGCTGGACTTTAAATGTTGTGAAATCCTTAACATGTACTGCATCCTGTGGCAACTTGTTCCATGCCTTTGCTGCCCTAATTATAAAGCAGTGGTTCCTCTCAATGGTATTTGCCCTTGGGACCACACGTTTTCGACTGTGACTTCTCATGTTTGCTACTCGCTCAATGAACTGAAGGCCACACTGCAAAATTAGGTCAGGATTCTGTAGTATTTTAAAGAGCTCAAGCAAATCACCCCTATTTCTCCTAGTCTCAAAACTCACAAATCCGCTCTTGATATGACATTTGCAGAATGTTGAGGATAATCTTAGCGACTCAATGCTGTACTTGTTCTAAAAGATTAATATCGTGTTTAAAATGGGGGTTCCAGAATGGAGAGCCAAAGTCAAGATGTGGCCTGATGTCAGTCTGATATAAAGGTATAATACATTTTGCACTTTTGTTCACAAAGGACCTTTTGATATTGTTAAGTAGCATATTTGCAGTCTGAGAAATTGTTTTACAGTAGTCTGAAGCTGTTAAGTTTTAATAATTACACCAAGGTCATGTTCCTTATAACTGATTTAATCGGTATATTATTAAGAAGATATTTGTAGTTGGGGTTATTCCTTCCTAAATGCATTATTACACATTTATCGGTATTACTGGACATTTTATTACTAATGGTTCACTGTTCAATGGTTTTAAGATCTTCAACTAATGCTATGTTTCTCCAATGTATCTACTTCACCTCCTACCTTAGTATCATCAGCAAATTTAGTGATATTTTTTTTCTGTTATCTGTTTTTGCTCCCTGGAGCCTGGCAGCTAGCTATGGCCCTCCCTTAGAGGGACTCATCCCCCAGCCTGTGCACCCCCGCTCAGACTGACCCCCAGTAATTCCCCCATGGATGACCTCCAGGGCCAGGGAAGAGAGTGTCTTCTTCCCCCTGGAGCATTATCCAGAAGTCAGGGGCAGCCAGGGATATAACAGGCCATCATGGAGCCCCCCACTGATGTGAGAACACCAGTACATGCCTCCTGACCCATACTGCCCTCCAGCTGATGCCAGAGGGCAGTTAATGAATGGTAAGACAAAACCCTGGGATAGGAGAAGAGAGCAATCCTCCAGATGCTGAATCCTCTCCTGCCCCCTACCCACCCCCAGTTGTCCGGGATCATTCCTGAACCCGGGTCACCGTCATGGTGATTGGTATAGCCACCAATGCCTCAACCTTCAGTGCCACCAGGCCGACCAATAGTGATATAATTTTGAATGCTATGATTTAAATCGCTGATGTATATATTAAACAGTGGAGACCCCCAAGACTGACATCTGTAGGACCCCACTGCTGACTATCCCAGAAGAAGAAAGTTGTCTGTCAAGTCTGAGCCCCTGAATTCTCTTAGTCAACCAGTTTTGGACCCTTCTAGCCAGACTATGGCTTAGACCAATTCCCTTAAGCTTATCGATCAGTTTCTGATGAGGCACCTTGCCAAACACGTTGTCAGAGTCAAGCAGAATGATGTTGACTGGTATTTTGTTATCTAAACTTGCCCCTACCTTATTATAAAAAGTGATCAGGTTTCAGTAGAGGAGTGTCCTAAAGGGAATCCATGCTGATATATATCTTTCAAACCTAGTGAGACTAACTCATCGTTGATTCTGTTTTTTAACAAGATGTTCCATAGTTTTACTAAGGACAGATGTAAGACTAATAGGACAGTAGCTTGAGACCAAATCTCTTGATCCTTTCTTAAATTAGCAGTGTCAGTGGCTCAGTAGGTAGCACACTCACCTCTGAGATTGGGAGATCAGAGGGCTGTGGGTTCAGTTCCTACATCTGGCACTTGGGTTAATATCCCAATACTGACACTTTAGTGTAGCATGAGAGGGGTGCTGCACTTCTGCGGTGCCGTCTTTTGGAAGAGATGTTAAACCGAGGTCCCATCTGCCTGGATTGGTGGTAGTTCAGGTGAATGTTAAAGATCCCATGGCACTTATTGAAAAGAGTTGGGGAAATTTTTATTTAAAGAAACCAACAAGGATATACAATTTGTAACCAAACACAAATCAGAAACATCTTTAACAAAATTCTCTACAGAAAAACAGTCAACCAAAATAAAACATAATCATAAGAAAAATATGAAAAAAATCATCCAATTTTGTCTTTCATAAAAGAAACAGGAAATTTGAAGTCTACAATGGAATCTCCCATTTCACTAGCCAGAATGATTTCATCTTTAAGTGTTTTATTGTAGTCTGAAGACACAGTTGGAGGTCTATAGCAATTACCTAATATTATTTTTGGTTTATTAGAATGTGGATGGATTTGTACCCAGGTACTTTTGACTGAGTCCCCTAGAAGGTTTAAGTGAGAAAATTGTTGGCATTCTATGTTACATTTAATGTAGAGGCATACACTACATCCCCATCTATCAATTCTGTTTCTATGAAAAAGCCTATAACCAGGAATCCCTCTGAACCATTCACTCAAGTTGTCCCACCATATTGCTGTGTGTTAGACCCCATCTTCCAAACCACTTCCCTTTTCATTGCCAGATGAAGCCTGTCAGCCTTGTTTCAGACTACATAATTATTTCATGCAGACCAGTGGTTAAATTCAAATTGTTCAGGTGGGGGAACTCTCACATCTAGATTTCTAGGTGGTGGAACTGTCATTTCTAGGTGGTGGAACTCTCCTATATTAGTCAATGGAAAAAGATGACAGAGATGGTGGAAATGTCATACAAATTTTTAAGAGGTGATGGAACTCAGTTCCTGTGGGCTCCTGTGCAATTTAACCCCTGATGCAGATCTTCTTTGGCATCTTTGGCATTGGTACTTTGATTACTCTTATTTTATTCCTTTGTGCTTAGTTTGCAACACTCAGACAGGCCACAGTTCCTTTGACCCCCGCCCCAGCTATTCAGGCTAGAAGGTAAGAAAACAAACACTGTGGGTAGCATCCTTTTGATTTCTTGCCATTAGAAGCCATTCGCCTATTACTATGAAGAGCATGGAGACTAGAAGCATTAGTAGTGAAGTGATTTCTAATAACTCACATTGTGTCTTTTATGGGGTCACCATTTTCTGTTGCAATATAGCTACAGCTCTTGAAGAGCTGCTCATCACACCACATCACCTGTACCATAAACGGAGATTATAGTATGAGGACTGGGCTGGCATCTGAAAAAAGTATGGAACGTTTCTCTAAAATTCTTTTTTTTTTTTCCTCTGTTTCTGTGGCTACTGTTGCTGTTTCTTTGGCTATTTATTAAGCGGGTCAGAACCCCATCACTTCCCCAAAGCTACCCATGCACAAATGGACTTAAAGCAGCAGTACTGAATAATCATGAATTGATTATCAAAATTATGTTTTTTTGGAAACATGCAGCCATAGTTCCAGTTTCCATATCTATAAATATTTTTTTTCTAGCAATCTTTAGTTAATTTCCATTGTTGTGAATCCACAGAAAATTTGATGGGGCCTAATTTGCAGCCAAGTTCCCCCCACCTCACATTGCATCACATCTTTTGTTCACTTCTGTGGGACCCTGTGCTGCGCATTCCCACTGTCCCTGTATAGAAACTACGAGTTGTGCACATGTGCAGTTGGAAGCATTGGGTTCCAATTCAACATGGTGGGTGGGAGAAATGTAAACAAAAGCAAAGGAAAATGGAGCAGATTATGGGGTGATAAAACAGTGAAACCAAGAAAGATTACCAGGAAAGTGGTCAACAGAGCACTGGAAACAAAATGTTGCAAAAGATCCAATTATTTTTCTCTAGTACTGTTGCTCTGAATCAAAGGGCGCTTACTTTATTCATCGCAGTTTAGCATGCATATCTGACAAACAGAAATAATGATTATGGCTGATACTGATCAGAAATGCTGAAAGTCTGCAATGCTTACAAAGTCCTGTTCCTGCAGCATATACCTGATGACTGACACCACTACCTGCTACTCAGAATGAAGAGGAGGAAGCTAGTGGGTGGTAATTCAGATCATTCTACAATGTGATAGGCTACAGCTGTCTAGAAAATATAACTTTAGTCTATTCAAATGAATCCACATGCTCACAGCACCAGTGGCTGGGACGAGGGAAAGGCTAATATCTGCAGCCCTCACTGGAAGCCATCTTGAGACATTTACAGAGCTCCACTACCATCCCAGCATGTTTGCAAGTAAACATAAAATTTAATGTATTGCAATGTATCATACCCATTGTGCTTTATAAATCACTCAATCAATCAATCAATAAATAAATACATTTGCATGACCAGTGCATGCTGATTTTAAAATTTCAACCCATCAATATCATGTTTAGCAGAAGTCAGGTTTGCTGCCACCATAGTTCAGACACACCTATTAGTGGTGTGCTTTTATTTGTAGCATTTTAGGATGTATATTACAGAAGTACAGTTCCTTGCATCTGGTGCTTACATATACCTATGAGAACTACTTCCTACATTTGCTTACTATAAAATATAGTAATTAGATTTTTTTATCAAAGTTTTTATCCTTCTCAGTCAGACTTGGAGGCTATCCGCCTTGTCCCCAGGGCACTGTTAACCATCTGTACCTCACCTTTCAGTCCAGGCTGGGTGCCACATGAATTTCCACAGTGGGGCCATGGGAAAGGGCCATCCTCTCCCAGAGACTCACATTCAAAATCACCCTTTTGAGTTGAGGTGGTAGGACTTGTTGTGGTGCCTAGGGTGAGGCTTCATGGAGCCCTATGTTCACCATTTTTCTCCTGTTTTCATCCAAGTTCCTGGAGCTGTGGTGACACAGAGGGTGCATGTGCATGGTGGTATGCGTGTATTCCAGAATCACCAGTCCCTTCCACACACCCAACTTTCATCAGCTTCCCAAACATTGGCACTGCCACTAGGCTTCCATCTGGTGACAGCCAAGAGCTGGGAAAACCTACCACCCCAGCACCCCCACCACCGTTGACCCCTGGAAGCCAGAGCTTGTTCCCAATCTTGGGTCACTGTCATGGTGAGAGGTGAGACATTGTCAGTGCCTCAGTCCTCTGTGCCACTGGGCAGGCTCTGTTCATTTGATTTTTGAATGGATTTTAAGGTAAATTTGAATAAATTAGCAATATCTAGATTTGCATTACTGGTACTTGATGGTCTTTAAACCCAGTCCAGCATTGCATTCTTTATTTTACTGATTCACAAGGGTTAAATTGGGCAGGAGCCAGCAGGAAGTCAGTTCAACCACATCTTGCAAAATCAAAAGAGAGTCCTTACACCTCTGTCATCTTTCTCCATTGACTACTTCAGGAGAGTTCCACCACCTAGAGATAATAGTTCCCCCACCCACACATCTAGAGGAGAGACAGTTCCCCACCTAAACATTTCCAGTTCAAGCACCACTAATTCATATCCTTTTTACATCTTAGGTTAGCTTTTTTGTTGTTTGTCTAATTTTTACATGGCTGAGACCTCTAGTGAATCAATCAGTCTATCTATCTATCTATCTATCTATCTATCTATCTATCTATCTATCTATCTATCTATCTATCTATCCATCTATCTATCTATTTCAAAAGTTTCACCAGGAGAGACTTACTGATCAATAAATAACTCATTTCCAGTAGCATCCTGGGGAAGAAGGGAGGCAAGAAATACATAGCCATACAGCATAAAAATATTTACAGAGAATGCACACTCATATTAAGGCACACTTTTATACAATATATCATAAATTAAATGCAGCACCAGCAGTAAGTAGCATTTGCTTACAAAAATAGGGGATGAACCAGGTAGTACAAGTGGCTAAGGGTAGAGTAGCAAAGGGCGAAGTGTAGGGAGGGCTATCTATCTATTTGTCTGTCTGTCTGTCAGCAGTGTTTGTCTATCTGTCTGTCTATTTACACCATTTCCACATTCTACGTTACTTTAAAAAAAGAAAATCTCTCAACTGTTCTTTTTTGTATAGTGCTTGTCAGCTTCTATAGGTCCACACATTACTGATTTTTTTTTGTGGTGAGGGTGATTTTCAATTCTCCTTACACAGACAGAGGGCACAATCTAGCCAACAGCAACCATTTTCAAAAACAGTGGATATTTTATGACAGTGCGCCATGATTTGCAGTACTTTGAATGAACAAGCATGGACCAATGCCAGTCATGTTTGCTTGCAGGTTTTAATACTGAGTGTTTACTACAACAATTCAGGATTTATGTTAGAAAAGACATGCTATTGCCTGGTGCATCCATTTTTAATGCACTTGGGCAACTAAAATGGTGCAGGGTCTGCACCGGAAGACATATGTAGAGAGACTTAAGGAGCTTAATATGTATAGCCTCGAGGAAAGGAGGGAGAGGGGGGACATGATAGAAACTTTCAAGTACCTCAAGGGAATCAACAAAGTCCAAGAGGGTAGCATCTTTCAAAAAAAGAGGTGTGCAAGAACAAGGGGCACAATTTGAAGATAGAGGGGGCGGCTCAGAGGTAATTTGAGGAAGTATTTTTTCACAGAGAGGGTTGTGGATGCATGGAACAGCCTTCCGGAGGAGGTTGTGGAGTCAAAAACAGTGGTGGAGTTCAAGCATGCATGGGACAGTCATAAGGCAATTCTAGGGGTGGGGTAGGAAGAAGTAGGCTGCTGGTTAACTAGGATCTGCAGCTTATCCATTAGGTAGGGAAATGGGCAGACTGGGTGGGCCAAGCGGTCCTTATCTGCAGTCAAATTCTATGTTCTATGTTTCTATGTTGTGTCTGTTTTTGCATGTGAACTTTGGACGCTGTTAGACTATCTCATATATGGTCTAGCAGGTCTGGACACATTTCTGTTTTGAAAATAGGGGCTGCCACATCTTGAGCAGATCTCTTTGGAAGATGTTGCCCAAGCGGTTTACTCACCAGACCTGGCAAAGGATCCGCAGCAGGGGACAGGAATGGCAAGTACCAAAAAGGAATGAAAGATATTTTGGGGAGAAATAAAGGGCCACAGTCCTTCAAGAAGGAACGGGGGATAGAAATAAGATAACACGTATCTTAAAATGAAGGCGTGACATCCTGACAGACCAGCAAGATAAAGAGAAAATACATCCGTTAATTTACAACAGCATTGTTTAAGGTAGACAAAAAGCTCAGAAATAGAGAAACATAAGAAAACAAATATATAAATAGTACAAAAAAGCAGATGGAAAGTGGGCAGAATTTGGTCAAAGATATGTGATTCTGGGGATGTGATGCATTGGGGAAGGCCAAGCCTCCAAAAGCACCTCTTGATGTCATAACAGTATGTGTTGTGCCTCTGGTTACTCAGAGTTATTCGGAGATTAAAGGTGGAAGAAGGCAATGCCCATTAAGACCAACTTCCCTGCACTTGTAGGGTGTTTGTTACAACCCCTATTCATGCCCCAGATATCGACTCAGCTCTTGACCTCTTCACAAGTGCCTTCTGCATGGTCTGTGCTTCTTCACCCCAGGATCTGTACAAACAAATGCAACACTCCCTGGATCACCCCTTCCCTCATCCAGAAACTTAAGAATAGGGATGATCTTTGGTGAATCACTGTGGATTCAGGCAAACCATCTGACAGACAAGCCTACAATGCAGAGCTCAATAAGTGCACCTGGGTCATCAGACGAGCCAAGGCGGAGCACTACCAGGCCACCCTCACCTCCATCTGGGACTCGGCCTGGACCTTCTGGGATAGCATGAAAGAACTAAATGGGAAGACCCACTCTCCTCCACCATCTCAGCTCACCATCGATGGCGCTACCACCTCTGATCCACTACCTTTAGCTGACTGCCTCAACACCACTTTCTCTGATCTAAGCTTTGTCCTCCACAGCAGCTTTTTTGATCCAATCCTCCTCACTCCCCCCGGCCCTGCATCACCCCCTTTCTACCTGCACCCTATCCCCCACGAAGCCAGGCCACACCTGCTAAAAGTCCTTGGTAGTAATAATCCCAGCAGCCACCCCCTCGACTCCAGGATCCTCTGCCTGGTCCTGGATGTTGTGCTAGTCCCACGGATGGACCTACTCAACCAGTTCCTATGCCTTGGACAGTTCCCCAGTGTGTGAAAAACTGCTGAAATTACTCCAATACATGACAGCAGTGATCGATCCGCTCTCAGCAACTATTAGCCAATCTCCATCCTCCCCCCACTCTCCAAAGCCCTCATAAAAGTGGTGTCTATCCAGCTATCTGAGTACTTGGTAAGTATGACATTATGTGCCCGGAGCAGCACAGCTTCCGCCCAGGACACAGTACTGTACAACCGCTGCTCTCCTGGACCTCTCCCAATACCTGCACTCTGCTCTCAACTCCAGAAACCTGGCAGGTGCAGTGTTCATTGACCTCTCCAAGGCCTTTGCCACTGTCTGTCACCCCCTCCTACTCAACTCTCTTCACCAACTCAGTTTCTCTGCTGGTCCCTTTGCCTGGTTTTCCAGCTACCTCTCTGCTAGATCCAGGCTTGTAAAGATCAACTGCTCCCTCTCCAGCACTCAACCCATTAGCTCTGGGGTCCCACAGGGCTCAACCCTGGGTCCCATTCTCTTCAGTCTCTTCCTCAATGCTCTCCTCGGCTCCTGCAATAGCAAGATGCTCCTCTAAGCAGATGATGCGGTTCTCTTTGCCTCACACCCAGATCCCTCCACTCTTCAATCATCCCTTCAACTCACCTACAACCAAATAGAAAGGTGGTTTCTTGATCACAGACTAGTCATAAACCTTAAGAAAACCAAATCAATGATCTTCTCTCACCACCAAAATGAAGCTAGAAGTGCCCCCCTCCTGATTACCCCCAACTCTCAGCTCCCATTAGAACAAGTGCCCACATACAAATATTTAGGCATCACTTTTGATACTGCCCTCACCTTCCACACCCACATCAGTGCTCTTTCCTCCACCGTAAACTCTCAGATTGGCCTACTTTACCGCCATAGGTATTGCCTGCCCCTCGCTGCCCTCTGGCTGGCCATCACCTTCTCCGTCCTGTCCCTAGTGGACTACGGCTTGCTCATCTATGCTGCAGCTAATAACACTGCCCTCTCTAAAATCCAGCTCTCCATCAATAAGGCCTGTAGACTACTGACTGGAGCCTCCAGCTGCACCCACACCTGCCTGCTCTATTCCTCCACCAACCTGCTCAACTTTGAGGAATGTCTGCAGTATCAGACCTGCCTTCTTGCTAAGAAATCCCTGCTCAGACTCTCCCCCACCCGGAGTCTCTGCCTCCCTACCATGGTCATCCTCATCCATTTCCACCCACAGCTCTGTTAAAGCCACCTTCACAGTGCCCAGAACCAAGACCTCCCTCACCCAGAGGTCCTTCTTTTATCGAGCCCCCACCTGGTTCAACTCCCTCCCTACCTGCATCACCAACACTGCCAAACTTGGTCCCTTCAACACCGCTCTCCAAAACCATCTCTTTAATGTCTGCTGCTGTAGGTGCAACTAACCCTGCCCCCCCAACACTACTGCAGGACCTTTCCCTGCCTGGCCCCCCTAATTTCGACAATGTCCCCTGGACTGCAGATCTATCTTTCCCCCTACCCCTTTTTACCTACCCCCTTAGGTTTATACAAGGATGTGTTCCACTGCAACTCCAGAGAAATTGTACATCTTTAATTGTAAACCTATATTTTATACCAACATGTAACTAAGTGTATTCTGTGTTCAATGTGTGCACCTGTGATGTTGTCCAGTTTTGTATCTGCACAATGTTCTATTGTCTTGCCCTCCCTGTGATGAGGTGCCTTTGTAAATGAGTCCCTGACTCAAAGGTTGTAAATCTGACTTGTACAAATAAATAAATAAATACATAAATAATTAAATAAATAAAGTAAGTATTTATCCAGGGTATTTTTGAATACTTCAAAAGAGCTGATAGCCACCAAATAATTGGGTAGAGAATTCCATAATTTGCATGCTCTAATACTGAAGAAATTGTTTCTCTTATTGGTATTAAATTTAGGGATCAGGAGTTGCCTATTACAGCATCTAAGTCCATCTAGTGTTTGAACCCAAGAGAGGTTACAGTTCATCATGAGATAAGGATCCTGTAAGATGCTGAATAACATGAGTATATCACCTCTATTTCTGCGTGATTTCAAATCATACAGATAAAAAATTTGCAGTCGTTCCTCATATCATAGGTTACTAAATGGGGTAATGAGTTTAGTAGCCCTCCTTTGGACTGACTCAATTAGCCATGAATCTTTAACTAAATCAGGTGCCCAAAATTAAGCTGCATAATCCAAATGTGGCCTAACATAAATTGTGTGGTAAACAATATAATAAGGGCTCTGGTTTCTCAACAACAATATGTGTTTAAGTTCTGCAGCATTAGTTTCCTATTTCTGCAGAAGTTCTGCAGTGGCAGTTGGGGGCTTTGGCAGCAAACAGGTCCCCCCCAGCACCCAGGTAGGAAAAAAATGACTTGGGGCTGAGACCCACAAACTAGGGCAAACTTTAGTTAAATTCTGAGTTATTACACATGCAGTATTGTTTGTTTATTTGTTTATTCATTATTCTTTGGTAATCGGATAAGATCCATTGGGCATAAATCCCATTTGCAGGTGTGAACGGGGATAACTGGGGAGGTTGCATGACTTACTTCAGGTCACACAGTATCCTGGTGGAGGTTGAGGGTCTTAATCCCTGGTATGCTGGTGTATTAACTTTTTTCACAGCTCATTGTTCTAACCCCTAGTATATAGTTAGTAAGTAAATAACCCCATCCATCTCAACCTAATCACCCTCCCCACCACACCCTACCTGAGAGCCCTCAGGGTCACCATATTTGAAGTAGTAATATTCTCATCAGCTCCTACACTGCACAGTGATGCTCATCCTTTTAGTTCCTTTTTTCATTCAGATTTTATTAAATGAAAAAAAGAAAAATAGAGATAAGAAGACAAAGCTAAAGTCAATGCCCAGATAGGGTCACTGGATGCTTTGTTAGGCAGCTTAAATGGGCAGACTGGATGGGCCTAGCGGTCCTTATCTGCTGATGACATCTATGTATCAAAGTATGTATGTATTAAGTTTCTTCCACATTGAACACCAACAAGTGGAGAATACAGTCAAACAAAGACAATAGTCCAAGGCATATATTGTTTACAGGAAGACAGAAAAAAACACACGGTCACAGTAGACTCAAAAATACGAATATTTTACTAAAGACGTGCTGCCATAACAGACACAAACCTCATATTGTTTACACATTGTCGTTTCACAACAATATTCCATATGTTTCCGTGCATTACACACATTGAACTGGGGGGAGGTAAGGATGGAAGCAAGTGGGCTCACCCCTACACTGCCTGGACCAAGGTTCCATGTAGGGCCATTTCAGGCACAAAGAAGGAGTGTCTTGCATAACGAAGAACAACCTTCTATTCCACCTACTTTGACATGTGCCAGCTTGTTGTCTTGGGGTATAAGCTATCACCTCTAAGCAATATGTGCTATTTACAAGTGCTATCCATTCCTCCTCAGCACAGGACTCAGGGGTAAGCCATTTTTTCATGAGACACTTTTTTGCTACTGCTAAAGGTATACCCATTAAATACCTATTCATGGAATCCCACAGGCCCTATGGATAAGATAAGAACAGAAACAAGCATCTGCTAAGTAAGATAGAGTTCTGAAAACTGTCTTTGAGGGCCCTATCAACTGCTTTAAAAAACAGCAGTAACTCTGGAGTTACCCAGAAAACTTGGTGATGCATCACCTTCTCTTCCCCATAGTGTCTGCAGCAATGTGATAGGTGGGCCATGTTCCTATGGACCTGTTGCATCAGGGTTATGAAAAATGTCATTACACATTTCCAATTAAATTTCCACCAAGACATGGAGAAATAAATATTGTGTGTGTTGGTACAGCATATCTTCTACATCTCCAGATCCAGTGGGTGTCCTGCCTCCTGATTCATTTTTTACTGCTTTGGGCAATGGCACTTGTTGCAGTTCAGTACAAGTGGAGTGCAACTAGGTAATGAGATGGGGGGGTGTTACTCCCTGAAAGGGCACTTGTAGTTAGGTATATTAGTGGGTTTCTGTGATCTAGCGGTGGGCCCCTTCTTGTCCAGTCCAGGACATACCATCCAGTGGAAATCAAGACTATTTTTGGCATCGGAAATATCTTGACTTCCTCGTCCTATAAAAGTTGAAAGGGGTGCCATGCCCTTGCTGGTGCCAGATTTTGTACCCATTACTTAATCCAGCAGGAGCAAATTCATTGTGCGGATGCTGGGGCAAAAGCCTTAGCAGTTGCTCCTTGAAGTTTGCCTTTATGGTCCACATTTACCAGGCTCTGAGTGATGTCAGTATCAACAGGGAATTACAGGAGGAGTGGCCAGTGAAACCTGCCAATCTAGAAGTCCTGTCTCTGAGGGTAGGGATGGTGTCTCAGCCCTCTCAAGCTGGGCCCAATGCTGAGAAGGGATATTCCAGAGCCAATAGAGCAGTAACTGTATTTGTACCACTTCATCATATAGCTTTAGGTCTGGAAGAGCCAGTCCTCCATGATCCTTTGGCCTACACAATGTGGCATAGCTGACTCTGGGAGGGTGGCCCTACCATGGAAACCAGGATATAATTATATGCCATGCTGACCATCAACTGACTGGCACTGGTAAAGCTATAGATTGGAAAAAGTAAAGGAATTTAAGTAGTACAATCTTTTTGATGGCTGCAACCCGTTGTTTAAGGGATAGAAGCATGACTTACCATTTATCATGGTCCAGTTACAGCTGAGCCTGTAGGGAAGAGAAGTTGTCCAGGAACAGATGAGATGCTGAGGTCATCTGTTTAACCTCCAAATATAGTACCTCATCTCAGTTAACTACCACTGGAAGGGGTATTTTGCAGCCAGCACAGCTGGGGTGGCATAGTTCATCATTATAGCCTCCATAATGCTCTCAGTCATTGCATAGCCTGTCAGAACTCAGACTCATTCAGGATGGACCAAATAACTGGGAGATCCTTGACTGGGCATGAAAGATGGAAGAGGACATTGTGTAAAGTGAAATATGATGTTCTGACAAACTGAGCACCTAAAATTCACATATGGTCTCATGGTGTCTAATCAACTGAGCCAGAGATTCTATGCAGATGGCAAATAGGAGTGAATAGAGGGGGCAGGCTTGTCAGGTGCTCCTCTGGTAGTCAAACATAGAGAAGAGATACCTGTTCACTCTCACTTGTGCTTTTGGGGAGTTATAGATGTTAAATATCAGATCACTGAAGGGGGGGTCAAATCTATGAAGCATGGCATGGAGAAAGGTCCAAGGCACACAGTTGAATACTTTCTCCATTTTGAGGCTAAGAATGAGGAGAGGGGAGCCTGAGGCAGCAGCCCAGAATAGAATTGACAGGAAACTCCAGACACTATGCATCATCTGCCAGGAGCACACAAATCCTGTCTGGTCAGGATGGATCAAGCAAGGGAGGAGGGCATCCATTATTTTGGCAATTGTAGACATAAACACTTTATAGTCTGTATTGAGGACTGCTATCAGGTGATATGATTCACAGTATTCTGCTGGATTTCCCTCCTTTGTGATTACCAAGATCACACCACTGCTCAATGGAGGGGGTTGGTAGACAAGTGCAGAATGAGAACATTCTGAATTCATTAAATTTAAATGACATTTCTTGACATTCCATTAAATTTTATAGAATTGCGTTGGAATTTTGCAGAATTTTTTAAATGTATTAATTTGGTCATAACTCAGCCATCTATTTATCTAGAGCTTTTACATTTGGCATGCTTACAGTACTTTCTGGGAGGAATTCTAATGATGTGTGGAATATCATGAAATTAGAACAGATTGTCTCAAAAGTATAGGTGCTCAAAATCTGTCATTTTATTTTTTTATGGGAAATTTCATGAAAAATGTTATCTGCATCTATCACAGCTGTCTATTGGGACAGGTATCTTAAATTTGGCATGATTACTTGAAGATACTGTAGATGTTCTAACAATGTACCAGATTTCATGACATTCAGATGGATTGCCTCAAAATTACAGGAGCTCACAATCTGTCATTTTATTTTTTTGTGGACAATTTCATGAACATTTTTATCTGTATATACTTCAGCCATCTATTGAGCCAGAGATCTTAGATGTGGCATGATTACTTGATGACAGGTGTTTTAAAAATGTGCCAAATTGCATGGCATTAGGGTGAATCGTTTCCCAAAATTACATGTGCTCAAAGTCTGTCATTTTATTTTTTGCTGGAAATCTCATGAAACATTTTATCTGCACACAACTCAGGCACCCTTGGAGCTAGACATGCATACATTAGCACACATAATCTTTTTGTAATATATGATAATATGAAAAAAACAGCAGAAGAAGTCCATTTGGTCTACCTAGTCTGCTTGTATTGCAGGGTCCACATCTTGAGCTACTGACCCTGTCTCCCCCACTCCTTCCAACCTTTCCATCCTTCCTACCCATGATCCTTACCTTTCTCCTATGCCTATCCCAGCCTCTCTTGAACCTGCCCACCATCTACAACATGACCACCTCTTCTGGCAGTGCATTCCAAGTGTCCATCACCCTTTCCATGAAGAAATGTTTCCTGGCCTCCTTCCTAACTTCCTCCTGTTGCTTAAGACTGTCCCCCCTCATCTTATGGTTGCCACTTGGCTTAAAGAGACCCTCCTTATCCACCTTATTTAACCCTTTCATGTGCTTGAAGATCTCAATCATGTCCCCCCCTCGCTTGTCCTCCAGGGAGTACATGTTCAGTATTCTCAACTTCTCCACATATGCCTTACCCTGCTTACCCACTATCATCTTTGTAGCCTTCTTCTGGACTTTCTCCAGCAGGTTAATGTTCTTTTTGAGGTATGGGCACTGGTAGTGAACCCCATACTGTAGATGTGGCCTCACCAGTGACCTGTACCAGGGCAATATAACCTCCTCTCTCCTCCTACTGTTCCCCCTAAACATGTATCCCAGCATCTTTCCCCCCTTTCTATTGAGGAAGTAAAAAGATATACAAAAATATTAAGGTGTGTAAACGTACAATCATCTATACATATATGATCTCTCATTTTGCATTACATAAAATAAATCATCATGATTATTTTGCACATCATATTATTACAGTATGGAAATTAATACAAGTATCATGCTGTAACTTTGACTATTGGAATATCTCATCACAGGTCTGCACCCCATTGATTAAGCTAATAATGAATTCCAAAAATCCTCTGCTTGCAAATAGTTATTGAAAGGGAACTATAACTTTTGATATGTATGCATTTTGTTTAGTAAACAATAATGAGCTTTTTCTAGCTGATATGTATGAATCATGTTATGAATCCAAGACTGATAATGTGGTAGATTAGGGTTTTCCCACATCATTAAAATGTTTTTATAAGGTTTACTGTAAGTAAACTTATTCTAATTATAGTGTGTTCATTTTTGGTCAATAAATTGAGTGGCCCACCATTACATAACATCATCCATTTTATATATTTCACCAACCGTGCGCCAGTTATCTTTGATAGTGTAGTTAGTATGTGAGACCACCAATTGTCCAGCATAGGGTATGTAATAAGCATGTATCCTAAGGTTGCTATAGGTTCTGGACAACGTGGATATTTACTAGTACAAGTGAGATTAAACAAATTCAATCTATAAGGGGTGGAATATTCAAAAGGTTTGTGCATGGCACAACAGGGTTGCGCTCCGGTGCGATATTCAATGGGGCAAGTTGCGCTGAACAACTCCCAATGCACTGGGGTGCAACAGTAATGTATGCAGTGCAAGTGCGGGGGGGTGCCCATGCATCTGCGGCACATCCCGATATTCAGCCCAGGATGTGCGGCACATATGCTGGCACAACCCCACCTTGTGCTGCTCAGGGGGGTGCAAAGTTGTGCCTGGTAAATCCAGGAACAAGTTCTGGCCACCCACAGTTGAGCTGCCATATTGCAAGGCACAACACAGCAGCCGTCTGCTGTGGGAGGCCACCCGCCCATCCAGGACACAGTCCACATGCCCCCTGCCCAGGGATCTTTGTGCCCCCTTGTCCATTCATGGGCATATGTAACATACAGCCCTGGTGGTCCAGGGGACAGCTATCCAATGCCAGAGCGCAGGCAGAAGTGGAGTCCATCCCTGGTGGTCCAGTAGAACCCCCCCAGCACCCGAATGCTGGCAGAATTAATGAGGACACCCTGGTGGCCCAGTTGCAGCCCCCTCCCCACCTTTCCACTGAGGCCACCACCACCTTGCACCCCCCCAGTCAGTGGCGGGTGGCAGCACCCCACCAGCAAGCCACCTGGCTGCCCGCCAACTGACAGCATACAGTAGGGTCTGCATGGACCAATGGGAGTGCAGATCATACTGTACTACACAGGCCAGAAATGTGTGTCATTCAGTTAATTACGCCCATGATTGGGTGCTGGGGGTGTTCCACTGGACCACCAGGGATAGAATTCACTTCTGCCCATGATCGGGAATTGGACAGCAGCCACTGGACAACCAGGGATCTAATTTACGTTTGCCCATGATCGGGCATTGAACAGCAGTACACTGGCCCACCAGGGATTAACTTCACTTCAGCCCACAATTGGGCAATGGGGATCAGTCCACTGGACCACCAGGGATTACATTAACATATGCCTGTGATCGAGCGAATGGTAGCGGAGCCCACTGAAGGGCAGCAGGGCAGCAGTCCCCGATGGCTGCAGCCTGGCAGGGTGCCAGGTGCAAGTCATCGGGGGTCAGTGCACCGCATGCAAATGGGGCCATAATGACATGCAAAAGGCCCCATTTGTGCCTTGCATGCATAATAGCCTCATTTGCATGCCCAGTGCTGAATATCACAGTTGATGCGCCTAGCACAATCACACTTGCACTGGTGAATCCCCCTGCTCCCCTACTGCCACTTGCGCTGGTGCAGTGCCACTGCACCATGCACTGTGCATGTGCCCTCAGCACCATATTCAACGGTACTGAGCCATGGCACAGCACCATTGAATAGCACCTGGTCCATGCCCTGGCACAACCCAGTTGCACTGTGCCCAGGCTTGCACCCCTGCCTGGTGCAGTCTGAATATTCCACCCAAGGAGTATAATAAATTCTATGCAAAATGTTATAGTAAATTTGTTGCATTTTTGAGTAGATGCCAGTTTTTGAGTAGTGATATTATGCAATTTTTTGGGTCTATTTGATAGTGTAGTTTAGTCTCCCATTTATTTTTTAACTGATTAAGATTAACCATAATATGGTTTTGAATGAAACTGTAAATACTGGATAAGATTTTTTTATTGTGTGGTTTTGTCAAAAATAGTAGTGATTTTTCAAACAGAGGATTTTCTGAAGAGCGAATATTAATATTGACATAATACCGTGCTTGTAAATAACAATAGAATTGGTGCTGGCTCCATGGCACCAAGCTAAGGTCTTCACTTGGTATGCTGGCAACCTGGGTTCGTGCCCCAAGCCTTGGTACCAGGAGTGAAGACCAGCAGGAAGGGGATGCACAAGCATCCATTGGATGTTTCCCTACCAGGGGGATGGGGTCTTCCTAGACACCTCTGGGTGGACTGGGTGTGTGCTTGGGGGATGTGAAGCCTTGACATGCCCTCTGCATGTCCCCTCCTGAGGTCGCCAACTCACACAAGGCTGAGAACTTGATGGGTGAGGCACAGAAAACAGAAAAATGGCACCTAAGTTGACTAGAAGATGGCTGCCAGACCCTCACTGCCACAGAGCCCCAGACAGCTAGGACCATCCCCAGCAGCATTCAGGGCCAAGCAGGTAGCTGGTAAGGCATATTCTCTCTGGAAAGAGAAGACCGGCCCGATGAATTGATACATTGGGTTACCTTGGGAGGCCTGCAGTATGGGGCAGCAGCTGGTGATGGGTGTTGCCTGGAACAAGCAGATCCTAGGCGGCCTGAAGGAGAGGCTGGACAAGGTTCAGGGGAGGTGCAAAAAAAAAATAGAATTGGTGAGTGGATAAATGAAATCTGTTTTTTAAAGTTTAAAATTCCAATGTGTCCCTGATTTTATAGCTGATTAACTTCCATTAATCTTCTTTGGTACCATTTTGTAAAGATGTTGCTGTGTAAGGAGGGTGAAAAATGGGTGTTCAGGTATAATGAGGAGTGGTTTGTACATATAGCATCAATTTTAAGTAACTTAAGGTTTTGATCCCATAATTTACTTAGTTTTTTTGGATGGAGTTGTAGTAGGGAAGTAATGTGACAGCATCCCAGCATCATGTCTGCCCTTGCTGCTGCTTTCTTGCACTGCATGGAGTGCTTCAGATCACTAGTGATCATCACTCCTAGGTCCTCCTCCTCCTCCTCCGATGCAGATACCTGGACTCCACCCAGGTAGTGCTCTGTCCTGGGATTCTTGGCTCCAATGTGCATAAATTTGCATTTATTGGCACTGAAGTCAAGTTGTCAGATCCCAGGCCACCTCTGCAGCTTTTCCAGATCATCCTGAAGGTCCTGCATCCCTTCAGCTATGTCTATACCCCCACAGAGCTTGGTGTCATTCATGAATAGGCACATTTTGCCTTTAATGCCATCCCCAATATCATTGATGCAGACATTGAACAACACCAGCCCAATCACCAAGCCCTGTGGGAGCTCACTGGTGAGCTCTCTGGTGCCAGATAACTCCCCTCACAACCACCCTTTGGGTTCTGCCTCTCAGCCAGTTTTCCACTCATCTGGTTATCTTCTCCCTCAATCCCAAGATCCACCAACTTCCTGATCAACTTTTTATGGGGCACAGAGTCAAAGGTCTTGCTGAAATCCAGATAGAGGATGTCTACCACTTGGCCCCTGCCTACTGTCTTAGTGACCCAGTCAAAGAAGTCAATCAGATTTGTTTAACATGATCTCCCCCCCCCCATGAACCCATGTTACCTTGCATCCTGGAGACCATGCTCCTCTAAATACTCTAATAAAATTTCCTTAAGTATGGTCTCCATGAGCTTGCACATGACTGAGTTCAGACTGACTGGTCTGTAATCCCCCTAGTCATGACTCCAGTGAACTACTAAATAGGTCTGCCAGTGCCCTGCCAGTTCCTCAACCAGTTCCCTTAGTACCCTTGGATATACTCTCTCCAAGCCTGGTGATTTGTCCACCTTCATTGATAGCAGCCCCTCCCTCACTCTATCCTCCTCTGTCACTACAGCTGTGTCCCCCTCTCCCCCACTCCTCTTCTTCCTCCTTAAGGCACTGGTCTGTTCTTCTCCCCGGTGAAGAAGGAACAACAGTATTTATTTAGTATTTCTGCTCCTCCCCAGTTATCCTCCACCCACTCCTCTCCTTGGTAATGGTTATAGAATCATCTAAATATGTAGAGAATTGGATTAGAGATTTTTAAGTTGTAGGGGTCCAAAATTTTGGTATGTAAATATTTACAACATTTTGTGAAAACTCTCAAAATGAGGATGTTTGCAACTTCTCTGCTCTTGTAGACATAGACAACATTTGACATGCATATCTGATGTAGTGTATCCTGGTGTCTAGCACAAATGGATAAACTGGTTTAGCAGTTTTAAATTTACAGTGGAAAAAAAAATTGGTAACATTTTCTCAAATATTTATGGTAGCATATAGAGGAATCATCCAGAATTATTTTTGTGGAATTTAATATTCACAGTGCATGTATCACTACATGATTTGATAAGCTGGGCTGAGTGTTTTGCAGTCCTGCTGCTCCTCGCTCAGTGATTTCCCCCCCCAGCATAGCCAGATTGACTCAGTAGAACTACTGATCTCACTGACATCCTCTTTGTTCTTTACAGTGACAAAATCCCTTAAAACGAGAGTCACCAACTCATTTTCCTATCAACCTTTCCTGTTGGAATAGCCAGAATTCATCCTTCCTGGGACCCGTGACATTGGGTCCAATTTTCAAAAGCCCTGTGAATGCCACAAGCCTCTGGTGTGCTGAACATATTTTGCAGGAGGCTAGCTGCATTCTCTCAGTGCCGATCAGGATTTTCATCCCTGTGCACTAAATGTCACAAGTTAGACCAGGTTCCCCCAGTTGAATCTACGCCATTTGGGGAACCCTTTTTACGGAGCTTGCACCAAATGTTTGGTGCAAGCTGCCACAAAGTGTAGAAACTGTCAGAATTGTACCCAATGTACTAAAATTGGGCACAGTTGTGGCAAAGAAGTTTAGCGCAGTTGCACCAAGCCAGGGCTGATGCAAAGCTTGATGCAAGCCCAGCATAAACCTTTGAAATTTGTGCCCATTGTCTTCACTCACTAACATTCTTGAGTATCTCCAAGTCCCAGACTTGCACATATATCAGGCTCCCTGGAACATCAGTCTACTGGGTTTGATCCTTATATATCCTGAATTCAGGTTGGAATTGTTGACACTCTGTGCTTCCTTGCTCTAACTGGGGGACTCTAGCACTGGTGTGCTATACAGCTTAACTATCTATTTCTTGGTGAAACTATGCATTTAAGTCCTGAACCTGGTGACCCTCTGCACTACTTGCCTCCCATACTCCAGTGCTTTCATTTAAAACCCCCAGATAAGGCTGAGTGAAATTAGCAAATCCTATTTATCAAATTTTCATGAAATTCCACAATTTTCACAGAGTCATGGAATCCAGCGTGTGGCAGCACCCCACTCACCTGCCACCCCGTTGCCCACCGACTGACACCATCAGTAGGGCTGTACACCTATTTGTCACAGCGTGAGCCAATGTGCGTGCAGTCCATACCAAGACACCCAGATATGTGAATGAATCATTCACATATCTGGAATGTGTAGTATGGTATGGTTGTGACGCCCATTGGCTCACGCCAGAACCAATGGGCATACAGCCCCACCAGCAGTAATCGGGCCCGGCAGCTGGCAGGGGTGGCAGGCTGGTGGGTGCTGCCACCCGCTGGCTGACCGGGGTAGGAGCGGGACGGTGGGGCTCAGTGGGTGGGTGGGGAGGGGGGTACAGCTAGACCACCAGGGATATTGGACATAGTTCTTTTTTTTAATACAAATGCCCACGATTGGGCAGACAGCGGTCCACTGGACCACCAGGGATACTGGACATAGTTCTTTTTTTAATACAAATGCCCATGATCAGGCAGTCAGCAGTCCACTGGACCACCAGGGATATTGGACATGGTACTTTTTTTAATACAAATGCCTGCGATCGGGCAGTCAGTGGTCCACTGGACCACCAGGGATATTGGACATAGTTCCTATGTTGTATTCAAATGCCCATGATCGGGCTGTGGAGCACACTGCCAGCTGCAGGGGGCATTGGTCCCCGATGGCTGCTGCCTGACAGGGCACCAGGCGCAAGTCGTCGGGGATCGGCACAGCTGCATGCAAATGGGGCCATAATGACATGCAAATGGCCCCATTTGTGCCTTGCATACATTATGGCTCCATTTGCATGTCAAGTTTTGAATATCGCAGTTGCTATGCATAGCACAATGGAACTTGCGCTAGTGCATCCCCCGCTCCACTCTGGCCACTTGCGCTGGTGCAGTGCTACTGCGCCATGCACAGTGTGGGTGGCCAGGGTGTGATATTCAATGATGCTGTGCCATGGCACAGCTCCGTTGAATATCGCCCAGTCCACACCCCTGCATAGCCAAGTTGCACTGCACCCAAGCTTGCGCCACAGCCTGGCACAGTTTGAATATCTGGGCCACAGTCTCCTTGTAAGGTCTAAGACTCTGTCAAATGTAATGCCATTGCATTCCCTAGTTTTAAAGTTTCAGGGGTTTATAAATATGTACATTCTTGCAAAAATTAATTTTCAAATGTTGTGAAAGCTTGACTACTTTTAATTCAGTCCCATTTAAAACTGTAAATATGAACTTTGTTAAAAATGACCATGTCGTATAGTAGTTTAAATGTTTCAAATCTGATTAAATTTGGATATGTTGTTTTAAAAGTGGTGGGGAATAACTGAAATTTAAATTTTGGCAACATGTCTGGCAGACTATAACTCAGTTTCATTTGAAGCTAGAAATCTGAAACTATATATATATATAAATATAGCATAATCTTTATACCTGTAAAACGTTATAACATTTCAATGAATACTATCAAAAGTATAATAAAATAACAGAAGTCTAAATTTTGGCAAAATGTTTGGCTACCTATAACTCAGCCTCCTTTGACATTTGAGACATAAAAGGAGTAAAGAGAGGCAGGGAGGTCAGTAAAGGAAGCCAAAGCTCAGACAGAAGAGCACATTGTAAAATCAGTGGGTAGAGGGGACAAAACCTTTTACGGGTACATAAGTGAAAAAAAGAAAGGCAAAGGGAGGGATAGTGAGACTGAAAGGAGAGGATGGGGGCTGCATGGAGAATGACACCAGTAAAGCTGACATATGAACAGGTATTTCTGCTCAGTCTTTACTGATGAAGAAGAGGGTTATGGGTCTGAAGGGAGTACAAGGGGTGGGAATGGTACAGAAATGGACACAAGTCCCTTTACACGAAAAAGGGTCCTGAAGGAACTGGAAGTAATAAGAGTTGATAAAGCAATGGGGCCAGATGGGGTGCACCCCAGGGTCATTAAAGAACTAAGACAGGTGGTGACTGAACCTCTGGCAATCCTGTTTAGCCAATCACTAGCAACAGGGGAAGTACCCTAAGACTGGAGGACAGCAGATGTAGTCCCCTTATAGAAAAATGGGAACAAAGAGGAAGCGGGAAACTACAGACCAGTCAGCCTCACCTCAGTAGTGGGGAAGATCATGGAAGCACTACTCAATCAATCAATCAATCAAATCAATCAATCAATCAATAAATCAAAATCTTTATTTATCCAGGTGGGCACCATTGAGCAAGGCTCATTTGCAAGGTGGACTGGTCATGAATACATCAAAGTACAGTACAGAAGCAGGTATATAAAAAGCAATAATATACAAGGAAGAAAAAATATATACAGTGTATACAGTATGAGCGCAAGGTTGAAATAAATAAAAAAAAGCATTATTTTACAATTGAAGAAGTCAGCAGATGTGCAATCAACCATAGGGATACAGGGGTTATAAGCAGAGATCTTTTGAGTGAGACAGCTGTCAACTACACATATAGAGGAAAGAGGACATGTATGGGGTGGCAGGTTAGAGAGGTAAAGAAGAGGAGGGATATATTACCGATGACTGGGGGAAAAATTGAGCTAAAGGAGAGATTGGTGGAACATCTGGTTGTCAATGGACTTCAGGACCCAAGGCAGCATGGTTTCACCAGAGGGAGGTCATGCCAGACCAGCCTGATTGAATTTTTCAACTGGATGGATAGGAAGGTGGATTGGGGAGGGCAGTGGACGTGTCCTATCTGGACTTCAGCAAGGCCTTTGAAACTGTGCCACACAGAAGACTATTACACAAACTGGGGAATATGGGTGTGGGCAGGACAGTAGTGTGGTGGGTAGGTAACTGGTTGGGCGGTAGGACACAGAGGGTGGTGATAAATGGCTGTCACTTCAAAGAGGGAATAGTAACCAGTGGGATACCACAGGGATCAGTGCTGGGACCAGTCCTATTCAACATCTTCATCAGTGACATTGCGGAGGACCTAGAAGGCAGAATTTCACTGTTCTCTGATGACACAAAGCTCTGTAACAGAGTAAACGCACCAGAGAGTGTAGACAGAATGAGAAGGACCTACAGAAACTTGAAGAATGGTCAGGGGGTTGGCAGTTGAAATTCAATGCAAAGAAGTGCAAGATAATGCATATGGGGCACAAAAACCCTGGCACAATATATCACTTGGGGGTGAGGATATAGCATGCACCAAGCAGGAAAGGGATCCTGGGGTTATCATCTCTGATGACTTCAAGGTAGGGAAACAGCATGACAAGGCAGCAGGTAAAACAAATAGGATGCTTGGATGCATAGGCAGGGGCATCATCAGCAGGAAAAGGGAGGTCATAATTCCACTATACAAGACACTAGTGAGGCCCCACCTGGAATACAGTGTACAGTTCTGGAGACCATACCTACGTAAGGACATAGAGAGGGTAGAGAAGGTTCAGAGGAGGGCAATAAAGATGGTACATTGATTGAATCACAAGTCCTATGAGGACAGGTTTAAGAAATTGAATATGTACTCCCTGGAGGAGAGGAGGGAGAGAGGGAATATGATAGAGACATACAAGTATCTTACAGGGAGGAACAGGGTGCAGGAATACACTATTTTTAGGTGAAAATATGTTCCAGGACTAGATGGCATGGGATGAAGTTGGAGGGAGGGAGGATGATTCAGAGGAAATGTGTGGAAGAATTTCTTCACAGAACGGGTGGTGGACAAGTGGAACACCCTACCAGAGGAAGTGGCGGGGGCTGAAACAATCATGGGATTTAAGAATGCATGGGATAGACATAAAGGGATTCTGAAGGTCAGGGATAAGGGGCAACAGACTTCTAGGAAAACATAAACTGAACTTATAAGCTGAAATGGGCAGACTGGGTGGGTTGTAGGCCCTTATCTGCCAACACTGTCTATGTATCTATAAAACATGGTGCACGTACCCATGTTGTAGGTTTCTTTAAATCCTGAAACTGTGGAGAAATTTGGATAAGAAATGCTAAAATGAGATCAAAATAACAATTTTAAAATGAGATCAAAATAACTGAAAATTGTATTTTGCTTACATATTTGGCCACCTATAAATTTGGAACACTTATGTAAGCCATAACTAAATGTCTACTTGCCAAACATGGTGTCAGTTGGATATTTACATATGAAAGTAGAGCAAAATAACTGAAATGGAAAAGTTGGCAAAATTCCAAATAATGTTCACACAAATTCTGCAAAATTCTACAGAATCAGAAATGGAATTCCATGGGCATTCTTCAGGAAGAATGTTATATTCCACTCAGCTCTAGAGTTTGGGTGTCCTTCTAGTGGTGAGTTGGCAACACTGAGAAACAAAGGCAGCTGTGAGGAGGATGTTTTGATAAAATCAGCTGGATATCCATCTGGACCTGGGCATTTCTCCTGCTTCAGATGACCTATAGCCTCCTGCAGCTCTACATAAGTGGTGGGGGTTGGTAATGCTGTCCTGGACTCCACTGCCAGCCAGGGGAGCAATGTGCTGCTCAAAATAGTTGACAGAGCCCCAGTGCAGGTGTGGGGTCAGCAGTGTGGAACTGTTTATAGCATGCAGTGAATACCTCTGCAATAGAACCAACATCCCTTGTTATGGACTACAGTTCTGAGTGCCTGATCTTAGTGATTGTGGCCTGCTGCTAAAACACTCTCTTCCTGGCTAATGGGTTATAAGGGTGGTGTTTAAAAAATCTTCTTCTAGACAGGCCATGAAAAAATTGGCATATTGTGATGCAATTTTTGCAGCCTATGGCTGTCTCCATGACCCCCCATTTGTCTACCTCCAATATACAGATGACATTCCTGATCAGGACAGAAGATGAGGACTCTCTTAAAAGTTTCATCCTGATTTTAGCAACTTTGAACACTCTATAAAACTCATTATTCAATACTCTACCACTTGTGGACTCTGTCTGCTGTAGGTGAGATAGAGAGCAGCCACCAGCTTCCTTTTTGCAAGGAGGTGATTTATTGAAGTATTACTAGGCTTACTAGGTTGATAAGGAGTTAGGGGGCTTGTAGACTCATGATACTCCTATAGTAAATAGTATTTAATAGTACGGTTTGTAAGACTATATTTATCTAATCTACACTTAAAAGTGTTTTTTGAGTCACTAATAATGATGTTCATTGGGAGTGCATTCCAAGGATTAATACTTCTCACGATGAAGAAATATTTATGGGGCATATACTTGAAACCCCTACCTTGTGGTTGGAGGGGATGGCCTCGAGTATTGAAAGTGATGTTTATGAAATCCAAGCCCATGTTATACATCAGATGATAAACTTGAATAATCTCCAACATAAATAATAAGCCACCCCTCATACGCCGGATAGACAGTGACATTAAATTAAGAGAAGCGAGTCTCTGGTTGTAATGCATATTAGTAAACCTTTTAATGTATCTGGTGAATTTACTTTGAACTTTTTCAATTTGAAGAATTTCCTGCTTCCTAAAGGGACACCAAAACTGGGAACTATAATCCAAGTGTGGTAGAACATATGCTGTATAAAGAGGCAATAAAACCCTTATATCTCTAGATTTAATGTTCCTAAGAATGGACCACATGGCAGCGTTTGCTTTTCGTATGGTTTTATTAACCTGCACTTTGGATGAAAAATCATTAGTGATATAGACACGAGATCTTTTTCTACTGCTGTACATATAAGGGGCTTGTTATCTAGCCTGTATATATATTTTTTGGATTATTTTCTCCCAAATGCATTGCTTTGCATTTCTCATGATTTAATCTCATATCCCAATTTTTGACCCACTCTGTTATTAAACCCAAATCTTTCTGAATGATGGTAGTAATACTGTCATAGTCAGAACAAGGTCTACCAATTTTAATGTCATCAGCATATTTTAATGACTTAGAACAACAATTTAGCGTATATCAGCAAAAAATGCTTGAAATAAACAGGGGCCCAAAACTGACCCCTGTGGCGCACCAGTATGAACCAGTTCAGGCCCTGAAAGATGACCATTAATCAAAACTTACTGGGATTGGCCAATCAGCCACTGGGATATCCAACTTATGATGTTACAATTTATTGGGAGAAAACTCAATTTTTTTTTAAAATAGCCCAATGAGGAATGGAATCAAAGGCTTTACTGAAATCAATATAGAGTATGTCATATGGTAATCTATTGTTTAATTGAAGACTAATATCTTCATAAAAACTGAGTAGGCTGGTCAGACAACTACAGCCATTAGTAAATCCTTGCTGGCTAGTATCCAATTCCCTTATAGTCTCAGCCACCATATCTTAAATAAGCCCTTCTAATAGTTTACACAAAGATCAAATGAGACTAATTGGGCAATAATTTTCCCAGTTATCGCAGGTACCTTTCTTATACATTGGAATCACATAAGCTGTCTTCCAGGATTCTGGCACAAATGAAGAATTGATACACTGTTCAAAAAGTATCTTGAGTGGATAAGATAAACAGTCAGCTAACAGGAACAACAGATGACCAGAGATGTTATCAGGGGAGGTGCTAATTTTACCCTTTAGCTTTAAAAGTCTATCATAAATTGCTTTTTCTGATATGGAAATAGGAGTGTCTTTAGTCAAAGTTAAGGATACATGTTTATCGTTTTCATTAAATATTTCTGAATATTTTGAATTAAAGAAATTAGCCATATCATTAGGAAGATAAATAGTACAATCTTCAGATTAAAGTGGGCCCACATGACATGCGGGCTTCTTAAGTGAATTAACATAAGAAAAGAAAAAGACAAAGAACCTCTGTGCACAAACACTGAGGCAAGGGTTACCCCAAAGGGCATTTGACTGGGAAGCCAAGTTTTAAGAAAATACAAAATAACACATGCCCACACAATGCAAAGCATCATGGGCTGCATATGCAAATCACCACAGAATGTTATGCTGGTTCAACTTTAAGCAGAATTTCATGGTGCCGAAAGGCCTCTCACACAGTTTGCAAAGGTTGCTAAAAGATGACATAGACACGTGTTTCGTCCTACCAGGACTCATCAGTATGCCTTGTCTGTTTGACACCCCAGTGGAATGGACCAGCTACCCTAAGACAGTGTGTCTTGGATATGTTGTGGTGAACCCATTAAAATAAAAAACTAATTAAAAGACAAAGAACCTCTGTGCACAAACACTGAGGCAAGGGTTACCCCAAAGGGCATTTGGCTGGGAAGCCAAGTTTTAAGAAAATACAAAATCACACATGCCCACACAATGCAAAGCATCATGGGCTGCATATGCAAATCACCACAGAATGTTATGCTATAAGAAAAGAAAGACTTATAATTATTTTTATTCACCTCAGATGCCAATTTATATTCCCACTTTTTTTTTTTGATATCTGGATTTTTTTTTTACAATTTTTTACAATTTTTTTGACATGACAAATATGAATTCTAGTTTGCTAGGGATGGAGTTTTCAGGTATTTAGAATGTGCCCTCTTCTTTTTCTTAATTAGCTTTTTTATAGTATTGTTCATCCATTTAGGATTACAATGACCATTAGAATGAGTTTTTGTTTTAAATGGAATAAATGTATCCCGTCCATAACAGAGAGTATCATTAAGTTTTGAATAATATCCTTCTATATCTGAAGTAGTTAAAACATCAGGCCAGCATGTATTGCTTAACCAATCCTTCATGCCAGTGATATCAGCTTTCTCATACAAGTAGACGTTAGTTAAATTATTAGCAACACTTAGTTGGTGATCTAGTAGAAAACACAAAGTATTGTGATCACTATTTCCAATGGGGAAAGAATCCTAACTTGTTTTAAATGTAGATTTTTACTATGGAATACTAAATCCAAGATATTGTTCCCGCTAGTTGCTGATTTGATGCATTGGGTTAGGTTACATTGTACAGTTGTATCCATTAAAGATTTACCTAGTCTAAATTCGGCTGTGTGATTAACCCAATCCACATCACTAATATTGAAATCACCCATCAACACAATGTCACCCAATGTACATGCAGGCCTGGATATTCAAAAGGGTTGAGCCAGCGCAAGTCCAAAAATGCGCCATTCCGCGATATTCAGTGGGAGGCCGTTGCGCCACTGAAAACATGCTGAGCAACAGCGCAATGCAAATGAAGGCATGCGCAACCGAAGGGGGTGGATCCATGCATAAAGAGCGCAATGCGATATTCAAAGGCTTGCACAATGCACAACAGTGGAATAGCCGGAAGTTGCGCCACGGAGGAAATGAGCCAAAATAAAAAGGCTCAAGGATGAGGCACAAGAAAGATAGGGAATGCTCATGAGGCAGCAACAGAGAGCAGGCCACAGCAGCAACCAGTGCAGGCCAGGGAGTAGGCAGGACAAAATAGTGGCAGCCGAAGGTGTGTGGGGCCACAGAGTTTGGAGGCCAGTAGGTGTACCCGGTGCAGTGGAGGTAGCAGTCAGGACAGTGGGGGAACAGAACAACAACAGCTGGGGGACACAAGCCAGGGAGATGGACAGTGCCACCTTCCACATGGAAGCTGAGTGAGGGGGTGAGAAGGCATGCTGCGGGGGACATGGCCGTGGAAGGGCCCGTTGGCGTCGCCCCCAACAAGCGATACGTGCCGCATCAGCTTTGAGCTGTATTCAGATGTCGAGATTGTGGGCCGGTACCACCTGAACAGGGCAATACTGAGGCAGCTCTGTGAGCTGTGCAGTGATGTGATGCAGGCACCTTCACAACGGAGTCATGCTCTGTCAGTGCAGACAAAGGTAACAGCCTGCATGTGCCTGCTCACTACGGGTACCTTCCAGAGGCCAACAGAGGACACCACAGGCATAACACAGTCGGCCACGTCACGCATCCTTACCCAATTCCTCAGCGAACTGCTGCCACATGCTGCGGAGTACATCCATTTCCCCAGCACCATGGCAGAGCGTACAGCAAACATACAGGAGTTCCACAGGGTAGCACATATGCCTGGCATGCTAGGGGCAATAGACTGCACCCAGGTGGCCATTCGCATGCCACCTGGCCCCAATGGGGCCGCATATCACAACCGGAAGGGGTACTCCAGTGTCAACTGCCAGGTGATGTGTGATGCCAGTGGGCGCATCATCAATGTCTGTGCCACGCACCCTGGTGGAGCACATGATTCATTCATATGGTACCAGTCTGCACTGTGCCATCGATTCAAGAGTGGGGACATGCCCACGGGACACCTAGTGGGTGAGTATGCATGTCGGAGGGGCAAAGTTGGGGGACAGGTGGGCAAGCCACAGGTGCCATGGGGGTGGCACACAGGGCTAGGGACAATATGGACCTGAACATGACACTAACCTCCACTATCTCCACACAGGTGACAGTGGATACCCACTCCCGTCCCTGGCTGCTCACACCCTACTGGTGCCCCATGACCCCATCGCAGCAATGCTTCAATGAGGCACATGCCACCACACGCAACATCATCGAGCGGGTGTTTGGGATGCTGAAGGCACGCTTCTGATGCCTAGACACCTCCGGCGGTGCCCTACAGTACAGCCCCTCAAAGGCCTGTGGAATATTCCTGGCCTGTTGTATCCTGCACAACATGGCCAAAGACTGTGGGATAGCCGTACAGGTCGAGGAGGGGGACAGCGATGGGGACACTGGTGATGCCGGTGATGATGGGGATGAGCAGCCTCCCCCTTGGATGGCGTGACCCCCCGACTGATCCGGCAGGCCCAGCTGCACTGGGACACCATCACAGAGGAACACTTCGCACAACACAGGTAAGTCATGGGGCCATGTGCAACCAACACTGTCTAGGCGCAACCCACATACATAACACACCAGGGGTGCATGACGGCAAGGGGAGTGGAAGGGTACAGGCGCACAAACACACCATCAGGGAGGGGTGAATAGTTACACGCTACATGGACACACACACACACACCAGGCACACAGTGCACAGGGGCAGTTGCACAGCAGAGCAGAAAGAGACATGTCAAACACACAGATCCACAGACCACCCCCACCACCTGTACTGTCCATGTACGTGTGTCAGATACTGGGCACCCTTGCATCTTGGTGTACAGTACAATGCAGGCATCATCATGCACATGCACCTGTGGACAGCAGTCGGCTGGGTGTGCAGGTGGTCTGTGTGTTGGCGTGATGGGCAGGGAACCCACCAGTGCATTGCCCACCAAGACACACATTGCACACAGGGCAGCACCAGACAGGGCCTGCACTGGGAGACAGGTCAGTCAGGTGGCACTGAGCCACAGCCACCACGGTTGCATGGGTGGCCCTGCCGTGACCCAGCCACACTGGCAGGCTGAGCATGGACCACATGGGGTGTCACCAATGGACCACCAGGGGTCCCACTGCGTGAGCGCGACCTTGTCCACACAGGGGTCTGCAGCATGCTGAACATAGCTGCACCAGGGGTGCTCGGGATGCCCACAGCAGAACCCAGCGTCGACAGGCTGGGTGTTGCACGACACCAGGAATGTGGAGTGGAGAGCGTACTGCGTGGGGTGCGCGGTACTGGGGCACCTGACTGTGTGCCCAATGCGGCCATGACAGCGACCAATGCCTGGGTCAGCCTGTCAATGGCTGCGGTCACATCCATCCACATTTGGACCATCTCTGCCAGGATCCTTGCATTGTTCCTGCTGTGCCGCTCCACAGCCACACACAGTGCCTCCACGGATGTTGCAACCTGCATCTGCTGCTGTACTGATGCCCGCAGCAGGCGGATGTGCTCGTCAAATGGGTCGTCTGCCAAATCGGCAACCTGTCCCCCAGGGGATGGAAGGGCCTGATGCTCAACACCCCTTGAGGGTGGGCGCTGTTCACCAGGACCAGGTATGGGCAAGTCAACAGGCGGTGTGCATATGCCACCACTGAACCCTGTACCACCAGACCCAGTGGGTGAGTGCCACTGCTGCCCCTCCACCTGCTGTGCCCAAGGGACCTGTCCTTCCAATGCTGTGTCTGCAACAGTGCCAGGGACCTGCACAGCCACCAGTGCTGCCCCACCGGTGCTGACAGGCACAGCCTGGGACTGTGCTGATGTGCTGGCACACACGTTGGAACCCTCTAGGTCCATGGGCATGGGCTGTCCTGCTGTGTGTCCATTATGTGACACACATGTGTCACTGCCCATAGTGGACATTGCATCATCAATGGTGCAGGTTCATACCACAGCCTCAGCCACAGCATGCTGGCATGCTTGCATGCCAGACTGCTGGGACACAGGAAGGGCACCCCTCACACCTGACTCACCGACATTGGAGATGGCAGCCAGGCATGCACACTGGTGCAATGCACGCCGGCTACCAGCAGAGGTGGATGGACCCTCCTCCAGCTCTGGCTGCACATCCATAGTGCACGGGCCCACCACCACTGTCCCCTGCAGGTGCACAGGATCTGTAACAGAGAGTGAGAACATGTTAGTGCATGGGATCAACCTTCCCCCCCCACCCCCACCATGTCATACCATGCAGTGATGGGCTTCCACCTGTCTGGAAGCCACCTCCTGGAATGCCCTCGATGGCACTGCGCTGCATGGATGCAGCAAGACGGTCCTCCACTGGGGTCAGCTGTGCCACCTCTGGCTGGCCCCCGCCTGTGGCAGCACATGCCACCCTGAGTGCTGCCACCTTCTCCTTAACCTGTCTCCTGTCTGTCCCCACCTTCTTCTTACATTCCTGCATGGAGCGCTGGTGACTTCCATGCAGGTTCACGGTGCGAGCTACCCCCTCCCTTGCAGCAGTATGGGCCTGAGGGGTGCCCCTCCGTCCACTGAGTAGTGGCTCCTCATCCAGGTAGGCCTCGTAGAGTGCCTCTGTTTCAGCCTTTGTGAAGTTGGGCCTTCTCCTCCACCCACCATCATCCTCCTCACCCAGTCCTTGCTCAGCCATGTCACGGTCTGTATGGGTGGAAGTGGACACCTGTGACTGTGCAGTTCACAGCATTATCCCATGACCATAGTCCATAACATCACACAGCATGCAACCCACCTATCACCTGCAGTAACCGACTATGGCCATTGCAGATCACTGTCGCACATTTATAGCGCAATGTATGCAAATTAGGAGTGGAGCAACTTTAATGGGATGCAAATCGTGCCGCTGCGCCTTTGAATGGCTGATCAGCTGATTTACATATGACGGCTGAATATCGCGCTGTTGCGCTTTGTGCAATACGGTTGAGCCGGCTGAGCCTATGGCGCAGTTCTGTGACTGCGTAGTACACTGCACCACGCATGCCCAGGTACCCTACGCAGGCGTCTGCCGTGCCGATTACATGCTGTGCACGGTCAGCTATTCCGGAGACGGCCACCATTGTGCCAGTGGCGCTACAGTGCTGGTCACCACATGGAGCTGTGGCACAACTGCGCAATAGTCCACTGGGGCACTGGCACGCAGGCGATCACTCACGCTGGACATGTAGACATCCGATGGTGCTGTGCGTGGCCTTGCGCCAGAGATATGACCTTGTGCCCGACCTTTGCCCCCTTTGCGCTGTACGTCTGGCATGTGTGCAGCTCTATCACGCTGTTCGGTAACAGCACGATAGGGACCGACGGTGCTGCCTGAACAGCACGATAGGGACAGACGGGGTTGTATTGCACAACATTTCCAAGTGGGGTTGCCATGCTGCAGAGCGCCATATTGCCTACTATCAAGTTGATGACATGGCACGCAGAAGAGCTCCCCAGTGGAGTGGCTTAGAGATGGCCAACCTAGTGGCCGTGGTGGAGCCTCACTATGGGCCACTGTTTGGGGGGAACCCCTAGACATGGCCCGCACCCAAGTGTGGTGGCAGGTGGCCACTGCACTGGAGCAGGTCACAGGGCAGTGCAGGATGGCGGAGCAGTGCAGGCACCGATACAGTGACCTGTGCAGGAGGGAGCAGGCACTGTTGGCATGCCTCAGGTCCTGTGCCAGGAGGGGCATTGTGCCTAGGCCAGGTGGGTGAGCCATCTATGCACCTGTATTGTCCGCAGGGGTATAACTGTGTATTGGGGACAGAGCATGGGGGAGGGTTGTTCCATGGTTGGCTGTGTCAGTGTTTGCAGGTGTGTGATGCATGGGTCTGGCTGTGTGGGCAGGCACACTCATTGGGGCAGGGGGTTGTCTGCGTCTGGATCTCACTAATGTGTTTCTCAACATTTGTTTCCCACAGGCGTGGAGAAGCAGAGGAGGGCCCAGGCTGAGGCACAAAGGGGAGCTGCAGGGGTGGCTGGCAGAGGAGGCAGAAGTATGGTCCCACAACAGCAGCAGCAGCAGCATCAGCAGCAGCCGCCGCAGCTGCAGCAGCGGCTGGATGAGGGTGAGTGACATTACATCATGGATGCTATTGCGTGCAATGGGGGGGTTAGGGCATGGCCACCATCCATGGACAACACTGCCATGCCCGCGATGTGTGACAGTCAGCACTGTTCAGTGGCAATGCATGTCTGTGAGTGCGTCACTGGTGGTCCATGCATGCACTGGGCACATGGCTGTGGCACTACCTTCCCACCATGTAGACATGTCACTGTACTGCCTTGGTTGTGCTGTGCTGGTCATGGGTGGTGTGTGTGTGTGTTGTGGCACACATGGCTGTTGCTGCCTGGTTGGGCTTGGCCCGTGCACGGTCACTGTGAGTGTGTGCAGTCCATCACAGGGCCGGGGCACTTGGCTGTATGCTATGCATACTGGGTGGGCTTCAGGGTTGTGTACAGTCCTAGCCATTGATTCTGTTCCCTTGCCCTAGGTGTCCGGGTCCTGCGCAGGATAGAGCAAGCCATCCACCACCTTTAGGAGATTTCCCAGGAGTCACTCAGCATTCTCAGGGAGATGAACTGGAGGGGTGTGCAATGCCGGAGAGGGACACGGGGTCCGAGCCAGCCAGCGGACCTGCAGCCTGGGGGGCAGTAGCTGCCCCACATCTACACCCTTTACCCTTCCCTCACACCCTGCCTTCCCTCACCAAGTTCTTCACCCCATCCCACACCCACCCCTACCTTGTACCTGTACCCCCACCTCTGTATTGTATATAATTGTAAATAGTGTTATTGTTGTTCCTGTTATTGTTCTTGTTCTGTTTTTCTTTGAATATATATATCTATTTTGTTATGAATACTGTGGTGGTCTCTGATTTGCAGCTGGCTATAGGTGCTCAGTTGCAGTGGTGTGCATGGCATCTGGTGTGGTGTGGTCCTGGGATTGTGTGTGTGTGTGTGTGTGCATGGGGGGGTGTCCCTGGTGTGGTGGTGGCTGTCAGCCGGTCTGGCCGTGTGCTGCCCCACACCACTGTGGGCACCTGGTGGGTCTGGCTTGTATGGTTCTGTGGTACACACGGTTGCATTGTGCAAGGTGGGGGGGCATGGTGGTTCCGGCAGTGCCAGTCACAGTCACTACTCATGGGTGGTGTCTTGGGGTTCCAGAGCACAGTGTGCTGTGCACAGTGGGGGCTGTGGTACACCTGGGTTGTCCGGCCCCTTTGTGTGGCAGTATTTGCTTGCCAGTGGGTGTGCTGGGGCGCTGTGGCCCAGCTGTGCTTTGTAGGCTTGTCCCCATGGGCCAGTGGATATTCCATCCCTCCACCGGTGATGCTGTGCTTCGGGTGTGAGGGTGTGTTGTTAGTTCTACACTGTGTTCCTGTGCCCATCTGTGGCATGGGTGGTGGGCCCCTGCCTACCTCCCTGGTTGTGCAGTTCCATTGCTCTGCTGCTGGGGGGGCTCCCTGCTTGCGCTATGGCGCATCTCGACTGCTCAGTTGGGCTGGCCTTGTTGCGCTATGGTGCGACATATGTGCTCAGCTTCCCCTGCCTGGTTGCGCTATGGCGCAGGTTGTGCGATATTCAGACGTTGGCTGGTTGCGCAATTTGACTTGCTCCTCATTTGAATATTGCATCTGTTGCACATATGCACAATTGACTTGTGCTTGCTCCTGCTATTGCGCACATTTTGGGTGCAGTTTGAATATCTGGGCCGCTGTGTCAATTTCATGGTTAATAGTATCAAAATATTCTGAACTTGAATTAGGAGGATGATAACATGTACCGAAGATGACACTTTCAGATTTATTTATCACTACCTTAACGCATATGGATTCAGTGTTAAACGAGGGGTCTTTTACTTTATTTGAACTATAAATAGAATAGGTAGTATCTCTAAAAAAGTAGCTACTCCACCACCTTTTCTATTCTTTCTGTTAAGAAAATATGTATTATAGCCAGGGATGTTATATTCCCAGTCTAAATTATCATTTCCCCATGTTTCGGTAACAGATATTATGTCAACATTTTCTAAAGCAATAATTGTTTTTAATTCATCAAATTTGTTATGAAGACTTCTAGCAGTAAAATGTAGACACTTTATCTTTTTAAGATTTGTGTAAGTACTTTTCTTTTTAAATTGATTAATGTGGGGACGAGATTTTGGTTTCGTCCCCAAGTCTATAAGTTTTAATTTTTTGTCACATGACCAAGGATATGCTGGCTAAGAAGTAAATTTCCTTTATAACTCATATGTTTAGTTTAGTTTAGTTTAGTTTATTAGTCTAGGAATTAATACCTTTGAGCCAGGGCTCTTTTACAAAGGTTCCACGTCACAAAGAACATTTAACAAAGCACGATACACATTACAGGTAAAACCAGACGGAAAGTTACATCATAAATTTGCTATTAACAGTTTAAGGCAGTAACGTTTTTAAGTTTCATAGAAAAACAAGCTATAACAGGTTCAAGCAAGTAGACAATTTCGAGGTTAAGGAAACTTCCAGGGAAAGGGTGATCATTAGGCGCCAAAAGGAGGCTAGAGAGGAGGGAAAGGTGGTGAGTGGGAGAGTAAGTGAGAGGGGACAGGAAAAAGGGCGGGGAGTGAGTTTGGGTGGGAGACAGGAAGTAGTAGAGGTACCAGAGGGTTCATTAGTCAGGGAGGAAGAGGCCTCAGATGTGAGGATGGACATGAGGAGTAGTAGTCTTTATCTAGCACAGTCACAGTTGCTAGTGGTGGTGAGGTGGGCATAGAGCATGGATTTGAAAGCTTCAAGCGAGGTTGAGGGTAGAGTAGGTGGACTAAGCACATTGAACCATGTCGGGGCACTGTATGCAAAAGATCTTTGTCCCTGTGCAGTCCGGCATCTCGGAACCAGGAAAGGTTGGCGTTCAGATCTGGTGGAGGTTCGTGAGCCAGGATTCAGTCGGAGTAGGTTTTGAATACATAATGGAGTCAGTCCCAAGATAGATTTTTTGCCATTGTGCAGGTGAGATAAATAAGACGATTTGATAGGTTCAACCAGCCTGATTCATAGTACAGATCCACGTGTGAGTCAGTCTTTGAGCCCCGTGAGGAGCCAGCAGGCCTTATTTAGAGTGATTGAGATACGCCTTAGAGCATTGGAGGTAGCTGAGCCATAAATAATAAGGCCATAGTCAATGATTGAGATTATGGAACTCTGTATAGCTATTCTCAGTGCCGCTTGATTTAGAAATTGTGATTCTGGAATAGTATTCCAAGGCGTTGGTTCACTGTTTCCATGATGTTGTCAATGTGGGTTGCAAGGTGAGCCCTTGGTCAAAAGTGATGCCAAGGTATTTGAAAGTATTTACTTGGTCAGTGTAATTCCGCAGAGGTTTGTATGGTGAGTGAGTACGCCTATTTTGTTTTGGTGATTGGAGAAGAGCATGGCTTTTGTTTTATTGTGGTTTAGCACAAGTTTACTATCCAGGAACCACCTTTCAACACTAAGAAAGCAAGTTGCAGGCTTTTTCGTAGGAGTTTGGATCCTTGTGGGAAGAGAAATTACAGCATCATCAGCGTATAAGATTATTTTCTCCTGGCAGATATCTGGGAGGAGTTAAGGAACAGGCTAAAGAGGAGGGTCCAAGAATTGATCCCTGTGGTACACCCGAGAGAACTGGTTTGAAGTCGGAGAGTTCATTAGAATTTTACAGCCTGTGACCGATTGGACAGGTAACTTTTACCAAGAACAAGGACCTTGAGCCAGGCCTAGGCTAGAAAGTAGGGAGTAAGTAGGCCATGATGGACTGTGTCGAAAGCTTTTGTAAGATCGATAAAGACTGCACCTGTTTGGCACCCTTTGTCCAGGGCTGAGTGGACTTCTCCAGAGAAATCAAGTAAGGCTGTTGTTGTACTATGTCCTTTCCTAAAGCTGTGCTGTTGATTACAGAGTAGATTGTATTTGTCCAGGTAATCAGAGAGTTGGTCTGCCACTATTCGTTCAAGTGCTTTGGAGAGGGGAGGGAGTATTGATATTGGTCAATAGTTTCCTGCTGAGGTTTTGTCCCCTTTGTGCACTGGCTAACTATGGCAGATTTCCATTTGTTGGGAAATTGACTTTGGCAAAGTGACAGATTAAGAATTTTGCAAGGTGAATTACTTCATCCAGGGTGAGAGACAGGATTTTTAGATCTAGCGTATCACTACTTGTTCTGGATTTGGAGCAGGCCTTTCTTATGTACTTGTGTGCTTCGTGCACTTTGATTTTCTTGAAGTAAAATTGTGGTTTGTCACGAGGGGTGTTTTGTGATACTAGGCTAGGCACAGATAAGTCCGAAAAGAAATCTGGGGAGGACCCACTAAGGTCTGTGAATGTCTTGTTTAGCGATCTGCAATAGACTTTGGGTCAAGAGTGGTGGATCCATCAACTTTCATAATGGTAGGTGACGATTTTGATTGTTTACCCATTATGTTTCGGATGTTGTCCCAAAAAGCTCTTCCATCACCCCAGGTGGATTCAAGGCATTTTGAAATAAGGCTCTTCATTTGCCTAATTTGTGAGGTACATCTATTTCATGCCTGCTTGTATTTTAGGGTATCATGAGGTGAGCCTGTGTCTCTGGCAACTACCCAGAGGTGGTCCCGAACCTTGAGCTCGGCAAGTAGTTTGGCAGTAATCCATGGATTTGATAGCGCTTTGATTTTACGTTTTTTTACTGGGGCGTATAAGTCGCATGCAGAGTTGAAAGATTTAATGAAGTATTCTAGTGCGGTATTAATATCAGTTGATTCAAGGACTGGCGTCCAGTCCTGTTGTAGGAGATGGGTTTTCAACTTGATAAGATTCCCATAAGGCAATACTCTGCTTGTTATAACTTTGGGGGGTGGCTGAGAAATTTATTAGACCAGGTACAGGACACTGGGGAGTGGTCACTGAGGGAGTCAGGGAGGACTTTAATGTTTTTTATCCAGTCAGGGTGATTTGTGAGAACCCAGTCAATAAGGGTGCTTGTACCAGTTTTGTAATTTTTCCGGGTGGGGGAGGTTACCATCTGAGTCAGATTTGCTGCTAGGATGTCATCTTTGTAAGAGCCAGTGTCAGAGGCGAGCCAGTTTATGTTGAAATCCCCGAGGAGGAGGAGTTCATTTTCAGAGGGCTGCAGACTAACAAAATCAAGTACAGACTTAATACTGGCACGGTGGTCTTTTGGAGGGATGTAGACTGCGGCCACTGTGAGAACTTTGTTTTGTGCACCAAGAAGCAGTTTGATAGGGAGGAGTTGCATCTGCATATTTGTGGGTGTGAAGCTGCCGAGTTACAGGAGAGGTTGTCCTTTATGTAGATAGCACAGCCCCCACCTTTCTTGCTTGCCCGGTCGAGTCTGAAAAGATTGTAGCCTTCAAGCGAGACCGCATGATCCGGGGTGCTGGGAGATAGCCAGGTTTCCACAATGGTTAGTATATCAGGGTTTTTTTGTCCAGTGAGAGTTTGAAAAGATGCCAATTTGGGAAGGAGGCTGCAGATATTTAGAGTGATAATGGAGAGACCACTACCAACTTTCCCTGTTTTTGTCGGCTTCAGTGCAACAGGACCAGGGTTTGGGTGTATCCCACCAGATATTAAAAGTAGGAGGAGCAGGAGTTTCAGCGATGCCATTCGTAGTTCATAATAGGTTGGAGTGAGATATGGAGACCATCCTTTGCAAAAAGATAAGGTTTATAAACAAATTCTGCCCAATGAGTAATATATTTCGAAGATTGTCGCAAGCACCATTTTCGCAACCAATCATTATACTTTTTAATTTTAGAATTAATCAAGTCTGATGCTCTGGGAATAGGTAAAATTTCTGAGAATGCAATATCATTTGTAAAATTGGATAAATGATTAAACAGAGCCACTGTATCTTTTTTATTTCTATTAAATCATCATGTGCAATATTATTTATGCCTACATGAACAACTAATAAAGGTGAAGGGCCACTGTCCTTCAGTATGTTATTAACCATTTCAGTAATAGAAATTCTAGCCCCACGAAAAGTAGAACAAGTGCAATTTGCTTTGTCTTCAGCACAAATCGCTCTAGGTGTTTAACCAAAGAGTCACCCAATACATAAACATGCTTTTCAGAGGAGACATAGCACGAGCAATGTCCATAGTAAATTTGTGGCCATTAGAGGTGTCAGGAATATCCAACCAGACATGGCTTGGTTCAAGAGGTAGAGAAATAAGGGGGACAGTTGAAGGCAAAGGGCACGTACTTAAAGGTTATTGAATATTTAAGGAACCATTCAAAGTACCTGGTGAGGCAACAATGTTAATTAGTAATTCAGTCATTGCTCCCTTACAGGGAGTATCGCAAATCACGGTATCAGTGAGTGGAAGGAACTTATTAGATGTGTCTAATGAAAAAGCAGCAGCTTTGTGACTTTTTTTAAATGTTCTCTTGCCCTGTATATTGTACCAAAGTTCATTGGAGATTTCGTCACTTTCAGTGTCCCCTTCTCTAGGCCTTTTCTTTAATGAAAGCATGTTACTAACAGGTGTGAATCCAGAGTTTGATGGAGGGTAAACTAAAGCTAAATTGGTTAATGGGACTAATGGATCGGGGCAATAGGAGATGAACATTTAAAACAATGGACAACATTAGAGTTATGTCTTAAACACATATCCTTTTGACTTTCCTCCAATGCCAATAGTCTAGAACTAAATGACTGTAATTCTTTATTTAAGAACTCATTTTCTAAACATTTAACACAAACATCATTTCCATGATTAAAAGAATTTTGGCTAAAAGCATACATTAAACATTGCGTACATTGCTTGCCCTCCTTTCCAACCACTGGCATGATAATTTCAGCCATGTCTAAGATACAACTGTTATCTAAATAAATATAAGATAAACTAAAATGTATAAATTATTATAACTAATAATGATAAATGCAGACAAGGTTTAGCAACTCAATTCACAACTAATGCGTTAGGGGTGGAGTCCTTTTACCAAATTAAACATGTTAGATGGTTATGATCTCGTTATATCAACTTACAAATTTGTTTAGAACCAGTAGACTCACATGATCACGCTGAACATGCAGAACATGCACTGACATGTGTGTCTCTGCGCACGGCCCCGCGCACGCTTGTCCCGCTCGCTAGTGTGAGTCAATATAAGTCTGCAACCATCAATCGGGTCAAGAGCAGCCCAGTCAGGCACCTTAATCCTTCCATAATTAGCAGCAGCAGCAGCTATTACATCATAAAGCCCCAAGGGAGCATTAAAATACACAAATAGTTTAAAAGTGTCGTATTCAGTACAATATGCTCCAAGGAGCTTTCAAACATATACAGTCAAACAGGTTTATCTGCACAGTTGAATCGGGATGGCAACTAAATGCCTACTTCTCACCAGAGGTGCGCTGTACTCCAGCTTGTTAGAGTAATAGGAACCCGCTCGCTAGTGCGAGTCAATATAAGGCTGCAACCCATCAATCATGTCAAGAGCTGCCTAGGCACCTTAATCCTTCTGTAATTAGCAGCAGCAACTACTAAATCATAAAGCCCCAAGAGAGCATTAAAATACACAAATAGTTTAAAAGTGTCGTATTCAGTACAATATGCTCCAAGGAGATTTCAAACACATACAGTCGAACAGGTTTATCAGCACAGTTGAATCGGGATGGCAACTAAATGCCTACCTCTCACCAGAGGTGCGCTATACTCCAGCTTGTTAGAGCAATAGAAACCTGCTCACTAGTGCGAGTCAATATAAGGCTGCAACCCATCAATCGGGTCAAGAGCTGCCCAATCAGGCACCTTAATCCTTCGGCAATTAGCAGCAGCAGCTACTAAATCATAAAGCCCCAAGGGAGCATTAAAATACACAGATAGTTTAAAAGTGTCGTATTCAGTACACTGAATTGAATTCTTAATTTTGGGGCCTGTATATGTAAATAGAAATCAGAGTTTTGGGTCTTTGCTTTGGTGGTTGACTTTTCTTAGTGTAACTTTTATTTGCCCGGGAGGAAATTTAGCTGGGAGAATATATGCAGTCATTTATGACTAGACCTGTTACTTAAGCTCTGTGAAATAAATGTTTAAAGGGAAGGAAGGCACTCACCGGGGTGGTGGGTCAGAATTGTAGATTGTTTCTGGAGGGCAAGGGTTTAGTCCCACTCACCCTGCCCCTCTCCCCATCTGCCCCAAGTGCATAATTTCCTTTATATCAGGGGTTCTGACATCACTTCCCCAAAAGTGCAAAGGATATATACTTGTTCATATCCTTAAAGGCACAGCAAGCTGAATGGGGGCAAAACATTCTCACATGCATGCACACACTAAGAAAAAAACAAAGCAAAAAATAAACCTCTTAAACAGGAAGGGACACAGAAATGTGAGGAGTGGTACAATGCACTGGCTGTGGAGCAGCAGTCTTCTGGGAGATGTTCTGGAGGCTGCATTGCTGCCCTATTTGCAGACACCTCTCAGGTCTGAGGGAGGAGGTGTCCCATCTCTATGCTGACCTGGCAAGGATACAGGAAACCTCCTCCCCCAACCAGGGACCACCTGGATCACCACCACTGCCTCAGAGGAGCAGCTGGACCACAGTGGGCTCAGGAAGGGTGAGGGTGGTGGAACAGCAGCACATCCCACCAGTGGTGCCTCTTCATAATTCATTTGCCATTCTGGTGGAGTGTGATTCCTCTATGGAGGCACCTGCAGTGGAGACCAAGGAAGATGCTGGAAACCTTCACAAAGGAGACCCACAGGAGGGTGGCATGGGACCCCACAGGGGAAGGAAACAACTCCTGGTTGGGGACTTAATCATTATGGAGGTAGAAATGGGGGAGGGAAGGGAGAAGGGGGTAAGGTGACTGCATGGCACCATAGCTTGGAGGGACAAGAAGTGAATCCTCCAGATCATGGGAGCAGCTGCACAGGAGAGGGAGCTGGATGTCATTGTCCACCCAGGAACAAATGACCTGGCTAGAAATGGGATCAGAGCAGTGCAGCAGGAGTTTGTGGAGTTGGGGAGGGGCCTCAGACAAGTGGCACACAGAATAACTTTCTCGGAAGTGCTAGCTGTCTATGGTATAGGTGAGGCTAGAGTACTCCATACCATAGGATTCAATGACTGATCAAAAAACTGGTGCAGAGCTCAGGGATTTGGCTTCACTGGGGACAGAGGGTCCACTTGGAGGGATAAAGGCCTATCCTGGCATGATGGCCTGCATCTGTCCAGGAGGGGAACCAGGATCCTAGGTGATAGGTTTAAGTGCTTCATTGACAAGCATTTAAACTAGCCAAGGGGGAGGCACTGAAGAGAAGCAGGGAAATCCCACCCTCCTCACAAAACAAAGTAGTTAGCAAAGTAGACACAAAGGTAGAGAAGTCAATATGGGGCAGAACGGGCATAAATCCAGAACAAGGTAAAGGCAGGAAGGACAGGGATGGGCCTAAAAGGGGTAAGGCCATCAAAAAATGGAGTTCAAATAGTATTAATGCCCATAGTCTGAGTAACAAGCTCCTTGAACTAGTGGCCTTGATGGAAGAGGGATGCCTGGATATCATGGCAGTCACAGAAACATGGTACACAGATAACCTTGACTGGGATGTCAACATACCAGGGCCCACAATCTATAGTAGGTACAGGGAGGATAAAAGAGGAGGAGGAGGAGTAGCTCACTACATAAGGGAAGGAATCAAAGCAACAGAATTAAAGGGTAAACAGGGAGGGGTGGAGGCCATGTGGATCACCCTGGAGACTGGAAATGGTACCACAATCTGCACAGGAGTTGTTTACAGACCTCCATCTCACAGTGAGGCAATGGACAAGGAAATGATAGAAGGAATCCTTAGATTGGCAGAAAAAGGAGATATATTGTTGATGGGGGACCTGAATATGCCAGATGTTAACTGGAGCACCTTTACTGCAGCCACTTCCAAAACCAGGGTCATTCTCAATGCCCTACAGGGTGCCTGCCTCAGACAGCTAGTGTTGGAACCCACTCAGGAGGGAACGATCTTTGACCTGGTACTTTCAAATGAGGATGGAGATAGTATCTCAGATTAAGAAGTGGGTAGCCATCTGGGAACAAGTGACCACAAAACAGTGTAGTTCACAATAAACACAGTTGTAGAGTCAAGCCATACAAAAGCAAGGGTGCTGGACTTTAGGAGGGCTGACTTTTGCGAATTGGGAGAGTGCCTCAGAAAAGCACTAGCAAATGGGCAAGAAGGAGGGGTGGAAGAACAATGGGGAAAAATCTAAATTGCCATCACAGAGGCAACAAGCCTTTCTGTAAAGCAAATCAACAAAACAAAATGAAGGAAAAAGCCACTATGGTTCTCAAAAGAGGTGGCAGGAAAGGTTAAGGAGAAAAGGATAGCATTCAGGAAATATAAGGAAACACAGAAGGAGCAGGACAAAGAATGATATCAGATAAAGCAGAAGGAGGAAGGAAAGACAGTTAGAATAGCAAAAGCCCAAACTGAGGAAAAGATAGCCAATTATGTTAAAAAGGGGGAAAAACCTTTTATAGGTACATTAGAGAGTGAAGAAAGACCAAGGGAGGGATACTGAGGCTTAATAAAGGGGAGGGAATGTGGGCAGAGGGTGACAGTGAAAAAGCAGGGATACTGAACAAATACTTCTGCTCAGTATTCACAAAAGAAGTGGATGTACCTAAACCAAACAATAGAAACATTCTGGATGGAGGTGGGTCGATACCAGTTGGCTCACAGAAGTCAGGGTTCTGAAATAACTCTTAAAACTGAAGGTGGACAAAGCAATGGGGTCTGATGGGATTCACCCAAGAATTGTAAAATAACTAAGGGTAGAACTAGTGACACCACTGACTACCCTCTTTAACAAATCATGGGAGGATGGGGTAGTACCTGAGGACTGGAGGAGGGTGGGTGTGATTCCATTTCACAAAAGCAGGAGCAAGGCAGAGGTAGGAAACTATAGACATGTTTGTTTGACCTCAGTGGTAGGAAAAATGATGGAATAACTACTGAAGGAAAAAAATGTTGAGTACGTAGAGGCCAGTGGGGCACAGGACCCAAGGCAGCATGGATTCACAGTGGAAAGGTCACGTCAGATGAATCTAACAGATTTCTTTGACTGGGTGACAAAAGTAGTAGACCAGGGAGAGGTTGTGGACATGGCCTATCTAGACTTTAGCAAGTCATTTGACACAATCCAACACAAAAGATTAATATACAAGTTAGCTAGACTTGGAGTGGGTTCCAAGGTGGTAGCCTGGGTAAAAAATTGGCTGGACAACAAGACGCAAAGGATAATACTAAATGGAGTCCTCTCTGAAGAAAGGGGGGTTACTAGTGGAGTATTGAAGGGTTCAGTACTGGGACCGGTCCTTTTTAATGTCTTTATTAGTGACATTGCAGAGGGACTGGAAGGGAAAGTATGTCTCTTTGCAGATGACACAAAGATCTGCAACAGGGTCGATACACAAGGTGGGGTGGATAGGATGAGAAGGGACTTGGCAAGGTTGGAGGCATGGTCAAATGTATGGCAGCTTAGATTCAATGCAAAGAAGTGCAAAATAATGCACCTGGGAAACAAAAACTCAGGGGAAGAGTGCACAGTGGGGGGTGAGATACTAACAACAACAAAAATGGAAAAAGACCTGGGGGTAGTCACATCAGATGACCTAAAGGTGGGCAAGCAATGTGAGAAGGCAGTAAGGAGAGCTGGCGGGATACTGTGATGCATAGGGAGAGGCATCCCCAGTAGAAAACAAGAAGTAGCTATCCCTCCGTAGAGACAGTTGTTGAGACTCCATCTTGAGTACTGTGTGCAGTTCTGGAGACCCCATCTCCACAAGGACATAGATAGAATGGAGGCAGTCCAGAGGACAGCAACTAAAATGGTGCAGGGTCTGCACCAAAAGCCATATGAAGAGAGATTAAAGGAGCTTAATATGTATACCCTCAAGGAAAGGAGGGAGATGGGGGACATGATAGAAACTTTCAAGCACCTCAAGGGAATCAACAAAGTCCAAGAGGGTAGCATATTTTAGAAAAAGAGATGTGAAAGAACAAGGGGACACAATTTGAAGATAGAGGGGGGATGGCTCAGAGGTAATGTGAGGAAGTATTTTTTCACAGAGAGGGCTGTGGATACATGGAACAGCCTTCCTGAGGAGGTAGTGGAGTCAAAAACATTGGGGGAATTCAGGAATGCATGGGACAGACATAAGGCAATTCTATTTGTGGGGTAGGAGGAAGTTGGCTTTTGGTTAAGTAGGATCTCCAGCTTATTCGTTAGGTAGGGAAATGGGCAGACTAGGTGGGCCAAGTGGTATTTATTTGCCATCAAATTCTATGTTTTTATGTTTCTATGTAGCATACATTTTCTGGATACCACAGTCAGTATCACTAATGACGGACATATACAAACTTCTCTTTAGAAAAACCTACTGATAGACACCAAAACCTGCATAATTCCAGCTTCCATCCAAGGCATATGAAAAAATCTATAATCTACAGTCAGGCAAGTCGATACAATCGAATATGCTCTGATGAGAGAACAAGTGATAGACAGCTCTCCTCATTTTGGAATTCCCTCATCCAACAGGGCCACTCCCCAAGACAAATTGACAGAGAAATTCAATGTGCTGTACAAATACCACGAGAAATCTACTGGAGTGCAGGCAAACAAATCAAACTGATCTCACGCCTCTAGTTGCCACATACAGCCCCATGCCAAAACCCTGTCAGCAAATTATTAAAGAACTACAACCTTTGCTGATTGAAGATGAAAAACCTAAGGAGATTTTCCTGGAACCACCCGTCATTGCCTCTAAGCATAACCCCAGCCTCTCTAGCATAATAATTTGTAACAAACTCCCAGCAGATCAAATTAACTGGGAAATGAGATGGACAACACCATGCACCATGACAAGATGTCAGACTTGCCCCCACACATGCCACAGACCACCAGCAAGACTAGCCAGACTAGCACAATAAGAATCAATTGATCCTACACATGTCAATCCAGTAGCGTGGTTACCTAATTCAGTGCAAGAAATACACCAAGGGATGCTGTATTGGGGTAACAAGTCAACCACTACAAATCAGGATGAATCACCACCAACTACAGACATTGCAAAATAAAATTGCACCGGTGAAATTGGCAGTTTTGCTGCATGAAATATTTTGCAAACTTTCGCCCAAGCTTTCAGAGCTCAGTGCCCTACTGCTCTTAACTGTATTTAATCATATCCCTGGTGTCTAGTGGTTCCACCCCCCACTTGCCGATCATGGCCTAAATTGAAGCATTCTCGTCCCTCCACCAACATTTACATCAATTACCCCAAGTCCCCATCCCCATGGTATACAATAAAAAACTAGTTACCCACTCCCTGGTGTCTACTGGACCCCACACCCCACCCAGTCATCAGATGGTGCCCCATTCCCCCCATTACTCTGGGTGCGCTACGAGCTCATCCTCCATTTTTCAATGGCTGCTAGCCCAACTGAGTGCTTCAGTGAATGAGTGCGTGCTTGTAAAAGGATGCACTTATTCATTGAAGCACTTAGTCAGGCTGCCAGCCATGGAGGTGAGTGGAGGGCTGTGCCAGTGGCCCACTCATGGTACTGAGGGGGACCTGGGGGGCAATATCTGATGATAGGGTGGGGGGTTCCACTAGACACCAGGGAGTCAGGAATTTGTTTTATACCGTGGGGATGAAGATCTGTGGAAATTGATGTAAATTGTAAGAGCGGGCAGGGAATTCTTCAATTTGGTCTGGTGATTGGCTGGGGGTGGGAGGGACTACTTGACACCAAGCATATGATTATAATGTAACTATCGGTGAAGGGGGATAAGAAATTCTTCAGTATGGGCCTGTGATTGGCCAGGGGGGTGGGACCACTAGACACTAGGAATATGATTTTAATGTAAATCTTGGCAGGGATGATGGGAAATTCTTCAATTTCAGCCAGTGATCGGACAGGGGGTGTGAGACCACTAGACACCAGGGAGGGGGTTCATTAATTTGGGCTGGTGATCAGCCAGGGGGTTGGACCACTGAACAGCAGGAATGATTTTATGTACTAAAAATGGCAACATTTCACCCACAGGTGGCTAATTATGCCATTTTGTGGGTAACATTCTGCTCACAGAGAGCACAGTTTTGCATTTCACAACTGCAAAATATTTTGTGAAATGTGCAAATTTCATGAAATAATCCACGTAACGAAATGTGTTAATTTCGCACAACACTACCACCAATGTACAATAGTAAACCAGGTAACCTACACACCAATAGGACATTTTTTACAAACAAATCATTCCCTCTCTGACTTACTGTATCTGTCCTGATACTAACAGGCAACTTCAGAGACACACAGGAGAGAAAGACATGGGAACTGAAGTACATCAGATTCTGTTACTTTTGATCTGGGTTGTTTTTGTTTCACCCTGTGTATCTCAGGTCTTTTTATCTGTGCTCCTGTCTGGTCACTTTCTAATTACCTGTTCCAAGCTTCCTTTCAGTCTTTCTTTTGAATATCCTGACACTCCCTTTCATCTTCCCACAGATTTAGACCTGGTTCTTTCTTTGCCACCAATCCCCATACCCTGATTAGTTTCTTCTCCCACATCCTATTCCAATTACTTTGAAACAATTCATCACAGTGTATACAGACCTAACACTTTATCGCAGGTCTTCATTGTTCTGTGCTACTGTCATCTCTTCAAAGCTGCTTTTTCTCTTTTACCCTATGTATCTTGTCACTCTAATTACATATTCCTTGCATCCTTTCATATCTTTACAACTCATTGCCTACATACCCCCCCAAGTTCTTCTCACATGCCCTATCTTTATTACTTTGGAACTGTTACAGACCTTAAACTCTGGGTATCTCGGGTCTCTGTTGTTCTGTGTTCGTTTCATCACTTTTAAGCCCCCATTCAGCCTTCCTAACACTTTCAGTTACTTTTAACAGTGCTTCACAGTGTATATAAATACTACTTATGTTGCTGGGTTTTGCTGTTCACCTGAAGAAGGGACCTGTAAGGCCCTTTAAGCTTGTGTATGTACTAGGCACTTGTTGGTCCAATAAAAAGTATCAAGCCTTCCAGCGGCTCCTGTTTTCCAAGGACCAATATGGCTAAAATATTTTTTTACAAGGTAGTTTGGCTGACTATGGGATAATTCTGATAGCATACGATCATCTGGTTATGATAATGTTTTCTTTAATTTTTTTTTTTACTAATCTTCACCCCTGCGTGATACCATTTCCAGTTTGCTACTATCATTAGGGCAGTAGATTTCTGAACCAGTGCAAACTACCTACAACACTTTATTTTTAGATGCCCTGTATTCACCACAAGACTATTTTGTAGTAAATGCGACGTGACTGTTTAACATTCAGGAGCATGTTATACTTTGAGTCATTTTATTTGGTAACACACCCACTCACACACACCCACAGCAGTGGGTTTCTGACATTTCCACACATTGTGCCACAAGTGTGACTCTCTACAATCATGACCTCACTGGCTCTGGGAAATTTAATAAAAGTTTCCTTATTTGATTTCCTGGAGAGAGTGACATTTACATCACACCTGTAATAGCTGCACCTTGATGTATAAAAGAGAAGGTGAGACAAGAGCAGAAGACACCTGAGAAAGAAAAGGTTTCAGAAAACCATCCATCTCCATACTGCAGTACCTGAAAACTCCTTCTTGCTTAGAAGATGAAGACGATACAGCTTGCAGTTGCAGTCATTCTGCTGTCTGTCTTCTGTATGGAATCTCTGTCTCAATGTAAGTAAACAGTATATTTTATTTTAATTACACCTCTTGCAGGACTCTAGTGTAAAGTATACCTTTGATACGGGTGCTGTATTATTTCTGCAATATTACCCGCTGCTTGTGTTCTGTGAGTTGGGCTATGGCTTAGGTGGGAGTGACCTGCCAAATGCTGCATAGTTATTCCTCCCTTCCTGCCTCCAGTATGAATTAGGGGACAACCTTGTTATCAGTGCTTTTGTTAAATGTATTCACCAACATGTCTCAGTTGAGATGGAGCAACTTCCTTTCAGTGAGGTCTTGCTTCAGCTCAGTGTTACAGATAGGAAGGACTCAACTCCCCAATTCACTCAGCTATCTGCTCAAATGATTTCCTTGTTGGTTAGCTGAGCTGCTCTGCAGATTTCACTGATTGGTGAATTATCAGCTTAACACTGCATGCAATCAACACTTTGGTTAGCTACTCTGAAAGTATTTGACTTCCATTATTAAGGTGAAAGCTTCCAAAAAAGGTAAAAGCATTCAATGGAACACCTTCAACCCTTTCTGAAATCATATTATTTCTAGCAAACTAGACGTGTTATATAGTATATGGTTAGGTGTTGCTGTGCATGGATTTACATACACTCAGAATCCTAGTTATGCATACACAATGGTTATTGTGCACAGTTCAAAGGTTATAACAAGTTCTTGTGCACAGTTCAAAGGTTATAAAAAAGTTGTGCACAGATCAACTGTCATGACAAGTTGTTGTGCACATTTCAAAGGTCACAGAACGTTGCTGCATATGGTTATCTCCAGTATAGCCCTCCCGTCAACATAGTAATTCATCTTTAATATAGTTACTGACTATGAGGGATGAAAGGCAGGTGGGAGGGGAACAGATGGGTCCTGCTTACTGCTGCCGTGTAAACTGAAATGTTCCCTTCTGACACAGAGTAAAATCTTACCCTACAAAAAAAAATATGGCAGCCATGCCCAACTCAGATCATGTTTCCTTTTCAGGGTTGAGATGACATTATAGACCTCTAGAGCACCATATGATGTCATCTCAGCCCATCAAAGGAAATGCATGCTTCAGTGTGTATGTTTGTCAATGTATTATTCTCTATATTTATGCCTACCTTCTGAAGACTGTTGATACTGTAGGTTGTTACGTACCATAACTTATTCCTTTTCCTTACTAAAACTAAAACCAAAATGACAAACAAATGAGTTTTGTTTCACATTCTTGATCTTTTACTGAATGCTTCCTGTGCTTTGGGAATGCCAGTACATAGTCAAGCCACTAATGAGGTAGTGATCTCCATCCACAGTCATGAGTGGCCAGACTGTGAAGGTGTGGTCTCATGTGTAGAAACATATAAATTGTTTAGAAACAGAAATACAGAAACATAGAATTTGCTGGCAGATAAGGACTGCGTCGCCAACCTAGTCGACTCATTTTTCCCCTACCTACAGTATCAGTTTCAAGAGAGATGCAGCAGGAGCAGATCAAGGACTATAAGGGAACAGATTTGTGTGTGGTAACAACAATGTGGGAGCAGCCAGTTGTTCACATTCATTAAGAATAAGAAAGCAGGTACAAAACAACCAGCTAAGTCAGAAATTCCCAAAAAGGTGAGCAATCATTAGATATGTTGCTCATACTATGGACAACCTGAGGTCAAAGAAGGTCCCAAATATTCAGACACTACTTACTCATATTCGCTACTTGGGTCAAAAATAGGTAGCAATATAGGATTTAAAAAAGTATTTTCCCTTCCCCAGTTTGCCAGGGCTAGTCCAATGTTTCCTTCTCATCACCAGGTTTATAACAAGCATTTGTCAATGCCGAATGTTTGCTTGCTGGCTTTGGCATCGGTAGTGTAAGAGTTACAGAGCTGCATAATAGGAATGGCAGTGAAGTATTGAACTGAAGCCAACCCCACAACCATCCTGCAGAGACTGACAGGCATTTGGGTGTGCCTTTGGGTCATCAGGCATAACGGCCATGTCATTTCACCACACCCTACCCTGCAGACACCGACAAGTGTCACGGTGTGCCTTGGGGGTCTTTGGCCCTTATGCACACCCCATTCCATCAGGAAATATGGTGAGATGGGTGCAGCATAGGAGAATGGGGTGAACTTTGGGGCCAAAGAGTCCAAGGCGTACCTCGATGCCTCTCACTGGCTGCAGGGTGTGGAATGGTATGAGCATTACATGCGAGAATCCCAAGTCACACCCCTGATGCCTGTCATTCTCTACAGGGTGGGGTGTTATGGTCGGAGACCCTAACACCTCAGGCATTCGTTGGTATTTTCACTCCAAATTTTCAACATTTTTTTTTTGTGACCCCCACCTCATGAACAGTGGCAATATCAGTTTATTAGTTGAAAGCTACTTTTGCACAGCGACTACGGCATTTAGCACCACAGGTGCAAAAACACATTCCGAAGAGGATGTGAAAAATGACAGCTGTACTGTTCATGAGGAGGTGTAAAAAATGGCAATGCTGAAAATCTGCAGTGAAAATATTAAAAAAACTGGTGAAGCCACGAGCATGCGTACAAATTGTGCAACGCACACCCATAATGTAATTAGTTTGGGGACTTTTTACAGCAGATTGTCAACACAGGCATTTTGGGACCTCCGATCATGAACAGTGTCACTGTGATTTTCTTTATCTGTCCCGAACAATGATTTCCCAGAGCAACCACACATTTCTGTGCTGAAAGTGTGAAAACACATTTCGGCTATGTTGTGAAAAATGGCAGCTGTACTGTTTATAAGGAAGTGTGGAAAAATGCCACTGGTGAAAATCTGGACTGAAAATATCACAAATTCATGAACTTACGAGGGTGCATGGAAACTGCACAATGCTCACTCGTAGTACAGTCATTTTATGGACTTTTGTCACCAAATTTTCAACATAGCCATTTTAAGATCTCTGCTCATGAACAGTGTCACTGTGATTTTCTTAATCTGTCCCAAACATTGCTTTTGCACACTGACTGCACCATTGTGCGCTACATGTACGGAAACACATTTTGGGTGAGATGTGAAAAATGGCAGCTGTGTTGCTCATAAGGAAGTTTTACCAAAATGGCAATATTGAAAATCTGGCATGCAAATATTAAAAATTTGCAAACTTGCGAGCATGCGTAGGAACTGCTCAACGTGCGCTCCTAAAACAGTTATTTTTGGGAATTTTTTCATCAAATTTTCAACATAGACATTTTAAGACCTCTGCTCATGAACAGTGTCACTGTGATTTTCTTAAACTGTCCCAAACATTGATTGCTCACACCGACTGCGCCATTGTGTGCTACATGCGTGAAAACACATTTTGGGCGAAATGTGCAAAATGACAACTGTACTGCTCATAAGGAGGTGTGGTAAAATGGCAATGTTGAAAATTCAGAGTGCAAATATTAAAAATTTGCAAACATACAAGTGTGCATAGGATCTGAGCAATGCACGCTCGTAAAACAGTCATTTTTAGGAATTCTTTCACCAAGTTTGCAGCATAGGCTTTTTGAGAGCCCACCTTATGAACACTGGCACTGTCGTTTCATTAATCAGTCCCAAAAGGTGATTTTATGCAGTGACTGCAAAATCACCCATTAGGCCTGATTAATGCCATGACAGTGAGAGAATTCATGAGGAGGGGTCCCAAAAACCCCATGTTGAAAATTTGGTGCAAAAATTCCAACAAATGCCCGAGATATGCATTAAAGTTAGAAAAACCCAATTTATTGCATTATACAGCTTACCGGCATTCCTCTGTTCGCGGTCGGCTTTGAAGAGTGCAGTCATGTTCCCGGTTCACCGAAGATCGTCGCGCCAAGCTCTGGAGGAAAGTATGGGGTGAGGTGGGGGTGTGGGGAGGTAGGGTGCACAGAGGGTGGGCACAGATGGGCAAGTTGACCGCCGAGGGAACATTTTTTTCTTTACAGGTTTTTTTTTATTGGACAATGTGGGACGTTTGCCACACTGGGGTGGGCTCCCAGCATGGCAGCTGGAAGGCTGTTTGGGGGGGCCTGGAGCCAATGGGGGATTGGGCACCCCCGTCGGCCATAACCATTTTTGCCACGCTGGGGTGGGCTCCAAACGTGGCACCTGGAAAGCTGACAATACAGGGTGTTTGCCACGCAGGGGTGGGCTCCCAGCATGGCAGCCTGGAAAGCTGTTTGGGAGGCCTGGAGCTGATGGGGATTGGGCACCCCCATCAGCCATACAGTGTGTGCATGGGGGGGTGCATGAGCACGCATTATGCATGCATATGTGCGTGTGTAGGGGGGGAGCTCTGCTCACTGATGTGGAGAGCTCCCTTTCAACTGTATGGCACTGCATTTTCAACTGCTGTCATACACAGCTGCAGCATTGATTGGAGAACTGCGACCGTGCCTGCAAACACACTGACTGAATTGGAAGACGGGTGACACACCTCCGAAAACTCAGATGATGGCTCTATGTTTCTTGCACATGCATGCAAGGAAACATAAAAATGATATACAAAGGAACCTTTTTTTTTACAGATTGCTACCCAGTTGTCTGCACAGACCACCACAGCAAAAGATCTTGACCTGGCGAGATCTGTTACTGTAGTGGTATTTCACCATAACGGTATCGCTGTTCTGACAGTACACCATCTGCTAACTGATAGGCCAGTCCTTAAATTTAACACATGCATTACAGACTTAGGGTACTCACAGTGCACATTTGAGCAGGCCTGGGGGAAGCTTTTTTCCTCATAATGTACAGGCCCCCAGTACCTTCTTTGAGCCTCTTCATAAAAGGAAAGACCTTCTATCTGATGTCCTGCTAGCTCTTCCACATACCAGGCACCAGACAATCTCAAATTGCACATGGTAGCACATTTTAACAGTGTAAATTCCTTTTCCTGTGGGAGGTTGAGTGCAAATATTTTGCTTCTGTAATACATTATGTTTCACCTAAGTACTGTTGTGCCTTAGAAGTGGACCCACTAGTCATTTTTCTATTTGCAAATCTAATGCATCCAGTTCATATTTACAAAAAGATACTCCAGGTGTGCAAGGGGTAGGAAATGGCACTTCTCATGTAATGGATGCACTTAGAAACATAGAAACATAGACTTTGACGGCAGATAAGGACCGCTAGGCCCATCTAGTCTGCCCATTTCCCTTCCTACAGGATAGGCCGCAGATCCTAGCTAACCAACAGCCTATATCTTCCTGCCCCCCACAAGAATTGCCTTATGTCTGTCCCATGCATTCTTGAATTCTCCCACAGTTTTAGACCCCACAACTTCCTCAGGAAGGCTGTTCCATGCATCACTACCTCTCTGTGAAATAATACTTCCTCACATTGCCCCAGAGCAGCCCTCCTTCTATCTTTAAATTGTGTCCCTTGCTCTTGCAAGTCTCTTTTCTGAAAGATGCTACCCTCTTGGACTTTGTTGATTCCTTGAGGTACTTGAAAGTTTCTATCATGTCCCCCTCTCCCTTCTTTCCTCAAGGGTATACTTATTAAGCTCCTTTAGTCTCTCCTCATACGGCTTCTCTTGCAGATCCTGCACCATTTAGTTGCCCTCCTCTGGACTGCCTCTATCCTGTCTATGTCCTTGCGGAGATGGGGTCTCAGAACTGGACACAGTATTCAGATGGGGTCTCACCAACTGTCTGTACAGAGGATAACAACTTCCTGTTTTCTGCTGCTGATGCCTCCCCTATACATCCCAGTAACCCCGGCCCTCCTACTGCCTTCTCACATTGCTTGCTAACCTTAAGGTCATCTGATATGATTACCCCCAGGTCCCTTTCCTGTTTTGTTGTTGTTACTACCTCCCACACCCATTGTGTATTCTTCCCTGGGTTCTTGTTTCCCAGGTGCATTATTTGCACTTTGCATTGAATCCTAGCTGCCATACGTCCTGACCATTCCTCCAACCTTGCCAAGTCCCTTTTCACCCTTTCCACCTCCTTGTGTATCAACCCTGTTGCAGATCTTTGTGTCATCTGCAAAGGCATACTTTTCCTTCAGTCCTCTGCAATGTCACTGATGAAGACCATTAAAAGGACTGGACCAATAAACTCCTCACGGTACCCCACTGGTAACCACTCTTTCTTCAGAGTGGACCCATTTACAATTACCTTCTGTCCTGTTGTCCAGCCAATGTTTTATCCAGGCTACCACCCTGGGACCCACTCACAGGCTGGTTAATTTGACTAATAATCTTTGTGTGGGACTGTGTCAAATGCCTTGCTAAAGTCTAGGTAGGCCATGTCCACAGCCCTCCCTGGTCTACTACTTTGGTCACCCAGTCAAAGAAATCTATTAGATTCGTCTGACATGACCTTCCTGCTGTGAACCCATGCTGCTTGGATCCTGTGCTACACTGACCTCTAGGTACTCACCTATTCTTTCCTTCAAAGTGACTCCATCACTTTCCCTACCACAGAGGTCAGACTGACAGGTCTGTAGTTTCCTGCCTCTGTCTTGGTCCCACTTTTGTGAAGGGAATCACATCCGCCTTCCTCCAGTCCTCGGGTACCACCATCCTCCCATGATTTATTAAAAAGAGTACCAGTGGTTTCACTAGTTCCTTCCTTAATTCTTTTAGAATTCTGTGGAATTCCATCAGGACCCATTGCTTTGTCCACCTTCAGTTTTAGGAGTTCTTGCAGAACCCTTTCTTCTGTGAAAGGACTGAGATCGACCCCCTATCAAGAGTGCTTCTGTTAATTGGATTAGGCACTTCCCCCTCCTCTTTTGTGAATACTGAGCAGAAATATTCGTTCAGTATTCCTGCTTTTTCACTGTCCCCCTCTGCCCACCCACCGTTCATTCTATTCAGCCTCACTATCCCTCCCTTTGTCTTTCTACGCTCGCTGATGTACCTATAAAAGGTTTTATCCCCCTTCTTAACTGAGTTGGCTATCTTTTCCTCAGGTTGGGCCTTTGCTATTCTGACTTCCCTCCCTGCTTCTTTCTGCCTTAACTGGTACAGCTCTGTCCTGCTCCTTCTGTGTTTCCTTATACTTCTGGAATGCTATCTTTTCTTCCTGACTTTCACAGCCACCTCTCTTGAGAACCATAGTGGCTTTTCTTTCATTTGATATGTTTATTTGCTTCACACAAAGGCTTGTTGCCTCTGTGATGGCAGTTTTGATAATTCCCCATTGTTGCTCCACCTCCTTCTAGCCTGTTTGCTAGTGCTTTTCTAAGGCACCTCTCCCATCTTGCCAAAGTCAGCCCTCCTAAAGTCCAGTACCCTCACTTTTGTGTGGCTTGACTCTGTAGCTGAGTTTACGTGAACCACACTGTTTGATGGTCACTTGTCCCCAGATGGCAACCCACTTCTAGATCTGAGATCCTCCACTGCCCCGTTTGAGAGTATGAGGTCTAAGATTGTCCCTCAAGTGGGTTCGAAACTAGCTGTCTAATGCCTGCCACCTGTAGGGCGTCAAGAATGGCCCTGCTCTTGGATGTGGCTGCAGCAAAGTGCTCCAGTTAACATCTGGCATCTTCAGGTCTCCCATCAACAGTATCTCCCTTTCTCTGCCATTCTAAGAATGCCTTCCATCATATCCTTGTCCATTCCTTCCCCTGACATAGGGTCTGTACACAACCCTGTGCGGATTGTGGTGCCCTTTCCAGTCTCCAAGGTGACCCACAGTGACTCCTCTCCTCCCTGTTTACTCTTTTGTTCAGTTGCTTTTATCCCTTCCTTTACATAGAGCTACTCCTCCCCTCTTCTCCCTGCCTGTCTCTCCTGTAAGTTATGTACCCTGGTATGTTAACATCCCAGTCATGGTTCTCTGTGTACCATGTTTCTGTGACTGCTACGATATCCAGGCATCCTCTTCCATTAAGGCCACCAGCTCAGGGAGCTTGTTGCCCAGACTACGGGCATTGGTACTCATTACCCTCCATTTCCTGATGGCCTTACCCCCTTTTGCCCCATCTCTGTCCTTCTTGCCTTTGTCACTTTCTCCATTTACCCCTGCCCTTCTCCCTATCGATACCTCCATGTTGGTGTTTGCCACACTTACTACCGTGATTGTTGGGGGGGGGCTAGGATTTTCCTGCTCCTTTCCAGTGCCTCCCCCCTTGGCTAGTTTAAAAGCTTGCCAATGAAGCATTTAAACCTATCACTCATGCCTCTTCCCACTTCATGCATACTGTAGTCCCACAATAATGCACACCTTGGCATGCTTGATTACTTAAACAGCATTTGCATCATAAATCTGACTGTATACATGACATGGGCCAATGACCTTTACCATCTGATTACAGAATTGTCATGACTGATACTGTTACTGGTACCAGAATGGTAGAACTGCTGTTTAAAATCTACATTTGATGGAGAGGTAAATGTCAATGCTGTTTGGACTGTTAACGATACAGTTTTAAGTCAAAAGGCCAAAGGTTCCAAAAAGCACTGAAGGTTACAGAACTGGCATGGCCAACCTATATCACTTCATAGTAATTTATATATCTTACCCATGATGACTTGCATTAGAGTGCAGGTGTTTTTTAACTGTCTAAGGCACTGGGGGCCTGCTTTAATTCCCAGTGAGTGGGGTAGGCAAGACATATCACTGGTCTGCAAGCAACAATTCCAATTGAACAAGGAAACTGCAAAAGCCACAGCTGGGCAGTGCACTTCGATCCTGATGAGCAGGGCAGCTTCAGAAGCTGCCAACAGGCACTGTAAAAGTATTTTCCTGGCTGATGAAAACGCCCACTCACAGTCGTGATCATTATCCAAAACCAGAACAGGCAGGGTGAAAATCTGGCACTCAGCCCACAAAGGCAGAATCACTGATATGCTGTGTATAAATCAGTCATTTTTTTCTTCCTCAGATCTTCACTTTGCCTATCATATTTTCCTCCCTACTTAGAAGAGTCACTATAGGAGCATCCACTGGAAAGCACGCTTTGATCCCTGTTGACTGTGGCAGCTGCAAGAGCAACTGTTAGATGGCTCACTTTGATACCCACTGAGCAGGGGTCCATTAGGATGTGCCAGTGAGTGACATGCTTTGATCACTGCTATGCTGAGCAGCTGCAGGGCCTACCAATGGATGGTATGCTTTGATCCATGTTGATCAGGGCACCTGTAGGAGTCAGCACTAGATGGTACATTTTAATCACTGTTGAGGAAGGCAGCTGCAGGAACCCCCAGTGGGTGTCTCACTTTGATCCTCACTGATAGGACAAGATGCAGGAGCTCTGACTGGGTGGCAGGTTTAATTCTGAATGAGCCAAGGAGACACCATTGTGTACCCAACAGGACAGACTGATCCACATTGAGTGATACTGGCACTACAGTACACAGGGATCATTGTGTGGGCCACAGTACACATACAGGACCACAGCACTGACACAGGGTAACGCTGTATGCACACACAGGAACACAACTAGTTCATAGCATGACTGTAAGTACAAACTAACATTTGCTTCCATATAATGATCAATTCACTTTTAAATGGAGGACATTCTCATAAGTGAAGCCAGTTTACATGAATTATCCATACAATAGTCACTCTCATTATTAATGATATTTGGTTCTTTTGTTTAGCCCATGGGACTGCAACTCCATCCAAATGCTGTTTTGAGTTTTCTACTATGAAGATCCCACTGGCAAGGATAAATGGCTACTATCTCACCAACAATGCGTGTCCAAATCCAGCTGTTATGTACGTATGAAAACTTATACTCTGAACAACAGTAAAAACATAGCTACATAGATACATAGACAGTGTCAGCAGATAAGGGCTTATGGCCCACCTAGTCTGCCCAGTTGAGTTTGTAACTTCAGTTTATGTTTTCCTAGAACTCTGTTGCCCCTTACCCCTGACCTCCAGAATTCCTTTATGTCTATCCCATGCATTCTTAAATCCCGTGATTGTTTCAGCCCCCACCATTTCCTCTGGCAGGGTGTTCCACTTATCCACCACCCATTCTGTGAAGAAATTCTTCCTCACATTTCCTCTGAATCATCCTCCCTCCAACTTCATCCCATGCCATCTAGTCCTGGAACATCTGTTTCGCTTAAAAATAGTGTATTCCTGCACCCTGTTCCTCCCTGTAAGATACTTGTATGTCTCTATCATGCACTGAGTAATGTTTCTGTTGGTGTCCAGCTTGAACCTACACATCCACTAAAGTGATGAATCACCGATGGATGCACTGACACCACAGATCAGAGATTGTAGACACTGTAGGGTATTTTGCTTTGTGTCAAAACAGTATGCAGACAGGACAAAATACCTAAACAGACAATGAATGTAGCCAGTGGAGCACCAGTAAGGATGAAAAACAGAAAAGGTAGGGGATGAGGACCACAAGAAATTGAGTGCAGATTAAACTTCAGAGAATCCTCTAGGTCCCTTGTTATTCTAACCCATTCTTTCACTTAGAACTGAATGTGTGAAGTTAATGGAGACAGCAGTTTTCTGCAGACAGTCTGACTGTGGGAACATTATCCAGTTTGTGATGGCCATGTTGGTTGCAATGCTAAGCTGTAAATGTGTCCAGGGGTATATTTGTGGCTGTTGAATCTCTTTTTTGATGGATCCACATATTACCTATAATTAGCCCCAAAACAATATCTGGGACAAAAGATTCAACAACCATAAATATACAGCTACTCCCACCCTGGACACTTCAGTAGCTGAGAATTTTAATTGGCCTGGCTGTCATACATTAGATGATGTCGTTCTCACAGCTATTCAGATAGCCAAAGACTCAGATTTATATTTATTTTATTATTTATTTATGATTATATGAGGGAAAATACTGGATGCATCAACTTCACACATTCCACCTAAGGGAATGAATTTGTTGGAACAACAAGGGACCTAAGAGACTCATATATGTTTTGCTGTATATTCACTGTTTCCTCTACCTCAGTGTTGGAATTACAGTTCATGAGTGTTGGGAGCTAGGGGGCCCATAAGGACCCTATCTATAAACTGAGCCCATCTTCACATTATAAGTAAATGGCAGTGATGTGTGAGTTACCACAGCCCACTTCAAAGCTAGGGGTGGCCGAGGCCTGGTAATCCCCCCCCCCGTAATTCCAACACTTCTTCACCCTGCATCTCTCCCCCTAACACACGCACTTCTCATTTTGCCCTTTTTTTTTCTTATCTGTATTGGTCCTCAGCTACCTACAATATGTATTCCTCTGTCTACTTACATACCTTTGCACCTGAATGACTATTGATCACTTTAGATTAGGAGATTGTCACGGACTGGTTCATTCCCAGAACTCAGCCTATGATAGCTGATACCAGTTTCAACCCATAAGATGACTGAAAGGGTTATCTTGGTAAGATGTCACCACTCACTGCAACCTCACTCGGGGTATCTCTAGATCTGAATCCCCTCCAGAGCCACTGCTCATACTTAGTACAGTGTTCCTCACTCAAGGGCAAATGACGCACCCCTTGTGTTACAGCTGAGAGCAGTTTTGTTGGTTATGGTAACCGTGGCCTGCCTCTTCAAGGAAGGCTCACAACTTTGTCGGTTTAACCCAGTTGTCTATACCTGAAATTACTCCACCCCAGAAAGCATGAAATATATAAAAATAACATTTATTACTCGGTGATATTTATATATTTACGTGTGATACAAGATAGTACACACTAAAGACTACGGGGACTACAGTATTTCTACAGAGATAAAAGGAAAGACTTTTGAAACAGATATAAAACACACAGAATAGACTCTCTCACATTTATCTAAACCCTAAGCAGAGAATAAGCTTACCTCAGCCAATGAGTTATGGTAGATTCGAACCCTTGGTGTTGTTCATTGAAAGTACAGAATCATAGCTGACTGCTCAGGGCCAAACATAGCCCCACAAGTGCTTTCAGCATGATCGCTTCATCATACAAGTCTTGGACATCACAGGTTCAGCCATCTCTTTGTGTACTGAGGTACTACCCATGTAGAGAACAGGTCCAAAGTGGATTTGTAATCTAGACCCTGGTTTTGCAGATTGCAATTCCAGTATTTTATCCTCCTGTCTGGTTTAATCCATGGGGTTTCTGTGTCCTCTGCCTGGGTCTTGTTTACTGTCAAAACATCACCCATGATTATGAAAGAAATTCAGCCCCTTTGCAGTTTAAGTAGAACAAAAGAACCACATTTTTTCACACCTGACTTCACTCAGAAACCAGGACTGTATTTTCAAAGTTACTTCTCTTATCTACTCAGCTGAATAACCTTAAGCAGCCTAGCAGATAATAAAATTAAAAAAAAATACACCCAGTAAAAATACATTAAAAGTTGTTGCAGAGATGTAAATAATATTTTTATTTTTTTTATTTTTACCATCTGTGTTCTGTTTTGACAACATGGAAAACCCCTTGACCACAAGTAGTTCTGAGTAGTTCTCAAAGCAAAGAGTCCTCTGATGGTGATCCACTTGACAGAAACTGTATCAAGGATAGAGGATAACTCTAACCCACCAGTTAAGAGAAATGTCTCTTCAGCTGAATGGTTAGAGCTGCCACTTTTGAGATTCAGGGTCCCAGATTTGATTCACAGCAACAGCTGGAGATGAATCTGCCCTTAATCGGGAGAGTAGATTTAACACAGAGAGACCCTGCGATTTGGGACATTAGGTATTTGGGTCCTGATTTGTTCTTGTCTCTAGTTATTAACACCAGAAAAGGGAGATTTCTATAGCTGAATAGTGAGAGCTGCAGTTTTGTGAATTAACTTATTTATTGACTTAGTTATTAAGAATTTGGTAACTAGGATAAGAACACTGAGAGAGTGCAATACACAGACGGAGAAAATAAATGGTAGTAAAATACAAAACACATTACACATAAAATAATACATGGGGTTGTGTGCTTAGCAAAAATTTTACACACACCTGAGGTACTGGATGCTACATAAACCCCGAGAGTGAAGCTCAAGGGGTTTATTTAAGCATCCTATATAGAGGGTGTGTAAATTATTTATTTTTTCTTTACCTTGTCCTTGTGCTTCTAACTTCCTGCAGTAGCCCCTGTCTTCAGGGACCCAATGTGTCCCTGCATCTGAGCTCCCCTGAGGTATGTCAGATCATATGAGTACCCTGCTCCTGAGCCATGAGACTCTGGATAACCCCCTGGCTGGGGTGAAGGAGTCTTCTCTAACTCCCCCAGACTTGTAGCTGAGCATGCACCTTGCACTGTCCTCCTCAAGTTCCTCTGATCACTAGCACTGGGACCTTTCTACCGGTACTGCGGGGTGTTTTCCTGTCCCCCCCCACATGCATCAGTACACTGGGAGGGCCAATGAGACAAGCACATGGTGAGATGTGCCCTTTGCTCTGACCCTCAGCTGATATCTGCCCCTCCCAACACATCTTGTTGCCTCCGGCTGCACCTTCCACTCGAGTTCCCTCAGGTGGTGGTATTGCAGCGAGGTCTGCAGTCCTCCCCACCTGGAGAAGGAGAGCAGCCATCGGGTGCTCGATCCTTCTCCTCCCCTTCTGACCCCCGGTGGCCCATGCTCATTCCCAAACACTGGTCATTGGCGTAGCACAAGGTAACGCATCCAGTGCCTCAGCCCTCTGCACGACCGGGCCAGTGGTGTGTATAAAATTTGAGTTTTACACGCAGCCCCATGTTTTATTTTATATAATTGCTGGGTATTGTTTTTTGCCACAGGAATTATATAAAATAAATGAGTAAGACATTCCTTTGCCACCGCAGTCTGGTCAGGTTCAACATGGTTCGAGGCAGCTGTTGAAAAAAAAAAGCCTTTTTTCCCCCATTGGTAAATTAAAAAAAAAGATTTTATTGTTTTAGCCCAGTGAACAACTTACTATAGAATCCAAGTGGCAGTGAAGTCAGTCTTCGGAGTAAGGAAGGTGGCCACTGCTAAAGGAGGAACAGCTACCTTTAACTCGACTTTTATCTGGAAAACAAGGAAACCAGTGTGTGTTCGCCGTTATAACCCATGGGTTGTAATGGCCACTTATAACTGGGTTTCCCTTAGAAAAAAAAAAAACAAACAGTTGTTATAAATACAGTACTACATACTAGCAGAATACTGTGCGTACAATATGCATAATGTCATTGCTATGACCATAACACATAATGCATGGTACTGTAGTTACAAAGTCCAGGATCCATATAAACATTTAAACCAGTGTCAGTGGCTCATCAGGTTGCACACTCATCTCTAAGACCAGAAAATGGGAAGGTTGTGGGTTCTAGCCCCACACCAGGAACTTGGAGTAAAATCCCAATACTGGCAGGGCAGTGCAGAGTGAGGTGGGTGCTTAGGTGTTGTCTTTTGGATGAGATGTTAAACTGAAGTCCCAACTTCCTGTTTAGGTAGACATTAAAGATTTTACAACATTTCTTGAAAAGAGTAGGTGAATTTCCCTGGTGTCCTGGCCAAATTCCTCCCATTCACTAAAAATACCATCAACAGCTTAACATGATTCAATATATGACTTTGCATATGTATCACCCTACCCCCACCCGGGGACTAGGCTGAAAATAGGCAGAATTGCCTACCCTCAACAAAAACGAAATAAATATGTTCCAGCAGTTCAAATCGAGAACTAAAATTAGGACTGTCTGAAGAAACAAGAGCAGATGTGAAATGCTATCAGAAAGGCAAAATATTATCTAACAAATGTTCCTCCAGTACGGGACTATGGCCCTGGCAGTCAGAGAGGGAAGGGATAATACAGTTGCAAATAGAGGGAGCCCTGAGGGTGGGAGTTGGGAATTAAAGTGAGCAAAAGGGAGAACAGCAGAAGCCAAGAGGGGAAGGGTGAGGTTGGGAAATTCGGGGAGTGAATGGCGTGCGAACAGAGGTCTAGGAGCTACAGAACATACAAACATAGAAAGAAGCCAGCAGAATAACACCATTAGGTCTGTCAAGTCTGCCTGTATTGCAGGGTACACCAGTTGAACTACTGACCCTGCCCCCCCCCATCGCTATCCTCCCATCTATTCCATCTACCCCTGCTGTAACATTAACTTTTCCCTTATGTCTTTCCCAGCCTCTTTTGAACCTGCCCACTGTTGTCAATGAGACCACCTCTTCCAGCATTGCATTCCAACTGTACAATTCCTCGTACATGCAGAAGATTCACCTGGAGTTGGAAATAGGCCAATGATTGGAGGATGAGCAGAGGTGATTGTTGGATGTCCTGAAATGTGACCCATCTTTTCTCTGGCTTCAATCCAGTCTTCTTGTCTCAACCAATCATGCTGTCCACATACTGCTCAAATGATTCTCCCCACCCCACATTTTATCAATACAGCAGGACAGGAATGTTTGGATGTGGTGGGCACATTGAAGATTAAGGGGCAAATTACTTTTATAAAACAGCTTTGCATAAGGAATACAGAACACAGGACTGGCCCATCACAGCATTCCCCACAATAAAGTAGTCAGGGGGCATAGAAATGATGGTGCCTCTCATTAGTGTGTCAATGAAGAGAGTGAATTTAACAATAAGGCAAGGGGAAGGGTTTTTTGGGGGGTGGTTCAGGATCAGAAAAGTGCTTAGCTTAAAGGAAGGAAAAAGGAGTACGCAGAATCCAAATATTTACCAACTGTCAAGAATGTGCCAGATTTCTGTAATTATTTTTACTTTTTTGTAATGTTTGACCAGGAATGACTCATTGAGCTTTGATGGTCATTTCCATGTATACCCGAGGTGGGGAGTACAGGGACCTGTTTTACTGAGAGAAGTAATGTTAACCATGACACCAGGGAAAATTCCTCAACTCTTTATTTAGTAAGTGCCAAGGGATCTTTAACTTCCACCTGGACAGAAACCAGATGTGAGCAGAAGAAACCTCAGTTTAACATCTCATCTTAAGGATGGCCCCTCAGAAGTATGGCATTCTCCTTGTTCAGCACTACAGTGTCAGTTATGGGTAGTACCCCAAGTACATGCTGCAGCACTAGAACCTACAGCCTTTCAATCTTCTGGCCTAAGGGGCAAATGTGCTACACACTGAGTTAGTAGGAGGATTAGAGGTGGGTTGTGGGTGATTGTATTTGTTGACCAGGAAAGAAGGGTTAGAAATACTTCATTTTTTCAGATTTTGGTGGGGGCAGGGGGCACAGATGCAAAACAAAAGATACAGGGCCAGGTTAAACTGCTGAGATTTTCAGTGAAGTTGGAAAATTTGGCCCATACACCAGAGAAATGCCCCTTTTTTAGGAGGAGGCATGGAATCTATAATGTCGAGCTGAATAACCAACAGAGCAGGCAGCCTACACCTTGGTTTATCATCTCAGCCAACAGCAGATTGTCCCCCAAACACCACACTGTGGCACATGCATTTTAACCAAGGAGAGAGTGTCCCTATTGAGTTACCAACACCAGTTCCTGCACCACCTGGTGTTCATTGGAGGTCTCCTCTACTACTACTACTACTGACTAGTTGTGACCCTGCATATCTTCTGAGATCTGATGGAATCAGGCTCTAAGGTCTTTAGCCTAGTGGCATTCATATAGAAACATTGAAACATAGAAGTTGATGGCAGATAAGGACCGCAAGGCCCATCCAGTCTGTCCATTTCTTTTTCTACCTTATGAATATGCCATCTGCCTTTGCTCTGTCAATGGCCTATTTATTCATACTCATCTGTATTGCTTCCTTATGCCTATCCGATGCCTGTCTGACTGCACTGTATTCATATCCACCACTTCCTGAAGTAGACCGTTCCATGCATCCACTACCCTTTCTGTGAAAAAGAACTTCCTCACATTACCCCTTAATTGACCTCCCTCTAATCTAATGCTATGTCCTCTTGTTCTATTTTTCTTATATTGAAACATGTTAGACTCTTTCACCTTGGTAATGCCCTTAAGGTGTTTGAATGTTTCAATCATATCACCTCTCTCCCTCCTTTGCTCCAGGGTATACATATTGAGCTCCGTTAATCTGTCCTCATATGTTTTCTGATGCAGTCCTTGCACCATTTTGAGTGCACTTCTCTGGACTGCCTCAATTTGGTTAATGTCCTTGTGAAGGTGTGGCCTCCAGTACTGCATGCAGTACTCCAGATGGGGCCTAACCAGTGTCTTGTAAAGAGGGATTATTACCTCCATCTTCCAACTTGTGATAATCCTACCAATACACTCCAACATCCCCCTAGCCTTATCTACTGCTTTAGTGGTCTGCTTGGATGATTTCAGGTCATCGGTGATGATGATGCCCAAGTCTCTTTCTTCCCTTGTGACTGCCAGCAACCCTCCCTTTGTAAACCCATGCTGTCTTGGATCCTGTGCTTCTATGGATTCCAGGTGTTGCACTAACCTTTCCTTAAGGAGTGCCTCCATAATCTTGCCCACTGCGAGGTAAGACTGACTGGTCTGTAGTTCCCTGCATCCTCCTACCTCTTGTGGGCGGGATCATGACCCTTCTACAGTCTTCTGGGACCTCTCCTGTGTTCAGAGACTCACTAAACAGTTGTGATAATGGCTCTGCTAGTTCCACACTTAGCTCCTTTAGTACCCTGGGATGTATGCCATCAGGTTCCGTTGCCTTGTCCACCCTGAGCTTATCGAGCTCTTGTAGGACCCTTTCTTTTGTGAAGGGACTAGTGCACACCTCCCTCACCCCTGTGTCCATGGTGCTGAGCTGTGGGTCCTGCCCTGCTTTCTCTTCAGTAAATACTGAGCAGAAGTATCTATGTTGGATAGATGCTTTTACATGGTCCTCCTCCTCAAATGCCCCCTTATCTCCTTTGATCTTAGCAATACCCCCCCTCTGGACTTTCTCCTTTCACTAATGTATCTATAGAAAGTCTTGTCACCTTCTTTTACTGTTTGTGCTAGTGTTTCCTCAGTTTGGGCCTTTGCCTGCCTTACTACCTTCCCTGCTTCCCTTAGGGAAGTTTGGTATGCCTCCCTATCTTCATCCCACTGCATTCCCTTATATTTCCTGAAGGCCAACTTTTTGGCTCTGACCTTTTCTGCTACTGTTTTTGAGAATCAAAGTGGTTTCCTTCTTCTTTTGCACTACCTTTCCTCTCTAACACAATGGGATGTTGCTTCAAGTATTGCATCCTTAATGCCTGCCCACTTTGCCTGTACCCCCTCATCTGTATTTCTTTTTGCCAGGGCTAGCTTAACTCTGTTGGCCATCTTATCAAACTCAGCTCCTCTGAAGTCCCATATTTGTGCCTTGGATTGGGATGATTTAGTTCTAGTAGCCAAATTGAACCATACCATGTGATGGTCACTGGCCCCCAGGAGACCTTCTACCTGAACATCTGTGATCCTTTCCCTGTTAGTCAGTACTAGATCTAGTATAGCTCTGTCTCTTCTATTACTGGTGACCCCTTCCCCAGCTTCATGAGGCATACTGTATGTCCTTGGATGAATTTTCCCTGTTTTAGTGGTGGGATGTCCGTTATTAGATCTGCCAGATGGTTTGACAAGTATTATTGGCCAAGCATAACTCGCTCCCAATTAGGATTTTGTGGGTGGCAGCATGAAGAGGTCTGCCCTTCCTGCCTACAGAAATCTGTGCTGCAAGTAACATTTTTATAAGTGCTAAAATCCTCACCAAGTTTTAGTTGCAAACTTTCTTCTTTTCAAGCTTAGAGCACCGTGGAAAGAGGTAGGGCTAGGGGTAGAATTTGGGAATGGTTTAGTATCCTGTTTTGGAAAGGTGGCAACCCTATTCAAGATTCAAAGGTCCAATGTAGTTTTATTGTACTTTTTTTTCACAGATTTGTAACCACAAAAGGCAATGAACTATGCAGATCGCTTGATTTAACCTGGGTGCAAAGCCACATGATGAACCTGACGAACATTTCTGAGAATTGACAGAAAATATCCATCCACCAATAAAGAAATGAGAAACCATCAATTTATTAAATTAATGAATTGCTTACTATAATGAGATTATTTTTTAAATTTAATTTTTTATGAACCACATGAGTTACACATCTGAAAATGTAATTTCTCTTGCAACCGATAGATTATGAACTGTTGAATTTTTTCTGGTGTGCAGCATGATTTAACAATAAAGACATTAAAGCAAATTTGAGTTCTGAATTATTGCAGCCTGTTTTAGATTCCAAGTTCTACATGGATTACTTAAATTTGTGGTGGAACACTTAATCTTTTGAAATACTAGCTTGGCTACCAGAATGCAAGAAAAAAACTGTGTGTGATTTTGTTTCAAATGCAGTATGAGGTACATTTTGTCTAACAGTTCCAAACAATGATGTCATATCAGTACAACACCGTAGTTCTACATATGAACATACAAAAAGAGCCAGCAGAAGACAATAGAACATAAAAATTGTTGATAGATAAGGACTTCCAGTCCAGTCCCATCTGCCCGTAAGCTCTACACTTGTATGTGGCCTCTGACCCTATCTAGTTAATGGTTTTTCATCACTCCTTCCCACCTCAAGGTTCCCTTGTGCCTGTCCCAGGCAAGTTTACCCCCCCCACTCTGCTCATTCCCATCACTTCTTGTGGCAGAATATTCCATGTGTCTACCACCCTCTCTGAAGAAAGATTTTCTTACATTTCCTCTTAATCCCCACCCCCAATTTCATATCATGCCCCCTCGGTCTTCTACTCCATCTACACTGGAAGATGCCACCCCCATGTACCTTGTTTATATCCTTGAGGTACTTGAATGTCTCTATCATGTTCCCCATCTCTCTCCTATCCTTCAGTGAGTATTTATTGAGGTCCTTTACTCTCTCCTTGTATGTTTTGTGGTGCAAACCTTGTACCACCTTGGTCACCCTTCTCTGAACTGCCTCCATTCTGTCAATGTCCTTGCACAGGTGCAGCCTCCAGAATTGCACACAGTACTCTAGGTGAGGCCTCACTAGGGTTTTATACAATAGCGTCACCACCTCCTCCTTCTGCTAGTGATACCTTTGCCTATGCACCCCAGCATGCCACTGGCCCTCCTTGAAGCCTTTGTGCTCTGCTCTGCTTTGACACCCTTAAGTCATTAGAATTATAACCCCTAGGTCTCTTTCCTCCTTGGTGACCATTAGTACTTCCCCCCCTATCCTGTAGGTCTCTCCAGGGTTCCCTCTTCCTAGGTGCATCATTTTGCACTTCTTTGCACTGAACCACAGTTGCCACACCTCAGACCATTCCTCAAACTACCCCAGGTGCCTCCTAGTTTTCTCCACCTCTTCTGGCATATCCACCCTATTGAAGATCTGGGTGTCATCTGCAAACAGGCAGACCTTTCCTTTCAGCCCATCGCAATGTCACTAATGAAGACATTGAACAGGACTGGTCCCAGGGCAGAGTTCTGAGGTATCCTGCTGGTCACTTCCCTCTCCGTGGATTGGAACTCACTTACCACCACCCTCTGCCTCCTGTCCATCAGCTAGTTACTAATCCAGTTTATCACCTTGTGCCCTAAGCCCAGACTACCCATCTTGTTAACCAGACTTCTATGTGGGACAGTGCTGAAGGTTTTACTGAAATTGAGGTAGGCAACGTCCGCTGCTCTTCCCTGATTTACTTTCTATAAGATTCATTTGATATGACCATCTTGTTGTGAATCCATGTTGTCTCAGATCCTGGACACCAGTAGATTCCAGGTGTGCCACAATCCTTTCTTTCAGCAGTGCCTCCACGATTTTCTCCACCACTGAGGTGAGGCTGACCAGCATGTAGTTCCCCACCTCTTCCCTACTACTGCTTCTGAGCAGAGGAACTACATGTGCCCCCCTCCAGTCCTCTGGAACCGCTCTTGTGTTGAGTGACTCAGTTAACATGGCTACCAGAGGCACGGCAAGTTCCCTTTGCAGGTCCCTTACTATCCTTGTGTGTATGCCATCTGGTCCCATAGCCTTGTCCACCTTCAGTTTTGTAAGCTCTTTCAGAACTCTCTCCACTGTGAATGGACTGGTTTCCACCTCTCCCCCTCCCTTTGCATCTCTTAGCCAGCTGTGGTCCCTGACCCTCCCTCTCTTCAGTGAATATTGAACAGAAGTATTTATTCACTATTTTTACCTTATCTAGGTCTCTCTCCTTACACCCTCTCTCTCTTCCCCATTGAGTCTTACAGTCCGTCCCCTGTTTTTTCTTCTTTTGTTGATGTACCTATAGAATGTCTTGTTCCCTGCTTTTACTTTCTGCGCTAATCCCGCCTCTGTCCATGCCTTTGCACTATTAACAGTTTTTCCCACTTCCCTTAGATACTCAAGGTACACCTTCCAGTCTTTCTCCCTTTGGGCCCCCTTATACCTCCTGAAACTCATCCTTTTAGCCCTTACTTTATATGTCACCTCCTTAGAGAACCATAGTGGCTTTCTCCTTCTCTTCCCTTTGGACACCAGCCTGATTCATTGGTTTGTCACCCCCCACTATGGCACCTTTCAGCTTCTCCCACTACTCCTCAACCCTCCTCTTACCTTCCCCTTCCATGGGGCTGCTATGATACATCTACCTTTTTCAGCGAAGTCTGCCCTTCTGAAGTCTAATACCTTTTTCTTTGAGTGACTTGATTGATTTCCTGTCTCCATGCTAAATCACACTATGTGGTGGTCCCTGGACCCCAGCTGTCCTTCTACCTGGAATTCTGCAACTCTGTCCCCATTGGACAATAACAGGTCCAGAATTGCCTTGTCCCTGGTGGGATAAAGCACTAGCTGTCCGAGATCTATCCCCTGTATGGAATCTAGGATGGCTCTGATTCTGGCTGAAGCAGCTGCCTGGGTTGTCCAATCCATGTCGGCATATTAAAATCCCCCAGCAGTAGGATTTCACCTCTTGATGCCAGGTTGTGTATTTCATCCACTGGACTCCCTTCAGGGTGCCTTCCTCAAGCAACTGGTCATGGAACCAACTCGGCAGAAGGCAATACTGGACCTTGTGCTCACAAACAGGGACAGTGTGATGGGGGTAACAGTGGGGGAGCACCTGGGAAACAGTGACCACCAGTCATTGTGGTTTGAAATCACAGAAAGAGCAGAACCAAACCACACAAAACATGTATCCTGGATTTTAGGGGGGCAGACTTTGGGAAAATGGGGAGATACTTGAAAGAGGCATTAAGGGGAATGGGACAGGAATCAGGGGTTGAGGAACAGTGGGCAGTAATTAAAATGGGGATTACAAGAACAACAGAATTATGCATTAAGCAGGTTAGCAAGAGGAAAAGGAAGAGGAGACCATTATGGTTTTCCAAAGAGGTAGCAAAGAAAGTGAAAGCCTAAAAAGATTGCATTCAGGCAATACAAAAAGACACAGGCAGAAAGGGATAGGGAGAAGTACCAGGAGAAGCAAGGAAGGCAGGGAGGTCTGAAGGGAAGCCAAAGCTCAGACAGAAGAACACATTGCAAAATCAGTGGGTAGAGGGACAAAACCTTTACAGGTACATAAGTGAAAAAAGAAAGACAAGGGAGGGATAGTGAGACTGAAGGGGAGGATGGAGAACGTGGAGGATGACAACAGTAAAGCTGACATATTGAACAGGTATTTCTGCTCAGTCTTTACTGAGGAAGAGGAGGTAATGGGTCTGAAGGGAGTACAAGGGGTGAGAATGGTGCAGAAATGGACACAAGTCCCTTTACACGAGAAAGGGTCCTGAAGGAACTGAAGTAATAAGAGTTGATAAAGCAATGGGGCCAGATGGGGTGCACCAGGGTCCTTAAAGAACTAAGAGGTGGTGGCTGAACCTCTGGCTATCCTGTTTAGCCGATCACTGGAAACAGGAGGTACCCAAAGACTGGAGGACAGCAGATGTAGTCCCCTTATACAAAAGTGGGAACAAAGAGCGGGAACTACAGACCAGTCAGTCTCACCTCGGTAGTGGGGAAGATCATGGAAGCACTACTGAAGGAGAGATTGGTGGAACATCTGGTTGTCAATGGACTACAGGACCCCAAGGCAGCATGGTTTCACCAGGGGAGGTCATGTCAGACCAACCTCGTTGAAGTTTTGACTGGGTGACTAGGGAGGTGGATCAGGGAGGGCAGTGGACATGGCCTATCTGGACTTCAGCAAGGCCTTTGACACTGTGCCACATAGAACTATTACACAAACTGGGGAATATGGGTGTGGGCAGGACAGTAGTGTGGTGGGTAGGTAACTGGCTGGGTGGCAGGACACAGAGGGTGGTGGTAAATGGCTGTCACTCCACAGAGGAAAGAGTGACCAGTGGGGTACCACAGGGATCAGTGCTGGGACGGTCCTATTCAACATCTTCATCAGTGACATTCATGGGACCTAGAAGGCAGAATTTCATTGTTCGCTGATGACACAACGCTCTGTAACAGAGTAGACACACCAGAGGGTGTAGACAGAATGAGAAGCGACCTGCAGAAACTTGAAGAATGGTCAGGGGTTTGGCAGTTGAAATTAATGCAAAGAAGTGCAAGATAATGCATATGGGGCACAAAACCCTGGCACAATATATCAGTTGGGGGTGAGGATATAGCATGCACCAAGCAGGAAAGGGATCTTGGGGTTGTCATCTCTGATGACCTCAAGGTAGAGAAACAGTGTGACAAGGCAGCAGGTAAAGCAAATAGGATGCTGGGATGTATAGGTAGGGGCATCACCAGCAGGAAAAGGAGGTCATAATTCTGCTATACAAGACACTAGTGAGGCCCCACCTGGAGTACAGTGTACAGTTCTGGAGACCATACCTACGTAAGGACCAGACAGGGTAGAGAAGGTTCAGAGGAGGGCAACAAAGATGGTGCATGGATTGCATCACAAGTCCTATGAAGACAGGTTGAAGGAACTGAACATGTACTCCCTGGAGGAGAGGAGGAGAGGGATATGATAGAGACATACAAGTATCTTACAGGGAGGAACAGGGTGCAGGAAAACACTATTTTAAGCGAAAAGATGTTCCAGGACAAGAGGGCATGAATGAAGTTGGAGGAGGACGATTCAGAGAAACATGAGAAAGAATTTCTTCACAGAACGGTGGTGGACAAGTGGAACACCCTGCCAGAGGAAGTGGTGGGGGCTGAAACAATCACGGGATTTAAGAATGCATGGGATAGACATAAAGGAATTCTGGAGGTCAGGGGTAAGGGGCAACAGACTTCTAGGAAAACAAACTGAACTTACAAGCTCAAATGGGCAGACTGGGTGGGCCATAGGCCCTTATCTGCTGACACTGTCTATGTATCTATGTATTCCCTGTCCACGTCCTCTCCTAGTGCTGAAGGTCTGTAGAGCACCCCTGTGTGTATTGCTATGCCATTGCCTGGTTCAAGGGTAACCCCTAGTGCCTTGGCATCCCCTTAACTTCCCTGCACTTCTGTAGCCTTTACAGCATCCCTGATGTACAGGGCTACCCCCGCAATTTTTTTCCCTCCCTAGACCTTTTGAACAGAGCATAACCCAGTACACTGATGTCCCACCCATGATTGGCAGTGTACCATGTCTTTGTTGTCGCTGCTATGTCCAGGTCTGCATCCACCAATAAAGCCTCCAGGTCTGGGATTTTACTTCCCAGGTTGCAGACATTTATTGCCATGGCTTTTCATGTTTTGCAGCCTAGCATCCCTCTGCTTTTGTTCTTGCTCCCTTGCCTTCTCCCCCTACACACATTTTTCTTTCTTATGTGCTCTTGACTCCTCAGCTTCACCCTCTCTACTCACTACCGCTGATTGTCCCTCTCTGCCTGTGTCAGTTGTCCTAGAAACATAGAAACATAGACCTTGATGACAGATAAGGACCGCTTGACCCACCTAGTGTGCCCATTTCCCTACCTATTGGATAAGCTGCAGATCCTAGTTAACCAACAGCCTACTTTTTCCTACACCCCACAAGAATTGCCTTATGTCTATCCCATGCATTCTTGAATTCTCCCACTGTTTTTGACCCCACACCCTCCTAAGAAAGGCCATTCCATGTGTCCACCACCCTCTCTGTAAAAAAATACTTACTTACATTGCCCCTGAGTTGTCTCCCCCATCTTCAAATTGTGTCCCCTTGCACTTGCACATATCTTTTTCTGAAAGATGCTACCCTCTTAGACTTTGTTGATTCCCTTGAGGTACTTGAAAGTTTCTATCATGTCCCCCCCCCCCCTTTCCTCAAGGGTATACGTATTAAGCTCCTTTAGTCTCTCTTTGTACGACTTCTGTTGCAGACCCTGCACCATTTTAGTTGCCCTCGTCTGGACTGCCTCCATCCTGTCTGTGGCCTTGTGGAGATGGGGTCTCCAGAACTGCATACAGTGCTCCAGGTGGGGCTCACAAACTGTCTGTACAGAGGCACAACAACTTCTTGTTTTCTACTGGTGATGCCTCTCCCTATACATCCCAGTCTCCCCTCAGCCATCCCTACTGCCTTCTCAAATTGCTTGCTTACCTTCAACCCATCTGATATGACTACCCCCAGGTCCCTTTCCATTTTTGTTGTTGTTAATACCTTACCCCACATTGTGTACTCTTCTTCTGGGTTTTTGTTTCCCAGGTGCATTACTTTGCACTTCTTTGCATTGAAACTAAGCTGCCATACGTTTAACGTTTTGAGGCAGTATAGCTCAGTGGTTTAAGGCTCTGAGATGCAAATCTGGTGACATTCAGCAGACCAGATCTGGGTTTGAATCCCACAGCTTCCACTTGCATACTGTGTGACCCTGAGCAAGTCACTTAACTTCTCTGTGCTCCCAGGTTGCACCTGTAAAAAAGCTTTCAGCTTAGTGTGTCTCACCTGGTTAAATAACTAAAACAAAAAAAAAACAAATAACCATTTCTCCAATTTTGCCAAGTCCCTTCTCATCCTTTTCACCCCCCTCCTGTGTATCAACCCTTTTGCAGATCTTTGTGTCGTCTGCAAAGGGGCATACTTTTCCTTCCAGTCCCTCTGCAATGTCACTTATAAAGACATTAAAAAGGACCTTGTGGTACGCAACTAGTAACCCCCCTTTCTTTGGAGTGGACTTTGTTTACTTCTGTGTCCTGTTGTCCAGCTGATGTTTTATCCAGGCTACCACCCTGGGACCCACTCTCAGGCTGGCTAATTGTTTAATAATCTTTTGTGTGCAACTGTGTCAAATGCCTTGCTAAAGTCTAGGTAGGCCATGTTAACAGCCCCTCCCTGGTTTACTACTTTGGTCACCCAGTCAAAGAAATCTATTAGATCCGTCTGACATGACCTTCCCGCTGTGAATCCATGCTGCCTTGGGTCCTGTGCCTCGCTGACCTCTAGGTGCTCAACATTCTTTCTTTCAGAAGTGATTCCATCATTTTCCCTACCACTGAGGTCAAGCTAACAGGTCTGTAGTTTCCTGCCTCTACTTTGCTCCACTTTTGGGAAACGGGAATCACATTCGCCCTCCTCCAGTCCTTAGGTACCACACTATCCTTCTCTAAAACAAAACAGCTCAACTGCACTGAGGGTGCATGCATCAACATGTTACTATTAAAATAAACAAAAGGCCACACTCCTCAACTTTAAGGTGCAAAATATAATTTATTTATGAAAATCAGGCTAGAACTGCCTAAGACAGCATACTACACAGGGGCATGTAGGATCATCCAAAAAACCCTGACCAGTTTTGTATTTGCTATGTCCTCAGGGGCTTTTTGTTTATTTTAATAACCACACTATCCTCCCATGATTTGTTAAAAAGGATAATCAGTGGTGTGACTAGTTCTCCCCTTAGTTCTTTTAGAATTCTGGGGTGAATCCCATCAGGCCCCATTGGTTTGTCCACCTTCAGTTTTAGGAGTTCATTCAGAACCCTTTCTGCTGTGAAAGGAATGGTATCAACCCCCTTTCCAGAGTGCTTCTATTGACTGGATTAGGTACCCCCCTTCCTCTTCTTTTGTGAATACTGAGCAGAAGTATTCGTTCAGTATCCCTGCTTTTTCACTGTCCCTCTCTCCTCACCCACCCTCCCCTTTATTAAGCCTCACTATCACTCCCTTGGTCTTTCTTCACTCCCTAATGTACCTATAAAAGGTTTTATCCCCCTTCTTAACCAAGTTGGCTATCTTTTCCTCTGTGTAGGCCTTTGCTATTCTGACTGCTTTCTCCACTTCCTTCTGCTTTAACTGGTACAGTTCTCTGTTCTGCTCCTTCTGTGTTTCCTTATACTTCCTGAATGCTATCTTTTTCTCTTTAACTTTCCCCACCACCTCTTTTGAGAACCGTAGTTTTTTTTTTTTTCATTTTGATTTGTTTATTTGCTTCACTCAAAGGCTTGTTGCCTCTGTGATGGCAGTTTTGATGTTTCTCCATTGTTCCTCTACCCATCCTTCTTGCCTGTTTGCTAGTGCTTTCCTGAGGCATGCTCTCATTTTGACAAAGTTAATTCTCCTGAATTCCAGAACCCTAACTTTTGTATGGCTTGACTCTTCGGCTGTGTTTATCATGACCCACACTGTTTGGTGGTCACTTGTTCCCAGATGGCTACCCACTTCTAGATCTGAGATCCTTTCTCCAGCCCCATTTGAGAGTACCAGGTTTAAGATTGCTCCCTCCCAAGTGGGTTCCAACACTAGCAGTCTGAGGCTGCCAACTCCTTTTCCTGCACGTGCCCATAAGTGGTGACACTAAGCCTCTTGTCCCTCCCGGCTGTCCCCCTTTGGCCAGTTTAAGTGCTTGCTGGTGAAGCTTTCAAACTTCTCCCTAAGGACTGAGGTCCCCTTCTCAGATGGATGCAGGTCATCTTCCTTATGCAAGCTCACCTCCACCCAGGTCGTGTCCCAGTCCCCCATGAAGCCAAAACCTTCCTTTCCACACCAATCCTTCAATCACGAGTTGAATTTTTGGATGCAGAGTGACCTAGCCTCCCCCATACCTTGGAAAAGTAATACCTTCGAGAATAAGACAGAGCATGTTATCTGTTTCAGGCTCCCTCCCAGCTTCCTGAAGTCTTCCTGGACTCTGGCTAATTGCATTCTGCTCCTTTCCAGGTCATTGGCCCCCAGGTAGACAATGACATCTAGTTCCTCCCTCCTAACTATTGACCTAGCAATCCTACCACTTACCATTCCTTAATGCAGTGCTTCTTGGAGATACTTGGCCTCACTCTCTCCCCTGCCACTTGTCCCTATGTTCACTCCCCTGACTACAGACTCCTCCACCAGGAGCAGCTGGCAGGGGCTTCACACCGCGAAACATCTATATTCGTCGGGACGCTGTCTCTGGGCCTGGTAGGGGCATTGAAGGTCGGGGCCTGGTGTTCCGTCTACCAGGAGGCTGTGAGGCATTTTCCATTTTCTCTGGACGTGCCATGTCCCCCAACGTCAAGGCACTGAGGTGCCGATGTCTAGCACGTCGCCCCTCCGTTCGGCATCGGACTTGCTGTACCTTGGGTCTCTACCCCGGGCCAGACAAGAGCAAGAGCTGTAGCACCCCTCCCGGAGAGGACAAAGCGGTCCCTAGGGCCTCAAGTCTCTTCCCGGCTGGCCCTCCAGCTCCCGGGCTCATTTCGAACCGGGTTGCTGGCGTCGCAAGCGGAAATCCAACCACTGCACCAGTGGGCCGGCTTGCCAAGCTTTCTTGATCACAGCTTCGGGTGCCTGTATGGTCCTTTCCCACTCCTCCAATGGAGCATAGGAGTTACTAAGCTGGACCAGTTGGGGATGTGCTTCAGACCCCCTAACTCTCCCTGAGCCCACTGTGGTCCAACCACTCCTCTTCCTGGGCATCCTTTGTGGTTTAGGTTGTGGACCAGGTGGCCGCTGGGTGTGGGTAGACGCACCCTATAACCTAGCCAACTCAGCTCGGAGACAGGTAACCTCCTCCCTCAGCCCAGAGAGGAGCCTGCAGATAGGGCAGCATCACAGCCTCCAGAATGACTCCCTGACTATTGCTGCTCCACAGCTACTGCACTGCACCACTCCCATCATATATGTGTCCTTCTGCTAACTAATGTCTGCTTCTGCCTATTATGCTATATTCTCTTGTTGGTTAGCCCTCTCCACCCTTTTGTTAGGTTAGTTACTTCCTGTTTGGATGCAGGATAGTGCAATGCACTATGGGCCCTGTCCTATAAATGGACTGCCCTGGACTGCCCTCTGCTACCAGTGAAAAATTATTTGTCCTCTTGGTACCCCTGAATATATTGTGGGCCTATTTAGACCTCCAGCATGTGTGCCTCTTTTTTCCCTTTTCTGTCTTTACTTCTGTCTGTCTCGCTTTACTCTCCTCTCACATCTACCCCTGTTTCAGTGGTTTGCATCTTCCTGCAAGTGTCAGGAAATGTGGAAACCCAGTGTCTATAAACACAGGTGATCCAGGGTGGGTGGGGATGGGGGAGGTAGGTGGGGATGGGGAGGGTGGGTTGGGATACACCCCAGCCATTAGAGAAAAAACAACCAATTACATTTACCACAGCCCCAGCTCAGTCTCCTTTCTGTCCCTGAGTTCCAGTGCATAGTGTTGCCCAATTCCCATAGCTGCTTCAGCTGCCACCTCCTCTCTGGTTCTCTTCTACAGTCCCTGAAAGTCAAACCCAGTCTATTGTGTCTGCTCTGTAAGTGATGCAGGGCATGGTATTACAATTTAAACCAATGACCATGTCTCCCCACCTGTCTCTTCCACTCTACCCCCTTCTCCCCTTCCTTGGAGCTAAGGGTTCCCTTTGTGCTTGTCCCAGGCTCTCTTGAATGCTCCCACCATCCTTGCTGACACCACCTCCTCTAGCAGCTCATTGCAAGTGGACACCACCCTCTCCAAATAGAAATACTTCTTTACATCCCTTCTGAATCTCCTCCCCATGGGCTGGCAGTATAGCCTACAGGTTAGAGTAGCAAGCTGGGAACGAGCTTGGTACATCCAGCAGACCAGACCTTGGTTTGATTCTCACAACCTACACTTGCATACTGTGTGACTCTGAATAAGTCACTTAACTGCCAGTGCTCCCTGGTCGCCCCTGAAAAAAGGCACTTGTGCCTAGTGGGCCTTACTCGGTTACCAAAGACTAAAATTAAAATAAATAAATAAATAATTTAGGCTGTGCCCCCTAGTGGTGCTGTTGTCACCCATTTTAAAGGGACCCTCCCTTTTCACTCTGCTAATTTCCTTCATGTACTTGAAGGTCTCTATCATATCACCCCTTTGCATCTTTTCATCCAGGGAGTACGTACCCAGGGCTCCCAGCCTCTCCTCATAGAACCTATCCTGCAATCCCACAGTCACCTTAGCTATTCTCCTCTGGACCCCTCCACCATTCTGATTTCCTTCTTAAGGTAAGGATGCCAGTACCTCACCCCATATTCTAAATGTGGTCTCACCAATGACCTGTACAATATTAAAATAACCTCATTCCACCTATTACTGAATCCCCTTGCAATACACCCCATCATCCTGTTAACCTTCACCACTGCCTTTTTACACTGAGAGGTGTGTTTCAGGTCACTTGTAGTCACTATCCCTAGATCCTTTTCCTATTCAGAAGCAGTTACCTGAACTCCACCTGCATAATACTCTGTCCTAGGGTTCTTGGTCCCTATGTGCATCACTTTGCACTTGTTGGCACTGAAACTAAGTTGCCAGATTCCTGACTATCTCTCTAGGCTATCAAGGTCCTCCCTCAGGTCCTGTATGCCCTCCTTGGTGTCCACTCTCCCAAAGAGCTTGATGTCATTTGCAAAATTCCAACTTTTTCCTTTAATGCTTTCCCCAGTGTCATTTATGAAGAAACTGAACACTGGCCCCAGCATCAATCCCTATGGGACTGTGCAGGTGACCTTCTTGGTGCTGGAGAACTCACCCCCAACCATTACTGTCTGTGTTATACCACTCAACCAGTTTTCAACCCATCTTACCATATTCTTCCCTACCCTTAGATACCTCAGCTTCATTATCAACCTTTTGTGTGGTGCAGAATTGAAGGCCTTGCTATAGTCCAGGTATATGATGTCCACCGCCTGGCCTTTGTCCTCTGCCCTCATGACCAAATCCAAGAACTCAATGAGGTTCCTTTGACATAATCTGCCTGCAACAAATCCGTGCTGTCTTTCGGCCAGTAGACAATTTTCCTCTAAGTACTTCACCAGCCTTTCCTTTAGTATGGTCTCCATGAGTTTTCAGAATATCGAGGTCTGGCTGACTGGGTTATAGTTATCTGGGTCATTTTGGGTCCGCTGTTGTGGAGTGGCACCACATGTGCTGTTCTCCATTCCAGGGGCACCCCCTCCCAACTCCAGATATCTATTGAAAAGAGCAGCCAGTGACCCTTCCAGATCCTCTTCTAACTCTTTCAGCACCCTGGGGTGTATTTCATCTAGCCCTGGGGATTTGTCCACCCTCAGGGCCATCAGTCCCTCCTTCACTCTTTCAATCCCAATGACCCTATGGCTTCCTCCCTGTTCCCTCCTCCTTCTCCTAGCCTGTGGCACTGGTCCATCCTTTTCCTTTGTAAAGACAGAGGAGAAATATTTATTTCATACCTCTGCTTTGCTCCCATCTTCATCAACCCAACCATCACCCTTCCTCTGCCTAACAATGCCATCCTTCTTGTCCCTCCTTTTATTTATGTAGTGCAAGAAGGCCTTCTCCCCATTCTTTATTCCTTCAGCTATTTGGAGTTATTTCTTTGCCTTTGCCTGCTGCACCTACCTTCTTGCCACCTTAACTAGCCTCCAATATTCTTCCTCATTCTCTTCCTTTGTACTTTGAATTTTCTATAGGCTGCCCTCTTTTCCTTTACCATACTCACCACCTCCCCATTAAACCAGCTTGCTGGTCTAGCTTTTGACAAAGTACCTAGTTAAAAGCCACTTGTCAAAAAATATCGCTACTCTATCACAATGGACTAGCCACATCCAACATGGTTGCCACAAAGCTGTCCACATCCTATTGTACTCACCATTTAACAAATGAGACTATATTTTATTTTTCTATTAGCTTTTAATTCAACTAGTATACTAAAAAGTCCTACTCCACCCAGAGAGGTCCCCATTATTGTTAATCTTCAAATTTTCTGGAAGAAATGTTGAGACCTTAAGCACAGTAATTTCATTAGATCATAGGCATAGCTGAGGGAGTGAGGGGTTCCTTGGTGTTCAGAAACCCACTCCCGTTTTGCTTCTCTTATGTTTTCATAAAATAAATGTACACCACAGGCTAGATATTCAAAGGTGTTGCACCTGGCACAGCTGAGGTGTGCCAGCACAACCACAGAACTGTGCCCTGGTACAATATTCAAAAGAGGGAATTGTGCAGCACAACTCTCAATGCTCCGGGATGCAGAGATAATCTATGTGGCACAACTCATGGGGGCGTGTCCATGCATATGCAGCACATCCCGATATTCATCCCGGGATGTGTGGCCCATATGCTGGCACAACCCTGAAATGCACCACATACCTTGGCTCAAAGTTGAGCCCTTAATAGATGGCTCAAGTGCAGTCCACCCCCCTGGCTGCCCGCTGTATTGCAATGCACAACACAGCAGCCACCTTCTGTATGTGGTAACCCCCCCAACACCGTGCACAAGCACACACAAAAGTAGTCCAGTGGTTCCCCAACCCTTCCTGTAGCACTGATCACCATAAAAAGCAATGTATAACAGCACTGGCAGTCTAGTGGCACCCCCTCCCCATCCTGAGCCTCCCACCACCATCATATGTAAAGATGGCATATCCCTAGTGGTCCAGTGGTCCCCCCTGCCTGTGCATCTGATCACTGAACTGTACCAATATGAATAGCCCTGGTAGTCTAGTAGGACCCCCCACCCCACTGGTACCCGTGATCGCTTGTAGTGATGACCAATCCATCTCTTTGGTGGTCCAGTGATATCCACCACCCACACAGGACTCCCAGCCCACCCAGCTCCCCCAGGTCATCAGTGGGCAGCATTCCCACCCACATACCACCATGGCTGCCCTCCAAATGACAGCTTACAGTAGGAGTTGCAAGCTCATTGGTCCACACTGTGGACCAATGAGCTTGCAGTCCATACTGTAATAATTCACAATTTTGTGAATAAATGACTTCATTCACAATGTTGTGATATATTACAGTATGCACTGCAAGCCCACTGGTCCACAGCGTGGACCAATGAGCTTACAGCTCCAACTTTAAGCTGTCATTTACTGCTACAGCGTGGTACATGTGGATGCTGCCCGCCGATGACAGGGGGAGCTGGGGGTCTTGTGTGGGTGAGGGGGAGTCAATGGACTACCAAGGAATTGGAATGGTTATTACTATGGGTGATCATGGGTACCAGTGGGGTGGGAGGGTCCCACTAGACTACCAGGGCTATTTATATTGGTACATTTCAGCAATCGGATGCACAGGCGGGGGGACCACTGGACCACCAGCGATATGCTGTTTTTACATATAATGGTGATTGGAGGGTTGGGATGGGGAAGGGGGTGCCACTAGACTGTAAGGGCTGTGATACATAGGTTTTGTGGTGATCGGTGCTATGGGAGGGAAGGGGGGACCACTGGATCAGAAGGGCATGGCAGTGTAGTAATATGCAGTGATCAGAGGCACAGGCAGGGAGGGGGGAACCACCAGACTACCAGGACTTATCTTGGGACACATTCATAGTGCTCCAGGCTACGGGTGGGAGGCACCATTATACCTCCTCCGATGGCACCGCATGGTGCGCAGGGTACCAGCCCTGTACAACCCATGCAAATGGGGCCATAATGACATGCAAATGGCCCCATTTGCACCTTTCATGCATTATGGCTCCATTTGCATACTGGTGGCTGGATATGAGGGATTTGCACACAATGTATCTCTGTTGCGCTGGCACAAGTCCCATTCCTGGTATTCAGCTCTGTCTGGGGGGATGCGCCAGCGCATTGTATTTGCAAAGTGTGCATTATCTGATCTACTCAGAAGAGATGCATCATGGCTCATTTCTTTTGAATATATCCCTTAGTTGCTCCAGCACACCTCGGTTGTGCTGCACACACACTTGCGCCATTGCCAAGCACACATTTGAATATCAGGCCCCAGACTAAATATTTCTTTGTTGGAACCCTCTGTTCCCAAATCCTGGTTACACCCCTATAGGTCATCATTAGGCCTTATCTTACATTATGAACTGGCTCCCAAAAATTGAGAAAGCTGATTGGCTGAGAGGTCTTTGAAGCCATGATGATATTGGAGTACATACTCACGGATTCAAAAGTCCTCCAGCCACCAGCCTCCTCACTGGCAACAGATTTCTCTGACTCCAATGTTTACCACATCCAGCAGCCTGGAGCAACTCACACACCAAATGACTGGTGTTAAAAAAAAATAAAAACAAAACATGAACTCCCCAAAATTATTCCCACTGCTGACATAAATTACACTGCAGCTAACTGCGGCATACAAAAGCCCCTGCTCTCAACAAAGAAATTCCAGAACACCACCAAGCCACTCAACAGACAGCACAGTGCTCATGAGGCAACAACATCCCCAATACCACAATGGCCCTTCTATACTTGCTCACCAATATCAACACGAAAGCGCTACTCAGAAATCCCAAATCTGGCATTTCAAGACTGCGCTTATTACCACCGTGTCTTGATCACTCCGTGCCTGACCTAAACTTTACTTTCAAACAGTGGCTTCACACAGACATAAAAAAAAGTGTTTTGGTAACTGCTGCGGTCTCTACTGCCAGCCACGTGATGTAACAAAGCCCTCAAACAGGCTAGCATAACCACTATTCAACTTAAAAAAATAAACAGCAATCCTGACAGCAGCTTAAATGCTGATTGCACTGATTTTACTTCCTCTGTTTCCCATACTTATGATTTACATATCATACTATATCATAGTAGTCATATCAGATGACTTAAAGGTGGGCAAGCAATGTGAGAGGGCAGTAAGGAAGGCAGGGGGGGACACTGGGATGCATAGGGAGAGGCATCACCAGTAGAAAACAGGAAGTTGTTATCCCTCTGTACAGACAGCTGGTGAGACCCCATCTGGAGTACTGAGTGCAGTTCTGGAGACCAAATCTCCGCAAGGACATAGACAGGATGGAAGCTGTCCAGAGGAGGGCAACTAAAATGGTGCAGGGTCTGCACCGGAAGACGTATGAAGAGAGACTAAAGGAGCTTAATAAGTATAGCCTCGAGGAAAGGAGGGAGAGGGCGACATGATAGAAACTTTCAAGTACCTCAAGGGAATCAACAAAGTCCAAGAGGGTAGCATCTTTCAAAAAAAGAGGTGCGCAAGAACAAGAAGGCACAATTTGAAGATGGGGGGGCAACTCAGAGGTAATGTAAAGGAAGTACTGTATTTTTCACAGAGAGGTTGTGGATGCATGGAATGGCCTTCTGGAGGAGGTTGTGGAGTCAAAACAGTGGTTGAATTCAAGTATGTATGGGACAGTCATAAGGCAATTCTAGGGGGTGGGGGTAGAAAGAAGTAGGCTGCTGGTTAACTAGGATCTGCAGCTTATCCATTAGGTAGGGAAATGGGCAGACTGGGTGGGCCAAGCGGTCCTTATCTGCCGTCAAATTCTATGTTTCTATGTTACAGCTCAGGTGCTCATGTTCTGTACTCCTCATCCCACGAAAGCCTACCTCCATTTTTAAAATGTATGTCATGATGGTATACTGTATCACTATCCCACAACAAGACTGCCTCCATTTTAAAATATGTATTGTGGTGGGGTACCACGTTACTATTCCACAGCTACTGCAATGCTACCTATTGACCTCCACAGAACAATGCATGGACTTTTTTTCTTCTTCATGTATCATTTCACATTAAAAATCTAATTAAAATAATATTTGTTAATGTTTTCTTCTTATATTTTATTTACACCATTTTTAACCAAGTTCATAATAGCAATAATTCACTCCAGGGTGTGGTCTATCATGGGATATTGTCACTTCTCGGGTGCATGAAGCACTCGGCTTGCGGGCTTATGCCTCACAGTGCACCTCAGGCATGACGATATCACATGATAGACCACACCCTATTGCGCATTACTGCTTAATTATCTTAGTATATATATTATAACATATTACAGTGTTATTATATTACCCCAAGACAGAGTATCAGATGGGAAAAGAAAGACTTAGTACTACAGATGAGGAACGGAATCTGAGAGTTATCATTAGCAAATCATTTAAGCAGTTGAATCATTGCAAGAAGGCCTATAAAAAGGCTAACTGGATGCTGAAATGTATTGGGAGGGGTACTGACAGCAGAAGAAAAGAGGTAATACTTCCCCTCTTCATATCCCCTGGTGAGGCCTCACCTAGAGTACTGTGCCCAGTTCTGGAGTCCTCACTTCAGAAAGGATAAGGATAGATTTGAGATAGTGCAGTGCAGAGTGACATAGAAACATAAGGATAGATTGGAGATAGTGCAGTGCAGAGTGACATAGAAACATACAGTAGAAACATAGAAGTTGATGGCAGATAAGGACCCCAAGGCCCATCCAGTCTGCCCGTTTCTTTTTCTGCCTTATGAATGTGCCATCGGCCTTTGCTCTGACAATGGCCTATCTATTCATACTCATCTGTATTGCTCCCTTATGCCTATCCCATGCCTGTTTGAAGCCTTGCACTGTATTCATATCCACCACTTCCTGAGGTAGGTCGTTCAATGCATTCACCACCCTTTCTGTGAAAAAGAACTTCCTCACGTTACCCCTTAATTGACCTCCCTCTAATCTCATGCTGTGTCCTCTTGTTCTGCTATTTTTCTTATACTGAAACATGTTAGACTCTTTCACCTTGTTAATGCCCTTAAGGTGTTTGAATGTTTCGATCTTATCACCTCTCTCCCTCCTTTGCTCTATGGTATACATACTGAGCTCTGTTAATCTGTCCTCATATGTTTTCTGATGCAGTCCCTGCACCAAAATGATTCAGGGCCAGCAAAGCAGATCCTTTGAGGAGTGCCTCAAGGCACTAAATATGTACTCACTGGAGACCAGAAGGGAGAGGGGAGATATGCTAGAGATCTTCAAGTTCCTTAAAGGAATTAACAAAGTGAACTGTCGGGAACTATTTAGCCTGAGTATGGATTTGCAGTCACATGGACACGAATGTAAATTAACAGGAATTACGTTCAGAAGGGATGTGAGGAAGTACTACTGTACAGAAAGGGTGGTGGAACCCTGGAACAGTCTGTCTATTGAAGTGGTGGGTGTGAAAACAGTCAGGGGTTTCAAGCAGGGCTGGGATATAATGAAAGGAATAGTGCTCCCCAGGGATGATAGGACCGAGGAGGAGAATAGAGAGATGTTGGGGAAGGTTAGTTCACTGGAGGAACAGTAGATTCCAGGGATGATAGGGGACTTGGGTAGACTGGATGGACCTTTGGTCCTTTTCTGCCATTACTGTCTATTTGAAATAATGTTTCCTTAGCTTTACAGTATGCATTGTGTTTCTCCTTGTTCCCAGGAATCCCAGCGTGTTCATCAACAGACCATCCATTTGTGTAATCTTTCTTGTTCCTCTCCAACATTGTTCTAATAAGGCCATATGCCATCTCCTAAGGTTTTATTCACCCTGGTCTGTCCCCCCAGAAGCTCTTGGATGCATGCGCTGCAAGTGAATCTCAAGGACGACTGGCAGATCAAGGAGGCTGCTAGCCATGCACTGTCTATCCTGTGGAGAAGAATAGAGAAGCAGGGAGACTTGGCTTTTAAACTACTTCTTACAGGTAGGCCACCATTGCCTACATAATCAATCAATCAGTCTTTATTTTATTTAGCCAGGCAAAACATCGTTGAGAAGAACTCATTTACAAGATGGACCTGGTAATAACTACACATGAGACAGAATAACATGGGAGTATACAATAACACATCCTCGTAGAGTAGTTATTCCAAACACTTACAACATACAATTGGCTGTTTATACAAAATGGTTAGGATATATACAGATGTGTTGAAGCAAAGTACAAAAAATGAATATGATAAACATTCTATTGGCTAGATTGGTTAAGATAAACACAAACTGGTTTAAAGAAAAATACAATTCACAAAATACTCAAGAATTCTAATAGCTAGCTGTACCAGTCTATACTGATAGTGTTAAAACTGACTGGCAGGATGTCGTCTCCTTTTCAGACCATCTTATTGCTGGCCCCCATCCTGTACCTTTCCCTGCTTCTCCTTTCTCTCATTCACAGGTGAAGACCTGACGGTGGTTAAGGACTTCCCGGGAGGAAAAAAAAAAGAAAGCTGTGAGTGAGGAGAGCAGGGTCTTCAGAACGGCTTCCAAAGCAGTGGATTAGCATGTGTTTAGTGAAAAAGTACTATCTTGTCGATCAGATCTGGGATCAAGGTTCACCAGTCATTAGTCTTCCCTACATACCTTGATACTTGGATTAATTTACTCCTTTCAAGGAATGTAACTGTCTCTTTGTATTTACGTACACTAAAACATAGACTAGACCTTAGTTTTAGTATTCTTTTTTTTGTAAGAATTGTTTTTGGCTAGCTCTAACTTGCTAAGCTATTTTAATTCTATTCTATCTATCATACTTAGTGCCAAATTGTTCTTCGGGGGGGCAAGGGGTAAGTGTTCAGTGATAAACGAGGATTAAACGTTCTTTTTTTTTTTTTTTTTACAGATCTGTACCTCATAATTACCACTTTACCAATAAGCATGTCCCCTACTGATTTTATCATTCCACTTTTTATACTTATTTTATTTACCTAATACTTTGATTTAGTAATCTGGTTTTCTCCACTTCATTCATTTTTTCCTGTTTTTCACACCTTATGCTAATTGTGTGCACCTTTTTCACCTGAAATATGCATGCGCAATCTCACCTGCAGAATCCCAGAGGGTGCTCAGGTATCGAACAGACGCGGCTCTTTGATTGTGCCCATGGGAGCATTTGTGCAACTCTCCTTTTTTAAGGACTTTGAGTAATATTGGCCAAATTTTTTCTTTCTCTGTGGGACTGTATTTTGCATTTTTTTCTTGGTGCTTGGCATCTGCACGTTATGTGTTTGATTTAATTTAGGCCCGTTTACCTGTTTTTATTTCTCTATGAGGAATACTCAGTTCAGCAGCTTGTGAACCAAAAAAGCATTTGATAGGGACTGGGTGAGGCTAATTAAAGCCTTCCGAAGCATTTTCTTTGTTCTCACTTCTTTTTTACCTCACCCTCTGTTACAAGAGTGGTCTGAGTTAATCTCTGCACCTGTTCTAAATTCATCACACAAGCCCTTGCTACCAACAAAAGTGAATAAAGCTCTCTTAACTAAGATCAGTTAAAAAAAATACATAGACGCAAAAATACATAACTATAAACCCAGTGGTAATCTCACTTTGAGAGTGAATTTCAGTTTGTGTCTTTTACCATAAGGAGAATATTTTTGAGCTTCGGACACTGTTTCAGTAGTTTTGATCTCTGTTCTGTTGCTCCAATGCTTAAACAATTTATTCTTTTTATATATTGTTGTTATTCACAGTGAAAGAAGCTTTAGAGGGCCCATGGGGAACTTTATGATTTTTGGCTTCTCAGACCCTTAAGAAACCAAATCGTTTAAGAGGGACATGCTGGAAGACTGAAATACTGAATTATTGGGTCCCAAGGTTTACAGGGACCTCACACAGTTTTTCACAGAGTTTTAAAACATACTTAAAGGAATTGCAGAATGGCTCTTAAACCTTTGAAAAAATGAATATGAACTGAATATGAATACAAACTGATAATTTTAGAGCTTGCTTTTTTAACTGATTGCTGGTCATTCGTTGGATACCTACTGGATGCCCAGCGAACACTGAGTGAATACAGTTGGGCCTCTTCACATGGCAACACTTTTCTTTTTTTGGATAGACTCTCTCAAGTTTAACAAGAATTATGACACTGTGACCTGGGGAACCTCATGCAACATCTTGCAACCAACAGCTCCCAAAGGAAAATAAATATATTTATTATCATGCAGACTATCTTTACTACGGGCAGCCAATTAAATCTTATTAGCAACCAGTGCCTGAGAGTGACCTCTAAGATTATATCTCTGTTCTCTCTGCTTTCATTGTTTTTCTTTTTTTTTCTTTTCTTTGAACTGTGGTCTTTTAGCAAATGCTCATAATTATTAACTGACTAACGGCTGGTTTTGTTTTGATTTTTGTTTAACAAACACATTTTGTCTTGCTAGTTGGTATCTGTTACTATGTATACCAGAAGTGGGAAAGCATTGGTTAAAAAAACAGCTGAGAAAGATGTAGGGTCAAAAGTCGGCAAAGGTAACAAAAGTAATAGGGAAAACTGTTGTATTTACACACAGGAGTTATCTCTTACATCCTCTACCCCAAAAGATCAGACTGGTTCATCTGGTGTATCCAGATTTCAAGCACTGCCCATATCCCCTTACCAAATTAAAGAAGAGGTATTTATCAATCATAGACCTGAGCCTTTACTCTTGAAGTCACTATCAATTGCTCATCACCTAAACTCTTATTCTGAAGATTACTATTGGGAAGTGGAGACTGAATCCCCAAATGTAACACAGATCCTGAAACTCACACCCTCTGATAAATCAAGGCTCAAGGGAGTCTTTGAATATTCCAGTCCCGCTATTGTAAACAGTGCTAATAAAGATTCTCTACCTAGTAAGGACCTTTTTAATATAGGGAAAAACCTGTCTGTGTCCACTCCCCATAAGCTTAAGTTACAACATCAAGGGAAAATAACCGATTTTTTTTTCCATGCAATTCTCATCCCTCAAAAGTTGTTCCTAGAGAAAGCCCAGCTTCTCAAACCCCAGTCCCAGAAAACCTAGTCTCTCAAACAGGGTTTCAGGAGAGAAGGATATTTGCTTGAAAACACCAGGAATCAAACATCAAATTTATCAAAAGGGACAGAGATTTCTCTGTATCCTACTGGGATAGATTTCTTCAGACCACCAGAATCACATGTTAGCACAGATTCCCTCTTGTCCCATTCAAAGAACTCTTCAGTACTGGTGGGCTCACCTGACAAAGTGTTTAGGAAACTTGATAAGGAAGTTGACCAAATAAATTTAGATCCAGAATTCCTTTCACACTGCCCTGACACAATATCCAAATACACAATCAAAGCCTTGGCTCATCCCATTATGGCCAATATAGTTTTATTGGAAGCTTTTAAAGAACCTAAATATCACATAGAGAGGTTGTTGGATTTATTTATTGATAAAATCTCAGAACTTTCAAACAAAATAGATAATATGGAAAGTGAAAAGCACATGGAAGAACTAGAAAACTTTATTTTACTTCTATCCATATTCCCCCTCCCCAAACAAGGGTGGTAAAAAGAGAAGCAACTTCCAGAAAAACATTAAGAAAAAGCATAAAAAAAAGAGAAAAAGGATTTCTACTATTGTTTACTCTGATCAGATTCCTTTGATTAAAGAGCTGCTGAATTCTAATAAATGCGCTTTGGTCCTAGACAAACCTCCTTTTGAGAAACCCTTGGGTCCGGGGGTAGAGAGAGAGAGAGAGAGAGAGAGAGAAATAGTGAGATATTTTCATCCCACTAGATTTTACTGACTCCATACCTATGGGGCAAAAGCAATAATGTGTCAATATCCATTAACCAGAGATAAATAAAACACACAACACTGCATCAAAGGGGAATGGCAGCCTGATAGAGGAACCTTATTTGACCTAGCATCAAAATCATCCCTGAATATTGATCAAGTCATTTCCACAGGAAAAAAAGTTATTTTCAAACTGGAGAATATTTTTCTCAAAACCTATGAATCAGATACCTCTTTATTTAATTGAATTTTCCACCTTTCAGAGCTGAGCTAGAACTTCTTGTGGCAGCAGAGGACATTATGTATGTTTACAGAGATAAATCAGTCTCCAACATACCTGTTTATGTACTATTATCAAACATGGACAGAGCAAAAAAAATTTGTGCAAAACAACACCTTATAAATAACTTGGGAATATTGATATCCTCCACTGTAATTTGGACAACTGTTTGGAAATTTGCACATGGGTCTATCAGACCCCATTTTTCTCTGCAGAAATCATTGGGTCAACTTTAACTATTTTAAACTGGAACTTTGAAACAATAAAATATTCACAAAGCTTGTCCATCTTTGGAATACAGAAATTTGAAGGGGAAAACAGTCACATGTTGGCAACTTTTGTTCGAACACTGTTAGTACTTGCTTAGACAATGAAATATTCCCGTAAGAAATTGAGTCAGTTAAGAGAGTACACACAGGTTTTACTGATTCCCAAATAGACATTGTAATAAATTCACCTACTGTGTATAACAATTTATTACAAAACTCGTATAAGCTTGTTAAAATTAATGTTTATTTGGTTGATTTTTTGAACTTAGTTAATCTTGTTAAAATGGTTGAGGGGACAGGGGATGACCTGTGACTGACTTCATTGCCTGATCCTCCATCCTCTCATCATTCTAGTGTAGACAGCAATGTGTCAATAGATACATCAACTTTGCAGACTGCAAACTTCATATCATGGGATATTGTGGGATTAAGGTCTAAACTGGTTGATTCACACTGGCAAGACTTCATTTCTAGTTTTGAAATATTGTTATTCCAAGAGAGATGGGCAACTACCGAAATGTCTATTAATGGCTTTGAAACATTATACATGTCTGATACAAAAGATAACAACTTTGGTAGATCTAAAGGTGGGTTAATAACATTCATTAAGATATGAAAGGGTATTCAAATTTTTGAACACTTCTCCCCATAAATGAAATCTTGCTAAGTGTTATTAAATGTGATTCCCTTACACTTTTAATAGTACATGTGTATATCCCCCCAAACTCCCATTCTACTACTCATTATAATATTTGGGCTCAACTTACTTCAGAAATCGACATACTATACATAAAACAACAAACAGACATAATCTTGATTGGAGGGGACTTTAATGCCCATCTTGCCAAATGTGATAACTTATCAACTCTGCAATCTTTGATTTACATGGGAGATTGAAATCCAAGAAACTCTGCTGACAATACTACTAATATTGCAGGTCACAAGTTCAAAGACTTTATTGTTAATAATAATTGTTTTGATCTTAAATGGGAGGGGAGATGCGGACCCTGATTTAGTATACACATACCATGCTTCCAAAGGAAAAAGTGTTACAGATTACTTGCTGATCACACCAGAGAGCTATAGTCCTTTCCACGACTTTAAAATATGCATGAGGTCCGAAAGTGATCATGCAGCCTTAACAGTTAAAATAGATATAGCAAAGAATAGTAAACTGACTGAATCTAATGAATTCCATTTAACCTCACTAGCATTAAGAGAGAAATATAGACATAGTTTAAATAATAAGAACATGGAAAAAAGCTTCAGATGTAATTTATTCTTCCGAGATATCTTCACTTTTTACACTTTCACAAGTTCAGTCCAGTGTATTAGTAAACAACTAGAGGGGTGTCTTCTTAGAATTAATGCTGCAATTTATGTGTATAAAGAGCAAACATCTGTCCCACCATCTTGATTTGACCACCAACGTATTAAAGAAAAGCAAAAACTAGGAAAATTTATTAAAAATATTAACAAAACCTCCCCAAGATCCAGCATTGTAAGCTGTAATAAAGCAAGGAAATCTTATAAAAAAATTCTTACGCAAAACAAATACAAATTTACCCAAAGACAATGGGCAATTATGCATGAAACCATAGCTACGAATGATTCAAAGGCATTTTGGCTTTTGGTAGCAAAAGGTGTAAAAACTTATCAACCTTCAATGGCAATGTATATCCCAAAGGAAATGTGGGTCTCCCACTTTTCAAATTTATTTTATAGTGACACCACATCAGATAATATACTAAGAACCCCAAACTGGATGCATTTAGAGTCGTATAAACCTTTAATATTCTCTATTACTGAAGTAGATCAGACCATCTCAAACTTGGTTAATAATAAAGCCCCAGGGCCAGATACTATACCAGGGGATATTTATAAAGAGAATAAAACTTTTTGGATTCCTTTTTTGTAAACTTTTTCAATATATGTTTGAGAGAAAAGTATAGCCCCAGCTCATGGTCCAAAAATATTATAGTTCATTTTCACAAAAAAAGGTTATTTTTAATTGCCTAACAATTATCTTCCCATAAGTTTATTAGACATCAGTTGCAACATTTTTACTGGTATTCTTTTAACAAAACTACAGTTTTGGGTAGACACTGACATTTCTGTCTCCACATTTCAAGCAAGAGTTCGTCAAGGTTACTCAGCCTTAAATAATATATTTATTTTAACTCATCTAGTAGAAAAATACAACCTCTATAGAAAAATGAAACTTTATTGACTTTACTGCAGCATTCGATTCAGCAGTTAGGAAACCCCTTTGGAATATACTTTATAAGTGAAGACTCTCTTTAAGTTTACTAAGTTTACTAATTACTTTATTCCTACTTTATTCCAAAACATAAACCGCAATTACAAATGATTTAAAGGGTAAGATCTCAGAATATTATTTAACTAACAAAGGGGTCAAACAGGGTTGCCTTTTGTCTCCACTTTTGTTTAACCTACATAGATTCTTTATTATATTTTGATACTTCTATACCTCTGGACTCTCCCAAAATTAACAATCAGCATGTCCACATATTAGCATATGCAGACGATTTAGTTCTCCTGTCCTTATCTCAAAAAGGACTCCAGATAAAACTCGACCAACTAAAAAAGAAATGTGACCATTTAGAGCTGGGGATCAACCTAAACAAAACAAAATTAATGATATTTGAGAACCAATCCCCCAAAACAAAAATAATGCTAAACAACTTACATATTGATGTTGTTACTTCTTACTTTTACCTTGGTATTAAATTAGCTACAAAAGGCACTTGGAGTCTGCATGCAAATGAATAAATAAACAAAGCAAAGCATGTAGCAAAAGCTCTGTTTAGGTTTAACTCCAAGTTTGGTGGGCTCTCAGTAATTCCCGCCATTAAGATAGGAGTACATAGATACATAGATACATAGACAGTGTCGGCAGATAAGGGCCTATGGCCCATCCAGTCTGCCCATTTGAGGTGTAAGTTCAGTTTGTTTTCCTAGAAGTCTATTTCCCCTTACCCCTGACCTCTAGAATTCCTTTATGTCTATGCCTTGCATTCTTAAATCCCATGATTGTTTCAGCCCCCACCACTTCCTCTGGCAGGGTGTTCCACTTGTCCACCACCCATTCTGTGAAGAAATTCTTTCTCATGTTTCCTCTGAATCGTCCTCCCTCCAACTTCATCCCATGCCCTCTAGTCCTGGAACATCTTTTTCGCTTAGAAATAGTGTTTTCCTGCACCCTGTTCCTCCCTGTAAGATACCTATATGTCTCTATCATATCCCCTCTCTCCCTCCTCTCCTCCAGGGACTACATGTTCGGTTCCTTCAACCTGTCTTCACAGGACTTGTGATGCAATCCATGCACCATCTTTGTTGCCCTCCTCTGAACCTTCTCTACCCTGTCTATGTCCTTATGTAGGTATGGTCTCCAGAACTGTACACTGTACTCCAGGTGGGGCCTCACTAGTGTCTTGTATAGCGGAATTATGACCTCCCTTTTCCTGCTGGTGATGCCCCTGCCTATACATCCCAGCATCCTATTTGCTTTAGCTGATGCCTTGTCACACTGTTTCCCTACCTTGAGGTCATCAGAGATGACAACCCCAGATCCCTTTCCTGCTTGGTGCATGCTATATCTTCACCCCCAACTGATATATTGTGCCAGGTTTTTGTCTCCCATATGCATTATCTTGCACTTCTTTGCATTGAATTTCAACTGCCAAACCCTTGACCATTCTTCAAGTTTCTGCAGGTCCCTTCTCATTCTGTCTACACCCTCTGGTGTGTCTACTCTGTTACAGAGCTTTGTGTCATCAGCAATAGTGAAATTCTGCCTTCTAGATCCTCGCAATGTCACTGTTGAAGATGTTGAATAGGACCGGTCCAGCACTGATCCCTGTGGTACCCCACTGGTCACTCTTCCCTCTGTGGGTGACAGCCATTTTACCACCACTCTCTGTGTCCTGCCACCAAGCCAGTTACCTACCCACCACACTACTGTCCTGCCCACACCCATATTCCCCAGTTTGTGTAATAGTCTTCTATGTGGCACAGTGTCAAGGCCTTGCTGAAGTCCAGATGGGCCATGTCCCACTGCCCTCCTTGATCCACCTCCCTAGTCACCCAGTCAAAAATTCAATGAGGTTGGTCTGACATGACCTCCCCTGGTGAAACCATGCTGCCTTGGGTCCTGTAGTCCATTGACAGCCAGATGTTCCACCAATCTCTCCTTCAGTAGTGCTTCCATGATCTTTCCCACTACGAGGTGAGGCTGACTGGTCTGTAGTTCCCTGCTTCCTCTTTGTTCCACTTTTGTATAAGGGGACTACATCTGCTGTCCTCCAGTCTTTGGGTACCTCCCTGTTTCCAGTGATTGGCTAAACAGGATAGCCAGAGGTTCAGCCACCACCTCTCTTAGTTCTTTAAGGACCCTGGGGTGCACCCCATCTGGCCCCATTGCTTTATCAACTCTTATTACTTCCAGTTCCTTCAGGACCCTTTCTCATGTAAAGGGACTTGCGTCCATTTCTGCACCATTCTCACCCCTTGTACTCCCTTCAGACCCATTACCAGCTACAATTACTCCTCTACTACTGTATGGCATTGAAATCTGGGGGGTTAAGGTTAATCAAAGATTGGAGTTACCCTTATCTTACTATTATAAAGCCATTCTTCAAGTCCCTTCTCCATGGCTAACTGTATTGTAAAAGAAGAACTTGGTAGAATCCCCTTGGCACCTTTAATTAACCTACGATTATTATTCTCTTGACTCAGGACAGTCAATAAAATCAAAACGTCTAAAAGAAAAAGAAACATGGAATCTCAGGGGTTTCACCTCACCATGGTTAAAAGCTCTCCTGGTAAATGTGCATAACATTAAATCCATGCATCTATGGAGAGACAATCAGGTTGGTATTTTGATAGCTGATACAGTGGCAGACACAGACACTGCCAGCTATTTCCCGAAATTTCTGTGATATTTCCAGAAATATCTCCTGCTTTCTATAATTCCACAGTAGGGACGGCAGAGAGAAAATCATAGAAACATAGAATTTGACAGCAGATAAGGACCGCTTGGCCTTCCTAGTCTGCCCATTTCCCTACCTAATGGATAAGCTGCAGATCCTAGTTAACCAGCAGCCTACTTCTTCCTTCCCCCACTCCCTAGAATTGCCTTGACTGTCCCATGCATGCTGAATTCCACCACTGTTTTGACTCCACAGTCTCCTCTGGAAGGCCATTCCATGCATCCATAACCCTCTGTGAAATAATGACTTCTAATTACCTCTGAGCCACCACCCCATCTTCAAATTGTTGCCTTTCTTGCACACTTCTTTTTGAAAGATGCTACCCTCTTGGACTTTGTTGATTCCCTTGAGGACTGCCAGAAGTTTCTATCATGTTGCCCCTCTCCCGCCTTTCCTCGAGGTTATACATATTAAGCTCCTTAAGTCTCTCTTCATATGTCTTCCGGTGCAGACCCTGCACCATTTTAGTTGCCCTCCTGTCTATGTCTTTGCCAAGACTGGGTCTCCAGAACTGCACACAGTACTCCAGATGGGATCTCACCAGCTGTCCATATAGAGGGATAATAACTTCCTCTTTTCTACTGGTGATGCCTCTCCCTATGCATCCCAGTATCCCCCCAACCCTCCTTGCTGCCCTCTCTTCAGAAATTTCATGAAATATCTAGAAATAGCTGGCAATGTCTATGGCTACTACTGTACTTGCAGAGCTAGACTTAAGAAGAAAATAGTCATGCTAACACAAGACAAGCAGATGCATCAGGTCCGTAATCAAAAGCAAGCCCTTTGGTTCAGTCAACATAAAATCGACTCGACTTTAGAAGATGACTTACTACTCCCCATAGTCCCCTATATTCGGGAGGCAATCAAATGGGCAAGGCTTGGGCTAATTACTTTGAAATATGCATATTTCAACTGCCTTCCCCCACAAGTTAATCTTAATGAGAATAAATGTCTTTGCAACAGAGGGTTTAATGAATCATTGATACACATAATAACACAATGCCCTCTGTACAACATGTGGAGAAGCCAGATCCTAATGCATTTTTTAGCCAGATATACAGGCCTGAAGTATGATCCAGTATTTATTTTGTTGCATTCTGGGACTGTGGAAGATGCCAAAATGATGTCCAAATTGTTATCATGTGTAATTAGTTTTAAGAAAAAAACCTATTTTAGAAGCGCTAAAACTAATCATTTAAAAAACAGTCAATAATTCTGAGGGTAACTTAGCTGTTCTCTGTACTCCAAAATTTTCTTAAACTCTTTTTTCCTTTTAACAAGCCGATGTGAATGTATTCTGCATTTTATTGTCTCTTTTTTTATTTAAATTGTGATATTTGGTAATGTCCAAAATGTAAAATATTTTTTGGAAGAACAAATAAACCTGAAAATTGAAACTTATTCACCCTGACAGTTCCTGTGCACATTCATATAGCCCCACTAATTTTATTTGTTTAAAAATGTATTTAATTCAAGTTTTAATCAACAGAATAGTCTAATTTCTACCAACAAACATTATGCATTATATGTTTCTAGTGCAAACATGTTCTCATAGCACTACCTACCCAACAGCTCATGGTGACCAAAGACGCTTCTTACATAGAAACATAGAATTTGATGGCAGATAAGGACAGCTTGGCCCTCCTAGTCTGCCCATTTCCCTACCTAATGGATAAGCTGCAGATCCTAGTTAACCAGCAGCCTACTTCTTCCTACCCCCACTCCCTAGAATTGCCTTATGACTGTCCTATGCATGCTTGAATTCCACCACTGTTTTGACTCCACAACCTCCTCCGAAGCCGTTCCCATGCATCACAGCCCTCTCCATGAAAAAATACTTCCATAGAAATTACCTCTGAGCCACCCACCTCTGTCTTCAAATTGTGCCCCCTTGTTATTGCACACCTCTTTTTTGAAAGATGCTACCCTCTTGGACTTTGTTGATTCTCTTGAGGTACTTGAAAGTTTCTATCATGTCCCCCCTCTCCCTCCTTTCCTCGAGGCTATACATATTAAACTCCTTAAGTCTCTCTTCATATGTCTTCTGGTGCAGACCCTGCACCATTTTAGTTGCCCTCCTCTGGACAGCTTCCATCCTGTCTATGTCTTTGTGGAGACTGGGTCTCCAGAACTGCACTCAGTACTCCAGATGGGGTCTGACCAGCTGTCTGTACAGATGGATGATAACTTCCTGTTTTCTACTGGTGATGCCTCTCCCTATGCATCCCAGTATCTCCCCAGCCCTCCTTGCTGCCCTCTCACATTGTTCACCCACCTTTAAGTCATCTGATATGACTACCCCCAGGTCCCTTTCCATTTTTGTTGTTGTTAGTATCTCACCCCCCATTGTGTACTCTTCCCCTGGGTTTTTGTTTCCCAGGTGCATTACCTTGCACTTCTTAGCATTGAATCTAAGCTGCCATACATTTGACCATTCCTCTAACCTTGCCAAGTCCGTTCTCATCCTTTCCACCCTACCTTGTGCATCAACTCTGTTGCAGATCTTTGTGTCATCTGCAAAGAGACATACTTTTTCTTCCAGTCCCTCTGCAATGTCACTTAAAAAGACATTGAAGAGGACCGGTCCTAATACTGAACCCTGCGGTACCCCACTAGTAACTCCCCTTTCTTCAGAGTGGACTCCATTTACTATTACTCTCTGTGTCCTATTCTCCAGCCAATTCTTTACCCAGGCTGTCATCTTGGGACCCACTCCCAGGCTGGCTAACTTGTATATTAATCTTTTGTGTGGGACTGTGTCAAATATCTTCCTAAAGTCTAGGTAGGCCATGTCCACAACCCCTCCCTGATCTACTACTTTGGTCACCCAGTCAAAGAAATCTATCAGATTTGTCTGGCATGACCTTGCTGCTGTGAATCCATGTTGCCTTGGGTCCTGTGTCCCTCTAGCCTCTAGATACTTGACAGTTCTTTCCTTCAGAAGTGATTCTATCATTTTCCCTACCACTGAGGCTAAACTAACAGGTCTTTAGTTTCCTGCTTCTGCCTTGCTCCCACTTTTGTGAAGGGAATCACATCTGCCTCCTCCAGTCTCGGGTACCACCCCATCCTCCCATGATTTGTTGAAGAGGGTAGTCAGTGGTGTCACTAGTTCTACCCTTAGTTCTTTTAGAATTCTGGGATGAATCCCATCAGACCCCATTGCTTTGTCCACCTTCAGTTTTAAAAGTTCTTTCAGAACCCTTTCTTCTGTAAATGGGCTGGTATCAACTTCTGTATCCAGAGTGTCTCTACTGTTTGTTTTAGGTACCTCATCCTCTTCCTTTGTAAATACTGAGCAAAAATATTTGTTTAGTATCTCTGGCTTTTCACAGTCACCCTCTGCCCACCCTTTCTCCCCTTTATTAAGCCTCACTATCCCTCCCTTGGTCTTCCTTCGCTCCCTGATGTACCTATAAAAAGGTTTTATCCCCCTTCTTAACTGAGTTGGCTATCTTTTCCTCGGTTTGGGACTTTGCTGTTCTGACTGCCTTCCCAGCTTCCTTTTGTTTTAACTGATATAGTTCTCTGTCCTGCTCCTTCTGTGATTCCTTGTACTTCCTGAATGCTTTCTTTTTCTCTTGAACCTTCACTGCTACTTCCTTTGAGAACCATAGTGGTTTCTTACATAATTTCATTTGTTTTTGCTTCACACAAGGCTTGTCACCTCTGTGATGGCAGTTTTATTATTCCCCATTGTTCTTCCACCCTCCTTCCTGCCCATTTGCTAGTGCATTTCTTAGGCACTCACCCATTTTGGCAAAGTCAGCCTTCCTAAAGTCCAGTACTTTTGCCTTTGTATGGCTTGACTCTATTGCTGTGTTTGTTGTGAACCATACTGTTCGATGGTCGCTAGTTCCCAGATGGCTACCCACTTCTACATCTGTGATCCTCTCTTCATCTTCATTTGAGAGAACCAGTTCTAAGATTGCTTCCTCTCGAGTGGGCTCCAGTACTAGTTGTCTAAGGCATGCCCCTGAGGGGCATCTAGAATAGCCCCTCTTGAGTGGCTGCAACTGCACACCAGTTAACATCTGGCATATTCAGATCACCCCATCAAAATATCTCCCCTTTTCTGTCATTCTAAAATATACTCTGTATCATTTCCTTGTCCATTTCACTCCCGAGAAAGAGTCATGTCTAACCCTGTGCAGATTAGTGGTGCCATTGCCGGTCTCCAAATTTACCCACAGTGCCTCTTCTCCTCCCTGTTTTCCCTTTTGTTCTGTTGCTTTGATTCCTTCCCTTATGTAAAGAGCTACTCCTCCACCTCCTCTTTTACCCTCCCTGTCCCTCCTGTAGACAGTGTATCCTGGTATGTTTACATCCCAGTCATGGTTTTGTGTGTACCATGTTTCTGTGACTGCCACGATATCCAGATGTTCCTCTTCCATCAAGGCCACTAATTCAGGAAGCTTGTTACTCAGACTATGGGCATTGGTACTCATTGTTCTCCATTTCTTGATGGCTTTACCTTCTGTTTCAGCATCCCCCACTGACCTTTCTACCTAAGTCTTTTTCTCATTTCGTACCCTATTTTGTAGGGAGAGGCTGGGATTTTCCTGTGTCTTTTCAGTGTCTCCCCCCTTGACTAGTTTAAAAGCTTGCCAATGAAGCATTTAAACCGATTGCTCAAAAGACTTGTTCCCTTCCTGGACAGATGCAGACCATCCTGCCAGTATAGGCTGGTGTCCCCCCAGGTGGAACCCCAGTCCCCAATGAAACCAAACCCCTGTGCTCCACACCATTTCTTCAACCATTCATTAAACTGCATGGTGCAAAGTACCCTCACCTCACTCATGCCATTGACAGGCAGCACCTCTGAGAAGGATACTGTGTGTGCTACTTGTCTTAGGCCCCTCCCCAATTCTACAAAGTCTTTTTGAACTGCTCTAATCTCATGATGAGCCAAGTCATTTCTCCCTAGCTGGACAATGACATCCAGCTCAGACTCCCATGCAGCTGATCTCGTGATCCTGAGGATGTGCTACCTGTCCCTCCAAGCCATGGCACCAGGCAGGCACCTTACTTCAGTTTTCCCTGCTCCCCCCAGTTCTATCCCCCTAATAATTGAGTCCCCCACCAGGAGCTGATTCCTTTCCCTGTGGTGTCTTCTGCCTCCTTCCTGTGGGCCTCCCTTGTGACGGTTGTCCTCAGCTTCCTTAGTCTCCACTGTGGGTGCATCCATGGGGAGCTATGCTCCCCCAGAATGGTGTATGGATTGTGAGTGGAACAACTGACTGGGTGTGCCTCTGTTCCACCATCCTCACCCTCCCTGAGCCCACTGTGGTCCAACTGCTGTACTTTTTTTGCAATCTCTGAGGTAGTGGTGGTAGCTGTGGTGCTCCCTGGATGGGGGAGGTTCCCTTACTACTGTCCAGTGTGGCCTGAAGATGGGCAACTTCCTCCCTCAGGGCAGAGAGTTGTCTGCAAATAGGGCAGCATCTCAGCCTTGACAAAAAAAACCAGCAGTCCAGTTCTACTACCATGACAGCCATTTCATAGTCACCTGATTTGTTCACTGATCCCCTGTGCCTACTAGCCTTAGACTGTTGGAGGCTGCTGGTCTCCAAACAGTCACTTTCCATGGTACTAATTGTTATTTTTATTATTCTTTTGTTAACCAAGTAAGGACCACTAGGCACATCTTCCTGTTTTCAGGGGTGAACTGGAAGCTTTTTGGCTGGTTAACTGACTTGCTCAGAGTTACGCAGTATGCAAGTGGAGGCTGTGGGAAATAAACGCTGGTCTGCTGAACCAAGCTCATTCACAGCTTGTTACTCTAACCTCTAGGCTGCACTGTCAGCCAAGAACTGATCCCCTTAATTGATACTCCCTGCAGCAATGCAACATACCTCCCAAATGTCCCTGCTATTCAGGCATGTCCTTGAGTTTGTTTCAGAGATGTAATTTGTTGGCAGACTACGTAGTATAATTGCAAGATGTTCACTCACTACTCCAATGACATGAGCTCAGGAATGGGTTCGGGTTGTGGGGGACTTGACGGCAAAAGAAGAGATAAGTATCCCACTGGACAGCTCTTCCCTTTCTGAAAGGGAAGATTCTGCCCTCCTCTGTTTCACTGTTTGACTGCCATCTAGTGGAGACTGGAGAGTGGCACATGTGGAGTCTGTCTCCAGGCTGAAGGACTTCAGCAGAAGCTGATACATGCTTGCACACAACTGCACATGTGCACACAGCATCACTACATGCTCCCCAGGGAAACAATTGGGTGGAAAATTCATAGCAACAGAAGAATGGCATCCCTGCACCATCCGCTAGGCACCTACCTCTGGGCTGGATCATACTCCCACAGGGAAATCACACTTCCTGCTGGGACCACCATGGGTGGCAAGCCATGTGGGAACTGGGAGGTTGGGGTAAGTACCTGGGATGGTGGGTGATGGGACAGGGGGCCAGTCAGATGGTGATCAGCCAGCAGTTCAGGTGCAGGAATGATGGCTTGAGCACAAAAATGTAATTTAATCCTTCTAATCCTTCTAAATTCAATGTTTTTGTCACTGAAAAGGAGTGATTTGAAACACAACATGATGTCAACCATCATAGACACTATCTGATTTTCCTTGAGAAAATTATAATAATAATACTCTGTTATCAGCTTACTGAGTTGATAGTACCATTGTAAGGCTTGTAGGCTAAAGCACAGCTGACTTGTTATGGTACCTATACAGGGTAATGCATCTGGAAATACTGAGTTACTCTGTTGTTACCTCGGTTTCCTGATGCAGCACACAACTATTGTACATCATAAGCAATCCTATACAAGGCAACCCTATAGTGAGTAGTGCCCTATGGGATTATATTGTAGGCACAGTGTGTGAAAGAGAAACATCCCTACTATGATCCAGTCTGACAAGATTGAGTCAGATAGAAAGATCTGAGATCCACTTTGACTATCTGGCACATTCTGAACTGGAAAAGAGAAAGAAACAGCCCTTAATATTCAGTGGCAGTCCCCCCTTTCACCCAGATCATAAATAAATATAGTCCCCATCAAGTCTCTGGTGTCCAGTGGTCCTCCTCACTGCTGTACTGAAAATTAAATGTAACTCCCCCCAAAACAAAGAGGCTTACTTTGGATCCTCGGATTTCTTGCTTGCTGTGCTAAGTCTGACTGAGCTCTCATCTGAGATGCTGCTGGCAGCACTTCCTTCATGCTCCCAAGTCTCAACATACTTCCAAATGGGACCAGGAAGCATGCAGACCAGCAGTGCTAGCAGCTTCTCCCATGGCTGGCAACACCACACAGCATCCTCCCACCTCTCAGACACAGGTCCCAAACTGACTGTGCAATCAAGCAAGGGCTGTGAATGCAAGGGACACATCAAGGCATGCTCGTCATGTCACCACACAACACCTCACCCCAGGCTCTTCACTCTGATGTGAATTGCCACCCTGCAAAACCCATCCCCAGATGACTTTGTTTTTTAATATTTATGCTGGGGGAAATTTGTCAGGGAACAAATTGTGCATGGTGCTGATTCACACTGCAGCAACAAGTCCGGGTGAGGAATCACACGATGACATGACTTTCACAAGTTGTCATGTAGTCTTGAACAGACGCATTCCACCACCACAGGTTCCATACACTTCCTGGTGCCTTTGACCTCGTGCCCCAGAGGAGTAGAAATGCTCTGTAACTCCCACTCCAATAGCCTTCAAGTGCCTGATCTTGCAGCAGCCAATGATCTGCTTGGACACTCTTCCTTCTGGCCCCGCAGACAGCAATTCTCTCTGGGAGGCATAAAAATGGGCAGCGCAGCATTTAAAAATACATAAAAAATAAAATGTGGTCATCTGAGTTCAATCCCTACAGGCATGCCAACAAAGAAGAGGTCTAAATGAAGAACACAGCATGACTCAGAGCTCCATGAGCCTTACCAGCTGCATGAGAGAGGGGTTCCCACTAGACACCAGAAAATCTTTTTTAAAAATATTGCAGAAACTTGGATTAGCCAGATTTTGTACAAACCAATTTGAAATCTGTATTGGATCAGATCTTTGATTAGAAAGAGCAAAATCCAGCATTTGAAATCTTAGAAAATGCTTCGATTTTTTTTTGGGAGGGCTGGCTCCCCAAGCTCCTGGATGGGCTCAGCAGGCTCCAGCAGCTGCCCCCCTCATACTCAGGCTTACCCTCCAAGTGGGGCTGCTATTAGGCAAACTCTGGTGGCCAGAGGGGATGGCAATGGAGCTGGCTCATTTGTAGGGGCTGCCATTTTTTTGTGTGCTATAAACCCCACTCAAGCAAGGATGTGCAATGACTACCCGCGTCCACTCCACCCTCAAACATGCAGGTGCCAATGATGGTGGAACTCCCAGCTTCCACCAAGGGGATACTCAACCCACCTCCCCCCAGAGTAGGACAGCAGTCCACCGGATGCTCAATCCTACTCCCTGAGGCCAGCCCTCTGACTCCCGGATACATTTCTTTTTTTTTTTGTTCAACATGTCTTTATTGAATTTGGATTAACAATCATCATTCATTACAACTAGAAAAAAAAAAAAAGAAGATAAAGACCTGGCATAACCAGGGTATACAGCCCACAAACTGGCTGTATGAACTATATACAATCCCACTCCTGGATACATTTCTGAACCTGGGCTATCAGTGCCACAGATAGCGATTGTGCCTCTGTGCCAGCAGGCCAGCTAAAATGCTTTGATTTTGAGGTATCTGATTTTTTCAGGACATATTTCAGCACCACTAATTCAGAGTCCGGCTTCTGTGAATGAGAAATAAATCCCTGGTGTGACTCATGTCACTGGTCCTGGCATCTGCTGGCAAAGAGAAGTGGAGTCAGGCTACACAATTCTTTTATCTGACCTCAGTAGGGACAACTGCTGAACCATATAATAACTAACCCAATCTCACTCATCATTGAGCAACTGTATTTTTCAGCATCATGGGGTAGTTCTGTATGCACCACTGGGATTTACACTGACCTGTTTTGGTTTCAAGAGTAGAAGGATTCTCTATTTCTGAACCAACAGCAATTTTTGCATTTTCATGTGTCAATGAGAGTAGGAAGGAACGCCCATCTACTGCTAATGACTGGGTGAATTTAGTGTTGCCCTATGCAATGCTGTCTGTTGGTGTACCTTGAAAGTTGAAGAAAGCACAGAATCCTGAAAGTGTCAGGCTCCTTCAAGATCAGAGCGGGTGCTGCAGTAGACCTAGGCTTAGTGTTTAGAGTGGTGCAGTACTGAATTCTGGTGATCAGTTCATAGGGGAATAGTTTTCATCTTGAGGATAACATCAGGTTACGTGACAGTTGCAATGGTCTGTGGGTTACCCTCAATGTGGAGACTCTCTTTACCAAGATTACCCATACAGCAGGTGCAAAAAGTTTCAGAATACTTCCTGAACTTGGGGGATGTGCCCACTTACACAAATTTATATCTAGGTCACTGGGAAAGGAGGTAGTGTATAATGAGCAGTTAAGTTTCATCCTCCCAAATGCGGTACTCTGGCACTGTTACATTGATGACATTGTTATGGTATGGTGGGGTTGGTGATACAACTCAAGAAGTTTGTATCTTTTTGAGAGGCCAGTAATGAGAAACCGATTCCTCTGAAATTATAACCATAACAGTAACAGCTTTCTAGATTTGAGGGTTATTAAAAATCCTGACAATGGAACAGATACTGCCTTGTTTTAAAAAAAAACACTGCCAGAAATAGTCTTCTAGTGGTGAACTCCTGTCTCTTCTGCCACACCTTCAGTAATATACCTGCCAGACACTTTCTATATGTGCAGAGGAACGGCAGTGCACATGAATCATTTTAATAAAATGGTGAAGATCTTGAATCTAGGTTTCTGAGCAGAGGGTACAGCAGAGGGAAGTATGTACAAAGCTCATGTTGAGCTACTGTTACTGACAGACCGTAACTCGTACAAGCAAGAACATCTGGTCCCATCTCCTCTACCAATCCCACTCCCCTTAACTTTGTAACCAAATTCAACACTTGGTCCCACAAGGTCCAGCAAATTCTGTTGAAACATTGGAATACATTGCAGGTAGAGGATAAACTTGCACCCTATGCTGAACCTCCACCCTGGATGCCATAAAGGAGGGTAGTCAGTGTGAGTGATCAGGTAACACATTTTTTATTTATTTTTGTTTTAGTCTTTGGTAACAGGGTAAGAAACACTAGGCACAAGGTCCTGTTTTCACGGGCGACCTGGGAGCAACTCTTTGAACACAGCAGAACTTGGCTTCCTCCACCCCTTTGTGGTAGCTACAAATGTGGGAGATGAAAGTACTGTCAAGTAATGAGGAAGGGTTCCGCTTTCATTAATCTTGCAAATGGGGAAATGATCCACATATGCAATTCATCACCTGTGATATAGTCTATATTATATATCTGGCGACAGGCAAGTGTGGCGCATTTTACATCGGTCGCACCAAATGCAGACTTAAGGATCATGTAGGAGATCATGTGAAGGCACTCACAAATAGAGATGGGTGAAGTTGAGAAACTTGGTTTCATGAATTAATCCACAAACTTAATGCAATTCATGGATGTGAAGTGCAGAGTTCCACCCATGAAGTGCAGAATGTCACCCACAAATGGTAGAATTTCACTGCAAATGATGACATTTTGCTTTTCATGGGTTAAATTATGCCATTCGCTGGTGAAATTCCACACTTTGCTGTGAAATTCCACAAAAAAGGCAAAGTCACATAGATGAATTTTGAACCTAATAGCAAAGATTCTCGGATTGCGTCGTGGAGGCAAATTTGATGACTTCATCAGTACTTTGCAGACAAATTAAATCTTTGCATCATCTCTACTCAGAAATACTGATTGAGATTACGTCTTGGTGGATCATGTTCTGGAATCTACTGATTCAAGTGCACACACCTTACTTTTTATAGGAACTGAGAAAGTGTACTTTGTGCCCCCGGGGTAGGGATCTAAATATGGTTCTAGCAAAACATGAACATTTTTGGATTTTTAAGTTTTTAAGCCACTATGTTCCCTGGTCTTAACGACAGGATAGAACTGTCACACAATGGAGAGTGATGAACCACTCACCAGTTGATTAATTTAGAATGTTATTATCTAAACAAATGGTCAGTTTTTTAGAAAGCATATACAAAGTTGACATTTTGTGGCTGACCTATCCACTTCTTCAGGAAAATGCCTGAAAATATTATATGCAAATTGAGGTTTTGATTTGTACATCTTCTTTAAAAACATAATAAATAGGAAACATGTTAAAAACATTTGTTCTAGTTATTTCTTCAGTTTTGCCGGTAACTTGTTCAAGTATTTTTATCTTCCTTGGGTCTTTATATTGTACTTATCAGGCTTCACAGTATCACTTTATCTACTATTTTTAGTCATGTGAGATTCTACTGTATATATTATAGTGGAAAGTGGTGGTGCGCTATAGTTAGGGTTCAGCGGCTCCTTATATACTAAAGTCAAATGTTTGGGCGTTAATAACTTTGGATCCATTCAACGGATCTGCCTGCAATTTGGTACATGCAGTGGGGAATAGTAGATCTCTTGATCTGCCTAATTGTATTTCAGTTGGACTTATGGTCTTTGCATACAAAAGTGCTGAAAAATGCAAAATCATCCATTTTTGGAGGCAGCTTTTGAGATTTTGGACATGGCCTTGCATGACTGATGTGTGGTATGCCATTCTGCAAGATGGCTCATTTGAAAGAGCTTTGGTGGCCGAACATGCCGCTTTTAATTTGGTGAAAAAATATTAAGGCATTCAAAAGTTATGCCAGTTTTACGTTCCCATTATAAGTCAATAGGAAAATTTACATGTATGTTTTGCAAAAAAAAGAATGGAGTTCTAGTCATCTGATTCCATCTGGCAATCAAAGACTTTGCAGCCTCGCAGTGCAAGAATCTTTGTCCCTGAGAATTTTCAAAATTCTTTGATCGTGAGGTCCGTCATTTTGTTTTTAGTTTTCTGATCGGAAAAACAGAAATATCTCAGCTCAGGGGTCATTCCTCAAGTAAAACTTGGATGGGTTTTACTCAGGAGGCTCTGATCTATCAAGCCATGCCTGTCACTTCATCCAAATTGGTCAAAAAATTGAGTTATTAGCTTTTTAAAATCTTTGTTTGCAGCTGGCTAACGATCTTAGATTACGAGCCTGCAAATTCTTTGATTGCTAGATTCTTTGATCGCGATCTTGCATTGCAACCTATTTTCACAAATATCTCAGCTCAGGGTGGGCTAGGGACACACATGAGGGTGGGTTTTGATCAGGGGATTCGTTCTATGAAGGCATACAATTGGTTCAGTTCAAATCGGTGAAAAAAACGCTTTTCACCATTTTTTATTCTTTGGTCATGAGCGTGCAATTTCTTTGATCGTGAGCCTGCAAATTCTTTGATCGCGAGATTCTTTGATCATGATCATGCATCGTGAGGGAAGGACGAGATGGGCAGATTAAAAATTAAATTTTCCCAGCCCAGTGGTGCCTTAGGAAGTCAAATGAGGGTGGTTTTGCTCTGGGGGTTGATCTTTATCTGCCTCATCTGAATTACTGTATTAAATATCCCTGGTAGTCTAGTGGTTCACCCATCATAATATTATATAGATCATGTGTAATGTCCTGGTAGTCTAGTTGCTCTGTGTTTTTTTTGCATTTTGTAGCTAGTGGCCCCCTAGGTTAGTAAAATAATAATTACTGTTCATCATCTGGTAGTCTAGTGGCCCCCATCTGTATGAAATAATATTCATTGTACATATTCCTTGGTAGTCCTAAGCGGCGCTCTCATCATAATAAAATAACAATGATTTCCTATTTCCTGGTAGTCTAGTGGCCTCCCCACCTTACATGTCAGCCAGCCAGCACCCCCACCTTTGCCCAGACAGTGCTGACATAGCCACCACTTCCACGCCAGTTGCTGACTGTGTGCATTATGACTGTGAATACAAAGAGGCACTCAGAAATATTTTCATGGTACCTCTTTGCATTAGCGTTCATAATGCACACAGTCAGTGACTGGCCATGGAGGTGAGAGGTGGGCTGTGCCAGTCACCAGCTGGGGAAGGGTGGGGGTGCTGGGTGGGCTGGCATGGCTGGGTGGGGAAGGTGGGGGACACTAGAATACCAGGAAATAGGAAATAATTATTTATTTTATTATGATAGAGGGGGGTGCTAGACTACCAGGGATATGTACAATTAATATTTTTTCATACAGATCAGGGGGCCACTAGACTACCAGGGATGTGAACAGTAATAATTATTTTTATACAGCTCAGGGGGCCACTAGACTGCCAGGGATGTAAAGAAATACACATTTGGGGGCCCTCTAGACTAACAGGACATTACACATGATTATATATTTTATTATGATGGGGGGGCACTTGACTACCAGGGATATTTAATACATTATTTTTGTTATTCAGATGGGGTAGAACAAAGCCCCCTGAGCAAAACCCAACCTCATTTAACTTTGTAGGGCACCCCTGGGCTGAGAAAAAAACAATTTAAAATCTGGCCATCTCATCCCTTGCTCTTTGTTTACGAGTGAGCAATTTTTTTGATCGTGACCCTGCAATTTCTTTGATCATGAGATCCTTTGATCACGATTGTGCACAAAAGTTGTATAAATATATTTACACCACAGGGGTGAGAGCTTTCTCAGTAGGATATCCTGTGTTATTTCCACTGCAGTGAGACTAAATCCTGAAGATGACATTTATCCATAACCTGCTGATAATAATAATAATAACAATAAAATGTATTTGTATGGCGCCTTATCTAAAGCCAAGGTCCCTCACATTTTAAAACAACAATGACAATATAACATATAACAAACTTCAATAAAATCATACGGATATCCATAGCCTAAAACAGGAGGCTCAGTTGTTAAAAGCTTGATGACATAAATATGTTTTCAATGATTTCTTGAATCCCTCTACAGTTGTGCACTCCCGAATCCGACGGGGTAGAGAATTCCAAAGGGTAGGGGCTACAAACTCAAAAGCTCTCACCCCCTAAGATTTTAAACACACCCTTGGAATCTCTAGCAACCCCTCGCTGGCTGAGTGGAGTGATCATCCAGGGCAGTAGGGAACCAGGAGCTCTTTCAGGTAGTCCAGGCCCAGTCCGAGCAGGGCTTTTAAAGTCAGCAGACCAACTTTAAAGGTGATCTGTCACTGTATTGACAGCCAGTGCAGTTTGTGCAGCACCGGCGAAATATGACAGGATCACAAAGATACCACCAGAAGCTGGGCAGCTGCGTTCTGCACCAGCTGCAAGTGGCAGATTTCTACCCCAGGGTTTTTCCAGCTTTACTGCATAACTCAGGCATTCTTGGGAATTTTGGCACCAAATTTTCAACATGGGGTTATTAGGTCCCCTCATCATGAATTCAGCCACTGTCATGGCATTATTCGGCCCCAAAAGGTGATTTCTCAGTCACTGCACAGAATCACCTTTCAGGACTGATTAACAAAATGACAGTGTCAGTGTTCATGAGGTGGGCTCTCAAAAAGCCTATGTTGCAAATTTGGTGGGAAAAAATAAATCAAAAAAATGACTGTTTTATGAGTGTGCATTGTGCAGTTGCTAAGTATGCTAGTAACTTCATGAATTTACAATATTTTCATACTAGATTTTCAACATTGGCATTTTGGCACACCTCCTTATGAACAGTACTGCTGTCATTTTTCCCATCCTGGCCAAAATGTGCATTCGCACTTCCAGCGCAGAATAGCGCGGTCGCTGTGGGAAATCAGTGTCTGGGACAGATTAAGAAAATGAGAGTGACACTGTTCATAAGCAGAGGTCCTAACACCCCCATGTTGACAATTTGGTGACGAAAGTCCATAAAATGACAGTGTTACAAGCATGTGTTGAACGGTTTCCATGCACCCTTGTAACTTTGCGAATTTGTAATATTGTCACGCCACATTTTCAACACTGTCATTTTTCACACCTCCTTATGAACAGTACAGCTGTCATTTTTCACATCCTGCCAAAATATGTTTTGCACTTCATGCAGAATAGCACTGGGTCGGTGGGAAACTGGAAGGTTTGGGACAGATTGAGATTGAGCGAGTGAGAGGTGGGAGTGACCGAGCTCAACTGAGCTCTGTCAGGACTGCTGTGGATTTCTTTGTGGGCAGAAAAAGGTCCCAATGCAGGCAGCAGCCCAGTACAAAAGGGCAGCCTGCAGCCCCTGGAGAAACAGAATGAGTGAGTGAAAGAGGGGGAGTGAGCAAGCTCAACGGAGCTCTGTTGGGACTGCTGCTGAGTTCGTTGTAGGCAGAAAAAGGTGCCAATGGAGGCAGGAGCCAAGTACAACACAGCAGCCTGTAGCACCAGGAAAAACGGAATGAGCGAGTGAGGGAGGGGGCGTGAGCGAACGGAGCTCTTTTGGGACTGCTGTGGATTTCTCTGTGGGCAGAAAAAGGCATCAATGCAGACAGGGGCCCAAAACAAAAGAGCAGCCTGCAGCAGCAGGAGAAACAGAACAAGTGAGTGAGGAGGGGTGATCGAGCTCAATGGATCGGGACTGCTGGGGATTTCTTTGTGGGCAGAAAAAGGCACCAACCCAGTACAAAAGGACAGTCTGCAGTGCCGGGAGAAACGTAATGAGCGAGTGAGAGACGGGGAGTAAGCGAGCTCAACAGAGCTCTGTCGGGAATGCTGCAGATTTCTTTGTGGGCAGAAAAAGGTGCCAATGGAGGCAGGAGCCCAGTACAAAAGGGCAGCCTGCAGCACCAGGAGAAACAGAATAAGCGAGTGAGAGAGGGGGATTAAGCGAGCTCAACAGAGCTGTGTCTCGACTGCTGCAGATTTCTTTGTGGACAGAAAAAGGTACCAACGCAGGCAGCAACCCGGTACAAAAGGGCAGTCTGCAGAGTTGAGAGAAACAGAATGAGCAAGTGAGAGAGGGGGAGTGAGCGAGCTCACAGAGCTGTGTTGGGACTGCTGCAGATTTCTTTGTGGGCAGGAAAAGGCACTAATGCAAGCAGGAGCCCAGTACAAAGAGGCAGCCTGCAGCATTGGGAGAAATAGAATGACGAAGTGAGAGAGGGTGACTGAGTGAGCTCAACGGAGCTCTGCCAGTACTTTACAGTTGCCCACTTTCCCGCCCAGAGTCCTCTGTGGTCCTGTATTACAGCAGGGTCTCTGGAGTGGAGACAAAGCAATGATTGGGTACTTTAGGATTGCTGTAATAATACAGATTTACTTCTTCTGTTTCTTTCTCTAACTGAGCTAAGTACTGAGCTCTACTGTTATGATTGCTTTAATAATACATTTTCATTTGTTCAGATTATTTCTGTAACTGAGCTGAGCAATACTTGGAGTGCAATAGGATTTCTAACTGGGCTAAGTGAAACTATATGAGAGCCGAGAACAAAAAGTATGGTAGCTGAGGGGTGAAAAATGGACAAGGGGCTTTAAGATTGCTACAGTAATACAGTATCTAATGGATGACATTTGAGCCTGAATTATCCCCGTCGGCAAGGAGTCAGTAGGGGGACTAGTGTGGGGGGACAGGAATTTGAGTAAATAGGGGCCTAAAAGTTGTAGTAGGGTACAGAACCTGGGAGTAAGAGCCCCTAGCATAAGATGGGGGGCCAAGATGGGGCAGGTGACACATGTCAATAGAGCAGGCATCTTTGGAAGCATGGAGGGGTGTACAGGGTGTGGGTATGCCATGATCCTGGACTAGGCTTGGAGGATGAGGGGGGTGTATGGTCTGTAGATGACTGGCTAGTTTGAGGGAGGAACTGTGGAGGTTAGGAAGGAGTGTAAGTGGCAGGGCAGATGAGTATGGTAGGCATCCTGAGGGGGGGAATAGGGGATGACAAAGGGGGACGGAGGAAAATAACTAGGGACTGAAACTGACCCCAGTATCAAAGGCACTATCAGGAAAGAGAAGTGAAAGGAGGGGGTGCCCAAAGAGAGGGCAGGACTGTCTCCTGATGGGGGAGGAAGAGACCACGAGGAGTACCAGGGGAGAGAGCGGATGGCACCAGGGTGGCACAGAGGGGAACAATTAGGAGTGGGGAACTGATAGGGGGAAGAGATGTAGGATAGGTATTGTCTACCAAAAGATTTGAACCTCTGCTATGGGACAAAGAGAGGGAGCAGGAACATACTGAAGGGGGAGGACAAGTGGGGCATGAGAGGGATGGCAACAGGTAGAGGAAGAGATAGCGAGGACAAAAGGGTAGAAGGAGCTAGTAAGGAAGGAGGGGTGGTGACTGAAGGAGAGAAGGCTACAGAAAAGGGGAAGGACGAGAGGGGCATCACTATTGGGGTAGAAGGTAAAGGGGGCTCTAAATCGACAGCAGCCAGGGATAGGAGAAGGTTGGAAATCAGCAGGGGAGGAGGGGAGGTTGGCATGGGAAGCCCAGTAGGAAGTAGTCAGGCTGGGAAGGGATTCAAGGGGGATGTGAGGAATGAGGAAGAGAAAAGGGGTGAGGTGGAAGTAGGGGGTACAGATACAGAAGTCACAGAGGGTGCAGTTGGCAGGGATAAGGGACAGGGAATAAGGAATACTGGGGAGGTGAAAGGGGCATTAGAAGGGAAAGGGGGTAAGGGGCAGAGGGTTACTCATCCTGGGGGATTCTATGCTGAAATGGGTGAGATGGGTTGGAAAGAGGGAAAGGTACAGCCATATTTGGTTGAAACTGTCCCCAGGTTGACTGCAGGAGGGGCAGGGCAGGCACTGCTCAAGTGTGCAGCGAGGGGCAGGAAGAAACCTCATTTACTGTTGCATGTGGGTACTAACGACATGGTGGGGGACACTGTGGAAGTAGTGAGGGAGATGTTTGAGTACTTGGGCAGGCAGTGTGAGGGGGTGGGGAAGTTGGTGGCATTCTTAGAGGTACTGCCGGTACCATGTGCAAGCATGAGAAGGAAGGGTAGGCTTGAGAAGTTTGAGTGACTGAGGGACTGGTGCCAAACAAAACATTATGGGTGAGCGAGTGACTAACTGGGGTAGGGTCTGGGGGCAATAGTGACTTGTACACAGAGGACAGGGCACACTGAAGCAGGAAGGAGAGGAGAGTATTAAAGGCAGCATTTGTGCTGGGCCACTGGCGCTGAGGGTTGAGGTGCTGGATGCCACATCTCACACCACGCTAGTGACCTGGGTTTGGTTGCAAGCCCAGGCCACCAGGGGTTGGCAAGGGAGGAATAGGATTGAGCATCTGAAAGTCTGCTCTTCTATCCCGGGGTAGGATCCAGGGACCCACCACTCTGTAGCAGCCTCTGGTGATGACCGTGGGTGCTACTACAGCAGTGTAGTAAAGGATGTCAGAGTGTGGTGGACATTGGCACACTGTGTCTAAGCGTCATTGCATGCCCGCACTCTGCAAAGGCGATAAAAGTGGAAAATGGGCTATGGTCAGGCAACATGAGCTTCTGACCACCCCTGCCCACCCGGAATGGCGCCTTTTCAACTGGATTCTGCTCCGGTGGTTCAATCTGGGAAGCTCCTCACCACCCCACTGTGGGGGTAATCCATGGAGGTGAGCAGGTCAGCCTGATGTCGAGGGCAGGGCTAGGGGGGTCAGTCATGGTGACCAAGCAGACCGTAGTCCACTGAGAAAATATGTAAAAAAAAAAAAAGCAGGACTAGAGGGGTTCACTAAAAAACCACCAACAGCCTAATCTGGTTCAAGGTCAGTTGGCATTCATTTGTATCCCCCTCCCCCGGGTCGTGTCTGAAAATAGGCAGGATTTGTTTAGTGCACTTACCCGGTCAACAAAAAAGAACTAAATAAATAAATATCTCTACTAAGGTGGATTTAAACAAATGGGGAAGGGGGGTGGCCAAAAGAGAGGATGGTAGAAGTCTGGACAAGGGAGCCTAATGAGCTCACCACTGTAGATATAGGTAAAGACAGAGGCGTAGTAACCCTGGAAGGGGGCGGGCAGAGTGGTCTGAGTGTAATACAGAAGGCACCACCACCCAGTAAGAATAAGGAGGAGAAATGCTGCGGACTACCGGGAAGAGGGACACAGGCCAAGGAGGAGAACAGTGAGGAGAAGGAGGGGTATGGGTGGAAGGTGGTCTGAGTAAATGGATAGAGAACTGGTTACAGGGGAGGGTGGAGAGGGTGATGGTGGTGGGGTAGCTCTCGGCACCCAGAGCAGTGACAAGCGGGGTGCCACAGGGCTCAGTGCTTGGCCCAGTGCTATCTGGGCTCTTGATCTCCAATATAGCACACAAAGTGGGGAGCAGGGTAAGTCTGTTCACACATTATACCAAATCAAAAGCAAATAGTTATAGTAGCAGAGCCCCCCATACATACACATACATAGTCCCAGAAAAGCTGCTTAAAAGCCTGCAATTCATTCAGATCAATTCCATTTTCTTACTTACTTACTTGCTTGGGGCTCAATGCCAACAAGTGTAAAATTATGCACAGTACCTTGTGCATAAGAACCCCGATGCTGGGTATAGGATAGGGGGAGGTACTCATACTCCCTAGACATGAAAGGGTCCTTGAGGTAATTGTATCAGAGGACCTCAAGATGACAGTACAGTGTGACAAGGCTATGGGCAGAGGGCAAATTGGATTCTGGGGCGCATAAGGACTGGCCTCTCCAGTAGGAGAAGGAGGGATGTTGTGCTGCCATTGTATCACTCCATGGTAAACCCCCAGCTGGAGTACTATGTCCAGTTTTAGAGTCCACACTTCAGAAAGGACGTAAGGTGGAGGTTTTCCACAGGAGGGCAACTAAAATGGTTCAGAATTTTTGCAGGAATCCCTACAAGGAAAAGCTGAAGAATCTCAACATGTACACTCTGGAAGAGAGGAGGGCGAGAGGTGACATGATCAAGACATACAAAGTAGCTCACAGGGGTAAAGAGGGTACAGTTGGGGCATTTCCTTCAAATGAGGATGAGCGCCCAAACCAAGGGACATACAATGAAGCTGGGGGTGGGCATTCAGGATAGATGTGAAGAAATATGTCTTTACTGAAAGGGTGGTAGACTGCTAGGAGAAGAGGTGGAAGCTAAAATGGTAGGGGGCCTAAAGCATGCATGGGATAAACATTGGGGTATATTACAGAAAGGGGGAAGGAGGGGTCAACGGAGCTCAATAGGGCTATGGAAGTGGAGTAGGTTCAAGTTCATTGCAGGAAAAATCCATTAAGCAAGCTCATTCACAAGGAGGTCCTGATGAACGCAGGCAGAATAAGACATGCAGTAACATACACAGGCAGGAGTTATAAGTAAGTAGAGAACAGTTGGGCAAGACTAGGTGGGCTGAGTGGTCCTTTTCTGCTGACAAATTTTATGTTTCTATCGCATCATGTGTTAATTCAGGTGCTCACATCCAGATGTAAGATACAGTAAATTACTGAATTAGATGCAGCCCACTTACAGTACAATAAACAGAACCCCAGTGCTTCGAGAAGCCTTTACTTTTCATAAGGCTGCTTAAAGAGCTGGGGTTCTATTTGCAGTGTCCACACCAGTATGCTGATCTTAAAATCGACACCGCATCTGAATGAGTACTTGATTTTTGCTCACTCCACTTCTTTCCCACTTTGAAACCTGCTTGTTCTGAGTTACTTTTGGGCTGGCAGCACCTCATTTGTGTTGGAAGATGACCAATAAGTGGCACTGAAAGACATCAGACTTCACAGACTGTGAAGGCAGCTGCTCACAGACAGACATAAGGTAATTCTATTGGGAGGTAGGAGGAAGAAAGCTGTTGATTAACTAGAATCTGCAGCTTATCCATCAGGTAGGAAAATGGGCAGACTAAGTGGGCCAAGCGGTCCTTATCTGCCGTCAAATTCTATTTTTCTAAGTTTCTATGTTTCTCACCCACCATCTTGGCAAGACGAAGGCTGCAGCTGTGGCCACTGATGACTGTTGGGGTGTGGGGATGGGAGGACCAAAGGGGACAGACATAAGGAGATAAAATCATAATAAAAATTGTGAGACCTTCACCAGCTTTCCAAAACACTTACCAGTAAAAGAACACTCCATGAAGTTTTTCAAATGGCAATGCAATCTGGTGAGCCCTCCATCTGCCATCTGACACCAGGCATCAACCAGCATAAAATTGCCTAAAGAAGGCAGTGTGGTCATGTGGTTACTGAAATGCTGGAGATTACAGATTTATAAGAACAAAAGAATATCACACAGAAGTTGGCACATATGCCTATAACAGCTGTCTCCTGATTCTCAGTAGTTATATTTATAACCTTGAGGTACTTGAATGTTTCTATCATATCCCCTCTTTCCATCCTCTCTTCTAGTGAGTACATATTGAGGTCCCTTAATTTCTCCTCATAAGTCTTGTGTTGCAAGCTCTGTACCATCTCATTTGCCCTTCTCTGGACCATCTCCAACCTGTTAATATCCTTATGAAAGTGCAACCTTCAGAACTGCACACAGTACTCCATATGAAGCCTGACCTTGGTTTTATATCATGGCATCACTACCTACCTCCCTCCCCCCTTATGCTGGTGATACCCCTGTCTATGCACCCTAGCATGTCACTGGCTCTCTGAGCTGCCTTACCACTTTGACATTTTCAGATAATCTGAAATAAGAACTCCCAGGTCCATTTCCTTCTTTGTGACTGTCAGCAACCCCCACACATCTTGTACCTTTCCCCAGGGTTTCTGTGTCCCAGGTGCATAATGTTTTACTTTTTTGAATTAAACTTCAGTTGCCATGCTCAGACCATTTCTCAAGCTTCCCCAGGTCCCTCTTCATTTTCTCCACCCCCTCTGGGATATCCACTGTGTTACAGATCTTGCTGTCATCTGCAAACAGGCAGACCTTTCCCTTCAGCCTTACTGCAAAGTCACTAATGAAGATATTGAACAGGACTGGCCCCAGGACCAATCCCTGCAGCACCCCACTGCTCACCTCCTCTCCCCAGACAGCACCCCATTTACCACTACTCTCTGCCTCCTGTCTTTTGCCCAGTTTCTAACCCACTTTACCACCCTTTCCCCCATGCCCACCCCATTGCCATTGCCTCAGAAGTTGCCAAGAAAGAGGAACGGTTGGACCACAGTAGGCTCAGGGAGGGTGAGAGTGGTGGAACAGAGGCACACCCCCCAGCTATGCCTGTCCACAATTCATATACTGTTCTGGCAAAGTATGGTTCCTCTATGGAGGCACCCACAGTGGAGACCAAGGAGGATGCTGGGAACCTCCACAAAGGAGACCCACAGGAGGGTGGCATGGAACCCCACAGGGGAAGGAAACAACTCCTGGTGGGGGACTTCATTGTTAGGAAGGTAGAACTGGGGGAAGAAGGGGAAAGAGTAAGGTGCCTGCCTGGCGCCATGGCTTGGAGGGACAGGGAGCGAATCCTCAGGATAGCCAGAGCAGCTGTACAGAGGAGGGAGCTGGATGTCATTGTCCACCTAGGGTCAAATGACCTGGCTAAGAAAGGGATCAGAGCAGTGCAGGAAGAATTTGGGGAGGAAGTGAGTGATCACAGAATCACCAAGGACCCACCATCCTAGAAGGGCAAGAGTAGCTCTCCGGCCCCCTCTGGCTGCTGGAGGTCTGCCTCTGAACAAGTAAGTGGTCTACTGAGAAATATAGGATATTCTTGTCTCAGAACAGGACAATCAGGAGCTTAAAGGCACACAGGCAGAAAGTAAGGAGAGAGAAAAACAGACAAAAGAGTAAGGATTGCAAACAGTTAAGGGTCAGAAATAAGACAATGACTGGAGTGGTGCAGTGCAGTGGCTGTGGAGCAGCAGTCTTCCGGGAGATATTCTGGAGGATGCGGTGTTGTCCCATCTGCAGGCACCTCTGGGCTGAGGAGGAGGTTGCTCATCTCCAGGCTGAGTTGGCCAGGATTTGTGGGACCTCCTCTTCCATCCAGGGACCACCAGTGCCACTGCTGCCTCAGAGGTTGCCAAGAAAGAGGAGCGGTTGGACCACAGTGGGCTCAGGGAGGGTGAGGGTGGTGGAACAGAGGCACATCCTCCAGTTGTACCTCCACAATTCCTATGCCATTCTGGCAAAGTGTGGTTCCTCTATGGAGGCACCTACAGTGGAGACCAAGAAGGATGCTGGGAACCTCCACAAAGGAGACCCACAGGAGGGTGGCATGGAACCCCACAGGGGAAGGAAACAACTCCTGGTGGGGGACTTCATTGTTAGGAAGGTAGAACTGGGGGAAGAAGGGGAAAGAGAGGTAAGGTGCCTGCCTGGCGCCATGGCTTGGAGGGACAGGGAGCGAATCCTCAGGATCGCCAGAGCAGCTGTACAGAGGAGGGAGCTGGATGTCATTGTCCACCTAGGGTCAAATGACCTGGCTAAGAAAGGGATTAGAGCAGTGCAGGAAGAATTTGGGGAGGAAGTGAGTGATCACAGAACCATCAAGGACCCACCATCCTAGAAGGGCAAGAGTAGCTCTCCGGCCCCCTCTGGCTGCTGGAGGTCTGCCTCTGAACAAGTAAGTGGTCTACTGAGAAATATAGATATTCTTGTCTCAGAACAGGACAATCAGGAGCTTAAAGGGCACACAGGCAGAAAGTAAGGAGAGAGAGAAAAAACAGAAAAGAGTAAGGATTGCAAACAGTTAAGGGGTCAGAAATAAGACATGACTGGAGTGGTGCAGTGCAGTGGCTGTGGAGCAGCAGTCTTCGGGAGATATTCTGGAGGATGCGGTGTTGTCCCATCTGCAGGCACCTCTCTGGGCTGAGGGAGGAGGTGCTCATCTCCAGGCTGAGTTGGCCAGGATTTGTGGGACCTCCTCTTCCATCCAGGGACCACCAGTGCCACTGCCGTTGCCTCAGAGGTTGCCAAGAAAGAGGAGCGGTTGGACCACAGTGGGCTCAGGGAGGGTGAGGGTGGTGGAACAGAGACACATCCCTCCAGTTGTACCTCTCCACAATTCCTATGCCATTCTGGCAAAGTGTGGTTCCTCTATGGAGGCACCTACAGTGGAGACCAAGAAGGATGCTGGGAACCTCCACAAAGGAGACCCACAGGAGGGTGGCAGTGGACCCTGCAGGGGAAGGAAACAACTCCTGGTGGGGGACTCCATTGTTAGGAAGGTAGAACTGGGCAAGGAAGGGGAGAGGGCGCTAAGGTGCCTGCCTGGCACCATGGCTTGGAGAGACAGGGAGCGAATCCTCAGGATTGCCAGAGCAGCTGCACAGGGGAGGGAGCTGGATGTCATTGTCCACCTAGGGACAAATGACCTGGCTAAGAAAGGGATTAGAGAAGTGCAGGAAGAGTTTGTGGAATTGGGAAGGGGCCTTAGTCAAGTAGCACATACGGTAACCTTCTCAGAGGTGCTACCCATCTATGGCATAGGAGAGGCTAGGATGTTCCGTACCATGGGATTCAATCAGTGGTTGAAAAACTGGTGTGGAGCTCAGGGATTTGGCTTCATTGGGGACTGGGGGTCCACCTGGAGTGATGCAAGCCTATACTGGCATGATTGGCTGCATCTGTCCGGGAGGGGAACCAGGATCCTAGGTGATAGGTTTAAATGCTTCATTGGGAAGCTTTTAAACTAGCCAAGGGGGCACTGGAAAGGAGCAGGAAAATCCTTGCCCCCAAACAATCACGTATGTAAGTGTGGCAAACACCAACATGGAGGTGTCAATAGGAGAAGGGCAGGGGTAAATGGAGAAAGTGACAAAGGCAAGAAGGACAGGGATGTGGCAAAGGGGATAAGGCCATCAGAAATGGAGGTAATGAGTACCAATGCCCAGTAGTCTGGGCAACAAGCTCCCTGAGCTGGTGGCCTTAATGGAAGAGGGATGCCTGGATATCGTAGCAGTCACAGAAACATGGTACACAGAGAACCATGACTGGGATGTTAACATACCAGGGCACATAACCCACAGGAGAGACAGGCAGGGAAAGAGGGGAGGAGTAGCTCTCTATGTAAAGGAAGGGATAAAAGCAACTGAACAAAAGAGTAAACAGGGAGGAGAGGAGGCACTGTGGTCACCTTTTGGAGACTGGAAAGGGCACCACAATCCACAGGGTTGTACAGACCCCTGTCAGGGGAAGGAATGGACAAGGATATGATGGAAGGCATTCTTAGAATGGCAGAGAAAGGGAGATACTGTTGATGGAGACCCGAATATGCCAGATGTTAACTGGAGCACATTTGCTGCAGCCACATCCAACAGCAGGGCTATTCTTGACACCCTACAGGTGGCAGGCATTAGACAGCTAGTTTCGGAACCCACTTGTGAGGGAGCAATCTTAGACCTCATACTCTCAAACGGGGCAGTGAGAGGTCTCAGATCTAGAAGTAGGTTGCCATCTGGGGACAAGTGACCATCAAACAGTGTGGTTCTTGTTAAACTCAGCTACAGAGTCCAAGCCATACAAAAGTGAGGGTACTGGACTTTGTAGCAGGGCTGACTTTGGCAGGATGGGAGAATGCCTCAGAAAAGCACTAGAAACAGGCTAGAAGGAGGTGTGGAGCAACAATGGGAATCATCAAAACTGCCATCACAGAGGCAACAAGCCTTTGTGTGAAGCAATAAACAAATCAAACAAAAGAAAAGCCACTATGGTTCTCAAGAGAGGTGGCTGTGAAAGTCAGGAAGAAAAAGATAGCATTCCGAAGTATAAGGAAACACAGAAGGAGCAGGACAGAGAGCTGTACCAGTTAAGGCAGAAAGAAGCAGGGAGGGAAGTCAGAATAGCAAAGGCCCAAACTGAGGAAAAGATAGCCAACTCAGTTAAGAAGGGGGATAAAACCTTTTATAGGTACATCAGCGAGCGTAGAAAGACAAAGGGAGGGATAGTGAGGCTGAATAGAATGAACGGTGGGTGGGCAGAGGGGGACAGTGAAAAAGCAGGAATACTGAACGAATATTTCTGCTCAGTATTCAAAAGAGAGGGAAGTGCCAATCCAATTAACAGAAGCACTCCTGATAGGTGGTTCGATCCCAGTCCTTTCACAGAAGAAAGGGTTCTGCAAGAACTCCTAAAACTGAAGGTGACAAAGCAATGTCCTGATGGAATTCACCCAGAATTCTAAAAGAATTAAGGAAGGAACTAGTGAAACCACTGGCTACTCTTTTAATAAATCATGGGAGGATGGTGTGGTACCCGAGGACTGGAGGAAAGCGGATGTGATTCCCTTCACAAAAGTGGGACCAAGACAGAGGCAGGAAACTACAGACCTGTCAGTCTGACCTCTGTGTAGGGAAAGTGATGGAATCACTTCTGAAGGAAAGAATAGTTGAGTACCTAGAGGTCAGTGGAGCACAGGATCCAAGGCAGCATGGGTTCTGGCGGGAAGGTCATGTCAGACAAATCTAATAGATTTCTTTGACTGGGTGACCAAAGTAGTAGACCAGGGAGGGGTTGTGGACATGGCCTACCTAGACTTTAGCAAGGCATTTGACACAGTCCCATACAAAAGATTGATAGTCAAATTAACCAGCCTGGGAGTGGGTCCCAGGGTGGTAGCCTGGTAAACATTGGCTGGACAACAGACACAGAAGGTATTGTAAATGGAGTCCACTGAAGAAAGGGCGGTTACTAGTGGGTACCGCAGGGTTCAGTATTGGGTCCAGTCCTTTAATATCTTCATCAGTGACATTGCAGAGGGACTGGAAGGAAAGTATGCCTTTTGCAGATGACACAAAGATCTGCAACAGGGTTGATACACAAGGAGGTGTGGAAAGGATGAAAAGGGACTTGGCAAGGTTGGAGGAATGGTCAGACGATGGCAGCTAGGATTTAATGCAAAAAGTGCAAATAATGCACCTGGGAAACAAGAACCCAGGGAAGAATACACAATGGGTGGGAGGTAGTAACAACAACAAAACAGGAAAGGGACCTGGGGTAATCATATCAGATGACCTTAAGGTTAGCAAACAATGTGAGAAGGCAGTAGGGAGGGCGAGGGGGGTATACTGGGATGTATGAGGACAGGCATCAGCAGCAGGAAAACAGGAAGTTGTTATCCCTCTGTACAGACAGTTGGTGAGACTCCATCTGGAATACTGTGTCCAGTTCTGGAGACCCCATCTCCAAAAAGACATAGACAGGATAGAGGCAGTTCAGAGGAGGGCAACTAAAATGGTGCAGGGTCTGCAAGAGAAGCCATATGAGGAGAGACTAAAGGAGCTTAATATGTATACCCTTGAAGAAAGAAGGAGAGGGGACATGATAGAAACTTTCAAGTACCTCAAGGAATCAACAAAGTCCAAGAGGGTAGCATCTTTCAGAAAAGAGACTTGCAAGAACAAGGGACACAATTTAAAGATAGAAGGAGGGCGGTTCATTGGCAATGATGAGATATTATTTCACAGAGAGGTAGTGGATGCATGGAACAGCCTTCCTGAGGAAGTTGTGGGGTCTAAAACTGTGGGAGAATTCAAGAATGCATGGGACAGACATAAGGCAATTTTGTGGGGGCAGGAAGATATAGGCTGTTGGTTAACTAGGATCTGCGGCCTATCCTGTAGGTAGGGAAATGGGCAGACTAGATGGGCCTAGCGGTTCTTATCTGCTGTCAAAGTCTATGTTTCTAAGTTGGGGAGGGGCCTTAGACAAGTAGCACACATGGTAGCCTTCTCGGAGGTGTTGCCTGTCTATGGCGTAGGTAAGACTAGGGTGCTCCACACCATGGGATTCAGTCAGTGGTTGAAAAACTAGTGCAGAGCTCATGGATTTGGCTTCACCAGGGACTGGGGGTCCACCTGGAGTGATGCAGACCTATACTGGAGTGATGGTCTGCATCTGTCCAGGAGGGGAACCAGGATCCTAGGTGATAGGTTTAAATGCTTCATTGGCAAGCATTTAAACTAGCCAAGGGGAGAGGCACTGGAAAGGAGCAGGGAAATCCTAGCTCCCCTCAAAAAAGTCAGGGTAGTAAGTGAGGTAAACACCAAGTTAGAGATGTTGATAGAGAGAAGGGCAGGGGTAAATGGAGAAAGTGACAATGGCAGTAAGGACAGGGATGGGGCAAAAAGGGTAAGGCCATCAGAAAATGGAGGGTGATGAGTACCAATGCCCATTCTCTGGGCACCAACTCCCTGATCTGGTGGCCTTGATGGAAGAGGGATGCCTGGATATCGTAGCAGTCACAGAAACATGGTACACAGAGAACCATGACTGGGATGTTAACATACCAGGGTACACAACCTACAGGAGAGACAGGGAGGGGAGAAGAGGTAGAGGAGTAGCTCTCTATGAAAGGGAAGGGATAAAAGCAACTGAACAGAAGAGTAAACAGGTAGGAGAGAAGGAACTGTGGGTCACCTTAGAGACTGGAAATGGCACCATAATCCGCACAGGGGTTAAATACAGACCCCCATGTCAGGGGGAGGGAATGGATAATGATATGGTAGAAGGCATTCTTAGGATGGCAGAGAAAGGGGAGATACTGTTGATGGGAGACCTGAATATGCCAGATGTTAACTGGAGCACATTTTCTGCAGCCACATCCAAGAGCAGGGCCATTCTCTATGTCCTACAGGTGGCATGCCTCACACAGCTAGTTTTGGAACTGAATGGTGAGGGAGCAATCTTAGACCTCATACTCTCAAATGGGTAGCCATCTGGGAACAAGTGACCACCAAACGGTGTGGTTCACGACAAACTCAGCTACAGTCAAGCCATACAAAAGTGAGGGTACTGGACTTCAGGAGAGTTGACATTGGCAAGATGGGAGAGTGCCTTAGAAAAGCGCTAGCAAATAGGATAGAAGGAGTGGTGGAGCAACAATGGGGAAACATCAAAACTGCCATCACAGAGGCAACAAGCCTTTATGTGTAGCAAATAAATCAAAATGAAAGAAAAAGTCACTATGGTTCTCAAAAGAGGTGGCGGGGAAGGTCAGGGAGAAAAGGATAGTATTCAGGAAGTATAAGGAAACACAGAAAGAGAAGGACAGAGAGCTGTACCAGTTAAGGCAGAAGGAGGCAGGGAGGAAAGTCAGAATAGCAACTGCTCAAACTGAGGAAAAGATAGCCAACTCAGTTAAGAAGGGGTATAAAACCTTTTATAGGTACATCAGGGAGTGTAGTTAGACAAAGGGAGGGATAGTGAGGCTGAATAGAATGGACGGTGGGTGGGCAGAGAGGGACAGTGAAAAAGCAGGGATACTGAATGAATATTTCTGTTCAGTATTCACAAAAGAGGAGGAGGGGAAGGTGCTTAATCCAATTAACAGAAGCACTCTGGATAGGGGGGTTGATCTCAGTCCTTTCACGGAAGAAAGGGTTCTGAAAGAACTCCTTAAACTGAAGGTGGACAAAGCAATGGGGCCTGATGGAATTCACCCCAGAATTCTAAAAGAATTAAGGGGAGAACTAGTAAAACCACTGACTACCCTTTTTAACAAATCATGGGAGGATGGTGTGGTACCTGAGGACTGGAGGAAGGTGAATGTAATTCTCCTTCACAAAAGTGGGAGCAGGACAGAGGCAGGAAACCACAGACCTGTCAGTTTGACTTCTGTAGTAGGGAAAGTGATGGAATCATTTCTGAAGGAAATAATTGTTGAGTATATAGAGGCCAGTGGGGCACAGGACCCAAGGCAGCATGGGTTCACAGTGGCAAGGTCATGTCAGACAAATCTAATTGATTTTGTTGACTGGGTGACCAAAGTAGCAGACCAGGGAGGGGCTGTGGACATGGCCTACCTAGACTTTAGCAAGGCTTTTGACACAGTCCCACACACAAGATTAATAGTCAAATTAACCAGCCTGGGAGTGGGTCCCATGGTGGTACCCTGGGTAAAACACTGGCTGGACAACAGGACACAGAACGTAATTGTAAATGGAGTTCACTCTGAAGAAAGAGGGGTTACCAGTGGGGTACCACAGGGTTCAGTACTGGGTCCAGTGCTTTTTCATGTCTTTATAAGTGACATTGCAGAGGGACTGGAATGAAAAGTATGCTTCTTTGCAGATGACACAAAGATCTGCAACAGGGTTGATATACAAGGAGGTGTATAAAGGATGAGAAGGGACTTGGCAAGGTTGGAGGAATGGTCAAATGTATGGCAGCTTGGATTCAATGCAAAAAAATGCAAAATAATGCACCTAGAAACAAAAACCCAGGGAAAGATTACACAATTGGGGGAGAGGTAGTAATAACAACAAAAATGGAAAGGGACCTGGGGGTAATCATATCGGATGACCTTAAGGTTAGCAAGCAATATGAGAAGGCAGTAGGGAGGGCTGGGGAGATACTGGGATGTATTGGGAGAGGCATCACAGTCAGAAAACAGGAACTTGTTATCCCTCTGTACAGACAGTTGGTGAGACCCCATCTGGAGTACTGCGTCCAGTTCTGGTGACCCTATCTCCGCAGGGACATAGACAGGATAGAGGCAGTCCAGTGGAGGGCAACTAAAATGATGCAGGGCCTGCAAGAGAATCCATACAAGGAGAGACTAAATGAGCTTAATATGTATACCCTTGAGGAAAGGAGGGAGAGGCGGGGGACATGATAGAAACTTTTAAGTACCTCAGTGGAATCAACAAAGTCCAAGAGGGTAGCATCTTTCAGAAAAAGAGATGTGCAAGAACAAGGGGACATAATTTGAAGATGGGGGGGCAGTTCAGGGGCAATGTGAGGAAGCATCTTTTCATGGATAGGGTGGTGGATGCATGGAACAGCCTTCCTGAGGAGGTTGCGAGGCCTAAAACAGTGGGAAAATTCAAAAATGCATGGGACAGACATAAGGCAAATCTAATGGGGGTAGGAGGAAATAGGCTGCTGGTTAACTAGGATCTGCAGCTTATCCTGTAGGTAGGGAAATGAGCAGACTGGGTGGGCCAAGCAGTCCTATCTACCATCAAATTCTATGTTTCTATGATTCTGTGTTTACTCAGCTAGTTTATCAGCCTTCTATGTGGGACGGTGTCAAATGCTTTGCTTACATCAAGGTAAGCGTTGTCCACTGCCCCACCATAATTTACTTCCTTTGTCACCCAGTCATAGAGATCAACCAGATTTGTCTGACATGACCTCAACACTGTGAATCCTTGTTGCCTGTGGTCCTGGGCTCTGATGAATTCTAGATGGCCCACTATCCTTTCTTTAAGCAATGTCTCCACGATCTTCCCCACTACTGAAGTGAGGCTGACTGGCCTATAGTTACCCACCTCCTTCCTACTGCTGGATTTGTAGAGAGAGACCGCATGTGCCCTCCTCCAATTCTCTGGTACCACCCCTGTGTTGAATGACTCAGTGAACATGGCTGCCAGAGGTACTGCTATTTCCCTTCACAGTTCTTTTAATATCCTTGGGTATATGCCATCTGGTCCCATTGCTTTGTCCACCTTCAATTTACTCACCTTCTGCAGGATTCTTCTGCCTGTGAATGGACTATTGTCCACCTCTTCACACCTTTGTAACTGCTATTATCCTTGCCCTTCCCCCTCTTCTGTGAATACTGAACAGAAAAACACAGTGGATGTCTTTGGGGGGGCACATGACAGTTCTTAGGCATGGTACTCTCACTTCCAAATACCTAAGCAGCACATATAAGCAATCAACATTCGGCATTGACAAATGCTTGTTTTGTGTGTGATTATGTTATTAACGTCTGGACATTTTTGGCTAATCACTGGAAATGAACACTTTTCTCATGGACTGATTATGATTTGCTCATTCTGGGTATTGTTCCACTTCTCTGAATGCATTTTCTTGTTGGCAGCCTGCAGGTTCTTATGGCCTTGCTTAAGTATTATATATGGCAAGCCCATTGTGCCTTAGTTCTACAACAGAAACTGTTCTCCCCTATGGACATAATTACAAATGTTGCCACCTCACTTTGGCAGGTTTGAAAACAGGATGACAGTACTTCCTCACCTCATCAAGTGACATTACTATGGAATTATTGTTTATTTTTTCTTGTTTGATTCACTTGGGGCATATTTAAGCAATAAGCCATGAGGAGATGTGGGTTATCAGGGGATTTACCATGGCTGGAGTGGGTAAATCCACACCAGCTGTGGTAAATCCCCTGATAACCCAGATCCCCCTAGTGGCTTATTGCGATTATACCAAGTACTGCTTTTTTTTTATTATTTTAAAAAAGCAATACTTGGTATAATGCTTAAATGAGCCACTCAGTAGTACAGCAGTGTTTATGTTTTGTTTTGTTTCCCTGATGTACGGAGCTGCTGTTTTACAGTCTCCGCTTAGAGGGAGAACAAGATGGTGGTCACAGTTCTGTGAATTCACCATCAGATTGCTTTTTTTTCAGAAAAAAGCTGGCTGGCACCTTTTGCGGTGATTATCATAGGATTTACATCGGAGGTAAGGTGCCAGCCTGCCGTTCTCATTGGTCGGTGTCTGAGGTCCATGGTATAATTCAAGATAACTTCTGCTTCGTCCTGTTTAATTTTTGGTTTGTCTATTTTGTTTTTGTAGTCTTCTTTATTTTTATTTTGGTATTGTATATTGCTGCAGATGGATGGTTATTTTTGTGTTCTTCTTCTTTATTTTTATTTATTTTATTTCATTTATTTAGTTGACCGGGTAAGTGCACTAGACAAATTTTGCCTATTTTCAGGCACAACCCAGTAGAAGGGGATACAGATGAATGCCAACTGATTTTGAACCAGATTAAGCTGTTGGTGGTAATTTTAGTGAATGGGAGGAAATTTGGTCAGTGCACCAGGGAAATTCCCCTACTCTAAGATGGACGCTTCATGCTGCACCTCGGAGTACACGGATGTGCGGGAGGCAGGGGAGCGGGTCTCCTCCCCTACCTCGGCTTGTCTAGAGACCGAAGATTTGCAGGATATAACTTTTCCCCTATGGTTGTGGATTTATCAGAGCAGGCAACTGATTTAATGGTTGGTGACTTGAAGGAACATGTAGTGGATTTAATGGATACAGTGCCGGTAGAACAGGCTGCTCGAGTGATTATGGCTGAAGTGAAAGCCGTCCGAGCGGCACCTCGTACTACAAAGCAAATGCCTGCTAAAATTGGGTCAGAGAACTCTGTCTCTGATTGCATTACCGAGAATGTCCCTTCGTCAGTAGGAATGCACAGTGGAATGATGCAGCTGCAGCAGGGAGCTGCCATGCCTGGTTCATCGGGACCTGCTGAATTAACAACTATCTCGACACCGGTGAGTGAAATAAGGTTACCTTTACAGGAAAAGGCACCATGAAAGATGCTAGGCATGCAACTACCTCAAAGAGGATCTGTGTGGAACCCTGGGGGTGCATTACGAGTGGCAGGGTGGATACCTGCAGATGACAGTTCTTGGAGACCTGATCCAGTGGATCCTGTTGTGGCTCATTACAAAGATGTGAAAATCATGCCTACAGGTAGAATTTTACAGTCTCCAAAAAAAGCTATGTTTCATGATGGAAATCAAGGCTGCAGTGAGAATTTTGTATGAGCTCAGACTGACTCTTGCAATGTCCCTATAACTCAAAATTTACTACCAAAATGTTTAGCAACCACTGCATTAAGTTTTCCTGCTGATGTTGTTAGTACAGACACAGTTAAGGATTCACAACAGCCTAGTACTTCTAGTTCTAAACATATCAGACATGAGCAGTCTTTACCAGTAGGGCTTGGGGTACAAAACCTGCAAGATCCACATAAACAAAAGTTTTTTAAACCTTTACTTCGCATGACTGACTTATTCAATAATAAAGGAGAACCTGTACCTCGTAGAAACACTATTAGGTTGTTGTATAAAGGGGGCTTAGATACCCCACCTGATAGAGTGTATATAAGTCATTCTTTACTAAAGAATTCTATGAAATTTTATGCTCCTGAGATATTTGCTCTTATACATACAGATGAGCATAACTATGATATTAGCTTTAAGACTGTGGAAGCTTTAGACAGGTTCTGGGTCAAATATAATGAAATGAAGAACTCTCCTGTGTGGACTCCTTTCTTGGCTATATCCATTACCAAACCAGCAGTTCAAACCATCATGATTATTTTCAAAAATGAAGGTGTAAACATATCAGATATCTTATATTGGCTTAAAAAATGATGTGAAGTCTTAGAACAACCTGTCCTGGTTATTGACTCGGAGCAAATTTGGACAGGAGGATGGCATGTCAAATGTAAACTATTTATGCTGAATACAGGCAGTGCACATCTTCCTGGTTGTGTTTTCCAGGGGAAGGATAGAGGGTCACTTTTTTATCCTTGTCAGCCAAAATCTCGTCATCGCTGTGGTTCTCGGTTACACAGTAGTAATGCATGTGATACTCAAAAGTGCACCCATTGCCTAGAACTTGGTCATCTTGCTGTGTCATGTATAAATACATTCTGATGCAATTTGTGTGAGGAAAAAGGTCACTCTTATGTGAAATGTCCCTGGGCTTCTCACAATGGAGAGGATATATATCCACACATGATGCCTTAATCACTCAAGCGCAGAAAAAGGTTGTGCTGTTGCCTCTGCACACAGGATGTAGGAACTCCAGAAACAGACGATGATTGCTAAGGACAACAATAGTGTGGTTGTATCAAACCCAGATATTGCTAATAATCAGGAAAAAGGGAAGGCACCAATACCTTGTGCTAATGAACAACAGCAAAGTATTGAATCTACGGTTCAGGATCAGTCATCTCAAAGTGACAGAACAGAGGTTTCTACAGAATGGGACATGGAGAAAATAGTTGACACTGATTTGGTAACATTACCTACGGAAACAAATCCTTTTGTCATGCCAGAGTCAATGCCCCCTGCCAGTTCAAATTGAAATTCTGTTTAAAATTGTAATATACAAAATACAGCCTCATGCCAAGACTGATAATACAATAAGATCTTGTGGAAAGGAGAGAAAAACCTCCCAAGGCACACCTACATGGACTTCAATAAATCAGTATAAAGCTCTGGCTACTGAAGACTCAGAGGATGTAGACTGAGACGCCTCCTCTGTTTCTTCTTTTACAAAAGATCACCCCTCGGGGTAGATGATAATAGCTCTTCAGAGACTGTATGGAAAAAATGGTCAACAAGGTCTCAATCTTAAACTGTTCTGGTTGTTCTGAATCACATTCCTTTTTCATAGCAACTCTTCATATTTTTTCTCTGAATGTTAACAGCATAAAAAATGCGAAAAGAAGACTAACTGTTTTGACAGATCTTTTACATCAGAAAGCTGATATTATATGTTTACAGGACACCAGAATTAAAACATTATATGAGATTGCACAAGCCACTAAATTGTGGTCTCAGGGAGTGTCTTTTTGGTCACAAGGATTAGATTCCTGTGATGGTCTGGGGATTTTGTTTAATAATTCTGTTTTAAAAGTTACTAGGCTGTTAGAAATACATTTAGGTCACGCTTTACTTCTAGATAATTCATATGGAAGCACCAGAATAAGGGCAGTTAACACTTATGCACCTCAAAGCAAAACAAATAGGATTGATTTATTCAAAAAAAATTCAACCTTACCTACACACAGCCAGGCTACTTATTTGGGGAGGTGATTTTAATTGCAGTATAGCAAAAGAAGATAGGGGTCTCTTAACTAACAAAATCTTTTGTGATAGTAATGTTTTGACTGGCATTCTTTACACCTCTAATGTACAGGATTCATATAAAGTCATACAAAAGAAAGGGGGATTTACTTATATTAGGGGGTCCCACTCAAACAGGATTGACTTTATATGTTCTTCTAATTTTTTAGAGGTAATTCAAAGGAAGGTTTGGGATATGGCTTTTTTGGATCACAGAGCAGTTGAAGTTACTATTGCTTGGGGTAATAGTCCTCCTTGTGGGAAACCCCCTTGGAAATTAAATGCAGCTCTATTGAAGGAAGAATATATAAATAAACAATGGGAGAAATTATGGGTAGCTATACAATCTGTTCTTTGTTTATATGACACTTATGCAGATTGGTGGGTAGATACCAAAATGACCTTTAGAACCTTTTTTCAGCAAATAGCAGGGAAGCATACTACACAACAATATTTAGATTATTTGAATCTTAGGAAATAACTTCATTTTTTAATTTCTAAAACAGAAACATTGAAAATAGACTACACAAAACAGATTTCAGTTATAAAAATAGAAATGTATCAAATTCAATATAACAGAGCCAAAACCTTACAACAAGAGTTGAGATTTGGTACAGAAGGAAACAAACAACCCTTTGACCCTTATAAGGATAATAAAAAGAAAATAGGAAATAAAAAAAATGGTACAACTAAAAGATAATCTAGGGAATATACATAATTCTAAGTTAGGGATCCTAGATACAATTCATAATTATATTTATGATACTATGGAAACACCTCCTACAGTGATGAATATAGAAGAATATTTATCAGATTCCATTTCCACAGTTTTCAAATCAGGACATACAAACCTTGATAGTCCCAGTTTCACAATTGGAAGCAAGGCCAGTAATTTCTTCTTTGGCTAATGGTACTTTCCCAGGAGTTGATGGCCTAACTTCGGAATTTTATAAACATTTTTTGAATTCATTATTACCGGAACTGACTCAATTGTTTAATGAATTATTACAATCTAAGCAGATTCCAGATAATCTATCGCTAGCTGAGTTAATTTTTCTTTACAAAAAAGGGGATAAAGATTTATTACCGAATGGGAGACTTATTTGTATTTTGAATACAGATTTTAAAATTTTAGGGAACATCTTGGCCAAACGATTAGGTCAGGTTGCTGGTTCCTTAATTTCTATGGCCCAAACTTGTTCCATAGAAAAGCGTAGTATCACAGATAATTTGATTACTTTAAGAGGGTTTTTTCAAAAAACACAAGTAGCTACGGTGGAAGGATTTTTGCTAAGTTTAGACCAACATAAAGCTTTTGATTCAGTGGCTCATAGCTATTTGTTTAAAACTTTACAATTTTTTGGCATACCAATACAGTTTATAAAATGGATTCAAGGGCTTTATAAATCAGCATATTTTATTCCAAGAGTCAATGGATGGACAGGAAAAAAAACCACAAATTCATTGAGGGGTAAAACAGGGGTGTCCCCTAAGCCCCCTGCTTTATGTGTTCTGTATTGACCCTTTATTACGCACAATACAGATGAGTACTAAGACAGAGGGTATTAGGTTAACCGTGGATACAGCCCCTACATCAGTAATGGCATATGCTGATGATATTACTCTGGTTCTTAAACCATCTACTAAAGAAAAAGAAATTATGCATTTGTTAGATAAATATGCAGAGGCCTCAGGATCCCATATCAATGCTGATAAAAGTATAGGATTACAACTGGGTGGACTAGAACTGTCCCAAAATCTATATGCAGGGATAATTTTAACACAGGAGGTAGCTGTGCTACTGAAAAAATGCTGAGCAACAGCAAATGCAAATGAATGCATGCTGAACTGGAGGGGGAGGAACCATGCATAAACTGCACAGACCGATATTCAGTCAGGCTGTGCAGAGTTGTGCAGGCACAACCCCCAACGTGCCCCTGCACAACTTTCAGCCAAAAAAAAAAGGAGTAAGTTGAGGGCCACCCACAGGTGAGCTGCTGCATTGCAGGGTGCAACACAGCAGCTACCACCTGTGGCTGGTCCTCAACCTGCTCCCTGTGCCCCCCTGCAGCCTGATCACGGGAAAAGTGTAAACATCCCCACCCCGACTGGCCCGATTGTGAGCAGCAGAAAAGTCCCCGACTGGCCCGATCATGGGCATAAAGCAAATCACCCCCCAACCAGCCCGATTGTGGGCAGCAAAGTATCCCCAAATATATCCCTGGTGGTCCAGTGGACTGATAATCCCAATCGCTGGGCTGAAGAGTTGTAACCCCCGAACATATCCCTGGTGGTCCAGTGGACCGATAAGCCTGATCACGGGCTGAAGAGTTGTAACCCCCCCCCGAATGGGCCATTTTTTCCTTTCTTTTGTCTCTGCCTTTACATATTATTTTTTTACAAGACACTAGGCTCTGTTCTGTGTGAGAGATTGGAGAGGCATCTAGGGATTGAAGGAATGGACTGTCTTTTTGGTCCTTGGCTGAGGATGCGTGTTCTGGAGTAGGGATACTGGTACAGGGGGTGGAGATTCATGTTACCAGACTGATTGACTTAATTCAGGGTCGGGTATTGATCTTAGACGTTATTCTCCATCAACAAGAATGGAGGTTTATTAATATTTATAACCCTCAAGTCAAAACTCAGAGGATTCACATGTTAAAACAGATTCAGCCATTTCTTCATTCATCCAAATCTGTGATTTTTGGAGGAGATTTTAACTGTATTCTGTCATTATCTGACAAAACTGGACTTACCCAAAAATGATATTCTGATTCCAATTTCCTTAACACTTTGTACGATACTGCTGACTTACGGGATAGGGCCACTTTTGGTATACTACCTCCAGAACACACTTTTCACATGGATAGATTTTCCAAAAGGATTGATTATTTTTTTATTTCTCACTGGTTGGCTAATGTAAAGTATTCGGTTCTCCCCTCTGAGTTTTCAGATCATTGTTTGTTACTGCTGCACACCAGTTGTCCCAAAAACAAACCTGTAACACATACCTTCTGGAAGATGAATATATTTCTGTTTTAGGGGAGGAAGGCGGGTGGCATGACCTGTTTAGGCTTCTCCAAGACAAGGTTTCTGTATTTGAATTATATGATAACCCATCCTTTTGGTAGCAAGATACTAAAGCTGATATTGCACAATTTTGTAAATGCTTTTCTAAAAAAAATCTTCAGAGCGCTATTTTCAACATCTTAGGTATCGACGTCAATTACAAAGACTACTGTCTTGGCAATCTGAATGGGGCCTAGATTATTTGGCACAAATCCAGCAGGTTAAAATGGAGAAGTGTGCTTCTCAGTATGAGAAAACAACATCGCTATTCCTTGAACAAAAATATGGGAGGAAGGGCTCTGCTAAATAGTCAATCCCTATGATAGTAGCCACCAACAGGTTGCATCTAAATATATGTCTTCTTTAGTTTCCCATTCTGATACCAAGATTACCGATAACTGGAATATTTTGGAGGAGGTTTCCTTCCATACTAGGTCATTATATGGGCAGGCTTATGAATCAAATACCTGAGACGGCTTTTTGGGTTCCTTAGAGGTTCCTTTTCTGTCGACAGAGTGTATCATGATCTCGAGTCAACCTGTTACCTGTGCCGAAGTGGACTCCATTATTAGTCATCTGAAAACTACTGTCACCCCTGGTCCTGATGGTATTCCCAATGAATTTTATAAAACGGCTAAATCCTTGTTGCTACCGTTTTTAATGCAGGTTTATAATGTTATTTTACAAGGCCTCTTACCTATTCCCCTTGCATTTTCTGACAGCTACTTGATTTTTTTATATAAACAGAAGAATGATAAAGATAAGTTGGATAACTGTCACCCTATTAGTTTATTGAATTCCGATTGGAAAATTTTGTGCAAAATAGTCTCCAATAGACTCTCTCAGATGGCTGCCCAGGTGATTTACTCTACACAGATGTGTGCAATTCCAGGTCATTCCATGCTCTCCAATTTGAAAATTTTGAGGGAAGTATTAGATGGGAATACCACACAGGGCTATGTTTTTAGTTTGGACCAAACCAAGGCTTTTGACCGGGTTCCACATAGTTATTTATTTTCAGTATTAAAAAAGTATGGGGTTCCTGCGGCTTTACTTGACTGGATTACAATTTTGTATCAATCTCCCTGCACAACGCCATTGGTTAACGGTTTGTGAGGCCCCCATATCCCTATTAAGAGAGGGGTCAGTCAGGGCTGTCCTTTAAGTCCCCTGTTGTATGTCTTTTCCATTGATCCACTACTCCGGAAATTGAATGGGAAGGGGACCATTCGCCATATCTCCGTCACACCAGATCTTATCTTTCCATGTGCTTTAGCCTATGCAGATGACATCTGCATTCTAGTAGCAGATCCAGCTTCTGGGGAAATGGCAACTGAGATCGTCCATTCCTTTTCCCGAATTTCTGGATCTGACTTAAATACCCCAAAAAGCGTGGGGTGTGCTATACACCTCCCTTCACAGGACATATTACCGACGAATTGAGGGACTGATATTCATTCCCAGAAGATTTGTGCTTTGGGGGTTATTTTTGGTCCACTTGATGCAGCGGAGTGTAATTGGATTTCCACAATGGACATAGCTGAATCCAAAATTGTCCGATGGAAGCGGTTCCCTATGACCTGAAAAAAATTGATTTTTTTACTTAAAACTTGTATTTTGCCCTTATGTTTACTGATTAGTTATGTTTTTACTCTTCCTTGTTCCCTTGAAGCTCAGCTTTATAATTTATTTTTCCAGTTACTTTGGGGTAGTAGACTGAACCCTGTGAAGAGATCAGTTACCTACTGGCCTACTGAACAGGATGGTCTCCAGATGGTAAACCCAGTGCTATTTTATTTTTCTATTTTTGTGAATTCTAATATTTTTCCTAGTATAGTCAACCGGACGGATTGTTGGGCCCTTAGTTTTGACTTCCATTCCCAATATTTTTGGGATAAATGGCAAGCTCCTGCTTGGAAACCTTTTACCAAAATTCCACTCGGAACATCGCTATACCTTATTGAAATATTTAAAAAAATAAAAATTTGGAAAGCGTCTTATGCTGTGGAGTTATTACAGCATAGAAAGTATTTATACTCCTCTATACTGCAAACCATGTTATTGGTGTCACCATGTTTTATGGTACCCTGTGATTCCCAGTGTTTAAGCAATTATTGGAAAACAGGATTCCAGTGAAGATGTGGGATATCTTGTGGTTGTGTTGTCACAACAAATTGAATGTTAATGGAAATCAGATGCATAATCAATTATCAGAATGGTACTGTGTTTGAGACACGTTTGTATGTCAGCTGGAATCTATGATGCACTTTTTTTTGAGTGCCCATATATTGCCCCTTTATAGTCTCAGCTAAGTCAGACATGGGGCTTATCTGCGTTCTCAGAGTTGACGTATTCTGAATTGGTTTATGGGGACTTTGGACTAGGTTGGAAGATTTTTTTTTCCAGGAACTTTGCGGGTTCTGTTTGCAGTATGCAAATGGTGCATTTGGCACAACCGATGTATGTTTGTGTTACAGCAAAAAAGGGTTGCCTTGACTGCCCTCTGGGAACATATCAGAAGTGAAATTTCTAGCATTTATTGTTCAGAAAAAAAAATTTCCAGCACTTTTAGTGGCATTTTGGTGGAGAGCATTACCTTTAATTTTGTTTGCAGGAGTTACTTGAATATAGAGAACTATACTAAACCACTACCCATTTTTTTGTTTGACACTGGTAATGGGGGGGGGGGCTGTTGATTCCGTACTAAGCCTTTATTTTGTGCCTTTCTTTTTATTATTGTTTCCACCTGTACAAAAGATATTGTGATTTTTCCTTATTGTTCCTTCTCTATATGTATTATGATGTATGAATATTGTGTTATGTATTGAGTTTGTTTTGTTTTCCAATAAAAATTCCCCTACTTTTGTCAAGAAGTGCCATGGGATCTTCAACATCCACCAGAACAGGCAGATGGGACTTCGGTTTAACGTCTCATATGAAAGATGGCATCTCAGGAGTGCAGCACCCCCTCACACTGCACTGCAGTGTCAGTATTGGGATATGAACCCAAGTGACTGGTGTGGGGCTAGAACCCATAGCCTTCTGATCTCCAAGCCTCAGAGGCAACTGTGCTACCTACTGAGCTACTGACACTGGCATGTGCGTTTAATGCATTACTGAATGTTTCTGAGTTATTGTGGTTTTTTTTTTAGTTTTACTAGTTTGAGGCATGCTTCTGGTGAAGTAGTGACCACTGCTGAAGGCATTAAACATATAGTGGAAGACTATTTACAGTAGAAGTGTTCAGTCAGAGTACTCAGGTGGAGCAATAGGACGTGACAAGCTACCTGAAGGATGTTCAGTTAAACTCTCTGTGACATGAGGGATTCTAATTTAACAGATCTCATACTTGAGCAGGAAGTTTTCTATGTGATTAGAACACTAAAATCAAGGACCTCACCAGAGTGGGATGGATTGGCAGATGATTTTTATAAGGCTTTTGGGAAAGAATTAGCAGTCAGTTTTTTGTTTCTTTTTAAAGTAATCAACCATGTCATATTTATTTATTTAATTTATTTATTTATGTATTTATTGAAGAGAATTGGAATTACAATCCTTTGAGTCATCGACTCCTTTGCAAGGGCTCCACATCAGTAGAAGAAAGCACAAACATAACATTTACTAGTATTATACATAGGTTACACCACACAGTGTATATACATTGGCGTGTTACCGTGTCAAGGATCCTAAAGTAGACCTTTGGTCATAGTAGGTTAGTTGCTGACCATGCATAGCCTATTAGGTATAGTGAAGTTGTGCTGGTATTACCAATGTTAATGTTGGAGAGGCATTGGACTGACAGTGGCAAGAAGCACAACAAAATAGTGTAAATGCTGGAAGCTCCAGGTGCGCCACAGACATGATGCATTGGGCTTGTGGCAATCTAATGGGAGGTTCTAGCCTGTCACTGCCATAGGAACTAGTATTCTCTGCCAGCATTTTAGCACTGCCATTAAGGGTAGTATCCTTCATCTTCTTATAATATCCGCTTCTACCACCGGTCTCTCTAGGCCCCTGTCACCCCCAGTCCATCTTCCACCCATTCGGCCAGGTCACCCATGTTCCAGACTCCCTCTGTAGTCTTCGTCCCTGCCAGCTTTCACCCTTTGTTGCCCATCATCATCCTTAAACATTCTAGCACTTATCTATTGCTGGCATACCCTCCTGTGACCCCTTGACAATCCTTAACTAGCTATCCACTTGGTTTGCCTCATTACTCACCTAAATATATGTACTTCAACTTGCCCATGTTCTGTTTGCTCTCTCAGCCCAATTCTGGGATTCGCCAATATCTGTTTCAATTATTTACTGACATTACTGCTGCTTATGGCTTGTTGCCTCACATTTATTGATTCCTTTCAGAACTGTAATCACCAAAAGCTGTGTCTGCATTGTCTGCATGGAAATACCTCACTGTACCCCTTGCACTATAATTACTGTATGTAACCTCTCAGACCTTCAACTCCCCTCACGGCGGGCCATTAAGAGGTAATTAAACTACCTCTACACCAGCACCTTTGTGAGGGGGGTTAGCCTGTCAACACACTGCATGTGTTGACTGCCCCACCCCACGTTGTCACTACCTAAATAGGCACTGGCCAATGATGTCACATCCCTTCTCTTAATTTTCTAAGTCCCCACTTTCCCATTTGCAGGTTATACCTGCCAGCCACTAGAGGGACCCATACCCTTCCATCTCAGGCCCACCACCTGTACTCTGCCTACCTACTTCTTGGAATCCCTCCTATCGCCTTTTCCCACTCTGCTTCCTCCACACACCTACCTCTGCCCACACCCTCACCAGTTCCTCTTTTGCTGTACCAAATTTACATCCTGACCCACCACTTCTCCCCTGTACCAACACCCAGTGACCACTAGGAGTCGCTATATCTCACCCCTGCTGAGGCCCAATCCTGGCCTGCTTCGGACCTCCTGAACGTGGGTCACTGCCCTTGCCCAGGCATTTTTCTTGCTGCCCTGACAGAGACTTGAACCCTGTACTCTGTCCGCCAGAGTCCGTGTCACTACCACTAATCCAAAGTGGCAGCCACACTTTCTAGAAGACAACCCAGATACTTCTACCTCCTACCCCACTACCACCAGCAAACTATGTTAGTTCACCTCCTCCGAATCTCCCTCCCCCTCACCCTCCTTCTAGTACCTTCATCCCTCCAGCCTGACATCCCCCCTGTGTCCCAGGAAATTGCACCATTAATTCCTGCCGACATAGTTCTCACTCACCCTACTATGTCCATGTACACTGGCCTACAGCATTCATCTCCTGGCCACTCCCCCACCTCCCTCCCAGCCCATCCCTGGTGGAACATCATTCTCGCCCTCCCTACCTTACAATCCCTACCCATCCCCTGCTCCCTGATGGTCCCACCCCCATATCCTCTTATCCGCAGGCAAAAAGTTTATCACCACGCCCTGGCCAGAGCTGTTGTCCTCTTACTACTCTTAATAGGCAATATCCACCCTAACCCTGGCCCCACCCTGACCTGCCCACCAGGTGGAGTCCCCGGTCTGAATATTGCCTCCATGAATATATGCAGCATCTTGAAAAAATTTGACACCCTCCAATGCTGGGTCATGCTGCACAAACCTGACATCATTGCGCTGGTAGAAACGTGGCTATCTAAATCCACCTCTGACACTTTTATCGCCCTCCCTGGCTACACCCTCTACTGTGAGGATCAAGTAACCAAACGAGGGGGTGGCTGCACTATCTACATCAGGGACTCTCTCACTGGGCTCGCCCTCCCTGCTCCGGACTTTGTAAGTGGGGCACAGGCCCTTACCGTTAAGCTTACCTCGGACCCCACCAGGGCACCCCTTTATCTCACCGCTGCCTATATACCACCCAGGAATCAAAACCCAGCACTATTATCATTAACTGACTATCTTGCCACCCTCCCTCACAGTGCTGAACAAGTCATTGTGGGGGACCTTAACATGAACTGGCTGAGCCCCTCCTCCACCCTCACCTGGGACTCCTTCTCAGCCCTTGATCTAACACAACTAGTCTCCCAACCCACTCGAGTGAACCCTATGAGAGGTACCAGCACCCTCCTAGATGTCATCATCACAAACCGCCCCCAAAAAATTCTGGACATCCAAGTCCTCCCTGATTCACTCAGTGACCATTCCCCTGTGCTGTTCTGCTGGATGGCCACCTCACCCCGACCCACTGCCCAGTGTTCGCCTCGCCGGCGTTTCAGGCCATGTGGTCTGAAAAACCTTAAACAATATCTTGCCCAACAAGACTGGTCCCCCATTCACTGCGCTCCTGATATAGACACTGCCCTGGCCTTCTTTACCCAAACCTTTAGTAAAGCCTGTGACCTCTTTGTTCCCCTCTCAGCTGTCCGAACCAAAAAACATAACCTGCCCTGGATTTCTCCTGCCCTTTTACAGCTGCTCAGCCATAGGGATAATTTATGGCACCTTGCCATAGAAACTGGGCAACAAGCAGACAGACAGGCCTACAACGCTGCACGGAATAAGTGCACATGGGCAATCAGGAAAGCCAAGGCCGACCACTATCATGCCACCCTCACCGCCTCCTGGGGGTGCTCTCGTACCTTCTGGGACAACATCAAACAATTGAGTGGGAACACTCGCTCCCCTCCCCCATCCCAGATTATTACTGATAACACCACCATAACAGACCCTGCAGACATTGCAAAGCACCTAAACACCTTCTTTACTGACCTTAGCCCTATCCTCCCCAGCAACTTCTTTGACCAACCACCCTCCAAACCTGCCCCTGCCCTCCAATGCCCTAGCTTCTACCTGAGTAGGGTTACTGCCCAGGAAGTCAGACCATACCTGACCCGTGCACTAAAAGGCAACAGTCCTGGTGACAACTCCCTGGACCACAGAATTCTCAGGTTGGTACTGGATCAGGTCCTTACCCCACTCACCAGCCTTCTTAACAAATCCCTCTGCCTGGGACAATTCCCCACTACTTGGAAAACCACCACTGTTACTCCTATCCATAAAGGGGGTGACAGGTCCTTTGCTGGGAACTACAGACCTATCTCCATACTCCCACCCCTTTCCAAAGCCCTTGAAAAACTGGTTGTCACGCAAATCACTGAATACCTGACCAAACACAACATCCTCTGCCCTGAACAGCACAGATTCCAGGCAAGACGCACTACTAGCACAGCTCTTGTTGAATTCTCATCATTCCTACACTCCTCCATGGACACAGGCTCCCTAGCCGGGGCTGTGTTCCTCGACCTATCAAAGGCCTTTGACACGGTCTCACACCTCCTCCTTCTGGAAGTCCTCTGTCACTCAGGCTTCACCACTGGGCCACTTGCATGGTGCTCCAGCTACCTATCCGCACGCTCCCAACATGTCAATATTGGTGGGACACTTTCCAATCCATGTCCTGTTCTCTCTGGGGTTCCACAGGGCTCCATCCTGGGACCCCTACTCTTCTCGCTATACCTTAATACCCTGCCCAGTGCCTGCATGGGGAAAATTCTGCTATATGCAGATGACGCCGTCATCTTCGCCACCGACCGTAACCCCTCCTCTCTCCAGGATTCCCTGCAACGTTGCTATAATGATGCTGAAACCTGGTTTAAAGAGCATAGACTGGTCGTAAATCTTAAAAAAACTAAAACCATGCTCTTCGCCCACCCCCAAAACAAAGCATTCAAATCCCCTCTCCGTATCCTCTCCTACTCCAAACAGCAGCTGGAGCAAGTTCACTCCTACAAGTACCTAGGGATCTCCTTTGACTCAGCCATCACCTATCACACCCACATTGATGCACTTGTCTCTGCTACCAATATACTGCTCTGTATCTTATACCGCTACAAAAACTGTCTCCCCCCTGATGCCCTCCGGCTTGCAGTTACATCCTCCATATTATCCCTAGTTGACTATGGGCTACCTGTCTATGATGCTGCCAACACGACTGCCCTAAACAAAATCCACCTCGTCCTAAATAAGGCATGCAGGCTTATCACGGGGGCCTCTTGGCTCACACATACGTGTCAGCTTTATGACATGGCAGCAGTACTAAACCTCGACGAATGGCTGCAGTATCAAACCTGCCTTATAGCTAAAAAACACCCTGCTAGGACTGTCACCACCCGGGCTGACAGCCTCTCTCCTCCTAGCCCAACCCCTAGTCAGTACTTGGACCTCCTGCAAGGCCACCTTCCTGGTTCCTCGATCTAGGACCTCGCATGGACAGAGGTCATTCCGTCATAGAGCCCCTTCTTGGTACAACACGCTCCCTCTCTCCATCTCGGAAATCCCCACTATCTCTAAGTTCAAAACTACGCTCAAAAGTGAGCTAATCAACACGCGCTGCTGCATCTGTGCATAACGGGTGTACTACACCCTTTGCCATGACAAGGCCCACTGGGCTGCACCCTCGCCGTACCGCCTTAATCCTACCTCCTCGACATTACTACCTTATCCGACTGCCTACCTTCTCTCAGTTTTCAAGAATGTACCATGTATGTTTGAATCCTAATATACTGCTTGCTAAATTGTCCCACTAGAATGCACTACTGTATTCAAATCAAACTATCTGCTGTGTTGGCCTGGTCGCATGCTCTGCTAACTCTGTAACCTGTACCATGGAACTTGTTACACATGTTTTCTTTTGCAAGTATCATTCTCTTATGCTGCTAAACTCTGTAACCTTACTTTTTGTCTACAATACTTGAATCTGCACCCTGTAATGTAAACTGTGTAATCTAGACCCTGGATCCATGTATGCCTGCATCTTTATGTATTATGTTCTCTTTGTACCACACCTGACGAGGTACATTTGGAAATGAGCCTCTGGCTCAAAGGTTGTAAACTGATTCAAAATAAAAATAAAAAAAAATAAAAAAAATAAATAACCTGTCTCATGCTTTGTGTTTGTATACATTTTATGTACCCACTTTTGTCCAAATGTATACTGTTTGGTGTGGGGGGAATGCCATCCAAAAGATGGCAGCGATGATACAACTACACAGGTGCAGCACTACCGCATGCATAGTTGTGGTGAATTGCATGTTGCCATTCACAACAAGGTGGTGCCAGCGAAACTGCACATGTGTGTGAGTCATGCATGTGCAGTTCTTGCCCTGGAATGCAGAAGTAATAGTTGAAATAGTGTAGCTGTTATTCCGTAGCGGCCAATCATGGCGAGTGTTTCAAGCTCCATTAGACTTTTGGAAGAATACTTCCAAAAGTCCAAAAGAAGGTTCTACGATTGGCCATTTTTGTAAGATATGATTGATCCCAAAATGGATGTAGGCTCCACCCACAGCCATAAAAGGGTAATAAATCCCAACTGATTAATTATAGGCCTATTAGTCTGACCTCGGTGTGAGCAAAACTATAGAGGGGATTATAAAGACAATGATTACACCCAACACGGTTTTGTGAAAGTAAGGTCTTCTACCACTAATCTGACAGTCTTCTGTGAACTGATTAGCAAACATTTAGATGCTGTCAACAATGTGGGTGTTTTATATCTTGATTTCAGGAGGGTGTTTGACACTGACTCTCACAGTATATTGGTATCTAAAATGTTAAAACTAGGAATAAATCAGCACCTAGTCAGATGGGTACAGGCATGGTAAAATAAGAGAAAATAAGCAGTTAGAATTGTACCTTACAGGCCGGATCTGTGACTAGTAGTTAGTTTCATTTGATCAAGGAAGGATTTTCAAAAAGAATGTCTGGATGTGGAAAGACAGGAGGAAAGGCCTGCACTAAGGCCAAGACCCACTCTTCCGGGCTGGTCTGCAGTTCCCCGCTGGCTGTGTGCACAGGCTGCTACAAAAGGGAAACTACATGGAATGGGTTGGGGCTAGAGCTCCAGTCTTTCTGATCACTGTGCTTGAGAATCTGATGGCCAAAATCCTGAAGCTAGCTGGTAAAGCAGCCTGGGACAACATGAAGAACTGTATCATCCTACGACACCTGCAGCTGGCTGTCCACAATGATAAGGAGCTCAACAAGCTGTTGGGAGGGGTGATCATCACTCAGAATGAGGTGCGCCAAACATCCAGGCTGTGTTGCTGCCCAAGAAAACTGAGAAACCCACCAAAAAAAAGTAGCATGGGACAGACACAAGTGATTGTTGATGGTGGAGGGGCAGATGAAGGAAAAGGGCATGTCCTAACAGATAGCTAGACAAGTGAGCAGACTGGCAGAGCCTAGTGGTCCTTTTCTGCTATCACATTTCTATGTTTCTACCCCAGGGGTCAGCACTGGGCCCAATTTTGCTCAAAATTTACATTTGTGAATTGAAACTAGAGAACTGCAACTACCTTGTGAAGTTTGCAGATAATACCAGATTAGAAGGATCAGTATCAGAATTGCAGGACAGAATCAAGATGCAGAGTGATATTCAGTCTATAGAAATGTGAGTTAAAGCAAACAGTCTACAGTTTAACATAGACAAATGTGCTGTTATGCACTTTGGGAGGACTAATGCCTGCCAGCACTATTATTTCAATGGAACCATGGTTAGATGTTCCAAGAAAGTAATAGACTTGGGAATTCACTTCAGTGACTCATTCAGATAGTATCTCCACTGTAGGCAGATTGTAACCAAATCCGACTATGTGGTAAATTGTGTAACAAAGAGTTTTATTAATAGATCCAAAGCCATTCTGATGCATATATATATATATTTTTTTATATATATATATACGTATATGTATCTATATCTATATGTATATCTATATATATATATATCTATATGTGTATATATATATATATATTTTCCACACTTGGATTATGGCTCATAGATCTGAAGCCCTTTTTAAAAGAAGGATACCAATCTGGTAGAGACACCTTAAAGAAGGTTCACTAAACTTATCACTTGCCATATGAATAAATCTTATAATGACATTAAAGGATTATGAGTTATTCACCTTGAAGGATAGGCAAACAAGAGGTGATTTACTACTACTATTCAATATAACGCCACAATTACTGACTTATGGCACATCACGGATTCTCTCAACACAGCATCTATTGACCTGACTGGAGTGCTACCCCCCCAACTACCTGCACCCTGCTGGGGAACAAACTAACTGCATGCCTCAAGGGGGCTCAACCCCTATTTTCTACTACAAAAAAGTGTCAGTAAAGGAGGCTTACAAATGCATAAAAAAACACTAGGCAAGACCAGAATGGGAAGTGATGGAGTTGGTATGAAACTCCTATCCCTAACACTGGATGTCATCATCGTGCCAGTTACAAAACTGTTTAACAAATCACTGGCTCTTGCACAATTCCCCAGGATCTGGAAACAGGATCTTGTGACACAGGTGTACAAGAATGGTGATATGTCATGCACCACCAGTTATAGGCCAATAGCCATTCTCTCACCCTTATCTAAAGCCCTGGAAAAGATTGTGGTCACCCAACTCACAGATTAACTCAACAAATACAGTCTATTATGCCCCAACCAACATGGCTTCAGACAGAATTATTGCACCTCCACTGCCTTGCTGGACTACACTGACTACTCGTACAATGCACTAGATGAAGGAAAACTGGTGGGGTCAGTCTTCATAGACCTCACCAAAACCTTCAACACTGTCAATCACTCTGTCCTCCTGACTCAACTACAAAACCTGGGGGCAGAGGCTGGAGGTACCACAAGTGCTCTGGTGTTTTCTGGAAGGGGGCAGGGCAGACACTGGCTGTCATTGCACGTCCTCACTCCGGGGAAAAAACAACAAGACAATCTCTCGGCTGCCCGCTAATGAGCCGGCTACATTATGCCAATCCCTCTGGCTACCTAACTCTGCTATGGCAGCCCTATTTGGGAGGGGTCAGTCCTGAGAATGTGGGATCAGAAGCTAGGGCAGGGCAAACCTCACAGGAGGGGTTAGGGGAAGCTGGGGGCCAAACATAGAAAAAAAAATAATAAATAAATAAATTGGACAAGTTTATAGCGAATGGCTACCTACCCAGCTAATACTACTGAGAAGTGTGGAGCAATTGTTTATGGGTTATCTGCCTTTTATTGTACTTCAATCCAAGTATAAACCCAAGTATATGGGGGTGTGTGGCTTGGCCCTGAACAAGATGGAGGTCTGATCTCTGTGTTCTACACCTTCTCACTTCAATCTGTCCTTATTTACAACCATCTTTGCATGATTCGGCTTCCTGATGATGTATTTTTGATTAACAAGATCTCCAAGAGCAGTCTGCATGGTTATTTCCTATTAATTTCTTCTATTTGGGCATTTTTTCAAATAGACATCATCTTTCTACCAAACTGGGCCTATAAGATGGCTGAATCACCACAACAACTGATTCCTTTGGAGACAGTAGAAACCATGTTTAACAAACTTATACAAGATGCGAAAGAACTAAAAGTGGTCACTCAACAAAATACAGTTACCTTGCAAGTGATAGATCTCTGGTTAGCTATGACAGAGAATAAAGCAAATACTAATGAAGTGGTCTTACAGGAACTGCAAGTTACAATCAGACACAAGAACCACACAATCAAAGATCTTCAAACAGAAATTTATGATCTCAAAAATAGAAGCCAAAGAAACAATCTTCATTTTATTGGCATTCCTGAGGAAGTGGAGTAGGGAGATACAACTGCTTTTCTACTTCGTGTATTACCAAAGATATTAAAATTGCCCTAAAATCATGGTATTCTTATTGGGAGATCACATTGTTCCCTCAGGCCAAAACCCTCCTCTGATCAGAAACCTAGGCCAATACTTGCCAGATGTTTGAACTTTGCGCACACTGAATTATTATTAAAAAAGGCAAGGGAGATAGGCCCTCTTACCTGGCAAGAACATCCTATATACATCTTCAGGGATTTTTCAAAGGAGGTCTCTGTGAAAAGTCGAGCATTCACAGCTACCAAACACACAATGCATCAACTTGGTATCAGGTTTGTCCTACGATATCCTGCCACAATGAGCATCTTTTAAAATAAGAAATATAAGGACTTTGAGACAGTAGAAGCCTTAACAACTTCTTTAAACAGTAATTGGCCTTAACCTTCGCTAGAGACAAAAGCTGGAGCTTCTGTCACTGCACCGGCTGATCCACTGCCCACACTGGATACGGCTACTGAGGAAGTTTTTACTGGGCCATCCATGCCTGTTACTACCCGAGATGACTCTTTCATAAATACAACAGCAGTCAGGCAATCTGTGCATCTGCAAGAGAAAAATGCAATGGAAAGCAATCATCTTACTCATAAATGTTCTAGCCCAGTCAACAGTTAATGCTAGTTAATTATTGAAAGGTGAGCTATATGGACATAAATCTATCAGCTCTGCAAGTCCTATGAATTCTATGAATAAAACTGGCATCTTATGAAATGTAGGTGTTGTAACAGAAGTTAAGCCTTCCATTCTCTTACATAGTAAATACTGTATGTGCCACTTAATGATATTCCAGTGGAACCCCAAATCCACTCTGATAACTCTAATCTCCCAATGAACGAGAACCCCTCAATTTCATTTGGTACTGACAATACCCCTGTGGATATTTCATGTTCAGAAGTTGCGGTTAGCGCTCCACAAAAGTCACTGAAACCATTGAAGAAGAAAAGACGCAGTAAAGAGTAAAAATAAACCTGATATTGGCTTTACAAAGTCAAGCAAATCTAAATTATTTCCTGCTCTAAGTACATAAGTATTTATCTTTCAGTGTAACTTGGATATAAATTTTATCTGTATCACCTTGTTTTACTATATTTGACAAAGTTTTGATGTGGTGGTACTCAGTGGTTATTTGTTGGTACCACTTGTACTGGCACTTCTAAGTATGGAGGTAATATGTTTTATGTGTATAAAGACTATGATCCGTTAATGCTCATACGCTAACTTGAGCTGCATTATAGTTTTCTTTTGTATATGTTGCCCTTTGGGTGAATCTCCATGATGGAAGTTAATTTTTGTATGGACCATTCGTTCTCTCTTGTCTTTCATATTCCTTGCAGGGAATCAACGTGTGCACCAGTTCAAGCAAATATGCCATGTTTACTTGTGGAATGTGAGGCTACTTACTGGTCACCTTGGGAATATATGGTTGATGCTATAAGACGCTTGATGTAGGTATGTACTGTAGCTTGGTATCGGCATCCGGTTAGGACTGCTCCAACAACCCTAACTTAGAACTTGAACTTTTACATGAGTTTCTGTTGCATAAGATGTGAGACTTTATGCCTTTAATGATATTCTGAGTCTACTGACTTCTTATGTTGCATAATTAAAATACATTGTTCAGGACTAGAGCTTGCCATTTGTTTTTGGCAATGTTCTAGGTCTACCTAAGATGGCTTCGCTTTTCATTTATATTAAGTTCTCTTTGAATACAAATTATAATGGAGTTTTTTCATGTCTCACATGCAAAGTGGGGTTGTTCTGTATAGTCACTAGACTAGATAATATTTACATTATTATATTCTGGATGCTCCCATGTTTGCACTATGTTTTAGCTGTGCAGGGATTCAGAGTATCAGGATAACTCAACCTAGGTTAAAGTTTTGATAGTTCTTTTCTTTCTGGTCATGCCCCTCACTTACAGGTGGTCAATGGATAGGAATATAGGAGTAACCTCAGCTATAGTAATGTTACTTTAAACATGTTGATTATTATTATTTCTAGAACTGATTGTTCTTATGTTCTTTATCAGTTTGCTAATGTTGTAACCCAATCTATTACTAGACCTTGAACTTTGGAAGGATTAGTAGTATTCCTAAGCTTGATACCTATTTTTTCAGCTATGGGGTTTATTATTTTACAACAATATGGTGTGCAACAGTTAGATATTGCTGCTAAATGTGGTAAGTGCCATACATGAATAAAATATGGGTATATAAGAACACTGCTTTGGTATACATGTAAGTTTAAATGTCACGGGAGTTATGATTATTCAATGTTCATTTCCCATCTCTTAATTGTATGTACGGGACATGTTTTAAATTATACCTGTTTCATAAAGCACAAGGTTCCTTACTGAATTTGCATATATAGGCATCTAATTATTAGAATGGACCTCAATAATAAGGTTGCTTTATATATAATAATGGTCCAAAACTAATTGCGTTACCCTAGATATTTTTTGACCATTGTTATTGGTGTATAATGTTTAATTAATTAAAAAAAATATTACCTGCAGTTCGACATAATTTTGAATTTGATTATATATGCTCCTTAAGTATTATGTGTTAATATATGTTTATTGTTTTAATTTCCTTTGTTAGATATGAGAATCTGTTATTTTTGTGTTACCATATCTCTTAGGTACAGTTATTTTGGTGATAGTGAATTGATTAGCCAATTGCTAATTTCTTATTGACTTATTTCATTAGTAATTCTTTGATGGCTGTACAATACATTTTGCAACTTAAACAGGTTGAAGTTTCTGAAGGTTAACCTTTCATGATGGTTTGTTGATAGTTAATTATGAGTCTATGGAGTACTCATTACTTATCAGAGAGGTGTTGAACTTTATTATTCTCTTCACTCTCTGATTTTTTCTACATGCCCTGATAGACAGAGTAGCTGTCTTGGTTTGAGTATTCATAACTGACCCATACCTCTCTGCAGGGCTTGAAATAAGGGGACGCCATAAGCGTAGATTGTGGGGGGCAGAGGCAAGCTGCCCCCTGAGAAAATGAACCAGGACTTTTTAGGGCCCAGCCTCCGTTCTCAGTTATCTTTTTTTTTTTTAGTATTGAATGGGCTCAGGGCTATGCCCAGATGCCTGCACCTCTCTGGGGGAGGGGTGCGGCATGGCACCATGTCTCTTAAAAAAAAACTATCCCCTTTTCCGATTGGCTGCAAGCCTGCAACCATAGTAGCCTGCATGTTACAGCCAATCAGAGAGTGCTGCAAGCTGGTGCCATTGGGCGAGCAGTACTCCATTAGTGGCGCCATTTAGTTGTCTGTGTGTGCCTTCTATGAAGGAGCAGCAGCAGCGTCCATATAGCGTAGGGCTGAGGAGAGATAGCTATTTGAGGATGTCGAGCAGCAGTCGTTGGTTATCTGTCAGGTGTCACCAGTGTCTCAGTCAGTCTAGTGTTCCCACCCTCCTCCTGTCCTGAACAGCCCAGTTTAAATATACCTCACCCGAGTCCTCTGACTACTTACTCTCTGTTTCTCAGTGCAGCCAGCTGTGCTCTGGGCTCTCCCACTGCCACCTGAGCCTCCCATCCCTGAGAGCCTAGGAGTCTTGCAGCCACAAGGCCTCTACCACCAGACAGACCAGGTGGTGGAGAGAGAGTAGTACAATTACAGTGAGTCTGAGGCACAGCCAGGCTTGCCTGCACACCCAGCTCCTGTGTCCAGCAGGCCAGAAAGACTTACCGTGTTGTCGGCAAGTCCCACACCATGCCCGTTGCCCACCAGTTCCACGGTCCACCAAGAGGGATTATTCAGGTCAGTGAACAGCCAGGCCCAGAACAGTGAAGAAGCCGGTGGTCATGCAGGCTATAGCAGACCCATAATGTGACACATTCATCTGGTGTCAGAAAAAATGAGTTACTGTCTCATTGGGGGATTAATCAGGAGAGGAACAGGACTGTTGGGAGAGACTCAGCTACCTGACCTGCCTTCTTGGCCTTGCTGTGCCCTGCTGCATGCTGCCCTGTCTGTGCCCTTACTGATTTGGTGAGTAACTGGCTGCAAGCTGGTTGTTGAAATTAATACCATTCACATCCCAGAAATGTGTCTTTGGGGTTGTCTTGGCCATGGCTATGTGTCTGGCTGGGGGTGGGTGGAAGGTTTGCTGTCAGCTTGTGTTTCTTTGGGTGGGAGGGGATTTGCTGGCTGTTGAGGCTGTCCATGTTGGTGGGGTGGGTTGGGGGGCCTATTTGCTTGGTATGGTGTGGACACTGGTCATGTTGGTGGGGTGGGGACACTCAGTTACTGTGCTACTGGTGTGGTGGGGTTTGTTGGGGAAACTCACTGGATGATCTGTGTTTGGTGGGGCTGGAGGGATGGCCTGTTTTGTGGGGTTGGGGTCGGGGAGACAGTCTGTGTGTTTTGGGGCTGACTCACTGAGAGGATAGTCAGTGTTTTGTGCTGTGGAAGGGCTTGCATTTGGTGGGGCTGAGGGGGGATGATCAGTGTTTGGGGCTGGGGTGGTTAGTGTTTGGGACTAGGAGGGTGGCCAGTGTTTGGTGGGGCTGGGGGGACAGTCTGTTTTCTATTCTGGGGTCTGGTGGGTGGAGACACAGGCCATGGTGATGTGGGGACACTGGCTGTGATGGTGGGGTGGTGACACTAGCCATTGTTTAGTGGACTTGGCTGGCCATTTGTCTGTGGGGACTGTCCATGATGGCAGAAAAGGGGGACTGTCCATGTTTGCCTACTGGGTGTCTTGTGGGGAGGGGGACTATTTGCTGGTCAGGTGTCTGGGGGATCTTTCCATGTTGGCTTATGGGGGTGAATGTCGGTGATTGCTGATCAGGTGTCTAGGATGGACTGTCAATGTTGTTTGGGAGGGATCTCTCTGTGTTTGCTAGCCAGGTGTTTAGGGGATTGTTCATGTTGGTGGGGAGGGAAATTCTGTGTTTGCTAGCTGTGTATTGGGGGTGGGGACTGTCCTTGATGGGATATGGGGGACCGTCCATGTTTGCTGGCTGCCTGGGTATCTGGTGGGACTGTCCTTATCAGTTGGAAGGAGGGCATTCTATGCTCCCTGGCCCAGTGCCTGGTGAGGAGGGGACTGTTCGGTGTCTGGGGACTGTCCTTGTAGGTGGAGTGAAGGGGGGGACAGTCCATGTTTGCTGACTGTGTTTCTGGTGGACTGTCCATGTTGGTTAGGAGGGGGGACATTCTGTGCTTGCTGTCTGGGTGTTAGCATATAAACATAAGTAAATGTTAATGCAAAATCACACATGCCCACACAATGCAAAGCATCATGGGCTGCATATGCAAATCCCACAGAATGTTATGCTGGTTCAACTTTAAGCAGAATTGCATGGTGCTGAAAGGCCTCTCACACAGTTTGCAAAGGGTGCTAACAGATGACATAGACATGTGTTTCATTCTACCAGGACTCATCAGTATGCCTCATCTCTTTGACACCCCAGTGGAATGAACCAGCTACCCTAAGACAGTGTGTCTTGGTTATGTTGTGGTGAACCCATTAAAATAAAAAACTATTTAAAAGACAAAGAATCTCTGTGCGCAAACACTGAGGCAAGGGAAGTAAATGTTAAAACATAATTTCCATCTCATCCTTTACCTGTCAAGGGATGCATCTCACTGACCTGTGCCTGCAGCCAGCATACGAACGTTAGTAAATGATGAAACATTACTTCCCCCTCATCCTTTACCTGGCTGTAAAAGTAATCTTTCACTTTTTTTGATTTCTCTGATCGTCCACTATGGAGGGGTAAAACAGACAGATTCCTTGACCTTGCTGTCTCTCTCTTCACTGCCTGGCAAACTTAACCAAAGGGGTAGCTTTTTGTGTTTTCCCCTGTACAGTGTTACAAGACTAGCAAAAAAAATCTTGCAGTAAAACATGCACGCTAAAGAAATGATTATACTACTACCTGGCTATTGTTATAGCGACTACTGACTGGCCATGATTTTTTTTGGGGGGGCTGAAACACTGGTCGTGTGTGTGGGTGGGGTTGCGGACACTGCTGGTTGTGTGTCTGTGTGTGTGTGTGTGTGTGTGGTTGGGGACACTGCTGATTGTGCGTGTGTGGGGTTGGGGACACTGCTGGTCATGTTGGGGGTTGGGGACACTGCTGGTCATGTGTGTGTGTGTGTGGTGTTGTGGACACTGGTCATTTGTGTGGGTGGGGTTGGGGATACAGGCATTGTGTGGGTGTGGTGGGGCACTGTTGTGTGGGTGGGTGGAGGCACTGGCATTGTGTCGGTGGGGCAGGGTAGTAATTGCATACCAGGCAAACTGTGCTGACCAGTAGCGCAACAGCTCTCTTTCCAGACAAAGAGAGAAACATAAACAAAATGCAGTATAAAATGTGGTTTTATTTATTTTTGTGTGTCTGTGATGGGGAGGCACATACCTGGATGCCTGGAGAGGATACCAGATAAAATGGAGCTGGAAATGGTGTTGGTTGGGTGGGGTGGGGAGAGTGGCTGTGCTGTTGGGGTGGACAGAGAGTGTGGAGAGTGGCTGTGTAAGTCCATCAGGGTGCAGAGAGTAGCTGAGCTGGCTAGTCTGAGTGGAGATAGTGGCCTTGCAGGTCTGGGGTGGGGAGAGTGGGCTGTAGCTTTTTGCATGGGCATTTAATTCACTGTTACTTGCTGTGCCTTCTGCTGCCCTGCCAGCTTTGTGCTGTTGTGCTGACCAGGGCGGACTGGTACACATGCTGAAAAAAATGGTTCTGGCCACTGGTGATGGAGGAGGGAGGGTGGATGGGCATACTGGCACAGAAATATTTTTTTCAACATGTATGCCAGTCTACTGGGTCCATGCCATGCTTACCTCCCTCGTACAAGGGGCTTCTGAGCACTACAGATAAGTTTCTGTGTCAAAATTAGGAACTGTTGGAAAGTATGAAATCCTACAGTATAAAAATTGTGCATGTTTATGTAGTTTCACCTTACTGTGTAGTTCAACAAGATGTTCTGTGGTCTCTCCTCCTCATTTAGCACCCTGACCTGTGACCTAGCCATCCCCCGCCCAGGGCAGGGGGAAGGTCCGTTGTTTTGTGGTCTTTTGGTGGTTTGTTGGGCATTGTAAAATGCATTGTTTCATTTACTGCGTTGTACTGCCTGGACCTGCTTTACCCTATCTCTATCCTGAATGTAAACATGGTATAAAAAAAGTTCAATTTTTGGTGGTGTGTGTCTGGCTGTGTCTGTATATAGAAGAATAGAGACACATGCTTGGACAAAAAAATCTGTATTAAACCACATCAAACTGAAGCAACCATGTTTCATTTGTGCCATTCAAAACTGTCAGATGAGATGATTTTGAAGTAGTCTGTGGGGGGGGGAGCATCCACTGCAACCTAGGCTACCACAACCGGCCCACCACACACTGTCATAGGTGATGCTAATAAAAACCACCAACCAAGTACTTACCTTTCAGGGTGGGTCCTGCGAGGCTGTGCACAGATATCTGGAGTCGTTGTTCCAGCAAACTTCCTGTGGCGTCTGTTCTCTCAGGTTATGTGATGCAACCACTTTTGTGCCAGGGCAGTCCATGTTTGCTTGGATGGGGTTATATAACCCTGGGCATGGACAGAGATGCATATTCCTTAGGAGCCCATGGGGAGGAGAGTGGAAGGAGTTGTGGTGTGACCACACCATGCCCATGATCATCTTGAACAATGAGGGGATTTACATTGTTCTGTTGCACTGTCCCAGGTACATCAGCGTGCTTGTTATGAGCACCGCCTGAGGGATATCAGCAAGTCCCATGCTTATGTATGCAATGCTTGCTTGCTTGAGGAGAGCATTATCCTCTTCCCTTACCTTACCTAACCAGATTCAGGCATGTGACATTGAATAATATGGGATGGGATGGGATGGGAGACTAATGAATTAACTTGGTTATAAAAAGGAAAAATGTTAACACTGGGTGCAAGTAAGCAATAATGCCCAACAGGGCGTGTGCCATGCTGGGATAATGTCACGCCTCAGGTGGTTGGGTACGAGTGCATCCAATACATAAGGCATGACGTTATCTTACCATGACACACATCCTGGAGGGCATTATTGTTATTATACAGAATTAAGAAAAATAATTTTAAAGATGTTTTATTTGGTGTGGAAAAATATTTTTAAGAGAAGATACAAAAAAAACACACTAATGCTAACAATCATCAAGAGGTTCATGGAGAGGCTGAGACTACACCTGTGATGAATCGGATGTACTGGGATAACATCACAGGTCTAGCCCAAGACTGACCAGTCAGAGGCCAGCATTCATTCTTGTCATTGCATAATCACATTTTTTTATGTAATCTTTGTAAATAAGGGCTCATGCTGTGAGGATGCACATGCTGGGATGTTTCCCATACCATCCATGTTTATAGGTATACTGAAGTGGCAGAACCATTTGCTGCACTACCCTGAAACATGCTTTTTGCACTCCTCAAGGTTGGGGGGGGCTAGCTCAAACAGACATTTCAAGAAGTTCGGGATCCACTATAAGGGCTGGATTTGGAAGGGTTACGTAAGCAGCAAAGGGGGGTGAGAGACTAGTGAGCTATCCACCTGGAGGTTCAGGTGGGGCAAAATTAGGTCAAGACTGATTTAAATTGAAGCTGAGGGGAGGTCCTGTCCTCTTGAGAAGGAAGTTAAGTTCCTTACATATTTTCAACTTTACAAGTAAGTCCTCACTCCCAAGGCAGCAGAATGAAGAACTGAATACAAAACAGATCTCGGTCAGTTTTTCGACTCTGGTCTCAGGAGGAGTTGGGCCGAGAGCACGCTGCAGTAAAACTGGTGGGGTGGGGAAGTGCTCTGACTTGGCCTGTGCTGGTCCCTCCCAGGAGTTATTCAGCTGTAGTCTTAAATGTTTTTTGTGCATTATTTGATGCTGGTTGATTTGTTTGCATTACGCAAGCCACCCGCCCTCTTCACTGTCATGATATGCAAAAATCAGGACTTTTTTGTTATTTTGTCCCCCCTGTAAAAATAACAAACTATGCCCCTGGGGGGCGCTGAGTTCTAATTTGTGCTTATATTTTTGAAATTGGCACCTGCTGCTTTAAGAATTTGCAGGACAATGGCACTTGCTTTAGCTCCTTGTGTCAGAGCATATTAGTGAGTACGGAGCTCTGCAGTGAGTATGGACAGAAACTGAAGTTGAGGGATTAGCAACAGGAGAAAATGGGGCATGAAATATGCAAACTATATTGCTGGAGAGAAAGAGAGAGAGAGACAAGAGCTAAGCTGCAGAGCAAGGGCATGTGAAAAGACAGGGTCTGAATTGCAGTGAGTAATCCACACAAAGGACAGAAATTGGGAACAAGTCAATGAAAGCAGCAAAGGAAGGGACGTTGTACTATTAAAATAACTTGCTGGAGAGAATGAGAGATATATGAAGACAGCTGAAACTGGAGACTCATAGCTAGTGCATACAAAGCGAGGTAGGGAACTGAGGAAGCAGACAAACAGGAGAATGAGAGCGTGATAAACAGTGGGAGGAGTATGTGAACAACTGCAAGCAGCTTTGTAATGCTATTATGGGAGCAGAAGGGTTGAAATATGAGCAGGCTGAGTCAGGCAGCACAGAGGAGGAGATGGACCGAGCTAGCTCTAGAGTCACTGAATGGTGCTGTACAGCATTGAAGTCTAGCTGTTGTTGCAGCCTCAGCTTTCCTGGAACTGGTGCAGAGCCTGCCTACATGTTATGTAACTGCCTGTAAAAGTACAATATGTATGTCTGTGGTTACATTTTGAGAATGGAAATCTAAATGTGGCAGATCACAGATATTTATAACCACTGCCAAATATATGGAACACTACATGCCAGAAGGATATTCCACTCCTACACCCCCCAACTCATAAAAAGTAGAGGGTGCACCATCAAGTAGAGGCAGCCCCCCACCCCATCATGGTAATCAGGTTATTGGAAGAATAAAACCCTGGTAAGAAATACACTGCCGTGTCATTGTGCTCAAAAGTAGAGCTCTTTGACATACTAAAATTGAATTTATCCAGGATTAGCCTAGCTGAGATGCAACATTTGCTTTCCAGTGGGATCATGCTTCTATCCATTTCTGCAGCTTGGCAGACTGGAGCACTGAGAGGTTAAATGACTTGTTCAATGTCACTCAGTGAGTATTTGGCTTAAGTGTGATTTGAACCTTTGGTCTCCTGAATCCCAGGCCAGTGTTATGACCACTACAACCCATTGCCTCCTAAGATACATTCCAGCCTCCTAGTAGACCACACTTACTTATTTACTTGCTACTTGCCAGCAGATACAGGCCACATGGTCTATCAAGTCCTCTCAAGTATGCAGCTAGCACCCCACTTTGCAGATACCCCCCCCCCCCCACACTGCCTCCTTTCATAAATGTAAAAGTCAGCTCCTTGTTTTGCCAAAGTAGCTCCTGTTCAGTAAGAAAGTGCCAATACTCTGGATCTATTCCTAGCTCTTGACTGCTAAGTCCTTATTTTGACCTCTGCTCTGCCCATGAAAGATTGTCTTATCTCCGTCTCTGAAGGAATATTCGTTGTTATTGTTATTGTTTTTTTTTTACAATGTATATTGAGAGATACACATTTAGGATACTATTAGCCTATACATTAAATATAGCTCCTTTTAATATTTCACTTACATATTATGTTAGATGCAGTTAGAATTTATCACAAGTTGCTTTCATATTGTGATATACTACATTTGTTGAAGGCCTTGGGTCCCTTGTACATTCCCCATTTTATAATGTAATGTTACTATTTACTTATTTCTATGTCTAACATATGAATGTACACTTGGAATGTTAAGGGACTCAACACTTCTAGCAAACAAAAGTAGATTCTAACCCATTTAAAGTGGCATAAGGTACAAATTGCTTTTTTGCAAGAAACAAAGTTATCTGAAGACAATAATAGATTAAAATGTGATTGGGTAGGACATGTTTTCACAGCCTCTTCCAATGCTAAAAATTTGGTGTTACAATATTAATTCATAAAAATTTAAAATGGACACCCACTAATATCCTAACTGACCCACATGGTAGGTGGGTGATAGTTTCACTAGACACTGCCTCAGGCACATTAACTTTAATTAATATTTATGTCCCTAATAAGGACAAACCAGAATTTTTTCATAACTTAGTACTTCAGCTATCTTCCCCCAATTGTATTATTACTCCCACCATAATTGGTGGAGACTTTAATTAAGCACTCAATCCGTGCATGAATAGGAGTGACTCCATTATAGATTCCCATCCTAGAAGTATTGTGACTCTTTCTTTACTGATGAAGGATAGTGGGCTCTCAGATATTTGGAGAATTTTTTCATCTCAGGGACAGAAAGTACACTTTCTTTTCCTCTGTAGACAAATCATATAGCAGAATTGATTGCTGCTGGCTTCACCTGAGGTAGTGGTGGGCAAGTGGGCTCAATCTGCTCCGTGAAGTGATTCACAGAGCAAAGGCGGATTTGCGGAATGCTCCACAATGTGAAGCGGAGTACTTCACATTACAATGAGTAACACGCAGTCCATTGAAAACAATGACTTCACTTTACTCCGCCTAGCCAGACCACTACTCAACCAAATTTTAAGGCAAAGTGCATTAAGAACAATGCACTTCGCCTCACTTTGCTTTGTTTTTAAACTCCGAAGGCGAATTTTGCAGTGAATCATGGGATTTCAGGTCACATGGGCTTTATATTGATCTGCACAGCCTCAGTTCGAGGTACTGTGTGTAGGAAGGAGTAGGAGACAGTGTGCTCTGAGAGCTGTCTGTGATTGAAACCTTGTAAAAGCTGTTAAAAAAGCATTTTTGTGTTTTTTTGGGGACTCAAACTTTAGTTTGTCGATTGTAGGAAACCCTCCTGTGCGCATAACAGCTAGCATTTTGGTTTTTGTGTGGATTTTGAATGTTAATGTACAACATTCAGTGTGTGTAGTAAAAGACAGTAAAGTGTGCTTTTGCGGGGTGTATCTGTGGTGTAGGTAGATTTAAGTTGGAGAAACAGTGATTTATTTGTTTTTTGGTTATATTTTTGTTATATAAGTGACTGTGTTAATGTACACACAGTACTATTGTCAGTAATTGTTGACATTGTCTTGCTTATTGTGTGTTGTGTGGATCTGGTGCAGCAGTTCATAATTTCAGGTTGTTTACATTACAATACATGGCATATTACTGAACTTTTCAATTTGCTACACATTACTCATTCACCATTGTAGACAAACTGTTCTGTGTGTGTGTGAGTGTGTGTGCGGTGTTGCGTGACATCAAATAATACACCTTTTATTGTGCCACAGACTAGTGTAATTGCAGGCACAGCAGTGTGAACCTGCTATCCACTGCAGCTGCCTGATTTTGTACGGCAATCGTGGTATCTGTTCTTTGTTTTGCTGCTTGTACTGCCGTAAAAATCTGCAGTCAGTGCTCCCCCCTACCCCCACCGGCAAAAGGAATTTTTTACCAGACTGGATTGTTTTTGTGACCTCATCAGCACCACTGGTTACTAAAGTTGTTTTCATTGTGTGACAGATTAGTCTTTTATCTGTTGCAGACGCTACAGTTGTTTTTTTGGCTTCACATCCAGCGTTCCCCCAATCAGAGAGTGAACATATCAAAATCTAAATTTGATTATGATATTGTGGATGATCCTCCAAATTGCTCGCAAAGAGATGTGCAAGCAAAGCTGGTTTTTGCCATGGCAATGCTGGCAGTAAGATAGTCTGTGGGCATGGAAGTACGCAACGCATAAGTGCATTGCTGATGTGAGGAAAGGTATTTCTCCTGCAATGTTTTTTACAGCCCAATCAATAGCTTCACTCATAGTTGGAGGAGATGATGTTTCCCCAGCCGGTGGCGTTAGTGCTACTGGTGTTAGTGGTGGTGGTAGTATTAGTATTGGAGCATCAAGTTTGAATTCCGACCAGTGTACCGTATCCAAAAATATTGAGTGTGAAGCAGAACAAGTGAGTGGCAGCATAGATGATGTCACACTTCCCAGTAACATTCCAGTAACTGAACCTGAGGATTCTGATAACAATGTCAACGATAGCATTCAATGTGATACGTCCACTGTGGCAGTTAATGTCACGCATTTTCCATGAAAAATATCAGGTGATGGTGGTATTGCTGCTGATGATGAATCTGATGATGACGATGATGTTGCTGTTGCTGCAACATGCAGTCCACATGCTAGCATCCAAGCTGAAGATGTGGATGTGTGTGACATTGATGAATAGGATAATGATGTAATTGACCACAGTTGGGAACCGGAGAAAAAGAAATTCAAAGTGGCTGTGTCTGAGTCTGTTTGCAGAAATCCCCCCCCCCGTAAAACTTGTGATTTAGCAGTTTTAATTGATGATGATGACCCAGTAATAAATACGATAGGTAGTCATGGTGGTCAGTTGTAGTCCCGGTGTGCAGTGCCCGAAACATCACATGCCCCCACTTCAGTGCTTAAAATAACAGACTTAAATAAGCCACATCATGGACATGTTAAAAGCAGAGCATCACAATCCCTTGTTTGGGATTTTTTTGTTTAAGATGCAAATGGTGAGTCAGTTGCAATCTGCCAGGTTTGCCATGTGCGTGTGAGTCGAGGTAAAAAGGGGAGCCATCTGGGCACAGGAGGACAGCATACACATCTTAAAAACAGGCACTTGGCACTGTGGACCCAGCACAAGCTGGCAGCTAATATCACAGTGAGGTGTTCACCCTCGTCACTGGCAATGATAGCGAGCATGTTATCCCCTTCCATGACTGTTAAGTCTGGTAGTAAATTAAATGTGTGCAGTACTGAGGTAATAAGAGCAGTGGATTACTACAGGCATGATGAGGTGGAGGACCTAATGACTTTAAAATGTTTTCCAGTCCTGGTGAGAGTAGCAGTTGTGGTGGTGGTGAATGCAGTATGTCTAGTGCAAGTGGTTCATCAACCCCAGTTGGCAAATCTGGCAAAATAACTGCATTTCTGGGTTTTTCATCATCACCTGAGCAACCATCTTCATCAAACGTCCACACTCCACCCACTTCCAATGCCATTCATCACAGAGCACAACCATTTGTGATCACACCCTGTGTAAAACATTTAAGTCAGCCCACATTACAGAGTGATTTTGCGCATAAGCTGAAGTACCCCCCCCAATCATACAGTGTCACGTGAACTTAATGCTGCTGTAGCGAAAATGCTGGCAATTGATCTTTTGCCCTTCTCCTTTGTGGAGAATTCTGGGTTCTGGCAGTTTGCTGCACGTGCTTGTCCAAAATGGAAAGTCCCATCCAGGACATACTTTTCTACCCCTGCTGTCCCCGAGTTGTTCCGCACTGTGTCTGACTCAGTAAGACATGCCCTTCAACATTCCTCCTCTTCATTCATCCATTTAAGTATGGATATGTGGACAAGTGGAAAAACAGCGGGGAGTTCATATTTGTGTATAACTGCACACTGGGTGCAGGTGCCGAGGGTTGTTTGTGATGTTGGTAGTGTGAATAATCAGTTTAGTAAGGTGGATTGTCATGGTAGCCATCTTCCAAAAAATTCGACAGCATGCAAAGATTGCTATGCACAATGTGACCTGTTCACACACTGGTGAGAACATGTTGGATGTGGTACTGACTGAAATTGAGAAATGGCCAAACCCTCTGTCCATGAGAGCTGGGTTCATAGGAAGTGACAATGGGTCAAATGTGGTGAAATGCATCACGAATGGTGTTTTTTTCAGGTTCCATGCATGGCCTGCTGTTTAAATCTTGTGGTGCAGGAGTTTCTGCAGCACCCTGATGTAAAGGAAATGCTGACCGTTACACAATGTGTCAGCTCTCACTTTTCAAGATCTGGAAAGAGTCGTGACCAACTGCGGCAGTTGCAGATACAAAACAGCCTGCCTCAGCACCGCTTGTAGCTGGAAGTTGTCACCCGATGGAACTCCACTTTATACATGGCAGAGAGGTTGTATGAACAATACAAAACCATCTCAGAATATCGTGTGATGCACACTAGCCGTGACAGTTCTGGGGCCTCCATGTCTATGACGACTGAACAGTGGCGCCTCATGGACTCTGTAATAACAATTTTGCATCCTTTTGAACATGCCACACAGGCAGTGAGTGGCGAGTCTGCCTCCATTAGCCAATCAGTTCCACTGCTGTGGGTGCTGAGGCAGACATTGGTGAATGTACAGCATGGCCTTGATGTTGCCGGAGACAGTGGTAGCAGTATGTTGCTGCAACACATGCTGACAGTATTTGACCAGAGTCATCATTTTGTGAGCATTCAACATAGTGACAACTTTGCCATAGCAACAATGTTGAATCCACGATACAAACGTGGAATTGCATCAGTACTGGAGGGAGGGCCTGATCAGGTAAAAAATATTAGTAGTCAACTGGTGCGCTTGGTTCATGGGGCACAGAAGTCACATGCCAAGGTCAGCAAAACTCAGCAGCATAATCCAGCTGAAGGTGTACCTGTAGGACTAGCAAGCATATCCTACAAGGAGAAGGGGACAGCAGTTCAAGGTGGTCTGTCATCCAAAGTGGCTGGCATCAACCCGCTTTGGGAGGCTTTGTCCCAAGTGGGTATTTGTGAAATAAATCATTCAGGAGAACAGGATAATGCATCAACAACTGGACTTAGTGCAGCTCAGAGAATGGTTGAGTCACATTTGTCTGAAAACAGGCATCTGACAATAACTGAAGATCCTCTTTTGTACTAGAGTGGAAAGGTCAGTGAATGGCCAGAGCTGACTGCAGTGGCACTGAAGTACCTCACATGCCCACAATCCAGTGTAAGTGTTGAGAGGGTATTCAGCTTAGCAGGTGCAATAATCAGGGATCATCAGACAAACCTGTCTCCTGCAAATGTTAGTTTGCTAACATTAATTAAAATGAAATGAGAGGCACATGCCAGCAAAGACTGCAACCTCGGTATTCATACCCCAGCCTACTCATGGTGGTTTTGGTGATGTGGAAATGGACCATCCTGGTGGCACTGGTTGCCTGAAATGGCCCACCACTGATGTAGATGATGACACAATGGAGAAAGAATTTCCCAGTGGTCAGACTTCAGACATAGATGACTGTGAGGGCAGCTTTCTGTATGGAATGATGATGTGGTTAATGTTGGCAGGTTTTAACTGAAGTTGTTAAAAGGTGATGTGCAACCCCAGACCACCACCACTGGGACTGATGTTAGCCACTGCCACCACTGAGCATGAGTCTGTCTGACCCCCCAGACCTCCACCACCACTGGAACTGATGTTAGCCACTGCCACCACTGAGCATAAGTCTGTCTGCCACCCAGAACACCACCACTGGGACTGATGTTAGCCACTGCCACCACTGAGCATGAGTCTGTCTGGCCCCTGGACTACCACCACCGGGACTGATGTTAACCACTGCCACCACTGAGCATGAGTCTGTCTGACCCCCGGACCACCACCACTGGGACTAATGTTAGCTACTGCCACCACTGAGCATGAGTCTTTCCGCTCCCCCGGACCACCACCACTGGGACTGATGTTAGCCACTGCCACCACTGAGCATGAGTCTGTCTGACCCCTGGACCACAAGCACTGGGACTGATGCCACCACTGAGCATGAGTCTGTCCAGACCACCACATCCATCAGCCACACAAAGCTTCTTAATATTTAAACCATAAAGTGAGTATGTATGCTCATGTTTGTTATGCTGTTTCACTTCCTTTAGTTGTATGTTTTGTTTTCTGTAGCTTTTCAGAGCTGCAATGGTAAAACACATACAGTACACTTATTTTGTTTTCTTACAGGTTAACAAAAAAAGTATCCATTGCTATAACTCGGTGGGAATGGTACTGCAGTTGTACTGTACAGAGAGGAACCTATGGAATATCCATGTGAAATCGATTCTGGTAAGTATGAAGATTTTATTTCATCCATTTCATTGTTTTGGAAAGACTTCAGCAAATAGTGCACACAGGTTGTGTTAGTTGACAAGATGTGGGTTTGAAATGTAACTTGACTTGAGATTGAGAACCAGGGAGGGACAAATAATAATTAAGCTGTAAGAAGTCATTCATTTCTTTTTTTAGGAAACTTCCAGATGCTTTGTTGTTCTGTCAAAGTGGCCTTACCCAATAAAGTTCTTCAACATCAGGCACCCTCCTCCCCCAGGCTTGGGCAGACATGCAACACACAGAAGTCATTTCATTAGATGACTATGACCATCATTAACAACCGGACTCCAGAATGATGCAGATGAAATCTGTGAAGAAGTAACAAAATAAGAAACCATTACAGACAAACCTGCAAATGAGATTCCCACCACCCCCAAAAAATACTTACCTTCATGTGCTTGAGAGTTATCCATTTCCAATTTCAATGCAAAAAATTCTCATTGATCACTGGAATGTGCACACCAACAGTTTCTGTGACCTGTGATACAGAACAATACCATGAGTACATGTCCATGTCAACCCCCTCCTCACCTACAAAATACACAAACATATATCTATATATATATATCTACTCACCAAGGCTACTATTAGTGTACATACAAAGGGCACCCTTCCATCCAGTTGAGATGATCACATTGCATTTGCTCGAATTGCCTCGCAGAACACATTGGACCAGCAACAGGACACTCATGGTCATCATTTTATTCTGGGGGACTTTGTATGTGCTAAAACACTCTTATTCACTGTGTTACCACTTGTCAATTTTCTGCACACAAGGAGAATGCATTCTGGGCATGCAGAAAAAAATCTGGGAACTCTGTGCCACCACTGCGCACATGACTGAGTGTGCCATTAATTCTGGGGGACTTTGTATGTGCTGAAACATTCTCATTTCAATGTGTTACCACTTGTCAATTTTCTGCATGCAAGGCATGACTGAGTGTGCCATTAATTCTTGGGATGCATTTTGTGTGTTGTGTGATTGTTGTGAGCTCATTATGTCATACTGATATTATCAATTAGAGCAGCATTGCAAGAATGTCGTGACAATTTTGAACTGTACTTTTTTGTACTACTTTACATTGCCACAGCCACTAGTTACCTCCGAGTTGTGACTTGAATGATACACTTCTTTTCACAATTTCTGTCTGCTTTACTTAGTTGACTACTTTTTTTAATGTATGAAAAAACATGAGCATGCCTTTCAATATTGTTCTGACCAGATTTGTATTTATTTGCAGCTGCTTTTCAATAAATATTGTTCCGTGGTGTCATAAAACACTGCCTGCTGCATAACTGTTAATTTACAACAGAAGTGATATATAACAACTAACTGATGTGATGGAGAAAAGCAGAGGAAAACAATGACAAAGACCTGGTCAGCACCAATTTAAAAGGAATGCTCCTTTCATTATTTCACACATGAAAAAAGGTAGTACAGCAGACTCAACTACTGGAAATTATAGTATCATTCCAGTCAGGATGTAAGTAAAGTAAGTTGTAACATAGCATTAAAAAATATAAGTCAGGGTTCTCAACAGATTGTTGTGCTGCTGCTCTACAGAGATTCACCACCTTACATAGTTATGGTGATGCACATAACCTAATATGTGGGCACCTTACTTCCAGGTGAATATTTCTTGCTCCACATAGTGCAATACACTTCTGAGAAAATCACCCGTAATTTCATTACAGTGTGTCACGTGATGGAGGAATTCCCATTCAGAAAAGCCACTCACATTCTGCCCCCCTTTCTCAGCAATGTTAGGACATGCTGTCAGGGGGAGCACAGGTGCATGCTCCACTATAGTGAATGTCCAGCAGCTATCCCAATGTTTCGTTATGTTATAAGGTTCACTTTGTGGTGAAATGTGGGAACATTTCCACTAACAAGGCTCTTCTTACTGGAAATGTGCCCATACATTTCACCACAAACTGACCATTATAACATAAAGAAACATTCAGAAAGCTGCCAGACAATCGGACATTCACTGTAATGGAGCATGCAGTCACGTTCTCCCTGGAATCACATCCTAACGTTGCTGAGAAAGGGGGGGCAGAATGTGGGTGGCTTTCCTGAATGGGAATTCCTCCGCCACATGACACACTATAATGAAATTATGGGCGGTTTTCACAGAAATGTATTGCACTATGTGGAGCAAGAAAGAATCCCTTGGAAGGGAAAATGTGTATTATTATTAAACAATAACAACAAAAAAACCAAAAAAAACAGTACAGCACAGTAGTGGGGTGGGAGGGTCCAGAAAACAATCCCTTAATGTGAGCATGGGATGCCATGGTGTTCCAGCAGCAGGTGCAGCATTGTGAGTATTTGCAGCCACTGTTGTTGGATTGTGTTGACCTGCTGCTGCACAGCACCTACCCTCTGATTATTCTCCTCCAGGGCTGCCCAACTCCAGGGCAATTTCGACCTCTGTTGCAGGGACTGTGGCGGGGTCCACTGCAGGTGGAAACCCAGGTGGTGGTGGTGGTGGAGAGGGTGGTGCTGGTGGCTGTGGTGGTGGTGGTGCAGCTGCTGTACTGGCCCTCCTCCTGCTGTGGTGGCGAGGCACAACTTCAACCCCAGCAGCACCCTTGGCCACTGCCACAGAAGGGCTAGCAGGTGGATGCCTGGACCCTTCCATGGCAGCCTGCCACTCCACCTTGTGGTAGTTCTACATGTGGGTACACTGGCCACTGGTCCCCAAATGTGTCCCTCGGGGGCCATGGCACACCAGCACACCACACAGATGGCACACCATGACTGTGCTGTCTCCCCTCACAGAGTTAAAAAGCTCCCACACTGGGGAGCTGTGGGGGGAAACAGATACAGTCCTCACACCACCTATGTTTTCCTGGGGCACCTCCTGTGGCTATGGAGGTTGTGGAGGGGGTGCTGCTGGAGCCCCTACAGTGGCTACCGGTGGTGGTGGTAGTGGTGGAGTAGGTGGATGCACAGCAGCCACCAGTGGCACTGGTACTGCTGCTGCTGCTTCCACAGAGGGGAAGCAAAACTCAAGAGTTGAGACTAGTCCAGCATCACATGACCACCCCCACATGTCTGCACTCCCCTCCTCTGACTGTGCCCACGGGCCAGCGACTCTCCTTCTTCAGGGTCAATCCTTCCCACACAAGTCCCCGACCCCGACTATTAAAAAGGCCAACCACAGTTGACGCCTAGTCTTCACCCAGCGGCTGCACTCACTCTCACACTCCCAGACACACACACACACACACACACACACACAGTCACACACACAAAACAAAACAAAACTTATAAAAAAAATTCACTACCAAAAAAAAAATCACAAACACAATACAAAAACGAAATAAAGATATAGTTTTTTAAAAAGCTGTTGTTTTCTTCAGACACAAAGGCAATAAAGCACTTTCTGCCAGTAGCTCAAAACTACTCTCCTCTCCAGAAAGCCTTCTCCCTCTATGACTGCAAAGGAGAAAGTGAAACTGCTTCTCTGACTCACTTCCTTCCTGCCTGGCTAAAGCATGTGACTTACAGTACTGTAAGCCATGTGATGTGTTGGGGGGCTGCCTATTTACTTGTCACTTCGCATTAAGGCATAACAACAACGCGAAGTGATAATGAGAACGCCAAGTGAGCACTTTGCAGTGGCCACTTCGCGTCGTACTCCACCAACGTGAAGTGACCACTTCATGTTCACTTCACCAGTGGATTAAAAATTTGCTGCATCTCTAACCTGAGGTTACTGAAAATGTACTGGATGTCAATATTTTACCCCTCCTTATCTCTAACCATTCTCCTGTGGAGTTGCACTTACTCTGGGGCTCTCCTCCCATTAAATCTCCTTTGAGGTGCCTAGATCCTCTTCTACTTAAAGACACTGATTTTATGCATTGGATCTGGGCACAAATGCAGGATTATATGTTTCATAATGATCCCAAAGCAACATCTATAGCAGTCTACTGGGAAGCGCCTAAAGCCACATTGTGTGGTAAAATTATTAGTTATGCTGCCCATAGGAAAAGATTAAGAGAACAATTGTTAAAAGATCTTGAAAGCACACTTAAATATAAAAGAATTTCAGTATGCAGCAACCCCTTGTCCCAATGCTAATTTGCCATTACATCGTGAGATTATAAAACTACGTATGATAATTAATTATTTCATTTCCCATAAGGCTGAAACTGTTGTTCTTAAACTTAAACACAAATATTGGGAAGGGGAGAGAAAGGGGGAAAATTATTTGCATAGCATCTTCATGCACAGCAGATGGGCCGTCACATTGCTGCCTTGAGGGATAGAGCTGGACAAATACATACTTATAATCCTTCTATTGATCAGATTATGTTAGACTGCTATAAAAATCTGTACACTTCTTGCTCTCCCACTCATCCCCTTCATATTAAAAACTTTTTGGCTAAGTTAATTTTACCTCAACTTTCTTCTGAGATGACTGATATACTTGAAAAACCCATTTCAATAAATGAAGTTCAGAAGGCTCTGTAATCTTTAAAATCTGGGAAATCACCCGGGAGTGATGGTTTTCCCATATCATTTTATAAACCTTTAGCTGATATAGTTTGTCCCATATTACTTGAGGTTTTTCCTGAATCTATTACTCTTGGAATGTTACCTCATTCTCTAACTGAGGCAATTATTTCACTACTACAAAGAAAGATAAGGACACAACCCTCTCTTCTATCACCCTGTTTCTTTGCTTAATGTTGATGATAAAATATTCACAAAAATCCTAGTCTCATGTCTAGAATCTTTTATTCCTCATCTAGTACACAGATCTCAGGTAGGTTTTGTTAATGGGACGTTGGGATCAGATCACTTTCACTTGCTATTTCATCTCATATACAAAGCTAAAAATATCAAAGCCCCTGCAGTGATTATTGCCGTTGATTTTGAAAAAGCTGTTGATTCTTTAAATTGGGAATACCTTAGTCCTTGTACTATCTGATATGAGAATTCGCACCTATTTTTGATCTCTGGTAAAACTTTTATATACATCTCTATGAATGAAAGTTTTAACAAACACTGTGTTATCTCAACCCTTTAATCTAGCTAGAAGTACATGACAAGGGTGTACATTATCCCTTTTACTTTTTTTTTAGCTTTGGAACCCCTTACAGCTGCCCTTCACCAATCCAGGGAAATAAAAGGCATTTCAATCGACAACATTCAGTATACATCACTCACTTATGCTGAAGGTTTATTATTTTTAGTTGAGGATTTAGAACTTTCTGCAATGCCACTTTTATCATTTCTTAAATCCTTCAAAGAGATATCTGGACTTATGGTAAATTATCATAAAACAGAAATTTTACCATTAAATACATTTTGTAAACCATGTATGAATAACTCTCTAGGCTTCTGATGGGCTCAGCATGGCATTATCGATTTAGGGATACAAAATTACTTCTAATACTAAAATGGTATGAGAGGTGAATCTTCCAGCCTTACTTACAGAAATTAAAATAATTTTTGACAGATGAAACTCCTTAAATTATCCCTGATGGGTAAATTTGCTGCTACGAAAATGACAATAGCACTGAAGATTTTTATCTATTATCTAATATTTCATTACTTCTACCTACCCCATTTCTGTCAAAAATTGATAGAATGTTAGGGGACTTTATATGGGAATGTCGTACTCCACGATTTATCCGTATTAAGTTATGGACGCACTGGATCAAGGGTGGATTCGGTCTCCCCTGGTTTTCTGCTTACTTATGGAGATTCAGACCATCACAAACTATAAAATGGTTTACCAGACCTAATATACATTTTCCATTATGGTTGAAAATGGAAGCCACTCTTACTCCTGGTGAAGTTCCCACTAATTTCATATACAATGCCTTTCCCAAAAAAACTTAAAGATCTTCCTACTATAGTCTCTTCAGTTTACTATTGACTTAAATTACATAAATGGCTTAAAACTAACCCTAAATCCTTTTTATATACTTCTATTTGGGGTAATTCTAATATTACCCTGGATGGTCAGCTATTGTTTTATAGTCTATGGAAATGCAGAGTGATCTTTTTTTTAAAAGATATATTGAAGGAAGCGACAGATACTTTGATTTCATTTTCTAAATTACAACCCAAATAGAACATATCCAAACATGACTTTTGGAAATATTTGCAGATGAGAGCTGCCAGTATACCATCTATAAATTCATGCTGCAATCAAGCCCACCCAGTCACTCCAATATCTTTCTGGACACATAAATCATCTGGCATAGTTAGTAGAATATACAGATCTATTATAAATTCTTTACCAGACTAATCACTTTCAGCTAAAGCCAAGTGGGAGTTGGCACTACAAACAGATATAACTGATGTGGAATGGAAAAAGTGCTGGACTTTGTGTCATACTACTTTTAAGGATACATGTAGTAGGTGTATTCAATTCAAAATTCTACACTCGTATATAACACCATCAGTTTTATATCATATTAGTTTGGCTTCCAATGACAATTGTTGGCATTGTAATACAGCAGGTGGTACTTTATCATATTTATTATGGTTCTGTGAGCCAGTTTATTCCTTCTAGCAGAAAGTTCACTGCTTCGCATTGGACATTATTGGTTGCAATATCCCTTTTAATCCCAAATATATTTTATTAGGTATTTAAGACAGTAACCACAAAATCTCTTATTTCCAAAACAAATAGCTACATATTTTATTTCTGCAGGAAAAATGCCTAACCTTAATTAGTTGAAGAACCCTGAAAATACCTTCATTTGAGGACCTCCTTAACAATATGACACAGGCTGTGTCCTCTGAGCACTTTTCCTACTTGGCTTTAGATCATCTGAATGAGTATAATCTATGCTGGAAGAACTATAACACCTTCTTACTCTCTTATTAAGAGAAGATCTTGTATAGGCTATTTAGATGTACAATATATTTTACTTAATTTCATTTTATGGGAAAGTATCTCTCAATGTATATATGATTTGTTGTAATTGCTACTTATTTGAAATATAGGTTATCACAAGCATAGATTGATAGTACTTTATTATCTTACTGGCAAACTTCATATGGTTATGCTCAGTCAGGCATTTTCATCTATTTATGTATTTTTACATTTGTGCTTGTGTTTGTTTTGTTATGATAATGAATTGTTTCTTTTTTGGGGGAAGATTGTTAATATTCTAAATAAAACGATTAACTGCAAGAAATAAACCCGAGTATATCACCTGTTCAGGGATTCTCACTCATATCCTGTAAAGTGAGACCCCTGTCTACACTGTTGTGTGTCTTTCTCTCAGTCCTTAGGTTCTTAGTTCTTTGCACCTTTGATGTCATCTCACATTTGGTTACTCCCATGAGGCCCTGCTTTACCTGTGATGTGGTCTTTCCTTCATAAATAGCATGGGAGACTTGACTCCACACTAGCCTATTTTTGGAGAGAGAGAGTCCTGAAAGCACACACTAATCTGAAGGTGGACAAAGCAATGGGGTCAGATGGGGTGCAGCCAATAGTATTGAGGGAGCTCAGGGAGGTACTGGCTGCACCTCTGACAGTCCTATTTAACAGCTCACTGGAAACAAAAGTGGTTCCAGAAAACTGGAGGAGATTTAGTCCCATTACATAAATGTGGTAGCAGAGATGAGGCTGGGAATTATAGGCCAGTCAGCCTGACATCAGTAGTGGGAAAGTTAATGGAATTACTGCTGAAGGAAAGAATTGTGGAATATCTTGAATCCAGTGGATTATAAGACACAGGGCAGCATAGATTCACAGAGGGGAGGTCATTGCATATGAATCTGATAGATTTCTTTGACTGGGTGACAAATTAATTAGATCAGGGTGGAGTGGTATATGTGGCTTACCTAGATTTCAGTAAGTCTTTTGACACCGTTCCACATAAGAGACTAGTAACCAAGCAAGGTAGCTTAGGAGTGGATCCAAATGTGGTAACCTGGATGAGAAACTGTTTAGGGGATAGGCGACAGGGTGGTGGTAAATGGATTTCACTCTGAGGAAGGGAAGGTAGCAGCTGTGTGCCTCAGGGATCACTGCTGGGACTAGACCTCTTTCTTGTCTTTATAAGTGACTTTTCAGAGAAACTGTAAAAGAAGTTCTGTCTGTTTGTGGATGACACCAGAATCTGTAATAGGGTGAACACTCCAGGTGTGTGTGTGTGTGTGTGTGTGTGTGTGTATAAAGGATTAGCAGAGACCTGAGAAAACTACAGGAGTTGTCAAAGGTATGACAGCTGAGTTTCTATGCACAGAAAGTATAAACTAATGCATTTAGGGAACAGAAACCTAGGGGCAAAGTACAAAATAGGTGGAGTGGTATTAATGATCACCAGCCAGGAAAGAGACCTGGGGTAATCATATTGGATTACCAAAAAGTGGTCAGGCAGTGCAATAAGGCAGTCAGGAGGGCTAGTGGGATGCTGGGTGCCTCAGTACCTACATGATCTCTGTGTTGTCATACTCTGTAGCTATGTTAATTATTGTAAATACCTTTGTACACACATGTTCTCTGCTTGTAAATACTCTGCACCAATGTTATATCTTTGTTAATACCTGTCCTGATGTACCCCTGTAACTCCCCAGGTCACATTTGGAAATGAGTGGTCCCCCGCTCAGTATGCCTGCCTGGTAAATTTCATAAATAAATAAATAAATGATAGGAAGAGCTACATCACCAGCAAAAAGAAGGAAGTGGTGTTTCCTTTGTATATATATTGCTGGTAAGACTCCACCTACGGTACTGTGTCCAGTTATGGAGACCACATCTCCAGAAGGACATAGACAGAGGGGAGGGGGTCCAGAGGAGGGCAACTGAAATGGTGCAGGGTCTGCATCAAAATCCCTATGAGGAGAGACTAAAGGAACTCAATATGTACAGCATGGAAGAGAGGAGGGAGAGGAAGGATATGGCAGAGACCTTTAAATATCTCTTGGGGGTAAATAAAGTGAAATAGGAAAGTATTTTTCAAAAACAAAAGGTGTTCAAGAAGAAGGGGACATGCTATGAAACTGAAGGTGGATAGACTCAGTAGAAATATGAGGAAGTGCGTCTTCACAGAAAAAATGGTAGATTCCTGGAATAGCCTTCCAGCAGAGGTGGGGGGGGTTCAAGAATACATAGGACAGGCACAAGGGAATCATAAAGGATAAAGCATAAAGCATAAAGGAATTCTGGAGGTCAGGGGTAAGGGGCAGCAGACTTCCTGGAAAACATAAACTGAACTTACAAACTTAAATGGGCAGACTGGGTGGGCCATAGGCCCTTATCTGCTGACACTGTCTATGTATCTATGTATCTATGTATAGTGGAAAGAAGGAGGAGGAAGAAAATGCTGTAGATCAAGCAGGGCCTGCGGTAATAATGTAGGTAGGGAAAAATGAAAAGACTGGGTGAGCCAAGTGGTCCTCATCTGCTGTCAAATTCTATGTTGGCATAGTGCCAAGACTGCCCTTGTCTAGGTATTAAATGATCTCCTAGCAGTGAGGGATCATGGAAGTCATTCCATCTTAGTTCTCCTCAATCTCTCTGCAGCATTTGATGCTGTGGACCATGGGGTGTTGATGGCCCATCTGTATGTTTTCTGTGGACTGGCCGGTATGGTCCCCAATTGGTTTAAATCTTTTCTCATGGGCAGGATGAAGAGAGTAGTATCAGAAATGTATTCCTCAGTTTCTATGACCCTGTCTTGTGGGGTCCCATGGGGCTTGGTCTTATCCCCCATATTGTTCACAGAGAACATGCTGCTGCTGGAGGACACTATTAGGTGGTACAGGCCGAGCTTTCACTGCTATGCAGATGACACTCAGCTGTACATGTCCTTTGTGCCTGAACAACAGGAAATAATCTTGGTCTTTAACAACTGCCTTGCTGAGATTCAAGGCTGGATGACAGCCAACTGGTTGAAGCTGAATCGGTACAAGATGGAAGTGTTGTTATTAGAACCTGGTCACCGAAGTGTGAAGGGGCAGGCTGGTCAGATCTCTGGACTTTGGCTTGAGGATTCCCAACTGCATACCTAGGTTAGGAATCTGGGCGTTGTGTAGAACTGCGGTCTGATGCTGAAATTGTAGTGGTCAAGGTCTGATAGCATCGTCTGAGAAACGTCACCTGGCTTAAAGACCTGATCCCACGAACCATGAAATGGAGACCCCCTGGACAGTTACAGGAGACTAGCAAGAGCAATAAAAACAAGCTAAAGCAAACATGTACAGTATATCCCCAACATCAGCAGGAGAAGAGTTGTCTGTTGACATGGAAACAATTAAACTTTACAAGATAAGTAGGTGTAGTTCTCCTTTAAAGACATTCTTATTCAGTCAGACATTCCCTGATATAGTCTAAGGATGGTTATAAAAGAGTATAAATGGGGTTTATTGTATGATTCATGGGGGTTCATTTACATTTTATGTATTTTAAGATTTGCAGTATGTAAGCACTTTGAATCCTGTGAGAATTGTGCTGATAAACTTTGATTGATTGATTGGTTGATTTTATGTTCACATATCTTGAAAAAGGCCAGGAAGCTGCTAGAATTGCTGAAATATATTCAATCATATATTACTAGATTTGGTGTACTAGAGAATTACTTTCAGACCAAGGCAGGAACTAGGAGTCTGAAGAGTGAAAACTGAGTTGTGCAATATTAGAGATAACTTAAAACCTACTGAATTTCCTTAAGACTACAATCTGATGGGGTGATGGCAAAATTTAATTCAACCTTAGAGGCACACTTACTGCAGACATGACCCTGTGAGCTATAATGAGTGTTTAAAGTGATATAGTAAGGTTCCCCAAATGCCTTTTTCATGTAGTATGCCATTGCCAGCCATGCTTCAGATGTTGCAGCTGCAATTTGTTTAGTAAAAAAAATCTGTCATAGTCATTTTTTTTGTGTTTTATCAGCGTTTTGTCCTCCAGTTTTCTGTGTGTGGCCACACCACCAGAAATATTTCATACCAGGGAGCAGTCAATGTTTTACATACAGCAACAAGGAATTCTGGGTAATTTATAATGTTGACTTAAAAGTGCCTTACTCAGAAGTACAATTCCTATGTTGATAGTGGTGAGCACTTATATGTAAATGTAAGGAGCAATGCATTGTGGGTAAAATAAGAACCTGTTTTCCAATTTCCATACTGTGAGATGCTGTCTCACACTTCTGTAGTGGTGTCAACAATATAAGCTTTTGCATGTTTATTTTCACAACAATGCATTGTGCATACTGTACCTAGCTACAAGACTTCAATACTGAGAGATGCAGTCTCCTATTGCATATTGCATCACTTTACGGCATCCCCTACACATTACCATCTGGGTTACGTCCATCTCATAGGCTACTGATGCACATGTGACCAGATGTTTGAAATCTGATCTGCCTAGGTCCTCCTCCCTGCCACAGTTCTCCAGTTTATTCCTGTGCATCACAGCGGCTACTAGCATTTTTGTCTAGCTCCACAACAATCAGCTCGAAAACCAGACAAACACTGTCTAAAGAATATTTAACTGCATACTGATTTAAGCGAACAGTTACAATTCTGTAGCTGCTCTGTGACACCAAAAGGTTATTGTGGTTAATGCTAGAGCTTCAGCAACATCGTGCTCTACTAAATCATGCTGCATTCACAATTATAAGAATATGTAGATTTATAAGCCAGAAAGTAAATCAGATAGTTAATGCATAAGCAGTTAGGTAGTTAGAAGTCCGAGTATGCTGATTATTCATCAGAATGAAAGTTAATCAATCCTTCAGATCTCGTATAGAAACCTAGACTTTGATGGTAGATAAGGACAGCTTGGTCCACCTAGTTTGCCCATTTCCCTACCTACTGGATAAGCTGCAGATCCTAGTTAACCAGAAGGATATTTCTTCCTATCCCCTACAAGAATTATCTTATGTTTGTCCCATGCAGTCTTGAATTCTCCCACAGTTTTAGACCCCACAACCTCCTCAGAGAGGCTGTTCCATGCATCCACCATCATCTCTGTAAAGAAATGCTTCCTCACATTGCCCCTGAGCCGTCCCCCCCCCATCTTCAAATTGTGTCCCATTGTTCTTGCACATCTCTTTTTCTGAAAGATGCTATCCTCTTGGACTTTGTTGATTCCACTGAGGTACTTAAAATTTTCTATCATGTTTCCCCTTCCCTCCTTTCCTCAAAGGTAGACATATTAAGCTTCTTTTGTCTCTCATCATATGGCTTCTCTTGCAGACCCTGCACCATTTTAGTTGCCCTCCTCTGGACTGCCTCCAGCCTGGTCATGTCCTTGCAGAGATGGAGTCTCCAGAACTGGACGCAGTACTCCAGATGGGGTCTCACCAACTGTCTGTATAAAGGCATAACAACTTCCTGTTTTCTGCTGGTGATGCCTCTCCCTATACATCCCAGTATGCCTCCCCCCCAGCCGTTCCTACTGCCTTTTCACATTGTTTGCCAACCTTAAGGTCATCTGATATGATTACCCCCCAGGTCACTTTCCATTTTTGTTGTTGTTACTACCCCCGTGTACTCTTCCACTGGGTTTTTATTTCCCAGGTACATTATTTTACACTTCTTTGAATTGAATCCAAGCTGCCATACTTCTGACTGTTCCTCCAACCTCTCCAAGTCCCTTCTCATCCTTTCCACGCCTCCTTGCGAATCAACCCTGTTGCATATCTTTGTGTCATCTGCAAAGAGGCATACTTTTCCTTCTAGTCCCCCAGCAATGGTATTTGCAAAGACATTAAAAATGACTGGACCCAGTACTAAACCCTGTGTTACCCCACTAGCAGCCCCCCTTTCTTCAGAGTGGACTCTGTTTACTACTACCTTCTGTGTCCTGTTGTCCAGCCAATGTTTTACCCAGGCTACCACCCTGGGACCCATTTCCAGGCTGGCTAATTTGTTTATTAATCTTTTGTGTGGGACTGTGTCAAATGCCTTGCTAAAGTCTAGGCAGGCCGTGGCGACAGCTCCTCCCTGGTCTACTACTTTGGTCACCAAAGAAATTGATTAGATTCATCTGACATGACCTTCCCACTGTGAATCCTTGCTCCTTTAGGTCCTGTGTCCCACTGACTTCTAGGTACTCAACAATTCTTTCCTTCAGAAGTGATTCCATCACTTTCCCTACCTCAGAGGTCAAACTGACAGGTCTGTAGTTTCCTGCCTCTGTCTTGCTCCCACTTTTGTGAAGGGGAATCACATTTGCCCTCCTCCAGTCCTCAGGTACCACACCATCCTCCCATGATTTGTTAAAAAGGGTAGTCAGTGGTGTCACTAGTTTTCCCCTTAATTCTTTTAAAATTCTGGGGTGAATCCCATCAGGCCCCATTGCTTTGTCCACCTTCAGTTTTAGGAGTTCTTGCAGAACCCCTTATTCTGTGAAAGGACTGGGATTAACTCCTCCATCCAGAGTGCTTCTGTTAATTGGGTTAGGTACCTCCCCCTCCTCTTCTTTTGTGAATACTGAGCAGAAGTATTAATTTGGTATCCCTGCTTTTTCACTGTCCGTCTCCGCCCACCCACCGTCCATTCTATTCCGCCTCACTATCCCTCCCTTTGTCTTTCTACGCTCCCTGATGAACCTATAAAAGGTTTTATCCCTCTTCTTTACTGAGTTGGCTATTTTTTCCTCAGTTTGGACCTTTGCTATTCCGACTGCCTTCCCTGCTTCCTTCTGCCTTAACTGGTACAGTTCTCTGTCCTGCTCCTTCTGTGTTTCCTTATACTTCCTAAATGCTATCTTTTTCTCCCTAACCTTCCCCACCACCTCTTTTGAGAACCATAATGGCTTCTTTCATTTTGATTTGTTCATTTGCTTTGCACAAAGGCTTGCTGCTTCTGTGATGGCAGTTTTGAAGTTTCCTCATTGTTGCTCCACCCCTCCTTCTTGCCTGTTTGCTAGTGTTTTTCTAATGCACTCTCCCATCTTGCCAAAGTCAGCCCTCCTGAAGTTCAGTACCCTCACTTTTGTATGGTTTGACTCTGCAGCTGAGTTTATTGTGAACCACACTGTTTGGTGGTCACTTGTTCCCAGATGACTACCCACTTCTAGATCTGAGATCCTCTCACTGTCCCCATTTGAGAGTACCAGGTCTAAGATTGCTCCCTCCCGAGTGCGTTCCAACACTAGCTGTCTGAGGCATGCCCACTGTATGGTATTGAGAATGGCCCTATTCTTGGATGTGGCTGCAGCAAACATGCTTCAGTTAACATCTGGCACATTTAGGTCCCCCATCAACTGTATCTCCCCTTTCTCTGCCATCATGCCTTCTATCATATCCTTGTCCATTCCCTCCCCCTGAGATGGGGATCTGTATACAACCCCAGTGCAGATTTTGGTGCTATTTCCAGCCTCTAAGGTGACCCACAATGCCTCCTCTCCTACCTGTTTACTCTTTTGTTCTATTGCTTTTATCCCTTCCCTTACATAGAGAGCTACTCCTCCTCCTCCTCTTCTACCATCCGTGTCTCTCCTGTAGGTTATGTACCCTGGTATGTTAACATCCCAATCATGGTTCTCTGTGTACCATGTTTCTGTGACTGCCATGATATCCAGGCATCCCTCTTCCATCAAGGCCACCAGTTAAGGGAGCTCGTTGCCCAGACTATGGGCATTGGTACTCATTACCCTCCATTTCTTGATGGTCTTACCCCTTTTTGCCCCATCCCTGTCCTTAATGTCTTTGTCATTTTTTCCATTTACCCCTGCCCTTCTCCCTATTGACGTATCTATCTTGGTGTTTATCTCACTTACTTCCTTGATTTTTAAACCTATCACCTATGATAGTGCTTCTCCTCCTGGACAGAAATAGACCATCGCACCAGTATAGGCCTGCATCACTCCAGGTGGACCCCTAGTCCCCAATGAAGCCAACCCCCTGAGGTCTGCACCAGTTTTTCAACCACTGATTGAATCTCATGGTGTGGAGCACCCTAAGCTTACCCATGCCATAGACAGGCAGCACCTTAGAGTAGGTTACCATGCATGCTACTTGTCTAAGGACCCTCCCCAACTCCACAGACTCTTCCTGCAATGCTCTGATCCCTTTTCTAGCCAGGCCATTTGTCCCTAAGTGAACAATGACATCCAGCTCCCTCCCCATGCAGCTGCTCCCATGATCCTGAGGATTCGCTCCCTGTCCCTCTATGTTTCTATGTTTATATGTATACTGCTCCCTTAAGCAACTTCAGTGGCTAGCAGTAATAAAAATAAATAAATAAGATCGGGAGGCAGCAGACAACTGCAGCACACTCAAAGCGGTAGTTTCACCTCCTAAAGCAAACTACCCATAAAGCTATACACCATAACTGTTAGCAATAATAGTAAATAAATAAATAAAATGCATAAATAACTAAGTTGTGAGGCATCAGACAACTGCAACACACACACATATTTATATGCTTCTATATGCTGCACATATCTAAACCATAGGTGGCATTCCATGTGGGATTCACACACATACATACCTAAGTAAAGTTATATTTACATATCTAATCAGCAACTTAATCAGCCTGTTTCAGGCAGATATTTATTTTTAATGAACCTAGAATATTTAGCTCATCAGATTGTTAGAAATATATGTCCTGTATGCCACATAAAATATTGCCAGTCGGAGCCCAGCTGCTGTTACGAAGCATATAATACCATGCATACACGTTCGAGTCTGTCATAACATCGCAGGCCCCTGCTATCTAACCTGTTTGCAGCAACAAGATGAATGAGAAATGCAAAGTGAACTGGAGGTTGGAATGGAACAGGGTCTAGACACCCAGAGATCCACAGTGGATGAACTAACCTCAACTGCAGAATAAGTTTTTAAAATGCAACAGGCGGCCTAGTTAAAAATCATGACACAGATAGAAGAGATGTCAAATTCCTAAGAGAAAGGCAGTACGAGTCACCATTCACAACCCTCTAGACAACAAATCAGTAGCCCCAGTCCCACTGGACCAAAAAGAACAAGGTATATTTACGATTCAAAATACTGGACCAACATTACCAGTACCAAACTCTCCCATTCAGGCTAGCACCCAGCCTCGGTTATTCACCAAGGTATCCATCACCCTAAGAGCTGCCCTCAGGCAACAGGGAATTCATATCATTCCGTACCTGGACGACTGGCTGATCAGAGCCAGATCACCAAAGCTGATGCAGCAGCATACACAAACAGTGATTTTAATGCTGCAGCATCATGGTTGGATACTCAATTGGGAGAAGAGCAGTCTACATCCCAGTAAAACTATTGAGCATCTAGGAGCTGTCATAGACATGGCATGGTCAGACCTTTGAAGAAACAGACAGACAAGGTATTACTGCAAGCACAGACCCTGTCCAGAACCAAGGACCCAACCTTGAAGGCAATCCTGCAGACTCTCAGGTCCATAGCATCCTGCATCGGCCTAGTACCCTGAGCCCTATGGAACATGCTTGCCCTACAGATTCTGGCAATATGAGCAGAACACAATCTGAATCACAACCTATCCAAAACAGTCACGATGACCACATCAGCCAAGAAATCAGCATTGTGGTGAACCAAACACCACAACATACTCAAAGGATTGGCCCTAGAACACAAGGCAAATGTTATAATAGACACAGATGCAAGTCTGACAGGCTAGGGAACAACACTCGACCACATTCCAGCCCAAAACAAATAGACGACAGCAGAATCAAAATGTCTACCAACATCCTTGAAATGAGGGTGGTATATCATGCACTGCAATAGTTCTGGCAATGAATTCAGTGCAAGAGAATCCTTATACAGTCAGACAACAGGGCCACAGTGTCGTATATTACCGAACTAAGGCAGAACAAGAAGCATCTGACTACTGCAGGAGGCACAGAAAGTACTAGACTGGGCACAGAATAACCTCATATCCATAATGGCAATTCACCTGGCATACAAATTCAACATTCAAGCAGACTGGCTCTGTAGGTAGCAGATCACACCAGGGGAATGGTCTCTATACCCCCAAGTGTTTAAACAACTAAACTCACAATGGGGTTCCCTACCAGTAGACCCGATGGCAACCCACAAGAATACTCAACTACCGCTCTTTTGCTCCAGATACACAGAATCGGGGTCAATGGGAACAGACATCCTAAATGGCAGTTTCAGAGGGCTATGTATTTCCTCCAATATCCCTGATCCAACAGACTTTGAACAAAGTCCACCAGTCCAGGGCCACAGTCGTAGTGCTGGTTCCCTACTGGCCCAGGAGACATTGGTTTATAGCATTAATAGCCATGACAATAGACTCCCCCTGGACAATTCCACTGAGACATGATCTGCTAACCCAGGAGTATGACCCTTTCCTTCAGTCAGAGAGAACTTTTTTTTGTATGATGCTGGCAAGATGTGGAACATTGGTATACTATAGGGTCCACAATTTAGACCTAGGATGGGTCACCTTACCATCCCCAGCAGGAGATAAGGTCAAGCTGGGTGTAGTATATAGGCCCCCCGGGATGGGTGATGTTCTGGAGGATGGTTTGCTGGACAACATCATTGCCCAGTGTGGACCAAAAGGGGAAGGAGTGGTGTTGATGGGGGACCTTAATATGCCAGGTACAAACTGGGGAACCATGTCCTCTAAGGTGGCCAAGGAGCAGATGCTGCTGGATGGCTTCCAGGATGTGTTCTTAACACAGCATGTGATGGAGCCCACAAGGGAGGGGCATGTGCTGGACATGGTTCTGGCAGATGAGGATCTGGTAAGGGACATGGTTGTACAGGACCTCCTGACTGGGAGCGACCACAATACTGTCTGGTTTCAAATAAGCATGGTGGGGGTGAGATCTAGGACACTGGCAGTGGACTTCAGGGGGGCAGACTTTGTGGGCATGGGAAATATTCTCAAGGATCACTGAAGGGATTACATCAATGACAAGTGTGGAAAGGAGATGGGAGGTCATAAACAGGGGACTTCATGAGGCAGTCAGGATCATGCTAAGTTGAAGCGTAAGGAGCAAGGTCACATAAACCATGCTGGTGGTCCAGTGAGGTACAGGTAGCAGTCAGAGAAAGAAGGCAGCCTACAAAAATTATAAAACAACAAGAGGGGATAGGGATAAGGAAATGTACCATCTTGCATCTAGAAAAGTCACCTGTATGATGAGGGGAGCAAAGTCCAGTAAAGAGCAGTGGCTGGCACAGGGGATACATGGAGGGGAAAAGGGGTTCTTCCAGTACATTGGGGAGTGGAGAGAAACTAAGGGCCATCTCAGCAGATTGAGATCAGAAGGAGGGTGGGTGGAAGAGGCGAGAGATCAGGCAGAGGTATTTAACGAGTACTTTGCCTCTGTGTTCACTAGGGAGGGGGATGGGATATCTACAAAGCAAGGCATGAAGGGGATAGAAGTGGCAGTAAGTGGAATCTGGGGAGCAACAGAAATGGAGCAAGAGGGAGGGAGAGGTACCCCAGGGGTGTCACATCTGGATAAGGATAAAAAGGCCAGTGAGGTGGAGGGAACGGATGATGCTATCTCCACCAAAAGGGTGTGGTTAGCCCTCAAGGCCCTAAAGAAAGACAAATCTCCTGGGCTGGATGGCATTCATCTGAAAGTACTATGGGAATTGGTGGACATACTGGCTGCACCCCTGGCAGAGCTCTTCAACAGGTCACTTGAGACAGGGAGGGTACCTAGGGATTGGCGAGAGGCACATGTGGTGCCAATCCATAAAAGGGGGTCAAGCAGTACCAGGTAACTATAGACCCATCAGTTTGACCTCGGTAGTGGGAAAATTAATGGAAGTATACTAAAGGAATGATTGGGGTGTACTTGGAGGAGTGGGAGGTCTGGATAGTCGGCAACATGGGTTTGTACCAGGTAGATCATATCAAACCAATCTTGTGAAGTTCTACGAATGGGTAACATCAGAACTGGACAGGGGAAAGCCTGTGGATGTATTATTCTTGGACTTCAGCAAGCGTTTGACTCTTGTGCCCTAATGGTCTGGGGAGAAACTGATGGGGTTAGGAGTAGGCCCTTTGATGGTCAGATGGATTGAAAACTGGCTATCTGGATGCACCCAGAGAGTAGTGGTCTGTGGGGAGCTCTCGAACCCTGAGAGGTTGGTTGTGGGGCACATGGGGCTCGGTCCTGGGTCCGATCCTGTTTAATGCATACATATCGGACATCAGGGAGGGTATAGGGTGTGAAATGAGTCTCTTCGCGGATGACTCCAAGATGGGAGCAGTAGTTGAGGGAGAAGAGGGGAGGTTGACCCTGCAAGGGGACCTGGACACCCTGGAAAGCTGGCCTCACACATGGAAATTAAATTTCAATATCACCAAGTACAAGGTGTTGCATCTTGGGTGGGGAAACCCTAAACACAGGTACACCCTGGGAGTAGAGGTGCTGGAGACCTCAATAGGGGAAAAAGACCTAGGGGTCATGGTGGATGCATGTATGAATAACTCTGAGCAGTGCTGGAGAGTGGCTAGCAAGGCAAACAGGATGTTGGGATGCATCGTAAGGGGGATCACCTCTAGGAGCAAGGAAGTGATTCTGCCGCTGTACAACGGACTGGTTAGACCACACCTTGAGTACTGTGTACAGTACTGGAGACCACACTTGAAGAGGAACATACAGCTCCTGGAGAGGGTACAGAGGAGGGCAACTAAGATGATACGAGGGCTAGGGGATTTGACGTATGAGGACAGACTTGAGGAGCTCTGCCTGTTTTCATTGGAGGATAGGAGAGACAGGGGGGACATGATTGAGGTCTTCAAGTACCTCAAGGGAATAAATAGGGTAAACATGGAGGGGATCTTTAGACTAAAGCAGGGAGGTATCACCAGAGGGCATGGTTTGAAGTTGGAAGGTGGAGGTGAGGGGAAAGGAGGAGGTTTTCACTGAGAGGGTGGTGGACCCTTGGAATGCACTGCCTGGCGAGCTGGTTCAGAGATCCACAGTGGAGGGCTTCAAGAGAGGGTGGGACAGACACAGAAAGTGGATGTATCAGATGATGGCCTGTCCCGGGGGGGGTGGATGATAGGGGTTTCTGGAGCACAAGGGATGGGAGGGCCTCGGCACCCAACTAAGGATCTAAGGTTCGAGCAGACTCGATAGACCGTAAGGCCTAATCTGCTGGCAAATAGTATGTTAGTATAGTGACTTGGGCTGCCACCCACAAGCCTGACCGCCTAGGAATAACAGAATTCTGGCTTAGACCTTCTCTTCCTGACTCTCTGTGTTCCCTCCCTAGCTACAATATGACTCTGGTTGATCAGGCCTCATCTGAAAGAGATGGTGGCCTGGCACTTTTTTTTCTAAGTCCTACCTAAACCTGACCCTTCAATCTTACCCCCCCCACTTGCATCCTGCGAGGTGCCTCATGCCCTGCTTCTATTAGGTAATACAAAGAAGCTGCACATTGTATGTGCCTACATTCCTCCTGCATCCAGTAAATGGGGACTTGAGGAATTTCTGGAATTTCTACCCCATGCCACCAAAAACAATGAAGTACTTTGCCTAGGTAACTTCAGTCAGGACTGGCTTGGCACAAGCTTTGTTATCCTCAACACTAACATGGTCAAAGCCAATCAAACTCAGCTTGACATTGAATCTACCAAGCACTCCAGCAGTGGCACTAGTCACACCCTGCTCAACTGGGTCTTCACCAATAGGCCAGACAGGATCTCCTCAGTTGCTGTGTTGCCTGACTCCATCAGTGACCATTCTCCTGTAACCTGTGTCTGGGATACCTGCTCCCACCTAAAATTATCTCCGTGGTCAACTTCTCTGCCTTCGATCCCTTGGCTTTTCTATCTTATCTCCAGCAGGTTGACTGATCTCCCCTTTCACCACAAACAACACTGACCTGGAGGTGAAGTACTTCTCCAACACACTACACTCACTGCAGTCCAAGCATATTCCTTACATTAGGCACAGGGTTAGGGGCCTTCCCACCAAATGGTTGACCAGACCCCTTCTCCGCTTGCTTGAATCTCGTGACAAGCTCTGGGCCAGGTGGAAAGCCTCCTCCCTTCTTTCCAACTTTGTTGCCTATCATTTCCTTAGAAACTCATGCAAGAAAGCAATTTCTGCTGCCAAAAGCAATTACTATAGCAGTCTTCTCTATGCCTCTGCCCATTACCCGAAAAGGTACTGTTCACAAATTAACCACATTCTGGGTTGCAATGCTTCTCAAGCCCCTCATGACATGCTGATTGACAATGTCTCTTGTAACAACCCCAACACCATAGCCAACATCTTTAACTCACTCTTTAACTCTCCTCCCTCCCTCCCCTCCTTCTTCAACCTCCAAAGTGGCCATTCCTTCCATCCTCCCTCCCTCCCATCCTCCCTCCCTCCCCAGGCCTCCCTCTGTCCCATCCCTCCCTTTATTTTCATCTCTGTCTCTAGAACTGATGTCTTACAGATCTTCAACACTGTGGGCTTATTCCAAATAGTATTATTCCTGTCACAAGGCAATTTACTCCGAATACTATGGTGCAAATTGCAACTTATTCCAGGAATAACACCAGTTGCTATTCCAAAAGGTGCCTTGTGCTATGCCATATCCGGATTGCACCAAACGTGGGTTATGCCACCCACTATGCTTGCAAACCCACAGTGGCAAGGCACAAGGGTGGGTTATGGCAGCAACTGCACCCTATTCCAAATGGGCAGCTGTCATAACCCACGTACATCATTCCAAGAGCCATATCGGCACAGCAGAGATAGACCAACAGGGAGATGGTCTAAAGGACATCGGTCCATGGCAATAGATGGATACCCACTCTGCTGCACCACAGCAATTTCCCAGCCATGCTCCCCATGTCCCCTACATTGCATACATGTCTCCCACCCCCCAAATGTTGGGGACCCCAGGGTCCATTTTTCCAATTGCCCCCCGAACGATAGTGCCACTTCTACTGACCCTTCATGCCCCTTCATGCCCTCTGGTATTTGCAGTGGGTTCTGGGGTGGGGGGGCTCTGGGAGGGCAGTAGAATGCATGCTGCAACTTTCAGCACCCAGACCCAGTGAGCCAAGCATGTGGCACTAGCCTATAGCTGTCACAAGTCGCAGGTATAAGTGCCGGGGACCCTGCTTGTCCTGGAATATGGCACAGGGTCCCTGGCATAGCACCACATGGTGCAACTTGCATACACCTGTGAGTTGTGTCAAGCCTATTGGAATCAGGCCCTATGTCTCCTCATGGCAGCACTGGTCCAGATGGTCTGGAATCTAGAATTCTCAACCTTGGCACATCCATTCTTGCCACACCTATCTTGTGCCTCTTCAACCTCTCCATTTGCTTTGGCACCACATCCTGCTCCTGGAAACAAGCCAAGGTTATACTTGTCTTTAAAAAGGATGACCCTAAAAACCCTACAAACTACTGCCCTATAGAACTCCTGTCTACCCTTAATAAACTTCTGGAGAAACTTATTCATTGTCAGGTGTCAGACTTTGTTGCCAGCTATGACCTGCTATCCCCTGCTCAGCACAACTTCAGACCAGGCCACAGCATCTCGACTGCCTGAGTGTAATTCACTAATGACTAATGACACTGCAACTACCATGAATAGAGGCCAACTTACAGGGGCTGAATTTATTGACTTAACGAAGGCTTTTGACTCAGTCAACCATTGCTCTTTTCTATATTTATAAACAATCTACCTACCATTCGGAACCACTGTCACACCTTTCTCTACACTGATGACTTGGTCCTCTATACGGCCTCTAGCTCCATCTCTGACATTAATTCCCACTTCTCTTCCGACCTGCAATGAATCCAAACATGGCTCACATCTCACCACCTTGTATTAAATGTTGCCAAGACCCAGGCCACACTCTTCGAGTCTCACAGGAAGCTCAGTGCCATAAACCCCTCATTTTTGGTCTCTTGTCTCAAAGACTGCCCAGTACAAGTTATCAACTCCTTCAGATACTTAGGGGTCACTCTGGATCCATGTCTCAGTTTCTCTCTCCATGTCAATGAGGTATGCAAGTCTGTCAATGCCAAAATTGGGTTAGCTTATCGTGTCTGCCACACCTTGAGCCCAGCTACTAGGATCTCTGTTGCCAAAGGACTTCTGCTCCCTGGTCTTTGCTATGCACTGCCAGCCTTTGCTCAAGTGCAGGCAAACATCCTTCAAGTGTGAGATGTTGCCTATAACAATGCTTGCAGTTTTGCCTTGCCTGCCCATCAGCTTAAACACCACTGCACACTTTACTCTGACCTCCGCTGGTTATCCCCCTCCTCCCGATGTTTATATTCCATAGGCTGCCTGACTGACAATATAATTCATTCTTCTCTCCCCTCCTCCCTTGCAGCCATGTTCACCCCAGTTGACTTCCCCTGACTCCTCTGGTCCTCAACCTCAGCTCTGGGCACTGTCCCTAATTGCTCCACCCAAATGGGTGACCTTGCCTTCTCCATCTACACTTCCAAATTCTGGAACTCCCTTCCATTTTCCCTTAGATGCTCCAGTTCTCACCCTGCCTTCAAGCATGCACTCTTCTTACCTCACCTCCCTAGATGCATGTAAATGTCATTAGTTCATGTATTACACCTCTTTATTTGCTTTAGTTCATGGAATATAATAATAATAAGTTTATTTATAAAGCGCCTTTCATTTTTCAAGGTGCTGTACATATTAAAACAATAATATCAAATGTTAAAATTCAATAATAAACACAGATAAAACCATAACTTAGTTAATCATTTCAATACAGTCAGCCTTCCAGAAAGGCCATTTGCCAAAAATGGGTTTTCAGGCCACTCTTAAATTCCTCCACTGAGGTGCACTCCCGTAACCGGTGGGGTATAGAATTCCAAAGAGTGGGTGCAGTATAACAAAATGCTCTACAACATACCTCTTTACTTGCCATTGCACTACTATACCCTTCCCTGTCCCATACCCTCATCCTATGCCACAAGCACTGCTGTTATGCACTTATTTTACTGACCTCTGCAAGCTGTTTTTATCTCTTTTGTACCATAATGCTTATGCTACTAATGCAATCACTTTCATGCTAAGTAATTCTACTGTCATGTAAGGCTGTTGATCTCTTTATGTACTGCATTGTATCATCTCCTCCCTGAACTATTGTTTGTAACTTGTTTGGATTGTAATCTCCTGGGTCATGCCTAAAAGTAGCCAATCCTGTCCAGTGCACCTACCAAGTTACCAAAAGCAAATAAAAATAAAGAAATAAAAAAACTCTCAAGACACTCTTTGGCTCTGAACAGAGTACGGGTGCCCTGTGTAACAGGGTTGAATAAGGCCCTGCCCCATTTGTTATGCAGAAAGAGTTAAATGCTAGGATCTGTTTTATCCTTTTCTTTTCTGTCTCTTGTCTGTCTGGTTGTGCAACCAGATTTTCTTGTGAGATCTAGGAAATGATCACTCTGATAATCTCATGATTCACTGCCTAATGCTATCTCTTTGCATCACTTGCTATTCCTGTCTTTTCTTCCCCCTTGCATATCTGTGGTTATAAAAATAAATGTGGATCTTTTTGTGAAACTGTATGTGATACTGGGATCCTTTTATTGAAATTGTATATAGTTATATAGCTGAAATGATTGCAAAAATCTATTTGGAACTTAAGTGGTTAACCTGAAATGCTGGTCTGAAAATTCTCTGCAGAGCTGTCAAGAGGACAAGAGGACAGTTCTGGGTCATTATGTTCTTTTTTGCTGCATCTGCAAGGAAGCATATAAGAACATTGGAAACTGACAAGAACATTCTGTGAAAAAAATGCTATTTCTTTTTAACGATCTCCGTGCAAAGACTTCTTATAAAAACAGCAGCAATGTTTTGCAGAGAGACTGAGATTTGAATCCGAGAAGAAACACTCAGAACTGTTTTCTTTGTTAGAACTGCCATTGTAGTTATGCTGAGCAATTTTTATTTTTTTTATTTTACTGTTAGTAATAAAATGCTCTTTGTGAATTTTACAACTGCTCCAGGTTTTCCTATGCTTCTTGCCCTGTGTCTTGATGGAAGATGGTGTAAAACTACATGAGATTTATGCCATGCATACTCTAAGCCAGGAGTCTGTGCATGAGTACTAGACCTAGTACCAGGGAAGCATAACAAAAAGATATGGATTCTGCAGCAGCAAGTCCAGGAGTGATTACCAGAAGAATGGTAACCAAACTAGAAGCAGAAACAAAAGTCTGAACTGAGACTGCTCAGCCAGCAACAGAGATGAAAAAAGAACAAGCAGTGACAGAACCTGAAATCCTGGCTGACTTTTTCCAATGGGGGAAATAGAACAAAAAGAGATGGAAAAACAGAGAAGAGAAGAAATGCAGCAACTTGAGAAACATAGAAAATAGGAGATGCAGTGACAGGAGCAGTGATGACTGGATGGATGCTATGCAAGCTATCAATGGCAAAGGATCTGGCACAGATCCAGCAGAGCAAAACAACACCAGTAACTTAAAATACACTAAACTTACAAAGCTGTGTCCTTCAGATGATATCAAAGCATACTTGACAACTTTTAAAAGGGTCGCTACAGCTTGATAGTGGACAAAGCAGCAATGGGCAATCAGACTAATAACTTACCTGACAGGTAAAGCCCACTTCCCTACAGCAATATGGACACCCCACAATCAGAAAACTATGACCTTGTGAAAAGAGAAATCCTGACAAGATATGACATTTCAGGAGAGAATTACAGGCAGAGATTTTGGTCTCTAAAGCACAACTCAGTCCACAATCCTCAAGAAGCCATCACCTGACTCAGAAAACTCCTTATGAAATGGTTCCAACCAGAGGGCAAAACACTCCCACAGATCATCAGTACATTTGCAGTGGAGCAGTTCATCAACATCCTACCCACAGATGTGCAGCTTGGGTAAAAGAACACTGACCAGAAAGTGGAGAAAGGCTGTTTCTTTGGCTGAGGACTACCAAATGGCCAGATAGATGCCACAGCAGTGAGACAACAGCCATGAACTGGTAAGACACTTTTCTTCCCATTTACTCTCCAAGTCTGATAAGAACTCTAGTGGGGGTAACAAATCTGCAGTCAAAGTCTTTTTTTTTTTGTTATAACTGTAATATGCCAGGTCTTATTGCAAGAAATTGCCATAGTAAGAAAAGTGACACTGGAGCAGATTTGTCCTTAGCAAGTTGGGGCAAGTACTTAACAGATGTAAAGGTGGGCAATAAGACTGTGCAGGAACCTATTGATTCAGGAAGCAGGCAGATCCTAGTGCATGTTGAAGTGCTGGAAAAATAATGTCCAGAAGGACCAAGTACTGTGTCACCTGTATCCAAGAGGACACTCGATACTATCCCAACAGCTAAGTGACTCTGACTATTAATGGGGTGTCACACCACATGAAAGTGGGGTAATGCCTAAATTACCTGTTCCTATGATTATTGGAAATTGCTTTCCAGGATTTACTGAGTTAATCAATCAAAGAGGGAGTAAATCCTGATGTTTCAGCAGCTGTGGTGACAAGAGCTTAGGCAAAGAAACTCTCAGATGTTGGGGACCCTTTTCCTTTCGGTGATCCTGATTCAGACTTGTTTGAGCAGAGCTCCAAGATCCAGAAGTCCTGGAAAGAAAGACGGCACCTGAAGAAACAGTGGCAACAAAAGACTGTTGGACACAAGGGGTTAATATATGAAAATGCTAAAACTAAACTGATCACAGATTGTGATTTTCTTTCAGAACAAGCTAACAGGGTTTCTCTCCAAGGTGATTTTAAGCAGTTGTGGGTGAAACCAAAACAGGGCAAACCTATGTTTAAGAAATGTGATGGGCTACTATACAGAGTTTGGGTTAAACCTCAGACACAGGAACAAACAGAAAAATTGGTTGTAACACAAAAGTATAGCTCTGAGTTGTTACAGATAGCACGTGATAGTCCTATGGCTGGTCACTCGGGAAGGGATCGCACCCTTGCCAGATTGCTGTACACATTTTACTGGCCTGGAATTCATTAAGATGTTGCTACCTATTGCAGTTCCTGTGCTGAGTGTCAGAAAATAGCCACAGTAACTAAAAAAGACAAGGTGCCTCTGGTGCCCCTACCCTTGTTATATGTGCCTTTTGAAAGAATTGCAATGGGTGTGGTTGGCCCCTTAGGCAAAAGTAAATAGGGTAATCAATTCATTTTGGTAGTATGTGACTATGCTACTCGATACCCAGAGGCAATTCCTATGCGTACTGACACAGCCCCAAAAGAGGCAGCAGAGTTTGCCAAAATTTTCATCAGGGTAGGCATACCTAAAGAGATTATTACTGATCAGGGTAGTAATTTTGGTGCTGTATTACTGAAGGAGATTTACCGACTACTAAGCATTACTTCCATAAGGACCTCCCCTTGTCACCCTCAGATAGATAGTGTTGTTGAGCATTTTAATTAAACCTTAAAATACATATTAAAAAGATTTGTAAAAAGGGAAGGGAATGACTGGGACTAATACTTGCCTTATTTGCTTTTTGCTTACAGAAAAGTGCCACAGGCATCAACAGGTTTTTCACCATTTGAAATGCTATATGGTATGAAACCTAGAGGGCCACAATATGTAATAAACAAGTGAAGATAATCCCTATCAGAAACAATCTATTTCATCTTATATGTGTGCCCTGAGAAAGAATCTGGCAAAATATGTTGAAATCACCCATAGTAATCAGGAACAGATCCCAAACCAGTAGAAGGTGTATTGTGACCATCGGGTAAAAGAAAAGGTTTTTGAGCTAGGTGAAAAGGTCTTACTACTGTAACCCACTACAGAAACTAAACAATATCCTGTGAACACACCAACCATGATTGAACGACTGCAAAAGGGTGACTCAGTCATGGCGCCTGTGTTCTGGGCTATCTGTGGCGGTAGTGACAGGATACAGGGTGGACAAATACGGCAACAGGATGTTTATATGTATATACCCTTGCAGGGGGAGGGACCACACCACATGATGGGTGAAGGGGGAGGGAGGGTACATGGGAGGTAGTGTGGCTGTTGAGCTGGCCATGTGGCATGGTGGGTAGGGCAGTAGGCTGGGGTTGGGAGAGTGCTGGGTTCAGTTCAGTAGCAGGAGTCTCTTTGTGTACTGGGCAGTTTTTTTCAAGTTTTACACCCCCTTGACATGCACCCCCCTGGAGTTGAGAATCTTTAGTTAGAGGGGTGTGGGGGGCACAGTACCCCACATATCTTCCAGTTCCATTGCTGAATTAGTAGTCACCATGAGTGCACATTGCCATTATTTATTTTCAGCAATGTATACTAGCCTATATGGCGATCATCCTTCGGCAATCGCCCTAATAACATGGAACCAAAATAAACTGTTAATGAAGTGCTTAAATGTACTGGCACAGTTAATTGTGAAACTGAGACCCCAAATAGGAAAAATCTTACCATGCTATACCATGCTAGCCTCCTGAAGAAATTGGATGAAAAAACACCAAAAGCTGCTTTGCTGGTTTCACCAGAAACTGATAAAGATGATATTGATATAGCTTATGACAGATTGTAACAAACTGTAACTGCTGATGCTGTAGAGGTGAATATTTCCTTAACCTCTGAACAAATCACATAAATTTATAGCTTGTTAAAGACATTTAACAGTACTTTTACCACAGTACCAGGCTGAACAAAAGGGGTCGAGCACGCAATAGTGACAAGTAATGCTCACCCTATTAGACAAAAGACATATAGATTACCAGAGCGGTTAAGAGCAGAGATGGTAAAGGAAATATAAAAAAAATGAAAGAATTGGTTATCATAGAAGAGTCAAGAAGTACTTGGTTATTACCAATGGTGATTGTAAACAAAAAAGGAGGGGGTGTAAGAATCTGCTTGATTTTAGGAAACTTAATCAAGTTTCAGAATATGAAGGTTATCTTATGCCCAGAATAGATGATTTGGTGGACAGACTGGGGAGTGTCAAGTATATCAGCACGCTCGATCTCACCAAGGGTTACTGGCAAATCCCCCTAGCTAAAGAATCCAGAGACAAAACAGCATTCGCCACTCCTGTAGGATTCTATCAGTTCACCACCATGCTGTTTGGTTTAGATGGTGGACCCGCTACATTCCAGTGGTACATGGATGTAATTTTATCTCCTTACACTGGTTATTGGCCAAGGCACTAGCTTCTCTGTAGCAAAGTGTTTCTTAGAAGGTATATCTTCTGTGAAATTATTACAGGTGGTGCTTACATTTTTGTGACTTTTTATCATCAGGCTAAGCAAAATTACTGTTTGCCACTATTTTAATTTAGTTATTTTATTTTTTTGCTGAAAGGTTTTTTGTTTGTATCAGAGATGTTGCAGTCTCCTCACAGTGAAGGAGGAGCTAACTGCTTTCCTCCCACAGCTCTTCCAGGGGATTAGGTGTGTATCTGGGGGGTGGAGCTGACAAACTGTCAGTAATTTCCAACAGAAGGAAGGGTTAACAGGTCAGGTTAGTTGATAACTTGGAGGTGGAAGATTAGGTTTGCTGGCCAAGGCACCTAGCTTCACCTGAGCTCTTTTCTTCTAGGTTGCTTGAAAGGACAGGACAAAGAACCTTACTAGAGCAAGGAAAATGATTAAGGCTTCTTTTGGCTAGGCAGACTTACTGTGTGTTGTTATTTTTATTTTGTACTCAAAGGGATTGTTACTGTTTGTTGCTAACATTTTATTATTTTATTTTTCTCTCATTCAAATTGTTGTTGCTGGGTATACCTTCTGCTGCATTATCACAGGGTGTGCCTATAGGTGAGTGCTTACAGATTACTGCTGTAATCTTCTGATTAAAATAGTGTTTTGCAAGGTATATATTCTGTTACTGCTTTATTTTTCTCTGTAGCAAAGTGTTTCTTACAGGGTATAACTTCCGTGAAATTATTACAGGTGGTGCTTTACAGGTTTTACAGTTTTATCTATCATCAGGATAAGTTTTCAGGGCTACTGCATTTATTGCTGTCTGACTGTTTCTGCTCTTACCTTCTTGTTTCTTTCATCCGTGGTTCTCCTTCTTTGGCAGGGGAAGGTCCCTATCTGCTGTCAACTTCTATGTTTCTATGTTTCTATATTGTACTGCATATCTGGATGATGCTGCGGTGTACAGTCCAAACTGGAAAATCCCCCTGGAACACTTATAAGCTGTTATCCAACATATCAAAAAGGCAGATCTAACAATTAATACTACCAAATGTGCATTGGACATGCAACAAACCAGATATTTGGGTTATCTTTTGGGAAATGGAGAAGTCATGCCAGAGGTTTCCAAGAGAGAAGCTGTAGCTAACAGCCCTGTCCCCAAATCCAAGAAACATGTCAGATCATTTTTTGGACTGGCTGGTTATTATCAGAGATTTGTTCCCAGCTTTGCCAAGTTAGCTACTCCCCTCACTGAACTAAAAATGAAACAGAACCTAAATAATGTGAAATGGTCCCCAGAGTGTGATGAAGCTTTTTGGGCCATTAAGGCTGCATTATGTTCAGGCCCTATTTTAAGAAGCCCAGACTTTGAGAAACAGTTTTTGTTGCAGACAAATGCATCAGAAGTAGGCCTAGGTGAAGTCCTGAGTCAAAATATAGATGGTACAGAACATCCTATTCTATACATAAGTAGGACATTGCACAATAAAGTGGGCAATTGAGTCTTTTAAGTTTTACTTGCTAGGAGCTGACTTTGTACTTGTAATGGATCACAATCCTCCATATTGGCTTAACCAAATGAAGGATAAAAATTCTAGAATCACACAGGTGTACTTGTCACTACAGCCATTTAAATTTAACGTGATGAACAAATCTGGGAAAGAGAATGTCAATGCTGATTTTCTGTCAAGATATGGATCAGGAAATGAGAATTCTGGTGGTTGAAAAAATGCGAGTTGAAACATCTGTTTGTTATGCTGCATATCCACTGAACTATAAAGGTTATAAGATAATGTTAGTAGAGAATTAATGGCATGTTTTGAAACCTGTTTTGTAAAACAGGTTCCCTTTTAAAGAGGGGGGTTATGTGTCAGGGTTTAATAAGGCCCAGCCACATTTGTTATGCAGAAAGAGTTAAATGCAAGGATCTGTTCTATCTCTCCTTTTCTGTCGCTTGTCTACCTGATTGTGCAAACAAATTTTCTTGTGAAACCTAGAAACTGATAACTCTGATGGCCTCACGATTCTCTGCCTGTCACTATCTCTCTGCCTTCAATTGCTATTCCTGTCTTTTTCTCCCAACCCTGCACATCTGTGGTTATAAAAATATGTGTGAATTTGTTTGTGAAAATGTATGTGATATTGGGATCCCTTTGCTTAAAACTGTATATAGTTATACTGTTGAAATTATTGCAAAAATCTATTTGGAACACAAGGGGGTTAACCTGAGATGGTGGTTTGAAAATTCTCGGCAGAGCTGTCAACAAGAAGTCAGTTCTGGGTCATTATGCTCTTTTTTCTGCATCTGCAATGAAACTTACACGATCATTGGAAAGTGACGAACATTCAGTGAAAAAAACACAATTTCTTCTTAATGATCTACATGCAAAGACTTGTTATAAAAACAACAGCAATGTTTTGCAAGAGAGACTGAGAGAATAAGATCTGAAACTGAGAAGAAACATTCAGAATGACTGTTTTCTCTGAACTGCCATTGTAAATAGTTATGCCAAGCAATTTTTATGTTGTCTTGCACATGTGCAAGCAACATTTTGAGGCAGTAGGAGATGGTAGTAGGAGAAATGCAGAGGTATGTCAGTTTTGGTGAACGCAGGGCATACTTTAGAAGGTGTGTCCCTCATTCACCAATTAGCTAGCATGCTAGTGGTGAGACAAGTTTTATGCAGTGCCACCAATTTGAAACAAACTTGCCACTGCAATCAGAGACAAGCTCATCATGCAGCGGCACAGATGACACACCTCCCCTAAGTGTCTTGCCTGGTGAAACATTTCAATAAACATGAGCCTCTCACAATCCCTAAAAAGCCAACTTTGGGGTGCCCAATCCCCCTGTTGGTATGTTTAATACCCCCCAAAATTGTGTGACACACTGGGAGCCCACCCCGGTGTGCCACCATGGCATTCAGAAGCCGACCACATCAGCATGTTCCTGACTCCACCCCATCCCCAGTGTGGCCAACATCACTCCCCCAAAGTCATGGGACACACTAGGAGCCCACTCCAGTGTGTGCAACATTTGTTTTCTTACACCTGTAAAGAAAGAAAACCGTCTACAGTGTTACTTTTTTTAAAGTACCTGAAACAAAGAAAATAGTCCCTCACTGTCTACAACACCATCCCCAACCCACGCCCACCTTCTGCACATCCCACCTCCCCACAACCTCCCCACCCCATACTTACCTCCGGAGGTTGGCACCGCAATCTTCGCTGGAGCAGGAACATGTCTGCACTCTTCAAAGTCGACCGTGAACTGAAGAAATGCAGTTAAGCTGTATAATGGCATCAATGGGGGAGGTTTAAACTTACGTGAATATCTCAGCCACTTTTTTGACTTTTGTCTCCAAATGTTCAACGTGGGGTTCATGGGACCCCACCTCATGAAATCAGTCACTGTCATTTCGTTATTCGGTCCTGAAAGGTGATTTCCTGGTCACTACATGAAATCACCTTTCAGGACCTTGTAATGAAATAACAGTGCCACTGTTCATGAGGTGAGCTCCCAAAAAGCCTATGCTGCAAATTTGGTGAAAAAATTCCAAAAAATGAATGTGTTATGAACAATGTGTTGCACAGTTTACACGCACACTCGTAACTTCAAGAATTTTTATTATACTTTCACTCCAGATTTTCAACAATGTAATTTTTTCCCACCCCCTTATGAACAGTACAGCTGTCATTTTTCACATCCTGCCTAAAATGTGTTTTTGAACATCTGGTGCACAATGGCGCAGTCATTGTGGGAAATCACTGTTTGGGACAGATAAAGAAAATCACAGCGACACTGTTCATGAGCGGAAGTCTCAAAATGTCTATGTTGAAAATTTGGTAAAAAATGCCCAAAATAATTGCGTTACGGGCATATGTTGTGCAGTTTCTATGCACGCTCATGACTTCACCAATTTTTCAAATTTTCACTCCAGATTTTTAACATTACCATTTTTTTACACCTCCTCATTAAAAGTACAGCTGTCATTTTTCACGTCCTGCCTGAAATGTGTTTTCATACCTGTGGCATCAAATGATGCAGTCGCTGTACAAAATCACCTTTTGACTAATGAACTGATAGTGCCACTGTTCATGAGGTGGGGTCAGAAGAAGCCAATGATGAAAATTTGGAGTGAAAATACCAAGAAATGGTCAGAGCATTAGGGTTTTCAACTGTAACACCCCACCCTGTAGAGACTGACAGGCATCAGGGGTGTGACTTGGGATTTTCAGCTGTAATGCTCATGCCATTCCACCCCCATCCCCAGCCTGCAGCCACTGACAGGCATTGGGGTGTGCCTTGGACTCTTTAGCCCCAAAGTTCACCCCATTCTTCTACAGTGGTAGCCACAGACATTGCCAGCTAATTCCAGATATTTTGAGAAATTTCTGAAGAGTTTCTCTCTGCAGCCCCTACTGTTTAAATGCAAAAATCATCAGATATTTCTGGAAATATCACAGAAATTTCATGAAACAGCTGGCAGTGTCTGTGGCTACTACTGTATACTGCACCAATCTCAGCATATTTCCTTATGTAATGGGGTGAGCATAAGGCCCAAAGACCCTAAGGCACACCACGACACTTGTTAGTGTCTGCAGGGTGGGGTGAGGTGAAATAGCTTGAGCGTTATGGCAGACAACCTAAAGGCACACACCAATGCCTGTCAGTCTCTGCAGGGTTGGCATCAGTTCAATACTTCACTGCCATTCCTATTATGCATGTCTCTAACTTCTGCACTACCAATGTCAATGCCAGCAAGACAACATTCAGCATTGACAAATGCTTGTTATTTTTTATTTTACTGTTATTAATAGGAATATAACACTGATTGCAAATTTTACAGCTGCTCCTTGATTTCCTATGCTTTCTGACCTGTACTTCGATGACACCCTGCCATCAGATGCAGATGGGTCCAGAAATACTACTGCAGAGGTCTAGCATGCCCAAGCAAATTCCTGAATGCTTTGGCTGCTAAAATAAATGGGATTTCATTAAAAAAGCATTTAAGCATGTGTTTTCTATAATATCCCCTTTTGTTACAGCATGTCTAAATGTTTAATTAAATGATGAGGATATTATCATTTTGTGGTAGGCACAGTGTAATGGAATTGAGGTTTTGTATATGATTTTTAGGTGACAACAGCATAGCTGTAACCACCTATTGTGATCATGTGTACTCTTTTTTGCATTTAGTCAAGTTCAAAGGTACATTCATTGTAAGTAATTCAGCTGCATGATGTCACTGATTGTGCTTTTATGTCTTGGGGTAGGGTTTCAAGCCTCCATAAGCCTGGGTTTGATCCCCACTGTGGAACATATTTTTCTTTCTCAGTACAATATATGTAGTATTTAATATTTATGATTATGCTTCTTTGGAGTACTCTAGTATTGTATATGCCTATTTGTTTGTATTTTTCATAGTTCTACTGTTTAATAATCACCATTTCCCCAGTTCCCCAGGACACATCTGGAAACAAGCTACTAGCAGCTCAGTATGTCTTTCCTGGTGACACTTTTGAAATAAATAGATATTTTGAGAGAAATTGATGGATGCTATTGCTGATGTTGGTGATATACTTTCAAGAAGGTTTGAAGTGTTATATTATTGATACTAAAATACTAACATAATAAAATGCCAGCAGAATAGGCCTAATGGTCTTTCGAGTCTGCTTGATTGGTCAACCCCCACCCTGGATGCTGACCTTGCTGCCCCCCTCGCCTTCTCTGGCTTCTCCCTTCCCAGTTCCGGATATTCTTGCTGCATTGGATTTTGCTTCCAGAACCCTTCCCCTGTACCTGTCCCAGCCCCTCTTGAACCCCTCCACCGTCTCTGCCTCCACCAGCCCCCTAGGCAGTGCATTCCATGGCTCCACCACCCTCTCAGTGAAGTAGCACCTCCTCCTTTCTCCCCAGAATCTTCCCCCCCTCCAGCTTCCACCCATGCCCTCTAGTGGCCCCCTCCTCCTTCCTTCAAAGAACCCTGACTTTTCCTCCCCTATTTGATAACTTGAAAGTTCTTGTTTAGGCTTTGAGTTTTAGCTGCAGCTTGGTAAACAGTACTTTAAATAGAAAGACTATTGCTTATGAATATCCAGTGCAGCTCTGTGTGTGTGTGGGGGGTCTGCACTCATTGATTGATGTCCTTTGCCACAGTTTGCATCTTCTGTATAGGAAGCTTAGTACAATGGTAGAGTTACAGGCTATCAAGCAGGCAGGGGGCTTTAGTCTGATCCACATAGTGGAACTTTTTTTTTCACTACAATTTATGTAGCATAACAGACATTGCTGGATGTCATTGCTGAAGACAGTGAGGTATGAAGTTCTATATTTCTGATAACTTGAACATTTCCAGCTCAGACATTGAGGTTTAAATGCAACTTGGAAAGCACTACTCCAAATAATCATACTGTTAATTTTGAACATCCACTACAGTCTTTTATTACAGCATGCATTACCTGAATAGGAAGCTTAGTACAGGGGTAGAGTTACAGCTGCCAAACAATAGAGAGTCAGGGCCTTGGGTTCGATTACCAGAGTAAAACATGTTTTTCTTTCTCACTGCAATTGATGCAGTATAAGCAAAATTCCCAAATGTTATTGTTGGTGTTAGTGATATACTTTAAGAAAGATTTGTCATTCTATAGTTCTGATAATTTGAAAAGTTTTAACTCAGACTTTGAAGTTTAAATACAACTTATAAAATTGGTCTGAAGTTTTCTTTGTCATGATTGGCTGAGAGCTACTTTTGGCTGTGTCCTTAATTAGAGCATATTATTCCAAATGATACGTTTCCAGCCATTCAGGACTCACCATACCACAAATCATGCTGTCACCCTGCCAGCACCCTAGATCTGCAAGGCTGAGCTGGACCCCCCCCCCAAGCAACACAACGTCCATTACTGCAGCCACCTTTATCAGTCCACAACAGCACCAAAGTATTGAAGTTTTCAATACTTTCCCCTTGATTTAAGCATAAAAATGTAACCTCTGCTGGTTCTGGTCAAAAAACTTGTTCCTGATCCAGTGAGTGCCACGTGTGGTGCTATGACATGGCTTTCAAACAGAAACTCACTCCTCCATCAAATCTTGTAAGCCCTGCTGTTATTTGTGTACCAAATTGTATAAAATAAAAAATGTAACATTCAGTTTTCCTTTTTAATAGCAACATGTAATCTTTAAACGGAGCGATCAGTTCAGGAAAGCGCTAGTAAAGAAAAGCGCTATCTATGGCAGCCAATCTGAGACATGCCTGTTCCTGCTTGGTCTCACTGAAATTGGCTACAGACCCCAGCAAACTAAGCATACTGTGTGGACTTATGTGTGTGGGGAAGGGGCAGACACACTCACTTGTGCTCAAGATGTCCAGTAATAAAACTGACAATCACAAAACCCAGACAAACTAAGAAATATTAAAAATAATAATAATAATAACAGTAAATAGAAACTTAATTGTGCAGAGTTTTCAGGGTTTCTGTGTGTTGCGAGGGTGGGCAGACATCGCTGCCCTGTAGTGACTTTTAAATAAACATCTCCATTGCAATAGTTTCATAGTGGGGATGAGTTGTAGCCTAGAAGGCCATTTAGTTGTGACCAGAATGGTTATAATGGTAATAATATAACAAATTTCTTATCACCATTATTCCATCTAGTGATGACTTAAAACTGTCGATCGTTGGGCTCAATACAACCTTTTCAGGGAGTTTATTCCATATCAGTACAACTCTCTGATTAAACTAAAAGTTTTCTAATATTAGTTCTAAAGTTTCCAATTTAATTTGGAGTTGATTAAATCTACTATTTCTAGCGGTAACCAAGGTAAGACCTAGTGACTCCCAAAAGTCTTATTTTCTATAGCCTTATGTATAAGGCATAGGTCTCTCATTCTTCTGTATTGTAAACTAATAACTCCTAGGTGTATCAATATATTTGTGTAACTTCATATTTTTTACCTGCCTGATATATCATGTAGTCTTACTCGGTATACTATCTTAACAGTTTTATTTCCTTAACTTTGTGTGGAGCCAAAAATTGTACACAGTATACCAAATGTGGTTGAACAAGAGGAGTATATAAAGGGAGTATACCATTCTTGTCTCTGTTCTGCTCTTTATATTTCTGAATATACAATTTAACATTCTACTTACTTCACTAGCTGCAGCTTTGCATTGATCTGACAATGAAATGTTTGAATTAATGAACACGCCCAGATCTTTCTCAATGATTGAGACAGGAATTTCTTTATTTATAAAATAGCATGCTCTTATGTTTTTTCTTCCTAAATGCATTATCCTACATTTGTCAAGATTTAGAGTCAGGTAATTTTTTGCTATCCAGTCACATAATTTGTTTATTTCCATTTATAAATTATGTGCATCCAAATCATTATTTATACTTCCTATTTTTGCATCGTCAGCAAACTTAGTAATCCAACTGGTACTAGATGTCTGTAACAGAGCTACAAAAAGACTGAATAGTATAGGGCCTAACATTGATCCTTGTAGTACTCCACTTGTTACTGGTACCCAAGTAGAAAAGTGACCAACTAGTGTTACCCTTTGCTGTCTATCTTGCAGACAAGCACTGACCCATTTAACAATCTTAATGTCCAAATCTCAATTTATTTATTTATTTATTTATTGCAATTGTTTCACCAGGAAAGGCACACTGAGCAATAAGATGCTCATCTCCCAATGCAACCTGGGGGGGTACACATGGATATGATAACATGCAGGTTATCAAGTGAACAGTTAACAGAAGCAAATAAAAAGCAGCATAAGGATACACGATTGCATGAATATACAAGCAGCGCACATTGAATGCTTAGAATATTATAGTATCAAATAACAATTTTTGTGACAAGAAGCAGCAGATAAGGTAAATTAGCACAGTAGTAACAGCTGTAAACAACAGAGGACATATATCACAGTTATACAGTTATACACAGTACATAGGGCAAAATAGGCCCAGGACATGAGTACAAGGTTGGAGTTATGTGCCAGCTTCTGTAGCAAGGCTAAGGCCACTGGTCAGGCATTGGGGAGGGGATAATGGGGGCATGGCAGGTTCAGAGACAGGAGCAATTTGTAGTAAGAAAGTTTGCTAGGGCGGTAGACAGAGAGTAGGAAGAGAAGGAGTGCTGAATTTGCAGTGGGAGGGCATTCCAGAGCTGGGTAGCCGGTGTGAGAAGGCAGCTTGACCAGCAGAGGTCTTCTGTCTAGGAACTGAAAGTTGGCAGAAGTCACTGGTTCTAAGATGATGGGAGGGAGGTGGGGCATCTGTGAGCACAGTGGCAAGATAGGAGGGGAAGGGCCTGAGCCATAGGTTGGAGACAAATTTAGCACAGTGAGAAATGCGGCAGTTTTTGAGGGACGGTAGTGCCAAGGCTCGGTGGAGGTCACAGTGGTGGGTGAGGGGAGAGGCATCAGAGCAAAGCAGCAGAAGGCATCATAAAGTGTGTCCAGTTTAGACAGGGTGTACTTAGGGGCTGCACTGTATACAATGTCACAGTAGTCGATGGAGGGCAGTATCATCTTCAGGACCAGTTCACGTCAGACTCGGGAAGGGACGCTGCTGTGGTTTCTATATAGTGCACTGAGCATGGGACATAGTTTTTTTGAGATAGCATTGATGTGGTTAGAGGAGAGATGACTGTCAAGCCAGACCCCCAAGTAATGGAATGAGGAGACATCTTCAAGTTTTTGGCCATCCAGGATGGCAATGTAGGGAAGGGAGGGGAGTCTGGCCAGGAATTGTCGTGTGCCAAAGGTCACAGTGATAGTTTTTTTTTGCATTTAGGAGAGCTGGCATGAGCTAAACCATTGCTGTACCTTGTTGAAGTCAGCTTAGAGGTTTGATTGTACCACATCAAGGGCTGAGCCTGAGTAGTAGAGTACAGTATCATATGCATACATGTAGATTGACGAAGTAGAATAGATGAGTGGCAGGTCATTTAGGAATATAGAGAACAGAATGGGACCAAGAACCGACCCCTGTGGGACACCGGTAGTTAAGAGAAGAGGGGTGGAGATCGCATTTGAGACTCTAATGGACTGAGTTCTATCAGAGACGTATGATCTGAACCAGTTTGTGGCTGCGACAGAGAGACCTGATTCAGCGAGACTCTAGAGCAACATGGGGTGGGAGACGGTGTTGAAGGCTTTTGCAAGGCTGACAAAAATGGCTGAGGTGATCAGTCCACTGACCATGCCTGTCAGGATAGTGTCTGTAAGCCTTATCAGGGAGGAGGTGGTGGAGTGTCCCTTCCTGAAGCAAGACTGGAATGGCGTGAAGAATTTGGAGTCAGTGAGGAAGGAGGTAAGTTGGGTGAGCACAAGGTGCTCTTGTAGTTTTGCTAGGGCTGGGAGGAGGGAGATAGGCCGTAGAGGGGAGGTAGGGGCACCTCCTTTTAGCAGAGGGATGACAATGGCATGCTTCCATGCATGGGGGACGGCAGTGGCAGCAAAGGATTGATTTAGGAGTTTTGCAAGCAGAGTTGCTATAGCGGGGCCAGAGAGGGATAGAAGTTTGGGGTCTAATCCATCCGAGGATTTGCCTTTTGAAGGGTTGAGAGAAAGTAATGCATCTAGGGCCTCAGTTGCAGAGATGGCTTTGAAGGAAAAGGAGCGAGGCCTAGTCTGGGTCTTTATGTCTATAGGTGGTGCAAGAGGTGTAGTGTTGGGCAGGGAAGAGAGGAGGGTGGCAGCACAAGTGGAGAAGTACACATTGAACTCAGTGGAGACTGCTGTGGGCTCTGATAAGAGAGAGTTATTAACATTTAGCATTGGAGTGGGATTGGCAGCCAGTGGGGTGAAAAGGGAGTGAATGACTTTCCAGAATTTTGAGGGTTTATTTAGGTTTGACTGGAGGGAGCTGCTGAAGTACTCTGCTTTTGCAGGACGAGTGGCTCTGGTGCACTTGTTATAGAGCATGCAGTATGTGGAGAAGTGTTGTGGGAGGCATGAGGATTAATGCGTTTTCCAGGCTTTGTCCCATGCAATTTGACATGCATTCAGTTCTTAGGTGATCCAAGGTAGGTAGTTTCCTCATACTCTTGTACGACGCAGTGGGGCGTGTGTGTTCCAGATCCTGAGGAATGTATTTTTAAAGTGTAGGAAGGCATTATCAATGGAGATCGTAGCAGGGGCAGGAGCCCAGTTTGCTAGCACAAGGTCATCTAATACAGGGGCTAGACTGAGGGATTTATAGGAGCGTTGGACTACAAATTTAATGTGGGATTTTGGGCAGTGGATTTTATGCACTAAGAAGGTTACGTGGTGGTCGCTGAGGGAGTCAGGAAAAATACCGCCTTGTTTGACATAGTGAGGGTGTGTGATAAGGACCCAGTTGATAAGCGAGTGGTTACCAGATTTTAGGTTAAGCTGGGTGGGCTCAGTAATGATTTTTGAGAGGTTTAGGGCAGAAATTTCAGTCCTAGTTTGATTGAGGGCAGGAGCTAGCCAATTGTGCTTAAGATCGCCCATAATGTAGAGCTCCCCTGTCATGGTTAGGCAGGAGATTTGCTTGAGGAGGTCGGTGACAGCAGAAGCTGGTGTACCAGGTCGGCAGTATATCCCAGCAATGTAGATTGGTAGCGAGAAGGGAAGGACAAGCTGAATTAGTATTACTTCAAGGACTTTTGGTTCAGACTTTGTCAGGACCACTGAATAGTGCAAGTTTGAGTTTACGTAGATGGCTATTCCACCACCTTTAGAGGCTCTATACCGGCAGGCCATAGTGTAGCCTGGGTTAGCGACAGAGGAGTTGTTGATGTTTTTGTCGAGCTAGGTTTCAGAAAGGGTGAGCATATCTGGAGCGTGGTAGACAGCAAAAACCTGAAGGGAGTCAAGCTTGTGGACAAGGCTTCTTATATTTAGGTGCAGGAGGTGCAGGCCACATGAGAGAAGGTCCGCAAAGTGAGGTGAAGAAGATGCCGATGTTGGAGAGGGGCATGGAAGGGGGTAGTATTGGGGCTAGGGTTAGGGTGGATGTCATCTGCTGCAAGAGGCAGGAGAGTGAGAGTTAGGTAGTGAGCAATAGCTGTATATGACTGACTGCAGCGACGCTCTTAAATTGATGGCGCAAGGAGCTGGGCATCGGGGAATAAGTTGAAAAATTACCCAGAAGAGTGATGGGTTGAAAAGAAATCTGCTGGGACGTGTGGCAGAGCATATCCATGCTTGGGTGAAAGGGGAGGTGGACACCAGACTGAAGGGGTGGGAGAGCTCAATGAGGTTTGGCAGGATTTAGGAGGGGGGCATGGGAGAGGTGGGTGGCATGTTGGAAAGGAAGGGAGGAAGGGAGAAGAGAATAGGGATGAGCAGGGTCAGGTGGAATGGTAGAAGGATCATGGTGTGGATCAGATGCTAGGAGGACCCTAACGCTGTGGTTACTTAGCGGGGGATGTGGGGGAAGGGAAATGATAGGGACCTGTAAGGACTAGGAACCAATGGGGGAGCAGAGGTAATGAGGGTTTTAGGTAGCCTATGATGGAGCGAACAGAGCTGCTAGGCTTATTAGCCAATGAGGGAGCGAGTGCTACTCGGCTTACTAACCAATGATGGAGTGAGAGGGAATGTGGGTGGGCAATAGGTATAGTTAATCAGTGTAGTGGGTGGGGTGGGTGGGAGGCTGAAAATCCTTCTATGAGACTCTTGAATTTTGCTTAGTTGCAGCTAAATCTATTTGTAAAAAGCACCATGTGGCAAAAGCATGGGGAAGAGTCCTGGCCAATTGGAGCGGGTTTGCTGGAAGCGCCCGTGTTCCCATTGGCTGCGCTGTTGCCGTTTCTTCCAAGGAGCTGCAGGTGGGCATCCTGGTCTTGGTTGACTGGGTGCCATCTGACCATGGGGGAGCTGAAGCAGCCCAGTTCAAGGGCAGGCAGCTGGAGAGAAGAAAAATAGCAAGGGTTAAATAGCGTAGAGGCAGGAGAGGTTTAGATTGAACAATTTAACAAGGCAAAGGAGAGTAAGACTTTCAGGTGCCAAGGCAGAGTGCTTGGATGTGGGGTTGGGGTGCAGGAGCAAGGAAACAGCAAAAGAGCTGTAAGCACTTTAAAACAGTGGTAGAAATTACAATCCAGCTAATACAGTTGAATTCCTTCTATTAGACACTTGAATTTTGCTTAGTTGCAGCTAAATCTATTAATAAAATGTGCCAGGTGGCAAAAGCAGGGGAAAAAGTCATGGCCAATCGGAGCGGGTTTGCTGGAAGCGCCCATGTTCTGATTGGCTGCACTGTCATCGTACCTTCCAAGGAGCTGCATGCAGGTGTTCTGGTCTCAGTTGGCTGGGTGCTGTCTGACCATTAGGGAGCTGAAGCAGCCCTGTTCAAGGGCAGGCATCTTCCAAGGAGCTGCAGGCGGGCGTCCTAGTCTCGGTTGACTGGTTGCCGTCTGACCGTGGGGGAGCTGAAGCAGACCTGTTCAAGGGCAGACAGCTTCCAAGGAGCTGCAGGCGGGCATCCTGATCTTGGTCGGCTGGGTGCTGTCTGACCGTGGGGGAGCTGAAGCAGCACTGTTCAAGGGCAGGCAGCTTCCAAGGAGCTGCAGGTGGTCGTCCAGGTCTCGGTTGGCTGAGTGTCATCCGACCATGGGGGAGCTGAAACATTTATAAGCCATTCTGTCAGAAGGTTGTGTGAAAGTGTATCAAACAACTCTGAGAAATCTAAATAAAGAATATCACCTGATAAACCAACATCCAAGGCACTGCATACATGATCAAAAAAGTATAAGAGGTTTGATAGACAGGAACATCCTGTCTGAAAACCATGCTGATTAATATCTATCAACCCATAGCAACCACAAGGTTACATGTAATATCTTTGATTACACCTTCATAAATTTTACTTACTGCAGACGTTAAGCTAATTTGTCTGAAATTTGAACAGTTTGATTTAAAACCTTTTTTATGGAGCGGAGTCACTGAAGCATTTCTCCATGCTTGAACTACTATGGCATCAGTTATATAACTATTTATTGTATCAGACAAAGGGCTTGCTAAAGCATCAGCAAGATTCTTTAACAAGCATTTGTCAATGCTGAATATTGTCTTGCTGGCATTGTCATTGGTAGTGCAGAAGTTAGAGAGACGCATAATAGGAATGACAGTGGAGTATAGAACAGACGTTAACCCCACCCTGCAGAGAGTGACAGGCATTGGGGTATGCCTTTGGGTCACTGGCCATAACGCTCATGCCATTTCACCTCACCTTACCCTGCTGACTCTGACAAGTGTTGCATTGTGCCTTGGGGTCCCTGGGACTTACGCTCACCTCATTTCATAAGGAAGTATGTTGAAATGGGTGCTGTATAGGAGAATGGGGTGAACTTTGGGGCCAAAGAGTCCAAGGTACACCTTGATGCCTGTCCGTGGCTGCAGGGTGGGGGTGCAGCGGCATGAGCATTATAGCCGACAATCCAAAGGCACACCCCTGATGCCTGTTAGTATGTACAAGGTGGGACATTGTGGTTAGAAGCCCTAACACCCGGGGCGTTTGTTGGTACAGTATTTGCACTCCAAATTTTCAACATGGCCTTTTTGTGAACTTACCTCATGAAAGCATTTGGGACCTCTGCTCATGAACAGTGTCGCTGTGATTTTGTTAATCTGTCACGAACCTTGATTTCCCATAGTGACTGCACCATTCTGCATCACATTAAAATGACAGCTGCACCATTCACAAGGAAGTGTGAAGAGATGGCAATGTTGAAAATCTGGAGTTAAAATACACAAAAATTCTCAAAGTTACAAGCGTGCATGAAAACTCTGCAATGCATGATCATAACACAGTCATTCTTTTCATTAATTCCCATGCCGCTTGGGCAATGTCACAACCTATAAGAACCTACCTGTCTGCTTCTTCTTTCCTGACCCTGTTTTTTGTTTCCCTTATCGTTAGCACCTTTTCCATGTCACCCTGGCTACCACCTTCACTCCTTGCTTACCTCCTTGACACCATCATGGTGTTTTGCTTTCCATTCCCTAACTGTTGCCACCTGCTCCCTCATTACCACTACATGCCCTTGTGGGCATGTACCTGTACTTCTCCTTACTCACCTCTTGCATCCCCTCCCACCCTCCCATGCCCTCCAAGCTCCTCCAATCAATAATTATGATCAAGGATGCATCAGATACACACTGTAACTATAGTTGCATACATTTAACCTGTATATACTGTACTGTAGTTGCTGTACTTTTTAGTTGCATTCCCTTATTGGTCTTGCTTAATGGCTCTTTTTAATACTCTATTTTGTGTGTATTATAAACTTCCTGTGTATAATTACTGCTCTATGTAAATAAAATGTAAGTGTGAATTCATTTTGTATATATTGTTTACCCAATTATGATGTAACTGCGTATTCCTTTGTATGTGTTGTTAACCTCTCCTTTCCAGGTCCATCTTGAAAACGAGCTTGCTCAATGGTGTTCATCTGGTTAATTAAAGATTTTGATTGATTGACTTTTTGGATTTCTTTCCCCAAATTTTTAACATACGCATTCTGGGACCTCTGCTCATGAACAGTGGCACTATGATTTTCTTAATCTGTCCCAAACATTGATTTCCCACAGCGACCGCACCATTGTTCAATAGATGTGTGAAACCACATTTCAGGCAAGATGTGAAAAATGACAGCTGTAGTGTTCATAAAAAGTATGCAAAAATGGTACTGTTGAAAATCTGGAGTGAAAATATAAAAAATTCTCAAAGTTACGACTATGCGTGGACACTATGCAATGCACGCTTGTAACGTAGTCATTTTGTAGAATTTTGTTACCAAATTTTCAACATAGGCATTTTGGGAATTCTGCTCATGAACAGTGTTACTGTGATTTCTTACTCTGTCCTGAACATTGTTTTCCTAAAGCGACTGCGCCATTGGGTGCCCCAGATATGCAAAAACACATTTTGGGCAGGATGAAGAAAATGACAGCTGTACTATTCATAAGGAGGTGTGAAAAAATGGCAATGTTGAACATCTGGAATTGAAATATTAAAAATTCTCAAAGTTACGAGCGTGCACGGAAACTGCACAACGCATGCTCATAACACAGTCATTTTTTGGAATTTTTTCATCAGATTTGCAACATAGACTTTTTGGGAGCCCACCTCATGAACAGTGACACTATCATTTTGCTAATCAGTCCCAAAAGGTGACTCCGTGCAGTGACCATGAAATCACCTTTTGGGACCAAATAAAGAGATGACAGTGACTGAATTCATGAGGTGGGGTCCGAAGAACTCCATGTTGAAAATGTGGTGCCAAAATTCACAAAAAATGGCTGAGATATGCACCAAAGTTGTAAAAAATGTTTATTCCATTATACAGCTTACCATCATTTCTTCAGTTCATGGTCGGCTTTGAAGAGTGCAGACATGTTCCTGGTCCACAAAAGATCATCACACCTGGCTCAGGAGGTAAGTATGTGTGAAGGGGGTGTGGGAAGGTGTGGTATGCAGAAGGTGGGTGTGGGTTGGGGGAGGACCATGAGACATGTTGAGAGACCATTTTCTCATTTTTCAGGGAAATGAACAATAACATAAAGACAGCGTGGGTCAATTTTTTTTTTTTTGCAGGTGTGTTTGGCACACTGGGGTGGGCTTCCAGTTTGCCACCTGTATTTTTGGGAAGGGGGACTGAAGCCAACAGGGATTGGGCCCCCGGTCAGCGTAGAAACATGTCTCTGTTTGGGGGGGTGCATGATGTCGAGGGTATTGGCACCCTCAGCACACAAATTAAAGTATTAGGGGGCCATCATGCTGACGGGTATAGGATCCCCCATTGGCAAATTTAACAGGGAAGAGGTCATGCCAACAGGGGGACTGGGCACCCCTGATGTCAGCTTGTTGGGAAGTGTGAGAGGTGGAGGGCACAGCCACTGCCATGCTTTACTGAAATGTTACAGCAAGGAAGGTGTGCCCTGCAATGAGGAGGAGCGCCCTCATTGCAGTGGCGAAATCATTTCAAGTTGGTGGCATGCTTTTGCACTGCTGTCATAGACAGCATGCAGTCTAATTTGTGCCCCAGAGCCCAGCCTGAAAAAGCAGTGGCACCAATGGCCAAAACACGACCGCGCCTCCAAAACCTGCTATTTCAAGCTACCCCAATATGTTGCTTGAGCATGCGCAAGACAGCATAATAAAAAAGGGTGAATATTGTCTGGTCCAGGTGTTTTATGAGGGTTGAGTTGAAGTAATCTTGACAAAATATTATTTTCTGAGATAGTGATGTTATTATTAGGTAGTTTGGCTATTAATTGTGCCCACCTATCAAGTGGTATATCCTTCTTTGGTTTATATAAACACTTGCAAATTACTCATTGAACACTGTTGCAATTTCCTTATCTTTAGTTATTGAAGTACCATCCACCTCTAACTTGAATGGTGCTGCACAACCCTTGCAAGAGTTATTCACATTACCAAAACAAAGCCTTTCTATTGGCTTTTGCTTTTGTTGCCAGAAGAAACTCATGTTTCCTTTTTATGTTGGCTCACGCTTGCGCGCCAGCCAGCATATTGCAGTAGTAGCAGATGTGGAGGTGCAGTCACTGTGGGTGAATGCAGGGCATGCATCAGTAGGTGTGTCCCTCATTCCCCAGTAAGACAGCATGCAGGTGCCACACCAACAAGATGAATTGTGGTGACCACATCTAAGAAAACGTCTGCTGCAATGAGAAGCAAGCTTCTTATTGCAGCGGCACAGCCTCCCCATGTAAACATGGTGACAGGGCTGCCCCATCCCCAAGTCGCATTCCCCCTCCCACTTCATTTGCCGACAGGGGAGCCCACCCTCCGTCAGCATAATGATACCTCCAAGTGTGTGCCTAGAGGGTGCCCAATCCCCCTCGGCTTCATGCGCTCCCCCCAACAGTCTTCTTTTGCCAATGGGGGGCCCAATCCCCATCAGCTACAGTCCCCTATCCCTGTTTATTTAGCCGATGGGGAGCCCACTCCCCGTCAGCATAATGTCTCCTCCCATCTGTTGTGCACTCAGGGGGTGCCCAATCCCCCTTGGCTCTTGCTCTCCCATGTGCCGATGGGGATGCCCAATCCCCCATAGGCTACAGCCCCCCAACACAATCAGGTGACATGCTGGGAGCCCATCCCAGCATGCCAAATGTGCCTGGAAGAACTAAAACTATCCCGTGATGTTCCCTTGTTTTTATTACCCTGTAAAAACAAAAACATTCCCTCGCAGTCTCCCAGCCCCCTCCCACAACCCGTGCTCACCCACTGTGCACCCTGCCTCCCCACACACACCACTCACCCCATACTTACCTCCGGAGTCTGGCGCGACGATCTTCGGAGAACCCAGAACACGTCTGCACTCTTCAAAGCCAACCGCGAACTGAAGAAATTCCAGTAAGCTGTGTAATGGCATAAATAGGGTTTTTTCAACTTTGGTGCATATCTCAGGCATGTTTGAGAATTTTTACATCAAATTTTCAACATGGGGTTATTGGGACACCTCCTCATGAATTCAGTCACTGTCATGGCATTATTCCGTCCCGAAAGGTGATTTCGTAGTCACTACGTGGAATCACCTTTTGGGACCAATTAACAAACAACAGTGCCACTGTTCATGAGGGGGTCTCTCAAAAACCCTATCTTGCAAATTTGGTGGGAAAAATCAAAAAAATGGCTGTTTTACGAGCGTGCATTGTGCAGTTTCCCCACACGCTTGTAACTTTGTGAATTTGCAATATTTTCACTCCATATTTTCAAAATTGGCATTTTCCTACACCCCCTCATGAATAGTACAGCTGTCATTTTACATATCCTGGCCAAAATGTGTTTTCACACATCCAGCGCAGAATAACGCGGTCGCTGTGCGAAATCAGTTTTCGGGACAGTTTGAAGAAATGACGGTGACACTGTTCATGAGCAGAGGTCCTAAAATGCCCATGTTGAAAATCTGGTGATGAAAGTCCATAAATTACTTCTGCAAGGAAGCTTATAAGAACATTTGAAACTGACAAGAACATTCTGTGAAAAAAACGCCATTTCTTTTTAACGATCTCCGTGCAAAGACTTCTTATAAAAACAGCAGCAATGTTTTGCAAGAGAGACTGAGATTTGAATCTGAGAAGAGAAGAAACACTCAGAACTGTTTTCTTTGTTAGAACTGCCATTGTAGTTATGCTGAGCAATTTTAATTTTTTTTATTTTACTGTTAGTAATAAAATGCTCTTTGTGAATTTTACAACTGCTCCAGGTTTTCCTATGCTTCTTGCCCTGTGCCTTTATGGAAGATGGTGTAAAACTACATGAGATTTATGCCATGCATACTCTAAACCAGGAGTCTGTGCATGAGTACTAGACCTAGTACCAGGGAAGCATAACAAAAAGATATGGATTCTGTAGCAGCAAGTCCAGGAGTGATTACCAGAAGAATGGTAACCAGACTAGAAGCAGAAACAAAAGTCTGAACTGAGACTGCTCAGCCAGTAACAGAGATGGAAGAAGAACAAGCAGTGACAGAACCTGAAATGCTAGCTGCCTTTTTCCAATGGGGGGCAATAGAACAAAAAGAGATGGAAAAAGAGAAGAGAAGAGAAGAGAAGAGAAGAGAAGAGAAGAGAAGAGAAGAGAAGAGAAGAGAAGAGAAGAGAAGAGAAGAGAAGAGAAGAGAAGAGATGCAGCAACTTGAGAAGCATGGAAAAGAGGAGATGCAGGGACAGGAGCAGCAGAGGAGAGAAGAGATGCAGTGACAGGAGCAGTGATGACTGGATGGATGCTATGCAAACTATCAATGGCAGAGGATCTGGCACAGATCCAGCAGAGCAAAACAACACCAGTAACTTAAAATACACTAAACTTACAAAGCTGTGTCCTTCAGATGATATCAAAGCATACTTGACAACTTTTAAAAGGGTCACTACAGCTTGATAGTGGACAAAGCAGAAATGGGCAATCAGGCTAATAACATACCTGACAGGTAAAGCCCACTTCCCTACAGCAATATGGACACCCCACAATCAGAAAACTATGACCTTGTGAAAAGAGAAATCCTGACAAGATATGACATTTCAGGACAGACTTACAGGCAGAGATTTTAGTCTCTAAAGCACAATTCAATCGACAATCCTCGATAAGCCGTTACCTGACTCAGAAAACTGCTTATTAAATGGTTCCAACCAGAGGGCAAAACAATCCCACAGATCATCAGTACATTTGCAGTGGAGCAGTTCATCAACATCCTACCCACAGATGTGCAGCTTGGGTATAAGAACACTGACCAGAAAGTGGAGAAAGGCTGTTTCTTTGGCTGAGGACTACCAAATGGCCAGATAGATGCCACAGCAGTGAGGCAACAGCCATGAACTGGTAAGACACTTTTCTTCCCATTTACTCTCCAAGTCTGATATGAACTCTGGTGGGGGTAACAAATCTGCAGTCAAAGACTTTTTTTTTGTTATAACTGTAATATGCCAGGTCTTATTGCAAGAAATTGCCATAGTAAGAAAAGTGACACTGGAGCAGATTTGTCCTTAGCAAGTTGGGGCAAGTACTTTAACAGATGTAAAGGTGGGCAATAAGACTGTGCAGGAACTTATTGATTCAGGAAGCAGGCAGATCCTAGTGCATGTTGAAGTGCTGGAAAAACAATGTCCAGAAGGACCAAGTACTGTGTCACCTGTATCCATGAGGACACTCAATACTATCCCAACAGCTAAGTGACTCTGACTATTAATGGGGTGTTGCACCAAATGAAAGTGGGGGAAATGCCTAAATTACCTGTACCTGTGATTATTGGAAATTGCTTTCCAGGATTTACTGAGTTAATCAATCAAAGAGGGAGTAAATCCTGATGTTTCAGCAGCTGTGGTGACAAGAGCTTAGGCAAAGAAACTCTCAGATGTTGGGGACCCTTTTTCCTTTCGGTGATCCTGATTCAGACTTGTTTGAGCAGAGCTCCAAGATCCAGAAGTCCTGGAAAGAAAGACGGCACCTGAAGAAACAGTGGCAACAAAAGACTGTTGGACATAAGGGGTTAATTATGAAAATTCTGAAACTAAACTGATCACGGATTGTGATTTTCTTTCAGAACACGCTAACGGGGTTTCTCTCCAGGGTGATTTTAAGCAGTTATGGGTGAAACCAAAACAGGGCAAACCTATGTTTAAGAAATGTGATGGGCTACTATACAGAGTTTGGGTTAAACCTCAGACACAGGAACAAACAGAACAATTGGTTGTAACACAAAAGTATAGATCTGAGTTGTTACAGATAGCATGTGATAGTCCTATGGCTGGTCACTCGGGGAGGGATCGCAAACTTGCCAGATTGCTGTACACATTTTTCTTGCCTGGAATTCATTAAGATGTTGCTACCTATTGCAGTTCCTGTGCTGAGTGTCAGAAAATAGCCACAGTGACTAAAAAAGACAAGGTGCCTCTGGTGCCTCTACCCTTGTTAGATGTGCCTTTTAAAAGAATTGCAATGGGTGTGGTTGGCCCCTTAGGCAAAAGTAAATAGGGTAATCGATTCATTTTGGTAGTATGTGACTATACTACTCGATACCCAGAGGCAGTTCCTATGCGTACTGACACAGCCCCAAAAGTGGCAGCAGAGTTTGCCAAAATTTTCATCAGGGTAGGCATACCTAAAGAGATTATTACTGATCAGGGTAGTAATTTTGGTGCTGTATTACTAAAAGAGCTTTACCGACTACTTAGCATCACTTCCATAAGGACCGCCCCTTATCACCCTCAGATAGATAATGTTGTTGAGCATTTTAATTAAACCTTAAAATACATATTAAAAAGATTTGTAAAAAGGGAAGGGAATGACTGGGACTAATACTTGCCTTATTTGCTTTTTGCTTACAGAAAAGTGCCACAGGCATCAACAGGTTTTTCACCATTTGAAATGCTATATGTTACAAAACCTAGAGGGCCACAATATGTAATAAACAAGTGAAGATAATCCCTATCAGAAACAATCTATTTCACCTTATATGTATGCCCTGAGAAAGAATCTGGCAAAATATTTTGAAATCACCCATAGTAATCAGGAATAGACCCCAAACCAGTAGAAGGTGTATTGTTACCATGGGGTAAAAGAAAACGTTTTTGAGCTAGGTGAAAAGGTCTTACTACTGTAACCCACTACAGAAACTAAACAATATCCTGTGAACACACCAACCATGATTGAACGACTGCAAAAAGGGTGACTCAGTCATGGCGCCTGTGTTCTGGGCTATCTGGCAGGGTAGTGACAGGATACAGGGTGGACAAATACGGCAACAGGATGTTTATATGTATATACCCTTGCAGGGGGAGGGACCACACCACATGATGGGTGAAGGGGGAGGGAGGGTACGTGGGAGGTAGTGTGGCTGTTGAGCTGGCCATGTGGCATGGTGGGTAGGGTAGTAGGCTGGAGTTGGAGAGTGCTGGGTTCGGTTCTGTAGTGGGAGTCTCTTTGTGCACTGGGCAGTTTTTTTCAAGTTTTACACCCCCTTGACGTGCACCCCCCCTGGAGTTGAGAATCTTTAGTTAGAAGGGTGCAAGGGGCACAGTCCCACACATATCTTCCAGTTACATTGCTGAATTAGTAGTCACCGTGAGTGTACATTGCCATTATTTATTTTCAGCAATGTATAGTAGCCCTTATGGCGATCATCCTTCGGCAATCGCCCTAATAACATGGAACCAAAATAAACTGTTAATGAAGTGGCAAGGGCCTCATAAAGTGCTTAGATGTACTGGCACAGTTAACTATGAAACTGAGACCCCAAACAGGAAAAATCTTACCACGCTATACCATGCTAGCCTCCTGAAGAAATTGGATGAAAAAACACCAAAAGCTGCTTTGCTGGTTTCACCAGAAACTGATAAAGATGATATTGATATAGCTTATGACAGACTGTAACAAACTGTAACTGCTGATGCTGTAGAGGTGAATATTTCCTCAACCTCTGAACAAATCACATAAATTTATAGCTTGTTAAAGACATTTAACAGTACTTTTACCACAGTACCAGGCTGAACAAAAGGGGTCGAGCACGCAATAGTGACAAGTAATGCTCACCCTATTAGACAAAAGACATATAGATTACCAGAGCGGTTAAGAGCAGAGATGATAAAGGAAATATAAAAAAAATGAAAGAATTAGGTATCATAGAAGAGTCAAGAAGTACTTGGTCATTACCAATGGTGATTGTGAACAAAAAAGGAGGGGGTGTAAGAATCTGCTTCATTTTAGGAAACTTAATCAAGTATCAGAATTTGAAAGTTATCCTATGCCCAGAATAGATGATTGGGTAGACAGACTGGGGAGTGTCAAGTATATCAGCATGCTCGATCTCACCAAGGGTTACTGGCAAATCCCCCTAGCTAAAGAATCCAGAGACAAAACAGCATTCGCCACTCCTGTAGGATTCTATCAGTTCACCACCATGCTGTTTGGTTTAGATGGTGGACCCGCTACATTCCAGTGGTACGTGGATGTAATTTTATCTCCTTACACTGGTTATTGGCCAAGGCACTAGCTTCTCTGTAGCAAAGTGTTTCTTAGAGGGTATATTTTCTGTGAAATTATTACAGGTGGTGCTTACATTTTTGTGACTTTTTATCATCAGGCTAAGCAAAATTACTGTTTGCCACTATTTTAATTTAGTTATTTTATTTTTTTGCTGAAAGGTTTTTTGTTTGTATCAGAGATGTTGCAGTCTCCTCACAGTGAAGGAGGAGCTAACTGCTTTCCTCCCACAGCTCTTCCAGGGGATTAGGTGTGTATCTGGGGGGTGGAGCTGACAAACTGTCAGTAATTTCCAACAGAAGGAAGGGTTAACAGGTCAGGTTAGTTGATAACTTGGAGGTGGAAGATTAGGTTTGCTGGCCAAGGCACCTAGCTTCACCTGAGCTCTTTTCTTCTAGGTTGCTTGAAAGGACAGAACAAAGAACCTTACTAGAGCAAGGAAAATGATTAAGGCTTCTTTTGGCTAGGCAGACTTACTGTGTGTTGTTATTTTTATTTTGTACTCTAAGGGATTGTTACTTTTTGTTGCTAACATTTTATTATTTTATTTTTCTCTGATTCAAATTGTTGTTGCTGGGTATACCTTCTGCTGCATTATCACAGGGTGTGCCTACAGGTGAATGCTTACAGATTACTGCTGTAATCTTCTAATTAAAATAGTGTTTTGCAAGGTATATATTCTGTTACTGCTTTATTTTTCTCTGCAGCAAAGTGTTTCTTACAGGGTATAACTTCCGTGATATTATTACAGGTGGTGCTTTACAGGTTTTACAGTTTTATCTATCATCAGGATAAGTTTTCAGGGCTACTGCATTTATTGCTGTCTGACTGTTTCTGCTCTTACCTTCTTGTTTCTTTCATCCATGGTTCTTCTTCTTCGGCAGGGGAAGGTCCCTATCTGCTGTCAACTTCTATGTTTCTATATTGTACTGCACATCTAGATGATGTTGCGGTGTACAGTCCAAATTGGAAAATCCACCTGAAACACTTAAAAGCTGTTATCCAACATATCAAAAAGGCAGATCTAACAATTAATCTTACCAAATGTGCATTGGACATGCAACACACCAGATATTCGGGTTATCTTTTAGGAAATGGAGAAGTCAAGCCAGAGGTTTCCAAGAGAGAAGCTGTAGCTAACAGCCCTGTCCCCAAATCCAAGAAACATGCCAGGTCATTTTTTGGACTGGCTGGTTATTATCAGAGATTTGTTCCCAGCTTTGCCAAGTTAGCTACTCCCCTCACTGAACTAAAAATGAAACAGAACCTAAATAATGTGAAATGGTCCCCAGAGTGTGATGAAGCTTTTTGGGCCATTAAGGCTGCATTATGTTCAGGCCCTCATTTTAGAAAGCCCATACTTTGAGAAACAGTTTTTGTTGCAGACAAATGCATCAGAAGAAGGCCTAGGTGAAGTCCTGAGTCAAAATATAGATGGCACAGAACATCCTATTCTATACATAAGTAGGACATTGCACAACAAAGTAGGCAATTGAGTCTTTTAAGTTTTACTTGCTAGGAGCTGACTTTGTACTTGTAATGGATCACAATCCTCCATATTGGCTTAACCAAATGAAGGATAAAAATTCTAGAATCACATGAGTGTACCTGGCACTACAGCCATTTAAATTTAAAGTGATGAACAAATCTGGGAAAGAGAATGTCAATGCTGATTTTCTGTCAAGATATGGATCAGGAATTGAGAAGTCTGATAGTTGAAAAAATGCGAGTTGAAACATCTCGGTTTGTTATGCTGCATATCCACTGAACTATAAAGGTTATAAGATAATGTTAGTAGAGAATTAATGGCATGTTTTGAAACCTGTTTTGTAAAACAGGTTCCCTTTTAAAGAGGGGGATTATGTGTCAGGGTTTAATAAGGCCCAGCCCCATTTGTTATGCAGAAAGAGTTAAATGCAAGGATCTGTTCTATCTCTCCTTTTCTGTCGCTTGTCTACTTGATTGTGCAAACAAATTTTCTTGTGAAACCTAGAAACTGATAACTCTGATGGCCTCACGATTCTCTGCCTGTCGCTATCTCTCTGCCTTCAATTGCTATTCCTGTCTTTTTCTCCCAACCCTGCACATCTGTGGTTATAAAAATATGTGTGAATCTGTTTGTGAAAATGTATGTGATATTGGGAACCCTTTGCTTAAAACTGTATATAGTTATACTGTTGAAATTATTGCAAAAATATATTTGGAACACATGGGGTTAACCTGAGATGATGGTTTGAAAATTCTCTGCAGAGCTATCAACAAGAGGTCAGTTCTGGGTCATTATGCTCTTTTTTCTGCGTCTGCAATGAAACTTTCACGATCATTGGAAAGTGACAAGAACATTCTGTGAAAAAAACACAATTTCTTCTTAATGATCTCCCTGCAAAGACTTGTTAAAACAACAACAGCAATGTTTTGCAAGAGAGAGACTGAGAGACTAAGATCTGAAACTGAGAAGAAACATTCAGAATGACTGTTTTCTCTGAACTGCCATTGTAAATAGTTATGCCAAGCAATTTTTATGTTGTCTTGCACATGTGCAAGCAACATTTTGTGGCAGAAGGAGATGGTAGTAGGAGAAATGCAGAGGTATGTCAGTTTTGGTGAATGCAGGGCATACTTTAGAAGGTGTGACCCTCATTCACCAATTAGCGAGCATGCTAGCAGTGACACAAGTTTTATGCAGTGCCACCAATTTGAAACAAACTTGCCACTTCAATCAAAGACAAGCTCATCATGCAGCGGCACAGATGACATACCTCCCCTAAGTGTCTTGCCTGGTGAAACATTTCAATAAACATGGGCCTCTCACAATCCCTAAAAAGCCAACTTTGGGGTGCCCAATCCCCCTGTTGGCATGTTTAATACCCCCCAAAATTGCGTGACACACTGGGAGCCCACCCCGGTGTGCCTCCATGGTGTTCGGAAGCCAACCACATCAGCATGTTCCTGACTCCACCCCATCCCCAGTGTGGCCAACATCACTCCCCCAAAGTCATGGGACACACTAGGAGCCCACTCCAGTGTGTGCAACATTTGTTTTCTTACACCTGTAAAGAAAGAAAACCATCCACAGTGTTCCTTTTTTTAAAGTACCTGAAACAAAGAAAATAGTCCCTCACTGTCTACCGCACACCATCCCCCAACCCACACCCACCTTCTGCACATCCCACCTCCCCACAACCTCCCCACCCCATGCTTACCTCCGGAGGTTGGCATCGCAATCTTCACTGGAGCGGGAACATGTCTGCACTCTTCAAAGTCGACTGTGAATCGAAGAAATGCAGTTAAGCTGTATAATGGCATCAATGGGGGCGGTTTAAACTTTTTATTTTTTTATTTAGTTGTTTAACCAGGTATAGCACACTAAGCTGAAAGCTTTTTTACAGGAGCAACCTGGGAGCACAAGGAGGTTAAGTGACTTGCTCAGGGTCACACAGTATGCAAGTGGAAGCTGTGGGATTCAAACCCAGGTCTGGTCTGCTGGATGTCACCAGATTTGCAGCTCAGAGCTTTAGATCACTGCGCTATGCTGCCTCCTACTTAGGTGGATATCTCAGCCACTTTTTTGACTTTTGTCTCCAAATGTTCAACGTGGGATTCATGGGACCCCCCCTCATGAAATCAGTCACTGTCATTTCGTTATTCAGTCCTGAAAGGTGATTTCCTGGTCACTACATGAAATCACCTTTCAGGACCTTGTAATGAAATAACAGTGCCACTGTTCATGAGGTGAGCTCCCAAAAAGCCTATGCTGCAAATTTGGTGAAAAATTTCCAAAAAATGAATGTGTTATGAACAATATGTTGCACAGTTTACACGCACACTCGTAACTTCAAGAATTTTTATTAAACTTTCACTCCAGATTTTCAACAATGTAATTTTTTCACACACCCTTATGAACAGTACAGCTGTCATTTTTCACATCCTGCCTAAAATGTGTTTTTGAACATCTGGTGCACAATGGCGCAGTCATTGTGGGAAATCACGGTTTGGGACAGATTAAGAAAATCACAGTGACACTGTTCATGAGTGGAGGTCTCAAAATGTCTATGTTCAAAATTTGGTAAAAAATGCCCAAAACAATTGCATTACGGGCATATGTTGCGCAGTTTCTATGCACGCTCATGACTTCACCAATTTTTTAAATTTTCACTCCAGATTTTTAACACTACCATTATTTTACACCTCCTCATTAAAAGTACAGCTGTCATTTTTCACATCCTGCCTGAAATGTGTTTTCATACCTGTGGCATCAAATGTTGCAGTTGCTGTACAAAATCACCTTTTGACTAATGAACTGATAGCTCTACTGTTCATGAGGTGGGGTCAGAAGAAGCCGATGTTGAAAATTTGGAGTGAAAATACCAAGAAATGGTCAGAGTGTTAGGGTTTTCAACTGTAACACACCACCCTGTAGAGACTGACAGGCATCAGGGGTGTGACTTGGGATTTTCAGCTGTAATGCTCATGCCATTCCACCCCACCCCAGCCTGCAGCCAAAGACAGGCATTGGGGTGTGCCTTGGACTCTTTAGCCCCAAAGTTCACCCCATTCTTCTACAGTGGTAGCCACAGACATTGCCAGCTATTTCCAGATATTTTGAGAAATTTCTGAAGAGTTTCTCTCTGCAGTCCCTACTGTTTAAACGCAAAAATCATCAGATATTTCTGGAAATATCACAGAAATTTCATGAAACTGCTGGCAGTGTCTGTGGCTACTACTGTATACTGCACCCATCTCAGCATATTTCCTTATGTAATGGGGTGAGCATAAGGCCCAAAGACCCTAAGGCACACCACGACACTTGTTAGTGTCTGCAGGGTGGGGTGAGGTGAAATAGCATGAGCGTTACGGCGGACAACCTAAAAGGCACACGCCAATGCCTGTCAGTCTCTGCAGGGTTGGCATCAGTTCAATACTTCACTGCCATTCCTATTATGCATGTCTCTAACTTCTGCACTACCAATGTCAATGCCAGCAAGACAACATTCAGCATTAACAAATGCTTGTTATTTTTTATTTTACTGTTATTAATAGGAATATAAGACTGATTGCAAATTTTACAGCTGCTCCTTGATTTCCTACACTTTCTGACCTGTACTTCGATGACACCTTGCCATCAGATGCAGATGGGTCCATAAATACTACTGCAGAGGTCTAGCATGCCCAAGCAAATTCCTGAATGCTTTGGCTGCTAAAATAAATGGGATTTCATTAATAAAGCATTTAAGCATGTGTTTTCTATAATATCCCCTTTTGTTACAGCATGTCTAAATGTTTAAATGATGAGGATATCATATTTTTATGGTAGGGACAGTGCAATGAAATTGAGGTTTTGTATATGATTTTTAGGTGACAACAGCATAGCTGTAACCACCTATTGTGATCTTGCATACTCTTTTTTGCATTTAGTCAAGTTCAAAGATACATTCATTGTAAGTAATTCAGCTGCATGATGTCGTTGATTGTGCTTTTATGTCTTGGGGTAGGGTTTCAAGCCTCCATAAGCCTGGGTTTGATCCCCACTGTGGAACATATTTTTCTTTCTCAGTACAATATATGTAGTACTTAATATTTATGATTATGCTTCTTTGGAGTACTCTAGTATTGTATATGCCTATTTGTTAGTATTTTTCATAGTTCTACTGTTTAATAATCTCCATTTCCCCTGTTCCCCAGGACACATCTGGAAACAAGCTACTAGCAGCTCAGTATGTCTTTCCTGGTGACACTTTTGAAATAAATAGATATTTTGAGAGAAATTGATGGATGCTATTGCGGATATTGGTGATATATTTTCAAGAAGGTTTGAAGTTTTATACTATTGATACTAACATACTAAAATGTCAGCAGAATAGGCCTAACGGTCTTTCGAGCTGCTTGATTGGTCAACCTCCACCCTGGGTGCTGACCTTGCTGCCCCCCTCGCCTTCTCTGTCTTCTCCCTTCCCAGTTCAGGATATTCCTGCTGCATTATATTTTGCTTCCAGAACCCTTCCCCTGTACCTGTCCCAGCCCCTCTTGAACCCCTCCACCATCTCTGCCTCCACCAGCCCCCTAGGCAGTGCATTCCATGGCTCCACCACCCTCTCAGTGAAGTAGCAGCTCCTCCTTTCTCCCCTGAATCTTCCCCCCTCCAGCTTCCACCCATGCCCTCTAGTGGCCCCCTCCTCCTTCCTTCAAAGCACCCTGACTGTTCCTCCCCTATTTGATAACTTGAAAGTTCTTGTTCAGACTTTGAGTTTTAGCTGCAGCTTGGTAAACAGTACTTTAAATAGACAGACTATTGCTTATGAATATCCAGTGCAGCTATGTGTGTGTGTGTGTGTGGGGGGTCTGCACTCATTGATTGATGTCCTTTGCCACAGTTTGCATCTTCTGTATAGGAAGCTTAGTACAATGGTAGAGTTACAGGCTATCAAGCAGGCAGGGGGCTTCAGTTTGATCCACATAGTGGAACATTTTTTTTCACTACAATTTATGTAGCATAACAGTACATTGCTGGATGTCATTGCTGAAGACAGTGAGGTATGAAGTTCTATATTTCTGATAACTTGAACATTTCCAGCTCAGACATTGAGGTTTAAATGCAACTTGGAAAGCACTACTCCAAATAATCATACTGTTAATTTTGAACATCCACTACAGTCTTTTATTACAGCATGCATTACCTGAATAGGAAACTTAGTACAGGGGTAGAGTTACAGCTGCCAAACAATAGAGAATCAGGGATTTGGGTTCGATTACCAGAGTAAAACATTCTATTCTTTCTCACTGCAATTGATGCAGTATAAACGAAATTCCTAAATGTATTGTTGGTGTTAGTGATATACTTTAAGAAAGATTTGTCATTCTATAGTTCTGATAATTTGAAAAGTTTTAACTCAGACTTTGAAGTTTAAATACAACTTATAAAATTGGTCTGAAGTTTTCTTTGTCATGATTGGCTGAGAGCTACTTTTGGCTGTGTCCTTAATTAGAGCATATTCTTCCAATCAATACCTCTTCAGCCACTCAGGACTCACCATACCACAAATCATGCTGTCACCCTGCCAGCATCCTAGATCTGAGAGGCAGAGCTGGACCCCACCCCAAGCAACACAACGTCCATTACTGCAGCCACCTTTATCAGTCCACAACAGCACCAAAGTATTGAAGTTTTCAATACTTTCCCCTTGATTTAAGCATAAAAATGTAACCTCTGCTGGTTCTGGTCAAAAAACTTGTTCCTGATCCAGTGAGTGCCACGTGTGGTGCTATGACATGGCTTTCAAACAGAAACTCACTCCTCCATCAAATCTTGTAAGCCCTGCTGTTATTTGTGTAGCCAAATTGTATAAAATAAAAAATGTAACAGTCAGTTTTCCCTTTTTTTAATAGCAACATGTAATCTTTTAAAACGGAGCGATCAGTTCAGGCAAACGCTAGTAAAGAAAAGCGCTATCTATGGCAGCCAATCTGAGACATGCCTGTTCCTGCTTGGTCTCACTGAAATTGGATGCAGACCCCAGCAAACTAAGCATACTGTGTGGACTTATGTGTGTGGCGGAGGGGCAGACACATTCACTTGTGCTCAAGATGTCCAGTAATAAAACTGACAATCACAAAACCCAGACAAACTAAGAAATATTAAAAATAATAATAATAATAGTAACAGTAAATAGAAACTTAATTGTGCAGGGTTTTCAGGGTTTCTGTGTGTTTCGGGGGTGGGCAGACATCACTGCCCTGTAGTGACTTTTAAATAAACATCTCCATTGCAATAGTTTCATAGTGGGTATAAGTTGTAGCCTAGAAGGCCATTTAGATGTGACCAGAATGGTTATAATGGTAATAATATGGAAAATTTCTTATCACCATTATTCCATCTAGTGATGACTTAAAACTGTCGATCGTAGGGCTCAATACAACCTTTTCAGGGAGTTTATTCCATATCAGTACAACTCTCTGATTAAACCAATGTTTCCTAATGTTAGTTTTAAAGTTTCCACTTTAATTTGGAGTTGATTAAATCTACTATTTCTAGCGGTAACTAAGGTAAGACCTAGTGACTCCCAAAGATCTTATTTTCTATAGCCTAAGGTGTAGGGCATAGGTCTCTCATTCTTCTGTATTGTAAACTAATAACTCCTAGGTGTATCAATATATTTGTGTAACTTCATATTTTTTACCTGCCTGATATATCATGTAGTCTTACTCGGTATACTATCTTAACAGTTTTATTTCCTTAACTTTGTGTGGAGCCAAAAATTGTACACAGTATACCAAATGTGGTTGAACAAGAGGAGTATATAAAGGGAGTATACCATTCTTGTCTCTGCTCTGCTCTTCATGTTTCTGAATATACAATGTAACATTCTACTTACTTCGCTAGCTGCAGCTTTGCATTGATCTGACAATGAAATGTCTGAATTAATGAACACTCCCAGATCTTTTTCAATGTTTGAGACAGGAATTTCTTTATTTATAAAATAGCATGCTCTTGTGTTTTTTCTTCCTAAATGCATTATCCTACATTTGTCAAGATTTAGAGTAAGGTAATTTTTTCTATCCAGTCACATAATTTGTTTATTTCCATTTATAAATTATGTGCATCCATATCATTATTTATAATACTTCCTATTTTTGCATTGTCAGCAAACTTAGTGAACCAACTGGTACTAGATGTCTGTAACAGAGCTACAAAAAGACTGAATAGTATAGGGCCTAACATTGACCCTTGTAGTACTCCACTTGTTACTGGTACCCAAGTAGAGAAGTGACCAACCAGTGTTACCCTTTGCTGTCAATCTTGCAGACAAGCACTGACCCATTTAACAATCTTAATGTCTAAACCAATCTCTATTTATTTATTTATTGCAATTGTTTCACCAGGAAAGGCACACTGAGGAAGAAGATGCTCATCTCCCAATGCAACCTGGGGGGGGTACACATGATATGATAACATGCAGGTTATCAAGTGAACAGTTTACAGAAGCAAATAAAAATCAGCATAAGGATACACGATTGCATGAATATACAAGCAGCGCACATTGAATGCTTAGGATATTATAGTATCAAATAACAATTTTTGTGACAAGAAGCAGCAGATAAGGTAAATTAGCACAGTAGTAACAGCAGTAAACAACAGAGGACATACATCACAGTTATACACAGTACATAGGGCAAAATAGGCCCAGGACATGAGTGCAAGGTTGGAGTTATGTGCCAGCTTCTGTAGCAAGGCTAAGGCCGCTGGTCAAGCATTGGGGAGGGGATAGTGGGGGCATGGCAGGTTCAGAGACAGGAGCAATTTGCAGTAAGAAAGTTTGCTATGGCAGTAGACAGAGAGTAGGAAGAGAAGGAGTGCCGAATTTGCAGTGGGAGGGCATTCCAGAGCTGGGTAGCCGGTGTGAGAAGGCAGCTTGACCGGCAGAGGTCTTCCGCCTAGGGACTGAAAGTTGGCAGAAGTCACTGGTTCTAAGATGATGGGAGGGGGGTGGGGCATCTGTGAGCACAGTGGCAAGGTAGGAGGGGATGGGCCTGAGCCATAGGTTGGAGACAAATTTAGCACAGTGAGAAATGCGGCAGTTTTTGAGGGACGGTAATGCCAAGGCTCGGTGGAGGTCACAGTGGTGGGTGAGGGCAGAGGCATCGGAGCAAAGCGGCAGAAGGCATCATAAAAGTGTGTCCAGTTTAGATAGGGTGTACTTAGGTGCTGCACTGTATACAATGTCACAGTAGTCGATGGAGGGCAGTATCATCTTCAGGACCAGCTCACGTCAGACTCGGGGAGGGAGGCTGCTGCAGTTCCTATATAGTGCACTGAGCATGGGACATAGTTTTTTTGAGATAGCATTGATGTGGTTAGAGGAGAGATGACTGTCGAGCCAGATCCCCAAGTAATGGAACGAGGAGACATCTTAAAGTTTTTGGCCATCCAGGGTGGCGAAGTAGGGAAGGGATGGGAGTCTGGCCAGGCATTGTCGTGTGCCGAAGGTCACAGTGATAGTTTTTTTTTGCATTTAGAGAGAGAGCTGGCATAAGCTAAACCATTGCTGTACCTTGTTGAAGTCAGCTTAGAGGTTTGATTGTACCACATCAAGGGCTGAGCCTGAGAAGTAGAGTACAGTATCATATGCATACATGTACATTGACGAAGTAGAACAGATGAGTGGCAGGTCATTTAGGAATATAGAGAACAGAATGGGACCAAGAACCAACCCCTGTGAGACATCGGTAGTTAAGAGAAGAGGGGTGGAGATCGCATTTGAGACTCTAATGGACTGAGTTCTATCAGAGAGGTATGACCTGAACCAGTTTGTGGCTGCGACAGAGAGACCTGATTCAGCGAGACTCAAGAGCAATATGGGGTGGGAGACGGTGTTGAAGGCTTTTGCAAGGCTGACAAAAATGGCTGAGGTGATCAGTCCACTGTCCATGCCTGTCAGGATAGTGTCTGTAAGCCTTATCAGGGAGGAGGTGGTGGAGTGTCCCTTCCTGAAGCAAGACTGGAATGGCGTGAAGAATTTGGAGTCAGTGAGGAAGGAGGTAAGTTGGGTGAGCACAAGGTGCTCTTGTAGTTTTGCTAGGGCTGAGAGGAGGGAGATAGGGCGGTAGTTAGAGGGGGAGGTAGGGGCACCTCCTTTTGGCAGAGGGATGACAATGGCATGCTTCCATGCATGGGGGATGGCAGTGGCAGCAAAGGATTGATTTAGGAGTTTTGCAAGCAGAGTTGCTATAGCGGGGGCAGAGAGGGATAGAAGTTTGGGGTCTAATCCATCCGAGGATTTGCCTTTTGAAGGGTTGAGAGAAAGTAATGCATCTAGGGCCTCAGTTGCAGAGATGTCTTTGAAGGAAAAGGAGCGAGGCCTAGTCTGGGTCTTTATGTCTATAGGTGGTGCAAGAGGTGTAGTGTTGGGCAGGGAAGAGAGGAGGGTGGCAGCACAAGTGGAGAAGTACACATTGAACTCAGTGGTGACTGCTGTGGGCTCTGATAGGAGAGAGTTATGAACATTTAGCATTGGAGTGGGATTGGCAGCCAGTGGGGTGAAAAGGGAGTGAATGACCTTCCAGAATTTTGAGGGTTTATTTAGGTTTGACTGGAGGGAGCTGCTGAAGTACTCTGCTTTTGCAGGACGAGTGGCTCTGGTGCACTTGTTATAGAGCATGCAGTATGTGGAGAAGTGTTGTGGGAGGCATGAGGATTAATGCGTTTTCCAGGCTTTGTCCCATGCAATTTGACATGCATTCAGTTCTTGGGTGATCCAAGGTAGGTGGTTTCCTCATACTCTTGTACGACGCAGTGGGGCGTGTGTGTTCCAGATCCTGAGGAATGTATTTTTAAAGTGTAGGAAGGCATTATCAATGGAGATCATAGGAGGGGCAGGAGCCCAGTTTGCTAGCACAAGGTCATCTAATACAGGGGCTAGACTGAGGGATTTATAGGAGCGTTGGACTACAAATTTAATGGGGGATTTTGGACGGTAGATTTTACGCACTAAGAAGGTTACGCGGTGGTCACTGAGGGAGTCAGGAAAAATACCGTCTTGTTTGACCCAGTGGGGGTGTGTGATAAGGACCCAGTTGATGAGCGAGTGGTTACCAAATTTTAGGTTAAGCTGGGTGGGCTCAGTAATGATTTTTGAGAGGTTTAGGGCAGAAATTTCAGTCCTAGTTTTGTTGAGGGCAGGAGCTAGCCAATTGTGGTTAAGATCTTCATAATGTAGAGCTCCTGTCATGGTTAGGCAGGAGATTTGCTTGAGGAGGTCGGTGACAGCAGAAGCTGGTGTACCAGGTCGGCAGTATATCCCAGCAATGTAGATTGGTAGCGGAGAAGGGAAGGACAAGCTGAATTAGTATTACTTCAAGGACTTTTGGTTCAGACTTTGTCAGGACCACTGAATAGTGCAAGTTTGAGTTTACGTAGATGGCTATTCCACCACCTTTAGAGGCTCTATACTGGCAGGCCATAGTGTAGCCTGGGATAGCGACAGAGGAGTTGTTGATGTTTTTGTCGAGCTAGGTTTCAGACAGGGTGAGCATATCTGGAGCATGGTAGACAGCAAAAACCTGAAGGGAGTCAAGCTTGTGGACAAGGCTTCTTATATTTAGGTGCAGGAGGTGCAGGCCACATGGGAGAAGGTCCGCAGAGTGAGGTGAAGAAGATGCCGGTGTTGGAGAGGGGCATGGGAGGGGGTAGTATTGGGACCAGGGTTAGGGGTGGATGTCATCTGCTGCAAGAAGCAGGAGAGTGAGAGTTAGGTAGTGAGCGAATAGCTGTATATGACTGACTGCGAGCGGACGTCTCTTAAATTGATGGCGTGTATGAGCTGGGCATCGGGGAATAAGTTGAAAAATGACCCAGGGGAGTGATGGGTTGAAAAGAAATCTGCTGGGACATGTGGCAGAGCATATCCATGCTTGGTTGAAAGGGGAGGTGGACACCAGACTGGAGGGGTGGGAGAGCTCAATGAGGTTTGGCAGGATTTAGGAGGGTGCATGGGAGAGGTGGGTGGCATGTTGGAAAGGAAGGGAGGGAGGGAGAAGAGAATAGTGATGAGCAGGGTCAGGTGGCCTGGTAGAAGGATCATGGCGTGGATCAGATGCTAGGAGGACCCTACTGCTGTGGTTACTTAGCGGGGGATGTGGGGGAAGGGAAATGATAGGGATCTGTAAGGACTAGGAACCAATGGGGGAGCAGAGGTAATGAGGGTTTTAGGTAGCCTATGATGGAGCGAGCAGAGCTGCTAGGCTTGTTAGCCAATGAGGGAGCGAGTGCTACTCGGCTTACTAACCAATGATGAAGGGAGAGGGAATGTGGGTGGGCAATAGGTATAGTTAATCAGTGTAGTGGGTGGGTGGTGAGGGCTGAAAATCCTTCTATGAGACACTTGAATTTTGCTTAGTTGCAGCTAAATCTATTTGCAAAAAGCGCCACGCAGCAAAAGCAAGGGAAAAAGTCCTGGCCAATCGGAGAGGGTTTGCTGGAAGTGCCAGTGTTCCGATTGGCTGTGCTGTCGCCGTACCGTCCAAGGAACTGCAGGCAGGCGTCCTGGTCTCGGTCGGCTGGGTGCCGTCCGACCGTAGGGGAGCTGAAGCAGCCCTGTTCAAGGGCAGGCAGCTGGAGAGAAGAAAAATAGCAGAGGTTAAATATTGTAGAGGCAGAACAGGTTTAGACTGAGCAATTTAACAAGACAAAGGAGAGTGAGACTTTTCGGCACCAATGCAGTGTGCTTGGATGGGGGGTGTGGGTGCAGGAGCAAGGAAACAACAGAAGAACTGTAAGCACTTTAAAACAGTGCTAGAAATTACAATCCAGCTAATACAGTTGAATTCCTTCTATGAGACACTTGAATTTTGCTTAGTTGCAGCTAAATCTATTTATAAAATGTGGCAGGTGGCAAAAGCAGGGGAAAAAGTCATGGCCAATCGGAGCGGGTTTGCTGGAAGTGCCCATGTTCTGATTGGCTGCGCTGTCATCGTACCTTCCAAGGAGCTGCATGCAGGTGTCCTGGTCTCAGTTGGCTGGGTGCTGTCTGACCATTAGGGAGCTGAAGCGGCCCTGTTCAAGGGCAGGCATCTTCCAAGGAGCTGCAGGCGGGCGTCCTAGTCTCGGTTGACTGGTTGCCATCTGACCGTGGAGGAGCTGAAGCAGCCCTGTTCAAGGGCAGGCATCTTCCAAGGAGCTGCAGGTGGGTGTCCAGGTCTCGGTTGGCTGAGTGTCATCCGACCATGGGGGAGCTGAAGCATTTATAAGCCATTCTGTCAGAAGGTTGTGTGAAAGTGTATCAAACAACTCTGAGAAATCTAAATAAAGAATATCACCTGATAAACCAACATCCAAGGCACTGCATACATGATCAAAAAAGTATAAGAGGTTTGATAGACAGGAACATCCTGTCTGAAAACCTTGCTGATTAATATCTATCAACCCATAGCATCCACAAGGTTACATATAATATCTTTGATTACACCTTCATTAATTTTACTTACTGCAGACGTTAAGCTAATTTGTCTGAAATTTGAACAGTTTAATTTAAAACCTTTTTTATGGAGCGGAGTCACTGAAGCATTTCTCCATGCTTGAACTACTATGGCATCAGTTATATAACTATTTATTGTATCAGACAAAGGGCTTGCTAAAGCATCAGCAAGATTCTTTAACAAGCATTTGTCAATGCTGAATATTGTCTTGCTGGCATTGTCATTGGTAGTGCAGAAGTTAGAGAGATGCATAATAGGAATGGCAGTGGAGTATAGAACAGACGTTAACCCCACCCTGCAGAGAGTGACAGGCATTGGGGTATGCCTTTGGGTCACTGGCCATAACGCTCATGCCATTTCACCTCACCTTACCCTGCTGACTCTGACAAGTGTTGTGTTGTGCCTTGGGGTCCTTGGGACTTATGCTCACCTCATTTCATAAGGAAGTATGTTGAAATGGGTGCTGTATAGGAGAATGGGGTGAACTTTGGGGCCAAAGAGTCCAAGGTACACCTTGATGCCTGTCCGTGGCTGCAGGATGGGGGTGCAGCGGCATGAGCATTATAGCCGACAATCCAAAGGCACACCCTTGATGCCTGTTAGTCTGTACAAGGTGGGACATTATGGTTAGAAGCCCTAACACCCCGGGCGTTTGTTGGTATTTGCACTCCAAATTTTCAACATGGCCTTTTTGTGAACTTACCTCATGAAAGCATTTGGGACCTCTGCTCATGAACAGTGTTGCTGTGATTTTGTTAATCTGTCACGAACCTTGATTTCCCATAGTGACTGCACCATTCTGCATCACATTAAAATGACAGCTGCACCATTCATAAGGAGGTGTGAAGAGATGGCAATGTTGAAAATCTGGAGTGAAAATACACAAAAATTCTCAAAGTTACAAGCGTGCATGAAAACTCTGCAATGCATGATCATAACACAGTCATTTTTTTTCATTATTCCCATGCCGCTTGGGCAATGTCACAGCCTATAAGAACCTACCTGTCTGCTTCTTCTTTCCTGACCCTATTTTTTGTTTCCCTTATCGTTAGTGCCTTTTCCATGTCACCCTGGCTACCACCTTCACTCCTTGCTTACCCCCTTGACACCATCATGGTGTTTTGCTTTCCATTCCCTAACTGTTGCCACCCTCTCCCCTACTACCACTACATGCCCTTGTGGGCATGTACCTTGTACTTCTCCTTACTCACCCTCTTGCATCCCCCTCCCCACCCCTCCCATGCCCCTCCAAGCTCCTTCAATCAATAATTATGATCAAGGATGCATCAGATACACACTGTAACTATAGTTGCATATATTTAACCTGTATATACTGTACTGTAGTTGCTGTACTTTTTAGTTGCATTCCCTTATTGGTCTTGCTTAATGGCTCTTTTTAATACTCTATTTTGTGTGTATTATAAACTTCCTGTGTATAATTACTGCTCTATGTAAATAAAATGTAAGTGTGAATTCATTTTGTATATATTGTTTACCCAATTATGATGTAACTGCGTTTTCCTTTGTATGTATTGTTAACCTCTCCTTTCCAGGTCCATCTTGAAAATGAGCTTGCTCAATGATGTTCATCTGGTTAAATAAAGATTTTGATTGGTTGAATTTTTGGAATTCTTTCCCCAAATTTTTAACATAGGCATTCTGGGACCTCTTCTTATGAACAGTGGCACTATGATTTTCTTAATCTGTCCCAAACATTGATTTCCCACAGCGACCGCACCATTGTTCGATAGACGTGCGAAACCACATTTCAGGCAAGATGTGAAAAATGACAGCTATACTGTTCATAAGAAGGTATGCAAAAATGGTAATGTTGAAAATCTGGAGTGATAATATAAAAAATTCTCAAAGTTACGGTTGTGTGTGGACACTACGCAATGCACGCTTGTAACATAGTCATTTTGTAGAATTTTGTTACCCGATTTTCAACATAGGCATTTTGGGAATTCTGCTCATGAACAGTGTTACTGTGATTTCTTACTCTGTCCCGAACATTGTTTTCCTAAAGCGACTGCGCCATTGGGTGCCCCAGATATGCAAAAACACATTTTGGGCAGGATGTGGAAAATGACAGCTGTACTGTTCATAAGGAGGTGTGAAAAAATGTCAATGTTGAACATCTGGAATTGAAATATTAAAAATTCTCAAAGTTATGAGCGTGCACGGAAACTGCGCAATGCATGCTCATAACACAGTCATTTGTTGGAATTTTTTCATCAAATTTGCAACATAGACTTTTTGGGAGCCCACCTCATGAACAGTGACACTATCATTTCACTAATCAGTCCCAAAAAGTGACTCCATGCAGTGACCATGAAATCACCTTTTGGGACCAAATAAAGAGATGACAGTGACTGAATTCATGAGGTGGGATCCGAAGAACCCCATGTTGAAAATGTGGTGCCATAATTCACAAAAAATGGCTGAGATATGGACCAAAGTTGGAAAAAATTTTTATTCCATTATACAGCTTACCGTCATTTCTTCAGTTCGTGGTCGGCTTTGAAGAGTGCAGACATGTTCCTGATCAACAAAAGATCATCACACCTGGCTCAGGAGGTAAGTATGTGTGAAGGGGTGTGTGGGGAGGTGGGGTATGCAGAAGGTGGGTGTGGGTTGGGGGAGGACCATAAGACATGTTGAGAGACCATTTTCTAATTTTTCAGGGAAAAGAACAACAACATAAAGACAGCGCGGGTCAATTTTTTTTTTTTTGCAGGTGTGTTTGGCACACTGGGGTGGGCTTCCAGTTTGCCACCTGTATTTTTGGGAAGGGGGACTGAAGCCAACAGGGATTGGGCCCCTGGTCAGTGCAGAAACATGTCTCTGTTTGGGGGGGGTGCATGATGCCGAGGGGTATTGGGCACCCCTCAGCACACAAATTAAAGTATTAGAGGGCTATCATGCTGACGGGTATAGGATCCCCCATTGGCAAATTTAACAGGGAAGAGGTCATGCCAACAGAGGGACTGGGCACCCCTGATGTCGGCTTGTTGGGAAGTGTGAGAGGTGGAGGGCACAGCCACTGCCATGCTTTACTGAAATGTTACAGCAAGGAAGGCGTGCCCTGCAATGAGGAGGAGCGCCCTCATTGCAGTGGCGAAATTATTTCAAGTTGGTGGCATGATTTTGTACTGCTGTCATAGACAGCGTGCAATCTAATTTGTGCCCCAGAGCCCAGCCTGAAAAAGCAGTGGTGCCAATGGCCAAAACACGACCGCACCTCCAAAACCTGCTATTTCAAGCTACCCCAATATGTTGCTTGAGCATGCGCAAGACAACATAATAAAAAAGGGTGAATATTGTCTGGTCCAGGTGTTTTATGAGGGTTGAGTTGAAGTAATCTTGACAAAATATTATTTTCTGAGATAATAATGTTATTATTAGGTAGTTTGGCTATTAATTGTGCCCACCTATCAAGTGGTATATCCTTCTTTGGTTTATATATACACTTGCAAAGTACTCATTGAACACTGTTGCAATTTCCTTATCTTCATTTATTGAAGTACCATCCACCTCTAACTTGAATGGTGCTGCACAACCCTTGCAAGAGTTATTCACATGACCAAAACAAGGCCTTTTTATTGGCTTTTGCTTTTGTTGCCAGAAGAAACTCATGTTTCCTTTTTATGTTGGCTCACGCTTGTGCGCCAGCCAACATATTGCAATAGGAGCAGATCTGGAGGTGCAGTCACTGTGGGCGAATGCAGGGCATGCATCAGTAGATGCGTCCCTCATTCCCCAGTAAGACAGCATGCAGGCACCACACCAACAAGACGAATTGTGGTGACTACATCTAAGAAAACATCCACTGCAATGAGAAGCAAGTTTCTCATTGCAGCAGCACAGCCTCCCCATGTAAACATGGTGACAGGGCTGCCCCATCCCCAAGTCGCATTCCCCCACCCACTTCATTTGCCAACAGGGGAGCCCACCCCCCATCAGCATAATGATACCTCCAAGTGTGTGCGTAGGGGGTGCCCAATCCCCCTCAGCATCATGCGCTCCCCCCAAAAGTCTTCTTTTGCCAATGGGGGGCCCAATCCCCATCAGCTACAGTCCTCTATCCCTGTTTATTTAGCCGATGGGGAGCCCACTCACCGTCAGCATAATGTCTCCCCCATCTGTTGTGTGCTCAGGGAGTGCCCAATCCCCCTTGGCTCTTGCCCCCCATGTGCCAATGGGGATGACCAATCCCCCATAGGCTACAGCCCCCCCAACACAATCAGGTGACATGCTGGAAACCCATCCCAGCATGCCAAATGTGCCTGAAAAACCAAAAACTATCCTGTTATGTTCCCTTGTTTTTTTTACCCTGTAAAACCAAAAACAGTCCCTCGTGGTCTCCCTGCCCCCTCCCACAATCTGTGTCCACCCACTGTGCACCCTGCCTCCCCACACACACCCCTCACCCCATGCTTACCTCCGGAGTCTTGCGCGACGATCTTCGGTGAACCGGGAACACGTCTGCACTCTTCAAAGCCAACCGCGAACTGAAGAAATGTCAGTAAGCTGTGTAATGGCATAAATAGGTTTTTTTTCAACTTTGGTGCATATCTCAGGCATGTTTGAGAATTTTTACATCAAATTTTCAACATGGGTTATTGGGACCCCTTCTCATGAATTCAGTCACTGTCATGGCGTTATTCTGTCCCGAAAGGTGATTTCTCAGTCACTACGTGGAATCACCTTTTGGGACCAATTAACAAACAACAGTGCCATGTTCATGAGGGGTGCTCTCAAAAACCCTATCTTGCAAATTTGGTGGGAAAAATCAAAAAAATGGCTGTTTTACGAGCGTGCATTGCGCAGTTTCCACGCACGCTTCGTAACTTTGTGAATTTGTAATATTTTCACTCCATATTTTCAAAATTGGCATTTTTCTACACCCCCCTCCCATGAATAGTACAGCTGTCATTTTACGTATCCTGGCCAAAATGTGTTTTCACACATCCGGCGCAGAATAACGCGGTCGCTGTGCAAAATCAGTTTTCGGGACAGTTTGAAGAAATGACGGTGACACTGTTCATGAGCAGAGGTCCTAAAATGCCTATGTTGAAAATCTGGTGATGAAAGTCCATAAATTACTGTGTTACAAGCGTGTGTTGAGCAGTTTCTACATACCTTTGTAACTTCACAAATTTGCAATATTTTCATGCCACATTTCCAACACTAGCATTTTTTCACACCTACTTATGAACAGTACAGCTGCCATTTTTCACATCCTGCCCAAAATGTATTTTCGTACCTGTGGCACACAATGGCGTGGTCGCTGTGGGAAATCAACATTTGGGACAAATTAACAAAATCACAATGCCACTTTTCATGAGGGGAGGTCCCAAAATGCCTATGTTGAAAATGTGGTTAAAAAAATCACAAAAATAATTGGGTTACGAATGTGTGTTGCACACTTTCTATGAATGCTCATGACTTCACCAATTTTTAATATTTTCACTCCAGATTTTCAACGTTGCCATTTTTTTACACCTCCTCATGAACAATAAGGTTGTCATTTTTCACATACTGCCCAAAATGTGTTTTCATCTCTGTGTCACCAGATGGCATAGCCGCTGTGCAAAACCACCTTTCAGCTAACAAACTAATAGTGCCGCTCTTCATGAGGTGGGGTCACAAACAGCCCATGTTGAAAATTTGGAGTGAAAATACCAACACACGCCTACGGTGTTTGGGTTTCCAACTGTAACACCCCACTCTGTACAGACTGACATGCATCAGGGGTGTGACTTGGGATCATCGGCTGTAATGCTCATGCCATTCCACCCCCACCCATACCCTGCAGCCAGTGACAGGCATTGTGGTGTGCTTTGGAGTGTTTGGCCACAAAGTTCACCCCATTCTCCTAAACTGCACCCACCTCAGTGTATTTCCTGATGGACTGAGGTAAGTATGATGCCCAAAGACCCCAAGGCACACCATGGCACTTGTTAGTGTCTACAGGGTAGGGTGAGGTAAAATGGCAGGAGCATTATAGCAGACAACTCAAAGGCACACTCCAACTCCTGTCGGTCTCTGCAGGGTGGGGGTGGGGTTGGTATCACTTCAATACTTTACTGCCATTCTTATTATGCATCTCTAACTCCTGCACTACCAATGCCAATGCCAGCGAGACAATATTTGGCATTGACAAATTCGGCTTGTTAATTTTCTGATATTGTTTTTAAACATTTTACATTTTACTTTATAGTTTTTAAGATTATTTGGTGTAGGGTTCATTTTGTACTTAAAATAAGCTTTTTGGCATTGTTTTATCAGATTTTTGATAGGGTTATTTGACTAAGTTGGAATGTTTCCATTTTTATTGTATTTATTTTAAATAGGCATACAGTTCTATAAGCAGCGGTTTAATTCTGCAACTAATTTATCCCATTTAGATTTAGCTGTCTCTCCTCTGAACTCACATTTCCGATCCCAATTTTGTATAAGATTTCTGATACTGATTAAGTCCGCTTTATCTTAAACCTGACTTGTGTGACATTCCTAAAAGGGGCCCACTCATTTGAGATACCCAACTGTATCATGTTATGATCACTATTTGAGAAGGGTTCCCTCACTTGGCACTTAATTGCTACATCTTCGATATTAGTCAGTGTCACATCTAAGATATCGTTACCTCGTGTAGGTTCTGTTACCAGCTGCCTTAAATTGTTAATGATAGAGAGATCTCAGAGTCTCTTTCCATAATTGGATGTTGCAGAACAGCTGCCCCACTGCACATTGGGGAGATTGGATCTCCCATTATCATTATATTAGCGGCCAGATCTACCTTGTCTAGTCCCTTAAATACGCTTTCATTTTCATCGTATGTTGACCCTGGTGGTCTATAACCAACACATAGTGTGGTTTATTCCCAGCTGTAGGGTAAATGTTAACCCACACTTGTTTTGGGAGGCTTTCTTCCCTATTTTTATTTATTTCACTAGAGTCTATCGCATTACTGACATGTACTGCCACACCTCCCCCTCTTTTATTTTATTTTATTTTTATTTTTAGGAGGTCAGCTGAGCAGTGCAGGCACCAGTATGGTGACCTGTGATGGAAGGAGCCAGAGCGACTAGCACGTCTGCGGTCGCGCGCCAGGAGGGGCATGGTGCCTCATCCAGGTGGGTGATATGTGTACACACCCGTATGGTCCAAATGGGTAAAACTGTCTTATGTGTCCAGCACATAGGGGAGGGATGGTCTAGGGTTGGCTGTGGCAGTGTCTACAGGGTATGGGATAGATGGGTCTGGCTGGGTGGGTGGGCACACACATTGGGGCCGGGGGAATATGCTTTGGGTTGGTACTGATGTGTTTCTCACCTTTTGTTTCCCACAGCCGTGGCAGAGTGGATGAGGGCCACGGAGCAGCATCGGAGGGTGGTGGAAGATGACCATGAGCGTGTCAGGGAACAACCCCAACGCCAGCGTCAACCTGATGAGGGTGAGTGCCATGACACCATGATTGCTATTGCATGCTGTGTGACAGGGTGGGGAGCAGTGCATGGCCACCATCCATGGATGCCACTGCCATGCACGTGACATGTGACAGTCAGCACTGTCCAGTGGCACTGCATGTCTGGGTGTGTGTCAATGGTGGTCCACGTGTGCACTGGGCAAATGGCTGTGGCACTGCCTGCCCACGGCATAGCCATGTTACTGTACAGCCTTGGTTGTGCTGCACTGGACATGGGCGGTGTGTGTGTGCAGTGGTACACATGGCTGTTGCTGCCTGGTTGGGCATGTCTTGTGCACACAGTCACTGTGGGTGGGTGCGCACCATCACAGGAGTGGGGCACATGGCTGTATGCCATGCATGATGGGTGGGCTGCAGGGGGATGGACAGTCACACCCATTGACTCTGATCCCTTGTCCTAGGTGTGCGGATACTCATTAGGATAGAGCAGTCCATCCGGGAGCTTGTTCATGTGGCTGCGGAATCCCTTGCAATACTACAGGACATCCATCGGCATGGGATGAGGAGGAGGAGAAGGCGTCCCCGTGAACAGCCCCAGGCAGCAGTGGAGCAGGCTGGATGCCACTGATGGAGCTGAACCTCCCCCCTTTGACTGACCCTCACATCCCGCCTTCCCTCTCCCAATTGTTCACCCCTGCCCCTTACCCACCCCCACCTTGTTCCTGTCCCTCCACCCCATTTCTGTATATACATGTATATAGTCGTTGTTGTTTTTGTTGTTGTTGTTGTTGTTATATTTTTTGAATACAGATATTTTGATATGAATACTATGGTGGTCTCTGATTTGCAGTTGGCTGTAGGTGCTCAGTTGCAGTGGTGTACATGGCATCTGGGGTGGTTCAGTCATGGGTATGTGTGTGTGTGCATGGGGAAGTGTCTCTGGTGTGGGAGTGGCAATCAGTCGGTATCTGTGGTGTGAGTTTTTCTCTGTGCATTGCATTACTGTGTGCAGTGATCCATGGTGCCTGCTCTGTGTCCATTGTGCCCCGTCAAACTGTCCTTGGCCTGTGCAGCCGACACCCTTGCATGTCTGTGGCCTGCGAGGTCTGCTGCCTTGTCAGTGGTGGCTGTCCCTGCAGGTCATCCACTGTGACCGTCACAATGCTGGGTTGCCTCCTGTCACTGGTGAGGTGCATGTTTGCCTCGGGTGACACTGTGGCCTCCACAGTTGCTGTCCCACCTCCATGCTGTGGCTTGTGTGTGTTGCAGGGTCTGTGCACCACTGTCTGTGACTTGTGATCCAGGCATATGCTGGTGGTGTACAGGGCCACAGTTCATGCACAGGGTGGGTGTCACCCCTGTGCCATGGTGGACTGCAGGCTGTGTGTGCACAGTTTACATGGGCCCACACTGGGGGCTTGGTTGCCACACTACTGCATCCCTGTGTTGGTGTCCCCGAGGGTATGGGTGTGTGTATGCCCCTGCACTGTGCTGCATCTGGTGTGCTGCATGCTTCCACACACCACTGTGGGTGTCTGTGCTGGCTGCTGTGGCTCATGGTGGGTCACGCTGTGACACTTGTCTACTGTGCAGGGTGCTGTATCAATGGCGGTGGTGTCAGGGGCATGCCCTCTCCCGTGTGGGGTACCTCTTGTGGCGACACATGGTCAGTCTCTCAGCTGTGCCACAGGGGGATTGTGCATGTTGGCACTGTGTCTGCTGTTGTTGCATTGCCGTGTGCTGCCACCCACTGCTGGGTGCTCATGGTGGGTCTGGCTTGTATGGTTCTGTGGTACACGGGGTTGCAGTGTAACAGTGGGGGGGGATGCATAGGGATTCCTGCAGTGATGGTCACTGCTCATGGGGGTGTCTTGGGGTCACGGTGCAGGGTGTGCTGTGCATGGGGGGGCTGCTGTACCATGGGGTGGTCCGCCCCCCTTGTGTGGCAGTCTCAGCTTGCCGGTGGGTGTGCTGGGGCAACATGGCCCAGCTGTGCTTTGGTTGTCCCCATGGGCCGGTGGATATTCTGTCCCTCCCCCAGTTGTGCTATGCTTAGGGTGTGGGGGAGCATTGTTAGTTTTGCAGTGTGTTCCTGTGCCCATCTGTGGCATGGGTGATGGGCCCCTACCTCCCTGGTTGTGCAGTTCCATTGCTCTGCTGCTGGGGGGCTCCCTGCTTGCACTGTGGCGCCTCTGGGCTACTCAGCTGGGCTGCTTTTGTTGCGCTATAGCGCATCGTATCTGCTCAGCTTCCCCTTCCTAGTTACGCTATGGCGCAAGTTGTGCGATATTCAGACGTTTGCTGTTTGCTCAATTTGGCTTGCTCCATTTTTGAATATCGCATCTATTGCACATGGGCACAATGGTCTTGTGCTTGCTCTTGCTATTGCGCACTTTTTGGGTGCAGTTTGAATATCCAGCCCTTGGTGTAAAAGACTTGCAGTTAATGATACTGCTCTTACCCAAATTAAGTGCTTTCATCTTCAGTACATTAGGGTGCAGGAAGCTGGACCAAGGCCAGGAACTGATCTGATTTCAACATGCAACAAACTCTGGTCAGATCCAATATGGCTGTACAAAGCTTTTAGGAGCTTTTATGGTGCCAGATAGTTGCATTTCTGTGGAGCTCCGGCTATGTAGCCATAAAAAGAAATAAGTTTCTAGTTTTTGTTTCTCCACTAGATGGTGCTGTCCCTTACTGGGTTGCCTGCCTGTGTATCTCTCTCTCTCTCTCTCTCATCCCTCCACCTGGTCTCTCCATCAGCAAAAGCTTTTGTTTTACCCCTGAGGGAGACCACTCAGTTTTTATATTACAAATAATTTGTAACATTCTGAAGACAAATAAAGACGGTTATCAGTGAGTTGCTCACATGAGCAGACGCACTGAAAGTCAAAGTGACTGAGAGTGCTTTGCTTTTCAGTTTTTCTGCTCCACTTCAGAAGCATGTCAGGGGCTTGACTGTATTTAATATGGTAGCAGTATTTTAATTAAATTAATCAATGCTGCAAAAAAAGTAATTTTACAAAAGGAAAGTTTGTGATGGGCACAGCTGCCTCATTACAGTCAATCGCCCAAAATATAGGTAAAAGAGAGGGACTTATCTAAGTGAAGGGTGCCACGCGTTACTCCTGGGGAGACGTCATCTGCCACACCTGTAAAAGAAGTGACAAAGGGGTCACAAAGGATTCTCAGTTCTTAGGGGCGTTAAATAGGGCAAAAAGGACAGGAAAGAAATAAAATTATGCTTATCTGATGGGGTCAGAGAACATGTCCTGTCAGACCTGTAGAAATAAAAGGAAAAATAGGTTAGTTAAGAAGGGAAAAGGTGTAAGATGAGCAAAAGCAGTAAAAGGAGTGTGGCTTAGCTAAAAAACCCTTTGCTCATAATGGTGGCCAAGTGGCCAGTAATTTATTTAGTAGCCCAGATGGCTAGTGGGGGGCTAGTAGCCATTTTTGTCTAAATAAGGAGTGGCACTGGTGGTTGTGCGGGCTAGGAAATGTTCTGGGGGGGCACTGTGTAAAATTATGCCATGGTTGTCTAGTGGGCTAGCTCCCTATGGGATGGGGCTAGTGTTCTTTTAAAATTAATGCAAAGAAGTGCAAGATCATGCACATAGGGAAGAGAAACCCTGAAGCTACCTATAGGCTGGGAGGGGAGTTGCTAGCAGTCACAAGGGAAGAAAGAGACTTGGGCATCATCATCACCGATGACCTGAAATCATCCAAGCAGACCACTAAAGTAGTAGGTAAGGCTAGAGGGATGTTGGGGTGTATTAGTAGGGGTATCACAAGTCAAAAGAGGGAGGTAATAATCCCTCTTTACAAGACACTGGTTAGGCCCCATCTGGAGTACTGCGTGCAGTACTGGAGGCCGCTCCTTCACAAGGACATTAACCAAATTGAGGCAATCCAGAAAAGGGCAACCAAAGTGGTGCAGGGACTGCATCAGAAAACATATGAGGACAGATTAACTGAACTCAATAAGTATTCCCTAGAGCAAAGGAGGGAGAGAGGTGATATGATTGAAACATTCAAACACCTTAAGGGCATTAACAAGGTGAAAGAGTCTAACATGTTTCAGTATAAGAAAAATAGCAGGACAAGAGGACACAGCATGAAATTAGATGGAGGCCGATTAAGGGATGATGTGAGGAAGTTCTTTTTCACAGAAAGGGTGGTGGATGCATGAAACGGCCTACCTCAGGAAGTGGTGGATATGAATACAGCGCAGGGCTTCAAACAGGCATGGGATAGGCATAAGGGAGCAATACGGATAAGTATGAATAGATAGGCCATTGACAGAGAAAAGGCCAATGGCACATTCATAAGGTAGAACAAGCATTTGTCAATGCTGAATGTTCACTTGCAGGTATTTGCAGTGGTGTTTGGCATGTATGGTGCTTTACCCTAATGCCCTGTGCGATTGCTGGTATTTGCACAATAAATTTTCAGCATGACCTTTTTGTTACCCCCATTGTGCGCTACATAGGCGGAAACACGTTTTGGGCAGGATGTGAAATATGACAGCTGTACTGCTCATAAGGAAGTATGGTAAAATGGCAATGTTGAAAATCTGGAGTGGAAATAGTGAAAATTCACAAACCTACAAGCGTGTGTGGGAACTGTGCAACGCACGTTCGTAAAACAGTCATTGTTAGGAATGTTTTCAGCAAATTTTCAACAATGGCATTTTAAAACCTCTGCTAATGAACAGTGTCACTGTGATTTTCTTAGTGTGTCCCATACATTGATTTAGCACACCGATTGCGCCATTGTGCACTACATGGGCGGAAACACGTTTTGGGCAGGATGTGAAAAATGACAGCTGTACTGCTCATAAGGAGGTGTGGTAAAATGGCAATGTTGAAAATCTGGAGTGAAAATATTGAAAATTTGCAAACTTACGAGCGTGCGTAGGAACTGCACAACACACACTCGTAAAACAGTTATTTTAAGGAATTTGCTCACCAAATTTTCAACATAGCCATTTTAAGATCTCTGTTCATGAACAGTGACACTGTGATTTTCTTAATGTGTCCCATACACTGAGTTCGCACACCGACTGTGCCATTGTACGCTACATGGGTGGAAACACATTTTGGGCAAGATGTGAAAAATAACAGCCACACTGCTCATAAGGAGGTGTGGTAAAATGGCAGTGTTGAAAATATGGAGTGAAAATATTGAAAATTTGCAAACTTACGAGCGTGCATAGGAACTGCGCAATGAACACTCGTGAAACAGTCATTTTTAGGAATTTTGTCACCAAATTTTCAACACAGCCATTTTAAGACCTCTGCTCATGAACAGTGTCACTGTGATTTTCTTAATGTGTCCCATACATTGAGTTCACACACCGACTGCGCCATTGTGCGCTACATGGGCGGAAAGAGATTTTGGACAGATTTTGGGCAGGATGTGAAAAATGGCAGCTATACTGCTCATGAGGAGGTGTGGTAAAATGGCAATGTTGAAAATCTGGAGTGGAAATAGTGAAAATTTGCAAATGTTCGAGCGTGCGTAGGAACTGTGCAATGCACGCTTGTAAAACAGTCATTTTAAGGAATTGTTCACCAAATTTTCAACATAGCCATTTTAAGACCTCTGCTCATAAACAGTGTCACTGTGATTTTCTTAATGCGTCCCATACATTGATTTTGCACACCGACTGCGCCATTGTGCGCTACATGGTCGGAAACACATTTTGGGCAGGATGTGAAAAATGACAGCTGTACTGCTCATAAGGAGGTGTGGTAAAATGGAAATGTTGAAAATCTGGAGTGAAAATATTGAAAATTCTCGAACTTACGAGCGTGAGTAGGAACTATGCAACGTGCGCTCATAAAATAGTCATTTTTTGGAATTTTGGCACCAAATTTTCAACATGGGGTTTTTGGGACCCCTTCTCATGAATAATGTCACTGTCATGGTGTCATTCTGGCCTGCAGGGTGATTTTGTGCAGTGACTGCGAAATCACCCTTCGGGCCCCAATAACACCATGGCAGTGACATCATTCATGAGAAGGGTCCCAAAAACCCCATGTTGAAAATTTGGTGCAAAAATTCCAAAAAATGCCTGAGATATGCAATAAAGTTGAAAACCCCCTATCTAGCCCATTATACAGCTTACTGGCATTTCCTCAGTTTGCGGTCAGCTTTGAAGAGTGCAGATGTGTTCCTGGTCTACCGAAGATCGTCGCGCCGAGCTCCGGAGGTAAGTATGGGGTGAGGGGGGTGTGGGGAGGCTGTGCGCAGTGATTGGGTGCAGGTTGTGTGAGGGGGGACTGGGAGAGGCGCCGTGGGACCGTTTTTGGTTTACAGGTGAAAAAAAAAAAGACGATTCGTGGGACATTTGCCACGCTGGGGTGGGCTCCCAGCGTGGCAGAAGGATGGCTGGGGGGGCAGAGGAGCTGACAGGGATTGGGCACCCCATCCGGCAAACAATGCTGGGACGTTGCCACGCTGGGGTGGGCTCCCAGCATGGCAGAATGATGACTTGGGGCCGTGGAGCCGGCGGTTAGGCACCCCGTTGTGGCTCAATCACGCGGGGCGTTTGCCATGCTAGGGTGGAGCTCTCAGCGTGGCACCAAAGATTTGGGGCGGCGTGACCGGGGGCTGCGTGATGTTGTGCTCTGTATGACAGCGGTGGTTTTCTTTGAAGTGAAGACCACCGCTGTCATACACAGCTCCCGCACCCATTGGTGCAGGACCGCCATGCCTGCTCAATGGAGCAATGGATTGAAAGGGAGAGGCACACCTCCAAAGTGTGCTACTCTCTCAAAACATTCCTTGTGCATGCGCGCAAGCGAATGTAAAAAGAAATGGGCAGACTGGATGGGCCTTGCGGTCCTTATCTGCCATCAACTTCTATGTTTCTATGTTTCTGTACATTAATAGCTTCCCTGGGGGTCTAGTGAGGGCTCCCTGAGCCCTTGAATATTGTGTGGTCATTGTTCGAGGGCTTAGCGCTGGCAATACTGCATTTCCCCACCGAATATGAATAAGATGTTTGAAGTAGGGAATTCATGTCTTATTTAAACTGAAATCTGCACCGAATTAGTTCCTAAGAAAAATTCCACATCTCCATGCACTTATGCACATAGAAATGTCACTGATACACAACTGACATGATCTGTGACATTTCTTCTGCTTATCATCCTCTGGTACCATGCGTAACAAGTATCATTTGCCCCCCAACACTTGTTGTCTGTCAGTGTATCTCTCTTGGCAGAATTACAGAGTTTTGTTTTTTGGTTTTTTTAATTTTCAGCAGTGTTTCATCAAGGTACAACACTGGGATCAGTACAGCTGCAAAGAATATTTAACAAATGAATATACAGAACAAAACTGTCAACAAGACAAAATACAAACATGCAACATAAATCCTTCGGTCCCCACCCCCACTCTAAGCCTTCATGTCAGAAAGGAGCATCTTGGGGGTTCTGAAAGTGAATGTCTAAGGTTGCTAGAGGGACACCAGAGCCAAAAGAGGCTCCCATAATGCTTGGTAAGCATCTAACTGATGCCGCATACTAGCAATATGTTTCTCAAGCTGAATCGCCATTAAGATCTCACAGTGCCATTCCAGGGCTGAAGGCAGTACTTCATCCTTCCAGTGCATAAGTATAATCAATTTGGCTGTAGCTGCCACAAGAATTAGATAGGATTTCTGATATCTGGGGGTGCCTTGTGGGAATAAAGTTAGAAGACATGCTTCTGGTGTAAATAGGGAAGCCAGACCTAAACTGGGGTCCAATGTGCCTTTAATGGAGTTCCAAAATTTTAGGGCTATCGGGCATTCCCACAACATATGAAACAAAGATCCCAACCCTTCCTCATATCTATGGCAAAGAGGGGACACCAACTTTCCAATGGCATGTTGTCTAACAGGGGTGTAGTACAAGTTATGCATTATGTTGAAATGTCTGAGTCGCAGCCTGTCTTGTTTGATAAATTTAGAGTTAGTTTTCCAAATTTTGTTTCAGTAAACAGGTTCATGTGGGAGAGAAAATGGCTGCATCCAATAATAACAAACCCCAGTTGGGAGCGTAGGATCAAGATCTTGCAGGAGTTTGTACACACTCCAGACCACATGAGGATGTTTTGCTATTTTAAGCACTGAGAGTAAATCCTCCCGCGGTGAGAGGGAGCAGGGCATAGGACCTAGAAAGGCTAAAATAACATGTTTTAATTGCCATTATTTAAAAATATCATAGATACATAGACAGTGTCAGCAGATAAGGGCCTATGGCCCACCCAGTCTGCCCATTTAAGTTTGTAAGTTCAGTTTATGTTTTCCAGGAAGTCTGTTGCCCCTTACCCCTGACCTCCAGAATTCCTTTATGTCTATCCCATGCATTCTTAAATCCCGTGATTGTTTCAGCCCCCACCACTTCCTCTGGCAGGGTGTTCCACTTGTCCACCACCCGTTCTGTGAAGAAATTCTCCCTCACGTTTCCTCTGAATCGTCCTCCCTCCAACTTCATCCCATGCCCTCTAGTCCTGGAACATCATTTTCGCTTAAAAATAGTGCATTCCTGCACCCTGTTCCCCCCTGTAAGATACTTGTATGTCTCTATCATATCCCCTCTCTCCCTCCTCTCCTCCAGTTATTATTCCTCCTTATTATTATTATTATTATTAGTTATTATTATCTCCTCATTATTAGTTAATTTAAATTTCTCTTGCAGGGAAGAAAGCGGAAGAATAGAATCCCTGTTCCAGAAATCTCCTAGCACACTATTTTGGAGCCGAGAGCAGAACGAAGGTGGAGTTGTTTGACTACTTATTCAAAATTGCAAATTATTAAAGAGGGGTTGAGATGTTGAGTTATGCCAGTTAAGGGATAGGTGCATCTGGGTCTGATATAGCGTACGGAGGGACCAACTAATGGGAGAATTCTTGAGAATGCATGGGAGGTGGGAGTGACATTGCTATGCTAATGCTAATAAGGCACAATGAATTTGTTTAGTTAAGGCCTGTTCTATTTTAGAAACATAGAAACATAGACTTTGATGGCAGATAAGGACTGCTAGGCCCATCTAGTCTGCCCATTTCCCTACCTACAGGATAGGCCGCAGATCCTAGTTAACCAACGGCCTATTTCTTCCTACCCCCCACAAGAATTGCCTTATGTCTGTCCCATGCATTCTTGAATTCTCCCACAGTTTTAGACCCCACAACCTCCTCAGGAAGGCTGTTCCATGCATCCACTACCCTCTCTGTGAAATAATACTTCCTCACATTGCCCCTGAACCGCCCTCCTTCTATCTTTAAATTGTGTCCCCTTGTTCTTGCAAGTCTCTTTTTCTGAAAAATTACCCTCTTGGACTTTGCTGATTCCACTGGGGTACTTAAAGAGTTTCTATCATGTCCCCCTCTCCTTCTTTCCTCAAGGGTATACATATTAAGCTCCTTTAGTCTCTCCTCATACGGCTTCTCTTGCAGACCCTGCACCATTTTAGTTGCCCTCCTCTGGACTGCCTCTATCCTGTCTATGTCCTTGTGGAGATGGGGTCTCCAGAACTGGACACAGTACTCCAGATGGGGTCTCACCAACTGTCTGTACAGAGGGATAACAACTTCATGTTTTCTGATGCTGATGCCTCTCCCTATATATCCCAGTATACCCCCAGCCCTCCCTACTGCCTTCTCACATTGCTTGCTAACCTTAAGGTCATCTGATATGATTACCCCCAAGTCTCTTTCCTTTTTTGTTGTTGTTACTACCTCCCACCCATTGTGTATTCTTCCCTGGGTTCTTGTTTCCAGGTGCATTATTTTGCACTTCTTTGCATTGAATCCTAGCTGCCATACTTCTGACCATTCTCTAACCTTGCCAAGTCCCTTTTCATCCTTTCCACGCCTCCTTGTGTATCATCCCTGTTGCAGATTTTGTGTCATCTGCAAAAGGAATACTTTCCTTCCAGTCCCTCTGCAATGTCACTGATGAAGACATTAAAAGGACTGGACCCAATACTGAACCCTGCGGTACCCCACTAGTAACCCCTTTTCTTCAGAATGGACTCCATTTACAATTACCTTCTGTGTCCTGTTGTCCAGCCAATGTTTACCCAGGCTACCACCCTGGGTCCCACTCCCAGGCTGGTTAATTTGACTATTAATCTTTGTGTGGAACTGTGTCAAATGCCTTGCTAAAGTCTAGGTAGGCCATGTCCACAGCCCTCCCTTGTCTACTACTTTGGTCACCCAGTCAAAGAAATCTATTAGATTCGTCTGACATGACCCTTCCCACTGTGAACCCATGCTGCCTTGGGTCCTGTGCTCCACTGGCCTCTAGGTACTCGACTATTCTTTCCTTCAGAAGTGACTCCATCACTTTCCCTACCACAGGAGGTCAGACTGACAGGTCTGTAGTTTCCTGCCTCTGTCTTGGACCCACTTTGTGAAGGGGAATCACATCTGCCTTCCTCCAGTCTCTCGGGTACCACACCATCCTCCCATGATTTATTAAAAAGAGTAGCCAGTGGTTTCACTAGTTCCTCCTTAATTCTTTTAGAGAATTCTGGGTGAATTCCATCAGGACCCATGGCTTTGTCCACCTTCAGTTTTAGGAGTTCTTGCAGAACCCTTTCTTCTGTGAAAGGACTGGGATCGACCTATCAAAGTGCTTCTGTTAATTGGATGAGGCACTTCCGCTTCTCTTTGTGAATACTGAGCAGAAATATTCGTTCAGTATTCCTGCTTTTCACTGTCCTCTGCCCACCACTGTTCATTCTATTCAGCCTCACTATCCCTCCCTTTGTCTTTCTACGCTGCTGGATGTACCTATAAAAGGTTTTATCCCCCTTCTTAACTGAGTTGGCTATCTTTCCTCAGTTTGGGCCTTTGCTATTCTGACTTCCCTCCCTGCTTCCTTCTGCCTTAACTGGTACAGCTCTCTGTCCTGCTCCTTCTGTGTTTCCTTATACTTCCGGAATGCTATCTTTTTCTTCCTGACTTTCACATCCACCTCTTTTGAGAACCATAGTGGCTTTTTCTTTCATTTTGATTTGTTCATTTGCTTCACACAAAGGCTTGTTGCCTCTGTGATGGCAGTTTTGATAATTCCCCATTGTTGCTCCACACCTCCTTCTAGCCTGTTTGCTAGTGCTTTTCTGAGGCACTCTCCCATCTTGCCAAAGTCAGCCCTCCTAGAGTCCAGTACCCTCACTTTTGTATGGCTTGACTCTGTAGCTGAGTTTAACATGAATCACACTGTTTGATGGTCACTTGTCCCCAGATGGCAACCCACTTCTAGATCTGAGATCCTCTCACTGCCCCCATTTGAGAGTACGAGGTCTAAGATTGCTCCCTCATGAGTGGGTTCCAGAACTAGCTGTCTAATGCCTGCCACCTGTAGGGCATCAAGAATGGCCCTGCTCTTGGATGTGGCTGCAGCAAATGTGCTCCAGTTAACATCTGGCATATTCAGGTCTCCCATCAACAGTATCTCCCCTTTCTCTGCCATTCTAAGAATGCCTTCTATCATATCCTTGTCCATTCCTTCCCTCTGACATGGGGGTCTGTACACAACCCCTGTGCGGATTGTGGTGCCCTTTCCAGTCTCCAAGGTGACCCACAGTGCCTCCTCTCCTCCCTGTTTACTCTTTTGTTCAGTTGCTTTTATCCCTTCCTTTACATAGAGATCTACTCCTCCCCCTCTTCTCCCCTGCCTGTCTCTCCTGTAGGTTATGTACCCTGGTATGTTAACATCCCAGTCATGGTTCTCTGTGTACCATGTTTCTGTGACTGCTACGATATCCAGGCATCCCTCTTCCATTAAGGCCATCAGCTCAGGAGCTTGTTGCCCAGACCACGGCATTGGTACCATTACCCTCCATTTCCTGATGGCCTTACTCCTTTTGCCCCATCCCTGTCCTTCTTGCCTTTGTCACTTTCTTCATTTATCCTGCCCTTCTCCTCGACACCTCTATGTTTGTGTTTGCCGCACTTACTACAGAGATTATTTGGGGGCTAGGATTTTCCTGCTCCTTTCCAGTGCCTCCCCCCTTGGCTAGTTTAAAAGCTTGCCAATGAAGCATTTAAACCTATCACCTAGGATCCTGGTTCCCCTCCCAGACAGATGCAGCCCATCATGCCAGTATAGGCTTGCATCACTCTAGGTGGACCCCCAGTCCCCAATGAAGCCAAATCCCTGAGCTCCACACCAGTTTTTCAACCACTGATTGAATCCCATGGTGCGGAACACCCTAGCCTCTCCTATGCCATAGATAGGTAGCACCTCCGAGAAGGTTACCGTGCATGCTACTTGACTAAGGCCCCTCCCCAATTCCACAAACTCTTCCTGCACTTCTCTAATCCCTTTCTTAGCTAGATCATTTGTCCCTAGGTGGACAATGGCATCCAGCTCCCTCCCCTGTGCAGCTGCTCTGGCAATCCTGAGGATTTGCTTCCTGTCCCTGCAAGCCATGGCGCCAGGCAGGCACCTTACCTCCCTCTCCCCTTCCTCCCCCAGTTCTACCTTCCTAACAATGGAGTCCCCCACCAGGAGTTGTTTCCTTCCCCTGCAGGGTCCCCTGCCACCCTCCTGTGGGTCTCCTTTGTGGAGGTTCCCAGCATCCTCCTTGGTCACTGTGGGTGCCTCCATAGAGGAACCACACTTTGCCAGAATGGCATAGGAATTGTGGAGAGGTACAATGGGAGGGATGCACCTCTGTTCCACCACCCTCACCCTCCCTGAGCCCACTGTGGTCCAACCGCTCCTCTTTCTTGGCAACCTCTAAGGCAACAGCAGTGGCACTGGTGGTCCCTGGATGGAAGAGGAGGTCCCACAAATCCTGGCCAACTCAGCCTGGAGATGAGCAACCTCCTCCCTCAGCCCAGAGAGGTGCCTGCAGATGGGACAACACCGCATCCTCCAGAACATCTCCCGGAAGACTGCTGCTCCACAGCCACTGCACTGCACCACTCCAATCATGTCTTATTTCTGGCCTCTTAACTGTTTGCAATCCTTACTCTTTCCTCTGTTTTTTTCTCTCTCCTTACTTTCTGCCTGTGTGCCCTTTAAGCTCCTGATTGTCCTGTTCTGAGACAAGAATATCCTATATTTCTGCAGTAGACCACTTACTTGCTCAGAGGCAGACCTCCAGCAGCTAGATGGGGCCGGAGAGCTACTCTTGCTCTTCTAGGATGGTGGATCCTTGGTGGTTCTGTGATCACTCACTTCCTGCCCCTAAACAGGAAGTTCCTGTTGTCAGTTAAATTCTGTGCCTATAAAAATAGAACTAGCTTTGGGTGGGGGGTGGAGGGGAGGGACGGAGGGCAATATTGTCCCAGTAGAGAAGTTCAGTCACACAGCAGTCCTTTCTCCTGGTGTCTTCTGCCAAGCTATTAGCAGAAACTTTCTAAGGCAGTCTTTAAATGTAGCTTCCTTCTAGCTAAGTCACTCTCCCTACTTACCAGATCTTTCTACAAGTAATTTAAACCTCACAGCAGTTAAGTCCTTTCAGTCACCTGAGATTTACACCTAGATAACTCTTCAGATACCCATTCAGTTCAGTTAACCCAAACACACACTTTTTTTTTGTATGTTAGTTTTTTTACCCTAAATTAAAAGTCAAATACAAATGTTCTTCTACTTTAGTCCCAGCAGAGAAGTTCAGTCACACAGCAGTCCTTTCTCCTGGTGTCTTCTGCCACCCACATTGGAAGTGTAAGAACTAAGTTGTTGCATAACAGGGTCCTCTGCCCATCTAGCTATTTTACTGATGTGCTGGGCCCATAATAGGTAAACAGAGATGGAAGAGCAAGGCCCCATGCAGCTTAGTTGCTGTAAGTTTAGCATAGCTCCTTCAAATTCCCTTATTTCTCCATAAGAAATTATTAAATATGCTCCGCAGCTGAGTAAACCAGGATTTGGGGGAGGAAGAGCTCCAGCATACCTAGCGGGTATAAGACCCATGGGAGTACATTCATTTTAAGTACACTTAAATGGCCCCAGAGGGACATTGGTAAGGCACCCCATCTATCCAGGTCTACCTTGAGTTTAGAGATCAACTTGGTGAGGTTCTCTTTTACCATAGAGGGCACATCCCTGGCAACCTTAATCCCTAAATAAGTCAGGGTATGAGGTGTCCATGTTAAACCTAACCCTTTAAGATCTGCCCTAATGAGATGATGATTAAGGGGGAAAATCTGAGTCTTAGTGAGGTTGAGCTTGTAGGAGGAAACTTTGGAGAAGAGATTCAACTCCTCCAACAGGGTGGGCACTGTAGAGATGGGGTCTTCCAGCTGTAACAATAAGTCATCTGCATAAGCTGAAAGGAGATATCTGCATTCTCCAATTTGGATACCCTTTAGACTAGTGGTGCTAACCAACCTGTGAATAAGGGGTTCCAGGTAAAAATTAAATAAAAGCGGAGAGAGTGGGCAACCCTGATGGGTTCCATGCTGTAAAGGGAATGAGACTGAAAGGTGACCAATCCACCATACTTTGGCCATGGGACCAGAATACAAAACTAGAATCCATTTGATAAAGTCATCTGGGATCCCAAACCTGAGGAGGGAAGCAAATAAAAAGCTTCAGGAGACTCTATCAAACGCTTTCTCAGCATCAAGGGAGACCAAAGCAGAAGGTACTGTGGACTCCCTCGATGACAAGATTAGATGTAAGAGTTTCCTCATTTGGTCTCCAGAAGAATGGACCAACATGAATCCAACCTGATCATGTCCAATAACTTCTCCCATGAGTGGTGCAAGATGGGTAGTAAGTATTTTTGCTAATATTTTCAGATCTGAGTTGAGAAGAGAGATTGGGTGGTAGTTACCAGGGTGCAAAGGGTCTTTGCCAGGTTTGGGGATTAATGTTATTATAGCTTCAAGAAAAGATTGGTCACTCATCCACTTTTCAAACCAGAGATTGTACACTTCCAATAGATGCAGTGCTATTTGTGGGAATGTATAATGTATTGATAGACTTAGACTGTCAAATTGCCTTTTCCGAGATCATTCCAGTCCCAACAGCAAATAAGCATATCAACAATAAAATTAAATCATTAAATAATTGTTTAAGATGCTGGTGTCTTAAACAAAATATACAGTGTATCACGCACTGGGAAGACTTTGCAGATAAACCTGAGTTTGTTTGCAGGGATGGGCTACACCTGAATAAATCTGGAACTAGGTTATTAGCAAAGCATATTAATACTTTCATTTCTTCTAATTTAAACTGATAAATCAGGGGGTGGGGATAGATAATGCTCAGCTATCACATTCTAATGATACGAGTACCAATGATTCTAGATCCTATAGTGTTAGTTGACCCTGCTATGCAACAACTTAGCTCTTACACTTCCAATGTGAGTCAAAATAGAATGGGCCTCAACTAAACAAATTCATTGTTCCTTATTAGCATGTCCACATGGGAGTCCACATATACACTAAAAATAATTGATCCTAAAGTGTCTAACATGGACCTGAATATTTTACTGATTAATGATAGAAGCTTAAATAAAAAACTAGATGAGTTAAAATGTATTTTACACAAAAATAAAATAGATATATGTGGCATCACTGAAACTTGGTTTACAGACACAAGTTGGGGTGTAAAAATCCCAGGCTATTCAGTTATTCATAAGGACCATCAAAAATCAAAAGGAGGTGGGATTGCATTGTACATAAGTGAATAAATGGACAGTTTTGAAATACCAACAAATATAAACAAAGAAACTGACATCGAAATTATATATGCTAACATACATATAGATAGAAATATAACAACAGGTCTGTGTTACCGATCACCAAATTTAGACACCACTAGCAATGATTTCTTTATGCAAGTTCTTGAGAAATTGGATACCTATGATGATTTAATCCTGATGGGGGATTTTAATTTACCAATCATCAATTGGAAAACATCGACAGGGAATTCTCAGTTAGATGAAAAATTCATAGCATTTACTCTACAGAATAATTGAGAACAATTAGTAACATAACCACCTAGAAAGGATAATATCTTGGACCTTATTTCAACAAATATTAAAAATATAGGGGAACATCATAAAGCTATTGCACCTCTTGGACATAGTGACCATAATATGGTGTCTTGGAGTATTAAATATTGTTATATAGCTAATTCAGGTGCTACAAGGAATAAACATTTTCATAAAGCAAATTATGAGACAATTAAAAAATATCCTTCAACATGGAAATGGGAAGCTGAACAAAAAAATCTGAAATCCGAACAGATATGGCAAACCTTGAGATAAAAAATTGATTACTGTATATACACCTGTGTCCTGCTATACAGGAAATATAATAATAATAAAAGGGTTCCTCCTTGGTTGAATAGTAAAATTAAAAAACTGATTAGAAATTAAAAAAATGCATTTAATAAGTATAACAAGACTAGAACTACAGAGAAATGGGAAAAGTTTAAAACTAAGGCTAAAAAGTGTAAAACAGCTATTAGAATAGCAAAAAAGAATTTAGAATTAAAACTTGCCACCTTAACAAAGGATAATAAAAACAGGTTTTTAGTTATATTGGTTCACTAAAAGGGAACGTACCTTCTGTTGGTCCACTACTAAAAGATAATGTGCTTATAACTAATGAAGCAGACATGGCAAAGGAATGTAATGATTATTTTCTGAATGTATATAAAACAAAAGAGTATGCATCTTTGGAAAATTTAACACCCAAATCCCCATATCCAATAATTACTTCAGAGGATGTTAAGCAAGCTATACAAGCCACTAAAGTCAGTTCCTCAGCAGGTCCTGATGGTATTCCATCTAAATTTATTAAAGAATTATCACTTGAGCTATTAGATATCCTTACATGTCTATTTAATGCATTACTGCATGAAGGCACAGTCATTTCAGAATGGAGACTAGCTATAGTAGTGCCTATCCATAAAGGAGGTAGTAGACACCTCGTAAAGAATTACAGACCTATTAGCCTCACTTCATGTTTAGGTAAAATGATGGAAAGGATCCTACAACAGAAAATGATTACTCACCTTCAAACTATGAACATCATAGATATTTCACAATATGGATTTGTTAATGGAAGATCATGTCAGCCAAATCAAATACATTTTTTTGAACCGGTTAGTAAGGCACTAGATCAAGGACTCCCTGTTGACGTTATCTTCTTGGATTTTGAGAAGGCCTTCGATTCTGTTCCTCATGGAATTTTAATTGAGGAATTAATAAGGTATGGTATTCATGGCAATATAATCAAATGGGTAAACTCCTGGCTGAGTAATAGGCAGCAGACAGTAAGTATCAAGGGGCATTAGTCAGATTAGTGGGTAGTTAGTAGTGGAGTACCCCAAGGCTCTGTTTTAGGCACCCTGTTGTTTAACATATTAATAACTAGCATGCAAGTTAATAATGGCATATGGATACATAAATACGCTGATGATTGTAAACTAGGTTGTGTTGTTAGTAATCATGAAACAGATAAAAATCTACAATTAAATCTGGACAAGCATGTCGAATGATCAGTAAGGAATAAAATGACCATTAACACAGCTACATGCAAGAGGATGCACTTAGGTAGAAATAATAGGCGAGTTACCTATAATATAGAAAACAACATCTTCGATAACATTATAACTAAAAAGATCTGGGTATTACTATCACTAATGATTTAAAGTTTACAACTCATACTAACGATATAACTAGGAAATGTCATGGCATACTATCTTACATATTGAAATGTATTAAGAGTAGGGAACCAGCAGTCCTAATCCCTCTATACACAAGTTTGGTTAGGTCTCATATTGATTTTTGTGCATCATTTTGCACCCCTACTTCACTGGGATGTAAAACCACTATTGAAAGGGTGTAAAGAAGATTTACTAAGAAGATCAGTGGCTTAAAAAACACTGACTACAATAACAGGCTACAATATCTTGGCCTATTTTCATTAAAATTTAAATCCTTGAGGGGTGACTTGTGTCTAGTTTATAGAGCACTGAAAGATTCTGCCTTATGTGAGGCAATTTGTCTCGAAAAACGTGTTGTTATTTCAAATACCAGAGCACCTAAATTAAGGTTAAAAACTACTATTAACAAAACCTCTAAATGGAATGATTATTTCACCCAGCGTGTACCTGCTATTTGGAACATCATACTAAAAGAGGTTGTTACTAGTAATAGCTTGGCAGAATTTAAGTACAGACTGGAAGAATATATGGGCGAAAAGAAATGTAACTTTTGCCAATAGGCAACAAGTTCTATATGGGCATGTCCCTTGAACTCGTACTACACCTATGAACCTATGAACCTACAGCAAAGTTTATACAGATCATTTGGAAGACCATCCAGTCCTGGGGCCTTATCTAGAGGCAGGAGTTCGATTGCATGCTGTATTTCAGTAATGGTAATTGGGGACCTGAGACCTGCAACCCATTAGGGAGCCCCAGCCAGCAGTAGAGCAATGGAACTGCACAACCAGGGAGGTAGGGGCCCACCACCCATGCCACAGATGGGCACAGGAACACACTACAGAACTAACAATGCACCCACCAAGCACAGGATAGCCTAGGTATAGCCTAGGTAGAGCCACCAAGTCTAAGTATTCAGCTATATCAGGGCCCTCAGGAGTGGGGGGTTCAGATGTGTAGAGTATTTTGTAATAGTCCCCAAAAATTGTTACTATTTCTTTGGGATCGGAGGTGATGTCCTCATTCAGGGATAGATGCAAATCAGACACAAATCTAGCAGCCTCAGCCTGTCAAAGCCTGATGGCCAAAAACTTTCCAGCTCGCTCGCCTGACTCCAAATAGCACATTTTAATGTGGTGCAAAGAGAGTTTGGTCTTCTGAGCCATTAAGCCTGCATATTGAGACTGAAGAAGATGCAACTTGGCCCAATCAAACTCAGGGATCAGTGCAGGGATGCTCCAGGTGTTTTAGTCCTCTAGGACTGAATTTAGCTGGGCCTTGCTCTGCCAAGCATGTATAGTCATGAGACAAATGAGATCTTCCCAGAGTGCACATAAGCATGGCTCAGACAAGATCTACCCTTGCCACAGAACCCTTGTTGATCTCTAAAAAGGTGGAAATAAAATTTTTGAATGTACTCAACCAGGGAGGGCCTTTGTAGTAACTGTGTGTTAAGGCGCAAAAGAGTATCTCTCTTAAGCCCTGGTCCTAGAAGGAGGGAAAGGCTAACTGGGGAATGGTCAGATAGGACCCAGGGATGTATGTCTGCCTCTGAAACCCCTGGAAGAGAGGCAGTACTGAGTAAGAAGTAGTCTATATGGGACAGAGTTTTGTGTGGTGGGGAAAAGTATGTATATTGACCTTCTCCAGGATTCAGGGTACACCACACACCCAGTGTCCCTGTATCGGTCATAAGGTCCTTAATGCTCTTTGGGCTGGGGATAAGCCCACCCTTCTGCTGTCTGAGCGATCAATCTCAGATTGGGGTACTATGTTCCAATCACCTCCAAGAATAGTGAGTTTAGGGGAATCAGTTACTACCACTGATAACAAATCAACAAAGAACTGTGGGGTCTCTACATTTGTACCATAAACTGAACCTAGAAGGACTCCAGGGTGCCCTGAAGAATAATGTATCTTCCCAGTGGGTCCCACCATTCCTGTACCATAGTAAATAGGACTGATTTAGCTACTAAAATCATTGTCCCCAGACCTGGAGGATGCTTTAGCTCCAAAAACCTGTCCCACCCACAGCCTTCATAATAGTGGAGCCTCCTCCTGCTTAATATGTGTTTCCTGTAAGCAGACAAAATGAGCTCTCAGGTGCTGCAAGTGTCACAAAACAGTAATTTGTTTACGTCTATCTTGAGACCCTTTGATATTCCAACTAAGAAAGTTGTATTGGCTACTCTTGGTACCTGTTAAGCAAAATGTTAACAAGGAGATAGGAACTTGACCCATCTTTCCTCCAGTTCTCTCAATGCTGGGTATTAACACTAACTCATAACTCTCTAACACGTCAGGCTTGCCCTCCCCATCCTACCCTCATATAAACCCGAGTTTTTTGAAAATGCCCTGTACAATACAGTCCTCCCACATAACAAAATCACCTCTCCCTCCCCACCCTGTAAATATAGCCCTCTAACAGAGAACAAAAGCCCTGAAACAGTAACAAACCAGTGTATCCAATTTGCTTAAGGGTTTCCCTCCCATTCCTTCAACCCCAGTCCTATCAACCGACCCTCCATGCAATCAGGGATGCGATTCTACTGCACTGTCCAGAGCGCATGCCCCTCCCCACCCCTGCCCCAATTCCAACAGGCATTTATAGAACAGATTAAAACAGTTAATAATAAAAGGAAAAAAAACAAAAGAAGCCCGCAGGGTCTGCATTATCTTCTGGGCAGTCCAATATGTAGGCGTAGAGTCTCTAACTACCTGAGGATTAAAGGCAGACAGCTTGGCTGTAATCTGCACTCAGTACTTATTGAGATCTAAGAGTTCAGACCCCGACAAGGGGATCACTTCTCCGTCAAAGTATCTTTTCAACTGAAATGCCCTTATACCTAAGGCGATAGGCTCACAAAATAACAATCATCACCTATTGGCAGTGGATAACAGTGTAAACCAGATTTGAAACTGAAAATAAATGACTGAGGCAATAAATGAGGATTCATGGGCTGTTCTCAAGGGGGAACACATGGTACTAATTCAGAGGGCAACCAAAAGTTCAATCTTAGCAAATACAGAGCTGAAGTCCATTTTAGCCCACGTAAATATGCTCCAGCCTATCAAATTAAAAAAGAATGCACAGCATGCAGTCAATGTGAAAAGCCTTCTTCCCCGCTGCCCTGCTTCTGCTTAACCACTAGATGGTGCACAAGCTCTGTGCAGTTGACCAAGCGCAATTATAAAAAACAACCTATTAAACTTATGAAGCTAAGCATTATCAAATTTAGGAAATAAAGTTATTAGCTTTCTCATCGGCTTATTGTGGGATCTCCTAAATACAGAGTAAGAGTCCCAGATCGGGCACAGGTACACCTGGGTTAGTCTAGCTGACCCCTGGGACCCACAGAACAGAAGGAAGAACAAGAGTCAGGTCCAAAAGCTAGCACTAATCTCAATAATGCCATATGCCAGCTCTGGATATTTTATCCCAGATTCGAGCAGTTCAGGCACCAAATTGGAGGTAAAGTACTCTTTTCACTGCTGGTACTATATAACCTTCAACAAGTTAATAAAGCGAAGTTGAAAAACCTTGCACAACTCTGCTGTTGAGAGAATTCAAGCTTACACTGTCTCTTACTTAAAGAGGTCTGGTAGCAGGTCCTGAAGGGCTATTCTCGCCTACTCGATCATATCAAAGGAATGCCATTGCTCTTTGAGGTAAATCTGGAGCACTGCAGGGTATTTTACTCTGAATTTAATGCCTGCAACTATAATTTTTGTAATAATAGAGTGCAGTGCGGTTCTTTTTTGCTGAACAGTGTACGGTAGATCCTGAGCAGTTCTGATCTTCTTACCCTCCCAATGAACCTCCTTGATAACTTTAACTGCACTCAAAATACGTTGTTTATCTAAGAAGTTCAGCAAATGGAAAATCAGTGGTCTGGGAGGGACGCCTGGTGGAGGAGCTGGCCAGAGGGCTCTGTGGTCCCGTTCTACCACATAAGTAGGCCAGTTAGGAGAGGGGGCCTGCCAACTTCTCACATAATTTCTGGATGAAAAGGATTGCATCTTGACCTTCTTCTTTTTCAGGTAGGCCTAGTATTACTAGATTGTTCCTTCTAGATCTACCCTCTAAATCTGCCAATTTTTCTTCTATTTTTTTAATTCAGTGACGTAGTATGGTTAGGTCTGGGTCCATCTTGTTGCGACAATTATCTAGGGATGAAATCGTAGCTTCTTTGTCCCCCGTGTGAGTGGCCAGTTGCTCCACAGTAATTTTCATAGCATGCAAGTTGGTTGAAAGGTTTGTTAAGATCGCCTTAAGAGAATTGAGGCCCTCTTGGAATTTTCCCTCAGTTAACACAGCCTGGGATGCTGTAGCGACACTGTGGTGGCTGGTTAAGCCTTTGCCCACTTGACCTGCTTGTCCCTCGTAGGGGCCATTGGCAGCATGTGGCACCGTGGGAGATCTTTCATTTCCACCTCCATCCAGCAGTAATTATTTACTAGAACTGTTCCCCTGTGATATAAGGATGATTTCCAGATGTAAAAGGTAAGAAAGACCAAGCCGAGTGATTAAAATTAAATAGATTAAGGCAGGGGTGCAGGAGCTTGTTCAAGGCACGTCTGATCTCTTAAGCAGTCATCACGTGACCCCCCAGAATTACAGGATGTTGTTGGGCACAGGATGACTCTCCCTGAAAGAGACACAGACACACACTGTGTTGCAATTCAGCACTCCTGCATACTGACTCTGTAGTTCCCTGCCTGCCCCCCTCTCCTCCCCAAACCTACAACCTGATGGAACACTGCTGGAGGTGTGAATCAGAGCGAGAGGGAGTGAGGGGGAGAGGGAGAGAGAGAGAGAGAGAGAAAGACACAAACAGACAGAAGAAAAAGAATGTAGTGGCTGCTGTTACTCTCTCTCTCTCTCTCTCTCTATATATATATATATATATATATATATATAGTTCACTCTCTGTCAGCATGCCAGTGTTGCTAGACGACTGTTAGGGGTTCTCGCCTACATTGTTCCCCAGTGTCTCTGTATTGCTCACTCTCCTCTCTCTCTCTCTCTCTCTCTCTCTCTCTCTCTCTCTCTCTCCCTACAGCTGCCACTGCACAAATAATGACATTGGGGGTGTCCAAGTACCATTGCTTGACTATCACCAAGGAACACTCCTGATGGCACGGAAGACAGAGGAAGAGACACAAAAACTATCCCTGAATGGAGCACCCAAACAGACAGAGTGGCAGCCGATCACTGACATATAGAACAAAAGGAATGTAGCGGCCTCTGTAACTCTCTCTCTCTAAACCCTGTGTCCCTATCATCAGCACTGATCCACCGCACCAAATGAATTTTTTTTTATAATAGTTCACACACAATAAGAGAGAAAGAGAGAACGGGAGAGAGAGAGAGACACACACACACACACACACAAACACAGACTTACGGAATGCTGTACTCCCTGTTCCAAGCTTGCTCTCAGTGTCTGCATGTGTCTCTCTCTTTCTCTCAGCACAGTGATTCCCTGGTCAGGGTCCATGTGGCACAGGGGTTACCCTCTTTCTACTACCACTCGCTATGTCAGTGATAGAGCACCCAAATGCAGTACTGCTGACAGAACTGGGCTGACCTGTTTGTGGCACTCTTACTATGAGTACATGTTTTTGTTTGCAGTCAAGCCACGTGGCAGAGAACCACGGCTATGAAAACAGCCAAAATAAAAGAAACAATTAACAACAGTATTTGTGAGCATCACCAGTGCTTTCTTATGCCTGCAAAGTGTGCTGCTTTCAGAGTGCATGGAACAGGGGAACAACAATAGTCCCTCTCACTCTCTCTGCTATATGCTGCACCCCTCACACTTGCCGGTGCTTTCTACTGTCTGCAATAGTCACCTTCATATGTCCAAATGGTTGCTGGTATGAGGTGCAGGGCTGTCACTGTGCTCTGCGGAGCATGGGGAGTGGTGATCATATGAACCAGAGCACATTGGAGGAGGGGTCCATGAGGACTGCCTGCATGTGACACCACTGAGAACAATATTTGAGCAGTGGGAGAAGAATGTCTGCAGGTTGCTTGCACAGTTTTGCTTGGTGGAGCTAAGTGTTCCTAGGTGTTTCTCTCTCCCCACCCTCAGATTCAGCTGTGCACAATGCAGACACTGTTTTATTTACTTTTTCTTTCATGCATGGAGGTGTACCTATATCATGCTACCGATGCTGTCATCTGTCACGTCCGCAATTGCGGAAGAAAAAGAAGTGCTCCCAAGAAGTGGGTGTGTTTATGCAGCCAGTGGAGGGGAAGCACCACATAAACACAACCACTAGAAACTAGGCCACAGCAATGTGGAAGCACACCAGACAGCAGTCCTGTCACATGCTTCCACGTGCTACTCTTAGACAAAAATGCCATAACTTCTGCGGAGCTCCACCCACACAGCCATAAAAATGGCAACAGTAAAGGAATTAAAAGAAAATATAAAGCAGCATACCACTGTCATAGAATGGAAAGCCAAGGCTGATGGTAGATCGAAAAGAAATAACAGAGAAAGATGGATCCTTAGAGTTAAATGATCCAGAGGCAGCAATTTATCATTGGAGGTGACTATGATGATGGAGTGTTCAACTAAGACAAAGGCTTCTCCGAGGTCTATTAGAATGTTAGGGAAAGGAGTCACCATTAAAAAGAAGGAAGGTATTGGCAACTTGAATTTCTGCAGTCTCTGTGCTGTTATGAACTGGAGAACCAGACTGGAAATTGTTGAGCACAGAAGAGGGAACATTTATCAGGGAGGTAAGAGAAGACTACTTTCCCATGGACCTTGTTAGTGAACTAAAGGCTGGGGATGGGCAGTGCCTTGTGATGAGAGATAGGGTCAACCAAACTTCTGTTCAACACATTTTCCATAGCTTACACAGACACCCGGGATTCAGGTTGTCTGCATATCCATACCTTCTCCAGACAACCCTTACTCTGTATGGCTCACAGCTGAAGATTAGTGCTTCACACTATGAGAGACCTGAGTTTGGGGTGCAGACCTGACTCCCAACCCAGGTCGGAAGAGTATTGATTTTGCTGCACATATACTGTAGTACTGTCACAATCAAGGGGTAGAGGTAGGGAGAATGTCTAACTCTGCCTTGCTGCAATACTACCTCCTTGTGCTGGAGACAGGAGTGGTGTGATATTGTGTGCTCCCACACAATGTAGGCCCACTTCCCATTATAGCAGTGTAGCATGAGAAGGCCACCTAGGGTCAGGTGACTACAGCAGGAAGAAAAGTCAATAGCCATAGGGTGTCAGCTGCTGGCACTCTTGGATCTTATGCTTTGCAGATAATACTGAGGTCAGGGTCATTGAGCATTAGGGCGAGAGGACATTGGAGTTATGGCCCACAGGGGGTGACTGGGAGGAACCTATCAATCTACCTTTAAAAAAATCAAATGGTGCTCTTCAAATCTCTTGAAGCTTACCCCATCTGGTAGGGATTCCAATTTTACCATATGGGGATTTTCATTTAACCTTCAGACTGATGACTGAAGAGGGAGATAAGCAGGATCAAACTGTGAAGATGGGATTCAGAAGCAATGTCTGCTGGTTAATCTGTTTTTTTCCCCTCATTATCACCCTATCCCATCCACCTACCCACTCTTGGAGGCAGTGCTTTTCCATACTATAGATAGTTGTGTGTATCTTTTCTGTCTGTACACTAGAGAAGAATATTCTCTGGAGAACTGAGAATTGAGAACAAGGTAACCTATAGTATTCTTCAAGGTCCAGGTTATTGGCATGTGGGACTGCACCACAGCCTTTGTTGTTACATTTGCCCATCAGGACCACAGTCAGTGGGGGGACATGTACTGTTCTCCAGTATCCCAGACTGATATCTAGCATTTGGATAACAAAGCTATGGGTCAGGTCTTGTACATTTGCAAAGCACCTATATAAAACTGGATCCTACCCCAACTCATCTAGTGAAAGCTAAAGTTGAGACATTGGAACATATTCTGAATAGTATCATCAGTGCTTCTCTTGGAGATGGTTTTTAACTTGCAACTTCTGTATTATCAGGTCAACCACAGTTAATGTTTATTAAGGAGGAGATGATATTAGCAGTTTTGGTAGCAGCCAGGAAGAGCACTACAACTTCAGCAAGTTCAGGTGGGGTGAGACCGGAAGAGCAGCTGCCGGAACAGCAAATGGCCAAAGAATCAGAATGACAGTACAAGAGTGACTGTAGCTGCAGCACTGTAAGGGTGACACCCAGAGCAGCTACAGTCCACCCTGCGAGTGCCAGGTGTGGACCACAGGAAAGGCAAAACCATGCAGGAAGTGTCCTGGGAGGGCAAGCACAGAGTGCAGCATGGAGCACACATAGAACATGGCCAAACAAGGCCCACTGGCAACAACCACTGTCCCACCCAGCCCAACAGGCCACCACCGCTAGAGCATAGCCCCCCCAACAGCAGGCCCACAATCACTCATCCATGGCTGGACCATGGCCCTAGAGTAGCCTTTTGGGATGTGTTTTCGGGAAACTTGTGGCGTGCCCACTTGGCACACTCAGTGCCTGTTGTGCCCTGCCTTGACACCTTTTGGCCACAGTCCTGACACAACCCACCTGTTGTGGCAGGGCCTGGGCACAGCAGCCTACTATGAAGCCCAGCAGTGGAGCGGTGCCGGCTTGGTATGGGTGACTGCTCAAGTCTTGCATCCCCCAGTGTCACTCATCTGACACACATGCCTCTCCGCCTGCATTGCACACCCTTGCTGCAACAGCTCCTGCACCATCCATTGCATTCATGTCCTCCCCCTTCCATGTGCTGCCCTACACAGCCCTGCTACAGCATGTCTGATCCTTGCCTGGGCATTGCTGCACTGTTGGCATCCACCCTTGGTGTCCTGTGCACCAGACTTGCTCTCCTCATAACCACCCCGCACCATCCTGTCGAAGTCCAGTGCACATCACCATGTGCCGCTCACCCCTGTCCTGTTGCCCACAGCATGGCACTCTTGTTCCAGCGCATTGGTGCACATGCTCTGTGACCATCACCATGGTGGGTTCGTCCATTACTTGTCACTAGAAGACAAAGACTAATTATTAATGGGCATAAAAAATGTAGAGGAGGTTAAGGGCACACATTAAGCATCAATTCTAGTTTCATTTTCCTTCTCAGTTTTCATTTTGCCTCAGTTCTGTTCCATATTTGAATTCTGAAAAATGTAAAATGAGGGCCTATGGTCAATGTTCAGATAAATTCAGCCATGTTACACTCTAACCCAAAGTAAATGCATAAAGAGTTAAAATAGTACGGAGAGCATTGCTCCAGCACTGTGGTAGTTTCCTACCTGAGCTGTTTCTCAGGGCTTATCTACCTCATCCTTTCCAGTGCACAGCACAGCCGTAGGTGGGACAGCCTTGCACTGATACAGATGGTGTTTGATAAACTAGATCAGACATAGACAGCAGCATGTTCCAAATCAACACAAACTCTATGTAGTGTAATTCAGGCTGCCCCACTGTGTTAGACTAAACAGGGTCAGACTTCACTTCAGGGAGTACAAGGGGGTCAAAGGCTCAACAGAGGACCCAATGCTTTAAATGAAGAATGCCCATAGGTAAACCTGTATCCAAGGACAAAAGGCCTGTAAAACAGGAGTGAGAGTGACTGTAAAGTCATTAGCTTTTTAAAATGGATGCACTCTAGAAACCCAACATCTTGCCATTTTCAGTTAAAAAAATCCCAGCTACCCTTCCTTAATCAAGGGTTTGTATTTAAGGGCATATTTTAAAATTTGACCATAAGAAAATAAGTCTACCTTCTGACGAGGTTTCTTATTTCTAGCATCTCTGTATTAGAACTTCAAACGTGTACACCAGCCATGTTACACTCTACATGCAGTACATAGAATTCAAGAGATCAAAACACAGAAAGGGGGTCATCTAGTCCACTTTTTGCCAGTTCAGTATACTGTATGCAGCCATCAAATGATGTCCAGCTGCTGGAATGTGATTGTGTACACAGGGATGTTTTGATTTTATTATGATCCTGACACTCAGGAGGGAGGGAGGGAGGAAGTGCTTGTGGCAGAAGCTCAGAGAACCCCTTGTTTCTATCAGACACATTGTGTATCATTGTTTGCTATTTTGATACAAACTACACAGTCTTGATTTGTTTTGTTCTCATGACCTGTAATTTCATGTTTTAATAATGTAACCATGCTTACTTTAGAACTTTCTGTAATTACTGGTTTGCCTTGTTAACCTTAGGCTGGCAGTAAAATTACTGGAGTCACAAACGTTTTTGGGACTAAGTCCCATACCACAATTCCAGTTGCAGACCGAAATCTCCACAGCAGTTGCGGAAGACGTCACTGCTGGTCCTACTGTCTGTAACAGTTTTTCTCAATGACCCAAACAATTACCCCAATGCCTGTCTGTCTCTACAGGATGGAGGTGGGGTTGACATGAAATTCAATACCTCACTGCCATTCCTAGTCTGCATCTGTCTCACTCCTGCATTTCTAATGCTAATACCAGCAAGCAAACACTTGGCATTGGCAAATGCTTGTTTTAAAACCAGTAATTATAACAGCTAAAGCATATCCACAGAGTGTAAATAAAACTCATAGTAAGCTACTTCCTATGCATTTTGATATATTTTACATTGGAGTGTAACATACAGCAGCATTTCCTTTTCTGAAATTCTGCCTGTATGGGAAAAGGGGTGGGGGGGGCAGCAGGCAGAAAATCAGGGAGAAGGAAATAGGAGAACTAAACACTTGGCTAAAGAACTGGTGCCATGAAAAGGGGCACCACTTCACAGGAGACTGGCAGAACTTCTGGGAGAGGGTGTTTTTTAAATCTAATGATCTCCTCCTGACAAGGGAGGGAGTTAGCACTGGGCCAGAAGTTCAATGTTTATGTGGATCATTTAAACTAATAGATGGAAAGAGAGCGCTGGCACTCATCGTGTCTCACAGGGAACCAGTCGCCCTTCACCCATCAGTGAGCTGTTCACTGACAGGACAAAAAAAGAAAAGTAACATAAAGGGTAGGAAATACACAACCCAAAATAGACTTTCCAAGAAATGCATGAAAGGAAAGAAGAGTACACATATAGGAGGGGGGTAGCCTTGCAAGCAGCACAAGTAACCAAGGGTGGGGGGCAATGTGCATCAATGCCTGCAGCCTGCCAAATAGCACAAGTACAATGGCACAAGCAGACCTGGACTGGGTTGGGGTGACAGAAACATGGTTCAATGAAAACCACAACTGGGATGTAACTATCCCAGGATACAGCCTATTCAAAAGTGACTACAAGGGGAAAAAAAGGTGGAGGGGTTGCAATCTATGTGAAAGAAGGAATCAAGGCCATGGGAATTCAGGGGACTCATAGTGAAGCCCTGTGGATTACTATCAGAACTGGGAACAGGGCCCCCATTTGGGTGGGAGTGATCTACAGAGCCCCATCTCAGGAGGCATAAAAAGATAGGGAGATTCTGGAAACCATCCAAAGGATGGCTGTCAAGCTGAAGTTGTTGCTGGTCAGAGACTCCAAGTTACCAGATGTAGATTGGCACTTCTACACAGCTGCAACAGAAAGGAGAAGAGAATTCCTGGTGGAACAATGGGGGGGGGGGGGGGCTTAAATCAGCAGTTATAAACGCCCACCAGAGAGGAAGTGATCCTTGACCTAGTGCTTTGAAATATCAACAGGGTCTTGGAGTTGGAAGTAGGTAGCCATCTAGGTTCTAGCAAAGACATGACTGTGTGGTTCACAGAGCACATGTCAGATGACCCCAGGCACTCTAAACTGAAGGTCCTGGGCTTCAGGAAAGCAGACTTCCCCAAAATGAATACTTGTCTAAAACATAAACTGGGCTGTAGGGCATAGTGAGGAGTTGAAGAATACTGGACCAGATTGAAGGCAGCAATAACCTTAGTTACATCATGATGTCAGCCGAATTAGCAAAACCAAGAGGAGAAGAACTCCACTCTGGTTTCCCAAAGAGGTAACATCCAGAATGAAAGAGAAGAAAAGAACCTTCAAGAGGTACAAAGAGTTAAAGAAGGACAGTGGCTAGGAGGCATATAAACAAAAACTAAAGGAGGCCAGGAGGGAAATTGGGACTGTGAAGACGCAAACAGAGGAAAAAATAGTGAAAGGGGTCCAAAAGGGCAACAAAACCTTCTACAGGTATATAAGAAAAAAAAGGAAGAGTAAGGGTGGAATTTTCAGATTAGCAAGTGTGGAAGGTCAGCATGTGGAAAATGAGGGGGATAAGGTGGGGGTCCTGAACAAATATTTCTGCTCAGTTTTTACACAGGAAGAAAATGGCAATGGACAAACACTGTGCAAAAAGGAACACCTTTTGGGGGGATTGGACATACTGTAAGTACCTTCATGGAAGAAAGAGTCCTGGAGGAACTAAAAAAATTAAAAGTCGACAAAGTAATGGGGCAGGGTGAAATACACCCAAGGATACTGAGAAAGCTTGGGAAGGAATTAGCTGCACGACTGGCAGAACTCTTCAACAAATCATCGGATGGTGGCAAGGTCCCTGAGGACTGGAGAAGGGCTACAGTGGTGCCCCTTCATAAGAGTGGAAGTAAGGAAGAGGCAGGAAACTGCACTCAGTCAGCCTAACCTCGGTAGTAGGGAAGCTTATGGAATCCCTACTAAAAGAGAGGATAGTTGCATTTTTAAAAGAAAGCAGGCAACTGGATGCAAAGCAGCATGGATTCACTGCAGGAATGTCCTGTCAGACTAACTTAATCAAGTTCTTTGACTGGCTTACTAAAACGGTGGACCAGGGGATGCGGTAGATGTGGTGTACTTGGACTTCAGCAAAGCCTTTAACTCTGTGCCACTCAGGAGGCTAATCAACAAGCTGGAGAACACAGGCATTGGGGTACAAATAGTTAACTGGATCAAAAGTTGGCTCAACAGGAAGACACAGCAAGTACTGGTAAATGGTACACTGTGAGGAGAAGACAGGGTAACTAGTGGAGTTCTGCAAGATATAATGCTGGGACCAATCCTTTTCAATGTATTCATCAATGACAACACTGAAGGACTACATGGAAAAGTGTGCCTATCTTCGGACAATACAAAGCTCTGCAATAGGGTGGGTACACCCAAAGGGGCTCTAAGGATGGAGTCTTTAATAAATCATGGCAGGATGGTGTGGTACCTGAGGACTGGAGGAGGGCAGATGTGATTCCCCTTCACAAAGGTGGGAGCAAGACAGGCGGTGAGTCAGGGAGGAGGAGGTGGACCGGCATATCCCTGTTACCCATACCCAAATGGACCCCACTGGAACACGGGCTCTGTTTATCACCACACGGCCCACAGTCTGGACTGGGCACTGGAGGAGACTGTCAGCTCAGGTGTTTTGAACCTAAGTGGGAGGAAGATGCATGAGTTCCCGGGGAGCAGATACAACCTGACCGATACGACACAAGCAGATCTATCAAAGAACAGATTCATGGAAATTCCACAAGAGGTTTGCCTGTTTGCACCACTTGAGTCCTTAAATTTATATCACAACTGCATCAAATCCATTCCAAAAGCTATTATAAATCTGCAAATGTTAACATACCTAAATATTAGTAGGAGTTCTTGAGTGAAGTTAAGAAGAATATCTTCCTCTGAACAGGAGAGATTCAATCAGTACTGGCTGAGGAAACATCAACACAGGCCAAGTCCAGATCGACCCGCACTCAGGAGAGAGGAGGAGGAGGTACTGTACGCTGTTTGGTTGAGGAGAAGCTGAGGAAGCAGGATTTACATTACGCTCTATTGTTGCTTATAATAGGTATACCATTGTTGCCTCACTATACCTGTGGCAAAATACAAATTTTTCCAGAACAACTTGTGTACCAGATTTTGAACCACAGTCTGAATTGAACCACCACTCCGGAGAAAGCTAGGAGTGCCGTGGTGACGGGGCAGCCCGCTCTACCTGGAGAGTGTGGTTTGTGTTTGGACCGCTGATATCCAGACTGCTGTTCTGTTTTCAGGGGCTCATAGTTTATTCCTCGGTCCCTGTGTTTGGATTTGTATTCCTCCTTTCCAGCAACATACACTCTGGTCTTTTTGCTTTTGTCTGTTTTTACATGTTATTCTAATGGCCATTGTATTTCATTGTATTTTATTCTTACAGAACAGAGAGGTATTTTTAAATAATGTATTTTATGAAAAGCTGTGTCTGTAAAAATATATGAGAAATATATGAGAACCAGTGAGACACTGTAAGTGTATAAATTTGAGAATTGATTTATGATCTTGAGTCATGGGTACATAAGATTATGGGCCAGATATTCAAAACTGCACTGGGCAAAAAACGTTTGCGCAGGTTTAGCGCGGGATTAGCATGGGTCTGCTATATTCAAAAGGCCAAATAGCGCAGGCAAACTGCATTAGCGCCGGGCAAGATTATAATGTATGCAAGGGGTAAACTGACATGAATACAGGCGCAATGCTATATTCAGTGACTAGCGCCGCGCTAAGTGGTTTTGTGTGACATAGCGCGACACTTAGCGAGGTGCAAATTACCACCCAGGGAAAGCTTGTCTTAACCCTGGGCAATCAGCTATGTGTGACGCTTTGGCTTTACGCAGTGTTTGCGTGGGTTTAACGTGGGTTTTGAGCGACCCTAACAAAGAAATATAACACATAGATAAAGTTAAACATAGAGGAAGCATGCTGCTAACTGATGGCATCACAATGATGCCATCATCTGCCACCAGTCCCAGCCATGCCAGGCAGTAAGTGGTGACCCTGCCGCCAGTGGACAGCATGGCAGTGTGGCCATACAGCACACACCTGTGGACCACACATCTGTGGACACAAACAGATGCCAGCACACACATGCAGCACTGTGGGCATGGAGGATGTTGAAGGGAGTGTGTATGGGTGGCGAGGCTGTGCCACAGACCAGGTGTGGCCACAAGGCTGGGACACATCATGCAGTGCACATGGGCCAGTATTGGGGATACCCCCAACACTAGTGTCCCTTTCGGATAATATATGCCCCCCAGACACATATTGCACAGTTGTACAACTGCCACAGCACACAAAGCCAGAAATGTACATGTCACTGTGAGCATCCCATGCCACAGGTACGGCATCTGTGGGTCACACAACAGTGTAACAGTAATGTCCACTGTCAGTAAACACCTGCAGGTTAGGCCTGTCACTGTGTACAGTGCTCTCATCATCACTTCCCTACACAGCATAGGCAGTGCTGCGTCCCTCACACTACTGGCCCCCTTGCTACTGTAGTGTCTGCTGTGCACTGTAGCATGCCCTACAGTGTGACATTTGCATGCAGCACCACCACTACCTGTGCCTATGCTGTCTTTTCTCCTGGGGTACAATATGCTATGCTATGCTGTACTGTTTACATGTAGCCTGCAGCTATCATTGTGCACTGCCAGACTGACCTACAGGTGGAGCTATGGTTGGACCCGGTCAGCCCCTGTACTTCCAGACTGACCTACAGGTGGCTCTGTGGGATCCTGCAGTAATGCTGGGCAAACTGCATGCAAATCAGGGTATAATGAGATACTAATCTGATTGTTTGCCCAGTGACTACCTTAAGTAGGCTCATTTGCATGGCACTTTTGAATATGGCACATTTTAGCTCCGGGCAAACGTGTTTGCCCCAGGCTAACTGCTTAGCTCTGCGCTAATGCCGCACTAATGTGTTAGCGCGGCGCTAACAGTACGGGGAATAATATACAGTTTTGATCACTGTTCTTTCATCTGCTGCTTCCTGCAGCTGTACTGAGTCCATGCATTGGCTGGCACACACATTGGCCATGTAGTTCATCTGTACCTACCCTTACATTGCTGTGCACTGTGTTGTTGTTGTGGGTTGCACTTCCTGGTTGCTTTATTCAGTGCTGTCTTATTCCTGGGCTATTTTTGCCCTGCACTCCCAGACCAGTTTGCCCGGCTTCCTTAGCCTGCAATATTCAGCAGGATTATTTCCATTTCAATATAGCTTGCTCTGTGCTCCGGGCTAAGTTTGCCCACCGGGCAGTGCTAATTTAGCCCGTGGGCAAAGTTTTGAATATCTGGCCCTATGTGTTTAAACTCATTTTAATTATTTATTTTTTGTAATATTTTATAATACCTTTATTAGGTTGTAGGGCTGTCTTAGGTTTTTTATATTTTTATGTTGCATTTCATTAATGTCCATATAAAAATTAACCTAATTATCTGTTTAGTTATTTAGTTATTTATTTAAGTTAAGTTAGTTGTAAGGCACTTATATTGAGTTAGTCTGTTTATCCCAATAGCTATTCTGATTAGATTCAGCTCATGTTATGGCTGAGTCAATTAGTTGCATTATTAAGCTCTGTAAACATTTCTAATGAGCTATTGGAAATCCATGTATAGTGTTAGAAAGATAATTATTACTGAGATTATTATAGAGATATACATATAGATAAATGAGACACTTGATGTTACTGTGATGCTATTTAATCTATTATCCATTATCCAGACATACTATTAAATTATTAAATTAATTTGAGTTCAATCTGAGTTTTAAGTTGGGTTTGGTTTAATTGGCACGAGCGTTATGTGCACCACGAATTTCACGTGAATGCTGAGTTAATGAAAGTAAATTAGAATTAATATACTTAAAGTAACTTGCCTGACAATTAGGTAATCAGATAGTCTGGTTTAAGAATGTCTGATGTTCAAATTTAATTATTTCTTCAGACACTCTTTGGATATTCAGACACTCAGACATTCAGTGTGAGCTATGTTGCCCGTGGCGCTCTTGTCTTCTTCTGGCTTAATCTTATTTACTATTGGATTGTGTTATCGTGCAATATTGTGAACCCTTGAAGTTGCAAAGTTCTATAGTAAAAAGAGATTAGATAACATCGCCAGTTTTATAAATACATGTTTCACCTTCCGCTTTCGGGTACTGGACAAGATTTATTTGGGATATTGGTGATTTCATCTGCTTCTACCTTCTTTTTTAAGTGAACACTAAATAACTTTGAAAAGCAGTAACACAGTGAGGTATGGTAGAGAGTTAAATTCTTGTTGACAAGTAATTTAGTTTTTTTGTTTAAGTATTTTATTTGGTAACACACGATGTGGTAATATTACTGTTACGTTATGTTATTGCTCTGAGTCTATTATTAGGTTTTTATATTGGTTTATTATAGGTAATTATAGATATAACACTAGTGACATAGGGGTGTAGGGATTAAGTCTACTTTTTTTGATTTTTTTTGTGTTTGCAATAGCGATTGGTGTAATAATATTTTAATTATTCACTTTTTTATTTTTATTTTTACTGTTATTGCAGTTTAGTTTCTCTTTTACACCCAAACAGTGACTACTTGGGACTTTCTGGAAAAACTCCTTGAGGAGACTGTGATAAGCGGGTGGGATATAATTTGTGGAACTTGTGGTGCCTACAGGCTTGAACTTTGTGAGCAGGATAACGGCTTGAAAAATTGGAATACTTGGAACAAGTGAAGCAGACTGTGGGATCTTCCTGAATTTCCTGAACTGTGCAAAACGGACTCATCTGAATGTGTGGTGACTGTGAAACATTTTTCTTTTAGGGACTCAAGGTTTCAATGGCTGTTTAGCTGGACGTTTAAATTTGAAGATCTTGTAAGTTTATTTTTTTCAACTTATTTTTGCACTTTATCTAAAGTCTCACTTAATGTTTACAAGAAGTGGTAAAATGCTTATAGGAAAGGGGGGAATAAAGGAGGGAAAGGGGAAAAGTACTAGGGGATGGACTAAAGAAAAGGTATGAAAATAATGGATGTATATTCAATAATACATTTCGTATTACATCCACCCCCAATGAGCAAAAAATCTTTACTTATGCTGAGGCACTGAAAAATACTACAAAATTGACAATTGAGAAGTTGGATTATATAGTGGAAAAACCAAAAAAGGATATAGACAGAGTAGGAAAGGACTTTCACGTAGCTAGCAATGATATTCAAGATTCTCAGGAGTTAAATATAAAGATTCAAAGTTCTCATAAGGGGAAAACAAAAATTGAAGATACACATCATATTAACAAGAATCCAGAGATTCCAGACAGACGGGTCAGGCAGAAAAATATTACAGACTTCTTTACTCTTAAAACTAATTTAGGGGAAAATAAAGTTCAGGAACTCAACTCTCCTTTACAGGAAGTGTTAACTTTGCCTTCACCAATGAAAACAACTTCTCATAGAAAAGCACAGGACTCAAGACTTAATTATATAGCCCCTTATAAATTTCATCAGGACTAGATGAACACTTTAGAAACCTCAGTCAAGACCTAGTGAATGATGTAGGGGCAATTAGAGCTAATTGTTCTGTATCAACAGGTTCCCCAAATACAGTATTTGAAAGAATGGACAGAGAAGTTGAACAAATAATAATAAATGAGGATCTTTTTGCTCAATGTCCAGATACATTGTCAAAGAATACATTTAAGGCACATCCTGTTATTGCAAACATAGTGTTGCTAGAGGCATTAAGGGATTTAAATCTACTTTGAAGAGCTCTATTAACACTTTATTTGAAAAATTGCAACAACTAGAGGAAAAAATGGATGGAGTTGTTTGCCGAAAAAAGTCTGATAAGTTACCTTTTTCATCAATTTGTATCCCAGAAAATCAACCAAAAAATAAGATGAAAAGGAAAGGTTTCAAGAAATGAAACAAAAGGGAAAGGGGTAGAAAGAAACATTTAAAGAAAGCAACAATAAAAGTAATAAATGAAATAGAAAATCAGAAAGAAGGTAATGTAGAACAACATTTAATAGCCTGATCTAGTAACAAATGAAAACTTAAAGAATCAAGAAAGTTTAGTAAACAATGATGTAGAAAAAGTGATAGAGATGCCTATAGAAATTATATGTACAGACTGCAATAATAGGTCTATTAATGAGTTCACTAAAGTTTATGAGGAAACTGAAAGATTACTTGATGAAAAGAAGTATGTCTGCGAATTGATGGTGTGTACCATAAGAGTGATGAATCTCCAGAATCATTGAAGGACCTTATTAAGTATTTAATTACAGCAGAGTTAGGCATCCCTCAAGTTAAGAACAACATTATTGTGGTCTGTAGGGATGAAATAATAGAGAATAAACCAGTGTATGTATTAGTTTCTGATATGTTCTCAGCAAAATCCATTTTGGCTAAATCATACAGGATTTCTTCTTTAGGGCTAAGTTTATGGGCCCCTATTTTATGGAAAACTATTATAGCCCACACTAAACAGTACTGTGAGACTGGTGATTATTTAACTTCAAATCATTTTAAAGGGAAGCTATTTAAACTTCAGTGGGATTTCAGTAAAATTTCAATTGATTCAAGTGGGGATTCCAACCCTTTTGTTCTGTCTCTATTTGGTATAGACAGACTTTTGGAAGAAAATGAGGAAATCCTGGATGTTCATATAAATTCCCTTATAGGGTCATACCTTCAAAAACCAAAGGGAGAAAAATGTTTCAGATATGCAAATAGAGTGTTTTTGGATAAAGAGAATAGCCAAATAGATATAATTTCTCTTTCGGGGTAGGCCGAAGTATAATAGATTATGTTATAATTATTCCTGAGAGTTTAGAGACCTTTGTCTCGCTAAAAATTCTTACTCGTGCAGAAAGTGATTGTGCTATGTTAAGCTTACAAATGAAGCTAGATAAAGATATTCTTCTCTCTGAACAACCCACTTGTATACCACTGGCATACTTATATCTAAAAGGGAAACAGCGTTTGAATTACAAGGCTGTTTATGGAAATAAGGTTCAAAATATTTTGATAGAATTTGGAAAGAAAAGGGAAATGCAAAATTATGATTGGGAAAACATAGAATGGGTAACTGTACAACTGGATAAACTTAATCTGGACCTAAGAGCATCACTCAATACAGATGTTAATTCTGGATGGAAGAAACCTTATATAACATTTGACACGCAAGTCAACATATTGGGAGAGTGGAGATTTGGAGGCGCAGCTGCTGTTGGGCGAATGCAAGGCACGCATCAGTAAGTGCAGCCCTCATTCCCCAATAAGCCAGCATGCTAGCGCTGACACCAACATTATGAAAAGTGGACAAAACTTCTAAACAAAGTGCCGCTGCAATCAGAGACAAGCTCGTCATGCAGTGGTATAAAGACACACCTCCTGTACGTGCCTTTGCAAGGCAAACATTTCAAGAAACATGGCACTGAAGCCCCCGCATGGCGGGTGAAGCTCATGCCCCCCTTGTGTGACACGCCGGCGGGAGCCCACTCCCCATCGGCATCACCCCAACTGTTGAATGCCAGGGGGTGCCCAATCCCCTCGGCTCAAGCTCCCCGACTTTGTTTGCTCATGGGTGCCCAACTTCGCGATTAACCCCCGTGTTGTGTGCCGGACGAGTGTGCCTAATCTCCCGCCGGCTAGTGACCCCCAAACCCACTTAGGTGGGATGCTGGAGCCCACCCCAGAGTGCTAAACTGTCCCGCTGATGTTTTCTGTACCTAGAATATGAAAACAGTCCTCGTAATCTAGGTCCGCCTCCCCCCGCACTCCACCCACTGTGCACCCTGCCTCACCCCTCACCCTATACTTACCACCGAGTCTGTTGACGCATCTTTCAGTGGACCAGTAACACGCCTGCACTCTTCAAAGCCGACTGCGAACTGAGGAAATGCCGGTAGGCTGTATAATGGAGTGAATAGGGTTTTTTCAACTTTGTTGCATATCTCAGCCTTTTCTTGGACTTTTTGCACCAAATTTTCAACATGGGGTTTTTGGGGCCCCTCCTCGTAAATTCTGTCACTGTCATGACGTTTATCGGCCTCGAAAAGGTGATTTCGCAGTCACTGCATGAAATCACCTTTTGGGGCCCATTAACAAAATTACAGTGGAGGTGTTCATGAGGTACCCTCTTAAAAAGCCTAAGTTCCAAATTTAGTGGAAAAAATCCAACAAATGCCTGTTTTACGAGTGTGCATTGTGCAGTTGCTATGCAGGCTCATAACTCCACGCATTCACAATATTTTACTGCCGGATTTTCAGCATTGTCATTTTTGTACACTCTCTCAGAACAGTACAGCCTGTTATTTTTCATATCCTGCCTAAAATGTGTTTCGCACTCGCGCATAATAGCACAGCTTGTGGAAATCAGTGTTTGGGCCAGATTATGAAAATGACAGTGACACAGTTCATGAGCAGAGGACCTAAAATGCCTATGTTGAAAATTTGGTGATGATACTCATAAAATAACTGTGTTACAAGCATGCATTAGCGGATTACTTGCGCATGCTAAATGCAAATCATGCATTTGTGATATTTTAAGTCTGGATTTTTACCATTGCTATTTTTCCACACCTCTTGATGAACAGTACAGCCATCATTTGACATATCATGCCCAAAATGTGTTTTCGCACTTCCGGCGCAGAATAGCGTGGTCGCTGTACGAAATCACTTCTTGGGACACTTTGAGGAAATAACAGTAACACTGTACATGAGCAGAGGTGCTAAAATGCCTATGTTGAATATTTGGTGCCAAACGCCCGTAAAATGGCAGAGTTGCAAGCATGCATTGCATATTTCCCATGCACCCTAGTAGCTTCGCAAATTTAGTATATTTACATGCCACAATTTCAACACTGGCATTTTTTCCACCTCCTTATGAACTGTGCAGCTGTCATTTCTCACATCCTGCCCGACATGTTTTCCCACACTGCACTACCAAACACCCAAAGGGACACCCTACTGCTTGTCACTCTCTGCAGGGTGGGAGTGGGTTGGCATCAGTTCAATACTTCACTACCATTCCTATGATGCTTCTGTCTAACTCCTGCACTACCAATGCCAAAGCCAGCAAGCCAACATTCAGCATTGACAAACGCTTGTTTAATACATTCTAGTATGGTCATCTTCCTTGTCTCTATCTGCCAATCTTTACTATTTAAAGGGTATTTCCTCCATTTGTTTCTTATACCTACAGTAAATACAAAACTTTCCAGCTGTCTACATTGTCATTTCTTCTCATCCACTCTATGCAGTTCCTCCGCATATCTGGGTCTTTGTGTTACATATTTCCTTCCTCCACAGAATCAATTACCCTACAGCTTCTCTGTCATCAACATTTTAGCATGCTGTAGTGAGAGATGCTTGGGAAGCCCCTGATATCTCTAGGATAACTAGTGTAATGGCAGTTAAAGGCTTAGAATTGCTTGTTTTGGGAGCAAAAAACAAGGTAACTGGGTCATTATCCTAATATACTATTCAGATTATCCACGTCTATCTGGGCAACAAATTCATTATCTGTGTCTACTCCCCAAAAATGGACTAATATTAAATTTGCATTCAGCGACTGTGACAAAATCCAACATTTCAGACACCAGCAAAGCAAGAAACTTGATTTCCCCTGGCATTTCAGCATGGAAAGTGCCTGTTGCCCATAAACAGTCCTGGTTTCATAGGCTTCAACCTCCCCCCTCTTCCCCACTACTACTGTGCAGTCACTAGCTATGGCCTGGCTCAGCCTTTGTGCTACCTGATTGGCATGGGGTCATAATCTTGCATCACACTACCGTACAGCAATGTACAGTGCTGTAAATTCAGTGGATACATTGCTGCCGCACAGACATACTGTCGAAACAAATTATGGCAACATGAACATGCAGTATTTTTTCCTATCTGCAGAGGGGCTCCACCCCCGAACCCTTCATTATGGGGGGCTGTGCCCCCCAACCCCCCATATTAAAATAATCAACTCTGGGGGCAGTCAACTTGGGGATGGGGAGAAACATCGCTGGGGAGAAAAATAAAGAAACCACACAATGCGGTTTCCAAAAAGGCTGGGACTGGGATTCAAGCCCCAGTCCACAGATGTGCAGTAGCCTCCTGTACTGCCACAGCTCATCCCACTGAGCCACATCAGTAGCTCGGCGGACCACTTCCCAAATGGAGGTCTTCACCTCCACATAACTACTCCTCCTCCCCACTCGTGAGTGATAGGGTACAAAACCACCCATACACTATATCTTTCTTGCAGGATTCTGTACCCTATCATGCTAGTGCACTGTGTGATGTATTCTGTGCGGTATTCCATGCATGGTTTTCTCTGAGACATAGTGACCCAGTAGATGCCTGATTCACTAGTATCCTAAGTAGCACAGTGGCTGTATCCTTCACGTGGCATATTTCAGCCCTTGCTGCCTCCAGGTCAACTCTCATAGCCTAGAACCTCTTACAGTTCAGGTAGTAGCCAAATCCCAAGAATATTCTCTGGGGCCGGATTCTCAAAGCCCCTTGAATGGTGCAAGGGGCTTGCACCACAAGGAATAGCACAAGGTGTGGCTTCTACCAAAAGTTGCACCAGAAGCAATTCACAAAAGCAGCCTGCCTCAAACATGGGCAGCATATGCCAAAGGGGGCTTGTGCCATCCTTGCGGCACAAAATGGGCTGCGGCATGGCACTAGGGGGCTTGCGGCACAGCCAGGCTGCCATATCCCCTATTTTGAGATTCACAAAACCCTCACAGAGGACACATTTCTAAGTGCCATTAGACCAGACAGGGCTGGTCTAAGGGTAATTAGTAATGGTTCTATATGACAATCGTGAAAATAAAATCGTGAAGAGCACTTGAGTGAACGCAAAATGGCGAAGCCCAAAATAGCCCTGGTGTATAATAGTGAGTGTCACAATAGTGATTGTGCATGCTCAGAGGGGGCTTCCCTGCCACATCCCCCTAAACTAAATTAACAAACTCTGAGATTGCAACACTTTGAAAGAGTCTGCACCATGCTGTCGCTATTGTGATGCTTGCTATAAATGCACACTTGCTATTCCCATAGGCACTCAAATTGAGTCGTTCAATTTGAGTCACCCATATTACAGGACATCCTTAGGAATGTAACCTCTGGAAGGGTTGAGAACCTTGCACAAATGTGCTGTGGTGTCCCCTCCCCATCTCTGACTCCCATTGTGCAAAAAAATCCTGTCCCTGGTGTCTAGGGGCCCCCCAGCCCTGATCTCTATTTTAATAGAAAAACACATCCCCAGTGGTCTAACAGAACTTTCCCAGCCCCAATCCCCTTTTATTAATTAAAAAAATACATTCCGGGTGGTCTAGAGGAAGCCCCCAGCCTTGATACCCTTTTATTAAAAAAAGTCCCTGGAGGTCTAGCAAACCCCCCTCCCTATCTGCCCATAACATTTACAGATGTCTGTCCCTGGTGGTCTAGTGCCCCCATCCCAGCAGACAGTGCCCCACCACCCTGCTGTCATCATCCCATCCCGGAGCCAGCACCCAGCACAGCCCTCTGCTCTCCACCATGGCCAGGCACCAACTGAGTTGTCAAGGAGCACATACTGTATACAGTACACTCTCCTCAACAGTTGGCTCCTGTATGTAGTGGAGAGTGGAGGGCTGTGCCAGGTGCTAGCTCTGGGATGGGTGGGAGCAGGGTGATGGGGCATAGCCTTCTGGAGTAAGGGGCCACTAGATCACCAGGGACAGACATCTGTAAATGTTATGGGCAGATAGTTGATGGGGGGGAGGGAGGTGCATTACACCAACAGGGATGTTGTCTTTTTTGTCCATTACACCAACAGGGATGTTGTCTTTTTTTTAATAAAAGGGAATTGGGGCTAGGGGTATCAGCTAGACTGCCAGGGACATGGTTGTTTTTAACAAAAGGGGATTGGGGCTGGGGGTTCACTAGAAAACCAAGGACAGTTATATGTTAATACAGGGGGAGATAAGGGATGGGGGCTCTCTAGACCACCATGGATGTGATTATTGTACATACAAAGGGAATTGGGTCTGGGGGAGAGGACCATAAGCCACCAAGGACTGTTGTTCATGGTTCTATTATTGCATGGCCACCCCACAGCTTGCAGCAAACCATCCGGATGCGCTGTCTGTTTGGCACATTGCCACAGTTGCAGCAAGCAGTGGGACTTTGCCTGTCAGACTCTACCCAGTCGTGAATCAGGTGCAGGGTCCCTGGTGCACTGTGCTTTGGTGCCTAGTTGTCTTTTTCCACAGCGAACAGCAATCTAAGGGCCCTTTTTGAATCGAGCCCAAAGTCACATTGTTTCACTTAAATATTTTTGAGTTTATTACAGAATATTTCCTCTGACATTAAACAAACAGCAACATAAGACTGCTCCTTAACAAAAGCTAATCTTAATAGTTTTGTAACACCTTTATTTCAGTCCCTGTTGTATTTTAATCAGCACTACAAAGCACACTTATATCTCTGCAGTTTAACTTGCAGTGTCTGAGTATCCCAGTCCTGTGTTTAGAATTGATACCCTCTAAAAGGAGTGTTAACTTACTTTGTGTAACATACTTGACGAAGAAGCAGTATAGCCTACAGGTTAAAATAATGAGTTGTGAAAGAGCTTAGTACATCCAGCAGACCTGGGTTTGATTCCTGGAACCTCCACTTTCATACTGCATAATGCTGAACAACTCACTTAATCACATGAGTTCTCTCAGGTCGCCCTTGAAAACAGACACTTATGCCTAGTTTACCAATGAATTAAAAAAATGTTATATTGTAAATTTTTTCTCATCATAATAAAGGTATCATGTTGACCTAACAAAATCATTCTCTTTTATTTTCTTAAATGAATCTTACCCAAATCTCACCCAACATGTTTATATTTACCCCTGGTTCCCTGGGTGGAATGGCATATCTTGCTCATGCTCTTTGCTTGCTATGACCCCACACCCTTAGCATGCTTTGATTACTGTTTGGATGTACTTACTGTTACAGTTTGTTTTCCTGCTGCTATCCTCCCTCAGATACCTAGAAAAATGAGATACTATAGCTGTCCCGGTAGCATGGTAGGCTGAGGTGCTAGTGCATTCCCTCCTGCCATGCCACTGACCCAGGTGCCAGAATGGACACAGGTCTCCAGTGGTCAGCTGGGGTGTTAGAGGATGAAGCATCTGAGGGACTGCTCTCCTCTTCTGGGGAGAGAAAGGATGTTGGCTCAGCCTTAGATTGCCACCAGGTGGAGGCATGGTGGTAGTGCAGCTTGGGTAGCATAAAGGAAGGGGCTGCAGCAGCATCATGGGTGTGTGCTGTCACACACACGTGTTGATGTCCTGTGGCAGGGCAGGGCAAAAAACCAAGAGAAATGGTGATGTCCCTGCCCATCTATCCCCAGGTCCACACAGACACAAAGGAGTCTGCCTACACTGGTCTGCTCTGATTTGCTTGTACTGGGAGAAGGATGGCACTCCCTCCATCCTCCAGCCCCACAACGAAGGGAAATTTTATGGGGGAATCTACAAGCCAGGTGAGTTCTGGGGGAAACGGGTGCCAGCTCGGGGGTGAGGTGGGGACAGGGCTAAGTATACCCCACATTGACATGGTGCTGAAAATACTTCTGGGGCAAAAATGAGATGCTGTATCTGAAGAGGTTATCCTGGTTTAGAGTAATTCCAAATTAATCAATAGGGGCATTCTGTGCGTGGATGGAAGGGAACTCTAGCACCTTACTGCTTTTCATGCAAGTGATCAAAGCTGAAGTCTTTTCTAATATTTTTTTTACTGATTTCTCATTTTGCTTGTGTACTTATTACACTAATTTGGAAATCTAGTCCTGGGATTAACCTTCCTTCCAAAATATAGTTCCACATAGAATGTTATTTAGAACAAAAAAAATGTTTTAGCTAATAAGGCAAGAATTTATTACAGATGATGGATAGCTAGCACAGTGGCAGAGTACAGTAGTTGGAAGGGGAGACCTGGGTTCGATTCACAATGTTGAACATTTATATCCCTTCAATAGCTCAGCTGGTAAAGCAGAGGACTGTAGTAAAAATAACATTTTAGGTCACTGGCTCAGTTCTGGCTCGAATGAGAACATTTGGGAGGTCATGTCGGAATACTGGTTAGAGCGCAGGCTTGGGAACCAAGAAACCCACGTTCAAATCCCACCAGAGCCACCTACTCCCTGTGTGACCCATTGCAGGCCATATGATCTCCCTGTGCTTCTTTGCATCCATCTGTTTGAGGGAGGGGGGAGGTGATACTGCCCCTATACAGATCACTGGTGAGACCGGAGTACTGTGCCCAATTTTGGAGTCCTCACCTGAGAAGGGATATTGATAGGCTGGAGTCAGTGCAGTGAAGGGTCACAACAATGATTTAGGGCCAGCAGAGCAGATCTTACAAGGAACGTCTGAAAGGCCTTAACATGTACTGCCCAGAGGCCAGGTGGGGGGGGGCATGATAGAAACTTATCATTTCCTGAGAGGTATAAACAGGACCTGTATGTTGAAACAGAGATGTAGTTGCAGGACAGCATCACTGAAGATTAGTGGGAGGTAAATTCAAGAAGGATGTGAGGAAGTTTTTTGTTTCATGTCAAGTGTGGTGGAGCCTTGGAACAGATTACTGGCAGAGATTGTGGGCTCAAGGACCACTGATGGGTTGAAACATGGCTAAGACAGGGCCAGGGGACTTATAATCCCACTTGGAAGAACCAGGAGAAAGAAGGCAGCAGAAGGGAGGAAGATCATGAATAACCCTATAGCTAGTGACTTGAGGAGTTGAACCTTATGGTGCTGAAACAAAGGAGGACTAGAGGGTATTTATTACAGTTATATAAAATTTTAAATAATCCCGAAATTGCATCTCAATGCAATATAACACTTAAAACAAGGCCACTCAACCTCAGCTCACATAACAAGCAATTAGAAGTACCAATCATACTTACTAAAAAAGGGAAATTATTTTACAATAAGGGCACCTAGGTCATGGAACAAACTACCACAGTCTTGAAAATATTTCAGCCTTTGGATTTTTTTTAGAAGGAACTGGATAGATTTCTGGGATTGCAGAAGGTCTATTTGCCTACACAGTGTGGGAGACAGAGTTTATGGGATCCCACCTTTTTTCTGACTTTACCTACCAGGTTACCAAGTTCCAACCCACTGCAGCACTAAATAACCCACTGTGGCTCTAGGCTGATGAATAGGGTAGTACCAACTGTTGGCAGAATGCGGGCCATTAGTCTCCTTCTGTTGTCAAATTCGATGTTTTTGTTTTACTATGATATGCTCCTTAAAAAGGTTTTTTGTGGCAAGAGGAGTGTTATAAGAGTTTACTGGTCCCATCAAGATTAACTTTGTCAGGGAATGGTGATGGTCGTTGGGGGGGTTCTTTCTTTCTTTCTTTCTTTCTTCCTTTCTTTCTTTCTTTCTTTCTTTCTTTCTTTCTTTCTTTCTTTCTTTCTTTCTTTCTTTCTTCTTCTTCCTGGGGGGAGAGGGAGGGCCACAGTTAATACAAACTGAAAATATATACCTTAACCAAAATTCTGCTTCTCTGCTGTTACTGTCTGTATATCTAAACTATTGTATCTACCTTGACTTGCTGTATACTTTACCAGTACTTTAACAAAGCTTATTTAATGGTAAAAAAACATTGACTTTGGCAGTTATAAATATCAAGAGCATGACAAAATTCTGCAAAGCTTCCCCTCCCACTAAGTCTTATATAATCAAAGATTATGGAAATTGTGCTTCTAAGGTTCTTGGGAATGTAATGGGCACCATACAGAATACAAAGAAATCCTTAGGGTCTCAGTTTAACCCCTGGTAACTCGTATATGATGCCCGAACTGTCAGAGTATGTTGTTGTACCCTATTCCTAACTCAGCTGCAGGGGGCCGCAAGACACCTGGCTCCCTCTTCATCCTCCCCTTAGTCTTCTCCATTGACCAGGGCAGCATGGCTGTGAGCTGCAGACACCTGACTTGGCATTCCATGTCCTGGTCAATAGTACATTTATCTAATTGGAGAACCTACTATAGTTCAAGCTTTGCCCCACTTTGGTTTTTGCACAGTCAAACTATAGGAACTCCAGGTTCAGAGCCTGCAGTTCACTGCCACACTACCTCTACTCAGTGAAGGGAACCCTGGTCAGTGGAAGAGGAGACCATGCCCAACAGAAAGGTTGTTTGGGGAATATTTAGGTGGGTAGGTGGGAAATTGAAATGATATCCAACAAGGCTGCCTGCATGCATATGCAAGTACATACCCCGTGCACCCAAAACTGTCATCATTAGAACACTGCCTTTAAGTTTGGACCAACACGTGGCCAATGTGTGGTGGCAGTGTGGCAGCAGAAACATTTTCAAAATTAGTGTCAGTGGCTCAGTAGGTAGCACACTCACCTCTGAGGCCAGGAGATCAGAGGGCTGTGGGTTCAGTTCCCACATCTGGCACTTGGGTTAATATCCCAGTACTGACACTGTAGTGCAGCATGAGAGGGGTGCTGCACTTCTGAGGTGCCGTCTTTTGGATGAGACGTTAAACCGAGGTCCCATCTGCCTGGATTGGTGGTAGTTCAGGTGGATGTTAAAGATCCCATGGCACTTATCGAAAAGAGTATGGGAATTTCCCCGGTGTCCTGGCCAAATTTCCTTCAGTCACTAAAAATACCACCAACAGCTTAGTCTGGTTCAAGGTCAGTTGGCATTCATCTGTATCCCCTTCCCCCGGGTCGTGCCTGAAAATAGGCAGGATTTGTCTAGTGCACTTACCCGGTCAACAAAAGCTAAATAAATAAATAAAATAAATTTAAAAAGTCTGTACGTTTTAAAGGTCTGGTGGCATCACAGGATGTCCCGATAGATCTAATAAATAAATGTATCAACTGGATGGCAGGTGGATAGTTCAGAGTTACTTCAGCCCTGGGAGTGGGGTTGGAAGCTGGACCCACCACTGACATCTCCACAACATTGGAAGCCCTACATATTAGGTCAGGGGATATCATGAAGCAGTAGGATGATTTGGATATGGGGACGATTTTGACTATTTTGGGGGGGTGGGCTGCTGCTGATCAATGGCACTAAAATGTATTTATTTATTCAAAGTTTGACCAGAAAGACCCATCACCACCAAAGACTCATTTCCAGGTGTATGCTGGGGAAGGGGAGATGCACCAGAACAATAATTACAGAGTATACAAAATCATAGATACAAAATTACATTCAGCAGGGCCATAATAGGGCATACAAAACACATTTAAGGACAGTGCATGTGCAAAGTATGCAGCGTAAGTACAATGCAAGGACACGAAGTAGACAGGTAGAGACAGAAAATATGAATGTACAGTTCAAAGTAAAAGCAGTAATGTGCAGTTCAAACTACATACACAGGTCAAGCACACAACTACAGTAAAGTGTATAATACCAAATTTCCACTCCAACTGGGACAGATGCAGAGATGCAAAATATTGCCATTCTTTCTGCTCTGCCAGATAGTGCAACTGTGGCTTCAAAATTGTATGATATGGATGTCAACTAAATCTGGGTACCAAAACTGAATTCTATATTCAGTCTGGTCTGCTGTAGATCCTTGACATACCCTTCCTTTCTGTCCCAGTCTATACCATCTGTAAGGGCCAGGCAGATTTCTGAAGACTGTCTGTGACTGGTACCAGAGGACACCAAGTAGGTTGAAATTCCAATAACCAATAAAACTTAAATATCCTTTACATACAGCCACCTCAGCAGAATCTTGTTCTTTAAGCAAGCTACAACTGCCTTTTTTTTCTTCTTAAACAAGGGGCTCTGGTGGTCAAGCTTACCACAGCTGTTCTGTTTTTCCAGGATCTACCCCATTACCCCAGTCCATGTCCCCTCTGAGCTCACATTAGGTGCAGAACTTATTTCACAGAAGAAGAGGGCAATCAGGAACTAAGGAAAGCATTTGGTCAGTTGGGTTCTTTCCCCAACCAAGTTCATACACATAAATACATACTGACTCTACAAGCTTATTTGTTTGATGTTTTCACTGGAAAGGGGTCAAGTTGTCCAGTCCATAGGTGCAGAGGTTGGGCTACCACTTACAACACTGTAGAGGTGGGCAAGCCATGACCCTGACATCTAGAGCCAAGACAGAGCCAAACCAGGGGTCTGGCTTGACTCTACAAGCCAAATCATGAGCCAAGCCATGACTACTGACAGTGTCACTCATGAGTTTCGCAAAAGGAGTTAAAGGTTCCAGCCATCACACTTAGTGCTTAGGCTGACAAACATGCCTGCTTTGATCCTAAATGGCTTGGCATTACCCTGACTCTTTTTTTTCCAATTTAATATACTTTATTGAGTTTATAACAAGAAAAACCAACAAACATGAACATCCAATAACAGTTGGCCCAGCACATGAAGCAGCATAACAAATATGCAGTGGCATCCCCCGGGATGAACCCCACTTTTGAAGCACTCTGTAATATGCAGAGATCTACTGAATAAAGCAATGTAATTTCAATGGCAATTAGTCCCTTTTGTCATGCAGGAAACTGTGGCATTCACTTCATCCTGTCAGTGTCACATTTTCCTGAATGATAAAAGGGACTAATTGCCATTGTAATTACATACTTTATTCAGTAGGTCTGCTGCATCATTCTGCAGAGTGCTGCAAAATGCTGCCAAATTGGGTTTCATCCTGGTGTACGCCACTGTAGATACACAAAGTGGCCACCATGACCATTACAAAATGACTGGTGATAGCAAATACATCCCCCCACCTCCCCACCCCCACCAAACTCCTCAAGCCTCCCTAATCCCCCAACACCCCACCACCACCACCCAGTCCCCACCCCACTCAAGAGCACCAACTCAAGCCCCATACAACAGGGAAAATGAAAGGGAGATAACAAAGTGAAATAGGACTCAGATCACCAAAGAGGTAAAGGGGGAGCCAGTTAACATCCCCTCAAAAGAGGAGTGAAGTTGCCTTCTCTTCTCCACAGTCCATTTCCTCCTGCAGGACCCGTACTATAGGTAAAAGGGCCAACAGTGGACTCCACCTACTTTTAAACCCCTCCTGATGGGGCTGGCACCAGGCAATGTGTTTCTCTAATTCAAGGGCTTGAAGTATTTCTGAGTGCGATTCCCAGAAAGAGGGGATGTAATTTTCCAGCCAGCACGTTACAATGATTAACTTAACAACAATCAAAATCAAGGAAATGAAAGCTTTACAGCAGCCTACCACCCTTTCCGAGAAATGCCCCACTAAGCAAACCTGTGGGGTAAATTATTGGTCTAGACCCAAAAATGGATCTAAAGCATTTTGAATTGCCTTCCAGAAGGGGGTGACCAGGAAGCAACCCCATAAGATATGCTTTGGGGTCCCCTCAGAGGCATGGCACCTAAAGCAGGTGGAAGATGCAGACCTACCCATCCTGTGAATTCTAGAGGGTGTGAAGTATAAGTTATGAAGGATCCAGAATTGGAGAAACCAGAGATGATCTTGTTTAACATACCGTATTTGTACCGTTGTCTCCAAATCTGCTACCAGTCATTTTCCTCCAAGTTAAGTCCTAGCTCTTGTTGCCAGTAAAAACAAACCCCCCTTAAAACTTTTTGGGTCTCTCTATTGAAGAAAGTCATAAAACCTAGAGATGGAATACTGCCGGTCTGGTGGGGCTGAGGGCTGAGGTGCTGGATGCCTTATCTCATACTACACTGACGACCCGTGTTCAGGAATGACCTTGGGTCGTTGAGGAGCCAGCATCGGGGGGAGAGAGGGAGAGGGATTGAACAGCCATAAGGCAGCTCTCCCCTCCTGGGGTGGATGCCCACACCCTCTGTAGTTCTGCTCCCACAGGGTGGAGGTCCGGTCGGAAGCATAGGCCTGAGAGGCGGCGGTGATAGCCAGGGTTGGGGCAGAAGGGGACAAGCCAGTACCCGATGTGCATGTGCACCTTCACACACATGCACGTATTGTCTGTTGGGGTCCGGGTCAGGGAGAAAATGGAATAAAATACATAAAAGAACGATGAAAAAATAAATTTACGCCGGCCGCCAGCGCAGCGTTGGATTTATGATGCCGGGCGACCGGTTCGGAACGGATCCGGTCATCGGAGGGCTGGCTGGGGAGAAGGATTGAGCGCCGTAGTGCAGCTCTCCTCCCGGGAGGGTCTCGCCAGTATCCGGGCGTGGATGAGGTGCCAGCGGAGGCTGGAGAACTCACACCACCGGCCTGAGGTCAGGAGGGCGAGGGCGGGCGGACGCTGGCATCATTGCACGCCCCGCCTCCCCGAGGTGGGGAAAACATAAGGATAAAATCCTGCCTTGCGTCTACATGGCGCTCTGCCCTGGACTGCCCTGATTGGCCACGGGCGTTCCCCTAACCAGATACAGTTCCGCTGCCGATATAGGGGGTCAATACAGCCCCGCCTCTGGGGGGTAAGCCAGGGATGACCTGGGGGATTCGGCAATGTCCGGTGGTCGGGACTCCAGGGTCCGTGACCAGAGCAGACCAACGACAGTAGGGCAGGGGCATAAAAAGAGGAAAAAAAAAAATAAAAAAATAAAATTTAGAGATGGAATAAGGGAGAGCTGCAATGTCCACAAGCATTTGTACCAAGGGATTGAAATCCATCGACCAGGGTGCAGGACCTAGAAAAGAAAAAAGAGTCTTGGTCAACTGTAGGAGTTTAAAAGAATGATAGTGGGAAATGCAAAACAGGATTGGAGGTTGCTCGCTGAGAGGAGTCCACCATCATGGAGTAAAGAAGCCACCAAAACTCGCTGAAGAGGAAGGGAAGAAAGTAGGAGGAATGGGGCAGTTTGCAATGCAAAAATGTGGATTACATTACCCTGGTCCTTAATTGTTTACAGAGGTCAAGCTGAGCAGAGATGAGATGAGCCAAGCTCTAGGCTTGAGCCAGGCTTGAGCTGGCTGTGGCTTGCCCACCTCTATGACACTAGTTTTGGAGTAAGCCTGGGTAACAGGGTTCCAGCCAGGTGACGAGGAGCGAGCATCCCAGACAATGCACTCCTCCTTTGGGGAGGAAGGGTGGGAGGGTAGGTATCTGGCTCCACTGCAGAATTGTCAGCTGGGTGACCACAGGTGGCAATGCAGTCAGAGCAGCTTTGTGAGGAGGTAGGATGTCAGCTGATGCCACTCTTGACATGCATGGATATGTGTGTATGTACATCTTAGCTGCCGGTGTACTGAAGGCAAGGAAACAGAAAGCATGGAAAACCCCTGCCAGATCTGGATAATTTCCAACCTCCTGCAGGCCACACACTTGCAACTTGGTCCCTTCTCAAAATCTGGATCAGTTTAGGGACAGGAATTTTGGATCCCCACTGCCCTCGCAATGGGGTACAGGTTATGGGAAAGAAGGAGTGATAGTAAGTCCAAAGGCAGCTGGGTGACAAGAGTTGGAGAGTCAGCAAGATGAGGTCATGACTGGCAACTGGGAATAAAGAAAGGAAAAAATATAAAAAAAGGAATGAGATCAAGTCCAGTTCCTCATTTAGCCCATGCGGAGTGGAATCATCAAGGGAGGTCATGTATTCGCTTTGCCTCACACCGCAGCAAAATTCTAGTTGTGCCACCACCCCTTCTAGGTGTTGTGACAAACTCAAGATCTATAAATTTGAAACAGTTTGGGTCACTATTATGCGCTGCCCAAAAATTTGCTAAATGTGTACATTTTGTTTTCTCAAACAATTACTCTCACATGTTACTGGATATGTTGTTCAAGTGGAAATATCACCTGACCTACATAAATGTATCTGAAAATACACCATCACAGATAAACTACAGATTATGTTTAGCAGTTTAATAAATGCTTCACATTCTCAGATTTACTTGAATGGGGAATTTCAACATACTGTACAGCGATTTAGAACATAACGTAGATGGTAACATTAATGCCATCACTACCATAATTTAAAAATTGTAAAAGGTAACAATAAAAAACTAAATAAATGGCAATTATTAGTATGGAAAATAAGTGCTACAGTAAACTGGTACTAAATGTGTGGAAGGGAGAGTGGAACAGGATGTGATAGTAAAGGAGAAATGTTAGGAATGTTACATACTTTAGAATGTGATCTGTTTTCTGTTTGGCGTGCTTGCTAGATGCATGGGGGATGGTTGCAAGAATGGCCTTACATTAAATACAAAAGGGCCCTATTCTCAAAGGTACCATAGACCGACTCAAGGTGTGCCATAGACAGTCTTGTGTGAATGCTGCATGCGCCAAACAGGGTGCATCAGATTCTGCTACATTGGGACATGTGCGCAAAATGAACGACACAGGACCCACAGTGCACTTGAAAAGATGGTGCAAGTACGAAAGTGTCGTAAGCTGCACCGTAAACCAAGGTACAACAATGGCTGAGAATAAACCAATGCAAGAAGAGGGAAGAAAGCACAAGAGAAAGAGAAACTTCATGGAACAGGAGACTGATATCCTGGTAGAGGAGGTTGAAGAACAGGTGGGTACTTTGTGCACGAATGGCATGTATGAGGATCAAAATGAACAATATCCACCACAACTGGATGGCACAGGGTGGTGTTCACCAACATTGTTGACCACTGTACTAAACCTGTGCTGAATCCATCTATCCACAGGTCGACCTTCTACTGTCTAGAGATGGGGAAAGGGACCTGCACACCCAGAGACAGCGGGCATGGGAGGAGGCTGTAACAAAGGTGAATACAAGCGAACAGTGCAAGCTCACCGTACATGACCTGCAGAAGCAGTACCATGATCTGAGATGACAATATAAAGAGAAGGTAGCTTACAACTGTCACTGCACCGCCGGCATGGGTGGAGGACTGGGTGATCTGCGACTGTTGACTAGCATGGAGGAACGTGTAGCAATACACCTGAGCAACCACACAAAAGAGAGTGCTTGGGACCCTAAATCTATTTCAACAGAGAAGTGCAGTGGTTAAGCACAGTGGAGGGACATGCACCAGAGCAATGCAGGGCACAGTCGCAGGACCCCAAGTGCCCCCATGTAGGGGACATGCCAGATCTGGCCCATGATGGTTCACCCCTACCCCAGACACATAGGAGGATATGAAACTGAGCAGTGGAGATGTATAATACACCACACACAGACACAGGAAGGGATGGCGCATGAGATAATATAATGTATAGTACACCCCCTGCCTGGAAGTGGCTTGGTAGAATAGTAACGCCCATAGGGGTGATTGAGAAAGTCCACCTGTGAACCAGACAACCAAGTTCATGGCACTGATCTCAAGGGAAGGGCTCTGTGGGGCATGCATATAACAGGTTATGGGATCATACACTATGGCACCGAAGGTTGCTCGACAACAGAGTGCCTGGAAAGGTTATACCACTGTACACTAGCCGGGATGGCATGTGATGCAAGTAACATGCACGGAACCATGTTTACACCCTGCAGGCTAGGCAGCATGGCCAATGCAGTTGTGCACTGTGCATAGTGACACACGCTACTGCCACCTATCCAATGGAAAATGAATAGCTGCCAATGTGGACATTGAGCAGACAGGCCTTTGCAAGGTGCACAGACATGCGTGTAGCACATGTGCATGTGTACCATGCACACAGCCTGGCTGCAGCCCTGGAAGGCGATGTGGTGGTCAATACCTGGAGCCGCAAGGGCCATGCCATGCCCAGTCTTGCCCTGTTGTGTAGGATACCGGTAGCCCCCTGGGCTGGAGATACAGCACAAAGTGAAGTAACACAGAAGGCCCATGGACAGCAGCACTGTGCACACAGTGGGCAATTGGAGGATGTGGAAACAGTACATGGGGAGGCACCTACAGCATGCAGCATGTGATGCTACATGCTGCCCACCAATGGTTGCAGTGCAAAGGGGCACTGTACAATGCACTGATGGACTACAGAAGACACAGACAGACATGTCTATGCAGCAGAGCCACCAACCATGTACAATGCTATCTGTATCCCCATAGGTACCTGCGGTGGGGAGGACACAGACATGACACCCAGAACAGCAACAGTCACACAGGGGCAAAACAAGCATTTGGTAGAGGAGGACACATTCACTGTGGCCCCAGAAGAGGCAGAAGGCACACACCATCTCACAGAGCTGGGAATGGATGACATGGGCTACAGTACCCCAACACACAGCCTGCAGCAAAGCCCAGATGGCGAATTCACCAATGACCCATCAGACTCAAACATGGGCCACTCACCTGGTGATGTCAAGGTCTCAAGACATGAGGATGGTGGACAGGTTGACATCAGAGCTACCTCTAGCAGCCAGGTGGAGTCTCCACTGTTGCTGCCAGAGTGCCCAGATGTACCTCCTGAGTTGGAGGAGGATCTCAGCAGGTACTTCACTGCTGTTGCGAACACCCAGGAGGCCATACGTCGGGAGGTGGTGGCTATACGCATGGCAATACAGGAGTTCAACACCACCATAGCAACACAACACTGCTATTTAGAGGACACCATACTATGACTGCATGATGACCAAGGCCACTGATTTATGGTGATTAAAACAATGGAATTCCATTTTTAAGACTTCAGATTCCGGAACTGCATCGGTGATTGTTACTCTAATTTCAGGATTTTACTGGGATTCTGCTATCATTCTTTTAGTATGTGTATAAAGAAGCAGAATTAAAGAAGGATTAATATACAGAGCATTAACTAAAGCAAACTGCAATTAGTACAGGAAGGAATTATAAGAAAATTACAAGTTTTGTAGATTGACTGATCTGATATAAAATGCCAGATTCCATGAAATCTTTGTTTTTACTGGTTTTCAGGCAGTCCTAATTCCGAAATTTTACTAGGTTTCCAGTAAAAAAATTAAAACTAGTGGCCTTGATGATGACATGAAGACACGCCGATGTGACACAGCAGAACAGAATGGGGAAACCACCACCATACTGCATATGATTTAGCAGAAGAAGCCAGAAGGGGAAGGAAGGAAACATATTCAATTCAGTGCTTTAAAGTAACTGGTAATTGCTATTTTTCTTTTAAAATTAGATTGTGGGCTTTTAGTGACACTATACTTTCTTTGTTGTCTTTACTTATAATTGTTTTGGGGCTGTTGAAAATTTAAAACATAGTGGTGGTGTAATTCTGTGCTGTCTTTATTTGCTCTCCTTCCCCCAACTCTTAATTATATGCCCTGTTAAATCTGATTGACAGGAACTAAACACAGGGTATAGTAAGGGGTGCGAAGTAGGAGGGGCATAAGGGGAGAAGCCCACCCTCAGCACGACAAGTGTTTTGACTCATTTATTTATTTATTGGTTTCTTTTCTTTAAAAAAAAAATTATCTGAGGATCAGTGGCAGGATTTTTAGTACAGTAAATTAATAAAAGGGAACCAGGAGAGCTTCAGTAGCAGACAAGTAGTGGAATTGCAGTATAATGTGGGGTGGTGGCAATGCAATGGCTGAGGGGCAGCCATATTCAGGCAGACCCTCTGACACTGAGGTGCTGCCTCATTGCTGCGGCATCTCTGGACTGTGGGATGAAGCAGCCAGACTCAGAGCGAAGTAAACTGGGTCAGGAGTACCATCACCCTATCCAGGGACCACCCAGTCCAATGCAACTGCCTCATAGGATGCTGAGAACGAGGAGCACTTGGATGACAGTGGGCTCAGGGAGGGTTAGAGCAGTCAGGCAGAGGCACATCCCAGATCCTATTCCACTCAAGAACTCATATGCCACATTGGCAAATGAGGACAACCAAATAGAGGTACACAGAGAAGTGGAAGGAAAGGATGGAGGATAGCCAAAGAGGTGACCTCAGCGGGAAAGCAGTGGACCCCAGAGGAGGAGGAAGTGAATCCTGGTGGGGGACTCCATCATAAGAGGGATCCAGCTAGGAACACAGGAGGGGGAGGACAGGGAGGTGAGGTGCCTACCAGGTGCCACGGCATGGAGGGATGGAAGGAAGATCCTGGGGATCACTGGGAAGGCAAGGTGGGATGTTGAGCTGGATGCCATTATCCACCTAGGTACAAATGACCTGGAAAATGGGGAGCCAAAGGAAGTTCAGGAAGAGTTTAGGAAACTGGGGAGGGGTCTCAAGCAAGCAGCTACTCTGTCACTTCTCAGAAGTACTACCAGAGAGGCAAGGAGAGCATAGGAGTGCATGCACCAGGAACTTTAACTCATGGTTGAAGAACTGGTGCTGGGAGGAAGGGTTTGATTCATTGGTGACTGGGGACCCACCTGGAGGATGGAGGTTTGTTCAGCCTGACGGCCTGCATCCATCCTGGAGGGAATCCAAGCACTCAATGATAAGTTTAAATGCTACATTGACAAGCATTTAAACTAGCAAAGGGGGGTGGCAGGCCAGCAAGGAGGGTACCTACTTGCTCACCCCCCACAGCTAGCAGTGGAACCAGTGAACCAGAGGAGCGGCTATCTCTGCAAAGCAGTGTGCAAAAGATGGAGATTAGTGCCCAAGAGGTGGATAAGCAGAAAAGGGGCAGAATTCAGCAGAAGGGCAGACAGCTAGGAGAACCAGGGATAAATGACAACCAAGGAAGGGGCTGGAGTAGAACCGTGAAACAGTCTAGGGAGGTCAAATCATGGAAAGCCATGTGCAAATGCCAGGAGCCTTAGCAACAAGATGGAAGATCTGGAGGCTGTCATGGTACAGTCAGACCTGGACATTGTGGCCATCACTGAAACCTGGTGTAATGATAACCACGACTGGGAGATGGCCATACCTGGCTACAACATATTCAGAAGAGACAGAGCAGGCAGGAAGGAGGAGAGTGGCACTGTATGTGAAAATGACATAAGGGCCACAGAGATCCAGGAGGAACAAAATGGGGAGAGATACTGTGGGTTAAGCTGGAAAGGAAAATGGGGACAGCTATCCGCACAGGTGTGGTCTATAGACCACCAGCCCAGGAGGAAGAAGCAGATAGGAGTTGATGCTAGCCATCCAAAGGATGGCAGACAAGGGTGAGGTAGTACTGGTTGGAGACGTCAATATTCCAGACGTGGACTGGAGCATCCCAGCAGCAGCATCAACTAGGAGCAGATTTATCCTGGACTCCCTTCAGGGTGCCTTCCAAAGCAACTGGTCATGGAACCAACTCAGCAGAAGGCAATACTGGACCTTGTGCTCACAAACAGGGACAGTGTGATGGGGTAACAGTGGGGGAGCACCTGGGAAACAATGACCACCAGTCATTGTGGTTTGAAATCACAGAAAGAGCAGAGCCAAACCACACAAAAACACGTATCCTGGATTTTAGGGAGGCAGACTTTGGGAAAATGGGGAGATACTTGAAAGAGGCATTAAGGGGAATGGGACAGGAATCAGGGTTGAGGAACAGTGGGCAGTATTTAAAATGGGATTATAAGAACAACAGAATTATGCATTAAGCAGGTTAGCAAGAGGAAAAGGTAGAGGAGACCATTATGGTTTTCCAAAGAGGTAGCAAAGAAAGTGAAAGCCAAAAAGATTGCATTCACGCAATACAAAAAGACACAGGCAGAAGGGGATAGGGAGAAGTACCAGGAGAAGCAAAGGGAGGCAGGGAGGTCAGTAAGGGAAGCCAAAGCTCAGACAGAAGAACACATTGCCAAATCAGTGGGTAGAGGGGACAAAACCTTTACAGGTACATAAGGAAAAGAAAGACAAAGGGACGGATAGTGAGACTGAAGGGGAGGATGGGGGATATGGAGGATGACAACAGTAAAGCTGACATATTGAACAGGTATTTCTGCTCAGTCTTTACTAAGAAAGAGGAGGGTAATGGGTCTGAAGGAGTACAAGGGTGAGAATGGTGCAGAAATGGACACAAGTCCCTTCACGAGAAAGGGTCCTGAAGGAACTGGAAGTAATAAGAGTTGATAAAGCAAGGGCCAGATGGGGTGCACCCAGGGTCCTTAAGAACTAAGAGAGGTGGTGGCTGAACCTCTGGCTATCCTGCTTAGCCGATCACTGGAAACAGGGGAGGTACCCAAAGACTGGAGGACAGCAGATGTAGTCCCCTTATACAAAAGTGGGAACAAAGAGGAAGCAGGGAACTACAGACCAGTCAGCCTCACCTCGGTAGTGGGGAAGATCATGGAAGCACTACTGAAGGAGAGATTGGTGGAACATCTGGTTGTCAATGGACTACAGGACCCAAGGCAGCATGGTTTCACCAGGGGAAGGTCATGTCAGACCAACCTCGTTAATTTTTGACTGGGTGACTAGGGAGGTGGATCAGGGAGGGCAGTGGACATGGCCTATCTGGACTTCAGCAAGGCCTTTGACACTGTGCCATAGAAGACTATTACACAAACTGGGGAATATGGGTGGGGCAGGACAGTAGTGTGGTGGGTAGGTAACTGGCTGGGTGGCAGGACATAGAGGGTGGTGGTAAATGGCTGTCACTCCACTGAGGGAAGAGTGACCAGTGGGGTACCACAGGGATCAGTGCTGGGACGGTTCTATTCAACATCTTCATCAGTGACATTGCAAGAGGACCCTAGAAGGCAGAATTTCACTGTTCGCTGATGACACAAAGCTCTGTAATAGAGTAGACACACCAGAGGGTGTAGACAGAATGAGAAGCGACCTGCAGAAACTTGAAGAATGGTCAGGGGTTTGGCAGTTGAAATTCAATGCAAAGAAGTGCAAGATAATGCATATGGGTGCACAAACCCTGGCACAAGATATCAGTTGGGGGTGAGGATATAGCATGCACCAAGCAGGAAAGGGATCTTGGGGTTGTCATCTCTGATGACCTCAAGGTAGGAAACAGTGTGACAAGGCATCAGGTAAAGCAAATAGGATGCTGGGATGTATAGGCAGGGGCATCACCAGCAGGAAAAGGGAGGTCATAATTCCGCTATACAAGACACTAGTGAGGCCCCACCTGAAGTACAGTGTACAGTTCTGGAGACCATACCTACGTAAGGACATAGAAAGGGTAGAGAAGGTTCAGAGGAGGGCAACAAAGATGGTGCATGGATTGCATCACAAGTCCTATGAAGACAAGTTGAAGGAACTGAACATGTACTCTGGAAGAGAGGAGGAGAGAGGGATATGATAGAGACATACAAGTATCTTACAGGGAGGAACAGGGTGAAGGAAAACACTATTTTAAGTGAAAAGATGTCCCAGGACTAGAGGGCATGGGATGAAGTTGGAGGGAGGACGATTCAGAGGAAACATGAGAGAATTCTTCACAGAACAAGTGGTGGACAAGTGGAACACCCTGCCAGAGGAAGTGGTGTGGGCTGAAACAATCACGGGATTTAAGAATGCATGGGATAGACATAAAGGAATTCTGGAGGTCAGGGGTAAGGGGCAACAGACTTCTAGGAAAACAAACTGAACTTACAAGCTCAAATGGGCAGACTGGGTGGGCCATAGGCCCTTATCTGCTGACACTGTCTATGTATGATACATGGGTTACCACAAAGGCTGACAGATGCCTTGGAGTGCCTGACGGTGGTTTTGGAGCATGACATACAGATATAAAACACACAGACTAGCGCAATCACTGCAAAGGCAAAAGCTCTGCAGCCCATGTCCCAGGCTATGTGGCACAACACTAGCCATGTGCACTCCATGGGCAACATATTTGGGCCACAGGTGTATGGTGGAGATTGGGCCATGCATGATGGAGAGCACAACCACACAGTGCAACAGACACAGGGGGCAATGAATAGTGTGCACCATTATATAGAGGCCCACACAGTGGCCAGAGATACACATTACCTGTAGGACAGTCTCAATGAGCACCCACATGGGAAAGGGCTACAGGACCACCTAAACAACTCCAGCAGAGGGAGGATATGCCTTTACTCAGTCCACATGGTAGATCCACCTATGGCATGCAGATGGAAGACATGCACAGTTGTCAGGGTACAGAGTCACAGTCAGTGGACTGGGGCAACCATGGCATTGCTGAACACCATCCACCAGAGAGTGTGCCACTGGACACTGGGCCAACCCAGGACAATGGCAACACAGAGGGCATTGCAGCAACAAAAGCAGCATGTGACACCATCGACATGACCACAGGGACACAGTCAACGTGGCTTGACACATGTAACAATGACCTGTCCATAGAGGCACACCAGGACACAAACATGGTGGAACTTGCACATAGTGTATATACAGGTCAGGCGGACATACAGAACGTGGAGGTCATACACATGTCACATGCACCAAAGCTGGACATGGGGCAAGGCAGCCAGCAAAGCAACAACACCATGATCACCGATGAATGGAAGAGTGGCACTGATGGGACACAAGGGCCAGCTGTAACCCAGGCCCCCAACTGGAGGCTGTAACATTGCAGGACACAGACACCCAGGGGGTCACAGAACATAACACACCTCCTGGCAATGAGGTGGTGTTTCCGCAAACCATTCAGGAACTGGAGCCTACACCAGTGATCTAATGCAGCCAATGCAAATGAAAAGGCAACATAGTTGGAGACACAGACACTGAAGATGGTTGTGCACAACAAGAAAATCCCCACACCGCACCCCCAGGGCCAAGCAAACTACCCACCAGGACACAGGCAGGGGATCGAGGAACAGTGGTGTCTGTGAGGGATCAGCAGCAGGTACACAGGCCCACAGCATGCCATCCAGCCCATGACAGTCCCAGAGGGTCAGAGTCATGGCTTCACTGACAACAGTGGGGCATAGCGGTAATGTCAATACAAGGCCAGACACACCAGTGGCTGGTGGTGCACAAGGGATGGTTGGACAAACAGAATTGGGGAGAAAAACTACCACACATGTACCGCCTATGTAGTGAACACACTACCTGCCATGTGATGGCCAAGACACACCCACAGAGCAAAGGACACACGCAGGATGACATACCATATACACGGCAATGGTCGACCTGCATATACAGCACCTGAGCAGGCACTGTAGCATCCATCAGCATGTTACCACCAAGACCTGCTACTAGTACCCCTGGAACATGAAAACATCATAGAAAAGGCAGTGCCAGCATGACCTAGGCAGGACCAAACTGTGGGGTTCCACCTTGGTGACTGGTGGTTTGACTTACCCACAGTGGTAAAGAACTGTGGAAATAAGAGAACCCTGTTTGGATGCAGCCATGGCTGTGTATGGTGCCAAAATGTGTGCCCCAGATGGGTTCCCTATCCATCGGTACACAGGGGACAGCGGGAGCACAGGAGACTGCGTGGCCTTGGATGGCGTTGACTGCATGCTGCTGTAACACACAATGGCTAATACGGGATGGCCCAGTTGATGGGTACTGGTTGACTGTGGCCCATGGGTGACATGGGGTACACACCCTCTTTTACCCTGACACTGTGCCACTCGGTAACACCGGCACATACATAATGGTGTATTGGAGGCCATATAGTACCCACATATAATCCATGAGAGATAGATATGTCTGTAAAGAGGAATACAGTCGACAAATACACCTACCTACCAATCAGGCTACTACTTCCAATAGTGTAATAATGACATTGCACAACATTCCACCCCTCCTGTATGGTAAACATTTCATACTGAGTGGTACCAGTATGGACAGTGCAACTGTGGTAGCCACCCATATCACATCTGACAATGTCCAATCTCAAACTTAGGGATCTGTGCTGTACTGGGGAATGAACTAGCTACACGTGTGACCAAACTGTTGGTGAATACAATAGGGAGCACTGTATCTGCAGGACTCTGCATATTGTTCATGAGATACACACTGTGCATGCAACCTAATGGATGGCATGGACAGTAGCACAGTCATTTACTGAAACACCCAGTAAACAACTTAGGGATGGCCTTACCATGGTATAGGTACACATACAATTGGTGGTGCCAAATGTGGCTACCACATGTTGGATGCCTACTGTGAAGGTGAATGTATAGAGTGGATTGTTGGAACAGGATAGTATGCATAGAGATTCATGACATGGATATGTGCCTGTACTATAGCCCGATATGCTGTAGAGGCCAAGACAGCTACTGATGGCTCCACATGCACATACAGTACTGTGTTCACATGGTTAATGAGTTCCAGGTGAGCCAGATGATGTATGTGGTGTTACTGATACTGCCCTGCAAATATAATTGCTGAGTGCAAAACAGTGTACCGACAAGACCCTGCACCATTAGCACTCACGTGTACTGTCACCTAAACACATGCAAGGGGTACTCTGATGTGCACATGATGGGGCACATAGTGCAAACAGAACTGCAGAGGGCCTCCACATCCTATGAGCACCATGGTCCACCCCTATTGGGCAGCACAGGTGTGTGGCAGTGGGTCTGACCACCTCTTCTACACACGTAGGATGTCAGGGTGGTGGTTCACAGTGCAATGGGGATGGTCCAGTGCACACCACATGGGTGAGCCTGGCAGTGCCATTCCAATGCCCATGGCTAAACCCATCACCTGCACATGGACACAGCACAGTTGCTCCCCTGTGGTGTTCTGGGTATGCATACCTGGGCCATGCCATACCACATTGCACATGCATGACCAACAGGCTACATAGTACATGTTTTATGGGTATGTTGGGGGACCAGGCGTCAGTGATCCCCAGTCCAATGACCATGATAACCATACTGTACTCCTGCCATGAACACGGCATGTACCATACCCACGTGCCCACTCCTTACGCCATGTGTCACGCAAAATGCACACAGCTGGGGCATGGGCCACCATTACCGTTGTACAGACTGCAGGATACATGGACAGGTGGCACAGTATGATGCAGATATTTATTGGTAAGACATGCATAAACAATAACAGCAACTTTATCCACAGCAACAAACCAAATGAAGTAAGCATTACAGGCAATGATAGCAACAGCAACAGTAGCATAAATAGTATCAGCAGCAAAATGAACTGTATGAAACACAACATAACCGGGGGTTATGAGCAGTGCCACATTGTTGCTGGGTACATTGGACACATCTCCAATGCTGCAGTATGACAGCCCCATGGCCAGTATTCTCACAGTCACTGGCATTTTTGTGCATTCTTCTGTGTTGCTTCCACTGCTGTTCTCTAGCCTCTGTGGAGATTCAGCAGAGCTTGCCAACTGCACCACTCCCTTTTGTGCTGAAGTGTCCTTAGACCAGCTAGAGCTGGTCTAGTGGGTGTTTGAATTCTGTGGGACATTCCTTCTATGAGACTCACAGATTATGGGACGTTGCAGCATCTCTGTGGTGCAATGCACTTTGTACCAGGTCACAGCAGTTTTTTTAGGACAAGTACGATGCTGGCTCACTTTGATGCATGTGTGCTGTGCCTGGCACAGGCAGCATTTGAGAATCACTTTTGGTGCATGTTTTGGCACAAGCTGCTGCTTGCGCCATTCTTTTTGATGGAAGCTTTCTTGCATCATTCTTTGACTTTTGAGAATCAGGCCCAAAATGTATTGCTATAAAACACAAATGTGTATTGGGTGTTACTTGTACATGTGTATTCAAAGTTGCCATCTCCTCAAGAAGTACGCCAAACAGAACAATGGATCATAAGCGACCAAGCAGCAGATGGAAGCATTACAATGGTTAACATTTGTTGCATCAACATTGGATGTCCTGTTCATGGCCTTATAGCATACCACAGTAATGCTGAATATTGTTCATCATCATAATGGCAAACACTGCATATTGTTCATGAAAAAATCTGAAAACGTTACAGACTCCGCATGTAAAGAATCCTTTCGATCTTACTGGAAACCATAGTGTGCTTCATATTTTATTCAATTCAAGATTACTGTGCTGGACAATGTCACCCATGCTTCTTCCTTTATAAAGGTCAGTCTACAGTCTCATTTAGAACAGGTGCCAAGTCTGAATTTGGAAAAAGCATGGGCCAATCTTTTTATGATGTTTCTAAGGTTCTTGGCAAAAAAAAATGTATTATGTTAAAGGGTTATATTGTTTTTGGTATTCTTTGGTTCTTTATGCCTCATCAAGAGCTTTTCCAATTGACGTTTGTTTGTTGCCCTCTGGCTAGGAATCTCTGCGAAATATCATTTACTTGCTTTTCAAATGAGGTCAAATCAAAGCAATTCCTTTGTGATCTTCTTAATTACCTGTATGGTATGCTCTCGATGAGGCAATGAGGAAAACTCTTGGCACACAATGGGGCATTCCAAACATTCAGTTTTCTATAACCCTTTATTATAAGACTCTCTCCAACTCTTGACTCTCAACTCAGATCTAAAAAAAATGATAGTTTTTCTGTTTGCCATATGGGCAAATTTGAGACTATAGTCATTCTGGTTTATCTAAATCAAACATTCTGATATTTCTTCTTCAAAACCTTCCCATATGCATAGCATGTCATCAATATAAGAATGCCATGGCTTTACATTGTTGCTGAAGGGGTTATGAATAGGGCCATGAATGTTCTCCTCCTCTCACCAACAAAAAACAGGATGGTGTAAGAGGTAGCCATCAATGACCCCACTGCAGTTCCACAGGTCTGGAGGTAATAGTTGGACTCAAAAGTGAATAGACTGGCTGTTAAAACTAATGCATAAACCTGTACATCTATGTTGCTATATTTGTCTAACTTATACCTTTGGCCTGCTTCTGGGCTGACATCCAGATCAGGCTATTTGTCCATTCTTACAGTCCTTGGTAGTCCAGTGGTCCTCACACCCAATCTTCAGCCAAAAAGACTGCCTGCTAGTTCAATGGATAGCCCCCCAGCCCAATTCCCACAAAACAAAAACATCTTCTGACATTTTGATCCCTAACTGACCACCTACCACCTGCACCCAAGAGGCGGGGTACACTTTTCTATGTATCTACCACATGCCTACAAAATGTTTTATGCAGGGTTCATCCCAAAAGTAGCAGAGAAACATAGAAACATAGACAATGATGGCATAAGAAGACCAGTGGTCCATCCAGTCTGCCCATGTTCCCTATAATCCCTGGAACCTACTGTTCCTCCAGGGTACTAACCTTCCCCATCCCTGTCCTATCTCTCTCTTATCTCCTCCTTGGTCCTGTCACCCCAGTAACCATTATTTCCTTCATTATGTCCCAGCCCTGCTTGAATCCTCTAACTGTTTTCGTATCCACCACCTCAGATGAAAGACTGTTCCAAGGTCTCACCACACTTTCCATAAGGTAGTTCTTCCTCACATTCCTCCTGAACCTATCTCCTGTTAATTTCCATTTGTCTCCACATGACCAGAAATTGTATTTAGTCTAAATAGTTCCCCACAGTTCATTTTGTTAATTCCTTTAAGGAACTAGAAGGTCTCTATCATATCTCTCCTCCCTTCTGGTCTCCAGTGAGTACATATTTAGTGCCTCAAGGCACTCTTCATAGGATCTGCCCTGCTGGCCCTGAATCATTTTTGTTACTCTGCACTACACTGTCTCCAACATATCCTTATCCTTTCTGAGGTGAGGACTGCAGAACTGGGTGCTGTACTCTAGCTGAGGCCTCACCAAAGATTTGCAGAGGGGAAGTATTACCTCTTTACTTCTGCTATCAATACTGCTCCTGATATATCCCAGCATCTTGTTAGCCTTGCTATAGGCCTTGTTTCACTGAGATTGTGTACATGAGTTGCTAATCACAACTGCCAGATCCTGTTCCTCATATGTAGGGCCAAGTCTCTCCTCCAATCCAGTACTCTGTCTTGGAGTTCTTTTTCCCTAGGTCCATCACCTTGCACCTCTTTGAATTGAATCTTAACTGCCAGACCTTTGACCACCACTCTAGGTTTTGTAGTTCTGTCTGCATTGCCCTTATTCCCTCATCACCATCCATTCTCCCACACAGTTTTGTGTTATCTATGAAGAGACACAACCTGCCCTAGAAGTAGAGGAAGATGGGCAGAAAAAAGATGTTCTGAATGACTACTTTTGCTCGGAATTCACTAGGGAGAACAGTAGGCCCTTGCCAGAGAGTAGGATAAAGGCAGCTAATAGAGGGGTTACAGCAATGAGGCTGCAGAAATATACTAGGGAAAGAATCAGAAAGGGTTAGCAGCACTCAAGGTAAACAAGGCCCTGGGGCCAGATGGGATGCATGTGAGGATACTAAGGGAACTGGCATCGATGTTAGCCAAACCCTGGACATCATTATTCAGTAGATCTTTGACCAAGGGGTGGTTTACAGGGAGTGGAGAATGGTGGATGTAGTTCCACTGCCCAAGGGAAGTGATAAGGTGCAGCTAGGAAACTACAGACTCATCAGTCTTATCTCCATTGTAGGGAAACTGATGGTAACACTAGTCAAAGAGGGTCTAGTGGAATATCTGGAGACAAATGGGCTTTAGTATAGTAAGCAACACAGGTTTGTGGGAGAGAGGTCATGCCAGACCAACCTGATCGAATTATTTGACTGGATAGCCAGGGAAGTTGACAAGAGGCACACAGTAGACTTGCTCTACTTCAACTTCAGCAAGGCATTTGACTTGGAGTTACCCAGATGACTGCTGAAGAAGATGGGGGATCTGGGAGCAACAAAGGAAATAGTAAGGTGAGTAGGCAGCTGGTTGGAAGGGAGACAAATGGCTATAGTTCCAGGCCTTATACTACTCATTTTGCTTATGCTGGGCTGCCTTCTTTTTATATTACCTTATTATTTCATACTTTGAGAGGTTTGCTTTCTCGGTATTCAACTGAACTATGTTGATCTGATTGCTTCTGAGTGACTACCTCCAGGTCATTGCATTTTTGCTCACAGTCAGAGTGGGTCTCCTTGCTTTCTCTATTTTTTCAAGAGATTACTCTAGGTTTTATTACTTAGTAGGTTCTGGCTAATAAATGGCTCACAGGTGTCTAATAGAGAGCTTAACAATTAGAAGAAGGCCTCAATTCTCCTCTATTCAAATCAGTACAAAAGGTTTGCAAGCTCAATCCCTGTATTTACAATACAATTTAATAAATTTAGTGGGGTGGCTCTTAGTGTGTGACCAAATAGAAACATATGGCTATAGTTAGAGGGCTTTATACCCGCCCCCCCCGCATTTTGCTGCATCAAAGCCAGCACATTTTTCAAATTAACTCTAATATTCTTACTTTTCATACTTTTCAGAGGGGCTCTTGGTTCGCATCATCCAGCTGAACCATGATTAAGCCCGATCACTTCGCAAAGTGTCCACCTCGATTGGTCAGGTAAAAAGCATGAAAAGTAAGAATTTTAGAGTTAATTTGAAAAATGTGCAGGCTTTGATACAGCAAAATGGGGTAGGGGGTATAAGGCCTTGGAACTATAGCCATATGTTTCTGTTTGGTCACACACAAGGACCCACCCCACTAAATTTATTAAATTGTATTGTAAATACAGGGGTTGATCTTGCAAACCTTTTGTACTGATTTGAATAGAGGAGCATTGTGGCCTTCTTCTAATTGTTAAGCTCTCCATTAGATACATGTGAGCCATTCATCGGCCAGAGAACACTTTAAGTAATCAAGCCTAGAGAGTGGTCTCTTCAAAAATGTAGAGAAAGCAAGGAGACCTCAGCTCTGATAAGGCGAGTTAAAATGTGATACTTTTTACCTGACCAATGGAGGTGGACACTTTACGAAGTGATCAGGCTTAATCATGGTTCAGCTGGATGATGAGAACCAAGAGCCCCTCTGAAAAGTATGAAAAGTAAGAATATTACAGTTAATTTGTAAAAAGTGCAGGCTTTGATGCAGCAAAATGGCGGAGGGTATATAAGGCCCTGGAACTATAGCCATATGTTTTTGTTTGGTCACACACCAGGAGCTACCCCACTCAATGTATTAAATTGTATTGTAAATACAGGGGTTGAGCATGCAAACCTTTTGTACTTGAAGGGAGGCAGCAGAGAGTTGTGGTGAAGACTAGAGGTTACAATAGCAAATGTAACAACAGCTCCGGCAAGGACAGCACAGTACAAACAGTGCTGTCAACAACTGCACCACTACAAAATACCTCAGTGAAAAACAGCTCCAATGGTAGTGGTCTGAAACCACACTGATGACCGCTACCATTGCTAAACAACACACAGTACACTTGATTTTTGTGGGAGGCTCCATCCCTCGCACCACCAGTTAATTTTATAACCAACTCTGAGTGGGGTGTGGATTGAGGAGAAATTTAGAAACTTGGGGAAGGGGTTCATTTGTTTTCGGGGCAAGAAAAAAACAAACACACTTCAGGTTGGGGGGAATGTGAAAAATTCATGACTCGGGAGACCAGGAACAGAACCGTAGTTTCCTACTCTCTGCTGCCTGAGCTACTTCTTTCTTAGCCCTCTTCACCACAGGAGAAGCTCAACCAGCTTCTGCATTTTGTACTGTCGTATCCACTTCCACTTCATACATTGCCTGGCTAGGCACAGGGGTAGTGGTATTTAACAGTCACTATTCTACACCTGTCACTATGCTACCCATGTCACTATTCAGGCATACGCGGTTCCTGCTGTGCAGTTTACATGGTGCTATTCAGGAAGTTCTATTCTATTTTTTTTTCCACAGCAATTACATTTTTCCACAACAATTCAGATCTTGAGCCCTTCTTCATTAATTATTAAGATTATCATAAAGCAGGCACACTTAGTCATCATTATTGAAGAGAAAAAAGAGTGGTGGGGGAAGGGAGGGAGAGACCCAGACATCATAAATTACCTCAATTCTATGTTCAAATGAAACAATATTACCCAACCTTACATTATCCCAGAATGAGGGCCATATTTTACCATATCTGTGCACCTGTCCCGCTTTGATGTAATACATTTTTTCCAGATTCATAATCCTTCTCATAAAGTCAAGCCAAGTTTGAGTTATTGGAGAATTTCCAACTTTCCACTTGAGTAATATGCATTTTTTTGCAATTATTGTTGATACTGAAGTAAAAATCATCTGTTTTGCATCTAGTGACATGGATGGTATCATTAACAATGCCAATTGTGCTGCATTGGCTATGTCCTTATTTAGTGTTATTTGAATATTCTGCATAATTTTATGCCAAAAATTTGAAAGACATGGATATGCATACAGCATATGAATCAATGTTCCAGTAGTTGTAGTACATCTAGGACATTTTTCCATAATAGCTGCATTGAAATATTTGATCTAGATGGGGCATAGTAAGTTCTAAAAAAGGTATTAATTTAAATCTGTTGAAGCTTGCTAGCTTTTACATAATGGCCTGGATATTCAAACTGCGCCATTCTGAGGCGCAAGCCCTTGCGCTGCTCAAAATAGTTGCGCAGGGGTGTGGCAGGGGTGATATTCAAGGGTTAGCTGTTAGCAACTCCTTTGAATATCACCCTCAGCCATTAGCATTTTCATAAAGATGGCGCAGTGAACTCTGCACCACCGCAAGTTGCCAGAGATGAGCATTGAACTTGCGTGGCGCAAGTACCATTGCGCCATGCTCAAATTTCCGATATTCAAAAGGTGACATGCAAATGGGGCCATAATTTATGCAAGGCGCGGGGGCCATTTGCATCTATTTATGGCCCCATTTGCATGCCATTTGCATGTAGGTGCGCGATCCCTTAGATTCTGCTCCTGGCCACCCTGCCAGGCAGCAGCCGCCATTGACATATTTTAGACATAATGTTCAGTCAAAAATGTTTGGCAACAAGTCTGATCTAGTGGAGCTTATTATATTAATAATGAGAACAGAATATTATTATGATTATTATTATATAATGAAAACTAGAAAAGGGTGTAGTCATCCTTCATGGAAAACCAGCAACATCATCTGATACATTTGTCAATACTGTGTGTCATTTCTCCTTTCATTTTCAGTATGACACTGGATTTTTGACTCATTTTAAAGTCTACAGATTCATTGTTAATTAGATTTATGCGTTGCTAGATCTTAAAGAAATTCCTGGACATTACCCTTTGTGTAAGTTATGATATGCAATTCTGTATAAATACAGTATATCCATGTTGTCAGGCTTTAATAAAGGTATTCTTTCAATCTAACAGTTTTCATAGTGTCATATGTAAGCACAAAGTGCAACTGTTTGCATGAAAATCTGGTTGAGAATCATACATGAAAGTAGTTTTGGCATGACATAGTCATGCTGAACTGATTAGAAGCTTTCCTTAATGAATGGCTGGTAACACCATATATATATATATATATATATATATATATATATATATATATATATATATATTTGATAGCTACTTTAAAATATATGGTAAATTTATAAGGCTAACTAAGCATTTAAGACAAAAGTTTTTGAGTCCTCAGTACCTCTTTGTCATGTATGATACAGAATAACAATGAGAAAAGGGCGTATGTATTTTTCAGTGGAGCAACCACTAGTACCTTTTGACCATAACTCTTACATACCGATGAGGCTGGGTGAAATGAACAAATGCCACTTTTGTGAAATGTTCTCAGAGTTCTATGAAGTTTCATAAAATACTGTCAAGTTTTTTTGTTTGACTATAAGTTAGCCATTCATTTAAAGATTTACAGAAGTAGTCAGCAGATAAGGACAGCATGGTATCCTGTGATAATAGCGACTGAATATGGGTGACAGTCAAAACAGCAACTCATATTTGGTGATAGTATCATGGATGACCCACAAGGGTAGTGATGCACTGCTTCCGTGAGGGTGGGGAGGTGACAGGAAAGGGAGGATAGTGACGGGAAGGGGAGGGATAGGGAAGAGGGTGTTATTACCCTGTATTGTGCATGCTACAGCTGAGCCAGCCATGTGGTGTAGTGGTGAGGAAGGCTACCTCTTGTGCAGCAGGTACTGGGTTCGGGGCTGGGGACCAGAAGGGTAGGAATTTTGCTGCTACCTGTGGCTGCAGGACTTAATATTTATTTAAATGTGAACTGTGCCCCCTGTCCAACATGCACTCCTGAAGTTAAGAACTGATGTCCCCTGAAGGTGGTGGTGTGGCAGAGTGCAGCCCCCACAAAACACATATTTTTGCTGGATGTTGACTCACCAGCAAATGTATATCACCAATTTGCTTTTCGATGATATACACTTGCCATAACAGCTATTGCTGTTTCACATTCACTATTATGACATAGAAGTGGAATCTCCCAAGCAGTATTCATCTACTAGCGGCCCTCAAACCTGTCCCTCACATCGCCAGTATAGACTCATAGAAGCAGTCAACAGAAAAGGACTGTGTGGAGACATAGTAATTGGCATGCTTACTTGTTATTAAGGGCTCTAAACACCTGTTAAATATCATGATAATTGCATGAGTAATTTTGAAATGAAAACATTTTAAAATCTGGCATCATGTTTGTTTGTGACATTTATGAAAATGTTTTGCTGCTTAAATTGAGCCTCCATAGGGAGCTATATACATAAAATTAGCAAATACAACCTAGTTGAAAGATTTATAAAAACTTTTACATGTGGCAGTACTTTGTTAATGGAAAACGACATCTTCATATTGTGTACATTTTGTTTCCATGTCAACAGACAACTCTTTTCATGTACCTGTTGGGGATATATGTGATTGCTTAAGTTTATTTTCACTGTTTATACTTGTTCCTGTAACTAGCCCGGGGGTATCCATTTTTTGGTTGTTGAAATCTCATTGTCCCTGAAAGCTACTTATGCTATTTTGCAACTTTTGGCTGCTTATATAAAATGTGGCCACTCTAAAAGCAAGAGGTTGGAAAGTTGACACAAACAGCCACCTTTGCAGGGTATATGAACTTGTAAAACCTGGTGACATTATGTTTTCTAGTTTTAAAGTTACAGGAGCCTAGTCCTGTTCATGTGTAATATTCTTGAACCTATTACTGTTCTGTGTTCGAAAAATCTTTCTAGATCAATTTGACATGGCTTGCTAAAATATAAATTATTGGAGTACTCAGATTTGGAGATGAAATCACTTCAAAATAACTTGTACATTACCATCTAGGAAGTGAACAAAGGTGGAAGTATTGGCTTATGGATAGCATGTTAGCACCAAATACAATCAAGAGGTCAAGAGACAGCCTAGTAATGTAAAATATAATTGCAGATTAAACACTGATCCTACAGCATGTAGCATGTAACAATGAGAACTGATAGCTGGTCCAGTGGCGCTGAGGGTAGAGACACTGAGACCACACCTCGCCACGCCGGCGACCCGAGTTCGGAAGCAAGCTCATGCTCCAGGGGTTGGCAGGGGTGAGTTGAGGATTGAGCACCCACAGGTCTGCTCTCCTCCCCGGGGAAGGGTGGGGAATAGCCCGGCGCACCAGCAGCTCCCAGTGGAGATCGGAAGCACTGCAATGCATAGGGCTGCACATCGTACAGGATGGCTGACGCAGGCAGGGTTGCCATGTGCCATTGCGTCAAGGGTGCACACACAATGGGGAGGGGGGAGGTCTCCACCACAACAAGGAAAAACACCGGTCCATGGGGCAGGTGATGGCACCTGTCCCCCATGCCCTCTGCTGGATCAGCCTCGACTGGCCTTCCAGTTCCTCCATCCAGACCCTCCCTGCATGCCAGAGACTGACTTAGAAGAGTGCCCAAGAGAAAGGGTTACCCACCCTAGATGGGTTAAACTTGGGGGTGCTGGCTGCAGGGAAGGGGGGGGAGAGGAGGCACAGTCCGAGGTTGAAAAAAAAATGAGAACTGATAGACTAATTCTGGATGAAGTAGTGGATGTGCTTATTTTACACACAGGTGGGAAGACAGCTCATGGTAGATTTTCCATAAAGCACACCATGTACATCTTACCTAAAATCTATAAAGACTTAAAAAAATCACACTGGGAAACAAATTATCTTAGGCATTTGCTCCATTACTGAGCCACTTTCAAGATATATAGATTCATTCCTGGTGGTACATGTAAACTCCTTACCATCATATATTAGGGTAGTACACATGGCTTGTGAGGGGTCTCACAGTCCCTGTAAGTGCTGGTATCTTCCAACAAACCACACAGAAAGGGTCTTACTGGGCTTAAAAATGGTCTCTCTCAATAACATATTTTACAAAAAGTATTTTAAAACATTTAAAGGACAAGATTTGTAGGTAAAATAGTCATTATTCAGGAACAGTGACAGTTTTTTGTTTTTCCTGTGACTACTGTCAGCCAATCAGGTTTCACGATTTTTTAACCCATTCTCTAATATGAATATTCCACAACAGCATGGTGCACAAGCATTGATCACTATCTGAAACTGATAAAATGGTATCAGATGATGAGACAGCTGTTGTAACATCTAATGAAGGCAGTGCTCATTTTGTTTACATTGCTGTCCAAAACCTTCTTGCAGTGTAAGGGTACAGCAATGGTGGCGCCATTCCCTCAGTTATGCCAATTTATATGTAGATCATTGGGAGGGAGGTGGTTTTAACAACACAACTAATGCATTCATCAACAAATAGAACAATGGCATTGTTTTATCAATAATATTACGATGGTATGGGGGCAGACACTGAACTGCAAGATTTTGTATGTTATCTTAGAGATAGCAATTCTATAATTAAGTGATAACATTCAGTTAGCCAGAGTATACAAAGGAATAACTGGCTGAAATGAATAATTAAATGCCAAGGCCAAAGGTCGAGGCATTTAATCAACCACTAAAGCTGTTTTTTCCAAGTATGCTTCAGCTAACTGAATGCTATCACTAATATACAAATGTAAATTTCACAGGATTTTAAAACTGCTGTGTTAGTTTTTAAGTGAAGTGCTAGTATTCACATAGTATACAATGGGTGGCTGTGGGATCAAACCCAGTTCTCCAGGCTTGCAGCTCAAACCTCTTAACCACTGCACTACATTGGCTGCCAGGAAACAGCTGAAGAAGAACACACCTTTCTGCTCCTTTTGTTTTCTATGGACTAAATGGATAACCTACTGTGGTCATGTCTCAAAAGTGAATACTTACTGTGGGCATTGCCAGAAAGTGAATAACCTACTGTGGGCATTGCCAGAAAATGAATAACCTACGGTGGGCATTGCCAGGGAATGAATGACCTGCTGTGGGTGTTGCTAGGAAGTGAATTTAATGTGGGCTTTGACAGAAAGGGTGGGATATTCAGAAGGGTTGCACATGGCGCAACACAGTTGTGCTATGCAAAACCTATTGATGTTTCAAGGAGTATTCAAAAGGGGAAAGTGTGTGGCACAAATCCCGATGTGCCGGGGTGTATCAGTAATGTATGCAGCGCAAGTAGGGAGGGGGCATGCCCATGCATACCCCCGCACATCCAGATATTCAGTCCGGGATGTGTGGAGCCCATGCAGGTGCAACCCCTACATGCTCTGCATACAGTTGTTCCAAAAAATAAAGGAGCAATAGCTGGCCACCCACAGGTGAGCTGCCATATTGCAGGATGCAACACAGTAGCTGCCAGCTGTGGGTGGCCACCCGAGCTCCAGTGGCACCCTCCATCGGGTAGCGCCCCTCCATGCCCGATCACAGGCAGAAGTAGAGAATAAACAGTCTCATATCCCTGGTGGTCCAGAGGACCACTCGCAGCCCGATCGCAGGCAGAAGTCTAAAGAAAGATTAAATCCCATCCCTGGTGGTCCAGTGGTACCCCCCTTCTCACCCTCCCACTGAGCCCTGCCACCCCGCTCTCCCCCGGTCAGCAGTGGGGGGGGCAGCTCTCCACCTGCAAGCTGCCCATCTGCCTGCCGACTGACTGCATACAGTACAGCTGTAATTCCATTGGTTCTGGCGCGCATAAGTGGGCATGCAGATCATATTATCCAGATATGTGAATGATCCAATTCATATCTGACTGTGTAGTAGCACGGCCCTGCATGCCCATTGGCTGACGCTGTGGACCAATGGGCATACAGCTGTGCTGTATGCAGTCAGTCTGCAATGTCACTTATAAAGACATTAAAAAGGACTGGACCCAGTAGTGAGCCCTGCCGTACCCCATTAGCAACCCCTCTTTCTTCATAGTGGATTCCGTTTACAATTACCATCTGTGTCCTGTTGTCCAGCCAATGTTTTACCTAGGCTACCACCCTGGGACCCACTCCCAGGCTCCCAGGCTGGTTAATTTGATTATTAATCTTTTGTGTGGGACTGTGTCAAATGCCTTGCTAAAGTCTAGGTAGGCCATGTCCACAGCCCCTCACTGGTCTACTACTTTGGTCACCCAGTCAAAGAAATCAATTAGATTAGTCTGACATGACCTTCCAACTATGAACCCATGCTGCCTTGGGTCTTGTGCCCCACTTTCCTCTAGGGACTCAACAATTCTTTCCTTCAGAATTGATTTCATCACTTTCCCTACCACAGAGGTCAAACTGACAGTTCTGTAGTTTCCTGCCTCTGTCTTGCTCCCACTTTTGTGAAGGGGAATCACATCCGCCTTACTCCAGTCCTCAGGTACCACACCATAATCCCATGATTTGTTAAAAAGGGTAGTAAGTGGTGTCATTAGTTCTCCCCTTAATTCTTTTAGAATTCTGGAGTGAATTCCATCTGGCCCCATTGCTTTGTCCACCTACAGTTGTAGGAATTCTTTCAGAACCCTTTTTTTTTCTGTGAAAGGACTGTGATCGACCCACCCCCTTCCCATTCAGAGTGCTTCTGTTAATTGGATTAGGCACCTACCCCTCCTCCTCCTTTGTGAATACTGAGCAGAAGTATTCGTTCAGTATCCCTGCTTTTTCACTGTCCCTCTCTGCCCACCCACCGTCCATTCTATTCAGCCTCACTATCCCTCCCTTTGTCTTTCTACGCTCCCTGATATACCTATAAAAGGTTTTATCCCTCTTCTTTACTGAGTTTGCTATCTTATTCCTCAGTTTGGGCCTTTGCTATCCAGACTTACCTCCCTGCTTCCTTCTGCCTTAACTGGTACAGTTTTCTGTCTTGCTCCTTCTGTGTTTCCTTAGACTTTCTAAATGCTATCTTTTGCTAACCTTCCCCCCGCCACCTCTTTTGAGAACCATAATGGCTTTTTCTTTCATTTTGATTTGTTTATTTGCTTCACACAAAGGCTTGTTGCCTCTGTGATGGCAGTTTTGATATTTCCCCATTGTTGCTCCACCCATCCCTCTAGCCTGTTTGCTAGTGCTTTCTAAGGCACTCTCCCATCTTGCCAAAGTCAGCCCTCCTGAAGTCCAGTGTCCTCACTTTTGTATGGCTTGACTCTGTAGCTGAGTGTATCATGAACCACACCATTTGGTGGTCACTTGTTCTCAGATGGCTACCCACTTCTAGATCTGAGATTCTTTCGCTGTCCTTATTTGAGAGAACAAGGTCTAAGATTGCTCCCTCACGGAGTGGGTTCCAGAATTAGCTGTATCTTCTCAGTGAGCAGCTGCCACATATTACACACCATGAACAATATTCCTAAGGGGCAGTATATCCACCTTAACTGTAGCTACAGTGACCTCACTGTATACAAAAGGAACAGTTGCAGTATTTGGGTGACAGCTTTTATAGAGAGGCTATGAGTCTTGCACAATAGAAATGGATAGGATCTCAGTGCAAAGAATTTCAAAGGAGCATTTGATTCAAAAGAAGGGAAAATTAGAACAACTACTTACAGTTTACAAATAGAACAGAAAGAGATAACTAGCTATTCATGAAAACCAAACTATATTATATATTGAACCAACTTGAAAGAGCTGGCAGAAGGGCCCCACAGGATGTCAGATAGTAGACACAGGAATCTAAGAGATGTAGGGGTAAATGATTTGCATTCAGTTCCCCAAGTTAGCACTTTGCTATCACAACCACCTAAGGGAGTACCATTCCAGTGGTCACAGTATGCAGTGTAGCCTTATTGAAAAGACTGATAGATTCCTTAACCCAAGGGATGGGAGTACGGTATACATTAGGGACTTTATCAGCTGCTTTGTTGAGGGGCTGATTTATTGTCTCACACACTTTTGTGAAGCATATAGTATAGGGAGGATGATGAGCCAGTTCAGGACCCGTATTAGAAAGCACTATAGGCAGAGTCTGTAGTGTCCTGTGGCACTTTGCTCTGATTTCTGCAGCAGGGATCCTAGGCTTCAGTGGTAGTATTTTCCAATTTCTGCATCATGATTTATTCATTTCTGTGGCAGAATGGAGCCCTGCCGTTGGCTAAAATACGAAGTGATGTCATCAATGCCACCACATACTGAGCATAGGGAGGAGATTCAGGGTAAGCGAGGTGGTTAAGGAGCCAAGCACTATGGAAAACCAGTGCATTTGCATGATAATTCACCAAGAGCAATGAATTCTGCAGCACAATGCATTGTGTAACATGATGGAAATTCTCAGCCTTGGAATTGCGAATTCCAGGGTCTTAATTATAGGGTACTGAAAAAACAAAACAGTAATGGCTAGACATGTAAACTGGGTAGAGATATGTGGCCTTTTCAAATCTCCCTTCCACCAGAAATATGTGGAAATTTAGTAATTCTCATTTATTTTACCAAATTCTGTTGGAAGTGGAATTTCAAATTCCTGAAAGTGACATTTTAACCATAGAACTGTATTCTGTAAAAGGAGGATTCATTTCCCTCAAACCATGGAATAATATTCTGTGGATTATGTAATTTCCCCTGACCAAGGAAAGCAGCCACAAGCCCAAACCAGGCTCTCCACTTCAGCCAAGCAGCCCTGGCACTGCTACCTGTCAGTAGCCGAACCTCTGCATTCAGCCTGCCACCCCCCTGACCAAGGAAAGCAGGTACGATTGGTCATCTCCTAGCTTGGAGCTGTCAGGCTTCAATCCCTGTAATTGGACTGGATCCTGGGGACTGTGGCCACTTTCCAATTGGATGCTGCAGATCCCCTTTGAGAAAGCAAGCACCCAAGGCACCTTTTTCAAATCACAGCTCGGCCACTGCCTTGCTGTACTGCTCTCTGGACAGTTTTTTTCACCCATTCCCCCACCCCTCCCTCCTTTATTAAATACACTTCCCCACTGATCCCCAACCCCTGAGGCCTCACACTAGTCAATTACAGCAACTCCTTAAGGAGCTCTCCTTCCTGCATCTTCTTAAAGGGGTGATCCTCTCTCATGCTCAAATTTAACTGCAAAATGCTGCTTCATCCATTCAGCATAGGATTTCTACTTATTAGTGTAATCACACATACCGTGGGTCTCTAAATCCACAACATTTTCAACACCCAGGCATATTCACAGGCTACCTAAATCTTATACACAATTTCTAAATGTTTCCTCCACTGCCACTTACCGACCTGGCCTCCATACTACCATCGCTGCTGTACTCATTGGGTACCAACTGCCTCTCTCTCATGGTTTGCCTTTCAATTAAATCTATTCTGTATGCTTACTATTGCCCTTGTCTCACTGTTTGGCCTTGAAAGAAGAGTTTGAGAAACTGCCCATGCCTCAGGGCAAAATTCAGCCATTCCCACTACTTCTTAGTGCTATAAAAAAGATGCTCCTGCTGCTACTCATCTGTGCTGGTACCGTCGAATTAAAGCCCGGCCCCCCCTCTCTCCATTCCTGCCCCAGCTGACCTACCTTTACTAAAAGGGTTATCATTTTTGCAACTGAATGCCTGCAGCCTTCTAAAAAAGCTTGATGCTATCAAAACATGGACCTTCCACTGCTCTCCTGATGTTCTTGTAATCTCCAAAACTTGGCTAAGACCAACCACCCTGGACCATGAGGTTAACATTCCTTCATACAACTTGTTTCATACTGATAGGAAATCCTGGGGAAGGGGAGTAGCCATCTATGTCTGGGACAACATTACCACAACTATGGTGGACACGACTATAGAAACATAGAAACATAGAATTTGACGGCAGATAAGGACCACTTGGCCCACCCAGTCTGCCCATTTCCCTACCTGATGGATAAGCTGTAGATCCTAGTTAACCAGCAGCCTACGTCTTCCTACCCCACCCCCTAGCATTGCCTAATGACTGTCCCATGCATGTTTGAATTCCACCACTGTTTGTGACTCCACAACCTCCTCTGAAAGGCTGTTCCATACATCCACCACCCTCTCTGTGAAAAAATACATCCTTAAATTACCTCTGAGCCACCCCCCTTCTATCTTCAATTTGCCCTTGTTCTTGCACACCTCTTTTTTGAAAGATGCTACCCTCTTGGACTTTGTTGATTCCCTTGAGGTACTTGAAGTTTCTATCATGTCCCCTCTCCGCCTTTCCTCAAGGCTATACATATTAAGCTCCTTAAGTCTCTCTTCACATGTCTTCCGGTGCAGACCCTGCTCCACTTTAGTTGCCCTCCTCTGGACAGCTTCCATCCTGTCTACGTCTTTGCGGAGATTAGGTCTTCAGAACTGCACGCAGTACTCCCGATGGGGTCTCACTAGCTGTCTGTACAGAGGGATAATAACTTCCTGTTTTCTACTGGTGATGCCTCTCCCTATGAATCCCAGTATCCCCCCAGACCTCCTTGCTGCCCTCTCACATTGCTTGCCCACCTTTAGGTCATCTGATATGACTACCTCCAGGTCCCTTTCCATTTTTGTTGTTAGTATCTCACCCCCATTGAGTACTCTTCCCTGGGTTTTTGTTTCCAGGTGCATTACCTTGCACTTCTTAGCATTCAGTCTAAGCTGCCATACATTTGACCACTCCTCTAACCTTGCCAAGTCCCTTCTCATCCTTTCCACTCCACCTTGTGCATCAACTCTGTTGCAGATCTTGTGTCATCTGCAAAGAGACATTTTTTCTTCCAGTCCCTCTGCACGATATAAGACATTGAAGAGATCGTCCTAATAACTCGTGCCCCATTAACCCCCTTTTTTCAGAGGACCATTACCTTGTCGTTCTTGTTTCAATTTTTACCCAGGCTGTCACTTCCGACTCATTAACTTGTATATTAATCTTTGTGGACGTGTCAAATTTGGTGTCTGTCTAGCCCCTCCCTGATCAACTATTGTCACCCAGTCAAAGAAATCTATCAGATTTGTCTGGCATGACCTTCCTGCTGTGAATCCATGCTACCTTGGGTCCTGTGCCCTCTGGCCTCTAGATATTTAACAATTCTTTCCTTCAGAAGTGATTCCATCATTTCCCTACCACTCAGGTTAAACTAACAGGTCTGTAGTTTCCTCTGCTTTGCTCCCACTTTTGTGAAGGGAATCACATCTGCCCTCCTCCAGTCCTCGGTACCACCCATCCTCCCATGATTTGTTAAAAAGTTTAGTCAGTGGTGTCACTAGTTCTACCCTTAGTTCTTTTAGAATTCTGGGATGAATCCCATCAGGCCCCATTGCTTTGTCCACCTTCAGTTTTAAGAGTTCTTTCAGAACCCTTTCTTCTGTAAATGGGCTGGTATCAACTTCTGTATCCAGAGTGTTTCTACTGTTTGTTTTAGGTACCTCCCCCTCTTCCTTTGTAAATACTGAGCAAAAATATTTGTTTAGTATCTCTGCCTTTTCACAGTCACCCTCTGCCCAAACTCCCTCCCATTTATTAAGCCTCACTATCCCTTCCTTGGTCTTCCTTCGCTCCCTGATGTATCTATAAAAGGTTTTATCCCCCTTCTTAACTGAGTTGGCTATCTTTTCCTCGGTTTGGGCCTTTGCTGTTCTGACTGCCTTCCCAGCTTCCTTTTGCTTTAACTGATACAGTTCTCTGTCCTGTTCCTTCTGTGATTCCTTGTACTTCCTGAATGCTTTCTTTTTCTCTTGAACCTTCACTGCCACTTCCTTTGAGAACCATAGTGGTTTCTTACCTCGTTTCATTTTCTTTTCTTTTCATAAAGGCTTGATACCTCTGTGATGGCAGTTTTTATTATTCCCCATTGTTCTTCCACTCCTCCTCCTTCCTGCCCATTTGCTAGTGCATTCCTTAGGCACTCACCCATTTTGACAAAGTCAGCCTTCCTAAAATCCAGTACCTTTGTCTTTATATGGCTTGACTCTATTGCTGTGTTTATTGTGAACCATACTGTTTGATGGTCGCTAGTTCCCAGATGGCTACCCACTTCTACATCTGTGATCCTCTCTTCATCTCCATTTGAGAGAACCAGGTCTAAGATTGCTCCCTCTCGAGTGGGCTCCAATACTTGTTGTCTAAGGCATGCCCCCTGTAGGGCATCTAGAATAACCCCACTCTTAGAAGTGGCTGCTGCAATTGCACTCCAGTTAACATCTGGCATATTCAGATCACCCATCAGCAATATCTTCCCTTTTTCTGCCATTCTAAGTATACTTTCTATCATTTCCTTGTCCATTTCCTCCCCCTGAGAAGCGGGTCTGTATACAACCCCTGTGCGTATTGTGGTGCCATTGCCAGTCTCCAAATTTACCCACAGTGCTTCTTCTCCTCCCTGTTTACCCTTTTGTTCTGTTGCTTTGATTTCTTCCCTTATGTAAAGAGTTACTCCTCCTCCTCTTTTACCCTCCCTGTCCCTCCTGTAGATAGTGTATCCTGGTATGTTTACATCCCAGTCATGGTTTTGTGTGTACCATGTTTCTGTGACTGCCACAATATCCAGATGTTCCTCCTCCATCAAGGCCACTAATTCAGGAAGCTTGTTACTCAGACTACAGGCATTGGTGCTCATTGCTCTCCATTTTTTGATGGCTTTACCTTCTGTTGCAGCATCCCCCACTGACCTTTCTACCTTGGTCCTTTTCTCATTTAGTACCCTGTTTTGTAGGGGGAGGCCAGGATTTACCTGCTGCTTATCAGTGCCTCCCCCCTTGACTAGTTTAAAAGCTTGCCAATGAAGCATTTAAACCGATTGCTCAAAAGACTTGTTCCCTTCCTGGATAGATGCAGACCATCCTGCCAGTATAGGCTGATGTCCCTCCAAGTGGAACCCCAGTCCCCAATGAAGCCAAACCCTGTGCTCTACACCATTTTTTCAACCATTCATTAAACTGCATGGTGCAAAGTACCCTGCCTCACTCATGCCATTGACAGGAAGCACCTCTGAGAAGGATACTGTGTGTGCTGCTTGTCTTAGGCCCCTCCCCAATTCTACAAAGTCCTTCTGCACTGCTCTAATCTCATGATGAGCCAAGTCATTTGTCCCTAGGTGGACAATGACGTCCAGCTCAGACTCCTGTGCAGCTGTTCCGTGATCCTGAGATGCTTCCTGTCCTCAAGCCATGGCACCAGGCAGGCACCTTACATCAAATTTCCCTGCTCCCCAGTTCTATCCTCCTATATTGGAGTCCCCACAAGGAACTGCTTCCTTTCCTTGTGGTGTCCTCTGTCTCCTTCCTGTAGGCCTCCTTGTGACAGCTGTCCTCAGCCTCCTTAGTCTCCTCTGTGGTGCATCCATAGGGGAGCTATGCTCCCCAGAATGGTGTATGGACTGTGGAGTGGAACAACTGACTGAGTGTGCCTCTGTTCCACCATCCTCATCCTTCCTGGAGCCCACTGTGGTCCAACTGCTGTGTTTTCTCGCAACCTCTGAGGTAGTGGTGGTGGCTCTGGTGCTCCCTGGATGGAGGAGGTTCCTTCCTACCATCCAGTGTGGCCTGGGGAAGGTTCCTCACTACTGTCCAGCATGGCTGAAGATGGTCAGCTTCCTCCCTCAGGGCAGAGAGTTGTCTGCAAATAGGGCAGCATCTCAGCCTCCAGAAAGACTCCCGGAAGACTGCTGCCCCACAGCCATTACATTGTACTACTCCCCACATGTTTATCTACTTTTTCTTTTGTGTGTGTGTGATTGGTTTGTTATATAGAAATATATATATTATACAATGTGTATGCTTATATTGTCAGTGCAGTGTGCTAGAGAGGATATGACAGTGATATGCACCTTGCACTCTTGAGGAAATGATGTCAGAACCCCAGGTATAAAGGAACTATTTCCAGGAGTGGGTGGGGTGAGGGGTGGGAAGGGGTTGGGCCTTAACTATGCCCTCGCAAAACAATCAGCTAAAAGCTCTGACCCAGCACGGCGATGAGTGCCTTCCTGTCAGCAAGATGCCCTACACAACAATTTGACAGAGAAAAGACCCTGCTAATCAAACAGAGAAAAATCTAGACATCCAACTCAGACACAGGTAACCCTCCCCAGCCCCAAAACAGCCTGGTGGTTTGTGCTCTGAAAGTGGTCAGCCCCAAAATAAGTCAGCTGTGCTTTACACTCTTCCTGCACTGAAAATCTTAAGGATTAAGCCAACTGATTGACTAGTGACACCTGTGATGTAAGCAGGCCTTTCAATGTAGGCAGGTTGCTGTCTGATTCCAATACAAAATCTTTCAGTGAAACCAGGGATCAAAACTTAACTACTCAGCCAGCAGGACACTTTAAAATGTTGCAAAAATATCCTCTAAATCCTAGGTCTCAACCCCAACAATCAAGCAAATTCAGTTGTATCTCACTCCCTCTGGTTATAAAATTACTACACTTTTAATGGAATCCTGCAATTCTCTGCTTAATGCCAATAAGGAAAAAATGAAACTCTTTGTTGAAAGCGTAGTCTCTGTTTTACAATATTATGCCTTACCAAGTTTCCAGCTCCTAAATTAAGTTATAGTTTGCTCTTTGCAGTGTTGCAGGGTTCTCAGCTTCAGACAAATCAAAGTCAGACTGACTATAGTCCCTGAGGAGTTTGAGTGCCTCACGCTAAGAATTCAACCAGCTAAATCAACCTCTAACTGCATTAGTGGCTGCTATAGGCCCCACCTCAGATAGCCTGTCTCTGCTCAACACCTCATTGATATATTAGCTGCCACCTCATCAGAAGTAGCCATAATTGGTGACCCAACCTTGACGGGCTCGCTCCAGTCTCCTTACCATTGAAAGAATTCTGGGATGCCCGTGGACTCACCCAGATCATTAATGAAGCTACCCGCCCAAACACCAAAAACCCAGAGCGTAGCTCCCTTCTTGACCTAATTCTTTTAAGCAAGCCTCACCTCTTCTTGCACTCGGTGTATTCTTTAACAACATCAGCTAATTCACTGTGCCATTGTGTGCGTAGGTCAACACAATTCCAAACCTCCTTTTCCTCAAATACATCCATAAGAGATGTAAACAGAACTTCTGCCCAGATGCTTTTCTCTATGCCTCCAGTATGCTAACTGGCAGAAATTTTACCTCACATCTTCTGTGGAAGAGGCACAAAAGGTACTTCATGAAATACTCATCAAAACACTAGACCTCCATGCCCCAGTTACCAAAAGCAGAACCAAAAGAAAATCCTGTCCCTGGTTCATGGATAACCTAAAGACTGCCTTATGGCATAGGGATGCTCTTTGAAAAAGAGCCAGAGAGTCTAAATTGGCCACAGACTGGTCTGCTTTGTGAACCACAAGGAATTTCTGCATGAAAACTATCAGAGCTGCAAAGTCTAGTTGTTTCCTCTCTGAACTTAATGCATCCACCAACTCTGCTACTAAGTTTGGAAAACTTTGAGAGGTAGAAGGCCATAACAGCACTGGACACTTCCCCACAAACTTTTGACTGGTGGTACCCACACTAAGATAAAATGAGATACTTGACCTCCTTAACAATCACTTTTTTTATTTTAGTCTTTGGTAACAGGATAAGGCCCACTAGGCACAAGTGCCTGTTTTCAGGGGCGACCTGGGAGCACTGGGTGGTTAAGTGACTTGCTCAGAGTCACACAGTATGCAAGTGGAGGTTGTGAGAATCAAACTCAGGTCTGGTCTGCGGGATGTATCAAGCTTGTTCACACCTTGTTCCTCTAACCTCTAGGCTATACTGCTACAGTAGGGATGACTTTTGATACCTCCCCAGCAAATGCCATCAGGGCACAATTACTTAGTCATTCATCTGATTGCCACGATCCAGAATCTATTGACCCTTATCACTCTTTCTTCTTCTGTCTGGTCACCGTCAAAGAGGTTGAAGGTCTCTTTCTTCAACTTGATACTAAGAAAAGTGTGGGTGCGGATATGATTAAGCCTTTCTTCCTAAAGTTGGCCTACTATATTTTGGCTCCCCCTATTACCCACCTTTTCAATTTGTCTCTAAATCAGGGCTCCCACCCCAAGGTCTGCAAGACTGCCCATGTCATCCCTCTATTCAAATCAGGGGACCCCTGTGACCTAAATAATTGCTGCCCAATCTCCTTGCTCCCAGTCTTGTCAAAACTATTGGAGAAGGTAGTAAATGAACAGCTCAGATCTCAGCTGGAAAGTTTTAATCTACTAAACCCAATTCAATCTGGTTTCCATCCCATGCATAGTGCCTCTACTGCCCTTGCTAAGGTTATAAATAACTGCCAGTCCGCACTTGATAGCAAACAATACATATGCACCTTGTTTCTGGACCTTAGCAAGGCTTTCCACACAGTGGATCACGATTTGCTCCTGGTGGCCCTGAAGAAAGTTGGGGTGGACAACCCAGCCCTAAGTTGGTTTGCAAACTATCTTGTGGACAGTGAGCAGCAGGTCAAGGCTGAAGGAGACCAATCACCAACAAAAATACTCCTTAGAGGTGTCCCCCAAGGAACCATACTTGGTTCACTTATCTTTGCCATTTATATTAATCAAATTGACACTGGCCTAAAGTCATCTAGTATCCATCTCTTCACTGATGATAGAGTGCTATACATTGACAGATCAACTCTGGCTCAAGCCATTTTGGACCTCCAGAATGATTTTGACAATCTCCCAAAAAATCTACTCAACTTGAAACTCCTGCTCAATGCCCAAAAAACTAAGGCCATGATTTTTCTCCACTGGCACCTCATCTCAAAACAAACAAACCCAGATATGGTTTCTCATAAGCACCCTTTTGGGAGAAGCTCTGAGTTCATGGAACAATTCAAACATCTGGGGTATAGATTGACTACAAATTGTCCTTCATTGATCACATTGGGCTTGGGTTAATATCCCAGTACTGACACTGTAGTGCAGCATGAGAGGGGTGCTGCACTGAGGTGCTGTCTTTCGGATGAGATGTTAAACTGAGGTCCCATCTGCCTGGATTGGTGGTAGTTCAGGTGGATATTAAAGATCCCATGGCACTTATCGAAAAGAGTAGGGGAATTTCCCCGGTGTCCTGGCCTAATTTCCCTCATTCACTAAAAATACCACCAACAGCTTAATCTGGTTCAAGGTCAGTTGGCATTCATCTGTATCCCCTTCCCCTTGGTCGTGCCTGAAAATAGGTAAGATTTGTCTAGTGCACTTACCCGGTCAACAAAAACTAAATAAATAAATAAATAAAAATAAACATTGAAGAACTCACAAAGAAACTGTGTCAAAGGCCAGTATTTTCTTCAGGATCAAGCACTCACTAACCCAGGAGGCTAGAAAACTCCTAGTCCAAGCTACCTTCTTGCCTCTCCTAGACTATGTGGACTTCCTATATGGTCATAGTACTAGCACAACTCTCTCCAAGCTTGCCCTTAGGTTAATTTTGGATGCCCCTTATGACACACACTGCTGCATCCTCTATTCTTCCATAGGCTGGAGCTTCCTTAGCTTCAGGAGGCAAAAGAATGCTATTGTATGGACATATAAGGCAATCACTCATAAATTACTTCAGTACCTCACAAGCTGTCTAACTCCCTGCATCTCTAGTGCCTATTTTCTCAGAAGTCTTACCATCTTATTTCTGGCTATCCCTAAAGTTAAAACATGCTTTGGCAGAGCCTCAATAATCTTCACTCTTCCTATGCTCTTGGATAAAATGCAGAAAACCTTAAGGCTTGCGTCCCCTGTCATGTTCTCCCTTTTCAAATCCTTGTTCCTGAGGACCTTCTCCGAGGTTTGTCATTGCTTCATTTCAAGGTCCTAACATCATGATTTCTTACTGCTTTAAATTCTGGACTTAAACCTCAACCATTGTTTGATGTGTCATTTGAGTCCTCACTTCTGTCATTGTCCAAATCAAGGTCCCAACATCACGATCTGTCTTTGCTTCAAATATTGGACTTAAACCCCAACCATTGCCAGTGGCATCTGTCGTGTTTCTCCTATAGAACAGCCCTTCCTCCTTAGGCCATCATGTCCAACCCTCTCCTATCTCATCTGACCCCCCCACTCCCTATACCCCCTTCCCTTCCCACCTCACTTGGCAGGCCATGCCTACAGTACTTATCAAAGGACTCTTACATCTCAATCTTCTTCGCACTTTGACACTACAGGAACTGCCACTCCTGCTCACTATGACTCCTCCAATGATGTTTACTGTATAAACTTTAGCTCAATATCTTACATCCATATATCTGTATCCATGCAATTGTATTTAAATGGCACTACCTCCTGTTGAACCTATTGCTATGTTCTGGTGGAAGTATCTTGTTATATGTGATGGTTATATGTTATTATGTTGTATTATTACTATTTAGAAAATGGGCACGCTGCAAACATCGTAAATGCAGCATTTTGATTGGCTGAGAAATGCTGGCACCGGGGTAGTTATTTCTTAACAATGTCCAGTGCAAAACAAGTTCCTTTTGTTGCCAACATTGCCTACCTTATATCCTTGTGCCCAGACCGTACCCATACACTGCCAAGTACGTGAAAATGCCAATCCCTCACACAACCCAACTCCATACCAAACTCGGCATCGCCAAAAGAAATGCAGATGGCAGAAGTCAACTTTGACCTTATCTCGGCAAAAGAATTAAAATAAAATGTTCGGAACTGACAAACAAGGAGATACTGAACAACCAGCCACTAAAAAAATAAAAAAAGAAGTAAGTGACCGTTTCAAAGATTTAAGCGCCACTGACGTAGACAAACTAGAAACAGACCGTGAAGAGCAAGCCACAAAATGGCAGACAATGTGGGCGGTCCAAGTTTTTCAACAGTGGGCGGTGGCTAAACACATAACTTACAATTTAAAGGCAGACTCCCTTGACAGCATAAATTCTCTGCTCAGGCAATTTTATGCAGAAGCACGAATGGAGTCAGGAGAGCAATATTCAGTCAGCAGCTATTGTGCTCTCCATGCTGGTCTATCACGATACCTAAATTCCCCAGAAATAGGGTGCAATGTATCACTAGTAACAGCCCAAAATTCAAAACATCCAACAATGTCCTGTCCTCCATCCTCAAACAACTTCAAGAAACAGCAAGACACAGCTTCCCACCATCCACCTATCACTCAGCAAGACCTGCAGAAACTCCATTTGTCAAACACCCTCTCACCCAACACTGCACCAGGGTTAGTCAGGAAAGTATGGTTTGACGTACAAATTCATATGGCATGCTGTGGATGAGAGGGCTTAACAGACCTTACACCACAGTCATTTACAATAAAACTAATGAAAATGGGTACAAATATATAACTTTAAGCCATAATCCTGAAACAAAAAACACAAAAACCTGGAGCCCAACAAAGAATCTCAAAGAGGCTTCATTTATGAGAGACCAGAAGACCCATTATGCCTAGTAAAGTCCTTCCTAAGTACCTCAGCAAAACTCCCAACAGACTTAAAATGCTTTTACCTTCATCCTAGAAAGCTCCCACAAGACTACTTGGACAAAGAATCTACATGGTACAACCATGAACCTATGAAGAAAAACTTCCTTGGAAACTTCATGGCAAAACTAAGCACTGAAGGAGAATTGAGCCAAAGATACACTAATCACAGTATCCGTTGCAACTGCAGTTCAACTCTGTCTAGCGCAGGACTAGCACCAAGACAGATTGTCAGTGTCACAGGACACCGCCAGAGTCAAGTCTTGCCAATTACTGGATGGCTTCCTAAACCGACAAAGAAAACTAGAGCAATATCCTTGGTGGACACCAGAAAAACACCAACTAACCCAAAAATCACAGAACAGCCTTCTCATCATCAAATGAACCGACAACAGCGCCACCTGTACCATCCAGCACACACACCACTACACCCAGAAATAAAAGGATGATCTACATTCTATTTTTTCTCGTCTCTATATATAATTTCTACATTGTTTGTACATTATTTCCCATACTGACACATTTTTCTGTTTTTCTTTAGCATTCCCTGACAATCCATTCAACTTGGTACAGTGTAGCTTCACAGGACCAGTTAACTTCATAAATTACCAAGTAGAACAAACACTACATCTTACTTTTGTTCTCATAAACTAAAACTTACAACCCGGGATTTATAGCGTTTCAGTTTATTTCTCCTCCTCAGTCCCCAAAGAGGGACTATTTTTTCAACTCTACTTCAAAACAAGTTTAAAGTTCTATAAATTTACTCATTCAGTTGTAAAAATGCACTTCCTTGTCTCACTGTGGTTATTCCATTTTCTAAGTGTAATAATACACTCCAGGGTGGGCATTATGGGATATAACGGACCTTCCAGGGGCTATAAGGCCCTCTGTCATTACACCCCTGGGCGGTCCGTTGTATCCCAATAACGCCCACCCTGTCGGGTATTATTACTTACGTAATTGTTATGTACGTTCACTCAGCCTGTTAAGTATTAACCCTGCTGGCAATTGTTTTCCCCAGGTCCATCTTGTAAATGAGCTTGTCTCAATGATGTTCCGCCAGGTAAAATAAAGTTTTGGATTAATTGATTGATTGATATTATTCAGGGGTCTGCATAGAAATGCTTTTCAGAATTAACTGGAATTAAATAAGAAATTCCAGAAAGCATTTTGGAAGCAGAATTGCCATTCCACATGAATTATGCCAAATGAATTCCACATTGTGAGCAGCTCTAACATTGGGCAAATGAGTTGGGATCACATAAAGGAAAAACATTAGGGACAGAGAAGGCCTGGACACATCTGAGATTGGGGATTATGATATGAAGTTGAATGTCAGTATAAAGCAGCTCTGCACATGTGCAACTGATTGAGTTGCTTTTCTGTCCACAATTCCTGTAGTGATATGTAGATTAGTATGTTATTACAGGACTTGTATCCATAGGGTTACCACCTGTCTCAATTTTCGCAGGACAGTCCTGATTTGGGTAGCTGTGCCCTGCAAAAACATGAAAAATACTACATGTCCTGACATTATAGTAGGAAAAAAATATTTTCTGACTTTCCTCTAAATGTTGCAAAAAACTACAGAACCGTAACTAAAATATCTTAAAATGATAAGAAACATTAGAAACAACTAAAAAGCTACAACCCTAAGTCTTAATTCTGAAACTTAGTGAAAACAAGTCTGTTGTATTGGTCGAGGTTGCATATTGTTCTGTGAAAGATCATGTCTCAGTAAGAAATGTCCCACTTTGACCTGCTTAAAAGGTGGTAACCCTACATGAGACAGATGGTAGTTGGCCTTGGAGGTGAGTGGAGGGTAAGTGCCGGTTGTCTTATACTGGAGGGTGGAATTAGAAGGGGGCAGGGGGCTACTGAGGAAGGTACCACTATACACCAGTAGCAGCTGACTCGTGGCTGAGTACAATGGCACATTACAATTGATGAATGGCAGTCTCCTTCAGTTTGTATCCCTGTCCATAAGTACAACAGCCTACATAATTCTACCATTTCTGCTGCTGGTAAATCCTTTTGCTTCCCCCTTCCCTCCCCTTCTCTCCCTTCCCCACCCTGTTATACTGTGCAGTGTTACCTTGGTTGGAGGATTCCTGCTTCTCTCAGTGTCCTGAGATCTGTGTGACTCCATAGCTGTGTCCCGCTCTGTGCTGCTGTCTACATCAGTTGCCCATCAATATCTTGTTGCTTTTTACCCGAGGTAGAGACTGTTCCAGTAATACTGGATCCTGCACATTCATTCTGTGAATGAATATTGGTGCTGATGTGAAGCCAGAGACACTGAGTGTTCTGGTAACATCAGCACCTGTGTATCCAGCATCAATCAGACTGCAGGTAAGTTGGTATCAGCTGTTCTCTGAGAGCAGCATCACCTGCTCCTGTTTCCCACCAGCAAGTTTAAACCCCAGCCTATCAGCTACAGTTGTAGGGTCACTGTGGGTGGTGTGATCCATCCTTAAATTGTCGACATCAGACATGGTAGCACCTGCATAGTGGTGGCAGATGACTCTAGTGGATGAGTATGATGGCTGAGTACAAAGTCTGCCAGTCAGCTGGAGCAGCCAGTGCTGGGACTTATTACTCTTCGAAACTATTCATTCATTTATATGGGAATTGTACTTGTGATGTTTACCTGTGTACATTTCAATCAATCAATCAAAATTTTTATTTAGGCAGGTGAACACCACTGAGCAAGCTCATTTTTTAGATGGACCTGGGCAAGATACATGAACAATACATAAAGAGGAATACCAACTTACAGAGTCATGACATATAATAGGGATTACACACAAGAGGTTAATAACAGCACTGGAGTACATTTATAAAATAAGCCAGAAAGCTAAATACCATGTGCTACAGAATTTGTGCTGCAAAAGATACAGCGTAAACCTATACAATCATATATACAGAGTTTTCATGGTACAGGCTTTGATTCAAGTATTGAGTACTTAGTGCAAAGAGGGGCATGGGCGAGGAAGGGGGGGGAACTCGGGAATGAGAGTACAAGTGCAGTGGTTTCTGAGGAGCTTCAGAGCACCAGGGGCAGGTGGCAAGGTTACAAAGCTAGGTGCACACACCAGGAACAGGGGCCGAGACTGATATGCCGGAAGTGTAACATTAGTAGATGCCAGGATGACTCAGAGGGAGACTCAACTTAGATTGGGTGGATCTGTCAGGTGGGGTACAAATAGACACAGAGCGACTGAGTAGTGGGGCATGAGTACCAGGAATGGAATGCTCCTGACTGGGCTAGAAACTGAATCGGGGGTGAGATACTGGGAGACTGTGATATCAGGGAAGCAGTTGCAGGATTCTTTGAATGAATGAGAATATAGTGCTTTGAAGGTTGATAGTTTGATTGGGAATGCCAGTCATAGAGTTTTTGCAGGTTGTTCCATAGGGCAAGTAGAGCGTGATTAATGGCAGACCTACCAAAGCATGACTTGAACTAAGGTACTGCAGGCGACATGTAAGTAGAACTCCTTAGGGCATACTTACCTACTGCATTGAGAGGAAGACAGTCTGAGATATATTGGGGCAGTAATTAAGTATTAGCCCTGTAGGCCCAGAGGACTGCATTTCTCTGCATGTAATCTAATTTAATCTAAAAGTAGTTATATACTGTGTTAGGGTTCTCTAGTACAAAGAAATAATGAGGCTTGGAAAAGCTATATTGTACATTATCACTATGTATAGTGCTTTTGAATTGATTAGACATGGAGGGAATCTACAAAAGATTCCAGGCAGCCCAACTGTTTTCAGAAGTTGTGTCTGTTTACATACAAAAGTCACAGTTTGAAGCAGAAAATGTACACAATTGCATCCAAATTGGATGCAGCATGCAACTGCATTCATTTTGAATGCGAACTTTGTACATCATTAGGCCATCGAAGAGACAGTCCAGCAGGAATGAATGCATTTCTGTATTGAAAATAGGGGCAGATGCATCTTGGGCAGATCCTTTTTGAAACTCTTGCTGGGCTATTTACAGAGCTGCTGATGCCTCAAAGAAACCTTTGAAAAACATAATAATTAAGTACAATTCAGCTTGCATTCCAAATATATTCTATAGATTTCGCCTCCCCATCTTTTATTACAGAAGAAATTTGCATGAATACATTATCTTTATCTGTTAGAGTTTATCTGCCTGTATAGTTTACTGCCTACTTCATGTCATAATCCTTTGTTGTGGCATCACAATCTGTTGCCATGGGAGTAGCTGTGATGTCACAAGCAGTGTATTATGACCTTGGGTGGGGAGAAAGCAACAGGAATAGATGAACTCTTCAGGAGCAGCGCTCCCATTTTTATGCAAATGGCCTCAGTAGTAGATAATTGGAGAGAGAAATAGAAGTAATTGAAATACAAACTGAACTGTGTCTAAATATTGTGTTTTATTTAAGTTATAATGAAGGTGTCAGCAGCTCTTTATAATTAAATAGAACAAATAATGTTAAAATGCATGTATAGTGACCATTTAGGGTCCCCAGAAAATGAAGAAAATTAAAATTAAATGGCAGAAATCAACTAATGAGAGGCTGAAATGGATACCTAGAGTCAAAAAGCATAATTAACTCCAGTATTGTTAGGTTTAAACTGTGTGTGTGTGCGGGGCATTAATAAGTTATTTATTGCTCACTCTGTGTGGAGATGTAGAGGCAACTCCAAATCATAGAATTAATTATAAGGCACAATAATGCTAGAAGCATTGTGGGAAAGATAGATAAATAAAGTTATTGGCCAAGGAAGAAAATATGGCATCACTGACATAGAAACAACATTTGATGGCTGATAGGACTGCTTGGCCCAGCCAGTCTGCCTGTTTCTGCCTAGCTACACTATTAGCACAGATGGTGCCTGATCTACAGCTCTTATCCTCCTTCTGTTCCACTATAATTCCCTTGTACTTACTCCATGCATTCTTGAATGCAATCACTGTTCTCACCATCACCACCTCCGCTGGAAGTCTCAGAGACCTGGCTGTCCCCCAAAATAGAGCACACTGAAGTAGTCATGGAAGTTTATCAACTCAGACAGGATAGGGGTAAAAAGAGGTGGGATTGTGATGCTCTGTCTAAAACAAGAGATGCTTTGAGGTAAAAGTAGCAAAAAGTATTGCTGGGATAGGCTGTCTGATAATAGGTTTAGCTAAACTGGATATCTTCGTAGGCGTGATTTAGTCCCCTCCAAAATAAAACAAAGCTATTTGATGTTTCCTCTGAATAGATCTAGGAATGTGTCAAGGGTAAATAATTGATCCTAATGAGGGACTTAAATACTGATTGGGGACAGAAAAGGGGTCATGATCTTCATTATAACTTTGGAACCTTGTAGGCCAATTTCTCTCCTCATTCAAGATATTAAAATCCTATCTAAACTTTTAGCCAACCATATTAATATGGTTCTTCCAGACCTGATAGGACCCGAACAGGTAGACTTCATGAAGGGGAGATCCTCTTCTGATCACTTACGCACATTGGCGCATGTGTTTTCGGTGTCCAGGGATGCCAACTTCCCCACTGCTTTGGTATCCCTGGATGCCGAAAAAGCATTTTGACCGGGTCAACTGGACTTATCTTTTACAAACCTTGAAAGCTTTTCACTTCCCCCAGACCTTTCAAAAATGGATAGGTGCCCTTTATAGATTTCCCAAAGCTCACATATTCAGCAATGGAGCTCTATCAGAAGCATTCTCACTTCAATCTGGCACAAACATGGTTGCCCCTGTCACTCCTGTTTTTAATCTGTATTTGGAACTCCTTATTTGTAGATTGGCTGCAGCACCAGAGGTTCAGGGTATCAACATCCAGGGATACATAGTGAAGGTATCAGCATATGCAGATGACCTACTCCAGCAAGTAGCACATCCACATATCTCAATACTCCACATGTTAGAAATTATTAAAGATTTTAGCAAAATGTCCAATTGCAAGTTAAACATTGAAAATACATTATTTGTTCTTCTCAACCATAAGGTATTAAAACATGATATTTCCAATCTATGACTCTCTTGGAAAACAAACTATCTGCCTTACCTAGGTATAGAATTAACAAGAAACCCTATCCAGCTCCTGAAACTTAACTTAGACTCCCTTATACATACAATTAAACAAGATTTGCTAAGATGGTCTTGTCTCCCAGTATCACACTGGGCAAAATCAGCCTGGTAAAAATGAATGTCTTTTCTCACCTTTTTTATCCCCTTAATCTGTTAAATATCTGTCTCCCTTTAACTTGGTTTAAAAAGGTACATGGACTGCTCTCAGAGTTTATTTGGGCTGGGAAAAGATCCAGACTGGCCTTCTACAAACTTGCTGCTCCCAAAGCTAAAGGGGGTCTACAATTACCGCACCTCTGTTTGTATCACTGGGCTAGTCAGGCCAATAAATACCTTAGATGGATAGCTGCCGGAGACAGGCTAGCCTTTTCTCCATTCACCCCAATCTAGCTCAGGACTGAAAAGGATACACTGAAAATGCAAGGACTTTCCCCAGTTTCTCTCATGTATTGTAATCTGAAATTTCTCCCAGCATCGCTAAAGGCTTCTCCCATTGCTGTCTCTATCAGAATCCACTCCCAGTTATGTAGCTTCCTAAAATATGCTCATACGTATGACATGTCTCAACCTACATGGAACAACCCCAATATTAAGCTAAATGGTAAAACTCTTCTATCTGGTTGGGTACCACAATTAGGAGAATGTTCTATCAGCTGTTTCATTCAGGATAATGGGACATGGCTCACTTCCTCTGAAATACTAGCTAAAGCTAATATTCCAATGTCCAACATTTTCAAAACATATCAGCTTCATCACCTTTTGGTTAACACATTTGGACAGGTTCATTGTAACTCTTCCAACCCACCTTTCTGGCAGAACTGACATCACTAGTGGGACTTTCACATGCTGTCTCTAAACTGTACGAGACCTTATATAATTTGAAGTATCCTGGACACTTTGGTCCTTCAAATTTGTGGTCTACCTTTTCCTGGAAAAACCCATTAATTAGTCTGCCCTGTGGCAGAATTGTCACCATTGTGTTACTCAAGATAGGCTACGTTTGATGCAGTTCCAGATATTATATAATGCATATTTCCCCCTCCAAAATTAGCTAATTTTGGCTACTCTAATTCTTCCACTTGTGTGCATTGCTCACAAGGGGAAGGCAATCTGCTCCATATTTTTGGACCTGTCAAAAGTGGTCAAATTATGGACCCTCATTAAACAGAAAGCAGATCCCTTTGATCTGAATGATTTGTTCATCTCTGATATTTGTCTACTGGGAGACCTTTCTGGGGTTCGGGTACTTAATCACAGATATCACATAACTCTAATGTCAATGTCAGTCAAGAAGCTGGTTTTGAAACATTGGAAGGATACTGATGAACTGACATACACGGAATGGTTAAATGAGTTTCTGGCTAATCTCAGGACTGAAAAAAAAACATAGCAAGTCTTAACCAGAGACTCAAAAGGTTTAATAAGATATGGGGCCCCCTGTACTCACTTTAACTGTTGATGTACAATACTCTTTACATAGTATGTGATAGCTCTTTGTCAGGGTTCTGTGCAGGGTAAAGAGGAGGGGCTGGGGTAAGGGGGGAGGATGGCGCTGTTCCTCTGATTCTTCTAACTAATGATGTATGACTCATATTTAAGATGGTTCAGTGCTTTGTAATTCTTGGAAAACCAATAAACTTTGAATTGAAAAAAATATATATAACTTTGGAATCTTGGACCTGCAGCAGAATATTAATTTTCTACCAGGTGTTTGCAGGACATAAACTCAGAAGTTATATTAGAGTTATAGTAGATCTCTTCCTTGCATTAGCTGACCAAAGGTGATTAATTCCACAATTCAAATGCCAAACCTAGGGGATCACAGACTGATTAAATGTAGACTAGCTATAGAGCGCAAAATGACAGATAACAAAGAATAAATTCTGAAGAATTAAAAAAATCTTTTCTTTTTATTTTAGTCTTTGGTTACTGGGTAAGGCCCACTAGGCACAAGTGCCTGTTTTTAGGGATGACCTGGGAACACTGGACAGTTAAGTGACTTGCTCAGAGACTCACAGTATGCAAGAGGGGTTGTGAGAATCAAACCAAGGCTGGTCTGCTGGATGTACCAAGCTTGTTCACAGCTCATTACTCTAACCTCTAGACTATACTGCCACCCACCAAGCCTTTAAAGAAGATCAGTTTGAAAGTCTTTTATTTCTTTTGGTAACCAGGTAAGGCCCACTAGGCACAATGGCCTTTTTCAGGGGTGATCGAGGAGCACTGGGAAAGTTAAGTGACATAGTGTCACACAGTATGCAAATGTATACTGTTGTTACAGCAATGCTGTAACTGTGAATCCCATGACACAAGGGCAGTGACCACACTTGCGACAAGCTGTATTCGCCACTGATAGCATGTTGCAGTAACTGGTGTGTGGGCAGCAGGGTTGGCTATTTCTCCATTGTCTGTATGATGTGAGTCAGATATAATAGATGGGGCACCCTGCATGGGGTTGTGGTGGGCACAACCCCTACATTGATACTGAGTTGGTGTCAGTGTGTTTACCCTTTGGTGTCAGGATGTGGCAGTAATGGGGATGTAGAGTGGCATTATGTCACTGTAGGGCATGTCAGCAAACTTTCTGTCTCTGTGGCCTGGTGGAACCCAAGTGAAGGATGTGGGAATCAAACCCAGGTATCCTGGATGTACAAGCTCACTCACAGCTCATTATTCCAACCTCTAGGCTCTACTGCCAACCTCTCTGGACTATACCAGTGGGAATGGTGCTATCTGATACCAGATCTTGATACTGCTGTTGAGTTCACTTCAGCTTTCCTGAACATATGTAGTTTTCATTCCCTGTGGCTAACCTTCAATAGGAAAAAAGGACCCTTTGCCATGGGTCACTGATAAAGTGTGACAATCAATTTGAATTAAAAAGATAGTGCGGAGAAAGATGAAGCACACTTCAGATGTAGAAGACAGGAATCAGCTTAAAAGACTGGGACACAATGTAATAAGGCAATAAAGGATGAAAAAAAAGCAAGATATTGTAAGTCTGAAATACTTGTTTCACAAAATCCAATGCATTACTGGAAGCTAATAAGACAGAAAATGTACTTAAACAGAAACCCCAGATCTGCCTTGATAGCAGCAGAGTACCACTAGATGAACTAAAATAGGTAGCACAAAAATCAAACAAATATTTTGCTATACTGCCGGATGTTTGAAGTACTGTGAACAGATGTACTTGATCAAAGTTTAAAGAATGCTCCCAGTAAATATGTGTACCGGGTAACAAAGCATAGACAAAACCATGCATGAAGAACCACACTGTCTTAAGCATGTATGGAAGTAAAGCGACAAGGCTGTGAGAGCAATATACAATACTGCTGTTCCTGTCACTATAGAATGGAACACAGAAGTGAGGAAAAGGTTTGTGACTACTGCTGGTGAGTGCTCAGTCAAGCTGCTCCCATAGTGGAGTGGCCTAGGCACTCGACCTAGCAGTAGGAGAGGGGGAGACCAGGGTTTGAAACCCTGCTCGAGGAACATTTTATTTTACCCATCTGTGTGGCCATGAGTAAGTGCCGCAATGGGAGTTTTAACTTACCCATCTGTTCATACCCCTTTGGAGTTGATTATTATTATTCCTGGAGGTATGGTGGTGAAGCCCCCCATGTCAAGGGCCCTCCACAAAATCTAAAGAATACATTGGGTGTGTGGCATTTTTGTGTGGTTGGTATTATGTACCACCGCTGTGTTGCCACATGCTGTTGTCTGTGCGTTGTCTTTACTTGTGCGTTTTCATCCGCAACATTATGACCCCATGCCATAAATATGGGATGGATCAAGAGGGAAGAGAACAACATTTGGGAGAATAGATAGTGGTGAGCATGGTCCTAAGGATTGGAGCAGCTTTAGATTTAGAGCTGTAATGGTAAAGAGGGTATTATAAGACATTACATCCATTTTAAGTTGGAAAAGCTTGGGGACTTCATTAATTGGAACTCTGATTTCTGAGAATGGGAGTGGCAGAGATTACACTAGTGGTGACTCAGCTTTCAATTGGAGTTTGTGCCAGAATTATTTTCCTCTTGCCAGAAGAACAATAAGGTCATTCCTATTTCAAAAGGGGTAAATAGTAAACCCCATCAAATTACTGGCCAATCTCGCTACTATCACTACTCTAAAAAGTGTTGGAGACACTGGCATATAGGCAGCTGTACAGCTACTTAGAACAAAATAATTTAAGTGCTGTTTACCAACATGGTTTTCACTCATGTCACTCTATGGACACTGCCCTACTTAGTGTAATTTTAAAATGCAAATTGTAGTAAATCTGGACAAAAAGTAGAAAATTAGAAATGGAGCAATGCTCATGGATTTGGCAAAAGCCTTCAACCTGGAGATTACTCCCTTATGTTGGCTAGGCTGTTAGGGATTATCATGCATTCTGAGGCCATTGAGTGGTTCAAGACATATTTATTGGGAGGTACCAAGTGGTCCAGGTAAAAGATTGCTTGACACTCACGGACCTTTATTCTATTCATACTAATTTCAGTCCTTGGCTCCCTGTTACTGTTTATTACTATGAATGATCTCATCAATGTCCTGAGCCAGTCATGTGTCAGGATGTACCCCCGCTATACAGTTCTATTAGTGACAGGTAAAATCCAGGGGAGTGCCAGAGAAAAGAAGGAGAGCACTTGTGATGAAAGTAATGAAAGCAAACTACATGTGGTATGGATGTAAATCCCAAATATACCTAATAGACTGATTACTTTTGTTTTTTCCATTAAGTTTTTTTTCCTAGTCAGCTGATATAAGTGGGCTCTCAGCCCTGTCCCTGCCTCCCCCAACCGGAATCCACCTCCCTGTACTCACTGTGCTGGAAGTCCCCAGCGGAGTGCCCCACCCCCATGGTGGGTCCAGGAAGAAGATGGTCATCCTACTCCCATCCAGATATTTATAACCAGAAGTGGGTTGATGGTCCAAGTGGTGGTGCAGGATGGGAGTAGGTGGCCAGGGCTTCAGCCTGTGTCAAGCATTTTATTATTTCTCCCTAGGTCCTCTGCTGGGGCAACACATAAGCATGTGCATGAGGAGATGCATACATACTAGTGGAAATGCATCCACTCCATGCAATGCTGCTCTAGGTCCAGCACCACCCCCAGACCTCCACCTGGTGGTAGCCAAGGGCCAAGTTGACATGCCTCCCCACTCCAGGGAAGGAGAGCTCTCTAACAGATGCTTGATCTCCCCCTCCCGAGTCAACACCCAGCTACCCAAGCTGTTTCCTGAACTCAGGTCATCAGCATTGCAGGAGGTAAGGCACACAACAAGAAGGTCTGGCAATGCTTCTTATGCAATGGAGAAGCATTTGAAGGATGAGCGATATGAATCAATGGAATGCCTGCAATTTACTGGGAACAAAAGACTTGACCTCTGGATTAGAAGTGGTGACATTATGAAATGTTTGCTGCAACAGGAAGCATTTTGGATTAATAGTTTGGGAACTATATCTCTGTTTGGACTCGATGAATTATCACTACATGTTTTTTGTGATATACAGATGCTTCTAATAATCATTGAAACTAGACGAACTCCGCACTTTTCATAACTTAACTAATAATAAAGAAAAACACAATTGCACATATCCAACAATGCAAAGCATCATGGGAAGCATATGTGCATCCCCATGAAGGAATGTGGACTGTCTCAACTTAAAGGGACACTGTCAACCTGTTTTCATCATATTATTTCTAGTTAAAACCTACATTTATGATTGCCTACCTTTTCCAAAATCCATTGATGTTGCTATGTTTTGTCTGTCTCCTTGTTTAGTATAACAAAATGCACGTTAATATATATTCATAAGCAACTTTGTTTTGCTTCAAATCCTGAATCTACTCTTACTGAATGCTTCCTGTACATTATAAACACCCCCAAACAGTGCAGTCACTCATGATACAATGGCCTCCTAAACTCCCACTGCATCACAAGTGGCATGATTGTGTTGGGGGTGTTCCCAAGTCCAGGAAAAATGCAGTTAGAGCTGATCAAGGAATGTAAACAAGCCTGTTTTTGTGTGGCAATGCCAATATCCTGGGCAGTCTGTTCTTCACTTTTTAAAAGGGAAAAAGAATCAGCATCAAACCACCAGCTACATCAACAACCTTTACATAATGTTGGCAATCAAAAAATGTATTTTCTAAACTAGGGACACTTTGAGGACTAAGGGGGTTGACAGGGTCCCATTAAAGACCACGTGCAACAGTTTTTACATATTTTCAATAGAAGCTTGAAATTCAAGTCCCTGTGTCACTATTAGTGTTTCCTGAACATTTCTTTATGTTTGGTTTTGTTGTTTTCTTTAAATTAGCATTTGTTAGCTTGCTCTACAGTGGCTGAAAACAGTGGAGTTATTTCCATCCTCTCAGTCAAGCTTAGAGAGCAATGACATCATTTTGAAGTAGCTTGCTGTTTCACTTTCCCAATCAGAGAAGCAGTTTGTAGAGTTAATGGTTTACTGTGCTATCCAGGTTTCTAACAAACCCAGTCTCTGGTTTGTGTTTAGATAGATCAGCTTAAAATCTATTGTCCCGGATTCTCCCTTTCCCTCACAAATGACAAACTCTTACATGTTGTTATGCTCAGATTGGCAATTCATTTATTATATATCATACTTTCATTTACAATTCCAATCATCATTTATTATTGTCTCTTCCATAATCATATCTTTTATGCATCCATATATATATATATATATATATATATATATATATATATCAATCTTTGATCATCCCTCTTTCTTTCTCTTCTCGGTTCCCCAGGTGAAAACCTGGGTGCCTTCTTCTTCTTCTCTTATTTGGTAGGTAATGGTGAGAACCGAGACAGACTTTTCTGCTTCAGTTCCTTCTTCTTCTTATCATATTCCTTTTTCCTTCCCCTCCCCTCCTTTCTCCCCCTTCCCCCCCCTTTTTATTGCCATCCACCTCTGGCAGCCTCATCTGTCCTACCGGACCACCACTGCCATCCACTTCTGGAAGGCAAAAATGTTCTATTTATTATATACATTCTCTGCTCTCTTTTGATAGGCAGGTGGGAGGCAACAAAAACGTCAGCAAAAAATGTCTGAGCCACCACCGTGCTGGCCCTTAAATACCCCTTCTAGCCCCTCCCCTTCCTGTCTACCTACCCATTGTTCTGTCCCCCCCAGTCCCTCCCCATAGCTCCTCCCCTCTTTCTGAGCACACCATCTTGTCTTACAGAGTAAGGGTGCACCAGGACAATTTGGTCTGCCCCATAAAGGGCAAACTCTATTGTCCCAGATTCCCCCTTTCCCCAACAAATGACAAACTCGTATATGTTGTTGTGCTCAGATTGGCAATTAATTTATTATATATCATACTTTCATTTACAATTCCAATCATCATTTATTATTGTCTCTTCCGTAATCATATCTTTGATGCATCCATATATATATATATATATATATATATATATATATCAATCTCTGATCGTCCACTTTCTTTCTCTTCTCAGTCCCCCAGGTGAAAACCTGGGAGTGCCACCTCTTCTCTTTTTGGTAGGTATGATTTGAGAACCGAGACCGCTTTCTTCACTTCAGTTCGTCTTCTTCTCATCGTATTCCTTCTTCCTTCCCTCCCTCCTTCTCCCCCTTTTCCCCATGCCAATCTCCAGCTTGTGTTGGATGGATGGCCTTCCCCTATCTTTAGGTAACTCCCCCAATTCCCCACCTCTCTTTTACTTATTTTCCTTCTTGTCACCTCCATGCCTCCTATGAACCCCATAATTTCTGTGTTAAACATGTCTATTGTTAAATCAAACAAGTGCACCCCATCCGATCTATAAAAATCCTCCACCCACTCTTCCACGCTTGCAGTATCACATGTCCCCATATTTCTTACTTTAGTCCCTGCCCTTCTGTTCATCTTTCTCCTGGCTCTGTCTATTGCCATATGGCTGTGCTCATGTCTCCATACCCTCCTTGGTATCATGTCAGACCAGGCTATCGCTGCCCTGGCCACCGCTGTCATAGTTTCTCGAAGTCCTTTTTTACTTGCATATATGTGTCTACCAATGTTTTTTCCCCTATATCATTCCCCCCAAATGTACAATAATTAAATCTGGGGTGGGTCTCCATTCTTTTATCTCTTTCAGGGTGGGCAGAAGCTGTCCCCATCTCAACTCTTGTATCCCACACCAAGACAACCTACATTTCCATATGTCCTGGTACAGTTGTTTACCCCCAGCCTTTTTCTCTGCTCTCTTTTCCACCCAATATATGTAGGAATGCCCACAGATTTATACTTCTGTGCTCCTCCCTTACCTATAGGATTAAGCAGAAATATGCATCTTAAACATGTTTTCATCCCCTTGTTTTCATTGCCTCCTTATTTAAACCCCTGTTTGTCCCCATTCTCTCCCTCCTCTGGTTCCATCCTGCAAAACAAAACACAGCTGCCATGTTAATCTCCACCTTTCAGTGCCCGAATAAACCTTTTGTAGCTGGCAGACTGCCATCGCCCTTTTTCCAACATTTTAGCCACTGTTTCACCTGTCGCTGACCATTGTGAGGCAGCCCCTATGAAAAGAATGAAATGAATAATTGTCTGGGTTCTCGCCCAGGTATTCCATACCTTTTTTTAAGTATGGCCATCACTTGGTAGCTTGTCACTTTCTTCTAATCCCCATGTACAAATAATCTCCTCTTCTTAATACCACGCTTTGCTGCGTAAGCCTACAAAGCCCTTACTGGGCACATGGTGCCCTCTATGTTAAGCCTGATGGTTACGTTACAACCATTCCCTTCTTGGTCTGTGTTTGACCTCTTAATTCTCATCTGTATTTCATCCCTCCCCCATCTTATGTCTTTCCACTCCAATCCCCCTTCTTCTTCCTTTCCTCCATGCCCTACTGCCTCATTCACTCTCAGGGCCCCTGCAAACATTACTAGGTAGATAGTGTGAAATAACTGCGCTTCATCCGTAGATCTGCAGATTGCTGGTAATACCCCTTTTAGCTTTGTCAGCTAGTGTTCCACTATTGGTCACCTGCAATTCTTTGGTCTGTGCTTTCTCCTACTCCACCCTTACATCATTATCCTAATCAACATTGTCTTGGTTGGGTCCTTCCATTTCTTCAGGGTGCAAATTAAACAAATCCCTGCCAAGTATACCCCCATACTGGTGTGAGCCGTCCCCTTCTGCCATTGATCCACTGTGAATTTTCCTAACTGTTCCTCTGTAAGTGGCCCATTTACCTCCATGTGATGTGTTTCCCTGAATGTTTGTAATGCCTGCCAAGCCCCTTCATAGGCCCTCAAGGTCCTTGATGTCCATGAGCTGCGAAACAGCATTTCAGCTCCTCTTGCCAATGTCCCAGATGTTCATTGATATGGGCGTTTTCTGCTCCTCTGCTGTTGGGGACAGCATCCAGAAATGATCCAGCTGCAGACGGGAAAGGCTGTCAGCTAGGGTGTTTTCCACCCCTTCTATGTGCTTAGCCCTAAATTACATATTCAACTGTAATGCTCTTAATACCAGCTGCTTTAACACTCCCATGACCATCTTGGACCTGGCTCCCTTGTTGTTTAACACATCTACCATTACCTTATTATCAAAATGTAACCTTCTGGTTCCACAACTCTTTGCCCTATACTAATGTGCATGCCCAGATGGGCATGATCTCTAACAATGTGATGTCTTTTTACTTTTTTCTCTTTCACCCAACTTTCTGGCCATGGCTCAGGAAACCATTTTCCTCTCATATAGCCGCCCATTCCTAAACCACCTGCCGCATCCGTATATAGTTCCAAATCCATATTGTAAACCCAATCCTCCTGCCAAAAGGAACAACCATTGTAGCTGTTAAGGAATTCTTCCTACACTCTGAAATCCTCCTTTACTCCCTTTGTTATGTCCACCCAGTGGTGTGGCCCCGGTTATTCCTGCTGTAATCCATGCTAGCCACTTTGTAAAAGGCCTCCCATGACAAATTGCCTTACAAGCAAAGTTGATATGGCCCATAACCTGTTGCACCTCTCTCAGTTGCACCTGTCTCCTGCTTGTGTATAACTGAATGAGTTCCTTTAGTTTGCTCACCTTGCTGTCCAGCAATCTGAACAATTCTCTACATGTGTCTATTTCTATGCCGAAGAACTCTAACACTTTTCCAGGGCCTTCTGTTTTCTCTGGTGCCAGTGGTACCCCCAATTCAACACACAGCACCTGGAAACTGGCCAGCATCCCCTCTGTCTCCTCCCTACCACTGCCAATTAACAAAAAGTCATCTAAATAATGTAAAACCATCCTGTGCCCTGTTTTTTCTTGAAATATCCACTGTAAACAGGTGCTGAATGCTTCAAATGTAGCACAGGCTACAGAACAACCCATGGGCATAGCTTTATCAAAATAGTGTTGGTCCCCTACATTGAAACCCAATAGGTCCAAGTCCTCCCTCCTAACTGGAAGCAATCAAAAAATTGGACTCTATATCTGTCTTGGCCATCCAAGCATCAGGAGTTGCTCTTACAATCTGTACCGCTTCCTCCAGTGTGGCATAGGAAGGCTTACTGTATTCTTCCCTTATAAAATCATTCACTGAGTCCCCCTCTGGATATGACAGATGGTGAATCACCCTGTATTCTCCTTTCTGCTTCTTGGGGATCAGGCCCAGTGGGGAAATTCTCATGTTCCGTAATGGGGGGGGGGTTGAAAATGGCCCCTTCATCCTGCCCACTGCTTTTTCTTTCCTCTATCTTTTCTCTCAACATGTCCTTCTTCCCTTTTACTGACCCTAAATTGTTAGCTTCTCTTGCCGTTCTGGGGCCATCGCAGTGTAATGGAAAACCTGTTCTAAAACCCTTGTTTAAAGCTTCTGCTTCCTTTTTGTCTGGATACTTTTGCAGCCATTTTTCCCATGCCTCTACCTTTATGGGGGTTCTCGCAGTTTTAAATTGCTTGCCCCCCCTCTTTTTCCCCCACCCCCTTTCCTACTTCTTTCATCTTGTTCCCTTTGGTCAGTAAACCTGACCCCCCTGACCACTATATCCTCTACCTCTCAAACTCCTGTATCATGATTGCCCCCTATATCCCTGTCCCTCCTGAAAGGGCTGCTGTCCTGAGCCCTGACTCCCTCCTACCTGAGCCCCTTGTGTCCATGCTGTCCTGCATCTGCTGGCCAGGTGGGTTACCCCTTATCTTGAGTATGCATGTTGGAACCAGCATTGGGGCCATGAACAAAATGCTCTATTGAATCTCCAGCAACACTTCTAAGGGGCTCTGCCTCTCTTTCCTACTTCTTCCACTGGCATGGATTGGTCAGTCACATAGTCTGTCCACAAATCCAACTGCTTAGTATCCCACCTCACATCCCCATATGTCACCATTCTTTGTCGAAAGAACTCATCATAGTATATCCATCCCATTCCCCTTATGCCTTGGCCATTCTTATTGTCAATGAGTACATTATCAGTGTGATGCCCAATTCTGGTTTTCTTTCCAGCACTATTGCAGAAGAAGCCAGAGGGAAGGAAGGAAACATATTCAATTCAGTGCTTTAGAGTACCTGGTAATTGCTATTTTTCTTTTAAACTTAGATTGTGGGCTTTTAGTGACACTATACTTTCTTTGTTGTCTTTACTTATAATTGTTTTTGGGCTGTTGAGAATTTAAAACATAGTGGTGGTGTAATTCTGTGCTGTCTTTAATTGCTGCAAATTTTGCCCTCTCCTCCCTTCCCCAACTCTTAATTATATGCCTGTTAAATCTGATTGACAGGAGCTAAACACAGGGTATAGTAAGGGTGTGAAGTGGAGGGTATAAGGAAGAAAGCCACCCTCCAGCACAAGTGTTTTGACTCATTTATTTATTTATTGTTTTTTTTTTCTGAAAAAAAAAATTATCTGAGGATCAGTGGCAGGATTTTTAGTACAGTAAATTAATAAAAAGGGAACTAGGAGAGCTTCAGTAGCAGACAAGTAGTGGAATTGCAGTATAATGTGGGGAGTGGTGCAATGCAGTGGCTGTGGAGCAGCCATATTCAGGCAGACCTTCTGGACACTGAGGTGCTGCCCTATCTGCATGCATCTCTCTGGACTGCGGGGTGAGGTAGCCAGACTCAGAGTGGAAGTAAACTGGGTCAGGAGAACCATCCAGGGACCACCCAGTCCAATGCAACTGCCTCAAATGATGCCGAGAACGAGGAGCACTTGGATGACAGTGGGCTCAGGGAGGGTTAGAGCAGTCAGACAGAGGCACATCCCAGATCCTATTCCACTCAAGAACTCATATGCCACACTGGCAAATGAGGACAACCAAATAGAGGTACCCAAAGAAGTGGAAGGAAAGGATGTGGAGGTTAGCCAAGGAGGTGACCTCAGCGGGAAAGCAGTGGACCCCAAAGGAGGAGGAAGTGAATCCTGTTGGGGGACTCCATCATAAGAGGGATCCAGCTAGGAACACAGGAGGGGGAGGACAGGGAGGTGAGGTGCCTACCAGGTGCCACGGCATGGAGAGATGGAAGGAAGATCCTGGGGCTCACTGGGAAGGCAAGACAGGAGGGTGAGCTGGATGTCATTATCCACCTAGGTACTAATGACCTGGCAAATGGGGAGACAAAGGTTCAGGAAGAGTTTAGGAAACTGGGAGGGGTCTCAAGCAAGTAGCTACTTGTCACTTTCTCAGAAGTACTACCTGTGAGAGGCAAGGGACAGCAGAGGAGTGCATGCACCAGGAACTTTAACTCATGGTTGGAGAACTGGTGCTGTGAGGAAGGGTTTGAATTCATTGGTGACTGGGGACCCACCTGGAGGGATGGAGGTTTGTTCAAGCCTGGGCCTGCATCCATCCTGGAGGAATCAAGCACTCAATGATAAGTTTAAATGCTACATTGACAAGCATTTAAACTAGCAAAGGGGTGGAAGGCCAGCAAGGAGGGTACCTACTTGCTCACCCCCACAGCTAGCAGTGGAACCAGTGAACCAGAGGGTGGCTATCTCTGCAAAGCAGTGTGCAGAAGATGGAGATTAGTGCCCAAGAGGTGGATAAGCAGAAAGGGCAACATTCAGCAGAAGAGCAGACAACAAGGAGAACCAAGGATAAATGACAACCAAGGAAGGGCTGAGTAGAACAGTGAAACAGTCTAGGGAGGTCAAATCATGGAAAGCCATGTGTGTAAATGCCAGGAGCCTTAGCAACAAGATGGAAGATCTGGAGGCTGTCATGGTACAGTCAGACCTGGACATTGTGCCATCACTGAAACCTGGTGTAATGATAACCATGACTGGGAGATGGCCATACCTGGCTACAACATATTCAGAAGAGACAGAGCAGGCAGGAAGGGAGGAGGAGGTGGCACTGTATGTGAAAAATGACATAGGGGCCACAGAGATCCAGGAGGAACAAAATGGGGAGAGATACTGTGGGTTAAGTTGGAAAGGAAAATGGGGACAGCCATCTGCACAGGTGTGGTCTATAGACCACCAGCCCAGGAGGAAGAAACAGATAGGGAGCTGATGCTAGCCATCCAAAGGATGGCAGACAAGGGTGAGGTAGTACTGGTTGGAGACTTCAATATTCCAGACATGGACTGGAGCATCCCAGCAGCAGCATCAACTAGGAGCAGATTTATCCTGGAGTCCCTTCAGGGTGCCTTCCTCAAGCAACTGGTCATGGAACCAACTCGGCAGAAGGCAATACTGGACCTTGTGCTCACAAACAGGGACAGTGTGATGGGGCTAACAGTGGGGGAGCACCTGGGAAACAGTGACCACCAGTCATTGTGGTTTGAAATCACAGAAAGAGCAGAACCAAACCACACAAAAACACGTATCCTGGATTTTAGGGGGCAGACTTTGGGAAAATGGGAGATACTTGAAAGAGGCATTAAGGGAATGGGACAGGAATCAGGGGTTGAGGAACAGTGGGCAGTATTTAAAATGGGATTACAAGAACAACAGAATTATGCATTAAGCAGGTTAGCAAGAGGAAAAGGAAGAGGAGACCATTATGGTTTTCAAAGAGGTAGCAAAGAATGTGAAAGCCAAAAGATTGCATTCAGAGCAATACAAAAGACACAGGCAGAAGGGGATAGGGAGAAGCACCAGGAGAAGCAAAGGGAGGCAGGGAGGTCAGTAAGGGAAGCCAAAGCTCAGACAGAAGAACACATTGCAAAATCAGTGGGTAGAGGGGACAAAACCTTTTACAGGTACATAAGGAAAAAGAAAGACAAAGGAGGGATAGTGAGACTGAAGGGGAGAATGGGGCTGCATGGAGGATGACAACAGTAAAGCTGACATATTGAACAGGTATTTCTGCTCAGTCTTTACTGAAGAGGAAGAGGAGGAGGTAATGGGTCTGAAGGGAGTACAAGGGGTGAGAATGGTGCAGAAATGGACACAAGTCCCCTACACGAGAAAGGGTCCTGAAGGAACTGGAAGTAATAAGAGTTGATAAAGCAATGGGGCCAGATGGGGTGCACCCCAAGGTCCTTAAAGAACTAAGAGAGGTGGTGACTGAACTTCTGGCTATCCTGTTTAGCCGATCACTGGAAACAGGGGAGGTACCCAAAGACTGGAGGACAGCAGATGTAGTCCCCTTATACAAAACATACTAACATACTACATACTAACATACTAAAATGCCAGCAGAATAGGCCTAATGGTCTTTCATGTCTGCTCGTTTGGTCAGCCCCCACTCTGGGTGCTGACCTTGCTGTCCCCCTCGCCTTCTCTGGCTTCTCCCTTCCCAGTTCCGGATATTCTTGCTGCATTGGATTTTGCTTCCTGAACCCTTCCCTGTACTTGTCCACCCCTCTTGAACCCTCCACTGTCTCTGCCTCCACCAGCCCCCTAGGTAGTGCATTCCATGGCTCTACCACCCTCTCAGTGAAGTAGCACCTCCTCCTTTCTCCCTGAATCTTCCCCTCCAGCTTCCACCCATGCCCTCTAGTGGCCCTTCCTCCTCCTTCGAAGCACCCTCACTGTTCCTCCTCTATTTACCCTCTTCATGTACCTGAAGACCTCTATCATGTCCCCCCGGTCCCTTCTCTCTTCCAAAGTGTACATATTTAGCTCTTCGAGCCTCTCCTCATAGGTTCTGTCCCCCAAGCCCCAAATCATTTTGGTTGCCCTCCTCTGGACCCTCTCCAGGAGGTTAATGTCTCTCTTTAAGTGTGGCCTCCAAAACTGCATGCAGTACTCAGGTGCGGCCTCACCAAGCAGTTATAAAGAGGGAGTATCACTTCCCTCCTTCTGGAGGTGATCCCCCTAGCGATGCATCCCAGCATCCTGTTGGCCTTGGCTGCTGCCCTCCTACAAGTCTCAGAGTTGTTCATCTTGACATCCACTACCACCCCCAGGTCCCTCTCAGCCATTGAGACTTGTAGTATTTCCCCAGGGTGTACACTTGGCCTGGGTTTCTGGCCCCCAGGTGGAGTACCTTGCATTTCCTGCATTAAACCTCAGCTTCCACTTTCTAGACCATCTTCCAGAGCCTCAGGTCCCCTGGAGGCCACCCTCCCCTCCACCCACCCACCACCGCCCCCAGTTTGAGTCATCTGCAAAGAGACTCATCTCACTCCCTGATTCCTGTCCTTATGTCAGATACGTGGCGTTGAACAGAAGGGGCCCAAGGACTGATCCCTGTGGGACCCCACTAATGACCCTCCTTGGGGAAGAGATTATCCCACCAACTACGACCCTCTGGGTCCGGTTCTGGAGCCAATTGCCTATCCATCGGATCATCTGGTTTCCCACCCCCATTTCTCCTAGTTTATCCAACAGGCCCACGTGAGGAACAGTGTGAAATGCCTTGCTGAAGTCTAGAAAGAGGACATCCACTGGTCTACCTAGGTCCAAGGCACTTGTCACCCCGTCATAGAACTCCACCAGGTTTGTCTGACATGATTTCCCCAGGATGAATCCATGCTGTCTATCGTCCAGGCACCCTGACTTATCCAGGGCCCCCCCAGCCTCTCCTTGACAATGCCCTCCATCACCTTGCCCACCACTGATGTCAGGCTGACAGGCCTGTAGTTCCCTGCCACCTCCCTTGATCCCCCCCTTGTGGATAGGCACTACATGCGCCACCTTCCAGTCTTGGGGCACCCACCCTGTCCTCAGAGAGATGGTGAAAAGCTCTGCCAGGGGTTTCGCCAGGACATCTGCAAGTTCCTTCAGCACTCTAGGATGTAATTTATCCGCCCGGTGCTTTCTCCTTCTTAAGAGCTGAGGGCTTCCTCACTCTCTCTGCTGTGATTTCCACTTCCAGTACCTCTTCTCCTGTAGCCCTCCCCACCTGCCAGTGATGCCCCCCTCTCCCCAGACCTGCCCGATTGGTAGGGGCCCCCTCCTCATTATCTCTGTCTCCTCCCATGTATGATGCAGCATCCCCATTTTCCTGGTGAAAACTGAGGTGAAGTACTCATTTAGTACCTCAGCCTGCTCCTCTGGGTCTTGTGCCCATCTCTCCCCTGATTTAATCCTGCTAATCTGCCCCTTCACCCTTCGTCTTTCCCCAATGTATCTAAAGAACCCCTTTTTCCCTCTGCTAATTTCTCTGGCCAGGTTCTGCTCCTTCCTTGCCTTAGCCACCCTCACCACTCTAGTGGCCCTTCTAGCCATCAGCTCATACTCCCCTCGATCCCTTTCACTCCTTGAGCACTTGAATTTCTTATAGGCTGCTTTCTTTCCCCGCACCACCTCCTGGACCTCCCTGGTCCACCAACAGGGTTTTTGGGCCCTACCGCATTTTCGTCTTACTCTTGCACAGGTGCTGATAGCATCCTGCACCCCTCTCCTGATGATTTCCCACCTACTATCAGCGTCCATGTCTGACCCAATCACATCCAAATGCTCCTTAAGGATCCTTCCCATTTCCTTAAAATCCACCCCTGAAGTCGGTTACTTCCGTCTTTGTGCAGCCTTCTACCCTCCTAGGTCCAGGCAGAACCAGACCGTGGCATGGTCCTCCCGCCAATGGTCCCTTACCTCCAGGCCCCAATCTGGTCACTGTCTGCCAGGACCACATCCAGTACCCATGCCTCCCTGGTGGGTTCCTCACCTGCTGAGTTAGAGCGTGTCTTGAAAGACATCCAACAACCTCTGATCCCTGGTCACAGAGGATGTCATAGTCTCCCAGTCTGTTCCTGGCATGTTTAGAGTCCCCTAACACCACCACCTTTCCTCTGCCCAGTCTGCAGTGTCTCCTAACATCTGCCACCAGACTGTCCTCAGCTCCTCCGCCAGGGCAGGGGTCTATACACCACTCCTATTTTACTCCTCTTCCCCCTGTTATCAAGGTGACCCAATCGCCTCCACGGTTCCCTCTGCCTCTTCTTCTCCCCTATGCCAATGCAGTTTTACTATCATTGCTACCCCTCCTCCCTTCCCTCCCCTGTCCTTCCTGAACATAGTGTAACCCTCCAGGTTCAGGTCCCAGTCATGTCTTGCAGTGGCCCAAGTCTCAGTGACCACTGCCATCCACTGCTCCCTCAGTTAACATCGCCTGGAGCTCAGGCATTTTATTGCCCAAGCTCCTGGCATTTAGCAGGACTATCTTCCACTCTTTCCCTATAGTTTCATTTCCCCTGCTCGTGTTCCCTTGGGGATTCTGTTTTCTCCTGGTCTGCACTTTGCCAGTTGGTCTTTTCCTGCAATCCTCCTGGTCCCCGGTGGGGGGACACAGAGTCCCTCCTTTATTGGCATCCCCTTGACTGCCTTTTCTCCCATCCCACCCCCCTTCACAAGTTTAAACCCCACTTTTCACCAATGAACTCCTCTATTTTCAACTTAAGGAGTCCCTCCTCCAAATTGAGATGTAGTCTATCTCTAGCATACAGCTCCTTATCCTCCCAGGTCTCCCCTAATCCCCATCAACCCATACCCTCTGGCATCACACCACTCCCTGAGCCACTGGTTTATCGCCCTAATTTTTCTTTTGTGTTCCCCCTTGCCCTTGGCACTGGCAGGATTTCTGAGAAGAAACTGTGCATCCTATGTCATGACAGACCCTGGCAAGCTCCTGAATCTTGCCTGTATCTCTAGCTCGCTATTTCCCTCAATGTCATTTGTGCCCAGGTGGACCAGTATGTCTAGGAACCCCACAGTCCTTGCCAGCTGATATACCTCATGCTTAGCCCTGTGCACCGTTAGTCCAGGGAAGCATCTTGTTCTAACTGGCCAGGCTTCTCCCTCCCTATCCCATTCGATACCCCTGATCATAGAATCCCCCAGCAGGAGCACTCTGACCACTCCTTTTCCTCCATTCCCCCCTTCCATGTCCCTCATCCTTTCTACCGGCCCCTCCACCCAGCTGGCTCCTTGTTCCTCCCCCTATCTGGGTGCCACATGCCACCCGCTCCTTATTTACCATGGCCACTCCCTCCCCTCCAATCCTATGCCTCTCCTCCTCCTGACTATCCTTCTGTACCTTGTTAATTCCCCTCTCACTGCTACGTAACTGGTCCTTCTCCCCATCTGCTAAACTAGCCTGGCTCTCATCCTCCCTTCCTTCCTGTCTCCATTTAGTTCCTCCTTGCTCGTCGTGCTCCCTGGCCTAACCCCTCAGCTCTCTTTACTGAATCCTCCTTGTACTTCTGGTCCTTTTTACCTTTCCTCCCAACTGGTCCTTCTCCTTGTGCTTTCCTCCCTCTTCCCCTGCTCCGATTCACTGCTCCCCATTCTCCTGCATTCCAGGTCCCCCTGTTCTTCCTGCTATCAGGCCCCTGCCTCTGCCCCCACTCCCACACCCTTTCAGTCTCTAACCCACCTCTGTCATGGCTACATCCTTGAGCAGAAGAAGAGAATTAAAACAGTTACTAAGTATAAGGTCTGATCCACCTCCCTGCCTTGCTTCCTTCTGTCCAGCACTGGCTATCCGCCTACTTCCCTGAGAATGTGTCCTCCATCCCCCCTTTGTGAGGTCCCCAGTTACCTGCCTGCTTCCTTGGTAGTGTCCTTTTGGGGCCCCCTCTGCCAGGGTCCCTATGTGACCCTGAGTATTCTCCTGCACTCCTTTCCTATACTCCCGCCCCCAGTGTGGGTGCAACCCTGTGGGAGATTTCCAGCCCCTTCCCAACCATACCACCCCCTTCCCCAGCTTTCTCCTCATCCCTAACCTCCTCCCTAAGCTGTGCTGGCTAGTAGCACTGGGCAACCACCAAACTTCCAAGCCCAGTCCAGTATCATGGCTGCTCCACACCCTGTGCACCCACCACCCTCCCAAAGATGCCGGCCCTAATGATGTGTGGTTCCATCCCTTTCAAATAGTTTTCCTTGCGTGAGCCACCAGGTTACCCCTATTCCAAGATACCCCACTGCCTAATCAGGTCACCCACTAATCCTAGAGACGGTCCACTGTACACAGTAACTCTGTTACTAGGTGCAGTACAACACATTAAACATGGAAGGAAAATGAACAACTCCCTAAGCTCCTCTCTCCGGCCTTAAATCCAACCCCAGTGGCTAGAACTACATGAGCTGCACCAGCAGCCTTTCCTCCAATTGCAGGGCAGGTCTTCCCTATAAATTTGCAGACTCTGGGGAGGGAGGGGTGGGGAGGCGGCGGTCTTGGGCAGACACCTGACAAGAGAGAGTGTATCAGCCCTGTGCTCCCCTCCAAGCCCTGCAGCTAAAGAACCAGGCCCAAGCAAATCCCACCAAACAGGTTTTAAATCAGAAGAAATAGGCCTCTACCAGGCAGCCTGTTACAAAGTGAAACATCCACAAAGAGCCCCACTTACAGCCACTAAATCAGTTTACAAACATCCAGAATCCCCAGAACAATACCCTGCTAGCCCTTAGAAGCAAGAAAGAAAGAACTAACCTACCAAGTAAAATCCACAAGAACCCAGTGAAAACAGCAGCAGCTACTGTCCTGGAACACAACTGATCCTGCCCCTTCAGTTCTTTCTGAGAAGACAAAGCAGCTAGCACCTCAACCTGATTCAGCCCTGTCTCCACTCAATTGGCTGGTGAGACCTGGCCAGACCATTAACACCCCTCCCCACTATGAACTAACCTTTACAGCTAATGGAGTCAGCACAAGGAATCAAAATTCAAGTCAAAGCCCCCAAACTATGTTTGCTGCCAAAAAACAGGTCTCAATTTAATCAGCTTCACTAACACCAAATCAAACTAGGCTTGAAATTAACAGATATAGGTCTTCAATTCAAATAACCATCTCCAAACAAATCCCACCAAACAGGTTTTAAATCAGAAGAAATAGGCCTCTACCAAGCGCAACCTGTTACAAAGTGAAACATCCACAAAATAGCCCCATTTACAGCCACTAAATCAGTTTAGAAACATCCAGGATCCCCAGAACAATACCCTGCTAGCCCCTTAGAAGCAAGAAAGAAAAGAACTAACCTACTAAGTAAAATCCACAAGAACCCTGTGAAAACAGCAGCAGCTACTGTCCTGGAACACAACTGATCCTGCCCCCTTCCAGGTCTTTCTTTCTTTCAAAAGTGGGAACAAAGAGGAAGCAGGGAACTACAGACCAGTCAGCCTCACCTCGGTAGTGGGGAAGATCATGGAAGCACTACTGAAGGAGAGATTGGTGGAACATCTGGTTGTCAATGGACTACAGGACCCAAGGCAGCATGGTTTCACCATGGGGAGGTCATGTCAGACCAACCTTGTTGAATTTTTTGACTGGGTGACTAGGGAGGTGGATCAGGAGGGCAGTGGACATGGCCTATCTGGACTCAGCAAGGCCTTTGACACTGTGCCACATAGAAGACTATTACACAAACTGGGGAATATGGGTGTGGGCAGGACAGTAGTATGGTGGGTAGGTAACTGGCTGGGTGGCAGGACACAGAGGGTGGTGGTAAATGGCTGTCACTCCACAGAGGGAAGAGTGACCAGTGGGGTACCACAGGGATCAGTGCTGGGACCAGTCCTATTCAACATCTTCATCAGTGACATTGCGCAGGACCTAGAAGGCAGAATTTCACTGTTCGCTGATGACACAAAGCTCTGTAACAGACTAGACACACCAGAGGGTGTAGACAGAATGAAAAGTGACCTGCAGAAACTTGAAGAATGGTCAGGGGTTTGGCAGTTGAAATTCAATGCAAAGAAGTGCAAGATAATGCATATGGGGTACAAAAACCTTGGCACAATATATCAGTTGGGGGGTGAGGATATAGCATGCACCAAGCAGGAAAGGGATCTTGGGGTTGTCATCTCTGATGACCTCAAGGTAGGAAACAGTGTGACAAGGCAGCAGGTAAAGCAAATAGAATGCTGGGATGTATAGGCAGGGGCATCACCAGCAGGAAAAGGAAGTCATAATTCCCTATACAAGACACTAGTGAGGCCCCACCTAGGGTACAGTGTACAGTTCTGGAGACCACACCTACGTAAGGACATAGACAGGGTAGAGAAGGTTCAGAGGAGGGCAGCAAAGATGGTGCATGGATTGCATCACAAGTCCTATGAAGACAGGTTGAAAGAACTGAACATGTACTCCCTGGAGGAGAGGAGGGAGAGAGGGGATATGATAGAGACATACAGGTATCTTACAGGGAGGAACAGGGTGCAGGAAAACACTATTTTAAGTGAAAAAGATGTTCCAGGACTAGAGGCATGGGATGAAGTTGGAGGAGGACGATTCAGAGGAAACATGAGAAAGAATTTCTTCACAGAACGGGTGGTGGACAAGTGAAACACCCTGCCAGAGGAAGTGGTGGGGGCTGAAACAATCACGGGATTTAAGAATGCATGGGATAGACATAAAGAGAATTCTGGAGGTCAGGGGTAAGGGCAACAGACTTCTAGGAAAACAAACTGAACTTACAAGCTCAAAAGGCAGACTGGGTGGGCTATAGGCTCTCATCTGCAGACACTGTCTATGTATCTATAATCTATGTGACAAAACCCATGAACCATCCATCCCATGTTTTCCCTTCATAAATTTGTCCTCTTCTTTGTTCCAACAGCACTACAGCAGCCACCATCTCACTCTTCCCGATACTCTCTGATTCTTCATATTTACAGCAGCATCTCTACTTGCTAATGCTGAATATGTCTACATACTCCCCATTCAAATTTTTCTTTAAGTAGCTAGTGGTTCATGCTCCCCTATTATCATCCTGAGGCTCCTTTATCTCTTGTTCCTTTTCCTACACTGTCAGCCACCTTCTCTGCCTCCCGTTGTCTTTTTCTGACCTTATCTCGGCTAAGGCTGATTCCATCTGTCCCAGACCTCCTGTCCCGAGGGCCGCAATAATTTGGCCTATCTAATCTTTGATGCTTTCTTTCATGATGCCTAATACTTTACATGTGGCCTTATCCATTCCCTATGGTCTGTTGTCCTCAGGATGGCCTGGTCTGGTCTCCTGCGGCTGGGTGCTTTGTTGAGGCTGAGGAACCGGTGGGCAGTGGGTACCCAGTCTGGGCTTCAGTAGTGGGACTACCACCTGGTCCTGAGGGGGTACTGATGGTTCTGGTACTTGGGGCAATAGTGGGACTGGGCTGGCTGCACCCTTCTTGGGCTGCATGGCCTCCCCACTAGTCTATTTTCCCCACCCCCTTTCCCTTTACCCACTTTCCTCTTTTCCCCAGATCTCCCCGGTTCCTCCCGTTCTACCATCTGCCACATCTTGTTGGCCTTCTCTGCTAATTCCACAATAGCCTTGTAGGCATCCTCTTTTGTTAGCCTGTTCTGTTTTGGTGCCATCTCTCTGCCTTGGGAACCTGTATAATTGCTGTGAAAAGAACTGAGAGAAATATCCTCAGTAATGCTCCATATTGTTATTATAACCTCACCTCGTCTTACCCAGGATACACCCTTCCTTACTATTTATTTTATATATATATATATATATAGTATTTGGAGGGGCTTTTTTTTTTTGCTAGGCTTCTTCATTGTCCCTGCCTGTCTTCTGTGAGCATCATAGACTAAAAGCTCTGTCCTGTAACCCATCCATCTGCTTCAGCCATCCATTTTGATCCCTTTGGTCATTCCTCTAGCATCCCCCCACGTCGTTCTCGCTTCTGCTCGTTTCTGCGGTTCAGTGTGTATTAAAGTGGTCTTTTTTCCTTTTTTTTTCTTTTTTGTGCTCTCTCCCTATTCTGTGCTCTCTCCCTCACCTCGTTTCTGTTCCTTTCTGACCAGCCATTGCCTTTCTTTGTCAGCGTCTGACAGTGTAGGCCCTCCCCTTTTTCGTTGATCCATGTTGTTGTCCACAGGCTCGGTGGCCTGCTCCTTTCCTCATGTGCTCCAGGCCTCTCCCGGGCTACACTCCCCCAGCTCATGTAATTGGAGCTCTTCATGCTCTCTCTCTATGTTGAAACACACAGGCCCAGTATCCTTCCATTTCTCGGCCTCTGCCCCCCCAAATGGCTCTTTCCCTTTCAAGAGGCCCTACCGTGGCATGTGACATCACGCCACATGACCTTATCTTGTTGACTCTATCCTTTGGCCCTACTGCTGGCCTGCTTTATACTTTTGAGTCCCCCCTTGAAGCTCACTCGAATGACCTCCTTTTCCTTCTAAGCTCGTGCTTGGCATCCTGCTCTTCTTTCCTGCAATCTAGCCAGCAAAGCTTTTAGGCCTCTGTCCCCCATTGCATAGTTTCTACCATCTTGTGAGGCCCAACCCTGGCATCTTATGCCCCACAGTGTGGCCTCATCCTGTGCCCTCTCCCCATGGCCTTTAGCCAAATAAAGCACCATTACTACAGAAATGCTTGAAATAAGCCCAACAGTACACAAACTTGCCGCTGAGAATCTACAGATGCCTACTACAGCTTTCTGTCCTAGAGGGACTCAAATGGAATCTCTTCCAGTTACAGCAAGGCCCCATTGCGGCATCTGACGCTATGCCACGTAGCCTTACTCGCTCACCCTACCCTCTCTGCTTCCCCTCACCACTTGCACTCTTCTTTCTTTTATGATTTTGAACAACAAACCTCCCTAAAGCTCCCATCTCATCTTGTCTTAGGCCACTTCTAAGCCTCACCACTTAGGTTGAAGTTTTTTTAGGCTGGCCCTGATCGTGCACTCCCTCCATTTTCTTTGCTTCCACCTGCCTCTTCCCAGGCCCAAAAACTCCCTATTTTGCTCTCTTTCTCCCTCTGCTGTCAGTCCATCCTGCTTCTAAGCGGGCCTCTCCATCTCTTCTTTGCAAACAATTTTACAGAACTACTCAGGACTATCCATCTTTCTTTTCCAAACAACTTTACCAAACTACACAGAACTTGCATTCTCTTGTTCTCCATCTCTATCAATTCCACATATTCTGTCAAAGCAAAGCCCTGTATTCAAGCCACCAACAGTCATTTTTTTTACTGTTTTTCCTCTTGTGCTAGCTTACCTTTTATGATGTCTCACCACAAACCATTTTTTATTGTTTTTCCTCTTGTGCTAGCTTACCTTTTATGATGTCTCACCACAAACCACTTGCCAGCTTGCGATTCGAACTGCCAATCTGATGTGTTGTAGTTTCTGTAAATAGCCCAACAAAAACTTCAGCAAAAAGTGGCTGAGCCACCACCACCATGCTGGCCCTCATCGCCTTCTAGCCTCAGCTTCCTGTCTACCTACCCATTGTTTGCTCCCCAGTCCCTCCCTTAGCTCCTCCCCTTTTCTGAGCACATCGTCTTGCCTTAGAGGGTAGGGGTGCACCAGGACAATTTGGTCTGCCCCATAAAGGGCAAACTCTATTATTCTCATCTTATAAAAAGCTGATCATTTGAGTTTCAATGCTGAATTGAAGTAGTGGAACTCTTTCTCTGTGAGAAATCAGCTTGTCTGTATCACAGCTCTTAGTTCTTTATAATCAAAACTCTGATTTTTTTCTAACTATATAAAACAAGGCTGTTTAATGAACACAAAATAAACCAAAATTTTGCTCATTCACAGAAACAGTTTGTCTTTTATTGTAGCCTTCATAAATACAGTCATGTAAGAACATTTTTTATGTCAGATTGACAAACAGGTGCCTGTCACACTCAGCTACAGTATTTTAAGCACATGTACTGTCTGAACTCACAAATTTCAGTTCTTTGGAGGTTTCTGTGTAAAGGTAAATCATGTATGTATATGTATAAAGTATTTTATTGATTGGTCATTTGACCATTTCATCAAAGCAAACCAGAGACCTGGGTTTGAATCCCTGACCCCCACTTGCATACTGTGTGACCCTGAGCAAGTCATGTAACTTCCTCGTGCTCCCAGGCTGCACCTGTAAACAAGCTTTCAGCTAAAGTGTCTCCTGGTAAAACAAAGATAAAAAAGTAAAAAGCATAGACGTGAAATTTAAATTTATTAAAACCCAGTACAAACATATAATTATGCATTATGAACATGTTAAGTGTGCAAAAACATACATTTTGATTACCACAAGTTCTTCAACCTAATAGGAGATTACTATATTTAAGCCTGATTCTGGTAATAGATTCCAAATAACCTAATACAGATTTAATTATGTGATCATAGTCTGTTGTAAAGAGAATCTTTGGTAACAAATCTTGATCCTTGGTTTGAACAATAGACCATATTGGAGTCGGCCAGTGGTCTCCAGGTCTAGTGTACCGAGGGCAAACAAAATGATGTGCTGTAAGTTTTCTATTTGCTGGAATCTGCAGGAACAATAGTGCTCTTGGATGGTAGTTAGCTTATTATATCTTGCCTTTAGTATATTGCTGGAAACTGTTCCAGTCTGTATTTAATATATAATTGTCTTTGATTAAATTCATGTAATACATCCAGATAATATCTGTACTGTATTTATATGTCAAATCATTTTGGACTAACCATGGCATAATTTGATATCTGCTAATGCCATGTAAATCATGAATGTTAAAATATTCAACTAATTTGTTTGAGAAAAAAATTTCTGTATTTTAAGCTTATTTTAACACCTCTGGTTACATAGTTTTCCAAAAAGGCAAGATTTGTCTCTTGCAGTAGATAATAAACTTTCTTCAACCAACTAGATTGGAGTATTCCATTTCTATTTCAATCATATTTTTCCACTAGGCAAAGGTATGGAAGCCTATGTGATTTCACGTGGGAAATCTCTATCCAGTAATTAACTTTTCCTGCAAATAAAAATGCCATGAGTCTGCGTAATCCTAGTTCAGCTCTGATTATAAAGCTGGTATAGGGTAACTTAGGCCCATACTAGATTTTATTAATTTATTCAAGGAACTTCTAAAATGTCAGCGTTATCTGTATCCCAAATCTCTGCATTGTATGTTTGGGCATAGTACCTAGCTTTGAGTGCATTAATTAATGGTCTAATGGAGTTGCCCCATATTTTCTGTTAAATAGATTTAATGAATGGCGGTTTGTTTAAGTTCAGTTTTTAACTGATTAATGTGATTAGTCCATTGATCATCAGGTGTAAGAGGCAGGCCTAAATAAGTATATTGTGGCACCATTTTAATTGATTCTCCTCATGCTGCCATGTTTTATTTATTTGTTTAAATCCAGACTGTACAAGGGAAAATAGCATCAAATCATCGACATAGCACCAATGCTTCACAGTTCCTGGAGAGAATTTTCGGTGAATCAGTGGTAGAAAATGCTAGTTGAGTCAGTAACTTATCAATATAAATAGAAAACAACAAGGGTGCTAAAATGCTCCCTTGTCTCACACCCTGTTAGTTGGAAAACTGGCAGAGAATTGTTCTTTAACCCTAACCTGACCTATGCCCACATGTTTATATACAGGGCACTTACAATTGCACCCAATTCTTCAGAGATCCCCCATTTTATCATAAGTTTCCACAGGCAACCACATGATACTGTGTCGAATGCTGAACTAAAATCAATGAATACAACATATACTTTTTGTTTCGGTATTTTGATGTCTTTTTCATAGATGTGACTTATAATAATACAATTGTCTATGGTACAGTAACCAGACCTAAAGCCAGCTTGGTATTCTGATAGTCCTCCAACGTGATTGATTTGTTCTAAGAGCCTTCTTAATATAATTTTGGAAAAAATCTTACCCATGTTATCTAGGAGAGTTATTGGCCTATACATAAGAGGGTTATTTTTATCACCCTTTGTATAGATAGATATGATAATTACTCCTTTCCATGAAGTTGGAAAGTTAAGTGTAGAGCAGCAAAAGATGAAAAATCTAGTAAGAATATTGGCCCAATGTGATGGTGCAATTAGATAAGCTTCTGCTGGTATTAAGTCAGGCCAACAGCCTTGTTTCTTTCTAAGATATTTATTGAAAACATACTTCAGGGATTGGTATACTTGAAATTTGCTATCTCAGTTAACCTTGCATTATTAGCACTATCAATTAATGGGTCATAGAACATGTTGGTATAATGGACTACCCATGCGTCTAGTGAGATATGTGTGTGAATCTCATAGTTGAGATTATTTCTTCCCTTTGCAACTAGTAGCCAAAAAGAGTGATTGTTGTTCTTTCTTATTATGGTTAAGATTTTATTCCATTGCTTGATTTGATAATCTTTTTGTTTTGTATTCAAAAATATCTTATAATTTTTCCTAGCTTTGTTAAATAACTTACATTTTTCTCTATTTTTAAGGTGGTGGGTTAATCTAGTTAACCAATTTAGTTTCTTTTTCTCTCTCTGGCACTCTGTATCGAAGCAAGTAGTCATATTTTTATTATTGCTGTTTATAGAGTAAATGCCATTAAGTAGCTCTTATTTCATCAGTACATGAATGAATTATTACATATTCCTCATTAGCATTGATGGTCTCATCAAACCTACTTATATATGACAGTATTATTTGAATAATTATAGGCTCACATGAATTTTGCCATTTAATCCTATTTTGATTTCTTATCTCTAGTTGTGGTAGTGGATAACAATTATTTATAATCGAATGGAGAAATATTAATTTGGGTACAATAGGCAAATGATCACTGCTCTGAATTTAACTTGACAGGTGTCCCAGAAGTCCATTTCCCCATTCCAAAATATACAATCTAATACCGAAGAACCTAGTGGGCCACAGTAAGTATAATTTCCAGTACTATCCCCAGTTAATCTGCCATTTAGGGGTGCTAAGTTGTAAGTATTAAGAATTTCCATGAGTCTTTGCCCAGCATTATTTACTTTCTCATTTCTTGTGTCTCTACTATATATTTATGGGCTTTGTCATGACACAGATTATGAACATCAATTCCTGAATAACCATCATATGCACCAATTCTTGCATTAGAGTCCCTGCAAAGGAGGATATTTTTACAGGCCATGCTATTCCAACTTATATTTATTATGTCATCTAACTTTTTCCAAATTGACTCCTGATAGTATTTAGAACTAGTGTGTGTGGGGGGGGGAGGGGCATATGAATTTATTATGCAAAAGTTTTTCTTATTAAATTGAACCAAGAGAACTTGAAAATTATCTCTATTCATTATTGATTTTGCCTTAATATTCCTATCAACCTTTACTCATATAACTAACCCTCCAAAGTATCTGCCCATTTTGCAATTTTCTTCCCAGGAACCTGGAAGGTACTGTAACCATTCAATTCTACATCAAAATCAGCTATATGCCAGGTTTCCTGTAGGCAAATAATATAGCGTTTATTTACAAAGTCACTCCAGTCATTGTCTGCAAATTTGGCAAGCAGCCGTGACACATTCCATGTTAGGAATGGAAAGGCATCATCATCATCCTCCTCTACATTCTTAGAAGTCTGTCCATCCATTAGTCAGTTTTCTTGTGTTTCCAAAGTGTCAAAGTTATTTGCAATTGGTATATTATAAAGCACATCTCCTTTAATACTTATAGGTTGATGCCTTTTTTTTGTCCAATCATCTCTTTCTCCCTTAACAGGGAGTCTATAGGGCCAAAATTATCCCATCTCAGTAGATGGTATTACTATGTGTAGTCCCATAGCATCCATTAGTCCTGTATTTTCCATTGTTTTATTGTAAAGACTTACATATTCTGTTGTGATTTGTATTTGCTTGCACTCTGGATCATTGTCCATCCTAGCAGCAGATGGCATCCTAGTTTTCTATTGCGATGTTTAGAAGTTGCTCCAACAAATCCAAAAGAATTGCCTTCAGTTTTCTGTCATTTTCATTCTTATTCCTACTTAAACCATATAAGAAAAATGTTTTATTGACTCTATCTTCATTTTCTTTTTTGTCCTTCTTTTTATCTTTGCTGGTTTCCTTTAACATTACACTGTCTATGATGTGTACATCTGCCCTATCTAGAACTGAAGCCTTTTCTAGTATTTGATCAGCTATTCTAGTGTCTTGGATTAGCACATCTACTTGACCTGTTTTTGATGTGCCATTCCAAAGATGCACATCTACAATTAATAAATCATTTGTTGGCATTTTCAGGGCTTGCATAAATAGATAGAACACAGCTTTCTTTATTTTTCCTGAATTCTCATTGGGAATTGCTTTCGGGCAAAGTATACTTATTTGTTTTTTTGTTTTGTTAATACCATGTAATTTGCCATTTAACAGATTCCTGTTCACAAAATCTACAGAACATCCAAACCTTTTCAGAGCACCATTATTTATTCAAATTTGGTTTGCATTTCTTGGGGTAGTACAGAAAATAAACACACATTCTTCACCATTCATATCCCTGTCTCTCCAGATTTGTACTACATCAGCTGTTGTTATATCAGAACCAGTTCCTGCCCTAAGCAGGTGTACAATCTTGTCCATAGTTGGACCCAATGATACATTTTCCTTATTATTATTATAATCAAATAAGCACAAAATAGCACATTCATTTATATCAAACAACTCTCCCTGTGAAGTATAATTTGTTGGTTCTTTTCCAACCTATCCGGAGATGTTTTGTGCATACCATTTGTCTTGTGCTCAGTAGAATGTTTGCCTGGAGGTCTAGATTTACTCCAGGCAGCCTGTTTATCCCTTAAAGTTTTTTTTTTAATTCTGAGTCAACTTTATCTATTTGTGCAACTATGTCAGCTATCTTTAGAGTTTCTTTGATGTGTAAATTCTTGGAAAATATTTCTATCTGGTAGCATGTCATTAATCTGTGCAGTAAATCTATCAAAATGTTCCACTGTTGTTTGCTTCCCAGTGTTACTTATTCCTTCCACATAAACTTTTTTGTGCTTTCCTATGGTTTGATTTTTTTCATTATTCTGATGTTGTATTGGTCCATCCTTTAAGGTCTTCTTCTTCCTTTTTTTCCTTCTGTTTATTTCCTTGTTTATTGCCAACTATCTGTTTAGTGGGTGTAACTGGGATATTTACTGAAGGAAAGTCATGGAGATTCTAGATAGAGTCCTCCATAGCTGTTAAGGGGGAGCCTTCTGGTATAAATAACTTTTCCATTGTATTTAATATATCATCAAGTCTTCCTCCATTTATCGCTATATTTTCCTTTATAGTGTCCAGCTCATATTTAAAACTAATTGATCCAAAATCATCAAATAAGCTGCATAGAGATTAAGCATAATTTTTTTCATGTCCTCAGTAAGTGCAAATGGATAATTAATGACAGAGTCAACAAGTTGGATTTAATTTTGGTTGGATCAGTACCCTTAATTGGAGAATTGAACTGTTTAAGTCCATTTATTGTATTTTGCAACTCTTGTGGTATGCTTTTTAAATATGTTTGTCATTTAGGCTTTTGATTAATTTCACTAAAATAGTCAGGTGAAAAATCACGAGACTGAAACATATCTGACATAGGCATAGTGTAACAGAATTTGTGTGGGTCCTCATTAGCTGACAGGTTCTCAGTTTTACTCTGATTGGTATTTATATTGCTTCTACAATCTATATCTAATTTGGATGTGAAGCTAACATTATTGCACAAGTAACTCGGTATGAATCACTTTCATAAAACATTTTGGAGATTTGGATAATCTTGACTCACATGAGGTCACATTTTCAACTAGTAGGCTGGTTTATTTTCTTGTGTGTCTGCTATGATAATTACATTTGATTCATCATCCTGTATTTGTGCCAACTCAAAATGATCTATCATTTTAGTTTGTTTTGTTTTACAGACTTCAATATATTTTCCCATACTTATTCTTAGCGCTTCACTTTTCCTATCTTTTTGTTGTGTGAATTCACTTCCTGAATTCCCTTTTCATAATTATTAGCATATACTACCCTAAGCCATGTCTGGTTAACCAGTGGGCAATTGATGGAGGACAATCAATTTTGCCTCAAGTTCTTGTTTTCTTGTACGCACCATTTTAGTTGAAAAGATTGCTTTTTACTATGGAAGTATAACAAGCTGCAACTGTTTCCTGAGCAAACACTTTTATCATAAAATATAGTGCAGAATATCTTAGAAATATCTAAAATATCCTGGGTGATATTTACCCAAACAAGTATTTAGCAATCCAATCAAACCAATCCTAAAATACAGAAATACAGAAAATTGAAAAGCTCCAAGCCAGAATAAAATGATTTTACCAAATCACTGTTCAGAATTGTCCATAATAAATAAATCTTGCAAGGAGTTCTTATTCTGCCTTTAGTCTTATGTTGTTGCATACTATATACAAACACATCATAGTCCAAAGTACATTAATTCCCAATTTTCATATGCGATCAGAATTTTACTCTTTTAGTTCCTCATGGACTGCAGAGACCTCCCAGAATTCATGCTGTACTTGAGCAGTCTGTCTATAGTCATATTTGCAACATCGGTCTTAAATAAATTTGTTTGCAGAATTCATAGCTTTTCAGTAGAGTGTCTATGTGGGCATGTTGCTTTCCCAAAAGTCCTGTCAATCACTAAAATAATATAACACAAAAAGAACAAAAATAAATACTAAAAGGAAGCCTCAATTTATGTTGCAGACACTAATCAGTTATGTGGGTAGATAGCCAAATACCCCAGTTTTACTGCTATAAAATTCAATACAGGAATAGATACATATGCAACTATCAGTTTATTATTAATTTATCATTAGTTTAATTATGCAATTATACATTTATTCATAATCTATGGATACCTGTAAAAAATATAAGATGTCAGCTCAAGTTGCTATTAGTCTATTATTCTCTCTACAAGTTAGTGAACTTACTTGTTCTTGTGAATCAAAGTCACACATACACACTGGCAACAACCAATCAATCAATCAAAATCTTTATTTATTCAGGCGAACATCATTGAGCGTAGCTCATTTACAAGATGGACCTGAGTGGTCATACAAAGAAGGATACAAGTTTTATACAAAGACATGACAATAAAATAACATTAATACAATCAATTAGATGAGAGATATATACAAAATTTACAGATATACAAGGCACAGTGACAATAACTTAAAACCTGTAAAAATGAAGAGGACATTCGATATAGGAGGGATAATATTCAGATAGTAGGGCTTCTGTAGGCTTTTTATACGAAGTGGAATAACTGACAGGGTAGAAGAATGGGAACCAACATAGTGGATTACAGAAGGGAGGGTGGGGGTTGGGTGGGAGACTAGGCCTTATGGAAGCAGTTGCACAGTTCTGGGAATAGGGTGGTGTATAATTTTTTGAAGGATGATAAGGGTAAGAGGGTATTCAGATTCATAGATTTTTGGAGTGAGTTCCAGATAAATGCTAGGGAATAGCTGATAGCAGCCCTCCCAAACCGGGTGCAGGTATTGGGAATCTTTAGCATAATGAGCTTATTGATCCTTAGGGTGTATGGCCTGGATGTGATTCGGGTGAAACAGTCTGAGATGTAGGAGGGGAGTTTGTCTGATAAAGCTTTATAGATCCAGATTGCAGCATTCTTTTTTCTTCTGTGCTGTAGGGATGTCCAATTGACTGCATTGTAAAGAGAGCAATGATGGGTGCTGGAGGGAAGGTCTGTAATAAATCTGATGGCTCTGTGATACAGGGTGTCCAGTTTATTTAAGAGGGACAGGGAGCAGTGGCCGTAGAGGAAATCAGCATAATCAATGAGGGATAGGAATGATGCCTAGATTAATCTTTGTTTGGAGTCTCTTGTAAGGTAGTGTTTTATTCTATAAAATAGGCCAAGTCTTTGCCTCAACTTTTTTAGGAGCTCTTCAACGTGGACAGAGTAGTCAAGCTTATTGTCAATCCAGACTCCAAGATATTTGAATTTATCCACAAATTCCAGATTTTCTCCAAATAAGGTGGATAATTGTGGGGTGGTGAATGATGGGGTAGTGGAAGAGCAACTCTTGGTGGCAAAGAAGATAGCTTTTGTTTTTTTGGCACTTAGAAGTAGTTTTTTTTCCAACAGGTTGTGTTGTAGGATGGAGAATTCTGACTGTAACAGTTCACAGGCTTTAGATGGTGAGGGATTACTGACATATAGAACAGTATCATCTGCAAAAAGGTGAATGTTAGATTGAGAGAGGTTGGAGTCAATGTTATTGATATAAATGGCAAAGAGGATGGGGCCCAGGATAGAGCCTAGGTACACCTCTTAGTAGTGGTTTAGAGGTAGATAGGTAACTTCCATTTTTACCAGTTGTAACCTTCCAGAGATAGCACCTGAACCAATTGAGAGGGAGTGAATCAAGGCCTACGGAGCTAAGAGAGGAGATTAATGATTCATGATCCACTGTATCAAATGCTTTACTCAAATCCAGGAACACAGCACAGGTACTATTCTTTTTATCCACAGCAGTCTGCCAATCGTTGGTGACTTTGGCTTTCAACCAAATGCTGAGTGAACCTTTAAGTAAGCTGCAGTGATGAGATATATAAGCTGATGTTCTAAAAAGAAAATTGCCTCATGGCTTCTACACACACTATAACTGCAAGCTATAACTATCCAGTCAAACTTTGCTTGAGCATTCATTCAGTCTATGAATCTATTAATTGGCCGAGATTGAACCCAAGACTGAACCCTTGCAGTAGATAGCTACCAAACTGATCTGAACACCAACTTTGTTCATGTGCAGTTTAAGTACTGTGAAATGATGTGATTGCAGCTGTCTGAGTGGCACAAAAATGAAAACAAAAAATAAAATCCTTTTGTATGTGTATATTTTATGTGTACTTAAGTATGCTCCCGAAGAAAGAACAAAATCCGATCATAGGATATATATCTAATTGAATCTTTGAGTCACCCTACAAGTTAGCACTATGTTTGTTAAACTCACATACAAAAAGTAGATTTGCAGAAAAATACACAGAACTCATCAAAGAGCCATTCCAATTTACACTAATAATAAACCAGCAAAACTTAACTTAGATATCACTGGGCTTGGGTGAAAATATAGAATATATAGGGCTGGATATTCAAACTGCGCCATTCTGTGGTGCAAACCCTTTGCATGCTGCTCAAAAAGGTGAGGGTGTGGCCGGGCGATATTCAATGGAGTTGTGCTATTGAGCATCCTTTGAATTTCACCCTGGCCACAACCACTATGATGGCGCAGTGGAACTTGCGCCACTGCAAGTGGTCAGAGTGGAGCATTCAAGATGCAGTGGTGCAAGTTCCATTGCGCCATGCGCAAATTTCTGATATTCAAAAGGTGACATGCAAATGGGGCCATAAGTTATGCAAGGTGCAGGGGGGCCATTTGGATCTACTTATGGCCCCATTTTCATGCCATTAGCATGCAGGTGCACCGATCCCCAACAACTTGCCCCTGGAGCTCTGCCAGGCAGCAGCCATCAGGGACCGACGCCCCCTGCAGCCCGATCGTGGGCAGGAAGTAAATCTACCCCCCACTGGCCCGATCGGCGGGCATAACAGTATTAAACCCCCACTGGCCCGATCACAGTTAAAATTGAACTGAAACCCTCAACTGGCCCGATCGCGGGCATAACAGAAATGACCCCTCAGCCTGATCGCAGGCAGAATGGTATTCAACCCCACCAAGACCAATATCCCTGGTGGTCCAGTGGACTCGAAGCCCGATCATGGGCATTAGAGTCAAACCCCCAGGTCCAATTTCCCTGGTGATCTGGTTGCCCCCACCCCACCACCCACCCATGGAGCCCCACCACCCTGCCCCCATCAGCTGGCAGGCGACAGCACCCCACCCGCCTGCCACCCTGCTGCCCCACCCCGACTGCTGGGTAGGGCTGCACGCCCATTGGTTCAGAGCAAGAGCCAATGGGTGTGCAGCCCATACCATACAAGGCAGTCCAGATATGTGAATGAATGAATGCCACTAGATCACCAGGGAAATTGGACCTTGGGGGGGTTTGACTCTAAGGCCCGTGATTGGGCTTCACGGTCCACTGGACCACCAGGGATATTGGTCTTTGGGGGTTGAACACCATTCTGCCCGCTATCGGGCTGGGGGTCATTTCTGTTATGCCTGTGATTGGGCCATTGGGGGTTCATTGCTGATATGCCCATGATTGGGCCATTGGGGGTTTCATTACTGTTATGCCTGCATCGGGCCAGTCGGGGGGAGTGAGATCTCCACATGATTGGGCTGCAGGGGGCAAAAGAACAAGTGGAGAGCCACCCACAGGTGGCAGCTGCTGTGTTGCACCCTGCAAGTGGCAGCTCACCTGTGGGTGGCCCTCAACTTGCTCCTTTTTTTTCCAGCTCAGAGTTGTGCAGGCGCAGGTTGGGGGTTGCACCTGCATAACTCTGCACAGCCCGGCTGAATATCGGGCTGTGCAGTTTATGCATGGTTCCTCCCCCTCCAGTTGAGCATGCCTTCATTAGCATAGTGCTGTTGCTCAGCATGACTTGGGGGGTGCAACTGCCTCCTGCTGAGTATGGCAGAATGGCACATTTCGGACTTGCGCAGGCGCAACCCTATTGCGCATGACGCAACCCTTTTGAATATCCAGCCCATAGAGCATAAAACATAAGACATAAACATAGACCAGTACAAGTACTAAAGGATTGTTAAAAGCTCAAAGAGGAACACTTCTTCTGCTCCTTTGTTAGACCTCTGTCCCGCTACAGTCCATATATCCACACATAGGATACACAAATGTTTTCTGTATGTTTTCAGAATTGTTGCCAGAAAGTCCTGAATAACTTCTCTGTCTTACACCGGTCAATCTATCTGTGACTGCTGAGTAAACAAGCTCTCATTTCAAGTCTTCTGAATGGCCTCCACATTAAAGCACAGCTCCAGCCTGCTCCACTGACCCAGCTTCTCAGCTCCCAGCGGCTCTCTTCCTGTGGTGAACAGTGAAAAAAATGAGAAAAAAAAACAACTGACCAAGCGGAGCAGTGTATGTGATAAGATTTTCTGGTAAGACTGCACTTTTTAAGCACTTGATGGCATACCTGTTCTGAAAATAAAACATGCAGTGCAGTCCTGCTACCTGTGTCTCCTCCACAAACACAGGCATGTGTAGCAAAGAACACAGCTGTTAGTTGGCAGACTTTCTGGCTCCAGTAGTGGAATAAGGTCACATCATCTATGTGTATAACTAGAAACAATATATGGCATCCCGATACACCATGTATCTGCCCCACAGTTGAGGCAGCAGCTGCAGTCTACTGCCACCTGTTTCCTGCCCCACAAGCCTCCTGCCTTCTTCTTCGCTATAGAGACTGCTGCACCCTGTTGCCCACGTCTTCTCCCATACAGTCAGGGATTCTGCACCCTGCTGCCCCCTGCCCAAACAGTTGGGGTTGCTGCACCCTGCTGCCCTCTCTCCTCCACTCTCACAGTTAGGGACACTGCACCTGTTGCTTGTGTTCCTGTCTCCACAGTCAGGGCTTCTGTGCTGTGTTAAGCCCTAGAGTGCCAGTTTCCCTGCCTCCACAGCTGGGGCTGCTGCACTATGATTCAATGGCCATCAGAGGTGGGCTTTTGCTGCATCCTGCCACCCACTTCCATTCCCCTAAATGGGCAGTGCTGCTGCACCACATGTACCCCATCTCACAGTCAGGGATGCTATACACTGATGTCCCCTGTGTCCTGCACCACAATCAAGACTTCTGCACCATGCTGTCCTCTGTCACCACAGACAGGGCTGTTGCACCCTGCTCCTTTTTACACAGTTGGGGTTGCTGTGGCCCGCTGTGCCCTACGGTCCTATGCCTCTGCAGTTATGAACATAAATTACAGTTACAATGATTTACCAACATATTCTACATGTCAGTTTAAGAGATACATTCATTTAATAATATTGCATACAAAGGGCACCAAGAGGACCTATAAAACAAATACTGATGAGGGGAAAGACAGAAAGAAAACAAGAGGGAAGATCTAACTCACAGAAAAGCACACAGGAAACAAAAAGTGAGGGTGAAAATCAAAAGGAAAAAAAAGGTAGGGTCCAACATGAGATTCTGACCTCCTAGCAGCTTAAAGTGACTGGGAGGTAACAGGGATGAGGGAGGCACCAAGCAGAGATGTGAGTGTAAGAACTCCATAATTCATGATTCAGATCTGTCTCCTGGTTAAACAATTGAAAATAAAAAAAAAAAGAGGAAGAAGGGGTCCCATTTGTTATGACATAGCTCCTGCTTTCTGATGGTTGCCAAAGATAGTCTGTTGACAAGAGCTAGGTTGGAAAGGGTGGAATGCCAGGTGCAGATCTATGGGAGAGAGAGGCACTCTTCCAGGCTGTCAGTAGGAGGCATTTAGCTTCCATTAATGCTTGTAGTAGCCAGCATTGTAAGGGGGCTGATATAGATGGAATACCAGTAAGGAGTCCTAAGATCACCTGTTCAGGGTTAAATGATATGAGTGTCACTAATACTCAAGATCAATTGGCCAGCACCACCTGCCATCAGCTCAAGAGATTGGGGGAACTCCAAAGAATGTGGAAAAGTCCTATTGCCAGCTGCCAGCAGCTCCAATACAGCAAGTTCAGTGATGGAGCACTAGTATATAGGACCTGAGGTGTCCCGTACCACCTGTGTAAAATCCTAAAGCAGATTAAGTGGCTCTTGTTATCCTGAAGAGCACTATAGGCCAGGGTAATCCCCAAGTACCATAATTCAGGGGGAATATACTTATTAAGTTTATGCTCCCATTTCTCTTTGCTCTTATCCAGGAGAAGGGGAAGGATATCCCATAATATAGAATTTGTCTTATCCGCTTAACCCCAGTACTGGTAGCAGAGTAGAGTTGTTGTAGAAAAAAATATAAAGCTCAAATTATTTTTCTCAAAAGTCCAAAGAATATGCTCAATGTCAAATTTCCTTGTAAGTCCTTTTTTTGGGGCCCCAATGTTTCACCTTATGGCTTCTTCAGGAAGCTTATTGTCCCAAACATTTTAAAAAATTATACCATTAAGGTATATCAGTTCTACATCAATTACATTCCCCAAAAATTATTTTTTAGTATTCTTACACTTGTCTATAAAGCAACTTCTCATACCTGGTAATATCCTGTATCACATTGTTTCACTAAACTTCTTTTTGTTTCAGATCCTTTTCTGTTTTTTATCCTGTAACAAATGTGTAAGGATTACTATTATATATAGAAAGTAATTACCTCTAAATCATATTCTAGTTCTTCTTGTCCCACACATATGGTTTTATCCATGGCTGTATATTTATAGTCGGTAAATTACAGAGTACCTCCTTGACTCAGCAGTTCCACATCAAATACGTAACAGGAGCTAAGTCTCTTAGATGGTATATCTCATGTTTTTTCCCACTCAAAATATGAGTTAATTATATAATATTTTGTTGATTCCTTATTATTGTTGTATAAGTTAATTATTGTGGATGCCACCCCTCTTGGATTCCAACCTGGTTGCTGGTCCTCCACTACTAGAGCACACCCCCTCTTACCCTGCTTGAGCAGGGCAGGCCATTAAGGCCCCTATGCACATCAGGGTGATAACACCAAAGAAGGCAGGGCTAAAGGTGTCAACACAGTGATATGCAGGCTATGCCAGGCTGGAGCACCTAGGCAAATGCATGCATTGAAACTGTTAAATGTTGCAGGGATACACCTGAGAATAGGTCATTCTGGCCCAAGTGGTATTTATGGTTGAAAGATAAAGTTTACTACTACCAGGAGATGTTCTATTGTACCCGTGCTCATCAGGTGAGGGGGCACTACACTACCATGGAGTGGAATGTAGACATATACGGAATACCTACCCTCTCTCCCTCATGCTTTTCCTTTGTCTTTCAAATCCTTGTCCAATCATAATGCTGGAAAATGCAAGCTGCATGGTTTTCTTGTGTAACTCCATAATTCATGCTTCAGATCTGTCTCATGCTTTTTATTACAATGCTCTGCTTTTACACTGGGGCATTGTGTCAAGATCCTGAACGGGACAACTTTTTGTGGAACACTCACAAAGAGAACACAGCAGTTTAAATTCAATGAAAACTGCTTTACTTTTGGTAACATATGAAAACAAAGAGCTTGCATTCAGTTTAAAAAAAAAGGTTCTTGCAGCTGAGCCTCTGGTTGACATCCCATAACAGACAAGCTCTGGTCAGAGCCTACACAGCTGCCTCAGAGTGGCAGTCTCAAGTGAACAAGTTCTCGGAGCTCCTGCCATGGCTGAGGCTGCTGTGACCAAGATGGTTACCATGACAGCAGAGCACATACATGATACTTGTGCATACACAGTCACATCACGGCCGCCATCTTGGCATGGAAAACTGTTCCTGTTTTGCCCACACCTGTGGAAGTGATAGACACACAAATAGTGCCCCCTGTGGGGAGGCCAGGGGTTGTGCTCCCAAAGAGGAGAGGGGAGGGTTGGCGGGGAACCACTGCACCAACAGTAACAGCAGCACTATGGACATTCACCCGATGCACTGTGCAAGCACACAGCGACTGAGTCCAGACACGTTCTTCCACAGTCCCTTTTCTCTTAACAAAATGTCTGCTAGGCTCCACCCATGCAGCTATAAAAATGAAACTGCCTTTTTTCTCTTCTTCACCCCCCTCACTTTAATGGGCTTGGGGACACTTGTTACCCCCTGTTAAGGGATAGTGGACAAGTAGTGTAGTAAGGTTTTAAAGGGTCATCTTGAATGCCAGAGAGGTTTGGTACAAATCCCCCACAGCTCCTGTCAATACCTATATTGCAGGGTTGTGAAGGGGGTTCTTGGTGAAAAGAGCATGACAGACATACATTCTGTCACAGGCACAGTCAACATTTTGTATTTATTGTTGGTCATATGGGAACAGTGCCATCCTAGCAAAATCAACCAGTTCAAAAAGCAGCTCAGAACCTTAATTACCCCTGTTGGCACCTGCATATGCCCCTGATCTCCCCCATTCCACTTGCATGAAATGTTATATTTCAAGCTGCCTATGTCCCCCAATTTTCTGAAATTGCTACAGGTAAAATTGAGAGGCTACACCAAGCTACATACCTTTTTACACATGCTGGTATTTCCCTAGTATGGACAAAGCTGTTTCTGCTGCTTGAAAGCTGTAACTTACCCTAAGTGACCTAAACACCCATGTGTTTAACTCTTAACTCATGTGTACCATTATATTTGGTGGCGCTGACTACCTGTTAATGGCAATCTGCTAAGAATATATATATGTAACTGTTTTTAGATGTAGATTATTCACACTACTTGTGTACCATTGTACCGTTCATCATTGTTCGTACCTAGTAAGGGCAACATGTTGTGAGTGTCATAGTTGTAGATGTATTATTGATGTGGCACCTTTGTAAATGAGTTGTCGCAGATCAAAGGTATTTATCTAAACATACAAATAAATAAAATAAATAGTGCACCTGTAATAGAGTACATGTATAATGAGTGTACCTAGGCTTCCAATTTTTCCTTATTCATCAGTTTGTTGTTATGTTTAAATCAAAATGTGATTTTACTTGGTCTGAGCTTCTCACCTTTTAGCTTGTCAAAAGTTCCACATGCTCAATGCCTCTTCATGGCCCGAAGGACCAGAGAATGTGCATCTGAGCAGGGTGGCCCTCAACTGATGTGAAGTCATGCATGCACTAGTTATGCATAATTTAAACACTCTGAAATAATTATATGGCCCAAAAGTAGGTTTTATCATGAACTTGGCAATATGTTTTATAATGAGAAAAGAGCATGGGAACACTTAAAAGGGTTGCTTTTAAAACTGGAACTCTGAGATGAGTACCCCCTGGTTTTCCTTATTCAGTGGTATTCAGGAAGGCTAAAAAAATAAAATTGAGAGACTGCCATTCCTACCAGATGGCCAGGCCAAGTCCCATGGTCACCCCTTCCCAACTCCAATTATAGAAACATAGAAAGTTGATAGACAGACAAAGATCCTATCAATCCCAAGATACTATACTCAGAATCCTACTAATGATAATTAAGATGATTTTAATATATTACTGAAAATGTGATGTATTGCGCTTAACTTATGTTTACAGTATTTGTAATGATCTATTTTATGATCTAAAAATAAATGACTCCTTTGTACTAATGTTAATCTCTTCCCTCATCCTCCACTCTCCCGTCCTCATTATTTCATCTGACAACCCCTTTAAATGCAACCCATTTGCTCTTGAAACCTGATATTGTCTCTGTCTCCACAACCTAGCCTCAATGTTTGTTGCACCCATCTACTACCTGGCTATGAAATAGTACTTTCTAATTTTTTCAGTCCCTTCTACAGTATGTCAAGCATAGGCTCCTAGTCATTGTACTGTTTCTCAGATTAAATAAGCAATAAACTCTGCGAATCCTTTTATGAGCATGAAAGTCTTATCATGTCTTGCCTCTCCCTTCTAAGCTTTAATGAGTTCTTTATATGTTTAGACTGTTCAGTCTTTCCTCATACATTTTACCTTGTTGTCAATGGATAATATTTGCTGCCCTTCTCTGCAGTGCCTCTAGTCTATAATTATCCATCTTTAGATGCAGATCCCAGAATTACACATAATACTTCAGGTGGAGCCAGACCCATTATCTGTACAGGAGCAAAATCACTTCACTATTTCTGCTTGTAATTCCTGTCCCTATTCACCTCAGCATCTTCTTAGCCCTCCCATGTGCCCTACTGCACTGAGAAGATGGTTTTAGGTTATTTGTTATCATCACCCCAGGATTCTGTTCTCCTCCGCTCTCTACTGACATATTATAAGTATACTAAACAGACAAAGACACACAAACAGACACACACACACGTGCAATGTGTGTACTAAAAAAAGTGCTATCTTGTCCCAACGTGGCAACAAAAATAAAGCTAGTCACTTTAGTGTGCTGAGAAATGTATCTAATTTATTTTGGCCACACTTAGCATGCTCCACAATGTATCCTCACATGTGGTATGCCATTTATCTTTTGACTGAAATGTGGTTTTGCATTCATTAGTTGCTCTTATGCTGATCCATTGCAGGGAGAGGCACAGTTTACATCTTTTTTACTTTTATAAATGTTATCATTTCCATCACAAATCCACTTAAACACCTGTTGTATAAATTGGATATGACATGGATGGACTTAAGATATCATTATTATCTGTGTTTGAGGGCGCTCTCCACCCTTTGGAGGTCTTGAAAGTCCCAAGATCTCATTGAAAGTTGTCTGGAGATTGGGTCTTTGCTCCTGGTTGCTTCAATTTTCCATAGCCAGCTGCTGTGAAGCCTTTGGGAGTTGCCCTCAGTTGATAGTTTTAAGCGAGGGCTAAAGTATTCTTTTTTTATAAGAGCTTGCCCAACTGATTCCTAACTTGTTATTATGTAAATAGTATTATTTACTGCTGGTATTTATTGTACTGCTATTATTATATGTATTTTTAATATGTAGGGCAGAGAGTAAGGGTTGACAGAGTACTCTCGGATGCTAAGAGTGTCACTGTTGGTCTCCCTCAGGGGTTTATACTCAGCCCGCTCCTCTTCGGCCTTTTCATTAACAGTCTTTCTGAAGCCTGCTGTCAATCAAAGATGCTTCTATATCCTGGCGATGTGGGTGATTTTCAACAGTAGTTCTCAGGTTGGTGAACTCCAAGTGATCTGCAAAATAGCTTGATGCCACTGGAGAACGGATATAAAAGAAATAAACTTGTTCTCAGTTATGAAAAGACAAAGAACATTCTGTTCACTGGGCCTCACCAAAAGAAAATGTCATTTCCCTGGTTATCCAAAACAAACCTGGTGCTACCCTTGAGCAGGCTGAATCCTTTAAGTATCCGTGTGTCACCTTGGATGACACCCATTTATTTGCCAAACATGTGGATAACATCACAAATCAGGTCAACAGAAAACAAGAAGTGCTCTTTAAGCAATGAATAAGCCTTGCCTCTGAGGATAGATGCCTGGTAATCTCCAGTATGGTCCTCCCTTTCATTGACTAGAGGCTCCCAATATATCAAGCAGCTTGTGAGTCAGTACTTAGCAGAATAAGATTGGCCCTCAACAAAGCCTGTCGCTTTGTAAGGCCATTAGAGTCACCCATATTTGCACCATGCATGCGCTCACTAACTGGCTCTCACTCCATGATAGGCTAAAATATCAGTCCTGTCTGATGGCAAAAAAATCCTCCTGGTCCTCATCCCAACTGCATAAGTGACCTCTTCTGTCCTGTCAATAACCAATACTCTACAAGGGCATGACCAAACAAGTCCTTGAAGTCCACTTTCATAAAACAAGTATAGGACGCATTAATTTGTAGCCTGGGTCATAATGTCACATGACATTATGCTGCATAGCAAAACTGAGCTGCCATTACAGCACGATATTGTCATGTGGCATAACTCTTTTTCTGTTGGAGCTCTGCCCCCCACCCCATTATAGGGCGTAGCTAGACCCCCACTAAAGATTCTCATCTCTGGGGGGGGGTCCAACTCAGGGAGTGCACAAGTAGTGGCAATAAACAAAATGTCTGTGACCGGGAACCAAACACGGTCCACGGCAGCTGCTTGGCAGAACCTACTCCCAACAGAGGTCTTATCCTCTGCCTGCGAATGTGAGAATGGCGCAATACTGTGTACGGCAGTATACGTGGTATTGCACCATTTGCTGTCATGGACTGCGCTGTTTAGGGTTAGCTATAATGTTGTACTCTATTAAGCATATGACATTATGACCCGGTAGGTTCATTTGCTACCCAAGCTGCCCACTGGCTCAACAAAAGCCCAGAATCCCTAGTGGGAGTCCCCAAAATTTCACTATTTAAGAATTCCCTTAAAAAGAGCTCTCTATGAAATCTGACTGCTGTTGTTTTAAATGACTGTCAGTTTTAAATAACTTATCACCCTCTACTTCTGTGATGCTCAATGACTGTCAACTTCCTGATTTCTATCTTGCGTTACCTTTGTTTCTTAACTCAAATGTTTGTACCAGACCAGGCTCCACTTGAGATGGTGAATGTAAGATATGTATACTAGTTCTTTGTCTTACACTAATGCGGAGCGTTTGAAAAAGAGCACTTGTGCTCAAAGGTGTTATCCAAAGAACAAACAAACAAAAAAAAATCAATCAATCAACATCGGTATCTGAATAACAAACAAATCAATCACTCAATCATCAATCAATAGTGTTATCTAAATAATAAACAAATAAACAAACAAATAAATAAATAAATGGTGCCCAGAGCCTGTGGGATTGGGGCCCAAGAAATAAACATACAACTACTACTTTTGCTGCATTGCAATCTCACTTACAGTATGACTTTACCACCTGTTAAATATCAACAGACCAATCTATGTGTGTGTGTGTGTGTGTGTGTGTGTGTGTGTGTGTGTGTGTGTGTACTGGGTGGGATATTCACAGGGCTTACGCATGGCGCCACAGTGTTGTGCCATGTACAACCCACTGATGCACCCCAGCACGATATTCAAAGGGGGATGTTGCGCTGCACAAATCCTGATGCACCAGGGTGCACCAGTAATGTATGCAGTGCAAGTGTGGTGGGACATGCCCATGCATATGCAGCACATCCTGATATTCAGTCCTGGATGTGTGGTGCATATGCAGGCACATACCCACCTTGCACCACACAGGGGGGCACAAAGAAGTGTCCGAAAAAAAGGAACAAGTTGGGGGACACCCACAGGCCAGCTGCTGTATTGTTGGGTGCAACACAGCAGCTGCCTGCTGTGGGTGGCCACCCTACCTCCCCAGACACTGGCCAGGCATTGGGACACCCCCACACCTGGTCACAGGCTTTGAACATCTGAAATGTCCCTGGTGGTCCAGTGGACCTGCTCCCCTGCCTGATTGCAGGCTTAAATAAATAAATCTAATCCCTGGCAGTCCAGTGGACCTGCTCCCCTGCCCGATCGCAGGCTAAAATAAATAATTCTAATCCTTGGTGGGCCAGTGGACTGAAGAACCCCTGCCTGATCATGGACTCAGCATATTAAACTATCCTGCTGGTCCCTTGGTACTCCCCTCCCACCCACCCACTCAGACCCGCCACTCCACCCCCGGTCAGTGGCGGTGCTTCTTCCCCACCAGCAAGCCACCCAGCCACCTGCCAGTGACAGCATACAATGCGGCTGTCGCCCATTGGTCCTCTGCATGGGTCAATGGGCATGCAGATTATATTGTACTACACAGTCCCAATATGTGAATGAATTCCATTCATATAGCGGGACTGTGTAGTACAGTACGGTCTGCGCGCCCATTGACCCATGCAGAAGACCAATGGGCATACAGCCGTACTGTACGCTGTCAATCGATGGGTGGCAGGGATTGTGGTTGGGGAGCTGCTGCCCACTGCTGACCCAGGGGAGTGGGGTGGTGGGTCTGAGGGAGCAGGTGTGGAGGGGGGTACCACTGGACCACCAGGGATAGTTTAATATACTGAACCTAGCTGGCCCGTCGGCACAGAAGTGGGATCCGGCGACTCGGGTTCGGGAACGGATCCGGGTCGTCGGAGGACCGGCCGGGGGGGAGTAGGATCGAGCATCCGACGGACAGCTCTCCTACTCCGGGGGGAGGGCGCGGGCAGCACTCGATGCGCTGGGGACCCCTGGTGGAGACCGGGAGTTCCACCCAACCGACGCTCGAAGTGGGGGGGAGGCTGGGCGGACGCTGGCTTCATTGCACGTCCCCGCCTCCTCTGGGGAGAAAAATCAGGTGGAAAAAGATGGCGGGCAGGACCACCGATCAATGAAGCCCTCCCTGGAGAGCCTCACATTGCCGCCGCCGCTGCGGGACCCCGACCAGTCACAGTTCCGGGGTCACGAAGGTGGCCCACGGCCCCACCCTCCGGGGGGCAAGCCGGGGGTGACCGAGGGTCCTCAGCAGCAATTGATGGTGGTAGAGGTCTCCGGGGGCCATGACCAGGGCGGATGGCTGCCGGTGGTCCTGCCAGAAAAAAGGGAAAAATAAAAAAATATATATATATATACTGAATCTGTGAGCGGGCTGGGATTCTGGTCCACTGGACCACCAGGGAATACATTTCATTTATAGAGCCCATGATCGGGCTGGGGTCAGGTCCACTGGACCACAAGGAATTCTTTTGGTTTTACTAAGCCCATGATTGGGCTGGAGAGCAGGTCCACTGGACCACCAGGGAATATTTTATTTTACTAAGCCCGCGGTCAGGCATTGGGGTGTGTTGCCACCGAGGAGCAGGGGGCGTCGGTCCCCGATGGCTGCAGCCTGGCAGGGTATCAGGCACAAGTTGCCAGGACTCGGCACACCTGCATGCAAATTGGGCCATAATGACATGCAAATGGCCCCATTTGTGTCTTGCATGCATAATGGCCCTATTTGCATACCCAGCGCTGAATATCACAGGTCTTGTGCCTAGCGCAACCGCACTTGTGCTGGCACATCTTCCTTTTCTTCTCTTGACACTTGCACTGGTGCAGTGCCACTGCACCATGCACAGTGTGGGTGGCCACAGTGCCATATTCAGCAGTGCTGAGCCATGGCGGCAGCACCATTGAATATTGGCTGGACTGTGCCCTTGCACATCCCAGTTGCACTGTGCCCAGGCTTGTGGCCCTGCCTGGCTCATTCTGAATATCCCACCCACTGTACATATATATATCTATACATACAGTGAAGCTTACCAGGAGGAAACCCAATTCTGCAGCATTTTGCAGCACTCTGCAGCATGCTGCAGCAGAGTTACTTTGGAAACCAAGGTAATTTCAATGGCAATTAGTCCCTTTTGTCTTTCAGGAAACTGTGATATTTGCTTCATCCTGGCAGTGTCACATTTTCCTGCATGACAAAAAGGGAAAAAGTTGAAATTGAAAATTGAAATTACATGGTTTACTGCAATTGTCATAAATCTCTGAGAAAGGACTTGGTTGGTCCAAAAGCTTAGACATGGTTTACTTTTGTAACATCTAGGTTGGTCCATTAAAAGGTATCAAACCATTTGCTTCTGGATGGCTTACACAGTAACTCTGCTGCAGCATACTGCAGAGTGCTGTAGAAATGGGTTTCATTCTGGCGAGCTTCACTCTGTGAGTGTATGTGTATATATATATATATATATCATTATACAAAAAACTTCTTTAATGCATCAGTTAGGGTTGAAAGCACTGCTACAAAAGTTTGGAAATTCGATGTTAGGTCTACCACCCCTACAACCCCTCACAGCTTCAACACACCACCAGAAGTGGAAGTGTGCCATGAGGTTGTCAGGCCCAACTCTCACTCCATTCCATGTGCAAACAAGCTGACATGTTGCAGTATAGAAGAATGGGGTGATAGGTAGGCCTGTTGACCCCACAGCACACCCTGATGTCTGGTGGTGTGTGGAGGGTAGTGGTGGGGTCGTAACCCTAACATAGAATTTCCAAACTTTTGTTGCTGTACTATCAACCCTAACTGTTGCATTAACAATGTTTTTTGCAATGAATTTTTCTTCATTTTGAGAAAGTGTAATGTAACTGGTAACTGGTATATATTTGCGGGAGTGGGGGCCCTCCAGTCCCTGCAATCCCTTCACACTGCCAATTTTTGCATAATGGTATTCGTATGTGGGAGAGCAGGCCCTATGGGCAATTTTTGACACTACAGGGGGCGCGATCAGAGAAAAGGCATTTCTGTTTTTTCCCATCAAAAAAAAATAACTGTAGTGTGTTCCTCGGGCCCCGATTAGGTAAACACAGCTGTCAGTGTTTACCTAGGGGCACCCACATTTAAATAGCAGCTTTTTTTGTGCATTGCTAACTGAAAACAAGATGCCCACCACACGACACTACAGAGGCCATTTGTGACAGTAAAATACCCTAACTATAGCTGCACTACTGTGCAGCTATTATATATATATATATATATATATATATATATATATATATATATATAGTGGCACAGTAGTGCCACTATAGTTAGGTTGAGTACCCTATTTAATGTTAAATTTGAAATTTTACACCTTAATAACTTTGGCACTTTGGCACTGCAAGACAGATTTGCCTACAAGTTGGAGCAGCACAGTCTGGTACCATAGATCTCTGGGCCTGCCAAGTTTTGTTATGGTTAGATGTACAGTTGTGGAGCTACAGAGTGCCACAAAATGCATAAATTATGGGGTTTTGCACATTTCTTTGCTTGTACCTACAACCTGCACAGTTTGCATGATTGGTCCAAACACATCAGGGAAGATGCAGCCAGGGTCCCTGATATGCCCTTTGAACATTTTGTGACACAATATTAAACGGTTTAAAAGTTATTCAAAAAACACTCAATCCCATTAGAGTTGATGGGAAAAGTTAAACTATGCGAAAGTGTCGCAAATTAAGTTTTTAGTGTCATAAATTACCCTTTTACTTTCGTGATTCAGCCATTTTATTTTCAGTTGGTGCTCCGAAAAATGCTTGGCATTTAAATGTAGGATCCTCTAGGGACACAATTCTTGTTGTGTTCTCCTAGTCAAGCCCTGAGGATGATAGCCATGTCTTTTGTTTTTTGAGGGGGTAAAACATCCCAGAAATATGTTTTTAAATTGTTGTAAAAGTAGTGTCACAAAGTACTTTGTATGTCGACACTTCCATTGATTTTTTGCAAAAGTGTCATGATTTGCTAAAGTAATTCATGACGCTATGCCCAAAAACAATAGGAAATCTTTGCCACCCTACTGCAAAACAACAGTTTGGTCATTTGGGCTGAAATTTGCAGGACGGAAAGCCAGCATCACTCAGATGTGCCTTTTGGTGGTTTGGTGCAAAAATATAAAAGGGCTGCAAAGTTACAGCACTCCAAAATTGATGTTTATTCCCATAGGATAACATTACGGCGTCCGCTGTGCCTTTTGGGTCCCATATCTCGAAGACGGTTCGAGATACGGACTTTTCGTTGCAAAAAGTCATGAATAATATGAGATTTTAATTTTCTTTCTGTGTCGTACAGTTCCTGAGATATAAGCAATTAGTATTCCAAGTGCTCATTTTCCTGTCCGAGGACCACTATTATGCCCACATTCTTTGTATTCACGGTGCTTCTGAATGCACGTCTTTCAAACACAAAGCCTGCATTAGCATTAGCTTTTGTGTTCATGTTTGTACTTGTGTTTCTGTTATCATTTATGTTTGCATTTGCGTTTCTGTTTGTGCTTGCATTTCCATTACTGTTTGCGTCAGCGTTTGTATCACTGTTATCGTTACTGTTTGCATTTGCATTACCATTTTCCTTTCCATTACCATTTGTGCTTCCATTACCATTTGTGTTTGCATTACCCTTACTGTTAGCTTTACAATTTGCGTCTGCATTTATGATTGTGTTTGCTTTACCGTTTGCATTTACGTTTGCAATTATGTCATTGTTACCATTACCATTAGCATTTGTGTTTACTTTACCATTACCGTTTGTGTTTGCACTTCTGTTTACATTACCATTATAGCTTGCGTTTACTTTACCATTGCCCTTTTCATTTGCATTAGCATTTGCGTTTGCATTACAGTTAGCATTACCGTTACTGTTTGTGTTTCAGTTTGCACTTGTGTTTAAATTACTGTTTTCATTTGCATTTACATTAACATTTACATCACTGTTAGCGTTACCATTAGCATTTGCATTTATGTTATCATTGCCATTTGTGTTTTCATTATCGTTCGTGATTGCATTACCATTTCTGTTACTGTAAATGTTATCGTTACCATTTGCATTTGCACTTGTGTTTGTGCTTCTGTTTGTGTTACCGTTTCTGTTTGCATCACTGTTAGATTGTAATTAAGCGTTTGCATTTATGATACCATTGCCATTTTGTATATGCGTTACCATTGCATTTTTTCATTTTCGTTACCATAACCATTAGCATTTGCATTTCCATTCATGTTTGTATGGTCATTACCGTTCCCATCAATGTTTGCGTCTGCGTTTCCATCACTGTTACCATAAGCATTTCTGTTAACGTTTGCATTTGCATTTACATTTCCATCACCATTACCGTTACTGTTACCATTTCTTTTTACGTTACTGTTATCTTTTGCGTTTCCACTTGCATTTTCATTGCCATTTGCGTTTACGTTTGCGTCACTGGTACTGTTTCTGTTTCTGCTTCCATTTCTGTAACCTTTAGCATTTGCATCTGTGTTCACATTTGTGTTACCGTTACCATTATTGTTTGCATTTGCGTCAACATTACTGTTAGTGTTATCATTACTGCTCGGGTTAGTAAGCACAAATGGCCAGCATGGTGGGACCATGAGGCCCAAAGGACCTTGCTCTCCCACCACGACATTCCATTCACTATTTATATTGCACATTCTTAAAAAGAAGGGAAATTTCTGACAAAAACACCATTTAATGCATCAGTCAGGGTTGTTACACAGTGACAAAAGTGAGGAAATTTGGTGTTAGGGTTGAAAACCTAACTGTGCATTCCTCCCCCAATACTACCACACACACACACACACACAAATATATGTGCAAGTAGGGAAGGACCAGCGACACTGTCATGTGTTCCATTTGTGACACTTTTGTGTTTGTGATAGTATTTTGTGAAAGTATGCTCCTGATGACTGCTCATCTTTGCCATCATCATGCAAGCAAACGGTGGGGTCCTTTGGGATGAAATTTGCAGGGTGGAAAGCCCTGGTCCCTCAGATGTGCCTTTTCCTGCGTTGGTGCTAAAATACTTAAGCATGACAAAGTTACACTTTTATGAAATTGAGTAATTTCTCATAGACTAATATTGTGGCACCCGTGATGCCTTTCACCACCCATATGTTGAAAACATGGCAAGGTACACAGTTTTATCTACTTCCACCTTGTTTCACTTTTAGGTGACCTAACCTTGTGAAACAAGTTTGGAAATACTGTATGATACCTGAAGTTAGATTTCTTAACTACTTGCTACAGTAACACAGGTATACATCTCCTGGTGGTTGTGTGTGATTGGTTGTGTCGTTTTGGTCCTTTCCCAACTTGCATGTATGTGTGTGTCTAGTGGTAGTGGGGGTGAATGCACAGTTAGGGGTTTCAACCCTAACACTGAATTTCCTCTCTTTGTTATTGTGAACAACTCCTAACTTGTGCATTAAACAGAGTTTTTTTGCCATGAATAAATAAAAATATATATATATATTGCAAAAACTACATTAATGCTGACATTAGGTTGAAGAACACAAAGTGTACAAAGTAGGAAATGAAAACCATTAGAATATTGTGTCTCTAGAGTATTGCCAACTCAGTGGTAGTGTCTTCCTTGGGATTGTCAACCTTAATGCCCACCCCTCCCCCCAACTTGTAGCATCATGTCTGAGGCACAAGGTACAGCTCCAAGCTAGTTCCCCACAGTGACATAGTATGGCCAACATAATCTGTCTTAGCTTTCTTTACAAAGGGCCCTGCTAGCCATGCATGAAGATGTCATGCATGGCTTTCTAGCTCACTCTTACAGGCTATTGCCAGCCATGCCTCATTGGTTATCTAGGCCTTAATTTTAACTGGTCCTCCTTCCTTCTGCAGGAACCACTCATTTCCCTGGCCCTCTATACCTGTGCCCTCTAAGTTGCCACAACAGTTCGGGGCTTCCTAATGCTAGATTTGTGCCATAGCCCAACTTCTAGGCTTCCTGCCACTGCTCATCCATGTTCTCTTCCCCCTCCCTCTCCTCCTCTCCAACTTGCCACCCACGTCTCCCATGCACCCCCTTTTCCTGCCCAACCTCACTGGGCTTCCCCACTCCTCCACTCTGGTGCCTGCTCTCCCTTTCACCCGAGCCTGGTTTCACTCAGCCACACATCCCAGCCCTTTTCTCTTCATCCCATCACTCTCCTGGTTTACTTTTCAACTACCCCCCCCTTGACAAGCTCCAAATAATCACCCAAGCCTTTTAACTAAGCGATGTCCGCTCACCATCAGTCACATACAGCTATTCACCCACTACCTATCTCTTTTGCTCCTGCTCCTTGATGCAGGTGACATCCACCCAAACTCCGGTCCCCAAACCACACATCCCTTCTCAATGGATGCAAGCCCCCCTCCTACATTGGACACTTCCTCACTTCTCCCTGGAGACCCTCTCCCATATGGCCTGCACCTCCTGCACCTAAATATAAGAAGCCTAGTCCATAAACTTGACTCCCTTCAGGTACTTGCTGCCCACTATGCTCCAGATATCCTCATCTTGTCTGAAACCTGGCTCACAAAGACATTAGTGACTCCTCTGTCACCATCCAAGGCTACACTTGGCACCAGTACAGAGCCAAAGAGGTGGCAGAGTTGCCATCTATGTCAACTCGGACTTGCACTATTCAATTATCCTAACCAAATCTGAACATAAAATCTATGAATTAATTTTACTCCACCTGACACTCTTCTCGCTACCAATCTACATTGCAGGAATATACTGCCAATCTGGCATACCATCCTCTGCTGTCACCAACCTCCTCAAGCAAATCTCCTGCCTAACCCCAAAAGGGGAACTTTATATTATGGATGATCTAAACCACAGCTGGCTAGCTCCTGCCCTCAACAAAACCAGGACTTAAATTGCTGTACTAAACCTTTCTCAAATCATTACTGATCCCACCCAGCTTAACCTAAAATCTGGTAACCACTCACTCCTTGATTGGGCTGTTACTACACACCCTCACCAAGTCATAAATGCCGGTATTCTTCCTGGCCCTCAGTGACCACCATGTTACTTTCTTAGTGCGCAAAATCCGCCACTCAAAATTCCCCTCAAAATTTCTAGTCCAATGCTCCTTCAAATCCCTAAATCTCACCCCGGTGTTAGATGACCTTGCATTAGCAAACTGGGCCCCTGCCCCTATTATGGACTACATTGATGATGATACCTTTCTCCACTTTAAAGACACTTTCCTTAGTGTCTGGGACAAACATGCCTCTGCCGGCGATGCAAAGGGTACTAGGCAACCACCTGCCATGGATCACCCAAGAACTGATTGCATGCCAAACCACCCGTGACAAAGCCTGGAAAATGCATATATCCTCATGCCTCCCACAACATCTCTCCACATACTTGCATGCTCCAAAACAAGTGTACCAGAGCCATTTACCTAGCTAAAGCAGAGTACTGCAGCAGCTCCCTACAGTCCAACCTAAATAACCCTCAAAATTCTGGAAGGTCATTCACTCCCTCTTCACCCCACCAACTGCCATTCCCACTCCAATTTTAAATACTAACAACTCCATTCTTGCCGAGCCAACAGCAGTCGCTACTGAGTTCAGCACATATTTCTCCACTTGTGCTGCCCTCTCCTTCCTGCCCTGCCAAACCCTACACCTATCTCACCCTCTACAGATGTAACGAACCTGACTAGGCCTTGCTCCTTTTCCTTCAATGACATCTGTGCAGCAGATGCCCTAGATGCACTACTTTCTATTAACCCTTCAAAAGGCAAATCCCCAGATGGCTTGGACTCTAAACTCTCTACCCTCTGCCACTGCCATAGCAACTCCACTTGCCAAACTCTTAAACCAATCCTTTGCTGCTGTCCCCAAGCATGGAAGCATGCCACTGTCATCCTACTCCCAAAGGAGGAACCCCACCTCCCTCCAACTACCACCCTATTTCCCTCCTCCCAGTACTAGAAAAACTACAAGAGCACCTTGTGCTCATCCAACTTCCTTCCTTCCTTCCTCACTGACTTTAATTTCTTCACACCCTACCAGTCAGGTTTCAGAAAGAGACACTCCTCTGCATCCTCCCTGATAAGGCTTGCTGACTCCATCCTGACTGGTATGGACAGTGGGCTGATCACCTCAGCCATCTTCATCGACCTTGTGAAAGCCTTCGACACAGTCTCCCACCCCATATTGCTCTCTTGTGTCGCTGAATCAGGCCTCTCTGTTGCTGCCACCAACTGGTTCAGATCTTACCTCTCTGGCAGAATCCAGTCCATTAGAGTCACAAATGCTGTCTCCTCTCTCCTTCCCTTAACTACTGGTGTCCCCCAGGGGTCAGTTCTGGGACCCATACTGTTCTCTATATTCCTAAATGACTTACCGCTCATCTGCTCTACTACCTCAATCCACATGTATGCAGATAACACTGTACTCTACTCCTCAGGCTCTGACCCTGAAGTGGTACAAACTAACCTCCAAGCCGACTTCAGCAAAGCACAGCAATGGCTCAGCTCTCACCACCTGTCCCTAAATGTAAAAAAACTGTCATGATGACTTTTGGCACATGACAACGCCTGTCCAGTCTCTCATCCCTTCCCTATTTACATACCCTGGATGGTCAAAAACTCAAAGATGTCTCCTCATTCCACTACTTGGGGATGCAGCGCGACTGCCATCTTTCCTTCTCAGACCACATCGATGATATTTCAAAAAAACTATGCCCCATGCTCAGTGCACTTTATAGAAACCGCAGTAGCCTCCCTCCTCCCTATTTGACATGAACTGGTCCAGAAGATGATACACTCCTCCTTTGAGTACTGTGACATTGTTTACGGTGCAGCCCCTAAGTACATCCTATCTAAGCTGGACACACTTTTTAATGCCTTCTGCCGCTTTGCACTTGATGCCTCACCCCTTACCTACCACTGCAACCTCTACCATTCCCTGGCACTACCACCTCCTCAGAAACTACAGCATTTCACACTATGCTAAATATGTATCTAACCTATGGCTTGGCACCATCCCTTCCTACCTCTCCTCCATGCTCTCAGCTGACCCCCCCCACCCATTATCTTAGATTCTGCGACTACCGTCAACTATCAATCCCTAAGTGGAAGACTACTGCCGGGAAAGCTGCCTTCTCACACCAGTTACCCAAGTTATGGAATGATCTCACACCTCAAATTCAGCATTCCTCCTCTGCCCACTCTCTTTCTACTGCCCTAGCTACTTCCTCACCTCTAATTGCTCCTGTTCCTGATTTGGCCATGCACCAATTGCTCCCTCCCACTGCCTGACCAGTGACCTTAGCTTACTATAAATGCTGGCATATAGCCCCAACCTATGAACTTTTGTCCTGTGGCTTTGTGTCCTGCACCATCATGTGTTCTATGTCTCCTGTTGCTTACACCTGCTTATTATTGTGTGCTAAATTTTCCCTTGTATTGCTGCTATATGTCAGGTAATTGTTATATGTTCCATACAATATCCAATGTACTCCATGTATTGTTGCTTGTAGTTTAATGCAATTGTATCCATATGCTGCTATTTGCCTCTCTTATTTGCTCAGTTGATAACCTGTGTGTTATCCAACCCTCCTTGTACCCCCTCCCCCCAGGTCACAC